>JAUMIR010000006.1:34345091-36845091 GCA_030847615.1 Gambelia wislizenii | reverse complement strand
AAAAAGCGATACAAGGACTCCCTGAAACAACATCTCAGGCTCGGCCAAGTTGATCACCAACAACGGTCCGCCCTGGCCTCACATTGGGAGGCATGGAGACGCACTATCCACAATGCTGCAGCCTTATTTGAGAACTCACGCCGAACAAGTCTTCAAGAGAAACGACAATGCAGAAAGAATCACAATCCGGAAACATCACCCAAGGAGACCTTTCTTAGCTTTCTGTGCTTTCTGCAACCGGACTTGTTTATCTCGGATTGGCCTTTTTAGTCATCAGCGCACTTGCAGTAAGCACGGGATGAGTCCTTCCTGAATCTTCATTTGCGAAGAAAAGCCAGAGAAAGAGAGACACCATGACCACTTATGGCCACTGTGCCTCTATCAACACAAATAACTAGCGGCCTTTTTAGCTACCCAGCTATAGCACTATGATTCCATTTTAACTGCCATGGCTGCATCCTCTGGAATCCTGGGAATGGTAGTTTAGTGAGGAACTAGAGTGACCTGGTTGAGAATTCTAAACACACTTCTCTAAACTGCAAATCCCAGGATTCCATAAAATGCAGCAATGGTAATTAAAGTTGAAACATAGTGCTATAACTGTGCCATGTGGAAGGGCCCTAAGTAGGAATGTTATTGCATGGATCATAATTACAACATGCTGACAATATATCTCTTGCTGTTTTGCCCATAAAGGCTGCATCAGTGTGGGGTTTATTCTTGTAAGATGATGTCCCAGAGGCAGACTGGGGTCAGGGGTGGTTGAATCTGAAACCAGGCCTACAACAGGGTTTTCACCAATCCAGATTCTCTCTTGCCAGTTGCAGATGTTGCAAGGTGAGAGATGGTAAGAGATCAAGAAGGGTGGGAAGCAGGAAGCCCATAGCTGCAGTTGGAAGGGTCTGGAGTCTGGACATACCTTGTATTTCAGGTAAGGCATTCCAAACCACGGAAGCTCATTATTTCTAATTCCTTCAATTCCAGGAATTTGTTCCCATCATTAATCTTATAAATACTGAATTAAGGGCTAGTCAACATGAGCCCTGATTCAAATCTTTCTTCGTGTTAAGAGGCACCAGGTACTTCTGAGCAGAGGTTGGAAATGCTCATAATTTTGGACCACAATTCCCAGAATCCTCCATCCAGTTGAAAGTAAGTTTCCAAGCTGTTTCTGAGGTTTCTTCATCTTTACTAGCTTAGGTGGCTCTTCCCCTTTTCAGAGTTCTGTCTCTTCCTCACAAATGTTGCATGTGCTAAATACATGCACGCACGCACACACACACAAACACCTACTCATGGTACCTGGAAATTGAAAGCTATGATGGCAGCAACACAAATTGACACTAAAAATACCTTCCAAAGCAGTCCTGATTTCTTCCACTACCACCACCCTCCCACTTCACTTCCACATCCTGATTCTGTTACAACTAAATTCACAGTTAAAATACAATCTTGCATTTCAACTGTCGTCCACAAAAGACATTCACATCCCACAATATGATTACAACAGTGAGAGGGTAAAACTGCTTTCTGGCCCTACTGCCTTTTCCATGTTTTCTCCGCTTGGCTCCACTATCCTCTATTTGTCCAATGGTGAACATCAGCAGCACCCAACCTGCTCTGCTTGCGTAGGCTCTCTGCATGAGTTTCAAACCCAGATTGTACAGGGCTATAAATCACACAGGGAGTCTACACAACTACAGTGAACTCCTTTGCTGCCTAGATTGTTGTTATGTGCCTTGAAGTCGTTTCTGATTTATAGCGACCCTAAAGTGAACCTGTCAGAGTTTTCTGAGGGCTGAGAGTGTGTGACTTGTTCAAGGTCAGCAGTAGGTTTTCATGGCTGAGTGGGGATTTGAACTCTGGTCCCTGGAGTCATAGTCCAACACCCAAACAACTATACCACTGATGGTGAACCTATGACACATGTGTCAGCAATGACACGCGTAGCCATTTGTTCTGACACGCGGCTGTAGGCCTCCCCCCCCCACAACCTCAACACCCTCCCTAAAGTGGCAATCTGGGTTTCAAAGCCTCACTTTAGGGAGGGGGGAGGAAAGTGGCAGGCGGGGCTACGAAGCACTGATTGCCACTTTAGGGAGGGTGGGAGGGTGGAGGCAAGTGGCGGGTGGGGCTATGAAGCCCTGATTGCCACTTTAGGGAGGCGGGGAGTGGAGCCTCCCCACAACTGGCTACCACCACCCCTGAGGCCTGCCGTACTTCCCTGGAGCTGCCTCGGAAAGGCCAGGTAAGGTGGCCGGCGGGTAGGACTCTGCCAGGGAAGGTGGCGGGTGAGTGGAAGGGTGGCCACCCGGCCTCCCCCTGGGGGCTCCAAAGCCTCGGAGCTGCCTCAGAAAGACTGGGGAAGATGGCAGGCAAGTGGGAGGGTGGCTGCCTGGCCTCTCCCCGGCGTTCCTGAGGGAGCTCCGAGGCTTTGAAGTCTCTGAGCTGCCTTAAAAAGGCTGGGGAAGATGGTGGCTGAGTGGGAGGGTGGCCGCCCGGCCTCTCCTCAGCCTTCCCAAGGGGGATCCATGGCTTTGAAGCCACGGAGCTGCCTCAGGAGGCCGGGGAATGTGGCAGTCGAGCAGGAGGGTGGCCGCCCAGCCTTCCAGAGGGGACTGCATGGCTTTGAAGCTGTGGAGCCACCTCGGGGAGGCTGAGGAAGGTGGCAGATGGGAGGGAGGGACTCTGCCCTGCCTCTCCCCAGCCTTTCTGAGGGGGCTGCAAGGCTTTGAAGCCTCGGAGCCGCCTCGGAATGGCCGGGGAAGGCAGCGGGTGGGAGGAAGGGACTCTGCCTGGCCTCTCCCCGGCCTTACCAAGGGGGATCTGAGGCTTTGAAGCCTTGGAGCTGCCTTGGAAAGGCTGGGGAAGGTGGCGTGCAGGGAGGCCTCTTGTTTGAGCCCAGGGCATCATGCGCAGCTTCTCCAATGGAGCCCTCCTAAATAGCTCTGCACAGGGGAGCTGCCAAAAGAGGGAGGGGGAGAATGCACGTGTGCGTGTGTGCGCGTGGCGTTGTGAGGAGGGGGAGTAAGTGCTGTGAAGGGAAGAAGCCGAGGGTCTGGGAGCCAAGGAGCTGCCCAGGTAATTTCTCCTAGGCTAGCCGGCAGCACATACTCTGCTCCATGGATAACTCAGGCTGCCTCCTCATCTCCAACTCCGCCTTGCTCCCACACTTGCTACCGTGGCCCCCAGCCTTCCTCTACCTTCAGCAACTAAGTCCACCTCTTTTATATCTTTCCCTGCTTCACTCATGGGTGAGGTATCCCCCCCAAAATAAACCCATGGGTCAGAGGGAGGCCGGGAGAGGTGGGGGGAAGTAGCGACGGGGCCTCCAGAGGCCCCATCACCACTTTCGCTAGGGTGGGGGGGTGGAAGGGAAGTAGCGAGGGGGCCTCTGGAGGCCCCATCACCACTTTTGGTAGGCCAGCAGGGTGGTGGTGGGAAAGTAGCGATGGGGCTTCCGTAGGCCCCGTTGCCACTTTTGGGAGCCCGGAAGAGGTGGGGGGAAAAGTAGTGACGGGGCCTCCAAAGGCCCCATCGCCACTTTTGGGAGGCCGGGGGGGGGGGCTGTTATTATTTGCGGATTTTTCAAATTCGCAGGGGTCTTTGGAACCTAACCCCCACGAATGTAAAGGGACGACTGTACATTTTGATTACTCAGTTGTCATATGAGTTGTGACAACTCATTAATTATTAATAAACAATAATATTGTTGATTAAACAATAAATATTGTGAAATAATGTTTTTCCTCAAAATGACACACCACCTGAGTTATGCTCAGTTTTTTGGTGATGTCTGACACACCAAGCTCAAAAGGTTGCCCATCACTGAACTATACCATGCTGGCTTGATGCCTAGATTATCCCTCCAAGACAGAGAGGACAATGGAACCAAACAATGGGAATTATTGGGAGTAAGTAATCCTGCAGACCCACCCCAATTATAACCATATGGGCCAACATGTGCATGTGCATCAACAGGTTGTGTGATGCATACTGCATGTAGAATTTCAAAGGAAATCCTTCTTTTTTCCCTTCTCTAGCTCAGAGCAACTAACTGGAGTATTTGAGTTAGTGCTGTTCCTTTTAAAAGGCCACACACACAGTGCTCTGAAAACCTGCCTTTAAATCATGAAGTCTGACAACACACACAAAAGGCTTCTTTTGTCTATTCAGTAACTTTTAGTTTGGCCATTCCTCTTCTCCAGTTTTATCAACATTGTCTCATCTTGCAACTAGGAGAAAGAGTTTGAACTAGTCAGGGCAGAATCATTTAAGCTATTATTTCAACTTCAGATCTAAATAGCAGCCAAATACAGAGCCAAAGTGTTGCTGCAGCTGGATCAGTGCTATCTGCTCTGAGTCTGTCCTACCAGGACAGGAGGAAAAGGATTACCGTACATCCTCCCCCGCAAAAAAAAAGGGGGGGAGGTACTACACTGATGATAACAGGCATATCCTCTCGCACTTGTCATATTTCTATTCTGAGGTTTGAAGCCTTGCACAAACACAAAGGTCTCCGCTACTGAGGTTTCATGGCTTTTAAAATCTGCACATTGTGTTCATTTACACTACAACAACAGCTTCCTGCACTAATTTAAAAGCAACATAAATGGACATTTTGTCACAGTTAAGATTCAATTCATGCACATTTGGGGGCAATACACCATATGGTGCAAACCAATGCCTGCCGCTGTCTTCAGCAGGGCCTTTTCTCTCTAGTAAGTGTGTTTTGGATGTCAGCCTTAATATCTCAGGTTTTCTGGGTGATTGGGGGCATACAGGGTACTGAATGGATATAAGAGTAAGTATTTCAGAGCTGGTCTGAAGAGGATTTTCAGCGAAATCCACAATCCTTGTCAGATGAAACAGACCAGGCACCGGAGAGCTGCCCTCACATCAAAGACCCACACTGTCATCCCTCCAACCTCCTGGAAAAATTATCTTTTGGACTACAGCTCCCAGAATCCCCTTAGCCAGCATAGCCTCTGATATTTTGAGGGCTGTGGTCCAAAAACTAACTTTTCTAAAGCCTATTGCTGGCTTTTGGATTTTTAACAGTTTGGCCTACTTAACACATGTGTGTCCTCCACATACTTACTTATTAAGTGACTTCTCTTTTCTTCAAGGTGGCATATAGGATTCTCCCACCTACTTTTATCTTCACAACAACCATGTGATATAGCTTAGACTGGTGCTATGACGGCTCCACATTTATCTAGAGAGATCTGTAGCTGATGGGATATGAATTAGGATCTCACCAGTCTTTTTAGTCCAGCATTGTAACTACTATATCAACATTGGCTCTCAGCACAGAACAGCTTCCCCTGCATGCTAGGTGGAGCTTTCTCAAGAGATGAACCTAAATATATCAGTGGTTACAAAATCAAGTGCTTGTTGTTGTTGTTGTGTGCCTTCAGTCATTTCCAGCTCTTATGGTGAGCCTAAGGCAACCCTATCATAGGCGAGATTTGTTCAAAGGTTGTTTTCTATGGCCTTTCTCTGAGGTAGAGAGAGTGTGATTTGCCCAAGGTCACTCAGTGGGCTTCCATGGTTGAGCAGGGATTCAAACCCTGGTCTCCAGAGTCGTAGTGCAACACTCAAACCATGACACTATGCTTGCTACAAGTTTTCAAACACTCTTTAGAAGCAGCCCCACACAAAGTGCATAGCAGACCCAAATGAGATATAACTAAGGCATGTGTCACAGTAGCCAGATCACGAATGCCTCTAGAAATGGGAGTAGCTGGGGCCCAAGCTTTAACTGTGCAACTGTACATCTGGCTATCACAGAGACCTGAATCCAGGTTGTATCCAAGTACAGCCAAGCGGTGAACCTTCAAGGGCTTCATACCTCACCCTCTGGAGGTTGAAGATTCAGACAAAGAGGAGGGGGCAGATTGCCAGGATTCTGCAGCTCCTGAGCAGGTGGTCTCTCTGAGTCAGAGGAACTGGAGGTTGAGGCAGTGGGGGGTCCTGCTCCCTAGCGGGAGGTTGCAGACACTGAACAACCACTGACATTCCTCGAACAATGAAGAGACAAAGAGAGATTCAGTCATTTCCAGCTGTCGTTGAGTAAGAGACACTGACCTGATTAGTCACCTTGTGTCTTGAAACAGCTGCCCATGAATCTCTCAGCCACTCCCTGGCAGCTTTATTGCTTTCAGTCCTCCTTCTTGATGACTAGCAGGATTTTTCAGTGTTCATGTTTTCCTGACCTTGTAGGATACGATTTACAACTCTGTTTTATTTCTTGCTGGCTTTGTTTATCTGAACTACTGACTTGCTGAACAACTTCTGGACCGTCCAATGACCACTCTATTGCTTCTCCCTTCATCCTGCTGGATACCCTGTGTCTGACCTGGACTGAATGAACTCCTCCACAACTCTTATACTCCAACCACCTGGTTCCCGGGTCACTTGCTGACTAGATCATAGGCCAAGGAGAGTGTAACCTCATCCAACACAGGCTGAATTTCTATTCCTTCTTCTATCTCTTCATTGACCAGGAGCATCATCTTGTCTGGATTAAGCTTCAATTTGTTTGCTCTCATCTAGTCCATTTTTTAAACTTAAAAATTATTTTTAATAAAAAAATTATTGATTGATTGATTTTAACACTAACATTCTAATTTACACTCGAAATAAAAATAGTATACATTCAGAGAATACATTCTGAGAATAAAAAAGAGGAGAAAAAAAGAAAAAAGCAATAAAAGAATTGAAGAGGAAAAGAAGATCTATAACTAAAACACAATAGGTTTCTGGCGCTCCCCAATCCTAACTGTAATGAAAATAATAAAAAAAAAGAAATATATTATTCTACCATTACAGATCCAACTAAAGAATCCTATAAGAATTACGAGTAACCATAACCACAGATTATTACATGATTAGATTTCTTATTGCTCAAAAAGGTCCATAAACAGTTTCCAATCTTTTTTTAAAAAATTCAATTATCCTTTCAGAACTGATGTTAGTTTGGCAATTTGGGTTTACTCAGCAACCTTAAACAAGCCATTCTTCCATTGTCGGTGATTCAGTCCATTTCCAGGTTGGAGCAAACAATGTTCTTGCTGCTGTTATCATATATCTAAGAAGTAATACATGTTTACTATCCTATTCTTTTTCCATAATGCCCAGCAAAAATATTTCTGGTGACACTAAAAAAATCTAATTTTTTTATGGCTCAGCATATAACTCTTAGACCAACAATTTGTTGCATTCTTACAAGTCCACCTGTTACCTGGCCTTACACCTTTCCTCCCTTCAATAATTCATAATTTGGCTTATCAGTCACTTCACATGGTTTCAAGTAGACCAGGGCAACCCAAACAGTGGAGATCACTAGGACCTATGAAAGTGTCGTTGTAAATTCCCCAGAATCAAACATGGCCAGGACGAGATTAAGCCAAGACCTCCCCCTTTAGACAGTTGTTAGTGAGTGATGTGCTAATCTTCCTGGATGCACCTGGCAGTGAGTCATACTCTAAAACAAACAGTGACCGGAACATCTATTATCCCCAATCCTCCCCACAAATGTCTTTCTTTTACACCTTTCCCCATCTACAATACAGAAGAGGCCATAAACCCATCACCCTTAACATTCCAACCATTTGCTGCAATCAATAAAGCTGGAGCTTCCATTGTTTAACTCTGGGACACTCATCCAATCATTGTTTTTCTCTCAATATTGTATATAAATATTACCCCAAATCATAGGCAAAGTGCACACATTTCCCCACATGCTATTACTCTGCCAGTCTGCTGTGTGACCCTCGGCTTCATGTCTGAGTTGTTCTTCATTGCGCAAACCTCTGCTCTCCAGGTAGGTAAATATGGCCCATTCCCCAAATCTATTCCTCTATCCAAATACTTCTTTCTAATTCTTCATAGAATCATAGAATTGGAAGAGACCACAAGGGCCATCTAGTCCAACCCCCTGCCATGAAGGAATACACAATCAAAGCTTTCCCGACAGGTGGCCATCCAGCCCCTGTTAAAAAAAAAACTCCAAAGAAGGAGACTCCACACTCCGAGGCAGTGTATTCCACTGCCAAACAGCTCTTACTGTCAGGAGGTTCTTCCTAATGTTGAGGTGGAATATCTTTTCCTGCAGTTTGAATCCATTGCTCTGTGTCCTAGTTTCTGGAGCAGCAGAAAACAAGCTTGCTCCATCCTCAGTATGACAGCCCTTCAAATATTTAAACATGGCTATCATGCCATCTCTTAACCTTCTCTTCTCCAGGCTAAACATACCCAGCTCCCTAAGTGACTCCTCATAGGGCATGGCTTCCAGACTTCCCACCATCCTGGCTGCCATCCTCTGGACTCATTCCAACTTGTCAATATCCTTCTCGAGATTTGTTAACCTTGTGTGATCGCTTGTGAATGTGACTGTTTGTGTGAATGCTTCTGTGATTGTTTTCCAATAAAAACCATTTTTACTTCACTTTGGCTTGGCGTCTCCTCAGTTAGTATTGGTATACACTGGTGCAAAGATCCCAAAAGTTACCCAGACTCTCACAGCCACACTTCTGCACTAACACACCACATATGGGGAAAAAAAGGAACCCTCCTTATCTTGACTTCCTCGACATTCGTTTGAAACATTCTTAGACATTTTTGACAGCTTATTTGGTGTTGCAAGTACCATTTATGCATCATCTTATACAGCTTTTCTTTTAAATTACTGCACAAAATAAATTGTATATCTTTGGACTGCATTTTCCCCATACATTCATTTGAACATTATGCCCCAAACTTTGGGCCCACCTTATTATGTACTCTTTTATATGCTCATCTTCTGCCTCTAGTTCCAAAAGCCATTTATATACTTTTTAAATTACACGTCCATCATCTTTACACAACTCTAAATAAAATTCATTTTCTCCAGCCTCTATTGCTGCATTTCTCTTGTCTTGATTAAACCTGTCCTTAAATAGCATATAAGCAAATCAGTTACAATTTTTGCCTTCCTTAAGAAGCATCTCTCTTGATTTAAACTCCCAGCTATCTTGTTCAAAGTACAAAAGATCATCATAAAACAACCATCTCCAATTTTAACCCATTCTTTCCTGAAAGAGGCTTCCTGCGGTGAAATGGCTAATATTATCTTAGGGAAAGGTCTCTGTTTATACTTATACCAAACCCATAGGAGCGCCTTTCTAATACAATGATTTTTAAATTCAGCATGTTCCTTGACTTTATCATACCAAAGATAACCATGCCACCCAAATCTTCAAATTCCAAAAGTCTCTCATCTTTAAGCAATATCCATTCCTTCAACTATATAAAACAACAGGCCTGATAATACAATTTAATATTAGGAAATCCCAGCGTGTCCCTTTCTTTAGCATCATACAAGTTTTTAAATTTCATTCTGGGTTTCCTTGCCTACCAAACAAATCTAGAATTTTCTTTCTGCAACTGCATGAAGAATATTCCATTTTTTATAATAGGGATAATTTAGAAGTAAAATAAAAGTCTTAGAAAAAACATTTGCTTTATTACTACAGTTCTTTCCCAAGGGGATAATTTAACTTTCCCCATTTTTCTAAGTCTCTTTTAATTTCTTTCCAGATTTTTTTATAATTGTTTTGAAATAAGAGACTATTGTTCTTCATGACTGTAACTCCCAGATATTTAATCCCCTTTTTTCCACTTTAACATTTGAAAGACCAGTTAATTCATGTTCCTCTTCTGATGTCATATTTTTAGTCAGCAATTTTGTTTTAGTACAATTCACTTTATACCCAGAGCATGTCACAAATGCCTTATTTTTGTTCCAAAAAGAGCCTTCATTTAGTCCAATGGTTTTGTGACATTATCACAAGATCATCCACATAAGCCCTTAGCTTATACTGTTCTTTTTAAAACCTTACTCAAAAGATTCTGTCATCTTGTCTGATATCTCTCAGTAGGGTCTCCAAAGCTAAAATAAACAGTAAAGATGAGAGTGGACAACCTTGCTTAGTTCCCTTTCATATTTCAATTGATGTTGTTGCATTGCCATTTACCCAAATCTGGGCCTGTTGAACAGAATAGATTGCCTTTATTGCCCAAATAATATTTTACTTAAAAATTATCAACCAAATTAAAATATGTATAACATTTATAACAATTATCTATTAGAAAAATACAAGCATATACAAGCATTGAATTCTCTTTGTAGTTGCTCACAATGACCTGTTTCACTTTCACCAACAGGGAAGAGATAAGGTTCTTCTTGGAAATATTCCACTGGTATCATGATTTAAACTTAACAAAGCTAGCCCTGGATCCAGACTTCTGTTTTGATATGTAATAATATTAATTTCTTCTTGGACTTCATGCCAGCACACCTGTACCATGGAGCATTTCCACTACAGGTGAAAATAGGTGCCAATGTAGGTGCATTCTACCCAACACAAGATCAAGCTAGTTTTTTTAATCCATGCTAATAGGGATATTAAACTATTTTATTAAACTAGTAAACTACCTTAATTGTGCCCTCCCAAACATGTGCAGAGATAGATTTTGGTGGCTGAGAGACCCAAATCTGATTCCAATCTCTGTCTCTTAGTTCTGCTTCCATGTTGATTTCAAAAGCTGCATTCTGTAGCAGTAGTTTATATATAAATGAACCTGATTTGATAGACTGAAAAATCTACTTTACAATAATATTTTCAAATGTGGAAAATGCTATGATAGTTTGATTTACCTACCACTCAAGCTAAACTCAAAAAGTGCCAGACCTAACGTACATGAAACCATTTGGAGTAAATGATAGCTTATCTCTAGTTTGTTGACCTGTTTGTTTTGGGGGAGGTGCCTTTTGGGAACTAAATCTCCAAGCCATCTGATTAACAAATTGTAATATTTTGTCAGCATGAAAAGGGATAGATATATCAGGATAGGAGTTAGCAGGGAGGTTCCAGACATCAAATGGTTACAGTTATTCCAAATTAATAAAGTGGTTACAAGAAAAAAAAAATCTAATCCATTATTGATGACAATGTTTCATCTTAAAACCAAAACAGCATCTTTGGAAGTTTAGTGGAAAGGAGAAACTTATTTAACTGCAATTAGCATATTGATGGCACTAAAGCCCCAAACCCTGGATTATCTTTCCTAGCAGTTTTATGTATATGTTAAAAAGCATGGGGAACAAAATCAAACCCTGAATAACACCGCAGGCCAATGGAGTCAAAAGAATTCCTGCAGTACTACTTCCTGGGCTTGCTATTTCAAGAAGGAATGGAGACACTGCAACAGTACCTCCAAGTCCCATCCCTGCAAGATAGCCCAGAATGACACCATGTATGATGGTACTGAAAGCCACTGAAAAGTCCAACAGAACCAAGAGGGACACACTCCCCTTGTTCAGTTTCTGAGACAGGTAATCCAACAAGGCAACAAAAGCCATTTTTGTCCTATATCAAGTCTTGAAGCCAGAATGAAATGGATCTGGATAACCTGATTCATCCAGGAACCCGTGGAGTTGGCAGGCTACCACACTCCAGAAGCAGAATATTGCAAACTGGCTAGCAGCTGTTCAGTACTATGGGATCCAGGGGTGGGGGGCTTTTATGTTAGGAATTCTGTGTTGTTACAAGGCGCTGACCACCCCCTCTACACACTTGGACAGTCCCCTTGACCTTTTTAATGAGCAAGTGTCTAGCACACTTATAGCAGATTTCACCTTTCCAAGGATCCTGGCCACATCTGCAAACTGTAAGAATTGAAAATTATCCATTACTACTGGACAGAGGCAAAGTTACATCTGCTGGATCTGAATCAACTGTACGCCCACATACAGTTTGTAGTGAATCTGAACAAAGTGCCAGGTGTCTGAATTGTCATGGAGTAGACTTGCTGTAGATTTTTGACCAACGTTACTCTAAATTGCCATCTCACTCATCTCATAGCCACAAGACTCTCAGAGAACTAAGGAGCTAATCCGGGTCTCCTTCATGAAAGGGATGCTCAGTAGCAATCATGGCTACCACCGTGACCATTTTCTCATTCCAGAGGTCAACCAGGGCTTTGATAGAATTGCTTGCTGGGACAATAGGAAAATGCCCAAGAACCGTCAAGAAAACTCAGAGCAAATCCAGATGTATGGACCATCTTAATCATGTTTTATACCAAAGGCCATTTGCATATAGCATTCAGAGTTTTTAGAAGGGCACTAAAGAAATATCTATTTTATCTTTGAGAAATAGTATGGTTACTTTAACAATTATACCAATGACAATAACTACTGGGCAGTCTGGAATGTTAAGTGTAAATAATCACTTTTAATAATTAAGTTATACCTTCAAGACGTTATCACACCAGCTTCATGTCTTGCAGCAATCATGTTATTAAAGGAATCAGGAACATACCAGTTGTAGAATGCTTATTATCACACCTCTCTTCATTCGTGTGACTGTGCTCCTTTCATAACTCCTTAGTGCAACAGGTCCCATTGCTTCAGTTCTTGGATGATTGCAGTCATGTGGCATGAGGGGGCCTGATTCTCCTCTTCTCCACCTCTCTTCCTTCCCGCCCTCGCTATTCCAAAGCAGGCTGACTCTGTGCAGTTTTGGAAAATCGAGGGGGAGAGGAGGAGAGAGGAGGAGAAACAGCCCCCCTCATATCACATGACTGCAGTCATCCTAGAACTGAAGTGAAGGGACCTATTGCACCAGGGGTAGCAGCAGAGCAATAGCGATGTTGGCAGGTACTGATGGGATTTTCCCATCAATTGAAAGGGATGCAACAGTAACAACTACAGTAGAATGCAAAGCAGCAACAGAATAGCCATGATGTCGTCTGGTGAGTACTGGCCAAATTCATTACTATCCTGCTGAAATTCTGCTTCAGCAGTCTTGTGTGATAAAGTCCTCAATATAGTTAAAAGTAGTTATACCAGCTCTCCTCATGCTCCACCAGAAAACTCAAGCAGGTCCTGTTTATCTCAATGAGGCATCAGTTAGAGAACATCTCATAGGTTGTTCTCCACCTTAATTTTTAGCAGGGGTTTAGAACCTTTTCTTAGAATCATAGAATTGGAAGAGACCACAATGGCTATCCAGTCCAACCCCCTGCCATGCAGGAATACACAATCAAATCATTCCTGACAGATAGCCACCCAGCTGGTTTAAAAACCTCCAAAGAAGGAGACTCCACCACACTCCTAAGCAGTGTATTCTACTTCTGAACAGCTCTTACTGTCAGGACCTTCTTCCTAATGTTTACATGGAATCTCTTTTCCTGTAGTTTGAACCCACTGCTCTGTGTCCTAGTCTCTGGAGCAGCAGAAAACAAGCTTGCCCCATCCTCAGTATGACATCCCTTCAAATAGATTTTCCTTGGGGTTTTTTCCAGACTGTGAGGCCATGTTCTGGAATAGTTTCTTTCTGACGTTTTGCCTGCATCTGTGGCTGGCATCCTCAAAGAATGGTTGGTAGGTGTGTTTGTGGAGTTTATGTGCTGTGAACCTCTGTTGGGGAGTATATGTAAATTTGTGTAATTGAATGGTTAGTTTCTGGGTATAGAAATGCAAGGCTCATTAGTGTCTGTTTGGCTAATAGTTGGTTGATGGCCCATTATCTGCTGGGAATCCTCTTGTCCCTGGGTGGAATTCTTTTGTAAGTGTTGAGTTTTGATTCTATTGTATTTCAACACTTACAAAAGAATTCCACCCAGAGACAAGAGGATTCCCAGTAGATAATGGCCCATCAATCAACCATTAGCCAAAGACACTAATGAGCCTTGCATTTCTATACCCAGAAACTAACCATTCAATTACATAAATTTACATATACTCCCCAACAGGGGTTCACAGCACATAAACTCCACACACACACCTACCCAACCATTCTCTGAGGATGCCAGCCACAGATGCAGGCAAAATGTCAGAAAGAAACTATTCCAGAACACAGCCTCACAGCCCGGAAAAAAAACAAGGAAAATCTATGGATGCCGGTCGAGAATGCCTTCGACTTCACATCCCTTCAAATATTTAAACATGGCTATCATGACACCTCTCAACCTTCTCTTCTCCAAGCTAAACATGCCCAGCTCCCTAAGCCACTCCTCAGTATGGCTAGAGTCCTAAGCTCATTTACACAGAGAAGGACATGACATCCACACAATTTGTGCATGCATGCACACACCGTATACAAACATGGCATTCATACACACAAATTTCATTCATATAGACACAGGCAAACAGGCAAATGGACACCCCCACACCTTTCCAAGTCCTACCTACTGTGAGGGTGGGCATTTTGCCTGCCCAGTGCTATGGGAGGCTCTAAGAAAAGGCCTTTGTTATATTCAGCTATTGATCAGAGAGAAGACATTGTTCCTAGGAAGATCAGCAGGAGCCTGGAAGAGGGGGGCAGATCTGGGAAGGTACCAGTTAGCTAGATGGGAAAGCCCTATGAGCCATACATGGCCTACTTTACAGAGGTTCTCTAAGACTGAGGAACGGGAAACAACTCTGCCTTGAGCACACACACACACACACACACAATGTTTTGTCAGCTCAGTTCTTAGTGTCAATCTGACTGATTTTCAGGTAGACATCACCCTTGCCCCAGCTAGCTGAAAGCCTTTAACCTGGGCTGCTGTTTAAATTCTGTGGAGCATATGTGGCTCATAAATTAGCAAGGAACAATAAGAGGAGGCATTGCTTCCTGAGCCTGTGTATAGTGACCATTAAGACCCTATTGAACACAATTTGACTTATTAGTGCTATAGTATGCTCCCTGAAAACAAATTGATCTAAGAACTGTAAAACATTTAGAACACTGAACAGCTCTATTGATGTAGAGAATTGTATTTGCATGAAGTGGTACACTTTGCATAATGAAGCTATTTTCTCTGCTTGCAGTGAATTTGTAGCTATTAATTTTCATTTCTTGTTTATAGTAAACCAGCATCCCCAAGCACAGAGATGTAACAGTCACCCAGATATACTTGCTGCTGCTAACTGGAGAAAAGGTTCGTATGTAGCCAAGGGTGTAGTTACGAGGATGGAGTGGGAGTGGGCATGAGGGCACTGCCTGCCAAATAAGAGTTTTGCCCACCTCAAATAAATATTCATCCAGTCCCCAATTTTCTAGCACTGCAGTAACTTATAACTTTAGCTAAGCATTTAGAAATACAGTTTAGGCATCCAAAGAAAAGGGGGAGACAAATTTACCAACAGAATGCAAACACAGCAACTAGGTATCAATGATTTTCAGTGTCTGCAATGGTGGAAAATTTGTGGACTGAAGGAAATTTTCATTGGGGGAAGCAGAATTCTTATTATGGGAGGCAATTTCCTCATTTTACCTCCACCTGTAACCTACACCCCTGGCTGTAGCAACCATTTAGCATATATTCTGGTGTATAAGACAACTTTCGAACCCTGGAAAATATCCCTGAAAGTCGGGGTCATCTTATACACCGGGTATACGGCTTGCCTCACCCGCCACCCAATCTCCTGCCTCTTCGCTCCCTTCACAAAGGGAGCGAAGAGGCAGGAGATCGGGTGGGGTGGTGGTGAGGCAAAGTGTGTACTGGTACATTCTCCCCTCTCCTCCTCCTTCACCCCCTTTGGGGAGGAATCAAAGGCGGAGGAGAGGGGTGAATGTAATGGTTTGCCTCGCCCACTGCCCATCTCCTGTGTCTTCACTCCCTTCGCAAAGGGAGCGAAGCTGTAGGAGACCAGGCGGCAGGTGAGGCAAACCGGGTACATTCACCTCTCTCCTCCACCTTCGCCCCCTTTGGGGAGGAATCGAAGCTGGAGGAGAGGGGTGAATGTAGCGGTTTGCCTTGTGAGCAGCCTTTGTAAAAGCGTAGAGGTTTGACTGGCACGCTCTCCCCAGCCAGCCAGCCAAACAAACCTCTTAGTTCCCCCTGGCAAAGCAGGAGGAACTCGGAGGTTTGTTTGGCTGGCTGGGTGGGGGGAGCATTCCCAGCCAAACCTCTGCGCTTTTACAAGGGCTCCTCGCGAGGAGTCTTTGTAAAAATGCAGAAGTTTGGCTGGCACGCTCTCCCCAGCCAAACAAACCTCCAAGTTTCCCCTGGCAAAGCAGGAGGAACTCGGAGGTTTGTTTGGCTGGCTGGCTGGCTGGCTGGGGAGAACGTTGTGAGCCAAACTTCTGCACTTTTACACAAGGGCTCCTCATGAGGAGCCCTTGTGAAAGTGCAGAGATTTGGCTGGGAATGCTCTTGCCACCCAGCCAGCCAAACAAACCTCCGAGTTTCCCCTGCTTTGTCAGGGGAAACTCGGAGGTTTGTTTGGCTGGGTGGCTGGTTGGGAAGAGCATTGCCAGCCAAACGTCTGCGCTTTTACAAGGGATTCTCGCGAGGAGCCCTTGTGAAAGCACAGAGGTTTGGCTGGCAATGGTCTCCCCCCCCCCAGCTAGCCAAACCTCTGAGGTGGCTAGGAAGCTTTCCTCCCCCCTCTGCCAGCCACCCTCCCAGCTCCCATCCTTCCCCAGTCCGAGATGGGGCTGGCAGCCCCATCTCGGACTGGGGAAGGATGGGAGCTGGCTAGGAAGTTTTCCCCCACAGCCAGCCATCCCTCCAAGGTGGCTAGGAAGCTTCCTAGCCAGCTCCCATCCTTCTCGAGTCCGAGATGGGGCTTCGGGGAGGGCGGGTAGTGGGGGGTAGTCTTATACAGTGAGTATATCCCAAACTCTATATTTTAACTTAAAAATTGGGGAGGCGGTCATCTTATACACCCAGTTGTCTTATACACCGTAATATACAGTACATCTGCCTCTTAAGAATATCCTGAGGAGTGTGGCAGGTAGGGTTTTGTGAACCACTAGGTTTTGGATTCCCAGACACACAGTGGGACTAATTCATCAACTGAGAAGTGCTGGCACTCAAATATATCTGGTACTGTAAGGCACTTTAGGTCCCATGCTGTGGTACACACACACACACACACACACGCACGCATTACCTGAATTGCTGAGGTGCATGGAACTTCAACGCATGTTTGGGAATTTAATTAGCTCAAATTCACATGTGAGAAGTCGGGCAACTTTGGGGACCTTTTGACCTGTGTATACCAGTACTCACTGAACAGACTCAAATCCGAAAGTAAAATAAACTAAAATGGCTTTTATTAAATAATAATCTGAATAGCATTCACATCAACACTCAGGCTTCAAGTATTCACATAAGACTATAAAGGAAAGTAGGAAGTGTTTGGATAGAGGAACAGACTGAGGAAGTGATGTTTATACTATACCAATCTGAAGAGCAGAAAAGTCTCAAGAATTGCATTCGGAGGGTCAGGAAGGAAACAAATACAAAGGAGGGGACAGTAGGAAGGAGGGTTGATGTAGACTAACATGGAAATGGGAGAGCAAAAGGTCTGTGCATGGCAACTGACCAGCAGAGGGAGAGAGGAAGAAGTGTTGGTGTCACAGAAAAGATCTGTGCACACTGATGTGGAGTTTTGGGGTGATGTTTATGGTCGATATTTCCCCTGTAGGGGTGATTTGAGAGGAAGACAATGTTTGCCAGAGATTCCCAGAATTAAATAATGGATCCCTGGATGTGTTAACGATCATTGAAGGAAGGAATAGTTTAGGACTGATGAGTGACAGGCAACCTTTTATTGTTTTGGAGATCTGGAAGAAGAAAACCAGCATCTGGCACAGCAATGAGAATCCAACTATCTTTGATGTCGCTTCCAGAGACACCCAGGGAGAATTGACCATCATCACTTGAACTTCAGCAGTCTTCCGGGGCTTCCACATAATCCTCACCTGGGGGGTATGACCTTTTGGGGAATTTAGAAGACCCTTTCTTAGGTTGTACATACTCTCAAGCATGACTCCAGCCTTGGTATTTGGAGAGTCCCAGTCTACTGCCAATCTTGTGGAAGGCCACATGGAGCCAGATTATAGAATGTAGCCAATTATGAGTTTATTAATATGGTGGGGGCTGTCATGGCTCATTACACATACATACATACCAAATAAATAAATAAATAAATAAATGACTGCAATGGATCTATCAATCAACTATAACTTTGGCTTATTCAGTCCATAGGGATTAATTTTAAATTGACAAGGCTAGGGGTAGAAAGCCATTGCTTTTCAGAGGCCGCTTTCATTACGGGGTGTTAACTGGGAATAAAAATGTTATTTTCTACTAAGAATGAGTGGTAGCTTTTGTTTATTGTAGTGCAGGTTATATTATACTTTCTTTCTCAATGTCTAAAATTGGAGTGGGCAAAGTATAGTCCTCCAGATTGGGTGGATCACAGCTCCCACCAATCCACACCATTGACTAATGTTGATAAGAGCTGCATATCTGGAGGGCTATTTCACAGCTGAAAACTGGTACATATACGGTCAGGCAACAGCAGAGTGTAGTGAAAAGGGCAAAGAGTATTAATGAGAAAGAACCCACAAGTCAGGAGAGGGTGCAAAAATTTGCTTTTGCTTGAGTCTAAAAGGATGGACAAAACTCTACCCACCCCTGTCCTTTCTCCCTGCTGAGTGAAAACTATTTTTGCATGTTGAACTCAGTTTGCACCATGTGAAGTAAGCCTAGGACAAAGCAAGAAAGTGGAAGGAAGAGAGAGAAACTGGGACATGTTAAAAGCAACTGAAAAAATGGGATGGCATTTTTTCCTTGTAGAGACTATCCCTGCCAAATCAGGACAGCTGGAAAGTGTACTCCAGTTTGGACCATCAACTAAAGCCAAATCCACACTACAGAAATAATCCAGGTTGAAACTAGATTATTTGCCATGACTCCTTACTACTGAATCCTGGGATTTGTAGTTTTACAAAGACTTTCGCCTTCTCTGCCAAAGAGTGCTGGTGCCTCACCAAACTACAAATCCCAGGATTCCATAGGAAGGAGCAATGGCAAACAATCCAGTTTCAAACTGGATTACAGTTGTCCCTTCATATTCACTGGGGTTTGGTTCCAGGACCCCCCCCCCCCCGTGGATACCAAAATCCATGAATACTCAAGTCCCATTATATGCAGTGGCATAGCAAAATGGTGTCCCTTATATAAGATGGCAAAATCAAGGCTTGCTTTTTGGATTATTATTTTTTTAAGAATATTTTCAAGCTGTGAATACTTAAATCCGTGCATACCAAATCCGTGGATATGGAGGGACAACTGTATTTTTGTCATGTAGATTTGGCCTAAGGCAGAGGTGGACAACCTGTAGCCCCTGTTGCTGTAGCTCCATCTGCTTTCTCCCACTGTCCAGCTGATCAGACATCAGATGGAAGTGGGGTTCTGGATCACTGGGCTGGGAAGGAGAGGCTTTAGCCTCACTGCTCTTCCCATAAGTGATCCCTACAGTCAAGGTTCTTGGTGTGTTTTTTTGCCAGGTTGAGGGAGGCAGGACACTGACCTTGCTTGCTGCCTGCCTCTACTCCATAAAATTCTCACTGGTAGACAACCTGGAGTTGATGTGGGACTGCATACAAAAATTAAAACAGCACAAAATGAAGTCTAGCCCTGCTCCAATGCTTTTGAAGGCAACCTGCATGTCTCTGTTGGGTACATGTGTCAAAGGCCAAAAGAGACATCCAATATCCTTAAAAGGGACAGACATGTGAATGAGGCTGCCATGGACAGACCTAATATGAAAGAAGAAAATGGAGGAAGACAAATGAACTGGCGAGAAAGGCCTTGCTTAGCTCTGAGAACCTACAAGCAATTAACACATTACATGATGTCAAAACTGGGATTGCTGCACTCACGGGTGAGCAACCCATGTAGTCCTCTGGTTGAACTCAAATCATGTTGAGCTTCTACTCCCCTTATCCCTGACCAATTGGCTGAGGATAATGAAACGTTGCAAGTCCAACAACATCTGGAGGGAATCAGGTTGCTTTCTGATGTTACTGTAGCTTTATAATGCTTATGCCCCTTTTAAAAAAAAACACACACACACAGAGATTATCATTCTTTTTCTGTTATGTTTTTGGGAGACTTCCTCGAGCATATGGAAAGGCAATTTAGAAAAAGAAACAGTAAACAAACATGAAACCATAGCCAATCTGAGATCACCAGTGCATGTACCTGTCTAACACACATTTGCAAAGATGCCTTTGTTGCAGTCACACTGTGGTTCTCTGTGTATGCTGCAAAACAACAGAGGTGAATGTATGAAAAGCCTAATATGTGAAACATCCTTAGAGAAGGTCAAGCAAGGCAAGAGGACAATGACTAGGATGAGTCAAATAAACACTTCTGACCTACATATCAAATGGAAGGCTTTTCACCAAGTATTAACCTTCCTCTCACAAACAGTTACTAAGGGGTGAAACACAACAGACATAAAGTACTTTTCAAATTCTCAAAGTGCCACAGAAATCGCAAAATGGTATGAGACAGCTAGGTATTTTGTTTCTCTTTTGTCTCTTTAGGTAACTCAGAAACAGAGCCAGAAATATGTGGTTTGCAGATTTTAAGAAAAATAAAATAACATTCTGTAAGAAGCCACACATATTATGGCTTGATCCTGTGTATCTTGCTGTGGGCAGGCTGTCCCCTACCCCAGAAGTGAATTTGCTGTTGCACACTTTACTGTCTGCATTCTTGGCCACTTGAGACAGACTGAAAATCTTCCCTGAAGCAAAATAAAAAATAAAAATGTTGGAGAGAGACAGACCTATCCTCTTCTTCAGCAACCACAGTCTGTTTCTTTTAATAGAATTGTTAACCTCCCATGCTAAACTGAGACTGAACATTTTTAATCACAGAGATCTCAATTTATCAAGTGTCACATTAAAAATAAATCGCATATATAATTTATTTGTGGGACTACAGGGTTTATTAGACAGCTGCAGAGACAAGTTATCAAATGGATGCCAAACACAGTGTAATCAAACCACTTGGCCTCACCCATTAACTACTCCTAATGAGTTAGGCATGGTCCTGCAATTTCACATACGGTATATAGGCTGTACATGCCCTCTCCAGAATACTTCCTGGTTGTAAAATATTGTAGAATTGCATCCTGAAGACAGAAAGTTTGGGAATTATCAATCCTATGGTAGTTAAGACAGGGCAAAAAATACACGGTCAATACCAAGTAAAACATCAGAAACCAGGGTCGAGGGGATTGTTGAGCAAAATCTCCCATAAGCAAACAATATTCAAGGTTGTGTCTAGATTTTATTCTTGCCACAGTTCCTACCCTGTGGCATTCAATCATAAAATATATCTGCACTGGCTGCTCTTTGCATGTCTACATGTCAGAAAGCAGACTGAACATTCCTGTCAACAAAAGGTAACCAATGTAGCATTTTATGCTTGGAGTTGCTGACTACCACATATACTCATGTATAAGTTGAAACATTTTAATCAAAAAAATCGACCCAAAAATCCTGGGTTGACTTATCCACAGGTCATTGTCAAAGAGCTGTTTGGCAATGGAATGCGCTGCCTCAGAGTGTAGTGAAATCTCCTTCTTTGGAGGTTTTTAAACAGAGGCTGAATGGCCATCTGTCGGGAGTGCTTTGATTGAGTACTCCTGCAGGGCAGGGGGTTGGACTAGATTGCCCTTGTGGTCTCTTTCAACTCTATGATTTTATGATTCAATGAAAGTGGAATAACGTCTAAGAAAAGGAAATGCTATTTGGATGTCCCCTGACAGGGGAGTGCAGCTGCCGAGAGGCTTCCTTGTGAGTAAACCCAGGAACAGGATCAGGGATGCACACCATGCCTCCCAACAAGGCGGAGGGAAGGGAAGCAAAGCTAAGAGCAAGCCCCCTGCAGACGGGCCTGGCAAGGCACAAAAGGGCTGCTGCAAATTAGGGAGCCATCATGGGGCTGCTCAAATTCACCTGAGAGCCAGTGCCGGAAGCACTCCTCGCTCACATGCAGCATCTCAACCAGCTGAACGTCCAGGTGGCAACGCCACCACTGTATCCCCATTGCACCTTTCGCCTTTTGGTGCTTCATGAGTGTGCTAAGAGTCGCTGCTGCTGCATCCCCACAGCTCTCCCTCTTTTTCCTTTCTCTCTCAGTTTCGGCTCTCTAGTTCGATAAAGAGCGCCTTCATCCCCCTTCTCAAAACATCCTCTCCTTCATGCCCTCCACTCGAGCAGTGACTCAGGAGGGGGATGTTTATCTTCTCTGTTGTTTTGGGATTTGTTTGTTTTGCAAAGGAAAGAGTTAATGTTGCAAAAATGTAGCACTCACTCCTTCATCCGGAGAGCCCAAATGGAGAGGGAAGAGGAAGGGGGAAGGGAGTGGGAGCAGTAGGATGCGAGGGTGGTGGCTCTTTGGCACTTCCCTTCATGGAACGCCAAATTCAAGGGGAGAAGCAGAGATGTTGTGGCGGTGTTGGCACACTCAATGTATCCATAGGTTATATCAAAATCCATACGTTTGGCCCCAAAGCCTGCCCTCGACTTATACATGAGGTCGGCTTATACACAAGTATATACGGTACTCCTTTTGTTTAGTTTCAGTGTGTAAACATCCAATATATTCATTTAACAAAATATTTTATCCTGCTCCTCCATTGTTAAGCACTATGCTCTGAGTGACTTACAGTAGGTTAAAAACAATAAGAGTATCACATTAAAAATTAACAATGCCATAAAAAGCAAAGATAGACACTGTAAATAAAACTACATCAAAACAAGGGATCGACTGCTACAATCCTTTACAGTGTAGGCCAGATATTGCAACCGGATGGCAGAAAGCTACAGAAGAGATGGTAGCCATTCAGACCTCCCAGAGAAGAGAGTTCTAAAAGTCTATGCATGGATAAATCATGTACTTGGACAGCAGAATATTTATCAGCTACAGGTGACCCAGCAAAAATATATATGCCTATAGCTTGACAAGTTACTTTGTGACTATTTCCCACAATCCCACAGCAAGCATGGGCAACAGCCATGCTGCCAGAGGATTCTGGGGGTTGTACTGTACTTTTAAAAAGTAATCTTTCCAAGCTCTGTGAATGACTAACATAGATATGTAAAGGCAAGGGTGAAGAATAAAAATTTTTTGCAGTTGATACGGCTCTTCAGTGCCATATCAGTTCGCCTATCCTTTGGGACCTTCAGTTGATATGGCTCTTCAGTGCCGTATCAATTTGCCTGTCCTCTGGGACCTTCAGAGTCTCTTCTCCATCACGGCAAAAAATTGCAGATGACACCACTGCTGAGACGGGCGCATCGATGAGGGGTACCTGTAGTTTGCTCATCACTTTCTTGGGCAGAGCGTACAGTTTCTTGGCGTGACTAGGCTGCCCCTTGGTCATAGCTGGGGCTGCCCACTCATCGCATATTAGGCGCATCAGCGTGGCTGGCACTGGCATTTCCAGCATCGCAGACTGCGCGTCCAGGAAGAACTCCCCAGAGATCTCCGGCAGGTCCAGATCCATCTGTGATTGTTGATTAGTTGGGAGTTTCATCCCCAAGTTTCTGACCGCCTTCTTAAGGAGAATGGCGAAATCATCTATGGAAAATAACTTGGCAGAGGGGTGAAATGTCTCTGGGGTAGTCCCCGGTTCCTCCTCAGAAAGTTCCCCCTCTTCCCTATCGGATTCAGCCAAAAGGTCTATGTCCTCCCCCTTCGATTAATATGCTGAGAGCACCTCCTCCTCTGAGAGTTGTTGCTCCTGCTGTCCTCTAGGACGTTTAAAGGGAGGCTGTTGGGTACCCTCTTCCTCCAGGTCAGAGGCCCCTCGGTCTTCCTTATCTGAGGGGGGTGTAGCTGGCTGCGTGTCTGGGACCAGCTGAACTGGGCCCTGGTTGCTTGGGTGAGGGATCACCTCCCATTCTCTCTCCGCCACTGTAGCTACGGGCACTGTGCGGCCCTGGGGCCTTTTCGACTTGCCCCTGTTGCCCCTGCCTCCCTTGCTGCCCTTTCGGGCCGGCGGATCCTGGGGTTCTTCCTGCTGGGGACTGGTGACCTGTGTTGGTGGGGGCTTTGATTTCTGGGTCCCCTGGATCACGTTCGCCTCCCCTCTTGGCTCGGGGAACCCCTGCAGGCCCTGCTGGAAGAGCCTCGTGGCCAGCCAACTCGCTGCCTCCCTGGCCAGGTTGGCCTTTAGCCAGTTGGGAATGGCAAGGGGCGCTTCCCTCCCCATCGTCCCTGCTCCCGGGGCCCCAGTGGCACTCACTGTGTCCACCAGAGGAGGCTGGGGACCCATCTCCGCTCCTCCCACTGTGTCCGGATGGCCCAGGGTTGCCAGCGCCGCGTCGTTCTCCCTGCTCTGGGGCTTGGCATGTGCCGCCTCCTCCCGGAGGGGCTGCACAGTGATCTCCTTTTCCCGTTTGTCCCTGCGCCCATCCGGGTGGGGAAGGAATGGGGCGCAGTGAGCGGCGGCCGCATCGGAGGTCTTCCCTTCCTTGAGAGGCTTCTTCCTGCCGCTGCTGCTCTTCCCGGCTGCTGCGCTGCTGCCGCTGCTCTTCCCAATTGCTGCGCTTCCGCTGCTAGTGCTGGTGGCTCTGTTAGCACTGCCACGTGTGTTCTCCTCTGTCGCGGCTCTGCTGCTGCCCTGCCGGGTGGACCTCTCGGCAGCAATCGCCACCGCAATAATCGCATCAAGTTCTGTGTGCTCCATATTCCCCCTCTCTCCCAGGAACCCCCAAGGCCAAATTTAAAAGGAAAAGTTTTTTTTGGGGGGGGTGAATCTAAGATGGCACCCCCAAGGCCAAATTTAAAAGGAAAAGTTTTTTTGGGGGGGTGAATCCAAGATGGCACCAGCCATGTAGAGGGAGGGTCAGGGAGCCAAGGTAGTCCACGTCCTACCAGGAGAATAGGCAGGAAACAGACTGGCCAATCGGGGGTCGTCCCTCAGGGATGACCTTACCGGGGGCAGTCCCAAAAACTTTGTTTCCTGCCTACCGGGAGCAATGGGGAGGGACAACCCAAAGCTGACGGATGCTCTGGAGCCCTCCCCACTGGGAAATTTTTTTGCAGGTGGGTAAGTTTTTCAGACTTATTTTCAGGCTGTTTTCAGCCACTGAGGCTTTGGGTTATTTTTACTTAGTTTGAAAACTCTCGTAATGCTGCCTTAGGGAACCAATTTGGGAACAACAGGAGAAGAATGCATGAATGCATGAATGAATGAATGAACAAATAAACAAATAAATAAATATTTTTAAAAAATTATGCTGTTCTTCAACCAAAAAGGCTCCCAGAACAGCTTGCACACACATATACAGAAAACAGTAAATAAACAAAAAGGCAAATAAGCAAATATGGGAGCATCACTTGCCAAATATCTACAAATATCTGAATTCAGCCTGCAACAACAAAGAATTTGGATCATTCCAGATGAATTGAAGACCCACATTTTTAAAAAAATTAATGTAACTTACAACACAGGAAAACACACAGTTCCTCCAGGACCATTTCAAAGGGGCCTTGACCAACAAAACCAGAAGTAATTAAAAACAGGAATATGAAAGCTGCTGTACAAAAACAGCCTGCCTATACATTAAAAAAAAAAAAGCTCCTGAAATTGATACCCAGCCCCCCAGGACCCAGCATCCCCACATGGACTAAAACTTCCATGGCACTCAGTCAACATGAAAGTTTGGAGGTTGCCAAGCTGGGATACGTCTTCTTCCTCTCTCCTGTTTACATCACTAAACCCACCCCCCAAAAAAAAGAAAAAGAAAGAAAGAAACCTGTCTGTCTAGAATCATAGAACCATACAGTTGGAAGAGACCACAAGGGCCATCCAATCCAACCCTCTGCCATGCAGGAATACACAATCAAATCATTCCTGACCGATGGCCATCCAGCCTCTTTTTTAAAACCTCCAAAGAAGGAGACTCCACCACACTCCGAGGCAGTGTATTCCACTTCCAAATCGCTCTTACTGTCAAGAAGTTCTTCCTAATGTTTAGGTGGAATCTCTAGATATCAAAAGAGAGGAAATACCAGTCTCCATCCCATTTAGCTGTTCAACTTTAACAGAAGCCTCTTGGAAAGAGAAGCTTAGAAATAACAAATTGTCTGCATCTATAAGCACTTTAGAGCAGCCATATGACATTACACAGGCATTTTTTAAAAAAGAGAGGTATTCCCACCTTTCAACCATAATATTCATGTAAGACAAAGAATTATTGGAAAATTACATTAAATGTTGTATCAGTTTTAAGAATTTCAGAGGTGTGGTTTTTTTGCCAGCAACAGCAAAGAGCAGTGTATTTTTTTCAGCGGTGGAAGGAGCAAATGGGAGGTGGGCAGACCCATCCCTCCCAACGAAATAGCCCGGGGAGTCCCATGCAGCCCATAGGGCACATGTTGCCCGCTAACCCATTCCTGCTGTAAGACACATCAGTAACATTGTGCTTCATTCATCTTGTATCCTCAGATGGAGGGCCCGTTCACACTATGCCATTATAACACTATGATTCCACTTGAACTGCCATGGTTCCATCCTACGGAAACCACCAGTTTAGGACAGGGTGTTTACAGTTCTCAGCCAGAGAGCTCTAGTGCCTCATCAAACTAACAATCCCTGGATTCCAACAGGATGAAGCCATGGCAGTTAAAATAGAGTCACAGTTTTTTAATTGTGAAGTGTGAAAAAGCCAAGAGAAAAGGTGTTGCCAGAAGCCTTCTTGAGAGTGAGTTCACATTAGGGAGTGTGACTTTCTGAGTCATAGTTCAGACTTCAGGCCACTTTGCTAATCTAGCTCTTATACCTATAACTCTTATACCTATAACAAAGCACATGCTTCAGGTAACAGTGGCTGTCAATCCACACAACAAATGTGCTGTTGCCAGAGTATTGGTGGATTCTCATATCACTCATATTATTGCCAAGAGAAATCCACTTGAAGGGTCATAGATCAATGGTAGAATGCAGGCTTTGCATGCAGAAGGTCCCAGGTTCAATCTCCAACATCTCCATGCCTAACTAGGAAAGCCCTCCAGCATGAAACCTCAGAAAGCCACTATGTCAGGGTGGGCAACTGCACAGAAGGAGGGAGCAATTTTTTCACCCTGTGCCCACCTGGCAGGCTGTGCTGGCATGTTTCAGTGTATCCAAAACGACACAACCTCACTCCCACCTGCCATTTTGGGCAATTTTTTACTGATTTAAAAAAAAATATGTTTTGGGGAGGTTTGTGGGACTTGGGAGGGACAAAGGAAGCAAACTGCTGTGGTTTGGGTAGAATTTGGGCCAAAAATGCACTAAAATTGGCCCATTGTTTTAAAAAAATCATCTTGAGGCTTTGGGGGGATTCTGGGGGCTTCAAGAGTGGCATGTGTCCCATGGATTGAATTTTGCTACTCCTACACTAGGTGGGTCAATGGGCTGACTAAGGTATCGAATGTTTCCAATAGGATTCTCCCAACCTCCAGCACTCAGGCTCTGTCTGTCCTAAGGAACACTGTCCTTTCTTTTCCTGTAATGGATTCTTCCACTTCTCCAGTTTTCCTTCAATCACCCCAGCATTTCACGCATACCTGTGTTGGGTGGCAGGGGGGTGGGTGGGGGGAGGAGAGATTTGAAACAGTTCCAGCTCCCCCTATTTAAACCCACTTACATGAGACCTAAAAATAAATCTGTTCTAGCTCCCCTTATTTAAACCCATTTACATGAGATCTATAAATAAATCCATCAAAGATTCTATTTCCACGTGTATATCTATTTCCACTACCAAGAACTTAAGAAGGGGGCAAGAAAACCACCTCATTTCCAACTGGTAAAAGGTTTCCTCGCCAAGTCTCTTTTAGACAATTCCTACAAGGCCACAAGCAACTGAGAAAACAGCTATTAACCAAGATGACCTACACAAGCCTCAGAGAACCTTTTCCACAATGCTCTCCACTTCTGGACCAAGTCTGTGCCATACAGCTTGATGGTAACACTAACTAGTGACCTTCTCATTCCCTTCAGTAACACCCACACAGCCGCAGAGTATCGAAAGGGAAGCTGGCATTTTTGGAGCAGACAGTGACATTTTGGAGTGGACGCAGGGGGCTAATTCAAAGGGCCGTTGATGGATTCTGAATATCAGCTAGGGAAGGGCAAGGGAGCCAAAGCAAAGCAGCTGCCAGATCCAGGCTCTGTTTCTCTGCAGTTTCCCCCAAACTTGTTTATCTGCCGATGCTGCCGGAAGGGAGCAGGTGCTTCAGTGCTCAATAGGGTCACCTGTGGCAGATTCTCCATATGCTCAGCCTGCTTCCTTTGCCCTTTCCACCCCTCCCACCCCCATGCCCACACTGGCTCACTGGGAAGTCATGGAGAAATCATTGCAATCTCCAGCTGAGAATCAATAGGAGTGGGGGGGATGAGGAAGGACTCAGCCATAGCATGGGAATGTCACTTTTTTGAGACCACAACTCTCAGAATCACCTCTTCCTCTGTCTGGCTAAGATCAGATCTTGGCACAGTAGTTTATTTGGATGACAACTCCCAGAATCCCCTACCACTAGCCACAGTGGTGAATTTTTTTTTGAGAGTTGTAATTAAAGCTCTGCCTAAATATGTGTAGCTCTGAGGTAACCTCACACTTTCTTGTTTTATTCAGTTTAATTGCCCACAGTGCTAAAAATTCTAGCAGGACTCCCCCCACCAAGGCCTATTTAGAAAAAACAAACACAGTTTGAACAATAGCTTACAAGACAAAGTACATACAATGGGCCCTTGGTATCCATCCACTGGGGTCTGGCTCAAGGACGTCCATAGATATCAAAATCCATAGATCCTCAAGTCCCATTATATACAATGGGGTAGTAAAATGGTGTCCCTTATAAAAAAAAAAATACAAACAGCAAGGTTTGCTTTATGGACACCCCCCCCCCAAATATTTTCAAGATGTTGTTAGTTGAATCTATGGATACAGAACCCATGGGTACAGAGGGCCGACTGTAGCTAAATAACACTACCCTCTTACAAGATGAGTCTTTGTCATTCATAGTGAAATCAGGTTTTCCAAAAGATAGTAACCCATTGGCAAATGGCTACTGATAAGGAATATTTACTGTGGGTTGTTTCTGTACAGTTGTCAGAGTAAAAACTGAAGAGAGCTCCTGTACCTTTAATGACTGTGTATTTCAGTTGGTGTTCTTTTCACACTCCTAGGTAAAAGCAATTATCTCTTCTGCTAACCATTAAAGGTGCAGGAGCTCTCTCCAGTTTTCAATCTGGCAACTCTAGGTGTGTGTATGTTTTATCGATAGTCTCTCTGTGATCCTTCCCAAGAAAATTTTAAAAATGTGAGAAAAATAAAAGAATATGGAGCTGGTGATCCACATCAAGAACTAGTCCAGACATACACAGCACAATGCTAACCATGTTTACTCAGAGGGAAATCTCCTAAGTGCACGGCAGCCCTCCCCAACTTTCCAAATGTGTTAGACAACAACTCCATCATCCCTACATAGCATTGCAGTTGCTGGGAGTTGCAGTCCAACATCTGGATGGTGCAGTTGTAGGAAGCTGGTCTACCGCACCTCACAGGTAGCCCAGGCAGCACACTTGAAGGAGCCGGTTAAACAAATCTGTTAGCTCCAATCAGATTAACATCAACCCAGAATGTTTAGAAGAAGTAGGTCTGTCACCTTTTCTTTTTCTGGCAGAGATTCTCCCTCCACCCCCAAAACGGCTGCATGACAAGCAGAACAGGTGCAGGATTTTCTTCCAATGTGGAAATAACAGTGCAGGGGAAATGACATGCGCCTCATTCCTATGATTCACCAGAGATCATCCCATGAAAATAAGTGGCAAGCTTTGTTTAAAAGTGTAATATGAAGATCTTTAGGGAGATGTCCAGTTGGCAGAGAGTTCGCAAAGATCAGGAACATCAGGCCCTGGGGCTGAGTCTTACCTTCAAGAGAATTTGGCACTCCTGGTGTCTCAATCCAGCCTTCTTGGCTTCCCCAGAGGTTCATGCCCTTCTTCCCCATACCCACAGCACTATCATTTGGTGCTTTTACAGCTTTCATACCATTTATTTTCCATTCTGAAAGAATGAAAGATCTCTTCTAAGGCTTGGTAACTAGCAGAAAGAGCTTTAAACAAAAATATGCCACTATTTTTGAACCCCACCTTTTGTCTTTAGCTCCACGCACCATTTCTCTGACATAGACTCCAGCCTCAGGCTGAAAGAGGTCCTCTATATTTCATATAGTGGCTAGGAGGCTGAACAGCAGAGCCAGGGGGTCTCTGATTGAAATCCTACCTATGCTGTGATTACCCCTTAGACATGCCACTTTTTCCCTAAGCTTCGCTTTATCTAAAAAGAATATGGATAGTAATTGTGGTGTATTTCATAGGATGGTTAAGTAAGCTGCTTTAAACAAGTAGATAATTATTTTTACAGCACTACATTTTGAGTCGCCCTTATCCAGAATTCCAAAATCTGAAATATCCCACAATCCAAAATGTCTGTGTAGCTGAGACAGTGACCCCTTTGCTTTCTGATAGTTCAATGTACACATACTTTGTTTCATGCACAAAATTATCAAAAATATTGTGTATAAAATTACCTTCAGGCTATGTGTATAAGATGTATATGAAACATAAATGAATGTCATGTTTAGGTCCCATCTTCAAGATATCTCATTATGTATATGCAAGTATTCCAAAATCTGAAATATAGTCAGATCCCCATACCCGTGGGGTTTGGTTTCCAGACTTCCAGGGAATACAAGAAACCTTGGATAACAACAAACCCTATAAAAATAAAGGACTTCCAGTAAAAACATACTATGGAGTTGCACTGGAGGACCTAGAGGATGCCTAGAGAGGATGTCTCTCTAGGCATTTTCCAGCTCAACTCTAAGATATGTCCCCTATTTTGTGTCTCATGGATACCTGAAACCATGGATATTGGTTCCACGGATATGGGGGTCTGACTGTATTCCAAAATCCAAAATACCTCTGGTCCCAAGCATTTTGGATACAGGAGACTCCAACTATATTTGTGCTGAAAGAAAGGGGGAGAAGGGGGGAACAAAAAATGGGGGGAGGAAGAAACAAACAAAGAAAGGCCCAAATCCATGGATACAGGGGTTGACCTACCTCAATGAGCATATAACCACCTATATTTCAAGCAAGATGCTCCTAGCAGAGTTCCATATAGACCTAGGTTCCTAATGTTCCCATTTACCTGGGAAATACATTGAACTCAATGGAACTTACCTCTCCACAGACATGCTGAAGATTGCAAATATTAACTACTTCGAAGGTAAAAACCGAACAGTAAATGAGCTAAAGGATTGTTATACCAGTCAATAACTCTGCTTCCCATTCCCACACCCACAAAAACAGAGAAATAACTGCCCTACACCATCTGCTGAACATCCTCCACTAAAGTACCAATAGGAACTATTTATAAAAAGGACTCTTCTCCCAGAGAGCCAGGAGGATCTTTTTAGATCTTCCAAATACAACCATAGCGATCAATCCTGTCTCACATTTCAGGAGCTCAAAGCTCATCTTCTATCCTTGTTCTGCTTCAGCTTTGGCACACCACTTGCTCACAGGACTCGTAAATGCAACGTGCCTTGTAACTGAGTGGAAAATGACAAAAGACCAAATCCTCTGTGGCCTCTAAGGATATGCATTCCATTTTTTCCCCTTGGCCCAGACTGCAATTTGACGTGCTCTTTGGAAAACACAGAACTGGGGTGGGGGGGGGGTGAAAGCCTCTGAAATTCGAAGGGTCTTGATGTTTTGTAAGCTGTCAGTCCCCCATACACTCAACCTGTTAAAATCTGAAAAATGAAAATTTGGGCAAGAGTTTCAGTGTGTCACAATTTTTCACAAGGAAATAACAGGGAGGAGGAAGAGGAACAGAAACCAGTTTTCCAAGAAACTTTTATTTTTTAAAACAAGAAAGCAAGTTTCTAGTCCTTTTGAAAGGTGTGCTTGAAAGTGTATCACAATGTTTCAGAATCCCAGCAGTTGCTGAATAAGGCAAATCCAGTGGAAAGGGAACAAAGACTCTTGGCTACAATGCTATGCATACTTTCCTGGGGCTTTGTCCCATTGAACTGAAGCTTTCTTCTAAGTAAACATGTACAACAGGGTGGGCAACTGTCAGGGATTAGAGGGCTTTTAGGCCCTGGGAGACTTTGGAGGGTTACACCCTTCTTGCATTTTTTAAAAAACTGTCCTCAAGTGCACCTCTACAATTTTACACATGGCTTGCCACTTTTCTTACTTTCTGGGGCTGATCCTGTGAAATACATCTGTGAACAACAGTACAGTACAGTACAGTACAGTATGGATTGGACTCTCTGCGGATTGTCATGCCCCATATAGGTCTACCCCCATATCCACGGTGGATATGTTCCACGACTCACCCACCCTGTGGATACCTGAAACTTTGGATATAGGGAACCCTCTTATTTTCAATGAGACAAACACCAGAAGATGACCATTGGAGGACCTAGAAATGCCTAGAAGGAACATATTTTTTTCAGACATGGGTAAGTGAAACCATGGATACCAAATCCATGGATACAGGGGTTGACCTGCATTATTCAGCAGCGGCAACGTGAATGCTGACATGATGACGCATGTGCGTTCACATCACTGCCATTGAAAATATGGTGCTTGACCATCTGTGTTTTTTTGTATCTATGCGAGTCCCAGAGCAGAACCCCCACAGTTCTGGAAGTCCCACTATGAGAGTTATTACCTCATAAATGTTACTTCCATGTTGGAAGGAAATCCTGCAGCTGTTTTGTCACGCAGCTGTAAATGGGAGAGGATATCTTCCAGGAAATGGCGGGGGGGGGGAGTGACAGACTTCCCCTTTAAAACAAACAAACAAGGGGCACCACATTTTTTAGCCTTCCCTGGACTGTTTTAGGCCTTTTAAAAAAAGTTTCCCTACCGGTTCACTTCCTGTTTTTCTCTCTCAAAGCTGGTGAAATTGCCCCTCTCCATGATTTCTAGCAGGTGTTTGGGGGCATTTTTGCTCAGTATTTTAAACTTTTTTTTTCTCCAATCTTTGGGAGGCTAGAGGCTGCAAGCATCCTGCAGACCACACTTTCCCCACCCTGATGTTCAAGCTTGTAGTATTTGTATCCTAAAAAAATTCCTTTCCATGCCCACGACTAGTACAAGCCATATAAATTATGCAAACAGTAAACATTACAGAATAGATTATGTAAATTTGTTTCACAACATAACAGGACCCCTGCTGAATCAGACCAAAAGCTTATCTAGTCCAGCATTCTGTTCCCACAGTGGCCAAGCCAATGACATGAGTTCAACACCACCCTCCTGCTTATGTGTCCCAGCCTCTGGTATTCAGATACATATTGCCTCTGGTACTGGATGTCAAGATGATTATTGCAGCAACCTTATGAAAATCCATGTGAGTTCCATGTTCCCAATATCTTAAAGCTTTGTTAATATGTGGCTGTGCTGCAAATTCCACGACTAAATTTGATATACTGAGAAAAGATGATGATAAAGGTGAGTTTAAATAGAAATCATAGCATACTTTTATAATGAGAAGGAGGAAGAGGGAAAAAAGGATTCTATTAAAGTGGGGTAAATATATGAGTATCCGATATCAAAGCAAGGCTGGAAACAAAAATAAAGGTTCTCCTTGGTTTTTTTCTGGGCTGTGAGGCCGTGTTCTGGAAGAGTTTCTTTCTGACGTTTCGCCTGCATCTGTGGCTGGCATCTTCAGAAGATGCCAGCCACAGATGCAGGCGAAATGTCAGAAAGATGCCAGCCACAGATGCAGGCGAAATGTCAGAAAGATGCCAGCCACAGATGCAGGCGAAACATCAGAAAGAAACTCTTCCAGAACACGGTCTCACAGCCTGGAAAAAACCCAAGGAAAATCTATGGATGCTGGCTGTGAAAGCCTTCAACTTCACAAAAATAAAGGTCATTTTAAAGAGTTTAAATTCATAAGAATGTTTTAATCAAGACACCAGGGACATGGGACATTATCTAAACTTATAATTAAAAAATGTGTAATGCAAATAGGAGGGATTGGAAATATAAAGCAAAGATAAACATTAATCTTCATATAATTCAAGTCCCAATGGTTTCAGAGGGAACAAAGTGAAACTAACTTCAGGTATAATCCTACACACATTTATCTGGGAGGAAATCCCATTGAACTCAGTAGCATTTTGTATAGGCATGTACAAGACCGCACTTGTAGACACACTCCTGATGCTATTCCATTGCTGACAAGAGCAGTTATATATCTCCACTGAGAAGTAAGTATCATTAAATTCAGCAGGCTGACTCTGAAGTCAGTATAAAACTGCAGCTTGAGGAAGTTTGGTTAGAAATACAGTACTGTTTTCTATGAAACACAATGCAAAAAGATACTACAGTATTTACATTGTGACCCAGCCACAACTTCATTAGGCTATATTAAGAAAAATACACAGATTGACAGATTGTGATTCGGTTTTCACATTAACAGCTGGTAGAATGGCAATTGCTCATAATTAGGGGGGAAGGCGGCTCCAGAATTAACAAAATGATGCACAAGAATAAAGGAAAGGGTTCAAATGGGAAAGCAGGGATAACGTATAGAGTGAGATGTACTGAGATGTACTCGTTGTCCTTTTTATACCAACAATAAGCTTAATGATCAAATGGACCTGTATGTACTCTTTTCATTGATTTTAAAAAAAGACAAAATGAGTGTTTTAAAAAACCCACACACTGAACATTTGGTAGCAATTAAAGATGAAACTGAGCAGAACAAATGCAAATTAGGAGAAATTAGTTGGTCCTCTGGGCCCCTTTCAACGGCAATTCTATGATTTTAATGGTATATTTACTCTAAAGTAAGCCCCAAAGTGTTCAAAGGGGTTTACTCCCAAATCAGTGTGCCCAGAATTCAAGCGTAAGCCTCTATTCTTGTTTTAAGTGGTTAGTCTTCTGTAGCTAGTATTTGTATGAAGCAGAACTTGGAAAAAATTACTTTTGAGGAGTTACAGTTCCCAGAATACGCCAGCCAGCATGGCCTGCTGGTTGAAGTACTGTGGAAGTTGTAGTCCAAAAAAGTAGCTGTAGTCCTAAAATGGAGCTGTAGTCCAAGCTCTTGGAAAAACTCCAAATTTGAAAGTGGAATTCCAGGGCTATGCCTCTTCCTCAGCATGCTGGGTATCGGAAGAGAAAAGCAAATACTTTGTATGATGATGATGATGATGATGTGTGTGTGTGTGTGTATGTCAAAAGGTCCACCCATTTTGAAACTAAATATACAGAGAGGCAGAACCACACACTGGGAATATGAGCTATCTTAATGGGATCCTGCATTTGTCTCATCATATTGTGAAGGAGAGAAGACAAAAAGAAGAAAAACTATGTGAGAAAGCATTTGTGGATTTTCCTGACTTTTTTAAAAAGGTCAAAATTTTTAAAATGTGATATGCACATTTTTGCTCTTTAAGACAAGGAATTCGACATGAATCACTTCCCCATACAAGACAAAGAGCAAACCTGATTGGCTGGATGAGCACAGGGGGCAGGGCTTAGTTACAGGGCAAGAGCCTGCTGCCGCCATATTGGATTTTCACCTTAGTGATTTGTGTTATCGTTTTTCCTCTTTTTTTGGAAAAATGAAATATTGCTTGTGCGCACCATAGAAATAAGTTTTTTTTTTAAAAAAAAAAAGTTCAGTGGCAGCAGATTTTAAAATGCAAGTAATTCACTTGCGGCCACCATCTTGGTTAGGGGGCATGCAAAGTTTATGGGGGCTGTAAAACCATTAAGATAGGTTGCAGTTGCAGTTGCTGTGACTGCAATTACTGTGGAGCGATTTGTTCCCCTCCCTTACACTTCATATAGACAAGCCCTAAGAAGTTGGCAGCGTGTGTGTAAATTCTCACTGCACCATTTCCTCTCCTTAGCTAGGATGCCCTCAATAAATAAATAAACAAACAAACAAAAAAAAAAAAAAACTAAGGATACAATCCCATCAAGATATTTTACTGTGTGAGGTGAGGAACCAGAGGACACCTCTTTCCATTTGTCCCATTTGGCAAAAGCCAACTAGACAGGCAGATTAACTTTTTTTCAACATGGATAATGGGACTGCATCCTTAGTCATGAAGTCTTCAACCGCATCCTCCATCTGTCAGGAAGTGAAGGGGACTATTGCACCCAGAATATCCAGCAAGCATGTCCAGTGGCTGTGCTGACTGTAGGATTCTAGAAGTTATAGCCCCCAAAAGTAACTTCCCCAAGCTCTGGGGCAGGCCACGTGTCATTCAGCTCTCCCTTTAAACACTGCTACTGTCTCCCACCCTGGCCCCCTGGGGTGTCTTCCACACTCTGCCTAATGCTAGAACCAGCCCTGAATCCTATGAGCGCTTACCCGGGAGTAAGCTCTGCTAAATAAGGCGGAGCTAAGCATATCTAATCCTTTCCAAAACCATCTCTTTTGACAGAATACAGTATGATGACAGAAGCAGTATGTTAAGATCTTATGTCTTTACAATGGAAAGGGGGGAATATTATATTGGATTCACCAGCAACATGTAGCTCGCCTTCAATTCCTTCTGCATATGGAATCCACTTTTCATGTCTCAGCAACTAATATAAACATCAATAAAGTTAACGAAAATGTTCATGCATAATGAGAAACTATATTCAGGTTATTGTAAATGTTATATCTCTCCCCACACGCACACGCACACACACACACACTTTTCTTGGCAGCAGATTCAGAAAGAGTATCAAAAGCAATTCCACTCTGAGAAGATCCCATTCAAGAGAGGAGAGAGATAAGGATGACAGTCTTGACTGCAGCATTTTTTTACCACCATAATTTATTTTTAAACAAAGAATAATTTGAAGAATGCTCTTTCTTCTTCACAATTTAAAACAGGCAGTCAGATAATGTCATAAAAACAAAAGGACTGGAGCCAGATTTAGTCTTACTTAGAGTATGGAATCAATGGATTTACCTTGAGGCACGAGTAAGCCTGGCTCCAGCTTACCTTGGAGACACTCTGCTACCAGCCAATAACAGTTATGGAAAATGTAATATCTACAGAATTGGGCAGGGCCTGTGCCAAAAGCAATTCTTTCAGAATAATTCACAAGTGTGTGTGTGTGTATATACATGTTCTTTGAGCACCCTACAATTGGGCTTCTTCTCCCTTCATATGTGGGACCTTACAGTGTCTGGATGCAAAGAAGGTCAGGACTCCTAGCCTTTTATGGACGTGCAGAAGTGGAAGTTTCAGCAAGTACAGCTTCTTTCATCTCTGTAAGGCAAGCTGGAACAACTGCAGTGTACCTCCAGCTTATTAAAAAAGATCAGAAGCGATCTTTTCCATTATATTTTGTCATATTTGGGCATAAGGACATGAACAGAGCTTTGTGCTGGAGACACAAAATTTGGCTTTGGTCATAACATTTAAGAGGTGACTAAAGTAGGAATAAAGTAGTAGAGTTGTCCCTCCGTATCCATGGATTTAAGTATTCACGGCTTGAAAATATTCTTTAAAAAATAATAATCCAAAAAGCAAACCTTGATCTTGCCATCTTATATAAGGGACACCATTTTGCTATGCCATTACATATAATGGGACTTGAGTATTCACAGATTTTGGTATCCACGGGAGGTCCTGGAACCAAACCCCAGCGAATATGAAGGGACAACTGTATTTATTAAACAAGGTAAGGGGGGGGGGGAAGAATCAGATTTAATTCATTTAGGCCAGTGGTTCTTAACCTTTTCTTTACCAGGGACGCACCTTAAATATCTTTTGTTGCCGTGGACCCCCATGACTTAACTCAAGATTTAAAACCCTAATAATAAAATAATAATGACAACAACACCTAACAAAAACAGCAACAACACATCATCATCATCATTAACATCCAATTACAGCATCCATTAAAAAAAACCTTCCCTCAGAGGCACTGGAGAGGGAGGGAAGACTTTTCTTCCACTTCTTCCTGCAGGTTTGTGGCAGGCCAAGCCAGCCAGCCAGCCAGCCAGCCTTTGCCTTGGCTCCTGCCATGTGGCCAATCCATTGCAAGGAGGAGGTTGGCTGAGCAGCCTTCAAGCCTCTGCAGACCCTGTGAGGACATCACGGACCCCTGGGGGGTCCCAGTCCCCAGGCTAAGAACCACTGATTTAAGCCACAAAACGCAACTTTTCTTGGAACCAAGTTTGGTTTGTCTTAGCACAAGATAATAATGATTTTTAGCACGACAGTACATCCAACAGTTGAAAATGAGAAGATGCCTTATCAGGACATTCATCCCTCTAACCTGCTCTTATTTGCTACATTCAAGTAGCAAGGTGATATGCATGGTTCTCCTCTCCACCAATAATCTTGTAAGTGTTGGTTTGCCAGAGAGATAAAGACTTGGCCAAGGTGAACCAATAAAGTTTGTGGATGAATGGGGAATCTGAACCCAGATCTTTCTAGTCCCTAGCATTGTAATCACTATACCATGTTGGGTGTATAAAGCAGTTTACAACTTAAAAAGAAATACTTCATTAGGTATCAGAAGGAAATAACACGATTTATTTATTTATTTATTTATTTCTCTCTCTCTCTCTCTCTCTCTGGCTTTTCTTCACAAACGAAGATTCAGGAAGGACTTTCATCCCACGCTTTCTGCAAGCGCGCTGATGACTGAAAAGGCCAATCCAAGATAAACATGTCTGGTTGCAGAAAGTTCTATCCCACCTTTCTTACAATGACCTCATGGTGGCACACAGGGAACTCCTTCCCTTGCAGCAACATCATGAGATACCAGGCAAACAAAGGGTGACTAACCCAGCATTAAGGTCATTCAGAGAGTTTCATGGCCCATGGAGGCCTTGAACCTAGATCACCCAAGTCACAGCCCAATATTCTAATTAAAGCACCCCATTGGCATTATGAATGTTTTCAGTTGATATTTCTTACTTATTTCAATATATTTTTCAATCATGCAACCAAAAATAAAGGATAAAACAGCAAACTTATATACATATCAATTCCAAAATTATGTCCCACTGAATTCTGTTGTGCTTGTCCCCATGTACAAGTCAGAAACAGCACCATTAAAACTCATTTGGCTGGGTAGAAAACCCTCGGTAATTCTCTTTGTCCAATTAAGCAGTTCAGCTGCTGGTTCACCATTAGATCAAACACCTCTTCATCCAAGTATCTCCCCTGTCAGCAGCCTCTCTTGCAGCTTCCCACATAGCTCATGATTTCTTTGCAAGGATAAGCTCCACCACCTATCCCAAATCTGCTTAAGCAAGATTAGATCCCATGCACACACAGAGCCTTTCTTTTCACCAGCTAGAGATGCTGAGAGCCAATCTGCTCAGGAGCTGTCTAGAGATTATGGAAAATATAAAGAGCCAAAGAGTCCCAGAGATTCCTAAAGGCTTCAGGAATGTTCTGGAAGAAAGGAAAGAGTTTTTTTTTAATTAAATAAAAAATAAAAATGGGGGAAGTTGGATCACTAGAAAAGGCACTGTCACCCAGTGTGAGTGGGTGCAGAGAGGCTGAACTGCACCAGGTGAAACCATCAGAGGGAGGGGTGACACCAGCCTTAGTGATGCCACAGTTCTCGCCACCTTAAAATAAATAGAAAGAAGGTGGGAAAAGTTCAAAGATTAGAGCAACAGTTCTCAAACTTTGGCCCTCCAGATGTTTTGGACTTCATTTTTCAGAATTTCTGACTCTTGGCCAAGGTGGCTAGGGCTTTTGGGAGACAAAGTCAAAAACACACAGAAGACCAAAGTTTGGGAATCACTGGGTTAGAGGTATGATTTCCAGATCTAGATTAGGTCCAAAAGCAACAACCTCAGTGTCTCAGTGGGAAGCCTTTATAGGCCACATGAGACCTGGAGGTCAGAGGTTTCTTGTGGCTGTTTGACATGAACACTGTATTTCCCTTATGTAGATAATTGTGTTTCACTGCACACATATATCAATCAATTAACTTTATTATGATCACAAATGAGTCATAAAAAGGACAAAAGGAGAACACAGCAGGAAATCAAGGTTAAAAAAAACCCAGTTCCCAGGAATAAAAAATCCTGTATATGTCTGTGTGTGTGTGTGTATGTATGTATGTATATGCATACACACACACACACACACACTGCACATGGCCATTCAACAAGTAACTTTTAAATCTATGCTAAACAGCATTCACTAAGATGAGTGAGCTGTGACAGGATTTGCCCAACTTGCTCCCAGCATAACATGCTAACATACAGTCTTTGCAACCTTCAATACAGGTTCTTTAGAGGAATCTGAAAGAAAATGAAAGGTTTAAAAAGCTATCAAGAGCTATCTGTGAGCTTTTCCAAAATTGGATCTATCAGTTGACAATCAATATTATTATTATACAGGCAACATAGTCAAAGATGGTCAACCATTTCAACCATGCCAGATTGGTAGGGGCAGATATGCTGTGTGTTCGGAATTTGTAAATATCTCCTTTCCAGGACTGATGGCAAAATGTTAAAAGTGGGCAAATGTAGAAACTCTGAAATATTTGGGAATGTCCAGAAGAGAAAGATAATTAGCCAGAACAAAGTATGTGCTATAGTTGCCTGCTACAGGTAAGTATTGGGTTCTTGCTCTGTCTTCTTCCAATGCTATGTCCCAGATCCACTGCTGTGTTGCTTACTTGGCCCTAACCACAGTACAGCTCATGGGGGAAACCCGTACTGTTGTAATCTCAGGGCTTGTCTACATGTGGAAAAACATTCTGAATGGGGTTTTGCACACATGCCCCACATTCCTCCAGAAGCTCGGCACATTATTATACTCCTCAAGGATGTGTTTTCATTGTCCCTGCGGAATTTTGTCCACTGCCGCCACCATCGTGACCAATTTTAAAGCTCTGGAGCCAGTTCCCAGTGGAAGGGAGAGGTTTTCTCCTTTCCCCTGGCTCGGCAGCACTGCCTCCGCCTGTTCTCCTGCTTGCCCATTGCTTCTTTGAAGTGCTTCTGTCACTTTCTTCAAGCATCTCTTCCTGAAACAGGCAAGCAGGAGAGTGAATGGAGGTAGCGCTGCTGAGCCAAGGAAACAGAGAAAACCTCTCCCTTCCACTGGTAACTGGTTCCGTGGCGGTGGTGGTGGCAGCAGCAGCACGGCAGCAGTTGCAGTGGTGGATGAAACTCCACAGGAAACCCTGAATCCCAAATACTATGCATCCTGGTAGGATACACTAAAAGATTGAACAACTGGGCCATGACACATCTGGCCGGATAGCCCCAGATTTGGGGAAAAGGCCATGCCATGTGCGGCCTTATTGCAGCAGATCCAGGGGCATTCACATGGGGATTCAGGGTATTTGATGGTGTAGACAAGCCCTCAGTTTAACAGCCCTCCAACATGCAGAGGAAAAATATGTCAAAGTCAGGGAGGCTAGAGTAAGATTCAACTTAAATCAGCAGCTGATTATGTAGAACCAAACACTTCCTTCAGATGAGACCATTCCAGATTCTACTCGAAGAATGTATGTAAGCTTTATCAGAGGACAGATATCCAAACCCTTGTACAAAGTGAAGGGATTCTGAATAGCACAGTGTATTTAAATTTATATCCAACTGAAAATACTGTACAAACAATTCCCACATTTTGTTGTATAATCCAGCACATATCAAATTGATATCTGAGATTTTCCACTGAACTCTGACGGATATATCAGATCTAGTGATATACAATCCACTACAAACGATATGAAGAGAAACGATTTATAAATATTTGTTTTTAAAGAAATTAAGAAATAAATATGGGGAAGTATTAGTTGGGGGGGGAGTGTAGCCTGTGGGCTACATGTGGCCCCTAGAGCCCACGTTTGGTCTTTAAAGCTCCTCACCAGCCCTCAAGCCTCCTGAATCCTATAAAAACTTTTTTAATGTGATGTGATAAGGGCAGAAATACCTATAATCCCTCCCAGAACCCTCCAAATTCTCAAATACCTTTATTTCCCTCCATTTCTCCTTCAAATTGGAGAAAGAAAGTGATGCAATGTCGGTTCTGATCATCACTCTGGAGGAGCAAACAGAGGCAAACAAGAATTTTGGCAGACTTGCAGAGTATGTGTGGCCCACGATAGGTCAGGGTAAGAAATCCCTCCCCAGCCTCTATGTAATTGCCCATCCCTGAATGAAAGGGAGAGATTTCATCCATGTCTACAGGGGACCTTGCAAATATCATCCCACAGTTTTTTGCACACTGCTGTAGCTGACATATTTTTTTTTTCTGGTAGAGCACCTATACCCTCAACACCTGATGTTCAACAGGTAATATTTCAGAGTGAGAAGAAACCTTGAGACTGCGGCTGCCATGCTGTCAGGTGTTTGTCCTCTGACTCATATCCAACTCCACCTTCTGCTATCTATCTGTAGTTATTTAGAATTGGGCAACCAGAGGCAGGGTCTCTATGTTTGCCTCACCACTGAACAATGCACAATTCGAAGTTTGCACTTGCTGTTGCACAAACAGTCGCACAAGGGACTGTCAAAGGTTTATCCAACTCACTCTCCTCAATAGTTACATTTTTGGAAAAGGAGCCAATCTTGGGTAAAATTTCTCCGAACTGTGAGATATGGTAATGGGAAAACTGAATTTACACCTGCCATGGATCATTAGAGGCACTAGAGTTCTATTTTGGAAAGAAAATGACTCAGTGGTCACTTCCTACTGGGAAAATTAGCCAGTTTTGACCTCTCTGCCTGCTGATAATTGACTCATCCCTGTGGCTTTCACTTCCTCATGGTTCTCCCTCTTCTTGGCTGTTCATTTTTCAAATAATATTGTGAACTGGACTTCCAATTAGCAAGCCGTCAACTCTCCCATCTTGTTAAGTGGAAGATGGAGACAGACAGGCATATATCATTTTAAGGCTAATTTCCCTTCTTCCCTTGCTGCACCCTCTCCTGATGTCATTGATGGTTCCTAATCAACCTGAGTAGCAGTGGTGTAATGGCAAAGTTTGAAGGGCATCATGAAGCCACACTGCCAAAGAGAGTGTTTTGCAGCTGCCTCCAATAATGCAGGCAATGGTGTAGATCTGTATTAACAAGCCATTCTGATAGTTTACATCTCTACCAGGGATATTTCCACACTGCACAATTATAGCAGTCTGATAGCACTTTAACTGTCATGGCTTCCTCCTACTGGATTCAGGGACTTGTTCTTTGGTGAGGTACTTATTATTCTCTATAAGAGAGTTATCTGGTTCATACTACTAACTATATCACCAAAGCTGCAAAGATTCCATACACGTCACCAGCTATAAATCCCAAGACTCCACAGTTAAAGTAGTGCCAAACTGCTATAACTGTGTAATGCAGATTAGCCCAGGAATATGTTTTTTGTAAATCTAATGGCTCTTAATGCTCATTCAAGATCAAGCTACCCCATAATGCTTTGGTTCATAACAGAGATAGCTCAGAATATTTGGTTGCTGAGTAAATCTATCCCACCTACTACATAATGGGGCTTTGCTACACCACTGGTCACTACTATTGCTGCTATTTCATCTATATACTGCCTTTTTTCCAAGGCAGCTCACAAAAATTAAAACAAATATAGTTAAAAGCATCTACAAAAACATAAGCAAAAGCAAACAAAATGTTATTGTTAAAATACAATTAACAATCCATAGCATTAAAAACCTTTAAAACAAATCCATTAAATGACAAAAGATTAAAAGCAGCAATCTGCACACCATTAAGACAACATACCATTCAAAGTCCTTGCAATCAATTCCTACAAGTCTTTGGGAAAAGAAAATTGTTCACTTGCTAATGGAAGGCCAACAAGGAGGGAGCCATCCTTGCTTCTGGGAGAAGGGGTTACCAGGAGGAGCCTCAACCGTGTTCCCAAGAAACATGCATGGGAAGGTGGTGGAATCAAGCAAAGGGTCTCTGCTGAAGATCTTACAGCCCAAACAGGCTTGCATCAGTAATTAAGTTACATTTTCCAAGAACCAACTGGGTCAAGGCAAAGAAAGAGATGATACGAAATGGAAAGAACATTGAACTGTGACCAAGTTAAAATCCCCACACAGTGAATTATACAGTATAGTGCTGTATTTATTAGACAAATGTGTACCCCACCTTTTAACCAAATGGTTCTCAAGGCATCCATCAAATTCATAAGATTACCATGAATCAGTTGTTACGTCTCAACATCCTGTCTGATATTAACCTAGCATCCTGTTAGTGACTTAAAGGCAGCTCACATGTTCTATTTTGGGGCACGGGGGGGGGGGTATTCACTTGCCCTTGCAAACTGTCCAAAAACCTCCCATTGCTCAGCAACCATCAAGCCCTCAGAGGGACCCCTGCTGATGTTGCTTACTGATGGAAAAAGGAGGGAGGTCAGAGACAATCCAGCAGCAAGGGTCTTTCCTGGCGCTTTACACTTGCTGGAACTGTAGGATGCAGAATTGCGTGTGTGGAGCTATTCACCGATTTCATACTTTCCAGATATCCCAGTTTAACAGGGGAATTGTCTAATTGGCAAAAATACTCCTCCTAGAATTTGAGGAGAATGTCATATGTCTAAATGGCATCATGCATCAATCTGCCGTATTTGGAAGGAGGGGGGCTGGAATCCATAAAAAACTCCACAGGAAAAGCCTTTGCAGCTATTCCCAAAGTTTTAAAAAAGTTCTGCAGGGAAAGCACATTCCCACTTGTTGGGACAAACAGTTAGCTTTCATTCACATTCCCAATAAGAGCGGAAGTGGAAAGCTGATCTGTTGGATGTGAGCAGGAGGCAGAGATTGCTAACAAGGCAAGTGCCCGGAACTGCCATGTTGGATTTTTGCCATAGCGATTGTGTGCTGAGACAATGAAATAGCCTTTTTCCTTTTTTTCCCTATTTATTTAGGTGGAATATCGTACTTTTGCACTTTAGATATGCTTTTTAAAAAATACTGTTTGGCGGCAGCAACTTGAGGTAACTAAAAATGCAAGTAATTCACTCTCGCCTGCCATCTTGATTTGCAGGCATGCCTGTTAGAACAGCAAAAGGCAGCTTTGCATGCCTGCAGTTTTGCCAAAAAAAAAGTTAAGACAAATCGAAGCTGGTTCGAATTGGCGTTAGTGCACATAAATTCACATTTCCCCCCTTGTGTAGACAAGCCCAGGGACAGTTCCACTTAATCCTCTGCTTTCCCATTTCCTTAGCTGCTTTTAAAATGTCTCCATTTCACTCTCCTTCTCCCACTTTTCCCCTTCCTCCTCCGCTTACTTCAATTGCTGCAAACTGAGCTCAAAGGGCAGAGGTCCTTTGCCCTCACTTACCGGTAACTCAGCAAGAAGGAAAGGAGGAGGAGTTGGCTCATTTCTTTTTTCATGCTTTCCTAAATTCAATACATGCATCCCAAGTTTTCTCTGCTTAAAAGAGTAACTTTTGCATGTTCCTCCTCATTAACAACTTTTGCCCTCTTGTTGCCTGGCCACACCTTTTGATCGCTCTCTAACACCACATGTGTCTCAGTTTTCATTAGTGAAATGTTGGAAGGTATGTGATGTAAGATCTTGGCCCCTGTGAGCATAAGGGCGGGAGGGAGGGGCAGCAGAAGAAGGGCCACTGCTATGGAAGTGGAGGCTGACTAATGCCCAATCCTGCAATTCCTCTACTGAAAAAAACGTCCCTCTACCCAGTGGCAGCACTAGGAGGGGGTGCAGAGAGGCTGAACTCCACCAAGTGATGCCATAGCCTCCACTACTGCAGTCAGCCTTACTGTAGTGGAGGGGGGAGTGATGTATACAGTGTTTGTTTTGTATGGGGGTATATTTACAGAAGAGCAACTGAATATGTTTTTGTAAATATATGCATGAGCAGTCATGTTGGCGATCACATGCCAGTAGGGAAATGGCACCACCTCTTCAACTGTGGCTGCACCAACTGCTAGTATGTGGCCACCTTGGCCCTGAGGCTGAAAGAGGTTCCCCTATTTTAAAGCTTGAGCAGGAGGCTTTGCAAGACCAGCACTCGTTCTGCCAGCCAGCTCAGAAACAGAAGGATTTGGTTTAGCATATATCAGTTTCAATTGTTCAGCCTCAAACGCATGGCAAAATTCCTACAGAGTTCAGAACTGATGGTTGGGGAGGGATGAGACACACATTAAAATGTCTATCCTGGTTTCCTTGGCTCTGTTTCAGAAGTTTGTCTGAGACACAGCCAACAAACCAAAAAGGTAGAAAGAAGGAAGGAAGGTGTTTATTTGTATTATTAGTAATAAGGTACCATGGACAGGAAGCAGAGTTTTGTAAGAGGAAAGAGGCCACATCTGTTACTCAGATGTTGTTACTACTCAGATGTTGGTAGCATTAGTGATGGAAAGAAATTCCATTGACCATGGCAGTCTCAATGAAAGTAGCACTTTTGCACCTCCTGGAACGTCTTGTGAGAAAATACACACTTATCTCCTTCATTTATGTATCTGTGAGGCTTGCAGGGTATTATTAAGAAATACAGCATGCACAAAACAATGTGTATATTTTTAAAATGTGAACAGCTAAACCATTTGTAACTGGAAAATATGCAGAAATGGTGTGTGTGTGTGAATTGCTTAAATCAAATAAATAACACAAATTAGGAAAAACATGTGGGAAGAAAATACAGTCTTGCAATCTGATATGAAACAAGGACAGGAAGAAAATGTAGGTGGGAATCAGCAAAAACTCAGTGAAATCAAAACTGATAGACTTTCACATCCTTAATCAGAATTAATATCCAGCCTCAACAGTGAGAGGACCTGTAGTACTGTAGACTGAATTAAGAGTGATGGCAGGCAGAAACAGAAAGTTCTAACACAGCACAACCCAACAGCTACCCCTCTTGTACTGGAAAGAATAAGAGCTGCACAATGAATTCTGGAGCAAAAGCCCAGTGTCCTCTAGCTAAAACTGAAGACTTCCACTTGAGGAACCTAGGAAGCTGCAGAGCTTGGAACAGAGGCTGTTCTCTTGCAGAGGAGCAAATTTGATCACTGTTTCCAGACCATGCACAGAATTCAAAAGTCAGCATATCCCAAAGCATGGTAAGTCTCTTTCCATGTGCTGAAGACTGTTGTGCAAGTGTGGTTGTTACTGTGAGAGAGGAGGATGTTTTGCATGGTTTGCAAAGTGTTCCTATGCTCATCTCTGAGGCACTTTAGGGGCTGTGGAATAATTCCATTTATGACCTTATTTAGTAAACGTTCGGTGCCATTCCATGAATAAACCTGAGCTAGACCCTTAACTGGAAAATGTATTCCTCACACAGTGAAAGAGCACACGTCTGTTTTTATAATTTGCTTGCTTCTCTGATTTGCATAAAGTCTGTGTGATGGGAAAAAAGAGGGGAGGGGAAAGAGAAACATTCCCCCCTCCCTCATCCAACATCCCACTGAGAGCTTGAATCTGAAGATTAGCCAATTACTCTGGTTACTATCAGCAATCCAAATCTTTCAGTTGAAGGGGGCAAACAGGGGATTTGAATGCAGATCTCTGGGTACAGCTATGTATCTATTACACCATTTCACAGGTCTTCTACTCCTGGGGGACCAAAGGCTGGCTATCTGGTCCTACTCAATATACACAAATCCTATTTCCCAATTTGCTTGAAACACTGCCGTAGTTCTCACTGCAGGAGGTGTTTTTCCCCCCAGCTAAGAGTCTCACAAGCAGGTCCAATTAGCACACAGTGATCAGAGATCAGCTTTGGTACAAACGTGTGTGTTAAAGGCCATTGGAAATGAGGCCAGTGAACCTGGCCTCAAAGTTCCAGGGCACTGCTAAACAGGCATTTAATTCTGGCCACGCAGCAGCAAGAGGTTGAGCTGAACTCTTGATAAATCAGAGCTGAGGCCCAGACTGCTCCCTGCCCCACGGCAGTTGTTTCCCTTTCTTTCTCATTTGGTTAACAAAATGAAGTCAACAACTCAGGAACAAGGCAGTGATTATCACCTCTTCCAAGCTGCTGTGTCCACATGAACATGCACATATACAACCTGCCCTTCTATGCTGTGACAGAGTCTGGATCACAGGCTTCCTTGGTTAGCCCCTGCAGACTTCTTTCCATCTGGGCCTCAGATCAGTCTAAGAAATATGTACTTCCAATAAAGCAGATTAGCACCTGCTTTAATTTTTAATTTGTGCCTGTTCTCTGTTATTATTAGAAAACTTTAAAATTCAAGGGTAACAAAAAAAATTGCAGCTTAAAAAAAAAGAAAAGGTTTTGAAATTGGTGGGGCCCTGCCACAGAGGGAGGCTATGCTGGCACTCTTTTCTTGAAGGGGTACATGGGCCCCATACAGCAAAGCAAGCAAGGGTTCAACCACATCATGTATTATTTACTATCTGTCTAATACTGCCCTTTAAACAGTTTCCCCACTGGGTAAGGAGAGGGAGCAGTCCCGTCACAGGCTCAACTCACATTCCTCTCCTAGTACTGTCTTTGTACCTTTCTCTCAGTCCTGTCTCCAAAGGTCGGGTTGTTTGGGCTGGAAGTCAACCTGAAGAAAATGGAAGTTCTTTACCAACCTGCACCACAGGACGAACACCACCATCCCCACATTGCCATCGGCAAATCTGTGCTCAAGTCCATTCAGCAGTTCACCTACCTGGGAAGCATCATCTCCTCAGATGCCAAGGTTGACAAAGAGATCGATCACAGATTAGCAAAGGCATATAGCGCATTTGGAAGACTTTACAAAAGAGGCTGGAGTAATAAACACCTGAGGCGAAGCACAAAAATCAGTGTGTATAGAGCCATTGTACTGTCTATTCTCCTTTATGGGTCTGAAAAAAATGTCTTTTTGCAAACACACACACACACACACACACACATATGAAAAGAATGGGGAAATGAAACAAATAATGTTAATAACAAATCAAAACCCTGCGATCAGCTGCAATTCCTGTTGGATTTTTACACAGTTCAAAGCTTGGTTTGCCTCTGAATAAGGTGTGAGACAGTTCTGTGGGAGGGTATACCACATTTTTGGCCCCAACAATCACATCTGCTGTTGACTTTGTAACCATAAATGCTTTATGGTCACACAGCTAGGTATCAGCACTAAAAAATAGTTCACTCATGGGTTCTCCATTATAGATGGCCATGATGCTCAAAGATGAGCGCAATTCAGAAAATCTGCAGATTTGCAAAATCTGAAGGTAAGAAAGTATCAGCTCCATCACCACCAAAATGAATGTAACTGCGGGGCACAGTTATTTACCCTTACCCACTGGCAGATGTAGGTGCATCAGAAGATTTGCAAGCTGCAATATGGAGATATTTTTTATTAAAAAAAACATTAATTTATGACAAAACAGCTCATGAATTCCCTGTAGCTCCCCCACTCCAGCTGCTGAAGAAGTGGGAAGGGGGAGAACCCAACAAACTTGTGCTTCTTGGTTCTTCTCTACCTCCCAAGCTGTAAATCCTGTTTGAGAACTGCAGCTCATTATATCATAATATGCTGTTCTACATAATTGAATAGCGTATGAAAATCTTTTGCGCCTGAGATTTTGTGTGTGTGTATGTCTGAGTGTGTATGTGTGTATGTTTCTAGGAGATTACCACCTGCTTTAATTTTTAATTTGTGCCTGTTCTCTGTTATTATTGGAAAACTTTAAAACTCAAGGGTACTAAAGAGGATTTGGGGAGGGGGCTGAATTTCTAGTATTCAAAATGCAAACTACAAGTATTAAGCAGTCTAGGACAAGTGGAAGATTCTACACAAAAGAAAAGAAAGGGAGACTGCTGGTTCCTGAAGCCACAGCATGAAATTGTATTCTTTGGAGTGGATGATTAAAACAATGTTTTTTCCTCCTGAACTGTAACAGACAAATATATGAATTGACTGGGGTACAACAAAGTTTTTATATACAAACAAACACAGTAGCTCTTGCTACCTCCCAAAAATGGAGGTGGAAATGGGGAGGCACAAGCAATGTTACATAGGAGGGTTCATTCAATTCTTCCTTCCAAACTTCAAGAATCATACCAACATCATCAACACCGACATCAGGCTTCTGGCCCTCTTGGATAATCAGCAAAACAGAAGAACAGGAGACACCTCCATGCCTCCCCCACCCCAAGATGTGCAAAAACCTTTCTGCAAAACCCTTCTGAAATCATTCTATCCTCACTCCCCTGTTCCTTCACTGCCATCTCAACCTTTCATCAGATTATCTTTGCTGTTCATGTGTGAATCCTGGACTGCTCCAAACATGGCATCTTCCAGAGGTGTTGGACTACCATTCCCCTCATTCCTAGCAGCAAGGCTGATGGGAATCATAGTCCAAGACCTCTAGAGGGAAATTAGTTGGTGAAAGCTGTCCTAGTGATTTAAACAACAGCTGAGAGCTCGGAGCCCACTTTGAGCACGGAAAAGAAATAGGAGTTAGCCCCCTCTGACTGGCAGACAGTATGAAACATCTGAACAGATCAAGTTGACAGTGGAATGTGCTGCCTCAGAGTCTGGTGAAGTCTCCGTCTTTGGAGATTTTTAAACAGAGGCTGGATGGCCATCTGTCAGGAGTGCTTTGATTGTGTATTCCTGCAGGGCAGGGGGTTGGACGAGATGGCTCTTGTGGTCTCTTCCAACTTTATGATTCTATGAATACTATGCCATGCTCTTATCTAGCAACAGATTGGTCCTCTCAGCTTGCTGCACTTCGACTATCTAAGCCCTTGATTTGGTTCCTGTCACTTTGCACTCAAAAAGTCCAAGATTCTATCCTAAGCATTGGCAGGTTGGGCTACAAAAACCCCATCTGTAACCCTGCAAGGAGGCTCTGCCAGATGGACTATAAAGGAAATAAAGGGTCAGACTTGTTATATGGTGGCCTCCTATGTGCACTCGTCATTCCTACCCTTCTGAATGAACTTCAGAGGTCCTGAGATGGCAGACATCATCATCATCAACATCATCATTTTATTCATTTATATCCTAACTTTCTCCCAAGAATGGGACTCAAGGTGACTAACAACATTTTTATAAACATCATGGTGCAATAAAACAAGAGCTTAGACTGACAGGTACAATTCCCAGAAGCCCTTAATTAGCCTGGCCAGTGGCCATGTTGACCTTAACATTCTGGCAGCCGTAAACTAAAAAAGAACATTTCCAATCTCTGGGGTAGTCACCTCTTGAAATGGGGACTTCAAGCAGCCAGCAGAAACTGCTGAGGGAAAAATTCACATGGACGACTCCAACTCCACTGTCACTGTATTACTTCATTTCATTAGTGCAACAATCACCTGAGCACTAAAGTATGGAAACTTCTAATGAAACAAAGGTCATCATGTAACCTTGTACAAGAAACTTCCTTACTCTCAGCATCAGCTTCCCATCTTTGTGTCAAGAATAAAATAAGACATCATTGGATCAGGCTGTTGGCCCAACAAGCCCAGAACTCTCTCTCCAGCCACATGCCCATGGCAATCTCACAGCCATGGCAGGTACAGGTGTGTTTTACCTAGCATCTGGTAATCAGAAGTATACTTCTCCTACACCACTCTTCCCAATCCTGATGCCCTGATGATGGTTTGGAAAACAGTTGGCATCTGCCCCAGCTACCCTGGCCAAAGGAGGAGGATTATGGGAGTTGGTCAAAACGTGAGTAAGACCCCAGAAGTTGGGAAAGGCTGCCCTGTCTCAAAGTGACCCACTTCACAAGTATGAGGAAGTATGGATGGGGAAAGGCTATTCAACATAAACCCAGGCAAGCGATGGTTAGCAATACATTTCCTGAAGGGCAGACAACTAATGAGTGGCACTTACATGTTATGATAAATTGTAAGTCAATCAATTCTGAGGGGAAGAGCTCAACATATTAAGATGCAAGAGAAAACTGATAAAACTAAAGTTGCCATCCTTACCTTCCACAGCTCCAGAACTTCCAAGTGTGTCAAGAAGACTTCACATCGACTCACAAATAATCATTAAGACTCACTACATCCTAGAGTGGACCTAAGTGGTGTTATAATCACACCCATTATGCTCCAAGGCTTGAAATCATTTCTTTCAATTATTCTGGGACCAAAACAAGCCTATACAAATTGTGCACTTGAACGATACCAATCAATAAAGGGTATCTGTGTCCACACATGCATGCATGCATGCATGCATACATATATCAGAAACTTTTTCTTTCTGACTGAAGATTCTTGGGTGAGAAAAATAAATTCCTTCCTCCTACCCTTTTGAAGGTAATTCAAGGTTTAGAATATCCAGAGTACCATTTAAACTTACAAAAGCCTTCCAAAGCCATTAGTCAACATATACGCCACCACAGACAAGAGTTAAAATCATAATCTCAGCTTAGGTATAAATGTACATGTAGCTTTAGGCAAGCCTCTGTTTCCTTAGTCTTAGCTCTCCTTGTCTGAAAGTTGAGGAAAATAAAACTTGCTTACCTGCTAAGATTGTTATATGTTACTTTGAAATAATGGATGTATTCAGATGTCATGCTAAACCACAGTTTCGTGAACCTAGTTCCCTCCATGGGTTTGCATATTCCCTCTTCCAGTGTGGCTGCACTTGCTTCCAGTATCTACTAACCACAGTTTAGCTTATCATGAGAAATATAAATTGTAAGCAAATAAATTGTAGGTAAAGCTAACTGTAATTTATTAACAAGTCAGCTTCATAGTTTTAAGTTGTCTTGTTTCAAACAAATAATTTTAATATTAATCACACTTTGTTGGTTTGAGTAATACAACAAGCTGCACTTAACAGAAACCAGAAGGAAAATAACCTTTCAATCTTCTCCTGATGGCCACCCCGCAGAGGAGAAGAGGAGAGGAGTGTTTTTAGGAATGTATTCAAACCCAGACTTTTTTCTAAATAAGGGTCCCTGAGGTCAATTGACATGAGGTCAAGCATCAGGTTTGAAGCATAAGAGGCAGAGGATGCTACTTGTCTGACCAGGTTGAGAACCAGAATCCTAGTATTTATATACAGGGAAGAGTGAAAATATCAATTTTGGTTTTTCTTCTCATCCCTATTGAGAAGCCAATCCAGAGGTTATATACTATCTGCTAGTCATGGGTGATGATGTTGTCCATCTATTTGTTTCTTTGTCCAAAAAAGGCCCTGAGGCTTCACTATACCGAGTCCTATCATTTAGCTAGGGCAAGAGTGAGCAACTCCCCCCGCCCCCGCTGCTCACAGAACAGCCAAAGATGAGAAACTATCACTTCTGATTTCAGTTTTCAGCCCCTCCCACCATGGCTGGGATGTGGGTAGTGGAAGCAAGACAAAAACCACATTTTTTGTGGTGGGTTGGGTGCTTGGGGGCATATTTTAGGTGGGGAAAAGGGGCTGAATGTTTTTTAACCAGGGTGTCAGAGGGTTTTTGGAGAGTCTCTTGGGAGTTGGGAGAGTGTATGCAGCCCAAGACACACTTCCTCCATCCTAACCCCAGGTTACAGTCTTTATTCCTGAGATTTCCAGTTCAAGCTGCCACCCACCCACCCACTCCCAAACATGTGACAGTGCAGGCCTTGCAAAAAATAGATGATTCCGTACAAACCTCACTGACCTCCTTCCATCTTGTGTCAGGGAGGGAACGCCATTTTCTTCATCAGAGGAGCAGACTCTACACAGGCAACCTAGACAGGTGCCCTACTCTGAGCTGATCTGCCTTCCGCTTAGAGAGGAAGGCCCTATCCACACACAACTCAGAGCTATAAAAGCTGGCCATCCTTGATACATGACATGACATTTCTCCCAGCCTGGTGCCCTCCAGATGTTTTTAACTTTGACTCCCATCAACATGGCCAATGCTCAGGAATTTTAGGAGTTGTAGTCCAAAACATGTAGAGGGCATCAGGTTTGGAACAGGCTGGCCTATGAGAGGCCAAATAGGATGGCAACAGCATCACCGCTTTTGCCTTTCCTAGTAGGGATGGTAGAAGAAGAACACCACTGCCCGCAATATTTCTCCCTGCGACAAATTAACACAGGAGGTTTCTATCCGATTATCGTTGAGCAAGCTCATTCCTTGGAAAGTGGATGAAGATGGCATAAAAGCAAAAGAACACTTTAGTGGTTATTGACTCTGGAGCCTTAGAAGCTTTCCCATTAATCACGCCTCTCGCCATGCTTTGCTTCACAAACGGGTAATAAGAAAACAGAGCAAAGTCTTCCTGCCTGCCCCCCCACCATGCAATGTGTACCGGTACCTCTTTTCCTGTGCCACATCAAGCCCATTCAGAGCAGTAATTTTCTGGCCTGTGTTGCCACAGGCGAGGCAGCTACTTTTCTTGCACAGCATTCCTTAATCGAGAGTAGTGAATCGGGAGTTCAGCTTTTAAGTGCAGAGTGCACCTTTAATAAGATTTTTGTTTGAACAAAAGAAATGAACAAGTGCACCTAGCAAAGAAAATATTGCCAGAGAGAAACCGAAGGCAACAAGAGAGAATTCAGAATTAGCCCTAGTTGCAACACTTTACAGATCAGAGTAAAAAAATAATAATTCTATAATATAGTAATCCACATACCACATACCCATAAAAGACTGAATCTACAAACCATGTAAGTTGTTCAGGTACAGTAAATATTTTAAGTCTGAATCATTTCACCTGTTTTTGCTAATGATGGGTACAGGCAAAGAGCAATACAAGCACTGATGCCCTTCCCTGCAACACTAGACTGATCATTCAGGAGGTCCCCTCTGGCTTTTGAGAGATGAAGTCAAGTATGTGTGCATAGTCACCGTTCAGGAGAAAATACAGGTCAAATACATCCCGTATCCACAGATTTAGTATCCACAGTTTCACATATCCACATCAAAAAAAAAAAATATCTCGAGCTGGATGGCCATCTGTCGGGGATGCTTTGATCGGGATTTCCTGCGTGGCAGGGGGATTGGACTGGATGGCCCTCGTGGTCTCTTCCAACTCTGAAATTCTATGATTCTATGATTTCTAGGTCCTCCAATGTGATGATATGGTAAACTTCTGGTGTTCATCTCATTGAAAATAATAGGGTTCCCTATTATCCATGGTTTCAGGTATCCATGGGGGAGGGTATTAGAAAGTAATTGCCATGGATATGAGGGTTGACCTGTAATTTTTGTGGCCAAAAGAATAGAACAAAGGAATGGTCTATAGCAGTGCTTCTTAAGCTATCTCATGTCAGGACCTGGTACTTGCCCTGCCCAAAGTGCCATAGACTGGTGACAGATTTGTCCCCATTGCCTATTACTGTTTATTTCTTTCTTGGAAGCACTACATGGACTGGCAGCTGATGGCTCATGGACTGACACTGGTCCAAAAATCACTACTTTTGAGTACAATTGGTGTATAGAAGCTTCAAATCTCCCTGTGATCCTAACTCTTTCCCCTATAATTATGTTACTTAAAATGAAAAAGCAGCATAAACCAAGATTACGATTGCCCCTAATTAGTAGATTTTGCCAAGGTGTTTTTTAAAAAGATTCTTTTACTTTTCTCAGCAATACCTTGGATCAGTAGAATTCAGAGCTGGATGGAACTAAGCCATGGAATCTTGCTCCTTGTTTGCCATTGCAAATCTCTGCAGATCTCCTGACAAAATCCACGTTATGACGTCTCTCTGGCTTTTCTTCGTAAATGAAGATTCAGGAAGGACTCATCCTGCACTTTCTGCAAGCGCGCTGATGACTAAAAAGACCAATTCAAGATAAACAGTCCAGTTGCAGAAAGCACAGCAGAAGGTCTCCTTGGGTGATGTTTCCGGGTTGTGATTCTTTCTGCGTTGTCGTTCCTCTTCAAGACTTGTTCGGCATGAGTTCTCAAATAAGGCTGCAGCATTGTGGATACTGTGTCTCCAAGCCTCCCGATGTGAGGCCAGGGTGGACCATTGTTGGTGATCGATTTGGCTGAGTCTGAGATGTTGTTTCAGGGAGTCCTTGTATCGCTTTTTTGGAGCGCCCCTCTTACACTGACCTATGGCGAGTTCACTGTAGAGTACTATTTTTAGGAGGCAATGGTCCTCCATCAAAAACATAGGGTTGCAGGCTTGTCTTGAGCAGGAAGATTAATAAGTTTCTTCCAGATGTGCATCAAGAATAAGCCTCATTTGAATGAACACAAATGCAACATTTACTAAAACAACTGCATGTAAATGTTTCAAGGCAGTGGTTCTTAACCTGTGGCCCTCAGACCCCCAGGAGGTCGTGAAAGTTTAATGTATCATCATCAGCAGCAGCAGCATCACCACCACCACCATCATCATTGTTAGAGTTTTAAATCTTGAGTTGTCTTGGGGGTCTGCAGCAACAAAAGATATTTAAAGGGGGTCTCTGGTAAAGAAAAGGTTAATAACCACTGTTTCAAGGGCTAAAATATGGAACAACGAAGAGCAGAAGCAAGGCCAGCCCTACCAACTGACTCAGTGAGACAATTGCCTCAGATAGCAAGTACTAGCTAGGGCATGGAAAACAGCAGCAAGGTATTGCCTGGAGTTGTCTGTATTTCACACACCCTTTCCTGAATCCCCTAAACAAACATGTTCTGCTCCAGTGTGCTGATGGAGATTGTCTCACTGAAGTACAATTCAAACACCAATCCAGTCAATTTCTGTATTCAGACAGGCAGAATGCCCCTGTCCTTCACCTCAGGTGTCAAAATAACTTAGGCTGCCTACCATGATGGAGTTCCATCATCCTGCTTATGGTTGATTGAAACTCCCATCATGTGCAGAACTACATGTGCCAGAACTACATTTCCCAGTATCTGTAATCAGCAATTCTCTGATCATCAGGAACTGGTAAACAAAGGGTTAAGAGGTGGGAGGTGGGGCTCATCTCCTGGGATAACATCATCATGACATCACATCACAAGCCAGAAATGACCAATGAGATTTGGGTAATGGCAATTTGAACAGTTTGTAGCCCTTTGTTCAATGACACATGGCTTTGGTCTGACCATGGGGGTAGACCTCTGGTCTCTGAGAATGCAGGAATCTCAGAAGCTGGCTGGCCCTGGCTTACTGATTAAGCAGGAGGCCTAGCCAAATTGAGACACCAGATTTTGCTCTTTATGGACTACAGAATGTGAGTAGACCTTTATTTTGTATGTAGGGACAGTATTTTAGCTAGATTGCGTCAGAATTTTATGATTTATTTTTCCTTGACTGAATGTGATTCTAAACTGCTTTATCTGTAACTTAAGCTGCACCTGAAGAACAAGGTGTTTTTCGTCATGACATGATTACCTCTATAATGTGTTTGCATACTTGAATAAAATAGCTATTTTTAGATTTTCCTATAGCCAAACTTCCATGTGCCTGTTGCTTTGACTCATGCTACTGGATTCTCCTCTGTTTCTGAGAAGAAGGGAGAGGGGTTAATAATCTCAGTTAGGGCTGGAAAGCCTAGATACCCTATGGTTTTCCTCTTGAAATCACATTAAAATGGGGTTCTCTCAAAGCAAGAGGTGGTGGTGGCAATAAAGACATTTCTAGGATTTCTAGGTTAGAGAGATCTCTGGGAGTGTGTCTAGAAGGATCCAGCTTGAGGACTCTCCAGGAGGAGATTCTCGAGTGATTAAAAAGGGATAACCTGACTTCTAAAGTGTGTGTATATGGTGTATGCATGCACATACAGAGGCCAGGTTAACCTTCACATGGTGGCATAAGCGGTGTGAATTTGTTTGACAAAGTTTTTTTTAACAAAAAGCAGCTCTCTTGCCAGGTTAACCTTCACACTGCCCCTGACAGAAAGTGTGTAGGAAGTGTATGAGCCTACTTTTAGATCAACTTTGCTCATTCTGGTGCCCTCCAGATATGCCAGACTCCAATATCCATTGTATCCAGCCAGAACTGGCTGACAAGAGCGGAGGAGAGATGGTGCAACATAGCTGGACAATGCCCTAGATAGGACAAACCTTGGTAAACTGGAGGATCAAAATAAGCATGAAAGATAGTTTAGGAGGCATCAGAGTGTCAAAGCAATCTAGATTGAAACTGGGAAGGGGAAAGCAGAAAATTATCAGATGCCAAAACCTGGAGAAGTTACTTCTGTGGAGAACAACCTCCCAAGGCATGGTCTGTGGCCACACTGGCTATAAGATTCTGGAATCCAGAAAAGCAATTTGTTTTCCAGACACACCTTTCCAAAATAGCCAGGGGAAGACCAATGGCATGGTTCCGTGTTACTATCTAATCCTTCCCTAGCATCCTCAAATCTGAAGTGTGGCAAGAGTGCTCAAACAGAACCAGAAAGCTCAGAACCTGTGGCCCTCCAGATGTTGTTGTTAGACTTCAGTTGGCATCAGCCCCTGCTAGCCTGGCCAGTGGTGACAGATGCTGGGAGAAGTAGTTCCTAAGTGTTTGGAGAACTCCACATTACTCACCTTTTGACCTCTTCAGATCAGTTGTAGTTGCTGCATTCAAGACTTCTGGTGCACTAGCAGGGAGCATGTTCATTAAGGCAAAATTTCCTTTTTTGCAGTCTAACTCCCAGAATTCCCCCAATAGTATGATCATGCTGGTGGGGAGATTCTGGGAATTGCTGTCCAAAAGATCTGCGGAGGAATAAACAATCATACAACATAATCAAGTGAACCATATATTACACCTGTACTGAAGATTGCCTGTTCTGGTACTAACTTGCCCAGATCAAAGGCTAGCCCTGGTTTCCTCCACCTATCTCAATAATAGTCTCATATTATACTCCATCCTCCTTATTTCTCCTTCATGGCCCTTCCCTTATATGTCTCATTTTCAATTGGAAGCCTTATGGATGGGACTGTGACTCTTTTTTTATTGATGTGAGCTGCTCTGGAAGACAATCTTTGTTGGAAAAGCATGATAAAAATCCAGGAAATGAGCAAATAATGTTCAAAGCCTTTTCCAAACTTGAGTTTTGAAAGTTTACTACCATTGCAGATGTTTCCATCTTTCTTAACACCCTCCTCTCACAACTTTCACTCTTTTTCTGAAAACACAGATGGTTTTTTAATATGTTCTGAAATTACCACAGCTCTGTGTGAAAGAGAAAAAAACTAGACCTCTGCCTCCAAGACAATCCTGAAAGGTTATTGAAAAGCAAGAACTACTGAGTTGGAAAGAAGTCGCTGATGGAATTCTTCCTGGGCCATCCTTGGGAGACGTCTTCTTTCCTAGTGTCATTAGAATCTTTGGCTAAGAAGAGAAAAAATTGCAGCAGGCAAACATTAATGCAATTTTGCTGATGATAGGGCTTGGAGACATTGTCAATAAAAACAGAGGACTGGGGGGTTTGCTGTGTTTTTGTTTTTTAAACAGGAAGAACTCAACGACCTTGTGGATGAGGCTCGGAGTGAAGGGATGAAAATCAATAGTATGAGGTTTAAGGTTCTGCACTCTGAGGCTAATAAAAGCAATAACAACTAAAATGATGAAGGGGTCGGGATGTAAGTCATTAGAAGGAGGCCTGAAAGAAACAACTGCATTTTATTTAAGGAGCTGTTGCAAGCAGTACTGAGCATGTCTTTCCATCTCTCTTCCATACTAACCAAGGGAACATTGTTAGTACTGTACAGCACTAATACTGAGAGAACAGTATTTTTGATTAAAATTATAATCTATATTGTGATGAATTATTTTGCAGATGGTGGCGGTAGACGCAGCAAAGTCTTTGGCAGCTAAACTGGCTAAACTACCTTACTGTTACAGTGGAATTTTGCAGACAAAATGCTAGTGAAGGTGATGAATTAATTTATATCCCACCTTTTCCCCCCAACTGGGACATCCAGCTGGTACTGAATGAACTGCTCAGACTGGACCAGTCAGAAAACCCTAGGGTGAATGAGCCTAGGAAAAAAAGTGACCAGAACTTAGGAAAGCAATAACCAGCAGGGGGATTTTTAGAGGAACTTGAACAGGAAACTTACCCAAGTAACAGGTGTAAGAGAAAGAAGCCAGAATGAGAAATGAAAGTAACATAGCCCTCTGGCTTTTCTTCGCAAACGAAGATTCAGGAAGGACTCATCCCGCGCTTTCTGCAAGTGCGCTGATGACTAAAAAGGCCAATCCGAGATAAACAAGTCCGGTTGCAAAAAGCACAGCAGAAGGTCTCCTTGGGTGATGTTTTTGGGTTGTGATTCTTTCTGCGTTGTCGTTTCTCTTCAAGACTTGTTCGTCGTGAGTTCTCAAATAAGGCTGCAGCATTGTGGATAGTGCGTCTCCATGCCTCCCGATGTGAGGCCAGGGTGGACCACTGTTGGTGATCAATTTGGCCAAGCCTGAGATGTTGTTTCAGGGAGTCTTTGTATCACTTTTTTGGAGCGCCCCTCTTACGCTGACCCGTGGTGAGTTCACCGTAGAGTAGTATTTTTGGGAGGCGATGGTCCTCCATCCTAGAAACGTGCCCTGCCCAGCGCAGCTGTGTTCTCAATATCATGGCCTCAATGCTGGTGATCCCTGCTTGCTCAAGGACAGCAACATTCGTCACATAGTCAGTCCAGTGTATATTTAGGATTGTGCATAGACAGCGCTGATGAAAGCGCTCGAGGAGTCGTAGGTGGTGGCGATTTTTTTGGACTACACTTCCCAGAATCTGCCAGCCAGTGTGGCCTATAATAATGTTGATCTGCAGCTGACTGTATGATCTTTGAATAAAACATGAAAGCATACATCCACCAAAACATTTGGACTCACATTGTTTGGGGCTAGAGATGTTGTAGTCTCAAAATAAACTTTTCAAAGCTCTGATATGTATACATGGTCAGATGTCTGGAGAAGTGAGGAAGCCTGCCTTTCAAACAATGATTGGAAATAATCAGCCAAAATCTTTGACTGCAGAATCTCATCCGTGAGAATTTGAATCCAAATATTTTGGTAGATGCATGGTTTTATGCTCAGCTCAAAGATACACATAATCAGCTACTGAACAACACTGTTATTCTGGATACATGAAACATATGGGCTCCTATCCTGGAGGAGCAGAAAGGCTGACTGTTCACATTCTATAAAAGAGTGGTAGCACCATTTTTTTAAGAATGAAGCAGTATCCACAATTGATATAAGCCTGTCAGACATCACTGCATAGAATAAATATCTCTCTTAGCAACTTGTCACAAGAGACCTCTTAACACTGCAATCACCAACACATCAATCTGCCTCCCTTCCCCATTTTGCACATGTCTACCTATTGCACAGACCCTTTCAAACATGGTTTTGGGAACCCTAGGCTCTTTTCTTTTGAGTCCTCTCTTTAGCAGCACATTAAAGGGGTGGATACCTGGGGGTAATGAAATGTGGGCCAATTTTAAAACCATCACCACCAAAATAAAACATAACTCTTCTTTCTCACTGTGAAAATTGAAAAAAGACAGAGTTCAGAATTTTTACCTGCTGCAACTCTCAGAAACCCCTAGACAGCATGGCATTCCTCCATTTTGGCTTGAAGAGTGCCAAAATTTTAGAGAACCAGCTTGAATGGAACCCACAGGAACAAAGAAGGGAAAGACAAATTCATGTGTATTGTGGGCAGCAGTGTGGTTACCAAACCACCCTGTCTCCTGAAAATGTTACCGCTATATGATGCTGCAGTGGCTACAAACCCAATGTAACAATCTCTCTTTCACAATCTAGAAAAAAAGGGTGCGGGGAGAAAATGTATCTTTCTTTTCTTTGACTGTGAGAAAGAAAAAGAGAGACAGAGAGTGAGTGATGCCGCAGTCATCTTGCAGGAAATGCCACCTCTCAGTCCCATGCTTCCCACTACAAGTTTGGAATCCTTCCCTCAAGACCAAGAAGAAAAGAGAGCTCCCGGTTTTGAATTTCTCAGGAGAGCAATCTGCAAAAGCAGCTCCTCCTCTCCAAGACTTCAATGAGGCCCTCTTTGAAGGCAACAATCAGGTATGACGGAGAGAGTAAACTTCAAAGCAACCCAATTAAATTGGAGCCTCTGCCAAATGAAATTGCACAAAGGGAAATGTAAAGTCATTCCAGCCAAGAGAAACCAAATATATTTAGATTTGGAGTGGAGAACATGAGGCCCGCCAGATATTATTAGACTGAAACTCTCATCAGCCTGAGCTTGCCCTGTCAATGATGAGTGATGATGGGATTTGTAATTCAACACTATCTGTAAAGACACCACACTTTGCCTACTCCTGATGTGAATGTGAAAATGGGACAGAAACGACCCAGGTTCTTTAAATCAATGCCCAGGCACTGTGGGAAAGAAAAGCTATCACCTAATCTGAACAAAGAATCTCACCGTATTTCAGACACACATAAGGTCAGCAGCCAGGTTGGAGCACTCTCCAAGTGTTGAAAAGAGAGGTACCGTATGTCTTCCTTCTCCCACTAGTTACTGGATACAAAAAGCAGAACATCCGAGGCATTCAGCCAATTCACACTTTTATCTTTTCAACTTGGGCATGAAAACCTAACACACATTTTGAAGATATAGGTAGCTGGCACTCACAAGACTATCAGCACCCTAGTCTTTCAGTCAGAAGTGTCCAGTGGCTCTCCTGTCAGTGAGTGGTGTATCCATTTCGGGTTTTAGTCTGAACTTTTGTTCAGTCTGTACATATAGCTCCCCTGTTACAACAGCTTCAGTGTCTACTAGACGGTTAAGGGGTGATATGATAGCCCTGTTTAAGTATTTGAAGGGGTGTCACATTGAGGATGGAGCAAGCTTGTTTTCTGCTGCTCCAGAGACTAGAACACGGACGAATGGATGCAAGCTCCAGGAACAGAGATTCCACCTCAACATTAGGAGGAACTTTCTGACAGTAAGAGCTGTTTGGCAGTGGAACACACTCCCTCGGAGCGTGGTGGGGTCTCCTTCCTTGGACGTCTTTAAACAGAGGCTGGATTGCCATCTGTCGGGGATGCTTTGATCAAGATTTCCTGCGTGGCAGGGGGTTGGACTGGATGGCCCTCATGGTCTCTTCCAACTCTACAATTCTATGATTCTATGATTTCCAGGCACAACTCAAAGTGCTAGATATGATTTATAAAGCCCTATATGTCTTGGGTCCAGGCCATGGCTTAAACCCAGTTGGTTAGTCCTCACTAAAGTAAACCCATTGAATCAATTGCTGAATAGTGGTTCAACATATTGGTAAGTCCCATTGTTCAGTGGGTCTACTCTAGGATTTAGGTCCATATCTCCCTATATAAGCCCATCAGGGTTTTGAGATCCTCAGGAGAAGATTTTATCCCAGTCCCACCACTGTCACAAACATGTTTGGTGAAGACACATGAGAAGGCCTTCTCAACTGTGGAACCCCCCCACACAGATGAGAGGCTAGGCTGGCCCCTTCTCTGCTCTCTTTCTGATAGCTCAGTAATTTTTATTGAGACAGGCTTTGGACTATGAACTGGTTGCTGCAGATGGATCTTTTAATGGGGTGCTGTACTTCTGTCCTTGGTGTTACTGTTTAAATACTTTAAAGTGTTTTAAATTGGTGCTTTTTCTAGAATAATTTATCTGTTTTTTAAACATTTGTTTTAGTATTATAATTGTACTTCCGTTGAACAGTATTTTGTTTTAATCTGTGTTATGAGCTGCTCTGGGCACCATATTAAGAGAAAGGTGGGGTATTAAATAAAGAAATAAATAAATGAATAAGCAAGCAAGCAAGTAGTTTACTGGGGATTGATTCAGCTTCTTGATAACTCTTTTAAAATATGAACTAAAACCCAGAGTGGATCTGCCACCACTCCTGACATGTAAGCTACCAGAAGCTACTGCTTGCAGGAACACACTACTCAGGATAAGATGGGGCGGGTGGCTGATTTGCTTTGATGGGGTAGATCCAAGACAATCACATACCTGCTGAAGTAAACCAATCCTCCTCCTCCTCTTCCACAGGCAACTAGACCAACACTGGAGAAATGTTGAGGGACCAGGGAGACAAGATGACACAAGATCTGTTTGTCTTTTCCATCCCCTGTTGTTTTTTCTCTCTCAAATGAAAATCAGTCTCAAAAGGCTGGCCTCAGGAGTGGAAGAACAAGGAAGAAAGTTTACCACATACCATGCAGCTGTGGACAAGTTTACATAGGAATCACTAAACGCAGCGTGCAAACACAAATCACGGAACATGAGAGACACTGCAGATTGGGCCAACCAGAAAAATCAGCAGTAGCAGAACATGTTATAAACCAACCTGGACACAAAATGTTATTTAAAAACACAGAAATTCTGGACCAGGCCAACAACTATCATATCAGAATGCACACAGAAGCTATTGAAATCCACAAACATCTGGACAACTTCAACAGGAAAGAAGAAACCCTAAAAGTAAACAAGATCTGGCTGCCAGTCCTGAAAAACACTAAAATCAAAACTCAACACTTGCAAATGAACTCCACCCAGGGAGAGGGGGATTTCCAGAAAACAATGGACTATTAGTCAACCATTAGCCAGACACTAATCCTCCTTGCATATCTACACCCAAAAAACTAGCCATTCAAATACACAAATTTATATATCCCTTCCAACAGGGACACACAGTATATAAACCCCCCACACACACCTACCCAATCATTCTCTGAAGATGCCAGCCATAGATGCAGGTGAAACGTCAGAAGTAAACTCTCCCAGAACACGGCCCCACAGCCCGGGAAAAACCCAAGGAAAATCTACTGAAGAAAGTTTCCTTTTCTCCTTTCTCCTCCTGCTGAAAATCACAGTGAGGCTGCTGCTCCCCAGTAGCCAGCAAAGAGGAAAGCATCTTGCAGGGGAGACTTTTAGTAGACAAAAAGCAGGGGGAGAAAGGGGCATGAAGATTCTTCTTCTGATCCTACTCTTATGATCTCAGTTTTTCCAAAGGTGAGTTCAATGAAACAAATTCTAAAAGACTGTTGGAGAAGAGGATTTGAGAAAGCTTTAATGAGGGGTATAGTCATGGAGGATAAGGCTACCCACAGTTATGATTATTGGGGCCATATATTCCCTATCCTGTATCAGAGGCAGTATGCTGCTGAATACTAATTACTGGGGAACACAAGGAAGCAGGTGCTATCATGCTCATGTCCTGCTTTTGAGCTTCCTAGACAGCACTAGCTGGCTACCATGGGGACAGAATCCTGGACTAGATTGGCCTTTGCACAATTTTCCTTACGTTGTTATGTGAGATGGTAGACTCCAGAGTTAAGCCACACTTTAAGGACGTATCAGCTGTGACAAGATCAAACACACACATACGTTTGATCTGACCCAATCCTATCTAAAGCAAAGGTTTACAAGGTGATAAGACCGATACAGTTAGAGGTTGGAGGCTGAACCACTGTCTCACCTTGCTGCCCTCTGAAAAAGCACACATTTTCTCCACCATTTAGCTCCTTTGCCAAATCTGAGCCAGGATGGGGTGCACCTGCTTCAAGCAACAGGAACACTAATAAGGCACAACAGAAAGGGCCAAGCTCATCCCACCTGTATGTATGCACATTGCAGGGTTAAAAAATTACACCTATCTCACTGTAGACATGAACAAGACAGGCAGAAACCACACACATACAGAATGCGGGTTGCTCCCACTTTGGGGTTGCTCCCAGATGGGGTTGCTCCCAATCTGCCCCATCAGGTGGCCCCCTCCAGATGTGTTGACTATCATATCCAGGCAACAGAGCCCTGAAGGGTGAGAATACCAATGTTTCCAACACATGGGGAGGGGATGATGCTGAAGAAGGCAAGATTGCCTTGACCAGGAGCTTTCTTTCCCTGTGCTCTGTCCTTGGTACTGAAAACTTGCCATTTTCTTCTTGACTCCAGAGCCTTGGCTTGTTCGTGGATGGGTTCATTGTACCACCCAAGCTCTCTACTGAATCACAGTTTGGCCTTGGACTGGAGATGCTGATTCATGCAACTATGAAATGCAAAGATCATGCAAAATTGTCTGTACTTGGGTGGGGAACCTGCCCCTTCCAGATACCGTTGGGCTTTAGCTCCCATGAGTCCAAGCCAGTGTAGTTAATGGTCAGGAATGATAGAAGTTGTGGTCTAGCAACATCTGGAAGTCGACAGGCTATCCATCCTTTGTGTATTCCTCTGTAAAAGCTGAATATATTTCACACTCTTATTTTTATTTATTTATTTATTTATTTAAGCACTTCTATCCCTCCCTTCATCACTGGATTTCAGGGTGGCATACAATATAACAATTTAAAACATTTCCAGATCAAAGGCATAAATAATTTGAACAAAGTAAAATGCATTAAACATAGTAACAGTTAAAACCACTTTAAAAGCAACAGTTAAAACCACTTTAAAAACCACAACAATTTAAAACCAGGTACATATAGCCTTGAAATATATTAGTCCCTAAAGGCTTTAATAAAAAGCCATGTTTTAGCTTTGGAACCAGAAAAAAAATCAATGTTGGTACCAGTCAGACCACTGAGGCAAAGCTATTTCCCAACTGGGCCACTACAGCTGAGAACGCTCTCTCCTATGTCCTCTCACTTTGTATTGCCCCTACTGGTGGGACACTGAGAAGGACCCCTCTTGCAGACCTCAATTCTCCATCAGATATATATATAGGGAGAGGTTCTCCCTCAAGTCTCGAGATCCCGTGATGTTTAGGGCTTTAAATGCCATCACAAGCACCTTGAATTCAGACTAGAAGCAAATTGGCAGCTGGTGCGGGTCCTTTAAGACTGTTGTTATATGCTGCCTATATGTTATTTCCAGTCAATATTGTATTACTTCTGCTCTCTCCCACAATGAACCTGCAAGGTAGTCTATTAATATTCTCCCTTTACAGATGGGAACTGGGACCCACCTGGTGCAGATTTGCCTGCAAGCCATGCAGTGAATCACACTCTGCTTTCAATGGGGACACAGCCATTATCAGCCCTCACTCCATGCTGTCCATCACTGTGGCAGAATAACAGCTGATGCAGGATTGTCTCTCATCTTGGCCACTGCATTTTAAGCTAGACGTAGCCACAGAAGCTTCAAAGAACAGCAGTGATTAGAGGTATGGAAAAGAAGCAAAAGGAACATGATGTACTCCATTTGCTGTCTTCCTGCAGAGCAACCCTCACAATCCAGAACTGACCATGCTACAAGCTGGCTCCAGAAAGCTGCACCTGCAGAGCAAACAGTTCCTGGTCACTTAAGGAATATCTCTGCTGTGGTTGCCTTAAAACATACACACACATGAACAGAGCTCTGTTTTCCAAAGAAGTAGTGCTGATCTTTCTTCATCTCATCCTCTGAGTACTGGGAGACATTTTGCAGGTAGAAGTAAAGGGGGCTGAGCTTATGGAGCATATAACCAGTTGCAGAGGATTGAATTGCAGAAGCTGAGCATCCCCTTAGCCTGGCTCCTTCAGGGTTACTATAACATCATCATAGCCCTGAAGCATAATGGTTACCGCTGAGCGGAGAATTATGGCTCCCCCTTGGAAAGGAACAGGGACGAATTAACAAGCAAGTGCGAAGAAATTGCTTCATTATTTGCTGACCTTGCCAGCACAGCCTAGCTAGCTCCAAATGCTCTCTCCAATAAAACCTGTTGGTATCTAGATTTAGCTACTGTGATGGCAGCCTCAGCAGTGTGTCTTGGGGATGGAGGGCAAGTGGGCTGGTAGGCTCGTGGATGACCTGGAATGTTAGCAAGTACCAACAGCTTCAAGGCTTACCTTGGTGCCCAGGTAACTTCTTCCCCAGGCAAGGTCTTGCTCTTATTTTCAGTGCTGGAAGAAATTTATCCACACAGTAGACACAGGAATAAAGAAGAGGTGAAGTCCCTGAGAATGCATGGAGTCCATTTCATTTACTACAGAAGAATCACAGTCTAACCTGGAATCAAGGAAGATTTGACTCCAGGTCAGATAACAGGACTTTCCCAGCAGCCTGGAGCCTCAGCAATTCTTATCCTTGGTTCTGCCTTAACTTGGTTCTGCCAAGTTGAATTCTTCTTTTGTCAGGCTTCCTGTCCAGCTCAAGAAATCCCTCTCCCATGTCGTTACCCAACCTCCAGTAAAACTACTGAGGAATCTGCATTTTTGGCCTTCTCCGCCCATGATCCCTAAAACACTTTCATTTTGCACAAACAGGACAGCAGTCAAAGCATTCTCATTCAGATACAAACAACAAGTGTAGGTCATGATACTGCCCAAGACTAGTCTTGCCTCATCCTCATGAGAATGTGTTGTGTTTTTATATTGTCTCTTGCTGCAAGCCCTCCAGATAGGATGAGACAAAGCCACCAACAAATCTTGAGTGATACCTGCATGTATGTCACTGGATTTCTCTAGATCTGATGACCAGGCAGCTGAATCTGTGAATTTGGTGTAAGAGGATCCTGTGAAGTGACCTGCTGGCCCACTCATGCAAACAAGCCATCATGTGATCAACATGCACATTTTATCTGTTGCTTTCTTCTTTGTGTTTTTATTAGATTGCTTTTTAATGGCTTGAATGGCACCCTGAAGTCTAATCCGATGAAGGGATATAAATCTATACACTTTTTAAATAAATAAACCCAATCCAAATTGTTAGTAGCTTATTGCTGGATACAAGCAACTTGTCTGTGGGGTGGGGGAACAGTTTCCTGCTGCTTCTGAAAGTCTGGTGTTTCTGGAAGTTAGGCCTTTTCAAGAAGCAAGCTTCAAAGCTGAAGAGCAGCCATCAAGAATACTGCTCCATGTACGGTACTCTTCTTTTGTGATCTATCACATGGAAGGTTGCATTTTCATAACAACTGGAGAAATGGGGCAGAGGAGCATCAGAGGATGCTTGGGAGAGGAAAAAGGGCTGCTGTCTAACACACGGCATTGGCTTAAAAACAGCACAATAATCCACCTTGCCAGGTGTGATGTGAAAAGAACCGGAGACTTTCAGACCTCCCAGCTGCCTCCTTCCTCCAATGCTGACCAAGGAGGTGGTGAGGATTAGGAGATTCACATTCTAAAACTACAAAGTAGTGACCAGAATTGTCAGTTCACAATCTTAACAAGAGCCAGCCATCCTATAGCTGACTTGGAGAAACTTCCATTCCCAACAGACAGATTCTTGGTTGATTGTTTTCTGGACCTATTACCAGTTAACTCATTCTATGTGCTTGGAGACTCACTTCTCACATTTTTAGGTGTACACCCGGGGCATACACTTAAAAATATAGAATGGTAGTAATGCAGTAAGCAAATCTATGTATCAATACATGTATATTAAGGTACGCTTTTGAGGAAACCATGGTTGGCTAATTTCCCTGTCAAGAGTTTTATTGGCTTGGCAAATCCATCTTTGCGGCTGCATCTTGTATGAAACAGCCCTCTAAGGGCTGCTTTTGCTTTCGTACTGCTATCCTTGCATTTTTAAAAGCCTCTTTGCCATAGTGTGGGGACTCCAGCTCTTTCTAGTCCCTGCCATAATTTTTTTAACTATATCTCCGATCTCACATTCAGCCTGTTGAACTACTCCCACAGTCTGGCTTACCCACTGTGAGTGCTTCATATTGTTCCCTAATTTTGAAGCTATTTCATTCCAGGCCATTACTACAACTGAACACAAACAAACAATATGACACACTACTGTAGCAGCAGGTTCTTTAAGAGCAACTCTTTTATCTCTGTATTGAAGTGGGAGAAATCTGTAGTGCTCCAGATACTCTTGGACTCCAGTTCCCACCTGGCTGTGCTGGTTAAGGTTGATGGGAGATGGAGCCCACCATCATCTGAAGGACTACAGATTCTCCAAGGCTGCTCTCTATATCACTCACAATATGGTATTCCTCTACAAAGAATCTTCAGGCTTCAAGCATGAAGAGGGCTGCTTTCAAGAATACCACACCACACCTCTTAGCTTTGCTTTCAAAGGAGGATATCAATTTTGGGTGGGATGCAGTTATGCTGAAAAATGAAAAAGGTTCTAACCTGGTAACCTATTCATGAACAGGAACACAGGAGGTTTTCCTTAAAGAGGAATCCTTAATTCTACTTCCACCACACTACGTACAATCAGAATAAGAGGGCCAGTATGGTGTAGTGGTTTGAGTGTTGGACTAGGACTCTGAAGAACATGGTTTGTATCCCCGCTCAGCCATGGAAACCCACTGGGTGATTTTGGGTGGGTCACACTCTCTCAGCCTCACAGGGAGACAAAGGCAAATGCTCTTGGATCAAATCTTGCCATGAAAAAACCCTATGATAGTTTCATGTTAGGATCACCATAGGTCAGAAACGACTTGAAGACACACAACAACAACAACAACAGAATAGTAGTTATATCTGCCTCATTATAACTAGAACAGAAGCCCATGTACACTAATCAGCGTAGTGATTAAATGATTTCAGCTGTGAGCTGGTTCAGATCCTGGCTCTGCCATGAGTTCAGTAGGTACTCTTAGGTAAGCCAACAACTTTTCAGCCCCACTCCCTCCCATCTGCACTATATGGTGATAACAGAACAACAGCCTGGTAAGACAGATCAATATGGATTCTAGGCGTCAGGCCTTGGTTTATGTCCCCATTTCTGGAATTTACAGATACGTGCCTACTGGTTGATACTTAGGATTACATTAAACGACATGTTTGAACATCCTGCTAGTGCTTGGCATCATAATTGGCATTATACCTGGCACTAACATGCCCTCCACGGTTTGAGTTAGAAGAGGTACACTTGTTCTACACTAAGTAACCAGTGTGAGTTTAAAATGCGGAGGTGAGCAAGCCACATCAGGAGACACATCCACTACTGGCAGCATGCCCATCCAATACTTTCTGAAATATGACCCTCCAAGTATACATGTCTGTACAAACCAGAAAGCACATCAGAAAAAGGTGTTACATTTTCATTATTGCAATGTGCCATCTTCCTCCCCAAACAAGATTTCCCAAACCGCTTGCCGCCAGAACCCAGAAGTGAACCCATCCATTCAGATTCATTCACACCAAACAGAGACGCTATTCCGAAATTGTTTTCAAATTTCCCCCCTGACATCTTGTTAGGAAAACCATCTCTGCCAGCTGCCACTCCATTCTGAGAGGATTGGTCTCGCTCTCCTTTTCCCCTCCGGCTCTCTTCCTTTCTTCTTCACAAACCTACACACAGCCATTTGTCTTAATATAAAGTGTTTTGTTTTACCGTTAGCTGCTGCCCATCTAGAGAGGAAAGGGGATCAAGCTCACCTACTCTTTCTGCATTTCAAGGAACTAAAAACCCGTTCCACTTCAGATGCTCATCAAATTAGGCTGTTTCTCCTGATTCTCAAAACACCCCAGCAAGACAAACCCATTCACTTATCAGAAGAGCCTTATTTCACAAATAATCTCCTCCCTAGACAGGGCCCATGAACTCCTATGCTCTGGGAAGACACCAAACATACTCACTTCCACCTGTCTCTCACTTCTGCCTGTTCCAGAAAAGATCAGGAAAGATTAGCCCCCCCCCCAATATTTTCACTATCATGAGAAAAGCACCCCAGGAGCTATACCATCCTCCTTCACCTGTCAAGAGTCATCCCTGCCTGCTGCAACTATTCTCCCCCCCCCCCCGCCTTTGCAGGGAAATGGTGCTTTCAAGGCTAAAACTCCTGGCAGGAAGAAACTCAACAGGCACGGCTTTTCCTGGCGTGAGGTTGCAGCCAAGGCAAAAACTTTCATCTGATAAGTATCTGCTTGCCATACAGCTGTTTTCAGCCAAGGCAACCCCTATTGCAAAAAAAAATTTTTTTTAATGAAAACCTTAACCACCTCCCTCCCTGCCTCTCTCTCACTCTTATTTTATTTTATTTTATTTATGTATAGTTATTTATACCCTGCTCTTCAGCCACAAAGACTATCAGAGCGGCTTACAAACTTTTTTAAGCAACAGCAATTTACACATCAACACTGCATTAGGCAGTTTCCAATGTGTGTTAGCTAACTGCCCCCCCCCAAAACACACACACATCCGGGGAAGAAAGACTAATGTTTATACCCACAGGTGTCTAATTTCCAACTTTATCATAGACAGAAGCACTCTTTAACAACTGCAGGTCCAGCCAGGCAGAAATTCACCAGGTGTTGCATTTTCTCCATCCCCTTAGCTGCCTGCTGGGTAGACAGGAGATTCTTCACCTGTTGATTTTCTGCCTTTGAGGACTGTAAAGGGCAGGGCTCAGTCCTTTTTTCCACCTCAATGAACATCAAACTCCCAACCTTGTCTACCCCATTCAAAGACCAGGAGACCATTTGGAGATTCCCCAAGGGATTTTCTTCCAACTTCTCTTGTGACAGAGATTTTTCTATTACAACACGAAACTCAACAGATCTCATAGAACCATAGAGTTGGAAGAGACCCCAAGGGCCATCTTGTCCAACTCCCTGCCATGCAGGAATAACCACATCATTCCTGGCAGATGGCCATCCAGCCTCTGTTTAAAGACCTCCAAAGAAGGAAACTCCACCACACTCCAAGACAGTGCAAGTCGGGGGGGGGGCTCCTCCTTCGGCTTCTGGGATCCCAAGAGCCATCTAGTCCAACTGTCTGCCATGTAGGAATAACCACATTATTCCTGACAGATGGCCATCCAGCCTCTGTTTAAAGACCTCCAAAGAAGGAAACTCCACCACACTCCAAGACAGTGCAAGTCGGGGGCCTCCTCCTGAGGCTTCAGAGATCCGAAGGGCCATCTAGTCCAACACCCTGCCATGTAGGAATAACCACATCATTCCTGACAGATGGCCATCCAGCCTCTGTTTGAAGACCCCCAAAGAAGGGAACTCCACCATACTCCCAGACAGTGCAAGTCGGGGGCCTCCCCCTTCGGCTTCAGGGACCCCAAGGGCCATCTAGTCCAACCCCTTGCCATGTAGAAATAACCACATCATTCCCGACAGAAGACCCCCAAAGAAGGAAACTCCACCATACTCCGAGACAGTGCAAGTCGGGGGTCCTCCTCCACCGCGCACCTGTTGGATGGCCGCCTGTCTCGCCCCCCTCTTTCTTTGACACCCACCCCCCCAGGCGACTCACGGCGGAGAAGTTGTGGGGCCCGCAGGGCTCTCCCCGGAACTTGCAGGCGAGGAGCATGTCGTCGAGGCGGTGGCCGAGGCGGTCGACGAAGTCCCGGCTGATGCCGCCGAAGTGTCGGGGCGGGAGGAAGAGCCGGAAGTCGGCCAGCTTGGCGAACCAGCGGAGGCGCTCGGGCTGGGCGCCCAGGAGCTCGGCCAGGAGGGGCCGGGCCGTCCGGTTGGGCCAGAGGAGGCCGAGCCAGTGGCCGGCGTAGTAGAGGTCGCCCTTGGAGAGGCGCGGGAAGCGGAGCGGGTTGTTGTTGCAGAGGGTGACGGCCGGGAAGGGCAGCTGGCGGCTCCACTCGGTGCGCACGGCCGTGTGTGAGGGGAAGGCCAGCCAGTGGAGCAGCCGGTTGGACGACCACGCCGCCAGCAAGCCCAGCGAGGCGCCCACCGCCAGCAGCCACAGCGCCCGGCGCGCCGGGGCCGCCCCTCGCCAACGCACCGCCCGAAGCCCCGGCAACCGCGGGCGCGGATGACCCGGGCGCCCCCTCGAGCCTCGACGGCCCCGGCCACGACGCCCCGGCGGCGGCTGCTGGGAGGCCGCCATGCGCGCTCCCCGCCGCCCCAGCCCGCCTCGCAGCAGGGGGGCCCGCCGGCCGGCGGCGGCAGCAGCGGCAGCATCCAGAGCAGCCGAGGGCCGAGGGGGCGGCCGCGCCTCTCGCTGCTCGCCTCAGGCGGCCGGGGCGGGCGGGGCGGCGCAAGGCATCCCCGCGCTCGGCCGCCGCCGCTCCCACCAGCCTTGCCGAGCCGGGCGCCGCTCCCCAGCGCGGCTCATCGCCGCAGATCCGGCCGAGGAGGAGGAGGAGGAGGCGAGCTGGGCAGAGGGAGGGCGCGAGGAGGCGGCGCTCAGCTCCGCAGCCGATGGTCGCCCAAGGCGGAGGGGGGGGGGGGAGAAGGCGGCCGGGTGGGGGTCTCTCCGGCTGCGATCCGACGGAGCTGCCCCTCAGCCGCCGCCGATGCCGCCCTGGAAAGCTCGGCCTCCCTCCCTGAAAGGCGAGCCAGGCTCCGCTCCGGCTCCTCCTTCTGGAAGGGGTGGGGTGGGGAAGGCAGGCAGATGCCACGGAGGGGGCCACGGGCAAGGTTAAAGGGGGAGAGGCCCCCGAGCTTTCCAAAGCCCCCCCCCATGGATCTGATCTTTAAGGGGAGAGCTCCCCGATCTTTCCAAAGCCCACCCTTAATGGAATTGATCTTTAAGGGGAGAGGTCCCCGATCTTTCCAAAGCCCCCCCCCAAATGGAACTGATCTTTAAGGGAAGAAGTCTCCGATCTTTCCAAAGCCCCCCCCCAATGGAACTGATCTTTAAGGGAAGAGGTCCCCGATTTTCCAAAGCCCCCCCAAATGGAATTGATGTTTAAAGGGAGAGCTCCCCAATCTTTCCAAAGCCCCTCTCAATGGAATTGGTCTTTAAGGGGAGAGGTCCCCGATCTTTCCAAAGGCCCCCTCCCAAATGGAATTGATATTTAAGAGGAGAGGTCCCCGATCTTTCCAAAGTCCCTCCCATGGAACTGATCTTTAAGGGGAGAGGTCCCCGATGTTTCCAAAGCTCCCACCCAATGGAATTGATCTTTAAGGGGAGAGGTCCCCGATCTTTCCAAAGCCCCCCCCCCCGGAACTGATCTTAAGGGGTGATCTTTCCAAAGCCCCCCCAATGGAATTGATCTTTAAGGGGAGAGGTCCCTGGTCTTTCCAAAGCCCCCCAAAAGGAACTGATCTTTAAGGGGTGATCTTTCCAAAGCCCCCCCCCAATGGAATTGATCTTTAAGGAGAGAGGCCCCCGATCTTTCCAAAGCCCCCCCCCCAAATGGAACTGATCTTTAAGGAAGCGAGGTTGAAGAGCTAGCTTTGGAAAGGCGAACCAAACCCACCTCCACTTTTGGCCTTTGAATCGGATCGTGCTTCTTCCAAGCTACCGAGCCTTCCCTAGATGGGAAGCATCGTCACTGCTGAGTCTTTCCAAAAGTTTTGGGTCTTCTTTTTTTAAAAGAGAGGCACCGATGCTCTCCGCTCCCTGCTTTGTATGGCTGAGGGCTCCATTTCCAAAGCGAAGGCATTTGGGCACAGATTTTCCTTGGGTTGCCCCCCCCCCCGCCATGGGCTGTGTTGTGGAAGAGTTTCTTTCTGACGTTTCACCTTCATCTGTGGCTAGCCAGCCACAGATGCAGGCGAAACGTCAGAAAGAAACTCTTCCAGTACACAGCCCGGAAAAAAAACCCCAAGGAAAAATCTATGGATCCGCCCCCCCGTGAAAGTCTTGGACTTCATTTGGGCACCTTCCTCCTTGAGCGTTCCTAAAAGTCAAAGCAGGTCCCTGATGGGAGCCAAGGAGGCAGATTGGGGGGTTCCAGGCAGAGCACCAAGGTCTCTTTCTTCTTTTTCTTCCAGCCTGTCTATATGCACACTCTCCCCCCACCCAACCCCCCACCGCTTTTTGGTTCCCTGGTTGCAAAGATTACACATTCTGAATGTATCAAATCCTCCTGAGGAAGGCATGGATGGCCATCTGTGCTCCAAAAAGAGTGGAGTCTGACTGAATTTTCAATATATCTGCCAGTTTCTTGCATCTGAATACATTTTTCTGCTGCTTTATGGCTTTTTTTTAAAAAAAAATGGTGCTGGTTTGGAGAGTTTCCCTTTTTCTGGAGTATGATGAGAGAAAGCCCCCTCCGTGCTCAGGAATTCATTTTCCCCCTGTTTCCTTGTTACTGTACAATGCCTTATATCAGGTCTGATTATTTGTCCATGAGACCTCAGCTCTACATAATGGACAACTGCTCTTCTGGGTCTTTGATCCTTTTCCCCATACATAGAAACTGGGACTTTTTTTTGCATGCAAAGCATGTGCTTTACCAGTGACTTGTGGCCTCTTGCTAAGTCATTTCTCCTGTGAAGGAAGAACATTTTGCTAAAGGCATTTTCCTTCCTTTAATATGTTTCCCATTGGAAGGAGAACACAAAAAAGCTCAGCTCTGGGACCTCCCCACCACCCCAAAGCAAAGGTGGTGATGTGATTTGCTGAATGTCAGGGTACCAGAGGGCCCTTCCTCGCTCTGGCAAGCAAGTAAGGGGATAACAAGGCTTTCAAGTTCTCTACCAGCCTGCACCACAGGACGAACACCACCATCCCCACATTGCTGTAGGCAAATCTGTGCTTAAGCCCTTTCAGCAGTTCACCTACCTGGGAAGCATCATCTCCTCAGATGCCAAGATTGACAAAGAGATCGATCACAGATTAGCAAAGGCATATAGCGCATTTGGAAGACTTCACAAAAGAGTCTGGAGTAACAAACACCTGAGGCGAAGCACAAAAATCAGTGTGTATAGAGCCATTGTACTGTCTATTCTCCTTTACGGGTCTGAAACATGGGTCACCTATCGCCAACACTTACGACTCCTCGAACGCTTTCATCAGCGCTGTATATGCACAATCCTAAATATACACTGGACTGACTATGTGACGAATGTTGCTGTCCTTGAGCAAGCAGGGATCACCAGCATTGAGGCCATGATCTTGAGAACACAGCTGTGCTGGGCAGGGCACATTTCTAGGATGGAGGACCATCACCTCCCCAAAATAGTACTCTATGATGAACTTGCCACGGGTCAGCGTAAGAGGGGCGCTCCAAAAAAGCAATACAAGGACTCCCTGAAACAACATCTCAGGCTCGGCCAAATTGATCACCAACAATGGTCCGCCCTGGCCTCACATAATGCTGCAGCCTTATTTGAGAACTCACGCCGAACAAGTCTTGAAGAAAAACGACAACGCAGAAAGAATCACAACCCGGGAACATCACCCAAGAAGACCTTCTGCTGTGCTTTCTGCAACCGGACTTGTTTATCTCAGATTGGCCTTTTTAGTCATCAGCACGCTTGCAGAAAGCGCAGGATGAGTCCTTCCTGAATCTTCGTTTGCAAAGAAAAGCCAGAGAGTTTTATTGTTGTTCACTGAAGAAGTGAGAGAGAATGAGGAAAATAATTATTTAAACGGAGCCTGGATACTTCTTTCCTTAATAGCTCAGCCTTCTCCAATGTGGCATCTTCCTAATATTTTGGACTATGGTGCTCATTAGCTAGTGTGACTAACAGGGTGATGGGAGTTGTTGCTGAGGTAATAATTAAGGATGATGGGAGCTACAGTTGGGGAAGGCTGCTCTAGCAGTTTGAATGGTAACAAGACTTTGCAAGGATGCCTGCCTTTGTAATGAGAAGCTAAAGACTGGTTGATTGATTGATTGAATGTGTAAATTGCCCAATGGCTGAAAATGTCTGGGTTATACACAGGACCTACAACCGCAGATTCTGTCAGGGGTGAACATTTTTGGGAGGTACCTCTGATTAGAGAGATGGCTTTGGGCTGAGTGGGAAAGGGGCTTCTAGCTGTGCATGAAGGGGAGGGATCAAAGGAAGGGCCTCTTTTCCCACTCCCCTCTCTCCCTTCCTGAAGGCCAAGAAGAGACTCTGGAGACCTGCTGCCCAGGGGACCTTCTAAGGTGTGTGCCTACTGTGCTCCCAGCAGCAAGGCATGCAGGATGGGAGGGTAGATTAAGGCAGCCACTTGGTGTGGCAGACAGGATATAATGGGGGAGAATCTCTGGGGCAGGCTGGCGCCTGGCTAAGCTGAAAGCTACAGAGATTTCTTCCTTTCTTCCTTTCGTCAGTCCACTTCACCTGGCAGCTACGGGAGCAACTCCTGAGGAGTCCTGTTTCTTTCCTTGACCTGCCTGGCAGACAGTGAGCCCCTGGCAGACTGGCTAAAACTCTATACAGGATTTCAAAGTTTGTACAGTTGGCCCTCCACATTTGCTGGGGTTAGGCACTCAGGACCCCTGCAAAAGTGGGAAAACCAAAAATATCTCTAGCCCACCCCCCACCATATTTAAGACACAAAAAAAGTATGATCCACAGATTCAACCCACTGCAGATGCCTTTGAGGCAGTGGGGTTCCTTAGCAAGGCAGAAGTGAGCAGCTGGCAGGGCTTGTCACCACGTCTGCTGCTTCCCTACACCATTTTTATTAGGGACTTAACCAGTACAGGTCTTGCCGTACGTTCACAGTCTCTCTCAGTCTCGTGAGGCTTTCAGTCCCTATTAAAAATGGCACAGGGCAGCAACAAATAATCCGCAAATAATCAAATCCACAAATGTGGAGGGTCAACTGTATACGATTCTTATTTCCATTGAAATTCATCAATTTTACAATGACAAAAAGAATTGACGAATTATAATACTACCAACAAAGACAAAAGCATGCTTCCAGGCCATAAGAATCCCAGTAACATATACCCGCTTTGCCTCCTCCCATCGACCGTTGTTGTTGTGTGCCTTCAAGTCCTTTCTGACTTATGATGACTCCAAGGTGAACCTATCATAGGGTTTGTGAGGCTGAGAGTGTGTGACTTGGTCAACATCACCCAGGGGGGTTTCATGGCCAAGTGGGGATTCAAACCCTGTTCTCCAGAGTCATAGTCCAACATTCAAACCACCACGCCCTCGTTAAACACACATTAAAGTTACACATGTTTTAGCTGGCTGAAGATCGCCTCTTAAAGCTTAATGTCACATATTGATCCTATGCAGTCACAAGTACGCACCACTAGGATAAATGCAGCTTTCTCTCCGGTAAGTATACGCAGAATTACAATCCATGCTGATCCTAATAAAATGGGTATTATATGCTGTGCAGTATTTTTCTAGGTGTACACTGTCATGGTGAGCTTACCTTCACCACATCTGCTTCCAAATTTCTCTGGAACATCTGTGTGGCTGCCCTTACATTCCAAGTGTGCGACTAGCTCACAGCTTGGAAAAATTAACTTGTGTGAACTGCAACTTCTAGAATTTCCCAGTCAGTAGGGCTGGGGGATTTTGGGGGTTGTAGACTAGAAAAAGATTTTTTCCCCAAGCTCTGGTTAAGATGGACCTTAGGTCATTTAGCAAAAATGATTTGTTGACTCTTACAGTAATTCCTACAGCTTTGGATATTTTCTGAATGCAACATAAGCAGAAATCTAGGTGTTCTGAACATGTTTGAATGTATGCCAAACTGATCCCTTTAATTTCCCAGAGCTAATCAGCCCTTTTTCTCTAGGCCAATTAAACCAAAATGTTTGCATTAAAGTGTGCCTCCATTGCCATCCTCCCGCCATCACCCCCGAAAGCCCTAAACACAATTCAGCTCTGTCCATTCCCTGAAATCACTGCAGTGAGCTATGAAGAGTAATCCTTTCTGTATATGCAGAAGTTCCAGTGAATTCAGTGGGAATTCCTATAGTGCCTTCATAGTTGCTTGTAGATTACTTTTTCTGGTTTATGCCTTTTATTTGGACATGAGTCCCCAGTTGCTTAGTGGTACTTACGTAGAAGATGCTAAGGCAGGCTGTAATCCTATGCTTATCCTATGCTTATTTTCTCGGGAATATTGAATACAGTATGAATTACAGTCGTCCCTTCACATTCGCGGGGGTTCCGTTCCGCGGACCCCCGCGAATGTGAAAAATCCGCGAATAACAAACACCCCTCCCCCTCCCTCCCCAGGCCTTCGCGGGCCGGCCCTCCCTCCCTCCCTCCCCAGGCCTTCGCGGGGCCTTGCTAGGCCCCGCGGAGGTCTCCCCGGCCCTTCCTCCCTCCCTGCCTCCGGGGGTCCCGCGAAGGCCTCCCCACCTCTCCCCAGGCCTTCGCGGGGCCTCCGGAGGCCTTCGCGGGGCCTCCGGAGGGCCTCCGGGGGTCCCGCGAAGGCCTCCCCACCCCTCCCCAGGCCTTCGCGGGGCCTCTGGAGGGCCTCCGGGCGTCCCGCGAAGGCCTCCCCACCCCTCCTCAGGTCTTTCACCCGGGGGGGCCCTCCCAAAACCGCGAATAACCGAAACCGCGAATGTCAAGTTCGCGAATGTGGAGGGACAACTGTACTTCTGAGTATTTCATAATACAGGATTGCATCACCAGCTCTTGGTTTTCACTCCAGAGACCCGCTAACCTAGTTCTCAGCTGACTGGAGTCCCTTCAGGGTTACCAACCTCCCCCACCCCCAGAAGGCATCCTGTGCTTTAAACAGCCACAGGACTGAGAGAAGCCTGATCTGTAAAAGCTCCCATATCACTTTATCACCATACTAGGAGATCATAGGTGAGGCTCTACTTGCAGTATTTCTGCCTGTCATGCAGCAGCACAGGAGCACAGGAGCTGTGCCTGAAAATAAATAAATAAATAAATAAATAAACAAATAATTCTTGGCAGCTCTTAATATTTAACTAACATATCTCATTATCACCTCTGGATTCATTGCCTGGAGTCTGGCAGATGCTAGCCCTTGGTTTGATTGTTTTCCCAACAGTAAAATGGGGGCAACAGTGTTGAAGTCCACAGAATGTGCAGAGCCAGCACAAATCCCTTTTTAAACCTTTTTGTAGTCTCAGTAGGACAAACATCAAGCCTTTTTGTGAAAATAGAAACTTGAGAGACCTGCATTTGAATTCTGGCTTTATTAATGAACTCAATAGATGGCTTTGAGGCGGGGTGGTGTGGTGGTGGAACTACCCTGTCAGAGCTTGGGAAATTACTTTTAAGATAAACAAATAGAGTAATACACTGGAGTCACCCATAACTGAGCAGTGGTAGGATGATGTTTTGGAACCACAGCATCATCCTACCTCTACTTCAGCCTATCGTTATACTTATGTATCTGAAGAGCAAGTTTCTGACAGAAAATGATTTCCTGCCCCCATAGAGCCATCCACCAAGTTCATTAATAAAGTCTCCCAACAAAAATCAAGAGTTGGGAAATACTCTCTTAAGGTTACTTTCAAGACAAATGGAGTGGGTCCCCAGAGCATCCTACTTCCACTGTTCAGTTATGAATGACTTCAGTGTGTCACAATGTCTTTGTCTTAAAGTAACTTTCAAGGCTTTGCTTTCTTTCTTGGATTTATCCAATTCCTTCTTCAAAATGTGTACATTCCTCACAACACCCAGGAAAGGTCATTTGACATGCTCAAGTTGCATGAATTATGAAGAGGTACATAAAAATGAAACTGTGTGGCATAGCTTCACAATGGATTTACAGAGGAACTGACTATTCATAGTCAAAGCAGTGGGTCACAGGCAGGCTCACACGAGTTTATTTATTATGGCCAGCCACTTCAGGAAGCAAAGACATGTGTGTGATACTCAATTGCATACCGAACAGCTCAGACAGAATTTTTATGCTGCCACATATCACATACAACATGCAATGCTTTTCAGCAAAGTCAGTTCAATTTAACACATTCAGCTGTCAGCCATCAAGTGATTTAAATGCATATGTGAACTGGCCAATGTTGCCCCCCCCACACACACACTGCATTTTCCTTTCCATGTAAAAACTATTATGCAAATTTACTGCTTTTTTTCTGCCACTACAATGAATGCTGCTGTTTTCAGTCTTCTAGTTCAGTTAACCATCTGCTTTGTATATCTTCCTCCCACGGGTCGTTTTGATCAATGACACAGTATTGAGCATCATTTTATTGTGTAGTAATCATGTGCCAAAGCTTTCACATCACTATCCAGGATTTACTGCACTAAGTATCTTCCCAGGTTTCTGACTACTACATAGTTTTCACCAGAATTTTTATCCATGAGGATCAGACAGATCTAATAGGTGGAAATATTTAAAAAGTCTGGACTTTACATCAAAATGTTGTGGTTCCACTGTTTCTGAATCCTTATTCGAAAAACGCTCCAACATGTGTTTTTAACTAAACTGCTTTTGTATCAAGTTTAACATTTTGCAGCATGTATAAGAATACACTTTATACTTTAAAACCCCATGATGCAGAGTGATTGTGAAGTATCTGTGCATTTCAGACTGTTATGAATTTGCTTAGTGTTGTCACTTTAATATACAGTTGTCCTTTCATATTTGCTGGGGTTTGGTTCCAGGACACCCAGTGGATACCAAAATCCATGAATATTCAAGTCGCATTATATGAAATGGCATGGCAAAATGGTGTCCCTTATATAAGATGGCAAAATCAAGATTTGCTTTTTGGATTATTATTTTTTAAACAATATTTTCAAGCCATGAATACTTAAATCTGTGGATACCAAATCCATGGATACGGAGGGACAACTGTATTTAGGAAGGTCTTCACTACCAGCTAATCTATAGCTGATTAATACACTTCAAAGAGAAGGTAGTGAAATTGTTTCAGGGTGGACTGTTTTTTCATTTTGTCTTCATAAGAGTTTTTAATATTTTTATTAAAATATATTTAAATATAACACATAGAATAATAAAATATTTCCTCTTATTTAAAAATCGCTAAAGATTTCATGAGCTTAATATCTTAAAAGGAAATACTATTCCTTAAACATGAGTGCACTCATCTTGGTGCCATTATTTCCTTGAAATGATCCCTTGAAACACAGAAGAGTTGGTGGATCACATTCAAAGTAAATGATGTAACATGTGACTGTTCAAAAAAAAAGGTGGGCAACTATAGCCCACCAGATGTTTTCACCTACAGTTCCCATTAATCCTAGCCAGCATATCTAATGGTGAGGTATTATGGGAGTTACAGTCCCAAAACATATAGAGCAACACTTAGATGGACAAACATTCCATAGTAATCTGCAGTCAAGAACTCAGAAAGTGGAAATGAATAATCCTTCTTCAGCTTTATATTTAACTTCTCCAGGTTTAACCAGCATGTATGTGCAGGTTTCGTTGTTACAGTATATTACCTTTGAGTAAAATGTATATTTTTTTGTGGGAGGAACTGCGGGAAGAAACCCCCATAGGTGTTGCTTTGAATTGGGTCTGGATTTGCCTAATTATTTTTCTAGTATTCCATTAACATAGGGCACAAGAGATAGGTAATTTTAAAAATGATCAAAGCATAAAAAATTAATCTCACAAAATGGTGCAGGTGACGGTATCATGTAATAGCGAGGTCATTACTTCCCATTGGCAAACTGTCCCTTTGAGGTTTTTGAAAAGATGATGTTCAGCCTCAGAGGATTTAAAATAATTAGAGGAGAGCTTACTGCAAATAACAAATGCACCTGCATCTTTATGTAACAGTGTGTTGCCCTTGTATAACAATTAATATGCATATGTTTGTTTTGGCCTAAAGCAAAGCTGAAAATGCAACCCATCATTTATTTTGTTTCATTTTTTTGATTCCAGCACATTTTGGCTGCATTTCTAGAACATGTGTGATATTACATAGTTCCATAATCTATTAGGTTATGTCTCAGTTTTGAATGGCACCCCCAAGAAGCCCTCCTCCCTGCCCTGATTCAAGTCCAGCTCTGGAAGAATAGCTAGTGTTAGGCTGTTGCTGCAAGAAAAGACCAAAGAATGCTATGACATCCTAAAGATAATGGGTGTTTCTAGATAGCAAAGCCAGTAGCAGCACCAAGCACCAAGCAATCCTGGGCAGTTGCTAGAACCAAAGTATCCTGCCACCATCCACTAGCGCTGCTTTTTATCTTTTGTGTTTCTGACTGATCCCTTGGCTATGCCCACCATTTTTATTTTTCCTGTGTTGTCACAAAGCAAGTGATAACATGTCACTGTGGAGCATTGTGGGACAATCAAAATGGCAACCGGCTTCTCTGCAAGAGGGAATCCAACACCTGGCTGGGTAAGCCAGTGGCATGGGAAGATGCTCACCAGTACACTTGGCCAGAGTTTTCTTAACTTGAAGCCAACTTTGTGAGGCAGAAGCAGGGATCAAGATACTAAACTGAAAGTGGGAAAAGTGAAATCTTAAGGAAGAAGCATTTCTTACTCAGTTTGGTACTACTGTCCCTCCCCGCTTTCACATCTACGGCTGACTCAAGCTTTAAGACAAGGATCAGGTAACATATAGCCCTCCAGATGGTTTGGCCCACAACTCTTGTCAGCCCCAGTGTAGCCAATAATATGTGACTATGGGAGTTGTAATCCAAAATATTTGGAGGGTCAAATGTTCCCCATCCCTGCTGCAGGAAAATAAAAAACCACTTTAGGGGGTAATTTTCTACCTGGTTTTCAGTCCAGGGAACTGATCACAAAAAGAATACAAGTATACTTGTACTGAGCATGACTTCTTTATCTGAAAATTTGGTACCAGAGGCAGAAGTAACATGGAAAGAAGAGGGTTAGGGACCTACACCACAAATAAGAGGACTAGTTCAACTTCCTTCAGCAGACTTTTGATTCAAAACTAACAATATTCACACATAAAATGAAACAACCAGGTCAACATTTTGAACCATCTAGAAACCACCCAAATTCTTCTGCCAAAATGCATCCAGGGATGCCTTTATCCCCAGATAAGCCCCCTTTTCTTATGATTTCAATTTTCGTAGCCCAACATATAGATCTATGCTTTTCTTTTCCAGTCCAAAGCTTTATTGCATTGTTTACTTTAGATGCATTGCATTAGCCTGACACCAAAAGTGTTTCTCCAGCCTTCCTTCACATCCTCCTAATGCCACTGCAGCTGAAAAACTTGCAGCTACCCAGAGGACAAAGGAGGGCTTTAAAAGACTTTGCTAAGAGAAGCTTAACTGTTGGAGTTTTGTTAACTGAGGTATGACCATACCACAGCTGTAAAACCAGAGAGAGAGAGAGGGAGAAACCCCAATTGGTAGTCCATAGATAAACAGAAAACCTATTCAGGTGTTCAGTAACACAAGAGGGCAGCAAGGCTGTGCTACATTACCCTGCTCCCTGATACTGTGTGTGAGAGACATAGGGCACCTCCAAGGTTTTGTGCACATAAGACAAATATCTGCAAGGAAGGAGCAGGGAGCCTATGCACACCAGTCTCCATGCAAGGCAGAACCACATGTTGTCAGGGGGTTTGCTCACATGAAGGCCAATGTACCGTATGTATCTTGGCCTCCCTTTTGCAGACATCTGTGTTGTCATGTGAATGCCTCTAGGGTGCCCTACATTATGTGCATAATGTTGGGAAGACAGGGCTTCGTGATTTAGAACCAATGCCTGCTCGTATGATAAGGGAAACAGGTTACTGAAAGCTTCAATAGTGCTCGTGCAACCTGCTGGGAATTATACAAGTGAGTCCAAAAAGATGTGTTTGGGAATTCCTTTGGTGGATAGATGGAATTTACATCCAAAGATAATGCACCAGGGGACGTGCGGGGGGAAGCTGTCTGAATCATGATTTTATAATCAAGTCTCCGTGATCCAGTTGCTCCTCTTTCCTTTTCCTTTCGTACAACTCATGGACGTGAGCAAGGAGGGCTGAGCTGGCTTTTCGCTCTGCAAAGCAGAAACTCTTAAGTAGGTTGCTGAAAAGACTGTGATTTTGCCCGAGGCCTGGGAAAATGTGTGCAAAAGCTGTTATTTCAGCAGTTTCGTAGCAGATACACGGGGCTTGTCCCTGGAGAAAAGATTGCAGTGGAACAATCAGAAGTGGCAGGTGCCACTTACATTCCTACTGGACTAACTGAATATTATCTGAGTGCAGGACATGCAAGGGGAGTTGGGAGGGGAGAGACTGTGGCTTGGGGGGCATTGTGCCCTGCAGGATAGGGAGGAGGAGGCTGCCTATAGTCACAGAGCTTCTGGGAACAGAACAGGGCACAGGGGTGAGGAGAGAGGTTTTGGAGGAAATGACAACCTACTAGACTTGGCCAACATCTCCTCTGCATTTTTCTTTTTCAAGTGAGGCTTATCCTCAGATAAATATTGCAGCTGTGTGTATGTTTGTATGTGCTTTCAATCACCTGTCCTTATTGTGACCCCCGGAATTTCATAGGGTTTTCTTAGGCAAGGAATACTCACAGGTAGTTTTGCCAGTTCCTTCCTTTGAAATATAGCCTATCACCTGGCATTCATTGGCAGTCTCCCATCCATGTACTAACCAGGGCTGACCATGTTTTGCTTCCAAGATCAAACAGGATCTGGTGCTTTTAGGGTATTTAGGCCCTAGATATTATACAACTGGAGCCTAACTGGGGAAGGAGGGAGAGGGAGAAAGAGAATGTGGCAACAGACTTCCCAATGGCAAAAGACAGCAGAAGCAGTTCTCACAATGAAGTGATGTCAATAGTGCAGTTCCCTAACAATCTGTAAAAAAACAACAGTGTTTTTGAAACACTGACTCGTGTTCATCACAAGCTGAACACGAGTCAGCAGTGTGTTGCAGCAGCTAAAAAAGCCAATGCAATTCTAGGCTGCATTAATAGGAGTACAGTGCCTAGTTCAAGGGAAGTAATAGTGCCACTCTATTCTGCTTTGATCAGACCTCACCTGGAATACTGTGTCCTGTTCTGGGCACCACAATTCAGGAAGGATATTGACAAGCTGGAACGTGTCCAGAGGAGGGCGACCAGGATGGTGAGAGGCCTGGAAGCCGTGCCCAATGAGGAGTTGCTTAGGGAGCTGGGTATGTTTAGCCTGGAGAAGAGAAGGTTAAAAGGTGACAAGATAGCCATGTTTAAATATTTGAAGGGATGTCATACTGAAGATGGAGCATTCTTGTTCTCTGCTGCATCAGAGACTAGGACATAGAGCAATGGACTCAAACTGAAGGAAAAGAGATTCCACCTAAACATTAGGAAGAACTTCCTGACAGTAAGAGCTGTTCGGAAGTGGAATACACTGCCTCAAAGTGTGGTGGGGTCTCCTTCTTTGGAGGTTTTCAAACAGAGGCTGGATGGCTATCTGTCGGAAATGATTTGACTGTGTATTCCTGCATGGCAGGGGGTTGGACTGGATAGCCCTTGAGGTCTCTTCCAACTATGATTCTATGAACTTCTTCATAAAGGATCTGGAGTGAGAGCTAAGTGGGTGTGTGTGTGCATGTTTAAATGCCTGAAAGTATGTCATATTGAAGAGGAAGCAAACATGCTTTCTGCTGCTCCTGAGACTCGAATTACAGGAAAAGAGATTCCACCTAAATATCAGAAAGAATTTCCTGATGGTAAAAAGTTGTTTGACAATGGAATACACTGTCTCAGAGTATGGTGGAATCTCCTTCTCTGGAGGTTTTTAAACAGAGGTCGGATGGCCATCTGTCAGGAGTGTTTTCATTGTGTATTCCTGAATGGCAGGGGTTGGACTAGATGACCCTCATGGTCTCTTCCAACTCTATGATTCTAAGTTTGGTTAAGGCAGCAAATTATGAAAGCAGTGGTGAAAGCAAAAAAGAATAAATAAGAGTCCTAGAAGGAAGGCTCCAGATTGAGAAGTGGGGACATTAAAATGGCAAATATGGCTCAGCATAAGTAAATTTTGTATAATGGGTCAAAAATCCCAACTTCTCATATACAGTGATGGGATCTGAGCCAGCACTGAGTGATCAAGAAAGAGATCTTGAGGTTCTGGTGGACAGCTGGATAACAAAATGGATCTATATTCCTCTGAAAATATTCCATGTTGGGGATTGTTAGTGAACGGAATTGAAAATGAAGCTTCCAGTATCATAATGCCTCTACACATTTTTTTGGTGTAATCACACATGAAAACCATGTACAATTGCAGTCATCATGCCTCAAAAAAGGATACTGAAAAGCTAGGAAAATGCAACTCAAATGATGAAAGGAAAGTTACAATATTTGGGACTTTCTAGCTTAACAAAAAGGGCAAATAAAAGGAGAACATGGCAGATTTATAAAAGTATGCCTGCCATGGAAAAAGTCTATAGGGAGTTTTTTTTTCCTGTTCCCCCCCTCTCCCCACCCTTATAATGCTAGAATCAAGGGTATTCCTCTGAAGACAAATGGTGGGAAATTCAGACAAATAAAAGAAAGTATTTCTCCATACAGCACAGAGTCAAACTATGGAATTCACACAAGAAGAAGCAATGGCCACCAGCTGGAACCTCTGTAAAAGAAGTTAGGCAAATTAACAGTAGAGAAGACTGTCCATGGTGACTAGTTATGACTACTGAATATCACCTCCAGTATCACATGCAGTATGTCTCTGAACACCAGTAGCTAGGTGTGTGTGTGTGTGTTAAAAGAAGCAACCTCAATAATTTCAGCTTCCCAGCACTGTGAGAAACCTCACTAAGAAAAGTTGTGCATCCTCAAAAGCTGTATGAGAATGAGGAATTTTTTCATGAATCCCACCCCCCTGTAATCCGCACAGACTAAGGGAAAGCTTGCATAGAATCTTTAAAAGCCCTGTGCAAATACCTTCATAATTTATGCTGATTTTAGACAGTTTGTGTGGCTGGTACTGCGCCATGCCCTCCAACTGGCAGGGCAATCCTGATTAATCCTCTATTGTCCCATTTTTTCAGCTGCTTTCACCTCTTGCTTTCTCCTTTGTCCTCAGCTTACTTCATTTGCTGCAAACTGAGTTCAACATCCAAAAGTAGTTGGCACTTGGTTAAATCAGCAAGAGTGAGAGGAGGGGAGGAAGGTTAATCTTGCCATTCCCAGAAGGCTCAGCCAAAAGCAAACTGCTGCATGATTTACCATCTTGACCGAACCTGATGTTTCTTGGCCACATGTATCCTGGTTTTCTCCTATGAAACACTGGAGGTAATGCTGTGCAATCTGCATAACAGTATGAGAAGTTCCTGTTTTGGATGGATGAAAAATGTGTGTCTTTGTAGGATCTATCATGTACTTTGCACATCCTGGTTTTCTGTGATTTCCCCTCTTATGAACGATACAGGTTTTCATTGAGACCCAAATAAAGAACATTCCTCATCTACTTGAATTGGGCAGAGATGAATAAATATATTATTTACCTTGATAACTGTTGGGAATGACAGAAACAAACATTTACATTCCAGCTGGTTGCTGTGGAAATGCAGGTGGCAGACTGAGGATGCTACAGCATTCATGTCCTGCTTTTGGGCTTCCCAAAGATATTTGATGGGCTACTGTGTGGTCTAAATGCTAGACTAGATAGGACTTTGTTCTGCAAGCTGTCTTATTTTGAATGATGCTCTTTTATTTATTTCCAATATTTATAGGCTGCCTTTTAGGACAAATGCCCTCACAAGGTGGCTTTCATAAAAGATTGAAATATGATAATAATCAAAACATGAATACATTACATAAATCTCCTCCAAATCTTGGAGAATCCAAATCTGTATTATCAGCAAAATTTAGCCTCCACATCTAACCTCTTGTAAAGAAAAGTGGATTAATAGATCTTGCCTTATCCTGCAAGGTGGGTGAGAAAGTGAAATAAATGAGTCATTGATGTTCTCTTGAGTGTTGGCAATTGTTCCCTTTTCCCTGTTGTATTTGCAAAGGCCACTTTCAGCCTCAGCTTCCATACCCTCCTTTTAGCTTTTCTAAAGCCCTTATTCTAGATTTTGCAAAACTGGCTTTTGAGGAGCAGAATACGTAGACTACACAAAACAGAAGTGTGATTTATCTTACAATGTATATTTGGGAAAGAATTTTGATTCTTTGAACATCAAATCTGGAGTTTTAGCAGCTGAATACTTTTTAAAATGGTTTCTGTTGTCATTGTCATCCCCATTGTCCACAGGGGTCTCCACAGCACAATAACATCACAAAACCAAGGCACTCCCATAAAATCTACCAGTAAAATAATAAAACACATAATAAAATTCTAAAGTTATAAATTCCTAAAGACCAACTATAACCCACAAGGTTATAATAAAATAAATAAAAAAAATAAAAAATTAAAATCAGAAAACTGAGCTTTCTTGGCCTGCAGCCTTCCAGTTCAGTGTTTTGGGGCAAATATTTCTGATTTGGGTCACTCCATTCAGAAGAAAGTACAAAGTATCAAGTGACTGAAATGAGACTGAAGTTTCCACTGTCATTTTCATTCTAACGTTGCTATTCAGAGAGCCCTATAATAATGCTATTTCGGTCAGAAAGGTAATTGGATGGCAACCACCTATACTGACAAGGTCTGTCAGAGGGCTGTTTCAGCAATCCCAAAGCCTCAGCTTTATTAGAAAATGTTTTCACTCTTTTCCCCCCCAAGATAGAGTTTAGGTTCCCCATCCTTTCTCCTTCCTCTCTTTTCTGTGTGTTGTCAAAATGGCAGCAAGAAAATTCTCCTGTTTCATTTGCTATTCTTGAAGCAGAGAGCCCAGAGCACTAAAAGAACATTATCCATACTACAGGGAATTTATGTTTTCCTTTCCTTTTCTGTTCGCCCCACAACCACACACACACACACACAAACTTTTTCTTTCTGCCTGTATATTTGTTTTAAATACATGGACAAGAACTAAAAAACAGAGGTGGAGAGGTAGTGGAGATATGTACACACAAATAATTCCACACATCCAAGCGTTGTTGAAAGGACTGGCAAACCTTCAATCAGCCTGGATTTTACTAGCCCAGCCTCTATGGAGAGTAGGAAGAAAGGCAGGCGACATCCAGGGGCACAAAAGTAATAAAATAAATAAATGAATATACTTTGAATTGAGTTCTTTTTCAGGCTGGTCCTACCGTTAGACAGAGTGAGGCATCTGCTTCCTGAAGAGGTAGAAGACTGGCGCAGCCTAAGGCATTTTGCTGCCTGAAGCAAAGGGGAAGATGATGTCTCCCTTCCATTTCACATACAGAAGCTGACTAGACTGGCAGCTGAATTTTTGTTCGACACTGGCAATCCACCATCACAACTGAGAGCAGCAGGCTAGTTGTGAAGACAGGACAGGTTGTGTGGCACACAGAGCTCTGTAATCCAAGAGAGGGGAATGCCTAGGGGGCAGTGATGGCACTAGGGGTGTGCAGAGAAGCCGAACTGCACTAGGTGACACCATTGAGGGGGACAGTGACACCATCCTTAGCAACGCCACTTCAGTGGCTTGAGAGAGAAACAGCTGGGGGTAAGCTATGACTGCTGTCTCTCCACATCATGTACCATGAGGTAGCTGGCTCACCCTGTGTCATGGTAGGGCTGACTCTGGTGGAGGGGCAGTAGCTGCTCTTGGCTGGTCTTCTTGAGTCTCCCCATCCTTGGCCTTTCTTAGTCTCCGGAGCCAATGCTCTAGCACTGAGGATTTTTGCTTGTTGCCGAGCTCTACTGCCCTATTAAAAAAGCCAGTACAGGTATTTTGAAGAGAAAGCAGTGCTAAATCTCATAGAGGTTGACCATTTCCTTAATGGAGTGTCCTGGTGCATTGAGACACCCTTTCTTGTCAAGGGCAAGAAAATTTGTATTGTTTACATCACTAGCTATTGTATTGCCTCTTCCTACAAAGGCTGAACCTATCCAGTTCCTTCAACCTTTTCTCTTAGGACTTATTATCCAGGACCCCTATCATTTTAGTCACTCCTCCAGGCAAGTTCCAGTTCGTCTACATTCACCTTAAACTGGAATGTCCCAGAACTGAATGCAGTACTTTGGTTGAGGTCTGAGCAAAACAGAATAGAGTGATACCATGACATCTCACAGAACCATGAGGTCTCAATATCATTGTGGAAACCATACTTAGACATGAAAATTGATATAATGTGCTGCCAATTGGTACCAGACTCTAATTAATATCTGGATTGTTGGCTGCAGAGAGTCCTTCTGCTGGGTCCTTCTAGGACAGGAGTGGGCAACTTTGACAGGTCCAAGGGCCAACTTCACCCTCCCAGAAACACAGCTTCCTCCCCCCTTAATCTTTTTCTTGCTCTCTAGTCCAACAGACCCATGACTCACCCAGTCTTCTCTTCCATCTGTACTGGTTTCCAAGTACAGAATTTGGCTTCCCTGTTTAGCAGATCTTGATTTGAATCTGGAAGGTATGTTTGACTCTGAGATCTTGAGTGTCCACAATTAAATAACTTTCAACATCAGTGGGCCGTGAAGAGTCTTTCTCTCTTGTTTTAAAAGTCATCTGAGACTGAAGTCCCCCCCCCCCCCGGTGATGAGCAATCAATAAGATCTTTGTTGATACTGATAAATTTAGGGTGAGGAAAGACTTGCTATAAAAAGAGAAGTCAGAGTGGGTTCTTCACCCATAGTGTAAGCTTGGCTTCTCCTCAGCTGTTTAAGTTACATGACTGACTGACAAACAACTGAATCAAATGCTGATTCAGTCGGTCCCCCCCTCACCAGCTTCAGATGGGGCACTGCCACTCCACTTCCTAGAAAGTTCTCCCCACACACACAAAACCCCAGCCTTCTTAGCAGGCCAGTTACAAAAGGTTGCAGGGTAGTAACTTTTGTGAGATTCTTTAACAAGTCTGAGTTTCCCTTAAAGCAGACATGGGGAATGTGTTGCCCTAAAAGGTGTTGTTGAGCTCCAGATCCCATTACCTCTGACTATATTGGTATCTGGGACTGATGAGAATTGTATTCCATAATGGGCTCTTCTAGGTTAGTCAAAAGATGTGTCTGTTCTGATGATAGAACTCCATGGGATTTTTGGGGGCGGGGGAGTTATCAGTTGTGGCAGCCTCTGTGTCCACTCATTTCATTCTTTTTGGAGGTTGTTTATAATGATTTCTTTGGTCTGTACTAGGGCTCTTCCAAAGGTTCTTTTTTTTAAGGGGGGTGGTTTGTTAGGTGGTTCTATGGCTTGAAGGGCATTTTTTCTCCTATTTGAATTAAAAAAGAAATCTTAAGAATTGTACTGCTATAGTGCAACAGTGTCATTTCATTGATGCACTATAGTACTGTAACTCCTTAAAAAATTGAAAAGAGAAAAAAGAGGAGACGATAATGTCTGGGAATTAAAAAGAATTCCCCTTGATGGTGGGAATAAATTGTTGCAGCTCATGCTGGGAATTGCCAGAAAACAATCCTGGACAACAGAAATGTCATTTGGATATTCAAAACTCCTCCTCCTGCTCCCTACTGCCCAAAACAACACTAAGAGCCTTACCATACTCTGAAGAAAAGCGGCAAAGCAGCAGGAATGTTCTGTCTTTCCTGCTGCCTTATCCCATGACATCAGCGTTCTTTCATTCCGGTCCCATAGGGGACTGAGGTAAAATCATGCTTTTTTACTAACCATTGCAAATGCAATGTAACATATTTATACTGTAATTATGGGGGAAAGAATTAATTACAATTAACTAGTTACTCTAAACCTCTCCTTATTATGTTTTATATTCATCCTCAGCTTTTAAAAAAAGTCAGTCACATTTTTTAAAGAGTTGCAAAACTACTCTGGAAATGGAGATGGAAGATGGGCTTGGGATTTGACAGCATGCCACACACAATAGCTCTCCTCTGAATGTGGACTTTCTCCACTCCATCTCCATTGTGCTGAAAACAGGCATAATCAGATTTGTTTTTAAAGATTTCACAACTAAATAAAAGGCATCTGTCTGTTTATGTAACAGTGAAACTGCCTTTGTCATTCTCACCATGTTTTTTAAATGTATCCATCCATAAGGAATGAATTCTACATACATACATACACACACACTTAAATATATTCTAGCTTCCCAGTCTTTAGCAGTTCATTTGAAATGTCTCTATAAAGCTCCAATAATACTGCATACCTTGATAGGATTTTAAATAATAGGCAGCCCTTTGCTGGCATAGTCCTTAATTCTGGGCCATTGCCGTGTCTCTGGGTGTCTCCAGCAAGAATCAAGACTATCTTGCAAATGTTTAGGGACTTATATGGTATCAGATACCAACAGTACATAATTAAATATTGGCTTTTCCCCTCCTTGCCCCTCCAGCACTCCCCAGTGCTTCCTAAAACAAAATTTAGTTTGAAAACTGAAAGGCATTATTTTTGTTCCTTTTTGTGCCCCCATTTATATCTCCCTTTTTATAGTTGGAAAGGCTCCTGGAGCAGCTTACAAAGCAATAAATACAAGGTGTGCTTAGTCTCGCTTCCAATCTAAAAAGACACAACAGAGAAGAATAAGAAAAAAAGATGGGCAAGGACAAGGAAATCAAATGAACCTGGGTACCATTTCTTCACATTATATGGTTCTTGTCATGGTCAGCTGTGATAGAAACTGGCTGCTCACTATTCAAAAACAGGCCTCCTAGGCAGCAGGGGTGGGTGGGTGGAGACAGGGTTTTAAAAAAAAAATAGGGGGGGGTTAAGCCATTTTGGTTTTTTGTTTAAACCAGGGCTTGCTTGTTTTTTGGTTTGTTTTTGTATTAAAACCGATATAAGACTAAAACAAAAAATTAAGTAGCAAAATGCAGTTCAGAGGTTATGGCCAGTAGCTCAAGTAATAATTGTTCTTTAAAAAGTGCTATTGTAAAGCAAGTTGTTTTGGTTGAACTTATGTTAATTAAAGGATTTGTTTCTGAATGGCACTTCTTGCACTATAAAGTAACGTGATTAAAATGAAGCAACTGACAGTGGATACTGATCTAAAAATGAACAACTGCCAATAAACTCATAAAAGTTTAAAAGTTTAAATTCAAACAGTCATTGCTGTTCCAGTTAAGAGGGTTGGAAAATAGTAATAATAGCCAGACTTAAACAACAACAAGAATAATTAATTTAAAAAACAACAACACAGTAGTGTTTTTTAGAAGTCATTTGCTTTAAATCAAGGTTTAAACCAATCAACCCTGCTTCTAGGGCCCCTAAGGAATAGATTGGTAACTCAGCCTTCCTCAAGATGGCTGTAATATTCCTGGAAATTGTTTGCCTTTAAAAGGTGGACTATCTTTTTTGGTTCAAGGGCCAAATCCCAATTTTGGATAAGTTTAGGCACTTCAGTGATGGGTGTGGTCAAAGGCAAAAGGGCAGATCTGAAGATACCAGCATATTTTAGCTTAAAGCAATTCTTGTCAGTATCTAACCCTCAGAGAGAGGTTAATTTCAGCTAGGCTTGTCTGGCTAGGACTATCCTAGGCCCTGTGACTTCTGCATTATAAAGCCTGAGATTTATGGAGAACCCTTTATGGTGTCACAGGGGATAGACTCTGGTGATGCCACACGGTTGATGTCACAAGAGGCAGCCCCTGGAGATGTCATTAAAAATGAGACAGTAAGCATCAACCACAGTTGCACAGGGTATGCCATTCAATTTTTTTTTTTAAAAAAAGTCTAACAACGAGGAATACCTATAAACAGACACTTTTCAAGGGAGCAGTCTTACTCCCACCCAACGACCCCCTGTCCTGAGGACTGGGAAAGGGGGGGCGCAGGCTCTGAGACCAGGGGACCTTAATTTCAAAATTTTAAATGGAGGAGAGGAACCATTATAAGATGACGTAATAGAGAAGAGGGCATGGCCATCTCAAAAATTCCAGGTGTCTAGCTTCAAAATCCAAAAGGCCAAATCTGGGCCCAAGGCCTACGGTTCCTCACCCTTACCACTATAGAATGGGGCTTCAGTCTGCTGGGGCCCAACTATGGAAACCACCAGGTTTGTGGTCATGCTGTCACTGCTGGGAAGGTTCAGGGGACTCGAATGATACATCCCTGCCCCTCCCCAAAGCAGATGTTCCTCTTCTTCATAAGGCAGTTGATTCTGATGGCCTCTACGAGGGGAGAAGCATCCAGCCCAGCTGATAAAACCAGCACGGAGGGATGACAACCATTCCTTATGTTCTGCTTCATTTTGTAGCCCAAATCCCTTGTTTAGCCTCATTTGCACTTTATGTGCCTAAGCTTATGAATGACTATATTACACTCACATTATGCAAGCATTAGCAGCCACCAGTCCAGAAGAACAACAGGACTGCATTGTTCCTTTCTTGTGGAGGAAAGAGCAGCCTTTGTTGTAATAATCATCTGTCTGAAGTTTCACAATTTGTGTGAACATTAAAAGGAAACAGAAGGAAGCACAGAGGATAGAGTGCTCAGGGCTGGCTCACAGTCCAAGCACAGAAGGATACCTCATTACCTGCTCAGAGTATGAGCTGCTAATGGCAGTTTTAGTGCCAAAGCAACCTCAGCCTATAACAGAAGTCCCCCCGCCCACAAATTTCTTAGCAGGTCTCTGGCCAGACCAGGCAAAAACAGATTTTGACAATGACTGCAGGAGACACATGTGACTCAAACAAGAGTAGTCAAATTGCCCACAAGTGACCCTTTGTGCCTCTTAGTGACTCAGTCCAGAGAAAGAGCTCATTTCTTCTTCCTCTTTGTGTGTCTTGGGGCATAAGTGCTCTGTGGTTTCCCCCCCTCTCATTGTTTTAACCCACACTGAGCTTTCAGGCAGAAGAGAGGTTAAAATACTGTGAATGTGTTATCTGGAAATGAGACACTATCCTCTTGACTTGGTTCTAAATGAACTCATGCGCCTATTCTACACCCTGCCATGTGCTGAGAGAGGGTTTCCAGCAGAGAAATTTCTCTGCATTGTCAAATGAACAAATAAAGGATTGTGAGCCGTTTGTTACTGTCTCCTGTTCTGCATATGATTTTGCTGTTCTAGCTCATCTCTTTATTATCTGAAAGAGTGTGTGTTGTTGCAAGAGTGCTATGCTTGTTTAATCAACCTCTAAAGCTTTTATGGCTCTGTAGACACTGCTATAGAAGAAATCCAGGCTTAATTAAAAACTGCCTGCAAAACTGTGGATTCTTTTCCCATGTAAATTCCATCTTATGTCTCTGGCAATTCAAAGCTGCCTTGAGTAGCAACAAGATGCAAAAAAAGAAAAAATTGGGCAAGTTCTACATGGAGTAATGAAAAGAAACACTTTTAAGAAGACGTACAAATTATCTTAAGAAGACATACTAATTATCCATTTTCAGGGCTTGCTTTTGGGGGCTCAGTCCCAGAACCCCTTTTCAAATGCCTTTGAGCACACACAAAGTGGAAAAATGAAATATTAGCCCCAGATGATGGTTCTAAATCCAAAGACAGCTTGAATAATAGTGCTGGTATGTGCCTCTGAGATACAACACTTATTTGGAACTTGGTCAGTAATGCAGTAATGTCCTGTACCTACATGTGTGCATCAGCCTTCAAACTGGTTGATATAGTTGGCAATTTGTGCTGGCAGAGGGTGTAATTGGCTAATTCTCTAGACTGTCCCTAAAATAAAATGGAGGGGGTCCCCCTATTACAGTCCCCCCTTACTCCTGTGTTCCAGCTCTATACAAATCAAATCAACAAGAATATTATGAAAACAGACAGCCACATTCTATCTCTCTGTCTCACTGAGGAATAAATTTTCCAGCTAACATCCAGCATAGGATTATTTACCACAGAATGACACATGCGAGTTTTTGTTAACTAAGGTGATAAATGGAACCTTTCCACACTCCCTAAGATGCCTCAAAAGACAGGGATATCAACATATTGCATAACACATGAGGGCCCTGACACTCGCTCCCAACAGCATCCTCCCTCATGATGTGCTCCTGCCTGAGAAACTTCCCATGGGTGAAAGGAGATTGATCATGCCCTGTGGTATGCTACCTCTTGAACTCGGCACACAGTCTAGAAACAGTGATAATATTTTACTCTGGAATAGCTGAGGATCATTGTTCAGGCCCACTCCAAACCCAGAATTCCCCAAAAGATTTTTTGCCCTAAGAAGACATGATGTTTCAGAAGACGATTATAAAAATCCAATGTTTCCTAGTGTTAATCAGTGGCCAATCCAGGAATCTGCCCTGAACATAGGTTAGCAAGCACCTGAGGCAGCAGGTGGTGGGTATGTCAGAGCTGTTGAATAGTCAGTCCATTCCAAGTTAGTCACCGGGTATCTGAACGAGATGCAGGAAGAAGCACAAGGGTGGTCAGCTGGTTGGAGAGTCAATAACAAGTCAGTAATCCAAATGTAAGTGCCAGCAAAGAATTAAAAAAGTCTCAGAACATAGCCAGTCCAAGGCCAAAAAAACAGGAGAGCCAGAGTTCCCTTAGTCATTCAGATAAGGAAGTCATGGAGGAGCTGCTGGGAGATTCATGCCCAGCTATTTAAACAACACCTGGGGCCTAATTAATTAGTGTCTTAGATTTAACCTTAGGTGAGCACAATGCTTCTCTCTTCACTGTTCAACAAAAGATGGGGGTGTGGGCATCTTGTCTTCCATCTCCCCCAACTCCAGGAGAGCTTCATCATCAGGAACAGCAGCTTCCTGGCACTCTGCCCTTTCCTCCTCTTTGACTGGGTTGTGCAGGGGGTGGGTTATGACATCTTCATCTTCTTAGTGTAACTCCTTGTCCAAGGGGTGAGTTATGACAGAATCAGCATTTGAAGTGGGCACATCAAAAACGTAATCTAAATCAGAATGGAACTCCACCATGCCTGAAGATCTTTTTGTGTTGCCTAGACTCCGTGTTACACTTTTTAAAGAAATAAAGACCAGAGCATTTGTTCAAAAGGCAAAGCTTAATCTGAGGAAATATATCTGGGGTAGATGTGTTGGCCATACAGCAAAATACAACAACATCCGAAAACCACAAAACAGCAATACCTTTATTGGGCCAACCAAAAATGTAGAAAATACATCCGGCAAGCTTTTGAAGCTCCACTGGCTTTTTCATCAGGTAAAAATGTTAAAAATCATACAAGAGGAGAAGAAGAAAAATGATGATGTTAGAGTCACAGGTCCACATTTTGTCAAAATGGCAGAGGCCATTCCCCTCTTTGGCCACATGGGCACTGGGAGAAAAAGAGCCATAACATCCAGGCAATAAAATGTAACTCCAGTGGAGCCAATGAATCAGTTGGGTTTACCTACATGTTGACTCACCTTGCAAACATTAATTGAATGGGTCCACTAGGACTAACCAACAGGATTCCAGCCATGCATTTGAGTATACTTGAATGGTGTGTAATTATTTGTCAGTGCATTCAATCTACCACTTTCTTCACTGGGACTGGGGATAACAAGAAAGCACACTAACAGGTACATAATTGGTACCACAGTGCAGATCTACGCCCTGCAAACATGGTGTCATGGGCTTGGCCATTACTTTTGGGAGTAATGAGCATTATAGCATTCCTTTTGCAGTTAACCCAACAATTGGGAATGGTGGTACCCCCCCCCCAACTATGTGTAATGAGTAACATGTAAAGCAGCTTTCCAAGTACTATGTTAGCGCAGATATTTTGAATGTTTAAAGGTCTCAGCTTCAGTCCCCTGACCAATAACATTGCAAGTAGCAACAGCAGGATGGGGAAGGCCTCTCATCAAAGGCCTTGCAGAAGAACCATGGGCAGGCAAAGGACACAACCCTGACCTAGATGGTCTAATGGTCTGTTTCAGATACCTTCATAGTGAGGCAGTAGCTGAGAAAGTGCAAGTCTTCTCTTTTTATACATTTGATGTTCCATTCTAAAAGAATCCGGCATGACAAGAATGCAGCAGACACCTCCGCAATTGCAGCTCACACAATCCATGTAAGTTCCCTTTTTGAATGTTACACTGGGAAGCGTGATAAAAGAGAGTGCAGCCCGCTTGCTCTGTTTTTCTCTCCTGCTGCTTCTTTACAGCAATGGTCTTGTCACATTGTGTTCTGGGAATGCTGATTCCTTGGAACAGCTTCTCCAGGGATCCACAATGAAAAGATCATTAACAACAAACTCAGAAAAAAAGGGCTCAATACCCCCATCCTACCCATCTTTTTCTGCCATATGCAGTTACCAAAAGACAGACTGATAGATCAAGGTGGCATTTCCCACCAAAGCTGGGCCACAGTGTGGTCCAGTAGGCTGATTAGTGCTCCACACAAGCTGGAAGCACTCGTAAAAACATGTCCTGAGATACCTAGGCAACACACTGGGGGAGTCCTCAAAGGATGACTCAGTGTGGAAAGGGTTTCCTAGAGGCAGAAAAATATGATGTTTCCATTAAAGCATTTGAATCAACTGATGATGTAATGAGGAAGAGTCTTTCTGTCACCACCACTACAACAACAAAAGCTGGGCTGAGAGCCTCTGAGGACTTGGAGGAGCTTGTAATAACTGCAGTGAAAGCTCCAAGATTTCCCAGTTTCCACATGAGTGTCCTGACAGTTTCCTGCAAATGAAAATACCACAACCTGAGAAAAGTGACACAGCAGCCTTTAAGCTAGGCTGTCCTACATACTTAAAAATATGTGTGCACCCCCACACACTGCGTTTACAGTGTACAAACATGAATCAAGGAAAATGAGAAACACTGCAGATTGGGCCAGCAAGAAAAATCAGCAGTAGCAGAACATGTTATAAACCAACCTGGACACAAAATGCTATTTAAAAACACTGAAATTCTGGACCATGCCAACAACTATCATGTCAGAATGCACAGAGAAGCTATTGAAATCCACAAACACCTGGACAACTTCAACAGGAAAGAAGGAACCCTAAAAGTAAACAAAATCTGGCTCCCAGTCATGAAAACAATAGACTCAAAACTCAACACTTACAAATTAATTCCACCCAGGGAGAGGGGGATTTCCAGCAGATAATGGCCCATCAACCAACCATTAGCCAAACAGACACTCATCTTCCTTGCATATCTATGCCCAGAAACTAACCATTCAAATACACAAATTTACATATCTTCCCCAACAGGGGTTCACAGGATATAACACCCCACACACACACACACACTCCTACTCAACCATTCTCTGAAGATGCCAGCCACAGATGCAGGAGAAACGTCAGAAGTAAACTCTTCCAGAACACGGCCTCACAGCCAGGAAAAAAACCCAAGGAAAATCTATGGATGCTGGCTGTGAAATCCTTCAACTTCACAATACTGAATATTCCTTCTATCCCTAATGGATAAAACTGGGGTGAGGTCAGGTGGCCTATGTGCTTTCTCCATCTGCTGTGCTGACCAAGTATTCAGTACTGAGGGGCAATTTCAAGACCCCCCCCCTTTGATCTCTCTTTTCATGGTTAGTTATCTTTAAAACAGACACAGACTGGACAACCCTTCAAATAGAAGATATCCTTCGACAAAAGACTGCCCTCTACAAAGCAGGGCACAAGGCCACCTTGCTTTGGTCTCTTATGTAGGGCAAAAACCAGGAAGGATGAGAGCTGGTGAGAGGAAGGAGTACTTGAGAAGCATTCAGAAAGGAAAAGAAATAGAACAAAGCTCTATACATTGGCTGCAGTACTTTCTTTGCCTTTTATGTAATTTAGAATGACATTGATTTCCCCTCTTTTCTCTAAGTGAATACTTAGGGCTGAAGTCTTCAATCTCTCATTCTGATGTAACTGCCCCCAAATCAACTGACTTTATTCTACATTACTTTCAGATTTACATCTGGGCAAAAGGAGGCCAGGTCTGTCTGTTTTTCTTCCTTTGTGATTTTAATCATGTTTCAAAGAGAATGATTTCTTAAGAACATGAACCATTGTCACTTTCAAAATGTATCTCCAACATTGGGGGCAATCCAGTCTTCTTCTCCTCCCTTTTTGAAGCTCAGTTACTATGACAACAGTAAGCTATAGTTGCATCCCCTCCCAACATTTCACAGGAGAGAAGGGGGGTGCTCATTGATACTTCTAGCAGCCCCCCCTCTCTCTGCACAAAGGATCATAGTTTGAGCTGCATCTCATTCCCCAACTATGCTGTACTTATAGTTTAGTAAGTGGTAAAACTATCTTGCAATTGTGTCTCAGGTATGGATGAGAATTTCATTTCACTTTGTTTTGTTAAGCAATTACCAATATTCACACATTTTTCTGAGAGTTAACATGGTGTACTGGTTTGAGTGTTGTGCTAGGATTCCAGGAGGCCAGGATTTGAATAAATTCTTGGCTATGGAAACCCACTGGCTGACCTTGGGCAAGTCACACACTCTCAGCCTAAGAGCAAGGCAATTGCAACCCCTCTGAACAATTCTTGCCAAGAAAATATTTTGATGGGTCTACCATATCAGAAATGTCATAAAGGCACACAAAAACAACACATATTTCTTTATGTGCAGGGTAGAAGTATTAGAGATTTTAAAAACTGGGGTTGGCATCCCATTAAGCAGTTATAATGTTGTAAGCTGGGCTTATGGCGTTATAACTGCTTTGCATTGACATATGCAATCATGACACTGTTGGAATGACAGCAAATGCCCCTGAAACCCACCTGTCTGTTTCAAAGACCCTGTGTATTCAGCCATGCTGGTGGTAAATTATAGTTGCTGTCTTTTTTCTAAGAGGTTCCTTATCTTTAACCCCTATATGCCAGTCAGGTACAAAATAGTCTTCCCCATACTAGAAATAGCTTGTACTGTTTAAACTGGCCAGTGCAGTGTGTCTGTGTTTCAGTCCATTTTTGCAGAATTTACCTAAATTCCACAGGTCTTTAAATAGAGGCTGGATGGCCATCTGTCAGGGATGCTTTGATCGTGATTCCTGTGTGGCAGGGGACTGGAATATGGCCCTTGTGGTTTCTTCCAACTCTACAATTCTATGATTCTATGATTTTTCCACATTGGAGGTACGGTAGGACCACACACACCCCATATCCACTGATTCATTTATCCATGGGACACAAAACAGCACACCTACCACAGAGTCTTCCTAGAAAATGTGTCCCCTCTAGCCATTTTCTAAGTCCTCCAAGGCAACTCAATGGTATTTTAAACCAGACGTTCCATTATTTTCAATGCCATTCACTATTATCCACGGTTTTTGGTATCCACACACACACACCGAACCAATCCCCAGCAGATATGGGGGTCCTACTATACTGCATTTTGCAGTCCAGCTCTATTGGCCTTTGTTGCCTACACCCAGCATAAATAGTAACAAATATTTCAAAACATTATCTCTCATGGTGGGATTTGTAAATATTATAAGAGGTAATAAAAATTTTAGATTTTAAAAATCAGACATAGGAGAAAGCAAAACTGATAGACTTTCCCTTCTCTAGTCTATGAGGAGATTTTCATACCATCTATCTGTTCTGTTGCAGGCATGGAACAGGATCGCTGAAAGATTCTCTTTCAGACGACGTCCACCCCTTTCTGTGCCCTCAACGTGACTATTCTGTTTTCTCCCCATGATATTTCAATCACGGGGAGAAGTTGTTAATGACCACCTGTTCCATTTCTATCACGGAATCACGGGTGGTCTGAAAGGTGTCCTGTTCCTCTCCTGCGGTGGCAGTTGGGGGGGGGTCTGTTCTGGACACTTCCGGGCAGGAATGGGACACCCAGGTAAGTGGTACCCTTTCCTCCCCGCCCCCAGGTTAATTGTATTTTTTTAAAAAAAAAATTGGTACTTTTTTTTGGTTTTGACGCTTGGGTTTTTAAAAATTGTTTAATTTCCCACATGGCCATGGGATTTGGCTTCACAGCTGTAAAAGCAGCTTTACGGCAGCTGCGTTTACAGAAGTGAAGCCGAGGGGAGGGGGGAGGACGTGCCTGCTGCAGGATTAAGGTAAGCGTGAGAACATTTTCCTTAATCCCGTAGCAGGGATGGGAGGGAGGCTTGCCATGCAGAAATGGAGCATTTGGCCCCATTGTGAAAATATCCTGAATTACAATGTGTCACCAGAATCAAATAAATCCCAGCATGCTAGTAAGCCCTGCCATGCAAGCAGCCCACTGGCTCCTTCTAACATAGCCTAGATATATAATTTCTAGGAGAGCCTGAAGACTCTGGCCTCAGTTTAGCTTTTTGCTCAAGGCACTGCTGCTCAATTCTCTCAGCTTGAGAAAGACTTTTGCTTTGTCTGTCTTTCTTTCTTTCTTTCTTTCTTTCTTTCTTTCTTTCTTTCTTTCTTTTGGATTAGAGCTCCTAGATTACCCAAAGCAGCATGGCCAGTGGTCAAGCTGGCTGGGGCATTCTGAGATTTATATGGTAGCACCTCTGTGGCTTCAATACCATCTTCCTGCCTAGTCTCCCTCCCTGCCCACCTCTCAGTTAATTAGCTTCTCTAGCCACTTGCCTGTCCATCTTCATGTTCTCTGCCTCTACCTCCATTCTAACACAAATGGTTCACAGAGAGCTTTTTTTCTTCTTCAAAGTCTGATTAACAACAATAAAGCAGTTCCATCTCTTCTGAAGCCTTAAACTGCTCTTGCCTGGAGCTGCCACAACCAAGGTATGTGGCTGCCGTAATTCTGAAGTCCTTTCAAAATGGCTTAAAAACAAAGGAATATCATTGGGTACAACAACATGCATCATGCAGTGAAGAAACATACAGTATTTGCCTTTGGAAACTTGCCTCTGTCTATTTTGGGTGGAGGTTTTTGGCAGTTTAGAAGTATTTTCTTCCCTTCTATATAAACATAAAAACATCATCTTACTTGAATAAAATCATATGGCAAGTGCCTACTTTGTCTAGAAAGTTTTCTATCTGACTACTTCTACAGTGCCTACAGACCACATGGATGTGGTACCCAGATAATTTGCAAAGTTTTTAATATGATAATTTAAAGGTATTCTGTTATCCTCAGTCAAGAACAGCCAGGGTGGTGGCAGTCTACCAGGGCTTCACACAGTTTTAAGCGTTTTGATTTGAGGAATAAATGGTGCCACCAGGCTGAAAGATGGAAGGGATACTCACCACATCTCCCCCCTGTCAATATTGAGACATACTTTGTATGGACACTTAGGCTGTATCTCATAAATGAGTTTTGTTTCTAGATTGATCCTTCCCTGAGCATGGAAAAGTTACTTTTGGGGACTAAAGCTCCCAGAATCCCCCAACTAGCATGGCATCCTGGCTGCAGCCCAAAAAGGGAATGTTTTGATGCTCTGCCATGGACTTCATCCAGCACTCCATCCATATTTGGTCCAAATGCTGCCTAAACTTGCATTCCAGCTCTATTGTCCTTTGTTACCTAAAACCCAGCATGAATAGTAACAAATATTTCAAAACATTAACTGTCTGTTGTGGTGGGTTTTGTTCATACTGCAAGAGGCAATAAAATAAAATAAGGTCCATCCTTTTGTTTTGCCCCAAATGATATTGATTATATGCAGGCACATTTCAGTGTTTTGTCATGTTGAAAAAACATCTCCCATCCACAATAGTAACTACTAATAAAGTGTTTAATTCTCGATCATGTAAACACTCTTTGGGCTGCTGTCTGAACCACTGTGTAGCATAAAGGATTGATCTAGGCATGCAAGTTGCTGTTCCGCTAGCAGTGAGATGGCACAGCTGCTGTTTCATTTAGTGTTAATCCCTTCCCTCTGTTAACATAATTGTCTCTTTAAAACAGCTCCCAGTGTGGGCCTGAATTAAAGATTATCATCATGGATTTAGCAAGAATGATTTTATTTTATTTTGCTTATGAGTTTATGAGCTACTTTTTCCAAAAACAAGCAGGTGGGTGAGGAACCAATACAAATGTCCAATAAAGCAGCTGGCCATCATCCTCTTCATTATTTTGCATCACAACATCACCCTCCACCCCAATAGCCACTCATAGCTTTTCCATAATCTTGAACCTTTTTCCTTCTCATATTTGCAAATTGTTATTTAATTGTGTTTGTGCACTCCTCTGTTTTATTGTTACCTGACTGTGTGATTCCACTGTGTTTTATTGGCATTGAAATTATTTATTGGTATTGGAGTTATGGATGGGGATTATTTTTATAATGAAAAAAGGGCAATACATTTTGTACATAAATAAATGATAAATGAATATTTACTCTGCTATCACATAATTATGCTTCTCCCAATACTACCTCTCCCAACACTGGAAAAAAATATACCCCCTTCTCTATTCCTTCAGCTAAAACTTAAAACTTGCCCTTTCTGGTTGGTCTTTTTTTCTTTCTTTTGCAGAGGTGCTCCCTCAAGTGATAAAGGTCTTCTGTTTGTGAAAGCATGGTGATTCTTCCTCACCTACGTATCTTGCATTTGCTGTTATTTATTTTGTGATTGGTAACTAGAAGGTAAGCACAGCCCTAATTAGCAAGGCTGATTGCTAAAGCATATAACTAGGGAAATCCCAATGAAAGATGAAAACGTTAATGGCACAGAATACCCATTCCTCTTAATGTCTATTTTGACCCTCAGTCTTCTTGCCTTAGTCCAAAATTTACTAACACAATAACTTACCCCTCCTGTTATTCTGACTATGTGATGCCTCTCTTCCATTTGCTCCACTGACTTCTGCTTTTTTTCTGTATCACATTAAACCCCATCATCACAGCGGGTCTCTCTCCCTCCAAAGCCTGATGCAAAATGACCCTCTTGGAACTGAGGTCTAGAACATTACTTCTTTGGAGTACAGCTATTAGACTTCCCCAATCATCATTGTGGGAAAAGAGGACCAGTGTTCAGCCTATACCAGCTGAGCTTTCAGCCAGCTTAGCCAGGACTCCCAGGACTCTTCCATGGCTGTAAAACCTGCCCTGCCAGTGGGGTTCCTCTCTGTCGATGAGTAGAAATTCCACAAAATCCTACTGCTTGTTGATGACTGACAGAGATGGGCTATAGATTGCAGCCTAAATCTATAATCCTATACAAATTTATCTGAGAGTATAGGTTGACCCCTGTATCCACGGAGTCAGTGTCCATGGTTTCATTTATCCATGCCTGAAAAAGAATATGTTCTTTCTAGGCATTTCTAGGCTCTCCAGTGTGATTCTATGGTCAACTTACAATGTTCGTCTCATTGAAAATAATAGGGCTCCCTATTATCCATGGTTTCAGGTATCCACAGGGGGGTCTTGGAACATATCCCCGTGGATATGGGGGTTGACCTGTAATCCCTATTGATTGCCATAGGGCATAATTCTGAGTGGAAATTAATAGGATGGCACTCTAAGGCTATAGTCCCACAGTATACTTTCCTGTGAGTAAGCTCCTTTGAACACAGGGTGATGTGCTTTTGAGAAAATATGGGTAAAATTGCACTGTAAACTGAAGGGCAGATGCCTATATTGGCTCAAATTCATTATTTGCTACTCCAGTTTCTCCTTGCTTTTATTGCTCATTTTGATTGTGTTTTACTTGTGTTAAGATCATTATCAGCCTAAACATTGGCAGTGGTGGTGGTGGGACTTGAAACAGTAACAGAAGACAAGGGAAACATTTTTTTTCTTTATTTATATTTTATACTAGGATAAAATCCTCAACACGTTTTATAAAACGTGAGTATATACACTGTACCTATACACACTTTCCCTCCGTATCCATGGATTTAAGTATTCATGGCTTGAAAATATTCTTTAAAAAATAATAATCCAAAAAGCAAACCTTGATTTTGCCATCTTATATAAGGGACACCATTTTGATATGCCATTGCATATAACAGGACTTGAGTATTCATGGATTTTGGTATCCACTGGGGGTCCTGGAACCAAATCCCAGTGAATATGAAGGGACAACTGTATACATACAGTTGGCCTTCCACATTTATGGGTTTAATATCCATGGATTCTATTATTCACAAGTTTGCCATTAAGCGGTCCTTCACCATTTTATACACTGTAGAGTATAAGGACTTGAGCCTGCTTACCATTTTATATACTGTACAGTGTAAGGACTCGCCCGCTTACCTCAAAAATGGCCTGGTCGAACAGTCCAAGGGCAGCAACAGAGGTGGTGGCAAGCCCCAGCCACCAGGCACATCTTCTTCATGCCCCCATGGGCTTTAGATGCAAGGCTTCATACGCGATATATGATGTAGGGTAGCGGTGGCAAGGCCCAGACACCAGGCATACAGTCTTCATGCCAGGCCTTACCACTGCATCCTCTACTGCCCTGAGACCATTTTTCACCCTGGTTGGACTTTTATTTATTTATCCATGGTTTTTCCACTTTCACGGAGGTCCTGCACCCCTAATCCCTGAGAATGTGGAACGCCAACTGTACAGCTATATATATGCATGTATTTGGTTAGACATTTGGAGTGCAATTGTTATGTTAATCTGTAACAAGAAACAGCAGAGCAGCTGTAAAACTGTGTAGGGCATGGGAAAAAAAGACATATCAAAGAAGCCCACCTAAAACAGGATGTAAACAACATTCCTTACATTTGCCCCCAAAAGACAGATCTGCAAGACAGAACTGTGGACCTCTATATAAAGGGAATTTCAGAAGATGGATATTGCTATAGCAGGGAAGGGTTCTGTAGCTAATCTCACTGGGAAGACTGGACACGGTGCTGCTGCTGTTTTGTTGGCCAGGTTACAAAACAGCAGAGATCATACAGACAGAGATGCTTATATGTCACCCTCCTGAAGTTAAGGCCTGAATAGTTTATAACGAGCATCTTGCATCATGTCTGCAAAGCAGGAGCGGGGAAGCAGTTTGAGGTCCAAACTGGGAGCCTACCCTTTGACCCTATGCAGGCTGGACAGGTCAGGTGGTGTGATCATGCCTCTGTCACCATGGCTCCAATCACAACCCCAGGCACTGCAGGTTCCCTAGGAGTAGGAAGAGGTGGAACTTCCATCTGGTGCTGTATCCCGGAACCCAGCTTTACCCTCTGTCTTCTCAGGACCTAGTCAGCTTTTCAATTACCAGGTGACTTTACTCCACCCTCCCTTTTTCTTGCACGGCAGAAAGCAAGCTGAGTCAAAAGATGTACATAAACCCAAGCACCACCTGCAGGGCTCCTAGGGTTTCAGAATTCCAACTTCCATCAGCCACAAGCAGCACACTCATTGATGGAAGTGGTACTCCAGCAATGTTTTTCTGTCGCTGATACAAGGATTGTAGCCATATAACCGCTACTTACCTGCTCCAAACAAGATTCAGAAAATTGCTTTTTATGCCAGTTGTATGCCCATGAAAAAAATGCAGGCAGAAGTCTGATTCTCTGCATGGGTCACCTTAATGGATGCCACCCATGGGTGCAAAAAACATCCTACATCAGAAACACTATAAAAGTGGGGATCCGTGCTGGATAAAGACAAGGTGCATAGTCCCTCCTGCTTCATTCTTTTCTTCCCACTTTGTTGTTCGCATGTCTAAATTTAGCCTGTAGGTTCTCTGGGGCAGGGATCTCTCTCTTGCCTATGTTACACTGTGAAGCACCGGTGTACACTGAATGTGTGATGATCTCCATCATTATCATTGCCTAACAGTCAGTACACTTAGCTTTGTCAGCACTGCTAACATGATTGAAGATGGTTTAATTTAGGCCTCCCTTCCCACTCCTGCCTCCTCAGAATTGACTGGTGTTGTCAACACTGGTGTTGTCAAAGCTGACAGCACCAACTCAGCGTTTGATTAGTGTGTGTGTGTGCAGATGAGCTATATGCATATCTGTATCTGCATACATTGCAGAGCTGATGAGGTCTCTGTTGCACATGAGGATCCATATGTCAGGGTCTTATGTGTTCATTATAAACGTAGACTTCACATTTTACAAGCCTCTCAATAAAAGCTGGAAAATCCATTGTTAAGCTGTACTACAAACAATTTTCTCAATAACAAACAAGCAATGCACACAGTTAGGGACACAATAGCAAGCCACTTAAGAGCAATATCTGCCTTGCTGTGATTGTCATACATCTCATATGTTAGTTCTGTTCATTTTCCCCACCAGCTCCGCTTCTTTAAGAGTCCACATGTTTCCTCTAATGCTTGAGGCCTTCCAAATTTCCCAGGTAAACATACTTTTCTTCTCTAGACATTTGTTCTGCTTTGAGCTTCCTTTCCATTCATGAGTTCTAGAAACTAGTGGCCATCAACGCTCAAACTTGTTTAGGGGAGTGTTACCCTAAGAGGTGGGGGTGCTTTAGAGTCCCACCCATGATGCCAAAATCTCCTGTAATATCTGGAGGAATTATTAGCTCAACAGGAGGCCTGTGAAAGGAGGGTAACTTTGGGGATCTTTTCACCTATGTATACCAGTACTAACTGTAGAGAGCACTTCAGTTAAAGTAAAACAAGGTATTGTTATTGAAAATAATACAGATGATACGCTAACATCCAAAACATACATTAAAAACCATACAAGGCTATTGGAAAGAAAAGCAGGGAGGCTGGATAGAGAGAGGTCCAGGAAGATATGGTAATCATTACCAGTCTTGAAAAGAAGAGTTCTATGCAGCCAAGATACTCAGACTGGCATCTGAGGGTGGCACAGAGAATCCGACAGAGTGTCAGTGTCCATCTGTGGCACACTTAGCTGGAGCCTAGGGTCTTCTATTTATATCCTATTTCATATCCTGAAGGGGTACTCAGGTTATGACAAAGCCTGGATGGCTTTCCCACTGGATAGACAAAGGGAACAAAACGCAACTGATTGCTTTAGTTCTAGAAAGATAAAACATTGATGGTGTTCCAGCAACCTCTTAATGTTTGGTCAGGTAGAGGGTACAGGAGAGATTTCTGTAGGGTATGGATTATGGAACGGTCACTTAATTGCTTGATTGAATCATTGCTGGGAACACCCAAAGCTGGAAGAAAGGATTAGCACATACTCTAACGATCGGATTGTTAGTATAAACCTATTAAGGGGGCTTCCTGCTCAATCCTACTATGGGCTTTCTCACCATTATGTTTCCAGACACGTCTCAGATCATTGTGACCTCCAACTGCCTCAGACAACCTGGCCCGAAAAGTGTCCAATACTTTCAGTTATGAGATATCGTGGGGAGGGGTAGTAGAACATACTAACAGGAGATATGTCAAATTACAGTTGTAGCCCTGTTACAGAGTTATGCCCCAGTTTAAACTCTTTTAATGTCTTGTTTAATAACATGGACAAACACATTCAGATTTCTCCATAGATTGCTTATGTTGAATTGACTGGCTCCTACAAAAATTGTTTTGACCAGACGTTGGAAACAGTCATCTTCATCACTTACAAAAGAATAGCATATTCAGATTCTTGAGAATGGTGAGATGAATAAATTAACCAATAGTGTTGAAAGGAAAATTGGAATAGATTTATCAATTTTGTGGTTTGAAAAATGGAGACCGTTTATAACTTACTAAATTTTGTATTTTAACTTTGTTTCTTTAGAGAGATTAACGTTGCAATCTTGTGTAGCATTTTATTTTTATTGGAAGTAAAAGAACAGAAGAGAAAAGTAAAAGAACAGAACTCTGGTGTGGTGGGATAAGTCACAGAGAATCTTCATTTAAATTCCTATCCTGCACCCAGCCAGATAATCCTACTGCTTTATTTCCAACCCCTATTTGAGGGATAATGTTCACCACTTTGGGTAACTGCTTTCCAGTTCAGACCAAATTCCAGAGTGGATTCACTATCCCATTGATGTGGAAGCCACCAGCCTCCACTGCTCTATAGGAAACTGGATGTACAGTAGGGGAGCCAAATGCAAAGGGGGAGTGGGTTTCTGTATCTTTAATACATGTGTAGAAGAGGGAATTTCAGCAACTGTAGTTTGCCACACAAATGTCATCTGTCAACATTCCCTCTTTCACACAGCTATTAAAGGTAGAAGAGCCCTATCCTCTTTTTCACATGGCTACTCTAAGTCATAGCCTTCTACTCAAACTGGCTGCTTTGAAAGTGGGAGGAAACAGGGTCTGAGACTTTAGAAAACAAGTTCATATGAGCAAATGTGAGAAATCCAGCTGATTTCCATTCTCAGGGCACTTAACAATTTACTGGACATTTTTTTTTTTTTTTTTTTTTTTTTTTGCAAATAGCAGAAGTGTGTCTTGGGTGGGAATCATTAGGTATTCATAATGCTGCTCAGCACACAGATATTGTTCAGTGCTTTTCCCTTTCTCCCCATAAGCAAGATAATATTTGTGTTTGCAGACTGTGGCTTTGTGTTTGCTTTGAGCCCCCAGGCACAGGAGGAGGCCACCAAACACATCTGTAAATGAACGAACTCTGGCAGGAAGCTTCTTAGTTAAACACTCGGAATGGAGAAAAGCAAATCCTCTAAAATAAAGCCTTTTGGGGAGGGGGGCAGTCATTGTATTAGAATTTAGCTGAGAACTGCAAATTGATTCAACAATATTTCAAAAAGGGAGGCAGGCCTAACTCCTCTCTTGGTATGGAACACTTGGAGTTGTCTCCCAGTCTTTGGTTGCCTCAGACAGTGATGCCACACTGGCTGGGGAGTAGAGGAATTGCTGGAATTGCTAGGGAGTGGAGGAATTGCATTCCAAAATAGAAGCACTAGAAGGAATTGATACTGTGCTCTCATTGATACGGTGCTCTAAGAGAGGGCAACCTATGGGGCTAGACAATTTGGGGCTTGTCTAGAAGGGATATTTACCCCATCTTGCCCCTGTCCTGAAGTCCATATGACACAGGGCTCTTGCCCCATTTTGCCCCCAGGCAGTCCTGATGATGCCTGGGGCAAAGATGGAGGAAGACAGGGTAAAGCCCATTAAGCCACTTCATCAAAATACCCTGGAAAAGCCACCCCATTTAGGAAAAAATGGATCAGGCCCTGCAGGACTGCAGGAGTCCATATAGGCACGCTGGACTGTCTCTGCAGCTGCTGCCACGGCCATCCACGCTGCATTCTCCAAAGCCAGGAAGGAGGCCTGCAGCACATGACCAAGGCTGGTCACGTGCAGGGGGCCTTGATCATGTGCTGCAGGCCTCCTTCATGGCTTAAGAGGAAGCAACATGGATGGCAGCAGAGGGGGATGCAGAGACGGGCCAGTTCATATGGAGTCCATGTGGACTCCATCCCATTTTGTGCAAGTGATGGAGGGACAATGGACCTGATTCAGGGCTAAAATACACCGGCAGGAAGCCAGTATATTCTGACCAGTAAAGATGAGCCTTGGACTTTTTTCAGTAGGGCTGATCCATCAAGACATTTTAGTGTTTGACATACTGTAGGGGTGCTCCCCCCCCCATATAACACACACCAAGTTGCATAGTACTTAAATGCCAAGCAATTTATTTTGGTACAGGAAGCAAAAAATCATCTAAGTACCTCTCCTCATCTTTAACAGTAAAAACACAATGGCAATGAATTGAACTATAAATTACTCATCATAACACACAAAATCTGCTGCCAATGGCAGCTGCCTCACTGTATCGAATGACAGGACCAGGGAGGACCTGCTTGATACAAAAATTTAACTCCATTGTTCTGCCAGCTCAACAATGCCTGGAGAGCCCCGCTCCACTATATGTTCCAAGCTGAGAATACAGAAGGGGTATATGTGGAGGAGCATCTTGGGACACCATGCATACAGTTTCCAGCTAGGTTTCTGCCCCTGTAAAATCTTGCTAGCTTTCAGCTGGAAGGTACTTGAACCCTCAACATTCTTAGGTTAGCAGTTAGGAGCTTGGCTGTATCCTGATTATTATAAGAGTAATGTGCCCCTTGAGAGCCAGCTAGAGGGTTGGACTAGGACGCAAGGAGACCAGGGTTCAACCCCTCATTCAGCCATGGAAACCCACTGGGTGATCTTGGACAAGTCTGTTATACACTGGCAGTGCCGCCCTGACTTTGGGGGCCTGCTGGGTTGAGGGATGTGAAGCAGGCAGAAATAACAATAGACAGTTCTGGGCTTGAAGTAGGTTACCTTTATTGACAACAGAAGATAGGCAAGCAAAAAGGCATTTTGAGTAAGCAATATGAAAAAGGCAAAAAGCAAGAGAAAAATCCACCCACCCTTCAGCCTTCATGCACTAGAAAGGAAGGTATTACCCTCAATCTGCTCCTCCCTTATATGAATTAACTTTCACAAGCAGTGTGAAGAAGAAACTAAACTTGAAGGCCAAGGGAATGGCACGCTAACTCCCTCCTGCTCAGAGGAGAAACCCCTCTTTAATCCATTTGTATAAGGAAAACAGGGCCTAACATTCTCATGTGAAAGCCTGAACCAATCTTTTGGGCTCAGCCATGCTCACAAGACCTAACAGAGTCTTAGGACTTTTTCGGATACTGAAAAATAACACAAGCAGCCTCGTCAGCTTGCGAGGTTGCTGCGCTGCAAAGCGTCAGTTTCGGATGACGCTCGCCCCTGCCGGTACTGTTGCAGTACCGCGGGGAGAGTTGAGCGTCATATTTCCTTGATTTTTAATCACAATCAACTTTCATGAGTAAAAATCAAGGAAATATGATGCTCAACTCTCCCCACGGTACTGCAACAGTACCGGCAGAGGCAAGCGTCATCTGAAACTGACGCTTTGCAGCGCAGCAGCCTCGCAAGCTGATGAGGTTGCTTGCGTTACTTTTTAAACGTCCGAAAAAGTCCTTACTTTCTTAGCCTCAGAGGAAGGCAAAGGCAAGCCCCCTCTGAACAAATCTTGCCAAGAAAACCCTGTGATAGGGTTGCCATAAGTCAGAAGTGGCTTGAAGGCACCCAATAACAACAATGCCCACCTTGCCTTGGAGCTTTTCCCCAGTCCAGCTTTGGCTTACTGCCTGGAATTGCCTGTTGGAAACCTGCTGAAACATTGATCACTCTCCTCTTGACCTCATTCAAGCTTTGCTCAGTGCCTCATGGGTTCTCTGTGTATCTAAAACAGGCATGGCTGGATCTACCATTAGGTAGAGTGAGGTAGCCCTCTCAGGTGTCATGGCAGATTTGCAGTGTCATGAAAGGACAGCATATAGGTACTTAATTGTGTCATTGTTGTAATAAGACTGATAGAGGCAAGGAGAGGTGATTGTGGCATTTTCTGCCTCATGTGCTAAAATAACTTCCCTAGCTTTGGATTCTCTCTCTCTCTCTCTCTCTCTCTCTCTTTCTCTCTCTCTCTCTGTGTTTGTATGAATATGCCATTTGCTGCTTTGTCCCAGGTGGCAAAATATCTTTGGAAGGCCATGAAAGAGATTCCTTTTAGAGCCTTCTGAAAAAGGTACCGAAGGCTAGCAAGATCAACTTTTAGGGGCTTACACTTTAGCTGTAGAGTTGCTGGGATTCAGCAAGCGTGGTTTTAATTCACTTGGAAAGGATAATGGCCTAGCAAGATCCATTTACAAACCCTTACATCTTAATCTAACAGCAACAAAGGTTGGTATTCACCTGGAAACCAGCTAAGGTCTAGCACAGTCTGTTTGCAAGACACAAACTATTTAGCAGGCCAAATTTAGCAATGCTATCTTGATTAACTTGTAATGGAGTTGATTTCTAGCAAAGTCCGTTTTACTTACATATGCTTTATCCTAATTGACAATAACATTGCTTAGGAAGCTCAGACATGGTAAACTGGCCTAGACAGAGTCAGAGAATCCAGCGGCAGTACTAGAGGTGTGTAGAGAGGCTGAACCATACCAGGTGACACCGTCAGGAGGAGGGGTGATACCAGCCTTAGTGATGCCACAGGAAAATCATGATTTCTGAGTAGGTGGAAGAGAAATGAGTCTTTAAAAAAAATAAAAATAAAGGTTGATGTGCACACAGTGTGGAAGTGTTGGCATGACTTAACTGATTTAAGCTTGCTGAAACTCACCAGTGAAATAGGATGCATATGGATCAGGCCCTCCTCATGCACATTTGTTGTATTCAACAGCTTGATATGTATTAAAAGTTGAATTTACATTCTGTTCCATTTGGCAGAAAACATGTAAATGCCAGCAGCATCTGGAGGAGGCTGCAATTAGCAAGAAATTATGTTCAGAGAGGAGATGTTTCCAAAATCCAGGCAGACAATGTATCAGCTTCTTCTGGAATGACGGGATAGTGTCCGCACTTTGGGCTGGCACGAGACTACTGACAATGCTGGCAAAATATGTAGGAATAACTCAGAGCAGAAGGCAAACAGGCAGGCTGTCAGTGTAGTTTCCAAGTAATTATAGAATAATAAATCATGAACTGTTACAAGATAATAATATAACATCAGCCTTAGCAACACATTAATAAGATTCTGGAAAATGTGGATTTTTTCAGTCCCAGTTTATTCTCTTCTGCTTGAGAGAAGGTCACCAGAATGGACCAAAGAACCATCTATTGTGGAGTACTGGGTAATGGAAACTTTTTCAATATTGTATGCACCAGATGGACTGTAACAGCCATGGTGGCTATTGGCTGGAAATGATGAGAGTTTGCAGTCTAACACATCTGGAGGGAACCAGGTTGGGGAAGAGTGGGATAGAGTAGTGTACTTGAACAAGGGAGATATGGGTGCAAATCCCTCCTCAATTTCAAAACTGACTGATTGGCTTTTGTCAAGTTATGAACGTGCCTCACCAGAATGTGGCAAGTATTAAATGGAGTAGAGCCACTGGGAGGGATACTAGCTCAGTGACACCACAATTGGTTGAATGTTGGTTCAAACCCTGGCATCTCCATGTAAACGTACTGGATAGCAGATTATGAGAAAGACTTCTGCCTGAGATTCTAGCTGTTGCTGCAAGTCAGAGTAGACACTAATGGTCTTGTGCAGTTTCCAACAGGAGTAACAGGACACTTTATGATACCTCTATCCTTAGAACTATGCCAGGTGACAATAGTAGAACTGTGAGATCTGAGTTATAAATAGAGCTTGGAAAAGCTACTTTTTGGACTACAATCCCCAAAGTCCCTCAGTCAAAATGGTCAGTAGCAATGGTGCTGCCCATGACCTGAAGGAGTCATTGCTGGAAAGGCCATAATTTTCACAGGATGAACAAGGGGATCTAATCCCCACAGCTTCCTTTCTTGGCATTTCCAATCTAAAATTCAGCTAGTTTTCCCCAGTTGCTTTCCAGTACAAAATAATACAGAATTACATAAAGCATAGAGTATCATTATTCTCTGCATCTTTCTTGTTGTTAATTAACACCTTGTTTGCAGGGGAGCAGAGAGTGTCAGGCGGGATGGCTTGGCCAACAGCTCTCTCCTCCAGGATGGTCAGAAGTGTCCAATGAGAGGCCATTGACCAACATTGGGTTGGGCAATGATGAGATCATGACCCATAGATGAGTGCTAACCATTTTTTTTTTTTTTGCAGCCATCTGCAAGTTGCGGCCTTATATTGCCAACTATTATCTACTAACCCGTACTTAACCAATTTTCCTTATTTTGTACTCAATACAATTTGTTTATTCAAACTAGAGTGTATGCATCTTCCTTAGAGGAGGGGAGCAGGGGGTTGTACGGTCTGGGTCTGCAATTACAACCAATAGCTATATCAGTTTTTACCAGATGTTTATGCTATGCATCCTTTTCTGTCTCACTGAGAATGAATGATCCATGAAAAGGTCTTTCAACAGCTAGAGTCAAACCCATCCAAGAGGGATGAAAACAGGAGGCTGGGAGAGCAGAGAGCCAGAGTGGAGGCAGATGCAGGAAAAAGGTTAAGAGAGAGACATATGGGCAGACGTGCCCTGTGGGAAGGCAGGTTGATTAGGAGGTATCCACAAGGTATTGAATGGTGGTGGAAGGAAAGCCCACCATTTCCCTCTCCATTATACAACTGTGACTCATTCACCACAGAGGGCACATTGATAGATCAGAATTTTCCTATTCAAGTCCTGGCACATCAACCTTGAGATGTGGCCAATTAAAATAGGTACACTCATCTCATACAGAGCCAGTGCTGGGCATACAGAATTCCATTATAGGTACCAAGATACACTAGTATTACTTCCACAGTACAAAAGCATATGAGAAGAAAGCTGCCACTCCTATCGCAGCCTGGAAAAGTGAACTTTTGGGGTTACAACTCCCAGAATCCTCTGGCCTGCTGAGCACTGGCTGGAGGATTCTGGGAGTTATAGTCCAAGAAGTCACTTTCCCTAGCTCAGGATAGAAACATAGGAAACTGTCTTATGTGGAGAGAGCCCTCTGGTCCATATAGTTCATAGTGTTGACACTGACTGGCAGTATCTCTCCAGTAAATGTTTCCTTATCACCAGTTACTTAGCCATTGAACTAGGGATGTTGGGGATTGGCCCTGGATGTTCTGCCCACAAAACTTGCATTTTGCCACTCAGCTTTCCCAATTTAAGATATGCCTCAATACTATGTGTTTGTTTTTCAGTCTCTTGCTGTCTAACTTTGCTTTCAAGCTGTGGAAGCCTATATATTTAAATAAAACCATAAAACATAACTTCTGTCTGCTCAGAGCAAATGGAATGGCAAGGGATGTGGTGGTGTTGAGGGGCGTAAGGAGCAAGTTGGGCCATTTGTTAGATAGCGGACTGCAACCACGCTGGCCTTTGATTCATTAACTTGGGAGACAGACCGCAGCAGGGGGTGCATTTTAAGCAGGCAAACTGAGCCATTTCGGGAAACGTCTCTCTGGAAAGGTTAATATCTTAAATGGACCTTAAATAGTGAATATATAATCAGATGGCATCAACACGGAAATGCAACCAGTGCTGAATTTAGAAGATGAAACTCAGGCTGCTTCGTACAACCACAAAATCTTTTTGCACCAGGATAGTTACTACTAACTATACTTCAAAGCCTTTTGAAAACTCAAAAGCAGATTCCACTATGCTCTTCCTTCCGATATTAGACATGATCCAACATTTTTTTTCTGGTGCATCTTGAAGACAAACCAGTTTTGCAAATCTCCTTAGAGGAGTTCAACCTACCAGTCTTATTACTCTTATGAATAATATAGATATTATATCTTGATTTTATGTATTGGTTTTTACTGCATGTTTTATGGCTCTTGTAAACTTCTTTGAAGTCTTTAGATGCAAGAGGTTTATGAATACTTGTAAATAAATAAATACATTTCAAGGGGCTCCTAATATCTTAGATTTACCAGTGTTGCTGGTGTTCCCAGGTCAATTACTGGGTTTATGCAGTGTGTTGAACATTAATAAATTCAATTTGACAAGCCAAGATGTATTGAAAAGGTGAACTCATTGTCATAGCATCGTAGTGCTGGAAGAAAGCCAACAGACCAATATTGCTACAGGAAAAGAAAATTAGGTTCACATCAAGCAACCTCCTAAATTAATATAAAACCTTTTTTTGAGAAAAACCAACTAACTACCTAATCAGGACCAAGTAAGTTGATCTGCGTTGAAAGTTTAGCAAATGTATTTAGTTATTGGTACAACTTGAAGGCAACAAGAACAACAACACAGGCCAAGGTGTCCAGTGTTTTTTTGAGTCAGTTATTTCACTCTTCATGTGTTGGAGGCCTCACAACATACAGAGTGAGTCCTAGCATGGCCCAGAAACATCCCTTGCATGCACGACTTCAGGCCTACAATATACAATGTTAACTGAAAAGTAAATCCTACAGATTTGAATGGGGCTTATTACCTATGTATAGAGAGACATTTAGGATTATAGCCTCAGATTAAGAACTTGATAAGCAAACACTAATGGATTATTTTAACTAAACTAGCAAGCCTCATGACAGCCACAGCATGGTGTAATGGTTTGAGCGTTGGACTATCACTCTGGAGAACAGGGTTCAAATCCCTGCTCAGACATGAAAACTCACTGGGTGATCTTGGGCAAGTCACACTCTCTCTGCCTCAGAGGAAGGCAATGGGAAACCTCCTCTGAACAAATCTTGCCAAGAAAACCTTGTGATAGGTTCACCTTAGGGTCACCATAAGTTAGAAACTATTTGAAGGCACACAACAACAAGAAGCCTGGTGATCTCTTGTAATTTGCATAGGACAAAGGCTTTGCAACATTATGTGGTAATCACTCTATCTGTGGTAGTATTTCCATGTTACCATCTAACAACTGTTTTTCAATGACTACTAGTACGATAATTAACAGTATTGATACATTTCCCCCTTATATCCCTCACCTAGCAAAAAGTGTATAAATGTTTGCCAATTCAGACAACATTCCAGGCAACTCATGACATGAACTGCAGTCTGCAAAAGTTTATGCTGAATTAAAGCCAGTTGGTCTTTAAGATGCCACTAGAATGTTCGATGTTTTAAAAACTTCCCTCAATGGATTCTTATAGTTAATGTTTCTAAAACAAATCTAAAATGTAAAGTTTTTTTTAAAAAAATGGTGATCATATATAATTTTGATTCTACCAAGAGCTTGAAGTACTGTCTCAAACTGAGACAAATCCAGGGAAATTTAAAAGGCAGACACATGTTTCAAATCAGTGCTCCATGATCACTGCTTGTTTCTGTCAAGATGGACTTTGGCACATCAGTGCACGGTGGGTTACCATGGCAGTTTAAGATAACTGCATCCTAACTCTCCTCATCTCAGCATCTCTGCCTGAGGATGTCACCAACAGACCAGCCAATACTACATTTTGCTTTGCTTCTTCCACAACTCACCTGGGATTGATTTTGGACTGCTTGGATGTTGCCTTCTGCTGGTTCTGATATCAGACCATCAGTTGCTTGTTCTGATTAGGTATTTTCAACTAGTCAGATCCTATTGGATTTGACCCTGGCTCTCTTGGGTCATATTCTGACATGTTCTTCTGTATCCACATTCTCTGTTAACCTCTTGTTGCAACTTTGAAACCAATAGATTTTGCCCAGTGCTTGATAGTAATGTCAAGAAGTGATGCCTGAAATGCAAAATACCTGGAGCTCCTAGAAGGAGATGGGTTGTTGGTAATGCCTTTTCTTACCTCAGTTCTCACACATCTTAGTGCAGTGGAACCTGTGATTCCCCTTCTCACTTTATGGACGGGTGAGAACATAATTTCATTTCTCTCTCTCTAAGAATTAACCAATATTTGCTTTTTTCACATTTAGGATGGAAAGAACTAAAGGTTTTTAAAATGGGAGAAATCAAAATTATCACCCATCTGAATCCATGGGTTTGAGTGCTTACTTCTTAAAAGCCTCGGTTTGACAACCAGGTTAATGATGAATTAGAGTTATCTCTTTTCTTTTCTTTTCTTTTTTTCTGAGAGGCTCCTCATCTTTAATACCTGTATAGCAGACAATCAGAACACAACATCTTTCCATGTTGAAACAGCTCTGCCTATTGAATTTTGCCAGTTGAAATGGAGGAGAATTCTGTTTCACTTCTCCCTCCCCCCTTTTAAAATAGTGTTCCATGACTTGCCATAGAGTACTCTTTCTGGTTCTGGAGTTGTAGAGCAGACAATGCCATTTTAGATTATGTAACTTGCTTGCATCTTTCCCCTAGAACCCGTGTGGTTTGCACAGGCTTTGGGAATAAGTGGGAACACAGCCAACAGGAAGCAAGGTGGGTGGAACTAGAGGAGTCAGGCTGCTGGCTTCATTCCAGTTGGGGTTGGGTGGGCTGGACTATATAAGTACTCCAGCTTCATTCCTCATTGGAGATTTGCCCCCACCATCCTTTCCTCTGTTATGTTTGCAATTACTGGTATTATACAATGTTTTCTTGTACTTTGTCACAACTTTGTGGTGGTTCAGCATGGGATCTGAATCCAGGTGGGAGGAGGTAAGGCCTTCATGCCTATGAAAAGAGTAATAGGGGTCACCTTGTGGGACCTTGGGAGTGTGGGCAACAGGTGTTCATGCCCAGCTCAGGGGTGTCTGGCTTTGCCCCAATTATGTGTGGCAGGGGAACAACACAGTGACATTCTGCCCATGTGGAATCTCATAGCCATCATCCCTGATGGATGCCCAGCAAACAGGCTGGATTAATGGCAGCTCATCAGCCTACAGATGAGTTGGCGGATACATGCACCTGGACCCACGTGTATGCCAAGCCTATTTTGCAATTGTAGTCAATAAAACTGTGACCTGTTTTATTCTAAAACTGATAGATTTCCTGCCTGTAACCAAAGATAGAGAATTGAAACAGCACCATATTCTTTCCCTGCTTGACCCATCTCCTCTTTGCTTTACTCCTTTGGTTGCTTCCCCGTATCAATTTTTACAATGTAAGCTCCTCAGGGCATGAACCTGTCCTTTTGTACAGTGCAAAGTGCTATGCATTTTCATCACATCATTATCAGCATCAACATCACCATCAATCTGAGCTGAATAAAAAAGGATGAGCATTTGGGCTTCAAAGGATGGAAGGGGCAACTTTGGCCCACTCAAAAGTTATCAGGGTGAAATCCAGAGATGTGAGTGTTCCTTCTCTTTTCTCAGTGCAGCAAGAGAAGAAGCTACCACGGCTTCTGTCATCTCTTCCTCCCCTTGCACTGGCCTCTGCACCCTTTGCACTGCCTCCTGTAACAAAACTGAACAAGCAAGCTGGGATGGGAAAAGATGGACAATAAGGCCAGAGGAAAACACCTCTGTATGTAATGGTACAGTATAGTTTTCTGGGTTGCAAATTACTTATGTGTTGGTTTTCAGTAGTGCCAGATCTGCTACATTTGAAAAAAATTCCAGCTCTCACTTTTTGGGTATAGGATAGAAGGAATGCAGGATTTCCACATACTAGTGTAAGGTTGGAATTTGTTCCAACCAAATTGTGAATTTCTAATGGTGAGCTGCCAACGTCAGTTTCCCCAGGGTTTCTCACCCACTACATGGGAAAAGATCTGTATCAATGCACTGCTGGTGTCTTGCCAAACTAGGATGGCACTTCCTGATCCAAATGTGTGTTCTCCATATAATTACCCTCAGTTATGTCTTTTCTTTTTAAATGTAATTTGCCTAATAACTATTTGAAAAGATCTTTAACCCAATGGTTCTCATTCATCTTAAATTAATTATTAGTTAGTCCTTACTAATTTAACATTAGGGATTTTTCAAAAAATCTCTTGCTCTCATGTGCCTTTTGCTAATGCACAAAGAAATGGCCTTTTCATAAAAGGCATCAAAGAGGCTAGTGCCTCAAAGTCTGCAGCTGCAAAAATACTAGAATGAAAATTTCTATTAATCTCAATGAATAGCTAAAATCTGCATGTCAGTTTTCAAACAGGATCTGGTAGGACTCTGCCAATTTTGCTGGACAGGAGAAAAGCTGGTCAGGATAGCTGTGGTATCCTGGGAGTGATGGTCCCCCAAAGTAACTTATGCAAGCTCTAGATTGGAGGCAAGGAGACACAGAGAGAAAGCTAGTAGCCACTGTGAAGTCTCACAAAAGGAAAGGCATCTGGGTCAAAATTTAAATCATACTGTTTCCCTAAAGTAAAAATTACATATGGTACTGACAGATTTCATTGCTATCAGGGATAGGAACCTCAGAACCGTACCACAAAATTCTGCAAAACCTGAAGGATGACACCATTCATATATGCACATCAGACTGGAAGATGCAGATCAGGTTAGTTCACTTTGAAATGTGGACCCCACATGAAACCCTGAAGCATCCCTGAAAGATGAAAGGGATAAGGGTCTGATCTGTATAGCAAAATGTTTGCATGGGTACGAAATCTTTTCCCTGTTTGTGGCTTATCTTCACATACATTCTCTCCCCCAAGCATGATCCTGGCTGGGAGAAAATAATCTATAGTGTTTAAGATTGGGAAAGAGAAACTATAAGAAGAAAACATTAAGTACAGAGGGTTCATTTCCTTCATTTTACAGTACATGTAGTTTCAATAGGTTTCAGCACCATGGATAGCGATCTCAGAGAAAAATCCAGCCAGATTCAGAGCACCTCCTTTGCTCTAAAACAGGAGAGGGCAACGCTCTGCCACGCAGACCTAATCAAGCCTGCAAAAGATGTCCATCTGGCTCATGGAGGTCTGTGGGTAGCGTCTCCTTTCTGTAAACTCCTTCTTCTCTAAGCCTTGCCGGTGAAGAAGGACTACTCTTGACAGAATCCACTCTATATCCAGTTACTAGACAGAAGGATTCCTTTCCTGGTCTTATCCTTTTTTCTCTTGGGAGAAGGAGCAAAGCCAACTATGTGGTCAGAAGGCTCTTTCAAGTGCCAGCTGATCCTCTACTGGGTCAGGACTCAGCTGGCACCTGAGAATATGACATTCTTCTGGCCCTTTTCTACACAGCCCCCTGTTTTGCTTTATACATGAGTGGAATGGAGCTGGTTTGAGGAAACGGGATTGCTGAAGTCACATAATATGTGACCCAGAGATTGGAATCATATTTTTTTACTACAGCTCCCAGAATCACCCGATCAGCATGGCCATTGGACATGCTGACTAGAGGGTTCAGAAGATTGTAGTCCCCCAAAGTAACATTTCCAACCTCTGGTATAATCCTTACAGATACTTGTACCTGTTGACATATTTGAAGACAGTGATATTAAGGAGCAACTGATGAAAAAGAATATGTCAGACACAACAAGTATTTTGATTTCACAAAGGCTTTAAATTCAACAGTGCAGAAGCAGGCTGCCAGAGGAGATTTGGGGATCTATTTGTCTGCAAGTGCCCCTCTGCTGTGCTGGGTATCTCAGGATGTCTGCAAGTCGCCAAATTCCTCCACACTTGTCCAGATGCCTGTCTGGCATGGTATGGATATGGAATTATTGAGAACACTGAGAGGTGCAGTGGTTAGAGTGTGAGACTGAAATGAAGAGATGTGGGTTCAAATCCCTATTTAACCATAAAGCTCTGTTGGTGACTTTGGGCCAGTCTCTGCTTTTCCAAGGATACCCTAGAGAGTTATTGCAATGAATGGAGTAGTGGTGAGAGCTATTTGCTGTCTTGAGCTCTGTGGTGGAAAAGTGGGATATAACTGCAATACAAAAGAATGACTACTACTGCTGCTGCTGCTACTACTGGTACTGCTAATGATAATAACAAGACCAATACTGATAATCACATGCCACCACTTAGAAAAGTTACTTTCTAGACTATAAAACCCAGAATTCCCAACTAGCATGGGAAAGAACTGGGTCAACAGTAGAGCTTGGAAATATTACTATTGTGGATACAGTTCCCAGAATCTCTCGACTAGAATAGCCAGTGGCTACAGTAGCATCATCAGTGGTGAAGCCAGGAGACCTTCTGAAGGTGGACTTCCCATTCCAACAGTGATAGCTAGTGGCTCCACTGTTGGGGGAGGAGCAGTAAATCTAAATTTAGTTTGAAATTCAAAGTTGCTACCCAAAGTACTGAACTCTATCCTCAAAATAGGTTTCAGCATCCTGGATAGCCACTTCAAATTTCAGACTAAAATCCAGAACAGATTTACTGTCCCAGTGACATCGAAGACACCATATTACTCTGTAGGCAGCTTTCTAGGGCCCCTCAGTTGCCTTCCTCCTCAATCACATTTACCTCCAGGTGTTTCTTGCCTTTTTTTTCTTGCTGTTGATAACCAGACTGAACAAATCTAACATCAGTTGTTTTATTTCAAGCACAAGTTTAAGTTTTCCAGATTCATAATGCAACACCACTGCTAGGAGGGGATTTAAACAGCATAGAGAGAGAGGGCTGTTGTCGGCACACAGACTTTCAGGAAGCAAAGAAAGTCCAAGACAAGGTCAAGCTTTGGACTGAGGGAGAATCAAATTTTGTTATCCCATCCAGAAGTTGTTAAAAAAAAAATCTCAGCATCCTGAAATTGCTCCACTGTACCTCCTTGCATTGCATTTTAATGAACACTCTTTTCCTCCTGCTGTAAACCTACCCAAGCTCACACAAAAACTTTTATTGTCAGAACTCCCTGGGTTCACATTCTGACTTTAATTGTACTGGGTGTTTTTTTTTCCAGATGGGAAAAGGAGTCCCCAGAATAACAAAACACTGATTGCATTTGCTGCTTCAGAACTCCTCCGCACTGCTACCCTCAGCCGTCCTCCATCTCCCCTTCCCTCCCTTCCTTCTCCCCTCTTCTTTTTTTCTTGGAATACTCACATATCACACCCCCCCGAACAGTGTTCATCCAGGAATGCACTGCATGGCACTATAACCCTATAATACCAATCTGATTTGCTTATTTGGTATTCATAGAATCATAGAATTGTAGAGTTGGACGAGACCACCAGGGCCATCCAGTCCAACCCCCTGCCACGCAGGAAATCACGATCAAAGCATCCCCGACAGATGGCCATCCAGCCTCTGTTTAAAGACCTCCAAGGAAGGAGACCCCACCACGCTCTAAGGGAGTGTGTTCCACTGCCAAACAGCTCTTACTTTCAGAAAGATGCATTCCCTTAGATGTAAGCAAGAATGGGAACAATTAAAGCCAACATGAAGTTTTTTTTTTTTTTTCGGCAAGAACTGCAATCACCACCACCACCACCACCACCACTGTATGGGGCTCTTTTAGTGCTGAAAACAAATGTTTACAAAACCTAACAAACAGCTGTGATTAAAAAAGTCCAAAGGACAGTGGCAGCTGATGGCCACTGGGGCATGTGGAGCGGAGGGTAAGGTCACTACAGACAAAGCCAAGAGGTTAGCAGAGGTGAAGCCAACTGCATCTAGTTTGCTAACTTACTTCCCCCACACTTGCAAGATCTAAGTACACCTTGTACCCTGTGCTGCTGGTTGGATGGCATGTTGGGGCTTAGGGGAATGGCACCACATCTGCTCAAACAATAGGATCACCCATGCTAAAAAAAAACAAAAAAACACAGTTACAGGTGACTTCCCAAGCAGAGAGTTGAATGTGTGAAATGCCTGCTGAACCATAGGGCAGAATTCGAACATCACACGTTTTCAACAGAAACCCAGTGCTATAGGATGGGGAAAGTTTGCACTTTCAGTGGTGAGTCACAGGGGACCCATCTACATAAGGGGAAAAAATACAAAGTTACCTCGTAGTATTGGCATCTTGCAGCAACAGTGACATGTTCAAGTGGTTTTTCTGGCCGCGAAAGCCCCCATAAGCCTTGCATTCCTGATGGCGGCTGAGAGTGATTTACTTGTGTTAGTTCTCCACCGCCACCGTTGGTTATTGTGTTTTTTTTTAAGTTGCTCCAAGATGCGCTGGTGCAATAGAGCAATTCTCCAATTTTATAGAAAAGGTAAAGAGAAAATATAGATCCTGTTTTATCACCTTAGTGAGCCATCGCTAAGGTGAAAATCCAACATGGCGGCAGTGGGCAGTTGCCCTGCTAGCAAGCCCCACCCCCACTCTTGCCCAGCCAAACAGCTTTGTGCTTCCCTTTGGCCTTCCTGCCATTCGATAGTCCAAACGAGCAGGAATGCGCACCTTCTTCATGGTTTTTGAAAAAGCACGGGGAAATCTGCAAAGGCTTTTACTGTGTTGTTTTTTCTGTTTTGGGCCCCTCTCCTTCCAAATAGTGTGAATTGGCACTGGATCCTCTTTAGACAGGTAGGAATCCCAGCAAATTCCATGAGGGGTACTTTCACTGTTTAGATGGGCCCTAAGTGAGCAGGTTTTCAGAAAGACACGTGCATGTATGAATTAGCACTACAGCATTGGAACAGAGGGTTGCAATCCATCTCTTTAAAAACAGCTTCATAGAATCATAGAACTTAAATGGATCATGGGCTAAAAATTATCTGAAGCTGCTTGCTCAAATCCTTTTATTGTTCAGACAAAAGGAAACTGTTTTACTGTAGACTAACCACTATTATTTAAAATACCCAAGACATTTTTCATCCTTTTTAGATGTTTTCACAAATGACACTAAAGCTACAATTCTATATACAAATGTACTGTTATACAACAGCTGGAGGCAGTTCACTGCTTTGCACACAGGTATACTAATTCCCTTCCTCCCTGAAGTAAAATTCTTTAAAAATGAAACAAAAATTATTTAGTAGGTTTTCACTGATCTAGTTTATTGGACTAAGAACAGGTGCTGTGGTCCAGTGCTTTAATGCAATACCTCTGGAATTTGTTAAATTCTTCATTAAGTCTAAATAGGAAAACTGCTCTAAGCTCTGACTACAAACCAGGACTGCAAACCAGTTTGATCATAATTGTTAGAACTTAAACCTCATTTACATAATTCAAATGTAATAGAAATCCATGTGGGTGTTGTTGTTTTTATTAAACCAACAACCTCAAAGACATTGCATTAAGATGTGCAAGAGAAAGGAGGAGAAAAGGGGAAGGATATGGCCATAACACTTTTTCTCAGTCTGATAAACCTTCCAAAGGTTTACTGGACTAAGGCAGTATACAGGGAAGTCTCCATTTGCATAGCCCTAATTTACAACATTTCCAATTTAGAACATTTCTCCAGAAGTAAATAAATAACTGCATCATCCACAATGCATAACTCTCACAGGGCTGCTGTGCAGTTGAGTGAAGCAGAAGTGCAAAGAGGGAGAGGTGAGAGAAAAAGGAGAGTGAGATGAAAGAGAGGCTGTTTGGAGTTTTGGCAAGGAGTTTTGACCGGCAAGAAAAGCTGACCGGACTGGGTTTCTTTTACCTGCCTGGTTTGGGTGGGGGATAAAGCAACTACAGTCTTGGCACTGCTAGAAGGAAAGGGTTTCCTTTCGCTGTTTAGAAGGTGGAATGTAACGGGGAGGAAGAAACTTGAATCTTGCTGTCATTTGAAGGAAGCAGTTTCCTTTGCCTGCTTAAAAGGCGACATGAAGTGGAGGAAGAAACTGGAAGCTTGGACTTTTGAAGTAGCTGGAAAGGGTTTCCTCTATTTGTTTAGATAGGAGTGAGCAGCTGGAGTCTGCTTTTTTTTTTTCATTTGGCAAGCCTGCTGAAGAGGGCACAGCAGGAGATAAGCTGCATCTCCTCCTGCTGGGCTCTCTGTGCCTGTGGCAGAAGGCACAGCAGGAGATGTGCTGCCTCTCTATCTCCTCCTGCCTTCTTCACCTGGGAAGTCTGCTAGAGAAGGCACACCAGAAGAATATAGTTCTTACCAGTTGCTCTATGGAGAGTATCAGACAGGAATGAAAAAAGCGTTCTTGTCTCACACTCTCCTCTACCCCCCGCCCCCGTCCCTGTCCTGCCACAATAACTAAAAGTTTCAGACCTACCTTTGGAGCATTTTCAGGGCAGCCCAGGAGTGAACAGAGCTCTAACAGAGCTCCTTTCACTTCCTGGAGTGAAATCCTGGCCATTCTCATGAAAAGTCAAGAGCACAGGAAATTCAAACTTTAAAAGAAAAATAAACATCAAAAAGTGACAGCAAGCATAAAAACACACTTTAATACTTCCAAGTAAACCAGAGACGTTTTTAAAGTGTGTCACTTACCTGGATGTCCCAATCTCACCAGGAAGTGTTCTGGCAGGGACCTCACATTGATGCTGGGATCTCGCCAGCGGAATGGGACACCTTTTCAGATGCACAAACATGTGTTACAGAAACAGAATGGGGGATCTATTGATGGCTTCTCCCATCAATAAAAAGCAGCACTGGTAGAATGGCAGCAGAACAGGTGCATTATGAGAGGGGAATGATGTCGTCTGAAAAAGAAGCCCTTTAGCAATCTCTTGGTGTCGTCATAATGCCATATTTAGCACATCTGATAATCTCCTAAATCTGTGTGCTTCTCTGAAGAGGAACTGTCTAATGGCAATCCAGCTATCCCAAACCAAACCCCTTTGGGATCAGCAGTTGCTGCCTCTTCTGGTCCCACTGGAGAGGACCTGCACATTTTTTCTAGGCTGGGAAAGGTAAGTTCCAAAGTCTTATGCTTTAAACCTCTTCAAAATTAGTGGTGGGTTGAGTAAACTCACAAACTATGTGGGTACTACAGCTTCACCAGAATGCATCCCCTGCTCTCTAATGATTCCCTGTGGAACTGGTTCCCCCCATTTACATCAGTCTCAGTTTACATTGCAAATCCAGGAATGCTTGTACATCCTTGAGGTGTAGCTTGAATGGATGAGATTTGCCTTGCAGCTTTGACAGAATGAATCCCCTCTCTCTTCCAGTCCCTGAAGCAGTTGTTCTATGGATACTTTTTCATTTCTTTCCTCCCAGTTGCTTCCCAGAGCTGAAAATGTGCACACAGAAGCAAAGGAAGTCTAAAATTTATTGCTCTGCCTGAAAGAGAGACAAGATGCAGCTTCCTGATAGCTCCACTTACAACACACTAGTGTAAGAAATATGATTTGAATGAAGGCTTATATTGAAATACTCCAGTGGCTGAGCCATGTCCACTTTACCAGGACAGGGTAGGTTCAGGAGCCTTAATTTCTTTCTTATGGATTTTACAAAACTGGCAAGTAAGTATATTCTGTGGTTGCTAGGAAACCAGAGCATTTCTCCTGCTTTGGAGTGAGAGAAATAGGCAACTACGGGCTGAGGTTCACCTGTGCTGGAGAAGGAGAGCTGCAAGAGCTGCCTGCCATTAGCCATAGGCTCTCGATAACAGGTTTGGCATCCTAGACAAATGCCCATGTTGTCCAATAACCAAGCCAACAGCTATGTATTAAATGGCTTCCCCTTGATACCTATCATTGTCTCATTAAGTCAGTCCTTTCATTTCTGCACTTCTAGCTGAGCAGTGCAACTTTCTCTTAAATGTTTAGGTCTTTTTCTTTATAAGGGCAAAGGCACACACATATATAAATCTGTTATCTGACATGAAAAAAAAAAGTAGATAGTCTGCTAGATTCAGGAGGAAGAGCACATTGATTGTTCATCCAGCATATTCACTGTGTGATGCCAAGTATGAGTTATGCTCATGCAGGTCAGTAGACTAATCTCAAGATGGCTCTTGGGAGGGTACGTCGGTCTTCACCCTTACCTGGGAGTAAGCCTCACTGAACCATCTATATATATGGAGAGCATCAGGCTGCCTAAGGTGACTTTGGGCAACTCTCACATGCTATCAAAATATATATGTGAGCATTGTTAATGTGAGGCAGGAAGCAGGAGCTAGTGTGGATTTTATTCAGTGGAGGTTGGATAATTCAAACCACAAGTTAAGAAATTCCTGGTGAGTTTCTTGCCACAAATGTAATGGTTTACCCTTTAAAGTAACAAACAGCTTTGAACCACAAGAGCTCAAGGACCACCACTATGCAGGTGAATTGTTCTTCACTCAGCAGTCATAATATGAAACTCTTTGGTGCATCCCTCAGCCTGTGACATGAGTGAGGCCTTTCTCTGTTGTGCTACCCAGAACATTGGTGGTTCCTCTGCCCTCACCACTCAGTCTATTAGAGTTCCAGCATTACTTGTTTCTTGTCTCACTAGGCTTTCATTTATCAATTACATATTCAGGGTTTGTTGTTGTTTAGACCTGACTCTTTTTTAGTTTTGGCTTTTAAATTGACACTGTTTGCCTTTCAAGTATTTGTTTATTTTAATGAGTAACAAATGAGCAATTGTTTTTTTAAATATGCTTACTTATAGATATGTGACATTTAACAGGAGCAGGCAGAAAGTAGATCAGGATGTATTGACAGATTCTAGATTTCCAGCAGGTCAGCAAGGATTTCTGACGCCCAAAGATTCAACAATAGAGACAACTAAAGACGTCTTGGCCTCCCCTTGAGCCAGCAGTCAAATTTAGGAAGAAATCAAGAAAGCTTAGGCAATAGGAATAGATTTGTGAGTGAAAGGGTTTGTGAGAAATCTCCTCTTCAAGAACTGAAAACAAATTCCTGGGCTGAGTATTTGCTCAGAAGCATCTTGTTCTTCAGTCCTGTATCTACCTTCTTGAGATACTAGCGGTAGTTTGTACCTGGCTCTGATTGATGGACTTTGTGGTTCTAATTAAAAAGCAAAATCAATCCCATAAACCTCAACTCTGTCCACCCCTGACTGACATAATCATAAAATATAACATACATTGCCACAAGTTTGGTTTGTATAAACTTTCTGGAGCACCCTCTTTTAAGAGGTAGAAAGGCTGATTTAAGTCCTTAAAGCAAATGAGAGCTCCTGTTCCATGCAAAAATGTTCCATGTCTGTAAGCAAAACTCATCTCACTGCAGGATTTAAGTAGTTTCTTATCACTGACTGGAGATAAGTGCAGAAAACCTCTTGTGGTATAGGTGAGGAGCCTCCATGGGTTGAACCAGACTCAATGACTGGGGATTCTCTTCTGCCTTATACAAGCAGACAAAAAAGAAAACCTCATCCAGCCAACCCCAATTGGAGCATGTGAAATGGCCTGTAGTTCTCCTCACATTTCAATGTCTATGCCTGAAGCACATGTCAGTCACATAGACCTGATAATCAATCCAAGGGGCAGCATCTATAGGGAGACAAATGCATAAGCTTTCCTGTGAAAATTCTTCCTCAAGTAATGTGGAAAAGGTGGCTACCTTCTCTCTCCCAGAAAGAGCAAGGTTGCAACACACATTACTGGAATTAATTCACTAGGTGATGCTCTCGGGCAACAAGCTGTCAAGTATTTAGGAAGCCACTGAGGGAGGGAAATCTTAAGTAAGTGACAGAGGAAGAATTTATTGGAATGAATAAAAGCACCCAAAGTGTTTCAAAGTAACCTTTCCTCGGGACCAGTAATTCTACATGTTCCTTTTCAAAGAAGTACTGTCTCTCACAGTTGTTTCTTAAGGGAGTTCCTCTAATCCCAAAAGCAGAACTTACTGTAATCAGTAAACAACCTGTTACAGGGAGGCAGGTGCTGGTTGTACATGACAAGAAATATCTGTGTTTAGAGCAATTAAATCCTGGAACCAGTTACCTAGAAGTGTGACAGGATCTCCCTTGAAAGAGGTCTTTAAGAATAGGGTGGACAACCACTTAGCTCTGAATTTCCAGCCTCAAGGGAGCAGTGGTCAATTAGATTACAAGCCCTCCTTAGTACTACAAGTCTATATATGCTTAGGCTCAGGTTGTTTACTGATCCTGAAGGTAACAAGTTACAAATAATGGATTATTCATAATTAAAACCTTTCCTCCATAATTAAAAGTATATCCAAGTAATATTATGGTTGTCAGCTAACAAAAAATAACTGCGTTCTTTTAGCAGAGTAACTGTACCTTCTTAAAAGATTATTGTTGTAGGCGTGTGGTCTCACTAAATGATTGAGGAGTAATATCACATGGGTGAAGCACTGTTTTGCCCTGTGCTTCTTGTTGCTGCATTCAGATTTTATTATTTTAAAAGTTATCAGAAAAGTAATTATTTGCTTTGGAGAAATTAGAAGTAAAAGAGTTAAAAACTATAACTGTAAATGACAACTAAATTTGTTTGGCAGCCTTCAAATGATAACTGTAACGAATTACTTTTTAAAAACCATTTCCCAAGCTCTTTTAATTTCAAGTTCTTTTAATAACATTGGGAAAGGAACAGCTTTGTCGCAACGCTTGCCAATGGGCAGCTTGGGTCCTGCAACAGCTACCATACGTCCAGAAACAGATGCCGGTCCAAACAGCCAGTTACTTTGCCAATGTGCTTCCATCTGTAAACAGTTAATAAGTATTCAGGAAAGAAGCTCAGAGTGGCGGTTAGCGAAGGTCAGATTTGAGTTTTCATCTGCAAGCTACTCAGAGCAACTGAATGCATATGATTCGTTCAATATGGTCCAGATCTGAGGAATGCTACTTTAATGGTGCAATATTTATGATAATCCACTTGTGAAATGAAAGGCTGTCTGCCTGCTTTGGGGGATGGGAGAAACACATTGGAAAATATTTATCCAACAGCAGCTCCATGATGCTCTCTTTTCTTGGTAGAATTTAGCTTTAAAAAGATCAGTTTATATAACGATGAATGCCATTGAAATAGACTCCAAAAGAACATAAATTGTGCTAGAACTGAAGCTAGCAGATCAGAACTGTGACAAAAGCCTAAGGGGCAGTTTACGTCTCTTCAGCAGAATCAAGTGGTGTAGCTCTTTCTGGTCAGTCCCACTTCAAGCTACAGGTGGAAGGGATGCGTCTGGGTGTTCGTCCTGGAAAATAGCTCACTGCCCATTGAGAAATAGCAAATTGGGACCAAGAGCAGGTCAAACCCTCTTCTTTGACATGCAAGTTTTTCTCTGTGTGGAATGGCTTAAAAACCCACAGAGGTTGAAATATTAAAGTTGGGGAAAGCTTTATTTCTAAATCCTAGAAGCTGGAACGTGTCCAGAGGAGGGTGACCAAAATGGTGGGAGGTCTGGAAGCCATGCCCTATGAGGAGCTGCTTAGAGAGCTGAGTACATTTAGCCCGGAGAAGAGAAGGTTAAGAAGGGACATGATAACGATGCTTAAATACTTGAAAGATGCCATATTGCAGATGAAGTAAGCTTCTTTTCTTTTCTTTTGCTGCAGAGACTAGGACACGAGGCAATGAATTCAAACGACAGGAAAAGAGATTCCACCTACACTTTAGGAAGAACTTCTTGACAGTAAGAGCTGTTTGGCAGTGGAATGCACTGCCTCAGAGTGTGGTAGAGTCTCCATCTTTGGAGGTTTTTAAGCAGAGGCTGGATGGCCATCTGTCGGAAATGATTTGATTGTGTATTCCTACATGGCAGGGGTTGGACTGGATGGCTCTTGTGGTCTCTTCCAACTCTGTGATTCTATGATTGTACAAAGTATCTCAAACAGCAAGCAACTATGATAGATTGAATTATTCGTTTCATAATACTTATATATTCAAAATGCATGGCAGTGGAAAAAGCTGTGGGGAGAGAGAGAGAGATACAGAGTGACAAAGGAAGCCAAATTCTGTACTAAGAAAAAAAAATCTGTGTTGGCTTATTCTGCAAGATTTGTTCTGCCTCTCCTACTGCACAAACGGAGAATCAAAATATGGTGCAGATCACTGAAGCTCCATGCTAACCATTACTGGACGTTTGGCTTTGTTCCACTGCTATTGTGCAATGTGGTGAAAAATACACCCAGCCAAAAAGTTGTATTCCAGGATCGAAAAACATACACAGTATTCCATGATACGGAGGAACTTCCACCTCCAGTGGCATCACAGATGGGGTATTTTGTGGTGAGGGAAGACCAGAGCCAAGCTTCCTGGCCTTGCTGAGCTACTGCTTAACAGAAGAATGGGTAAGCTATCTCAGGCCCAAATCTTATGGTATTGCTTGACATCCTGGTAGGCTTTATAAAGGCCTGAAGCCCACTTGGTGCCATTTTGGCAGAGCAACTGGTGCAAACCATCCACTCTTCACATAAATTGTGCATTGTCTGCCACTCTTCCACATGCTTAGGCTAACACCCACTGGAAGCTGGGAAGGAATTTTTTTCTGTACTTGGGTGATGTGTGTATGTATATGTGTGTGTGTGTGTGTGTGTGTATATATATATATATATATATATATATATATATCTTCCCTGGGGCTTTTCAGCTGCCTTTGAAATTAGCTCCCCAGTTAAGAAGCAAGAGTTCATTTGCATGTCACAATGTACAAATACCCTCCAGCATTTCTAAGATGAAAGACAAGACATGTGTGACCAAGCAACATCAGAGCGTGGTCAAAAAGGTAAAAGTTTTAATGAGGGAGAACACACAAGCTAGGAGAGGCTATAGCCATTTTCTTTTGTAGGAGCCTACTGGGAAAGACAAGATTCTGCCCCTATGCCTGTCCCTCTTGCTGAGCGTACAAACTACTTTTGCACTTTGAACTCAATTGGCATTGATTGAAGTAAGCTGAGGACAAAAGGAGGTGGAAGTAGGAGGAGAGAGAAACTGGGACATTTTAAAAGCAGATGAAAAAGTGAGACAATTAGAGGATCACTCAGGGCTGTCCCTGTCAAATCAGGACAATTGGAGGGTATATGCACATGCTATGCTGCTATGTCACTACTGGTGAGTCTGGATGTGGAGCAGCAAAGAAAATAGAGCAACCCAGATTGAGAGGGAACCAAGGAGAGATTAAAGTGATGGGTAAAGTGGAGAGCTAAACTGTAGATTTGGACAGCTATTTCTGTGGCCTGCCTCTACCTGCTGCTCTGATTTTCCTGTCAGGATCTGCCTCTCCCTGCAGGACTAGGCCCTGGTTGTGGAAGTCTTGAAGGAACCAGGACCAAGCTGTCAGGCACAGCCAGCTGCACTCATGCAGCACACCTGGAGCATCATTCTCCCCTCAGCCTTTGCCACAGCAACATGGTCTTTTGTGCTGTCTGCACCTTGCCTTGACCTGCTACTCATGTTTGGACCTTTGCTTGCTTCTTGGACCTGCTTCTGGCCCTTGGGTACCTGGTATGTGTTTGACCATGGCTTGTATTTGAACTCTGTCTCCTTTGGACTCTGTCTCTTGTATACCTGACCTGGCACTCCCTTCCTGGACCTGCTTTTGCCTCTGGCCCTCTGGACTCCTGATATGTGTTTGACCTCAGCTTGTTTTTGGACTTTGGCTTGCCTTTGATCCTACCTGGACTTTGGACTCCATCTTCTATGCCCCTGACCCAGCCCCTGCTTTCTGGACCTGCCTTGCCTCCATCCCTCAGGTTCCAGTTCTCCATCTCCCTGGCCCTGGTGTCTCTGCTCCAAGACCTTGCCGCCCATGCCCTGGATCCTAATAATTCCCCAAACTGGATACTGTTTGATCTACCATATGTATATTCTGATCCAGACACCATCTTGCTGCTGTCAGGGTATTAGGCATTCAACATCTTCCCTTCCTTTCCTCAGGTCACAATTTCATCTTAATCTGATTCTGCAGTTAAATTTCTTGCCACCACATTTACACACTCTTCTTGTGCTACACCTTTTATGTTTTCTGTAAATCTTGTCTTGGAGTCCTCTTAGAAAGAGGGACAATTGTTCATGATTACTGCAAAAGCACAAAGCAACCTGTGACCTCTGGATCTGACAATATGCTGGCCCAAATGATGAATGTTGCCTGTAGAACTCAGGTGGGGAAATGTGTAGGAGCACATTTGCTGCAAATAAAAATACAGCATCAAGGAATCACAAGAAAGCCCCCTATGTTGTTATCTTGCTATGTTCCTTGCCTGGCAAGCATAGCCTGAAGGGAGATCAGCACCTTGTCCTGTCCTTGCTATGGCAGCAGAGATGACAAACCTGTCATAAACAGTCTTGGCTGTCAGCTGAAGCACATGAAAACAACTGTAAGCACAAAGATGCCCATTAATAAATTGGCTGTAGACTCCAAAAAATAGTTTCTAGACATAAAAGGAGTGACCATGCAGAACAGCCTCCTGAGAATGGACACAAGATGAAATCATCTGGTTTGATTTAGAACAGAACAAGATGCTTTACTTTCTTGAAGGGAAGTATAACCAGATGCTTCTGTATTTGGAACTGTGAATGGTTCCCTCTCCCTCACTACATTTGTTTGGCTAGATTCTTATGTTGTTCTCTGGTAAGTGGACCAATGCTTCAGAGGGCTTTGCTATATGCAGGTATTATGGACTTGTCAGTATATAATGATGTAACATTAGTGTTTTTGCACTTGCTCAAACAGTAGGTTCACCACCTTCTGCTTTTAAGCTTGGGTGATGTGGCATGAAGAGAGATGCCAGGAAGAACACTCTACAGTACCTTTTCTGACTGCCAGCAGGGTCAGAACCCAATGGCTGGAGACACCTGGAAGTAGGGGAGGTAAGAGAGAGTTCACAGGCTGGACAGGATTGCTACTTCAGTCTCACAGTTTACTGTGAAGTTTCAGGCATTCAGCATTTTTTGTGAGGGTTTCCTGAAGTGTACTATCTATGAAACAGTTTCAGAATAAACAAAGGAAAGCTGAAAGGATCTGGCCTTTAGGACTCCTAGTTCAAGCCTTGCTGTGCTTGAAAGACAGATTGCTTGAGGACCACATGGTGCTAGATTGCTGTCCCTGGCTCCAAGTCTTCCATATTTCAGTGCCAGGATGGTGCTTGCTTAGTTGTGAGTAAGCTTTCTAGCTTGCTGTTATAAATAGCAGGTGGAAATGCATTCCCACAAATCATCTTACTCGTTATTCGTATACTGATCTTTCCATGTGAGTCTCATGAATAAAAAGGAGCCACGCTGGCTCAGGCAAAGACACAATATTAACATAACCTGCAAAAACAGTTTAGGAGAAACGATACATGTAGCAGGTCTTGCAGTAGATAAATGCTTGTTCCTGGGTGAGTGCTCAAACTCTACCAAGCTCCACCCTTTTTTTTTAGCACAGCTAGAAAAGGACCTCAATTGCAGAAAAATTTGCAGCACTTAGTTTTAATTTTTCAGTATAGCTCAAACCAAGGGTTGATATAATCTAAGGAGATTTTCAGACAACACAGTTATAGTGTTACTATTCCACTTTATTTGCTATGGCTGCCTCCTCCTGAATCCTGGAATCTGCAGTTTAGGGAGGGGCATTTACAACTCTCAGCCAGAGAGATTTTAGGCCTCACTAAACTACAAACCCCAGAATTCCACAGGAGGAAGCCAGAGCAGTTAAAGTGGAATAGTAACACTATAACAGTGTAGTCTGAAAATCTCCTAAGGCTCAGAAACCTGTAGCTGCTGAATACAGTAGGACCCCTGTATTCACTGATTCATTATGCATGGGACACAAAAAAGAACACCTACCATAAAGTCTTGCTAGAAAATGTGTCCTCTCTAGCCATTTTCTAGGTCCTCCAAGGCAACTCTATGATACTTTAAACCAGAAGCTTCATTATTTTCAGTGGTGTTTGCTATTATCCACGATTTTTGGTATCCATGCCACACACACACACACACACCGAACCAATCCCCAGTAGATATGAGGGTCCTACTGTACCAAACTCCTATCCTCTCTAGTCACCATGACCAATGGTCTAAGGATGATAGGGGATTAGTTGAGCAGCATTTGGAGGCACACAGGTGCCTCAGCCCTTACAATCCAGCACTCTTGTTTCCCAGAACAGCCAACCAGCTAGATCAGAGCTTGGGCAAGTTACTTTTTGAGCTACAAACACCAAGAAATCCTTAACTTTAGGTCAGATGCCCCGGGGAAACTCATAGGTAGAGCAACAAAGGCAATGGTTTTCTCTTGTCTGTCTCCAGCACCAGCTAATTCAGACATCTCTGTACATGGAAATCCCATTAACAGTGTGAATAGCCACTTATATGGATCATAAGTATCTGAAATCATTTATTTATTTAAAACTTCAGTTGAGATAATAGACATCAATGCATCATGCGGCAGTGAACCTCACATGTTAGCTAGGTATTTTATGCAGAATTCCTTGCTTTTTTAAAGAACCAGTCATGTCCCTACTGTCTTTGGGAAACCATGGCTTCTAAGGACTTTATCACACTGCACTGTTATAGCACTGTTATTCTACTTTAACTGCTATGACTGCCTCCTGTGGAATTCTGGGGTTTGTAGTTTAATGAGGCCTAAAGCTCTCTGGCTGAGAGTTCTAAATGCCCCTCCCTAAACTGCAAATCCCAGGATTCCACAAGAGGCAGCCATAGCAGTTAAAGTGGAAATATATTGCTATAATGTTGTAGTGTGATAATCTCCTTTGAAAGGAAGATGGAATATACTCTTTATCCCAGCCATTCCCAACTCTAGGCTCTATTCAGATGAATTGGACTATGACTATCATCATCCTAAGACAGCATGGCCAATGGGCATGTTGGCTGGGGTTGATGGGGTTGTAGTCCAACACATTTAGAAGGTACCAAAGATGGAGAGGTATCTTTTATGTTACTGTAAACCTCCAACAAGTTCCTCCTTGCCTGCGCCTCTTTCTCACACCCCTCCGGTATTTTTTTCTAAGTAGAATATCCTCAAATAGCTTGTCCTCATAGAGAAGATGCTACAACTGACTGATCATATTGGTTGCTCAAATGATCAAAAGACTGGAACATTTTCCAATGTAGTAGACACCCAGCTGTTCAAACGGGTGCTTCTCTGTGATAACATTATTCTGGGAAGCAAGGGAGTGAAGAAGGGGGTGGTGAGGTAGAAGGAGGAGCCCTCTCTTGTCTTTCTTCAGAGCCATTTGAACTTTCTAAGTGACAAAACCTTTTGTGCCCTACTCCACCTCCAGAGACCAAGGGCCAGGGATATGCCTTTATTCTCCCCCCCCCCAAAAAATGTTCTGCAAACCTCTTGTGGTCAGTCTCCCATACTGACCTGATTTGGGCACAAGTAAAGGTCCACCCCAACCATCTGAGTGTGCAGTTCAACTGGCATATTTGTGGGAAAGCTTGACAAGACAACTGCAAGAAAATAAGACACATCCTTATCCTCCTGTTCTTTATTAATGGTCTACAGGAGTCACTGCCCATCTTTAATATTTTTGGGTGGGCCAGCAGGGAGGAGAGAACCTTGTAAAGAATCAAACAGAGAAAGAACTGCAGACAAGTGAATGAAAGCCAATCACAGGACCACAGCTGTGACGCTAAGCACACACAAGAAAAGGGAGCAGCGGAGAAGAGAAGGGCAGAGACAAAGGGTCTGGAAACAAGCTGATCCTTCAGGCAGGCAAAGAACATCGAGAGAGCCTAAAGCAATCACCTTTGTGCTCTCAGAACAGGCCCTGTGCAGTCTGTGTGTGTTTGCATGAATCTAGCCATGCCTGTGTGTGCACACACTTGTGTATGTGGGTGTGTATGATGCCCAGATGGCCCAGGAAGGGAGGCAGAGGATAAATGATTCATTGGCACTGTATAAAAGCATCAGTTGCTCATGGGTGGCCAAGCAAGAAGGGGGATATGTAGGTCATCTCCAATGGATGCCAAAGATGCCATTACACCACTCTCCCCCACCCCACCTTTCCCTCTACAATCCTTTGGTTTGATGACTGGAAAATAAATCAGCTTTGATAGCCTTTGGATACAACATGAATTCAATTAATTTGCTTTAGCCAGGGCTTATGTTGTAACCAGAAAACAAGTCTTCAGCTCAGAGAAACAAGAAATAATAACAAAGGTAAGCTTGCTGACAAGGTGTGGAAGGTGGGACCAGTGACAGCTGGTGGCTCTGCTGACAGTTTGCTCTGGGTTTTAGCCTGAACTTTAAGCAAGCTGTCAAAGATACTGAACCTATTTAGTGGATAGGGTTCCACATCTTGGATAGCTCCTTCAAACCTCAGAACAGATCCACTGCACCACTGACATGAGAGCTACTAGCTGTCACTGGGTGGAACTTAGTCTGTGGCAGAGAGAAATGGTGGTGTCATAGGATGAGCAGCTGACAGAAGCTGGAGACAAATGAACAGAAAGCCTGGTTTAAGAAGAATGATGGTGCAAGCTATAGGGGTGCTGCACCCAAACCAAAGCCCATACTGACCCAAGGCCAGAGGTGGAGCATACTAGTTAGGATACAAATGAGTGGGAGGGTCCCAAACCAGGACATGCCCAAAACAACATGCCTTGAACCAGATTCACCTGAGGAATCAGATCGCTTTACAACAGGGGTCTCATGGTCCCTGATGCTTGTTCACTAGCACAGGCAGTGTACAAAGTGTGAACTGACAGAACTGGTAGTGTCCAGGAAGAGAACAAGCCCTTTAAGGTAGGAATGGGCAAGCTCCAGGAGCCAGGGACCATCCCCACCCCACCCCTGAGCCATTACAGGTGTGATGTACCAAGCACACACACATTCAATCAATAAATTTCTTTATTGGCAAGTATTCGTGTGTCAGGAACATAGAACAAAGCCGAAACTGAATACAGCTAGAGCAAGCCCCCCAGATAAACCCCACAGCGTGAGAAAGGCCTTTAGGGAGCATAGATGCCTCCCTCTCAGAGCAGCTTGCACCTGGAAGCTATGACCTTGAGCTGCTGTGGAGAGAAGCATTCCCAGGCCAACAAGGCGGGCTGGCCTCTCTCCAAAACTCCAGAGGCCTAGGCAAGGAAAGCAGCCTCATGTCAGGGTCCTCCATGAATTCCACTCCAAAACCCAGAATTCAGGGATGACCCTGACATACCGCCCACCCGAAGAAAAATCCCCCCTTTTCAGCCCAGCTCATCAGGAAAGCGGGCATGGAACTTTCGTAATAAGCGCGGAGCATTCACATATTCACAACTAACCCACTTGGCATGCCCTAATGGCAAATGTTTCCATTTTACCAAGTATTGCAAAGCCCCCCTGTGAACCCAAGAGTCCAACACTTCAGAAATTTTAAAATGCTGATAGTTGTCGACCAGGATAGGATGGGGGGCAGGTCCCGGGTCCAGATGATGACGGTCTGGAGGGCACGCCAGCTTGAGCAAGCTAGAATGAAACACAGGGTGAACATTACGGTACAGTTTGGGTAGCGTCAGTTCAAAAGCCACCGGGATTATCACTCAATCAATAGGAAAAGGACCTATGTACTTGGGCCCCAACTTCTTTGAAGGTTGGGGACTTTTAAGAAACTTGGTGGACAAAAAGACTAAGTCCCCTATGGCGTACTCCGGGGAGGGGTCCCATTTTTGGTCAGCATGATGTTTGTATTGTGCTTTTGCAAAGTCCAAGGCCGAAACAACTTTTGGCCAGGCATCTTTAATTTTTTGACTCCATTGGGTCACTGAAACCGGATCCTTGGAGGTCCCCTCCCCTAGTGGTAGAGGATTAAAGTCTTGCCCTGAAACAATCTTAAAAGGGGAGAAGCTGGTGCTCTGGTGACTGGCGTTGTTATAGGCGACCTCCACAAAAGGCAAGAGCTCCACCCAGTCAGATTGTTGGAAGTTCACATAACACCTTAAATATTGTTCAAGAATCTGATTAGCACGTTCACACTGCCCATCACTCTGGGGATGATAGGAATTGCTGAACCCCAATTCGACTCCCAGAAGGTTTGTGAATGCCTTCCAGAACTGGGAAGTGAACTGAGCCCCCCGGTCAGACACTATCTCAGCAGGAATCCCATGTAGTCTGTAAATGTGTTGAATAAACAGCCTGGCTAACTGATCCTTGTCAAATCCCTGCCAAATCCAAGCCAAAAATGGCCAAAAGTCCTCTTCTGATTTTGTCGTCCTCCTTTCTGGAAAAATAAAGCACAGAGAGGGTTTCCTAAACCTAGAGTGTCAAGGAGGCACAAAAATAGCAACAAGTGACACATGGCCCACCCCATCCTTTAAGCTTTTCAGGAAAAGAGAGGAAACCTGAGATGGGTAGTCTGGATCAAAACAAAGAAGAAAGCCTCAGGTTCTTCAAATCTAACCTGGCCCCATCTGCAGCATGTTTGGCTAAACCAGGCTAAAGCACCCATTACACCCCAAGAGAGCCTAATCATGGTCCGGTCAGGACATTTAGAGCTGTTTAATGTCAGATCTCAGCCTGGGAACTTATGAAGTACAGTTGTCCCTTCATATTCGCTGGGATTTCATTCCAGGACCCCCTATGGATACCAAAATCTGTGGATACTCAAGTCCCATTATATGCAATGGCATAGCAAAATGGTGTCCCTTATATAAGATGGCAAAATCAAGGTTTGACTTTTGGATTATTATTTTTTTAAGAATATTTTCAAGTGAATACTTAAATCTGTGGATACCAAATCTGTGGATACGGAGGGACAACTGTACTAATCATGTGTAAACAATTGTACAGTTATAGCACTTCAATTCTGCTTTAACTGCCTTTGGAATTCTAGGATTTGTAGTTTTATGAGATGTTTAGAATTTTCTGCCAGAGAGCTGTAAGGCCTTCTCTAAACTACAAATCCAAGATTTCCATAGGACACAGACAGGCCAACTAAAGTGGTGTCAAAGTGCTGTAACTGTGCAGTATGAAAGAAACTCAGTGGAACTCTAGATCTTGTCCAAATAAATTGTCTGTGGTATGCCAACCAGTGTTCTGCAACTGCCACCTGTCCCCACCTGCAGCATATCTGGTTAAGCCACCCACTGTATCCCAAGGGATCATGTTCATGGTCAGGTCAGGACATTTAAAGCTGTTTAATGTCAGCCTGAGAACATTTGAAGTACTAATTGTATGAGAAATAGCATTAAGATCGTGTGTTAAATTTAAAACAAGCCCATGAACTTCACAAGTTCCCCTCCTCTCACCATTCCATGCAAACACTAATGGGAAACAAGTATGTTCTTAAGGTGATACTGTAGGTTTTCAACTCTTCACTCCAAATCTTAAACCTCCCTTCATATTCTGGTTGATCTCTTTATTCTACAAAGTTACTTATTCTGTTTCAACTTCTCAGTAGTAAATATCTATAAAATGAGGTGCTATGTGTCCAACCAGCCAAAGGCTGATCGCTACACAGCTGATAGCAGAGGCACAACACAATCAAGCTAATTACAGGCAAAGGAACCAAGGTAGCATGGACTGAGATACTAACTTTACTAACAAGCATATATAAGTTCAAAATCCAAATAACAAGGTATAGGTCTGGCAAACAGAGTTCAGAGTAGTCCAGTAGAATCCAAGTCAGGCAAACAGAGTTCAGAATAACAAACACAGTCTGGGTCAAACACAGTGAGCAGGAACAAGACAGGTCACCAGGTAGGTCAGATAATCTCCCACAATGCTTGGAAAACAGGACTGCATATTTATAGCTCACCAGCTAATGCAGTGGCTGCTTAACTATTTGCTGCTTGCTATACATATGCTGAGACTGCCTCAAGCCCTCCTTTTCTTGTTTCTGTGCTGAGGAGGTAGGTATAGGTAGGTTGTGCTCTGTATATGAAGAGCCAGAACCCTCTGCAGGAGCTGGTACTGCACTATTGTCTGTCACTGATGCCTGTGGCTCTAGAACATATTCCTGCTCTGGTTCAGCAGGTCCTGGCATGTCTACTGTTTCAGTCTCTGAGTCAGTCCATTTCCATGTTCCGGAAGCAGGAAATGACACTATAGCTGAAGCCACTTTCTTGTCTGGGTGGCCCACCTAAATTGAACTTCTTGTGGCTAAATGTGATCATTTTGGGAGATGGATATGTACTCTACACATGCTTAGAGATGCACATTACTATTACTTATGACAGAACTCACCCAATCATAATTTGTGATATTATGTAATATCAGCATCATGATGCATTCCATCTTGGATTTGTGTTTATCACCACTGCTTTGTTTCTAACAGGGGGACAAAGGCAGAGGCAGTGGCAATGCTAGGCTGTGATACAGCTCCAGATCCAAACTCTTAAACTGACTGTTTCACATTTGGCAAAGAATCATTAAGGGTCTGAAGCAAAATCACTTCACGTATGTGCATTGCAAATGAGACTTTTAAAATTTCCTTCAGAAACTGAGGGGTTACATCAACAAACAAGTGAGAATGTTCAAAGATGGCAGAGTTTGACTGCTTAGTCATGGCAACTATGACGGTGGCACAGGTGCAGAAAATATAAATTAATTCATAATCAATCTTGGTTTGAATTATGAAAAACATTAAAGTATATTGGTTCTAAGACAGGGATCATTATACATTCAAGAATTATGAACTTACTAGATTTGACTCACAAAGCAACTAATTTCAAGTTTGGTGGCATCATTATTTGTTATGTTTTCCAGAGATGAACCCTGCCTTAAACTGAGTCCTACTTGTTTTCTTCTTGCTGGTCTGCCCTTTTAAATTCTCTGATGACCCTGAAGCCTATGCTAAATCTTCCATGCATTTTGCTTCCCTCTCTGTTTTTCTTGGTTCTGTAGCTATTAATGGCAGCTTCACACATAAACTTTTGTGCTGGTTTTGTGCAACGTTCTGTGAATGCCTGCAATCCTGTATCTGATGTGGAAAGTCAAAACGTCTATTGACACACATATAGTAGGCCCTTAGTATCTACTGCGGCTTGGATACTAAGGACCCCCCATGGATACCAAAATCTGTGGATGCTCAAGTCCCATTATATACAATGGCATAGTAAAATAGCAAAATCAAGGTTTGCTTTTTGGGTGTTTTTTTTTTAATATTTACAAGCGGTGAATGGTGGAATCTGTGGATGCCAAATCCATGGATACTGAGGGCCAACTGTACATTCTCACACCAAAGTAATGCTTAGCTATAAACTTTTAAGGTCTACTTGTCCATCTTGGAGGGGGCAAACTGAGAAAGTAGCCTAAAGTTTTAAAAACTGCTTTTACAGCTGAGGACAAATTTGTCTGTTTCACATTTTCATACAAACCAATCAAATTTATATTCTCAAATAAAACAGTGAGTTGAAATGCAACTATCCTTTGTTTTTCACATTTCTGCAAGTGTTGTGGTGCAATTTCCCAATGCGGAGGCAAAGGGGATAAATACAGAAATGCATACATTTGGGTAATATCATATGGAAAGGCATGCATTAGAAAAAAAATGCTTGCATAAATACATTTATTAGGTTAAAAACTATCTGCAGAAATGCAGATAGTGGGGGAAATGTGCATGAAAATATCTACAGACTTTCATGCAGTCTTTTAACCAAACATTTGCAAACATATATAGAAATGAGATTTTATCAATTTATATACTAATTAACAGCATGTAATCTCAAAACAACTTACACTAGAAATAAGTATAAAACACTTGGAAAAAAATCTAAAATACTTTAAAAACCAGAATTAAATATTAGAATAGTTTAAAAATGTTAAAAACATTCAGTGAAAACAATTGCTAAGGCATGAATGACTACCTAAATGGATACATTTCAGCAGCATTCAAAGATTAACACTGAGTCTTCCGCACTGACCTTTTGTGTTCTGCTTTCATGATGCTGCCAGATGGTAGTCTATTGGTTTTGGAGCAACCAAGAAAGCCTCCAATGAAGATCTCGATGGCTGACTATGCATATACAGAAGACACCAGCCTGCTAGTGATGAAAAATATATCTGGCATAGAACAAACATATATTTAAGAAAAACAAATACCAGCAGCTTTAGAAAGTGAAACACACAGATTATTCTACCTTAGTTGATGTTTTACTTGTACCTAAAAAAGTTAACAACTTGAGATCAAAGAATCTCTCGGAGCTATCCAATGTTTTCACCAAGCTCTACTTAAACCAAAGACATAGATCATCTGTGCTATCAATCCTAAGGCTCCCCATAAATTGATCCAGGTCTTTGTCTATATCCAGCTATGCCAGCTGCAGCAATCACGCACCATGGTACAAATACGCCCTGCAGAGTACTGCAGTTTGTTTCTGTAGTACCACACAGAGACAGAAATTTCAGGCAGGAGATGTGAACTCCCTCTGGGATTTGCTAGCCCAAACAACTGTGTGATGTTGCTGCGTGGTAGATTTGGCCTTGATTTTTGCCTCTCTCCCAAATCTTATACAGGCAAATATGTGAAACACAGTAGCACATCTTTGTTTGCCACTGTGTGAATGCAAGCCAGATTCCAGTTTTGTCTATGCTATCAAAGTGGGGAGATAAAGGAAGACCTGTTATCACACTTTGCACATTTGCCTCTTGCTGTGTAGAAGGAGTACCAAGCAGAGACAAATCCAGAGTGTCAATGAATATGAGAAGTTGCTCCAATTGACAATTTGATCCATGGATTTATTTATCTATTTTCCAAGTACATTAATTGCATAAACACAGTTGTGGCTTGGTTTCCTAACGGGGAAAAATCTCAGTTGCAAACTGCTCTGAAGTTCGTATCTGCACATAGTAATTGCAAGTGTTTCTTTTTCAAGATTCACTTTGTGAAGGGTCTAATTGTATGCTAGCAGATGCTGACTATGGGAAATATGTATCTTGCTTAAACTGTGGGTGACCAAAAAAAAAGCCCCACCTCCTGAACCCCACTCGAGGACAGGACTATGTAGGCCTTTTGGTTTGCTCTTAACAAAAATAACCTGTTGCATCAGACACAATACAGAAGGCATAATCTTGAAGTAAGAGTTAACTGCCAGCCAGCCTCTGATTGTGCTTTTGGGAGGCACCATCTTGTCCTCCAGCTAAGACAGTTAAATATCTTGAGTCTTATTGTATTTTCAGTGCTTCCTCCAGCCTGGCACACAAGTAACAGCCTCCCTGGGAGCAAATGCCAGTTTGCAAAGAGAAGGGGTGGAATAAGAAGTGAATATGGCTTGAAGAGCTGTTTTTAAGAGTCAGAAGGACAGAATGGTTGAAAAGGACAAACTTCCTGAGCACTCTGAGCCAAAGGATGGCTAACATCCTTCTCCCTCTCTTCTGAGGACTGGGGGACCTAGCAAAGTTTTAAGGATCCTTGGATGGAAGAGAAAAGGAATGAAGTACACTGCCACTTCACCCTGCCAATATATTTGAGGTTCGATATAGATGAATTCTTTCATGTAGTCTGTCCTCAGCCCCTCCATAGGAGATGGAGAAAAGCTATATTTCAATGAGTCACCTCCAAGGACAGAGGACAATGTCTTGCCAGGGTCCATGGACACAGAAGACTTACTTTCAATGCAGCATTCACACATACACACACCTCCCACGCATATGAGCCAGAGGCAGTACTCCTTTAAGAGCTCAGGCAGCTTTCTCAGAAGGGAGACAGGGTATCAGGAAAATCATTATCTGACTTTCAGAAGGCCCCTGCACTTTGTTGAGAGACAGTTCTCTGTAGGAAAAGAGGATAGCCAGGAGCTTCTGCATTGTGCTGTCCAAGGTCCTGATGGTCCTCTGCTTTGCTTTCCTTGGCATAGCTCCAAGCAACTAAAGTAACTGCCTTTGCTGCAACTTGCTTCCTGTGAACCTTAAGCCAGGGCAGGGCACATTCTTGCAGGCACAGAGTTCTAAAGAGGGTGTAAGGACAGGTTGCTTACCTGTAACCATAGATCTTCGAGTGGTCTTCTGTGAATTCACACAGTTGGGTTTATTCCTGCGCCTGCGCAGTGCTTACGGAACCTTCTAGCATCGCTAGGCAGAATGTGCATTGATACATTTTTGGCGGTAACTCCGCCTACCATAACGGTCCCTTAAAAGGCTCTCCCGCCTAAATCCCCTCAGTTCCTTGAATGACGCCGCAATTAGCAGCATCAGGAACATTAAGCAATCGTGCATTAGTAGGACATAGAGGGGAGGAAGGGCGGGTCTGTGTGAATTCACAGAAGACCACTCGAAGATCTATGGTTACAGGTAAGCAACCTGTCCATCTTCTTCGTGGTCTCTGTGAATCACACAGTTGGGTAGATTAGCAAGCTTCCCCAATGGAGGAGGGTATGTCCTGTATGTATGTAGACGAGGACCCCTCATATTAGCCTTGAAAGGGATTCCCCACAAGTTTTTTTTTTTTTTTGCACATTCCGCAACACTGACTCATTCTCACCAAAATTCTAACAACAATGGATATGGTAAACATGACTATAATTATTACACTCACTTATTGAATGGAAGACAAAAGCACAGCCCTCCCAAATGCAGCCTCGTTCCTAGAACGAGAGTCCAGTCTGTAGTGTGAAATAAATGTCAATGGTGAAGACCAGGTTGCAGCACGGCAGACGTCCTCTAGGGGCACCCCCGAGAGGAACGCAGTCGAAGCCGAGACAGCTCTTGTAGAGTGCCCACGAATCCGTGGAGGCAGCGGCTTCTTGGCCAGTTCGTAGCAGAGCGCGATGGTCGAAGTAACCCACTTCGAGAGACGCTGCGGCGAGATCGGAGCACCCCGCTTAGAGTCAGAGTAAGAGACAAAGAGTTGGGGTGATTGTCGAAACGGAGCAGTCCGCTGTATGTAGAAAGCAAGCGCCCTCTGCACATCCATCGAGTGAAGGGTACGCTCGAATTCGTCCTTCGGATCCTGCATTAAAGCAGGCAGAACGATTGGCTGGTTAAGATGAAAACTGGAGACTACTTTAGGAAGAAAGGAAATGTCAGGTCTCAGAACCACCTTATGCTTATGGAAGGAGAGATATGGATGATCCGATCGGAGGGCGCAAAGTTCCCCAGCCCGACGAGCGGAGGTGATGGCTACCAGGAAGGCCGTCTTCCAGGTTAGCAGGCGGAGGTCGGTCGAAGCCATAGGTTCGAAGGGGCGCCTTACCAGCTGAGAGAGGACGAGTTCAAGGCTCCACGATGGCACGGGATCGAGCACGGGAGGATGGAGGTTCATGTATCCCTTCAGGAACCTTTTCACTGTCGGATCCTGGAAAGGAGATGGTCGGTTCCTAGCCTGAAACTCAACGGAGATAGCTGCCAAATAGACACGAAGAGACGAAATCGAAAGCCCGGCTTTCGAGAGTTCAAAGAGGAATTGGAGGACCGTCGGCACCGAGCAGGACTCAATGGTTAGTCCTTTGTCCGCAAGGAACCGTTGAAATCGATTCAACTTGTAGAAGTAGGCCTTCCGAGTGGAAGGTTTTCTCGCCGCATCAATAACTGCCTGCACCTCAGGAGGGAGTAGAGACGGAGGAACAGACTGAGGAAGGACGGCGATCACGGACGGATTCTCCATGCCGTCAGGTGAAGAGAGTCGAGGTCTGGATGTCTCACCCTGCCTTGGTGGGTGGTCAATAGGTCCGGCCGTCTCGGGAGGTGGAGGTAGTGCCTGTCGGAGAGTAGAAGCAGTGGAGCAAACCACGGTTGTTGAGGCCACCAAGGCGTGATGAGAATCGCATCCGCTCGGTCTCGGCGAAGCTTGGCGATGACCCTTGTCAGAAGCGGGATCGGGGGGAAGAGATACAGGAGCGGGCCGTTCCATCGATACAGGAATGCATCTCCCCTCGAATCCCTGTGTTGCACTCTGGAGCAGAACTGGTTGCACTGTTTGTTCTGTGCAGTTGCGAACACATCTATCAGAGGGGTCCCCCAACGAAGGAAAAGGTCGGACGCTACGTGTCGATGAAGCATCCACTCGTGGACGTTGGAACTGGAACGGCTCAGTCCGTCTGCAAGAGTGTTCTCGTCCCCTGGAAGATGGATGCACTGCAGGAAGACGTTCCTTTCCACACACCAATCCCAAATTCGTAGTGTGAGTTGGAGGAGCTGAGGGGACCTGGTACCCCCTTGCTTGTTCAAATAATACATCACGGACGTGTTGTCTGTGAGAAGAAGGACCGTCCTGTTCCTCACCATGACCTCGAAGGAGCGAAGAGCTTTCTGGACCGCCAGAAGTTCGAGAACATTGATGTGTAGCAGTTTCTCGTTGTCGGACCAAACATCCTGAATCATGTGGGATCCGAGGTGGGCACCCCATCCCTGTAGCGAGGCATCCGTCGTGATGGAGACGCTCGGCTGAGGGGGCTCGAATGGGAGGCCTGAGAGGACATTGTTCGGGTCCAACCACCAGTTCAGGGACCGTTGGACGTAGCGAGGCATGGTGAGAAACATGTTCGGTGGGTCGTTGAGGTGGTCGAATGCATTGAGAAACCACTGCTGAAGAGGACGAAACCGAAGCCTGGCCAGAGTGATGACAGATGTAGTGGCTGCCATGTGGCCTAAGAGGACTTGGATGTCGCGTGCTCGGACCCGACGAGATCGGCGACAAACATGAATCAGGGATCGTAGGGTGTTGAAGCGGTCCTCTGGCAGATAGGCCGCCGTGGAAATTGAATCCAAGCGGGCACCTATGAATTGGAGCGTTTGTGATGGGGTTAACTGAGATTTTTCCATGTTGACAACAAGTCCGAGGGTGTGCAATACATTCAGGGTAAAGTCTATGTGCCTGACCAGTTGGGGCCTCGAGTTCGCCACTAAAAGCCAATCGTCGATGTACGGGAAGACAACGACTCCGTGCTGACGAAGAAAGGCCGCCACTGGAGCCATGCATTTGGTGAAGACCCTCGGTGCCGTGGAGAGTCCGAAGGGCAGGACACGGAATTGGTAGGTATCGGTCCCAATCTGGAACGCCAAGAACCTCCTGTGTGCAGGGTGAATACCTATGTGGAAGTAGGCATCTTTGAGATCGATGGATGCAAACCAATCCCCGTGCTGGAGGAGAGGGAGGATGAGGGCAAGAGTGGTCATCCGAAATTTCTTCGGAGTGATGTACCAATTCACTCCCCTGAGGTCGAGGATGGGACGGAGGCCTCCGTCCTTCTTCGGTACCAGGAAGTACCTGGAGAAGAAGCAGCGGTGAAGATGCTCGGGAGGCACGGGTTCGATGGCTCCTTTCTGGAGAAGGGTTTGTATCTCCTCGATCAGGGGAGGGGAGGGGGGCGTGGAGTATGTCCGGCCTGTCGGAGGCAGTTCGTCGAACTCGATCCAGTAGCCCTGTCGTACTATTTGCAGTACCCAGCGGTCCGATGTTATGGAGGACCAGGCCTCCTGGAACAGTGACAGGCGGCTCCCGAACAGGGGGTTCTGAAAGAAAATGTAAACATCAAAATAAGGCTTTGCAATTAAAACCGTTTTCTGCCCTGGTCCTTGGGCCTGTGTTTGGACGGCACTCGGTACCGGGATGTGGAACCCTGACTCCTCACCGAGGACGCAGAGGAGGTCGGTTGATGAAACCGAGAGCGCCTGGAGGTCTGCGGGGTACTATCCCTCCGGTATGGTTGGCTAAAGGAGTAGGTGCTCCAACCCGAGCGGTGTCTAGGGCGATACGCAGAAGACGAGGCTGATGGCATACCATATTTTCTGGCAGTCGTCCTCATCTTCTGCGTAAATTCAAGTTTTTCGTCTGTCGACGCATTGAAGAGGCCTGTGGTATCAAATGGCATATCTTCAATGGTGGCAGCCGCCTGGGGTGAGAGTCCCGACGATCGGAGCCACGCGTGACGCCTCAAAGCAATGGAGCCCGCCACCGTCTTAGCTGCGCAGTCAGCGACGTGCCTCGCAGAATTCATCTGCTGGCCAGCCAGAAGCTGGGCTTCAGATTGGATAGCCTCTGCTAGTCGCTTTCTTTCGTCAGGCAGGTCCTGGATGAGGGGCAACATCCTCTCCCACAACACCTGTTGATAAGCCCCCATGCAGGCCGCATAGTTGGCAATACGAAAGCTCAGTCCAGCGGCAGAGTACAACTTTTTCCCGATGATGTCCAGCTTTCTGCCCTCGGTGTCAGGAGGGGTGGACTGGGGACGACGTTGCCTCCGCGGCTGGGCTGCCTCTACGACGACCGAGTTGGGCTTAGGGTGTTCCCTGAGCCAATCAATACCGTCTCCGGAGACACGATAGAGCCTGTCAATCCGCTTCGAGGTTGAAGGGATAGAGGACGGGTTCTCCCAGGAGTTCTGCGTCAGTTTTGAGAGGGACGGCAGGACCGGGATGCTGGCAGTTGGAGGTGCCTTTGATTTAATCCTTTGATAAATCGGATCCACCGGCTCTGTCTCCTTCTCCGTGACCTTCAGCTCAAGGGCGTGGGACATCCTGATGACTTGTTCCGCAAAGGAACGGACGTCGTCGGTAGGAGACAAGGAGTCCTCATCCAGGAGATCGGGTTGGGGGGACGGTACATATGGCTGGTAGTCCTCCGAAGACTCAGAAGAAACCGAGGAGTCGGACGTCGGATGCGGAGAGCGGTGTGGGTCCTGGAGCGATGTCGTGCGTGGTGGTGGAGATGGAGGTAGCGGAGGCAAGGGCCGGAAGGGGGACACTTGGCAGCTAGTGTCTTTGAGCAAAGGTCTAGTCGGTCCTTTTGCAAAGACAGTACCTTTATCACCCCCATGGAAGGATAGGCGAGGTGGGGATGAAGCCACAGAATGCAAGACAGCAGCCTCCGAAGTGAGATGAAACACTCTGTCCCCTGCAGAGAGTGAGGTGTGAGGCAAGGGAAACGGAGTAGCAAAGGCTGACTTCGCCATTTCATAGGCGCTGTAGGCATGCTCGTCCTCCCGAGCCCTGGAGGTTGAAGGCCTGGGTTCATCCAGAAGATGCGGCTCGTCAGAATCCCCTCGACCGGAGGAGGAGTCTCGGAGCAGCTCCGACCTGGAGACGCAGAGAGTAGGGGAAAGCCCATGGGCATGCTCGACTCCGGTAGCTTCATCAGCCGAGCCCACCTCTACTTCAACGACCTCAAGGGAAGGAGTCGGGGTCGGTGATTTAGGACGGGTTTCGGTCCCCACGTCTCGATCCCGGGAAGGCGTCTGACGTTGCGGAGAAGGCTGGGTCTCCGAAGCAGGTGCAGGTGCGGCCGCAGACGGTACAGCTTCTCGGGCCCGAGAGCGCCCCTTCTCATGTTCCTCACGCAGAGGACGCTTGGCCTTCTTTTTCTTATGGACCTTAGGCTTAGAGCGGTCCGAAGGCTCTCGGGTGCGATCTCCATCCCGAGATTCCGCACGGTCCCGAGGACGGTCTGTAGCGCTCTCAGCGACTGAACCCGAGGCGGCTCGAGTGCCAGAGGTCGAATGCAAGGCATGTTTATGGGAGTGGAGAACCGCCTCCGGGTCCGAAGCAACAGATTGTCTCCGAGATGGGCTTCGGGAGCGTCGGCGCTTGGAAGGAGGTGACTGGGGGGACTTTGGGGCGGGTGATCTTCCCCGTTCCGGAACCCCAGTAAATACCGCCGGCGTCGAAGAAGTCGACGGGATGAGGGCCTTCTCATACAAGAAAGACTTTAGCCTCGAGGAGCGATGTTTCCTGGCCTGAGGCGTGAAGGCCTTACAATGCACGCACGCGTCCACGTTGTGCGTTTCTCCCAGGCAGATGAGGCACCGAGAGTGGCCGTCGGAGCTGGGGAGCTTAGCTTGGCACACAACGCAGCGCTTAAAGCCGGTTTTCGCAGCCATATTAGGGGCAAGAAAAGGCGTCGTCAAGAGAAAGCGGTCAGACCTGAAATCAGAGTCCGTAGCCAAATCCGGGGGAGAGTCAAAGCCGTAGTCAGGGAATCCAAGTCAAGCCAGAAATCACCAATAGCACAAAACCACAAAGCGAAGAGAAAAATCCAAAAACCAGTCCGAGTCAGTATGAGAAAAACGAAAGTGAGCAATGCGAAGGTTCCTTTCAAGCTGCTAGCGCGGCGGAAAAAAAGGAACTGAGGGGATTTAGGCGGGAGAGCCTTTTAAGGGACCGTTATGGTAGGCGGAGTTACCGCCAAAAATGTATCAATGCACATTCTGCCTAGCGATGCTAGAAGGTTCCGTAAGCACTGCGCAGGCGCAGGAATAAACCCAACTGTGTGATTCACAGAGACCACGAAGAAGATCAATCTATGGGGTTGTTTCACACATACATGTTAATTACCTGTCACCTGAAACATCAAGTGTAGATGATAGTTGTGGTGGTGATAGATTTCAGCCACTGTAGATCAACTCTGCGTCTACTGTTCAAATTATGTAGAGTATGATTCTGTGATTCTGAATTTCACTACTACAGTCTACTGTTTTCAATCCTAGTTAAACAACAACAAAAACATACACTCACATGCGCACATCCCTGGTAAAAGAAAATCAGCACATCAGCCAGGCAGTTTAACATAATGCTTGCTAATGTGCTATTTCACTACATGAAAGGAGATTTTTACTGGGAGAGTTTTCAAAAATGTGACTTCCCACTACCCACACCTGTAAACTGGTTGAAGTGACAGAATCAGAATTCTACTACCAATATTTTTTAGAATGGAATATTGAGGTCACTTTGAATGGCATATTTTTCACAGAAATGTTGAGTACTTTTTCACATATTAGACATATGGATGATGCTATATATATAATAAACCACAAATATTCAGCTTTGAGTGGCTGTTGAGTACAACAATATAAAATCAGTTGATAAACAAGCATGCATGTATTAAACAGAACTTAGAAATATTGTGGTGGTGGGGATTCCCTCAGCCAGACATTATGCTGGTTGAGGAACTCTGGGAGTTGTACTCTAAAAAAGTAACTTTTTCCAATTTGGCAAAATAACCCTTTGTTCCCAAGTGATCACAGCTATCTGTTTTAAACCACAGCTACTTCACTTTTTTGAGAATTTGATATGAAAATATGAACAAGCAAGACCTAACCTGTCTCTAGCTTTGAGATTCTTCAGCAGGGGACAAAAATCAGTGGTGTGTATGTTATTCTGCTTTTCACTGGAGGCAAGAAAGGCACCAAGAACATGAAGTTGGATGCAGCCAGAGCAATAAACTGAATAAGAGAGGCAAAATTGTCACTGGGCAACTTCAAGAAGATTCATATAAAAAGCAACCCCCTGGAGAAAATAGGGTCACAAGCACACACAGCCAGGCACATGCTTTAGCAGGATCTTGAAAACAAATGTCTTTGAAATCTCTTGTCTGGTGGCATTAGGGAGAACCTGGTAATCCAAACTCATGGCTTGCACAGCAAAGGAGGGAGAGACAGGATGAAAAAGGTTTTGATGATGCCTGGAGATAAGCACAGTCATGGGATGCATCTGGAGTTGCCTTTTTCAAATCCACTGTTTAAAAATGTCATTTCCTTGCATGTGTAAATCTAATTGTTCTATCTCGTGTTGGTTAGATTGGCTTCTTTGTAAAGCACTGGTTTTTTTTGTTTGTTTGTTTTTTAATGTTGAATTAAGAACATCGAGAAAAACACACATAAGGGTGAAGGATGCTTTCTGGGCCAATGACCCATGAGTGCAACTTTTCCCTTTGTCATGATTAGGACTGACTCAATATTTCATGGATTTTTATTTTTGTCATCTCCCAAACCATCTATTCAAAGAGGCATTCTCCTCTGAAATATGGTGGCCTCTTTTCCAGACACCTCTCCATTGTGTATGTGTGTGTGAGAGAGAAAGAGAGAGAGAGAGAGAGAGACTTTCAGCATAGCATTTCCTATAAAACAATAGAATCTCAGTTGCTGCAATACATCTTCCTTTGTAGGATTTAATCCTTATTGCAAGAACTCCCTTTGTGAATCATAATGTGCTACTGTGACAATTACATAATACTACATGCTGATGACCAGCTCTATTACATCATTGGCATGTATAAAAGGAAATGAAATGGGTCAAAGAATAAACCTCAGAACACACAGAATCTCTGCAACTGTAACTGTTATTGTTATTACTATTTTATTAGCCTATTATTCTGATTCTTTTTATTATTATCACCATTAATTCACTTATATGCCTCCTGTGATTATCTGTGTAATTAAACCTATTAAAAATCCATTAGAAAGCTAAAGATAAAAGGCCATAGAACAGCACACCATTAAAAAACCCTTGCTGTCAGTGCCTAAAAGCTTGTTGAAATAGAAAAATGTTCATCTGCCAATGGAAAGGCAACAAAGAGGACAAACATCCTGGCCTCCATAGAGAAGGAGTTCCAAAGCTTTGGAGCAACCACCAAGAAGGCTCTATTTCATGTTCCCATAGATGTGCCTGTGAAGGTGACAGAACTGAGAGAAGGGGCTCCCAAAAGATGCTTAGGCAGCTCCCCCAGAAAGACTGGACCCAACCCATGTAGGGCTTCATAGGTTATAACTAGCACTTTGAACTGAGCCCAGAAAAAGACTGTAGCCAAAGGAGTTGATGTTACAAGGGAATTGTGTAACCTCTGTAGCCAGCTCCACTCCATAGTCTGGTTGCAGCTCTTTAGTTTAGTTTCTGAGCACTTTCTGAGTCCCATGCAGAGCACTTCACAGTAACCGAGACAGGATAATAATCAACACATGTGTTACTGTGGCTAATTAATCTCTGCGAACAGATGCAACTGGTGTACTAGCTTTAACTCTGTGCTACAAAAACCTGGGCATTCAGGCTCAGGGCTAAATCCAGGAGCACATGCAAACTGTAAACATGTGTCCCATGTAATTCAACCTAGAATAGGGATGTAACCCTATCCAGAACTGGTTGAATTTCTATTCCCTGATTTGGTTTTCAAGTTACTAGAGCATCTTTATCTTGGATTACATTTGGATTACATTTACATATGTGTGCCCTTATCCAGTTCATTACTGATGACAGACACTAGTTTAGAACTGAAACAGCTTCCTTGGATTTAGGTGGAAAGGAAGAATAAATAGACTTGGATGTCTTCAGCAGAGAGATTGCGAACATGCAGTGAGGCTGGTAAGCCTCTACAAAAATGGCATTGGGCAGCACATGAGGTGGCAGTAAGCCCACCCACCCACCCACTTCTGCCTTGCAAAGGAAGGCATCCACAGTGGGTTGACTCTGTGGCTCATAGTTTTTGTGTATGTTAAATATGGTTTGGGGGTGGGGCTAGAAATATTCTCTATTTTCCCACTTCCATAAGGGTCCAGCACCCCTAACCCCAGCAAATGTGGAGGCCAACTGTATATAAATATACAAATATGCCAACTTCAACTGTAAGACTTGCTGGCTCTGCTTCCATCAAGCACCACAAATCCCAAGACTGCCTTTGCTGTGATCTGTCTAACTGACTTGCTTTGTATGTAAACATTTGTATAGTCAAACAAGAAAGGGACAAACCTTTGAGGATCTGCTAGCTATATCTTGGAACGTCTAAGTTCCAATCTCTGCCTCCCACCTCTTTCAACCAAAATTGGTGAATTGTCTTTTAATAGCCATGCTGAACTGTGGCAAGTAAGATAGGGGAATGTGGAGACTGCAAACCAAGGACAGAGGAACTAGTGTCCAAAAGAGTGCATTGCATGTGGATTTACTACTAACATGTGCCAGTCATAAACTATCTATGAGAGTGCTCTGGTACAGATAGGCTTTTATCATGCAAACGTTAAAGCCATGATAATTCTTATTTATATTGCCAGAGTTTCTTTTTGTGTAATGACTGCACAGAAATATGAATAAGGTATGTTCCAATTATTCTTTGAAGAGGATTCAAGGCTCCATTTACAAATCCACCAGAGATTATGTGAGCCAGGTGATAGGGACCTGGGTTTCGATCCAAGATCTTCATTTGTGCTGGCTTTTGACAATTTCATGGTAGAACTCAGTTCATCACACTAGTTATATATGTTAATGTACGGAACTAAAAGAGTCCAAAAACTTGTTTTCTAAAAGAGATCCTGAGCTGTGCCTAGAAAACAGCTTGTTTGTCCAAATAAATGGAAGCTTCCCCACCAAAAGAATCTGGCAGTGTCCATATTGTTCTATAAAACTTTCCCTTTACCCCCTGTGACTGGTAGGTTGCTTATTTTTAGCTTGAACTACAACCCTATTTACCCAGTGACCTAGGTGTAAGCCCCACTGAACTCAGTGGGAGTTAATTTGGAGTGGAAATGCATAGGGTTGTGTTGTCTATGCTGACACTGTTCTTCTGAAGAACTTTTAGTGGAAGTCAGGAGAGACTCAAAACTCATGAAAATCAAACTGAGGTGAATCAAAGGAAAGCCACATCAAAGTGCAAATGGAAACTCATGAACATTCAGCGTGAGCCAATACATTCAGTATTCATGAACCTAATAGCTTATTGTATAGAGTCTATAGACAGCATTATGTGGCTCCACTAGGTGGCTTTCGGCAAGTCACTTTCTTTCTCCTTCACTTCCCATAAATCTTGGCAGTGGGACTGTAGCTCAGTGTCGGGGAACCTGCTTTGCATGCATGTAGCTCTCAGCAAAATCCCCAGCACTGAAAGCATAACAGAAAAGACCTTTGCCTAGGTCCTTGCTGCTTCTGCTCAGAGGGGTTATAGTGACCAATCTCCTGGTTAGACTGGGACATATGAGATTCAGGTTTTACCCACCCACTGCAAAGTACTGAGTCATGAAACTCACCAGGTTTCCTTGAGGCAGTTACTCTGTCTCAGGCTGACTTACCTCACAGGGTTGTTGTGAGGCTGAAGTGGGAAGAAGGAGACCTCATGATCATCGCCACCATCATCAAACATATTAATATATTAAATTAAAACATGCTTGTAAATATGCCTACATGTTGCTCATCCACATCCATACACAAAATTCTGGCCTAATTAATGGTCTGCACATTGTACATTGTTGGTTATGGAGAAATTGAAGACCCCGCGCAACATGGCTAACATGGAAATGCAGCATTCTGGTTTCTTTGTATGTTAGTTTCTTTTTCTGGAAGGTTGCCTTTACCAAGAGCAGTGGAGGAGGAGGGATAGAGCAAGCTGTCCTTCCTCCACAAGCCCACTGACTCACCTGCATGAAATTCCCAGTGACCTATGGTGAATTAATTCAAGGCTGAATTAAAAGGAAAATGATCTGCTGTACTAGCATATTCACAAGCTTGCTAATAGAAACACCACATTATATGTTTTCAGCACCTGCGCTGACAGATTCCTGGAATGAGCCTAAATTGCACTGTCAAGCCTTACAAATGTAGGATATTTAGCAGATTTGGGGAGCTACAGAATATCTGCAGTGTCTCTGTCATTCATTTTATAGCTATTGTTGCTGTGCATATTCTCTTTTTTCCTTCAGTTTCAGAAATCTAATTTTTGTTTCCCAGAAATAATGCAAGCTTTGAAGCAACCTCCTCACTGAGCTGACTTTGTATAGTTTCCTATTCCTTTCTCATTTCTGTATCATTAAGATGTCACCTGCCTCGTCTCCCATGATGCATATCAGGAAATTAACTTGCTATTTTCCCTTTCTGTTTGCCACTTCCAGTGTCACTCAAACCTGCTCAAGTTGAGATACTTTGGATGACATGAGTTAGTCAGCAAAGGTAAATCCAGGGCCACATTTGCTTTGTGCATTAAAAAAAACGGTAAAAAGAAAATTAAAAGAAATCTGCAACAAGAACAACTCAGTCTTGTAACCTGTGTAAATTACAGGTTAGAACCAGATTCATTCATGCTTAGAAAAGACCCACTGAAATTGATAGGGCATAAGTTAGTGGTATAAATAAAGTAAATTGGCCAACGTTTTACATTTTACATATTTTTTCTGTTTCTGGTACTCATGGGAAGGCACATACACAGAGAAATATTCTAAGCCATTGAAGTCGCTGGCCAAAACTAAACTGCGAGTTTAGTCCAAAGTAATACACATTGCCATCTAGTCTAGGGTCTAAAATTAAGTTCCACAGGCCATATCTATCAAGTAAATTGGGGCAGGAAGCATTAAACAACCCTTCTGTCCCTGACAGTTCTTAGAAGCTGGAGTCATTTGTTTTAAAAGTGAAAAGCCTCTTTACCATTTTCATTCCAATCCTCTTTTCAGTCTCATCAGTCTTAAAATATTACAGCTTTCAGTGTTTTTTAAAAGAGCCTTGCCCAACATGGCGTCCTCCAGTTATGTTGGACAACAAACCCCATCATCCTCTGCCAGTATGGCTAACAGAGTTGCAGTTGTACCCATGTCAAGGGCACCAAGAGGGTATCTTCATTACACAGGTATAATAGTCTGATACTACTTAAATGTCATCACTGCATCCTGTGCAATCATGGGAACTATGAGAAACTTCATGTCACAGTGAGTCATTGAGTCACAGAATCAGAGTTGGAAGAACTAGTTGAGATATCCAGTCCACTCTAGTGAACTATAGCACTAGGGCTTTCTAGCAGATGATGCCAAGCACCTCAATAAATTGCAAATCCAAGTATTCCATAGGATGGAGCCATGGCAGTTAAAGCTGTATCAAACTGCTGTAAGTGTGTAGTATAAATGCCTTCTAGGTCAGGAAGTACAACCTAACTTATTTTTTTAAACAAACCCTCTTCTGGAACTATCTAGTGCTAGGATTCAAACTAGGTCTGACTGTCAGTCAGTCTGTCTGACTGACAGTGGTTCTTAACCTGTGGTTCATGGACCCCCAGCGGACCATAATGTCCTCACAAGGGGTCCGTGAAAGCTTGAAGGCTGCTTGGTCCACCTTCTCCCTGCAGGGGAGTGGCCGTGTGACAGAAGCCAAGGCAAAGGCTGGCTGGCTGCCCATTTGACCCACTAAGCCACAAACTTGCAGGAAGAAGCAGGAGAAAAGTCTTCTTTTCCCCTCCAGTGCCCCTGAAAGAAAGTTTAATGGATGGTATAATTGTATTATTATTATTATTATTATTATTATTATTATTATTATTATTATTGGGCACTGTTGTTCTAAATCTTGAGTTAAGTCTTGGAGGTCTGCGGCAAGAACGGATATTTAAAGGGGGTCTCTGGTAAAGAAAACGTTAAGAGCCACTGATCTAAAGATCCTAGTCCCAATCATAAAGATGGGAAGACTGGTTGTGGTGCTCAGTGGTGAGAGAGTGGCAACAGACGCAGTGCTTACAAGTATTATCATGCTCTTACTTCACAAAAGCATCTGGCTTTGAACTGAAAATAAAGCAAGACTGTTCAGCCCGCTGAGAAAAACCTGGCCTCTCAGCCATGTTTCACAGTCCCCCAGGGGTTTGATAAGCCTCTCAATATACCCCCCCCCATCTGTCTGGGAATTCAAAAACAGGGATGGGGGTGTGGAGTTTGTCAAGAGCCTGGCAGCCCATCACACAGGGGAGGTAAGAGTGTTTGGCTCAGGCTGATCTGTCATAAATTGCTTGGGCTCTAAGAGAACATTTGCTTACATGTGTCACAGATCAAACCAATTTTTTTGGGTTGCGGGGAATAGGGCATTTTTAAAAAATCCTGTTTTGAGGAACAGCTGATGCTGCTGATAACTGAGTAAGGCAGCTCAGATCTCTCCTGCTGCAATTACAGAGGGGTTCTCTTCCGCTCTTCATTCCAACACTTTGTCTTGGGAGTATTTTAGGAGCATCTAGTGATGGAGCTTTCAATGTTTCATGGGAGAGATAACTTCACAGCAATAGATCTCACTGCCAATGAACTCTCTTGGCTGTTTGCCCTCAGTACTCCTTTGTTATCTCCTGCCCATTATTCTTTTCTACTCTACTGTGGCTGCTGAAAGCCTCTCCTCCAACTCTTACCTTCCCCAGGCACCGTATATCTTGTCTTGCAATATACCCAGGGCTTGGGATCATTCTAATCGCTCTCCCATCTGTCAGGGGCAGCACACTGAGATTATAGGGATGAATACAAAACCCCAAAATGGGGCTGTGTGCTTTCATCTGTACAAAAGTGGAAGGCAAGGGTTAAATTCTAACAGCAGAGTTTGGAAATGTTACTTTGTCGGAATGCAACCTGCACAACTCCTCAGCCAGCATGGTCTGTAACCATGCTGACTGGGATTCTGGGAGCTGTAGTTCCAAAACATTTTTTTCAAGCCACTGACTGGGGGGCTCTGGCAGCCTTGCCCAAGTTCTATGAATGAGTGATGACAGAACTGAAACCCAGAGTTCAGAAACTTAGACAAGTACATTTATGACATGCTGAAACCATCCATAACAGAGCAATGGCAGGATGATCCTCTGGGATCACGTCACTATATTTAGCCCTATTAAAAGTACCTTTCCAAGCTTTACAGTCAAAGATGGGCACACCTTACAAACTTTAAAGATGGGATGGCTGAGACCACACACTGATGAGGCACAGCGTGTTTTTCATAGAGATCCCTTGTTAGATTGCTTCATATTTTTCCAGTCTGAGCCTTGGAACTAAAAACATAAAAATAAACCAGGTCCCTGAGCTGAACTATGGCTCAGATTGAGAGCTCAATCAGCTGCTTCCAGGAAGGGTGATGGTGAGCAGAGATATGATGGGGAAGGAGATGGTGTATAACTTGTTCCATGTCTATTATCTTTCCCCTCCAAAACACAACCCTCTCAAGCAGCCTTTACATCAAGATCAATGGTTCCCAAACTTCAACTCCCATAAGCCCCAACCAGCTTGGTCAACAGTCAAGAATTCTGGGAGTTGAAGTCCAAAACATCTGGAAGTCTGAGAACCACTGCTCACAGAGATTTTAAATCACAAGCAGACGAGCATATGAGACACATGGAGTCAGGTAGCAGCTTGGAAGAAATCACTTCTCTGCATAATCACTTCTCTGCATACCCTATTTCTACTGATAGATGTTTGAAATTTCCTTTCAGGAAAAGCTTTTCCTTTTCAAAAAGGTCTCCTGGGCTACAGTTGTACTTGTAAGGTGTAGCTTGACGATAGTTCATCAATCTCTTGTGGTGAGACCATTTCTCATCATCAACCTTCAAGCAAGCCTGAAGCTTACCAGAGAGAGAAAAGGCTCTTGGTCCTCTCAAAACCAGGGATCTCTCAGTCTGAAACCTTATTGTCAGTATCATCCCCATACTTGACATCTTGAGCACATGTGACAGGCAGGAAATCTGTTCCGTGATTACACCTGGTGTTGGAAGCCATCTTTTTTGTTTCAGAAACATTGCAAGGTTAACAGCCACAAGCCAAGGCTGTGCTGATAACCTCTCTCAGATTTATCTCCATTCCTGAAACAGCAGGCCAGGAGGGTGACAGTGCCAGCTGTCATTTCCAATGAAGTACCTGATGACTACAGCACTCTCATTGCAAAGAAGGCAGCCGATTGCTCCATGGCTGGGCGTGGAAGTGGGAGAGTAAGCAGCATTTTGGAACTGTTAGCCATCTGAACCTTTGGCAAAGCTTCAGATGCCCTGCAGGGAATACAGTCTGCTGTGTATACACACACACACACACACACACACACACACACACTTCTGATGTATTTTTATAACAGCAGATTGTGGGTTTATTTATTTAGCTTCTCTTTCCTACCCCCTTTCACCATATGCTCAACTATTTTGAGTTAGCTGATGAAATATGACTGCCCTCTAGAATTCACTTACTGTATATTTATTGCCTGCCCTCAATGTATGCACAGCAGCATGAACAGAATAGAATTAGAAGTAATCTAGTTAAGTGGAAAGGGATGGGTTCATCACAATATTCCTGAGACTGGATGCTGTGCATGGCCATGTCACACACAGAGCTTAAGACATGGTGCAGGGATTAAGCACTACCACTATGAAAGCTAGCAATGGGTAGAAAGAACTAGAGAGAGACAAATACACCTATTTTATTTCCTCATTTTTCCAGGCTTAAACTTCCCTCCTGTTTCTACGCCAGTTTGTAAATTTATTTTAAAGACCTGCACAAAAAAATTATATGAATTTGTATATGCATTTCCCCTAACATATATACAATTTGCATGCACTTTTGCCCACTTTGCCATTTTTGCAAGCAGTTTTCCATAAAACAACATTTCTGCACATTATTTGCACTAACATATGTATTTTTGTGTGCACTTGTTTTGTATACATTTTGTACATTTTTTTAAACTGCAGAATTGCATCACAAAATTATAGAATCATGAATACTGAGGGATAACTGCCTTGCAGTCCACAGTTTAGTTCAGGAAATGCAAACTTGTAGGTTCATGTTCAAATCTGAACTTGACTAGGAAACACTGCTCATTCATGTGGTTAATGATTTTAAACTTAGGGTTGAAAATTAAAACACACCCCCACTTATAAACCTTTGGTTGAAGAGAACAATTAAGTCACTTCTAAATGTGCCTGTCTGCCAAAAAGAATAGAAATAATTAAGGGGCTTGTCTTAACATGTTAACAACAAAGATGTTCTACTTTCTGGCTCAATGTTCTCTGTTACTACTTAGCCTCCACATTTTCCTTGATTTTTCAATCTAAATATTTTTTTTCAGTAGTCTGCAGGAATACTGAGCCTGGGGTCAGTGTTATGTTAACCTTTGGAATTTGACAACATACCTCTTGGGTAGCTGAATGTAAGCTATGAGTTCAACCTTGTGTATGCTGAACCAAGAGTATAACTAGAGCTTGGGGAAATTGCATTTTTTGAATTATAACTCCCTGAATCCCATGACTAATCTCTGAGTAAAACCAGAAAAGTAACTATTTGAGATCTGCAGACTCACTCTGAGGATAAATTCTAAAGATCTAATAATGTCTTCGGCATCATGCTGATTTTCAGAGAATATGAGACACCTACAAAAATCCCAAGCTGAGCTTTCCTTCTGACCTACAGAAATCTTTTAGTAATATTTCATATGCATCAGTCACTGCAGATATGGAACAGGTCTGAAGACTCAGCCTCCTGTCTCCTGGAGGTCACCCACCATAATTCAGCTTCCACAATCCACATACTCCTTGCTGCACAAAGTGCCATCAGGACAGGTGTTTGGCATGGATGTTCTCAACCAAACTCAGCTTAATGAGGTGCAGCAAGACTGACTAACCACATTCTGAAGTGAGGTGACACATGTTGGCATCTAAACGGGGACAGAACTTGGAAGATTAGTCATAAATGTAGGAGCCACTTCATCCTCTCCCTTGACAACTTATGTGTCACCTTAAGATGATGGGATCCACATGTCCAAAGTCCCATCCACTGTTACTCTTGTTCCTTTTTCAGCATACTCTATCAACCTTGCCCTCCTCTCAACCACATTTACCTTATCACTAATACATTTGCTATTTTCCTCCCAAAGAAGAATGCAATATACATAAGTCCAAAGTTTTTGGACAACACTGTCATCCTCCATAGCCATCATAGCTAATAGTAAAGAATTATGGGAATTGAAGTCCAGCAGCAACTGAAAGGCCACAGGTGTCCATAGGTGTTTTGCTGCCAGGGGTCTCTTTAAGCAGAACTGTGTACCCAGGAGGAGGGAGACATCAGAAGTGATCTAACTGCAAAAAGCTATCAGGTGATCAGGAGGAGGAACCTGGGTTAATAGCTCCCCACTGAGCTTCTACTTGTGCTGGGCTATGACTGTAATAAAGATTTGTTTGTTTGTTTGTTTGTTTGTTCGTTCATACTGAGGTTCTTCACTTACAGCCCCTTTGCTCTAGGACTCTCCTGCTTGGCTTCCATTCCTGTGCTAGGTGCTGATGCCTATGCAGCATTGCAGCATTGTGGCATCCTGCCACATGCAAACATATGTGCTACTTACAGTATGGAAATGCTACCTAAGAAGCATTAATTATTCCCTGCAACCCCTCTGTGCATTAACCATGAAGAGAGGGAGTATTCCATTGTATTACTTATCAGTAACATTTGGCCATTTGGGGGCAGGAGAAAATGCTCCCTGCTAACCTGTATGAAAGGTGGCTGAAGGAAGGTTCCACCCTATCCCAATTTTAAAATTCTAACAAATACCCTGCATACCCTGCTGTTTCTTCCAATAGGAGACAGGAAGTGTGTTGTTATATGAATGCATGGGGTCCATGGGCATGCATTTCTGAAACTGAAAATTGCAATATTATTTGGGGGAATTTTCATTAGCTCAAAGGTATGGCTGCAAGAGGCTAGGTAACTTGCAGGACCTTTGCACCAGTACTCATTGATTAGACTCAGAGTTAAAGTAAAATAAAATGGTTTTTATTGGAAAATAAACACAGAAGTGTTCACACATGCACTCAAGCTCACAAGAGACCACACAAGGCTAGCAAAGAGTTAAGGCAGAAAGATTTGGATAGAGGAATAAATCCAGGGAAATATGGGCTATAATTACCAGTCCTGAAGAGCAGAGGCTTGTGCAGCAAAGAAGACTCGGGCAAGAATCTGAGGGTGCCACAGCAGTGTAGCAGAGTGACGGCGTATGAAGAACTGTGCACATTTGGCTATTATTTGGGACTAATATTTATACCCAATTTCATATCCTGAAGGGGTGTTTGAGTGAAAAGAATACTTGGGTGGGTTTCCCAGTTAAACAAAGGAAAGTCCGACTTCATTAATAGCTGAAATATTAATGCTGATGGGTTTACGGCAGCCTCCTTATTGTTGGAGAGGAAAAGCAAGAGGAAAGATATTTGTGGGGATAATGGGCGTTCCTGTCACTGTTTGTTTGTGGGTATGACTCACTGCCATGAGCGTCCAAGAAAGGATTAGCACATTCCACCTTGACAACGCTGGTCCTAAGGGGTTCTGCTTAATTCAACTTGGGCATGTCTGTTGGGAATTTCTAAGCCATCTTCATTAGGTCCTGGATGACTTTTACTTAAACCCACTTTTGGTCTGCCCTGGTCTACCAAGACCTCGTGAAAATGTCCAATATTACCAAATTATGAATTATTGGAGGGAGGGGGTGTAAGGCCATGTAACAGTGTCCACCTGCCAGCCAATCCTTCTGCAGTGGCTAACCCATGCAACCACCTTCAACTACCTCCTACATAAAGATGCAACAGCCTCCCTGACTATTCCCTGAACAGTAATTGTCAAGAACCTGGTTTCTCTGAGCACTGGTTCATCTGAGCACTGTTCCTCTGAGCATGTTAAGAGGACCAGGCAGTGAATAAATCCTGTAGCAGATGCAGCTGACATCAGGCTGATGAAATGAGCACACAAACACAGAGATTGTGCCTAAACTACTGTTGGTCACTGAAGCATATTAAAGAAATATTTACAATTAAGTCTGGGACTCCAAATACATAGACTACATAGCTCAATAGTCATGGCAGTACTGCCCAGTACTGTCTAGGATGGAGAACTATTACTGACAAAGTGCAGTGAAGGTGGGAACATAGGGTTATACATGTACACATTTACATCACATTCATGGGCCATGTAGTTGCCCATTCCCATGCACACATGGTTTATCCAGTTCTTCCCAGAGTGATAACAGCTGTATCACTTCCTGTTGCTTTGCTTTTCACACAGACTAATGTAAACAGTCATTAGTTTTTCACACCAGCTGCATTTAGCTAGCTCTCACTATTGGCCCCTTCTGGCAGTAGCACTTTACAATATAAAATTCTCAATGACTACATATCCCAGAATCCTGACTCCCCTCCAATTTAATATGTAAATGAGCTTCATTACACACATTTGATTACACCAAGTTTAACACAGAGATATTGGTGTTTTGTAACTTCCAAGGGTTTCTTAAATCCGCTGTGTTCTCCTCCAATGGACAATAAACCAGAGTAATCAACCCTGCTTTCACTGCTTCACTGATGTTTTGAAATTTAATGGCCACTACTTAGTTCTGGACTTAACCCCTTCTGCAGTTGCCATCTGAATACAGGTTTGTGAGTCTTGGTAGACATCAACAGGGTCCAACAGGACAACAACAATTTTTCTCTTGGGAAGCAGGCTTCTCCCCACCCCACCCCTGCATTAATCTGACCAACACTCATAAAATCGCATTATTGGGCTCTTGGTTAAATGATCAATATAAATAGGAAATTTAAAAACTTATCCCTTTAGGAATAAAGAATGGATTTTTACCAAACTAACTAAAGAGACATCATTTAAATGTTCTTGAAATACTCTAAACTGACAATGGGAAAAATTAAGGTTGTTGTTGTTGTTACAAAAAAACAGTAGAAGAAAAATAAGGAAGGAGAGAGAGAGAACAAAACAGTTGGAAATGTGAGTTTATATTCCTATAATTACGGTGAGTCTTCATTGTGTATTTCTGAAATTTTATTGTGTTCTCCCCCCTTTCTTCCATCCCCAACATGGCAGATTTGACTCTGAAATGACAACTTCTCTTGATTTTATGCCAAACAGAATTTTGGATTTTTGGAAGGAAGCCACTCACATTAACAAGGTTAACTCCTTTAGCTCTAGGTCCACCTAAGCCTACCATACTTTGCACATACAGTAGCAAGCCAGTTGCCATATACAGATATATGACTTCCCTAACATAGTGCCTTCCAATTCTATTGGATTATAATACCCATCATTCCCAGCTTGTGGTGACATGAGTGGTAGGCCAACACAGTGGGAGGGCATTAGGTTTGGGAAGGCTAATATATATTATCTAAGCAGAACCAAGGAGGGTACAAACCCCACCAAAAATTTCAGATATAATAGGATTTGCAGAGGGATTTTTGATAAGGATAAAATTTCACCCTGAGAGTTTAACATGGGTATTGGCCAAGGGTATGTTTTTGTTTGTTTCAGTAACTGCTGCCTCAGAAATAAATAACAGAGCATTGAGTACAATTCCTTCCAGGACCATATAGAGCAAACCCCACACTCTTTTCTTTTCTTTCTTTTTGTTTTTTTGTAGGAAGAGATCCTTTCCAGCTGAGGATGGTTGGAGGATGGTCCTCAAAAGAAAGCTTGTCTGCTTTCAGAATTGTCACATTCCATTTCATAAGAATGTGGTGTTTGTACTCTCTCCCTTCTCCCCATTCCTCTGTGGGGTCAGCAAAGGCCTTTTCATGTTCTCGCAGTCTTAAATGGAAGTGACTGGCAGGGCTGCTGAAACAGGCTGGAGAGTCTCAGCCAGAGATGAATGGTGCATATCAAACCAACAGCCTGCAAATATCATCAGGCCAGTCTACAGAAATACAACACAAGACGGCTGCCTTCTAAGCAAAGGGCTTGCCAAAGTTAGGCCTTGTTGTGTTGTGTTGTTGCTAGACAAGCAGCAAAAGAAAGGCCTTACCATATCATCCTTAATGGCTTCTGACTTGTACAACTCTCTGTGCTTGTCTTTTTTTCTTTTTCTTTTTCTTTAAAAAAAAAAAAACACCTCTGATTACAGGGAGCTGCAAGACATCAACACAAATTTATCTCCAAGAAATTATTCAGGGTTTTCCATCATTTGTGAAAGGCCTTGGTAGCATTAACAAGAGCAAGGCCTAATGAAAGGAAAGGCAAGCCCAAGGACTCCATGACTCAAAGCTGAAGCATCAGCCAATGCAAGCTTGTGATAGCAACAAGTTAGCATGAGGTGAGACTAAACAGTGTGCTGTTTTTCAAAACACAAATGTTGCACAATTTCTGAGCAGAGAAAATTCTCACCATCTGGTCTGACTATGCAAAGTGGTAGAGATTCAGGAACTGACAAACAAGAGTTAGGCTGGCCAATTAAGAATTAAGCCTTGTCTGGAAAGGAAAAGCATGACCAAAAAGGAGAACAAAAAGATGGTTTATTTGCATGAAATTTCCATATACTAATTGACATATATGGTTGCAAATTCAAGACCCTCTATTGTTCTTCTTTCTGAAGATTCTCCGTCTTACATCCAGGTTGGGAACACACAGTCCATGAAACAGAGAAAGACTCACCTTGTGATGCATGGCCACCCTATCTGCTTTCCTGTCTGCATCCATCTATATCAGTGGTATCTATCTATCTATCTATCTATCTATATACAGTAACCTTTGTACACCACTGTAAAGTAGGTTAATATGGACAGAGATCCTATATCACACTGGTGGAGCAAAAGTCTCTATCTTACTTGTGGGAGAAGGTAAGAATTCCTTCTCCTAGTGTGCAACAATAGTCAGGGGGTTCCTGGGTGCAGCTCCATCTCCCTGGCCATTGATCGACTGCAGGGGTGAGGGAGATTCAAGCTCATTCCAGCTCCCCTTCAACATGGCTGGAAGTCTCCATCTCCAGTGCAAAACTGCTCCTTCCTTCCTCAATTCTCAAGAGCCGTCAGAATGAACCCAGTGCACCCTGCACCTCATCAGTAGCCAGGGAGACATAACTGCATCTGGCAGCCTCACAACTGTTGTTGCAGACTACATTGGGGGTCTTGCAAAAGGAGGTACTTGACACCTCCTTCAGCAATGTTCAAAAAGTACGTACACCAGCGTAATCCCCAGTTATATGTCACCAACAGAATGCCACAATAAGGGGGCAATGGACAAGGGAGTGTCCAGTGGATCTGGTGGATCTGGATAAGAACTGATTTTGGTCTTAAAAGTAGCCAAGTGCCCTTTCTGAGAGCTGGTAAAGTCTGGCTTCAATCTTGCAGCCAGATTTGATAGTTAATTCAAGATTTTCTTTTTTGGCATATATTTGGTTAAAATGAACATTTTATCTTTGTTAATTTTACAACCTGAAAGATAAAATGTTCATTTTAACCAAATATATGCCAAAAAAGAAAATCTTGAATTAACTATCAAATCTGGCTGCAAGATTGAAGAAAAAATTAGATACTTGGGAATTTGGTTAGCAAAGAAAAATGGAGATTTATACGAAAATAATTACAAAAAATGGAAAGAAATAAAAAAAGATTTGGAAAGGTGGTCCAAATTAAATATTTCATTATCAGGCAAGATCTCCACAATAAAGATGAACATTCTCCCTAAACTACTTTTTTTATTTCAAAATCTCCTCATATTAAATAATGAAAGGTGCTTCCGAGAATGGACAAATGACTTGAAAAACTTCATATGAAAAAGAAAGAGACCAAGGATTAAGTGGGAAACACTAATAGATCAGAAGAAAAACAGTGGATGTGGATTACCTGATCTTAGGCTGTATTTAATGCTGCCTCACATGGATTTTAGAATGGATAAAGTTGAAAAATCAAAAACTACTAAACTTAGGAGTTGACACGAGATATGGATGGCATGCCGATCTCTGGTATGAAAAAATAAAATCAACAAGGACTTTAATAACCACTTTATACAAAGATTCCTCCTTGGAATTTGGCTTATAGTGAAGTAAAAATACTACAGTTGTCTGTGAAGTCGAAGGCTTTCACAACTGGCATCCATAGATTTTCCTTGTTTTTTTTCCAGGCTGTGAGGCCATGTTCTGGAAGAGTTTCTTTCTGACGCTTCACCTGCATCTGTGGCTGGCACCTTCAGAGAATGGTTGGGTAGGAGTGTGTGGGGGTTTATATACTGTGAACCCATGTTGGAGAGGATATGTAAATTTGTGTATTTGAATGGTTAGTTTCTGGGTATAGATATGCAAGGAGGATTAGTGTCTGGTTGGCTGATGGTTGGTTGATAGCCCATTCTCTGCTAGAAATCCCTCTGTCCCTGGGTGGGATTCATTTGTAAGTGGTGAGTTTTGATTTTATTGTTTTTCAGGACTGGAAGCCAGATTTTGTTTACTTTTAGGGTTTCTTATTTCCTGTTGAAGTTGTCCAAGTGTTTGTGGGTTTCAATACTGTCTCTGTGCATTCTGACATGTGACAATGTACAATGTACAAGTTGCTGGCTTGGTCCAGAATTTCTGTGTTTTTAAATAACATTTTGTGTCCAGTTTGGTTTATAACATGCTCTGCTACTGCTGATTTTTCTGGCTGGCCCAGTCTGCAGTGTGTCTCATGTTCCTTGATTCATGTTTGCACACTGCATTTAGTGGTCCCTATGTAAACTTGTCCACAGCTGCATGGTATGCGATAATCTCCTGTGGCTGTGAGAGGGTCTCTTTGGTCCTTTGCTAAGCGTAGCATTTCTTGGATTTTCTTCGTTGGTCTGTAGATCGTTTGGAGGTTGTGTTTTCTCATCAGTTTCCCTATTCCCAATAGTCTGTCTGTGACTCCCTTGATGTATGGGGAAAATACCTTCCTTTTGGGTGGCTGTTTTTCTTCTTCATTCCTGTGGTTTTTTCTGGGTCTGGCTGCTCTTGTGATGTCTGATCTGGAGTAACCATTAGTCTGTAGGGCCCCGTTTAGGTGCTTCATTTCATCCTCCAGGTAATGGGATTCACAGATCCTTTTTGCATAGTCTACCAATATTTTTATTGGGCTTTTTTGTTCTGGGTGATGATTGGAGTTCTTGTGTAGGTATCTGTCCATGTGTGAGGGTTTTCTGTATACCTTGTGGGCTAACCGTTGGTTTGGTTTGAAGATGACTAGGCCATCCAAGAATGGCAGTGCTCCTTCCTTTTCTTTTTCCACCGTGAATTGGACATTTCGGTGGATGCTGTTCAGGTGGTTCAGAAATGAGACCAAATCTCCTCTCCCTGGCTCCAAATGGTGAAAGTATTGTCCACATATTGGAACCATGTTGTGGGCTTTTTTGGTGCTGTTTCCAGGGCTTGCTTTTCCAAATATTCCAAGTAAAAGTTTGCTATCACAGGGCTCAGAGGGCTGCCCATAGCTACCCCATCTATCTATTTGTAGAATTTGTTATCCCACTGGAAGTAGCTTGTGGTGAGGCAATGTTTGAACAAGACTGTGATGTCCTCAGGAAATATTTGTTGGATGAGTGCCATGGTGTCCATTATGGGGACTTTGAGACAACATCGAGACCACATAAAAGCTGATCAGTTTGTCTCCAGGTTTCAGTTCGATGTTGTTGATTTTTTTCTATGAAGTGAGCTGAGTCTTTGATGTAGTGAGGGGTTTGTCCTATGTGGGTTTGTAACTGAGTGGCCAGAAACTTGGCCAAGTCATATGTGGGGGATCCAATGGTGCTCACTATGGGTCAGAGTGGAATGGAATCCTTGTGGATCTTGGGAAGTCCATACAGTCCTGGTGGGAGAGCCTCTGATCTACATAGGTTCTGGTGTATGATTGGCTGAATTGATGAGTTCTTGATCAAGGCATTTGTTTTTCTGGTGATTTTGTTGGTTGGGTCTTGCTTGAGTTTTCTGTATGTTGCAGGGTCCAAGTGTTCCCTTATTTTTTGTTTGTATTTTTCTGTTGCCATGATTACTGTGGCATTGCCTTTGTCTGCTGGGAGAATAATGATTTCTGGGTCTGCATTGAGATCCTTGATGGCTTTCTTTCTTTTATGGTTCTGTTGCTGGGTGGTGATTTTGCCTTCCTCAGGATCCTAGCTGTTTCTCCTCTTATCTCATCTGCCTGTTCCTCTGGGAGATGGTAGAGGGCAGATTCAACATGGGCGATGATGTCTTCAATTGGGATTCTGGTGGTGGTAACTGCAAAATTGCCTCCTTTGGACAGGATGGATGTTTCTTCTTTTGAAAGTTGCCGTTCTGTTAAATTGATAATAGTCTGTGATGTGTCCAGCTGGGGTTTCCATTAGTGTTTGTGGTATTTGTCAAATTTTTGCTTCTGCCCTTCAGTGTGAATCACCATATCTTTTTCCATTTTTCTGTAGGTGAGGTTGTCAATTTTGTCCCAGTCTTAGGTGACTACAGTTGTCCCTCCGTATCCATGGATTTGATATTCACAGATTTAAGTATTCACAGCTTGAAAATATTCTTTAAAAAATAATATTCCAAAAAGCAAACCTTGATTTTGCCATCTTATATAAGGGACACCATTTTGCTATGCCATTGCATATAATGGGACTTGAGTATTTACAGATTTTGGTATCCACAGGGGTTCCTGAAACCAAACCCCAGCGAATATGAAGGGACAACTATACATGAAAATTCCTTTATGGATATCACTGCATAAGACCTTTTTGAGCAGATAGGAGAATACAGATAATTGGTTGAGATATAAAGATATCTTGATTAAAAGACAAGATGGAGAATTCCAAATGATATCTCAAGAGGAAAAATAAAATGGGGAGGTCAAGATCCATTGGTTTACTTATTGTTAATTAAGAGACAAATTCAAAGAAGATAAATATAAGGAAAGATCTGAAGATAAAGAAAATTATCTAGATAAGATAATCTGGTCTGAAGAAAAAAATACAATTGCAAATTTCTATAAATTCTTAGCAAGAGAATTAGAACACGAAACAATTAAAGACGTAATGATAAAATGGGCAACTGAATTTGGACAAAGCATTGAATTAGATGCATGGGAGTAAAACAAATTCCTTCACAGCATCTCAAGACTTGAAAGAGAACCATATATAAGTTGTCAATAAATGGTATCTTACACCTACTAGAATAAGCAAAATTTACAAAAAATAAAAATAACAATTGTTGGAATTGCAATAAAGCTCCAGGATCCATGTTCCACATTGTGGTGGAACTGTCCTATTATTAAAAAATATATACTGGTTTAAGATTCACAACATAATACAAACAATTTTTAAAATTCCATTTCCATTAGACCCCAAACTCTATCTACTGAACATGACATTTGTTTTAAATGGAAAAAGACAAAAGAAAATACTGGAGAGTAATCTTATACATGATCACGGCGGTATGAATAAATTTGAAAAATGGAAAAATCAGGAGGCACCACCTGCAGACAATTGGATTTTAAAATTGATTGATATGAATGAACTTGATACTTTGATGCATATCTTAAACAAAAAGTACACAGATAAAGTTAAAATGGACTGGCTCCCAATAACAAAATTTTGGGAAGAGAAATGGAGAATTAAGCAAGATATTTTATTTGAATAAACACTGAAGAGTCAAATACAAAAGAGCCATGTCAGACCCAAATAGAACTGGATAACAAATGAGATAAGACAGTTGATTCTAAAATTATTAAATTTAAGTTTAGATTTTTTTAAAAAAGGTATAAGTACCATTGAAGAAATCAAACAATGTAATTGAAATGAAGTTGAAAGATTAAAATCACATAAAATCCTTACAAGATGGTATTACATGGGAAGCCAAGTAGAATAGAAGTTAATTAGAATAATATGTATATTATAGGTTATCCGTGGGTTTTTTCCAAGCTGTGAGGCCATGTTCTGGAAGAGCTTACTTCTGACATTTTGTCTGCATCTGTGGCTGGCATCTTCAGAGAATGGTTGGGTAGGAGTGTTGCGGGGGGTGTTATATACAGTGAACCCCTGTTGGGGAGGATATGTAAATTTGTGTATTTGAATGGTTAGTTTCTGGGTGTAGATATGCAAGGAGGATTAATGTCTGGTTGGCTAATGGTTGGTTGATGGTCCATTCTCTGCTGGAAATCCCTCTGTCCCTTGGTGGAATTCATATGTAAGTGTTGAGGTTTTTCAGGACTGGGAGCCAGATTTTGTTTACTTTTAGGGTTTCTTTTTCCTGTTGAAGTTGTCCAGGTGTCTGTGGATTTCAGTAGTGTCTCTGTACATTCTGACATGATAGTTGTTGGCCTGGTCCAGAATTTCTGTGTTTTAAAATAACATTTTGTGTCCAGGTTGGTTTAGAACATGTTCTGCTATGGCCAGCCAGAATCAGCACACTGCTCTTTTTAAAGTAACAGTTTCTAGCTTCAGTTGATCGCATAGCTTGGCTTTGAATTATACAGGAGCAGCTTGTAGGAAACGGAGTCCTACAGACTGTGTGTGTAAACTTTTAAGACTTGGTACAGTGGCAAGGTGGTGGATTTCTAGCACAGAGAAAGAGAAAAGTGGGGGGGGGGGGAAGAGTGCATGTTCACATTCATTTCCTTGCCATTTATGACTTTTTCATCAAAATGTAAATTGAGAAGCAGAAAAAGGAATCAAACAGATAAGACTGCAGCAAAGGAGAGACTAAAAGAGGAGATAATTACAAAATACCTCTGGAGAGGGGGGAGCCCATTTCTAATTCTTATTTAATGGCAAAGGGGACCATCTGCAGATGTCAATTATACTGAAATGAAAAACCATCTGCCTTCATGATCGATCTGTTTCCAGAAGAGGCTAGCAAAACAATTTATTTCTCACGGATGCAATAAAATTAAAAGAAGAAAAAATTATGGATAAATCTTTTCAAATAACTAAACACACATACACTCACTCAAGCACTCAGACCCAGGAGTTGTATTTACTGAACCACTGTGAAAAGAAACAAGATAATGTGTTAATGTAACAGTCAACCTGATTTGCCTGAAAGTAGACAAATTCAATTTCAGCTAAGGCAGCATTCCCATCAACTCGGCTTCCACCCCATCTCCCTATGAAAAGCAATTGGATAGCTAGAAAGACTGATGCTTGCATTGATCCTCTTCCATGGAGAAACATTGAGCATATGAAGTTGCAGATTGCTTTGTCCTGAGCCAGACTATCAGTCCGTCTGGCCTGAGAGTGCCCTTTCCAACTGGCAATGGCTGCATTGAGGTATTTCCCAAACCTGCTGCTTGAGGCCCTTTCAAGTAGAAATGCCAGGGACTGATCCTGGAACAGTCTTCAGGGAAAGCATATATCTCACCAGTGGATTTATGGTTCCTCTCTGACATCCAAGCCCCTAGCATAGGTGTCTGGGTGTATAATTTGAACCCCTAGTCCCATGAGGGCAATCTGGGGGTGGAAAATAATTTTCGCTATTCAACATCATCAGGGATGAACATGCTACAGTGGGGATGGATACAATAATGGTGAAAATGTATTTATTGGGAAATGTCACCAAGTCCAAAACTGTTTGCCCTTTGTTGGTGGCATTATTGCCACAGTTGCACAATGGGAGGTATACAGGCAGGTGTTCTCCAGACTAAATTCAGTTTTAGTCCTAAATAGAATAAACATGTCAGAATCATAGAATCATAGAGCTGGAAGAGACCACAAGTGCCATCCAGTCCAACCCCCTGCCATGCAGGAATACCCGCACTTGATTTTAGTTGGGACATGAATTGGATTTAACCCTACACACATCCAGAGAAATTTTATGTAGTACTCCATGTATTTCAGTGCTCAGATCTTGTATTGAAAATGGTTTCTAGAACACAAGGAAAAAAAAATGCTATTTTCATAATAATAATAATAATAAAAGAAGAAGTTCAGTGGTCAGATATGTGGGGGGGGGGAAGAATGCTAAATGGGTGATCAGAAAAGAAAGGTGTAAGTATGAGACTTAATTTGCCATTTGATGTGTTTGTCCCATTAACAAAGATGACCATAGACAGAAAAGCAGATAGGGTGCTATGCATCCTGTTTAACAGGGCTCAGTCCACATCTGGCTGAACATGCACTATATATATATATATATATATATATATATATATCGTAAAGTCATAACCTGCAGTATTACATTGAGTTAATGGGGCAGACACTGTGCTCTTCTGGAATATGAGCTCTCCTAGTAAGTAATGGATCTTCTCAAGAATAAATTATCTCCTCAAGAGGAAGAAACAAGAAGCAGTTTGGGTCCTGATGCTTGCAGTTAGTTTTGTGGCACTATGGAGAACCAAACTACAAAATCCTTTATTTCTGGTCTTGCCACAGCTGAAACAACCAGGTACATTGTGACATTTATCTTTTCTTGATTCCAAGTATGCATGTATATGAACACACATATGAGCATGTGAATGCATATCTATGTATGTTTTATAGTGTGTGTGAAAGAGAGAGTGTGTGAAAGGGGGGTGATGGAGAATAAGAATTTTTTTGCTGCCTGGTATGTGTTTCCTGTCTTCACTTACTTGGTTGGATGGCAGGTTTTTGTATTTTGGGAAGGAAAGGATAGTGTTAATGTGTGAGTGAAGAAGACAGTGGGAGAACAGCATGGAGGTAAAGGTCCCCTTTCAGAGTCACTTTGTCTTTCATTCTACATCCTTTACTCAGGCGTAAGCCCCTTTGAACTCAGTGTGACTTACTGCTAATGTCAACTTCCTTCTGAGATGACATTATCAATCTGCACTGTTCACTGACTTTTAAAAAAAGAACGTAACTTTATGTCAAAGGTGGGAATGATTCCATACATGTTCAGAGATAATTGGTTCTGAGGAGTATTACTGAAAATAATACTTTAATATTTATTTCTACCATTGCTATTACAGTTAGCATTTTTAAAGTGTTTGGAGCATATAAAGGGTGCTATCCGGAGTTCTCTCTTCCTCTCTTAGCATTTTAGTAGATCTTACTTTGAATTATCATTGTATTCATTAATCTTAGTGCATGTGTTAATTACTGTGAATTGTTTAGCTTATTATATGACTATTTAATTTTTTATATGTAATTGTTACTGAATTATCTGAAAATGTAACTTTATCCTGCTGTTAGTATAAGCCACTTTGAGCATTGTTCTATCATGGAAAAATGGCATTTAAAAAATTATAAGGATGAGGAAGGTGCTGAGCCCAGGCACAACTGTGTAATTTTAGATGCTTCAAGCAGAACCCAAAACTTTGCAAAATATCTATTCTTTACAATTCTACAACCGTTGGATATTGCATCTTGTGCGGCTGTTAAAGGCACAGAAGCTTTTAGAGGGGAAAAGGTGGGAAATAAAAAGGGTCATGGGGTGTACAGAATACCTGGGGCTGCAAGTTGTGTCTTCCCATACTGCATGCAAAGAACTCAAGAAAGACAACCCAAACTGACCTTCTGCTTTCAATTATAAAGCCATTTAGAAGGGAGTACTTTTGAATGGGAAACCAGCAATGATGGTTTCATGACCCACCATATAATTTGCATAATGACTAATAATCTGCATAATATGCAAATATGGCCAGCTGGATTAGGTGACTAGGATATGGCAACCCAGGGAAATTGAGAGAAAGAGTGTCTTTTGTTCCCTAGTTGAGTGTGGGGAGTAGTTGGGAAATGGAAAGGTTGAACAAACACCAAGGTGGAGACAAAGATGCCCGAGAAAGAAAAGTGTGGGACAGGAGAGAAACGGTACTCGTGTGAGGGAGAGAAAGTCTGATAACCTAAGTGAAGTTATTACAGGCCAGATGTGTACCAGGCAGAAAGAGAGAAAGACCAGTGTTGAAAAAAATTGGGGATGGAGAGAGAAGAGTGAGTGAGAGCTTGCACAAGGGCAGGACCAGTTTAAGGAATTTGGGAGGGGGGCTGCAATGCTTTATTTGGGGGCCCCATATGTTTATCTCAGGTCAATGTAACCTAACTCAACCTAAGCTATTCACAGTACAGGATATTCAGATTATTACTAATAATGTTTTTGTAGGAGGAGGGTTACTGAGGGGGGGGCACAATGATGCCCCCCCCTGCAGATGCTGATGCCACCGGTGCCTTAAACCGGCCCTGCACAAGGGTATGAATAATATGTTTTTAACCCAGATGGAACTGGGTGCTCTCACTAATAAATGATATATACTGGGTGACCTTGGGCAAGTCACACAATCTCAGTATCAGAAAACCCCATGATAGGTTCGCCTTAAGGTCACCATAAATTGGAAACAACTTGAAGGCAAACAACAACAACAACTACAAAGATTTTACCAGCCCACCAACAAACAAAGAAGGAACATACCAATGACTGATGAGCCATCCTTTCCTTTCTTGGGCCTTTCTTCTTTCCCTATTATTGAAATGGCCCTCCTCCTTTTTGTTGACTCCTTGCAGGATTCATAGAAAAGCTTCCATTCCCCTTTTGCTCAGACATGAATCTCAGGCTTGCGCTCACCATGTGCTTTGCTTATAAAGTTTCCTTAAACATGCTATATTAAACCCATTCCCTACTCTCTCTATACAAGCTGGTGGAGAAGGTACAGGAGAAGTTGTTATCACAGCATGTTGCAGGACTGGCCAGAGGTTGCAGGACATGTAAGCAGATTGGCTGAGGTAAGGTGAGGACCAGATGGTTGGCATGCCGCCTTTTGACTTAGCAGTATGAAATACACAGTAGTTATTTGGCAGTTGGGGCTGGGGTTGTAAATTTCATTCCAATAGGTCTGAAGAAAACAAAGGGTTGGTTTGTAAGCAAATCATCTCCCATAACTTTTAGGGGAACAGACTTGATTGGGTGGGGAGAGGATGGGGAGGAACATGGCCTCCTTATAAGGGAAAAGCCACACAGAGACCAAAGACACAGGCTGCATCCGCATTGCAGAAATAATCCAGTTTGACACCGCTTTATCTGCCACGGCTCCATGCTATGGGCTCCTGGGATTTGTAGTTTGTTGTGACACCAGAGCTCTCATACAGAGAAGGGTAACTTTCTCACAAAACTACAAATCCCATAATTCCACAGCATTGAGCCATGACAATTAAAGCAGTGTCAAATTGGATTATTTCTGCAGTGCAGATACAGCCAGAGTCTATTAATTTCCTTTCTTCCTGATTTTCTTGACAGTGTCTTTGAAAGCAAGGCTAGAAAAGGGATTCAAGAAGGTGATTGCCAACTAGAACTTTATATGGAAAGACTGTATATGCAATTATTTATTTATTTAAAATATTATTAATTAAGATTAGTATGTCTAGCAGGCAATAAATAAAAGTCATTAGGACCCTTTCAGAAGTGGTCCTAATGAAATATATGGTAGGTATACAGAAATAGCTGACTCTAATCATATTTGTTCTCTCTGGCTTTTAATTGAAAAAGTTTTATGGTGTTTGCTACCATTAAATATTTGAAATTGCATTTTTATTTTAACTAGCCGACTTTGAAATTGATTAAGTTTAAGATGTTTTAAATATTATATGTCAATTTTTACTGTTCCCACCTTGGGAAAGCAAACATAATCTTGAAAGTAGGCTAGGAAACACATCAAGTATGGAGATTATCAGACTGGCTAAATATGGCATTACACGAATGCCAGGGGATCGATAAATGACTTATTTTTCACATGGCATCGTTCTGCAGTCGTGATGCTTCCATGTTGCATCTGTTCCACCAGCGGTTCTTTTATATTGATGGGCTTAGCCATCAATAGATCACCCATTCTGTTTCTATCACAGAACAATGAGCGAGTGAAAAGGTGCCCCGTTATGCTGGCGCAATGCCAGAATCAGTGGGAGGTCCGTGCCAGAACACTTCTGGGTACAATTGGGACAATGAGGGAAGTGACACACTTTTTTGTACCCTCCCCAGGTTACTTGTTTTTTTAAGTGTGTTTTTATGCTTCTTGTCACTTTACTCTGTTATTTGGTTTTTTAATTTTTAAATTTCCCATGCGATCGTCCTTTTGCGAGAACAGCTGAACTTTTTGTTCCAGGAAGTGAATGGAGTTCTGTTCAAGCTCCAATCACTCCTGGGCTGCTGAGGGGAGGGGGAAATCACACGAACAAGGTATGTTTGTGCCGGGATGGGGGTGGGAGAGGAGATTGCGAGACGAGGATGCTTTTTTTGTCCCCGTCTGATAATCTCCAAAGCTTCAAGCACCCATCTTCCAGAGGATTCCAGAGCAGAAGTGTGCACAAAAATGTGAATAAAACTGTTTACATAAGCATATAGCAACAATATAATGAAAATAACCATAACAGTATCTCTCTGGCTTTTCTTCGCAAACGAAGATTCAGGAAGGACTCATCCCGTGCTTTCTGCGAGCGCGCTGATGACTAAAAAGGCCAATCCGAGATAACCAAGTCTGGTTGCAGAAAGCACAGTAGAGGGTCTCCTTGGGTGATGTTTCCATGTTATGATTCTTTCTGCGTTGTTTCTCTTCAAGACTTGTTCGGCGTGAGTTCTCAAATAAAGCTGCAGCATTGTGGATAGTGTGTCTCCATGCCTCCTGATGTGAGGCCAGGGCGGACCATTGTTGGTGATCAATTTGGCCAAACCTGAGATGTTGTTTCAGGGAGTCCTTGTATCGCTTTTTTGGAGCGCCCCTCTTACGCTGAGCCATGGTGAGTTCACTGTAGAGTACTATTTTGGGGAGGCGATGGTCCTTCATCCTAGAAATGTGCCCTGCCCAGCGCAGTTGTGTTCTCAATATCATGGCCTCAATGCTGGTGATCCCTGCTTGCTCAAGGATAGCAACATTCGTGACATAGTCAGTCCAGTGTATATTTAGGATTGTGCGTAGACAGCGCTGATGAAAGCGTTTAAGGAGTTGTAGGTGGTGGCGATAGGTAACCCATGTTTCAGACAGTACAATGGCTCTATACATACTGATTTTTGTGCTTCGCCTCATGTGTTTATTACTCCAGACTCTTTTGTAAAGTCTTCCAAATGCACTATATGCCTTTGCTAATCTGTGATCGATCTCTTTGTCAATCTTGGCATCTGAGGAGATGATGTTTCCCAGGTAGGTGAACTGCTGAACGGACTTAAGCACAGATTTGCCGACAGCAATGTGGGGGTGATGGTGTTTGTCCTGTGGTGCAGGCTGGTAAAGAACTTCTGTTTTCTTCAGGTTGACTTCCAGCCCAAACAGCTCTGCAGCCGTTGTGAAACCATAACAGTATATGGTGTACCAATTAAGCAGAATATAAAAGTGGTGTGGTGGGGGAGAGAAACAGAAGTAGAGAAATAATGAAGCAACATTGGAAAGATTTTCTTTCAAAGTCAGACATGGCTGTATGCAATGATTTGGGGGAGTGGGGAGAAAGCAGACCATGGCCAGAGAACAAGACGTGCATCAAATTCACCTGAACCAAGAGCTGTTTCAGTTAAGCCACTGTACCAGAAAACAGAAAGCAAATGTACCTTCTGTCTCTGCAATGGACTGGCAAAGTTGCAATCCACTGCAAACAGAGACCGATTATAGTTTGGAAGGCAGCAGGGGGAGACGAGCCTACAACCATTTCCTTTATGACTCTCTGTTATTAACTTCTGTCCCCATCACAGCCTGCTGGTTTCCTTCATATTGCACATAATGATTTGTGCATTTTAATGATGCTGTTTTGTTTTCGTCTTTGCAATTGCTCATTTCCAGTATGGGGCGAGGGAAGGGAGACATTTTCTTCAATGCAATAATTATGAAAGAGGTTTATTAGGCAGCAAGGTACCAATCTTGGAAAATGTGTGCAGAGAGACACTATTGGGGGAAAGGCTGTTTGAAGCTAGCTCTTAATATTTAAACAATGTATTCAACATCTAAATTCAGGTGCCTTGCAGGCATTTTTTTTAAAATACTGTTCTCTACCCAGAGGCTTCCAGTTTAAAAAGAGAGATGGACAAAATTGAAAAGGGCCACTAAGTACGAAATAGCAGGGCTAAAGAAAGCAAATTGGATGAGGAAGTATTGAGCAAAGTGATGAGCCCTTTTGGAAGATGATGTTGGATAGGACCATGGTAGATGTTGGGGTGGGTAAAGCATTCCATTGATAAAGGGCACCTAAGGAAATAGCAGGGAACCTAAAGAGAGAGGAGTAAGACTTGGATTTTAAGGGAAGAATATCAAGAAGGTGTGAAGGTAAAAAAACAGAAAGAAGGAAGAAAAAAATGGAAATACTTGAAGTGAAGCAGAAGTTTGAGCTGAACACTGTAGGATAGGCAAAGCTAGTGCACTGAATGGTATAAAACAGCGATGGAGAATCTGTGGCCCCTAGATCTTTTGGACTTCAGCTCTCAAAAGCCCAACCAGTATGGCCAATAGTTAGGGAGTCTGGAACCTGTAGTCTAAAACATCTGGAGGGCCAAATATTTTATCCCTGATACAGATGAGTAACATTATTAAAGTAATAAATAGGAATTAAAAAAGAAATAAGCAGTAGAGCTGAACACAAATGAGTGTTTTGGGGGACCAAATGGAGGGGCCAACCAGTATGGACAAAGGCTCAGTCCCAAATAGTTCTTCCTCTAGGTCAGTGCACCTCTCCTCTGGCTCCCTGCATCCCCATCTCCTACTGGTCTAGCCTAAGACGGATATCACAATTGCCCATTATAGCAAAGATGAATTATAACAACTCTCAGAATATCCCAGCCAACTTAGCCAGCTCTACAGTGGCAGATAGTTTTGGGTTGTTGTTTTTTTTCCTTTGGCACAACATTGCAAGCAGGTGCAATTTGCATGCAGTTCAGGTAAGCTGATCACAAAGTCACCATCAATCAACTTTTGGGTCAGTTGACAGCTATTAGCCATGACACACACAGAGAGGGGGCTGTGTACCTCTAAAGTGGGGGTGAGAATTATGCAGCCCTTCATATGTTGTTGAATTACAACTTCCAGTATCCCTCACTGTTCATTTTGTGGGCTAGAGCCAATGGAAGTTGCCCTTCAAAAATATCTGGCCACACAATTCCCACCTATAAATACTAAATGCTGAGGACAAAATAACAAGGAAGACCTGTCAATCTCATGTCCCATTTCTGATGGATAGAAGCAGCATATAACCAATATGGTGCCTTTCATTTCTATGGATTACAACTCCCACCATTCCACAACTTGGTTAGAGATTATGAGAGTTATAGTTAGGATGCTAAGAAATTTTGCCAATCGCCCATTTATGACTGAGACAACTTGTTGAGAATTCTCAAGTCACCACAAGCAATCTTGCATCTAGCACAAGAATGATATCCAAGCTCTTGTTCCTGCACTTCCCCTGATTGTCATGCTTTGCATAATTTGCAGAAAACATCTCTGGTATCTTTTTCCTGTGAGAAGCTAAACACACACACAGTAAGCACAAAAGACTGGCTGACATAAACAACAAGTCTATGACTTTTACTTTCTAGTAGTCCATGCAACAATGCAGTAGTTATTTTAGTATTCTAATTTCTGCAAACTAGGGAAATGCACAAAATTTGGTCTCACAAATGTACCAGATCTCTCTGAGACTGGAAAAAAACCAAAACCATTCTCACCTCTTGCAGCAAGGAGGAAGCAAAACCCTGTGTTGTCTTTTTTAGTGCATGAGGATGAACCAGGTCACAATTTACATCTGTAGTTGTGGTCCAACCCATCAGGTAAGGTCGTATGCTAACTTTTGTGAGAGAAGGTTTAGCAACTGTTAGATGGAGAAGGGAATAGGGGAAAGCACTGCCAATCCATTGTTTTGTGCACAGCCCCCCTCCTCACTGGTAATTTCCACCATGAGAAGCTTTATTCCAGACCATTTTACAGAGCCAATCTGCTGTTGGTAACTGGAATTGAGAAGGCTGCAGCCAGTCCAATTTAAAGATCTTCATTTCCTCTTACACTGGCCTGTGTCTGATTGTTGATTACATTTTGCTGTCAATCTCCAATCATTCTGTGGGACACATAAGCATAGCAATGTAATACACAGTTTTCTACAGTCTTCAGTTCTCTGGACTATAAGCAGTAAGTGGAAGTTGTTTGACGCTCAGTTAGAGAACATCTTCATTTTGCCAGGAAGTTCCAGTTGGGGGTATTTAGGAAACTTGATTTCCTACAATAGTTTCACTGCTGTAACATGCACAGCGTGAACCTTGCTGGAGTTCTCTGGGGTCAAATGAGGTTCCATGTCTCTCACTATGAGTTGGAACACTGCTGCAAGGACAAACTCTGTGATTCTTGTCTGTGTTAGGTGTGGTTGCAATCTGTCCTATCAGATTCATCAGGTTTTCTACTATCTCCTGTGATAAAATAAGGGCAATGAAATGCTTGGATTAGTGATTGTATACACTCCAAAATACTGAAATCCTAGTTTTCTTTAATAGGAAGATGACACTTGTTCCAACTCAGGTCTGTATCAGATTGCAAGCCATTTCCCCTCCCTCACCCATGGAAATTTGTATATATTCCTGTGTGCATTTTAGTGCATGCATACTGTGCATGTTTTTCAAATGTACCCAATTTTTATGCACTCTTCCATTCACTAAAACATATTTGTACACAATTTCCAACTGTATACATTTTGAGTGCATTTTTGTTGTTGAGTGAATCACATCACAATCTTAGAACTGTATGGAATTTTGACTACAAATTGCATTTGGGCCTGTGTTCTGGTCAAGAAAGTACAAATTGGGTAATCTTGCATTAAAATGCAAACAAGTTGAATTTCTCACCTATCTCAGGGAAAAGAATAACTCTGAATGTAATCAAAGACACTCTTCTTAATAGGCAGTTCTCTTGCTCCCACTGCCAAGCCCTGTCTCAGTTTAGCTCTACCTTCCCACATGATCTGGACAGAGCTCTTGCAGGGCTGTCATAAATCATCTTGGTTCAAACTGAGAACTTCATTGGACTGGATTGGACAGGACAGCATAAAAACTCAAAATGATCTCAGTTAAATGGACAGCTGGGCAAGTAGCCAGCAAATGAAATTCAGCAAGAGAACATGAGAAGCATTAAGGCGTTTTTGCACATGCCACTAAAATAGCTGTTTGTATTTCTCACATTGATAATGTCATGTGAATACAAGTTATTTTGGCTAGAATCAGCGCTTGCCAGGAACAATCCCCTTAAAGCACAGTACTGTGGGGGTACCAATATTTGACTGGGTAGTAGAGACTGTTGTACAAGTATCTTAAGGTTTGATTAGGAAGGACAAATCTCTTCAGTGGTGAATGAAGAAGCTTGCAACCAGGGCCGGTTTAAGGAATTTTGGGCCCCCCTGCAATGCTTTACTTTGGGGCCCCCATATGACTTGAAGGCACATGGGCAAGAAAGAAAGAAAGAAAGAAAGAAAGAAAGAAAGAAAGAAAGAAGCCCTTTCTGAGGGAGACAACCCTCAAATTCCCTGTCTCTCTCTCACACACACACTCACCCTCTCCTGCGTGCCTCTCCCTCCAGCTTCTGCCATGGAGGGCTGCTGTTTCTTTCTCTTTCTCTTTCTCTTTAGTTTTGGAGAGGCTGTTTTGTTTGTTTTTTAAAAAAAGCCAGCAGGAGGTTTTTGGAGGAGGAGGGTAAGAGGGGGCTCCTCCCGGCTGTCTCCTGGCTGTTCCTTCATTAGATTAAGGAGGCCAACACGGGGGGCCCTCTTGACCTCGGGGCCCCCTGCCAATGCTGATTTGGCAGACAGGTTAAACCGGCCCTGCTTGCAACCCTTCTAATGGGTGGAGTGGTATGCAGAAGGAATCAGATCCTTTTTTGTTAGTTGTGTGAAGTGTACATTTGATTTTAAAACAGCCTTCTTCTGCTTTCCATCCTGGTTCTAGCCCCTTTATCTGTGTAGACAAATGGCAAGAGAGAAATTCAAAAGGTGTTTTCAATGCTAAGGGCTTGTCTATATGAGGCCAGGGGAAAAAAAAAAACAGCCAAAACCCACAACTCCAGAATGCCTCGCAGAAATGGCATTTGCAGCAGCTGCAACTTGTCCTAATGATGTTTTTGCCCCCATAAGCTTTGCATGCAAGATGGTGGCCACAAGTGATTTACTCGCATTTGTACTTACCTCAGTTTGCCACTGCCAAACTTAAAAAAAAAAAAGCAATGTTGCCTAAGGTGTGATACAGTAATTTGCTGATTTAACAGAAAAGCAAAAAACAAAACAAACCACCACCCCGTTTTCTCACTTTAGTGCTCACTTGTTAAGGCAAAAATCCAACATGGCAGCAGCGGGCACTTGCCTTGTTAGCAAGCCCTGCCCCCCATGCTCACCCGGCCAATCAGCTTTGTGCTTCATCCCTATGGAAAAGCTATTCATATCAAATTGCTTGTCCCAGTCAGCAGGAATGTGCATTCCCCTTGCTTTTCCTGTGGAGTTTTTGATGTTTTGGGCCCCCTCCTTTCCAAAACAGCGAAACAATGCAGGATCCCATTAAGATAGGTAGGATTCTACTCACATTCCGTGAGGAGTATTTTCACCATTTAGACAAGCCCTAAGTGTGAAAATGCACTTGCACCAGCAGGTTAAAACGAAGGACAGAGGGGTACAGGACAAGAAACAACAGCAAGAGCAGCCTATCAACACAAAGCCTAGAGGTCTGAGGAAACAAGATATTGATCACGAGCCAGCCATGTGATAAAGGAGAACACAAGGCAAATACATCAGTTTGTATGGAGCAATACTTGAACTCATTCTCATCTAGAGGATAGTCTCAAAAGAGCTGGAGAGAACCTGAAAGGTGACCTAATTCAACCTCCTGTTGATTCAGGAAATCCATTACTACAGTATCTGAAAGGTACACAACCAACTACTGCTTCAAATGTAAATCCAACACAAGAGAGCCCACCACCTTCAGAAATGGTCTGTTCCATTATCTAAAACAAGTATCAGGTTCAAAGGAAGCCCTGTTTAAACATCTTCTCTTAGCCTGAGTACTAATGTTTGAAAGGGAGAGCAAGGATGAGCACTATTGTGTTATGTCCCCATCTCTAGGCTAATAATCTTTTCCATGCTGGTAAGGCAAAATTTTGCCATAGGTAATCTTCCTTGTATGATTTAGACCTAAGAGGGAGGATTCTAAATCACACAGGGAGCCCTCATCAGTCAACCCCCTCCCCAAAATATGCCTTTCCAAAATACAGAGCAGGACGGGCACTAGGATGGGGCACTACCATGCGTCCTCATCCCTGGTCTCCTTCTCATGGAATAAGTAGCATAAATGCCTGAAAAAGGCTGCAGTCTGACACAGAACAGTGTTTCTTAAGCTATCTGACATGGGGGACCAGAAGGGTCCCCCCCTCACTAATGTGCCAGAGGCCAGCACCATATTTGTGTCCATTAACTACAACTGTTTCTTTCCTGGAAACTTGCCATGGGCAGGCAGCCAATAGTTTGTGGGCCAGTACACAAACTACCATTTTGAGTAGTGCTGATAGAGTTCTGCTGTGGGACCTTGGATGGTTCCCAGGCAAGGGAGACATTTGATACCATAGTCATGTAGCATGCCTATGCAACAGGTACATCCAGCCTTGCAAGTAAGAACAAGAAACAACATTCAAAAGAGCAGAGTCTTGTCTTGTCTTGTCTTCAGGCATCTCTTGGTGGTCCCCACGTATGGTTTCTGTCTGGAAACATACAGGGGAATGAGATTCTTTGGGTTTTTGGCAAGGTAATGGAGCTGATGACTCTGGTTCCTTAGAGCACACAGGCTCAAGATCATATGTAAACAGCAAGCTCTCTTCCTCTGGAGTTCTCTGCAGAGTACTCTGCCTTGGGCTGGTTTGAGGGCTGTATGATTCCTGAGGCAGATTCTTGTTGATACACAACTGCAGAGGCCTGCTCTACCTCACAACTGCTGTCTGATGTTTCCTTTTGTAGGAAACAATAAAGCCTAACACAGATGGGCAGGTGCTGGCACCTTCTAGCAGTAGCTTCAAGTCAGGCTTACTGATGTCTTTGTTCCTGGAATTTATGAGCTAACTGTGGTTGATGCTATAAGGGAGTAGGAAGAAGCACACGAGTCTGAATCACACACAAAGAGATCAGAATGAAGTAGAGATGAAGTACAAAATGACCAGGTAGTACAATGGATTGTGCAACTTCAGACTACAGGTGAGGGATACCACTTCTGAATGTTCCCCTGCAAATTGAAAGCTAGCATACCAAGGAGTACATCAGCTCAGGAGATTTTCTATTTGAACTGAGATTTTAATGTCACGAGGAATTTAAAAAAATGATTTTTCACCTTCAGTCCAAAGTCATAAAGCCAATTCTAGCCAGAGCTTGAAAAGCTTACATTTGGGGGTGGGGGGTGTCACAGCTCCTGGAATCTCCCTATCAGCATGGCCAATGGCTGTGCTGGCTGGGAAATTTGGGGAGCTGTAGTCCAAAAAGTAACTCATCCAAGCTCTGAGTTTAGCAGCTAAGCATTCTGTCACTTCATGCTTGCTGCATGTTATAGATTAACTTGGGAGGGGGTAGTTACACCTAACATGTTGAGACTTTGCATACATCATTCCATTCAGCTTTGCTGTCCCAGTTAATTGAAAAATAAGAGCTGTTTCAACAAACAATGACAAAGACAATGAAGAATGATACCCTGCCCATTGTCAAAGGCACCCCCTGTGATCTCAGAAAATTGGGTCCAACACAGGTGAAATTACCATTCTACTCCTACAATATTAAGACTACAAACCCATTGTGTGTTGCTACCTAGCATGAAGGACAGTGTACATGAGGTGAAGAATTTTATACAGACTAGAGACTTCTTGATGTACTACTGGCCACTAAGTAGCATATGAAAGCATGCAGGATCTGTAAGCAAGCAAACAGTAGTTCTTAATACCAAAACAAAACTTCCTCATTCAGATTTCAGTTGACAAATCCTGTCTAGTCATGGTAGGATGAAAGCAGCCTGTAGCCATGGGAGTACCAGCAGGAGCAGTTCCTTAGATGCTCACACTGGTGAGCAACCCCAGCCTGGAAGTCCTTCCAGATCTCAACAAGCTCCAATCCCTATCAGCCCTAGTGTGTCATATTGTCATGATGATGAAAGTGGTAGCCCAACACCATCTGCAGGGCCACAGTGCTCCTCTCCTACTTTAAGAAGAATCACTCTTGCAGCCTCAGATCAAATGACTTCCTTGCCAGTGTGGCTGGGCGCATTTGGTCAGTTGTGATGACTTGATGATGCAGTGCTGCTGGTTTAAAGCCAGACATCTCAAAGACCACGATTTCCAAATCTGCTTCAGGCCTGAGTTGTAACCAATTGTGGCTGAGAAACATATCCAGAAATCAAATTCTTCCTGCAAATTTTGAGCAGCAGTCATTTAAACTATATAAAAGTGGGATCAGGTGGAGCACTCAGAAGAGTTCCTTGCATCTAAACCACAAAGAAAGATGGTAGAATCTTCTATTTGGAGGCTTACAAGCAAAAGTCAGGCAAGTATCTGCTGGATTTTGTTTAGGCATATTTTAGTTGTTCTATCCTGAAAGTTTATTGGATCCATAAATGCAAGCCAAGTCCCTAAGACTTAATAGAGCAGCCAATTACAGAGATTGAAAAACGCAACAAGACTCAGTCATCATCTCATTTTCTGAAAAGGTTTTGACTATTGGATTTGCTATATGTTGGGTGCACATGCATGCCTGTTCCAAGCAGCTGAAATAAAATGTATCTGAAAGATTCTAAAGGTTGTCAATTTCCAGAGAGTTGAAATATGAGCAGTGACTAGGTCAATTGCAGAATAAATGAAAATGTAATATATTTGCCGTTGAATTTCTTTGCGAAAATGAGCAGCTCGCTCGGTTTTATCCCGTTTAACATAATTGCCCAATTTAGTTCATTAGCCCTGTTCCTACCTAATTGAGGTGGAACGGTATGGAGCTTTCTGAAGCAATTTAGATTTTGCTCCCTGCCCCTAATTTTACCAGAAATAGTCCAAATGCTTATTAAAATGAGACAGTGGTAACGTCATGTCCAGAAGGCACTTCCCTGCAGCATTTGTGAGACCAATCACAGCTCCCCGTCAAGGACTCCAGGGCTTTGATCAGGAAACTTGTGGGCTCAGACATGTTCTAATTTAGTGAGCTACTTGTGACTGCATGTGCTCATGCCTTTACATCATATTCAAGGAAGAGAGATGGATGACAAAATCAGTGATAGTGACTGGTACATAATATGATGTCTCTGGATTGGCAGTTTGATATTGATACTTGTCATGACCCCAAACCAAGCTTTACCCATGGTCTTAAGGACAACCTAGATGAGAGAGAGATGCAGGCAACTCCAGTCGAAAAGAGAATCTTTACCCCCAAAAATCTCCTTTTTTAAAAGGGCAGGTGGCTGTACATACATAAGAGAATTTCCATATAAGAATCATTCAAGGATTGAGCACCAGAGCAAGATGAGAAATAACAATACACAATATAAACTAAACACAAAAGGAGCAGAAATAAAGAATGGAACTACCTGGAATAAGTTGCAGCTGTTGCAATGAGAAGAAAAACTTAACAAATTTCTGTCACACTGTCTCATTTATGTTCACTGCTTCAGTGCCACTGCCCCCTCCCCTTGGCAAACTGAGGGCACACCAGTTCCTCCTTTCTTAGACTACCTCAAATTGTGTCTCCTCTCCTATCCCTTGTAGAAGTTGGGCTGGGGGGAGAAAGAAAAAATATTTTTAAAGAACACACCAGGTCCTCCAGGCAGCCAGCTACAGAACAGACCTTAACAGCTTTCACAATGATTCAACTCTTCGCTGAAGCAACATTCTTCTATTACCACTAAATTTCTGTCTATTTGTTTACATGGCACACAAGAAATTTATAGGAAATTAAATTTCTGATTCATTATTTGTTTGGTACTACATAATTTCTAATGGCTTAGATGGATTTTCACCGAACTTGGAGGTTATTTTTGGGATGATCTGATTTAAAATACAGGTTGTGTAGTACACACAAAATCCCCTTTTCGGAGTCCTGGCTTTTCATTCATGCAGGGTAGTGTGTTTGACAGCTGATCAGAAGTATGCTCTCTCAAAGGCAACTGAGACTGATACATGACTGTGAGAAACACTGTAGCATTCAAAAAGATAGGCAGTCATCCTCCAGAGTAGTTAAAACTGAACAATAATGAACCATGGTTAATGGTTCTCCTGAGCATGCTGGGTATTTTAGCTAGTCTCTAATAAGGGGAAAGCCAGCAGAATCCACTGGGAATTTTCCGAGGTCCTGAACAGGCCTGCTTGAATCTGAATGTGATTTGCCAGGTCTGACTACATTCTCCTGAATGTAACTTTACTAGAAGTGACCATACTGGAATAAACTTGAGCTGATGTTTGACTTATTTCAGTAAGTCTCCTATTCTCTCTTTCTCTCTCTTTCTGTGCATTCAGGTCACCTGTCAACTTATGGTGACCCCATGAATTACATAGGGTTTTCTTAGGCAAGGAATACTCAAAGGTGGTTTTACCAGTTCCTTCCTCTGAAATATAGCCTACAGCACCTGGTATTCATTGGTGGTCTCCCATCCAAGTACTTAGCAGGGAAGCTAAGCTGACCCTGTTAGTTTCCAAGATCAGGTGGGATCTGGCCTACCCCTAACTACCCATGACTGAACCCCAACTCTGAATAACAGTAGGAGCCAAGTCTTCTGCCTTGCCTTGTCAGCAGAGCAGTACTGCCTACCTATTCCATTTCCAGGTTGACCTCTCCTTGTTGATCACATGTCTGGGTGCCCCTTTCTGACTTCAGCTAAAACTACAGCACTGGCCAAGCTCTCACAGGGAGGCAGCAGTGGCAGTAGCCCCAAGGAGAGGACTGGTCACCGGTTCCGATGCACCATGGGCCCAGCTAACTGTCTAAACTGTAAGGTGGCTTTGCATTGCTTTTGTGCTGGTATGTTTGGCACCCACGTGGTGAATCCAGGGTAGCTCTGGGCCAGAATAGTGTGGATTCCATGTGGATTTTTCTCCCTGGTGTAGATGAGCCCCTTGTTTGACTACTTTTCAAGCTCCTGCAACTGACATTGGGATGGAGAGCATGCATTCCAGATCTGCTCTGGTTATAAGTATTCAGGAGGCCAGTTATCCAGGGACTTTGAATAGCCTTAATTTGACTCCCTCCTCCCTCACCAGAACTTTTTTTTTTAATACCACAGCTGAACCATTTGATGTGATTCAATGAACAGATTTGCCCCTTAGAGTGTCTAGAATATCTTCCAGACTAATGAGTTTTGGACTAGTCCCAACATGTTTTGGAATAACAAGGACAGTTTCTAAGAAAGATGATGATATGGCTTTTGGCCCAGATTGTGGAAAAGTTTTGAATTTTGCACTATAACTACCGGTACTAGAGTGCCCCAACAATCATGCCCCCATTCTGGCTTGGGGGATTCTGGAACAAGGAAATCAAAAAGTAGCTTTTTAAAGCAGTGTTTTGACCTGCTTTGTCCCCTCTGCCTCTCTTGCATCTAGTGGCCTGCATTCTGAGTATGGAAGTCTTCTTAAAAATACATTTAACCATGTGGCACCATGCAACTTTGCCCTAGTTCACAATGACAACTGATCAAGTAATACACCAGTGTCTGGGCTGCACCACTGCTGAATGCAAGTAGGAGCTTACATGACTAAATGTCCCCACCCTCTCTCTGTGTATGTATGTTGTGGAATACATGCAGGAGGTCCCAGATTCAATCCCTGACATCTGCAATTGGGGCCAGAGAAAGACCCCTGTCTGAAATCCTGGGTAGCTGTGACCATATCAAACTAGATGTACCAGTGATCTGACTCAGCAGAAAGTACCATCCTACATACTTAGATTCCAAAAGGGTTCTAGGGTGGACTCCTCAACAGGCTAGTTTTCTGTAAGCAAGTGGTGTTGTTTTTTAGTGAAGGGGCCTTCTATCATGGGAACCTACAGACTGAAATGATACCATTCAGATATACATTTACTGTACTTCTTTATCTGCTGCTGGTAAGATCTCTAGGCCTTTAGCAGAACAATTTCCAGTTGATGAATATGTCCATTGCGAGTTGCGACCTGTTTACGGTGAAGGGGAAATAAGGCAAAATCATTTGCTGCTGAGTGATTCACCCAGTTCTGTTAATTAAATGACTCATCCAATTCCCCTTCATTTTATTGCCCCAATGGCTCACGCTTTGGACATGGGAGGTTAATACGAGCCCTAATCATCCGGAGAAAATAATGGAGTCTATAATGATAGACGGCTACTTCAGACAGCAGTTTAATGGTCTTATGAAATGAAATGGGGTGTGCATGCATGTGTATCTATATGTGTTAGGAAGACAGTACTATTCAAAAGACCTCAAAGACTTCAGAACACAAGCTCTCTTTTTTCATCTGAAGCTCTAATAATCTCCACAGGGAGGAAGAACAAGAGAGTGTATTAAAGACAAACACTCTTGAAGGCACCGATGTGATCTCCCCACCCACCCTCTCTCTGCCTGTCACTATAGGAGCTCCTATTCCACTTCAACTTCAGTCCAGGAAGAGCTTATGCTGGCCAGCATGCTGAGTCCCCCACTTTTTGTGCTATTTTGCAGGAGACTCATGTTTGGAAGATGAAGGGCCTGAAAGGACACTGAGGGCAGAAAGGGCAACTGTCAGGTTGATATTGTCAGAACAAGAAAGAGACAGGGTCTTCTTGAAGTCTTCACCTCCCACAAAAGTCAGGTCAGATATGAAAGGCAGTAACCACAGATCAGCTGCAGACTGCAAGCCAACCATAGGCACCAGAATGTAAAGGAGGGTAGCATTTACAAAGCAAAACTCATGACATGCCCAATTAGCAGCCAGAGTAAAAGCTAACTAGACTTCAATTAAAAGGCAAGGGGAGAGGGGCTGTAAAAGTTTACTGCAGAGTTTGGAAAAGTTATTTTTGGATTACAGCTTCCAGAATCTGCTGGCCAGCATTGTCACTGGTCATGCTAGGGGCGGTTCTGGGAGGCATTTAGAAATAATTTTTCTAAACTGTACTTAGAAGGACATTTAGCTGAATGCTGGATTTAGAAACCCTTCTCAAGACTGGGGGAAAAAACAGGCACATTTGAAGGCAGAGGTTGCAGACATGTCTCTCTCCTTGGTACAGTTTTATCTCACCCTCTGAATAAGGCTTTCATTTCCTCAGCATATCTTCCCTATTTGTGTTTGTGGCCTACAGCTGTCCCTCAATTTTTTTTGCCCCATATGTCCCCAAACACCCCTAGGGGGTGGGGGTAATTTTGTCATATTGGGGGGGGGGCTGGGACATTTTAAACCAGGGAGAGGGACCTTTTATCCGACAGGAAGGGACACAGATGCGGACTTCCAGATCACTTCCCATGTAAGAACAGGCTTCTCTTGTGCTCAGAACACCCCAGAAAAGGCCCATACCATAATGAACACTGGCTCCCTGGGGGCATGAAGGCATTTACAGGCAAAATTTTGTTTTCCAGTTCTTTTCAGGGCTGCTGAGAGGTGTGGCCCTCCAAGGTCTTCTGGGAGGCCAGTGAAGTCCCTAGCCCTTGACAGTTGCCCATCCCTGCCCTAAAACTGGATGTAGGGGGAATTTGACAGGGAATCATGAGTTCCAGTCTCCAATGAACTATGAAGCTACTGGGTGACTGTGGACCATTCATCCTCTCTCCGCCTAACCCAGATCATAGAATCAAAGAATCATAGAATTGTAGAGTTGGAAGAGACCACAAGGGCCATCCAGTCCAACCCCCTGCCACGCAGGAAATCATGATCAAAGCATCCCTGACAGATTGCCATCCAGCCTCTGTTTAAAGATGTCTAAGGAAGGAGACCCCACCATGCTCTGAGGGAGTGTGTTCCACTGCCGAACAGCTCTTACTGTCAAAAAGTTCTTCCTAATGTTGAGGTGGAATCTCTATTCCTGGAGCTTGCATCCATTGTTCCGTGTTCTATGTGGGGACAGTTATGCCCACAGGCCCCTGGACCCTGCTGGTATGGGCCTTGAAGTCCAGCAACCCACTTTTTTAAAAAAATGACATAATTTTCAGACAATTTTGCCTCTAAATCACACAAACACCCAAATGTACAAAAAGACATGAAAATACCCCCACATGACCCCTAGGACAACAACGTATACAACCCCAAATACCTCTGTTTTCCTCTGAAGTTCCTCTCAAAATGGCTGCCATTTTGAGAAGGACTGCAAAGGAAAATTGAGGTGTTTGGGCTTGCTGTGGGGAAAAAATGGCCCCTGGCCCCCATGCGCACTTCTGATCTTGTTGAGGGAATAAAGGGTTGCTGTGGGGATAAAAATGGAGGAGGACCATGTACACACCAACATGAGATTTATAGAGGAAAGCGTGGATACAGATGTAATAATTAAGACCCATAGAAGAGATATCACTTATCTCCTAGTTATTTTAAACAAATTATTAGAAGGAGAATCATAAGTGAATCGTATATATAGATAGACCCTTGTATCTGCGGAGTATACATTCCCAGAATTACTGTGGATACCAGAAACCGTGAGTAATAGCGAACTTTATTAAAATGAATGATTTCCGGCCCAAGCCTACCATAGTGTTGCATTGGAGAACCTAGAGGCTGACTAGAGAGCACACCTCTCTAGGCATCTTCTAGGTCCTACAGCATGATTCTATGGTTAGCGTCCAGGTGAAGCATACCATGGAGTCATGGTGGAGGACTTAGAAGATAGCTAGAGAGACCATACTTTTTCAAATGCGGGAATACAGGTCCTGTGGATACAGGATCTACAGGGCCGGTTTAAGGCACCAGCAGCATCAGCATCTGCAGGGGGGGGCATCATTGTGGGTGCCCCCATAGTAACCCTCCTCCTGCAAAAACATTATTAGTGATAATCTGAATATCCTGTACTGTGAATAGCTTAGGCTGAGTTAGGTTACATTGACCTGAGATAAACATATGGGCCCCCCAAAATAAAGCATTGCAGGGGGGGCCAAAACTGGTCCTGAAGGTCTATCTGCATTCTGATTAGTATTGAAATAGTGTCTATAAGACAGATCATGCAAAATGTATGTTGTAACCACAAAAAGGCTATCCTATTGTTTCAAGAAGTTTACAGTCTGATATTTGATACAAGCAAGGCCATGCAGGGAAGAGGATAGAGGTGAGGTAAACAGGAGGAAGAATACGAATCCAGTTCCACTACACGTAAAGGTTGGGCAGCAATGCTATGCAAACTGACCTGGGAATTCAGTCCCATTGCATTCAGTGGGGCTTGCTTCTGAGTAGACATTGATAGGATGACACTGTTTAGCTTAGATTCACTTCAGGAAAGAGGGGGTTTTTTTTGCCCACATTACAATATCTGAACACTACTACAAGTTTGCTTTGGACTAGGTATCTCACTGTTAGGCTACCTTAACATGAACCTGTTGAATGTGTTGCTTAATGGGGATATAATGGGATGTTATCAGCATGGGATATTGCCAGCTGATTTACTGCTATGTTTAATACTTATTTAAACATTTGATATGCTTCAAATGAACTGTGAATGCGTAAACTGTCAGTATTAGATTACAGTGGCCTTTAAAAATTATTAGGCTTTATGGCTACATTGCTATAGTTGTAGTTCAATTGTCTATTTTCTGTGAACACCTTTGAGCACAATATATTTGTGGCAAATGCAGTATACACTTTAAACTGACTGTGACTGTGATGAGTATAGAATAGATGTGTAAGTTGCACGCTAGATGTAAAATAAAAAACTTGTGTTCTTTCTGCTGCTTGTTCATTAAGGAGCAAAGACTAGACTGCCTCACCTCTAAGCCTAATAAAGGCTGTGGTGAGGAAAACATGTTAAAAATATTTTCTGAAAATGTTAATTTAAAAAAGTTTAAAGGCTGATTTCCAAATTTCCCAAAGCTATTTCCCAAAGTCTAAAATCCCCTAATATCTAAAACCCAGCCCATCACCCCCAAATGTCATATCCCTAACATGCCATCCCAAGCCTAGCCTATTTTTTTTTCCTGGCAGGGCAATCACAGCAAATGCCATGTGATGAGAATGGTGCATACCATTTGCCTGATTTTTAATTAAGCTGTCAGCCTGAAACAGAAATATCTCATGGGAGGTGAGCAAGCGCTTCATGGCCATTTAATTTTTTGTTTGGGATTTAAAACTGATGCCTGTCCTGCTTGAAATTAACAAGAAGATTCCTGCTCACTGCTGCTTTCAGTGATGAGGCACTAATCACATGCCTTAATGAGAAAGAACGGGCAGGGAGGGGGAGAGAATGAGCGTGCTACCTTTCCTTATATTAATGTGGGTTCTGTTCACTGATTCTGTTCACTCAATTTAGAATCAGGATGTGGCAGGCTTTAGGAGCGGAACAAGCAAGGGAACATGTGCAAAGTGCTGGGTTTAATCTGAGACTAAGCTTCTCACTGAACCTCATTTTCAGTGACTGGCCCATAAATATGACCATTTCTCAATTTGCTCTGAGCTTGTTCACCAACAGCATATTAAGGTAAACTGAGATTTTCTATTTAATAATCTAGGGCTCACAGCCAGCCTTACTATTGGGCAGAGTGAGGCAACAACTTCAGGCAGCAGTTGATGGGGGACACAGAGCAGCGGCAAGGGAAGGGAGGATGGAGTTGTGTGTGCTGTAAAGCCTTGTTCCTCCCCTAAGCTAGCCTGATGCCCTCAGGTGACACGGATGATGCTGTTCTGACAGGAAAGTTCATTAAGAATCATCTCCCAATCCACTCAGCTTTTGAGCTTAAAAGGAGGGACAGGTCACTGCTTTGTTCTTTGACCCCGGCAACAAAATATTTAAAGATGGCTCTACTAGAGAAGACCGTTGTGTATCTATGTCATTTTCATAAGAGGGATCCTGGACTTTTGCCCCAGTGGTGTGCCCTGAGTGAGCCTCCGGTGTGCACAATTTAATAGGAATATAATGCCCACTACAATTTGGTCTGGAGACCTGGTTTAAAGTGTGTGTGTATGCACACATGTGCACCTCTACGTATGCATAGAGAGAAGCTCATTTTCACTGCTGTGATAAGCAAGAGTGACTTGCAAGCAGACACTTCTGAGATTAAGCAATTCCTCCTTTCTTTGCTGTTGGGTGTCCCCACCCCCATGCACACACAGTTATTAAAAACATCAGACTGCTGCAATTTTTGTTATCGGTACCTTGCAGGTTGATGCTGCATTGACAGGCTACAAATTGATGAGTCAGCAGGAGCAGCACAGGAAATGATACACCTCAAGAGCACAAATTATTGCACAAAAAGTTTACTTCCCCCTCCAACCCCTCCTCATGCTAGGGTGCCCACATGTAACACACTACCAAAAAAGAAGACACACATCACCCAGGAAGAGGGCAAAAAAGAACAGATTCTCGTTCAATTTGCATAATATATGGAAATACCAATCTATACATGGAGATGCAAATACTGAAAGATTACCATGCATTAAATATAGATCACCATAGTGAGAGGGAAAGACCATGACTAGGGGACTTGTGTGCCTGTTCAGTCTGCTGTGCAGACAGACATCTTCATGGGCCCTGCAGCCCTCCTTACTTGGGTTCTTGATCGTTAAAAGGGATGTGGACAACTCTTCAAATAGAAGACAACTTGAAATAGAAAATGATCCTCTGACAGCTCTGCCGATAGAGGGCCACCATCTAACAGAAACAGTAACAAGCAGAGGTGAGGTCACCAAGTGAGAAAAAAGGCATAAAGGACTTTTATCAGATGTGTGGAAAAAAACATCATAAAGACGTGACAATAACACCAAAGGGCGAAATTATCAGATGTTATTGTTCAATTGTTCCGGGGGTATAGTGTGGGCGTGAATAAGGCATTACTTTTTATTGATGGCTTAGCCTGTCAATAAAAAAGTGATGCCTCGTCTGCATGATTGCTACGCTCGGGGAACAGCTGAGGACATAGACGTCTGATAATTTGCCCTTTTGTGTTATCATCACATCCTTATGATGCGATTTGGGATGCTTTTTTGCTGCATTTACCAGCATCTGATAAAGTCCAAAGTCTGGTACTGAATGAAATAAGGTTCAATCACTATTTACATGTAGCCAGTGCATTTCAGAGTGTCCACTCCTTCTGCACAAACTAGATTTAAAAGAAAATGCATCATGGACCAAATATCAGGCAGTAGATGTTTCCACTTCCACATGTAACTCTTTTGACCAACAGTTATATAGGTAGACAGAAAACTTTGTTGTTGTGTGCTTTTAAGTTGTTTCTGATTATGGCATCCCTAAGACAAGCCTCCTGACAGTAAGAGCTGTTTAACAGTGGAATACACTGCCACCGAGAGTGGTAGAGTCTCCTTCTTTGGAGGTTTTTTAAACAGAGGCTGGATGGCCATCTGTCAGGGTAATTTGACTGTGTATTCCTACATGGCAGGTGGTTGGACTAGATGGCCCTTGAGGTCTCTTCCAAATCTATGATTTTATGATTCTATGATTCTATCATAGGGTGTTACTGGCAATATTTGTTCATGGGCATTGTCACCCTCTGAAGCTGAGAGAATATCACTTGCTTAAAGTGACCCAGTGGGTTTCCGTTGCTGAGTGGGTTTTTGAATCTTTGCCTGCAGAGTCCTAGTCCAATGCTCAAACCACTACAACACGTAGCTCTCAGACAACTTTGGTTGGAATTGAATTACATATAATTCCAGCTTTTGAAGAAGATAGCATGAAACATGTCAGCTGCATGTAAATAGTGATTAAAATGTATTTTGTGAAGTTGAAGGATTTCTCGGCTGGCATCCGTAGGTTTTCTGTGGGTTTTTCCCATATACTCTCCAACAGGGGCTCACAGTATATAACCCACACACACACACACACACACTCCTACCCAACCATTCTCTGAAGATGCCAGCCACAGATGCAGGCAAAACGTCAGGAATAAATTCTTCCAGAACCCAGCCTAACAGCCTGGAAAAAACCCACAGAACACCTATAAAATGTATTTCATTCACTGCCAAACTTTCTGACTTTTTTGGTTTCCACGTAAAACAGGCCATCCTACCTGGCCTACCATATCATGTACATGAACACGAACACATGGACTGAAAGTTTCATGTAGATAAGACCCATTAGAGCTCACACTAGGGTTGCTCAGTTGCCCCATATGGAGTGTGTGAGGAACAAATGTATTGGGAAAGCTTTTCCTTCTCTACATTTGGTTACCAGGCCCAGAACCTAAATTTCTACCTGTGCATTCCCTTCTCCCTTTGGATCTTGATAGTTGGAATACAGACAAAATCCAAGTTCTATTTGAATAGCACTGTCTTATTGTTTACAAGACCAATTAGGGCCAAATGAATGAAGCGTCAAGTGGGAAATTCACTCTCTCACCACTGCGGTGATTAGCTCTCCTGCACATTGTAAAAATGAGAAGCAGCTCTTGTTGATAACTCAAAGATTCAGAAATGAGCCCTGTGCCTGTTTCCCTGGGTGTGCAACCCCCATTACAAATCAGTTGAACCTGCTTCATGGAGGACTGAACTGGGAGCTGAGTGCCTATGAGAATCAGACTGGGTGGTTCTCCAGCTCCACTGGCTAAATTGGCATCTCCCCCCAAGGGACTTCCTTCATTCTCTGGTTGGGCCTAATGGGAGACAGACGTGGTTAGAGGTGAACTGGGGACCACTTGGGCCTTGATGAACCTAAACTCCTTGCATACTCCAAAGATGCCCCAAGACAAGGCAAAAACCACACCAGCTCTGGTTTAGCATACAGTGGTTTTGTTTCTCTTCATTATGCAGTGGAGGAGAAACTAAGAACGAAAGAAAAAAGTGGAGTAGTAACTGAAACAAAAGAGAGTAAGCCCCAGCAGGGCTTAGGAAGTAGCAATGGAATGGCATGGACATCCCTCTCCATTCATCTCTCTGAATCTTGATGGCTTCTAGCCCACTCTGGACTACTTCCAACTTCCCTTCTAAGTGGATGTAGTTGTGTTATTCTTCAAAGTCATATCTTTTCTGAAAATCCAGAAAAAGAAGAGCTCTCTCACATCATCACAAAGTCTAGGGTGGGACTGAACCAAAATATCTGGAGATCCCACCTAAGCATGAGAAGAACTTCCTGACAGTAAGAGCTGTTTGACAGTGTAATACACTGTCTCAGAGTATGGTGGCATCCTCTTCTTTGGAGGGTTTTTAAACATAGACTGAATGGCCATCTGTTGGGAGTGCTTTGATTGTATATTCCTGCATGGCAGAGGGTTGGATTGGATGGCCCTTCTGATCTCTTCCAACTCTATGCGTCTATGGTCTATATTTTTCTTTTCTTTTCTTTTCTAGGAGGGTCATACTCCAAAAAGTATTTATTTATTTATGTAAATATTTATATCCCATTCTTCAGCTGCAAAGGCTCTCAGAGTGGTTTACAAATTGTTAGAGCACTTACACATCTACACCACTTTATAGTGCGCTAGGCACTCTTAAGCGGTTTCCAATGTATGTTAGCTAATTGCCCCCACAAGCTGGGTACTTATTTTAATGACCTATGAAAGGATGGAAGGCTGAGTGAACCTTGGAGCCCTTGGGATTGAACTCACAACATTGTGGCTGCAGTACCAACATTTAACCACTGCACCACCAGGGCGAGATTGAGGTGTTTACCACACAGAGGTCCGAAGGTGCAATAATTCCGTCATGTAAATGACGGATTCATGTCTGTTTTGCACCACACGTATCAGCCCATTCCGGAACAGATGCAGAAGAACAAGCGAGTGTTGCACTTTTTGCGCACCACATTTGTGGGGTATGCCCCTCCTTTCCATCATTTTCCCATTTATGCATCAATCTCCTCCTTCTCACATCACTTTCTCACGTGATTGTGCGCATGCACAAGTTTGTAGATCTTGCTGTGTTCATGTTTGTATTTCACGTGATCTCACAGTAATTCAGCCTCTGCCTGGTATGTTTGTCAATTAGTGCATACCTACTTAGCAGCATGTTTGGCGCTATTATATGACAAACACTTTCAGGGTGAGTTATTTCCCCGTTCAGTATGCCCGTCACTTGATTTCACTGATCAGCTTTGTTGATCTATGCTTCTTTAACATGCTGGGGAGAGCTGGCAAGGCAAGCCTATCTGTTTTCCACTTTCCCCTCTTTTACTGTTCATGCATACACAGTAAGGGATTCTGCAGAGCTTCAAGGGAGGCTGACCTCTGGGTTGCGAAGGCAGCAGCCCCAGACACCCACCCACTCGAAGCAAGGGCTCCCTGAAACCCGGGGCTTGCTTGGCCCCCTCCATTCCCTCCACTGTCCCTCGTCTTGGCACATACATTCACTCTCCCCACCCATCCTCCCTCCATCCACCTTGCAGCTGGCTCAGCTTTGTGGTGGAGAGGGGTCTTCCTCTTCATCTCCCTCCTTCTCTTTATGGGCAGCGGGGAATGCTCCCAAGGCCACCCCAGTCTGTGGGGAGTGTCTGTGCTGAGGGTAGGTGGATGTGTGCAAGCGAGCGAGTGTGCCTGAGTGAGATCGCGCGCTCCCCCTTCCTCTCCCTCTCTCTTCCTGCAGAGTGAATACTGAGCAGCCTAATCATGCCCTCGCGTGATCACATGATGAAGAGTAGATGGAACAAGCATGCAATTTCGCACCACATGTGTTTTTCTTGTGGAAGTTTTGCGCAATCAAGGGCTATTGATGGGGAAAGCTCGTCAATTAGTTGTACTGTACCAGAGATCAAATGGAGATGGAGGGAACACTGAATACATATGGCGTTGTGTGGGCCGCAGAAATACAACCAAATACTGTTGCGCTTTCACAACGGAAAAAAGACTTGTGTGGTAAACACCTGAGATTCAGTGAGATTCAAACAGATCCACAGCACCTTACTTTGCTCCAAATTCCCTCTCCCATCTCAAACAGTTCAGAAACATTCCTGTGCAAGATAATTCTGGGACTGCTTATCTTTCTTTACCAATGTGCTTCTGATTTCTATGCATATCTCTTAATAAGCATTTTTTTTCTTTGCATCATGCCCTACCTTGGCTTAAATAAGTGTATAATTGAAGAAATAAAATAATTCTGTTGTAGCTCAGAGGCATTCAGTCCAAGGTATCAAAACTTAAATGGGAATTGGACAACTCACAGCCTGCAGTTACATGTACCCTCTCCCACCTGTTTCCTCAAGCCCATCTGAATCCCAGCTGCCAGAATCAAATTTGTGATTAACAAAAAAACAAACAAAACAAAACTCACCACCACCATCAACAACAAAAATCCTGCCACTTTTCCTTTAAAACAAGACACATTCTCCCAATCCACCTTGTTCACAAATAGAATTTGCTCCCAAAAGCCTTCTGTAAGTATGATTCCACTTATAAACAAATGCATGCATTGCTTTAAAGAGGGGAAACAGTTTTTTTAAAGCTGTCACTGCCACACAGGAAAATGTGGTGATGGCAGAGGGTGGAATGTATCCTTAGTGGGTTCAGGGGGTACTAATGTGGCTTACTGGCCCCTGGAAGTCCTCCTGAAATTAAATAAACCAAAATAAAAAGTATTTGAACTAGAACAACTCAGAGCAGTGCCAGTAACCATTGGGTAAGAAATTTTAATTTGGCCTCTCTCCCCCAGTGGACCCCCCCCCTTACCACTCTTGCCATTATCCCTTTCATTTCTTCTCTTTCTTACTCTAATCCTCAATCCCCTTGCAGACAGAGAGAGAGTCATAGAATCATAGAGTTGGAAGAGACCCCAAGGGCCATCCAGTCCAACCCCCTGCCATGCAGGAATACACAATCAAATCATTCCTGACAGATGGTCATCCAGCAGACAAGATATGCAAAAGTTACTGCTAGGGATGTGAAAATTTGTATCTTTCATTTTCATTGGGTTTCTTAGAACCCCACCAGTATCCACATCCTCTCCAAGTCCTGTATCTGATTGCAAGATTTCTCTTTCCTCATGGAAATTTATACCTGCTTTTGCACAAACTTTTCCTAATGTACACATTTACATAGTTATTGTATTCATTGTACTCATTTTTTCCAGATTTCCCCATTGCTTAAACTATGCTTCAAATATACACCTGTTTTAGTCGTGCACTTTTATTTGCATATCATTCAGGGAAGGAAAATGAAAAAAGAATGATATGGTCACAAGTTTCCTAGGTATGACCAAAAGATATGCTGTTACTCCTGCCATTTACCATTGAATTTCTTACACTTTGACATTCAGAACACTAGGCAGAAATCACATCACATCAATACCCCACCGCGGGCCTTCACAGTGCTTTGTTTTAATTAAACAGTCAGATTCCCCTGGTCTGTGCCAGTTCTAAGTCTGCTGCTAGGCTCTGGCCAAGGTGGGACGCCAGCCCAAGCCATCTCCGCCGGGGAGGAGGGCCAAGTGACACTCACCACAGTTGGGGTGATCTACAGGAAGGGCCCAGCTTGCATCCAGAGTCACCACCACGCCCCCTCACATGGGGTGAGGAGAAGATATGTATGTGCAGAGGCTACAATGTGAATAGCATATTTATAATTTTTTAAATAATTATTATTTTATTGAGATTGAAATGCACTTTACATTCTGTTCCATCTTACACAACTTTTAAGATTTCCATTACAAAGTTATCATAGAAAGAGTTAAACATAATACATCTAACATCAAAAATACACTATCTATCTTTGACTTCCTGTTAGTTAGGTCTTTTAACAACAAGAATGCTTAATCTTTCAGAGTCAAAATCACTAGAAAAATGGGCCCCTGTGTTGAAACAATGGGGAAAATGGGGATTAGAATATGATGAACAAGATCTATTAATAATATGAATAAACTTACTATTATAAGAAAAATGGAATCGATTGATATAAAGAAAACATTAGATAAGGAGAGATAGGTAAAAATAAGCCGGGAAAATCTGGGAAAGAACTATATTAAATAGTTAATAGAAGTTAGATAATGATGTTGAAATAAATCAGATTTACTCTGAAAGACATATTTATAATTTTTTTTAAGTTATTGAATTTCCATTTTGCCAGTTGAGGTTTGGCTTTGGCTATTGTGCAAATGTTTCAGTTTGAGGGCCAGATTGTCATTTAGTGAATGAAACTGTTATTTGGGAAATAGGCTAATGAATGAAAACAGAAAACTAGGGAAACGCCTATGTATGGTTTTGTTTAAAGCTAGGGTAAAGTCTCTGTTCATGCTTTTGTGTGCAGCCACGAAAAGATACATTTGTAAGAAATCCTGACTAATGCAAATTTCTTTTCCATCCCTACTTAACTGTTCTTTCTCACTTCTCTTCTGGCTCATTCACTTGGACAGGGCACGAGAAAAAACAGTGACAGCAACTGCCTACAGCAAATAGGCTGTAACAGCAGTACAGGTTGCCCCATATCCCTGGTATCGGTAACTTCCTCTGGAAATTGACCATAGAGTCATGCTGGAGGACCTCCAGATGCCTAAAGAGGCATCTTCTCTAGGCATCTTTCACTTATAAACAGAAGGTCTGGGGACATATCCCCCCTGGATACAGGGGGTGACTTGTAACAGCAACAGTAACAACAGAAATGGCAGGTAACAGCAAACCAGCAACAGCAGGAAGAAAGAGCAGGGCAGGAAGCTTCAGGAATGGGGCTATTAAAATGCAAAGCCTTGGAAGTCACCCAGCAAGACACCAGTATCAAGTTATAGGGCAGAGTAGGGAAATCTCTGCATAAGCCTGGTTCCCACCAAGCACCTTTTGAAGCTTTCTCTAGTGATTTTATTCAGCACCTGACAGTTGGCAAAGAGAGGTTTGTGAATCCAACGCATCTGGTTCATTGGATGGAAAAGTTCTTTGTGTGCTGTGCGGGCTTTCCACGCTTGTTTCTGATTAAGTTTTCCTGTTAATCTACTGAACCGATTATCCTCAGAGAAGAAAAGCATGATCAGGCTGGCTTAAACAATGCTGACAAAAGGGAGGAGGAAAGATCTCCTGTTCCTGCAAGAGGTAGCCAGAACAACTGCTTATTAGGGATGTAATTCTTCACTAAGTTTCTTCTCAAAGGTAACAACGAGTAATTTCAGCAATTTTCTTCCTGCTGCAAGAAAGTCTTCAAAAACCATGCAGTTTTCAAAGGCTATTTGCAATTCAGAACTTATTCTGCAAAAGAAATCCCACATGGTTGTATTGTATAGAAATCTATCTTTTCTGCACAAGAAACAGCCTTTTCTGTGTGGAAAGTAATATTTCAATGAAGAAATGTTAATTCCTGCACAGAAGAGGCTGTTTTCTGCACAGAAAATCCTGTAATTGGGGATTTATTCTGTGTAAAATTCACACATGGTTGATTAGCATAGAAAACAGCATTTTCTGCACATGAATTAATATTTCTGCATTGAAACATTCTTTTCCACACAGAAAAGGCTGTCCCCTACATTGAAAATGCTCATTTCTGCACAAAACATCCACGTTCGAATTTTGCACAGAACCATGAAGATTCTCATCAGTCCAAGATTCTTCTTGACACAGTTTCTCAACACTCAAAAAACACATTTTAAAACTATTTTTGAATATTTTCGTATATTCTTTCCATCCCTACTACTTACAGGCAAATGCAAAATGGCCCCAGAATTGCTCTAGAAGATGTGTGGGAGTGTGGTGGGTGGGGGTCTGCGTGCACTCTGGTTTACAAGAAGAATTTACAGTAAAATAAATTACTTAATTACAGCATGAGAAAAGTTATTAAAAGAAAAGTACTTTCCACATTCACGCATTTTGAGTGCAAAATGTATGGATAACCTAACTGTGATATATAAAACATACCTTTCCCTTCAGACTTAAAAATTCAAGTGCTTGCAAGAATAAAAGTAGCTTGACCAAAAAGACAACAAAGGTGCCAGGCATACTTCTTGGCATAGGAAATTGTGTATCCAGAGTGTCACTTGATAAATATCAGGCATTACTCACAATTCCCATCACCTCTGTGAAGCGTTTTCTTCAGTCTGTTTTTTCCTTCGCTGCCCCACGCCCATCTTACTTCTTTTATTCTAAAAGTATACAGTATAATTTGCAAATATTATCACGAAAATTTACTGGCTTGGTTACCTATGTGAGTTTTTGTTGACTACAGCACAACACTGCATTTGACACAATGTCATAGACACACACCAACAAAATCCCATGGAACAGTACCATTAACCTGATGACACAATCTGTATCTCTGGGAGGTGTTTTTTTTGTTTTGTTTTGTTTTTGTTTTTTTAAGAGGCATTCGTTTACTGAGTCAGGGAAAAAATCATAATTTGTCTTGGTTACAACTGTCAGGAGGTATTGCTGCTAAAACCTTAGCAGCAGAACAATATGAAGGTGAAAGTCCTCCCCTTCCCCCAGCACTTGCAACATGCCAGGTGTTTTTAATTCATTAAACTACAAGAAAGTTCAGAACAAAACGTGCATTGAAAGTTTGCATCATTAGCCCAGGAAAAGGTTACACACAGGGTATTTAATCTTCCTTTCAAAACACTCAGGGGCTTGACTAATGAGGCAATGACATGTGGGCAGAGCAATGGGAAAGGTGACATGCAGAGAGCCACAGAGAGAAGCAGGATGATGCAACAGAGGATGGGACTCAGCAAAAGTTTATCTCATGTCATTCCCTATCCAGAAACAAGCCCATTCCTTGCACACAGATTCCTTTTAACCAAGAATTCCTTGCATACAGATTCAGCTCTAGGCAATCTACCAAACACAAGAAAGCTATCCATAGCACAGATATGAAAATTTTAAAAAAGATGAAGGACTTACAGAGATGGGTAAATGAGAGCTATTGACCACAAAGAAATGGCACCCCAGAGAATTGAAATTATACACCACAGCTGAGGGCTTTCCTGTAGGATGGCCTCCCAGTGTGGTGTGGTTCATGAGGCCAAGCCAAACATGATGCAGAAAATCTGTGATCTTATTTCCCTACCTTTTCTCCCCTTTACATCTTCTATGGGGGTAGGTGGGTAGGGGCACGGCCTTGGTTTTGATCAGAGCAGTGTGCTGGGACAGCAAAAAGCTGATGAGGTAGTAAATATGTGTTTGGGCTGTACCACTTCAGCACGGCCATCCCATGACATTTTGCTGCCTAAGATGAAGGACAAGATGTGCCCCTCCATTCAATATACTGCTAAGTACACTGTTAGCAGAATCTTCTTCTATTTCTTCTTCTTTTCATGCTACTACACTATGCTTGCACAGCATGTGTAGAACAGGCTATGGAGCACACACAGCCCTGTCTTTCAGCATTCCCAGCCTGAGGCAGCTGCCTCATTTTACCTTGGGGCCAGGGAACTTAGAGCCCTCCAAATAGCATCAGGCACCAATTCCTCACTGCCCTAGTCAGCATAGGTAAGGGTGAGGGATGTTGGGAATTGTGGTCCAGCAATATCTGATAAGCCACATGTGCTCTGCTTATGCTCTATTTATGGGAGAACTGGTCCTGCAATTTCATACTTTGGGGAGAGGCTCACATGACTGAATATTCTTCCAAACAAAAGTATTATATGCACATGCAAATCTACAAAGCTAGGGAGAAGCATAGCCTTCTTCCTGACATACAACACAATTATGTCCAAGGAAATCTTTTGTATGTAGGAACATTCAGAAATGTGAATGCAAACTGAAATGATATATTCCGGACTAGAGCTACTACTTAATAATACAATTATAATAGCATGCCAAAGCTACCCATAACTGAGTAGTAGTAAGATGATGCGCTGGGTCCTCTCATGCTACGATTCCAGATATGGCCCCTGCACTTAATCAACAATAAAACTGGAAATACAGAGGTTGTCTATACAAGGCAAAAAGAAGCGGATTACACTGCAGTAAAGACAACTCACAGAAGCTGCAATTTGTATTAATGGGTTTTTTTTTAGGTAGATCACAGGCATGCAAAGCTATCCATATTTGCTGTGCAAATGGGCATGCCTGAGAATTAAGATGGCGGCCACGAGGGAATTACTCGCATTTTTACTTACCAATTTGCCATCACCCAACAGTGCTTAAAAAAAAAAAAAACTATTCCCAAGGTGCGATAGAGTGATATTTCGCCTTAACAGAAAAGCAAAAACTCCCCAAACTCCCATTTTATCGCATTAGTGCTCGCTTGCTAAGGCAAAAAAATAAATAAATGGTGGTTCTCGGCACTTGCCTTGTTAGCAAATCTCGCCCCCTGCACTCATCTGGCCAATAAGCTTTCAGCTTCTGCTCCTTTGGGAAATCAAATCAAATCGAATCACTTGTCCCAATGAGCAGGAATGTGCATTCCCCCTATTGTTTTTTGAAAACTCTGGGAAAAGGGTGAACACCTTTCCTGTGGAGTATATGACATATTTAGCCCCCCCTCCTTCTGAATATGGTGATACAATGTGGGGTGCCATTAAAACAGCTTGTATTCTCCTTGCATTCCGTGAGGAGTATTTTCACCATTTAGACAACCCCATACATAGTTGCTGAATGCATCTTTAGAGAAACGTTTGCCTTGGCATTCTGATTCCCTGCTATGATTCTGCACTGTGGAACTACCGTATGTTCTGGCATATAAGACTGCTTTTTAATACTTGAAAATCTGCTCAAAAGTGGGGGGTCGTCTTATACGCCCAGCAGATCTTTTCCCCTGCTGTGAGAATGACTGCCTTGCCTTTGAAGTGTTAAATTGCCCTCCATTTAGCTCAGGAGAGAAGAAAAACAATACGTTTAAAATGATGTTAGCCTAAAATTAGAATTTCTGGATTCAAACTTATCATTTTGCATCAAGTTTTGTCTGTGGTGAAATTCTCTTATCTGAATAAAAGCTTCTGGCAGAGTTAAATCATTCTGTAATTGCAAAGTATTATGGGATTGTATTTTGGTAAACTTGACAGGAAGATTCCCATTTGCATAACTTTGGGGATTTCCTCTCCAGGAGTTTGCAAGTGGCTCTAAAATCATTAATGTGCTCGTTCAAAAATTTGGGATTTGATAGCTTCATATGAACCAGCTTCATATTAACCAACTTAATTATTAATGCAACCCTACTTTCCAAAGACTGAACACCACAGAGATTTTTCAAAGTATCCCATGCTTTTTTAGCTGTTCTCAGTCCTTTAATTTCACAAACTATTCCATCATCTACAGCCACTAAGCTGGCTGGCTGGTGGGGGACAGGCTTTCCAGCTGGGTGGCTGGCTGGACGGGGGGGGGGGGCAAACTCTATATTTTAACTTAAAAATTGGGGGGGGGGTCTTATACGCCCAGTCATCTTATACACCGGAATATACGGTAATTTAGCTGCTTTGGATTCTTTCAGAACCTTCTGCTTAGCATCAGGCTAGGAATCACAGGTCACATTTTTACATAGCTCTCGCGGAGTGTAACACTGTGAGAATACATATCATGTCCCTATCTTCCCTTCCTGCATGCAGGCCAGCTTCTAACCACCTGCATGTATCCTCATCGCCATTCAGTGGCCACTGGCCATGGGAGGGCAGGGGATGCCCAGGCAGTACCTGACTGCATTTCTGCAACTGGAGGTTGGGGGAAGTAGATGGCAGTAGATCCAAGGGAGCGACAGTTGGTCTTTTCCCAGCTGCAGAAATTGATCCTGACACTGCTCAGGCGCTCCTGCCTTCCTGTCACTAAAATGCCATCCGACATTTCACAAAGGAAAACTGGGACGCATGTGGCCAAGCAACATCAGAATGTGGTCAAGGTGGCAAAAATTATTAGGAAGGACGAATACACAAGCTAGGAGAGTCTGCAGCAGTTTGATTTTGCCTGAGCCTACTGGGAAGGGCAAGATTCCACCCTTCCTCTCCTCACCCCTCTGCTGAGTGCAAACTACTTGTAAATTTTGCATATCCCCTTACCCTAGGAACTAGCCATTCAAATATACAAATTTACATATCCTTTCCAACAGGGACTCACAGTATATAAACCCCACACAACCACTACACCACCATTCTCTGAAAAGCCAGCCACAGATGCAGGTGAAACGTCAGGAATAAACTCTTCCAGAACACGGCCTCACAGCCCAGAAAAAAACCATGAAAAAGCAATTTTGAACTCAGTTTGCAGCAACTGAAGTAAGCTGAAGACAAAGGGAAAAGTGGGAGGCAGTGAGAAACTGGGACATTTTTTAAAAAAAAATCTGAAAACAGGGGTGACAGAGGATTAAAGAGGGGTGCCCCGGCCAAACTGGGATAATTAGACAATATGCACCGACTTGTCCCTTCCCCTGCCACTAAATGGCTATGGGGGCACTGCCAGTATTTCAAAGCTGTCTTGCATGGAAAGAGGTACTGAATGCTTTCTTGTGCAATGAACTTAAAAGCACATATGCTTGTGTAACCCCATCCTACACCAGTATATGCCATTGACAGGATTACAGCCACAGATAGTAGTAAATCAATTCTTAGCCTTCAGCATCTGACATCTGTCTGTATTTTGGGGTAGCAAATTGGGAAAGGTTACTGTACTAGGATCATGCTTGTTCTATTGCTTTCACTCAGTTAACTAAATTATTGCAAGGGAATTGTTGGATTTTTTTTAACCAAACCATAGAAATGTGAAAGTAACTTTGTAAGACCTAAGTTGTGAGTTCAAATCACAGCAGTTTTTAAGTGAGCTGGTCTCCTTCAATTTAAAACGTATACCATAAGTCGGCCCCTCCTTGACAAATGAAGTCCTGCCTTTAGCAAAGGAAAAGTAAAAACACAAAGAACATTAGGGAATATCTTCTCCTCCCTTCCTCTTTATATAATTCATCCTCATATTTTGGTCCTGCAAACCTGCCTAGAAAGGGAGAAAACAAAAACTCCCAGACAATTCTACCATGTAAGCAGAGGCCACAAACCTGGTAACATCTACTGGATTGAAGTGTCATGGTATAAAATTTAATCTACCATTGAGAAACGTAGTCTACCATAAAAGCAACAGCACTGGGTGGCAGATATATGAAACCACACCAGCCCCCATGGGATGATTTAATGTTCTGCAAACAAGGAAGCCACAAGCCTGTGCTCTGGCAGGATGCACAGGGTGACAAGGGCCATGATTACATTGTAACCAGTGAGGCGGAGAAACACACAAAACACACGTACCACTGCAACAAGGAAAACCTTGTTTTGCGGAGAGCTAAATGCATCTCTTGGAACTGAGAGACGTTGCACTTCTGATTTGGGGGATCTCTAGGATAGTGGAAATGAAATGAATCTCTAGGTTGAATCTCTAACCTGTTAGAAAATTGTTTCGATGATATCGCTTTTTAAAGCATGGGTGGGGGAACCTTAAGCCCTGGACTGAATCCACCCCTCCCTGGATCCCGTCCAGCCTTTTGGGCTTCATCGGGTGGCTGTTTTCACTTTCCCATGACACAGATTCCTTATCCTTGCCATAAAGTTTTAGTTAAACACCTTGGTCTCGCAGAATAAAATACATAAGAAGGCATAGACCCCATCTATACCAGCGGGAGGGACATACTGCCCTGCAGTAGTAGCAAGTCACAACAATTGCGACTTGTCTTAATGGTGGCTTTTCCCCCCAGCAGCCCCCATAAGCTTCTCATGCAAAGATGAAAGCTGACGAAGGGAAAAGAGGGTGAGAGAGTCCTCCTCCCTTCCTTTGCCCCTTTGTTGGTCTCCAAAGGGGGGTGCAGCAGCATGAGGGGGCAGGGAATGGGGGAAGGTGGAGAGGATAGCAGCAGTTCTGATCAGATACAGCAAAGGTATACTAGAGACTCCATGATACATACAGGGAACCTTCAGTCATCCAGATGATGTTGGACTGCAAGTCCAAGCAGCTCTAGCAAGCATGGCCAATGGCAAGGAATTGTGAGAGTTGTGGCTCAAAACATCTGAAAAGCCAAGGTTCCCCATCACTGCAACAGAATATAAGGAAGGATGGAAATCATGCAGTCCTCCAGAAGTTGTTGGACTGAAACTCCCAGAAGTCCTCTCCTTTGATTGTGTCTAGTGCTGCAGGGAATTGTCTTCCATCAACATCTGGAGAGATGCATGATTCCCAAACTTGCCCTGATATAGAGGTTAATGTATCACTTAAGAAAGGTCTTCACAGTACCATGAAGTCTCCCTAGACAACCTTGAGCCACTTACTATCTCATTTTAATTTACCTCCCAATATTGTTGTAAGGAAAAAAAAATGGGGAAAAACTGAACCAGATTGCCCATGCATCCAACTTTACAGAGATCAATCTTCTGTTTGAAGGCACAGTCTACTGGAGGGACCTTCTTGTCCAAGCCCTATTTAAAGACAGAGAACCTTAAAAATGGACAGCAGGAGATGTCTTGAAGTTGCACATCCACAGCACCTGGACAGTAAGCACACGTTCTCTGAGGTTAGGGTTGCCATAATTCTCTGCCACAAAACTGGGACAGAGCAGCCATGGGGAGGGGAAGGAGGAGGGAGCCCTTCTCTCCCCCCATCCCTGAAAGCAGGGCACCCAGAGCACCTGCAGGGTGGGGAGGAGGGAGCCCTATTCTCTCCCCCCATCCCCACAAGCAGGGCACCTAGAGCACCCCCGGGGGGAGGGCATCCAAAGACTCACCAGAACACAGGAAAGCAAGTGAGTGGGCAGGGGCAAGCAGGGGCATGTGGACACACAGGGAAGGAAGTGGGCTGGCAGAGGAGTGAGGCAGGAGGAAGTGCCACCCCAAAAAATCTGCTGCCTGTGGAAGACTGCCCCCTGCCCTCCCTCCCTCCCTCCCTCCCACCCTCATTACGCCAGTTTGTTGGGCTGGGCTGCTTGAAGCAACAGATCCTGGATTCCATCTCTCTTCCCTCCAGAGCTGGAGTAATACACGATCTGCTGCTTCGAGCAGCCCAGCCGGATGGGAGAATTTTAGGTCCCTTTAATCCAGGATTTTCCCAGATTTCTGGGACGTATGGCAACCCTATCTGAGATGCTTCCAGATGGGGGACTTATAGCGCTACCAAGTGAAAGGCATTGTGAAGCTATGCCATCTTTTCTCACTTTAGCAGGTGATGTTGGTTTGGTTTGGTTTGCATTAAAAAAAAATACAGAAAAACCAGTCAGAAAACATAGAAAGACAGAATCCCTGAATCCCATGTAAAATACCATGATGAGACATGACAAAGATACAGGGGTTTTTTTTGTCGTTGTTGTTGTTTTTAAAATCTCATCTGGAAACACTCCTAGACAAGGCCTGCCCCACTATGGTGGGGTATTGTGCTTCCATTGAAATTATCATAATTCTTTCAAAATTCGTATCTGTGCATCTAAACTAGTATGTCCAAATTTTATGCAAACCCAAGCCTTCTTTTGTACTCTTTTTTTTTTTAATGATGTGTAAGTGGCCATTCTAGGCAGTACTACATACACAGCCCGGAATTCTTTAGAAGGAAGAGAATAAATAAATGTCTTCCCTTTGAGCATGGAGGTTCCACTGAGCTTTCACAAATCCACTGCACATGACACATTTACTCAATGGTCAATAAGGCAAGACAGGTTTACCCACATGGACGGCTTTCTTACCCAAAGGATCTAATCGAACGGAAAGCTATTTCTGAAGGCGAGAGCTGCTGTGGTTTATATGAAATAGAAACAGCATTTATGAGTGAAATACCAATATTGATGTTTCCGGAGATATTTCTAAAGTGCCTGAGATTAACGTCGCTTTCTAGATCAATAAGAATATATGCAGCGCTGGGAGTTTGCTCTGTTGAGTTGTGGTGCTGCTTGGAATGGAAAGGAAAGACGGAAAGCAGGTCACATATACTCTCCCTCCTTTTTTTACCTTCCCTTTTGAGAATAGTTTAAGAGCTTAACCATGTTACACCCTACCCCCAGAATAAAGCAAACCCACAGTTGTATTTCCCCCTTGCCCTACACAGCTTTATTCAGCTCTTGTGTGGAATACGTGAGAAAGTTGTCTGTCTGTGTGTGCACCCAAAGGGGCAGGTTGATAATTGGAATGCTAGAATTCCTAATTAAAAACAGCAGAGTAATCTTTAAAAAAGGAATGTGTAGTCTATAGAGACATAGAGCTAAAAGAGACCTCAAGGGCCATCCAATCCAACCCCCTGCCATGCGAAGCACTCCCAACAAATGGCCATCCTGCCTCTGTTTTAAAATCTCCAAAGAAGGAGACTCCACCACACTCCAAGGCAGTGCATTCCACTGCTGAACAGCTCTTACTATCAGAAAGTTCTTCTAATATTTACATGAAATCTCTTTTCCTGTAGCCTGAATCCATTGCTCTGTGTCCAAGGAGATTATCAGACATGTCCCTTGAAACTGTTTCTGTACTGCTACCCCCCCACACCCGTACCACTCCTGCCCCACTCCACTTGCCTTATTCCGTTATAGGAATTGTTCCATCCCCCTCGGCTTCACTGCAGTAAAGGCAGCTGTCATAAACCTGCTTTTACTGCAGTGAAGCCAAATCGCGCTCGTTCTCATGAGAGAATGATCGCGCAGGAAATTTGAAAATAAAAACAAAACATCAAAACAGAAAAGCAAACCCAAAAACACACAGTACAAACACCAAGAAACCTGGGAGGGGGGGGGGTGACACTCACCTGGCTGTCCCTATCGAACCTGGAAGTCTTCGGCACGGACCTCCTGTTGATGTCATGTGCTGCTGGCATCGCGCCAGCACAACGGGGCACATTTTCAAACGCCCGTGATATTGTTATGATAATGGAACAGGCTTCTTATTCACAGTTTAAGCCATGAATAAGAAGCGGGGGGGGGGAAGGGAGCAAGATGGGAGTTTCCCGGACAGGGACAACATCATCTGAAAAGGGAGACAGATAGTGATTTCCCCTCGTCCCTGTCCCGTGTTATTGGACACGTCTGATAATCTCCCTAGTCTCTGGAGCAGATGAAAACAAGCTTGCTCCTTCTTCAACATGACATCCTTTCTGTAGTATGTGGGGAAATAATTATTGTAATGTAAAACAATCTTGTGTATCCCATTCACATACTAAGTCTAGGAATTTTCTCTGCATGCTTCTGTTCTTCTAAACTCCCTTTCTCTTATTTTCACTAGGCAATTCCAGCCAACTGGAGAGATGGGTCATTCAACACATGACCTAATTTAAATTTTATTGCTCTATGTGTAAGTCTCTTTTAAGTTAGAGTCTCCATGCGGCTGTAGCCATCTTATGAAGCCATGCTGCTATGATGCTATGCCATGATGTTCACCATGCAGCCTCTACCGCTAAAGACTGGGTGAGTCATTCTACCCTAAATCCTCCTAGTTAGTTAGGAACCCTTTTTAAAAGTTTGTTTTAGTATGTAGATTAAGATTCATATACCTTCAGTAAACTTTTGATATGCATTTTTAAACTGACTCCTTTGTTTTTGTAATGAGTCTAATTCACTGGGTGATCAGACCACAGACCTCAGAATACACTTTTAAATGTTAATTGAGCTTGTCTGCATTCTTAAGTGGCACTCTGTATGACTTTGAAAGTGAAGTGATTTTAACTCTTTTTAAAAGAAGATATTTTTATTTCTTTTTAAAAGGGCTAGATTCCTGGAATTTTTAATACATTTTCATTTTTAGACTCATACCTCCTACATTGAAGGGTTATGGGCCCAGTTTGAAGACTTAAAAGCTCAATTTAAATTTTGTTTTTGCAAAAGTTGTTTTTTTTCTTTTTAATCTAATCACCTCAGCTGCTCTTTTTGGTCTCCCTCGGCTCGGCTGGAGACAAAGGCCATAAAGCAATTATGGCTGAAGCAGCGCATGCTACTAGCCTGAATGCTATTTTAAGTTTGGAAAAACTGAATGGTCCGAATTATAGAAAATGGGCTTTCTCTTTTGAAACATACCTGAAGGCCATGGGACTTATTGATGTTTTACACAAACGGAGACCAAATCAGGGAAGAGAGAGAGATGAATTTGATAGGAATGATCAAAGGGTTTTAGCCTTTATAATTTTAACAGTTGATGAAGGATTAGTTTCTGAAATCAAAGATGAGAGAACAGCAAAAGCTGCTTGGGACACTTTGAAAGATCTATGTGATATTCCATCTATGGGAAATAAAGTTGCATTGATGATGAAACTTGTAAATTTCAAGCTGGCAAATCCTAAATGTCTAGATAAACACATTAATAATTTCAGAGCTACATTAGCAGAATTACAATCTCCTGGAGAAGAGATTCCAAAGTCTATGCAAGTTGGGATTTTTTTTAGCAAGCTTACCAAAGTTTTACAATCCCATCATGAACACTTTACAGTTAAAGAATGATTTAACTCTACCAGAAGCCTATATTCAAATAAGAGAATTTCAACATAGGCAAAATTTGATGCAAAATGACAAGTTTGAATCCAGAAATTCTAACTTTAACCAGCAAGTCAATTTGGCTGAAAAGGAAAAGCAGCATTTTAAAAGGATTGCTACCCACTACAAACCCCCTCCTCTTCTGAGCCAAATGGGGTGCAATTAAAGGGAAAAGGAAAGTCATTCTCACAGCAGGGGATGACTGGCCAGAGGCAAAAGAATGCAAAATGACATAGAGATAGAGAGGCCAATGCTAAACAGAAATTTAAGATTGGATTGGCCTATGAAAAAGTAATGCAAGCTTCTGGAAATGAATATAATGATTCCTTCATCATAGATTCTGGTGCTAGTAACACATTTATTAATAAAAGGGAGTATTTCCAAGATTTTAATGAAGAAGTAAAATTCCCTGTGTTTCTTGCCAATGGAGATTCTGTTACAGTGCAAGGAATTGGGACTGTGTGTCTTCCTATGAAACTGGGAGCTAAGACAAAGATATTGAGAATTATGGATGCTCTTTACACCCCAGACCTCAAGAGCTCCCTCTATTCAGTAAAAATGAGCACATCTAGAGGCAACAGAGTAGTTTTCAAAAAGAATGCATGTTATGGTCTTCATGGCAAACAGTTGATTTTTAAAGGCACTCTAAAGGATGATGGCCTTTATCACATGGAGATCAGTGATTCAAATGCCAATGTTGCCACTCAGTGTAAACACAAAGACTGCATAAATTTATGGCATAAAAGATTTGCTCATCGAAATGTTGAATGCATAAAGAAATTGGCTAATCAAGAGCTAGCAAGAGACTTTCATTTCAAGAACTGTTGTGTGAATGAAAGGTGTGTGGAATGCATTAAAGTTAAGGCTACTGCACCTTCACAGAAGCCTCTCACAGAAAGACAATCTACTAAACCTCTTGAGTTGATCCATTCTGATCTCTGTGGGCCATTTAGTCAGAAATCAGTTGGTGGAAACCTCTATTTCTTGACACTCACAGATGATTACAGCAGATATTGTCATTGCTACCTCCTAAGGGAGAAAAGTCAAGCTTTTGAAAAGTTCAAAGAGTACTTTAATTATGTCACTAATAAATTCAATTATAAAATTCAAAATTTGAGGACGGATAATGGCTCTGAGTTTGTCAATACTCAATTTGATGAGTTCTTAAAGGAACATGGCATCAGACGCCAGACTACTGGAATTTATAGTCCTCAACAAAATGGTTTATCAGAGAGAATGAACCGCACCTTAAAGGAAATGGCAGTTGCAATGCTTTCAGAGGCTAAGATGTCTAAAGCTTATTGGTCTGAGGCAATTCTCACAGCCACACACTTATACAATAGACTTCCAAACAGATCCAGAGATGTTACTCCATTTGAATTGTGGCATGGTGTGAAACCCAGACAACCATCTCCGGGTTTTTGGATCAAAAGCTTATACATACATTCCCAAACAGAAAAGAGACAAACTGGACTGTAGAAGTGAAGAGGGAATTTTTATTGGCTATGCCAAAGGTGCTTAGAAAATCCTAAACCCTGATGGATGCACAATGAGAATAACAAGTGCTGTTTATATTGATGAAAGACCTCAATTTAATTCTAATCCAAACAAAGATTTCTATTCAGATGTGTTTGCAGTGGGAAAAGACCCTGATTCCCAGCGGCAGCCACAGCGTGTGCAGCCCTTTCACCCACCTGCAAGTGCTTTGCATCCAGAAGGGGCTCCCTCAGCCCAGGACTTACCAGAGGATGGAGGACTGGATGGCGCACCATGGGCAGAGCCAGGAACTCAAGTCCAGGTGAGACAATCTGCGGGGGGTAATGGGGGTGTGCCTCCTTTGAGATTCTCCTACCTAGCCACAGAGGAAAGCCTTCTGGAACCCTCTGATTGGCAGAAGATCAAAGGAGTGCCAAAGTCTGATTCTGATAAATGGGTGAAAGCAGCAATAGAGGAAATGAAGTCTTTATATAAAAATAAAACTTGGACTTTGACAGAATTGCCAAAGGGCAAGAAGGCAATTGGCTGCAGATGGGTCTTTAAAACAAAGCAAAATGCAGAAGGGAAGATTGAAAGATATAAAGCCAGACTGGTAGCTAAAGGTTACAATCAGCAATTTGGAGAAGATTTTCATGAAAGTTTCTCCCCAGTAGTTAAACACACAACTATTAGAACCTTATTGGCTGTTGCAGCTTCCAAGAAAATGCATGTACAACATCTAGATGTGAAAACAGCATTTCTTTATGGAGATCTAGATGAGGAACTGTACATGGAACAGCTTTCAGGATTCGAAGTACCTGGAAAGGAGCATCTAGTATGTAAACTTGAGAAAAGCTTGTATGGATTAAAACAAGCAGCCAAGAAATGGCACGAAAAGTTAAATCAGCTCCTTATCAAAGAAGGATTTACTCCAGGCACTGTTGGCCAATGTGTTTACAAAAGATTCAAAAACAATAGATGGACTTACATTGCAAGTTATGTTGATGATTTGATTCTGTGCAGTCAAGACAAAGCAGATAGTCAAGAGATACTCCTGAATCTCCAGAAAGAAATAGATATTAAAAGTCTGGGAGACATCTCACACTATCTTGGAGTACAAATTGAAAGAGACCATGATGGAAGCTTCTTTCTTAATCAAAAGCAAAAGATTATAGACTGTTTATCTTCTGGACTGATTATCTTCTGGACTGTTTTGGCTTAAAAGATGCAAAGGATGCTCAAACTCCAATGGAAGTAGGTTTCTTAAGGAACAATGAGGCATCTGAACCCTTGAGAGACAGTGAAAAGTACAGAACTGGAGTTGGAAAACTTCTGTACATAGCTAATTTCACTAGACCTTATATTGCAAATGCTGTTGGCATCTTATGTAGAATGGTTAATTCTCCTACTCTTCGAGATTTTACTGCAGTGAAAAGAATTTCAAGATATTTAAAATTGACCGCTGACTTCAAACTGATGCTGCCAGCATGTGACAAGCCATGACTGATTGCCTAAGCAGATACTGATTGGGGCTGCGATCCGGTGGAGAGAAAGTCAACCAGTGGAAACATTATCTTTTACAGTGGTGGAGCAACAAGTTGGACAAGTCGGAGGCAGAGTACAGTGGCAGATAGCTCCACAGGTGCCGAGTGCGTCTCAGCGAAAGCAGCTTGTAATGAAATTAAATGGCTGCAGAATTTGCTTTTGGATCTTGGGATAGAAGAACCCAAGCCAACCATTTTGATGCAAGACAATCAAAGCTGTATCAAAATTTCTCAGAGTCACAAGCCTCTGAAGAAGAACATAGACATTGCTTTCCACAAGGTGAGAGAGATGTGCCAGAGTCAACTTGTTCAACTGGAGTACTGCAACTCAGAAAAAATGATAGCTGATATTTTGACTAAACCTCTTCCTAAGGACAGTTTCCTGCGACTACGAGAAGAAATGAAGATTGTTCATGGAGTACCCTACGATTGAGAAGGGGAAATGTAGTATGTGGGGAAATAATTATTGTAATGTAAAACAATCTTGTGTATCCCATTCACATACTAAGTCTAGGAATTTTCTCTGCATGCTTCTGTTCTTCTAAACTCCCTTTCTCTTATTTTCACTAGGCAATTCCAGCCAACTGGAGAGATGGGTCATTCAACACATGACCTAATTTAAATTTTATTGCTCTTTGTGTAAGTCTCTTTTAAGTTAGAGTCTCCATGCGGCTGTAGCCATCTTATGAAGCCATGCTGCTTTGAAGCCATGCTGCTATGATGCTATGCCATGATGTTCACCATGCAGCCTCTACCGCTAAAGGCTGGGTGAGTCATTCTACCCTAAATCCTCCTAGTTAGTTAGGAACCCTTTTTAAAAGTTTGTTTTAGTATGTAGATTAAGATTCATATACCTTCAGTAAACTTTTGATATACATTTTTAAACTGACTCCTTTGTTTTTGTAATGAGTCTAATTCACTGGGTGATCAGACCACAGACCTCAGAATACACTTTTAAATGTTAATTGAGCTTGTCTGCATTCTTAAGTGGCACTCTGCATGACTTTGAAAGTGAAGTGATTTTAACTTTTTTTAAAAGAAGATATTTTTATTTCTTTTTAAAAGGGCTAGATTCCTGGAATTTTTAATACATTTTCATTTTTAGACTCATACCTCCTACACTTTCAAATATTTAAACAAGGCTATCTTGTCACCTTTTAACCTTCTCTCCTTCAGGCTAAACATGTCCAGCTTCCTAAGCCATTATAATTATACAAAAATCACAATGTGTTGCTATCAAGCACAGACAATTGTCAATAGGGAGCAATAAGACCCAATGTGACACACCATTCTTTAAATCTTGGAAAAGTTACTTCTTGAGACTAGAACTCCCAGACCCCCTAGCTAACAAGGCCAGTGCCCATGTTGGCTAGGGGATTCTGCTAGCTGTAATCTGAAAAGTAATTTTTCAAAGCTTTGCCCCTTTGAACAGGCTTAGAAACATCCAAACTGAATCAAACTCAGGAGAAACCAGCCTCCCCCTCTCCCTTTGTGTCTCAGAGAAACTGGTAGCACAGTATGCCAACTGGCTATACCTTGTAGCAATCATAAAACCATGCCACAAACCTGCCCAAAGTGGGGGGAAAGGTCTAACACAGACAGCGCACCAATTGATTAGCTTTTCAAAAAGAGCCCCAAATAATGTTTGAAGGATTCAATAAAACAGTATCTGTAAACATTGAGCATCAGGCAGGTGTGTGTAACAATTATCAGGCCAAAGGCTCAAACAAAGCTCTTTTCACAGTAGAAAAAAGTGTGCCTATTTTTGGAGGAAGGTGTATCTGTCTTCCCCTTAAGCCTGATAAGAAGCCTGCTGGGAATCAAGAAATCAGGAAACTATGAAAAACAAACTCCACAAACTCACTGCAGAAATTATTTCTCCAGCACATCTGAGCAGGAGAGAAATCAGACCGTGTGTACTAACATACTGTAGAGGCTTGTTTGTCTATGTTAGATGCAGGGCAAGAATTCAGTGTCATGAAGTCTTTCCTCTGTCACCTTTACACAACCAATTCTGAACCCTCCAGGTGTTTTGAGCAAAAGATCAGGATAGCTTTGACCCATGCCATCACAAACTAGTAGAGTAGCAACATGTGGCAGCCATATTTATTCTCTGTGTTTACCATCCCTACCCCCATTGGTAACATCTCCATTCTTTCTCCCAAAACACTTCTCTGTGAGCAGAAAATGGGTCAGGAAGAGGGCAGAGAGATTTCTTGCATCGAACAAGGCAATGATATTCAGGGTGGGGAGAAAGTAGGGTGTATTTGGGGGAAGAGGTGCCAAGGAATGGGATTCTCAATGGCAGGAACTCACCTCCATCTGTTAAGATCCCAGTTATGGAAAGAAGCTGAATCATATTGCCAATAAATTGCTCAGCCACAACAAAAATCTTCATCTGGTTTCCCCCGCTAGGATTTTGATTGTTGTTGTGTGCCTTCAAGTCAGTCCCAGTTTATGGAGAACAGAGCTTACTTCCTCCTCTCTTCTCTTCCTGTGAATGCTGAGGCCTGGTGAAGCAGTTTCTCCTTCAATTGTAAATATTTGTATATATTGCAACTGTTTGACTTTGAAGGTAAAAGTGCCTCCTGCTTATTTGGATGTCAAACACTCTGTGTGTGAGTCTTCTTGGGAATGGGTTGCTATTGAGTCTGCTGAGATAATTTTTTGGCTTCTGCTGGGGATTGAGTGTCCTATCATCCCCTGACAAGCCACTCTGCCTCTGGGCCAAGGCAAGATGGAGCTCTGCCTCTCTTTCCTCCTCTCCCTCTGCAGCCAGGGTAGTGGCAGTTGGGATGGTGGGAGGGCCATTCCAAGCTGTCTTCCTCTTTTAAAAAGTAGATTATTATCTGGTTTCCTTTTCTCTAGTTATCTATCAGGGATGGGGAATGTGTGGACCTCCAAATATTATTGGTCTACAGCTCCCATCATTCCTCGCCACTGACTGTGCTGACTGTGGTCTGAGAGAAGTTGCAAACCAACAACATCTGACAAGACAAACATTCCCTACATTTGCTCTGCCTACATAATGTATAGGTTTGAGAGATGGTCTAGATGATTTTTGAGCCAACCTAACCTTTTGATTCTGCATTTCAGGACTGAACCATGGCCTGGAACAACAGGATAAAGTTCCTGGTGACATCCAGATTCAATTAAGTCCTCTGGATAAAAACGTTCCAGCTCACAATCAGGAAGGGGTGAAGATGAACACTTTCTTTTGGCCTTTCAGAACTGACACTGCCAGGGAGAGGGGAAGAAAAACAGAAGAAGGGAAATGTGTTTTCCTATGGCTCAGAGATCGGCCTGTGGGTAAGACTGACAGCTTTAATCTTCTTTTTTCTCTTTACTGCCTGCATTTTCTTGCCCTCTTTTCATCGGGGATAAAATAGGATTAGAAATTGCTGTGAAGTCTTAGAGAAAAGCAAGGGAGAAGGTCATTGGTAGGGATGGACCTGGAAAGCACAAGACATACATTGGCTTTCATGTATTGGCTATTGTTTGGCTTCAGTTACACAGTTAGGAAATTTTACACTCTTTATCATTAGATGGTACTGTCTACTACTAGTTCACTTGTTTGAAGATGCATTGAGCCAACTGCTACTTTTGAGGACCCGTTTGTACTGTTGAGTGAGCCCCTGCTGAGTGAGCCCCTCAGTGCCAAAGTCCTACCCTGACAGTACAGTACCACTATCTTGTGGATATGTTGGGAGGTGTAAGAAAGCTCAAACCCATGTTAGAGTTTAGCAACGTTTGTATGCACATTCACTGGTAGTGTCATGCCCTGCTCCCAGAACTTGGAAATAGACTGACTCAGGACATTATCAGATGAGGCCAAAATGCCCCATTACTGCCCCGCCACCTCCTGTCCTGTTCCTGCAACGGAATCGAGGTAAATGTTTGCACACTTACCGCCATTCTGCTCCAGGAACAGGCTCCCTTCCTTCTTTGCTGGCTGGCTGTAAATGCAGCCGTCGTAAGGCTGCCTTTACGACTGGCTGGCTGAAATCCTGCTCGTTCTCACAAGAGAACAAGCGGGAGGGAAATTCAAAATACCGCCCCCCAGCTGTCAAATTGAAAAAAATAAAAGACAAAATTTAAAAATAAAAGCAATCCGGGGAGGAGGGGGAGAAGGGTGGCACTTACCTTGATGTCCCGATTGTGGCAAGAAGTGATTGCCACGGAGCTCCTCTCCCATGCCTCTCAGCGCGGAACAGGGACGGGGATCCATTTCCGACATTCCTGATTCCATGACAGGCATGGAAGAAAACAGAAAAGGGGTTCTATTCACAATGTTTCATCATGAATAGAATACCCTGGGAGCAGAACGGGGGCAGGACAGGAACATCACAGAGGGGCTCGATGTAATCTGAAAGGGAGACCCTTTCTCACCCCTGTTCTGTTCCTGTCCCAGGATATTTGCCCCATCTGATCATCTCTTCAGAGACTGAAGCAGTGGACATGCCAGGACCTGAGACAACAGAGATTATCAGACAGGAATGAAAAAGTGTTCCTGTCCCACAATTTCTTCTCCTGCCTGTCCCATCCCTGTCCCGGCACAATAACAAAACTTTTCAGACCTACCTTTAGTAGCATCGACAGAGCAGCCCAGGAGTGAATGGAGCTCTAACAGAGCTCTGTTCACTTCCTGGAATAAAATCCCACCCTTCTCTCAAGAAGACATGAGCATGGAAAATTCAAAAATAATAAGCTAAATACAGCCAAAAAAAAGTGACAGCAAGCACAAAAACACACTTTAAAACTTCCAAGTAAACCAGTGACGTTTTTAAAAAGTGTGTCACTTACCTTGATGTCCCAATCTCACCAGGAAGTGTTCTGGTAGGGACCTCCCATTGATGCTGGGATCTTGCCAGAGAAACGGGGCACTTTTTCAGTCGCAGGAACATCCATGACAGGAACGGAATGGGGGGATCTATTGATGGCTTCTCCCATCAATAAAAAGCAGTGCCAGCAGAACAGCAGCAGAACAGGTGCATTACGAGGGGGGAACAACATCATCTGAAAAGGGAGCCCTTTAGCGATCTCCTGGCGTTTGTGTAACACCACTTTTAACACGTCTGATAATCTCCAACAAAAGGAGGGCTTGAGGCAGTCTCAGCATATTTATAGGAAGTAACAGTTAGTAAAGCAGCAGCTGTGTTAGCTGCTGCTCTATAAATACGCAGCACTGCCCTCCAGGGTTGTGAGAGATTATCTGACCTACCTGAATACCTGTTGTGTTCCTGCTTGCTGTGTTGGACCTGGACTGTTTGTTTACGCTTGACTCTGTTTGCCTGACCTGGATTCTGTTGGACTACCCTGAACTCTGTTTGCCAGACCTGGACCTTGTATATTGGACTTTGCTTGTGGACTTGTGTGTTGCTTGCTAGTAAAGTAAGTGTCTGACTTCACATTGCCTTGATTCTTTTGCCTGTATTTAGTTTGACTATGCTATTCCTCTCCTATCAGCTGTGTACTAATCAGCCATTGGCTGTTTGCCCAGACATTGTTAGAACAGGTAATTAGAGTCTCTGATTAGACTCACTGGTAGTAAGACTCTCTAGTAGTTAGACTCTCTAGGAGTCAAGCAAAGCATATTCATGATAACTTCCTGTTTGTTTCCTGATGACTGGGGCTGGAGAATGCTGCAGAGACAGACCAAGTCCCAGATCAGGTTTCTTAGATGCTCAGTGCAACCCAACAAAGGTGTACCAGTTCCACACTTGTCCTACCTCACAGGGTTGGTGGTACCTATTGAACCATCAAATTTAGAAGAAATTGAACAGATGCCTGGCAAACACAGCACCATAAGACTGCTTCTTAGCTTGGCTGCTTCCACACAGACACCTTAATGTAAAAAATGCCTAGAATGAGAAACTAGATGAAATGCTGAAACAATTAGGCTTTAAGGCAGGAGAAACAGATGCCTATATACCAATGCCTATATACCAGAACCAAAGATGTACGTTCAACGTTTATTCTGACTTACGTTGATGATTTGATCATAACCATTCAGAGATATAAAAACTACACAGAAGTTGTACATCATCTGACCAAGGATGTTGAATTGAAGGGATTAGGCAATGCTACATACTGTAACTACTTAGACATACAGATTGAAGAGGAGACAGTTCTTTTCTCCTAAGCCAAAAGCTTAAGGAAAAAAGATTGCTGAACTTTTAGAAACTCTATAAGTCCTTGCTGCACTACACTGTTATAACACTATTATTCCACTTAGACTGCTAACGCTGCTTTCTGTGGAATTCTGGGGTTTGTAGTTTAGTGAAGCCTAAGAGCTCTCTGGTAGAGAATGCTAAATGTTACTCCCTGAACTGCAAATCCCAGGATTCCACAGGGGTCAGTCATAACAGTTAAAGTGGGATAACAGTGCCATAACAGTATACTGATACAGCCCTTCAAGAGGCCTATACTATAGCAACGCCCATGGTAACAGACTTTCTTAAAAAATAATGAATAAAGTGTTTCTCTGCCAAATAACAGTTTGTGAACAGTTTGTACAGAACAGCAATAGGAAAACTTCTGATTGTTTTCTACTAATACAAGACCTGACATTGCTTCTGCTATAGTGATTTCAAGCAGAAAAGTTGGCACACCCATAAAGAAGGACTGGAGCGGAGTAAAGAGGGTGGCTAGATACTAGGAACTATGGACGTTAAACTGAAACTACCAGCCAGCAGTAATCCAAAATTTTTATGCTACAGATAATGCAGATTATCATTCTACCAATGGTTTCCTATTTGTGTATGGGAATGGGCCTCTTTCTTGGGCCAATCACAAACAAGAAATAGTAGTTCCATCTTCCACTGAGTCAGACCACATAGCTGCATCAGAGGCATGTATAGAACTGCTATGGCTTGATCAGCTGTTAACTGACTTGCAAATAAATGAACAAAAACTGATCCAAGTCATGGAAGACAACCAGAGCTGCTTTAGACTTTCTCAAACAGAGATGACGCTACACAGTAAGCATATTGGAATAAGATACAACTAAGTGCATGAGCTGACAGAGAAAGGAATAATCAAGATGGTCTACTGTCCAACAAATGAAATAACAGCTGATATCTTGACCAAGCTTTTACCAAGAGACCGCTTCAAGAACCTGTGAGCCAAGATGGGACTGCGAGGGTGCGTGCATGTTTGAGAAAGGGAGTTTATAGAAACCTTTGCATGCACACTCACTGGTAGTTAGATTCTCTAGGAGTTAAGGAAAGCATATTTATGGTAACTTCTTGTCTGTTTGTTCACATCCACTCTTTCCCTGGGCCACATAGGTATCTCTTTGTTCTTAGAATCATAGAACAGAATCATAGAATCATAGAATTGGAAGAGACCACAAGGGCCATCCAGTCCAACCCCCTGCCATGCAGGAATACACAATCAAATCATTCCCGACAGATAGCCATCCAGTCTCTGTTTAAAAACCTCCAAAGAAGGAGACTCCACCACATTACAAGGCAGTGTATTCCACTTCCGAACAGCTCTTACTGTCAGGAAGTTCTTCCTAATGTTTAGGTGGAATCTCTTTTCCTGTAGTTTGAACCCATTGATCTGTGTTCTCTGGGGTCACTGGTGCTTTCTTGCTCTCTCTCTCCCCTTCCTGCTTACCTCCATGAAGCATGTGGTGAGAACGGGTTCTCCCTGCGTGAGATGCTCCAACTTTCTGATACAATGTAGAACTTCCTATTTTTCCGACCTTACCTCAAAAAGCTGAACTTATATTATTATGCACAAGTATTGTGAATAAAACTTCTTTTATGTATTTTAAGAAGACTAAACTTGATTTCTTTCTCTGCTAGATACTGTGTGTGAAGGAGGTGGGCTTGTTACTGTTTCTGACTTCTGCCAATGCATCAATTGTTCTGCTAGCGAGATCCACTAAATCTCTCATTTTCCCAATACTGTGTACTACTAGCTCAATTGTTTGAAGGTGCAGTGAGCCAACTCTGCAAATTTTGGGGACCCGTATGCTTGTTCTGGGGAGTGAGCCCCTGAACCTCAGCCCCCAAGTCCTACCCTAATAGTACCACTGTCTTATGGATATGTTGGGAAGTGTGAAAAAGCTCATACACCAACTGCCCTGATTTGGCAAAGACAGTCCAGATTAATCCTCTGTTGTCCCACTCATTCAAAACATCCCAGTTTCTCTTTCTTCCTCCCATTTCCCTCTTTTGTCTTCAGCTTACTTCCATTTGTGCAAACGTTCAAAGTGAAAAAGTAGTTTGTGCTCAACTTAGCAGGAGGGAGAGGAGGGGATGGAATATTGCCCTTCTCTAGACTCACACAAAAGCAAACTGCTGTAGCCTCTCCTAGCTTTTTCATTAATAACTTTTGCCATCTTGACCACACTCTAATACTGCTTGGCCACATGTGTCCTGGTTTTCATCTGTGAAATGCTGGAGGGCATGAATGCTTAGTATCCAGACATCTTGTGGAGGGGCTTCCCACCTTCCTTCTGACTGTGTGGGTCAGGGGTGGGAATTCTGCAGCCCTCCAGATGTTGCTGAACTGAAACGTACATCTTTCCTCATCATTGTGTATGCTGGCTAAGGATACTGGGACTTGCAGTCCAGCAACATTTGGAGATCTCCAGGATTCCCAGCTCTGATGTAGGAGGTGTAAGGAAACTTTCTTGACTCATGTTTAGATGGGCCACTTGGTACTTCTGTGAGTACTGAGGTGCCTCCTGTCTGGACCATTTCCCCAACATCTGTTCAAAACTGACACATACATTCCCTGACATTTTAGGAAATCCTAAAAGAAAGATTTAAACATTCTTTAAGCCCAAAGTCCTCCTTGTTTTCCCCTCTCCCGGCTAATTGATCCAGGATGAAAAATGAAGTACAAAATACAAAGCAGATACTGCAACATCTTCATTCATTCTGGTCACATCATCAAATATATGCTAAAAGCAAACACATTACAATGCTTCATAAATACAGTGCTGGAAGGTTTGTGCTTGTAGATTTATATCTTCATTGTACCATATTATGCGCGAAGATTGATATCTTTTTTTATGTTACATTGTTTGATAATTCTGAATCCAGCCATGTTTTGTTTTGCTTTGCTTACCGGCATATCAGTTAGCATCTTGGAAGATCTGACTGGGAAAATATTGCTTAGGTTTTGATAAGCTACCCTGAAGACTCTGGCAAAGAGGACACTAGTCTTTCAAGGAGTTCTGGTTTGCTGTAGCCACTTCAGCGTTTGAAAAAGCTTAGTATAATTAATTAATGTCACTGTTTAGAAAAAAAATTGCAAACATGAAATAGATCAAAAGGAATGTGCCATCTTTAGAATCAGATCTGAAGTGGAAGGACAACAGATGTTGAGTAACTTTAACATGTAACATTGCTATGGGCAATTCCTAGCTTCCATGATAGTACCTAGCACAGCCTATCTCAACCTGATGTCCTCCATATATGTTGGACTACAAACCCTACCACCCTCAATCACACAGCCAGTGTTGTGCTGTGTGCTTTATTTATTCTGTTCTTGAAATGCTGGCTGATTCAGACACTTTCCAAATAACTGCCTTAAAATACCTCATTAGATATAGAAGTGCGGAGGACAGGGAATCCCTTTCTTAGGTACTAAATTTCCACCCACACTGTAGCCATAAAGTGATGGTGCTATCAGGGAGGGTTTTAGGACATGGGTCCAAGGATCTACTGAGCATTCCTTTGTTTAAAAGATTATCCATTTCTGTAGCCCTGAAGGGGCAACATATTGTTTTGGGTGGAAACTCAGTTTTTTCAGTAGGTGGCTGAGGCACTGGTGCTATCTGGAATGGGGGCTGTCTGAGTATCACCAGTACCTATTGGACAATGTCTGTGACATCAATGATAACACAATTCTGCATGCCGAGACTATCTGATCATACCAGCATTTGGCTTCAAAAGATGATGATCTGAAGTTGACTGGTTACAACACAAAGAATGGAGAAGATCTTTGTCAGTCTTCCCCCACAAATGTAACACAATGAAGTTTGTCAAGTGCATAAAACAAATACATGGGTGTTCAAGTTTATGTGAAAGCTCTGTTCCTTAATCCCAGATGCACAGAAGTTGCAAGGCACTAAGAATTTCTTAGACTCTTCGGGTTTTCCTTCCACATTTTCCTTTGTCTTGTAACTATGACAAGTTGTATTGCTACACACCAGTGAATATTGACTCATATCACTTACAGAATGCACCTGTACATTTTACTGACCATAAAAATAATTTAATTCCACCCCACCCCACCCCATTGAATGTACCAGTCAACTTCAGATCATCTTTTGAAGCCAAATGCTGGTATGATCAGATAATCTTGATAAAAAAAGCTAACCAACCAGGAAAGCTGGGGTATTTATTTACTTGTTTAGCAGTGTAAATTGCTCCCCACAGCTAGGTCTACATACTTTTTCACCCTCTTCTTCCCAAAGTATTTCTCTTCTGGACTTTCAGCTTTTAGTCATCTCAGACAGGTTCAAATTATTCATCTGCAGGACAGTTACTGACATTCTGAAATTGATTGGCTGCCATTTGCAGACAAATTAGGAGGGTAATCGACAAACAAAAGGAATGCCAATGAGTTCAGCGTAAACATTTGAATCTGTGGGCACAGACAGATCTAGTCAATATCCACTTATATTACAATACTTTAAACCAAAATGGCTCTAGCAAAGGTGACCTTTCTAGAACATCTGTGTTTCCTGTCCCACAATCTCCAATCCCGCCCCTGTCCCGACACAATAACCCTCCCCACTGCACTCATCTTCTCTCCTGTGGAAAACACAGCCCAGGAATGAATGGAGCTCTAAAGGAGCTCTGTTCACTTCCTGGACTGAAATCCCATTTATTCTCATGAGAAGACGCAAGCATGGGAAATTCAAAAATTAAAACTAAAATAAACACAAAGAAGTGACACCAAGCACTTAAACACAATTTAAAAGTCCCAAGTAACCCGGGGAGGGTCATAAAAAGAGTGAAACCTACCTGGATGACCTGATCTTACCCGGAAGTGTTCGTGCCAGACCGCCCATTAACACTGCATTCCCGAGAGTTAAATGGCCTGAGTTTTTGTGCACCAGCAATGCCAGCACCAAAATGATGTTAAGGAAAATGCAACATGGGACATACAGTGAAAGAAATAAAAAATGTATGTGAAAGTCACAATGACTAAGCAAGAGCAATTATGAAGCTACACAGGTGAAACTGCTAATGTAATCTAGAAGGCCTGAGAGCCAAGGACAGAGGTACTGAATGCAGATTGGAAACACCTGAGAATCATTAAGTGTACAAGGTGAAATGTTGAAATACATGGGTTGGTCTTAGGCATGGATGGAACTATGTGGACCAATCAGAATGGAAGTACACACCCACTGGGTGGAAACTAACTAGTGGGTGGTGATAAACAATGGCTATAAAATTGCAATGTTTGCCAATGTATTTTTGTGTGGTTGAGTAGAGGTGCAGTAGTTTGGAGATATTGTGGAGTAGTGTGTAGAGATTGTGATTTGTTGACCATATAGTATATTTATATAGAAGAATAAAGTAGGTTTTATATAAAACTACTGAGTTGCCTGAGTGAATCCTGGAGACATTTTGGAGACACCTGGAGAAGAGTGAGAAGGCTTGGAGAGTTTGTCAGGATCTTCAGCCTATTCTCTGAAACTCTGCTGCTCTGGAGAAAAGCATTAACCACTGATCTAAGCTGGTTGGCTCTGCTGCATAAAAAGGTGGTGAGTTTGAGCCAGAGGTGAAGAGCTACAACTCCCATCATCCCTGACAAGGGTTATGGGCCCAGTTACTAGAGCACCCAGCATCCACAGAAGCTGAAAGTTCCAGAGAGTGGGAGAAAGCTTTGTGGACGATAGATCAGAGCAAGCTGTTTGTGCTGCACTGATAAGCCTCGTGAGTAAATCATTTTGTGTTTTGCTTAAGCCCAGACGGGTCGGCTGTGCATACTCAGAAGGACTGTGTCAAATTGAGTCACTGCACAAATCAAGATGGAAATTCTAAAGTTTAGTAAATTAAATAGAAACAACTACTCTACCTGGAAGATTTATGCCCAATCTCTACTAGTAAAGGAAGGTCTGTGGTCAGTTGAAACAGGGCTGGCAGCTGATGCTGATGAAGCCACTCAAGAGAGAGATAGTAAAGCAAAAGCCTGTCTTTATCTCATGCTTGAAGAAGACTTAATTAATGACGTCAGAGATAAAACGTCCGCCAAGGATGTGTGGGATACCTTGCAGAGATTACACACTCCTTCAACTGCTTTTGCAAAAATGCTATGGTCTAAAAGAATATACAGGCAAAAGATGGCTAAAGGGCAGTGTGTGATAGAACATTTAAAAATAATGCAAGATTTGTTTGTGCAAGCTGAACTGAGGGGAGTGCAAATTAGCAAAGAGCAGCAATGCTACATTTTAATAGAATCGCTAGACTCTTCGTGGGACAACATAACGAACAGCCTGCAAAACCTGCCAGAAACTGAGCTTAATAGAGATTTAATTGTGGCCAGAATACTGGAAGAGAACCAGAGAAGAATGTCTGAGCAGGGTGACTCAGCAAGTTTAAAGACTGTGCCAAAACAACACACAACTCCTGACTGGCGAACGCAGGAGGAAGCAGCCTCTACAAGGGAGCAACGGAGGTGCTTTTATTGTAAGAAGATTGGTCATCTGCAGAGACATTGTAAACATTTTGCAGCTGAGAGACACAAGCAAGCAGAGAGCAGATGGCAGCCGCAGCAGTATCAAAAACAGTCCAGACCTCCATTTTTGAGGGACAGTGGTAATAAAAAGGGGGTTGCAACCATGATTAAGGAAAAACAAAATGCAAATTCTAAATGGCTAGTTGATTCAGGAGCCACATCATTGATGTGTAATGACATAAATTTAATAAGTAATAGAAAATCAGCTAATGTAAATGCTGTAGTTTTGGCTGATGGGAAAGAGCTAAGTACTGTAAATCAAATGGGTACTGTGTACATTCCAGGGCTAAAAGAGAATTTTAATGATGTCTTACATGTAAAGGAGTTAGAAAATAATTTGTTATCAGTAAGCAGATTAACAGAAAGAGACTACACAGTCATCTTTGAAAAGAACATGTGTAAGATAAAACTGAATGGGGAATTGTGTGGCATAGGTTTGAAAAAGGACAAACTTTATTATTTGGAGGACAATATTGATAGCTACAGGGTTGAAGAAGCTAATAACATAGAAAATATTCCAATCCACAAAGACTGCATACACGAGCTTCACAGAAAATTCGGCCATGCAAGCTTCAAATGTTTAAAGAATTTAATCAGTATGTGTCCAGATTTAAAAGTTACTGAATGCAAAAACCACTTAGATTGTACGGTATGTCATCAGGTAAAGGTCAGAGCTTTTCCAGTAGCTAAGAAAACAAAAAGAATTGCTCAAAGACCATTTCAGTATGTACATGCAGATGTCGCCCAAGCTAATTGCTTGTCCTTAGGGGGAAGCAAGTATTTCCTAGTAATTGTTGATAGGTATACAAGGTTTGCATTTGTGAGAATAATGAAAAACAAATCTGACACTGGGCAAAGTTTAAAAGCATGGGTAAGAATGGTGGAAAGACAATTTGATAGCAGAGTAGGCACCATTATTACTGATAGAGGAGGAGAATTTTTAAATAATCAATTGTTTAACTGGTTTCAAAAGGTGGGAATAAGGCATGAAACTACAAACCCTGCTTGTCCTAGTGAGGATGGGTTAGCAGAGAAGAAAATACAAGATATAAAAAGAATTACTGCTTGTATGATGGCAGATGCAGGGGTGAAAGATAGTTTTTGGGCAGAAGCAACTTTGACTGCAATACATATCAGTAACAGATTGTATCATTCAGAAATTGAAGACATTCCCTACAGGGTATTGTATGGGAGAATGCCAAATTACAAGTACTTAAGGGTTTTTGGACAATATGCTCATGTTTATACACCTGCTTGTTTCAGGAGGAAAGGAGAACCCAAAAGCAAAAGGCTTAGGTTTTTGGGGTATTCTGGAAATAGCTACAAGTTTCATTTGGATGGAAAACAAGTGCAGTATTCTAGGTCTGCAAATTTCGAGAGACATGCTGGTTGGGACAAACTGCATGCCAATAAAGAAGTGTTTTTGAGATTAGGGAGTTCAAATGAACCAGAAGCACAAACTGAACCAACCTCAGGAAACGGAGGGGTTTCAGTTAAGCAGGAAGCATCACCTAGCAGCAGTGGTAGTTCTTCCGATGATGAGATAGCATCTAGGCCTACTACTACTCGAATGACTGAAGACAAGAGATTTAGTCATAGAACTACAACTCCCAGTAGAGAAAGTGAGGATGAAAGAGACAGAACAGCAGATTTTATTCCCAGGCGTAGTCATAGAGTTAGAAAGCCTCCAGATAGGTTTGTTGTGACAAAGGCAAGAGCTTGTTTAGCAGTAGAGGAGCCTGAAAGTTTTGAAGAATTGGAAAGTTATCCTAGTGAAGAACAGGAAAGATGGCTTGATGCAATGGATAAGGAGTTTGGTTGCCTGGTAAATAAAGATGTTTTTGAAATTGTTGACAGACCCAAAGACAAGAAAGTAATTGGTTGTAAATGGGTATACAAAAGGAAAGAAATGCCAGATGGAAGTATCAAATATAAAGCTAGGTTAGTGGCTAAGGGTTTTGCACAACAGCAGTATGAGAACTATGATAAGACATATTCTCCAACTGCAAAGCCAGAAAGTCTGAGAATGGTTCTAGCTGTAGCAGTAAAAAGGAATTTAGTTGTAGAACATTTTGATTTTGAGACAGCGTACTTGAATGCGGTTCTGAATGAAGAAATATTTATGGAGCAGCCACAAGGTTTCGAAGAAAATGGTAGTCAGAGAGTATATAAATTAAAGAAAGCATTGTATGGTTTAAAACAAAGTGCCAGAGCATGGAATCTGTGCATCAATGATGAGCTAGTTAAGCTAGGTTACAAGAGGAGCATTGCAGATGCTTGTGTTTATACAAAAGGAGACATAGTATTAGTGATTTATGTAGATGATTTGTGCGTAGCAGCAAAGTCAAAACAGGAAATTGAGTCAGTAAAAAGAGAATTGTCTAAGAAGTTTGTTTTGAAGGACTTAGGTGTATTGAAGTCTTATTTAGGTATTTGCGTTGAATGGACAGAAGAAGGACATTGTTTATTAAGTCAGAGAAATAAAATTGAAAGACTGATTGAAAAGTGTGGATTACAGAATGCAAAAATAGTAAGAGCTCCAATGACAACTGGTTTTGTGTCTGAGGAAACAACTAGAACGTTTGAGGACAAGACTTTCTTCAGAAGTATAATAGGATCTTTACAATTCATATCTTGCCACACCAGACCAGACATTTCTTATGCTGTAAATGTATTGTCTAGAAGGGTTAATGATCCAAAAATTGAAGACTGGACAGCGGTAAAACATTTATTGAGATATTTGAAAGGAACCTTAGATAGGAAATTGATTATAAGAAACAATAGTTCAGATCTAGATTGTTATGTAGACAGTTCATTTGCATCAGAATTAGGAGACAAGAAGTCAGTTACAGGAATGATAATTAAATATAGTGAAAGTCCAATAGTTTGGAGAAGTAGAAAACAAACTAATGTAGCGTTAAGCACAACAGAAGCAGAATTTGCTGCTTTGAATGAGATAGTAAATGAGGTACAGTGGATTAAGCAATTGCTAAATGATTTAAATGAAAGTTACAAGATACCAGTGGAAATTCTGGAAGATTCACAGTCATGCATAGCGATGGCTGAAACTGAAAGTTTGAAGAACAGAACAAAATATGTTGGTGTAAGATATCAAAATGTGCGAGACATGGTTCAGAAGGGTGAAATAGAATTGAGATATATAGAAACACAACACAACATAGCAGATTTGTTCACAAAAGCATTGACAGCAGAAAAACATGAAAGGCTGACACAAATGGTTGGAATGACATTGTAAGACACATACAATATTTTATTTCGGAGGGGATTGTTAAGGAAAATGCAACATGGGACATACAGTGAAAGAAATAAAAAATGTATGTGAAAGTCACAATGACTAAGCAAGAGCAATTATGAAGCTACACAGGTGAAACTGCTAATGTAATCTAGAAGGCCTGAGAGCCAAGGACAGAGGTACTGAATGCAGATTGGAAACACCTGAGAATCATTAAGTGTACAAGGTGAAATGTTGAAATACATGGGTTGGTCTTAGGCATGGATGGAACTATGTGGACCAATCAGAATGGAAGTACACACCCACTGGGTGGAAACTAACTAGTGGGTGGTGATAAACAATGGCTATAAAATTGCAATGTTTGCCAATGTATTTTTGTGTGGTTGAGTAGAGGTGCAGTAGTTTGGAGATATTGTGGAGTAGTGTGTAGAGATTGTGATTTGTTGACCATATAGTATATTTATATAGAAGAATAAAGTAGGTTTTATATAAAACTACTGAGTTGCCTGAGTGAATCCTGGAGACATTTTGGAGACACCTGGAGAAGAGTGAGAAGGCTTGGAGAGTTTGTCAGGATCTTCAGCCTATTCTCTGAAACTCTGCTGCTCTGGAGAAAAGCATTAACCACTGATCTAAGCTGGTTGGCTCTGCTGCATAAAAAGGTGGTGAGTTTGAGCCAGAGGTGAAGAGCTACAACTCCCATCATCCCTGACAAATGAAACTGGAAATATACTTACGGCTCCTGATGTCAATAAGAAAAAATGCCAGCATAACACCAGTGGAACGCAAAAGGACGATGTCATCTGATATTGGCATCCTTTTGCATTCTGCTAGCACCACATTAGCTGTGTCTGATAATCTCCTGGGTGAGTGGATGGGGGCTTAGACCATATTATGTTTCATGGTGTGTTCACCTTGCAAACTGGAGTAGGTTTTCTGCTTGTCTGTACAGCTGACATTTCTGGTGAGTTTTAGAGAATCATTCTCAGAATATTTCCTTTCCTGTAGGCAGCTTGGCGTAGTAGTTTGAGTATTGGGGGTTCAAATTCCCACTTGGCCATGAAAACACACTGGGTGATCTTGGGCAAGGCACACACTCAGCCTCAGAAAACCCTGTGATAGATTTGCCTTAGGGTTGCCGTAAGTCTAAAATGACTTGAAGGCATACGACAACAACAAAAACAAAGCAGCTGGGTTTTGCCTCCCTAAGTATCATGAGGCTTGATTGGTTAGCTGATTTGAAGACTGGTCACCATATCGGCCATAACGGGATGTTAAACCTCAGGCCCATAATCCCTGGAAGCAGATGCCCTTATAGATAAAAGAAGCAGAATTAACCTCCAGTTTCAAACCTCTATTGCTTTCTGTGGCCAGAAGAGATAAACAGAGATTTAAAAAAGACATAGGTACCTGGCTCTCCAAAATAAAACTGGCATCTTGTCTTAGATTATGGGTGGCATACTTTTGCCCCTCCAAATGCAACTGGTTTTCCAGCTCTCACCATCCTCAGCCAGTGTGGTTGATGGTCAGAGAAGATGGAGCTTCTATATTTAGCAATATCTGGAAAGTCAGAAATTCACCATGCCTGCTTGGACCACCATTCATAATATTCTCCACTTCCACCAATAGCTGTGTGAACACATGAATGCCAAAAATAAATCCTTCACCTACTCAAATATTCTGCCCCAGAATCTACCACTGCTGATTGTGCTGTCAGTCACATGTCACATAGTTAAAGTTCTGTGTTTGACATATGGTATTCCCTATTCAAGAGCTGACATTTGGCAGAATGTAGCAGTACGGTTGTTTCCACGCACCTCTATCAAACTGCTCCCATAAATGTCAGGGAATGCTGGGCTTCAGAAAAGCTAAGAAGTGAGGCCAAAAGCAATTGGAATCTTTGTCCTTCCTCAGCATGGAAAACTCACAGTGGTGAAGCCAGAGCTTGGAAAAGTTGGGGTTTGAAGACTGCAGCTCCTAGAATCCCCGAGCAAGAGTACCAGTGATCATGCTAGCTGAGGGGCATTCTTGGAGTTATAGACCCGCAAACTAACTTTTACAAGCTCTGACTAAAGCAGGGGTGGGGAACTTTAAAGGAGGCAGGGCCCTGTTTTCTTGAGACATATCACGTGTTTCTTCTGTGGATTCCATTGGATGCAGCCCAGTTACTACTTCTTTCAACAGTTGTTCATCAACATATGGCAAACTAAAGGTTCTGCATCACTGCCACAAAAAACAGCTATACAGCAGAGGTGAGCAACTTATGCCCTTTCACATTATGTTGAACTACAGACACTATCATCCCTTACCTTTACATATGCTGGCTACAGGTGACAGGAGTTGCAGTCTTACAATATCAGGAAGGCCACAAGTTACCCACCCTTGTTCTGAAAAAGTATTCAGCCTATGATTCCTGTGTAGCCTACCATCTACAGCAAAAGTTTCATTCAGGTGTCCTGGTAGTGATGCCTAAACCTTTCCATTTGTTATGTATTTTGAAGCCATTACACCTAAAATGCAAAACACGGGGCAAGGAGCAGGGAAAGACTTTCCATCATATGCAATTGTAACTATAGGCAAGAAGGTAGAGATGACAGGGATTTGCAGACTAAATTATTATATTCGGAGGTAAGCATGTTAAGATCCTCAAACATCACCTACTCTCTATGGGAGCAGTTGGTGGAGGTGCTATAGAGAGACCAAGGAGATTTTCACACGGGGCCAAAATGCCCCGTTACTGCCCACCACCTCCTCTCCTGTTCCTGCCACGGAATAAGGTAAATCTTTCACACACTTACCTTTATTCCGTGGCAGGAACAGGCTCTCCCTCCCCTCACTGGCCAGCTGTAAATGCAGCCGTCGTAAGGCTGTATTTACCACCAGCTGGCTGAAACCCCGGCCGTTCTCACAAGAGAATGGCCGGGAGGTATATTCAAAAATAAAAAGTCCCTGAAACATAAAATCAGTTCAACAAGCACAAAAACACACTTTAAATTACACAATCAAAACAGGGAGGGTAAAATAAATGGTGCCACTTACCTGGATGTCCAGATCATGCCCGGAAGTGCTCGGCACAGACCTCCCCTCCACGGCTGTCATTTTGGAACAGGAACGGGGCTCCTGTTTGCACACCCATGATCCCGTGACAGACATGGAACGGGTGGTCTATTCATGATGAAACATCGTGAATACATTATTCCAGAACAGGCATGGGAGCAGGACAGATGCAGGACAGAATGGAGTTGACGTAGTCTGAAAGGGAAAACCTTTCCCGACCCTGTTCTGTTCCTGCCACGGGATATATAGCCCATGAGAAAATTTCCCAAGTAACTGGGGGGAAAGGCAAACAGTGCCCCACTAGCAGTGTTCTAGCATAGGGCTTGGGAAAGTTACTTTCTATACTACACCTGCCAGAATCCACCAGCCAGCATGGCTACTCGGCTGGAAGATTCTGGGAGTTGTGGTTCACAAATGTAACATAGGTTCTCCTCAAACACTGATATTGCAATTCTGTTCCTCTAGCTGAAGATCTGCCTATTGTAAAGGCCTCACTGAGAAATCTGAGTGCAGGTTTTCATACTCTCGGTATATATGCTATCTGGAGAACTTTTAAATTTCATTTGGACTTCTGCCTAGTGACTATTCTTCCTTATTTGGCTCTACCTGAAAATAATAAGCCTATTAGTAATTTCATATGTGCATGTAAATTAGTGTCTGGAAGAGAAAGGCAGGCCTGGAGGCAAGAAAGGGAGATAAATCTGTTACTATAGATAAGGAACAAGTGGAGGCACTTGAGCATCTTCTCCTTTTAAATTTTGTACATAAGTATAAAATATATGGGGGCCTGATCAATTGGGAGGGAGGCATACATATACATAAAGCTGCATTTTCCTTTAAAAGAGAAAGATGTGGTATTTGTGTAAGAATCAGGTCCCTTTCTCCTTGCATTTTAAAGGGAAATGTCCTATTTGTGCATGCATGAATGTGCTTTGCATAATTATTCTGTAAATATGAATAAAATTAACTTCTTAAAACAAGGTTGGGGAAACTGTGGCCCTCCAGATATTGTCAATTCCAGTTCCCACCAGCACTAGCCAACAAGGCCAGTGGTGAGGTACGATGGGAACAGTAATTCATCCACATCTAGAATATTGAAAGCAGCTTGAAAGCAAGGATGGGCAACTGTGACCCTCTTAATGTTTTTCACCTACAACTTTTATCAACCCCACCTAGCACAGCCAATGGTAATGGACTATGGAAGCTGTAGTTCCAAAGCATCTTAAGTAGTATAGTTGTCCTTTCTTGTTTAAAAGTTTAGGAATATACTCAGCTTCTCAAATTTGATTCCCCCAGATGTTTTGAACTTCAGCTCCCAGAACTCAACCACTGTGGCTAGGAATTGAGATTCAGTCTGGGGAACAGAGGTGGGCAAAATGTGGCTCTCCAGGTATTGCTGGATTGAAATTCCCATCAGCCTTAAGCAGAATAGCTGGTAATGAGAAATACTGGGAGCTGCAGCCCAACAGCATCTGAAGGCCTACATTTTTCACATTCCTGGAATAACAGATGGGAGGAAGTGAGGCTGTGTTTTTGTTCTTGTTTCAAATCTAGCTCTACTTCAAAGCTCACCATCAGGTGGTAAGATTTCTACTATGCTTCCTGATATGCTAGAGCCGCCTTTGCAAACATGGCACCTTCCAGATGTTTTGAACTACAAGTCTCATCAGCCCTTAACAAGAAAGCTGATGCTCAGGGATGATGGACAATGTAATCCAAAAACTTCATGATAGTGCCAGGTTGTGGAAGGGTATGATCAAGTTTAACAAATTCCTTGGGTATGAGAATTAAAGTTGAAAGCACTAGTTTGGGATGCAGTGGGGGATTTGGGAGGAGAGGCCAAGGAGGGAAAGAGGACCAGCCACAAGGTAGTTGAGAACTGCACTATGGAATGTCTTTTCTGGCCCCCCAATGTTGCTAGCTCCCTACCCCTGTGACAGAAGCTCTGTGTAGGCAAAGAGAGAAAACTGTGACCCTCCAGATGTTTCTGGATTGCAACTCCTATAATCCCTCACCATTGCACCCATAAGGCTTCAGAAAACCTGGCAAGCCCACCTCTGTGATTTAGGACAGCTTTCATTCCATTCAACAGAGATCAACTAGGGTAGATCTTCCAAGCATGGACCTGCAGCTGCTTCTGTTGAATTTCTGCCTGTTGAGCAAAAGCTCCTTTCAGGGGGAAAGATAACTACAAGTCAGTCTCCCACAATTTCTGCTATTTCATCAAGTGTTTATGTTCCTAAGTGCTTTTTAAAAAAATTCACAAAGTTCTTACAAAAGTAAATTATCAGTTGAAGAACAGTATTTTGTGTGTGGAAGTATGGCGAAGAAGTTGTGCAAATAATGTATTATACGTTCCTAATTTCTGTTGCTTCTGTCCTATGACCACAGCAGGAGATGCTTTAATTACAGGGATTAAAGTCATCGCTGAGAATGCAACTGCTAATCAAACACTAAGCAATATTAATGAGTTTGGCAAGATGCCCAGAATGAAGTTTGAACTGAATATTGGTGGGACAGTTTCTACTAGGGGGCCTAGTATCAAACATGGGAGCCAAGTGAAGTGGCAGCCATTGAATTTCTGACGTCTATGTGGCCTCTGCTCCTAGATTCTTATAGCCATGACTCTAAGACCTGCACATGTGAAAAAAGCATGTGGTGTAGCCTTCCGAGACCATAACTCAGAAATATTACAGAATCCTCCAGCGAGCAAGATGACTGATGATGCTGGCTGGGGGATTTTGGGATTCATTGTCCAAAAAGTAACTTTCCCAAGGTCTGAGAATTCTAGGGATTATACTGCTTCAAAGTACAAGTGTACCATGCTAGCTTTCCATCATAACGGAATCTGCAATATGCGGAAACTAAACATGCCAGCCCCCACTTGTATTCTAAAGTTGAACCATGTGCTGGTTTTGAAAAAGACTTGCCTTGAGACTCGCTGTACTACTGAACAGGAATAGGAGCTTGTTTTCCATACATACAGTTCTTTAATTTAGAAATTAAGCATAAAATATTTGACTTTGGGTAAGACACCCTCTCTTTGCCTTAGAGGAAGGCAATGGCAAACCTCCACTGAATAAATCTTGCCAAATGAACCCTAAGATAGGCTGAGTGGGGATTTGAACTCTAGTTTCCCAGAATCTTAGTCCAAAACCACTATGCCACACTGGCTCTCACTCGGGCAACAACTAAATCTGACAGTATCAAATAATTAGAGAAAGGGCCTCTGAACATTTGTTGATTGCTTGCCTTTCATATGGTATAACTGTGACCAATCACTAAAAGTATCTGTTTTTACAGGAAGCACTTCTAGCTGAAGGGATGCACATCTGAAATAAGCCCCATTTCTGCCTCTAGAAATGAAGCAGTGCTATGTAGAAAGGAAGACTGGTCAGCCAGTTTAAGCACTGCATTAACATATGAAAACATTTTATTCTCTTGCTATGTATTCAGCAGGGGGAGCTTGTTCAAGGTCTGATGATGCTGGGAGCCTGAACCATCTTCAGCTGGGTGCCAGAAATTCAGATCTGTAGTCCATGTTGGATCCTTTTGGCTTCTCATTGAAATGCCTCCTTAGTCCTTCATTGAACTTGTGAGTGACTATAGCAAATATGAATGTTAAGAACTGCCTTGCTAGAGAGATCAAAGGTCCAGCTAACCCATCCAGTAGAGGCTGTGATCCCAATACCAGGTTAGTTTTCCTACTAACTAGCAGCACTTCCATCTTGTCTGTATTACGCTTTAGTCTATTCACCCACATAGGTTGCTCTCCCACCGAAAGATCAGGTTTGTAGCTTGGGAGTGCTTGGACACAGCACTGCTCCTGGAAAGACAGGTTGCTGCAGTGGCCAGGGTACCTTTGCCCAGCTTTGGCTGGTGCTCCAGTTGCAACCTTACCTGGAGAAGGTGGATCTGGCCACAGTGGCCCCTACCTTAGTTACCTCTCAATTTGACTACTGTAATGTGCTCTACATGGGGCTGCCCTTGAAAAGTGTTTGGAAGCTGCAGCTAGAGCAAAATGTGTGTGCATTTTAGAGACCATGTAACAGTGGTCCTTCAAGAACTACACTGGCTTCCAATATGCTTCTGAGCAAAACTGGTGTTGAGCCAAAGCCCTAAATGGCTTGGGGCCAAAATATCTGAAAGACCACCTCCTCCCATATGAGCCTGCCAGAAATGTGAGATCATCAGAGGAGGCTCTTTTATGTGTCCCAACATGCAACATTAGGTTGGTGGGTACACATAAGAGGGGTTTTTTTTGTAGCAGCGCCTCAACTGTGGAACCCCCTACTAAGGAAGTTAGGTTGACAGTCAAAAGATAGGTTGACAGCCAGTGGGCAACCAAAAAAATGCTGTTCCAGTGTTTGAAACTGCTGGTTTAACTGTTTCAAAATTGGATTTTAAGACAGTTTTTAGACTGCTTTTAGAAGTTGTAAAAGAATATTTTAATGTGTGAAGTCAAAGGCTTTCACGGACGGTATCCATAGATTTTCCTTGGTTTTTTTCCGGGCTGTGAGGCCATGTTCTGGAAGAGTCTTCCAGAACATGGCCTCACAGCCTGGAAAAACCCCAAGGAGAATCTATTTTAATGTTTTTAAACATTTTTATCTTTGTATTGTTTTAAACTCGGGAGCCCTTGTGAGCTGGGAGGCAATACAGAAATACTTTTGAATAAATAAATAAAGAGTGTGGTAGTAACTTTCTCAAGCTCTGGTTATACATGGGTATTGCATACCCCACTTTATCCTCATAATAACCCTGTGAAATAAGCAAGATTCAGATAATGGCTGGCCAAAGGGCACGCAGAAAAGTTAATGAATTATCAGGGATGTAAACCCTGATCCCACTACTAAAGTCCAACATCCTAGTCACTACTCTACTCTTTCCTAGGTCACTATTATATGACTGTTAGCTAATTCCAATAAATTGGATGTAATGCTGCATAAAATTGGTAAACTCAGCTGCCTACACTTTTGGCCTGTTCTTGTTGATAGAGAGTGGTCAATTAGAGGTCCTGATTCAAGGTGCAAAGACACCAACGGCTTTAGAGAAACGTGCTAAAGCTTTATTGTAGAAACTCCATTTTAAGATAGGAAAGTTAGTCAGGGTATTATTCTAAGCTAGCTACATATCTAGTGAGAGCTGAGAGGCTTCTAGGTAGGAGAAACATCCCTAAGAGTATCTGTTTACATCACAGAGGGAGCAGGATAGGTACACAAGCAGGGAGGACTGTGGGTCACTCAAACTATCTACCCTAATACTATTGCCCACTCTGAGGCATTCTTGACTCTTCAGTGCTAAGTGTTGCTGCATTTCCAACACCTGTGTAATAATGAGGACTTCCATTATCTGGGCAATACAGTGGAAGGGTATTGTTTCTCTTCCAAGTAAACTCCCACTAGGTTACTGAGTCACATGGGGTAAAACAGTGGTGGTGTCAGCTAGATAGACTTTGTGGGTCCCCTCTCTCATGAACAGGAGATGAGGCAAGAGAACCCATTACACCTTGGGATGTTATGATAGACTCTCTTTGGGACAGCCTTCTGGGTGCTCTCATAATAACCTCCTGGACTTCAAAATGTACCACTGCACTTCTTCCTAAGGTCCCTCTAATTGCCAATGCTTAAACCCAGGACCTTTCATATATAAAGCTTCTGCTCTGTCACTGGGTTATGAACAGAGCTTGGAAAAGTTACTTTTTAGACTACAACTTCCAGAATCCCTTAGCCATCAGTGTTTTGTGCCTAACTTTTTTCACAAAGTCCCAAAATTCTAGTACATAAATAAATAAAATCCCAAAAGCAAAACAAAAAAACCTCACCCTTTTGTGTGGCAGGGTGTATCAAGATACCATGACTCACCAGGGATGAGAAAATTTTTAGTTGTTATTTATATCCCTTATTATAAGTGAAGAGCCTATAGGTGAAGCTGTGTCAACCTTAATTCAGCACCACAAACGGTGGGGTCGGTTACACGGCAAAATAAATCCGCTAAGAATTCGCCAAGACTCCCAATAGTTCCCACATGTTTCGCTTCAAAGTCACCTTATTCAGAAGGAGGGGAGCCAAAAAACACAAAAGTCACGCAGTCAAAGCTTTCGCAGTTTTCCCCAACTTTTAAAAAAAGTTTCGTAAGTTTGTGCAGTATTGGCTGTGTGAATTACCAGGAACAATTGTGAAGCAGGGGCTCACAGTAGAGCTGAGATCCCATTGGTCATTGGTCAGAGGGGGCGGGCTTGAAAGAGCTGGCGTGCAAAACTTTACTGACATTTTTTCACCCCAGCGCTTTCCCCTTCCCTGTTCTGCTGCTGTCGCTGGAGACACACTGCTCCTGAGGCATCCCTAAGGCAAGCACCTTCGATGTGGGGGAGAAGGGTGACTGGAGGCCCAACGACAGCAATGGTGCCATGTCTTTGCTATCCTTGGATCTTGTCTGAGCCCCCACCCCACCCCAGAGGCCTCCAAGGCCAGCGGGGGCCCAATGACAGCAACAGCGCTGTGCTGTTGTTGTTGTTGGCGCTCAGCCATGCCCCCACCCCATGATCCAGAGGCCCCAGGACAATGCTGCAGGAGGACAGGTGGGCAGTAGGACTGTCAGTCCCATCATCACCCTCCCTTTCCCCCTCTGGTGCTCCTCCCCTCCTTACTTGCCCTTCTCTTCCCATTCGCAAACAGCAAACAGGGAAGAGGGGAGGAGATGGAAGAAGAGGCTGCAGCCCAGGAGAGTCAGTCGTTGGGACTCTGAATCCCATCACCTGCCTTTCTCCAACTGCTGCCTCTCCCTCCTGCCTCTCCCTTCTATTCGTTGTTCGCAAGCAGCCAACGGGGAAGAGAGAGGGGGGACATGGAGGAAGAGGCAGCAGCTGGGGAAATGTGGGCAGTGGGACTCTGAGTACCATCATCCACCTCTCCTCTGCTGCAGCCTCTTCCTCTACTTGCCTCCCCCTCTCTCTTCCCCGTTTGCTGCTTGTGAACAGGGAACAAAAGGGAGAGGCAAGAGGGAGAGGCAGCAGCTGGGGAAAGGTAGGCGATGGGACTATGAGTCCCATCCACCGCCTGTCCTCCGCTGCAGCCTCTTCCTCCATTCCTCCCCCACATTCTCTTCCCCGTTCGCTGTTTGAGAATGGGAAGAGAAGGGCAAGTAAGGAGGGAGGGGCAGCAGCAGGGGGGGAAAGGGCGGGTGATGATGGGACTGACAGTCCCACTGTCCACCTCTCCTCCTGCACCAGCTTTCTTCCCAGGGCCTCAGGGGTGCGGGGGTGGGGGCGCGGCAGAAAGCCAACAATAGCAAGAGCACAGCACCGTTGCTGTCGTTGGGCCTCCAGCCACCCCCCCACCCCCCCGAAGGTGATGGCCTTGGAGGCCTCTGGGGCTCAGAGAAGACCCAACAATAGCAACGACACAGCACCGTTGCTGTCACTGGGCCTGTGGCGCCCCCCACACACCTAAGACGCTGGCCTTGGAGGCCTTGGAGCTGCCGACCCAACCACAGGAACAGACCAGCACCATTGCTGTTGTTGGGCCTCCGTTCGTGTGTGCGCGCACACACACAGGCACTGGCCTTGGAGGACTCTGTCATGCTGCAGTCCTCCTTTCCGCCCTGGCAAGAGATAGGCCTGCGTGACTGTCAGTCACAGAGACCACGCCTCCCCATGTGAACTGCAAATTCGGAAAGTTTTCGGATATTATCAGAGAAATGACTTTCCGGAGAAAATCATGTAAACTAGTAGGCACTGTTTTGAAAGAGGAGTAAGCCGGCATTTTTCGAATTAAAAACTGTCATGTAACTGACCCCAGTGTCTATTGTATTTCTAATGGGTTGTCTACACAAGGCAAAAAGAAGCAGATTGCTCCTCAGTAAAGGCAACTTGCAGCAACTGTGATTTGTCTTAATGGTTTTTGGAGGGCTGTGTTTTGTTTTGTTTTGTTTTTTGGCAGATCGCAGACAAGCAAAGCTAACTGCATTTCCTGTGCAAATGGGCATACCTGTGAATCAAGATGGTGGCCACAAGTGAATTACCTGTGTGCTTTAATTCTCACCAGTTGCTGCTGCCAAACAGTATTTTTTAAAAAGCATATCTAAGGTGCGAAAATGCAATATCCCACCTTATCAGAAAAGGAAAAAACAAACCCCAGTTTTATCACATTAGCGCTCACTCGCGAAGATGGAAAAAAATATGGTGGTTCTGGGCACTTACTTTGTTAGCAAGCCTTGCTCCCTGCATTCGTCCAGCCAATCAGCTTTCAGCTTCTGCTCCTTTGGGAAAGCAAATCAATTTGGTAATAAGCAGGAATGCACATTCTCCCAGCTGTTTTTTTAAAACTCTGAGGAAAACAGCGAGGTTTTTTCTGCAGAATATACGGTGTATTTAGCCCCCCTCCTTCTGAATACAATGATATGATTTGGGATGCTAGGAGATTAAGACAGGTCTTATTCTCCTCACATTCCGTGAGGAGTATTTTCACCATTTAGACAACCCCTAAGACTCCAGTCAAATGGTGAAATATAAATCTACTTCATAAATGAACAAATATGGATGTTAAAATGTTACAGTATCATTGGGCTAGTTCACTCAGATCTTGCACATGACAGATCTTATGAAAATACAGAGGGTCTGGCATTCTGAGTTCAATGCAGAATGCATCATTCATGTTCATGTAACTATGATTCATTGAAAGCACAGTCTGTCTAGACATGGATACTAGAGGTTTGGGATCAATATTCAAAAGTGATAGAGCTACAATATTCAGCCAAGGTTTGAGAGCAAGTTAATATTGCAAGAAATGATACTATGGAGCTGGGCATGAAAATTTTGTACCATAAAATATAGTAGTTGCAATGACTTTTGACAGATGTATAAGAATGTATAAGCTGGGCACTGGGGGGAGGGAGCACAGTTCCCTGAAGTTCTTTCTTAGGTTACCACTGAAACAAGACCCAATAAATATCTGTTGAAGAATCCAGAATTTTTTCTAAGAAGGAATGCATTGTATCAGAATTAAGCTGAGCTGATTGGTGACAACACATTTATGTAGCACATTTCGTGTTCTACCTGCTTGTTTGTTTGTTTTATTCATTAAATATTAAAGTTTATTAAAAGACTGTATACAAACCTTAAAAACATCACCACACAGCATTAAAAGCCCAACCCTAATCAGTCTGTAAAAGCCTGATGGCATAAATATGTTTTGACATGCTGATGGAAGAAGAGCAAGGATCAGGCCATCCTGGCCTCTCAAGGGAGCGAGTTCCAAAGTCTGGGTGCTCTGATGGGCTTATAAAGGGAGATGGTCCTTCAAATAACCTGGACCCAAGCCATATAGGGCTTTATAGGTCAAAACCAGCACTCTGAATTGTGCCTGAAAACAGAATGGCAGCTAGCAGAACACTGCAACAAGGGAGTTGTGTACTCCCTGTAGCTAGCCTCAGTCAACAATCTGGCTGTAGCTCTTTGGGCAAACTGATGTTTCTGATATTTTTGAGCACTTTTCAAGGGCAGCCCAATGTAGAATGTGTTACAGTAATCCAAACAAGATGTAACCAAGGCATGTACCACTACGGCCAAATCCAACATCTCCAGGAACAAGTGCAATTGGTGCACTAGCTTTAACTGTGAAAATGTGCTCCTGGTCACTGCTGAAACCTGGGCCTCCAGACTCAGAGGTGAATCCAGGAGTACCCCCAAATTTCAAACCTGCATTTTCAGGGGGAGTGTAACCCCATCTACCACAGGCTGAATCCCTATTCCCAGATCTGTCTTTCAACTGACCAGGAGCACCTCTGTCTTATCTAGATTAAACTTCAATTTATTCAGTCACAACCAGTCCATTATGGCTGCCAGGCACTAGTTTAGCACAGGAACAGTTTCTTTGGAATAGAGTAGAAAGTAGTAATAGAGCTAGGTATCATCAGCATACTAGTGACACTTGACCCCAAAACTCCAGACAACCTCTCCCAGCAGCTTTATGTAGATGTTAAATATCGTAGGTGACTGAACCCTGAGGGATTCCACAGGCCAATGGCCAAGAAATCGAGCAGGAATCCCCCAGAACCACCCTCTGAGAGCATCCCTTCAGGAAAGAATGGAGCCACTGTACAACAGTACCTCCAAGCCCCATCCCAGAGAGGTGACTCAGCAGGATACCATGGTCGATGGTATCAAAAGCCACTGAGTGGTTCAGCAGAACCAACAGGGACACACTCCGCCTGTCCAGTTCCTTCCATGGGTCATCCACCCAGGTAGCCAAAGAGGTCTCTGTCTCATAACCAGGCCTGAAACCAGACTGAAAAGGATCTAGATAATCTGCCTCATCCAGGAACCCCATGGAGTTGAGGAGCCACCATATGCTCTGGTACCTTGCCCAAAAATCTAATGCTGGAGACTGGCCTATAGTTACCCAGTATGGTAGGATCCAGGGAAAGTTTTTTTCAGAAGAGGTCTTACCATAGTTTCCTTCAGGTGTGTCGGGGCCTTGCCTTGTTGTAAAGAGGCATTAATCACTTCCTTTACCCACTCAGCTAATCCTCCTCTGGCCTATTTAAGTCACTTGGAAGGGGAAGGATCTAGTGCACACGTGATGGCTCTCACCTCTCCAAGAATCCTAACCAAATCCTCAGGCTGCACAACTGAAAAGTATCCATCAACACTGGGCAAGCCGGGGTCAAGGTATCTGTGTTAACTCTGGCATCTAAGTCAGAGCAAATCCGTCATATTTTATCAGTGAAATTTTTCACAGTGGGCTTTATCTCAGCAGTCATTAGTCTTGTATCATTCTCATATATACTAGAAGCAAACTCAGATGCTGAATTATGATGGCTAAGTAGCCAAAATACAGCTATTGAGAAACAAGATAAAAGTATCAGTACACTCACAGGAAATCCATGGTTTGCATACATTAAAAGGCAAGGAAGTGAGTCCATCCCCACGGAAAGCAGCCTAATAAGTATTGAGTATTTTCAGTGGTCTTCAACTGGGGGTGGAGAAATGTTTGGAGGGGAGATTGTTTGTATATGAATGGAATGGGGTACCCTGAAACAAGGCACGACTCACTGGTTAGCCAGTTACCTGGAAATGTAATCATGTAATCAACTTGATCAAGGACTTTATCAGACACAGGAAAAACTGTGTCATAAGGACATGACAATAACACTAAAGGGCAAAATTATCAGACACCATCATCATTCAGCCATTCCAGGGGCATAGCATGGGCATGAATAAGTCATCACTTTTTATTGATGGCTTAGCCTGTCAATAAAAAAGTGATGCCTCGTCCACGCCAGCGCTACACCCCAGCAATAATTCTGTTATTGTAGTGTCCTAAATGATGCTTTTTTTAAGCGCAATTCACCGTGTCAAAGTCCCAAGTCTATTTATTAAGTGACACTGCAGAAGTCAGAACTAGAGATTTCCTGACTCTAAGGTCAACATAGTTACAAAAGGCATCAGATGCACCTTCTGAGAAGAATGTTGAACTAGATTCAATCGCAGCTGTACTTTCTCCTTGACATGGGCTTCAGCTGAGCAGGGCATTCAAGCCCAGATCTCTAATTGGTAGGACACACTCTGACTTTCTCACGCCAGATGAGTTTTCTTCTAAGAGATACAGCCTTGCCACCTTCTGATAGCAGAAGACAACACGTATATATGTGGTAGGCTTGCCCCTTCTACCTTCAAACCTCCTCTACAATTTGTTGCACAATTAAAGAAGTGCTGGGACCAACATTTCCAACCTTGTAGAATCACTGACACAAAAAAATCCATTAATCCTGAAGTACTCATAAAGAAATTATTTTTAGAAAATCCTTCCTCTTTTTTTTTTTTTTTAAATTCTTTGGGTCCTTTCATTCCCAGCAGGCACTAAGAGGAAAGTCTTGTTCAGGCTGATAGGTTGTGTCAGCTGTAGTGACTCAGGAAGGCAGGCAAATGTCTGCTAAATGCTGCAGGGCTCAGGGCTCACTCCCAAGCAGAGGCAGGAACTGTGCAATGCATTCCATGAATAAATAATTCAAAGTTTAAGAAAACAGGAACTGCTTTGTTGCTCTAGACCAATGGGCAGTCTGAGCTCAGCCATTCAGATTCTGACACTGGAAAACCAGGTGACTGAGTGTAAGGCACACAAGCAAGACATGATGGAATGTGAGGTCTGTTCTGTGTTGTTAAGTCCTCCGCATCTGGGAGCCAGAGATCTCTGAAAATGCACATTCTGACAAGCATAGCTTAATCATCAGTCCTAATCATTTTTACTATTTGCAGTTATAATAGCAAACCCTCTGGCTGTAATTCTTCAAAAATTCTTGGACAATAGGTTAAGTGCTAAGACTGGAGGTGGATAAATGTTAGCTCCATCTTCAGGGATGGGAGTGGGAGACAGGATCCAGGTAGTTAGTATCAGCTTGACTTTGATGCCTGGGAAGCTTCTAGAACAGACAACTGAGCAGTCAGTTTGTGATGGTACAGAAAGCAACTCTGTGATCACAAAGGCCAGCACAGATTCCACAAGAGCAAGTCACACCAGACTGTTATCTTCTTTCATGGCAAGTTACTTGCTTGGTGGATTAGGAGAATACATTGGACATTGTATCTTGATTTCAGTAAGGCTTTTGAAAAGGTCCCCCGTGTTTTGTTTTGGGGCTTGTTTGTTGTTGTTGTTGTTTGGAGGTGGGGGACAAACTAGTAAAACTTGGGCTAGACAAGGCTACTGCCAGATGAATTTGTAGCTGGTTGGTGGATTGTACCCAATGAAGGCACAGCAACAACTCCTCATCAGCATGGAATGCTGCAGGGTTCTGCCAGGAGGCAAGTGTTGTTGAGCACCTGTATAAACAACTCAGACATAGGAGGAGGGGTTGTTCATCAAATTGCAGACTATGTCAAACTGGATAGCATAACAGGATTCAAGATGATCTTGAGAGGGTGGAGAACTGGACCAAGACATCAAAAAGTTCAACGGAGTTAAATTCAAATTTTCCATTTAGTCAGGATGAATCAGGAAACTAAAGAATGATTAACATCTGCCTTGACAGAAATATATATGAAAAGAATCTAAAGATTTTAGTAGATCACATATTAAACATGTCATCAGAGCAAGGTGGTGGATGAGAAAGTGAATATAGTTCTAGGCTGCATCCACAGAGGCATGGTATCCAAACAGAAAACAAAATGGTACCACTCTCTTCTGCTTTGGTCAGATCTCACCTGGATTACTACACTCAGTTCTGGGCACCAGAGTTTAAGAAGGACATGGACAAACTGTAATACGTTCAGAGGAGGTCAACAGAGTTTGTGAAAGACCTGAAGAACAAGTCCATAGTAAGTTGAAAGGACCTGATTATGTTCAATTTGAAAAAGAAGTCAAGAGGCAATAAGACAGCCAAATATCTGAAGGTATGTCAGATTTGTATTCCATTGTTCAGGAGATCCAAATTATCAAAACAGGAGGTTAGAGTAAACGCTAGGGCCAAATTTCTGGTGTTAAAAATTATATGACAATAAAACAGACTGACTTTGAAGGAAGTGGGCAGTCCTTTTTTAGAGGTTTTTCAGCAGAGTCTGGATGGCCACCTATCAGAGATGCTGGCACAGTAGCTTTCTTGGATTAATGAGGTTAGATTGCATGACCTTGGAGGTCATTTAGTTCCAACTCTATGATACTATTGGAAGAAAAGGGTTAAATTCCTCAAAATTCAAAATCAAGTAACTACAGATTATCTGAATTTCAGTCACATTATTTCTCTCCCTACCATTTTGCCTTGCTGTATAAAAAATACATGTTATAGATGGAGGTTTCATTTAATTATCTTATATCTTGTTCATGATAGTCCTATCCTCTATCCTCCATCATTTGTAATACGGAATGGTAGCTTCAGCTTCAGGTGATAGTGTCAGCTGCAAAAGCTCCATGCATCTATTTCAGGGAACAAACACAGTGAACAGACTTAAATCCACCACTCTACCACAATCACTTTGCTGTAAAGTTGTGTTGAAAGTTGTGCAAAGCTGCAGTATACAGTACAGTACCCACTCAATATCTGTATTGCCTAACTAACATGTGTCTTTTGTCAGGTGCAATTTTCCAACACGTTGGAGCTTGAGTGAATATGGAAAGCCAACATGGCATACCCACAGGTCTTTTGTTATTTTAATATAGGTTATAGAAGTTAGAAGTTCCATTTGGCTCCCTCAGATATTGATCATGGTATTAGACCAATCTATAAATTTGTCTAAACTATTTTTAAAGCCACCTAAGCTAGTGGGCCTCACCATATTCTAAGGTAATAAATTACATAAATTGATGGTGTGTTGTGTGAAAAAGTACTTCATTTTGTAAGTCCTGAAACTATGGCCAATTAGTTTTTCCTGGATGACCCTGGCTCTTGGTATTATGAGGGAGGGGGATCTCTTTCTATGTCCACTGTTCATTCAATATAGTAAAAGAAAAAAGTTTGCTCCCTCCTGCAGACAGGGGGTAAGCAAAATTGATAGGGTACTTCCACATAACCTAGAGACCTGCATTTTCTTAAACACATGGCTCAGCAGAGTCTGACTAGCAGGACAATATGAACATGGGGGCATTTGCACACTTCACTCTCACCACAAAGGGCTCAAATTCTACCCTAAAATTGTAATAGTTATCTACTAGAAAGAAGTGGAATTTAGAACACATGTGTCTCCACACATTCCAGAATGGCCTGAGAGGAGGCATTTATAGTCTCTTTCTCAAATCAGGAGACAAAAATATATGTCCCCAAATGAATACCGTACTTTCAAGCCATCAGAAAGCTGAATGATGGCACCCTTGTAACCATGGTACACTAATTAGTGTAAAAGTCTGAAAACAGGATGTTTTTACGTCTAGTGATCAAAACATAGAACATGACATTTAAGTTATAAAGAGGCCTGTGGTCTAACACAAAGCAAGGCAAATTACATACAAGGCAAAAACAATTGTCAATGGGGATTTTTCAAAAACGTGGATAAGGGACAAACCAGACAAGACTATTGTCCCATAATTTCCCCTTGTGTTTGTCATGTAGTTTACCTTTCCCCAAACAGGTTTGCCCAATGCCTACACTATGATCTTCTAGGCACCAGGCAAAGACCTTTATATTCTCCCCAGCTTGCTAGTCTGCCAGTTAAAACAACAACAACAACCAAATCACTTGTTTAGGTACTCCTGGCTTTGTTTTGCTATTATTTTGTCATTATCACCATTATTGTAATTGAGTTTAATGCTATGTTTTATAATGCTGTAGTACAGCCAGGGACCAAAGAGTCTGAGCACTACAACTTCTTCATTAGCAAGGATGATGATAACATCTCCCATACACCCCAAGCTTCTCTGTTTCTCCTAAACTTAGCTGGAATCATCACTGTAAGTGAAAGGGAAATTAATTTTCCCAGCAACAAGATATTGTTGTCTTTATGCAAAACAGCTGGGGCTGGCTTGATTTTGAACAGTTCAGTCTCTTTCGTTTTATAAAAGACTTGCTCCTTGTAATGAAAACTGCTAGAAGATAGCAGTTCCACCAGCTCCAACGATTGTTACACATACTAAGTGTTGCAGAAATTGATTACATAAATCACAGTACTGATTCTGTTGATATGAATCAACAAAGCTGTCTGTATTTTGGTGGTTCATATTTATATTGTACGCTTTTAACTCTGCTTTGTGAACCACTCATATAACTTCAGGAATTTAGTAGCACAGAAATATAATAAATAAATAAATAACACCTTCCTGCTATTTACACTATAAGGAAAGCTTCCATTGGTATGAACAAACAATTCTGAACAGGACTACAGCAGAGTAAAGATCCTCACATACTGTACCATGATTGGGATCCAACTCTCCGCCCATCTCCCCCACCCCAGCCAGTCAATCTATTTTTTAAAAATGAACTACTCAAGGGCATACTACAATGTGATGTCTTATTCAGCCTCTGGTTGGGGTTTGAGGGACCCTCCCACAGAAGGCTGGAATGTCTATCTAGGATTACAAAATGCAAGTTGCATTTTTTTAGTTAATGTCTGCCTCCATATGGCATCATATGTAGCTAGATACACCACAATTATGGTAGAGCAGTGGGGCTGGTTTGGAATGGAAGTACCCTCCCTCTGTTCTCTCCAAAAGTAGCTTTTCTTCTCCAGGCTTTTAGAAAAACAGAAGACAACAGCTGTGCCAGCTGTGGATGGTGATGATTAGCAAGTGCCTGTGATGTCACCAAAGTTGTTTTTCCCCCCAGAGCAGTTTTGCTACTGTTTTGGAAATGTTTTCTCATAAGGCTTAGGAAGTATGTATGAATAGGTAAGCTGTAAATGTGACACATTAAAAAACAAAAAAGATAGGCAGGCAGGCTAGCAAGCAAGACTCATAGTTAGCTCAGGGCTTGTATTTACGAGGCAATAAAATGTGGATTGGTACTGCAGTAGCACCAATTCGCAGCAGCTTTCACTTGCTGCCATGGGTTTTTTTTTTCAAGATTGCAGGTCTGCGAAGCTGTCTGCATTTGTTGTTCAAATGGGCATGTCTGTGAATCAAGATGGCGGGGAGCAAGTGAATTACTCATGTTTTATTCTCAGCAGTTGCCACCACTAAAATTTTTAAGAAGCAAATCCAAGGTGCGGAAGTGCAACCTTCTGCTTAAACACACAAAAAAAGGCTGTTTCATCACAATTGCTATGGCAAAAATCCAACATGATGGTTCCAGGCACTGCCTTACCAGCAAGCTCTGCCCCCTGCGCACATCCGACCAATCAGCTTTCCACTTCCACTCTTATCAGGAAAGTGCAGCAAAATGAAATCAGTTATCCCAATGAGCAGGAATGTGCTTCTCCATCACAGTTTTTTTAAAAAAAACTTGGGGAAAAGCCATGGAGTATATGGCATTTTGGGGGGCCGTCCTTCTGAATACAGCAAAATGATACAGGATCCCATTGGGACAAAAGGTATTCTCCTTTAATTCTACAAGGAGTATTCTCACCATTTAGACAAGCCTGAATCACCTGAACAGAGCTGGATTGGGATCTACTGGTAGACCTCTGAATAATTTGCAAGAGTTTCTGATTCACAATCATTTAACAATAGCAAGTAAAATTACAAGTTAAAAGAAAAAGAAAAAGAATTATCTGCCTGGCTAGCTTCCTGCCAACCATTTATGTCCCAAGTTTAGTAATCTTTGCCTGTAAAATAGTTACTTTTGACCAGGTCTTTGTGCAGTCCTGCTATCCAATTTTATTACTGTAGTCCCTGAACTATAGCAACTTGGATGGAGATTTGTACATCATCTTCAGTCATCCCACCCTAGAGATCATGAGTTGCAGCAGATCAAAGGTAGGCAAGTTCAAGGAGTTTGGAGGCTAATCTGTCCCATAGCCCTGCCAGCAACCACCACAGGCCACACTAGGGGTGCAAAGAATACTTGTAATTATTTGTTCCCAAGCTGGAAAATGGGTTTCCCAACAATCAGGATTCTTGTCAGGAAGATCAGCAAGAATTTTGAGCAATTTCCCCCTAATATTATTAGATGTCACAGAGGAATAATTCTGTGGGGAAAATACATGGGGTTTTGTGCAAAAACCTACACCTCTGAATCCATGCAGAAAATGGGTTTCCTGTGCAAAAAGAGGGCTGCACACAAAAAAATGTGGTTTTTCACCATGCAATAATTCCACTGCCACACTTTGGGACACCAAATACAGTTGTCCCTCCATATCCACGGATTTAAGTATTCACAGCTTGAAAATATTCTTTAAAAAATAACAATCCAAAAAGCAAATCTTGATTTTGCCATTTTATATAAGGGACACCATTTCGCTATGCCATTGCATATAATGGGACTTGAGTATTCACAGATTTTGGAATCCACGGGGGTCCTGGCATCAAACCCCAGTGAATATGAAGGAACAACTGTACTGTGATATTCATTTACTCCTGCAGCAGGAAGAAAACAACCATATTTGTCTTCACATGTGAGGATGAAATAAGGATTTACATTCTAGGCCACACCCCCTATGGTTGGAATTCCAATTCTAGTTTTATAAACCCTCCTTTAAAAAAAAAAGGAAGGTGGTGCTCCATGTTGTAAAATATTTGCCCTTGATGCAGAGATTTGTAGGAGCTGTGATTCCACTCTGTTGAGGGAGCTCCTGGGAGCTGCAAAAAATAAAGTAGAATCCGCTAGCTTGAAGCCTGCCCACTTCTTCTCCTGTGCTAGGATATTAATCTCTCATGTAAATTGGGAAGCCAAGAGGGAGCCAGGCTGACTGTGCATGTGAGGAAGGAACCTGCTGTGATTTAGCTTTAAATATAACATCTGCTTTCACTCTCTGTCTTGCCTAGCACATCACCACTAACGGCTACAGTATTTTTGCTACACAGGGTGGGATTAATTCCTCCCCATCCTGATATCCCAGGTAACCTGGTACAGCATGGGGCCCACACAGAATGCAAAGCAGTTCTCCCGCTCTCAGCAGTGCATGCAGAGGTCTTGGCAGGACGGGGTGATCAATAGCATTTCCTTTGAAATCAGATTGGGAAAATATTATGCACAGCAGAGATGCAATTAGCTCATTTGTTCCAAGCTGTGTGTGGTGAGGCTGCCTGCAAGATTAGTTAAGTCATCATGGAAGGCATTGGGAGGAAATTGGAAAAGAGAATCTGGAAGGGAAGGGGAGGCTTGAATGGCAGCAACTAGGGCCTGTCCTTATTTATTCACTCAATAATACTAACAAGCTTGCCAGATTTGAAAATGAGAAAGCCTTTGCATTTGTGGAAAGTGACTTCCTCTCCACCCATGGCAAAAGAACTGGGGCATCAATGTTCTGGAGAAAGAGGCAAGAAAGGATGAGATAGAATAGTTCCATTATGAAGTCATGTCCAGTTCAGGCAAAGCATGTGGGGAAGAATTAAGGGCATCAGAGCAGAAGAATCAAGAGCATTACCTCTGACACATGCAAGGCATGGTCCATTTGGATGGTCATTGGCACAAACTCTTTTGACAGAGATAATCTCCTAATTAGGAAGAACTCAGAAGCAGAGCTTGGAAAAGTCCCCCTTTTTTTGGACCAGGCATACTAGCTAGGGGGAGGGGTGGGATTCTGGGAGTTGTAGTCTAAAAAAGGAACTTTTCAAAGGTCTGCTTTGAAGACACTGCCCTGCAGGAGATGCAGCATATGTATGTTTCCTTTTGTTTATCAGAGTGTTAGAAAATTGATTTGAACAAAGACTAATATCTATACTGCTTGATTCTTGTTTATATTCCAAGGATGGTGGGTGTTCAGGAGCTTTAATTTCCTTCTTCAGGACTAAAATGGGCAAATGAGTGCATCCTGTGGTTGCTAAGAAACTACAGCTTTTTCCTGTCCTAGAGGGGGAGAAACAGGTGACTACAACTGAAGGTCATCTGTACTAGAGAAAGAGAACTGCAAGGGCAGCCTGCTATTAGCCACAGGGTTCCTATTACAGGCTGGCATCCTGGACAAATGCCCATGTTGTCCAACAACCTAGCCAAGAGCTATGTAGTTAATGACTTGCCTTCCCTTGATACTAATCATGGCCTTGTTAAGCATTAGTCCTTCCATTTCAGCTCTTCTTCTAGCAGATTAATGGCATTTTATTCAAATGTTATCTGCTCTGTGTCTTCATTATGAAATAAATGGCTATCCAGTGGGTCCCCGTCACAATCAATAGCCCCAGGTAACATTGGTTAATGGTATTCTGACCAAGAGAAAATCAATAGCAAATATCTGGGGGGTATGAGATGAAAGTCAGCAGACGTTAAATTTGGGGAACTGAGAAGAGATTTGTAAAAGGGAGATCCGTGCAGCTAGAAGAGAGATTCTGGTGTTTGGGGTTTTTTTTAAACATAAATAGAAAACCCAAGACTTTGATGGTGTTTGAAAAGAAAAGGAAGATTGGCTGGATTTTAGAAAAATGAAGGCAGACTTCAAGAAACGTCTTTTGCGGTCAGGGCTAGTCAAATTCAATTACCATCATCATCATTTTTTTTTTAAAGCCATTTCCCGGGGTTCTGTCACACTTCAATGACATACAAAGCAGAACCCAAGGCAGGCCTATGCAGATTAGGGACTGGTTCAGTTCTTAGTGACTCCCACTGAGTTCTGCATTAGCTTCATCCTGGGCACCAAAGAAGGGACAAAACCTTACCTTTATACTGTGACACAGGCATAGAAGATAACTTTATCCTTTATTCCTGTGGTGTGCAACTGTTTACTTCCCTTATATTAGTGAAGGGATTGTTTTTGCTTGAGTTAGAAGTTTGTTTGGGGATACCACTCGAATGGGAACAAGAATACCCATCCATCCATATGGCTTCCAATGATAGGAACCCCATAAGAGACTTGTTGTAGAATAGCTGCTACTCAAATGCATTCAGCAGCAATTTACTAACTGGAGAGGCAGCTGTGGTCTGAGAAAAAGCATGAACTGGCATTTTGTATTCATGCACATGCATTTAAATACATGTGCTCCTAATTCAAGACCTATCCACTTTTCATAGCTGAGTAGCAACGTGCATGGTTTGCATATAGAAGGCCCCTGACATCTCAGGTTAAAGTATAAAATAGCAAGTGATGTGAAAGTCCTCTGCCAAAGCGGAATTTCTAATGAATCGCCCCCAGTCAAAGTAGATAATATTGAGCTACATAACTCTTCTATAACTATTTTGGGCTACAACTCCCATCACCCCATGACAGCATGGCCAACAGTCAGGAATGATGGCAGTTGTATCTGTAGGGCACTAGGTTTAGGAGGTCTGAGTTAGTTGGGGAAATGGTCTGACCTGGTATATAGCGGCTACCTGTGTTCAGTCAAAAGATTTTGTTTCTGAAGAACAAGAGAAGGAGCAGAAATGTTAGTCATTAATAGTATATTTTGAAAAGGTATGCCCCAACCTCTCCAAACACAAAAGAGTGACTAGAGTGACTATGCCCTGATTCTAGTCAGGAAGCACTGCCAAAGGCTTGTTCTTGCAAATGCTTTTTGTCTTGCATGTGGCAGCCATGTGACATGCCTGAGTTTAGCTGAAAAGGTATACATGCGTAATTACCCTTTTTCTTGGGGGCCGTTTACACGATGAAAATGTCCTGGGAAGAATTCGAGTCGATCCCTGGCAGTTTACACGTACATCGGGTCGGGTACGTGATTTTCGGAAGGGGGACCACCTTTTATCCCTCAACCTGCGGGACTTCCAGTCCCCTGGTTTGTGCCGGTTTTTAAAAAAGTCACGGGAGGATTCGGAAAATCGGAAATGTAAACAGCGTGGGACAAAAAGTCTCGGTACTGGGATGACCGGAAATGGTGACTGGGGGCGGGCTTAGAGCTCAGGGACCAGAAAAGGAGGGGTCAGTCACCCGTTCAACAGATCCAGCCTCACCAGCTGAAAACAAAGGCATCCCTTCCAGCTGCACGAAGGTTGATGTGTGTGCGCGCGTGCGTGTCTACTCAATCACCTTTTTAAATGGATTTCTACACTGCAAACCCTTCAGCTTTACCTTTTCCTCAACTGCATGTTACAGAGAGATCGTAGTAGCTTGGTCACCTCCCTGGCACATTAAAATATTCAAGCCTCTGAGCGAATTAGCACCCTTTAATTCCCCCTCTCTGTGTTTGTGTCTTTCAAAACGCCTGCCTATAGCCATCTCTGCAGCCAGCTGTAGGGGTTAATATTTTAAAGAGGCAAGAGGAAAACCAGGCTTGATTTCAAAAGGAAAGCACTCAGCTTGCTTTCAAAGCACTCAGCTTGATTTCAAAAGGAAAGCCCTGCGTCTGAGCGAAAGATCTGTCTGGATCTTTCAAAATGCTTTCTGCCTCTTCTGAATGGGTTAAAATGTTCAAGAAGCAAGGGGGAATAACAAACCTCTGCCCCCCTCTCTCTGCCCCCCCAGCCAGCCAATAGCATCGCTCGTGGCGCGGAACTCTAAAGGAAGTGCGTCACCGAGGTTGTGAAAACACGAGTAATCGCATCTTTGATTGACAGCCAAAAAAAAAAAATTAAAACCTAAACAAAACCGGAACTATGGACGTGTAAATATCAGTCACAGGACCACCCGGCATATCTAGATCAGAGACATAAATCGTATAAACAGCAAGGGGCGGATTCGTGATCACTATGTCACGGTAGGCAACGTGACAATTTCTGTCATGTAACTGGCACCTTGGTGAAAAGTGACCCTTCAGACATTCTCCATTTTCTTTACATTTTGCAGACAAAAGCACAAATTTAAACAGAGGTATACTATTCTCAAATAAAATCTGGCAACTGTGATGCACATCACAGACATCTCCAAAAGCTTGAATTGCTGGAATGTGCTCTAGGTGGAATTGACTTTGGAATATATTCAGAAGCTCCAGCTGATTTAGGGTTCAATATCTAAGCCAAGGGTCCTAAACCTTTACAGTAGGCCCTTGGTATCCACTCAAGTTTGGTTCCAGGGCCCACCGTGGATACCAAAATCCATGGATGCTCAAGTCCCATTATATACAATGGCAGAGTAAAATGGTACCCCTTATATAAAATGGCAAACAGCACGGTTTGCTTTTTTTTTTCTTTTTTTTTTTCCTAGTATTTTCAAGCCATCAATGGTTGAATCCATGGATGTGGAATCTATGGTGTGCCAACTGTATTTTTTTTTTCTTTTGAGTGCCACACTCCCCCAAGGTTAATCTGTCCGAGGCTGCATGCTGAGGGGGATGGGGCTATAATCAAAAGTGGACATAGTCACAGCTTCTTTATCTGTCTAGCTGCTGGAAGAGGGAAAAATCACTCTTGCCAGAGCTCTCAACTGACCACTTGTAGAAGGTGTTTGAAATTAGCAGTGGTGGCTCTAGGGTGGTACAGAGATGCCAAACTGCACCAGGTGACACCATCAGGGGGAGGGGTGATACCAGCCTTAGTGACACCACAGGAAATTAGTCAGATAGTTGAATGAAATTAGGTCAAGGTCTTAGGGCCATAGATTTCCCACAAGCAGGACACCTACGCTTATCTACACTTTGGAGAGCTAGTTGCCAAAGGGAGATGACCTTATGCTCAAGAAAGTGCACTGTTTACCATTTTCTTTTCAATCTCCAGCTAAAATGCTACTTTAACATTTAAATCCCTGTATGGCTATGATCCAGGTTACCTCAAGGAATGCCTCCTCCCATATATTTTCCCTTTAAATCATCAGAGGAGTCCAGTCTTTGTATTTCCTTCTTTCCAGATGTCAGGGACAAAGGCTGTACATTTTACACATTTCTTTTGCGATGGCAGCCTCGTTACACAGAGTCTACTTGCTCAGGTTTCTTTTTTCTTTAGAAGACCAGAACAGTTTTTCATCTAATGGAACATCACTTATCTCTTGATCTATTTTATCTGGATGTTGCATTTTGGATGTTGCTGCTAGTTGAGTTTTTAAAAAGAATTTTGGATGTTTTTACTGTTTAGAGTTCCCCTCCCCCAAAAGTATTGCCTACTGATCTTATTGTAGATTGCGGATTTTAGAACTGCAAGCTAATTTAAGTGAACAGACAGCCTCAGAAAAATGGAATGTATTGGGCTTGGCTCCCTAAATCCACCAAATATAAAGGAAGAAGAAGTGGCATTCAGGTTTCTTCTCAAACACCTGCCAAGTGCACTGTGGAGTTTTCCATCCCTCCATCGATCTGTAACACACAAAGTCAAATGGAGTCCAGCCTCAATTGAGTTGTGCTGCCCCCTGAGAACGGAATTAAATCTCTCACCCTGTCACTGTGTATCATTTGTTTCTTTGGCAACTGGATAACAACCAGGCACCCTCCAAAGGATATTGTTTTTCTTTCCTTTCTTTTGATTTTTTTTTTTAAGTCAGTATGGAGAATCGGTAGAGAGACAGCAAGGTGCAGTGGTTTGAATGTTGGACTATGATTCTGGAGGCCAGGGTTCGAATTCCCACTTAGCCATGAAACCCACTGGGTGATGCTGGGCAAGTCACATTCTCTCAGCCTCAGAGGAAGGCAAATGCAACCCGCCTCTGAACCAATCTTGCCAAGAAAACCCTGTGATAGGTTTGCTTTAGGGTTGGCATAAGTTGGAAACAACTTGAAGGCACACAACACCACCAACAACAATGGCAACAACAACAATAACATAGGAGGCTCTGCGCAGCATTGATTTTTTTTTTTTTAATGAAATCCTGGGCAAGTTTTCTTAAATATTTTGAAAAGGAGGGGCAGGGTAGTGCAAAAATTCACAGTTTCTTCCATCCTCTGTCTTAGTAAAAGAAAATGAGATAAAACATCCTGCTTTGACAGCTGCTGTGATGATAATTAGTTAATGTGTCTTAAGTGCTTTGAAGATCCAAATTGTCATGTGAATGAGTCTTACTTTACTAGTTTGGCAAAGAGGTGTGAAAAATACTATTTACAAATATTTTTTTTCTCTGAAGAAAGCAGAGTCAAGAGAACAAAAATGGAAACAAGTCACCTTTTTCAAGGAGGGAGGAGACCCTACTGTGCAAGGTTTGGCTGGGGTGAGGTGTGGAAGAGGTGGCTACCTCATTTTAACACAGGTGCATCCTTGCTCATGATACAGGGTGGCATCAGAACGATGCCACTCACACTGCCAAGTGATGGGAGATGTTCCTAGCCTCACCATGAGACGGTTTGTTTCTGAGCTCCATTCAAGGCAGTAAACATTTAAAGCCCTTTACAACTTGTAATCTGGCTGCCCTGAAGATCACCTTCTTTCATATCAGCATTCATTGAAGTTAAACTCTTTCATTAAACACCTCATCAGAGTGCCACCTGACATCTGAAATGTTATGTATGTTTTATTATTTCTTCAAATGAGCCTCAAGCTTACATGGCTTTCCTTCTCCCATTTTGTCCTCTCGTTGAAGGTCACCCAAAGAGGCTTCTTGGTTCAGTGCAGACTTGAATCTGGACCTCCCAAGCTTCAGTCCAACACTGAAGCACTGCATATCACTGGTTCTCAAGTGGGTGGCAAAGAGTGAGAGTTTTTTTCATGACAATTAAGAAACTCTGTCCTCAGGGAAGTCCATCTAGCACCAGAAGCATTGGCTTTTAGGCATCAGGTTTACTGTTTATTCTGAGGCATTTTAAAGAAAATATGTTTTAGATCTGAGGGTACAGGATGTTATATTTTAAACAAGGGATGCACACTGGATTTGAATAAAGTTCAGTGTCTGAGTTGAACTGGCCCACTTTGGATCAATCTGAGTGCTTCCCAAAGTGAAGTCAGAGTCCTACCAAAGGTAACAGAACTGAAACTGAACCTCAAGTGAAGCTTCGTGTGGGCTATGGGTTTCAGAAAGGTAAGTGGCCAGGGGAGCAAAAACATATTTTAGATTTGGTTTATGTGTGTGGGGGAAAACTGGGTCAGAAAGAGGAAGAGGAGTTGAGGGACTGACAGATCTGCCTTCTAATTATAGAGCCCATTTTGTGGGGGGCTTCCAATTGCTCTGCTTTGGAAACTTCCTTTTCAGAAGTATCAAAAACGAATACAGTGATTTCCGCTTGTCAGCTATGGGTGATTCAGCATGTCATTGTATTCAGCAGCATCATTCTACCTGTGCTCAGTTATATATGGCTTCAACACGTCATTATATTCATATTCATATTGATTGATTGATTGCCCTACCTTTTTCTTGGCATGGAAGAAAACAAAGTACATAAAATCTTTTGATGCAAAAGTTTTAAAAACATTAAATAAACAGTTCTGTTAAAAACACTAAATTACAATGGTTTACAACACATTAAAACCTAGTTTAAAAAAACCCAGAAGCATAATACACACCCATTAAAAGATCCTTTTGCCACAGGAACTTAAGACCCAAGGTCCTGCCTAAATTAAAAAAAAAGTGTTTGCCTGACAGCAGAAAGAGAGTAGATAAGGAGGCCAAACAAGCCTCCCATGGGAGGAAGTTCATTTTTCTCAAAAATAACTTTCCAAGCTCTGTTTAGGGATGGAGTACAGATAGAACTAGGAAACAGCCAGGGCATTCTATCACCATGTGTCATTTTTAAACACCTTAAACTGGTTCTCAAGCATTATAACTCCCTAGCCTGCACCTACCCTTCTGAAACTTTGCAGCTTTCTTCCCTGGGGATACCTCTGTGATTCGTGCCATTCATTTTCATACATTTTGCTTCCAAGAATTGTTTCGAGAGGGAGAAAAAGAATGAAATCATTCGGCCCCCCTCCCAAAAAAATAGGACTCCCCTTCCACATAAATCACTGCACCTATCCAACTAAAATCTTGCAGGCTTGTTACTTGAGGCCACTTTTATGTTGTCATTTTTAAAACAAAACTTAAAAGGAATAAGCACATCAGTATTTGGGAAGCCTCCAACCCCATGCACATATTTCTACATGAGGCAACAACCTTCATCATTGGAAGGAGCCAAGTCTAGAGCAGGGACACTTGCAGAGAAATGACAGGTAGCCTCATAAAAGAGGAAAATAATATCTCGCCCAGTTTAGTCCCTGGTATCTCCAGACATGGTCCCTTCTCTAAGACTCAGGAGATCATGGTATATTAAATTGAGCCAGCAAGGTCAGTGGCTAGAGATAATGGCAGTTGTAGCCTAAACATATGGAGTAACCCTGCTTGAAGAAAGCTCATATAGATAAGACCAAGCTAGAATCATACAATTATAGAGTTGGAAGAGACTTCAAGGGCCATCCAGTCCAACCCCCTGCCATGCAGGAATACACAATCAAATCATTCCCGGCAGATGGCCATCCAGCCTCTGTTCAAAAACCTCCAAAGGAGACTCCACCACACTAAGAGGCAGCGTATTCCACTGCCGAACAGCTCTTACTGTCAGGAAGTTCTTCCTAATGTTTAGGTGGAAACTCTTTTCCTATCATTTGAACCCATTGCTCTGTGTCCTAGTCTCTGGAGCAGCAGAAAACAAGCCTGCTCCATCCTCAGTATGACATCCCTTGAAATATTTAAACATGGCTATCATGTCCCCTCTTAACCTTCTCTTCTCCAGACTAAACATTCCCAGCAACTTAAGCCGCTCCTCAGGGCATGGCTTCCAGACCACCCACCATCCTGGCCGCCCTCCTCTGGACACATTCCAGCTTCTCAATATCCTTCCTGAATTGTGGTGCCCAGAACTGGATACAGTATTCCAGGTGAGGTCTGACCAAAGCAGAATACAGTGACACTATTACTTCCCTTGGTCTAGAGACTATACTCCTATTAATGCAGCCTAGAATCGCATTGGCTTTTTTAGCTGCTGCATCACACTGCTGACTCATGTTCAGGTTGTGGTCCACTAAGACTCCTAGACAGACCAATGGTTTAACAAAATGCAGCAGGTTCTCTTCTTTCTACCCAGAATAACTGAATGCTCCAATCACATCTGTGCAGAATTGGAGGAGAATTACCTCCTGGCTCTGAATGGAGAGTTACTTCAAGGAGGCAAGCCCAGAGCAGTAAATCACACTGAGATGCAGCAGGCAGTCTCCTCCTATGGGAGAGTAATGTGGACTTCTGGGAAGCTTTCTGTACTTAAATTTATTTTGTATGTTACTTCAGCAGTTCTCTAGGGCACATTAGTTGTGCTGAGACACATACCGTTTGGGAATTACTGTCAGAGGTAAATAAATGAGTGACAAAACAGAGAATCGGGGTAAAATTACTTTGTTAAATGTTACATCTCCTGCCTGTGGGATTTGCAGACTTGGAAATATTTTCAATAGGAGAGAAAAAAACCTTTCCATTTTAGAAGCTAGAGTTCAGCTGCATTGTACACATTTGGCATGTCGAAGGTCCCAGGCTCAGTTTGTGGAGCTGGCGGCAGAAATTCTGGAACGCCACTATCACTCGGTATGGACAATACTGAACTAGATGGACTAATGTCTGACTCATTATACAGCAGCTTCCTGTATTAATATAAACAAGATAAAATATGTATCCAAGCATAATGTATTGTTCCATCACAGCAGAGGAAGAACCAGATGGATTGGAAGGTCACACTGCAAGCCATGAAGCTGATGAAACTGGCCCAGAGCCCTGAGCCAAAGTCTAGCCTCAGCCCCTGCACTAGAACTCCAGAAAACAGCACCCCTTGCCCACAGTATCTTGACCATCCTGCCCTCCTCAACTGGGAGCTTCATGCTCCCCAGTGTCTGAATGCTAGTGTTGCCAACAGACAAGGCAGAAACTGGCACAATGCTAGGGGGATAAGAATGGTAAACTCTAGACCAGATTACTACTTTTTTAAGTTTAAAAGAAAGTTTTCAGGGAGGCCTGGAGCATGGAATGGAACAACTTGAACTAAGAAAAATAAAAGGACTCAGTTTTGTGCAAGGTCTTAATAGAACAAGTTGGCTGCTTGGAGCTCTTTTTCAACTTTACCTTGACCCTACCTGCTCAATTAGGTCACCCTTATTAGATCTTATACCCACTGGGCTCCTGCTTGTGGTCAGGACAGGGAACCAGAGGAGGGGCTTTAGATTATGCCCCTGTGTATTTTTCTTATATGCGAGTCAGAAGAAGACACATTTGTGGTTGGTTTAGGAACCAATCCCTTTCCCCGGGATCTGCCGTGAGCTGCAATTCTTCCCTCTCAAAAAACCCTAACCCTCAATCTAGAAGTCCACTTCTAGTTTTCTAAATACTAGTTGTTGTTGTAGCAGCAGTAAAGAATGACAACAAAAGCAATTTGTTAATGCCAGTCATGAGGAGGGCTGCTTTGCTTCAAAGAAAAAAATATACTTCCTGGAGGTTTGATTTGAAGGAGCATGGTTCTGTCTTTTTTTTCTTAATGAAAACTTTGAGGGCTTCTGGGGGCTTTGGGAGCTGCAAAGTTGGGTGAAGGGTTGTGATACACAACCTTTCACAGCCAACCAGGAAAACAAAGGGATAAGGATATATCAAGGCAGAATTCAAAGACATAGTCATGTTAGTCTGGAATATCAGTAAGCAAAGGGATCTTGTAGCATCTTTGAGACTAAGGAGATTATCAGACACAGCAAAAACCATGTCAGAAAATCGTGACAAGAACAGCAACAGTGGATATTATCAGCTGACAGTGTCCTTCAGTGTTCTGGGCCCATAGCATGGGCATGAATAAGGCATCCCTTTGTATTGGTGTCTTGTCCCCGCCAATACTAAAGAGAAGCCTCATCCACAGCAGTGCTACGCCCCCAGAACAGCTGAAGGACACGGGCATCTGATTAATGTTGGAATGCATTTTTTTTGCCACATTCCACCACATCTGATAATCTCCTAACTGAAGGAGAGAAAATTGTAGCATAAGCTTTCCTAGACTTAGTGGAAGCTTGAGGTCATCTCATTGGTCAACTCTCTCCTGATGCTGACCCCTATAAACTGTAACTTAACCTGATGCATCCTTAACCCTTTGTTTAATTGGTTGGCTGTGCTGCTCAGATAATAAGAGAGCCCATTATCACAAGGGTACATGCAGCTCACAGTTCATGTGTTGCAATTTACCCCTTTCGTACCAGAAACAGGCGAGTCTGGGGACATCAGGATCAACAAAAACATATTTGAGGAACTGTATGAAGCACCAGGGTCACACTTTCCCCATTCCTGTTTGGAGCTGATACATTTCTGCATTGTCTTTAATGCTCTTATCAAAGGTGTAGCCACAGCTACAAGATTCTCACCACCACCACCACCATAATTTGCTCAATCTTTGAAGTGATGGCAAAGAGAACAGAATCTTGTGGTGCTTTATTTATTTCTTTTTTACATTTATAGCCTGCATTTTGGCCTAGCGGAGGTCCCAAGGCAGCTTGCAATCACAATGATTGAACAATGCAGCTATAAAAACTTTATAATGGCATAATGATCATCTAAAACTGTAATAAAAGGAACAACACACAAAGCCTGCAGAAAGGTGACAGTAGACAATGAAAGATGTAGTGCCAAGAATAACCTTGTGTGAAATCACACAGGCACTCCAGGCTATTGCTCAGTGGCTGAAGGTCCCAGGGCCAAATCTGAACACTGGAGGAGTGTCAACAACCCCCTTCCATAATTCCTAACCCATAAGCAAGAAAGGTAGATACAGGAAATGAAGCGTAAAGAAGTGGGATTTGCAGGAATTACCCACCCTTCATCCTCTCCTTAGACTACTCCAGAAATGTCCCTGTTAGCAGTGCCATTGCCACTTTTCCCCATTCAGTTGCCTTATGTCCTGACATGCAAGGCAGCCATGGAGCTAGCAGGGCCACTCTAGACAATGGTAAGAGCAGCTCATGGGAAGAAAGAGTTGGAAGGAGTATGGAAAGAAAAAGGAATGGAGACTGTGGAACTGAGAAGCCAATGGACTCCTTTCTTTCCTTCGAAAGCACTCAGTTTTCTACCAATCCAAATTGGTCTGCTTTTATTCACCTGCCCTGCATATAGATAGTGTGGCAGAGAGACACATTTTATTTAAAATGGAGGCCTCGAGTACCGGTACTAACTATGTGCAGAGAGACTACATCAAGGGAGGCAGCTTTGACCAGTCCTGGAGACTGCAACCAGAGAGCAGGAAGGGAAAGGCCATTCAGCTAGCTGAGGTGCACGCTATCTGGGGCTTTGGAAGTATCAGAGAACAAAATGCAAAAGAGATTAGTGGAGGAATCTGGATTTGTACCACCTAAAACTGCAGATGTGTGTGTGTGGCCGGTGTGTGTGTGGGTGGTGAGGTTGCATAAGAAGAAGAAAAGGTAGTGCTGCATCCAATCCAACACCAAGTCTCCAGTCAGATATTTCTAGGAAGTTTACAAAGAAAATATGGCAGCCATTTTATTCCCTCATTGTTGGTCCCCAGTGGTTGCATTCCAGGCCATACTGGCTCTGAACCTAAAGGCTGTATATAACCATCATTTTTTGTATGGAGAAATATGACTGAATGTTTATCTATATGACAACTATGACTAAATGCAATCTTCAGACTGAATCAATCAATCAGTTAATCAATCAACTGCCCCTCAACATAGAAATTACATGTCAGGAATAAAGGTTCTTCTTTGTCCTCACTGGCTGGTTTTATCTGTGCAGGGAGTTTCGTTGTTATTTTATAAGGGAGGAGTGTTCAATTATGTGAGACTTCTGAGTGGTTCAGCCAGACATTGCCTTGTTCACATGAAATAGTATGCTACAGTTATGAAGAATCCTGGCAAGGAGATACTAACACAAAGATTTATTAGCTGTAGAGGTCTGCATTATACACAAGCCCGTTCTGTCAACAGAAATGCCCATCTGCTCGCAGAACTCTCTTCTGCTAACTACTCTCGGGGGTCGGTCACACAACCATTTTTAATGCGAAAAATGCCGGCTTACCTCCCTTTCAATTCAGAGCCGAGCAGTTTACATGATTTTGGCCATTCTGATATATCCTGATAAATTAGCAATCTTGCAGTTCACATGGGGGGGGGGGCATAGCCTCCCTGACTGACAGTCACAGAGGCCTATCTCTTGCGCGGGGTGGAAAGGGTGGCAGCGGTGGAGAGGTCCGGGTCCCCCTTCAGCCAGCAAATGGGGAAGGGGGGCGCAGGGAGGTACAGGCAGCAGCGGTGGACAGATGGGCCTATGGGACTGTGAGTCCCTTAGGTCTGTCTATCCACCCCCGCAGCTGGCAAACGGGGAAGGGGAGAGCGCTGGGGTTGCCCAGTCCGTCCAAAAAAATATGGCAGATCCAGTATTGCAAGGCATCCCTTGCAAGCCCACCCCCTCCCAGGTACAACCAAATGCGTCTCAGCTCTGTTCTGAGCCTCTGTTTCGTGATTGTTGCTGGTAATTCACACAGCCAATAGTGCACAACTTTACAGAACTTTTCAAAAAAGTTGGAAAAAATAGCGAAAGCTTATATCATGCATCTCGCGGGTATTTTGGCCACCCTCCTTTTGAATATGGTGACATTGGCCCAAAATTTGTGTGAACTATTAGGATTCTGGGCAAAGCCGTTGAGGATTTGTTTTGCCGTGTAAATGACTCCTCAGAGATCTACTTGATAGAGCAATCTGCCAGCATTACTGTTCTGTTGGCTAAGATCTGCCAGCAGAAGAATAAAAGAGGGGGTAGAAAGGTGAGGCAAAGACGGAGGGCAAGTTGCAGCAGAGCCAAACCTCCCCAGACCCAGGGACACAGACACAATACTGGCACAAGTGCTATTAGACCAAGGTGAGGTTAGTCCTAAATAATTTCCAGAACCCCAGACAAGGAGGGTTTTGGATTCAGCACCAATCTATTATTAGTTTGTCTGGTTCTTGGGCAGTTTGGATTGCACTCTTACTGTAAATGTTTCATGCAGTCTTTTCTGTTTCTGTTTGGATTTACCTGTTACAGCTATCGGTTTACGAAACCTAGAATCTGATTACTTAGTATGTTGTCAAAACCCAGGCACCTGGCTTGTTATTCCATTGACAAGCTGGCTTTGCAAACCAGGCGCTCAGCTAGATGGGAGAATTAATTGCAGAAAATAGCGCATTAACTTACCATTGCAGCAGTATTCATTTGTCTCCACAATACATTCACAAAATTGCTGGCATGGGAAGCTATCCATGTTTGAAGTTCACACAGAGTATGCCCATGAGTAAAGATGGTGGCCGCAAGTGAATTATGTGCGTTATTACTCCCCAAAAGTTCCCTCCGTTTCCCCCTTTCCCTCCTTTGTTAAATCAGAGATGTGGAAGAGCAATCTTCTGCTTAAAAAACTTTTTTTTTTTTGCTCTGCCACTCGAAAATAGCACACGATCACTTCCATTAAAATCAACAATGGCGGATTCGGCTTTTTCGTCACCAGCAAGCCCTCTCACACACATGTCCGACCAATCACATTTTGAATTCTAGGATGTGTCCCAATTCGAATTGGTTGTTCAAACTGGCTGGAATGCACATTCCTTTGTAAAACTTCACAAGAAACAGAGAAGGCTGTTATTGCGAAGTATTTGGAGTCCCCCCCCCTCCTTTTGAATACGGTGAATCTCTGTGGGAGATCATCTGGACAAAAGGTATTTCCCTCCCATTCCAAGAGGATTTTTTTCACTGTCTAGATAAAACCCAGGGCTGCTTCTTGGCTAAAGAATCCTGGCTTGCTTGGGAACAAGCTAGGATCTCAAACTGGAATGACAAACTGAACAAACCATTTCTTATATATTCTGCAGCTGGTACCAAGTGGTTTTGCCTACTGTTGACAGTTGGCCTCACCTGCTGCAAGAATGTGGCCCTTAACAGATTACCCTGAGGAAACATGGCTCCACACAAGAAAGAGAAAAAGATTGTTCACTCATGCTTCATAAGGTGCCATCCTAGGTAACTACCTGAGACTCCTCTACTGGTAAACCTAGCCCTAAAGACAAAAGCATGCTAGCCATAGGAGTGTACTCACTAAAGCTGCAGTTTATAAAATGGATAATTCAAGGTTCACTTTCACCTGTCTGTCCAGAGCACATTTCTGGCAGTCAATGCAGACATTCAGAATTTATTTTTGGAAAACTGAATGAAATGTGCCCTTTGGACACTAAAAGACAATTGGAAAATAAGCATAGCAACAAAAAATAAATATTAATAATCAATGGTCAAAGCCTAAAAGCTAATGGACCACTTGCTCAATGTATCAATAAAAATAGTGACTCTGCCATTAACTCAAATTACACCTGCTATAAATAATTCCAGTGCTGCTGTTCAAACGATGGAGGGAGGGAACCTTTATGGAATATCACTGCTGTTTCAATTAAGAACAGCTCTTCTACAGGAGGACAATCTATGGCGGGTTAATTAAAATGTTATTTGTTAAAAAGCTCATTTATGGGCTCCTCCTGAAATTGCTTGGCTCACTTCCTTTCTACAATGGAATGGTATGTAATGGCAGTTATGTTTTTAATTCAAACATTTTAGAGCAAATCTGACCCTGTGACTAGATGGATTAAGTACCAAAGGGAACTATAACCATGGACTAGTCAAACAGGGGTGGGGGGAATTCCTTGCCCATGGGAGGGGCGAAGCAGTTTTCAGCTACTGTGAGGGAATGTGTCCATGGGAAGAGGGTATGTGTCAATGTTGTATTTTTAAAAGAGAGCACAAAGAAATGGAGCGAAGCAAATAAAGGTTTAGAGACTTTTATAAGTCTAGTGGGACCCAAAGTCACTGTTCTGTCTTCATGAAAGATGACCCATATATGAAGAATTTTTCAAGGTACAGGATGTAGCAGTTATGCCCAAAAAAACATTATATGAGACAGAGCTACCTACTAAAAAGAATAACTAGAAAAAAATTCAGAGATGATCCACATTTATCATACTTTTGAACAATGTATTTTGGAACAATGATCAACAGTAGACCATGTGCATTGTTTAAGGTTTATCTCAGCAGTCCCCAAGCTTGAACCCTGCAGGTGTGTTGATCTACATCTCCACCCCACCAGCATAGTGAGAACTAGAGTACTCAGTGTCTTGAGAAGGTTCTAATTTTCTTTTTCCTTTCTTTGTAAGTGGAGTCCTGTTTTAGAACTGAGCAGAATTTTTGCACTCGTCTTTTTGGACTCTACCACTTCAACTGAATGGGGAAAGGAAGGGAAATCCTGTCAAATGGAAAATGAGCACATCAGACAGATTTCTAATCTAGGAAGACTTCTCCCTTGCCTACTGATTTCCTATGTCAAGGAAAATTTGGTTGGGGTGATAGTCTTCAGACATATGCATTTTCTCTTGTAGCCTGAAGTCATATAGTCCATACTCAAATTCACCACTGCAGTAAGAAACTACCCAGAGAAAGACATCTATACCTAGCAAGAACAGCTTTCCCTAATCCAGGCATGGGGATGATGGGAAATGAGCTAGAAGAATACAAGATCTTGGCTGCCAGGGAGGTTCTTCACATTTCTCCCTCACTTATGTCATTGCTTTATAGAACTGCAGACCCTGTTGTCTTTTCCATTTTTTTCTTTATTATTCCTATTAAGGATCATTTTCACCTTTCTGAAGAATTGCTTTGGTCATGGAAAGGACATCTGTGTTATTTTTATTTGTTACATTTATATTTACCCCTTCCCTCTAAGGAGTTCAAAGACAATATGGTTCTACTGTCTTTTCTTATCTTTGCAAAAACCCTGCAAAGTAAACCCAAAATCACCTAGTGAGCTTCACATCTGAGTGGAAGTCTGAATCCTTATCTCCCTGTCATAGTGTAACACTAACTACTTTGCCACACTGGTTCTCCATTGCTAGGATTGGACAAAATAGGGAACAACTGTCTATCGTGTGTTTAATATCACTGCCTATGTTGATTTGTGTGTGTTATACTTCTGTTATTTAAATGTGGTGTTGTCTGAAAGGAGTCAGTCTGGACTGAGAAGCATAAAAGATGTTACTTGGATTCCAGAGCTTGACAAAGGGCCCATTCACACCAGAAAATTATAGCACTACAATTTTGCTTTAACTGCCATGTTCCATACTATGAAATCTTGGAATTTGGAGTTTAGGGAGGGGCATTTAAAATTGCCAGCCAGAGAGCTCTATTGCCTCGTCAAACTACAAGCCCCAGGATTCCACAGGTTATCACCATGGCAGCTAAAGTGGAATACAGTAGGACCCCTGTATCCACTGGGGATTGGTTCTGGGGGCCTGTGGATAAAAAAAACTGTGGATAATTGTGAACACCATTGAAAATAATGGGACTTCCAGTTTAAAATACCATAGGGTTGCCTTTGAGGACCTAGAAAATGGCTAGAGAGGGCATATTTTCTAGAAAAACTCTATGGTAGGTATGCTGTTTTTTGTTCCATGGATAATTGAATCAGTGGATAATGAATCAGTGGATACGGGGTCCTGCTGTATAGCACTATAACTGTGTAGTGTGACTGGGCAAAGAGCTAGGTTTCTTACTTTGAGCTCTCCAAGGTACTGTCAGTAAAGCATCACTTCTTGCTGTGTGCCTTCAAATCATTTCCAAATTATGGAGACCTTAAGGAGAGCCTATCATGGGAAGATTTCTTAACAAGGTTTTTTTCCCCATTGCCTTCCTCTGAGCCTGAAAGAATGTGACTTGCCCAAGGTCACCCAGTGGGTTTCCATGGCTGACAAGGGATTTGAACCCTGGTCTCCCAGAGTCTGTCTAACACACAAATAACTACACCATGCTGGCTGGCTGTTGGACTAGATTACTGAGGTAACCTGGCATGTTTTTTTCTGCTCAAGGTCAGGAAGGCTGTCCAAAGGCATGTTTGTGTATATTTTCATCATTTCTGTCCAGTTTCTCTTTTCATTCACACATACCTCATTGGCATATTGTTTGGCATCCAACTCCACCCCTCAAAGGCTAGTACAAGAATCATGATGAACATTCTTAATGAGAATTGTTCTGTGAAGAGCAACAGAGATTTCAAAAGCCACAATCTGTGCATACCTTGTTTTTAATTTTGTCAACAGTATCTGGAGAGGGGGGTGAATACGTGCGAGAGAAATTGGCAAAGCCACTATTTCTTTGCAAACCCACCTGTTCTGTGGCTTAAAATTTGTTCCCCTAGGGCTACAGTAAGTGCTCTAAAAGGTTATCAAATGCTGGCTTTCACATTGCAAATAAGATAAATAAGCAGTCACCTGTTGAATCATTGGGGAGGGAGAGGGGGCATATTGACAGTAAATCCATGTCAGTGAGAGAGGAGTCTTCCTTGACAAAGAAAGGAAAAGGATTGGAGGGGAGGCAGGTTAATGCGTGTGTGTGTGTGTGTGCATGCGTGCATGCGCACATGTGCACATATGCATGCATGTTCAGAAACTTAGAAGCAATTAGTATAGTTTAAACAGTTTAAACAGAAATAAAATCTATCACTGCAGAGAAGTCTATAGAGGTTATCAGACATGCCCTTAGAAACCACCCCTGTCCCAGTATCCTCCCACCCGACCCACTCCCATCCCTGTAACACTGTAAAAAAAAAATTCAGACACTTACCTTTTGCCATGATAGAAGCTGCTCCCCCTCCCCTCTGTTTCCCTACTGTAAATGCAGCTGTCCTGCCCGTTCTTGCAAGAGAACGATCGCGCAGGAAATTTCAAAATAAAAGCCCAACCAAACATCAAGAAAGAAAACCAAACCCAAAAACAGAAAAATAAAACCCCAAGTAACCAGGGGAAGGGGGAAAAAAGGATGTCACTTACCTGGATGTCCCAATCGAACCCAGAAGTGTTCGGCACAGACCTTCCAGTGATGTCACGTTTTGCTGGCGTCGCACCAGCAGAACAGGGCTCCTGTTCAGATACCCATGATTCCATTACTATGACTGAACAGGCTTCTAATTGATGACTTTTCCCTGTCAATAAGAGGAAGCGGGGAAGGGGAACAGGAGCAGAATTGGAGCATCACAGGAAAGGGACAACGTTGTCTGAAAGGAAAGCCTTTTAGTGATCTCTGGTCATCCCTGTCCTGGGATTTTTGACCCATCTGATAATCTCGTATGACATAGGGGGAAATTGCCTGCTCAGCCTGTTGCCCAGGTACTAAAATTTGTCACTGGGCAATTTCAAGTCTCTTGCTGCCCTCCCTTCTAAAGTTTAATAATAAACTGGACTGAATGCTTTCAATCGGAAAACAGTCCTCTGAAAGTCTTTCAAATCAAGTAGTGTCCTCTTTAAAATAGGACACATACTTGCCTTTTGCTGTCTGCTGCTTGAGTTTCCTGATGGAATTAATGCATATTAATTTATGATTCCCAATCCTGACCCCCAGTGTTTCCCTGCAAGGGTAGGGAGTCTGCATAATTAACAGGAATTCCTCCCCTATTTTGTACTATTCTCTCCCCCTCATTTAGGCTCTTAGGCTGCCTGCATGCATGCACCCATATTCGATACAGAAAGAGTGGGATACATGTGGGTGGCAGAGTGCACTAGGGAGAAGGGAAAGAAATAAGTGAAGCTTAAAATACATACATTCTGGTCTATGTTGCCTAATTGTGAACTCACACACTCCCACTCACAGTTTCCTTTTTCTTTCCCTTACCTGCCTCTTGCTACAGCACAAGCAGAGAACCATGTAATGGCATGTTTGTATATGGCCTATAAATAAATAAGCAGGACAAATCCTAATAATACTTTTATTTGTCTGTTTCAACAACTAATTATCAGGAGGGGGAGATATCTTTGGTCTCTGTGGTACAAGCATCATGCTTTAATGAATCTCTCTTTGTTTCCCTAAGATTAATAATTAAAATGGTGGATACTCGGTTGTGTTTCTTAAGGAGGGAGGTTGATTACTTCTGGAGCAGGAGAGTTAATAGGGTTGCAGTAACTGCTGGAGGCAGAGGTTGGAAATGAGGACAGAATTGGAATAAGCAGCCTCATCTCCCATCAGCCCTGTCCAGTGATCTCAAGTCCTGCCAGAGAACAGATCTTGGGTACTTACAGCACTTCTTATGGACAACTGCAGTGGGACAGACTAGACATTATGTGAGAGATTAGGCAATATATGGGATATACATGTGAATGGTTTTTAAAGCATCAAACCATACTTCAGACATGTCTGTTCTGTGGCTCAAAAGGATGCCATTAATATAAATACATATAGAACATACACATATACACACACATCCTGAAAAGGAGCCATGAAAAGAATGGCAGTTGGGAGGGTCTGCTTAATCCTCTTCCTTCCCACCCACTTGTCTTCCCAAAATTGTTTCCCTTGGACTATTTTTCTTTCTTCTTTAAAGGAGGAATGTGATCTGGCCTTGAGGATTTTGCAGCAAATAGCATATAAGTGAGAAAGTGTAGACTGGTGGGTTTTCAATCTGGTCTTTAGGTTATGGGTGCATTGCAAGTAAAACCTGAGCATATGCATGATTGCCACAAACTCTCAGACCCATACCCTGTATAGGACAATGAAGTCAAGTAAAACTTCTGGTGGCCAAACAGGAGAAACCTCAGGTTTGAATTAGGGCTAACCAGCAGGCTGTCCTGTTCCTTGATAAAGTATAGTGTGCTATATATTTCTGAGGGAGAAAAAAAGAGATGTGTGCAGGTAAGAAGAATGGAATTATCCCTTTCTTCTCAGCATCCAGTATTTTTTCTTCCAGCTTGGCTTCAATACTGAAAGTGAGCTGGGCTGAGCGAAAATGTCACAAGTCAAGGAATATAAGGAATTCAGTTGATAAAAGATAAAAGAAGGGGTGGTATTAGCCTTCTTAAAGGAAACAGGAATTATGCCACTCCTGTAAAAAGCCTAAACCTGCAACAAGAAAAAATAAACAACTACAAGCAGAGTGCCAACATATCTTTCCTGAACAAGTTGTTTGTGTGGGTGGTTGTCAGCCAATTCCAGACATTCCTAAATGACAGTTATTGCATGTCCAAGGGCAAGTCTTCTCTGTACAAAAAACACAACACAGCAAAATTAGGTGGAAAGAAAATGGCCACAACTTTATTGATTACAGCTGCAGCTGGGTTGGCCTAGGTATGGGTCCATATCCAGGCATCCCAGACTACAACTCATATGTGCGGTAAGTCGTGCAAAATAATTATCCAGATCCACTTCCAGTGGACCTCAGGCTTCATTTTGGAATGGAAGAGGCCTGGGTCATGACCTGGAATTACTTTACCAAGAGAATGATAGGGTAGTCCAACTTGGTTGATTCACTTGGACTTCTCAGGGGTTTTTGCTAGCATCAACACTGGTAGCTCTGCAGATTATGGATTTGGTATTAGAGGTCCTATACTGCAGTGATTGTATTCCTACATGGATAGCTGATTCCAAAATGTAGTGTGTCCAAATATCTGTATGCTTGTATTGCCATGGCAAGAATGAACTTTTACAATCACTATTCAGAGTCAGACTGGATAGCCTCATAGGTCTTTGTAAGTTCTCTCTCTTCTCTCCTCACCCAAGCTACTGATTTCCTGTTCTGTAAACAATTCCTTCTGCAATAATGGTCAGAGTATACCTCAAACTTATCTTGTCCTGTAAACATTTCATGTTTTGTAAACAATTCTTGCAAGAGAGGGAAGTTGCTGAATACTGTGAAACCAGCTAAGCAAGAGAGGGAGGGGGGCTGCTATTTGTATACATGTCATAATCACCCTATAAAAGATACTCAGTAGCTTAGTTTGGGGCTTGGCATTTGGAAGTGATTCCGGCCAAAGCCTGCTGGCGTTATTTTCAATAAAGTAAACTATTTTTTCCAAACTCTGTGGTCTCCCTATCTCTGAATTCTGCTACATTTCCTGGTGCTGTGACTTGGATGAGCAGTTGATGAGACAGTGAGGTGGCCTTTAGCCTGCTCTAACTGCCGTGCAGAGGAAGGGGGCCACGGCACTCACATCCCATTCTTGGTGCCACCGACCATTTGTTGGAAGAATGGGAGGAACCAGTGCCGTGACCACCTGAACGGCAATGCATGCAAGGAGAACCTAGAAACCAGAGAAGGAAAACTGAGCCCCTGCCTTCAGGAACAGGCAAGTATTGCAAGTTCAAGTCAAGCTTGGGGATTTTTACTCTGTGTCCTGTGCCTATAGGCAGCAAGTGCCAGGAGTAGCAGTTATGGGTTAGTCAAACCAGTCTGGATCACACACCAGTAGTTAAGGGAGTTTGCCAAGGTTGAAGTGAGGTGCAATAGTGAAGTCTCAGCTGATGCCATAAGGGAAACACAAAAAGATGTACACCATAAGCCAGTCCAGGACACAAGAATCCAAATAAATCCTGCTCACAAGCCAGGGAAAACAAATAGTTGTGAACAACAAAAACTCCCAGCATCTACTGTGGCATTTATAGCCTGATCTTGAGACACCAAGTGGTGGATTCCTCAGCATTTCTTATTTAAGAGATGTTGGCTCCTCTTCTGCTGTTCCTTGTAATGACAACATTCCAGAAATGATGGAGGGATCTCCTCAGTGTCCCTCTTTCTAGTCGAGGTTAGAGCTCACCCATCCTGCTGAGGTTCTTCAGCTATCAGCCACTAGCTGCTCAGATTCAGGGGGTGGGTGGGACACAGAGACCTTTCTATATTTCACTCCTCTGTGTTACATTCCCCAGGTGAATTATGACACTCTGTACTATGGGTTTCCATTTGGCATCATGTTCAACCTCTACATAAAACCAGTATGAGAAGCAATCCAGAGATGTGGCCTGAGATGTCACGTCATATATGTACAACACCCAGCTCTATCATATCATAAAATTGAAGTGATGGAGTTGGTGTTCTAAACTAGTGCCTAGGAATGATAACAGACTGGATGACAGCAAATTAATTGAGACTCAATCCAGACAAAATGGAAATACTGTTAGATAGTGAGCAATTCCTCTACCTGGCTGAGTGGTGTTTTGGAGAGGCCTGCACTCTACCCAAAGATTCAGGTTCATAATTTGGGGGTATTCCAGTGTCACTGGAGATATAGGTAGCCTTGGCGGTTCAGAGTGTCTTTTATCAGTTTAGGCTGATACATTGACTGCTAACCTCTTGTTTGGAATACTGCTATATGGTGCTGCTTTTGAAAATCTCAACTGACTCAAATTAGTACAGAAAGATGATTAGCAGGGACTGGTTCATATAAGCATCCTACACTTGAGCACTGCGACCTGCTCTGGCTTTCTATTTCCATAATTTTTGGGTCCAGTTCAGAGTGCTGATACTAAACTTTTAACGTCCTAGACAGCTTGGGGTCATGTTACCTGATGGATTGTCTCCTCCCAAAGGTCTACTCAGAGCTGCTTCTCCAGGTGCCTCCAACAAATGAAGCAAGGTGGATAGCTACTAAGAATGTCAAGGATGGCAAGAAAGGCTCACCTGAAAAGTACTCTATGGCCTTTTTATTCTTTCTTTATTTTTAAAAAAGTGTGTTGGCCTTTTATACATCTCTACTGTTGGGTTAACTTTGCTTTTATTCTTTAGCTGTGTTAAGCTTTATTTCTTAAAGCTTTATTTTATTATATTTTATTGTTGTAACATCTGTTCTGTGAACTTCCCAGAGAGCTTTGGCTATTGCATGGAACAGAAATGTAATAAATAAATCAATTTATTTCTTTTTACCCATGCAGTCCTTTTGATGTAAAAATCAAATACACACATACACAATTCTTGGCTTTATGGGGCATGAATGGGGCAGACTTGTAGATAAGCTAATATAGCTCTCTCTCACACACACGTCTCACCTAGTGTGGCCCTGAGAGATAGAAACTTGTCAAGGCAGAGGATCATATGTAAATCACAGAATTTGCAGTGGCTAGTAGCCAAAGCATATCTGATGTGAAAGCTGAAACAGAATTCAAAGGCAAGGCTGGGAAAAGGTGACACATTCCTGAAAACATAAAGGGTAACATACTTTGACCCTATGCAGGATTTACAGTCTAAGACATTGGCAAGATTAAAACCACAGAATAGTCATGTGGTATAATGAGGCAAGGCTCACAAAGCAGACAGCAGAAGGGCAATAAGGAGCAATCTGTTAGGAAATATAAATGTTAATGATTATTACAGGACCAGAGAGGAGAGGAGGAGAGGGGAGGGAGAGATTGAACCTAAACAATCTCAAAGGGGCACCATCTCACTTCAGCGGGGATCTCAAACTATGGCCCAGTCTCTTAAGGTCCAACATCTCTCTTTATTCACCAGAGATTTTCCATCTGTATGGCTCACACTTTGGGACTTAATTCTGTTCATCAGATCCACCCACGCCCTGTCCCAAGACCCAGGGTCTCTCACGCATTAAATGGCTTCTGTTATAAAAATAAAAAATTCTGAAGGGAAGAAGATTGATCTGGGCTGTTCTTACAAAAGCCTGTTAATTCAATGGGCAAGAAGCTCACTGCATGCTCCCCAGTGAGGATAATGACTGAAAAATGAAGAGCACACAGGAGAGAGAAGGAGTTTTTTCTAGCCTATAATGCTTGGCAGTGATTATCTTGATGGTCCATTAATATGAATAAAGGTCTCTTTGGGCCAGATAGCTTCATCCTTAATACAACAAACCAGCAATGAGATAGCATAGTAAGGATGGAAACCAGGATCAAGAAGGGGAAATTGACAAAATTGTGGCCAAAAATTCATTCACCTTTCATTTTGGAAGTCATTCTTATTTGTTCAGATCTCTTGTATGAAGGCTGATAAAGCTTACTTTGTGATAAGATTATAGTACACCTCGTATGCATTATGGCACTTTCAATCACTGCCCTTCAGGAACTTGAAAGCAGGTTGTACTGATAAAAATAAAAATAATAAAAGTAAAATAATAAGTACTGATAAAATTTGAATCAAATAAAATCCTGCACTCTAAGACATACTCAGAGCCCCACCATTATTACTTGAAGCCTTATCCTGAAAACTGATTGGAAAGGGCAAGGGTGGGCAACCCACAACCCTCAACCTAACTTCAAAAGTCCTCTATGACAGTGCTAGTCAAATGGTGGTCTTCAGACCACAAGCCTTTGACTGCTAGTCTGTGGTAAGTTTCCTGGAAACTAAGCAAATATAATCATAATAAGACACAAATATGGTACTAGTCCCTTGTACATGGCTCTGCCACATCAAACAGTCTGAGAAGCACTGCTTTATAAGGAAACAGTTAAGATCTCTGGCAAGAGTGATCTGTCTCTCCTCCAGCAGCTCACTGAAGGGGAAGGAGATATGGGAGAGAAACAAAGAGAGAGAAGGAGGTACCATAAAGACAGAGACAGAGAGAAAGGAAGTGGCAGAGGTGGGGGCAGAGAGAGAATGGGTATTATAGAGAGAAGGAAAGAGAGCATTACCTATCCTGACAGCCACCATCTTGGAATAGCACAGAATTGGCATTATTTAATAATTTGGCTTGATGTGGCCTTCCACATGGTTAGCAAGTAAACCAGGGACCCCCAGATACCAAGGCTGCAGTCATGTATAACCAAGTGAGGGGCCTTTGGAAATTCCCCAAACATGTAATACTCAGGTCAGAGTTAACACCTGGAGATGAGTCATCCACTATTCCAGTCAACAATAGCAGAGTATTTGATGTTTGCAAAATGGGTTTTTCCTCTCCCCTTCCCCTCCAACAAAAAGACCTTGCCTGCTCCTATTCATTTCCAAATATATCACCTTTTAAGGATTGTTAACTCTTCCACAGCACCCTTTGTTTAGTCCTGGGAAGCTCTGAAGAACATTGTATTCTACTCTAAATCTCATCCCATCATGGCGAATTATCACGTATAAATATCACCTTAAAGCACCACAAAAGTATGCACAGATCCTCTTCCTCTCAACTCCACATCAGACTGTATAGCCATGGGTAAATGAATCCCCTGCTTTTCAACTCTGTGTCAGTTTGTGTCACCATTCTGCCTTCCAGACTTCCCCTCTGCCACTTTACTTTGCAATCTCAGCTCTACAGGATTGGTATAGTATAACCCACAATCCCTTACTCTATTCCTCTATCCAAATACTTCCTACTATCTTTGATAGCCTTGTGTGATTGCTTGAAGCCTAAATATTTGCATGAATGCTGCTACTATTAATTTCGAATAAAGATCATTTAACTGTACATTTTGGCTCAGAGTCTCCTCTGTTACTACCGGTATACAACAGTGAAAAGATCCTGCCATTACCCGGCTTTTCACTGCCCACATTAATATTCAGACACTAGAGGGATCCTCGCAGACTCCATGCAATTCAGGTAACAAGTCTCAGGGAGTGAGGGGGAAGGGAGGTGGTCCCACCTACTTATGGTTCTGGCCCTACCCATTCTAGCATGCATCCCCTAATAGTTTGTAGAAATGTGGTGTTTTGAAGAAGAAAAAATCCACAAAAAAGTGTGCAGAACTATCTTCTACATGTGAAGCAAACACACCTACTAATCATAGAAAGCACGAACTGGTTCTCATTTGAATTCCCTCTAGCCTTCCAGCCAAGCATTTCAACAAAGGATGCCATTTGATTTTTTATTTATTTATTTATTTTGTACTGCAAGGCTTTTCACATTCCCCAAGCAACAAGTCCCTTGATTGCTGGTTCCACAGAAAGGCCATGTTTTCAGGAGCTTTTCATGCAGAGCATGAAGCACCACTGTTAAGTGGTGCTTTGTATTCCACGCAGACACACAGCTATAAGATGCTGGTGCTGAAGGGAAACTTGATCTCTGTAGAGGGCCCAGCAGGCGAGGAGCTTCTAATTATAAAGGTGGTGTTTGAAGGCAGTCCATGAACAGTGTGATGAGGAGGGGGACATTGAAAGCCTTCCAAGGCCATTCCTCCAAGGCCACATCTTTCTCCTCAGCATGAACCCACTGGGGAACCAGCTGTCACCACTGGGCTTGTTCTTCCTTTCAGAGTATGAATCGTTTACAAGCTGAAATTGGTGAACATTCTCTTTCATCCATTGCAGAGGGAATCTTAGCTTCCATGGAGCAACAGTCAGGAATTTCATCCCAGAATTCCTACCTACCAGGGGAGGATAGGCAGGTAATATATGCAGTATCCAGCCAAAATAAGAGTGCCGATTGAAAGAGGAAAGATTTACATGCATGTGTAAATGTCTCTTTTTATAATCCATAGTACTTAAAAGAGCTTAACTCTGAATGGTTCCCATGAATGTTTATTGGTTTACTAGTGGGGTATACATGTGCCAGCATGGCGTAGTGGTTTAAGCCTTGGCCTACAACTCTGGAGACCAGGGTTTGAATCCCCACTTGGCCATGAAAACCCACTGGGTGACCTTGAGCAAGCCACACGCTCTCTGCCTCAGAAAACCCTGTGACAGGGTCACCTTAGGGTCACCGTAAGTCAGAAATTACTTGAAGGTACACAAGAACAACAACATATATGTGGAAGGAGAGTATGTGGGCTGCAAGGAAGGCCAGGTCACCCGATGTTGGGGCATTAAGCAGATTTTGTCTTCAGTGTAACAACAGCCACAATGCTTTGTTTTCCTTCACAGGCAGCCATGCATTTATATGGGTGGATATAAAAGAAGTATATTTGGACGCCCCAGAGACCTCATCCCCATAATTCATTCTACTGTATCTGCATAAAGAGGTTTCGTCTCTTGGTCAAGTAATATGTGTAACACTGGGAACTGTTACAAATGTACCTATTTTTATATTTATTCACTCTCAGTCTATTTATGAATGCTCTCTGGCCCAGATCTTTAATGGCCCAATCCATCCTGGAAGGTGAGGTCATCCTGAAAATAACTTTCTGAGAATTTGGGGGATTTAGGGTGCATGTACATTTCCATGTACACCAATCTTGGATGAACAGCAGGGTACTTTTCCCATTACATTTATTCCAAAGGTTGGGAAAGTTTGGCCTACAACTTCCATGTCTACTAACTATGCTGGCTGCAGGATTCTGGAAGTTACAGTCCAAAAAGATAACATTTCTAAATTCTGAATTAATTATTTATATGTTAATCCACAGTGTCTATGGTTTGAAAGAAGCAAGAATTGCAATAGTGTCATAAGTGTTGTTGCAGGAGAATTAGAAGAGACACACACTCTACGTGAAAGGTTTAAGCAAGCATCCTGCACCTTCAGATTCAGGTTGCAAACTGAAGTTGAGATTTATTTTATTTTATTTTATTTTGCTTCCAAGCTTTGTTGTAGCTCAGAGGCCTCCTTCCTCCTCAGCTCCATCATCCTTCCCTACACAGATTGTGATCTGTATCACCCCTCCCTTGCCCCCCATTACAGTGTTTTGCCCCCTTTGTGTCCCAAAAAATTGCACATTGAGAGCCAGAGAGAGAACTTAATAGCAGGCAAATTACAGATAGACTGATAGCACAATTGAGGTGAAGGATAACTGTTGCATATTGATTTGATAATGAGTTGGAAATTCAAAATTACAGACAGTGAGACATTTTATGCATTAAGTACTTGCTGCCCTGGAAGGAGCCAGGCCTTACCTCACACTTGCCACCTCTTCATGCTGTGGGTAGGGCTCTCCTGATGAGTTTTATATCTACAAATGTTATTAGCGTACACTGAGATCAGGAGTGCTTTTCCTCTTAAACAATAAGGTACATCTTCAGAATGAAGGCATATGGTGGGACAAAGAGGCACGCTACATAGATGAATTACTCCATGGTGATGTAAAAGGATTTTGTACATGTTCACAAGAGCACTCTTTATTATTACTTCTTGTCATTCAACAGAGAGCTGTAAAAAGACCTGCATCAAAGACATGGTCCAAATTCCACATATGTTAAGAGGAACTCTCTCCTTTATTGATACTTTCCATGTTCCAAGGCTGAGCTCTAGCATTAGGCTCTTCATGATCTCTAAGATCAGCTGTAGACTGCACCATTTGCACACCCAGTTCAAAAACATGGGGCATGAACAGAGACATCTCAATTGGTGCTCCATAATGACACAATTCCCATATTCTGGACAACTACAATGTGGTCTTTGATGGACATTTGTGTTCCCCAAATACCCTCTCTGCTACCAAAAGCACCATGGCAAGAGTGTCTACTGAAACCACTGTGTGATTAGCACAAGCACTAAAAGCCATCTTCCTTGATGCCACACTGGCCTTCTTTCCTCCTAACAATTCCCAGATTTCTAGACTCTTGTTTAACCCATTTTATCAACCTAGCATAAACAAGAAAGTTTAAAGATTTTTCCTAAAAAGACACTCAGATGGAGGTTCGCAAATCTTAGGGCTAGAGATCTGCGAACAGCAATTTGGGTACCTTTTCTGGAAGAATCTGAGCAATTTCCTTGTTGAGCTGGGGTTAAACAGAAGCCAGGAAATAATAGTGGCTTTTTCTATCACATTTATATATTTATCCAGCCAATGTATCTTTCCCTTCTTTCAAAGAAAACCAGCATACCTGGGGTTATCCCCCATGTTGTCTGGGGGATTCTGGGAGTTGCAATCCAAAAAATAACTTTTCCAAGCTTCAGGTTTAGAAAATGCCTCAAGGCCATTTGGTGGACTTCATGCCTAAGCAAGGATTTCAGTCTAAGCTTACCTGGTCCAGTTCCAGCACTTCAATGTAACTTTAAAAAACACAGACACCAGCAACTGGGTATTTTAGCAAGCTCAGTTTGTTTCTCTCATTTTAAAAGGCTGCAGCAACCTTAAGCCTCAAGAGATGAACCAGAGCAAATATTTCAATAAAAATGAAAATAAGAGGTTCCGGGTCTAAGGTTCTGAGTCCTTATTTCATATTCATTATCCAATGGCTAGTATCATAACATTCTACTAAAATTAAAACAAAAACAAAAACAGCTCATAGCATTTTACCAAATAAAAAAGAAATAACTCCGACTGTTCTCTGTGTCTCTGTGCTCAGGAAAGAGAAAAACCAGAACTGCAACTTTATAGTTTTTAAAATTACCATCAGCAAAAGTTCTAAAGAAATGAAACAATGAAGAGAATGAATGCAAAAACTCTTGAGAAACATTCTTATGCACTAGCAGCAAAGAAAATTCATTTTAAAAAAATAGACTACATTTCAAATGTGGAATTGTAATGTAATCTACTGAGCTATGCTCCGAGAAGACTCCAAGCGGTATCTCAGTTAGGTTCAGAATAGATGGAGTGAGGCAAGCAACCAGGGTAACTTTCAGTATGTGAGTGGAATAAAAATTATGTCATTTGCAAAGCTGCTGTAAGAAACATTATTGGATACAAACCAGACCTCAAAGAAGTTACTTTTTTGGACTACAACTCCCACAAAGAGAAAGAGAGTGGCCACATAGGATAGGAGATTCCACAAGCTATAATCCAAAAGAAAGAAAGAAAGAACACCAACAACTTTTTCATGCTCCAGAGTGAAATACTTAGAAAATAGGTAGAACAATCATAGAATCATATAGTTGGAAGATACCACAAGGGCCATCTAGTGCAACTCCCTGCCATGCAGGTATACCCAATCAAAGCATTCCCAACAGATGGCCATCCAGCCTCCAAAGAAGAAAACCTCCAAAGAAGGAAACTCCACCACACTCCGAGGCAGTGCATTCCACTGTCGAAAAAGCTCCTACTGTCAGGGAGTTCCTCCTAATGTTTAGGTGGAATCTTTTTTCCTGTAGTTTTGAGTCCATTGCTCTGTTTCCTAGTCTCTGGAGCTGCAGAACTTGCTCCATCCTCAATATGACATCCCTTCAAATATTTAAATACTGTATGGCTATCATGTCGCCTCTTAACCTTCTCTTCACCAGGTTAAACATACCCAGCTCCCTAAGCCACACCTCCTAGGGCATGGCTTCCAGACCTCCCACTGTTTTGGTCACCTTCCTCTGGACATGGGCAAGGCAGGAGAGGGAGAAAGAAAGGCAGAAACCTTTCCCTATGCCTTGAATGCTCCTGCTGGCAACAGGAAAAAGCCAGAAAAACTAGCATAATTTATCCTCCCATCCAAATCGTTGGGAATATTTTTCCCCCTTCTGGAGTCACATCTGAGGTACATTCTGGGAAGCCACAGTTTCTCCTAACATTCTCCCAGGATCGCCCCTTTTTCTCCTCTTTGATGATAGATTTCCAATGTTAGACAAGCATCAGCTAAGGACCTTTTTGTAGGCTTGTAAGATACAGCTCCTTCTCTGATGCTCTTCTGCCATCTCTGCCCCCAGAAAAAGAGATCTAAGAAAATCTTATTGATCCTGGAATGTCTTCCCAAGGACCATAGCACTGCATGTATAGAAAAGGGTGCCATATAAATGCTATACAGTTGTCCCTCTGTATCCATGGATTTGGTATCCATGGATTTAAGTATTCACAGCTTGAAAATATTCTTTAAAAATAATCTAAAAAGCAAGCCTTGATTTTGCCATCTTATATAAGGGACACCATTTTGCTATGCCATTGCATATAATGGGACTTGAGTATTCACGGATTTTGGTATCCATGGGGGGTCCTGGAACCAAACCCCAGCGAATATGAAGGGACAACTGAATATTTATTATTTGGGCATGTTATTTAAAACAAAGGGGGGCAACCCTGCTCCTGTATAGTCAGAACAACAGCAACGTCTTTAATAATTTTCCTTGTTCAAAGTAACACAGGTGCTGGCAACTGTTGAACAAGGGAATAGCTGCCACTCAGCTGCTTGGCTAGGGGCAACTCTTGTGTTCACCAAATGATTTCAAACCTGCATCTATTTTGAAATCATTTTGGCCCTCCAGATGATTTTAGACTACAACTCCCATAATCCCTCACCTCTGGCTATCCTGACTGGGATTCATGAGTGCTATAGGTGAGCAACATCTGGAGAGCTACAGTTGGCCACTTCTGATCTATAGTAGCAGTGGGAATCATGAGAATATGTGGGTTGCTAGATGCTGTTGGACTGCGATTCCTAGAAGCTCTAGCCAACATGATCAATGGTAAGGAATGCTAGGAGTTGCTATCCAAAACCATATGGAAGGCTGCATGATAGCTGCCACTGGCCAATAGCCACATCTTGTAAAGGTGAGCTTAAGTCAACAAAGGAGAAGTCTCCTTCTTTGGAGGCTTTTAAACAGAGGCTGGATGGCCATCTGTTGGGAATGATTTGATTGTGTGTTCCTGCATGGCAGAGGGTTGGACTGGATGGCCCTTGAGGTCTCTTCCAACTCTATGATTCTATGAAAACCCCAAAGGTTATGAAGTCACAACTACATGATCACATACCCCAGGTTCTTCTGCTTTAGTAACTGTGTAGAAGAAGCATGCCATTTCTTCTCAATTGTTTGTTGTTGTTGTTATGTACCATCAAATCAACTTTGACTTATGGCAACCCATGAATGAGAGACCTACAAGAGCCCTAGTCATCAGCTACCCTGGACAGCTCTTGAAAACTCAGGGCTGTGGTTCCCTTGATTGAATCAATCCACCTATAGTGGCCTCCCTCTTTTCCTACTGCCTTCCACTTTACTAAGCATTATCATTTTTCCAATGAGTCATGTCATCTCATGATTTGTCCTATGTACGACAACCTCAGTTTAGTCATCTTCACCTCTAGTGAAAGTTTAGGCTTCATTTACTCTAAGGACTTTATCAGACTAGGCAAGTATGGTGTCATAAGGACTCCTAATGTTTGCGAAAGAGCATGCATATGAGACAGCGTCATCCTTTTGCAATCATATATTGTTAAAAAGCTGCTCTTTTTTTATTGACAGCCCAAACAGTCAATAGATTGGTCACGGCGCTTTGTTGCTGACATTGCCAGTGTTTGAAATTTTGCGCCATTTTAATCTTGTAAATACAGCATCAATGGGCAAACACTTCTGGGTGAGATCATGACAACCAGGTAGGGGATGCTCTTTGTATGACCACCACCACCCATGTACCTGGGACTTTGTGAGTGTGTTTCTATGCTTGTGTGTACTTTTTGTGGTTTATTTTTTGATGTATTTTTTAATTTTCTGTGCTAGCATCTTCTCACGAGAAATGCAGAGATTTGGAACCAGGAAGTAAACAGAGATTCATTTGTGCTCCATTACTGCCAGGGATACCTCTTTTACCCTGCTCAAGGTAAGTCTGGTAGGGGTGTTCTTTCGCTGGCATAAAAACATTTCAAAATATGCCAGCAAAAGAACTTTTACAGAGCGTGGTATGATAAAGTCCTAAGGCCCACTTGTTTGTCTTTTTAGCAATCCATGGTATCCATAGACCTCTACTCCAGTACCACATTTCAGAGTTGATTTTCTTTTGTCAGCTTTCTTCACTGTCTAGCTTTCACAATCATACATAGAAATTGGAAATACTATGGCTTGGCTGAGTCTGACCTTGGTGTTTAACTATATGTCTTTACACTTGAGGATCTTATCTAGTTCCTCCATTGCTGCCTTTCCAAGTCTCAGGGCTTGTCTAGACTGGCCAGAATAGGCTGCCTTCTAGCTGGCGTATTCTGGCTCCATAGCTGGCTTGGATCACCCCTATTAATGCAATGAAACAGGCCAGAGTCCTCATGCACACACTGGCCACACACGCACATGCTGGTCACCACAAGCACATGCCAGCCAGTATCGGCAGACCCCTCCCTCTCTGTTGCGTGTCAAACTCTCTGAAGCCACTCAAGAGGCCCTCAGAATGTGATCAAGGCTGCTCACATGCAGGGGGTCTTGATCATGTGCTAGGGGCCTCCTTCCTGACTGCAGAGTGACCCCAGCAATGGCGGCGGCAGTGTCTGGCTATACAGGCCGGCGTGCAGGTACAGACCCTACATACTCATGCTGGACCAGTCAGGGTTTCCCCACATAAGGTGGCTTTTCCTGGATGTTAATTTAAAACATTTCAAATGGATTTACCCCGGCTTCCCCCCAGCTTTGCCTCAGGCATCGTCAGGATTATCCAGAGGCAAAACAGGGCAAGAGCCCTGCATCATTTGCACTGCAGGGCTCCATGACAGTGGGAGAGGCCAGGGTAAATTGCCCATCTAGGCAAGCCCCTCAGTTTTCTTCTCCTTACTCGACTGTAGCCTCCATTTTGATTAATGACTGAGCCAAGGTATAGGAAATATTTAACTATTTCACTGTCTTTATTACCCACTTTCTCAATCATATCAGAATGTATTTGTGAATGTTTGGTACTGCTGTAGCCAATGACAAATGCAATTCGTAAACTGAATAGGGCCATAGATGAATGTGGCCAGGCGCAACAAATTACGGACTTCAGACATCAATAGAAAAAGGTTCCCACCCCTGAGCTAGGTGGATCAGAAATCTGACTGAGTAAAAGGCAGCTTTGTATGTTCAGCTGAACTGGTGATATGAACCTGGCCATATCTTAGGTGTTTGGCAGCACAATATTGCATTACCACAATAGTTGTACATTCAAAAATCCTTTTATTCTCTTTTATCATTTGGAAAGCGACTAACAAACCCAGGCCTCTTTCAGCCATCCCTGCTTGCATCGCAACCCTTCTTGACACTTAATTAGCAGGTACTGCAGATTCTGGGGCCAGTCCAAGTAACCTAATGTCTTACTCTGTTTTCATTTTTTTTTAATGGATTTTTAAAATAGAAACACAAAGAAGATGTGAAGAAAGTGGAAAAGAAAACAAAGGAGAAAAAGAGAGGAAAGGAAAAAAGAAAGAGTCAATACATAGATTATGAACATGGGCTATATTATATATTAATATATGCTGACCATATGTACCAGTGAGCACACCTATGCATTGTTTGCATTATATCACCAACAATTTGTTTTTATAAAAGTATATAGTGGGATCCAATATACCTGAAACATCACTTTCTTGTTGAATCAAATGTAGTTTTAAATCTAAAGAAATGTTAGATGTTGAAGCTAGAGCAATTTTCCATTAACTAATTTGCACAAGGCAATCTAAGGAGATTATCACACGTGCCAGTTATGCCAGCATAAGGATGACAGGAGATCGTTAGAAGGCGCTTTTTTTTCAGACAAAGTTGTTCCTGTCATGTCATCATCCCATTCTGCTTCCGCCCCCACCCCTGCCGCTTTAGCCGTTAATAAGTCACCCGTTCCATCTCTGTGACGGAATCATGGACATCTGAACCTGCGCCCCGTTATGCTGGTGCGATGCCAACAGTGGTGGGAGGTCCCTGCTGGACACATCTGGGTGCAATTGGGACAAGGAGGTAAGTGGCACCCCCTTCCCCCCCCCTCCCTGGATTACTTGTAATTTTAAAAGTGTGTTTTGGGGCTTGGGTTTTGTTTTTTTAACTTTTATTTTTACTTTTATTTTAAAATTTCCCACGAGAACTGGCAGGATTTTCCTTTACGACAGCTGCATTCACTCCCTGATGGCCTAGGGGAGGGAGAGCAGTTTCTGTATCGGAATAAGGTAAGTGTCTAATTTTTTAAAAAAATTAAGTGTTACAGGGTCAGGAGTGGGGCAGGAGTTGGTCAGGTGGGGTGGGGTGGGACAGGGGGCCCGTCTGATAATCTCCTAAATCTTTTTATTCTACTTGATTCACATTTCATTGACATCTAGTTTAGTGCTCTCCAACAAACATTTATAAACTATATTTGTTGGCTTAAGTTTCTCTGAAGAAGTAATTAATGCTTCCAGCACAGCAGAGACAGCGGTGTGTGTGGGGGGGGGGGGTTTGGAGGTGGAATTGAAGTACACAACGCAGATGGTAGGGGAAGAGAGAGAGAGAGAGAGAGAGAGAGAGAGAGATTGGGATACTAAAAAGGTGCTGCAATACTGCACCAAAGGGTAAATGATAAGTAGCCTGCAATAATGGAACCTGGATGACATAAATTACGCCATTTCTGCTATAAAAGGATTATCTCATAATCTTCAAACTGGGATTATCCCATAAAATTGGGATGGCCATATACTGTATATCAAATAATACAGTAGTTGGCAAGAAATCATATACCAGTGTCCCCTGCCCTGGAAGAAGAAATTTCAGGGGAACACCATTTTTTTTCTTCTGTAAATGAACACAACCTAAGGCAATCTAGCCAAAAAGGGATGCCAAGCTCACCCAAGGAGGAGTATCTGAGATGAACCGTACTCACCAGCTATTTTTACAAGTCAGAAGTTATAGCTTATCATACAAATTGAGATCTGGAAAATTAAATCCACCTTTAGAAAGTGACAGTTGCAACTTTTAAGGTGAAAAATGGGGTGGCAAAGAACCACATATCACTTTCCTGAATAATGTATTACTTTTCTGGAAATAAACCTGAGAAACAAACAATGAGATACCTTAAAAATATATAATATTCATGGTAAGTATAGAATATTAATCTTAAGTATATTAGCCTTACCTTTCTCAGAGGATACAACCCCAAGCTTTGAAGTAACTAGTTATAAATAACTAGTTATTCAGTTCCTTTTCCTAACAACGATGGTATGCCTAAGTTACATTATGATTGTAACTTGATGCTGGGTAGTATTACTCCCTTTGCAGTGTTATAATAACAATTAAAGTTACTTAAGTGCTAGCTCATGCTGGTCCTTATGCTCTGTGAATGTTGAGGACAAGAGAGATAGGAGGAAAGTATGCTTTGTACCCATGGCCCACAATTTGTGAGATTTAGATGTGTTTCTCTTAAAATAATTTAAAAGGTAACTATCCAAGTTAATTTTGGGAAGCAACTTCAGAGTAACTTTACATTACCTTTTAAAACATTCTAACTCCAATGGGTAACTAACTAAAGAAGGGCACTGTTGGAGCCATAACTGTAACTAATAAATTTTTTTAAGTACCTTTCCTAGCTTTTAGCTGAATCCACCAGGGGCAAATATGAGCCAGTGAATTTGAAGAGCCAACAAGGGCAACAGATAGCAATCACTCCAGGGGTCAGTGGGGTAGGTACAGCAGGACCTCAGAACTGAAGCCCAAAGCCTAACAGGCCAGAAGACATCTAATGATGACCCAGAGAGTGACAAGTGATGGGGACAGCAACAAACAGGCCTGGTGTGAGCACCTGTCATGGGCATGCTTTCCACAGCATCCTTCCTTTCTTATATATAGATATAGATATTAGTCAAAGGGCAGCTGTCCAGAAATTTACATGGCTACAGATGCTCATTCCACATTTTATTATTTTTACTTTAGAACTGTATTATCCATTTCTACAGCAAGATAGCACTTATTCCCAAGTAAATGTGTTTAGCATTCAGCCTGCAGAAGCAAATTCCATTTTATTTCTGTAGTCAACTCTGATTTAAATGAGTTCAAAATGCAAACCACACATGCCCAGAGTATTGTTTTAAAAAATAGCACCCTGGGGTTACAAATTGTTTTATGTGTTTTGCTCTACCACATATGAAGGAGATTATCAGACGCATCAAAAGTAGTGTTACAGCAATGCCAGGAGATCACAAAAGGGCTCCCTTATCATAGAATGTCGTCCCCTCTCGTTATGCACCCGTTCTGCCAGCGCTGCTTTTCAATGATGGGAGAAGTTGCCAATAGATTCCCCCCCCCATTCTGTTTCTGTCACAGATGATCCTGCGTGCAACAAGGAGATCCCTGCCAGAACACTTCCGGGTGAGATCGGGACATCCAGGTAAGTGACACACTTTTTATGACCCTCCCCAGATTACTTGTTAATTTTAAAGTGTGTTTTTTTGCTTGCTGACACTTCTTTTTGGTTATTTGTCTTTTTATTTTTGAATTTCCCACACTTGCGTCTTCTTGCGAGAATCTGTGGGATTTCAATCCAGGAAGTGAATGGAGTTCTGTTAGAGCTTTTTCACTCCTGGGCTGCCCTGTCGATGGGAGACAAGGTTAAGTGTGGTGGGAAGAGTGATTGTGGCGGACTGGGACTGGACAGGGGTGGAAGTGAGACAGGAACACTTTTTTTGTTCCTGTCTGATAATCTCTGAAGAAGCAGCAATTAAGCATGGAATGGTGTGCTGTAGGGGGAGGAGGAAGAGAAGTTAGTCATATGTTTCATGCTGCCATCTAAACTGGTTCCCTCACAGGACCATTATATCCAGGGTCTGAAACTGCTTAGCTGTGTCACAGCATGTAGAACAGTCTTCAGTGATTTCCAAGGTGGAGGGATAGTTGTATTACTCTATTGCAGCCAAGATAACAAAGAGCCTTCTGGCACCTGTAAGACATAGGAGATTTTCAGACGCAATTTTCAGCAGGATATATTCCAAAACAGTTCCGTTGCTGCCGCACAGCAGGGGAGCAGTTTCAGACGACGGCGTCCCTCTGCCGAACCCCTCTGTGTCACTTCCGTGACAGAATGGAGGAAACCGCATCATATTTCACTCACGGGCAACAATCGTGAATGAAATATGATGCGGTTTCCTCCATTCTGTCACAGAAGTGACACAGAGGGGTTCGGCAGAGAGGCGGTGTCGTCCGAAACTACTCCCCTGCCGCACGGCAGCAACGGAGCTGTTTTGGAATATATCCTGCCGAAAATCGCGTCTGAAAATCTCCTAAGTTTCATTTGGCATGAACTTTCACAGATGTTCACATAATCCATCAGACACACAGGAGCACCAAATTTAGTTTTATCTTCCCAGTAAGTTCTCCTGTGGAATCCCCTTATATATAAGCCAGAGGGTTGCCAAAGCTGCCACATTTGTAAATGCATCTTTGCTTCTGCAAATTAACTACTTAGTGCATTGTGTACCATAATAATCTAGAGGAAGGAGAAAGGATATCTGAATTCTCTGCATTGGTATCAGACCCTGGAGATGCCAGCTATACCAAAAGGAATGGATCTGTTCAGATATCCACTAGATAATGCCATGGGGCCACTGGCCTCCTGCAGCTAAGCTAGCCTCACTATTTGAACAGCCTCTCTGAAGTGCACAGGCAGCACCATCGTGTGGTTAAAGTAAAAGGGAGATAAACCTTGTGTGATTGTCATTCCTCACTGCAAGCAATAAAGCTCAAAGGCATGGCAACGTTAAGAATACTATATATGGTTCTAGAAGCTGCTCTCTCTCAGGAAGGATAGCACAGAACTGAAAAAGGCTACTAGAAGAGGAAATCAAAATGCAGAAAGGATTAGAGTACCTTCCCTATCAGAAAAAGCTTAAAGCACTTGGAGCTGTTTATTTGGGGCCAGGAAAGGCAATAAAAAAGGAGCAATGCCTATCAATTATAACAATACAAAAAGACATGGAAATAGTGGATATGGGGAATGTATTCTACCTCTTTCACAAATTTCATCCTGACTGGGGAATTCTGGAAATTGTTATCCAAAAAGTAACATTTCCAAGCTGTGGTTCATGCAAGAATTGTGACTGCTAACAGAGTCAGGATAGACAAAAGCCATGTAGAAAGAAGGATTGTTAGCTGGCACACCAGCTGCTGCTCTAGATGGAGAAACTGGATGTAGCCTCAGTTACCTGCACAGCCAAGATCCAGATTGGATTACTACAATCCATTCTATATAGAGCTGGCTTTTCAAACATTTCAGAAAATCCAACTAGTTCAGAAGATGATTGCCAGGAGGCTTAGCCTCAGTTGTCCATGGAAAGAGAAGTTGGAACTTTCCGCTCAGCCAGATATTTATAATCTACTAGCTGTACCCAGTGTAACATACGCCATTATAGTAGATTTGAAAGGTACACACGTTTCAGCTACACATTATTGTTTTAGGAAAAAATATTGTATTGTTTTACATGTGAGTGATGAGTGGCTGGGGGAGTGAGAGGAGGGAGGAGATTAGTTGGGTATGTTTCCTAAGTGGCTAACAGCACACTAGGAAAGGAAACATATCCCCTTAAAAAAGTGAACAGTGATTGGGCTAACATGTAATAAACATACCAGTGATGTCATCAAACAGCTTCCAGTGTGACAAAGGAGGATAGCAAAGAGCCACAGGCTTTGAATAAATGAAGCTGATAGGCAAGACAACTTGAGTTCAGGGAGCACAGGTAGGTCTCAGTCTACAACCAAGAGGTATGGGAAGGGATGCAGAATGAAGAGCTTAAAAAAAAATAAAGGTTCTGGGACTGACTAGAAGGTAGAAGCCCTTTTCTCAAATTCCAGGCATATGGAGATCTGGTTGTGATCATTCAGTGGCAAGCAAAAAGTACTCTGCCTGTTCACAGAGGTATTCTCTCCTTGGTTAATGCTTTGCATGTTTCAGCTTTGAGCCTGGACATTGAAAATAAGTTCTGAAACTAAGCCACAATGAGTCTTGGCTCAGGCTAAGAAAAAGCCAAACAGTTCAATGGCAAGCAGGGACAACAACAGTTAAGATGACCTCAAAATGTTGCAGGGAACTTAATAAACTAGCTAATACAAAGCCTTTCTTTTTGTGTTCCCAAAAGAGCATAGTAAATACCCAAATGATCATGGTAAAGGAGGGTTTTGACCCAGCTTTAAATATCACATCAACCATGAAGTTGACTGGGTAGCTCTGAGCAAACTGGTATCTCTCTAAAGTAGCCTGCCCCATATCAGGCTAATGTGTTTGACTACAGCCCCCATTTTATTTATTTATTTAGGTATTTATTTAGGTATTTATACCCCACTCTTCAGTCACAAAGGCTCTCAGAACAGCTTAGAAATTGCTTAAGCAATAGCAATTTACACATCTACACCACATTAAGCGGTTTCCAATGTGTGTTAGTTAATTGCCCCCACAAGCCAGGTACTCATTTTACTGACCTATGAAAGGATGGAAGGTTGAGTGAACTTTGGAGCCCTTGAGATCAAACTTGCAACGTGGTGGCTTACACTACTGGCATTTAACAACTGCACCACCAGGGCTCACCCACTGTGCTGGTTAATTCTATACATTTGAAGGGTTTTAGGTTGGGCAAGGCAGTTCTAAGACTAAGGGCTCATCTACACTAGCCAGGATACGGCCAGATCCCCACCAGTGTATATTGACTGCAGAGATGGCTCATCCCCATCCCCACCCCATTATTTGGAGAAAATGGCCCCAAGTCAACACAGGATACTGGCTCATCATTGCAGCTGCCACCATCATTTCCTCCACTGACATGGAAGATAGGAAAGGGAGGTGCAACCTGTGACTGTAGGCCCCCTGCATGTGACCAGCCTTGGTCACATGCTGAGGGACCCCTGCCTAGCTTCTGGGAGAGCCAGGGAGATGGCAGTGGCAGTGAGGGATGGTGTTCTGGGGCAGGATCCTGCAGACACACAGGGCCTGATCTGGTGGTTCCAGATTAAACCAGGTATTATCTTAAAACATGGTAAAGGACCCTATCCCGGCTTGTCCCCATTCCAGACCATATCTGCTCCAGGGGTCATGGGGACTCCTTAGAGGCAGATTAGGGAAAATGACCTGCATCATCTGGACTGCAGGGCTCTGGATGGAGGCAAGTTGGGGTATTTGGCCAATATAAACAAGACCTAAGACTAATTAGTGGCATTTTTACACTACAGACCTAAACTGACTTAATAATGGAGCTTGGAAAAGCTATTTAGAAAAGTGGTCATGCTGGCTAGGAGATTATGGGATATACAGTCCAAAGGTAACATCACAGTCTTTGTTGGGGCCTCTGGGTGCTGTGATATTTTTGAGCAAGGACCACAAGTTCCAAACAGCTTTGCAGAAAGTTCTCTACATAAGTGAACTACAATTCCAAGGATGAGGAGTGGGGTTTGACAAATTTAAAACAACATGAAACTAATATAAGCTTTCAGTATCAATGTACCCACTGGATTGTTATGAGGATCAACTTGTAAAATCTTATTTATTAAAATATTACAACCCTTCCTTTCTGCCATAGACACAAACACCTCTGCTCATTGTGACTAATAAAAAAATGCAAAATCACACAATCCAGAGCTGACTCTACTATTAGACATAAGTAGTCACCTAAGATAGCCAAGATGGCTATAGTGGTTTGAGTGTTGGACTAGGACTCTGGGAGACCAGGGTTCGAATCTTCATTCAGCCATGAATGAAGTGACCTTGGGCAAGTCACACCCTCTCAGTCCCAGAGAAAGGCAATAGCAAACCCCTTTAGAACAAATCCTGCTAAGAAAACCCCATGATGGAATCGTCTTAGGGTGACATAAGTTGGAAATGACTTGAAGGCAAACAACAACAAAATCACATAGGCCTGCAGATGCTGGGTGGCATGGGAGGGGCAGTAGTAGATGCCCATTGGCTGTTCCACTCTGATGGAAGAGAGAGATGTCTGTTCCAGGTGGTGTGCCCTGCATATATTAAGCTAACCTGTTCCCCTCAAATGTGATGGTACTTTCTGTACATCCAAGTAAGATTGGCTTTCATATGTCAAATGGAGGGGATACCATCTTGTCCTTTTACACAGGCAGCAAAACTGTAAGACATTGTACGATCTACACATTAGGAGAACAGCAACAAAAATCAGTTTCCTTCCCAGTCAATGTGAGTTAGAAGAGCCTGTGCCAGCAGACAAAAATCCCTTGGCAGATGCCAAGAGAACACCACTGCTGATCTCTTGCACCTCCTTTTCTGGCAGTTCAATGAAACACTGAGTGGTAACTGCTGCAATTGCCCTCAGTGATATAAGGACTCGACATCACTTTAGAGCAGTGCTACTCAAAGGGACTGTACAACCAGGGGGTATTCTGTACCCTCTTATGATTGCCTTCTGCCTTCTCTAGAAACAGTGAGTACAGGGCAAGTAGAATGAGGGAGTGCAGACTAAGGCAAAGAATTGATTTGCTCCACTGGTTCACTGGGCCGAGTACAAATGGTTGGATTACCTTTATTTAAAAAAATATATCTCAGAACAAGAGAGACCGAGTGGTTAACAATTATCACAATTTCTTCTAATTGGTTATAAATATTATGAGTCATTTTAGCCACCCAAAAACACTGATTTTCTAAAAATTCTATACATGACATATCAGGGGAAACAGGCTCAAAGGTGGTGACCTTTTCAGCAGGTGGAGGAGAGAAATTATTCCTAATCTTAAGAGGAGATTTAGTAATACCATCTAGGACTAAAAATCTGTTTGTGACTGGGACAGTAAAAACCTCCTGGTCCTCCTTATCTCTTTTGAGGACACAAAACCATCCATTTTAGATTGCTTAAATTGTGGTTCAGAGACTGGATCATTAAGGGAACTGCAGTGGGCCCTTGGTATCCTCTGGGGTTTGGTTCCAGGACCCCCATGGATACCCAAATCTATGGATGCTCATGTCTATATGGCATAATAAAATGGTGTCCCTCATATAAATGCTGCTGCGGGACTCACCCTGCGGCATGTTGCGGCCAGGGGAACCCCGCCAGAGCGCCTTCCGCGTGGCGGCATGGACGCCGCCATCTTTGCCTCGGATCCTCTCCTAGCCAGCTCCGCTGGATAGGAGAAGGATCGGGCAACAGCCAATCATGGAGGGGCTCCCCCTCCCTGATTGGCTGCCCGCCAGGTGTCTCAGCCAATGAGAGAGCCGGACCTTCCGACTCTCTGATTGGCTGAGGGGGAGGAGACTGCGCATTGCAGTCTTCCTTCTGGTCCGCCGGCTGGGTATTTAGTGGCTGCCTGGAGCCGGCAGTAGGCAGTTGGCTCTGAGGAGCTGAAGACCCAACCCTCCCACCCTAGTTAGAATGACTCTGTATTAGTTAGATCTTTGCATGCCTTGTATGTTCTATTGTCACAGCTTGTGAGGGCGGCGGTGAGCATGGAGGGCTGTTTGGTGGGGGGGTTCTCAGGGGGGATCTGGCCCCCAGCCTTTTACCAGCTCCTGGCTGGTTACCCCCCACACACACACCCTTTTCTGCGGGGAGGGAAGCCCCCCCCCTTCCTCTCAATGGACAGCCGTACGGCTGGTCACGTGTTTCCAGTCACGTGTTTCCGGTCACGTGTTTCCGGTCAGGAACGCCAGCCTAACAGCCTGCGCTGCTCAGCTGGCCTGTGCCTGACCAACCCTTCTACGGGGTTTTGGCTTACCCCCCCCCCCATGCTCATGCGCCAACCAGGCAACTACCATCCACAAGTTGTGGCCTTTTCTGCCACTTCTTCTCACTTGTACCAATACACTTTGTGAATCTTATCCTCTGTGTTGTGTGTTCATTTGGGGACGGTGGGGAACGGGGAGGGGCTGCCGGAAGGAGCGGTCTCACTCTAGCCCGCAAAATGGCAAAAACAAGGTTTGTTTTTTGAAATTTATTTATTTATTAAATATTTTTGAATGGGGGTTGGTTGAATCCATGGATACAGAAACCGTGGATATGGAAAGCTGACTGCCTCTTTCTGCCTTTCACAGTTACCTCAACAACAATTAAAGTTTGACTTCCAGTTGGTGATAGGGTTGTGCCTGATTGTCTGATCCTATCGCAGGAAAAAGGAAGAACCATACAGGAAAAGAGAAGGTAGCAGTGGAAGTACAGTGAGGTGAAGAACTGTACTAAGGAGCTTTAAAACTCTGGAAGAAACAGCAGACATAGACAGGAGACAGCTGAAAGCAGACTGGATAGACAGTATCATTTTCATTGTATTGTTACATTTACTTTGAAGGGTTGGCTGGGAGGGTTTGAGCAAACAGAAAAAGTTTGCTCAAGACTGTTTGTGCAATGAGGAGAGTTAAAAACATCTGTCCATTGGGAATACTTATAATTCATAGTAAAAAGCTTTCTTTTCATGATATTAGATGGTATAACAAAATATCTAAAAATAATGTTAAAATAATTTCAACAGTCAACCTCAAACACTTAGACACTTGCATATTTAGGTATTTAGATACTTTACTATTGATATAATGGTTTACTGAACGTATTATTGTGTTTCTTTTTTTTCCTTAGCTAAGAGTAAGCTACTTGAGACTGTATACTGCCATATCAACTGTACTAGTTAAGTAAAGATAAGAACAACTTAGCTTTTTCAAGGCTATCTCTTGATAACAAACCCTGTTGAAACAGTGCTTGCATGCCTTTCACTTTTTTCTCCCTTTTCTCTCTCTCTTTTAAAAAGTAACAACAACACCTTCTGGGAATATAAAAAATCTAGCTATATACCCGGTGTAGCATACACCGTTCCCCCTGCCACCCTCCCTAAACCCCCTGTGTGTGTGCACACACACATGGGGGCACGTGCCACTCCCTCCCCACCCACCCCGGCCGCCAAAAATCAGAATCAAAAATCACATCACCCCCTTCTACTTACTCATTGTGGTCATGTTTACACTGGAGGCTAAAACTCCACATGTTCCCGCCTTCAGTGTGCTGATTGGCTGCCCAACAGTTTCCTAAGCAGCCAATCAGCACACTGGAAATGGCAACATACCCAAGATAATTATATAAATAGATATTCTTCCCTCTTTTCTTCTATATTTCTATATTTGTTTAATTGAGCACTTAAAATACTACTAAACCATCATGGCCTCAGGCAGTAGGAAAGCTGTGGCACAAGCACAGTCTCAAACACAATCTACTAGGAGAGCATCTATAGGTACAACTACTAAATCTTCAGATGTAAGTCTGATGTTTCTGGAAGAACTGAAGAAACTTCGTCAAGAGTTTAAAGACTCAAGAACTGAGAGGAAACTGGATTTTAAAAAAACAATTAGGCAACTTTGGGGGAAAACTGGACAAAGTCACAGAAGATATGGCCAGATGAATGTTAAAATGGAGGAGCTACAGGGTAAAACCACAAAATTGGAGAAAGTGACAGAAGACTTTGCGGCCCCACAACAACAGGAGAATACCTTAACTCTACAGGCAGAAGTGAGATATAGGGAGAAATGTTTGAAACTACATGGACTATCAGAATCAGAAAATGAGAACCTGTTTCATTGTATTGTTCCAATATTGGAGAAATTTATTGAATATCCAGAGGACAGACTTGATACAGAAACTGATAACATTTCCCAAATTTCCTCTAGAACAGCAAGGGAAAGACACCCCCCCAAGAGATATTATAAGTTTTGTGAGAAGAAGAATTTGTGAACCAAATCTGCAACAAAGTTATGAAAATAAATTGATAATTGAAGGTAAAGAAATTTGGATCTTTAAAGATGTCCCAGCACAAGTCTTTTAAAAAGGAAAGATTATAAATTCTTAACACAGCAACTTACAAGAAAAGAAATAAGATTTAAATGGGGAAAACTCAAAGGTATTTCATTTACCTATCAACAAAGAAGATTCAAAATTAACACAACACAAAAGGTGGAAGAATTCTGGAAGAAATATAGCAGACAATTTGAGAAAAAGCAAGACAAAAAAAGATAGTTCAACATGCTCCAATGCTGGATCTAACAAAAACTGAGAAATTTAACAAAAGAGCCAGGAAATAAGAAGCAACTGCTGAAGAAGGAGATGAAACAACTGAAGGAGAAGAATATTGACTGTCCCAAGGAGAAGAAGAAATATCTGATTGTGAAGCTGAAGAGATTTAATTTATAGTATGAAATAATTATCATGGAATGTATGAGGGCTAAATTCTGCCCGTAAGAGAAGGCAAATATTTCATTATTTAGAAAAATCAAAACATGATATTATTTGTTTCCAAGAGATGCATGTAAAAACAAAAGATTTAAGATTCCTGAAAAATCCTAAACTTGGAACATGTTTTTCTGCAACAACTGCAAGAAAAAGAGAGGGATTGTGATATATATAAACAAGAATATTAAAGCAAAAGAAATCTTCTGGGATGAAAATGGCTACTATTTAACCATAGAAGTTCAAATTCAAGAACTGAAACTTATTTTGCTGGAGATATATGTTCCATTAGATAACATGGACAAAACGTTACTCTAAGATTTCACAATTAACGTTAGACTACACTTATGATAATGTCATTTTGATGGGAGATATGAATGGTGTAATTGACCCAACAATTGACAAAACAAGTAAAACAATGCAGAAATCGCAGGGGAAATTACCAAAATCTTTCATGGAAATGATGGAAAAAATTTCTCTTATGGATGTTTGGAGATAAAAGCATGATAAATGTAAGGTATTTACTTTTTATTCTGAAAGACATAACACTTGTTCAAGTCTGGATATGTTCCTAATATCCAAATCTATGAACAAAAAAATTTAAAAATATTGAGATTTTACCCAAGATGACATCTGATCACAACCCAATATTATTAACTTTGAAACATAATTAAAAAGAGTACAGTTGGAGACTTAATTATATACTTTTAAAGGACGTGAAGATGTTGGAAAAAGCAAAAGAAACTTTAAAACTTTACTTTCAAGATAATACACAAGAAGAAACAGAAATGAACAGCAAGGCGGTCATTGTAAACTTTTTTTTAATCAGAAAGATTATGAACAAAGAAAGAAGAAAAAAGAAAAAACTCAGAAAGTTCTTGAAGAGATAAAACTCAAAGAAGAAAAGTTAAAACATGAACCACATAAAGTCAAATTACTTTGCGAAATTAAAGTACTGCAAACACATCTTACCTCCGACATGATGATTGAAATAAAAAGAAAATTTAACAAAGATATTTCAAGCAGGCTAACAAGCCAGGGAAGTGGCTGGCATACAGACTCAGAAAAGAAAAGGAGAAAATACTTATTATGGAGATAAGAGAAGGCGGGAAATCCACACAGATCAAAATAAAATTTCAAAAATATTTTACAATTATTATTCCAAACTTTTAAAAGAACATCCTTTTCTGAAGGAAAAATTAATCTGAGTGATTATTTAGATAAACAAGACTTTCCAAAGCTGACAGAGGATCAAAAAAGGGCTCAATCAATCTATCACAATATTTGAAGTTATTGAAGCTATTCAACAGACAAAGTTAGGAAGAGCCCCAGGGCCTGATGGCTTTACAGCTACTGATTACAAGACTTTTGAAGATGAATTGGCTACACCGATCAAAAAAACATTTAACCATATACTTGAAGGGAAAGAAAACAGAATCTTGGACCAATGCAATTGTAACACTTGTAGTGGCCATGTAACTCTAATGTCTATTTGCTGAATGCTGTAATCTTACAATCACTATTTGGGGTCAGACTAGATAGCCCATGAGACTCTGGGACTCTGCGAAGTCTTTTTCCTTTAACTCTCAGGCCTAGTCAATGTTCCTTACTAATCAAGTCTATGTTCCATAAACATATGATATGCTGATGTAAACAAATTCTTTCTCTAATAACGGTCGAACTGTACCCAAATGTTCCTAAACTATCTTGCCTTGAACTATCAACAATTGTCTCAAGGAAGAGAAATTGCTGACACCAAAGAAAGGGAGGAGGGAATTGTTTTTTGCATACTGAAATTACTGTATAAAGGTATTCTGTAGTCATAGCTCTTGGCTCTGACTCTTTGGAAGGTATTCCAGTCAGACCCACCGGTGTAATAAAACTCACTTTCCAATCCGTGGGTCTGCTGTTCCATGATTTCTGCAGCATAAATGGTGTATATTCCTTGGCCAGGAAGGAAGCAGCAGGTGATGGAACAGGAGGTGGCCTTTGCCTGCTCTAACTGCCATGGCTGGGAAGGGGCCATGAGCACACACACTCATTCTGGGCGCCACCAACCATTTGTTGGAACAGGAGTCTGTGCCATGACTGCCTGAACAGCAACGCGCACAAGGAGAACCCAGTAAACGGAGAAGGAAACTGAGCAGCCCTGCCTCCAGAAAACAGGCAAGTAAACAAGGGAACTATTGTGGCCCACTCCATAAGAGTGGAAGAGGGGCTTGATCACCCCCTAAAGGGCAACCCGAGTACCCAAATAAGACGCAGTGAGGGCGCACTGGTGAAACCGTTGTACCATTGAAGCATTGAGAAAGTGGTAATATTGTAATTTCTGCAACACACTCATCCCAAAAGAAGGAAAAGACTTAAAAGAACCAGAAAATTATAGATCAATTTCACTGCTCAATGTGGACTACAAGATCATCACATCTATTATGGCTGAGAGATTTTTAAAAGTGCTATGTGATATTATACACAAGGATCAAAATGGGTTTTTACCAAAGAGGTTATTATGAGGCAATACTAGAACAGCGCTTAACCTATGATCTTTATTGATGCAAAAAAAGCCTTTGATAATGTTAATTGGACTTTTTAATTGAAACTTTAAAGAGAATGAATACAGAAGAAAATTGCACTACATGGCTAAAATCAATCTATGGAAATCAAACTGCCCAAATATGAATCAATGGTAAGAAAACTATAGCTAGTTGTATATATTTCTTTAGTATACACAAGTAAAGGAAAGTAGTTTAGGCACAAGATCTGTGCTTGTGTGTTCATTTCATCAGCCTGATGTCTGCTGTTTTTACTACAAGATTTATTTGCTGCCTGGTCCTCTTGACATGCTCAGAGGTGGAACTGTGACAATCACCAAATTTCTAAACTTTCTAAACTACTACTAAATTTAAATATGGAACAAGAAGTGATTAAAAGAAATATGATTGAATGGGTGCAAAATATCAGACACTCAATCCAACTTGAACATTGGGAAAAAACTTGGAAACATAACATCAAGTTCACATTTTGCAACAACGTAAGAGAGAAGTATTATAAGATGTTATATCAATGGTATTTGACCTCGGCCAAATAAACAAGATATATAGAATTGGAAATAAGTGTTGGAAGTATCAAATGAAACCCGGAACATTCTTCCATATGTGGAAGTGTACTAAAGCCAAGAAATTTTGTACTAACCTACATTTGCAAATTTCTAAAATATTGAAAATCACCATACCAATGGAACCTGAAATATATCTTCTAAATATGCTACACACACTGGAAGATAAAGACAGGATGAAATATTGGAAAATCTTACTATACATGGTGTCAGCATCTATGCTTGCAAATGGAAAAGTAATGAAATCTCTTTGATTGAAGAATGTCTAATAAAACTTTACAACATGGCACAATTGGATAAGCTGGCAACCCTGATTAAAGATAAATCCCTATTGAGATATAAAGACAACTGGAAATGTGTGATGGAATATTGGGGAAAACGATGTGAAAACATTACAGACCAAATATGAATTAGAAAATTTACCACAATAAGCAACTATGTAATTTTGATATGTTTATTTCAATTTTCTCTATATAAAATCATGACAATAAGCTTAACTCTTTTTAATGTTTTTTAAATTACTTTAATGAAAATATATATTTAAAAAAACATTACAGACCAAATATGAATTTAGTATTATTAATTATGATATAGCAGATGTTGAAGTAACTGAATATTTGCATTACCTAATGTCTTAATTATTTTATTCTACTTTTTCTAATTAACTCACTCTTTCACAAATAACAGATAATGACTACTTTTAATTTCAGTAACAGTTATAAATAGATTATATTTGAAGTAAAACTTCAGGGATAAATATGAAATATATAAAATTATATTTAATGTTTCCCATTTTTCTTTTTTCTCTCTGCTTTCTCTCTTTTTTAAAAAAACATAATTATAAACATTACAATTACATAGAAAATGTTATATATAATTTTCTTGATAATGTTACCATATTTGTTTGCATTGATATATACCTGGTTAAAATCTCTCTAGTGTAATTCTGTGAACTCACCTCAACAATAAGATGATAAAATTATAGTTGAGAAATAGATGATCCGTAAAAATCTTTTAAATTTTATTTAGGAAGACAAATGTTATTTCTTGTAACATCCAACATCAGAAAGGAAGAAAGTATATCCAGTTTTGTTTTTATTTTCTATTTATTACTATTTATATTACTACAACTAATAGTACTATTACTACTATTTATTTATTACTATTTGTTATTTTTTCATGTTTAGTCCTTTCTTAGTTATTGTACCATCTATCTATCTATCTATCTAGCTATCTAGCTATCTAGCTATCTAGCTATCTTGTTTATGAATGTAAAATAATGTTTAAAAAACAGCAATTAAAGTTTGAAAACTTACAATATGTTCTTAACTAGAAGTTAATTCCTCATTAACTATCACCTCGCAAATATCCTGCAACTAGAAAATAGCAACGCCCTTCCCAAAAGAGTCAAAAAGTTTTTAAAAAATCAATACTACAATAGTAATGAGGCTAATTACAAGTGAATAATGGTTTTTAAAAATCATAGCATATCAGTAGCAATTCCTCTCCAAGGGGGGCAATTGTCTCCCAAGGGTCCTCTTCAATTCCCTTTTGACTCTGGAATTCTTTGTTACCAACAAGACAAACCCAGTCAGTCACTCTAGTTAGCAAACAAGGACTTTGCCCATTGTCTTCTTTTAGTAAGTAGTTTCACTGCAGGAAATGCCTTGAAACTTGGCCTGGCAACATAAGTATGGTCACAGAAAAAAAAGCAAACAAAGCTGGTCTATGGACAGTGCCAGTCCACAAGCTATTGGCCCCTGGTCTGCTGAGAGTTCCCAGGAAAGGAAGAAACAGTTTGAGTCAATGCGCACAACTATGGTGCCAGTTCCTCACATATTGGGGAAAAATCCTGCCAGTTCCCTATATCAGATGGCTTAAGAAACACTGTTTTGGACCATTGTGGATAATTATGGTACAATGGCCACTTTCAAGTGGTCATCTGAAGAGGGTCAATGATTTCCTTCCCTTTGTCTTTGTTATTGATGTTGTTGGCCTCTTCCTCCACCTCTAATTAACAGGTGGAGGAAAGAGGCCCCCCACTTTCATGGAAAGGCCATTACCCAATGGTTGACCCCACTGGATCCCATGCCAAAGGTATCTCAGACCTGGGGCTCACCCTCCTGAAAAGCAAAAATCTATGAAGCTGAGCAAACGAGCTCTCTGAGAAAGACCATGGTTTATTTACTCACGTCTGCTGTACCTTGGATGGCAGGGTGACACAGAAAACAGTTTATAATCTTGAACAGAGGGCCCAGGTAGATTCATATGGAAGAAAGCAAAGCATAGAATCATAGAGTTGGAAGAAACCACAAGAGCCATCCAGTCCAACCCCCTGCCATGCAGGAATACACAATCAAATCATTCCCGACAGATGGCTATCCAGCCTCTGTTTAAAAATCTCCAAAGAAGGAGACTCCACCACACTCCAAGGCAGTGTATTCCACTTCCAAAGGTATACTAATCTCAGGAGTTTGAAATGGGCCTGACAATCAAATAGGCAGATGGTGAAGCAGGTTCAAGCTTAAATTGAGATAGAGTTAAGAGTCTACTTCAAATGGTTGATTAGGGGTGTTATGAACTGGCAGCATATTATTTAAATTCACCATTTAAATTATTTAAATTTTTATGATTATATTTTTGGTCCTAGAAAGAAGTACTTGTGGGATATTTTGCATCCGGCACTACAATGACACAAACAGTACTGGGTAATATGATAAGGGGGTTGGGGGGAACAGTACCATATTTTACTGAACCTCAGGTAGCAAAATGTCTTCAGCCAGCCCTGCAACAGAGAGCCAAATTTCCACTGTTCAGAATACCACCGTGTCTCCCTGAAGTGAAATATAAATATGAGAAATAATGTTTGGGGCTTGTACAAAAACAACTGATATACTTTACCTTTTCCATTTGTTTAGCTAGCTAAAGAGTTTTCATTGTCTTGGGAAAGATCTACATTTACCTAATTCTGAGAACCAGGAGTTTAGAAAAGTTTGCCCGAGTTTTTCTTCTTGGTTCCATCAACAGTTCTCAGACAATGGGCACAGCAACAACCTCTGGAAAAGGTTTTTTCACCAGGAGAATGGGGCCACTCCAGCGCCAGTTACGCCAGGGGGAATATGGGTTGTTCAAGTCTTCCCCCATGTTTGAAAGTAACTTCATCCAGGTAAGCCACAGGGAGAGTTTGGGCTAAGGTTGAGGGACGGTAACCCAAAAGGCAAATGTAGGTGGGGAATGGGCAACTTCAACAGGAATGGGGGAGGGATCAGCCCATGAAAGTCTGCAGGCTGCATGATGTACCTCCTCCCTCCAATGCATGCCATTGATAATCAACAGCAAAGAGAAACAGAAGTCACTAATAATTTCTTTAGAAATCACATCCTCCCGCTCAAACAGCACATGAGGGGAGACTTCTGATGGTGTAATTCCCTTCTCATGCTCAAGACTCACTTTCTCCCATGCCTTAGAATCACAGAATCATAAAATCCTAAAGTTGGAAGGAACCACAAAGGTCATCTAGACAAACCCCCTGCCATGCAGGAATACAAAACTAAAGCACTCCTGAACGATGCTGATACAACCACTGTTTAATGACCTTCAAAGAAGGGAGATCCACTCTCTGAGGCAATCTATTCAACTGTTGAACAACTCTCCCAGTAAAAAAAAAGTTTTTCCTAATATTTATGTAGAATCTCTTTTCTTGTAAATGGAATCCACTGTTTTGGGCTCAAGGGCTTGTTCTAGATGGGCAATTTGCCCCATCTTGCCTCTGTCATGGAGCCCTGCAGTCCTGACAATGCAGGGCTTTTGCCTCATTCTGCCTACGGCCAGTCCTCATGACCTCCGAGGCAAAGAAGGGGCCAAGACAGGAGGAAGACAGGGTAAGGCCCTTTATACCATTTTTTTAAGCACCAAGGAAAAACTGTTCCAGCCACAATAAAATGGATCAGGCCCCACATGACCAAAGGAGCCCATTCTGGCACACCGACACACTGCTGCAGCTGTCATCACTCTTCTGTAACTAGGAAGGAGTCCCACAGCATGTGACTAAGGCTGATCACATGCAGGGACTTCACTCACATGCTGCAGGCCAGTTTCCTGGCTTCAGAGAGTGCCAGGATGTGGGCGGCAGCAGCTGCAGAGACAGGCAAGCATGCCGGTCTGAACTCCATCCCATTCCATATAGGTAACGGGGGAGCAACGGGCCAGATCCGCAGGCAGAATATGCTGGTACGGAGCTAATATATTCTGGCCTGTGTAGATGAACTCCTAGTTCTGGAGCAGCAGAAAACAAACTTACTCCATCTTCTACATGGTATATATTCTTAAATATCTTCAGATATTTAAAGATAGCTATCATATTACTGCTCAGCCTTCTTTTCTCCAAGCTAAACATATCCAGCTTACTTAGCTGTTCCTTAGAAGGCTTAGTTTCCAGATCTTTGGTCATCTTAGTTGCCCTTCTCTGGACATGGTTCAGCTTATCGATATCCTTCTTGAACTGTGGTATCCAGAACTGGACACAGAATTCCACATGAGTTCTGTCCAAAGCAGAATAGAATGGTACTACTATGTCCCTTGATCTGGACAATATGTTCTTGTTGATGCAGCCCAGAATTGCACTGTCTTTTTTGACCACTGCATCACATTGTTGAATTATGTTTAGCTTCTGCTCTACTAAGACCCCTAGATCTTTTTCACATGTACTGCTTTCAAGCCAGGTGTCCTCCATCCTATAGTTGTGTACTGCATTTTATTTTTTCCTGTCTATATGTAGTACCTTACATTTATAGCTGTTAAAATTCATTTTAGTCGTTTTGGCCCAGTTCTCCAAAATATCAAGGTCATTTTGAATTCTGTTCCTCTCCTCTGGGATATTAGCTACCATGACCATCTATTTGTTGTCATCTGCAAATTTGATAAGCTTGCCTTCTATTCCATCACCTAAGTCATTTATAACCCATCCACCCAAGTGCAGCCCACTATTCATATACTGTAACAAAGCCCCATTTGAGGGTCAAAAATAAACAAAGAATAATAACACTTTGCCATCAGCTGACAAAGAGATTTTCAGAAAGAAAACCAAGTGGATAAAGGAACAACAGCAAAAACAAAGGAGAAACAGCTTTTACAAAATGGTAACTTTTTTTCAGAACCTGTTTCTCTGTTGTCTTCATAAACTTTAAGAACCCAGTCTTATAGCCCATCTTTTCTCATCTCTGCCCTTCCTCCATTCACCCACCTATAAGCACTTAGGTGACCTCACTCAGTTTTGCATCCTTACTCTTGACATGCCTCTGTTTATTTATTAGAGTAAATCTATCTTGAGTGATGTTTTTATGGTCCAATTTTGAATAATGTTTGGAGGTCACTAGCAGATACTTGGTGGATGGTAGTGAATCAAAGGTTAAGAAACATTAGATTGTGCATTTTCCATTTTGAGAAGATGATAAATGGTGCATTAACTACTATCTGGTACCTCAGATTAGCAAGGAAGGTGCTCCAGTTGAGATTCACAATCAAGATGAAATGGTGACTGTTGCCATCACCTCAACAAGCCCTGTCCTATTGATCCCCAATGTGCTACTCTTGGCTCGGCCCATTGTCCCTCCTGAAGTGGGTACTCCAAAAGTCAAAAACAGGCCCCGCCGTTACCCTGCAGTGAGATATGAGCTAACAAGGTGAGTCTTTCTACAAGGCTATCAAGTGCAATATTCCACATCCAATTCATCACTGTGTCACACAGTCATCTTTCTACACTATTAAGATTATTGAATTTATTTTGAATGGTAACAGAACAAGAAATGCTTTCTTACAGATTGTCACTTCCAGTTCCATACTGTAGTGTAGAACAATGCTCTCAAAGTGGTGGTCTATGGACTGGTGCCAGTCCCTTGAGAGTTTCCAGAAAAGAAATAGATAATTTCTCAGACTCACCAAATATGGCATCATAACAACGCCTAATGAACGTGAAAGGGTATGCATACCAAACAACATCGTGCTTTCACGATCATGTCTTGAAAATAAGGCATTCCTTTTTATTGATGGGCCAAGCCATCAATAGATCAACCATGGCTTTTTTTTGCCAGTATTGAGAGGATTTGAAAACTTGCACTATTTGGATCTCATGAATAAAGCATCAATGGGCAAAACACTTCCAGTTGAGAAAGCAAAAGCCAGGTAGGGAACGCTCTTTTTATGAACCTCCCCAGTTTAAACTTTGAACTTTTTAAGTGTGTTTCTCTGCTTGTGTGTACTTTTTGTGTGTTTCTTTTGCTGTATTTTAAATTTTTACCGCACTCGCGTCTTTTTGCGAGAATCGCCAAGATCGTGAACATGGAAGTAAACAGAACTCGGTTTGTGCTCTGGTAATGCTAGAGCTGCCCTTTCACACTATTGAAAGTAAGCTTGATAAAAAAAATTCTTTTGCCAGCAGAAAAACACTGCAAAATATGGGGCTAAAGAGATGTTTTGGGAGGTTTGTCTGATGAAGTCCATAGTCACTGGGTTCAAACATAGTACCAGTCTCTGGTACACTGGGAAAAGCCAGTACCACACAACAGATAGCTTAAGAAGAACTGGTACAGAAGAATCAGTTGCAGTTAAAAGCTCTAAATATTGCCAATCTCACCTTAACACCAATGCAGGTTATTCCCTTTGCGTTTTGTCAAGATCACAATCCACAATGCAGAGAGGCAGCAGTTGCGGTTTAAACTGGCGAACGGCCGCACCTTCTACCTCCAACTATGCCCTGGGTCTGATAGGCGAGAAGACCTTTTCGGTGCCTGGATCAGGATTGTGCAACTGCTGCGGCCACCTTCAGACTCAAACCTCAATGAGAAGAAGGAAAAACCTCAAAAAACAAGCACCCGTGAAACACTTCCAGCTCAGCCCCCACAAGGCAAAGTGAGCCCACTATCTATGTCAGTACTCTTTGGGCCATGGGAAATGATGGGGAGCAGAACTGAAAGAAGAGCAAATAGAGGAGGGTGTAGATCTGATATCCAGTGGGCCCTTAGTATCCACTGGGTTTTGGTTCTAGGACCCCAGTGGATATCAAAATCCATGGATGCTCAAGTCCCATTATATATAATGGCATAGTAAAAATGGTGTCCCTTATATAAAATGGCAAAAAAAATATTATATTTTCAAGCCGTGGATGGTGGAATCCATGGATGCCAAAAGCATGGATACAGAGGGCCAACTGTACTTGGGTTGGATCCTGTGACAATGCTAATAGGCTGTTCACTTCCAAATATGCACTAAGACTCCAGTAAGGACACCAGGGGTGGACAAACCTGCCTGCTCAATTTTGCAACTTTCATTTTTTTTTTTTTGTAGCACACATTCAGCCTACCTGATTTCTGAATCAGTTTGGCACATTTTGCTAAAAAGTCTGTACAAAAATTCATACACATTTTCATAATCTGAAAAGTTGCTTTTGAAAAAGTAGTTACAACTACTGTTAAGACACCATGAACCCAAAAGTATTAGTTAACATATTAGTTAACATGATAGTTGATGTTAAAAGTAAGCATTTGCTTTACTCAAACATTAATGAAATAGTAACTTTTAAATTACTTTTTGAAAATAATAATGCTACAAGCCACTGATCTGTAGTACAAAACACAGCTAGATAGTGAAGTCACACTTTTTATAAAACAGTTACACATCAAAAAGGGTGGCATTATCTCTCATTGTAACTTAGTTCTACCTTACTTACTGTAAAAAGGAACTGATTACAAGTAAGTCATCATTGGTAAGAAGTTACTTTCAGACTCATAATTCTGTATGCACTTCTCTCAATTCTACATTTTTGTATGCATTTCTTTTAATTTATATTCTATGAGAAATGTATACAACAATTGTACACATTATAAGAAACATGTACAACAATTTATACATTCATACATTTATGCATTTTCCTAGGTATGTGATTTTATAAATACTTCACATTTCTATCAGAGATGTGTATCACAAAAGCGGGGAAAGTGTGGAAATTGAAGAGTTCTAGTTTGTGTATTACTTTGGGGACTGTGCATTTGGCAAGTTCCTATGAAAATGTGAACCAGAATATTTCTTTCCTATCCTTACTAGACACCTATGTTTCCAACTAGACAAAATGTTTAGCCATGGATGACCATTTCTGAATAGGTATATTTTGCATAGAGCAAGGGGTTGAAGAGCCAGACACATACAGAGTCTTAGCAGAGTCCTTCCCCTAAATATGCATCTCAGCTCCTCACTCTAGGGCTCAGTCTATATATGCAGGAGGTGGCACAGTAGATTTTATCACTGACAATGGGTAATAACATTGTAACACACCCGTCATTAGAAAAATAATACAGCAAGGAGCAGTCTGGTAAGAACCTTTCCCTAATGTGCAATGTATTTATTTATTTTACTTGTGGGTAGAGGTGCAAGAATTCTGACTGTAGGTTCAGCATTTTGACTGCAGTTGAAGCATTTTTAATACTCTCCTGAGTTAAAGAAAGGGGGTCTCTTTGCAAGAAAAATAAATCACAAGAGCATCAGGGAGAAAATATGTAGAAAAGCTTGCTCTCCACAGAGCTAATTTTCTACTTATATGGATTTCTTTTAAACATAAGAAAACTTTCAAAAATGAAAGTTAACCACCACTACAGTCTGAAGTAGTAGAAATGGATTGACGAGGCCTAAGACATGAGCAAAAGGTTTTCTGACACTGTCCTTTCCTAATACAAAAGAGCATCAGAAAACCTTGATAAGTGTACTGTGTCTTGGTTTATGTGCAAGAGTCACTAGTATACGGATAAGGAGAGGACTCTTCCAAAGTCCCTGTTATGGGTCACACTGTGGGAAGCTGGGTTCACAAGCAATTTGCTTGAGCTTTAACTGGGGACCAAGAATTATACTGGGGAACAAACTCTTGGGGTCCAGAACTCTAAACATCTAGCAGTAGTTGATGGAACGGAACTAGAAACACAGCATGGAAAAGTTATCTCTTCTAGACTATGCTGTCTGAGGAACTCTGGAAACTGTGGTGCAAATATGTACAGTATTGTTTTCAAGCTCTGGCTGGGAGGTAAGGGTGAGGGGTGACAGAGCTGGCAGTCAAGACTTTTCGATTGCTCTAGTACTGAGTATCCCAATATCCATCTCCCCAGAGTCAATCGTCTCAACAAGCAGCGCTGATAAAAAGCAAGAGCAAGAGCAACTTCAGCAAGAGCGACTTCAGCACTCGTACAGCTCCTTCAGTTGGGCAGGAAAAGGACACCAAGAAAAGTCATGTTTCAGCCATAACCTCAGAGAGCACAGCTAGTATGCAGGTCACGAAACCCCCTCCCAGTGCTGAGGATGCCACTGCACCAGTCCTTCACCCAGCCCCAGAAGCCCAGGAGATTGCAGAAAAGTTGGAGGCAGCTAAGAAAACTCTTACAGAGTTAGAGGAGAGGAGGACACAGGGGAGTCCCAGCCAAAAGCGAGTGCCTGCTGAAAAGAGCAGTTCCCACCCTAGGAGGTACTAGGAAGACTAGCTTGGAGGGTCCAGGAGGGAGGGCATGCCCCAAAATATTGATCAGTCTCCTTTCCAGGAGAACAGGGTGGGGGAAGGCTAAAGACACTTCTGGGGAAGTTGCTACAGTAGTACCACATGTGTACTACTTCCATGTTGTTCCTTCCAGCTCTAATATTTCTGTGATGACTGGAGTCATTCCCTTAAAATCAGGGAGAGGGAGTTCAGGCTTTGGGCCAAACGTAGACTTTGAGGCATCTCCGTTTGGATGTCTATATAGGTATACCTCAGTCAATGAAGCAGATGTGTTCCTAGGCTTTACTTCTTTAATACAATATTTAATACTAGAGGCCAAAATAACATGGAAAGAATAGGGATAAGTTTCTACACTTCCAAAAAAAAAAAAAGGATTGTTCCAGTAAACTTTTTATTCAAAACTAATAATATGCCAATGTGAAATGAAACAACTACATCCGGTAAGACTAGCATAAGTAAACAAAAACAAAAAAAGAAACTTCTAGAGACTAGAATCATAGAGTTGAAAGAGACCACAAGGGCCATCTAGTCCAACCCCCTGCCATGCAAGAATAAACAATCAAAGCATTCCTGACAGATGTCCATCCAGCCTCTGTTTAAAAACTTCCAAAGATGGAGACTCCATCACACTCTGAGGCAGTGCATTCTACTGCCAAACAGCTCTTACAGTCAGGAAATTCTTCCTAATGTTTAGATGGAATCTCTTTCCCTGCAGTTTGAGTCCATTGCTACGTGTCCTAGTCTCTGGAGCAGCAGAAAACAAGTTTGCTCCACCCTCAGTATGACAGTCCTTCAAATTTTTAAACATGGCTATCATGTCCTCTCTTAATCTTCTCTTCCCCAGGCTAAACATACCCAGCTCCCTAAGCCGCTCCTCATAGGGCATGGCTTCCAGACCTCCTACCATTTTGGTCACCCTCCTCTGGACACGTTCCAGATTGTCAATATCCTTCTGGAATTATGGTGCCCAGAACTGGACACAGTATTCAAAGTGAGGTCTGACCAAAGCAGAATAGAGTGGCACTATTACTTCCCTCGACCTAGACACTACACTCCTATTGATGCAGCCTAGACTTGCATTTGCTTTTTTAGCTGCCACATCACACTGCTGACTCATGTTCAGCTTGTGATCCACTAAGACTCCTAGACTCCTTTTGCATGTACTGCCATCTAGCCAGATGTCACCCATCCTATATCTGTGCTTTTCATTTTTACTGCCCAAGTGTAGCATCCTACATTTCTCACTGTTGACATTCGTTTTATTAGTTTTGGCCCAGCTTTCTAATCTGTTAAGGTCATTTTGAATTCGTATCCTGTCCTCTGGGGTATTAGCTACCCCTCCTAATTTGGTGTCATCTGCAAACTTGATAAGTATGCCCTCTATTCCCACATCCAAGTCATTGATAAAGATGTTGAATATCACTGGGCCCAGGACAGAACCCTGTGGCACCCCGCTAGTCACTTCTCTCCAGGATGAAGAGGAGCCATTGGTGACTACCCTTGGGGTTCGGCCCATCAACCAATTACAAACCCACCTAACCGTTGCATTGTGTCGCTCACATGTTATTAACTTTTTGCAAGGATATCATGGGGGACTTTGTCAAAGGTCTTACTGAAATCAAGATACACTACATCCATAGCATTCCCTTCATCTACCAAGTATGTGACTCTATCGAAAAAAGAGATAAGATTAGTCTGGCATGACTTGTTTTTCAAAAATCCATGTTGATGTTTAGTGATCACGGCATTCCTTTCTAAGTGCTTACAGACTGTCTGGTTAATGATCTGCTCTAGAATCTTTCCTAGTATTGATGTCAGACTGACTGGGTAATTATTTGGGTCTTCTTTTTTCCATTTTTAAAGATGGGGACAACATTTGCCCTCCTCCAGTCTGCTGAGACCTCTCCTGTTCTCCAGGATTTCTCAAAAATTATTGACAGGGGTTCTGAGATTACTTCTGTCAGTTCTTTTAATATCCTTGGAGGTACTTCATCTTGTCCTGGAGATCTGAATTCATTTAGAGTAGCCGGGTATTCCTGAACTACCACTTTGCCTATTCTATGCTGTATTTCCCTACTGCATCATCTGCTCCTCCCCCCCCCCCAGATAGAGAGAGGAGACCAAGGCAAAGAAGGTGTTGAGTAGTTCTGCCTTTTCTCTGTTTCCCGTTAGCATTTCACCATCTTCTCCATGCAGTGGCCCTACTATTTCCTTGTTCTTCCTTTTGCTATGGACATATCAAAAAAAATAAATCCCTTTTTATTGTTTTTAACCTCTCTAGCAAGCCTGGGCTCCATCTCTGCTTTAGCTTTTCTTACTTTCCCCCTATATGAGCTGGCTATTTGTTTGAATTCTTCTTTGGTGATTTCCCCCTTTTTCCATTTCTTGTGCATGTCCCTTTTAAGTCTTAGCTCAGTTGAAAGTTCTTTAGGCATCATCCTGGTTTCCTTTTACACTGCCAATTTTACCTCCTCATTGAAACTGTTTGAAGTTGTGCCTTCAGTATCTCACTTTTAAGAAACTCTCATCCATCATGTACTCTTTTTTTCTTTTAGTATTCCTGACCATAGGATCACCCCCAGTATTTCCCTAAGTTTTCTGAAATCAGCTTTCTTAAAGTCTAGAATGCATGTCTGACTACACTTGGCTTCCCCTTTCCTCTGTATAACAAACTCCAGGAGAACATGATCACTCTACCCTAAGGATCCTGCCACTTCCACCCTATTAACCAGATCATATCTGTTGGTTAGGATCAGATCTAAAATAGCTGATCCCCTAGTTGCCTCTTCCACCTGATACACAATGAAATTGTCTGCAAGGCAAGTGAGGAAATTGTTGGACCTTAGATTTTTGGCAGAGTTGACCTTCCAACAAATACCAGGATAGCTGAAATCTCCCATTACTACTACATCTCTTCTTTCTGAATGTGCAGTCATCTCTTCCAGGAAGGCATCATCCAAGTCCTCAGTTTGGCTTGGAGGTCTGTAGTAGACCCCCACCACAACATCCCTGTTCTTTCTCTTCCCCTTGATTTTTATCCAGATGCTCTCAACCTGGCTCCCAGGATTTCAGCCATGGATCTGTTCACATCCTTATACATCCTTAATGTATACATCCTTAATGTACAATGCTACTTCACCACCCTTCCTGTTTGGTCTATTTTTCTGAAATAGGTTATACCCCTCTGTTACTACATTCCAATCATGAGACTCATCCCACCAGGTTTCAGTGATGCCCATTACATCATATTTGTTTTGCTGTGCTAAGAGTTCAAGTTCATCCTGTTTATTTCCCATGCTCCATGCATTAGTACAGAGACATCTAAGACCATGGGCCATTCCTCCTATCTGTCTTTTAAAAGTTTTATTCCTCACACTATTTTTATTTATTTATTTATACCCCGCTCTTCAGCCTCAAGGCTATCAGAGCAGCTTACAAATTGCTTTTAAGCAATAGCTATTTACACATCTACACTGCGTTAAGCAGTTTCCAATGTGTGTTAGCTAATTGCCCCCCACAAGCTGGGTATTGGGTTCTTGTACTATTTGCCTTGTTCCCTGTCTAAAATTTGAGCTATTATCTCTAGCACTTGATTAACTCCTGCCCTCAAGAATACTGTCTCCCTCCCACACACCTTAGCTTAAAGCCCTTCTGATCAGATCTTTCAGACTCTTAGCAAAAATGTTCCTGCCAACTGCTGTGAGGTGCAACCCATCCCTTTCCAGAAGTCCACCTTCATGAAACTGCACACCATGGTCCAGGAAGCCAAATCATTCCTAGTGGCACCATCTGTGCAGCCAATTGTTCACCTTGACTATTTTTTTCTCCCTATCTGGGCTATGCCCTTCCACTAGAAGGACAGACAAAATGGCTACCTGTGCATCCAAGTCCTTCAGTTTCCTACCCAAAGCCTCAAATCCCTTCTGATATTCTGAAGGCTATGCCTTGCAGTATCATTGGTTCCCACATGGACCAAAAGGAAGAGATAAAAGTCAGTAGGCTTCATGAGTCTCATCACCCTCTCTGTTACATCATGGATTTTTGCCCCTGGGAGACAGCACACCTCTTGAGACATCTTATCAGGCCCACAAATTACTGATTCTGTACCCCTCAGCAGGGAGTACCTACCATCACCACACACCACTTCCAAGGATTGGCAGAGGCCAATCTGTGTGCTGAACTGTCCAATGTCTCATGCACATTCTCTGAGGACTGACTCTGCTGCTCTCTTTCCCATTCCTTATCACTGATAAGGGAGAGAGTTTCAAACCAATTCTGTAGTGTCAAACTCTTAGTACAACCCCTGCTCCTTCTACTTCTATGTGTTACATTCTTCCAAATGTCTACCTCCTGTGTATCTGAACTAACCTCCTCCACTGAGACATATCCTGTGTGTTCCCCAATGAGGACCGTCTGCTCTGCTCTTTCTAAGAAAACCTCCTGCTCCCTAATATGCTGTAAGTGCCGGTTGGGCACTCCTGTACTCTGATCTCCAGGGACTGGGGCTCCAGCTATATAAAGAGCTAGTGGCTTCTAGCTCCTCCCTCTGTCTTTGACCCACTTCCTCTCAGCACAAGACCCGCCCCCTGAGGCCAGGTACTCAGATAGAGGACCTGGGCCTACATGCCAACAGTTCTCACAACCAACAAAATCACCACCACACAATGGAACACTAATGAGCCCCACCCCAAGCAAGCCTCCTCCCAATTTCAGACAAACAAATGCTAATGGGCACTCAAGCAGTCGCCTCTAAGCAGCTCACCAAATAAATACTAACGAGTCCCTAGTTGGAGGCTTCTTTCAAAATGCATCAAACAAGGATTTTTTCTTTCTTTCACCAACCTCCACTTTTCTGATAATTTCAATTTTGGTGGCCAGACTTATAGATATAATGCTTTTAACATGCTGAGAGTAGCTGGTGAGGCAGGCTTACCTGGTCTCTCTTTTTCTTTCTGTTTTGTTTTTCATGCATACTTAGTAAGGGATTCTGTAGGCAGCTGATATTTACCCTGCCTGTTGTAGGCAGGCATACAGAGCTACAGTAGATTCAACTAGAGCAGAATGCCATTCTTTCCCAGCGCAAGCTTGATTGCATTGTTTACTGCATGCTGCTGCAGTAACCCAACAAAAACCCAACGTCAAAAGGCTGTGTTTCTACAGCCTTCCTTCCTTCACCATCCTCCCAATGGCAATGCTGAAGGAGAGAAAAAGCTTCCAGATGCTGCAAAAAAACCCCAAACCTTCAAATAGACAGAGGAGGAGGAGGAAAGGGGAGGGCTGGGCAGATATAAAAAGACTTTGTAAAAAGGAGCTTCATGGTTAAGACTTTGTGTTAACTGAGGTATGTTGTATTCTCCTCAGTATGGTAGTCAGTTCCACTCAAAAAGAGTCTCTGTTAGTTGCTGGTGCAACATTTCCAAAGGTATAGCTGCCTCACCATGACCCACAAAAGCAACTTTTGGTGGACAGCTGTTACGCTGCTACAAGTCATTGCACTAATAATTTATGCTATTATTTATGTATGTATGTATGTATGTATTTATTTATTTATTTATTTATTTTACTTTGCACATTGAAGGCATACCCTCCAAAATCCAGACCCAGGTGGAACCCAAAGGGTAGAAGACACAAAATTCTAACCCCTGTACTAAGGTCCTGATCCATATCAGAGGGGAACACTGGCAATTTGAGTCTGTATCTTGTGAGGGGAACTGCACTGTTACAGTCATGTGTACTCTGGCTCGCCATACTTGGGACTTGTCTACACAGTGAAAATAATCCTAACGGGATGCAAATGGAAGGCAATCTGTACAAACAGACATTCACATAAATACATGTCATTCAGAAGGAGGGCAGCCAAATTCACCTTAAACTCCATGTGGGAAGCCTCCAGTGCTTCTCCTGGGCTTTTAAAAAAGCTCTGTACGGCATGTGAATGTGCGATCATTTGGACACTCGCATTCGTGTTGGTGTGAACGGGCAGCATAATCTGATTGGCTGGAAAAGCATGGGGGCGGGGCTAGCAAACAAAGAAAGCACCTGTTGTAACCATGTTGGATTTTTGGCTAAGCGAGTGTCCAGTAAGTTGATAAAGCAGTGATCTTTTACTCTCTCGCTCTTTTTTGTAAATATAAAATATTGCATGTGCACACCATGGTAAACTTTTTTTTTTAAATGGCAGCAACAGATTTAAAAGTGCAAGTAATCACTCACGGATGCTATCTTGGCTAGGGGTCATGCAAAGTTTAGGGGGATTCTTTTGACCTTTTAGACAGGTCGCAGCATTGCAAATGGCTGCTTTTTCAGAGATGTTCATATTTTTCCCCCTCGTGTAGACAAGCCCTTGCTCTCCCTTTCCCTTTCACGACCTGATGGACTGCTTACTGGCTAGTCCAAGGGGATTATCAGACACAGCAAAAAGCCCAAGAGGAGCACGTGAGAATGATATAATTGTACTGCGAACGGGTCCCAGTTTCAGACGTCGTCATCATCCTCGCATGCTCCTCTTGGGCTTTTTAACTGTGTCTGATAATCTCCCAAGTCTCCTTGCTCCAGCACCTCCACTACTTCCTCCACTACTTGTGGTTAAATATTTGCAATGTACCACAAACACAGCCTGGGGGGTAGGCTTTGTAAGAGTGATCATCTGTTTGGTACACGATCTTATTGGCTGTTCAAACAGGTGGAAGCTGGTAAGGGGCTTATTGGGCCAAAACATGGGTTCTAATAGGGAATGTTCCTCTTTCAGAAAATCATCTAACAAGAAGAGCCATGCCAGTCGAAGCAGGTCTAGGCAAAGAGGTAGGCAATGTCCAAAATGGTTTATTTTGCACCTCTTGTTTCTCTTTGACTCTCCTCTCCCCCTCTGTCTCTATGTAGAAAACAATTTGTCCACTATGAAAATCACATTTTTTTTCCAAATCTACAATGTTGGATTTTAACAAGACACATAAAAGTTGATTTGGAAGGAACCATTCAACCTGTTCTAGATGAGGTAGCTCTCTCTCTCTAAATAAGCAAGTATACCATTTCACAGTGCTTCTGAACAGAGAAGAAGCAGCTGTGGCCAAACTTCATCTGATGGATCAGAGAGTCCCTCTACAATGGGTTCAAAGTCCTGGTTGCTGTTCCAGATGGGATTCCTGCGAGTGTGCCAACTGCTATCTTTTTCTGAGGAAGTTGATCTTCCCAATTTATATGCACCTTGCTTATTTCAAAACTGGACGGTTGTAATATATCTGAGATGACACTGCCCAGGGACAGCACCCAGACACTATATAGGAAAATATACTGACAATTGGTCCATCTAGTTCTGTGTTGTCTACACTGACCAACAGTAGCTCTGTAGCACTTCAGACAAGTGCCATTCCTAGTCCTTCCTAAAGGTGCTAGAGTTTGAACTTGGCACACTGTGCAGCAAAGCAGGTGCTGAGCTACAGATGTACCAGCAAGACTACTGACAAGAGCTCTACCATATGATCATATTACACAGGCAATGAACCAGCTGCACTGGTTCCCAGTACCTTACTCAAGTGTTTGTTTTAACATGTGAAGTCTCCTAAATGGTTTGGGACCAGGTTATCAGAAGGGCCAGCTCCACTCAAACTAGCCTACCTGTATGCTATCATCAATGGGAGGTGGGGGTCTGCACTTATGGAAAGAGTGAGTGCTATTACTATGTTGAATGCTGGCTGTACATTTCTGCAAATATATATATATATATATATGTATATATATATATATGTATATATGTATATATATATGTGTATGTATATATATATATATATATATATATATATATATATATAAAGGTTTATAGATTTGTCTGAGAATTCCCCTCTTAACAAAATTCTTCCTAATGCTTTTTGAGCTTGCCGTTCTGACCAGGCCCACCATACATCAATCTGTTCTATATAATCTCAATGTGAATGGAATTGGGGCTGTGCAAGAGCCTTTCTGATGGATTGCACCACCTCTTGTATCCACAGATCACTTTAATCCCCAGTCTGGCAGGAGCCAGAGTCACACCTAAACATTTCATAACAACATGTGGAGTACAGGGATATCCTTGAAACTGGATACTGACAATGTCCCCTGCTAGCCAAAGAAAACTTTATTCAGAACAACAGGCAAATTTGCTATATTTGGTATATACTAATCTAAAATAAAATAAAATCCAGCTATGGGGGGGAGGAATCGCCACAAATTCTGCACCCAGAAAATGAAATCTAACTATAGTGAAATACTGTCCTATATTATAGTGATGCCCCACAGCATGCATATATATATTAGGCAAAGTCTGTCACTGCCTGTTAGCAACAGCCACGATAACAGGGGGGACTTATGTTGGGAGGTCAGGACAACTTTGCTTAGCTAGAGAACTTGAGGTTCTCTAGATGTTGTTGAATTGTTATTCCCATCTCCTTTGCCAGCCTGCCAATGGTGGGGGGTCTGGTTTTAATAAGTTGTAATCCATCTTGGGTCCCAGTAGGGGGAAAGGGCAGGATGTAATTGAATAAAATGATGATGATGATGATGATGATGATGATGATGATAATGATGATGATGGGATGAGTCATTTATCAACATCTGAAGAGCCAAAGTTTCCCCAGCACTGGCTTTCCACAAACTAGCTACAAGGAAAAGGTGATAGCGCCTACCATTTTGTCCATCTCATAAGCTTTCCCAAAGGCATCTGGAAAAGTGATTAGATGGACCTTGAGCTGATCCAACCACAGAGTCCTAGTGCTCTGATGGAAGATCATAACAGATAGAAATATTACCACTGCAATGAATTTATTTATTTTTTAAATGCCATCCTGGTAGACTTTTCTTCTCTTTTTAAAGGCATTTGGGAAAGAAAAACCTCTGCCCATGAGCTAAAGCACTAGATTCTTCCAGGAGAAGCTATTTGTCCACTATACAGATGCAAAGCTCTCTACTAGAGCAGCATTTTCCCATATATATCCGAAACTGCTGGTTGACGCAAGACTCTAAATGCCCCGCAGCTCTGAGAAGGCCACATTCATCCTTCTATTCTATCATGGGCTTCCAATTCTAGTCCTGCCACAATCTGTCTCCTTCCCCCCTCAAGCCATATATTTACCCCTTCCTCCCTCTATTTATCCTCTTCCTTCATCCTTCTCTCTTCCACATCCCTTTATAGCAGAGCTACCCCCAAGGCATTTTGGCATCTGAGGCAGAAAATCAAAATGGCACCTCTCATAATGAAAATAATTGACCATTTTCTTCCCTTTAATGGTACTCTGAAATCTACAGCCTCACCCTGCCTCCTGGCAGAGGCAGTCCTGCTTTATATTGATCCCCATCTCACATGCCTGCCTTCCAGATAGCTAGCTCCCTCTTTCCTGCCTAATGATCAGCCTATTTTATTCCATACACTCATTTGTTTCCAGGCCAACTGAAAGATCTGTCTGCTACCATTAAAGGGTCTACATTGCCTGGCCTTTAGATGCTTTAAGGAAAGCCCTGCAATTCCATGACCCTTAAAATCCAGAGACAAGAACCTGCTGCATGTCCCCTCTTCTTCTAAAATTAAATCTGCTAAGAAGGAAGGAAAGAATTCTTCAGCAGTAAAGCAAAAGTTTGGAAAAGTTATAGTTTTGAACTATAGTTCTCAGGATTCCCAGCTAGTATGACCATTAATTCACACTGCTTGGGATATCCTAGACATTGTAGTCAAAAAAGTAACTTTTCCAAGATTTTCTGCCAGCCAGTATCAATACTACACAGCTAGAGAGGCTTGATTGAGTTCAAGGATGGTTTATATACCATACCCCTCTGTTCCTCACATAATTACTTCATCTTCCATACGTCCCCATGTTTTTGTCAAAGTGAACAGCAATCTTTGGGAGATGCACTAGCTTTGCATTACCAGCACCACGGGCTGTACAGCCCACACAGCAATCTCCAGGTCTCTGATTCTAAGGAGATTTTCACACTACACTGTTATAGTGTTACTATTCCACTTTAACTGCTCTGGCTTCCTCCTGTGGAATTCTGGGGTTTGTAGTTTAGTGAGGCTTAAGAGCTCTCTGGCTGAGAGTTGTAAATGCCCCTCCCTAAACTGCAAATCCCAGGATTCAACAGGAGGCAGCCATAGTAAATAAAGTCGAATAGTAACACTATAACAGTATAGTGTGAAAATCTCATAAGATGCTCTGCCTACCTGACCATTTCCTCTCCATCAGTCCTGCTTCTACAAACCTGACTTTGCTATTATCTTTTCTTCAGGTGCCAGAAAGAAACCAAACAAAATTGTGTCCTTCATCAGATCTTGTTCTTGGCCCTACTCAAAGAAGAACAAGGGAGGTGCCAAATCTCAGAGCAAAGGAAAGAAAAAATGAGCAGGATACATGGAACTATGAAGGGTAGGGGAGTCTACCCCTCACATAAATTCTAAATGTCATAATGAAACTTCATCAAGAGTTTAAAGATTCAGGAACTGAGATGAAATTGGATTTTAAAAAAACAATTAGACAACTTTGGGGGAAAAACTGGACAAAGTAACAGAAGACATGGCTCAGATGAATGTTAAAATGGAGGAGCTACAGGGTAAAACTACAAAACTGGAGAAAATTACAGCAGAGCTGGCATCCATACAACAACAGGAGAATATCTTAACTCTCCAGACAGAATTAAGATACAGGGGGAAATGTTTGAAATTACAAGTACTGCCAGAATCCAAAAATGAAAATCTATTTCATCACATTGTCCCAGTATTGGCTAAATTTATTGTGTACCCAGAAGATAGACTTGATATGGAAATTAATTTAAAAAATCCAAATTTCCTCTAGAACAGTGAGGGAAAGGAACCTCCCAAGAGATATTATCATAAGTTTTGTGAGAGGAAGAATACACGAAATAATTTCACAGCACAGTTATGAAAATAAATTGATAATTGAAGGTAAAGAAATTTGGATCTTTAAAGATGTTCCAGCACAAGTGTTAAAAAAGGAAAGATTATAAATTCTTAATGCAGCAACTTACAAGAAAAGGAATAAGATTTAAATGGGGAAAACTCAAAGGTATTTCATTTGCCTATCAACAAAGAAGATTTAAAATTAACATAACACAAAAGGCAGAAGAATTCTGGAAAAAATATAATAGACAATTTGAGGAAAAAAACAAGACGAAAAAGATAGTCCAACAAAATCCAAATTTGGATCTAATAGAAGCTTAGAAATTGAACAAAAGAGCCAGGAAAAAGAGAAAACAACTGTTGGAAGGAGAAGAAACAACTGACGAAGAAGAATATTGACTGCCCAGGGGAGAAGAAGAAATATCTTATTGTGAAGGCAAAGAGGTTCAACTTATAGTATCAAATTATTATCATGGAATGTACGAGGGCTAAATTTTGCCCATAAGAGAAGACAAATATTTCATTATTTAGAAAAATCAAGGGTGAGGCTTTGCAGACACAGTGTGGGTTATTCAGTCTGTGGAGTTAGTTTAAGTTGTTGGTTGCTAGAGGCAGATTGCTGATATTTGCTATTCTCTTCCTGTATGCTGTTGTACTTAGTAAACTTTTTTTAACCAAGAAGCTGATACTCTGCTGAATCCTTACTACAGCTGGAAGACATTAAGTGCCTTGCATCACAGTACTTGTGTTTGAACTCTGCACATGCACTGGAGAGTTGCATTTCACAACCCCTGACATGCTTATTAGGCTATCTGCTCCCAAATCAAACTGTTATTAATATCTCAGTTAATAGCCAAAGGCTGCAGGAATTTAAAAAAAAAAATCCATGGTTTGATGTTGAATGTCACAGACTGAGGTCATGTTTGAGGAAGCAAATGAGAAAAGTCCATAACTTCCCAGATGGTAATGTGTATACATGTATACTTATTACCAGGAGGAAATATAAAAAAACTAGCTAAAAAATCCCAGTTATGCTGCCAAATGTTGGGTGGATTTGAACTGAAGGCAGCTAATAAAAATTCCACACAGTTCTGGCAGTCAGTTGCCAGAAAACCAGGCGAATTTCATCATGACCTAGGGATCCCTATTCCTGCTTCAGCCTGGGAAGAGTTTTACTCAGATTTATATAGGGAGCAGTCAAAAATGGATAGCTCTTTGTCAAATGAAAAATCTCCTGGGGATATAAATGATTTATCCAAATGACCTTCGATCACCAAGCAGGAAATACAAGCCCTCATACAGTCATTAAAGAATAGTAAAGCCCCTGGAGTGGATTTTATGCCTCCTAAACTGTTCAAGGATAGAATAGATTGGTGGGCTGCCCTATTGGCTGGCCTGTTTACTCACATAAATGATACAGGGTGCCTGCCTAGCGGTTGGAGGCCTGGCATAACTATTCCACTTTATAAAAAGAGGATCAAAGGTGGATAAGTCTAATAGATATTGCAGCCAAAATCTATGCAAAATTTATTCTGCAGAAATTGGAGGACTGGGCAGAACAAAATTCTATTCTAATTGAAGAACAGGCAGGCATCAGACAGGGAAGGAGCACTACTGACAACTGTTTCACCCTCCTGCATTTGGTATCAAAATACACCTTAAGGGGTGGACAGCTTTACACTGCATTCATTGATTTAAGTGTGGCTTTTGACTCTATTAACAGGAACCTTTTATGGAAGAAATTCATGAAGACAAATACTGATAGGAGACTTCTCCTTTTAATAAACGCCCTTTATATGGATACAAACTTACAAATCAGAACGGGTGTAAATCAAGCTTTAGCTAATAAGATTCCCACATTTAAAGGAGTGCATCAGGGTTGTACTTTGGCTCCATTCCTTTTTAATTTTTATATTAATGATATAGTTCCAGCTATGTTCAGCCCCGACTTCTATATGCCTAAAGTCCTGGACAGACCAGTTAATGTGCTCTTGTACGCAGACAATATGATCCTACTTTCTACAACTCCAGTAGGGCTGCACAGATAGTTGAGGAAGTTTTAATGTTTATGGCCAGCAAAATGATTTAGTAATTAACAGTTGTAAATCTAAAGTTGTAATCTTCAGCAAAAAGAGGATTCGTCACAAGTGGTTTATTGACTCCAGAGAAATAGAACAGGTAGGAGCTTACAACTATTTAGGCATTGTTTTTTCATCTTCAGGATCCTGGTCTCCTCAGATAAAGACGAAGGCATTGAAAGCTTCTGCCTTTGTCCATACTCTGAATAAGTTACTTAATTATAAGCATCCTGGTTTGCTCCATCCAGTCACAAAAGTATATAAGGCAAAGGTGCTGCTGATGTTAATCTCTGCATCAGAAATTTGAGGATTTGCTACAAATATGAAATTTGAAAGAATCCAGAATAAATGTATAAGGCTGATATTCGGAGTGTCAAGAAGTTCACCAGCCCAGGCAGTCAGAGCTGGATTTGGAATGGCTGCTGTTTCAGATCTGTGCCTTTTTAGAGTATTTAATTTTTGGATCAACTTAACCCAAATAAGTAATGATAGGCTTCCCAAGATCTATTTAAATGAACAAGTGCTTAAATCTATAACAAATTCCTGGTTTTCCAACTTTTCAATAATGCTGTCAAACCAGGGTTTGAGCACTGAGGACGCTAGCTTGTGTAAGTCCAATGTTAGAAATATGTTTAAACAAACAGTGTTAGATGTGAAGTCAAAGGCTTTCGCAGCCGGCATCCACAGGTTTTTTTCTGGGCTGTGAAGCCGTGTTCTGGAAGAGTTTATTTCTGACATTTCACCTGTATCTGTGGCTGGCATCTTCAGAGAATGGTTGGTTAGGAGTGGCGGGGTGTGGGGGTGTTATATAGTGTTATACTTCATTAGAAATACACTGCCTATATGTAGATATTAACCAAACCAGAGAATACTTAAAGAAATAGGCAGATAAAGGCTGTTTGATTCAAACAGGCACTCCGGCAGTGACTATATTAACAATCTGCAGATTGGGTACCTCAGACCCCCTTGCAAGGGAGAAAGAGGGACCCCAAGCATACATAGACATCCTATTTTATACTCTATTTCCCAGCTGCATGGTTCTTCCCTCCCCTTTCGTTCATTGGCTGAAACTACTCAGGTGTACAATCTTTCCGACATGCCTCCATCTCTAGACCATCCCTTTGGACCACCCCTTGCCTGTTGCCTCCTCCCTCAATTAGCTCATACTACTCTTTTTGCAAATTAGCTAGATATGACAGACCTTTGTCTGCAACATACATATTGACCTCTTAGGCTAATGGCAGGGCAAAATAAAACAGAAGTGTCTGATTTTCTAAGAGGGTAAGACGCCAAATTCTAAAGAATAAGCACTTTTCCCATGTCTGGCCCCTACCACAATAACTTTGTTGACAGCATAGGCCTAAAATATGGGAAGTTAGTCTAGGTTTCGCTTAGTGACAGATTTAGGAAGCCTGTGAGAAAGTGGGGCCCTGGTACGCACTGGACTAAGCATTTTGAGACATTACAGTATCAGCTATCTAAGCATATATACTGATCCTATCAGTATCTTATTGGTTTTATTCATGGACTTCATACAGAATCTATATTTCTCACAACATTAGAGCAAAATTAGATCTAGCTGCTTTGTCCTCAGTAAGATCTATGAAATGGTTAGCAAAGGCTAAAACTCTTTTCCAGAAATAAAAATACATGTCTTTTACAATGAAAAAAGATTTACGCACAGCCTTTACACCTCTCTGCTTCGAGCAAATGGATACTAGGATGTTACAAGGTCGTTATCAGGTCATCCCTATACAAGATGTTGGACATCTAATTCTGAAAAGATTGCCCTTTACTTATTGTACTGTCAATTATATGCTAATATTAGAGTGCACTATTTTGACCCATTCCTAGATAGCTGGAGGGAGTGGGGTGATGAGTCCATGCTGACTTTTCTGTTGCAAGGGGTCAGTCCCTTTGTGACTTTCAGGGTTTCTCTTTTTGCAGTTAAAGCTGCTAAACAGAGGAAACGAGAAGCAGAAAAAGGGTCTGCCTAGATGCCTTTTGTGATATTTCCACTTTTAGAGTGGTTTTCTTGGTGTCTTTAGAGGGGCTGTAATTTCCTAAGTTGGAAAATTGTTATTTTAAATGTATATATTATTTTGTATTTTATAATATTAGTAGTTATTGATTTGCTTTTTTGTTGAAGATTTTTTTCTTACTTTTATTTTTCTACCTGCTTGAAATAAACTGAAGACTTATTCAACAAAGTATCTGCTAATATTTGTTGTTGCTGCTGCTGCTGTAAAATTTTATTTATTATAAATGTAATAAAGATGTTGGTTGCTTATAGACATTGTCTTCTGGTTCAAAGAATCCCAGCTACAAATGAGATAAACAAGACTCTACCTATACCTAGGAGATTTTCAGACGCCTCTTGCCGCCTCTTGCCACGCAAGCAGCTTCCGGAGCAGTAATGAGGCTGCTGCGCAGCGAGGGGTCCATTTTGGATGATGCCGTTTCTCTCTCGGCGTCATCCGTGACTGTTGTGGCTAGCATTGGAGGCGGCCATGCTTTTTTTCACTCATGGAAGTTGTCCGTGAGTAAAAAACAGCGTGGCCACCTCCAATGCTAGCTGCAACAGTCACGGACGACGCTGAGAGAGAAACGGCATCGTCCAAAATGGACCCCTTGCCGCGCAGCAGCCTCGTTACTGCTCCGGAGGCTGCTTGCACGGCAAGAGACATCTGAAAATCTCCCTAGTCTAGTTGGGCTTGATACCCAGCCATGGCTCCTAGAAGGCTTTTGCTTGCTCACTGCCTGCTCCATAGAAGCAAAGTACTGTAAGTAGAACATTTGTCTACCAGGTAACCAGCAAAGGAGTTTACGGGGGAAGTGGCAGGCAGTTTGCGTGTCTGTGTTTATTTGTTGAAACATCTTTTCTCCAATGCATAACACCAATACTACAGTCTGCAGCCATTTTGAAAAAGCTTTCCATTATATCCAGTGCCATTCTTGTTAAATACACTGTTGTTCCTGTAGTGAAGTATACTGAAAGCTTTCTCTACTGACTGCCAAAATTAAATTTCTGGTTGCTATCAATAATATAGTGACTGTATTTGTGGACTCCTAGGAGAGAACACTGGTTGTGGAAAAGGATAAAGCAGTGAAGATAGCATCCAGAGTGTAGCACTCAGATGCTGAGAAGCTGCTGATTTGCAGGAGGAAGCCTCTACCAGCACACCTGAATGTATCTATTTGTTTTCTGTGCTCTAAAAGCTAGTTTCTTTAATATGACCTTGACCTCCTAATCTCAGATATATGCTTGTTTATGGTTACTGGCTGAGGAGGAGTGATACTAATTTTTATTAATGAGAATGGGACAGTTGCAAAACTAGAAATAGTTACATAGCTGATGATGGGTTTTATGTAAAGTGACTGCCAGCATAGGCCATTTTCCAAAAATTCAACCTCCACAGCCTGTAATCTTGATCCAACTTTCTGTCCCCTACTTCTGTGGGCTGGCTCTGACACTTTTAGGTGTGGTTCCCCATGGAGACTGGTTTTGAGCAATTCATTTCAGCAACACACAACCAGTTTTTCACTGGCTTTGTAAATAGAGATTTACATCTAAGAGTCTCTCCAGACAAGAAAAAAAGTCTCTGAAAATCCCAGGTTTTGCTCCTATACAAACCAATTTTATTTTGGAGAGCTACATGTTGTTTTCCTTATCCCAGAGTATTCCCAGGGAATTCCCAGCATTATCCAGGACTTTTCATTTCCGCTCTATGTCAAGTTAAATTAACCCACTATTTGCCAAAATGAAATGTATCTCTCCATGGCTGCCAGTTTGTTATACCGAAACTAGCTAAGATGGCTGCCACCAAGAAAGATAGTGATTTTTTTTCAGGACCCAGATTCAATAAAGACCAAGTGAGTGAAAGAGGAAGGTTAGTAATAAAGGAAAATAATCCTTATGTTTAACTATTATAATACAGGTCAACCCCCTTATCTGCGGGGGATATGTTCCAAGACCCCCGTGGATACCTGAAACCGTGGGTAATAGGGAACCCTATTATTTTCAATTATATGAACACTGGAAGTTGACTACAGAATCACATTAGAGGACCTTGAAATGCCTAGAGAGAACGTATTTTTTTCGTACATGGATAAGTGTAACCGTGGATACCAAATCTGTGGATACAGGGGTCATCTGGTATTACTAAAGCACTTTAGCATTTTGATTATAACTCCAAATAATAATTTTAAAAGGCTCAGCAGAAATTGGTAAAAGTCATTTTCTGAAATGTTGCCTGAGTCTAGATGTAACATGTGATCAATGGGAGGGGGAGGAGAAAAAACATAAGGGAGTAGAGGGGAAATACAACAAAATACAAAATCCACAAAACAGTGATACTTTTATTAGGCCAACTAAAATGCACAAATTACATCATGCAAGCTTTTCAAGTTTCATTGGTTTCTTCATCAGGCAAAGATGTTAAAAATCATACAGGAGAACTAAAATGACAATGTTAGAGTCGCAAGTCTACATTTGGTCTCAAATGTTACTTCTGTTGTCAATGTGAAGTTGAAGGCTTTCACAGCCAGCATCCATAGGTTTTCTATGGGTTTTTTCCAGGCTGTGAGGCCGTGTTCTGGAAGAGTTTATTCCTGACATTTTGCCTGCATCTGTGGCTGGCATCTTCAGAGAATGGTTGGGTAGGAGTGTGGGGGGTTTATATACTGTGAGTCCCTGATGGAGAGGATATGTAAATTTGTGTATTTGAATGGATATGCAAGGAGGATTAGTGTCTGTTTGGCTAATGGTCCATTGTCTGTTGGAAATCCCCCTCTCCCTTGGAGAGGGGGATTTGCATGTGTTCATTTGCATGTGTTGAGTTTTGATTTTGGTGTTTTTCAGGACTGGTAGCCAAATTTTGTTTACTTGAAGGGTTTCTTCTTTCCTGTTGAAATTGTCCAGGTGTTTGTGGATTTCAATAGCTTCTCTGTACATTCTGACATGATAGTTGTTGGATAAACTCTTCCAAAACACAATCTCACAGCCCAGAAAAAAACCACAGAACCCCTTCTGTTGTCAGTTAAGATGGTTTGGATGGATATCACTGCAAGGAAAGACCACTCCCCTTCTTGGCCATGTGGGAACCAGGGGCAGAGGGCAATAAAACACTGGCAATAAAATTTCAAATCCTTTAGCAGAAGCAAAATAATTTCCACTGAGATCCGCACAAACTCTGTCCTGTGCGAGGCTAACTGCCCCTTCTCAACAATTTCTCAAAAAGCCTCTATCTGTTACATCTGAAAAACCTGTAGGTGCTGTATAGGTAAAACTTGCTAATTGTGGTCCAAATGAAAGGGTTTTATCTTTGTTGGAAGAGGGAGGTTGGGAAACCCTGGGTATTTCAAGGAAGAGTTTGGATGCAAAACTGTGAATATGCAGGTAAAATCAAAATGAAAAGAATGGGAAAGTCTGGATAAGTCCAGGGACTTTTGTTCTTTCTGGATAAGCCTTGAAACACAGTTTCCTCATTTGGAATTGTACCTCCCTTGATTTTGTAGACAATGGGTTGTATCCAGACTCAAAATAAAAGAGGGGGGGCAACAAGCTCCTTCCTACATTTGTTGTTGCCACTGTCAATAGATTACTGCCCAAAATTGGTGACAACACCATCATGGAGACAGGGAGGGGGGATCCACTCTGTAAGATGAAGAGATGCTCTGCTCTTCACACTGGTAGAGCTCTGTGGTGCACAAGGGCACTCTGAAACTCTCCTGCACCATAGAGAGCTGCCTCAGTTGCTACTGAATGCATCCCTCTAACCCCTTAGAAGAAATGCAATGAAATCAGAGAGATTTCAGTTATTCACTATCACCTTAAGATCTGAATGAGTGTACTCTAATTCTAATTAAGTCTGGATCAGGCCCACCAAAAATAAGCCAGGAGGAGAGTCCTTCTTTCAGCAGCATCACTCACAATACAATTACCTGGGCTTCATTCTGCTTCACTCTGACATCAAGGTTCCTTTTTGCAAACCACTACAGCTATGCAATGGTCATTTTCTACCATCTAGTGGAGAAATGGGGCAAGGCAGCCCTGTTTCCACAAAATAGGACATGTTGACTTGTACTGTACTATTTATTTCCTACTGATAAAGCCTTGCGGAAACCTTTCTGATCTGCTAGCACAGCATGAAGAACGGTCTACATATGAGAATTCTGAACTGACAGCTGCCTCTGACTAAAACGTGAAGTAGATCTGAACAGGAACAGCTGGAAATGTCCAAATAGACAATAGGAAAGAAAGACAGGGGCAAGAAACAGCAATTGTAGAGAGTACATCTATCTCTTGCGGAACCTGTACCCAGTTTCAGGGTTTATTTTGTAATAAGACAAATCCTGAAGCTCAAGAACTGGAAAGGGAGCCCTGTGAATTCATAACTTCTGAATTTCAAATGTTGACATCAGGATATGAATTTGGATTTTGAATGAGAGGGAGTCCTGCTTCTGCAGAAAGTGAATAGCAACACAATTCAAATTTTGACACTAAGAAAACGAGTTCTACTATCTGTCATTTTTAAAAAAGCAAATTGGGAGTTTTGCATTTGGAAAATTCAACCAATGTCAATATTTTGCTTTTTCTTACTAACTTGGTATTACTAACTTGGTTTGAATATGATATAGGATTTAAACTGGTAGGTACACTGGTCACTGTGGATAGCCAAAAAGACAAATAAATGGGTCTTAGAACAGATCGAGGCTGAACTCTCCCTGGAAGTCAAGATGACTACATTGAAGCTGTCGTACTTTGGCCACATCATGAGAATTCATGACTCACTAGAAAATATAATAATGCTAGGAAAGAAAAATGAACTAGATATGATAATTTGGGACCCATCAAAAGCAAAAATAGATCAGCAAATTTTATAATCTCATTCAAACAAGAGATCTAGAACAGAAACTCTATAAAGATACCATGATTAAATGGACAGCTGATATCAGCCATACCTTGGATCTAGAAAGTTGGGAAAACTAATGGCAAAAAGCAAATAAATTTACTTGCTGTCAAAATCTGAAAGGGTGGGGTTGCATAAAAATTTAAAAAAATGGGTAAAGATACACAAAAACATCATGGAAATGTTAAAGATCAGATTCCCCCTGAGACCTGAACTCTTATCTTTTGAATATGACTAGTGTGTTAGGAAAGGACAATGAGATCAGATATTGGAGACTGATATTGTACTTGATTACAGCAGCAAGGCTGGTTCTGGCATGTAATTGGAAAATCGAAGTAGTACCAAAAACAGATAATTGGTATTTGAAATTAGCAGATGTGATGGAGATGGACATCATAACTTCTAATATAAATAACAAATTTACAGGGGGAAAAATGAAAAGAACCTGGGAACCAGTGATCAAACATTGGTCAGAAACCTGGTCACTAAATATAGAAATATTACAAATTTAGCAAACTGTCATATTTACATATTATTTACTTTTTTAAACTACTAGATAAATCCCAGCTGTGTCTTTGTAAATGTTACTGATAGGTATAAAGGATAATATTCACAGTGTTGAATGAGGTAAACTAAGAGGAAAGATAGTCAGATGTGAAGTGAATAGTATAGGAAGTAATTTGATGTTTTTAGTCAATTTCATATGTTGTAACTGGTTTATTATGAAGGCAATATAATTATTATAACGTTCTATATGAATTGATAACTTAAAGGAAGTCAAACATAAAGGAAGTCAAATGCAGGTGAAGCTTTATTTGAAACTCTTACAGGTCAATTTTATTTATTTATTCATAATAGCAATAAGATACAAATACAGAATTCTGATGATATATAGCAGACATGATGGGCCCATCTATACAAGAGAGGGGGAATGGCCTACTTTGTAGTAATGGCATTTTGCTGCAGCAACGACATGTCTTAAGAGTGTTTTTGACCTCAGAAGCCCCATAAGCTTTGCATGCCAGATGGCGGCCGTGAGTGATTTACTCACATTAGTTCTTTGCCACCACCAAACTTTTTTTAAAAAAATCATCTAAGGTGCACTGGAGAGGAAGCTTTGCACTTCCTCTCATATGGGGAAGTGTTTAAAAGCAAATTGCCTGTCCCAATGAGCAGGAACGCACACACCCCTCACTGTTTTTAAAAAACTACGGGGAAAACCACAAAGATCTCCCTCCTTCCGAATACTGTGGATTGGAGCAGGATCCCATTTAGACAGGTAGGATTCCCAGCGAATTCCAGGAGGATTATTTTGACTGTTTAGACAACCCCAATGTGCAACATATACGATAATGTATAATATACAACAGATACATTTATTTTGTAAAGCTAATAAAAAGATTACTGAAGAAAAAAGAGAGATGGAGACCAGTAGAAAGAAAGGATAGCCTTTCTTGATAGCCTTTGTGGCTGAAGAGCTGGGTATAAATAAATAAATAAATAAAGAAAGAAAGAAAGAAAGAAAGAAAGAAAGAAAGAAAGAAGACCACGTACCAAATGGATAGATTCAAGCAAGGAAGCCACAGACCTGAGTCTGAAGGACCTTAGCAGAGCTGTTGAAGACAGGGTGTGTTTGGAGGTGTGTCATTCACAGGGTCGCCATGAGTCAAAGTTGACACAAAGCCAGTTAATAATAAACACTAATCAAAGAGAAAACAAAAAAAATATAAAGCATCGAGTGGATTACTGCATTGTTGCTCTATCACCTTTCACCAAGAAAATGTTCCAATTAGATTCTCTGGGGTGTATTTTTCTCCATAATAATACCTGAAATTCTGGTAGCACATCCTTGTTTTTCATAGCAGTGGCTCTGAAACATCACCTTAACACACAGTAAGAAGTTTAAAGCAAATGGAAAAGGAGGATAAGAATCCCTGAATATTTGATGGATTAACCTTTATTCCTTTGCAGAAAGTCAGCCACCATGAAAACAACAGCAACTATTCTTTTGAAGAAGCAGACATGAGAGAAGATTGCAGTTCACTACAAAGCGCACAGTATCACGAAAATGACCCATGGAAGGAAGTACAATGAAAATACTCTGGATTCTTCCATGTAAAGAATTCCAGATGACAGTCTTGAATCAACTGCCTTGATTTTGCAAACAAGCCCACATATGCAGATGATGTTAGGATCAACTCCCTCACAACCCAATAGCTTGCTGTGTTTCCTATTGGTCAACCAATATCACAAGTGAGATGAAGTGGGGAGGTGGCACACTGAATCTGCAAAAGGAGCTGAGCTGTCGCATCTCCTCAGTCTGGCTCAGTGATTGTGCCACTGGCAAATAAGCAAGGCTGTCACAGTGGATCACCATCAGCTTTCCTCCACAGATGTGTGAGATCATCACAGCTGCTTTCTCTGAAAACTGCCTTTGCATACAAGACGATCCTCCCCCACTCCTTTAAAGCACAGCTTTCTTAGTCCACTCCCAGTGAACAACAGCTGCTATTGCCACTCTGACTTAATTCACTCATCTCTACCACAGACCTATCCTTGCACAAAGCCAGGACTTTCAGATACTGTTGCCAAGAATGGCCACATATGGCAGTCCTGGTCAAACTTGTTCAAATCTCTTCTTACGAGGTCCCTAGTGGTTCTCCCTCCCACATCCCAACATCCTAACTCAGCCAAAACTTCAAGTTCTAGCAAATTCCTTACATGCCTGGAAGACAATTTCATGGTCCAAAAGGTGGAAGAGGCAACAAGGGGGTCAGCTATTTTAGATCTGATCCTAACCAACAGAGATGACCTGGTTAATGGGGTGCAAGTGGTGGGATCCTTAGGTGAGAGTGATCATGTTCTCCTGGAGTTTGTTATACAATGGAAAGGAGAAGCCAGGCATAGTCAGACACGCATTCTTGACTTTAGGAGAGCTGATTTCAATAAACTCAGGGAAATACTGGGGGTGATCCCATGGTCAGGAATACTAAATGAGAAGAGACCTCAAGACAGATGGGACTTTCTCAAAAGGGAGATACTGAAGGCACAATTTCAAACAGTACCATTGAGGAAGAAAAATGGGAGGTGTCTCTAGAAACCAGGATGGATGACTAATGAACTTTCAATGGAGCTAAGTTTTAAATGGAACATGTATAGGAAATGGAAAAGGGGGGAAATCACCAAATAAGAATTCAAACAGATAGCGAACACGTGTAGGAGTAAAGTCAGAAAAGCTAAAGCGCAGAATGAGCTCAGGCTTGCTAGGGAGGTTAAGAACAATAAAAAGGGTTTTTTTGGGTATGTCCGCAGCAAAAGGAAGAAGAAGGAAATGATAGGGCCACTACGTGGAGAAGATGGCAAAATGCTAACAGGGGACAGAGAAAAGGCAGAATTACTCAACACCTTCTTTGCCTCAGTGTTTTCAGAAAAGGAAAAGGAGGACCAACCTGAGGATAATGGAACAGAGGACACAATAGGGGAAATCCAGCTCAAAATAAGTAAAGAGGTAGTACAGGAATACCTTCTTAATCTAAATGAATTTAAATCTCCAGGACCAGATGAACCACATCCAAGAGTATTAAAAGAGCTGGCAAATATAATCTCAGAGCCATTGGCAATAATATTTGAGAACTCCTGGAGAACAGGAGAAGTCCCAGCAGACTGGAGGAGGGCAAACGTTGTTCCCATCTTCAAAAAGGGGGAAAAAGAGGATCCCAACAATTATCGTCCAGTTAGTCTGACATCAATACCAGGGAAGATTCTAGAGCAGATCATTAAACAGAAAGTCTGTGAACATTTAGAAGGCAATGCCATAATCACAAAAAGTCAACATGGGTTTCAGAGAAACAAGTCATGCCAGACTAATCTTATCTCTTTTTTTTATAAAGTTACCAGCTTGGTAGATGAAGGGAATGCTGTGGACATCGCATACCTTGATTTCAGTAAGGCCTTTGACAAGGTTCCCCATGACATTCTTGCAAACAAGCTTGTAAAATGTGGGCTAGACAAGTTAACTGTTCAATGGATTTGTAATCGGTTGACCGGCCGAACCCAAAGGGTACTTAGCAGTGGCTCCTCTTCGTCTTGGAAAGATGTGACCAGTGGGGTGCCACAGGGTTCTGTCCTGGGCCCAGTGCTATTCAACATCTTTATCAATGACTTGGATGAGGGAATTAGGGGCATACTTATCAAATTTGCAGATGACACCAAATTAGGAGGAGTAGCTAATACCCTAGAGGACAGGATCAAAATTCAGAATGACCTGGATAGACTGGAGAGCTGGGCCAAAACTAACAAAATGAAATTCAATACGGAGAAATGTAAAGTACTGCATTTAGGGCGGAAAAATGAAATATAGGATGGGAGAGACCTGGCTGAATGAGACTACGTGCGAAAGGGATCTAGGAGTCCTAGTAGACCACAAGTTGAACATGAGCCAACAGTGTGATGCGGCAGCTAAAAAGGCCAATGCGATTTTGGGCTGCACCAATAGAAGTATTGTGTCTAGATCAAGGGAAGTAATAGTGCCACTCTATTCTGCCTTGGTCAGACCTCACTTAGAATACTGTGTCCAGTTCTGGGCACCACAATTCAAAAAGGATATTGACAAATTGGAGCGTGTCCAGAGAAGGGCAACTAAAATGGTGAAAGGTCTGGAAACGATGCCTTATGAGGAGAGACTTAGGGAGCTGGGTATGTTTAGCCTGGAAAAAAGACGGTTAAGAGGCGATATGATAGCCCTGTTTAAGTATTTGAGGGGATGTCACGCTGAGGATGGAGCAGGCTTGTTTTCTGCTGCTCCAGAGACTGGAACACGGAGCAATGGATGCAAGCTCCAGGAACAGAGATTCCACCTCAACATGAGGAGGAACTTTTTGACAGTAAGAGCTGTTCGGCAGTGGAACACGCTCCCTCGGAGCGTGCTGGGGTCTCCTTCCTTGGAGGTCTTTAAACAGAGGCTGGATTGCCATCTGTCGGGGATGCTTTGCATGGCAGGGGGTTGGACTGGATGGCCCTTGTGGTCTCTTCCAACTCTGCAATTCTATGATTCTATGATCAGGGTTTGTTTTGTAATAAAACAACTCCTGTAGGGCAACCCCTAAAGCCAAAGTGAGGAACTTTGGACGCTCCAGGTATTTTTTTGCCTACAACTCCCACAGTCCCTTGCCATTGGTCTATGCTGGCAGAAACAGATGGGAGTTGTAGGTCAAAGTATTTGAAGAGTCAAAAGTTCCCTACTGACAGATTAGTGAGACCTCAGTAAGACTCAACTAGGTGGTTATGCAGCCATTCAACAAACTGTTGCATGAAGAAAGACTCTGTTCTCTTCTGTTTCATAGTACCCACTTCCAACAGCCTTAGTCACTCTGGGACAAGAGCAAACTTCTTGCAAGGACAGGAATCCCTTCCCTTGTGATCTGAACCACTGGTTCAGGGAAGCATTCATAACTTGATAACTGGAAAAGGAGATAGAGGTGACAAAGAAGACTTAATCACTTCAGCATTTGGGCCCTTGGATGTGATCATGATGCATGGCCCAGCAGTAAGTTCCCCATACAACAATCCAAACAGCTTCAGCATAGCAGCAAAGTTACCTTCAAGAAGTAAAAGAAAACTTTTTCTATGCACTCCCTTGAAATGATGAGTCGCTGGCTACCTGTTTTGAACAGTAGGTTTATTTATACGCTCAGCCCTGGTTTGTGCACACCTGCATTTTTTAAAAACAATACAAATATGGCAGATGAGCCTATACAATTGGAGACATATGTATTTAAATATAGTCATCAAAGGATTAGCATAGGTTGCAACATCCAGTCTAGGTGTACTCCTAATCCCAATCCCAGTATTTGTTGCCATGTAATGTGTGCACTAGGAAGCCCCTTAGGGTGAAGCAAAATCTATCCTGAAGTGATTGCTCTGGGCAGAAAATCTAATGCTAGTGGGGTAAGAACCCCAAATCCATGTCTAGAATCTTGCAGAACCATAAAGCAATATAAATTTAGCAGTGATCTAGCTAATCCTGTTTTTCAATCAAAGCCCGCTGGTAACCTGCTCCTATTCTGTGTGCAGCCTGGTCAGCATCCCTAGTCCATCACCATGGAAACCAAGCATAGCTGCATCTGAACCACCAATACTCATTCCATGCTTAGACTCAAAAGTGGAGTGATGGTGGGAGGGAGAGAGTTTTAAATTCACTCATTCTCCCCTCCATTTAACACACAACTAAAATATTTTCCCAGGACACTTTAACCTCTGGGCCCTGCTGCTGCTTTGAGATTAAACTTGGAATTAAAACTCATCACCTTTCTAAACCCAACAGACATGACTTTAAATCAAACTTGTGCATTTCTGGGTTATTGCAGCCAACTTTAATGGCTTCTTGTGAATGACAAATGTTTTGGAAAATGCCCTTTGTCAGCAGTGTAAATGTTTTCAGTCGCTCTGCAAAAAGCCTATTATAAACTATATCAACATTTCCAGCTTTGTAACTGCCACATTATCATCAATAGAAACATTCTTCTCCATCACAACACAGCTTGTTCCAGGTATCCTGGAGAGCTGGTGCTTTCCTATCACTCTGGATACAGTCCTATGAAACTCCAAAAGCAGGATATTTCTATACCTGAGCCCTCCAAAAAAGACTATACAGTATCTTCTTTCTTATTTTTTAGTCATTGATGTCAGTGCCACCCATTCACCCCCCGCTAGTGAGCTATTTTCAGTAGTACTGGGTTACCATACCTTACATCCCCTCCCGATAATATTTCATAATTCAGCAATATTTAGATGCTCCACAAGGTCTAGTTGATCCGGGGGGGGGGACTATAAGTGAGGTCAAATGGAGGTCACCGGGACCTAAGGGAGGGATTGTGGAAAAGTATTGGCATCCATGCCCAAAACAGGATTAGGTGGAGCCCCCTAGTTAAAAAAAAAAGGCCATTACCAAGATATGCTCTAATCCCCTATTGGACACATTGGCAATGAATCATCTATCACAAACAAACAGTGACTGGAACCCCCATTATCCCCAGAAATGGCTCTCCTTGCACCTTTCCTACCCCACAATAAGGAGGTTGTCATAAACCCATCAACAATGAGATATTAATCTAAGCCATTAATGATCATTAGCAAAGTCACAGTTTCCTTTGTTTAACTATGGGAAACCCATCTACACATTGTTTTACACCCAAACACCCTTTCAGGATACAAAAATGGGTATAAATATTAGCCCCAAATAATAGTCAGGTGTGCACAGTTATGCTGACACTGTCATTCTGCAGGATTGCTGCGTCACCCTCAGATTCACTTCTGAGTCTCCTTCACCCCCCAAAACTCTGTTCTTCAGGACTGGTAAATATTGCCCATACTTCCCTGAATATATTGCTCTATCCAACCTTTCTGCCTTGACTCTTTATTAGCCTTGTATGGTTCTTATGAGCATGAGTGCATGTGTGAATGCTTCCATGTTATTTTCCAATAAAAACCATTTTCCTTCACTTTAACCTGGAGTCTCAGCAGTGTATACACAAGAGTAAAGATCTTGCAAGTTACCCGACCTCTCACAGCCATTTATTTGAGCTAATAATATTTCCCCTAATTAATATTGTAATTTTAATTTCATGAGTGGGTCCCCCATAGAACCCAGCAATTCAGGTAAAAACAGGAGGAATCAACAACTGGAGGGAAATAATACAGGCAGCAAAATCTTTCATAAAATATTCGTGGAACTTTGGATACCCCAGAATAGAGTGATCTAAATGCTCTTGCTTTTGTTTGTGAAAAATCAGAAAAGTTACTGGGTCTAGAAAGACTGGCGTGCACGAATTCAAGTCCCTGTTCTGCCACTGAGAAACTATATGGTTGTGGACAAATAATGCTCTCAGCCTTGGTCCACCACCTGGAAAGAGACCATAATATTAATAAATCATTTTAGATTTGTTTATTAACAGACATATTTCTATTCCAAATTTTGATTTCTTTTTTTAAAAAAACTATACAAAGTGGCTAATAAAAGATCACACATCCACAGAAAAGATTAAAATGGGTATCATAAAACTGATATGAAAATGATTGACAGAGCTAAAAAGAAAAGGATTAACACAGCTTTTAAAAAAGAGCATAAAGAGCTGTCATAATTAATTAAGCAGAAGAAAACCAGAAGAATCATCAAACAGTGTTTTAATTTCCCTTCCCTCACAAGCTGAAATAATTTTTTGTAGGGGGCTGAAATGCCCCAACAGAGTAGATGTGAGAAAAGTTCCCTGAGAAGTAGGTGTATTGCTGAGTGGGTCCTTGTTGATGGGGATATTTCAGTTGATGGGGAGAGTGGACATGGAGTAGGGCCTCTGAGGACTCATCTACATGAGTCAGGATATGCTGGCTTCCTGCCGGCATATCCTTGCTGCAGATCAGACCCAATGCTCCCCCTTTCCCTCCACGGAGTAAGAGGATGTCCAGATAGGCACGCCAACCTGTTGCTGCAGCTGCCGCCACCATCTTCCTTGCTGTCTCTGAAAGCAGGAAGCCAGCCCAAAACATATGACCATGGCCCTCTGCATGTGACCAGCCTTGGTCATATGCTGCAGGACTCCTACTTCTGAGAGGGTGAGGCAGACTGGCAGCGGCAGTGAAAGGCTAGTCTACCAGTTGGGCTTCTGTGGTCTTGCAGGGGCCAATTTATTCCTTCCCAGTGGGAACAGATTAAACCAGGTATTGGCTTATAATGGTTTATCAACCCCACTTTTCCCCTGTCTTAGACCTATCTCTGCCCTGGGTGTCATGAGGACTGCCCATGGATAGAGTCTCCATTGCTCCCCAAAACTCTGCTCTTCAGGACTGGTAAATATCACCCATACTTCCCCGAATATATTGCTCTATGCAACCTTTCCGCCTAGAATGTGTAAAAGGGAATTTAGATGTCTGTGGGAAAGAAGGGATGGGCACTGATAACATGTAGTGGAGGTGGGCATGTTAATTGATTTGACTGGAGAAAAGTTGTTGATAGTTTTCTTCAGGTTTGGGGGAAAATAAAGGGTGAGAAGAGTTGGTGGTTTGGGGGGGTGATAATTAATGAGATTAGATTATTGGAAGAAGAGGACAGTTGTTTTTGTTTATGAGAAGAGTGATATACAACTGTATGTCTCCATAACTGCTATGGGGAGGAGTGGAAGTAATTTTTTTTTTCACTCGTTCTTTCTTCTATCTATATTTTCTTACTTTCTTTTCTTTTTTTAGTTTGTGCAAGTTTTATTGTATTTTAAACTTACAATTAAAAAATGAAAAAGAGAAATACTCCCACTGTATTCAGCAGGTATACTCTGAAGTAAATGTGCATAAGACATGTTGCATTTCCCCTCCATTCAAAGATGGTTAAGGGACATGAACGAGGAACTCTCACCCTCCTCTATGGGTGGCTGAGCTCAGTTTTCCTGGAGTCCCTCATTGAGATGTTTCTAGTTGTCAGAGTATGGTGAACTAGATATATATCAAATTTCAGCTTTCAACCTGTTGTAGAAATCTCTAATTGTGTGATACACAGTGAGTGATGCTTAAATACATATTCTGCATAGCTTTTTAGAATGCACACTTTAGCATGTATCTCTAGGGCACATGTGCACTACAATTGTAAAAAAAAAAAAAAATAGATGTGCCAGATCAGGAATGGGGATATTGGGGGATGAGTTCATGCAAAAAATGAAGAGAAGAAAGGAAATCCTGCCCACACAACCATCAACCACACCTCATGTAGGACAAAAACAGATGTAATCCCAATATATTTAGGGTACAACTGGAATTAGGAGCAGGAACAACCATTATGAGGTGTTACAAGCCCATGTAGATAAATCTTCTGTCAGTGTGGATTGGAAAACTAAGGGGCAGCTTCAACTGGTCCACCAGCTATGTCCTTTCCTGGATAGGAATAATCTGAACACACTAGTTCATACATAAGTAAGCTCCCAGTTAGTTTAGTGCAATACATTCCATGTGGTGCTTCCTTGAAGGCATCTCAGAAGCTTCAGTTACTGCAAAATTCAGCAGCTAGAGTGCTGACTAGAATAGTTTATAGAAACAAACAAACAAAAAGCTCCTCCAGTATTAAAAGAATTGAACTGGCTACCAGTATGTTCTGGTCTGAACTCCAGGTACCTGCAATGACATTTAAAGATAAACTGTTTGGGATCTTGATATTTGAAGGAGTGCCTCTCCATAAATACACCTGCTCAAGAACTGAGATCTGCTGCAGAGGCCCTCTTCTGTGTCCCATGAATGGAAGGAATACATTGTATATCGACCTTCACCATGGCACTCCAGTTGTGGAATGGCCTTGGAGGCCTGATTAGCACCAACACTGGTCTTATTCTAGTGCCAAGTAACAACTTGGCTTTTTATAAAAGCTTTCAGAACGTAGACTGTTTCAACTTTAACTGTTTAAATTATTCAATTGTCTGAAATGTTTTTAGTATCTTCAAATTATTTTACCGTTTTAAATTGTTATTGTTCTAATTTTCAGTTACTGTTATTGTTCTAATTTTCAGTTACATACATAGGTCCCGTCTACACGATTTAAATAATACGTACGGCGTGTGAAAGTTCGCACTTCCGTACAAACGGCCGTTCGGATGCACACGAATGCAAAAGAGGGGGGGCCGGTTTTCCACCCTGAAATACGCACACGCGGCATTCGGGAAGGAAAGTGGATCACGAAGAGAAATCCGTACACCATTCGGATGGCTGACGGGTCTGTACGGTCCGTTCGCACACATATGAACAGGCAGGGTAATCTGATTGGCTGGCCGAGTAGAGGGGGCGGGGCTAGCACGGAGGGGAATTGGGAGCGGCCGCCATGTTGGTTTCCTGGCTAGCGAGCGTCTGGTAAGTCCGTGAATTTATATGTTTATTTATTTTTATTTTATATTGTAAATACGGAAAACCGAATGTCCGCAAACCAGGAACCTTTTTAAAAAAAAAAAAAGCGGCGGGAGATTTAAAACTGCCGCTTGGCTTGCTCGCTCCAGCCAGCTTTGGGAAGAGGGAGTCATACGGAGTTTAGGGGGCTTAAAAATCGTATAGCCGGTTCGTATGCATACGAACGACAGGCTGTTCGTATTTTTTGCCCCCCATACGGATTTTTTTATGATCGTATAGCCGCACCCATAGAATGCTTTTACTGTAACCACCAAGAGAACTTAGAATGTGAGATGAGGTCTATGTATTTAAATACATAAATATGTTTAAAATATATTATAGTCTATAATATATTAAAGTCTAAAATATACTATAGCCCCAGGGCCAGCTTAACCATACTGCCAAATCAGCATCTGTGGGGGGCTTCACACAACCAGGGCCCACTGCCCTCTTCCTTTAAAAAAAAAAAAACCACCGTCTCCCAAACTAGAAAGAGAAAGAAGGAGCTGCCCTCTGTGTGGCTGAAGCTGGAGGGAGTTTGCTGCTCCCTCACCCCCTCCTCCCAGGATCGTCAAAAGGAAAGTGTCGGAGAGAGGTGATCGTGTGTGAGAGAGAGAGGGGAGGGAAGTGTGAGGGTCATCTCTCTTCCTCTCTTTCTTCCCTGCTCTCTCTTCAGAAAGGGCTTCTTCCTTCCTTCCTTCCTTCCACATAGATCCCCTCCAGCCCATCTTTCCAGCTGCTCTTAACATGTCCTGGTTTCTCTCCCCTCCCTCCCTTCCCCCCTTTGTCTTCAGCTTCCTCCCCTTGCTGCCAACTGAGTTCAGCCTGCAAAAGGAATTTGTGTGTGTTTGCCCATCTGCCTTCAAGATCATTTCTGACTAAGGCCAACCTACCATCGGGTTTTCTAGGCAAGGTTTGTTCAAAGGGGGTGTGCCTTTGACGTCCTTTGAGGCTGAGAGAGTGTGACTTGCCCAAGGTCACCCAGTGGGTATTCATGGCTGAGTAAGGATTCAAACCCTGGTCTCCACAGTCATAGTGCAATGCTGAAACTTCTACAACACCCTGGCTATTTTAACAGAAGAATATAAAGAATATAAATAAAAATTTGGAGTAATATTACTGGGAACAATGGTTTTATTGTTGTCACCAAAACACATCAGTATCCCATTAGTGTTATGTGAGAGGCATTGGCCTAGAGCAGTGTTTCTTAACCTTTTCTTTACCAGGGACCCCTTTTAAATATCTTTTGTTGTCCCAAGACTTAACTCAAGATTTAAAACCCTAATAATATTAACAATAATAGCTAATAATAATAGCTAACAACAATAATACAACTACACCATCCATTAAACTTTCCCTCAGAGGTGCTCTTGCTTCTTCCTGCAAGTTTGTGGCTGGAGTGGGTTGAATGGCAATGTGCAGGCCAAGCCAACCAGCCTTTGCCTTGGTTCCTGTCACATGGCTGCTCCACTACAGGGAGGAGGTGGGCCAAGCAGCCTTCAAGCCTTTGAGGACCCCCTGTGAGGACATTGCAGACCCCAGGTTAAGAACCACTGGGCTAGATAATGATGGAAAAGGAACAATGCAACCAGACCTTGAGAAGGGTGTTGGCAGGGGGATTCCGGAAGGTGTAATCCAAAAGTAACTTTCCCAGGCTCTGAATGCAACCTAGAATCATAGAACCATAGGGCTGGAAGGGACCCCAACAGCCATCCCATCCAATCAGCTTCTGCCTGCAGGAACACACAATCAAACTCCTCACGACAGATGGCCATCCATCTGTCTGTTTAAAAACCTCCAAATAAGGAGACTCCGTCTCACTCCCAGGCAGCAGAGTATGCCACTGCCAAACAGCTCTTGCTGTCAGGAAATTCTTCCTAATAAGGTTTAGATGGAATCTCTTTTCCTGTAGTTTGAACCCATTGCTCTGTGTCCTAGTCTTAGGAGCAGCAGCTTGCTCCATCCTCAGTATAACATCCCTTCAAACATTTAAACATGGCTATCATGTCACCTCTCAACCTTCTCTTCCCCAGGCTAAACATGCCCAGCTCCCTAAGCCGCTCCTCATAGGGCATAATGGCTTCCAGATCTGTCACTATCCTGGTCGCCCTCCTCTGGACACGCTCCAGCTTGTCCATATCCTTCTTGAACTGTTGTGCCCAGAACTGGAAACAGTATTCCAGGTGAGGTCTGAATGGAGTGGTACTATTACTTCCCTTGATCTAGACACTATACTCCTATTAATGCAGCCTAGAATTGTACTGGCTTTTTTTGCTGCTGCATCACACTTTTAACTCATGTTCAGCTTGTAGTCCACTCTTTCTTTTCTTTGAGGAAATCTACACCATTACATTAACTGTTAAGCTAAATTATTGGTGGCAAACTATGTAATACAGTAGACCCCCCTTATCCACTGGGGATTGGTTCGGGGGGGTGTGGATACTGAAAACCGTGGATAATAGTGAACACCATTGAAAATAATGGGACTTCTGGTTTAAAATACCATAGTGTTGCCTTGGAGGACCTAGAAAATGGCTAGAGAGGACACATTTTCTAGGAAGACTCTATTGTAGGTGTGCTGTTTTGTGTCCCATGGATAATGAATCCGTGGATACAGGGGTCCTACTGTAATCTGAACATCCTGTACTGTGAATAAGTTAGGTTACATTGACCTGAGATAAACATATGGGACCCCCAAAATAAAGCATTGCAGGGGTCCCCAAAATTCCTTAAACCGGCCCTGTATAGCTCTCAACTTTTGCAAGAGTTGGGGTGGAGGATCCCTGTGAAAGTGGGAAAACTGCGAATATAGGCCTGATTTTTTTTAACCTGAGAGAACACTTCTCTAGACATTTGTAAGTCCTCCTGCTTGATTCTATGGTATGCATCTGCTGGAAGTTGACCATAGAGTTGCACTGGAGGATCTAGAGATTCCTAGAAAGAACACTTCTCTGGGCATTTGAAGGTCCTCTAGCACAATTCCATGGTATGCTTCCGGCAGACGTCGACCATAGAATCATGCTGGAGAACCTACAAATGCCTAGAGAAGTGTTCTCTGTAGGAATCTCTAAGTCATCCAGCATGACTCTGTAGTAAACCCCTGACAGAAGCATAACAAAGAATCACACTGGAGGACCTAGAAAATGCCTAGAGAGAATCTATTTAGTAATTTACAAATAATCAAATCCATGAATGCTTAACCCACAAACGTGCAGAGACAACTGTATTATACCACTACAGTTCTCCACCCCTTCCTGTTATCTGAGCTCAGAGCTGCTGTGACATCATAGAATGTTCAGGTGCTGAAAAGAGTGGGAAAGTTGAGTTGCCTGGGAGGAAAGTCTCTCAAAAGCTCAAAGGAGCAAAAGGAGCTGTGTGCTGCAAGGGAACTAGGAAAGCAAAGATATTTAAGAGACAGGGTGACTGAAGGAAAGGAACCGAAGGTGGCAGGAAGGAGATGGAGAGAAAAACTTTTATACCAATTTTTCCCAAGTGGGTGCTTTCGAAGCATGCTGGACTACAACTTCCTTTCTCCCTAGGGTCCAACATATCTGGAGGGTAGTAGGTTGGGGTAGGTTGTAAATAATGCTTGGACTCAGCTTTGGTAAATTCCCAGGTGAAAGGGAGCTTGTTTGGTGACAACCATGCATGTTCCCTGTCTGTAGGCTCTCTAAGGAAAAGAAGAAAAAGGGAAGGGAGATCTAAGCAAAATTAGTCAGTAAATACACCCCCAGGTTTGAGGAATCCTCACTGCCCACTCAACAAATATAAATAGTTGAGATTGTTTTTCTAAGCATCTGGAGAGGGCAGCAACCTTGAGGATACACAAATGCACCATCCTCACAATCAGCACCTGCATAACTGCAGTCTAGAGCAAGGCAGATTACTCTCTTGCAAAAACACCAAGAGCCTGGAATGCTGCCCACAGCTTCCATTTCCAACTACAACCGGTTCCAAAACAGCTTGCTGTAACTTGTCAATTTCAAAGCAACACTTCATGCTATTAATCTACAACACCATGGTAGCACATGGTACATCCTTGTCTCTCCTAGGCTATCCTTCAAAGAGATGTGCTCAGTAATTGCTGCCCCATTGATCAATGTGAAGTTCTTTAAATATACAGGAGGTTAGTTTATGTATTCAGACTTCAATTTCTGCAGAGCATGGAGATAATTTCCCCCAATTTCACAGGCCTCTCTTTCTTGAAGAAAACATATATAGGGATAGCCATGTTGGCCATAATACCCCCCCCCAAAAAAAATTCAAAGACAAAAATGGTAAAATAGAATTGGGAGAAAGAGAAAGAGCATGTCATGGTCATGGCATCTACATTTTAGATTTTATATAAACTGTTAGTAGACAAAAAGTGCCTCCACCCCCACAGCCTTAAGTTCAGTGGAAACAAAACCAAGTTTGGCCTCTCCATTTAAAGTTACAAAGCACCCCACTCTGGTAAAGGTTTTTGCTTCTATCCAGTTTGAAACCTCAGGCTCTTATGATGGTAGAATGCATGAATTCTTGGGGAAGTCTCTGTATTCTCAGTATGGAGAATGCTCTAGACAATGAAGCAGGCAAAGTCTGTCAAGAAAGAAAGCTTTTAATGCCCACTTAGGTATGTGGGCCTGGAAGGGGTGTCACTGTTAGCTATAAGGTTTCTATTTTCCTCAACAAGAGACCAACTTGGCTGAGTAGTGGGTCTGAATGTTTGCGCCTCATTCTGGGCAAAAGAAGCAAAAGGTCAGAGATTCTGCTAGTACTGTATATGTTTCAAGTAGTCTAGATGGCCTTGGGTATGGCATTAGAAAACCCCAGGACACTTGATCTGATTATTTCAATTTCCTGTCAGTGCCAATTTAGACACTGATGTGACTTCATGGCCGCTGTGTCATGCATGGAGCAGTCTCAGTATGCCACCAGCCCAACACATTTTTCATGATGTATTTTTGACTTGGTATGTTCAAATACACAGGAGCTGGTGATCTGGAATTCAGGGATGGGGAAGGGGTTATTCCTAGTCCCATGTCATGGTCAAGCCACTTCTTGGTGGTGTTCAGATTGACAGTGACTTTACCACCACCCCACAGAGAGAGAGAGAGAGAGAGAGAGAGAGAGAGAGAGAGAGAGAGAGAGAAATAGTGGATTTATTAAATTGTTTTTCCCTGGAGACTTATGGAATCCAATGAATTTCTGAACATTCTTGAGGCTCTCCAGTTAGCTCCATCTGGCATGACCCTTGTCCCACCATTAAATGATGGAATAATGAGACTAGTAGGCTGTTGACATGACAACTCCCAAGTGTTCTCTCTGGTAGTGTAGAGCCCAGACAGCTCCCTGATTTACTAGAGAGCTGTGGTGAGAAAATAAGAAGGACAACAGTTGGAATACAAATAGCAGAAATCACATAGTAAGGCCAGACAATGAATAAAAACATGTTGTCATATCTACTTGGTAGTGGAGAAGGTTGTGAAACAACATTACTTCTCTGCCACTGTTGCATCCTTTGTTAGCCATTCAGCAAAGCTTTTTCAGGAGTTAAGGGATCCTGAATAATGGGGAAATCATCTTGAAACCCACAAAGGACTGCTGTGACACATTTCTAGGCAATTAGAGGATGACGTTCATATCTGCTCTGGCCTTGTCGCTATTATCTATACACTTCCTGTGGAAGTATGTAGCATACTGTTTCATCTGATTTTGTGAAATCAGTTTCACAACTGATGTGGTCTGAGGATGTGAACAAGGTGTTTGTACAGGTCCATCCAATCATATGTATTCTTGCCCCTTGCCCATCTTGGCCAATTATATCAAAACAGAAGAGATTGACAAGGTGAAATGAGGAGGGCGAAAGAAGTAGTGGTGCTCATCTCCTTCAAGGAGGCACTTAAAAGGCTGTTTCACAAGAAACCCGTACTGGATCAAAAAGATTGCAATAACTATTGTTCAATTACAAATATGTCGTTTTTGGAAAAGGTGCTTGAGACCATGATGGAGGTCCAACTTGAAACACTGTTGGAAGAAACAGGTTATCTAAAACCAATTTCAATCCAGCATTAGGCCATAAAACAGTCTTAACCACTTTGATGAATGACATCTGTCAGAAGACAAAGTACAATCCTGTTGGTGCTCCTTGGTCTCTCAGGTTTTTTATTCTATTTCCCATGGTATTTTATTATACATAGTTTATTCTGGTGCTTAACATCAAAACTTATTTTCAGTGGTAGAGCTGAGTCCTGGAGCAGTAAGTCCAAAGAGCAGAGTATCTTTGAACATGTACAGAATCTCTTTTCTACCAGCTCTCCCTACCATTTAACAGTGGCAAATGAGAAAATCAGAGAACAAGACTTGCAGATAGATATTACTCCCCTATCTTCTACATAAATTAAGAACTGGGAACTTAATATACCCTTTTGCTTACTTACTTTGGCAAGAGCCCCAAGAACATCCCACAAACAAAACAACCAGTTAGTTTCAGTCCAGGGTTTGAGTTGACCAGAACTCAACTCTACAACTTATTTGGAGTAGCACCACAGAGTACCACTGCACATTGAAATAAAAGTGACTGACAGAACACTGGCAGAGAGTACTTTCCCTTCACCACTGAATATATTGCATTTCTACAGATGTACAGAGTGCTCTAAATACTTTGTATATATGGTCACGTATTACAGTGATCTTGTAGGGCAGATCACTGTTAATATGTCCATATTCCATAAATGGGAATGAAGCTCGCATAAAAGCCCCTGCTGACTACATGATGAAATAAGATGTCACGTCAAAGTGTGCAAGTAGAGTTAAATTATATACTACATTATATACACAGTGTGTATATAATGTGCAGCCTAGCCTCATTTCTTTCTTATTCCAAAATAAACATACTCCCAGTCTAGATCTGCACCATGACATGTGAGTGGGAGAAGCTTAAGCTATAAACACACAAACACACACACACACACACACACACCATTTCCCCTGACTTAAATTTGACTCCTCCCAGGTTAGATGATACAAAAGAAAATATTTTTTCTATGACGTTCCCCCCCTTTTTTTTGTGCAGTTAAAGAAAAAACAGTCACCGCCATCAAGAGGCTGTTTAAGTCCTCTCTACTGTGTGTGGTGGTCCCAATCCAGACTGGGTTCACACTCATTTATTTGAATTAAGGAGCAAAATGAGGCTGAAATGCACACTACATATTTGACAGAGTATGTAGTTCAGCTTTCAGAAGGTTACAGTTTAAAGGATTAGTTAAATTCATGACAGGTAGGTCTATTAACAGCTATTCAACATGATAGCTAAATGGAACTTCCATGTTCATAGACTGTGTATCACTGAGTTCCAGATAATGGAGGCAAATGCAGGAGAAGGCCATCCCCTTTTTGCTGGGTTTCTGAACCTCCTGGAAACACCTAGAAGATTGCAATGGATAACAGAATGGTGTGAGATATTCTTGGTTTGGGATATTCTTATGACCCACGAAGTTCACTCACACCTCCATCTCTTAGCTGCCTGTGCTGCCTCTTAGCTGCTGGGATTCCATCACATTTTGCTTCATTTCCACTCACTAGATTCAGCATTCTAAGATGCTCCAGAAAGGTGGTGCTTCTAACTGCTCTCTGCCACCTGAATATCAACATGAATTGGACATTGCCTGAATTCACTGTGCATTGCAATGCTTATCAGACCAGGCACAGGGCCTTTCAGACTACATACAGAGCATGGCCCTGGGATATCTCATCAGCGTTCACCCCTTGAAGTTACACTTTTCACATTGATTAGTCTGCTGAGGAACCCCCGTACATCTGCTTTCAGATTCATGTTCACCTGCAGAGGATCCAAGAATACTCTAGAACAGGGAATACACTGCCCCGGAGTGTGGTGGAGTCTCCTTCTCTGGAGGTTTTAAAACAGAGGCTGCATGGCCATCTGTCGGGAATGATTTGATTGTGTGTTCCTGCATGGCAGGGAGTTGGACTGGATGGCCCTTGTGGTCTCTTCCAACTCTATGATTCTATGAGGGGTGGGAAATATGTGGCTTTTCCACCTTTGTTGGATTGCCATTCCTATCAGCCCTAGACAGCACAGCCAATGGTGAGGGGTTATGGATGCTGCAACCCAGTAACATCTGGAAGGCCCACTCCTGTTCTAGAATATGTACACTATTTGCATGGGTACATGGTTTTGATATATAACTCTCACACCATACAAAGGAAGAACCATGGCCAGTATTACTGTGCATTTGATGTCACCCAAACCCGTGAGAGGCCCACGGTCAACTCTCTGGCCAACTGATCCCACTGCTGTTGCTGTTCCTACTTGCTCTCATTGTCTGTTCATGTGCTGTCGATGTCTGTTCAGTTCTATTCATTCTTTAAAATAAGAATTTATCAAAATTGCCAAAAAAATCAGGATGGGAAAAAACTTGATATTTTTTAACAGATGGAATGCTAGAGAGACTGAAATTGACAGATTCATCCACCCAGTCCTAGGACTTGAGTGTTTAATTCATCAAAGTCTGGCTTTGATTCTCTGTGTATTCAACCATGTTTCAGCTGAGTTAGAACTGTCACCACTTTTATTCTAAGCAAGTAGTTCTCTTTAACACCTACATTTCAGACAAGTACAACATGGTCCTCTCCATGCGGAAGTAACTATATCTATTGAATTTGGATGGTGCAGATGGGTGATATTTTAAGAAGAAAAATATTCCAAATTCATTTGGAAGAATTTCCCAAAATTTGCAGATTTCTTCATATTTAGTGCATAAATTCTTCTTTTGGAAGAACTGACCAAAATTTGCATGTGTCTTCATATTCAGAAATAGAATGAACTTCAAATACGGGGAAAAGCAAAACTGACAAGAGTTTCATTCACCCACCCTCTCTGAGTGACCAAGTCTCTCTCTCTCTCTGGCTTTTCTTCGCAAACGAAGATTCAGGAAGGACTCATCCCGCGCTTTCTGCAAGCGCGCTGATGACTAAAAAGGCCAATCCGAGATAAACAAGTCCGGTTGCAAAAAGCACAGCAGAAGGTCTCCTTGGGTGATGTTTTTGGGTTGTGATTCTTTCTGCGTTGTCGTTTCTCTTCAAGACTTGTTCGTCGTGAGTTCTCAAATAAGGCTGCAGCATTGTGGATAGTGCGTCTCCATGCCTCCCGATTTGCACCTTGTTGTTTGGTACTGCCACTTTGGGTAGCTGTTCAGATTTTGTAAACAATGAAAGAAAACTGAGGACAGATGTCATCAACAAGAAGATATGGGCCTTTTGAGGGGGTCTCAAGGTAAGCACTGAGGGAATATTGTCCAGCAAACCTGGAATACAGTCTATATTCTTTACTAGGGATGGGTGGCGATTTTGTTTAGTTCATTTTTTTAATATGAACTTGCCAAAATTCACACATTTCTTCATAAATTTAACAGATTTGATGAACAGTTGAATGTGGGAGAAAGGAAAACTGAGATTTGCCCATCCTAGCAGAGGATCTTCTATTCATCTCTGAGTTCTTAAAATTCTGTCTTTGAATCCCTGTATAGAAACCATTTTAGTGATGAGGTAAGGATTGCCACATCTTTCCCCGCACTCTGATAGGCTTCTCATCTTTAACAACTACATGGCAGGTGTTAATTTAACATCCATCCATATGGCATGTGTTAAGTACAACATCATCCAGTGCACATTGAAAATAGCTGTACCTGTTGAATTTGGCCAATGGAGCCAATTGAGAATTTCATTTGGTTCATTTTTGATCATTCACCCATCCCCATTCTCTGAATGGGAACTGCAAGGGAAGATTGATAATGGTGGACAACCGTTTTGCTAGATATACTTTGTCTTCCATAACTCATCTTTTTGCTATCTAACAACCTTCTGATGAAGCCTCAAGTCTGAAACTCATTTGCTCAATGGTGCCCTGCACATTTCAGCCTCCTCCAGTCAAAGCCAGCTAAAGTTTTCACATATCAGTAGTACAGGCTTGCCTGTGCAAGACTTCAGTAATCTTTATTGTTAGTTAAATCAGCATCAAATCAGCTTTGGCCACTCTTTTTTTCTTTGCCCTGCTGCTGGAGTGTGGCTAATGGTATTACAACAGATTGGGCACCCTGGTAAAAGCAGCCACTGCCACTGCTGGAAATTAGCAGACAAGGAGATGTCAAATGGAATAATGCAATTTCCTGGCATGAATGCACACAACGGACTCTTCTTGTTGTATTTATCCTGCAAGGAAAGGTAGCAGGAGTGCTGGGGCGAAACTAGCATTGAACCTGGTGGAGTCTCAGCAGCTCCCTTAGCATAATTGATCAAAATGTTGTTCTTTCCCTGTTGGACTTTTCTTCTTGTAATCCCAAACATTTAATTCACTGGCTGTTAAGCCATTCTTAAATCAGCAGGTCAGAATCCTGTTGCATTGAATTAAACATATTTTGCAACCTGAAAGCCTGGCCAAGGCCGATTCTGAACGTCATTACTGAAGCTGTGAGTCTAGTTCATGCTCTTAATAGCTGCTACACATGTACTGTATGTATGAATGGACAGTTAGATATAATATCATAGACAGATCTTAGCCATCACTTCACATGCAGTGCTTTTGAACAGAATCAATTCACACATTTACCTGGCTGTCACCAAAGCCAGTACATGCATCCATGACTTCATTTCTCTGCGCTTCATGACTGCAGCTGTATCTATGAATTGACTCGAGATGACTGGCTTAATGTGTACTACTGTGTACTTAATGTGTACTACCTAACATGTATGTTTACACAACCAATATGAAGTCAATTTCAAACCTTTTAAACTCTTGCAGTTCCCAATAACAACCCTTGTTAATGTCTTCGGTATTGGGTGTCTGCCTTTCACAGAATTCTGTTGCCTGTCCAGGAAGCCTCTTCTATAATGTAAGCAGTGCCTGAAAATATTACATTTTTCAAGTTCTGTTTGGCAAAGTCTGGGGTAACAAAGTGTCTGTGTAAAGCACACTACAGATATGCTGAGGAACTTTCCTTAATTGATTCACATATATTTATTACTTATTTTAAAATATTTTTTTCTGAAGGAAAAACTCTTGAAGTGGCTAAATACATTTTGAAACAAACATTAAAAAGTCAGATATGCAAAACAAAAAATATCACTATAATGTATTTATTTTATTGCATTTCTATACTATCTAGACAGTTTACAAAATAAAGTAAATTCAGAAACTATAAAAACATAAAATATAACATGAAACTTTCAACTACAAAATGGAACCAAAGTTTTAAAAATTCAGGCAAAAACCTATACAACAATGATAAAATCAGATGCCATTAAACAGAAGGAGGGGGAGGAAGCATCTTTACCAGTCACCCAAATGCAGGGAAACTGATTGCCTGACGGATTGCCAGGGCTAGAGAACTCAAAGGTACTGTGCCAACACTGAAAATGCCCTACTTCACACCACCATCCACTGAACTCCAGAGATTGAGATATCATAAATATGACCCCAGAGGAAATCCTTCTCACTGCCAATAGCAGATAAAGGAATTCTGATGGTCATCACAGTAGGAGTAGAGAGTTATAGTCTATTTCCCACACATCATGTTCCTGATCTAGCTTGGGATTCTTTAGGCAAGCAAATTGTTTAACAAAAATCTGCTATACAACATCATCTGTAGTTTGGCCTTTAGTAATGAACAAGGATTATATGAGACTGAGGCTGCTGCCACACTGCAGGAATAATGCAGTTTGACGCTGCTTTAACTGCCATAGATCAATGCTATGGAATTCTGGGATTTGTAGTTTTGTGAGATATTCAGCCTTCTCTGTCAAAGAGCTCTAGTGCCATAACAAACTACAAATCCCACAATTCTATAGGATGGAACCACGATAGTTAAAGCAGTGTCAAACCGCATTATTTCTCTGTATCCCATATCAGGTTAGCAGCCTTGCTGCTGTGTTTTGAATCAAGTCAAGTTTCCAAAGTATTTAAAAGAAGCCCCACAAACAGTACCTCACTGTAGTTTCACCCAGGACCCACTCCTAGTGACTAGCAGATATTATCTCAGTAATCCTACAAAATAGGCCAATCTTATTGTCCCTGTATTCAGTGGCAGCACTGGGGGTTATGGAGAGGCCAAACCTCACTAGGTGATACCGTCAGCGAGAGGGGCAATACCAGCCCTAGTGGCCACAGCCTGTATTGCAGATTATGGTGTTACCCAAAATGCTCCTTGATTGAATTTTAACAGCTTTGAGCAACTTCTTTTAGGTTGGGAGCTGAGGAGAGGAAATTTAACAATCAGCAAATACAAAAGGGTTTCTCCATCCATTAACCTCCCATTTATGTGGAATGTGTCTTTTGGCTTCTCAGCTCCAGGCCTTACTTTCCAGGGAAAAACCAAAAATGACCTTTTGAGACCATCCTGTCTTTTCCCTTGTAAAAGGCCACAGTAATGAACCAAGTTGGCCAGTTTCTGAGGCCTATAGCCAATGCTAACATTCCAGAAGTGGGGTGCCTTGGGAGTAGGGTGCAAGCTTGCTTACAATGGTGGTGATGGTGGTGTGTCTGTGTGTGGCTTGCCTAAGGGTTCACAGCAAGTTCATGAGGAGATGTCTGGATGAGGGACTTTGCAATTCAGAGTCATACACATAGCCATCATGTTATTTATGCCCTTTGCATTAGTGGGTCAAGGCAGAGGGTTAGCAACAAGTCCCAATATTACAAAGCCAGCACTAAGAGCCAAGGTATAACTGAAAATTATTACATTTTTAAACAACCTGGCCATTTTTATTTTAGCATTGAGGGAGGGAGGTAGCTATGAAGCCCAATCTGGATTGAGCCCCCACACTGGTTTTCTGCTGAAAATCTTCCCCATCTACCATTGTCACCATGCCCTACACCCCTTCCCTATAATATCTCATAATTGGCAATGTTAGACACTTCAAGGGGGTCTAGAAGACTGGGGTACACCAAAAAAATGAGGTCAAATGGAGGTCACAAGGACCTACGAAGGTGTCTTGGAAATAATATTCTTGCAAAACACACCCAAGACAGGATTAAGCAAAGCCCCTAGTAAACAGCACCATTATGGAGGTATGTGCTAATCCCCTCTTGGGGCCCCTTGGCTATGAGTCACAAATCATAAACGAACAAGTGAATTAAACAACTTTTATCCCCAGGAAATATCCCTCTGCACCCTACTCCTGTCCTACAATGTGAGGCTGTCAGAAACCCATCAATTCCTATCTCTCAGCTATATGAAACAATCAGCAGAGTTTTGATTTCCTTTGTTTAAACGGTGGGAAACCCATCTAAGCTTTGTTCTAAGCACAAAACCCCCTTCAGGACACAAAATACAGTAAAAATATTAGTCCCAAACAATAGCAAGGTGTGCAGCTGTGGATGAGACCTTGCCACTCTCTCTGTCACCATGACCCCTGGATCGAAGCTTCCAGTACCACTCTCAAACTTCCGTCTGAGTTCTTCTCTACTCTCAAGACTGGAACTATAGTCCCATCTCCCAAATCTATTCCTCTATCCAACCTTTCTGCCTTAAAGTCTTTGTTAACTTTGTGTGGTTCTTGTGAGCGTGTGTTGCATGTGTGAGTGCTTTCTGTGGTATTTTCCAATAAAACATTTTTTACTTCACTTTTAACAGGAGTTCTCGGCAATTAGTACTGGTATACACAGATGCAAAAGTCCCGAAGTTACCAGTCTCTCGCAGCTTTCTGTTTGAGCTAAACATAATCCCCCAAAATATTAATATAGTTCTGAAATAATGGGTGGGCTCCCCATGGACCCCCCACCTCTTTGGGTAACACCATGGCTATGTTATGTCCCCTAACAGTGCTATTTATGGTGAACATTATCTGGACAGGTAAATAGCAGCCAAAGGGTGAGAGAGGATTTTCAGCAGAAAACCAGTGCAAGATCCCAATCAGTGTCAGAAATGTGTTGCTTAACCACATAGCTTCTTTTTTTCTCCAAAATAAAAGCAGCTATGTTAAATACATGTATCAAACTAGAGTCTGAGAAATAAATCTTTTGGAATACAGTTCCCCAAATCCCTCAGGTTTTTCTAAGCTCTGTAATATCAATATTATATATAGCCTGAAGGAGGGGCAGGCAATAATGAAATTTTATGAAGGAGACGATTATGGCAAAATGTCCTCTTCCCCCTCCCTCCCCCCACCTTATCATCATCTCTATATCAGGCTTAATGTCCATTGCAAATTCACCTGACAGGCTTGACTCATCAGCTAAACTGTTGGATAGACATGCAGTGTGAGGAGGTACAGCTAACAGAAGATGTGATTATTACAGTTAGAAATACACAGAGATCTGTATTAACAGCTAGAAATGTATGTTCTTTCTGTAAAGGATATACATTGGGTCATTTATCTTCTCCTGCAAAGGCAGGCTTCTGTGCAAAATGCTGAATAAGAAGAAAGACCTGAAGGATACATTGAACTCATACTATTTTGTGCCTGGGAGGGAATGCCACTGTGCTGGAGACGGGAGGTGGGGGTAGAGGGAACAAATACATCATACATAATTGATTCAACAAATGTCACCTCTTTCTATCTAGCAGCCTGTCCACAAAACACATGAAGGGAAAGTGAAGGCAGGAGGTGGGGGTGGGGAAGTGAAACATGGACACATTCCGCTTAGTGAAAAGAAAATCGAACCAAGACATTTTGTAAAGGCAGAAAAGGCTTTGATAATGAGAAAAGGGAATATTTACCAGGGTCACTGAATAAGAACCAAGAAATGAACCTGCTGCGGGGGTTTGGTTTTTTGTTTTTTTGTTAACACAAATGTTTTCCATTCTTTTTTTTAAAAAAAAAACCTATGATAAAGTAAAAATAATGTGCAACAAAACAAAAAATACATTTTTAAAAGAGCAGGTTTTTAGTACTAGTACTTTGTGTACACACAACCATTATTAGAACAGGAGCACCAAAGTCAGCAGCATCAACAAGATCCATAGGTGGATAGTAATGGTGTCATGGGGGGAAACTCATCATATATAGGACAAAGAGCTGAGTAAAAATCATCAGCCTTAAACAGACCTTGTCCCAGACTTGATAGATGTGTCATTTTTTTTACTATACAAGCTTGGCCATGAAAACCCACTGGATGACCTTGGGCAAGTCACACACTCTCAGCCCTCAGAAAGCCCTGTGATAGGGTTGCCTTAGGCTCGCCAAGTCAGAAATAACTTGAAGGCACACAACAACAATAACAACAAAGAGGCAAATCATGTCCCAGTAACTAATTAAATTATGCCATGCTAGATTTTTCTAGCAATTTCCCCTTACTCACTTTGTTGCTGTGTGCTTTCAAGTTGTTGCTGACTTATGGCGACCCTATGGTGACGCTATCACAGTGTTTTCTTAGCAAGATTTATTAGGGGGGTTGCCTTTGCCTTCCTCTGAGGCTGAGAGAGTATGATTTCCCCAAGGTCACCAGTGGGTTTCCATGGCTAAACAGGGATTCGAATCCTGGTCTCCAGAGTTATAGTCCAACTCTCAAACCCCTATGCCATGCTGGCTCCCTGACTCACTAGATTCTCCAATTAAATCTGAGATTTAAAAGATGTGCTTTAATGAATTAGGTTGTCAGAATTCATCTGGGTAATTTCTTTCCCCTGCTGTCTCAGAAGTACTGGGACTGGAGGAAATTTATCACATGGCTCTGTTGTTAGGCAAGCTAACCTATGTTCTTTCTTTGGGAAAACAGCAGGGAGGCAGAAGGGAAGGGTGAGAGCTTTCTGGACCCCAGTTTTGTGGAGCAGAAGAAGACCTGAGTTTGGGAAAGAAAGGGATGGGGGAGGGGAAGAATGGAGAAGAAGAAAAAAGTGAGCCTTGGAATAGATCTGGGATGGGGTGATTTGTTTGCTTAGCAGGAAGCCAAGACCCTTCTGACGAAAGGGAAGTGGTCTCCCACTAAAGGCCTGTATGAAAGGAAAGTTTTTTGGAGTATTTTGAGGGTGGGGGCTCACTTCAGTAACTTCTCCTCCTCTATTCCTCCCTCTATTGAGTTGGCTTTTCTTGTATATTATGTTATGTTATAATATGCAATCTGGTATAATATCATTTCATGTGAGCTGCAATGAATCCCTTTATAATCATCCTTACACAGTGCTATGCACTTGGATAATTACCGTAAGTGCAAAGTCTTCCTCAAACCCATCCCTGATTTCTCTCTCTCTCTCTCTCTCTCTCTCTCCTGCCCATTCTGCTTTCAACCTCATCCCTCCTTCTTCTCTACCTCCTCCTTTTTTTATATCCCCCTCCTTTTAATTATAGATTTAAGAAGGGTAAAGAGATGAGTGGGCTTTTTAGTCACCTGATCATTAAAACTGAAGATATCACAGATTGAATTTGAATCTCTGATGCAAAACAGCTGCACTGCCACTAATCTTTGCAGACAACAGTTCAAAACTGGAAATGGGGAGACAGAAAGGATGCAGTGATTTCAACTGTGTAGAAAATGTTCTATATGCACTTAGAGACTGAAAAATTTCAGATTAAGAATTCTCCACTTGATTCACTCACCAATCTTTGTAGCTATCCACTTATTCCTGTACATTTAGGAAATTGTTGACTTCCGACTGTATAAATCACCCCTTACTAACCTTTAACAAACAAAACACTTGAAGAACAAATGATGTCTATGTGTGGGCAGAGGTGAAAGAAAATATAGATGCAGATGAGTGACAAACTGAGCTGAAGAGGTTCTAAAATGAGGTCCCATGCTTTGGGACAGTCTTCTACAACCTGACAGTTTGCAAATGTGCTGAATTCCCACCATTCCTAGTCAACAGTCCTATTGTCTGGCAAATTCCAGATTGAAGGAAGACAATTTTGAAAGGAGGAAAGAACCCCCTTTGAAAGCCAATAACAGAATGTGCTCCCCTCAGCTCAACAATGACAACCTCCATGCCATTTCGACAAATCCCATGCTCTAACCCAACAACAGTGAGTTACCAAGTAAAAACTCAAATGATTTTAATTAATTGTATCTACAGCAGTGAGCTATTTTTCAGCTTTGAATATCCCAGATACCTCTACCCATGATTCAGAGACATAACAGGAACCACAACTGATGTGCATCAATGGCTGTCTCCCCCAGGAACTCGTCAGGCCCCAAGAAAGGTTGAGATGCTCACTGTGGAAGAATACTTCCTGTTCCCCTGAAAGGGACTGGATTCAGTGTCTCACTCCACCCTCTGAATCTAGAGTTTCAGATTTCACGGTTCTAGTACCCTTGCACCCATGCAAGATTTCTTCATCCTATTTTAAGCTCCCAACACATCAGATAAAAAGTAGATCTGGAAACAATAGAGATGCATGACTTTAAGGCCTCCCAAACTACCTGTGGCCAGCCTTACCATTAGACAGAGTGGGCAAACTGCCTTAGAAGGCAGATGCCAGAAAGCACCAATGGCAATCCCCTGGCTGTTCCACCTGAGCCTCCTGGCCATTCCCTTTTGCTTTGTGCCATATGTACAGACTGACTCTGGAGATGATCAGACGGGGCAAATATCCTGGGGCAGGAATGGAACAGGGGCAAGAAAGGGGCTCCCTTTTGGACGACATCAAGCCCCTCCATGATATTCCCATCCTGCCCCCATTCTGCTCCCAGGGTATTTATTCTATTCATGATGAAACATCGTGAATAGAACACCTTTCGGTTTTCTTCTGTGCCTGTCACAGAATCAGGGACGTGGGAAAAAGAGCCCTGTCCCTGTTCCGAGATGACAGGCATGGGGGAGGAGCTCCATGCCAATCACTTCCTGCCACGATCGGGACATCAAGGTAAGTGGAACCCTTCCCTCCCTCCCCAGGTTGCTTGTTTTATTTTTTTATTTATTTTTCTATTTATTTTCTTGATTTGACAGCTGGGGGGGGTATTTTGAATTTCCTTCATGCTTGTTCTCTTGCGAGAACGAGCAGGATTTCAGCTGGCCAGTCATAAAGGCAGCCTTTACAGAGGCTGCATTTACAGCTGGCCAGCAAGGAGTGAGGGAGCCTGTTCCTGCAGTGGAATGGAGGTAAGTGTGCAAACATTTACCTCCATTCCGTTGCAGGAATGGGATAGGAGGTGGTGGGGCAGTTAATGGGGCATTTTGGGCCCATCTGATAATGTCCTCTGACTACTCTCTGAAATTTTTAGTGATGGCTATCTCTGCCTGCACATAGATGGAAAATTTTAAGAAGCAATTCAGTTATAATTCTCACTTAGACCACTATTGTTACCAACAGACTTCTTCGACAGAAGCTGTCTCATATCCTTTCACCCATCCCCATCTACCTTGAACTTGTATTTGACACTAGACTCTCAGGATCCATTTCCTCCAGGACATATTCAGCACCCCACAGACTTACTGTTGGCCAAATAGATCAAAAGGCAACATGAGAATTTGCCTCAGGCAACAGATTTTGGATGCCATAAAAATTTGACTCAGTGGGAAGCAGGCAGAACTCACCCATGAAGCAAAATGCCGCCAGGATGTTCTCCTGCAGATTGTTGCAAATGAATGAAAGTTGTGCTGGAGAACTGCTCTACCATATCTTGAATTAATTACTAAGTGTGAGTTGCTCTTTACACACACACACACACACACACACACACACACAGATATTTAAAACCTCATATTTATCTATTGATGATCCCTTTCAATCAAAATATGCATGAATTGGCCTATTAATTTAAACAACTGATGAAGAAGAACACAGAAAGACAATCAGAGCACAAACACAAAATTCAAATAGGCAGATGGAAGTTCCATGAAAATCTGTTGCTCAAGTCCAGAACAATTATAAATGAAACTGGAATTTTGACACTAAGTTCTGTAGGCTCTAGAGAGGTTCACACAGCAACCTAGTCTAGCCCCTTGACCTAAGACCTCCCCCCCACTCCCCATTAACCCACACAACTCAAATGTCAATTTCAAGAGAGCAGACATGTCACAGTGAAGCTGTCTACACAGTAAATATGACTCAAGCTGTCAAGACAACACACACAGAAGAGAACAGACAACTTTGGACCTTCATATGCTTTTGGCCTACAATTCCTCAGCCTTAGCCAACAGCTAATGGTGAGGTATTCTGAGATTTAAGAACAAAAACATCTAAAAACCACAGCTGCCCATTCCTACTATATAAAAAGAAAACTAGACTCAGGAGCATTTGTCGGACTGACAGAGGGAGGCCTTCCTGATCCCAGGTTCTCCAATACATTATGACAGAAAAGCAAGATATACTTATTAAAGAAAGGTCATCTTCTAATCTGATACCTCACTAATGGGTACAGACTTGACTGTTGATATTTCTAGAACCAACTAAAGATATCTGTTCAATTATTTTGAATGGCTAAAAAATTGTTTCTTAAGTGAAAGTAGATGATAGCTGCTATTTAGATAACACTCTAAATTAGAGATAGCTAATATGTGGCCTTCTGCATGTATTTGGACTGCAACTTTCATAATTCCTCATCACTCACTATACAGCAGGGGTGTGCAATTGTGGAGGAGGCCATTTTTCACCTCTGCACCTCCTGGGGGATCATACTGACATGTCTATCATGGCCAGAAGTGACATCACATCACTTCTGGTTTCCTTTTTTGGCTGTCAACTGATTGGGAGCGGTTGGTTTTCAAGCTATATGGGAATCTTGTGGGGATGAGCTGTTTTTGCTGTTTTGTGGCTGCAAAGTTGCCTTAAGAATTTTTACATTTTTTTTGTATGGGTTCTTTGGGGGCCACAAAATGGAATGCCCCAGGCTACACTTTCCCCACTCCTGCATACTGACTAGTGCTGATGGCAGTTAAAGTCCAACCAAATCAGAAGAGTAAACCATTCCCCAACACCGACCTAAATGCTTAAACAGAGGCCTGAGAGGTTGTAGTTATAGGGTATGCTAGGTAATGAAGAAGAAACAAGTCTAAGCTTTGGAACTGAATTAAAGAGGAAAACCTGGAGGGCTCCCACTGGATGGTCTTTGCTGGGAGAAGGGGAGACTAATGCTGCTTTACAGACTAGTACTAAGCAATATGCTAGACTGCATGGCTGTGTACCTGCTCACTTCTTCTTTGCAAAAGAAACAGACTGAAAACCCCTACCACTCACCTTCCTCAAGAAAACAGCCACACTAGCAGCTGCCCTTGAAATTGCCTACCACTGTGTGAAGTGGGGAGCCACGTGCAAGTAAACACATATGATGGACCAAGGCCCTGAACATGCATGGAGTGCCTTTCTTCATTACAATCCAGTCGCGCCCATCTGAGATTATGGGGAATGCCTTCGAGGCACAGTTTTCATACAGACCAGAGCCTCTGCTCCTCTCCAGACAGATAGAATAGATATTTTAAAAATTTACCTGATGATGCCAAAGGTTGCTGTTGATTATTTTGCTTATGATCTCAATGAAACAAATGTTTGAGTGGCACCCTATATACTGGGAAGTATTCTAGACTAAACTAAATGGGATTTACTTCTGAGAAGACACTTACAGGACTATAATATATATAGTGTCTAGATCAAGGGGTGCCACTCTATTCTGCTTTGGTCAGGCCTCACCTAGAATACTGTGTCCAGTTCTGGCCACCATAATTCTAAAAGGATATTGACAAATTGGAGCGTGTCCAGAGGAAGGTGACTAAAATGGTGAAAGGTCTGGAAACCATGCCTTATGAGGAAAGACTTAGGGAGCTGGGTATGTTTAGCCTGGAAAAAAGATGGTTACGGGGCGATATAATAGCCCTGTTTAAGTATTTGAAGGGCTGTCACATTGAGGATGGATCAAGCTTGGTTTCTGCTGCTCCAGAGACTAGAACACAGAGCAATGGATGCAAGCTCCAAGAACAGAGATTCCACTCAACATTAGGAGGAACTTTCTGACAGTAAGAGTTGTTAGGCAGTGGAACATACTCCCTCGGAGCGTGGTTGGTCTCCTTCCTTGAAGGTCTTTAAACAGAGGCTGGATTGCCATCTGTCAGGGATGCTTTGATTGTTATTTCCTGTGTGGTAGTGGGTTGGACTGGATGGCCTTTGTGGTCTCTTCCAACTCTACAATTCTATGATTCTATGACTGTGCTCTTAGTGTTTTGCAAACAGAACTTTTTGGAGTTTTGCTGAATAAGAAGATGGATTTGCCTGCAGTGTAGTTAAGTCATAATAATTATGTGAGTATAAGCATATGCAAATTACCTCCATGTCCTCATTACTGCTAGATGAATGCTTGGGGCCATAGCTACCATTTAAAACATGATAGCTAATCAGATGCTTTAAAAATATATATTTTTTAATTCTATACATTATACTGGAAGATTATCATGGTCCTTAAGCAAACTCATTCTCAAAAAACAAAAAACAAAAATCAATGGCAAAATATTTTGTGCACAGAGGTAGAGAAGGCGAGCAGAGTACATTAATAAAAAATGCGGTTATACTATTATAGCTTGTGCAGTGCTCTGTTAATTGCACTCTGACAAGATTTATCTTGGAGAGAGGTATTCAGTCTTCACAAGCCAAACAGATCCAGAATGTATTTCATTGAGTTTCATGTTCACAACTTGTCAGAGAGTCAATTAATTCTTGCTAGGGACATTGCTCACAGAGAGGTCTTTCTGAATGTCACATCAAGGGCAGAAGCCCATGAAGACAAAATCCTTAAGTTAGAAGGTGAATTATGCCTTCATAATTCCTGTGTTAACCTTCTGTTCTTGTGTTAACCTTGGTAATGGCAATGGTTGCTCTTTCCCAAGGCACTCCCAACGGGACTGGTCCTAACTGGGGCAGCCAGAGCAGCCTCACACTTATTCTCCGAGCCACCTGGCCATTGCTCTCTCTATTAGGAAAAAGCAATATGTACCACACAGTCAATCCTGCATCCCCTAAAGTGATCTGCTGGCCTCAGGTGTGCTGGAGAACACTTTCTCGTGGCCATTGCTAAAGGAAGACAAAATTTCCAACCCAGTCAGCCTTTAAACATGCAGTGGAGGACATTCTAACCTTCACTGCAGATAGTAAAATCTCTGGTTAGCCTTCAAGTTGCCTGTCAATTTATGGCAGTCCCATGAATTTCATAGGATTTTCTTCGACAAGGATACTCAAGAGGTGGTTTTGCCAGTTCCTTCCTATGAAGAATAGTCTATAGTACCTGGCATTCATTGGCAGTCTCCCATCCAAGTACTAACCAGGGCTGATCCTGCTTAGCTTCTAAGATCAGATGGGATCTTGTGCCTTTATGGTTAACCTACTCGCTTGTTAATCTGAGTTGTGGGGGCAAGGGTAGCTCCTCCCCATGCAAGCATTAACCCTGGAGAAAGTAAATGGTCCCTGACTTCTCACAGGTGTAATGGGAAGGAATGAGCCTGTTTTGGCTACAAACTCTGTTAAGGAAACAGAATCAAGTCTGGTACCATTATATAGTCTAGTCTTGCAGTATGAAAGAATTCTTGGACAAGAGAAATTCTTAAAGCTATGGTCCAAAACCACTGATGGACTGAAGTAGGCTACAAAACTGGGGTGAAATTAAAAGAGGGAAAGACTGAAGATACTTTTTTTTGGAGGAAACACCAAGGAATGCTAAATTAAAACTCATCTCCGCCTGTAGCCTAGCTCAGTGGTTCTGAAATATTTGAAAGAAAATGGTGGCGTTCTTAGAAACAATTTGAACTTGTACAAATTCTCAGAACTGCTAAGATGTTTATCACATGTGACACTCTGGTAAGACAATTTCAGTTGTAAGGAGAATTGTGCAGTTAGTGACATCTACTGTGGCAGTGACGGTGACATGCCTTTTGGAGGCATAGTGAAGCAAATTCCTTTGCCTCTCCACCAGGATCTAAAGCAGAAAACATTCATAGTACAGTACATAGATTTTCCTTGGTTTTTTTCCAGGCTGTGAGGCCGTGTTCTGGAATAGTTTCTTTCTGACGTTTTGCCTGCATCTGTGGCTGGCATCTTCAGAGAATGGTTGGGTAGGAGTGTGTCTGGGGTTTATATGCTGTGAACCCCTGTAGGGAAGTATATGTAAATTTGTGTAATTGAATGGGTAATTTCTGGGTAAAGAAAAGCAAGGCTCGTTAGTGTCTGTTTGGCTGATGGTTGGTTGATGTGCCATTATCTGCTGGGAATCCCCATGTCCCTGGGTGGAATTCCTTTGTAAGTGTTGAGTTTTAATTCTATTGTATTTCAAAACTAGGAGCCAGATTTTGTTTACTTTTAAGGTTTCTTCTTTCCTGTTGAAGTTATCCAGGTGTTTGTGGATTTCAATAGCTTCTCTGTGCATTCTGACATGATAGTTATTGGCCTGGTCCAGAATTTCTGTGTTTTTAAATAACATTTTGTGTCCAGGTTGGTTTATAACATGTTCTGCTACTGCTGATTTTTCTGGCTGGCCCAGTCTGCAGTGTCTCTCATGTTCCTTGATTCGTCTTTGCACACTGCGTTTAGTGGTCCCTATGTAAACTTGTCCACAGCTGCATGGTAACCCACCCACTCAACACAATATTGTCCTGGTGGTATGAATCTGATAAGAGTCCAGAACAGCTCCTGAAGCTGTATGCTGAAAAGTGCCAGGCGGGGATTCATCTTGTACACCAGGATGGTGGAATCTTTTTTATTTTTAAAGTTCTATCAAGGGTCACATTCCCTCAGAAGATGCATCCACTATAGGCTGCTCTTTCAGATAACCATTCTGTTTCTCTCCCTCCCTTCTCACCCCCATGAGATGCACTCTTCCTCCCCTTCCAACAGACTGCTGGTGGATTGCTCTTCCCAGAAGTCTGAACTTTTGATTTGCAGAGGGCTTCTGAAATTAGGTAAGGGGCTGCATGCAATCCCAGCATTACTGTACCTCCCTCCCCACATGCCCCGGTCCAAACAGAGATCTGTAAGTAGCCAGTAACAGCAGTAGATGGGAGTGGGGCATGCAATATGAATACTGCAAGGTACAAATTGCTCAAAAAACTACTACTCTGCTGGCTAAAGGCATATTCCTTTTGATATTATCCTTACCTCAGCATCACCTTAATTTTGCATCCTCACTCCCACACAAGCTGGATATGACAGAGATCTATCAGTAATCACTACCTCCTCCTCTGCAAGGTCACCGTGAAACTCTGGACCATCCTTTCCTGATCGCCATCTATTCCTCATCTCTAAAATGAACATACTGAGTAACTTCCCTCGCCATGTTATTAAGATGAAGAAAATAAAAACTGATTCACATTGTACTGCACAAGTGTTCCATAAAAGATCATAAGTGCAATAAATATGGCTGAGCGGTTCAGGCAGCAGAAATCAGACAAAGAAGAATACCCCGTTTTAAAGCAACACAACCATTTTGATGTAGTCAATTGTTCAATGTCCTATTACAGGCAAGAAATGGGTTAACAGATAAGCATCCATTTGTTAGTACAAATGGTCATTTTCATGACAGAAAGAGAGGATTCCACATATAGGACAAGAGACCAGTTTTTTTCAGTATACCAATTGAGGAGAAAAGCATGTCAGAATTTGCAAGTAGTGCACAGTTATTTTGAAGCAGAGTGCAGTTATTCTGTTTAAATGTGAGGAATGCCAAGTGAAGCACTTGTGAAAATTAAAACTACAGTATATATTTGTATATACTGCATGATAAATCACAAGCACAGGAATTACGGCTCAGTATAAAATTCAGTCTCTTGACTAGAAACCAGCAGTCAAGGAATTATCTCACTATTCTGTCTTTCCTGCCCTTCCCACAGGTTCCTTTTTCATAATCCACTGCATATTCTACACTTTCTGTTTGGCTCTTCCTTTCCTTTAGTTTCTTCTCCACCCACAGCTTGGACCCACAGTTTCTCTTGTGCCTAGCGCCTGTGTGAAGTTCTCAATCAAACTGACAACTTTCCTTTACTGCAAACAAACAGGTATTTTTGGTCCCTAAGAAGCTGGAATGATAATGAACAACCTAAACTATCATACTCCGCACCGCCAGAGTATAATATAGATTATACTGGTGTAATTAGGGTCTCTCTTGGCACAATACCACCAAGCACTTGGCACACTGTCCCTAAATCCAGAGTTCTGTTTAAGCACAATGGCTAAAATCCACCAATAGATGTTCCTTATGTAAATTTGTCTATCTCTCTTTAAAGCCACCTAGACCAATGAACACAATCACATCTTGTGGCAGAAAAATTCCATAAGTTTATGTTTGATAAAGACACTGTTTAGACAGCTCAAAGTACTGTATACTACCAATTAATTTCATTAGGTGATCTCAAGTTCACAGGAAAAGAAGAAAAGTATCCTTTTCTCTACAGCATGTATTAATTTATGGACCTTGTGTATTTCTCTGGTTTCAGATTTTTTTATTAAACAAAACGATGTTCATATTTCAAGGAGCTTGCAGCTGAAATTCAATAGACTGAGCAAAAAAAAAAAGCAACAAGGGATGAATATGAGCAAATGTATGTACAATCAGGCCTTGTTTTAGTTACATTCCTATATTGTTGTAAGTCAAATTATGAGTATACTTCATTTTAAAATAAAGTTTCTGGCCAAAAGTCTAAAGAAAATGAGTTTTTCAGCAACGGAGAGGCTGGCCAGGGACAGGACCAGACTTCTATATTTTTCTCCTACTGTTCTTGGCAAAATAAAATCTCCATTTCATACTGTATCTTTTTAAGCTTTGTTACATTGTTATGGGTTCCTCAAGATACAGTACTATTTTTCTTCATTTCCATTTTGGTATTTGCATTGCTTTGCTTCCTCTTACTTAGGCTATGTCTATATCCTGAAGAGCTGGTGAATGTCAAAAGGTTCTTTTGAATTTGTGTCCCCTGGATATTATCAAGGGGGCAAGTTGCAAAGTTGTCTCTGGGGATCACCTCTAAAAGCAGTTCATTATAGATTTCAATATTTTTATTTACCATTTTATCACTTCAATGGCTCTGATAGATCTGAGGCTAAGAAAAATGGTTGAGGGATTAAATTTCAGTGACCGGTACATCTTTGCTTCTTCCCAGAAGTAGGAGAAGCCCAACAAAATATATAAAAATTAAAAATAGATTCAAACTTGAATAAACTATACATATGACCAACCAAATTCAGCTTTCCTAAATGTTAAATGCTGATATTAGAAGCAAATCACAAAACCGCAGGGTTAAATACTAGTCCAAGAATATGAGAAGAAGGAACTGGTAAAACCACCTCTGAGTATTTCTTGCCTAGGAAAACCCTATTAAATTCACCACAAGTCATCATAAGTCAACAGGCACACAAACACACAAGAATACTCTTGCAGCAGTGTGCTCCAAATTGTCTCTCGGTTTTGGCTTGCCCCTGGGCAAAGAGGGTGTCCATAAGGGGCTAAAGTAGATGCTCCCAATAAAGATTCTTCTCCTGCTATAATTCTAGGTTTCCCAATACTGTGGCTTCAATAAAGCCTCTTGTTGTCTGTCAAGGGCACTTAAGTAGAGATCTCTGAAGCTCTTTTGGAAGAATTTCATTGTTAAAAAGCTGATAATAGCTTCTTTGTTTCTTCCTCTAATGTCTTTGAATATTTGTTCTCAGCTTATCTTTTGTGTAAAGAATTTAGCATATATTTTTTTCTCTTTTGGAGGATGAGAGCTTGGGGAAGGAATATGGTTTATGGAAGCTGAAACAGTACAGCTGTTGACTCTAGATTAGGAAAATAATTTCCATCAACCCTGACCCCCAACATAGCCCATGGGGCAAGTACATTACTATGGCAGGTCCCAGAGTTATTTTTTATTTATTTGTTTGTTTGTTTGTTTGTTTATTATGTATTTATATCCTGCTCTTCAGCCACAAAGTCTATCATAGCAGCTTACACATTGAGGATGGAGCAAGCTTGTTTTCTGCTGCTCCAGAGACTAGAACACGGAACAATGGATGCAAGCTCCAGGAACAGAGATTCCACCTCAACATTAGGAGGAACTTTCTGACAGTAAGAGCTGTTCTGCAGTGGAACAGACTCCCTCGGAGAGTGGTGGGGTCTCTTTTCTTGGAGGTCTTTAAACAGAGGCTGGATGGCCATCTGTCAGGCATGCTTTGATTGTGTATTCCTGTATGGCAGGGGGTTGGACTGGATGGCCCTTGTGGTCTCTTCCAACTCTACAATTCTGTGATTCTATGAAATTGTTTAAGCAATAGCAATTTACACATCTACACTGCATTAAGCAGTTTCCAATGTGTGTTATCCAATTGCCCCCACAAGCCAGGTACTCATTTTACTGACCTACAAAAGAATGGAAGGCTGAGTGAACCTAGGGTCGAACTTGCAATGCTGTGCCTTGCAGTACTGGCATTTAATCACTGCATCACCAGGGCTCCCTAGAGTTCAGCAAACCTGGTTTTGTTGCCTGCCAGGGACTACGAATCAAGGCATGGGTAGGAAGCATCCAACAGACCACAATACATAACCAACGGGCTGCGTTCAGCTTAATGAAATGTTATGTGCAGCATGTTTTTCTACTAAAACAAACTTCCATTTCTGAGGAACACCAAGCTATTCCATTTTCTGAATTTCTCTGTTAAGTTTCCTCCCCACTAATAACGTTCTACTTGTCTCCAGGTTTTCAAAAGACAAAAGTACCAGCATGACTATTACACAATTATTACCTCATTTTTTGTGCATGTACACATATGTATGATAAGGATGGTGCCTGCAATGTTATTCCTCAAGAGTCTCAGGGATTCCACAAGGTGAAGCTAGGGTTGCCAAGTAACAGTTAAACAATGGAAATGGGTCCTATATCCTTAGCGTTTCTTACCAGTTACTAGAAAATCAAGAGGCAAGGCCTTCTACTTTCCCCTCAGACATATTACAGATATACCTAGGTGAAATGCAAGCTTTTGTGCTGAACTTTGCCCTAGGCCCTGCCCAAACCGCAATGGCCTACTCTCTGGCTTGTCACCCACACATGTGTGCTGGACTCCAACTCCAAACTCCACCCTGGTACCAGAGACTGTGATTGTAAAAGCTGGCAATTTTAGCTGATGTTGAAACCAGATATAGTAAGTTATCAGGTCAGGAATTATATTCTTCATTTGATGAACCATGATTCACTGGCCCACAAGTAACAAACTATATCCCATGGATATCTTACCACTTCTTCTCTACTTAGTTTCCAGGAAACTACTTTGGCTTTTCAAACCACAGTTTCCCATTGGTGACAAAATCTGAAAACTGCGGTATAATTAACTAAGATAGCTTTACTGAAGATGGGTTTGAAGAGATGGAAGTATGCAATGTCAGCATCTACAACAGGCAGCATTAGTTTGGGATGTAAGTCTTAGTTTATTTCATACTTGCACACAAGAAGGAAGACTTTCAAACATTTTCTTCTCTCTGGGTGAGATTAAAAGAGTTTTTGCAAATTTTCAATATTTTTCCACACTGGCACTTTTTTGCACTTTCATTCATGCACAATTTCTTTTCACAAAAAAAAGTGTACTTTTTACAAACACCACTGTTTTCTCCATAAAATAGTTGTTTTTGCTAAAAAAAATCTCATGATAGCTGGACTTTTTTTCCCCATTGGGGTGGCTCAATGAGTCAAGATACTCTTGTTGAAAAACCAGAACATTTGTAAAAAAAATTAATATATCTTTAGCATGAAGCCATGGGATTGTCCTCAAACAAATTCTAGGAACCCAGCCATCTACCTTTCCCCTGACCAATAGGATAACTGCCTTCTGCTTGTTGTATGATAATCTCTACCTCCCAGATTAAAGCATCAGTCATTGACTTCAGAGACTGGAGACCAGGGTGGAAAAAGTGTCCTACGTGTGGCCCTTAACACTGCATCTTGAAATCCTAAAACACCCCCAGGTGCCCCCTAAAGCCCACAACCCCCCCCCTTAATGTTTTGGCAAATATGGTCTAAAAATAGTTGTTTTTTAAAAGGCCAAACCACACAAACTGCCATGAAAATGTGACACTTTGGGTCCTCTTAGCTCCCAAACCTGACCACCCCCTAACTCCCCCCCCCCAACCTAGATGTATTTCAGCTGCTTTCTAGAACTGGAAGTGACTCAAACTTTGTAAAGGGGGGATGAGATGTAGGTCGGTAAATTGAGTACCCAGCTTGTGGGGGGCAATTAGCTAACACACATTGGAAACTGTTTAATGCAGTGTAGATGTGTAAATAGCTATTGCTTAAAACAATTTGTAAGCCACTCTGATAGCCTTGTGGCTGAAGAGCGGGGTATAAATAAATTAAAAAAAAAAGTAGCTGCTTCATGCAGCAGATTTTGAGTGTCACAGAAGGATGGCATATTGTTAATTATTTAGTTTGTTGTTGTATTGTATGTTTTGAGGATGAGAATTGGTGCTTGAGGGGTTTTTATCAGGTGCTAAAATAACTTGACTGACTTTGGGTGCTATATGCACTGAAATGAGCAGTTTGGGGGGAGGTTATCATTTGTTACTCCCGCTCAGACCACAAAATATCTTGTTGTTCCCACCACCCCGCATTGCAGAACTTCCCTTTTCAGGTCTAAATTAGAGCAAAGCCATCCCTGCGCCTAGCCCCGCATGTAACCAATACACGAAATGTTTCCTTTAACAAAACATTCCCAACCAACTGAATTAGAACCTTTAAATGAGGGTTGGGCAACTGTGGACCTCCAGATGTTTTTTGGACTGCAACTCCCATGATTCCTCATCATTGGTTATTTTGCCTAGGACTGACAGAAACTATACTCTAATACTTGACCACCTCTGCCTTAAATGAACAAGAACAAGCCAATGTGATTCTAGGCTGCATTAATAGGAGTATAGTGTCTAGATCAAGAGAAGTAATGGTACTACAGTTGCTCTATTCTGCTTTGGTCAGACCTCACCTGGAATACTGTGTCCAGTTCTGGGCACTACAATCCAGGAAGGATATTGAGAAGCTGAAACGGGTCCAGAGGAGAGTGACCAGGATGGTGGGAGGTCTGGAAGCCATGCCCTATGAGGAGCGGCTTAGGGAGCTGGGTATGTTTAGTATGAAGAAGAGAAGGTTAAGAGGCAACATGATACCATGTTTAAATATTTGAAGGGATGTCATCCTGCGGATGGAGCAAACTTGTTTTCTGTGGCTCCAGAGAGTAGGACACGGAGCAATGGGTTCAAACTACAGGAAAAGAGATTCCACCTAAACATTAGGAAGCACTTCCTGACATTACAAGCTGTTCAGCAGTGGAATGCACTGCCTCGGAGTCTGGTGGAGTCTCCTTCTTTGCAGGTCTTTAAACAGAGGCTGGATGGTCATCTGTTGGGAATGATTTGATTGTGTATTCCTGCATGGCAGGGGGTTGGACAGGATGGGCCTTGTGGTCTCTTCCAACTCTATGATTCTATGACTTGAGGCTCTCTCCCACATACTACTGTCATTTAAATCTCACCTTAAATGGGATAATTCTTGGAAGGAATGGCAGGGGAAGTGATATGGAGAGGGCAAGAAGTAATAAACCAACAAAAGAACTGTACAAATTGTTCCAAATCACAGAGAAATATTTCTGTGTCCTCCACTGTGAAATGGCTGCACAAGCAGAGAATACAGGTTGACTCACTCGGGGTTAAATTAAATGAGTGGCAGCAGCTTACAGCTCTGCAGAAGGGCCTGGAATGCATGCTTTACATGCAGAAGGTCTTAGATTAAATCTCTAATATTTTAAGATTTTTTAAAAAAATTTAGGGAACAGTGCTTGGAAAGTTCTCTGTCAGTCAACATAGTCAATAATGGGTTACATAGACAGGTAGTCCAACTTGGTTGTAAGGCAGCCTTAACCAACCTGGTATCCTCCAGATGTTTTGGACTACAGATCTCATCCTCCCCAACAGACACTGACAACACATTATGACAACTACTGTTTCCAATATCAGTGGGCATGTGAATCAGCTCTGGGTTTTAGTCCAGACTTTTAATGAGCTATCCAAAATGCTGAACCTATTTTGTAGATGAGTTTCATCACCTAGGATAGCTCCTTGAAGTTCAGACTAAAAACCAGGAGAGATTCACTGCCAACCATCATCAGAGCCACAACTGCTGCTGGCCATGCATCTGGAGGGTATCAAGTTAGGGAAGGCTGGCATAAAGTATTTTCATATGTATGACCTATAGATTATTTTTTTCTACTTTTCATTATTGCTCTTGCATCTTTAACAGCAGCCCAGAGCACACATATCTAGCAAGGAAATCTTCCCTTGTCACTGTGATGTCATTACATTAAGCTTCACTAATTTTATTCCTGTGTGTCAGGATGCTATTAAAAGTTACAGGAGTGAAGAAGGAAAGACAGTAACCCAACCATGCGTTCTACCTGAGCCACAGAACTTCTTCCCCTAGATGCCAAGTGCCTTCCCCCTATGGTGTACGGTTTATACAAAAAGGAAGCACCTGTTAATCACACTTCTTCATAGCCCTTGTGAGCATCCAGACATACAATCACTCAAGTCTTCCCCTTTTACAGGCACCCACAATGGTTCCCATAGCAAAATTCATCATATCTAAGTTGCATAGATTTGACAGCAACCCAGGCACTGAAGGATCCTCACAGATACTGCTTTACACTTCCCACTTCCTTGAGGGGTGGGAGGCTCCAGGCTCAGTCTTTCCAGGATCAGTTTCCATACTCATTATTTTATAGTAACTTTTGTAACCCATTACTTAATTTGCAAAAGCATAAGCTATACAGTACTAGTTCCTAAAGCAGATCTCATTCTCACATGCAACTATGATTGTCTGTTCTACCACTATCATTGCCCCCCTCACACACCCAGACCTGTGCAGGAAGAAAAACATTCCAGCTCTATGCATTTGGCTCTTGTTTGGGAGCTGTGTGTTGTATGGACCAGTCTATCAATTACCCATTAATGGGCATTAGTAGCAGGGCCAACCCCACCATCAGGCAGAGTGAGACAGCCAATAGATTTGGAGTATTATGAAAGGACAGAGATGTGTTAATTACTTAATTGTGTGCTACTGTGCTTTTACTGCCAGGGATGGGAAGAGGCATTTGTGGTATTTTCTGCTTCATGCTAAATTGGCATGCCTGGCTTGGGGTACTATGCATTTGGATGGTGTGATTTACTACTCTGCCCTAAGCAGCAAAATGTTTTGGGACAGCCTTGAGAGTGGGCAGAATCCTAAACAGGATAGCATATGACTTATAAAAAAAATTAATGGAATACTTTGATAAAAACTACTCCTGCTCTCATACACATACCCTGCCACATGCAATCACTTGCAGGAAACAAAACGATAGCCAGAGCTGATTTGTTTAAGCCCTTTTCGTTTATTTGCATTTCCTTCTTTGGCATACAGAAGCTGAACTTATCACAGCTTCTCCACTCCTACTTTACAAATGCATCCACCACACTGACAAAGCAGTCAGTTTTGTTCAAGGGATTGAAAAACACAAAGGCAGCCCTGTTAAAAAGGCCAGGAAATTATACAGCAGAGGCTTTCTACAAATCAGTAGCTGATTAGGTCTGCCATTTGTTACCTAGAAAACTTATATTTGAACACTAATGAGAAATGGCCCAAGCAGCAAAAGAAACAAGCATCCTTTCTGCCTGAATCTGAGTAGGATGGGAAGCAGAACATGGAATATGCTGAGAAACTGGCTAAAATTCACTGTCATGGTGTGGAGAAGCCATTTGATACACACCGGGTGGATCCACTCATTAACAGGAGCTCTTCAGGTTAAGTCCCCATGTAGCTGTACAAGCAACCCTTTGTCTCCTAATTATAAGGAAGCTGCAGCCAGTGTAATTAAGGAGTTATAATCCCAGGGAGATAGAAAAAGTCTGCAATGACACACACAGCGCTGTACTTCTAATTCCCATTTGCAAGCTATTGTTTCAGAGCAGAAGTACAGTATGAAGATGGGAAACCACTTACCTCTATCACTGTAGGGATTTGCCCTGTTTAACTGGCAAAGTTTACTATCTATAAGGCGGCATTCAATGTACGTAACCAGTTACTGCTGTTGTGGCCTTACTGATTTGTGTCACTTGTTTTGCCTCCTTCTTAAAGATAGTCTTAAGGCTACATACACAAGGCTTGTTTTTTTATCACAACCTTATTAACAGCTACTTGATTAAATGTTCCATAATTAAAATCACATTTCCAATGACCATACAAGGAAGGTTGACAAAGAGATCGATCACAGATTAGCAAAAGCATATAGCGCATTTGGAAGACTTTACAAAAGAGTCTGGAGTAATAAACACCTGAGGCAAAGCACAAAAATCAGTGTGTATAGAGCCATTGTACTGTCTATTCTCCTTTATGGATCTGAAACATGGGTCACCTATCGCCACCACCTACGACTCCTCAAACGCTTTCATCAGCGCTGTCTACGCACAATCCTAAATATACACTGGACTGACTATGTGACAAAAGTTGCTGTCCTTGAGCAAGCAGGGATCACCAGCATTGAGGCCATGATATTGAGAACACAGCTGCGCTGGGCAGGGCATGTTTCTAGGATGGAGGACCATCGCCTCCCCAAAATAGTACTCTACGGTGAACTCGCCACAGGTCAGCGTAAGAGGGGCACTCCAAAAAAAGACACAAGGATTCCCCGAAACAACATCTCAGGCTTGGCCAAATTGATCACCAACAATGGTCCGCCCTGGCCTCACATCGGGAGGCATGGAGACGCACTATCCACAATGCTGCAGCCTTATTTGAGAACTCACGACAAACAAGTCTTGAAGAGAAACAACAACGCAGAAAGAATCACAACCCAGAAACATCACCCAAGGAGACCTTCTGCTGTGCTTTCTGCAACCGGACTTGTTTATCTCAGATTGGCCTCTTTAGTCATCAGCGCACTTGCAGAAAGTGCGGGATGAGTCCTTCCTGAATCTTCGTTTGTGAAGAAAAGCCAGAGAGAGAGACAAGGAAGATGCACTCAACTGGAAATTATTTATGTATTATATACAAAGAGTTATCAGTATACTTAAATGTTTTTGGAGCTATGCAAAAAAAAAAAAAAAAAAAAGGCATTTCCCCACCCCAAGGAAGTTACCATTTTCAATTTCAACCATAAGAGACCAGACAGGGGGAAAGCAAAGCAACAAAGAAAGAGAAAAGGAAAGGAAGAGACTATTTCAGCTCTTCAAGTGTCACATAAGACTAAATGAGCAAGTGGACTAGTTACTTTGGTTGGCTTACAGCACTTATAATGTCTTGTTTAGTGAAGAGCCTAGATGGCTCTCTTAAATCATTGGATTGCTGTGCGGTCAGAAAAATGTGCAGCATGTTCCCATCACCTGTGAACCACTTACAAGTGGTGTAATGGAGAAAGCATGGGACTTTAGATAAATAGGGGCATTGACATTATCTTGGGCTCCCCTTTTCTCTCTAAATTTAGCTAAAATCCCCACAGTAGCTGGAGGGAAAATGGATTTTCCCAGCAACAATGGATTGTTCTGAGCTATGCTTGTTGTAATGCTAAAGTCCAGGCATTCCTACAGGCCAGAGTTCAAGCACCTTATATTCCTCACACTCACAGTTTATTCTATCTATCTGTCTATCTATCTATCCATCCATCCATCCTATATTTACCATGAAGAGCCAGTGTGGTATAGTGGTTTTAGTGCTGGAGTAGGACACCAGGATTTGAATCTCTGCTTGGCTATGGAAACCCAGTGGGTGATCTTGGGCAAGTCACAATCTCTCAACCTCAAAGAAAGGCAATGGCAAGCACTGTCTGAATAAATATGGCCCAGAAAACCCCATGACAGAGTTGCCTTAAAGTTGCTTTAAGTCAAAAATGGCACACAACAACAGTTTGTCATGACATGGGGACCAAAGCAGCAAGGGAATTTTAGAACACAACACACATTGTGGGGTCAGGGAGCCCACACAAAACAACACACACACACAGTTTGGACAATGGATCAAGACCAACCCAGGTAGAGAACGAGAGGTAATAGGACATGCTTAATAAGGGGAACAATGTTACAGGCCAGGCTTATTTTGGTTGCCAACTTTGAGGCCTGGCAACATATGGTACATACACAATATAACCTATAAAATATAACCAATAGAGTATAAGATACAATGCAGGAAGTATTAGAATGTGTGTATGTGCATGTTATTGGGAACAAAGAGACAGGCTAATGCTGGGCAGAACGCCAATTCAAAGGTGAACAAAGAGATTAGAACATCTGCATTTCTATAAACATTGAGATATGAACAGATTTGGCTGCTAATAATCCTCCTAGCAGTTGCAATGGCTGATATAATCTGATGGAAGGCAGTCAAAAGCCAAGATCCAGCTCTACACATTTTGTTTATATTATCTCCAACAGGATCCAGAGTGCTATTATATTAAGAACTCTGTTTTGATTGGATAACATAAACAAGGCACTGTTAGCACCTTGGTTTGAGTGGACAGCTGATAGCTGGATGGAGGCTAGGGAGAGAATAAAAGAAGCCAAGAAGAGACTAGAGTCAGACAGCTTCGGCAGTCTGCAACAGATGAAGAGGAGGGTATGATGCAGCCTCTGAGCTGCTGTTCCTGATAACTGATAAACTGCCCAGACATGCTGGTAAAGATAGACCATGCTGGTAAGACAGAGAAAGGGCTATGTTAAAATGGTTAATAGATGCCCATTAATATGCTTATAGATACAACTCACTCCCTGTTTATGTGTGATCAGTACCTGCAGCTTCACTTACCCATGATCGGGGTGGGGAAAGTCTCTCTAGACATCTGGAGGACCATAGAATCGCATTGGAGATGGTCTCTCTGGGTATTGGAAGGTCCTACAGTGTGAATTTATGGTCAACTTCCACTGGACATTGGCCATAGAGTCACACCAGATACCTAGAGAGGCATCCTCTCTGGACATTTTCTAGGTTCTCTGGTGTGATTTTATGCTATTTATGGCAGTTCACTATTATATGCAGTTTGACATATCTGCGGTGAGTTCAGGAACATATCCCCTGCAGATGGGGGGGGGCAACCTGAATATAACAGATGCTGTTAAATGTAACAATATTCAAGATTAACCCTTGAGTGCCTGTGTGTTCACAGATACCCATTTAAGATATATAGTTCAACAATAGATGATATGATATTCTTAATGGATAAATAACCTATAGTATATTGTTTACCAACTTAAACACCTCTATATATTAACTACTAAGAAACCTGTTAAAGAGACACAGAGAGACAGAGGTTCAGTCCTTATAAGAGTGTAACATTTTACTTGCTGTATTCTATAATGTGATGAATATACAATCCCTTACATGCAATGCAATGTAATGTACTGTGATAAAAGCTAAGCACCCAGACATTGACATGTCTGTGTTTTCCTAAGGGGATTGAATATGTTTGTTTGTCTATGATTGCATATAACTAAAGGGTTACCCAAGGGCCTGCCCATTCTCCCATATAAATATCCTGCAATTCTGAGAGTTCAAAACACTTAAGCAGAGTGCTAGTGTTAATTCTGCCTATCTGGTTTTCACATCACCAAAAGTTGGGAGCCCAGGCAGCCAGAAAGTGATACTGGGACCCCAGACAGAATCCAGATTAGCTGACAAATGGCAAAGGACCCTCAACCCATCAGTCTAAACAGATAGGGGAATCATGCCTGTTTCAGGAACCTCCGGTAGCTCACAACACTTGGGAAGCTGAGGACAGGAATCAAGCCCCTTCACTGGGACAAAGAAAGCTTGGAAAAGCTGTTTTGTGGGGGATTATGTTCTGGTTCAAGTTTTGACACACTCATTGACCATTGGTAGGGAGGGAGCAATTAACTCTGAGATCTCCTAGATAACAGCAGCTAGGGCAAGGGCAGTAAATCAAACAAGGTCACTGAGAGTGTTCCTGCCTGTAAGGGTCCATTTGCAAGGGAGACACACAGGAAAGAAGTCAAGCTAGTCCAAAATTCTGTGAGTCAAGCACGGTCCTGAGCCCGTCCAAGGGTTTGAGTCAGACAGGGTTGTTAGCCAGTCCAATGGTCAGGATCTCAGGCATCTAGAGCAGAAACATAGAATCATCAAGCCAGAGTTGGAAATCAGACAATTGTTCCAGCAGAAAACACAGAACTGTCTCTTAAATTGGCTGCAGCCAGCTGCCCATGATTACGAATGCTTCTCCTGATGTCTGGCAAGGAGTCTCATAGAACATCTTTGTTCTGCTCTGTTCTCTGTTTGCTGGGTCTGAGGGTTTGCAGGCTGTGCCTCCTCCTCCAATTGTTCCAGCTGTTCCAATGGTTCCTGCACTAGATGAGCTTCAGGTGAGTCCTGGCTCTGTGTCTCCTAGGGCTGGCATTCCACAGGATAAGCTTCAGGATTCTCCTCGTACCCAGAGTCTGAGTCCTGGCCAATGACAGGTTATATATGGATGATTATATATTCTTATTATGTGCCTGAATTATACCACAGCAGACCAAGTTTCTTTCCACAGCAACGTGTGCAGAATGCAGGGAGAGCTATTTTTAATGGTCCCTTTCCCCACTACCGGGAACTGAAGTCAGTAAGGCTAAGCGCTTTCTGTCAGGTCCATGTCTGTGCCATCATATAAACAGGTTCTTCCCTTCTGTTGTTTCCTCTACCCACAACTCCACCCTATTTAAGTTGTTCCACCAGTGTGTCTGAAGTATCAGCATATCTGTATTTGTATTGTATTATATCAACATATCTGTTATCGTAGTGGCATATTTTGCATTCCATCCATGTAACAGAGCTTCTAGCATATCCTATTGCCCCCTAACCAATATAACCCTGAATTCAAGATTGTTCTGTAAAACAAGTTTTCCCATTCTTTTAATAGATTTTTCCTTTCCTGCAACATCTCTCTTAATGCATCTTCTTCCAAACCTCTTTTTGTCTCAAGATTTAAATTTATTTTCATTTGCTGCTACTGGGTTCTTAAAGACTAGGCATACAGCTTGCACATTTTTAAAAACTTAAGTATTCATTTTTAATTTTCTTTTCTGCCAGAATCATCAGTTTTGCTGTGTTCCTGATATGAGGTGAATGAAAATGAGAACAAAGCAGAGAGAGAAGCTATATGGCTGCAAACTGTAAAACAGGCAAACTCTATTCAAAACTTTAGTATTTAGTAATACAGGGCACAAAACGCAACATTACATTATCTTCCCAAAACCTCTCTGAATCCAGTTGGGTTTGTGCAGAACTTCTCACTGGATTGTGCATATTTTTGTTATCTTCCACACCTCCTTTGTTTGTTTGTCTGTCTGTTTGTTTGTTTGTTATATCTACTGTATATCCTTGTTATCCTCCCATGAGCTCAGTGTATGTGTTTCTTCTCTCTCCCTATAAGGCAAATCCACTCAAGAGACAGTGACTAACCCAAAGTCACTCAGTGACTGCAGCTGATGCCCTGTTAGGGACATGCACAATCATGTATGTAAGCATTATGTAAGCATGTATTAGCATGTATATGTCCTATTTTCAGGCACTGAAGAGATTGGTATTCCATTTCTCCCTCCACAGCATCCAAAGCCTGCCTCTCCACCAACTTACTGAACAATCTCTGAAGGTCCCGCCACCACATGGCCATTCCCTTCTTTGTGGGTAGTGGGCAGGATCATTGAAGCATCTTCCTGTTGCTAGTCATGTCCAACTTAAGGTGACCCTAAGGCAAAGCTATCAAGGGTTTTCTTGGCAAGATTTGTTCAGAGTGGGTTTTGCCATTGCCTTCCTCTAAAGCTGAGAGTGCAACTTGTACAAGGCCACCCAGTAGGCTTACAAGGCTAAGCAGAGATTCTAACTCTGGTCTCCAAAGTCCTAATCCAACACCCAAACCACTACATCATGCTGGCTGTCATAGCCAGAAGCAAAATGATGACATCACCACTGAGATCCATTTGGGTCCGCTGATGTGTGTAGCTACAGTGGCATAGCCAGATGCTTTTGCTATCCTACCTACTTCCCACAAAGTATGTAATGCAAGTGCTTCAAAGGCTTTTCTGTAAGTCGGGGTGGTATATGGCTCAGCCTAGCATAGATACAACACACTATGGCAAGACACACAGGATTGCAGCCTGCTTGTGGCCCCAAGCCATTTCATAGCCCTTCCAAGTTCCTAAGTTCCCTCACCTCCTGCCATTGGAGTCACATGTTATTATTCACCCTCTCAACCAATAATGCACCTCCAAGCCTCTGGCCATTTTGTTATATTTGGGGTTCTTGGTGAGGGGGCTTCTTTTAGAGCCACACAGGGCTTTTTTCCCTAAGCAGCCAGTCCTCAGAGACTGGTTCCTAGAACATTTTCCAGGTGACATTCTAGACCTCAACACTCAAATGACAAATCCTGTAAGCCTAGGCCCCAGAACATCTCCTGAGAACATATGCTAGGACAGGTAAGGAGGTTATAAAAACAGTCCAAACCACAGCAAAATGACTATAAGTAACTTCTGGATATTTTGAGAGCACTATTGGCCATTTTGGAGGGAAGTTTTAAAAATCTGACTTCCAAAATTTGTGGTGGTAGAAGATAAAAATGGAGGAAGGCTCTTTGATAGTACTGAGAAGAAGAGACAACTCCTTCCATGTTATAGGTTGTAACAGGCAGGCTGTAGTAGTCATGCATATCTTATGCTCCAGTCAGCAAGTTGCCCAGGCACCAGGTGGTTGGACTGCAAGAGCTGTCAATTACTCAGTTCAGTCCAGGTCAGTCACAGGTCATCTAAGCTAGATGATGGGAGGAACAAGAGGTTGGTCATCAGCCAGTCCAGAAGTCATTACAGTAAATTAGTAATCCAAACAATCAAAGCCAGCAAGGAGCAAAATAGAGTCCTCAATTGTAGCCAGTCCAAAGGTCAGGAAAAACATGAATGCTGAAGGGCAGCATTTCCTATTTAACAGCTGCTGAGATCAGCATTTCTCTCTTCATCCCTCAGCAAAGGATGGGGGCATGTCTTCAGTGTTTTCAGGCTCTGCCACCTCCTGCTGGGGAGCAACCCCCCCCCGCACTATTATTCCACGTTAACTGCTAAGGCTGCCTCCTGTGTAATCCTGGGATTTGCAGTTTAGGGAGGGGCATTTAGCATTCTCAGCCAGAGAGCTCTTAGGCCTCACTAAAGTGCAAACTCCAGAATTCCACAGCAGTTAAAGTGGAATAATAGCACTATAACAGTGTGGTGTGATAAAAGATCGGAGAGACCTTCATTACCAAGAGTTACAGATTCCTGGCAATCTGCCTCTACCTCTTCCTCTGAATTGTCCAGAGGGTGATTTATGACAGTGCACACCAAAAGAAGTCATACTAAGGAGAGAGATAAGTGCATGAACTGTTTGGATGTTGGAAAATATAGTTTGCAATCCAATAAGTAGAAGTGTTTTGCTACTAAAAGGTTAACCGAGAAGCTATATGGGATGAGTTGATGTAATATCCTAATGTTTTCCTATTGGGCTTCTGGGAAAAGAGGGGTATATTATTATCTCCTTTGTTCTAGAAGCCACTAACACAACCTCATGGACCACGGAAGGGATAGCCCCCCCCCCCTTTTCTGGGAGTCCTGCTTTTTATTTTGTAACAATGTAGTTTTTACACAGTTTAAGTAGATTTAGCCTGTTTTGATTCTGTTTACATCAATCTGCCTGAAAAGCTCTCCAAGTGTGAGTAAAGATATGTTTTTGTACTTTTTAAACTAACTTTTGAGTCTTGAGTGGTTATTTTGCTAGTTAAACAACTAAAAAAGATAAAGGGTGTTTGGTTACATTTCTAAGCTATGGTTTTATATGTATGCTGAGAATCTTACGCTAATAAACTGCTGTGTTTATTTTTAACTGCTATATATAAGGGCTGTATTCTCCACTAACGTGTGAAATACAGTGTGTACAATTTGTCTTGGGCATAGCCAGATATTTTCAACAGGTTATTGGTCCCACAGACAATGTATACCTCCCAATATTGGAGATGTCATACTACAGATACTATGGACATGAAAGGGTTAGATTATTACGTACAAAGTACAGTCGTCCCTTCACATTCACGGGGGTTCCGTTCCGCGGACCCCCGCAAATGTGAAAAATCCGCGAATAACGACTCCCCTCCCCCCTCCCTCCCCAGGCCTTCGCGGGGCCTTGCTAGGCCCCGCTGAGGTCTCCCCGGCCCTTCCTCCCTCCCTCCCCAGGCCTTCGCGGGGCCTTGCTAGGCCCTGCTGAGGTCTCCCCGGCCCTTCCTCCCTCCCTCCCCAGGCCTTCGCGGGGCCTTGCTAGGCCCCGCGGAGGTCTCCCCGGCCCTTCCCCCCTCCCTCCCCAGGCCTTCGCGGGGCCTTGCTAGGCCCCGCGGAGGTCTCCTCGGCCCTCCCTCCCCCCCTCCCCAGGCCTTCGCGGGGCCTTGCTAGGCCCCGCGGAGGTCTCCCCGGCCCTCCCTCCCTCCCCACCCCTCCCCAGGCCTTCGCGGGGCCTCCGGAGGGCCTCCGGGGGTCCCGCGAAGGCCTCCCCACCCCTACCCAGGCCTTCGCGGGGCCTCCGGGGGTCCCGCGAAGGCCTCCCCACCCCTCCCCAAGCCTTCGTGGGGCCTCCGGAGGGCCTCCGGGGGTCCCACGAAGGCCTCCCCACCCCTCCCCAGGCCTTCGCGGGGCCTCCGGGGGTCCCGCGAAGGCCTCCCCACCCCTCCCCAAGCCTTCGCAGGGCCTCCGGAGGGCCCCCGGGGGTCCCGCGAAGGCCTCCCCACCCCTCCCCAGGCCTTCGCGGGGCCTCCGGAGGGCCTCCGGGCATCCTGCGAAGGCCTCCCCACCCCTCCCCAGGCCTTCATGGGGCCTACGGAGTGCCTCCGGGGGCCCCGTGGAGGCCTCCCCGGGCCTCCCCGCTCCCTCCAGGTCTTTCACGGGGCCTCTGGAGGCCCCATGTCACGGTTTTGGGGGGGCCCGGGGGGGCCCTCCCAAAACCGCGAATAACCAAAACCACGAATGTCAAGTTCGCGAATGTGGAGGGACAACTGTAGTCAGGAATACAGTATTATGTATAGCACAGGGACTAGGCCAAGCTGAACTCCCCATGCCATGCATATGCATAGCATTCCAGAGATAATAGTTCAGAAATACTCACAGATGGAAACTTAACTGAATGTCTCACCATCACCATCCCTGAAGCAGGGGGAGGTATTTCACTGTGGCTGTTATCTATTCCTGAGGCTTCTGGAAGCACAGGATGGAAAATGAAAACTTGTAGCTTTGTAACTCTACCCTGCCTTTCACACAAAGGCTGACAACATACAAGTATCTTAGGAACTGTAGCCCCCAAAGCATGTCGGTTATAGTTTTGAGAGCACCTGTGACAAAAGGAACATAGTTTTAATTGTCCTCTGTAGCCATTAATAGTAATTTGTGAAGTCAAAGGCTTTCATGGCCAGCATCCATAGATTTTCCTTGTTTTTTTTTCCGGGCTGTGAGGCCATGTTCTGCAATAGTTTCCTTCTGACGTTTCACCTGCATCTATGGCTGGCGTCTTCAGATAATGGTTGGGTAGGAGTGTGTGTGGAGTTTATATGCTGTGAATCCCTGTTGGGGAGTATATGTAAATTTGTGTAATTGAATGGTTTGTTTCTGGATATAGAAATGCAAGGCTCATTAGTGTCTGTTTGGCTAATGGTTGGTTGATGGGCCATTATCTGCTGGAAATCCTCCTGTCCCTGGGTGGAATTCCTTTGTAAGTCTTGAGTTTTGATTCTATTGTATTTCAAAACTGGGTGCCAGATTTTGTTTACTTTTAAGGTTTCTTCTTTCCTGTTGAAGTTGTCCAGGTGTTTGTGGATTACAATAGCTTCTCTGATTAGAACTAACTTTCTTAAGCCTGTCTATCATAATTTCAAACTGCAGTGGTTTGATTTCCATCTGCCAACTGAGCCGATTTAATAATGTCTCGTCTTCTGAGTCCATATCATAATCAGGTTGTTCATTGTCCAGATTGAAGGGTTGAGTATGAATGAACTGTTTTGGCAGTTTAAACTCTCCTTTGTATAGACAACTGTAATCGTTGACATTGGAGGACATGTCCGACCTCAGTGACTGCATCTCCATCAACCACGCCGTGCCACAGATGCCGACAGGCATGGAGAAAGAGTTGGAATCGGAACACCATTTGCAACGCCCTCTCTCAGCAAAACAAGTCTTCAGAGAAAAGAAAGAGAACATGGTTATTCCAGTTCCTGAAGCAGAAAGCAATGTCAACAATTACAGTCATCTATACAAAGGAGAGTTTAAACAGCCAAAACAGTTCTTTGTCTTGGAAAGATGTGACCAGTGGGGTGCCACAAGGTTTGGTCCTGGGCCCAGTGCTATTCAACATCTTTATCAATGACTTGGATGAGGGAATTAGGGGCATACTTATCAAGTTTGCAGATGACACCAAATTGGGAGGAGTAGCCAATACCCTAGAGGACAGGATCAAAATTCAAAATGATCTGGATAGACTGGAGAGCTGGGCCAAAGCTAACAAAATGAAATTCAATACGGAGAAGTGTAAGGTACTGCAGTTAGGGCGAAAAAATGAAATGCATCGATATAGGATGGGGGAGACCTGGCTGAATGAGACTACATGCGAAAGGGATCTAGGAGTCCTAGTAGACCACAAGTTGAACATGAGTCAACAGTGTGATGCGGCAGCTAAAAAGGCCAATGCGATTTTGGGCTGCACCAATAGAAGTATTGTGTCTAGATCAAGGGAAGTAATAGTGCCACTCTATTCTGCCTTGGTCAGACCTCACCTAGAATACTGTGTCCAGTTCTAGGCACCACAATTCAAAAAGGATATTGACAAATTGGAGTGTGTGCAAAGAAGGGTGACTAAAATGGTGAAAGGTCTGGAAATGATGCCTTATGAGGAGAGACTTAGGGAGCTGGGTATGTTTAGCCTGGAAAAAAGACGGTTAAGAGGCGATATGATAGCCCTGTTTAAGTATTTGAAGGGGTGTCACGTTGAGGATGGAGCAGGCTTGCTTTCCGCTGCTCCAGAGACTGGAACACGGAGCAATGGATGCAAGCTCCAGGAACAGAGATTCCACCTCAACATGAGGAGGAACTTTTTGACAGTAAGAGCTGTTCGGCAGTGGGACACACTCCTCGGAGCGTGGTGGGGTCTCCTTCCTTGGAGGTCTTTAAGCATAGGCTGGATGGCCATCTGTCGGGGATGCTTTGATCGTGATTTCTTGCGTGGCAGGGGGTTGGACTGGATGGTCTCTTCTAACTCTGCAATTCTATGATTCTATATTCAACCCTTCAATTTGGACAACGAACAACCTGATTATGATATGGACTCAGAAGATGTCGTCCCTCTCCTGTGATGCTCCCATTCTGCTCCTGTCCCCCCTCCCCCGGCTTCCTCTTATTCACGAGGTAAAGCCGTCAATAAGAAGCCCGTTCCACTATAATAACAGAATGACAGGCAAGTGAACAAATGCCCCGTTCTGCTGGCGAGATAGCATCATAACATGACATCAGCAGGAGGTCCGTGCCAAAGTCTTCCGGGTTCGATCGGGACATCCAGGTAAGTGACACCCTTCCCCCCCCCTCCCTGGGTTACTTGGGGTTTTATTTTCCTGTTTGGGGGGTTGGTTTTCTTTCGACGTTTGGTTGGGGTTTTATTTTTAAATTTCCTGTGTGATCATTCTCTCACGAGAACAGGTGGGATTTGGCTTCACTGTAGTAAAAGCAACTTTACGACAGCTGCATTTACTGCAGGGAAGCTAAGGGGAAGGGGAGCCGCTTCTCTCCCATTTTAAGGTGTTTGAAAAGGTTTTTTTAACTGTTACAGGGACAGGAGTGGGTTGGGTGGCGGGTAGTGGGACAGGCACAGTTTTAGGGACCCGTGTGATAATCTCCTATAACTGGTAAGTTTTATCTAAACAGCACCTAAAGATTTTTCCAGATGTAGCAGTACACAGACTTCTTGAGACATTCAGTGTTCTCTGCCTAAGAAAGGGGACTGTGGCTTCACAAAGGACTGAAACACCCTGGATCACGAGATACATTATTTTACTGCTGCTAATGGAGTTTAAATTTTACTGTACTTTTTCTCAGTCCCCACATGGCCAAGAACAGGAGTGGTTTCTGCCTGCACTGAGAACCCTCCAGAACAACTGAACTACAACACAAACAACATCTGATACAAAATGTAGGCCTGTGACTCTAACATTGTCACTTTTTTTATCCTGTAAGATTTTTTAAACAACGTTGCCAATGGAACATCAAAAGCTTGCATGATGTATTTTGTGCATTTTGGTTGACCAGTAAAGGTATCATTTTTGTGTGTGTGGAGTTTGGATGTTGTATATTTTGTTAACTGAGGTATACCTTCATATGGATACTCAGAAGTCCCACTGAATTCCATGCAGCTTATTCCCAGGTAAGTGGTAATAGAATTGTGGCATAATTTGGATCCAACTCAGTGTATTTTTTAAGGGAGTTTTAAAGCATAGCTACTTCTGTTATATCCCCTCCCCTCATAGGTTGGGGGGCTAATGAAGAGCTTAGTCTGAAAGCTATTTTCAGTGTTCCAGTCTCTTTGAGCACATGCAGGCATACAGGAGCTGACAGCTGACATGGTTTCTGAAATTCAGATAAAACCTCTTTTTTGTGATAAGTTCTCTGATAGTAGCTCCACATCTCACTTCCTCTTTAGCGCTTTTCCACACCTGAGTACACCTCTGTCATTCTTCCACATCTTAAAAGTGAACACTTGTTTTCAAACAACATACTTGATATGAGGACGTTTTGTCGCTAGGAGATTGTCATAAAATCAGGGTTTGCTTATGAGTGTGTTTTCCTGCTCAGCCAGAAACAACCACACAGAGAGGAAATGTTGCGGCTGGCTGTGAAATTGGATATGAGATTTAAAACTGCAGGAAAGAAACATCCATGTTAGTTCTGGTATTGATTTTGGCAGCTAGTGAACCAAGCATGCTCCATAAAAATAGAATAAGACACAAAGAGAATGGGATTGGTTTACCTCTAAGGGGATGCCAAAGCACATGGCTGGAGGCACAAACCCCATGTATGATGGCTGGAGCTGTTGCAAGGATTATTAATGGCACATGAGAATGGCTACTATGCCAAGAAGGATATGTCTGCGTAGTATAGTCTATTGCAAGGTGTCTGCCACAGGGATATTACTGCCCATGGGAAAATGGACAATTGCCTTTCATGCACTTCAAGAGAGAGAGAATGTCCCCACGATTGTTTTAGCAGACTGACCACCAAGGCACAACTGATGGTCACAGGCTACCTCAGCTCACAGCATTCCCCCTCCTCCCATTAATGGGGAAACATAACAGGACAATATTAAATGACAAGCAGTCTCCTCAGTCCTGTTTTGGTGGATTGCAAACATTTTCATATGTCCCCTTGATTATACACACATACTACTGTAGTTACAAATGTTGGATGTTGTTCCAGCATAGAAAAGGTTACAGTCTGCCAAGATTATCGTAGGACCAAAGAAGAAGAAAGATGTGCTGCGGTTCTATAGCCCTGCCACCGTTCTTTTTTATTTTATTAATTCTATTTTTCATCCTGTTCTTCCTCCAAGGAAACTAGTATATGAGATCCTATCCTTTATCCTTGTAACAGCCCTGTAAAGGAGATTAGATAAGGAACAGTAACAATCCCAAAATCACCCAGGATTCTCCCTAATTTAGGGATCTAACATTCTAACACCTCATCATTTTGGCTTTTATTTTTGCTCACTGGACTAAAAACCAGTTCTTACTATTGGGAATTTCCCCATCGTTTTCTCTTTTGCTTACAGCCAAGTATGCCATGTATCTTCTGTGATTCTACAAAAGTGTCAGGAGCCGAAAAGACTTTTTAATTGGGTTCAGAAGTTAGGATCCTGAGAATTTTAGCCTTCTTCATCTCTGTCCTACTGCCCCCACACACACATTTTAAGGCAAGTTTCTAGCCTGTGATTAAATATAGAAAGGTGAATATTTTCCTGCCACAGGCATGGACAACAGGGAAGACTTTGCTTATGGATAATTCTTACTGCTATACATCTGTTAGAAGTATAATGGTACTTTTTATGTCCATTTAAAAATTGGTACCCCTTCCAAAAGGGGTAGAAGTGATGGTATGGCAATGCTGTCCAAAATATCAAAAGGTACAGGGGGTTCAAAAGAATTCCAATTGCTAGGGGCAGAGCTTCAGTGCTCTCTACACTGTTCTCTGACTGTCCCCTTTAATTTTAACCCAAATGCAATCAACCTGTTTTCCATGCTTTACGTCATGGGTCTCATCACACATGTACACATCCTTGACATGCAATAGCAATAGCATTGATATTTATAAAATGGTTTTACAATTTGTTAGCTAATAATAATAATAATAATAATAATAATAATAATATTTTATTTCTATCCCGCCCCTCTGCAACGCAATCGGGGCGGCTTACAATATAAAAACTCCATAATCACAATACCCTAGCCCACCCACCTCTTAAAATAATATTAAATTATGAAGGATTAAAAACATACAATAATTAAAAATATATATAAATTAGAAGAAAAAAATTAAAACATACAATCACAGCCTAGAAAGGACAGCTGAGTCTTGGGCCGGGATAATTATTCAGGAAAGGCCTGCCGGAAAAGATCTGTCTTGACAGCTTTTTTAAAGCTGTCTAAGGTGGTAATAAGACAGATCTCGTCCGGCAGGCCATTCCATAATCTGGGAGCAGCAGCAGAGAAGGCCCTCTGGGAGGTCACCAACAGCCTTGTTTTCATAGGCTGTAACAGATTCCTCCCAGAGGACCGAAGTGTGCAGGGAGGGTCGTACGGGAGGAGGCGGTCCCGGAGGTAAGTTGGACCCAAGCCATGTAGGGCTTTAAAGGTCATAACCAAAACCTTGTACTGTGCCCGGAAACTAATAGGCAGCCAATGGAGAGCTTTTAGCACAGGTGTTATATGCTCTCTTCTGGAAACGCCAGAAATCAACCTGGCTGCCATGTTCTGGACTAGTTGAAGTTTCCGAGTCAAGCACAAGGGTAGCCCCATGTAGAGTGCATTACAGAAATCCAGACGGGAGGTTACCAGTGCATGTACCACAGTTTCGAGGTCCCTAGTTTCCAGGAAAGGGTGCAGCTGGTGTATCAGCCGAAGTTGATAACAGGCACTCCTGACCGTCACATTAACCTGATTAGTCATCTGGAGCGACGGGTCCAGGAGCACCCCCAGACTGTGAACACAATCCTTGGAGGAGAGTGTAGTTCCATCCAGGTTTGGAAGTTGTATTCCCAGACCTGGTTTTGTGCCTGTAACTGTTAGTACCTCCATTTTGTCTGGATTCAGTCTCAATTTGTTTTTCCTCATCCAGTCCATTACTGCTTTAAGACAATCATTGAGAGGAGAGACGCCATCTGAAGTCGAAGCTGATGACCGAGACATGGAGAAGTATATCTGGGTGTCATCAGCATACTGATGACACCACACTCCATGCCTCCAAATGATCTCTCCCAGCGGCTTCATATAGATGTTAAATAGCATCGGGGACAGGATGGCACCCTGAGGAACGCCACAGTTAAGCTCTATTCTAGTAGAGCAACTGTCCCCGAGCCTCACCCTCTGGGATCTGCCCAAGAGGAAGGAACGGAACCACTGCAAGGCAGTGCCTCCGATTCCTAACTCCCTCAGGCGATCCAAGAGGATGGAATGGTCTATTGTATCAAAGGCTGCTGAGAGCCCCCAACAAATTGCCCCCGACAAGCTGGGTACTCATTTTACTGACCTATGGAAGGACAGAAGGCTGAGTCAACCTTGAAGCCCTCTGAGATTGAATTCATAACCTTGTGGCTTACAATAGTGGCATTTAACCACTGCGCCACCAGGTCTCCCTTGTATAATGCTATTCCTCCTCCTTTTCTGTTTGGTATATTTCCTTGGAATAGTTATATCACTATATTACTACATTCCAATCATGAAAGTTATACCTATTAAATCATATTTGTCTTCCTGTATTAAGAGTTCAAGCTCATCCTGTTTATTTCTCATGCTCTATGCATTAATGTATAGACATCTAAGGTCATTCTCTCCTTGCTGTTGCTTTTTTCTGCATATTGGTGGATTCTTTTATTATTACCTCAATTCCCACTGTAACACTGAGACCATTATCGCCAGTTCATGGTGCCCCCTGCCCTCTGGAATACTGTCTCCCTTCCCCACATAACTCAGTTTAAAACTCTACTGCTCAGGTTTGAGAGAATCTAGCAAATATGTTTGTATCAACCACTGTGCTATGCAATTCGTCTCTTGCCAGAAGCCCTTCTTCATGAAAATGCAGTAGAATGGTATCATCTGTGGAACCAGCTGTTCACTTGTAGTATTTTTCTTCCTCTTCCTGGGCCATGTCCTTCAAAAGGAAGGAGTTGTGAAATAGCAACATGCATCCCAAGGTCCTTTAGCTCCCTTCCCAGAACCCCACAGGGGAAAGGATCTGGAAGTATTGAGAGTTTCCAGTTCTTTTTGTTTTGATGCTACTTGCATATTTCCAGGATGGTATCTATACTCTTTCTTGAAATACCTCAAATTTCACTCCCTCCCGATCCCATGTATTCTTCCTCCCACTGATTACATGTCACATCTAGACTCATGAAACATTTCAGAAACAGATTTTCACCAATTTCCACTTAGTCTTCTTTATTATTATTCAGGAGTTATAGTTAAAATGCTAAAGTGCTTTAGCAATATTACACTAGTTAAATATTTGAATAATTTTGGATCATTCCTCTTTTGGAATCATTCCTCTTTCATTTGCTTGATCTCTGTTGAAACTGTTGTTGTGTGCCTTCAAGTTGTTTACAACTAATGGTGAACCTATCACGGGGTTTTCTTGGCAAGATTTCCTCAGAGGAGGTTTGCCATTGCCTTCCACTGAGGCTAAGAGAGTGCGACTTGCTCAAGATCACCCAGTGGGTTTACATGGCTGACCAGAGATTTGAACTGTGGTCTCCAGAGTCCTAATCCAATATTCAAACCATTATGCCACTTTCTTGCAGGGGGCTGATGTGGGGTTAAGGGAGAATATTTTCTTCATGTTATATATAGTCTAGTTAACCTGCACTGATTCTTGTATTGGTATGAATATATTTACTCGGTTCTTTATCAGATCCCAGGAATAAAATCACTGCTGGTGTGGATCCATCCTGCCAGTTTGTCTCCAGATCATCTGAGATTTTTGGCAGGGGGGGGGATGTGATAATGCTACTCATACATTATCTAGTGGCTATGACCCAAACTACAGCCAGTGAACAAGGAGTTAATGTACCACTTAGGATGACAGAGGGTTATGTAAGAGCAGAGGAGATACTCTGCCAATCAAGCTTCATGTATGTATAGAAGTGCTAAGACATCTGGAACCTTTGGAGGACAGGGATATAAAAGTTTTACCACCTTTGTTCTCAGGGGCTGTTGATCTGTTCTTTCAAGCTCTCCTGTTGGGATGTTGACCATGTTACCCAAATTCCTGGGGTCCATGGGGACCCACTTCTGACACTCAAATTACAATATTACATTGGGGAATTTTAATTAGCTCAAAGATATGGCAGCGAGAGGTCAGGTAACTTTTAGGACATTTGCACCTGTGTTCACCAGTACTCACTGATGAGACTCCAAGCCAAAATGAAATAAAAATGGTTTCTAATGGAAAATAATCACAGAAACAATCACACATGTAGACATGCTCACAAGGCAACCACACAAGGCTAACAAAGAGTCAAGGCAGAAATACTGGGACAGAGGAATAGATTCAGGGAGTATGGGTTATATTTACCACTTTTATATTATATTTACATTATTTTATATTATATTTATATTTACCACTCTTGAAGAGCAGAGGTTCATGCAGCAGACTTGAAGCTGAGGGTGGTACAGCAGTCTGGCAGAGTGACAGTGTCCAACTGTAGCACACATGGCTATTATTTGAGGTCAACACAATACTTAGATGGGTTTCCCAGAGTTAAACAAAGGAAACTCAAGCTTCGTTGATTGTCAATAATGGTTGAAACATTAAGGTTGATGGGCTTATGGCAGCCTCCGTATTGTGAAGCGAAAAGGAGCAAGGGAAGGTATTTTGTGGATAATGTGGATTCCAGTCACAGTTTGTTTTGAAGTATGACTCACTGCTATGTGCATCCAGGGAAGAGTAGCATGTTCCACTTTAACTAATCTGACTAAGGGGCTTCACTTAATCCCATCCCAGGCATGTTTGTTGGGGAATTTTCATGACAACTTTGTTAGATCTTCGGGTGACCTTCATTTGAACCTACGTTTAGTTTGCCCTGGTCTACCTTAGACCTCGTGAACTGTACAATATTGCCAAATTATGAATTATTAGAGGGAGGGGGTACAAGGACAAGTAACAACCTCAGCATGAGAAAGGCTGGTAGAGACTGATCTCAAAAGGGTCACACTCCCACTTCCTTAGCCATGAGAAAATCTGAGAACAAAAGATCTAATTTTCTGTAAATGGGGAGGGACCATTTTAATTAGAGAACATCAGGGTTTATGTTTCCCCAGCTGTTATGTTTCCCTATCTGGTTGTCGATTCTAAGGGGTCTTTATAGTGCAATCAGTTTCTGTAACTTTGCAACTTTCTAAACTATGCCTGAAGAAGGATACTCCAAGAGAGGATACCCAGAAACCTGATGTAGTCCATCTTAGACTAAAACTTTTGTAAACTCTGTTAAACCTCAGAGTACTTTTGGCTACTCAGCAAACATACAGGTTCCGTTCTTCTCCAGGGGAAGAGAAGGGAAGGGAAAAGTGGTTTTACTTTGGGTTACTCATACCTCTGCCTACCACTGGGAAAGGTGCAGAAGGCAGCACTGGGAGGCATGTGGCTAGGAGCAGCAAGCTCATGTTTGGCTAGCTCTCTCTTCTTGGCCCAAATGCTTAGGACAAAGGAAAACCTGTCCAGGAAATAATGGTTGTGTTTACTAGCGACAGTTATATTAATTTAGTTCTGGGATAAAACAAACAGCCAAGTAGAGATACAGTTCATCTCAGAAAGTACTGGGTTAATTTAAACTGCCCTGGGAAGTAGAAATAAAAAGTCCTTGTAATGCCAGGAGTTCTCAGGAAATACTTTAGGATGAAGAAAAAAAATGTGGATCTCCAAATTGTACAGGAACAAAACCTGGAACTTTCAGACCTCTTTTTCTTGTCTGGAAGGGCTCATAGTCCCTTGAAATAGGGTGCAAGGTTGTATCTTGCTGTTTTATTTGTTCCCATGTGAATCAGAAGGGGTAATGGTCAGTTGGCTTAATGATCCTTGCCAGCCTCTGTGTTGCATCATGTTCTTCACCCCTGGTAGATAGCACACCTCTCAAGACATCTTATCAGACTTACACACCACTGCTATTGTTCCTCCCAGCTGAGAATCACCTACCACCACCATCATGCATCTCATTTTCCTCTTAAAACTGTCACAAACTCTTCCACCCACAGAACCCTCCAAAGTTACTTCCATGCTTTCTGAGGACTAAGGCTTTTGTCCATGTTTTTGTGCCTCATAATTGTTGATTAAGGGGAGATCTTGGAACTGACTGTGTAGTTCCAAACTTACACCATAGTTCCTGACAGTTTTGCTTCTGTGTCACATTCTTCCACTTGTATCTGTCACTTGTGTTTGAGAATTGTCCCCCTTCCTAGAGGGTTCCCCCCCCCATGTGTTGCCCTTCAAGGAGAATCTGTCTTGCTCTTTCCAGAAGCATTTCATCCTCCCTGATAAGTTAAAATTTAGATATATAGGCCTCAAGCTGCCACACCTTCTGTTCCAGCAGGGCAAACAGCTTGCACTTAGTGCAAGTATAGCCCATTTACATCATCTGGTAAGAAAACAAACATGGATCATGGGTTTCTGCAACAACTTGCTCACCATCCAGGTTCATTTGTCCTATATAGGCAGTAGCACAGTGTTCCAGGCCTTCCCTTCAAACTCCCCTCTGGAACAGAATAGAATAGAATAAAATCATAGAGTTGGAAGAGACCACAACGGCCATCTAGTCCAACCCCCTGCCCTGCAGGGATATACAGTCAAAGCTTTCCCAACAGATGGCCATCCAGCCTCTGTTTAAAAACCTCCAAAGAAGGAGACTCCACCACACTCCGAGGCAGCATATTCTACTGCTAAACAGCTCTTACTGTCATGAAGTTCTTCCTAATGTTTAGGCAGAACCTCTTCTCCTGTAGTTTGAGTCCATTGTTCCATGTCCTAGTCTCTGGAGCAGCAGAAAATAAGTTTGCTCCATCCTCAATATGACATCCCTTCAAAAATTTAAACATGACTATCATGTCACCTCTTAATCTTCTCTTCTCCAGGCTAAACATACCCAGCTTCCTAAGCTGCTCCTCAGAGGGCATAACTTCCAGACCAACATATAATGCCTGTTTTCCTCTTCCTGTTCACCAAGCTCCAGAGACTGAGGGAGCAGCTATGTAGAGCTTGTGGCTGCTAGCTCTGTCCCCAACCAAGTCCGTGACTCACTTCCTCTCCACACAAGCTCCACCCTCTTAAACTGTGTGGTCATGGTCCAAAACACACACAAGCAAGCCTCCAAAGAGCTCAGCCAAACAATCACCTTTAAACCCCACCCCCCCAACACAAGTTTGTCTTATTCTCAGGTGCACAGTTGTAAACAATGTCCCTAAATTTTAATCACTTGCCATGTAACAAACTAAAAACTATCAGGACAAGGTAGTACAATGTACTGGGACAAAAACTATACATATCCTGTGTCTTTTTTCAGTGAACCAAGATGCTGCAAAGCAAAAAGTGATGTACTCTAGTTCTCAGTATGTTCACTCCATAATGGGAAAATTTAAATTTCTTCCATGGGGAGACTCTGGGATTCTCTCACCCTAACCACCCTACCTCTCGTGCTAATAGTCAGTCCATTGGAATTCTCATTGATGTCAGAATATACCCTACAACACACATAATGCATTGGTTTTTCTTCCAGTTCATGAAGGACCGGAGAGGTCTTAATAACTTTTTTAAAAAATGGAACCTACATCTTCAGACTCATATAACTAATGAGGGAATGTTGGGAAGTAGCAGCAGAGGAAGATTTTTTTCCATTCTGTTTTTCTTGTGAATTTCCCAGGGACATTTAGCACAGAAGTGCTGGGCAAGATGCATCTTTCATCTGATCCCAACAGCCATTTTCAAATGTTTCTCGTTAACAATTAAGTCAAGCCTCACAACATATTATTACTACAGTACATGTTCTCATTCATACATGTATGTGAACACATATTTAGAAACTTAACACAGAAATATTAAACTCTTTTGTAAAGGCATGTCATGCACACAGTAGATTATGTAATGTACTTAGATAAAGTGAGGAAACTAGCTCAAAAACAAAAGTAAAGAATGACACGTTCAATTTTTATTGTATCACAAATATTTACTGATGCATGTTTACTTGTCCCTTATTTTTATTCATTTTTTCTGATGCATTTTTAATTTATATATGTTAATGTTTGAATTATAACTTCTATATTTATTCCACATTTTTTGTAAGCTACCCTAAACATTTATTTTTCACGGAAAAGACAAATATAATTTTAATAAATAATTTTGTTTATTTAAAGGAAACATTGATTAATATATCACACCTTAAAAATGGATTGGCAGGCTATTTTAAAAATCAGTGATACAGTAAGAGAAGACAAAGAGAGGTAAGCTTTGCTAAATAAGGAGTGAACAGGTTACTAAAAAAGATGACAAGGTGGTAGGAGGCCTAACACAAGGGCACCTTAAATTTCAGTGGCAGTGGGTGGACCACACAGGGGTCAGAATGGACAGATTTAGAACAATAACAAGAGAAGGAGAAAGAAAAATTCAGTCAGAGCAGTTATATTTACATGAGAACACACAGGGCTTTACTTCCCATTTCAAAGCCAGTTGGAAACTGACAAAGAACTACAATGATGATTCAAGTGTCTGGATATCAATACGGTACACCTTACATGCTGGCTGGGAAATTCTGTGAGTTGCAATCCAAAATAAAGAAATTTTCTAATCTTTGGTTTTTCATTCTCATGCAAACAATAGGCTACAGAGGGGGCAACAGCAGGTTGAGCCCTCCATAGTGAAGGATGCAGTTCAAAAAAGAAAATTATATGCAGAGATAAATAAAGCAAAGCTCTTTCTTGGCCCATGGCTAACCTGAGGACAATCAACATAAAAAGAACCAAGAGGACTAAGGGAAGAAATCAATTTACAGAAGCTAGCTAAGTGTTGGATATACCTACCTCAAGATCCCACAAAAGCATAAACCAATGCCTTCATCTTTCAGCTTAACTACAGAAAAGGAAAACTGATTAAAGCCAATCATTCTTGACAGTCACATGGCTTACTCTCATTGTGAGACACTACAATATCCCATAGTTCAAACAGAATATGCTATGAGACTAGCAGCCAAACTCTCACTGTGAATGGACAGTACTGCTGAAATAGAGTGTAAATGCAACAAATGCCAAATCTATCGGGTTATGCAAGGCAGAAAAGAACTACAAAGAAGCTCTAGTCCTGCAAATTTGCTTTTCTCGGTCCCAGAGAGAGGGACTGGAGTTGCACTTGGAGAAAATCATGAGAAACCTGTAATGTACCAAGCAAATCCCAGGAGGTTCTTAGAGTCACGTTAAATAAATAAATAAAATCCGCAGAGCATCCTAGCATGTCGAGTTATATGGAAGATTTTCTCTAAGAAATATCTCAACGGGAACTAAATTCAATAGCTAGTATGGAGTTCAAGCAAGGGGAGGACTTGGGACATGCTCAAGATTAGGTAAAACAAACATCATGCTACCTACAATGAATACAAGCCTTCCAAAGATTCTTAGAATCTTTTGGCTGATTAAGCATGACAAAAGCAAGACTTAATCAGAACAAACAGGTTAAGGTTCCCAGAACAAAGGAGAAGTGTACTGAGGTGATGCTCTAACTTATTGATTTGTTTGAATTTTAAACGCTTAGCACTGGAACTTATTTCCTACCAAGGCTTCAAAGTGGCCAATTTATAGTTTATCTTGTGCCTTGCTTTGACTACGGAAGTGACTTACAACAGCTCAAAACTCTATTTGGAGGTTTCATTTTTTATCTGCTCACTTGAGAGCATCTCCTCCTATTGATGGAGATACCATAGGGCCCATGACACAGAACAGGTCATGAACTTTAATCATAATAAAGACAAGATGGTTGACATACCACGCTTAGGATTCTTTTGTTCCTAGCTGCCATGAATCTCTTACCAATGCATTCTTCTCTGGAACAAAAGACACAGCAGGCATATTGGACAAGATGCTAGGGAAAGGCCAAAACAATACACACGTAGAAGCCATCATCATTTAACTTCTTAGGAACAACCAACCCCCATTAAGGAACCAGCACTCATTTAAAAGTGGTTTGCATATGAAAACTCCCTGGTGGATTGGGCCTGAGGTTTCCTCCTCCTTCCTTGACAAACATTACAAATTCCTACTCTGGCCCTCATTGTGGCATAAAGGTGACCTTAGGTTCTCAAAAGCTGTGTCAGCAGAGAATAAGTGCTCCCAGGTTCTATCAAGCTGATAAGGTTTGAAGTGTGGACAAGCAGCAAAATGGATGTCATCACAGACGCTCATCATCAAAAGGTTGGGCCCCAGGTGATGAACTAACCACAGGAACTATAAACACAACAGTGTAGAAGAATTGCTGTTATCTCCATCAGCAGATGTACTACCTCTCTCTCTCTCTCTCTGGCTTTTCTTCGCAAACGAAGATTCAGGAAGGACTCATCACATGCTTTCTGCAAGCGTACTGATGACTAAAAAGGCCAATCCAAGATAAACAAATCCGGTTGCAAAAAGCACAGCAGAAGGTCTCCTTGGGTGATGTTTTTGGGTTTTGATTCTTTCTGCGTTGTCGTTTCTCTTCAAGACTTGTTCGGCGTGAGTTCTCAAATAAGGCTGCAGCATTGTGGATAGTGTGTCTCCATGCCTCCCGATGTGAGGCCAGGGCGGACCATTGTTGGTGATCAATTTGGCCGAGCCTGAGATGTTGTTTCAGGGAGTCCTTGTATCACTTTTTTGGAGCGCCCCTCTTACACTGACCCCTGGTGAGTTCACTGTAGAGTACTATTTTGGGGAGGTGATGGTTCTCCGTCCTAGAAATGTGCCCTGCCCAGTGCAGCTGTGTTCTCAATATCATGGCCTCAATACTGGTGATCCCTGCTTGCTCAAGGATAGCAACATTCGTCACATAGTCAGTCCAGTGTATATTTAGGATTGTGTGTATACAGCGCTGATGAAAGCGTTCGAGGAGTCGTAGGTGGTGGCGATAGGTGACCCATGTTTCAGACCCATAAAGGAGAATAGACAGTAGGTTCTAATCCATACTGAACCAGGCGATGGTCTTCTATCCTAGAAACGTGCCCAGTGCAGCTGTGTTCTCAATATCATGGCCTCAATGCTGGTGATCCCTGCTTCCTCAAGGACAGCAATGAAATCAAGGATATTCAAGGTATCCTTTTTCAATATTTATGCAGTAATCCTGTCCTATCACTGCCACCCCCGCTTTTAAATGATTTGCACGTTATTTTTCTTTTAATCATTAATAGTTCAGGGAATTTATACCGTGATCCAGAAAGAAGACTTCTGTAGTTTTCTCCTCTTTTATTATTCAAAGAAAAAGACATAATAAAAAAAAATCAAAATCTTTGCAGGGAGAAAAATAATGAAATGATAGGTCAGAAAGAGGTTCCAGAACACAATAAGAAGAAGGGTATTCTGCATGCATTCAAAGTCACACCAGGTTTGGATGTTTAGTTTTGTTTTTATCATGACTTTCCATATTCCAGGGTTAAGCTGTAGCATGCAAAAGAGGTTCTGACTGAGGTCAAACCCTGCTTCAAATGAATCCATCATTCCATTACAGAAATGGAATGATGGGTCAATTCACAGCTTAGCCCATGAATATAAAGGAATGCCGGTGTAACGGAAGGGGCACTGGAGCATAATGACACAAGGATGACATCATCTGAAAGGGAAGCCTTTTTGCAATATCCTGTCATCCCTGTGATGGATTAAATTGGTCGTCTGATAATCTCCTAGGTCTGTGACTAAATGGGTGAAGTTGAAGACAACGTATGGAGAGAACTCTTGCAATTCCTATTGGGCCATATCGTCTTTGTAAAGATGTTTCTTATTCCTAAACTGTTCTTTTTAGTTCAGACCATCCCTCTACTCCCACCCCATTCATATTTCAAAACATGGCAATCCTAAATCAACTCCTTTATTTTCAGAAAACACAGGTCCAGGTTCTCCAACCATAGCTGCTTTGCCAGCTCAGGAAACAGAGGCCTAGCCATTTCCAATGTTGAATTTTTATTTATTTGTTTGTTTGTTTGTTTGTTTTTGCATTGTTTCAGCTAACTCAGGTCTCCTACCTAATTCACTGTTTCCCAACGAACACATGGACGAACCTGGAATTAGCATCAGCTGCCTCTCCTGAGGCTTCTACCAGAGAAATCAAGGAGATCTATAATCCTTTCTTCTAGTCTTCTTTACTTGTTTGGAGACTGTGGAAAGATTTATTGGCACCTGAACCCTCCCCTATTAGACCCCTTTTGGCCCATCCATAGTTGGAATTTCCCATAAATTCCATCAACATCAGGAGTGGTCAACTAAAGGTTTATACACAATCTGAGATCTTTTTGTGAAAGGCAAACCCAAAACTGAAACACAAATAGTTGAGCAACTTAACGATGTACAACCTGGCTGGCTGCAACCTCACCAAGTCACAACCTTCCTTACATGCTTGATGAGACAAGGGGCACTTCCCTGCCCTTTAACAATGTTTGAGCCTCTTTGTACTTCATCCACTATCTATTCCAAGGGAATCATTACAAAATTGTAGGGCTGGCTTATGGAAATCAAATATGGAAGTGGCTCCACATATAAGAGAGGATGGGAATTGGATCTACAGGTAGATATCCCAGACCCCACTTGGTGGAGTATCTGGTTCTCTATACCTTTCAGATCTACTTCTGCCCTCCTCCAGGAATGTTCTCTGAAACTTATATTTAAGTGGTACCTCACACCTGTGAGACTAACCAGAATTACAAAATGAAATTCTGTCTATCATCACATATGGATTGAATGACCCCAGGTGAAACAATTTTGGTTTACTGTACTAAATACACTTTTGGAACTCGCTATTCCAAAAAAAAAAAAAAGATTTTTGCCCAGCTCTCATCCTCTTGATTTTCCTGGGAGAAAACAAAAGCTTGAAACATAAGAAACTGCTAACATTCTTTCTGGCGGGCTTAAGGAGTGAGGTGGAAAATGGAGAGCCTAATGATAGATAATTGGTGGACCTGGGTTTGGGATGCTTTATTTATGGAAAATTGGCAATGTCACTTAGAAGAAGGCAAGAACTTAATCATTCCTATAAATTCATAGAGAAATGGTTCTCTTTCTTAACCTACTACGTAATGTCAATATTGACTCCACACAACTGGTACCACTGACTCACCACTTGAATCTTTGGCAAGATGTATTATCATAGACTATTCAGGACAATGCCATCTAGATGAATCATATGCAGGACAATACATCAGCCTCTTTTCTGTTTGTTTGTTTTCTGAATCAGCATCGCATCCTCAGTTTTAATTTTTACGTTTGCTGTTGTTTATTTGTTTTGTTTGTATGAATTTATCAATAAAAAAATTGTGGTTTTTTTTTTAAGAAAAAAATAAGACAAAAGGAAACTACCGTGGTCTATATTTGATGCATACATTTAAGAAGTGGTCAAACTTCCAAACATTAATCACGTTAATCTGTATTCACTTAATGATTGCTCCCTAGTCACCTGTGAGTTTCACTGCTGTGAGAAGATTTGAATCTGTATATCCTTGTTCCAAGTCCAGTACCCTATCCATTATACCCATTGCAGGTTTGAGACAAGGAGGCTCAATGTGACTGTGACTGATACTGTGATTATGATGGTATCTGACAGGCTAAAGTACTGTTCTTTCCTCCTCCATTTTGCAGCTTCAGTTGGTTCATTAGAAGGAAGCAGCAGGGCAAAGACCACAAATCTACCAGGTCCAATTCTAGATGATCGGACAATGACAATTAACTTGTACTGGCTATAGCAAGACTTGAGTAGGGGCAGGGATACACACAGAGTGGTTCTGTCACCTATGCCCAGTTCACCCACCCTTCATTTCCTCTGGCCTCGCCATGTTGAGCAGCAAGGTTTGAATAGGAGTTCAACTTGAATGTGGAGAGTTCTAGTCATGTTCATGTACTATTTAACACCTGAACTAGGGTTTTGTCAAGATAGGCAGGCACAGGCAGAGTCTGAGCTAACAAGAAGTTACTGTGGTGGAGCTTGTACCTGCAAGACTTTGACTTTGATCTTCAGCATGTTGCAGGCACCTCCAACACAGTTGCTGACTCTCTCTCATGCAAGGGACTGGGAGGAGGGGAGGGAGGGGCACTGTTGCATACTGTCTTGCTCATGATTTAACTGTACTGTTTTGATTTGCATGCATGTTTACCTCTTTTTACTTTAGCTAACAGGTGGAAATCCCAGCCGGTTTGGCTTTACTTTCAGTGTTCCAGACCATCTGAGATTTGGGGGGCATGTCATGAGGGAGTGACTGCAACTCCAATCATGGAGCCAGAACACATCTGCCAGAACTACATTTCCCATCATCTGTAAATTTCCATTCCCTGATCGTCAAACAGAAGTAATACAGGGGCTCTGAGGGTGAGGGGGTGGATCCTCATTTGCTAAGCATTACATCACATTACCTGACCGGAGAGCCAATCAGATTGGGCAATACAGAGCCAATCAGATTTGGCTAATGGAATTTTGAGAACCTGCAGTCTTTGTTTGCAGACACATGGCTCAGGGGGTCACCAAAAATGCCACATGGCTGAGAGTCATCAAAGAGACATGATCATGAGGTCTGAAGGAGCAGATCACTTTATATAACTCTGGATTCCATCATCAGAGACTACCTAGGCTGGCTTTTTGATAAGCCTGAGGCCTAGCCATCCCAGTGGGACACAGACTGATGCTGATGAAGCTTTTAAATGTGAGTGAAACTTTTCTTAGATTAGGAAAATGTGTTTAGCTAGTTGTGTTAGCTTATATGATTTATTTTAGCCTTGACTGAACATAGTCTATACATCATTATATTCTCTGTAACTCTTAAGTTGGGACCTGGAGAGAAATGCCTTCTCTCCATGATACTATTTTTGCTCATTGCTTATTTGATTAAATTTAAAAAATAAAGCCTTTTCTGTTTTTCCTACTAAAGCCTGAGTCCACGCACCTTGTAAAGTCATACCTATCTTGTCTCTTCTCTGGGGATAGAGAAGGGGGTTTGGGAATCCTTAACAGAGTGAATAGTTCACTGGTTAACCAGAGAACTGTCCCAGTTTCCCACTGAACTGGGTTCTAAGTGAAGAGCAGTGGGTGGTGGCGGCTACCAGAGAGACATAGTTCCAAGTGATTTCTAGGTTAAAAGAACCCCTAAAAGTGTGTCTCAGATTGTACAAACACACGAGCCTTTCCTCCCAACTCTGGACTGGGTGAATGCCAGAGAGAAGGAGGGAGGGCCGGCGTGATAGTTGGCATTTGGGTTAATATGCAAAATGATAGTGAGTCATTGCAGGTACTAAAACCTTAAGGATATTTTCACAGAAATGTCAAATTTTATAAAATTCCAGACCTTTACCTAAAAAAAGAAAACTCTGAAGAATGCTAATGATACCAGTGATATCCAAATTCTTGCAGATTAATTTTAAGGGGCCCATTTTGAGTATTAGATTGACCAAATTCCAAGCTTCTGAATTTTGTTCTTTTTCTTCCACCTCCTTAAGTCCTTAAATCCAAGTGCATGCATGCTTAGGAGCACAGGGTGGGGGGCAGATTGCACTCAGGGAATATAAATTAAGATTTGTACAACAAGGTCACCTGGGAGAATATCTAAAACCTCAAATTCTTTTTTGCTCAAGTGGAAATGGGTGGCTGCCATGGCTGCAGTGTCATGGTTCCATGTTCCTGGGCCAAAGTGAGGATTTGGTTGCCAGCTGTACAATGATTAGGGTTGTTCCTCTACAGAGCCATTGGCACTAAAGTGTGCCTGATCATTTGTCAAGGAGCATGGCAAGGATTGTAGAGGCTTCTTTGGCATTCATTTGCATGACAGAACTTTAAACTACATGAGACAGACTGTGGGGGAAGATTATTGCACTGGCAGTCATCAAAGAGCTTTCCTCAATCTTATTTCAGTTTGTAAATACAGAAAATTATATTACCAGTTGGCTGTAATATAAACAGGGCTCTGTGTGTTTTCTGTGTGCTTAGGGAGGAAAAAATATGTGCCAAAAAAACCTTAAGTTCCGCGACTATGGAGATTATCAGAAAGGAACGAAAAAAGTGTTCCTGTCCCACAATCTCCACCCCTGCCCCTGTCCCACCCCTGCCATGCCACAATCACCCTCCCCACTGCACTTCCCTCCTCTCCCGTCATTCTGGCAGCCCAGGAGTGAATGGAGGTCTAACCGAGCTCCCTTCACTTCCTGGATCGAAATCCTGTGGATTCTCGCGAGAAGATGAACTGTGAGAAATTCAAAAAGAAAAAGAACATGAAAAACTGACAGCAAGCACAAAAATACACTTTGAAAGGTAGAAGTAATCCAGGGAGGGTCATAAAAAGTGTGTCACTTACCTGGATGTCCCAATCTCACCTGGAAGTGTTCTGGCAGGGACCTTCCATTGACACTGGGATCTCGCCAGCATATTTCGCACCTTTTCACTCACAGGAAAATCCATGACAGGAACAGAACGTGGGATCTATTGATGGCTTCTACCATCAGTAAAAAGCAGCGCTGGTGGAATGGCAGCAGAACAGTTGCATAACAAGAGGGGAACGACGACGTCTGAGAAGGGAGCCCTTTTGCAATCTCCTGGCATTCGTGTAATGCCACTTTTAACACATCTGATAATCTCCTATGTGTAGATGATAAATGTAGCAAATGTGGGCACATTTTTGCTTATTTTGCACAAATATGCTCCCACTAGTCCTGAGGAAGGAGTTAAAATGTAAGTTGCTGAAGCCTCGTCTCCTAATCCTGACCACTCAGTGGTCTGCCTACTTTCACCTCCCATTTCTTAACTTCCAAAATTTTACCTGTATACTTTGCAGCCCTATCTTCATAAACATAAGAGACATAAACTTGCTTTTAAAAAAAAAAACCTATGAAATGGTCAGGAAACCCAGTTTTGCACCTAACACCACACCCCGTACACACACAATTGGAAAATACAAGCAGAACTGAATTTAGACAGCCTGACTGTAGCAGCTGGTATGGTGATAATTGAGCAGGGTCCTTGCTTGCTTAGGGACGTGCAGCATTATGAATTGGTGCCTGAATGTTCTTTATTACTTTTCCCTGCCCTATCCCTTTTCCTTTTTTTTTCTTTTTTCTTTCTTTCTTTCATTTCTTTTCTTTTTTCTTTCTTTTTTTTGCCATGTTTTTCTAGACGGTAAGTCTGAAGGCAGGAATTATCTTGTTGTTCTTGATCCATAAGCTTTTCTGGGAGCCATTCCAGTTGAACCGTGAAGGATAAAACTTGGAAATAACTATAACTACTATTTGAGAAGAGAATAATATGTAAGTTTATTGTAAGACATGGCAAATTACCCCTTTCTCCATCATAAAAGACCATGGTGCATGCCAAAAGGGTTTGCTAACCTTCCCACTTTAATCCTGTTGAAAATTACTCTTCCCAATGTTTCTATTTGCCCTAGGTTCACACCTAGGAGAAATTTAGCACCTAATACCACATACCTAATATTAGCTGGCAAGTGGCTTGATCCTTTAAGATCCTCCTAGAAGAACAATCTAGAATTTAAAGATAATATGAATAGATTCACACTAATTAAGTCTAATTAACCAAGAGCCAAAAGAACTCTGCACTGAAGCCATGGACATTGTGAGGGAAGACTGCAAAGCCAAAAAGAAAGGAAAACTTTAATGGATGGCAAATGAAACTGTTCAAGCAGTTAAGAAAAGATGAGAAACAAAAGTAAAAGGGGACAGAAATAGGGTCAGAATACTGAACACAACTGTCCAATGATTTGTGTGAAGGGATAAAGAGAACTACTATAACAATCAATGCAGAGAAATAGAAGATGACAACAAAAAAGGTAGAACAAGAGACCTCTTGCATAAGATCTGAAAATCAAAGGGAAATTTAAACCAAGAGTGGGGATGCTATTGACCAGCATGATCAAAAAAATATAAAAAGACGATGGAAACAATACACTGAGGAATTATATAACAGAGATGAAAGGAAGACAGATTCATTCAAGAAAGAACCACCTGAAAATTTTAGAACATGAGGTGGAAGCTGCATTTAAAGCACTTGGGAGAAAGGAACAGATGGGATACCAACAGAGATGTTTCAAGCTACAGAAACAGAAACTACTCTAGTTAAAACTAAAATCTGTCGACTAATATGGAAAAAAAAAAGAATGGTCTACAGATTAGAAACACTCAATATACATTCCAATACCCCCCAAAAAACAAGACACCAGGGATTACAGCAACCATAGGACCATTACATTAATGTCCCACATAAGCAAAGTGGTGGTCAAAATTCTACAACTAAGAGTTTTACTAAATATGGAGTGAGAAATGCCAGATGTCCAAGTTGGGTTCATGAATGGAAGAGGCACTAGAGATCATATTGCAAACATACATTGGATAATGGAACTCACCAAAGAATTTCAAAAGAAAATCAACCTGCGTTTTATACATTAGAGCAAAACTATTGATTGTGTCAATCATGAAAAACGATGGCTCACTCTTAAAGAAATGGGTGTGCCACAACATTTGATTGTCCTGATACATAACCTATACTCAGGACAAGATGCTATAGGCAGGACAGAATACAGAGAAACAGAATGGTTTCCAGATGGTAAGGAGGTCAGGCAAGGCTGCATTTTATCACTCTATCTGTTTAATTTGTACACTAAATGTATCATATGTAAAGCAGGATTAGGCTTTGAGGAAGAAGGGGTGAAAATTAGAGGAAGGAACATCAGCAATTTAAGATATACATATGACACCATACAACTAGCAGAAAATAGCAAAGATTTGGAACGATTACTGGGAAAAGTCAAGGAAGAAAGGTTTATAGTTAAAGGGCTTGTCTACACAGAGGGGGGAAATGGATAGGCACTAGGACGTGTCAATTTTTCTGAATTTAAAAATTAAAAACTTAGGGTGCTTAAAAGTTGCAGCTTGACTAGAGAATTTAAAACATGTTTTTATTAAATTGATATAATTTGGTTTTGCTTGGTAAATGAGCATGTAGAAATGGCGTTATTTTTCTACATTTTTATGCTATTTCCAATCTTACATAAGATTCAAGACAGCTGGGAGCAGGCTAAGAATATATCACTTGGTAGGGGAAAGCTAGAAACCAAAGAGGCTTTCACATTAAAACTTGACAAGCTTTTTGACATCCTTAACTGCAAGTGCAAAATTGTGCTTTGTTGTGAAGCAGGCTGTGCTACAGACTGCAAAAAGGAAGCTCATATTCAATGTATATGGGTACAGAGTTTAAGATCCCTGTGAATGAATGTCCTTTCATTAGGAGTGTAAGGGTCAGAGAGACAAGACTGGTTCTATTGGACCATATCAGATTGGTCTGCCAGATTTGCCTGAACATAACAGACAAATCAAAAGGCAGAAACAGCAAGAAGATGAGAGGAGAAGACTTTCTGAATATAAGCAGAGGAGTAAGCCGGATGTTTCAATATCATCAAATTAAGTAATTTTCTCCATTGATGATGAAGAAGAAATGACTTACCCTTAAGATGGAAAAGATGAACGTTACGGAATTTCATCAGAACTAGCTATACCCAGTGTAACACCGTTATCTGCATATATAAAACACTTTTGTATGAGTCTATGTTTCCATTCCCATTCTGCTGATTGGCTACTTAGGAAACATGTCAAGAGTACGATCATTTGATGCATTAAGATATAACCTTTCAAATGAACTATGATGGCTAATTTCATGCTGAGAGTCCCTCCGCCACCACCATGCACCACCATACACACAGGCACATAGACACGCACACAATGGTACACACACACACACCACCCATGCCAGGATACAAGAGCCCCACCATCACCATGCAGCCACAATTAAACATGCACATACTATACAACACACACATCATAGTATACACACACACACACACACACACACACCACATGCACCAGGACATGAGAGCTCCTCTGCCACTGCCATGTAATCGCACATACACACACAAACACCACACTAAACACATACACACACCATGCTACACACGTACACATACCATGTGCAGCAGGATGCAAGAGCTCCTCTGCCACCGGCATGCAACCACGCATACACACAGCACACACACACACACCACGCATGTCAGGATGCGAAAGCCCCTCTGCCATCACCATGCAATCACACAAACACCCCCACGCTACACACACACCCTATGCTACACACACACATAAACCACACATGGCAGGATGCGAGAGCCCCACTACCGCCATGTTTAGAAAGGACTTGAAGTTTTCCACATGTTTCCACCCCAAGGCCCTGCTGGCCCAGTGGTTAAATGCCAGTACTGCAAGTCACCACATTGCAAGTTCAATTCCAGAGGGCTCAAAGGTTCACTCAGCCTTCCATCCTTTCATAGGTTGGTAAAATGAGTACCCAACTTGTGGGGGCAATTAGCTAATACACATTGAAAACTGCTTAATGCAGTGTAGATGTGTAAAATTGCTGTTGCTTAACAATTTGTAAGCTGCTCTGATAGCCTTTGTGGCTGAAGAGCAGGGTATAAATATCTAAAAAAAAGATGAAGGAACTCCTTGAGAAAGTCCCAGGGCACAGGTACAGACAGCGCCCAGGGCCGAAAAGGCCCAAGGGGCCAGGCAGCACAGAAAGGCCCAAAGCCTCAGACCCCAGGCAGCACAGAAAAGCCCTGGGCAGCACAGAAAGGACCCAGATGCCAGACAGCACAGAAAGGCCCAAAGCCCCCAGCTCCAGGCAGGACAGAAAGGTCCCAGGCTCCAGACCTCACAGAAAGGCTCCACACAGAAAGGCCCCAGGCTGCACAGAAAGGCCCCAGACCTAAAACATCTACAGGAGAACTGAAACAAGAAATTAAGGAAGTTAACCAGAGACTGGATCTCCTTGAGAAACAACAAGAAATTCAACGTAAGAGCATAGAAGAACAATCTATTCAATTCGAAAAATGGCAATTAAAATTGATTGATCTACAGAATAGAGAACGTTGTGTAAAGCTTAGAATTCATGGATTTCCAGAATTGCCCAGAGAAAATCCAATAATTTTGAAAGAAAAAGTTTTGGAATGGATTAAAACATTGACTAAAGGTATTACATGGGAACCAGCAGATATAGAACAAATTCATCGGGCAACCTTTAAAAAAGGAGGACTGATTCCAAGAGATATTGTCATGAAATGTGCGAGTTATTACAAGAAGGATCTTCTAATGAAAGCAATAAAAGGAATGTCTGATCCATTGAAATATAAATCGACCCCAGTGGAAATTTATAACAATCTCTGCCCAGAAACAATCCAGTGGAGAAGAAGCGTCAGACCATGCATAATTGTGTTAAAGAAAGCTGGGATTACCTATGGATGGGGATATCCAGGGTTTTTTTAATTTCAATGGGCGGGGAAATTTTACAATAACTTCACTACAACAGGGAATAGATTCATTGCAAGAATTGAATCTGGAATCTAAAGAAGACCGAGAAGGAGAGCAGCAGCAACAACAAGAAGAAGAACAACGTGCAACTGCAGGAGCTGTGAAGCCATGAATACAAAAGAGGACACTTTATTTGGGGGAATATTTTTTTTTTTAAAAAAAACTGAAAATAAAAAAAGAGATGGGATATATTAAATATATTTTGAAAGGGCCAATGGGTGGGGATTCACTGCTGCTTTAATACCGGAGGCTCCTTTCCCTCACCCCTAAGGGTTCGAGAGAACCACGTTTAAAGTAAATTACCTTAAGGGATTGAAGGGGGACAATTTGTGTATGTGGGGAGGGAGGGGGGATATGGGGAAAATTTATGGGAGGGGTGTGTGTGTAGAGTTTGTTGGGGATGAAGGGTGTAAATGTGTCACAATAAAGGACCATAAAAGAAGAATTAAACCATTATTATGGTTAACAGAATAAGAATCACAATATTAAATGTCAAAAGGGTGGGAAACGTGTTGAAAAGGAAAAGAGTTGAAGCTTTGTTAAATAGGGATAAAGCAGATATAATATTTTTCCAGGAAACACATCAAGTAAAAGAAGGGGCCAATGAATTAAGATTAAGATGGTCAATGATTTATGAGAAAGCATATGGGACTTCTAAAGCAAGGGGGTAGCAACGATAATATCAAAAAATGTTTAATGTTTTAAAGGCAAAAAAGGATGAAAAAGGAAGATAATTAAATTTGCAGGGAGTGATGGGAGGAGAAGAGTATACACTAGTGAATATATATTCACCAAATGAAAAACAAGTAGAATTTTATGGAAAAATGTTGAAAGAAATGGAAACCATACAGAAAGGTGTAATAGTAATGGCAGGAGATTTTAATATGGTAATGGATAAATGTAGGGATAAATCTAATCCCACCACGGTGGAAAGATATAATAACATAACAGGTTTAAATAAAATTATGAAAAGAAAAGGGTTAAAAGAAGTCTGGAGAACATTAAAACAAGATGAAACAAAATTTACGTATTACTCACCTGTGCATAAAAATTATTCTAGAATAGATATGTTTTTCGTATCTAATAATTTTCTTTCAAGGGTACTAAATTCAGACATTGGCATTATTAAAGTAACGGATCATGCATTAGTCAATATGGATATTATAATTTTAAAAGATTATAAAGAAGCAAAGAGATGGAGGTTGGATGTAAACATTCTTAATTACCAAAACATTGTCAACAAGATTGGGAAAGAATGGCAAGAAATATGGGATATTAATAATATGGGACAATGTTCTCATGCTGTACTTTGGGATATGATGAAAGCGGTAACGAGAGGAACCTGTATTGGAGAAGCACATATTTTTAAAAAGCAAAAGGAAAATAATGTGAAGAGACTAGAACTGGAAATAAAAGAATTAGAGAAACAATATATAGAGTTTAGAGATAAACAAAATTATATACAACTACAAGCAAAACAACGTGAATTGGAAAAAATAGAAATAGATGAAGTCCAAATAAATTTGATATATTTAAAAAGGGAATTCTTTGAATATAGTAATAAGAATTCAAAAATGCTGGCCAGATTGGCACAATCTAAAAAAGAGAGGAGTATGATAGGAGCAATTAAAGATAAAACAGGGAAAAGTTGGAATTTGATGAAAGATAAAATAAAAATATTTCAAGAATTTTATAGAGAATTATATTCAACAGGGGGAAATCCCAGGGGAAAGATTAGGGAGTATATTGGGAAATATTCTAAAGCAAGAATACTAGAAGAAGATAGGGACGAAATGGAAAAGTTAATTACAGAGGCAGAAATTGCAGAGGCTATTGATCAATTGAAGGGTGGGAAATCACCTGGATTGGATGGATTGGGATCAGAATATTATAAAACCCTTAAAAAATATTAATACCTAAATTGAAGGTGTTATATAATAAAATAATAGAAGGAGATAAGATCCCAGCATCATGGGAACAGGCTTTAATAGTTTTAATTCCAAAACCCGAGAAAGATGCAACAGATCCAGGATCCATATAGGCTTATTTCTTTAATAAATCAAGACGCTAAGATATTGACAGCAATAATGGCAAGAAGGATGAATAACTTCATATCTAAATATATTAAAAGAGATAAATGTGGTTTTATAGCAGGTAGACAAATGTCGAGCCTGACTGGAAGGGTACTTAATATAATAGATAAAATACAAAAAAGTAATTTGAAAGCAGGAATATTAGCCTTGGATATTTTCAAGGCCTTTGATTGTGTGGAATGGTCAGCATTAAAAATGATAATAGAAGCGATGGGATTTGGTAAAAGATTTAAAGGATTGATAAATCAACTATACACACAAAATACAGCTTGGGTAGTAGTGAACGATGGAATGACTGAACAAATTTAGTTATCCTGAGGCACTAGGTAGGGATGCCTTCTTTCTCCAATTTTGTTTGACATAGTAATAGAAATATTAGGAAATGTTATTAGATAGGATTAGTTGGAATTGGTAATAAAAGGAAGAATAAAATAAGTCTGTTTGCAGACGACACTTTATTAACGATTGAAAATCCCTTAGAGAAAATGAATAGAATAGAAACAATTTAAAAGAATTTGGAGAAATGACAGGTTTGCAAATAAACTGGAATAAATCAGAGATGATGTTGTTTAATTATAGCAGGGAAGAGGAACAAGAATTTATGAGGAGTAAAAAAATTAATATTAGAGTAAAAGACTCAATTAAATATCTAGGAATTATTATAACTAAGAATTTAAAAGATTTAGAGGAAAAATATATTAAAATGTTACAAGAGGTTAAAAGAAAATTAGAGGAATTTAGGAAAATAAAATTGTCATGGTTTGGTAGAATAGCAATTGTTAAATATTACCCAAAATTAATTTTTTATTTAGGATGTTACCAATTAAGATAAGGGAACGAGAGTTAAAGAACTGGCAAACTATAATTAATAATTACTGTAATGGAGATAGGAAAGCGAGGGTTAATAAAAAAAGATGGTCCAAAATCAGAAAAAGGGAGGATTATGTCTCCCTAATTTAAAATAATATTATATAGCAAACCAGATTAGATATGTTATAGAAGCAATAACGCAAAAAGGGGAATTAGATTGGTTAGAAACAGATATGTCAGAAATAGAGTATAAATTGGAAAATATATTTTTTAATAAATTTACCAAGAAAGGGATTGGGAAAATAGATAATCCTTTTTTGAAGAATATTTTAGAAATATGGGTAAAATATAAAGAAAAGTTATTAACTATCATTTCTCCGCTAACTCCAGTGGTGGTTATGGAAAAATTTCCAACAAACTTAATGAGACAACTGGAAAAGGGTTTAAGAGAAAAGAAAATAATAAAAATAGAAGAATGGATTAAAAAGATGAATAGAAGAAATCAAATAAAAGAGAGATTACATGGGTTAAAGATTTCCTGGCTCAATTGCATACAATTAGAATAGTGGACAATGGAATGGATAAGGGTAAATAAGGAATGTCGAAAATATACCAGATTTGAAGAATTGATCATACAAAGAGAAAATAAGGAACAGAATGAAATAATAAAGGGTACCATTAGTGAATTATATAAATTATTGTTGAAAACTGAAGAACAAAATGATTATTTAAAAATAGTATGTGAGGATGATTTAAGGCAATCTATAAGCAATCAGAGTTGGGGGGAAATGTGGGATTTGGGTATTTTGAAAAATATGTCAGTAAGAAAAAAAGAACATTATTTATAAATTGATATGGAGATGGTACTTGACACCAGTAAGAATAAGTCAAATAGATCAAAACTCTTCAATGTTATGTTGGAGGGGATGTCAAGAAAAAGGCACTTATGTTCATATGTGGTGGAGTTGTAAATATGTACAGAAATTTTGGCAAATGGTATTTAAAGAAATAAGAGAGATAACAGAACAAGATTTAGAAATGTGTCTAGATATTGCATTATTATCAATTTATGATAAGGTTAATTGTACCCAAGTTATGAAAGATCTGATTACAAATTTATTAACAGTGGCAAGATTACTGATACCCAGAAAATGCAAGATACAAGGAAATTATCATATAGAGGAATGGTATAGAGAAGTATGGGTCATTATTATTAATGATAAATTAACATGTAGATTGAAAGTTTAAAAAGGATTATTGAAAAGTTGTAAATTTGACAAAACATGGAAACCATTTATAGATTATGTGTTTTTAAGAAAAAGGGGGTACACACCCCCAAGAGAATCAATGCATTTTTGGAAAATTGAATAAATAATTGGTATAGATGGTCCTGGGGGTGGGGAGCACTTGTAGGGGGTTAAAGAATTAAATCAATGTTAATAATTAAGATGAAAGAAGTATTATTTAAAAGTGTAATATGGTGGATGTATGAATTTAAGAATTTAAAATTTAAAAAAAAAATTAAAAGGCCCCAGGCCCCTGGCAGCACAATAAGGCCCCAATCCCCAGGAAGCACAGAAAGGCCCCAGGCCTCTAGCAGCACAGAAAGGCCCCAGCCACACAGAAAGGACCCAGGCCCCAGGAAGCACAAAAAGTCCCCAGGCCTGAGGCAGCACAAAAAGGCCCCAAGCAGCACAGAAAGGTAGGGCAGGAGGAAAAGGAAGAAAGAGGAGGGTGGGGGACACATAGAAAGCAGCATTATTTTCCCCCATGTATGCATATTAAGACAGCAAGGGGAGCTGGCTGAGTATTTACTTACTGTAGCTCAACAGGCAAAAATGTGGCTGTAGGGCAAGGAGGTGGTATTGAAAAACACCATCAAGCTGCTGATTGGCCAGCCAACAGAGCACTACAATTGTTTGGGTATGTTTCCCAAGTGGCCAATCAGCACACTGGGAATGGCAACATATCCAAGAGAATTATATATATAGATTGCCAAGTACATCTTCCACTTCAAATAAACAGCAGAACACATTAGAAATATGCAATGTTGCTATGCAGAGCATCAGGGATGGTGTTGGCCTGCGTGCCACAGCTGCCATTATCACTGCAGCTTTTACTGATGATGGCTTAGTTACTGGACAAAACAAGACATTAGTGGTGGATCACAATAAAGTCAAGAGGGCCCAAGAAAAAATTATAAAATCATTGGATCAAAAATCTATATATATAATCCTCTTGGGTATGTTGCCATTTCCAGTCTGCTGATTGGCCACTTAGGAAACTTACCAAAGATCTCCCTTGGGCAGCCAATCAGCACACTGAGGGCAGAAACATGTGGAAGTTTAATACCTTCCTAAACATAGCAGCAGCAGAGGGGCTTTCTGCTGTTGCACACATGGTGGGTGTGAGTAGCATGGGGGGATGTAGGATGGTGTGTGTGTGTGTGTGTAGCATGCGGCATGTGTGGGCGGCATGTGCCTCCGGCGTGGGGGGAAGCATGGGGGGCATCGTGTGCCTGTAGGGTAGGGGGAAGCGTGTGTCTCCAGCATGGGGGCGGTGTGTGCCTTCAGGGCAGGGGGCAGCACGGGGGGTATGCCTGTGGGGCAGGGGGCAGTAAGGGGGGAAGTGTGTGCCTCCAGCATGGGGGGCAGTGTGTGCCTCCAGCACGGGGAGGCAGTGCGGGGGGCACCATGTGCTTCCGGCACAGGGGGGCAGCACGGGGGACAGTGTGTGCCTCTGGTGCAGGGGGGTGGTGCATGCCTCCGGCATGTGGTGGTAATGTGTGTAGCGTGGGAGTGTAGTGCAGGGGGGGTATACGTGGTATATGTTACACCAGGTATAACTAGTTTTATGAACTATGTAAGAAGAGTACAATTGTCTGCATCTTCTTTGACGGCCATCAAAACACAACTAAAGTTATGCTGAAGGCTGATAATTCTGATCAGTGTTTCCCCAGCATCATGAAAGAAGAGCATTATTCTGTATGCAGCGAGCCAGGTGGAAGGTATCTGTACCACTTACTCCAGAGGAAGATTCAAACACAAAAAAACCTGCTGAAGTTATTGCTGATAATTTAGTGGATTTCATGAAGAAGAAGAACATTGATAAAACTCTGCAGGCCATTGAGGTGATTCCACAAATGTAAACACTAGTTGGACTGGTGGTATCATGCACTTGGTTGAGGTTAAACTTTGCCACAAGCTCATCTGGTTAGTGTGCACTCTTCATACGAATGAGCTACCCCTGCAACACTTGGTCATGACACAAGATGGGAAGACATTACCAAACAACAAATGGACTGGTGTAATAATTGGGAAGATGCTAGACAATGCCACAGAACTGGAAATTGATCCTTCATTCACTAAAGTCTCAATTGGAGAGCCTCTCATTTCTCTTAGTCACAGTGTAATAAACAATTTGTCAACAGATCAAGCATATGGGTACAGAATTACACAGGCCATAAGGACAAGAACTCCTTATAGATCTCGCCTTCTTGAAATTGGTCCAGTGTGTCACTTGAGATGGTTAACGACTGCAAACAGGATTTGCCATATATGGGTATCAAAACATAGTTTTAAGGGCAAAACCCTTCAGAACTTAAGGCTGATAGTAGAGTACATTGTTGGTGTGTACTTTCCCTGCTGGTTCCAGATCAAAGTAGAACACCACTGTGTGGAAAGCCCCACGCCATGTGTAGTTCCAGCTCCAGCTCCTCAGACTCCAAAAGAAAGCTGTAGTGGACGCTCTTTTGCCAACCATCCAGCATGGTATGCATTCAGCAAAATGATTATTCAGACACTCTTGTGTTCCATTGACAGTAATGAGAGAAAAGCTGGTGTGCAGAAGATTGTTGACTTAAGGAGTGGCAATGATTCTTTCCTGGAAGATCTTTCTGTACATCCCAGAAAGACCCCTGTTGCTACTTCTCTGTTAAAACTCATAGACTGGCCTGAAACTGTATATGAACCTCCTTTGACATGCAAATTGTCAATATCAGAAGTCAAGAAGTTCATTAATGAACCTATGCAAGTTCCAAAGTGGCCCTGTCATGCTCAGTCTGTAGAAAGAACCATCAAACAAGTCACAGAGGCAGCAGGCAAAGTATATATACAGGTAAGAAACACGAGGGATATATAAGAGGTCAAGAAGCAAGTCGGCAGTTGATGTCTAAGAATGAATCAAAACAAGACTTAATGAAACTTATTGCAGAAACTTATTACATTTTGTTGTTCTTTATGGTAACAGTATGTTTAATACAACAGGAAATAAATGCATCTTAGCATTCATTATACACTGTTTTCTGAGAACAGTGGATATGTGTTTTGTTCAAGTGCTGATTTACCAAGCTAAATGTTGTCAAATCAAAGAAATAATAGGAGATTTGAATTTCTGATGTCAAAAGATATATTTTTAGAACCTCTAATTCAAAAAAATTGTGAAAAATAATTTTAACCCTCTACATGACACGCCCTATTGCCCCACAGTATTAGCGAGTTGCAGCAGCTGCAACCTGTCCTAATGTTTTTAAGGCCCCCCTAAACTTTGCATGCCTGTAGCCAAGATGGCAGCCGTGAGTGGATTACTCGCATTTTAAAATCGGCCATCATCAAACTTTTTTTAAAAACTAATTCTATGGTACGCATAAGCAATATTTCACCTTTCCAAAGGGAGAGAAAAAATTAACACAAAATTAACACAAATCCCCCATTTTATCGCCTTAGGCTAAGGCGAAAATCCAACATGGTGGCAGTGGGTGCTTGCCCTGTAACCCAGCCCCACCTTCTGTGCTCAGCCAGCCAATCAGATTTGTGCTTCTTCTTGTTTGGGCAAGCAAATCAGATTGATTCAGAAATGCGCATCCTCACATGTATTGTTTTTTAAAAGTCAGGAAAGGCCACAAAGACTTTTCTGGTGAGGTTTTTGCTGGTTTTGGCCCCCCTCCTTCACAATATGACAAAAGACAGGTAGGATTCTCCTCACATTCTCTGAGTTTTTTCACCATTTGGACAACCCCAAACATTAAGAAAACAAAACTAATGACCATAGATGATTTACATAACTTTAAAGTAGACAATGAAGACATTGAGATAGTCAGTATCCTATGCCTTGGCTCAATTATCAATCAAAATGGAGACGGCAGTCAAGAAATCAGAAGAAGACTAGGACTTGGAAGGGCAGCTATGAAGGAACTACACAAGATCCTGAAGTGTTAAGATATATCATTGAATACTAAAGTTAGGATGGTCCATGCCATCATATTTCCAATTTCTATGTATGGTTGTGAAAGCTGGACAGTAAAGAGAGCTGACAGGAAGAAAATCAATTCATTTGAAATGTGGTGCTGGAGAAAAGTTCTAGCCAAACCATGGACTGCTAAAAAGACAAGCAAATGGGCCCTAGACAAATCAAGTCTGAACTCTCCCTAGAAGCCAAGACGACTAAACTCAGACTGTCATGCTTTGGACATCTCATGAGAAGATATGACTCACTAGGAAAGACAATAATGTTTGGTAAGGTAGAAGTCAGTAGGGAATGAGGAAGACTGCATTTCAGATGGGTAGACTCAATCAAGGAAGTCATAGCCCTGACTGTGCCAGACCTGAACAGTACTGTTGATGATAGGGTGACTTGGAGGTCTTACATTCATAGAATAGCCAGAAGTCAAAGTCAACTTGATGGCAGTTAAGAGCAAATGCCTGTATTAGAGTTAGACCACAGTGTTTAATTATATGAGTGTGAGTTCTGTTTATATATATTAAAAGATGCTCCCATCTAAACTTCTAAGAAGTTTCTTTGATTTAATGGAAGAATTCACTTTAGAAGATGTGCGGACAACTAAACACGGAAAGGAAAAGGGCTACACATTTTATTCAGAACACAATCGATGTCAAGAATCGATATGTGTTTGGTATAAAAAAATCTGTCAACACAAATTCAAAATATGGATATACTTGCTAAAATAACATTGGATCACTTTCCAATCAAAATTTAATTGAAGACCAGGAAGAAAGCCTATAACTGGAGGTTAAACGAGAACTGATTAAAAGATTAACAATACTTAAAAACCCTAAAAAGAGAGATAAAACTATTCTTTATGGGAAATGATACTGAAGACTGTCAAATGAAAACTATCTTGAACACAGGGAAAGCGGTGATTCGAGGATTATTAATAAAAAGAGGGACATACGTGAAAAACAAAATTCAGATACATCTAACTTCCTGATCAATGAACTAAGGAAAAGAGAAGAGGAACTAAGAGAGAATCCAGCTAAGGAAAACATCACTAGACAAATAAAATTAATTCAAAACCAACTAAATTTTGAAACAAAGACAGAGAAAAAACTAAAAAGAATGTGGCAAATAAATTTTGAATTTGCCAATAAATCTGGAAAATGGCTGGCGCATAAATTAAGAAAGGCAATGGAAAAAAACTGATTACTGAAATTAGACATAAAGACAAAATAATAACAAGACAGGAAGAAATAAAACAATTATTCAAAGAATTTTATACACATTTGTACAATCAAGAAAGAAGGAAATTTAGAAAAAATGAAAGATTATTTTGATAAACAAATTTTTCAGAAGCTGAGTGAAGAACAAACCAAAACGCTGAATGCACTGATCTCAGTGATGGAAATACTGGAAGCAATTCGAGGAATAAAGCTGAATAAAACACCTGGACCAGAGAGTTATACAGCGTTGTTCTATAAAAAATTGGAAGATGAGTTAAACATGCCATTCTATAGAACCTTTAATGACATAGAAAAGAATGGAATACCCAATTCATGGTCAAACGCAAACATTACGATTATATTAAAAGAGGGAAAAGATGGAAAAGAAATCAAAAATTATCGTCCAATATCTTTGCTCAACTTGGACTATAAATTATACACAGCAATATTAGCGCAAAGATTAAAAGCCGTTCTCCAAGATCAAATTCACGAAGATCAGAATGGACTTTTGCCAGGAAGACAAATAAGTCAAAATATAAGACTAATATTTGATCTACTAGAATACTATGACATCGATAATGAGAAAAAAATAGGTCTGATGTTTATCAACGCAGAGAAAGCATTTGATAGCATCCACTGGGACTTTATGTTAGTGGTATTAAGGAGAATGGGTATGGGAGAAAACTTTTGTAAAAGGATAGAAGAGATATATAAGGAACAAACAGCACAACTTATTATCAATGGTGAGAAATCCGAAACAATTAAAATCAGAAAAGGGACAAGACAGGGTTGCCCCATATCTCCACTGCTATTTGTAACCGTACTTGAAGTACTAAATAGAAATATTAGATAATATAAAAGAAAATTTCTACAAAATGATGTACAGATGGTACATAACACCCCAGAAATGAGCAAGAATACATAAAGGATATTCGGAAAATTGTTAGAAATGTCAAAATCAAATAGGGTCATTCTACCATATGTGGTGGAAGTGCGAAAAGGCAAAAAAGGACTGGTTCCAAACTCATAAAGGAATGGAAAAAAATATTGAAAACCAAAATTGAAAGAAGGCTGGAATTATACTTATTAAATATGGTAAATTTGAAGGATGGTAAGGAAAGGAAATATAGACATTTAATTAGCTATTTAGTGACTGCCACAAGACTTGTTTATGCAAGGAAATGGAATACTTATGATGTGCCAACACGTGAAAATTGGCTGGAGAAGGTTATGGAGTTAGTGACATTAGATAAACTTTCAAACTTAATGAAAAATAAGTCAAATGATGAATTCATAAAGAATTGGGAACCTTTTATAGAATATGTTAGACAAAGTAATGGGGAAAATAGTATTTTGGGATTTGGAGCTTAACGAGAAATTTTAGGTGTGGAAACAAAATGATAAAATATACGTATTAGTATTAGTTTAAGTGATATGAAAGAAATGTTAATAAATATGATTGGTATAGTTAGAGATTGGTATGACTGGTATAGCTAGTTAGAAACAATGATATGGAAAGTCAGAGGTATAGGAGAGGGTCATTAATCTAAAGTAAGAAATAAAAAAAACCAGGGAAAAGCGGGAAGCCTATCTTTAAAGAGGGGAGGGAGGGGAAGGGGGAAGTGAATAATAATTTATGTATTAGTCTTTTTATAGTCATTTTTTTCTTCATTTTATGCGTACTATCTGGTGTTTGTTTTTTATTGTTTCTGCTTTTCGTTTTTGTATTTGTCAATATGTGTGTGCTTTTAAAATTTTCTCAATAAAAAATTATGAAATTCATAAATAGAAATATTAGAGCAAACATGAAGATTCCGGGGACAAAAATCAGAGGTCAATCATATAAACTAAAAGCATTCACGGACGATATAGTTCTCATTGTGGAAGATCCAGCAGAACAAATTGGAGAACTCTTGGAATCTATGAAAAAAATTGGAGATTTTTTCAGGATTTAAGATAAACAAGGATAAAACAATAATTCTGACAAAAAATATGAACTTATTAGAAGACAAAGAGCTAATGGAAAAATTGGAATGCAGGAGAGAGAGAAAAGTGCGATACTTAGGTGTTGGCTAACCAAGAGGACTGGAGATTTATTTGACAACAACTATAAAAAAGTGTGGAAACAGATAAGAAAAGATCTAGATAAATGGGGAAAATTGGGTTTGTCATTCTTAGGCAAAGTAATGGCAATAAAAATGGTAGTCCTCCCCAAACTACTATATCTTTTTCAAACTCTACCAATAATAACATGCGATAAGATATTTGACGGATGGGGAAAAGATTTGCCAGACTTTAGAACATATTATGAAGCAGCTGCATTAATCTGGATAAAGGACTGGATAAAACTAAGTAATGAAAAGATACTGAATGTTGAGAGTGACAATAAAAGATTCGGATGGCATGCTTATTCAGCTTACCAAAAAGATAAAGTAAATAGAGACTTCAAAAACCATTATGTAGGAAAAGGATTGTTAACAGTGTGGAAGAAGGTAAAGGAAAGATTCTATCATAGAATCCCCTTATGGACATCACCTCAAGAAGCTTTTCAGAGTAGAGGGAGAAACACCGTACAATGGTTAAGATACAAGGATATTACAGAAATATGAAATGAAGGAGTAAGGAAACTAAGTACAAAAGAACAGATACAAGGGAAATTCAATATAAATTGGTACACATACTATCAGATAAGAGAAAGATTTAAGGAGTACCAGAAAGGTGAAGGCACTGAGATGGAATTCAATGAATTAGACAAATTAATCTGGGATGAGAAAAAGAAAAAACACATTACAATTTTTTATAAACTGCTGTTAACAAGGAAACTAGAGTCAGAGTGCATTAAGGATTATATGCTGAAATGGGCAGTGGACATAGGACATACTTTGGAGTTGGAAGATTGGGAAACAGCTAGGAAAAAATCTATGAAATTCACAGCTAGCCAAAATTTAAAACAAAACTATGTCAAAATCGCCATGAGATGGTATTATACACTGTTGAGACTCAGTAAAATTAACAAGTCAACAAATAGCAATTGCTGGAAATGTGGGAACAGCCAGGGCTCTCTTTTCCACATGTGGTGGAAATATAAAGAGACTCAAAATTTCTGGTTAAAAGTTCATGGGAAAATCAAAGAAATTTTACAGGTAAATCTCAAATTTATTCCAGAGTTATATTTCTTAAATATGATTAAGGGTTTGAACAAGTAAGAAGAAAATCAGTACTGGAAAATTATATTATACATGACAACAGCAGCGAGGTTGGTAGTAGCAAAAAAGTGGAAACTGAAGGATGCACCAACAGTTGAGGAATGGGAAATGAAATGAATTAATATGCTAGAACTAGATGATTTAACAAATAGATTGAGAAATAAACCCAGTATCATGATACAAAAAGACTGGTCAGCTTTAATAAAATATTGGGAAAATACAGAGGGAACACACACTTATATGAATTTGTTATATGTTATTGGTTTATGATACCAAGGCTGTAAATAGATAGAATAATACATGTTGGTCTTCATGACAGAAATGGTGGTAGATATCAAGGATAGATATTATGGATTAGACTGTTAATTATAAGAGAACAGATAAATATCTAGCAAATATATGGAGTATTAGTTAGATAAAGAAATGAACGTATAGATATTTTACTTCATTAAATTTGTCTTGTTTTTTTATTATGATATAACGGAAGACAGTTATATATTTTGTTGTGAAGCAGAAATTTAGTCTAAGGGTACACTAAAGGAAGTCTTGAGAACAGATCATGTAAATATATACTATGGAAAAAAAAGAGAATGTAACAACTAAGTTGTTTTTAAAATCAATAAAAATTAAAGTTGAAAAAAAAGGCTGCTCCTGTCTAAACACACAAACGTTTTAAGTGGAGGGTTTTTTTAAAAAAAAATCATGAAATATCTTTCAAAATATATAAACCATATCGATATAGAAAACTTAAAATTCACCAGGATGGATCTAAACCAATGGTTCTTAACCTGTGGTCCACGGACCCCCAGGGGGCTGTGATGTCCTCACAGGCAAAGGCTTGAAGGCTGCTTGGTCCACCTCCTCCTCACAGTGGAGCAGCCATGTGACAGGAGACAAGGCAAAGGCGGAGTAGCTTGGCCTGCACATTGCCATTCAATCCTCTCCAGCCACAAACTTGCAGGAAGAAGCAGGAGAAGAGTCTTCCCTCTCATCCAGTGCCTCTGAGGGAAGGTTTAACAGATGGTATAATATTATTATTGCTACTAATCCAGTCATACTTAAGCCCCACTGATATAATGGTGAAAGCTAGTACGGTAATCATTAACTTAGCTCTAACTGATTTCTCTGGTCTTAAATTCAACTAAATTAGTCTTTGCTGAACCCAAAATCTGATAACTATGAAGGTAAATTCCTAAAAGACAATTTTCAGCTTAGTTTAGTAAAAACTGAGACAAATTAAGCTTCTCATCCACAAGTACCTATTAAACACTGCATCTCACTCAAAGATACACTTGCATTTATTGTATCTATATCCCACACTGGATAGGATCAAGACTCAGTCTTTTTAAAGTCTCTCTTTTACTTTCCATTTCAAACTAACAACCTTCACACATGAACACAACCAGAAAAGGCAAAAAGCTAAAGGCATCTGTGTGCGTGACAACACCATTAGTCATCCAAATGCAGGTGACAGAAGATTTTGCTTGATGGGCCTTGAACTACGGTAGTAGCCTTTCTAGGCTCACATCCATGAAGCAGTATGAGCTGTCTTCATCTTCAACCTTTCCATGTCCAGCAAGCTTTATCCCTCACCTCCAAGCAGCCAAAAGTTGATGCATCTGAATCAGTAAAAGCCAACAGAACATAAAGCTACATGTTGAAGGCATTTATCAAACTGAGTATTGTGGACAGGGAGTTTATCTCTCACTCTCTCCACATACGAGAATTTGGAGATCATACCCTAAAAGTCTGAATAAGGAAGTCTATGAAAGAGAATGAGAAGCAAGTCTTCCCATCACAGAACAAAGCCCACAGAATATATTGCCACAAGATATTAAATTGCCACTAGCACAAATAAGGACAGGATGCATATGTCTGTGGATTGCAATGAAAGCTGTAACGCAGCCAGATGCTGAAATCTCTGATAACCAAATGTTGGGGAACATTCATGGTTATCTAGTGACTGGACAGAGATGTCTGTCTCTGCAGCATGGCAGAGAATAGTTACTGTCATCATGACCATCTAATTAACTTCCTTTGTGGGTGTGATTGGATACAGCTGGAACATCAGATACTGCGTGGTGGTCCAGACTGATCTAACAATGAAATATAGCAGGCTGAAGGATGTCCATTTACGAGTTCTTTCCCAATATTAAAAACTTCTTATAAATGAAAACCAACAGGACATGCAAAAGAAAGAATAACTTGATGTGTCTGTCTTCTGTTGATAGGGAAGGCACTTGCTCATTTATGTTTATGTGGAGATGCCTGCTAGAGGCTACTTCACCAGCTAAATAGACTACCATCTCATTGTGCTGCATTTGTAGACCATGCCTCTTAAAACAGACTGAAGCATAGGACCTGGCACAGTCCTCACTGAGTTTAATGGAAATAAAACTATGGGAAGTACTATGCAAGTTCGATTCCAGAGGGTTCCAAGGTTGACTCAGCCTTCCATCCTTTCGTAGGTCAGTAAAATGAGTACCCAGCTTGTGGGGGCAATTAGCTAACACACATTGGAAACTGCTTAATGCAGTGTAGATGTGTAAATTGCTATTGCTTAAAACAATTTGTAAGCCACTCTGATAGCCTTGTGGCTAAAGAGTGGGGTATAAATAAACAAACAGACAGACAAATAAAATAGGGCACAACTGTAAAGAGGTAAGCTTCATTTTGTTAATTGGACACAACAGAGAAGGAGGAAGATTTAGGCTTCACTTAAATGCTATCTCCACACACCTCCCTAGAAATCTAAGCTGATGTTCAAGTAAAATTTCACTTTAGAGCAAATAGAGCATTTCATTCATGGGGAACATAATGGCTGAGAAAGATTATAATGATAGCCTTGTGTCTGACAGTGATGGGAAGCATTTCACAGTCACAGTGTCTGTGCAATAAATAAACTCTCCCTCTTTATCTATACACTACCATATCATTAGGATGGACGTGTCTAATGGCAACAACAAATAATAGAAAGGCAGGTTATAAATGTAATAAATAAAACTCACGGGGCATGACAGTATTTTTAAGTCTGCTTTTGTGCTTGCTGTCATTTTTTAAACTTTCTTCTTCTTTTTTCTTTTTAGCGATCTCCTGGTGTTCCTGTAATGCCATATTAAGGGCGTCAGATATTCTCCTAAAACTCTGGAAAGTTGCTACTGGTCCAACCAAGAATGGGAAACCTGGTACCCTCGAGATGGTTTGGACCATAGCTCCTATCATTCCCAGCCAGCATGATCAACGGTGAGCAATTATGGAAGTTGTAGCCCAAAACATCTGGAAGATACCACGCTGCTGGCCCCTGGTCTAGACTATTCCAAAATAGTTGGACAGTTGGATCAATAATATGATTTGGCCTAAGGCAGCTTCCTAAACATGGCTTATCAGGTAATGCCTGGTGCTTAGCTCTGTTGAAAGTAACAGCTCTTGTTGATTCAAGCAAGTCAAATAACAAAACATAATGTGGAATGACGGGGAGTCCCAGTTAAGATGTAACAGAAAACTATGAATTCTTGCTACATCTATGAGCCATCACAAGCCTAAAACTCATGTGCTCCCACTCCTCTCTCCTCCTCTTCTTTCATGAACCAGAGGAAGAGCTTGATGAGGAGAGTCCAGCTATGCTTCTCATTTTAAACTAATTTCTTATGACAACCAAACTTGGAGAACTGTAATTTATTTAAATAAGGTGTGTGGAATTTGTGGCCCTTCATATACTATTATACTGCAGACCACCATCAGCTATGCTAACTAGGGCTGATGGGAGTTGCAGTACAACAACATCTAGAGCTCCATATGTTACACACACACTCAGATCTACAGGCGTGGCTAGTTGATTGAACATTAGCCACCCCTATAGTGTTGATTGTATACTAGGCAGCCTTCCCCACCCTGGTACTTTTCAGGTGTTTTTATCTACAATATCTGGAGAGCTTCAGGTTGCCCACTTCTGGTTTAAACTATGGTTTCAGAATAAGGCCCTAAGGCGTGAAAGGGAAACAATGCTGTCTGGGGCCATATTTCCCTCCAAGGTTCTTGTGGTCCACCAGGCCAGAGTGACAACACAGGTGGTGTTCCTGGCATGAGTTCATGAAGATACAAGGAAGTTCTGGACCCCATACTAGAAGCTTGAACCTTTAGGCCTCTGAGCCTCTTAGCAAGTGAGGCTACGGAATCCAGTCAGCTCAGGGAGAACAAAAGGCTGAGCTGAAACTGATCTCTGAATCCTAATCTCGGCTGAACCTTGTCTCTCCTGAGCTTCTGCCCAACTGCTCACCAGATTTTGACCTTCCTAATCTGCCAATGGGCCCTATTTTATCAGGATGGGACACATCTGGATTGCTTTAATAATCAGTTGGTATTTGTGGTTCTCACCAACCCAACCCAACCCATCCCACTGAAAACAGAAATATGCCACCCTTTCCTTCTTGCAAGCTCTGCAAAACTGCAGAGAACTCTGAGGAATGAAAGAGGTGCTTTTATCTCTTTCTGATGAGCTTTTGCAAAAAGCAGGGGGGGGGCTGCTTGTACTTTCTACAAAAGTCCAATGAAGAGGAAAAGGAGCCACCATCCACCTTCTCAGTACAACAGCAGAGAAACTTCACTACCTCCTTTCTCAAAGTTCTCTGAAGTTAACAGAAAACAGATAATGGAGCTTGGTTCAGGGTATGCAGGAGCAACTGCATCTGCCAGAAAGAGGAGGAAGGGTCACTACTGGCGACCTTGAAAGTAGATTTATGCAACCATGCTTCTAGACACAGAGAGCCATACTATACTTGATAGGATGAAAAAGGCAAAAGTTGAAGTTGCATTCTTTTAAGTACAAATAGCTGATATGAAGGGGTAACTGGGATAAGATCCACAATGCACTGGGATCTAGTTTAACCTCTTCCTGATACAATTCAACAAAAATAATCTCCCCTCAAAAATCACTTCGTCCTGAAAGGAAAACTTCTCCCTTTTAGTTACTCTTTCCTGCCCACAAACCCTTTCTCTCTATACAATTAGCTCAGCTTTGTAAACTAATTGAAATGGTGAGCCTACTTAGAGGGAGGGCAATGTCACTGAATGACCAAGAACTCAGTCATTCCTACCAGGGCCTTTTGCATTTCTACCCTGGGTGCAAAAAAGGTGGACTCTCCTCATCTAGCAGCCTACTTGACTTCTGTGTTCAGCATAGAGGGGCGATAGAACACTTCACTCTCCTTCGCCAGCCCTCCCAGCATGAAAATTGTTAGGTCTGTAGCCATAAAGATAAGTAGTGTGCACCGCAGTATAGCGGTGAGGGAGTTACCCCAAATAGCCCTGAGAGAATTACCTGACACCAGTCATCTTTAGTCATGTCTGCACAGTGAAGTGTACAAAACTTGGACTACGAAGCATGGTAGATTTATTTTTATTTTTATATACATTTTTAAAACTTAGCATGATTTTCAGGAACTAGTTGCCATTCCTCTGGCATAAACAAACTCCCACCTTGATCTAAATCAGGATGACACCAAGGAAACAGCCTCAAGCCTGACTCATTGATAATGCAGCTTTGTGGAGAGGTGGCAGAAACAAAGGAACAGAACGTGGCAGTGTCAGAGCTACGGGAAGGGATTGTGACCTCCACTGGATGTGGATGGCAGCTCCCTTTTTCAGACTGCTATATCAAGATTAATGCATGGGGAGGAGGGGTGTCCTCTCCAGGAAACCCCAGGCACTTGTTTTGCCAGCTCATGACACCTGACTAAATAGATTTAATTAATTCATGGCTCTTTTACATTAACCTAATAGCCCTAGGTGTTTGCCCTGAAGATCTTAAATATTTGCTGCAGGGTACAAAAATATGAGCTTTTCCCTCTGGGAAGCAGAAACAGCCAGCTGGAATAATAAAAGCAAGACAAAGGGGGGGAAACTTTACATTAATCTTGGGACTAATTACTGAGACACTCAACAGGTTTATTCCACAGTTTTCTGGTCTGCAATTAAAAGCTGCTCTAGGCTATATCCCAATTCAGAATGTGTTGTCATGAAGAACAATAGAAATAATAATATCATTTAGCATTTATATGGCACTTTCATCCCTCTAAAGTGATTTGCATATATATTCCCAATATTCTTACCACAATGTTGGTAAGAAAGGCCCATATAATTATACCCATATTGCAAATAAGGAATTTTGGCAGAGAAATAAATGCTTGCCTTCTCTAATGAACTCATGATGGAGACAAGGTCTGAACCAGGGACTCCTCATTTCACTGGGGATTTCCTGCTTTACAGTGCAGCCTCTCAGACACTGTTGGAATGAGAGAGAAAAATATTGTGCCTACATACTTCCTGTCCTTTCCATCCATAATACAAGATTTCTAGGATTTGTTAAGCCACTTTCCTATTACAAGTAGGACTCCCGTATCTGCAGGGGCTGAGTTCCCAGATATCGTGGATACCGGAAACCACGAATAAAAGCGAACGCCATTGAAAATAATGGGGCTTCTGGTTTAAAATACCATAGAGCTGCCTTGAAGGACCTAGAAAATGTCTAGAGAGGATGCCTCTCTAGGCATTTTCTAAGAAAACTCTATGGTATGTGTTTTGTTTTGTGTCCCGTGGATAACTGAAACCACAGATATTGGTTCCACGGATACAGGGGTCCTACTGTACATCTAAACCATGAAACTGTGGTTTAAGCTACAAAACCAGGACTGCACATCACAGTTTGATCCTGGTTTGCAAGCCAAGACAGCAGCCAGAGTTTCAAGCAGTGTTTCCCAATTCATACATAAGAGTTTTAACGAGTCTTGGGAAGTCTTGCACTAAGAGAAGGAAGGTGAAGGGAAGTAGACAAGCTCAGGCACAATGTATTTTCTCCATTTGAGCAATCATAGTTTATCAGACAAACTGCCACACTTGAACTGAGCATCTCAGAAAGGATATCCATTCTAAGTCCATCTTCCAAAGACAGAAGAAATTTCAGTTCCTATTCAAATACTATGAATCAAAGAAAACTTAAGAGCTGCTACCCACTTAGCACTGATTGTACATTGCATATGATAATCTAAGCCAAAGACAGCCCTCCACCCATGTATGGTGGCCCACTAGGGACTTGATGAATCACCTGGTTTTGCTGCCTGCCTAGAAATGCAGAAACAGTTTTGGGTGAGAGTGTAGTAAGCAGTTGTAAGGCTGCAATACGTGTCTAGGGGGGCACATTCAGTTTGGTGGGTCACAAGTTCTGCAGAGTCAGCACAGCAGTCTTTCCCACAGAGCTATACAGTATCTCTCTCTCTCTCTCTGGCTTTTCTTCGCAAACGAAGATTCAGGAAGGACTCATCCCGCGCTTTCTGCAAGTGCACTGATGACTAAAAAGGCCAATCCGAGATAAACAAGTCCGGTTGCAGAAAGCACAGCAGAAGGTCTCCTTGGGTGATGTTTTTGGGTTGTGATTCTTTCTGCGTTGTTGTTTCTCTTCAAGACTTGTTCAGCGTGAGTTCTCAAATAAGGCTGCAGCATTGTGGATAGTGTGTCTCCATGCCTCCCGATGTGAGGCCAGGGCGGACCACTGTTGGTGATCAATTTGGCCGAGCCTGAGATGTTGTTTCAGGGAGTCTTTGTATTGCTTTTTTGGAGTGCCCCTCTTACGCTGACCCGTTGCGAGTTCACCGTAGAGTAGTATTTTTGGGAGGCGATGGTCATATACAGTATATATGAAAATTAAAGGTCATATACAGTATATATAAAAATTAAAGGGGCCAGCCCCCAGCAGTAAGTGGTGTCACTAAGCAGGGGTTGCATAGACCCCCATCCCACACACACATTGCAAACCAGTTAGCAAAGCTTCACAACCATCTCAAGACAACCGTTCCTTTAGGAATCCTATATTGTCAAGCTGTAGCAGAAATACCAGCAGCAAGAGGCCAAACTGAAGGCAAATCAGGACTTCTTTTGCCTGCAAAATTCTCTGCAGCCTGCCTCTGAGCTTTGGGGAGTTTTAAAATCCATCTTTAGTTTTTTCCTTGACTGAACATATGCAAGGGGGGGGGAACCTAAAAATGCTTTGCAGCCTTGAGAAACAGAATGAAAAATTAATCCCCAATAGAAGACAAATTTGCTTCACTGCTCTCTCGCTTGTTCTCACTCTCACTCACCCTCTTGTTCTCCCTCTTCTAGATTTAACAAGGGTTTGAAAGTTTTATCCCCTCCATTGCTGATGCTTAGCCTGAATGAAGCATTTAAACTCCTGCATCCTGTTGTTGTACAGCAATTCCATGAACATGAACATGAACATGAACTGTAATGTAATGTAATCTCATGGGCCTTAATTGTTTAGCTGCAAAGCACAGATTAATAGCATCTTAAAGAGGAGAGCTCTCCCATGGTGGGGAGTAGGGGGTTCAAGCTTTTGCACTGGGAATCTCAAGAACTTTGCCAGGGCAGCAACGTTCACATTTGGGTTTCGCATGGGCCAATGCCTGGGTGGATGAGACCAAGGATCCAACTTGTCACTAGACTGTCCCTGAGTTCTGATAATTAGTGTTCTAAGCAATGGCTGCTTGTTGAATCTGAAGTAAGGCTGCTGGTGATAGAAGTCAAATAATTAGATTTTTTGTTGTTTACGTCAAATTCACCTCTGCTTCTTCTGCCTTTTGGTTGCTTACTTCCCTTGTGCCATGTTTTTCTGTTTCCTTTGTCAGCACCCTTTCCACCAACAGCACTGATCCCATGTTACCCTAGGTTTTTCAGCCCTTCTTTCTCATTCATTCCCATCAATTACCAGCCATAATAATTTATTTATACGTTAGTTGTGTTTATACATCACCTTTCCTCCAATGAGATCCAGACATTGTTCATTGTTTTCCTTAGCTCTTTATCCTCATTATAACCCTGTGATGTAGGTCAGGCTGAGAGAGTTTTACCCAGTGAGTTTCATGGTTCAGTAGAGATTAGAACCTACTGTCTATTCTCCTTTATGGGTCTGAAACATGGGTCACCTATCACCACCACTTACGACTCCTCAAACGCTTTCATCAGCGCTGTCTACGCACAATCCTAAATATACACTGGACTGACTATGTGACAAATGTTGCTGTCCTTGAGCAAACAGGGATCACCAGCATTGAGGCCATGATATTGAGAACACAGCTGCACTGGGCAGGGCACGTTTCTAGCATGGAGGACCATTGCCTCCCAAAAATACTACTCTACGGTGAACTCGCCACGGGTCAGCGTAAGAGGGGCGCTCCAAAAAAGCAATACAAGGACTCCTTGAAACAACATCTCAGGCTCGGCCAAATTGATCACCAACAATAGTCCGCTCTGGCTTCACATCAGGAGGCATGGAGACGCACTATCCACAATGCTGTAGCCTTATTTGAGAACTCACGCCGAACAAGTCTTGAAGAGAAACGACAATGCAGAAAGAATCACAACTGGGAAACATCATCCAAGGAGACCTTCTGCTGTGCTTTCTGCAACCGGACTTGTTTATCTCATATTCGCCTTTTTAGTCATCAGCGTGCTTGCAGAAAGCATGGGATGAGTCCTTCCTGAATCTTCGTTTGCAAAGAAAAGCCAGAGAGAGAGAGAGAGAACCTGGATCTCCCAAATTCCAGTCCAACAATCTAACCACTATACCACTTTGGCTCATCTCCCTTCAACCTACTGCTGTCACCACACATCTTCACAAAACAGAATCGAACAGAGAAAGGAAAAGTATATCCCATAGAAACAAGTCAGTGCAAGCTTAGTGCACAAAGAACTCTAGAGGCAACCATACAAATGTGAACAAATAGGAAGAATGCTTTCATTCCCTCAAATAAACACTAGCAAGGTTTGTTAAAAATGATCGGGGGAATAAATCAACTTTTGTGCCACCCAAAGATGTCTTTCTAAGTCACAGTCATAGAGGACTGAATGGTAATAAATTCAACATCCATGACTCTACAAAGGCTGATACATAAACCTTTAGTAATTCACCCAGGCAGCAGTAATTCAGCACCACAGACAGCTGCACTTCACACACACTGCTTGTCTACAGTAGAGGGGCATGTCTCTTCTTCAATCACATTATTTCAGCTGAATTTTGAGCAAACTTTATCATATAGAGTTGGATGACTGTAATCTAACTGGTGTAATAAATCCAAATATCTTTCTTCTTGCATTCTTTGATACCACCTTTTGTAAGGAAATCAAATTCCGTAAACATTCAAAACACAATATTGGGCTAAGAAAATGGGATTTCTTAGCAGCACTCCCAATATCAGCATTAAAGGAATGGTTTTTAAAACTTGATCCATCCACTTTGGCAGAAAACTTGCTCTGCTAGCTGGTTGTATGGGAAGCTGTAGCCAGATGCCTCCCTTAGACCCCTCTCTCCTTCCAGACTTTCAAGCCCAGGAGTCTGTTAGGTACAGGCCAGAATGCAATGCTTGAGAAGGATTGGTTTTTGTGGTTTTTTTCTGGGCTGTAAGGCCATGTTCTGGAAGAGTTTATTCCTGACGTTTCGTCTGCATCTGTGGCTGGCATCTTCAGAGAATGGTGGGGTAAGGGTGTGCGGGGTTTATATACTGTGAGTCCCTGTTGGAGAGGATATGTAAATTTGTGTGTTTGAATGGCTAGTTCCTTGGGTGTGAGGATATGCAGGGAGGATTAGTGTCTGTTTGGCTAATGGTCCATTTTCTGCTGGAAATCCCCCTGTCCCTGGGTGAAATTCATTTGCATGTGTTGAGTTTTGATTTTGGTGTTTTTCAGGACTAGTAGCCAAACTTTGTTTCTTCTTTCCTGTTCAAGTTGTCCAGGTTTTTGTGGATTTCAATAGCTTTTCTGTGCATTCTGACATGATAGCTGTTGGCCTGGTCCAGAATTTCGGTGTTTTTAAATAACATTTTGTGTTTTGTGGTTTATAACGTGTTCTGCTAACTGCTGATTTTTCTGGCTGGCCCAGTCTGCAGTGTTTCTCATGTTCCTTGATTTGTGTTTGCTCACTGCATTTAGTGGTCCCTATGTAAACTTGTCCACAGCTGTATGGTATGCGGTAAACTCCTGAGGCTGTGAGAGGGTCTCATTTGTCTTGTGAGCATAGCATTTCTTGGATTTTCTTGGTTGGGAAAGAGTCTGTCACTGTGGCTGACATGAACAAGAGGGTTTCTCATGCTGCGTTACAGGCAGAATAACAACTGTTGATCCCTCCTAGGCATGTCATTCTCTCCATTATAAACTCATCGTCTACCCTTAACAACAACTAATATTTCAGAAACAGCCAGTTTATGGGTAGACTTTAAGGACAGATGTCGGTAATTTGCACAACAGGCCCTTCCCACCTCCTGTAATGGCTATTACCAACTCTAACTTGCCTCATGGTCCAAAAGAATCTGGTTCATGTAATAAAGGCATATTACTATCAGGATGTTCAAATTTCAGGATTGTTTTCAAACATAGGAATTAATGCAAACTTGAGAGTCAAGAATCAAACAGTTAAAAATAGAGTCTCTTGTTTTGAGGCAAAATAAAAGCAAACACAACATATACATTCAGTCAGTTAGAAGGACTAATAGCTGTGTCACCCACCTACCCACATGAACATTCACAGGGAATATAGTAAATCTTCCTCCACCACCACTCCATAGCACCAAGCTGCTGGAAGCTATCCATCAGGCTGTGGTCAGATCCAGTTAATGCCTGGTCTTCAATTACAAGCCTGCTGTTTTTTGGAAGCGCTTCTACCAATATTCTAACAGCCTTAAGGGACAATCTGGCTTTCTGCATCTATGCAAAAATATATTGAAATGCCACAGATAGAGACAGAATATAAGGTGATGTTGACAGGCTTTGTAGTAGATTCCATATAAGGAAGGATGAATCTGTCAGTTTCACTTTCTCCCACATTCATTTTTCTTAATCCCAAGCTCTTTCCATCAAATTCATAAAGATATTTATGAATGCCTATCAAAAACAAAGTGATCAAAATTCTTAACCATATGCATGGTCAAATTCATAGAATCTTAGAGTTGGAAGGGAGCACAAGGGCCATCTAGTCCAAGCCCCTGTGTACAGGAATACGCAACTAAAGTGCTCCTGAAAGAGTGTTTGTGTGTGTGTGTGTGTGTGTGCGCACACGCATGCATGCCTTCAGGTTGCCTGTTGACTGATGGTGACCCAGAGAATTTCATAGGGGTTTTTTAGGCAAGGAATACTCAGGTTGTTTTGCCAATTCTTCAGAGATACAGCTATTTCCTGTAAGTAGTACAGGGCTACACCACTGTGGCAGGGCCAACCTTTTGGAGGCCACAAAAACTGTCAAAAATGCCCATACAGCTAAACTACTAGAAGGCCCACAACAACAATGCAGACTGATACTCCCAACATCTGGTTCTGAAAAACTTTGTGACAAGGAGCTTTTGCTTAATTGAAAGGGGGGGGCAGGTCTTTACCATCAAGGTAAAGCCCTTCTTCCTGTGAATGGTCTATTATTACAGCCATGAGTGGAGAGCTCAGAACAAAAGATGCTGAGATTTGGCATAAGAAGGGGGGAAGATAAGCTGTGAAATGCCACTGCCCTGGGCCTGTACTATTGCTGAGCCTTCTCCTTGCAAATGTTGCCATGGAAACACATCTTACCCATATCTAGCCCTGAACTTATGCTCTAGGCTTCCTGTTAACCATTTCCTTGAGGCCTAACAGCCAGGAAAATCTGCTTTTGCCTTTGAGGAGACAATCAAGATAGCCAAAGGCATTACAACCATCAGTAGACAGTGGGGTTATACTGCTCATGGACTGCTTTGTAAAGAGAGATCCTTGAAAATACACTGGGCTCAGCTAGATGGGAGAATTAACAGCAAAAAATAGTGCCATACCTCCCTAACACTGCAGTGTTTATTTGTGCCCACGACTCATTCTCAAGATCACTGGCATGGAAAATTAGCCGAGTTTGCAGTTCACACAGAGCATGCCCCCGAGAAAAGATGGTGGCTGCGAGCGAATTGCCTATTGAAAATCTCCCTCCATTCCCCCCTCTTTTCCATCCTTATATGGCAGATGCAGAAAAGTGATTTTCCGCTTAGAAAAAAAACTTTCTGCTGCTTGCACGATCATTCTGCCACTTGCACGATCATGCACACAATTGTTCACCGGAGGGGGACAAACAATGGCAGCTCCAGCCGTTTCCTCCCTTGCAAGCCCCTCACTGAGGTCCGACCAATCACATTTGAGTTCTTTGATGTGCCCCTATTCAAATTGGTTGTTCAGATGTGCAGTTATGCGCATTTTCACGTAATTTTTTAAAAAGATCACGAGAAACAGTGAATGCTGATATCATGAACTATTTGGAGTTTTCAGGAGGGCCCCTTCCCAATATGGCAAATCCCAGCAGGAGCTCATCTGAACAAAAAGTATTCTGCCCGCATTCTTTGTGGATTTTTTTCCATCGTCTAAAGAACCCCACTGTGATTCCTCTTCTCACTTGATTCCAGATATGTCAAGGCTGATCAGGCTTACATATACAGTTGTCCCTTCACATTCACAGGGGTTAAGGGTGGAGCACCACCGTGAAAGTGAAAAAAAAATGTGAATAAGTTAAGTCTCACCTCCAACATGCATACTACACTACAATATTGTAGACTCCTCTCCCGCCTACAGGACTGCTGATACCTGCCACCACGGTAGCAACATTCACCCCCAGGCATGCCAACCATGCTCCTCACCCACACTCACCTCCCTGCCAGCTCTCCCTCCCCCTACCCTGCCAGCAACACAACTCTAGCTTGATTTCTTACTTTGCACCAAAACAGTGCTGCCCGTTTAAAACAGTAAAGTCGCTCCTTTCCTAAACCAAAGCTAAAAGCTGCAACTGTAGCAACACCCCCCACCCCTCCATGGCCAAATCATGCCCCTCAGCCACACTCACTTCCCCCACCCCAGCTCTCCCTCCCTCTGCCCTACCAACAACACAACTTTACTGAGGGGTGGTTTACACGGGCAAATATTCCTCTAAATATACCGCTAAGATAGCTCATAGTTCCCACGGATCGCAGCACAGCATCGCCTCATTCAGAAGGGGGGAAGGTAAAACATCCAAATATAGCGTGGCAGGGCATGTCGCTATTTTTGCCGGTATATTTGCAATGTAGTGCTTTATTTGCAGTGTAAACTAGCATTCCGCTAAGGGTTAAAGCAGAGCTGCATTGTGATTGGTTGATGATGCAGGGGTGGGCTTAAAAGAGGGGGAGGGAGGGAGGAAAGACTGTAGCGTTTAGAGGAAACTTGCAAAAATCCTGTCTGCTATTTTGCAAGCCAGTTTTCAAACAAAAAGGATTCCCAACAATTTTCATTCAGGGAGCATTTCTTCTCACCTTCTCTGCTGTTTCAAAAGTATGTAAAACCTCAGTTCGTCAACTTTTTTCCTGTGCATGGGGGAGGGAGAGAAACGATTTCACGAAGGGCTGTAGCAAGCTGAACTGCTCTTCCCCCCCCCCTCTCTGACTTTCCTGTATTTGGAAGAAAATGCTGTTTCAAGCAAGGAAGAAAACTTTCTAAGCTGTTCAGCACGGAGTTGGGGCCAGGGCAGGCATTCCTATGGCATTCCTTTCCCTCTCCAATGCTTGGCCATGCCCCCACCACATTTGGCTATGGGAACGCCACAAAATATAGCTGTGTAAACAATTACCGTATAAACTACCCACCACTGATGCATGAAAGCACTACAGCACAACTTAACGCAATAAAACCTTCCATGTAAACCAGCCCTGAGTGTTTTAAATGTGCAGTGCTGTTTTGGTGCTAGGAGGAGGAGGGTGGGGTCTTGGAGTTGGAGCTAGTTGAGCAGCAGCTACAAACCGTGAATACACAAACCCGCAAGTGTGAAACATGCAAATGTGAAGGGATAACTGTAGTGAATGAAAACTAGTGTGCACATACCTAAAGACACTATCTATTGTATCAGGTAATTCCCAAACTCAGACCTGGGGCCATTCATACTACAGAATTATAACACTTTAACAGCCATGGTTCCATCCTATGGAATCCTGGGATTTGCAGTTTAGGGAGGGGCATTTAGAATTCTTAGTCAGAGTGCTCTAGTGCCTCACCAGACTACCAGTCCCAAGATCCCATAGGGTGGAACCATGGCAGTTAAAGAGAAATAACAGTAATATAATTGTGTAGTGTGAATGGGCCCTGGAGTGCCCAAAAGAGGAACATACGAAATTTACTAGGTTAGGCTCTGCTTGTAGCAGCTCTGTCCAGATAACATACACTCAGGGATTTATACCAGGAGGTGAAATAGAGAATCTGGAACCTTAGGCAATTTGATATGGCAACATTTCAGGGCCACAATAAACAAATCACATCTCACATGAGGGCAGCTCTGTCAAGAGGAGAGACAATGGTTCACCATGGCCAAACCAGCTGGCACCCAACAGTTCAGATGTTATTAGCATATGTAAACACTTATTAGCACAGGCATATTTGCACATGTAAGCTCTTCCTCACTGCCACCACCCAAGAGAGGATTAAGCTCTATGATCATTTGGATGGAAATAACTTGTAAGGCAAACACATCTTGGTCCATGTGGATTTCAGAGTCTGATACTCCATGGTTAAGCTGCATGAAACTGTGCCAGATCTGCTAGCCAAAGTATATAACAGGATTCAGCTTTGAACTGTGAGCAGTTAATCCATAGCAGACAAGTGAGAAATCTGAATTTCCCTCTTCTAATGATCATAATGCAGAAAGGTACCAAAAGAACATCAGGTTCCAAACCAGAGTAGAAGGAATGAGTATCCACTCTCCATCCTGACTCCATCAAGCCAAACAGGACAGCCTGAATGTCAGAATGCCATAAGCGGAGAACAACAGCAATGCAGAGAACTCAGGTAAGTGACTCAATAAACATATCACTGGGAAAAGGCAAAAGCAATTCAAGTCACATCAACTCAGAAGCTAAAATGCATTCTACAAGGCAGCTTTCTTCAATCTGGTGACTTTTGGATGAGTTAGGATACAAGTCCCATCATCCCATCCCCATACCTCCCACACACATGCTATAATGGTCAGACCAATAAAAAATTATTTGTACACAGCACTTTGGATATGTTCAGAGACATTTTTATTTCCAGCCCATCTCAAAGTGCTGGGGGGAAAACCTCCCATTAAATCTTGCAAGAAGGTTTCAAAGATTTCTGTTGGTTCCAAAAACAGATTTTGCAGCAGAGTGGTCTTGAGTTTTGGCTGACCACATGACTACATAATATTCCCCTCAAAAACAGACAGCGGGGACACATATAAAATAATACTCATGTAAAATAAGCAGTGCAGCGTATCCACCCCTCCTCCCCACTTAACTCCTCTGTCTTCCATAACAGTTTAACTTTGAGGAGCAGAAAGCACCTCCCCAAAGCAAACCATTCTTCTTCAGTCCCAGACTGGGGCACAGTGGGGCTCACCAAATTAATAGTGATGCATAGGCTCAGCTGATCTATATTAATCTGCTTTGGGTTGGTGATGGGAGAAGAGAACAGACTGTTAATTCATGACTATCGAACCTTGCTGTAATGTAACCTTCTGTTTGGCTTCCTGAAAATGTCAAGAAAAGGGTGATATGAGAGCTGGTCTGTGGGCACTGTACCGAGGCAGAAAGCACAGAGCTCCTTTAGCCATAGAGCTCCTTTAGCCATTCCCAGAATTCCTGCATATAAGAAATAACATGCAACCTGTCTGCAGAATCTTTTGATGATTACATATGCAGTTTTTGTTTAATATGTTGTATGTATAGTTGTGTGCCTTCAAGTCAATTCTGACAGGGTTTTCTTGGCAAGATTTGTACAGTGTGAGTTTTCCTTTGTCTTCCTCTGAGGCTGAGAGAGTGTGACTTGACCAAGGTCACCCAATAGGTTTCCATGGCTTAGTGGGGATTTGAAGCCCCCTGGTCTCCCCGAGTCCTAGTCCAGCACTCAAACCACTACAGCACACTGGATCATTTTCAATATCTACTTACAGCAAAAACAACAAAGGCTGAGTGTTCCCTGAAAAATTTTAATACCATATTGGAAGCTCTTTATCACAATATATAATTCACATAGCAAAGGTACTTACACCACATGTACACTGAGTGGCATTTGGTGCAATGAATCAGTAATGTGTTTTTGCAAATACCCAGTCATGCACTAGAGAGTCTTGATTTCATCCACCTCCTCACCTGTGTCCACAGTGTGTCTACCAACAAGGTTTCAGGCTTCACATTTCACAGAGGATGCCACACCAAACATTACAGTAGGATGCCCATACCCACTGGGGATTGGTTTGAGGGGAGGTGTTGATACTGAAAACTGTGGATAATAGTGAATGCAGTTGAAAATAATGAGAAATCCAGTTTAAAATACCATAGAGTTGCCTTGAAGGACTTAGAAAATGGCTAGAGAGGACACATTTTCTAGGAAGACTCTATGGTAGGTGTGCTGTTTTGTGTCCGGTGAATAACTGAATCAGTGGATAATGAATCAGTGGATACAGGGGTCCTATTGTAGTGTGTATGTAGCAAGCTACCACCCTAACTTTATAATGTATGACAGTTGACCAAAAATGCTATACAGTGGCACAGAACCAGCCTAGGACTCCAGATATAGCAGATCTGGAATAACTTGGAGTAAATCTACCAATGAAATGAAACATAAGTCAGGCAAAGATTTCCTGGAGCTGCCAGAAGGCATCCCTTGAGGAAGGCTCCCACCGGCTCGACGCAATAGCTGGCATGATCTGCAGCATGCATTTAAATGCACTGCAGCAGATCTGCAGTCCTGCATTCTGCTAGTACAAAAGATGAACAACCAACGTATTTTTAGAAATCCACCATTTGTACACCATTTTTACTCCTTCATCTCTTCTAAGTCCCAATGATTATTTTGACACCATGTTCAATAACACAAACTATATAATCTCTCTCTCTCTCTCTCTGGCTTTTCTTCGCAAACAAAGATTCAGGAAGGACTCATCCCGCACTTTCTGCAAGCGCACTGATGACTGAAAAGGCCAATCCGAGATAAACAAGTCCGGTTGCAGAAAGCACAGCAGAGGGTCTCCTTGGGGGATGTTTCCAGGTTGTGATTCTTTCTGCGTTGTCGTTTCTCTTCAAGACCTGTTCGGCATGAGTTCTCAAACAAAGCTGCAGCATTGTGGATAGTGCGTCTCCATGCCCCTCGATGTGAACATATAATATATGTTAGATGAAAACAGCTGGAATTTTCTCTAGTGGCCATCCCAAATTGATAGCAATGCCACTCTTCTCGTGTAACATGTAGCTTGAGTCACTTTTCTGACCACCATTCTTGCTCTTCAAGGCAAACCCGCACGCTGTTTGTAGTACACTTTGGCCAGCATGATGACACAGGCTAATTTGTAAGAAAATAATCCTCTTTGGGGATCAGGGGATGTCAAAATAATCTTCAACTTTTTATAGTAAAAGTGTTTAATGTGTGGCACACTGCCTGATTTTGGGTTTTTTGGTTTTTTTAAGTCATCACCAAGAGAGATCAGTTCAGATTTCTGATTTGAGGGATCTGGAAGTTGCTAGGTGGCAAGAAAGAGGAAGAAGGAAAGAGGTGACAGAAAGACAAAGGGGGGGGGGGTCGGCAAAGAGAGAGAGAGAGATGGCTCTCTCTGTGTGTCGACTTTTGAGTCCACCTTGCCTCCATCCACCACATATTTGGTCCAGTATCCAAAACTGAGAGAGTATTTCAATACTATACAGACGTATAGCATTCATCTTCCAAACCACTGAATGTTACTCTGTTAGCATGCCCTACTACCCCCTCCCTATGATGTTTCATAATTGGAAATATTGGACACTTTTCAGGTTCAGGTTGGCCGGGTGAACCAAAAAGAGGTCAGGTGGAGGTCATTATGACCTGGGATGTGTCTTAGAAATATTTTGGCAAACAAGCCCATATTAAGATTTGCAGAAGGCCCTTAGTAAACAAAGTTGTTAAGGAGGTACAGTATGTTCTAATTCCTTCTTGGGCACCTCAGCAATGAGTCATTCAACCAAACAATTAAGTGATCATTCCCAACTCCACTCCTAAGGAAATCTCACCTCATACCTCATCCTGTCCAGCATTGTGAGGTTGTCATAAACCCATCAATTCCTACCTCCCAGACATTAACACAATCAGTCAAGTTTTGGTTTTCTTTGTCTGTTCAGTGGGAAAGCCATCCAGGCTTTGTCCTTACCAAAGTACCCATTCAGGACAGGAAGCAGGGTATAAATATGAATCCCCCAACTATAGAAAGGTGTGCCACAGTGGACAAACACAGCCACTCTTTTTCTCTGCATGCCTCTGGATCAGAACCTCCTGCGCAACCCTCAGATACCTGTTTGAGTACCTTCGCTACACAAAACTCTGCTCTTCAAGACTGGTAACTATTGCCCTATTTTCCTGAATCTTTCCCTCTACAATCTCTCTGCTTTACTCCTCAATAGCCTTGTATGGTTCTTAGGAATGTGTGTTGCATGTGTGAGTGCATTTTGTGTTATTTCCAATAAAAATACTCTATATCATTTTAAAGCTGGCATGTTCTCTGCAGTTAGTACTGGTATACATAGGTGAAAAAATCCCTGCAGTTACCCTCCTCTTGCAGACATCCATTTGAACTAATAATTCCCCCATATAGATTTTGGTATCACGGGTGGGTCGCAAAAGCACTCCAACCTCTTAGGTAACAACTCTACTATTACTGTATATGTTACTCTCACCACTGATTCCAATAAATGTTGTTAATAATGTTATTACCAATCAGAAACCTTATTACCTCAGGGTTTTGGGGTGATTTTTTTAACATATATCAGTTAATTTACCACAGAGGTGGGGAACATTTAGCTCTCCAATTGTTTTTGACAAACTCCAGAAGCCTCAGCCAGCATAGCCAGCACTGGCAGCCAATTGCTCCCATGTCAGTGGGGGAGTGAATCCAAAATTAACAGGATAAATCCAAACTGCAGAACCTATCCTGAAGTTAGGATTCAGCACCCTCATTTGAAGCCTGGACTAAAACACAGAGCAGCCTCACTGCTCCACTGACATGGAAGCTCTCTGCTGTCATAGATAGGCAATGGTAAGGGGTTATGCGAGCAGTAGTCCAGAAGGCCAAATTTTCCTCAGCACCAATACAATACTGTAGTTTGTACTTACCAATACAAACTACAGTAGGCCCTGGGTATCTGCTAGGGTTTGATTCCAGCTCTGTGGATACCAAAATCCATGGATGCTCAAGTTCCATATTGTATATACAATGACATAGTAAAATGGTGTCCCTTACATAAAATGGCAAAATCAAGGTTTACTTCTTGGATTTTTTTTAAAAAAAATCTGTGGATACAGAGGGCTGACTGTATATCCCCAGGTTTCATAATTAAAGGGATATAGATCACAATCATTTGGTGTCCACTTCAACATGCCAAACCAACACAGAGAAAAATACAAGTAGAGCTTTCTTTTTCCTACTATTAAAAATAAGGATTGGCATAAAGTGGGGCTGGCTGTTTATATACATTGCAATCACCAGGGCAGGACTTTGGTGCAGAAGTCAATTGTCTTCCTCAGCAACATGAGTAGAATTCATTGGGTTGGCTTACAATATTCTGAAGTAATGTAAGTGAAGTAATGTACATTACCACCTAAAGGCCAGGGAGGGGCACCAGACCTCAGTGAACAGTGTTGATGGGCAATAATCCTCAAGTCTTGTGTGAACCATGAGCTTCTTGAGTTTCAGAAACTGAAGACAGCTACATGGGAGGTTAATTAGTGCAGACCTAACCATGAGGTTAAAGCTGGCAGGAGAGAGAGATGAAAGCCCCACAGCAATCTGTATCAGGATGTTTGTGTGTGTGTGTGTGTGTGTGTGTGTGTGCACCTATGCATGCATACACTCCCCTGGCTACCAAGCCAACACCACACATTGCCCTTGGGAAATACGTTGCCAGCTACTGCTTTAAATGCTACATTACATCAGATCTAAATTATAATAGAACTATCTAGAGATAGAGATAGATGCCTATGTTGGATGCACGTCTGAAGATCAATTATGGGGGGGGGGCATCTGTTGTACTTTACAGAGGACATTCTTCTGTTTGAAGGCATCCTCTGTTTGAAAAGGTTGGGCACCATGAGTCCATGTCCAGTTAAAGGTTGGGCACCATGAGTCCATGTCCAGTTAAAAGACAAAGAACCACAAGAATGAAGAGCAAGAGGGGCCTTGAAGATCTCCATTGGGAGTTAGCCTTGGACAGAAGAGAACAGCTCATCACTATGGAGAGACGTCTTGTATTTCTGTTTAAATAATTGTAAGTAGAGTATTGCTAAATGTATCTGTATAGGTTGACCCCCATATCCACGGAGGTTACGTTCCAAGACTTCCTGTGGATAGCTGAAACCGTGGATAATAGGGAACCTTATTATTTTTAATGCGACAAACACTGGATGTTGACTATGGAATCTCACTGGAGGATGTAGAAATGCCTAGAGAGAACATATTTTTTCCAGACATGGATAAGTGAAGCCATGGATACCAAATCCATGGATACAGGGGTCGACCTGTATACATAGACATTAGCATACCAAGATTTTATGTTAATCTGTGTCCTCTTTCGGCATGATGCCTTTCCTCTTTGAGGGAAATGTGTAAATAGACACCATAGCTAATAATAAAAACCCATACTGACCCAATGGATCACATCTAAGATCTGTCCCTCTTACTGAAGTACTAGATCCAGAAGCATCTTCCATTAGCAGAGGGCAATCCCCATCTCAGAGCTCACACGCAAGAAGTACCTGCCTTTCAGTTCAACACCTTCAAGGACATGCTGCTGCCAGGAATAGAGTCCATCAAATATTCATAAGGCCCAGCTTCACTCCTGAGCCAACTTCGACTTATCAGGATTGACCCAAAATATACAGACAGCAACATTATTCCCATCTCAGCAGATAAAGAACTCACACCCTTTCCCAACACAGTCCCAGGACTGACCTCCAGCAAATTTTTATGAAGACAACAACCATTGTCATCATGAATTAGGTTCAAGTCACATGGCTATTTTGGCACATGTCAGCCATGGGAAATGCCTAGAACACAACATTTTGACTACACCACCAGCACAGCCCATGCTAAACTGGTCTTATCCAAACACTACCACAGATTGAATTTGGCATTTATCCATTACATTTGTACCTGCTCTTCCATCAAGGAGCTCAGTGTTGTTCCAGTCATATACTCTGAAACACCTTGACAATACAAGATGTATGCCCACACAGAACCAAACTACAACAAATGAAGGTTAGTTACAGCAGACTAATTGGCTTTAAACAGGAGTGCAAGGCTGCAACTTTTATGAAAAGTTAGGTGTATTAATGAACTTATAAAAAAACTGATTGACTAAAAAAGGTGTCCTAATCAGACAGGTATTTTTAGTTACCGGTACTCACAATGGATACAGCCAACAGGAAATATTTTGAAAGAACCATTCCCTCTTCTCTCAAGCACAGGAAGAAATATCTTTTCGAAGACAATGTCTGCTCTGAGAAACATAAAGCCCTTGGTCAAGTTTCATGTATTCTAATTTCAAAAGGGTTTTTTTTTTTTTTTTTTTTTTTTTACTTCTGGCAACAGTGATCTGTCTTCCCTTGGCAGCCCACTGGGGAGGGTGGAAGAGTATGAAAGGCAGGAGGGAGGAAAAAGACAGGTGGATTGGTGCTACCCTTTTGGTCTCTAGACATACTTGCTATTGTCTTTAGACCTGCACATTGCCAGCATGCAGCCTCCAGCAGATTACCCCTCCCCAAAAGGTAGCCCTTGGGGGAAAAAGATTCTTAGCTCCTAGTCTATTGTTTTTATTCATATACAAGTTGATGCAAATGTAAACATGTAAAGCATCTTTTCTGGCAGTAAGGCTGCATATTAAATAAATACATGAACAAATAAAATGGATTAATTAAGTGAATTTTTTTATTATTATTACAGTTAGTCCTCTGTATCCATGGATTCTGCATCCACAGATTCAACCAACCATGGCTTGAAAATATCCACACACAGGCACACACACAAAAATCCAGAAAGCAAACCTTTTATATAAGGGACCCCATTTTACTATGCCATTGTATATAATGGGACTTGAGCATCTACGGATTCTGGTATCTATGGGGGTCCTGGAACCAAACCCCAGTGGATACCAAAGGCCCACTGTACTCACAAGTCAACTAACCAACAACTGGATTTTAATTTCAAGGTCTACTGTATATTGTGAAGCCAGCAAGATCTAAAAGGCAACAGCAGCAGAATTGTGTGCAACTTCTTCCATCGGCCCCTTCCCTGACAAGAAAAGCAAAGGGTTTAGTAGCACCGTTAGCCCCATGCAAACACTGAAGGAGTGGAGAGGGGAAGTTAGCACACCTCTCCTCAATTCCATACCTTCTGGATTAAAATGGAACCTCTGAAGGTGGCTTCTGTTGGCATTCACTGACACACAACTAGAAGCTCCCATGGGATAATAAACCTTCTTCTACTCACCATCAAACAAGAGTAGAAGCTGCCTTCACATCTTCCCACTCCATGCAGGAAGTAAGAGAATGAATGGGCAGTGATAGGGACACTAGAGGAAGGGCTTGCATGCATGCTAGTCTTACCAGAATGAAAACTGGAGAGGGCTTCTGTACCTTTAATGGTTACATAGAGCAGGAAATTTCAGCAGGTATTGCTTGTTATTTGGTTGTGTGACAAACAACACTTCCTGAAATTCGCTTTTCTACACAACCGTTAATGTACAGGAGCCCTCTCCAAGTTTTCACTCTAGCAACCCTAATGCACACCCAGGTCCCCTCCTCAGTTTTAGCTCTCAGCTGTATTCCAAGAAGAGAAAAGGGGCTCTCAATTCCCCTAACCTGCCCTTCCCCCATATACGAGGACTGTCTATTAAATAACGATACTGTGTTTCTACCTTTCAGACAAAGCATTACAATTGTAATATATATAAATAAAGATGGGTTATTGTATCAGTCTTGTTATTTAATAGACAGTCCTCATACGCAGCCAAACTGAAGCTTCAGCCTGACTTGCCACTCTTCAGCCCTGTTGTTGTTCATAGTGGCAATAGCAACAGAAAGCTTTCTGCTCATTTCTCTAAAAAAAAAAAACTTGGAAAATTTACTTCCAAGTTACTTCTTACTTGGTCCCAGAATCCAGCTCCCAGAATCCAGAATCCAACAGCCACGCTTGCTGAAACAAAGTTTGCACTTGGGATATCCTGGTTCTCCATGCTACTTCAAAAAGTATGGAGTATTACTTGTAAAAGGAATTAGTTACAGAGATGTCTGAAAGCTAGTGTAATGCATTTGGGGCCTTTTTGGTTGGCCTAATAAAGGTTTCACCACAACATGTATTTTGAATTTTGTTGCATTTTGCTGTACAACCAACATGGCTTCCTTTTTTTAGATCTGAAGATAGCAAACTTAGGTATTAACTGGGAAATCCTAGCCTACAGGGAGCATTTGACTGGGACTTACTCTCTGAGTTTATCTGGTTCAAGATAAAACAACCTGAATTTGACCATTATTGGCATGCTTTTACAACACCCAAATTTATCTCCAGATCTCACAATATGCAAGCTTCTTAAGAGGCTCACTGTATTCTGCCAACAAAGTGGCTTATAATCTTATGATGGACAGAGATGGGACCCAATCCCAAGGGAATTTACTTTGTTGCTGCCACTGGAGAAGGAAATTTCATTGCATTTCGAGTCCCCCTATGTTGGGTTGAGGAATTGTACAAATTCAGGGGCCACACTGGTCTCCAAGGAAGCCTTGGAGTGCCCCACCCACTGCTGCACTCCCCACACACAGAAATTATTTTTTGGCCAACAAATGGCCCCAATGCCTTCTGGGAACATGGGGCAATTTTGCTTCATTTGATGGGTGGGCTGTTTTAGGCTCAAAAGAGCCTTTTTTTTAACAGGACATGACTCATAAGTCATTTGGCAGAAGGAAGATACCGTCACAATGTGATTTTTGGATTCTATAGTATTTAATTATAATGCAATAATATCAGAAGAAGGATTAAATATAAGTACCTAGTTATTTGTAATCAATTACTTCCAACCTCTGCCTGGTCCACAGGTGCTATCTATATTCTATATGACCCTAGCTCTATAATATATGCCTGGAGAACCATAATAAAGGTATAGTGGCATGAACATGACTATGACTCTAAAGACCAGGGTTCAAATCCCCACTTGGTCCTGGAAACCCACTGGGTGACCTTGGGCAAGTCACACTCTCTCAGCCTCAGAGGAGTGCAATGGTGAATGTTAGCCAAACAGACACTAATCTTCCTTGCATACCCCCACCCAGAAACTAGCCATTCAAATACATAAATTTACATATCCTCTCCAACAGGGGCTCACAGTATATAAACCCACACACACTCCTACCCAACCATTCTCTGAAGATGCCAGCCACAGATGCAGGCGAAACGTCAGAAATAAACTCTTCTAGAACACAGCCTCACAGCATGGGAAAAAACCCATGGAAAACCTGTCCTCTGAATAAATCTTGCCAAGAAAACCTCATGATAGGTTTGTCTTAGGGTTAGCATGAGTCGGAAATGACTTGGAGGCACACAACAAAAACAAAAACAACAGTTCCAAGCTTCTGTTCTACTGAAACTGTGGAGAAAACACATTCATATATCAAAGGCATGTAATACAGCCACCTTGCTGAAGCTCAGAAGCTCTAGCTTTGATGGTCAGTGTCTAGATATCTGTGGATGTTGTCTGACAAATAAATGTTAGAAATGTGATCAAAAAGTGGGAACATTTTATCATATGTGGTAGACATGTGATAAAGCCAAGAAGTACTGTACTAGATTCAGATTCACATGATGTTAGAGGACATTTTTAAATTAAAATTACAAATGAGACCTGAACTGTATTTGTTGGGGATGATGGAAGAACAGCTGGAGAAGAAGCATGGAAGTATAATTTAATATATGATCTCACTGGCGAGACTTTTATATTCTCAAAGATGGAAAGACAATATTGTACTAACACAAGCAGAGTGGCTGATGAAAATACATGATTTGGCTGAAATTGACAAATCAACAATGTCGATTAAGGACAAATCTTTGTTATCCTTCAAGAAGAATTGGGATTTGGTTATAGTTGGGCCTCTGTATCCATGGATTCTGCATCCACAGATTCAATCATCCCCAGCTTGAAAATATTTTTTAAAATAATAATAATTCTAAAAAGCAAATCTTGATTTTGCCATTTTATATAAGGGACACCATTTTACTACACTGTTTTATATAATGGGACTTGAGCTTCCATGTATTTTGGTATCCACCAGCGGTCCTGGAACCAATCCCCAGCAGTTACTAAGGGTCCACTGTATTATTTTTTTTAAAAGAAAACGTTGGGGGATGTTGTCAGTGTTAGATGTTGAGGGTTAGTAGTTTTTGCTCTCATAGTAGAAGCAATGTTGAAAGAGGGAAGCCATTTGCATCCTCTTGTTGTGTTGTTAGCTGTAATATAGTTTTGTTGATTGGAGGATTGTATTGTATTATTTGTCTGTGTGTGTGTTTTACTTAAATGTACAGTATATATTTATACAGTATATATAAAATATGTGTGCTAATAAAAATACTTTAAAAAATAGATCCCTGTGGATGTTTCCTTGAGTGTTATCATGGAAGTAAAGTGGCCTTGAGCTCTGACCCTGGATATGTGGTATGTACTCTGACCCTGGATTGTTTTTGGACTTTGGCTTATCTTTGACCTGCCTGATCTTTGGTCTCTCTCTCTTGTGTTCCTGACTGGGTCCTGGTGTCTCTGCTCCTAGACTCTGCCACCAACACCCCAGACCCTGACAGTAGGCAACTTCCCAACCAATCAAAGCTTTCCATTGGGCAGCCAGTCAGCACACTGGGGGTGGAAACATGTGGAAAGCTTCAAGTCCTTTCTAAACATGGCGGTGGAGGGGCCCTCGAGTCCTGGTGTGTGTGTGTGTTTGTGTGCAGCATGGGGGGGATGTATGTGTGTGGTGTGGGGGGTGTAGTGTGGGGGTGTGTAGCATGGGATGTGTGTGTGTGTAGCATGGCAGTGATGGAGGGGCTCTCATATCCTGGTGCGCATGGTGTGTGGGTATGTAACGTGCAGTGTTTGTTTGTTAATGTGATTGTATGGCAGCAGCAGAGGGTCTCTCACATCCTGGTTTGCATGGTGTGTATGTGTGTAGTGTGGTGTGTGTGTGCATGCACAGTTGCATGGCAGCAGCAGAGGGCCTCTCACCTCCTGGTGTGCGTGGTGTGTGTGTTTGTGTATACGTGATTGCATGGCAGCAGTGGAGGGGCTCTCATATCCTGGCACATGTGGTGTGTGTTTTGTGTGTGTAGCATGGTGTGTGCATGTGTGTGTGGCTGCATAGCAGTGGCGAAGGGGCTCTCACATCCTGGCACACATGGTGTGTGTGTGTGTCTATGGGATGGTCTGTGTGTACATGCAGTTCCATGGCGGCGAAGAGGCCCTCGCATCCTGGCGCACCTGGTGTGTGTGTGTCTAGTGTTCTGTGTGTGTCTGTGTGTACACGCAGTTGCATAGCAGTGGCGGAGGGGCTCTTGGTATGAAACTAGTCATTATAGTCGATTTGAAAAGTTATATATTAATATGTCAAATGATCGTACTCTTGACATGTTTCCTAAACAGCCAATCAGCAGAGTAGGAACAGAAACATACTGAAGTGTTTTATATATGTGGGTAATGGTGTATGTTACACCGGGTATAGCTAGTTATTAAATACAGTATTGCCAATTACAGCCATCCCTTCACATTCACGGGGGTTAGGTTCCACAGACCCCCGCAAATGTGAAAATTCTGTGAATAACAACTGCCCTCCCCCTCCCCCGCCAAAGTGACCACGGGGCCTCCGGAGGCCCCACAGTCACTTCCCCCCACCTCCTCACTCCCTCCCAAGGCCCCCTCCCCACCTCTCCCACCCCTCCGGCCTGCTTCTCTTCCCCCCGCCCCAGAAGCGGCCACAGGGCTTCTAAAGCCCAGTAGTTGCTTTTGGGAGGGTAGAGGGAAGGCCCTCCCAAAACCACAAATACTCAAAACCACGAATGCTAAATTTGCGAATGTGGAGGGGCAACTGTATTACAGATATGGGGCAGGGGGTGTTTGGGCAGGTAACAATATCATGAGGCCTCAGTCTAATTTCATAAGGTCTCTGCAAGGCCAGATTTCTGGCAAACAAATTATCTTTTCTCCCCCAGCATCACAATGGGCAAGAAATAATAGTGGGGGCGGGAGGAAAAGAGGTGATGCTTTTGGCTGAAGCACACCCACAAATGACTTAATCTCCATCCTAGACAGGATGTACAGTAGCTCCAAAAGATTACCACTCCCATGCAACTGCAAAGTCATGGAACCTTCACGAGATAAATCATTCCTAAACCCTAAACAAGTAAATTAAATCCCTAGGTTGTGAATTGACGACACTGGCAAAGGAAAAAAATAAATGAGAGACATAATAAGTGGAGAAGTAACTTTATCTTCACTTCCCTATGCATTTGGGGTAATGACCATCAAGGGTTTTTTTAACCATTACTTTCCTCCTTCCAGTTCTTAAAGTGGTAAGAAGTTCTTAGAGGTTGCTTTCCATTGAAAGATGGCCACGAGAAGCTTATTGGTGTTTTAGAACATTTCTGTCATAGCTTTTTAAACAAATATACACACAGAACACAGGTAGAGACACAGCTTCTATGGACAGAAAAAATTCACTGCTTCTACATCAAATCACTAAGGACACAACCCACATTGTAAGAAACCTCTAGAGCCAACACTCAGCTCCTTGTTTGTTTGTTCTTCAGTTTTCTTTAAAACTGCAGTCCTGCCTTCTTGTTTTCTTTTAAACCAGGGTGGGAATTTTGTTGCCCTCCAGATACAGTTGGATTGCAGCTCCTAGCATTCTCACCTTTGGCTATGCTTATTAGGGCTGCTGGGAATTGCAATTAATCATCTGCACAGACATCTATTGATATAAGGTATAAGTGCTGGAACTGCTATTGAAAACATTCCACAACACGGTCCTGCACTGAGAAGCAGTTGGTTAATTCGTTAATTTCCATGCCAACATATCACCTGCAACTTACCAAACAAAGGGCGATGAGACCCAACACAATCAATAACTTTGACAAACATGCATAAGTTTTTCTGGCTGATTAACACTTTCTTGTACGACCCCACAAATCTACAACACTATTTTAAACTCCTGCCACACTCCTGTCATGTCATACTTCATTCCTGTATAATTTGTTGTTGTTGTTAGCCTTCAAGTTGGTTCCAGCTTATGATGACCTAAGGTGAACCTATCACTGGTTTTCTGAGGCTGAGAGTGTGTGACTTGCCCAAGGTCACCCAGTGGGTGGCTGAACAAAGATTTTAACCCTGGTTTCCAGAGTCATAGTCCAACACTCAAGCCTATATACCACACTGGCTTCTTCTACAATAAACAGGGTTAATTCTCCTATATTATTATTACTGAGTTTTATTAAAATGACATTGTGGCTCTTTAGATCTCAGTAAAGCCAACAGCATAAATTAAATACTGCACAGGCCTGGCACTCTAAACTATTTCCACTCACATACACAAATGATGAATAATTTTACTTAACACCATAACAGTTAATTGTTATGCACAACTGACTATTTCCCACCACCCCTCCAGAAGCATATGAGTTGAAGGAAAAAGCACACTAATGAAATTGGGGGGAGGGGATATGTTGGTGTGTAGCTCCCAGAATTTCCCAGGCAATATGGTCAGTGATCAAGCTGGCTGGGTGGTTCTGGGATCTGCTATCCAAAAACCCCTAAATTTCCAATCGCTGAATATATTCTATCAGCAATAATCCTTTCAATTAAAATGGAGTCACTTTGAAATACATCTCGCATTTAAAAATGTTTTAGTGCTCCGTTTGCCCTCAACGTGAGACCACAACCCAATGCATATTCAATCAGAATTAAGCCACACTGCAATCAGTGTGGTTTATACCACAATAACTATGTTAAGACTGAAGCATCAAGTTAGTTTACCAGTACATTTTTATGAGAATGGCAGGATTTTAAGAAGTCACAGCACTCCTGTGCCCAGTGTGAGTTCACTGCACACTTGGGACACAAGCCAATGGTATGTTCTTCTACTCAAGCACTGTTACAAGAGCACAATAGAGCATCATTCATTTAATTCCAAATACGGTTTGTGCAGCAGGACTGTGTTCTTAGTAGCTTTCCTGGCACTGCCTCTGTGTAAAATTGTAAAAACAACAAACAAACAAAAACACCATATTGTGACTGTGCTGGGGAGAATGGCAAATGGCAAACCACCCTCATGTTTATTCAACTGCAATTCAGCATCATTGTTTTGACGGGCACAAACTCATCTGTTATTCATGGGAATGGCACAAACATACCATCAGCATTGGAAGTTAGTTAATAGCCACTTAGGGTAAGTCTGCTCCAGCCAATTATCACGTGAGCACTCCTAGCCAACACTGCAAATGGTTTGTTTTGCAGCCCACATTATTCCTTCCTTCATGAAGTGGAGCCTGACAAACTGAGCCACAATATCTCTACCTATTAGCATGGAATCAGGCCTGCTTAAGTCTCCTCTCCCCCACTCCCCCATGAATCTGGTGTTTGACTTGTCAGCTTTTTTTAACCACTGCCTGATCCTCTGCTTTTAAAGGAAAAATATGCTATTGATATGTGAGAATGATTAGCAGTTGCAGAAGGTTCTTTTAACTGTCCCCAGACTCACTGAGTCTACAGAAGCATACCCCGCATGGCTACCCAAATCATCCTTCGCCCCACACCGCCCTTCCAATTTCAGGATTCATAAGGAGACAAATTAACACTCTATAGTCCCAGGAAGGTAAAAGGATTTGGAGGGGGGGAGTGAAACCTGAAAGAACACAGACACACACATGAAAATGGCTAGGGCCTGAGAATTTCCTGATGGTAGGCAAAGGTTGGGGGATCCACTTCCCTGTTCTATATGTACTGTACAAAAGTCAACCAAGCAGCAGCTGAAACTGACTTCAACAGGGATATGAGACAGCATCCTCCATTAGATCTTAGGGCAGCAGACTCTCAACCTCTGTTACCAGAGGCAATTGCCTCACTTTGCCTAATGGTAGAGCTGACCCTGTACACACACCTCATTTCCATTATCTCAGCAAACAAGCAGTTGGAGCCATTACTGTCTGATGACACCCAGAAGTGTCTTATAATTGGAACATTTTTGTCATTCTCACCTCTCTTTTGCCTCTCTCCTCTCCAATGATCACTGTCAAAACTGTAGGCTCCCTGGAGCAGAGATCTGCTTTCCCATTCCCCATGTGACTCTTGTAAAGAACTATATAATCTGTATAATTACTACATAAAATATTCTCATACTTAGGTAAACACATATGCATAATCTAAAAAGTCAAAAACACCAAAACATGCATTGAATCGATCAAGAGCAACAAGAGCAAGGGTGGACACCCTCCAGAGGCAAGAGAATCACACCTTCTGGTTTTTAGATCCAGAAGGGTGCAGGATGTTTGTTGCCTTGGTCACCATTTGGGGGGTGGGCGGGGGAACTGGATGTGTCATTTTGGGTCATTTAGGTTTGGGGGTTGCTGTTTGGGGGCATGGAGCCTCCCCCCAAACAACCTGTAACAGTCCCACGATTTTTTAAATCCTTCCATTTCTTTTGCCCACATAATGCAGCTGATTTTTTTGTGGGGGTGCCATGGTCTTTGGAGGCTCAGGGGGGGTCCCAAGGGCTGCACTGGGCCCCCAAAGGGCCACATGCACAGTCCCTATCCCTGATCTACAGATTCTACAATGGAATTATCAAAGAAAGTTGAGCCACTGGCTGACATCATTAACAGAAATTCTATTTCTGCTTATCTCTCCCACCTAAAGACATAACATTTTTAGAAATTTTAAAGCCATATTGTGGGGGATCCTTTTGTTGATGTTGTTATTGACATTTTGGGGGAAATGGGAAAATATACACTATTGGCATGCTTTACAGATTGAAAGTAACTTTGTTACTTTAAGAACATAAAATGTGTTATGTATAACTTGGTTGCAGATGAAATTATCGTGTTTAGTATGTTAAACTACAGTATATTCAGAATATAGTTACAAATTGATTTTACATTTTTAAACTTCCATTTCTTCTTACGAATGGAGCCCAAAGGGCCTAACTATAAAGAATAGCTGAACTATAAGGAATCTCTTTGGACTTGCCTCAGTCTATAGACTACTTATGTAGGTAGCACTGCTGTACATAATCTTACATAAAACTTTACATGCTACATAGTTTTTAGAAACAATATGAGGGGGCAGAATATATAAACGCCTTGTCTTAAGAAATTTATTCATCATGCTAAAAGAATATAATCAATTTTCCCCCATCTTTCCAGAAAAATAAGGCATTGGGAAGGAAGAACACACACACACACACACACACATTTTTCTGGTTTCTTTCTGGGCTTTTGCATCTCAAGTACCAACTTCTAAATTACAGAACGTAGAGATGATACAGAGAGAGTTCTTAGTGGTGATCTCTGCCTTCATAAGGCCATCCCCAAGGAAGCTTGCCTGGGACCTACAGTGATGCCATTTAGCTATTAGGCAAAAGACATGTTCGTTTTCTGAGAATAAGTAAAAGATTATTTTCTTCCTGGACTTCTTCTACCCTTTTCGAACAACTGAGTACAGCTGCTATGGTTGTTTTCAATTGATTTCATCTGTCAGGAATGATTTGATTGTGTATTCCTGCATGGCAGGGGGTTGGACTGGATGGCCCTTGTGGTCTCTTCCAACTCTATGATTCTATTATTTGCTTTGTGCTGTTTTATTTTCTGTATACTTTTATGACTGTATGTTTTACAGTTTTTATTACCCTACCTGTATTGTCACCTCTAACAAGAACTGGCATGCTATAAATGTATTAAATGAAGCGTGTGGGAAATTAGATGGATGGCAGGACACCATGAATGCCTCCTGAGACTATGGGAGTAGAGGATGGAAGTTAGTAGCTACAAATAGTTAACTACTAGTAATTAGTTCCTTTTTTCTAATAATGCAGTTATAACTAAGTCATATTGCAACTGCAACATCATGAGAAGATAACCTGCAGTATAACTGTGCAGTTTTAATCATTTTACATTTCTACGGGTATGGCCTCACTAAATGCTGAAGGAGGGATGGTTCAGATGCTGGCTTGTGTGGCATCCTGAGAGGTTGTATTAAATTTTTTAAAAGTAATTCAAAGTAACTGGCCCAGTTACATTTGTGGAATTAGAAAGCAAACTGTTAATTTTAAATGTAACTACAATGATAAATATTTTGAGGCTGACTTGGAATTTACACAACTAATCCTTTTTAAAGGAACTTCCCAAACTCTGACTGCTTTTCTTATTAAATAAGCAGTTAATCTTCATATAATGCATAGCCAATATGTAAACTTCACTGCCAGAGAATGTGGGGAAGGCCATTGGCTGGGGAGGAGCTCTATTCCACTCTCCCTCTCATCTGCTTTTCCATTCCCTCCCCCTTGGAACAGCTGAACAGCTGGGTGCTGAACATGATCAGTTCTCATGAAGTTTTTTTTTCTAAAATTTGCAGAGAGTAGCCAGCATGGTAAAATGGTTTGAATTTGGACTAGGACTCTGGAGAACAGGGCTTGAATCCCCACTCAGTCATGGAAACCCACTGGGTGACCTCAGGCAAGTTACATTCTCTGAGCCTCAGAAGAAGGCAAAGGCAAAAACCCTTTGAACAAATCTTGCCAAGAAAACCCCATAATAGGTTGGACTTAGGGTCACCATAAGTCGGAAACAACTTGAAGGCACACAACAACAAAGTTCTGTAAACCCTGAGATTTCCCCCAGCCACTTAACTCTTCCTTCTTTTGTGTGGATAGTGCTGTTTTGGCTATATAAGCAAAGGCAGGCAAAGAACTGGGATTAATACTAGTATATATTGAGGTGGAGGGACTACAACCCACTGGTCTAATTTAACCTGTGGAAGTTTCCAATCTAGCCTTGACTCTCCTTCTGCCCTCATCTCTCATTAGTGACACAAGATTGGAGACAAAGAGCTACTTTTAGTCCCAAAAAGTTTTGCATGGAACAGGAGTCTCACTGGAAGACCTGGAATGTTTTGCATGAAATACAATCACTTTTTAAAGACTAGCAGGGTTCTGAAAGACATAGTAACTTCTATTTGCAGACTGGCAAGGTATTGTGTGCCTGAACATTGTTGCACTGGAGCAAATCAGTAAAATGTAAATCTGGCCCTGTCCATTTGCCCTGTGTCCCACTCATGACATGTAGATCCAAGAATGTTCTCAAATAGGAATTTGGCTCCCAGCTTAAATTGGTTCCCAAGCCCTGATGTATATGATGAGACCTAAATTGAATTTTCATATTCAGAAACCACATAATTCTTGACAAAGTGCTCCAGAGGCCAGGGAGATACAACAGAGGAAAAGCCACCAACCCCATGCCCCTGTTTTCAAGTACAGTACCCAGGTGCATTAAGCTGCTTTTGAAACACTAAGCTGGACTCAATAGAACTCAGTCTGATCAGCCTGGGTGATTCTTATGGAACAGCCTCTCTCTTATTAGTCGAGTCCTATTGAGACAGCTTATTAAGGCAGCTTCCCATCTGTTTTTGTTTTCACTTTGCAGCACATTAACTCCAGTTTGCACAGAAAACTACAGTGGGTGGCATTAGTAGTCATATACGGTCAAAGAGGGCCATGCACATAAGTGCCTCTCCTAAACCAGTTCCAGTGCAGCTCTTTGTAAACACAATCACACAGTCTCAGTGGGAGCATTTTCTGGCAGAGATTTATAGGTTATAGGAGGAAGCAACCCCTCCACACCTCTGCTCAAAATGGACCGGATGCAGAGTGCATTTGTGTAGAATGGCAAACACAATTTCTGTTTCAATTATTTGCTCTTGTTCTAAAAATCCAGGGAGCTCACAGACAAACTGAATAAATTTACAGCACTGAAAAGCAAAGCACTCACCATAACCATTCCTACATATCAGTCTCACCAATGCCCAGCTCCTGCCCATTGATATGGTTGCTCAGGACCTAATTAGCATGTTATTTCAAAGCAATCCCTCTCAGAAGCACTGCATTTTGGCTCTTGTGGGATAAACTAGCAAGTGCTGGTTCCAAGGTAATAGCATTCCATCCTGTTCATATGTTATAGCACCAATTAGTAAGCATGCTGGTTCTGGAAACACACTTTAGAAAGTTGGAAGCCTAATGGAAATCTGATTTAAACTAGCCATTCTTCCTAGTAATCTAAATCATTGTTTAAAATCACCCTTATTTAGCCCTATTTACACTGTGCTTTTGATTTTTAAGAACCTAGGTTATACTGAAGAAGGAAGGAGGCTATTCTGATGACTAATAAAATTGTATTGTGTTGTTCACAGGGTGCTCTGTGTGTGTGTGTGTGTGTGTGTGTGTGTTTATATCTATGTTTGTGCATGCTTGTCCCACATCCCAAGGGACTATTCACACATAGGCACCTTGCAAAGGTTCTGTTTCATTTCAGCTTGTCACAGTTTGCATACTTCTAATGTCCATATTTTAACACCTTATCATATTCAAAATAAGTGTAAATGTGGACATTTCCCACGCTTTGCAATGCATTATTATAGAGTTTCAAAGCTGAGTTAGTGATCTTGAACACAGTGTGGTGTGGGTTTGTTGTTATTGTTGTGTGCCGTCAAGTCTTACTGCGACCCTAAGGCGAACCTATCACAGGGTTTTCTAGGCAAGATTTGTTCAGAGGAGGTTTGCCATTGCCTTCCTTTGAGGCTGAAAGAGTGTGACTCACCCGAGGTCACCCAGTGGGTTTTCATATCCAAGCAGGGATTCGAACCCTGTTCTCCAGAATCACAGTCCAACACTCAGACCACTACACCATGCTGGTGTGAGTAGGCATACTAAAAGGGCATAACATCCAGGGCATTGCTAGGTACTTCAAAGTCCTATGGGATACAAAATTTCATAAATTTTGCATGTATGTGTCCACAGGCACACATATACTATACATGTAGAAATAATTTTTGGCCCTTGAGAAATAGATTCAAAGACCTGGGCCCAGGCCTAGCATCGCCCCTACAACTCTCCCTTTGCCATTTGTATTCCTGTCACCACCTCCCTTGAGAATGTAAAACTTAGCTCCACTAAAACGCAAATTCATGATCAGAACCCCTTGGAAAAGGAACACATTTTCCTGTTAGGGAAAGACTGGACAGACTCATAGGAGCAAGCAAAGAAACCAGGGATAATTTCTGTCTGCCCCCAAACCTTGCATAAGAAGTAGGATCAAACAAGTAGGGGACAAAAAAAAAAAAAAAAGAAACAATGGAAGATTTCAGGGCAGACATAGATTGAAAGTCAAACAGTGACTCGAGACCAGCAGAGAGGTGCAGTCCACAACAGTAGCTCTGAATAGCAGGTGTTGTCTTACTATTCATCCACATCTTCCTGCTTTCTTTGGCAGGGACAGGCTGTAAAACTGAAGCCAAAGGTTTCATTGCAACTGAAATGAACTTTAATAAGTACGCTTAATGCAGGCACATTGGACCTCTGTTATTCTTGCCTCTTCCTCTTCTCCCTTTCATTATATCCCTGAATATCTAAAGTCTGATTGGGAGTATGAAAGTCTCAGAGGTCTCTTCATCATCACTACCATCAACCTAGTAGCAGGCCAGATCAAGGAGTCTTGTATCCAGTCTTGCCCCTTTTCAAACATGTCAACAAATGTTATAGAATCATACAATTGTAGAGTTGGAAGAGACCACGAGGGCCATCCAGTCCAACCCCCTGCCATGCAGGAATCACGATCAAAGCATCCCCGACAGATGGTCATCCAGCCTCTGTTTAAAGACCTCCAAGGAAGGAGACCCCACCACGCTCCTAGGGAGTGTGTTCCACTGCCGAACAGCTCTTACTGTCAGAAAGTTCTTCGTAATGTTGAGGTGGAATCTCTGTTCCTGGAGCTTGCATCCATTGTTCCGTGTTCTAGTCTCTGGAGCAGCAAAAAACAAGCTTGCTCCATCCTCAATGTGACACCCCTTCAAATTCTTAAACAGGGCTATCATATTGCCCCTTAACCATCTTTTTTCCAGGCTAAATATACCCAGCTCCCTAAGTCTTTCCTCATAAGGCATGGTTTCCAGACCTTTCACCATTTTAGTCGCCCTCCTCTGGGCACGCTCCAATTTGTCAATATCCTCAGATCTTTTTTCTAATCCACCTAGTTCAACTATTACACATTGTTATCAGTAGCAAAAAAGGAAGATTATACAAAGCTATCTTCTTTCAAATCAGATCATTGGTCCATTTAGCCCAGGATTACCTACCCTGACAGGCAGTTGCTCTGTAGGGAGACAGGACTTTTGCTGTGTTGTGAGATACTACACCTGGAGATACTCAGCCTTTCTGCTTGCAATGCATCTGTTCTACTTATGATCCTCATCTTAAAATCAGGGAGGAGAGAATTTGTGGTGATTGGGCCTCCTTGATGCTGTTGTGCTATACTTCTAATCAGTTCTAGCAGGCAGGGCCAACGATGATGGGAGTACAGTCCAGCAACATACAGAGGGTCTCACATTCCCCATCCCTGCCTTAAAACTTACTTGCCCAGTGTTGATTTTGCTTACCAGAGCCAAGCAGCTACTTCTCCTAACACCCACAGACACACCTTCACCTACCCCAATCCAAAAAGCCACTTGAGAGGTTTTCCACAAGAGCTTCTTAAAATGAAAATACTGTGCACAGTATGTCTTCCCAATCCTGCTCACCTGTTTTCAAACCTCTCTGGACTACTTTTGTAAACACTTTTTGGATAAAGAGCATGTGAACTCTATGCAGGTATCTTCTGAAAGGTGGATGCTATTAAAAAGTGGTGCATGTGCATAAACAATGGCCCTGCTTCTAAATCACAACTAAGGGCTCAGAAATTAATCCAGATATTATTTAGAGAGCCTTTCTTCTGTAAAGATCCCACAGAACAGATGCAACAGTCAATCAATAGTAAACTTTTCATCCTGGCAGAGTTTGCTCATATCAGACATTGAAGACATCTGTCTAGATAGCAGTTTATCATTTCCAAGCATCAGAGAAGTAAATAATCTGTATATATAACAAAGCATCATTATAATAACACACACACACACACATATAATCACCACATCAGTGTCACCAAACAGCTGGTGTAACATAGTGACTAAAGACTGAGTGAAAAATCAAGAAGCCTCCAGTTCAATCTCATATCAGCTACAAGTGAGCTTACCAGGCAGCCTGAAAAATGTCTCTAGTACTACTGTGCAGCAGGGTGAAGCAACCTATTTCAGGCAGGATCAGGGGGAGGGTGTCCATGAGAGCAAGAGCTGGTATCTGAATGGTGCCGGAAAATATTTTAAATGTTGGTTCTATTGTGAAGGGATGTTTGGCCTCTTCTTCAAGCCACAAAATGTTTTGGGTTAGTACTCTATGAGCAAGCCACTCACTTTCTTTCAACCTTGCTGTCTGTAGTACGGAGAACATAAAGCTGACCTAATGCACAGAACTGAGGTATGGATTATAATAGGTGCACTGAATATTTGGAAGTGTTCAAATAATTGTGAAGTATTGTTATTATTAATAAAGGCCCAAGTTGCTAGCCTCTCTACAACATACATGTCCACAAGCTATGTGATGAGGACTGGGACAAGCAACTACCAATGAGTGGTCTGAGAGTCAGCTTTTTCTCCCTTGAATCCAATATAAGCCATACCGGGGCCAGATATCCAGAAAAACAGGGGTGGCCATACCAGTTTAATATTTTCAGGATTAGAATGGCAGGACCTCTTCTAATTTAAAACTGCTGAGCAAAAAAAATCAAAGAGAAAGTGTTGTGTGTTTTTTTACACAGCAGAGTATAGGGAGCAAAAAAACAGCTGGACTACAGGAAAGGCCTAGTTTCTTGTATGTGACCCCTTCAGTCTGCCTCCAATCAAACGGAGACAAGACTGCATACCTCCTGACTCTACCGATTTGGCAGGGACAGTCCCAATTAATCCTCCGTCATCCCACTTTTTCAGCTGCTTTGAAAATATCCCAGTTTCTCTCTTCTCCCACTTTTCCACTTTGTCCTCAATTTATTTCAATTGTTGCAAACTGAATTCAAAGTCCAAAAGTAGTTTGCACTCAATTAACTCAGCAGGAGGGAGAGGAGGAAAGGAGGTGGAATCTTGACTTTCCCAGAAGGCTCAAGCAAATGCAAATTCTGGCAGCCTATCCCGGCTTGACTGTTCTTTCTCGTTAATAACTTTTGCCATTTTGACCACACTCTGATGTTGCTTGACCACACATGTCCCAGCTGTGAAATCATAGAATCATAGAATTGTAGAGTTGGAAGAGACCACGAGGGCCATCCAGTCCAACCCCCTGCCACGCAGGAATACACAATCAAAGCATCCCTGACAGGTGGCCATCCAGCCTCTGTTTTGTTGGAGAGTATGAGATTGTTAGGTAGAGATTTACTTTTTACCCTCTGGTCCTGCTTCTGTGGTTGTTGTTGTTGTTGTTTGTTTTGTTTTTTAGCAGTTTGGGATGAAGAAAGGAAGTAGCTAAAAGCTTCTTTCATTATCTATCCCCATCATGCCAGGAAAACCTGCTTAATTTCTCCATGTCGGGCTGCAACTAACAGCACAAGAGCAAGTCTTGCTGTTGTTGTGTCCCTTCAAGTCATTTCTGATTTATGGCGACCCTAGGGTGACCTATCACAGGGTTTTCTGAGAACTGAGAGTGTGTGACTGGCCCAAGGTCACCCAGTGGGTTTTCATGGCCAAGCAGCGGGAATTCAAAACCTAGCCTCCACAGTTGTTGTCCAAAATTCAAACCACTATGCCATGCCATGCTGGCTCATAGCAAGTCTAAGGAGAAAGAAATTGGTCACCCTAGATCAGAAACAGGGAAGCACAATCCTCCAGATGTGGCTTACAGCAACTCCCATGAGCCATAGCCAGCATAGGTCATGGTGAGGAATGGCAGGAAATGCAACCCCACAACATCTGAAGGACCTCCTTCCTCGCTCTATAGCAGTGTTTCTTATTTCAAGGGTTCCTCCAGGATAAAAAAGTTGAAAAAGGCTGCTTTACAGAGTGTGTTGTGCAGGTGCATCCAGGACACCACACTTGTAGACTTTCAAATTCCCATCCACTTCTGTTCCCTGAAGTTATCATCTTATTTTTCTGGGCCTGTACTTTAGTCTTTAATAGCGACTGCATAGAAAGATATGAAGAACAACATTTTCATCTCTTTACTGCCAGACCTGAAAAGGCTTAATCTGCATAATTTTTATGTTTCTAGTTGCTGTTAAAGGCACAAAAAGAGGGCCAGATGGTTGCTTCACACATGCTAACACACATTGGAAACTGCTTAACACAGTGTAGATGTGTACATTGCTATTGCTTAAAACAGTTTGTAAGCCACTCTGATAGCCTTGTGGCAGAAGAGCGGGGTATAAATAAATAAATAAATAAATCATGGCCAACACTTGATTACACATAGCCCCTATTGGCTTGTCAGAAGAATGTGTGAAGGGACTCCACTGAAGAACACTGTGTCTAATGATGTGGTAAGTAAGAATATGAAGACTGCCTGCTATGGCTCATTCTCACATGTGTGCAAGTCAGCACTTGATGCTGCAGCTGTTAAGGGAAGAACGTGTTTGAGAGAATGGACCATGAACAGAGATGGAAACTCTGACGCTCCCTACTCAACAGTCATGGAAAATGAGTGAGGACAAGATGGAGCCACTAAGATGGGACACTCTCCCTTACCACATTTCACTCCCTGTTGCCCATCAACCACAATCTTTCTGCTGCTCTAACTCAGGGCAAGATCCATAGACAGGTGGTAGAGCACATACCTACCATGAAGAAGGTCCCAGGTTTGATCCCCTTAAAGATACTTAAAGTATCTCCTGCAGGATGGCTGGGAAAAATTGCCATATGAGGGCTGGAAAATATATGACTCTCCAAATATTATTGGGCTCCAATCCACTCAGCATAGCCAATGGTGAGCAATGATGGAAGTTGTTATCCAACAACAGTGGAGGGGCACACAGTGCCAGTGCCCTTCTACACGAATCCTGCTACCAGTGTGGGACAGATTAATTAATCAGGGTGACTCCATATAAGGCATCTATGTTGACTTGAACCATATCAGACAGAAAACCTTATACTATTTCAACACCATTTTGCTGCCAGCCACAGATCTGTTCTTCCTTTAGGAAGCCAGAATACAATTCTCATCGCCTTTTCCCTCAATTCTGGGAAATACAACAACCAACCACTACAGTAAGTTGAAACCTTAGATGCAGCAGGCCTTACTCCCTTAATTTCTGGTGATATCAACAACTCCAAATCTTATTCCACAAAACCTTTCTGCCATAAGGGCACCAAGCAAACATGCTTCAGTCATGACACCAACTAAGTCCATCCTCCCACAAAGAAACTCAATTGCCACATTTTGGGTTACCTCTATTGTCTCCACCATCACTGAGACAACAAGAAATGAAGCCAAGCTCTCGCTTATTGTACTCACAGTTGTGAAGTTCTTGTGGCTGCACTCTTGGCCCCGGAACTTGCAATATAACAACATCTCCTTCATGTCATGGCCCACACGTCCCAGGAACTCGCTCATGCTGAAGACTTTGGCTCGGTGGTGCTGAAAGTTGGTTTTCTCTTGAAGGATGGCCAGGACTGCCGGGTCAGCAAGATGAGGATGAAGGATCTGAAGGTTGACATCCAGCAAGGCCAGAAGGTCACCTGCATGGTAAAGGTCATTAGTTGTGAGGCGAGAGAAGCGAAAACCATTCAGATTGCAGATGGTGACAGCGGGGAAGACCAAGTTGTTGGCAACGACCTCATCCACCTTAGTGACATGCTGGTAGGAGAAGTAGTAGACCACCCGCTCAGAACTCTCCACCAAAAGGATGCCCAGGGAAGCCACAAATACCAGAGCCCATAGGGCCCGCCGGACAGTCATAGGTCCATAGACAAAGATGTGGCGGATTCCATGTAGGGTTGAGGTGTTGGCAAAGATCTGGAGGCTAGAGGGCTGGAGGCTTCCTAGACTGCCTTCGCTGGTGCTCTCCTTCAAATCCATGGAGAAAGGATTGGTCATAAAGGTGGCACTTCCTTCCTCTGCCTGCAGCCAGCCTCTTGCATGCTCCAGCTCTCACTCATGGGGTGAAAGAGGCAACGGAGGCAGCAAGCAGGAAGGGCAGCTGTGTGTATCTTTGGGTGGCAGTGGGTCAGGTACCTCCTGCGTGCTCCCCAGCAGCCTGGCAGGGACGATGGGGGGTAAAATGTTTATTTAAAATCCATTGCAACTCTACAGCTTGATTTCCTCGCTGCGATAAGGAGGGCTGGTTTTATTTAGGGAGACACCAAGGTGATGTGGAAGAGATGTGGGTGGGAAGGAAAGGATCGGCCAATGGAAAGAAAGCCCTCCCCTTTCCTTCTCTCTCTCTCTCTCTCTCTCTCTCACTCACACACACACACACACTCACACAGGATAGTGATGAGATTACCAATGTGTGTGCATATGTGGGGGGGGCAGGAGGGTAGTCTATGCTGCTTGCAACACATCAGCTAACCAAGTCAAAGCTAGCAACATATCAGGTAACGTTTTATGTTTAAGGATGTTCGAGTCTGTCTCTCTGAGCCAGCAGACTGCAGAATGGAGAGAGGCTGTTGATGAAGCAGCAAGACAAATCCGACCGCCACCCCCACCCCCACCAATCCCCGCACATGATTTTCCAGGCTGTTGGATTCCAGCATCTTTCTCTGCTCTCTCCTCTCAGGCTGCATCCCTATCCAAAACCAACCAGTGGAGAATGTTTAAGCCTGGGAGGCTGTCTGATACAAAGCCAACAAGGAGGAGGAAGAGGACAACACTCACAGGACAAAGGGTTGAATGGGAACAGGCCTTAGCACCATTCCAAAGCATCTGGGAAAGATTTGACATTTGTAGACTGAGCAGTTGTTGTTGCAACAATGGTAAAAACAGCCAAAGCTGAACTCAAAGGATATTTGCCAAGAAGGATTCACCAGAAAACATGCCACCGGCATTGCATTTGTCGACAGCAAATAGGTTTGCCTTTTTTGCCCTTTAATGTTTGCCATCTGTCTAACAGGATACCGTCTGTTCCACAGGAAGCCTCCACAATTCATTTCTTCCTCATCTGAAATCCAGGGCTGCTACATCTGAGAAGCAGGAGAAGAGAGAAGTTGAGCATCAGGGTATGTCACAATGCAAGGCAAATTTGTTCTGATTTCTGCAAAAATGTATATATTAAGGTAAAACAGATTCCTGGAATTTGGTGAGTGATGGCATAGCATCATTCACACCTGAATATTGACAATTGGCAACATTTATTTTATTTTATTTTTGTTGATGTCTGAAAACAGACTGGTGGATGTTAGCACTTGTGCATTGGCAGCACTTGTGTGGTGTGTGTGTGTGTGTGTGTGCACGCATGGGCAACTGTGGTAAATACATCTCTCTCTTTCTCTTAACAAAATCCATTTGGGATTGTCAACACTGACACTGAATACTCATTAATGCGAATTTTGAATTTTACTGTAATATGTGTGTATAAACTCACCCTAGGAATGATCCATCCAAAACTAATAACTTTAAGGCTGTAATTTTATACATGTTTTCCTGGGTACAAGCCTAGTTTAACCAGTGGGACTCATTTCTATGGATATATCTATATATAGGATTGCACCGTAAGGCTGTTATCCTTGACATACAAACTAGGGAACAAATCCTGTTGCATACAATGAGGTTTGCTTCTCAGTAGGCATGAATGTGCTGCAAGTCCTGTTAATTTCAAATAAGCACTTACTTCAACCTCACTCATGGGAATAAATGGGATATCAAAGTATAGAACATTGGTTGGATCAGGCCCTTAATATATTGCTCATAATATATATGAAATACTTATATGTGTACGTAGGAGCTGGTATTTATCGAGCCTGCACTTTACTACTCTAGTTTGTTGCTGTTTATGTTCTTACAAGTTTTTAAGCACTTGTTTACCTACAAAATTTGCATGCCCTTGTTTGTCTAAAGAGCTGAAGACAGGGTGCCACTATCACCTTTTATCCTCACAATAACTCTGTGAGATGGATTTTAGGCTGAGAGACAGCAACTGGCCCAAGGTCACCCAATGAGATGGTAGCTAGTGGGGAGTTGAGACAGGTCCAAATCTAACATTCTGTTTGCTATACTGCACTCAGGGCTGACTTAAGGGCCCTGCAGCACCTGCAGCCGCAGGGGGGCCCATTATTGTGGGGGCCCTGTTGTAGCCCTCCTCCTGCAGAAACACGATTAGTAATAATCTGAATATCCTTTACTGTGAATAGGTTAGGTTAGGTTAGGTTAGGTTACACTGACCTGAGATAACCATATGAGGCCCCCAAAATAAAGCATTGCAGGGGGGCCCAAAATCCCTTAAATCAGCCCTGACTTCACTAGCTCTCTCAGAAAATAATGGGATTATGTACCAAGGTTACTTTAAAAAAAATCATTCATACAAATTTTTGGATAAATGAACTGCAACTCTTTCCCTCTAGGCCCTGCTTCCAGTTTGTGCCACCTAGGTTTGCCCTATGTAAAAGAAGAGAGGGCTTCTGAGCTTTTAAGAGTTGCACAGAAAAGGGAATTTCAGCAAAAAAAAAAAAATAGCTCTAGTGTCCACTTTTGCCATCCTAGTCCTGTTCCCAATTGTTCTTCCATTTTTATTAGAGGGTTGTACATCTTTTAAACAGACGTAGCAGTAGTGGTTGTAGTAATCATTACACACACATTGTGTATTAATTAATGAGATTTATTTCCAACTTCCTCTGCATCCCTTTGAACTTATGCATATCTATCTATCTTGCAGTTACTTACAGAAATGTTTTTCTTTTCTCAGATTTTGCATTACACATGCACACACTGAGCAGTGTATAATAGGGAGTGCATGGCTAGGCATGTACAGATTTCACACGGCGTACAAACAATCCTGGGTATGTTCACTTGAAGTTCCCTAAGATAATGGAACATATTTCCAAGTAAGTGAATATAAGGTAGAAGCTCAAAAATAAAATGCTTAGCAAGTACAGTATGTGTGAGGGGTTGTCTTTGAATGGGGTATGATGCTCACAGCACAGGAAAAAAGGGTATACATTTGGGTAGGCAAAAGAAGTATCAGGATCCATTGCTAGATCTCTCAGTGATTTCTCTGTAGATTAGCAAGGATTTCTGACTCAGTTATTTAACAACCGTAACAACAAAGTGACTTTCCTCCACACTAAATCATACCACTGAAACGAAGAAAGCTTAGGAGAGGGTACCCAGGAGCAAATTTCTGTGTAAAGGACTGTTAAGCTCTGGTTTTCAAAACATTTTCCTGGACTAAAAATTATTTAATTCTAAATGTATATTTTCTGCACCCAGCCTTGGTTGGTGGATTCTGAGGTTTTAATGAAAAATAAAAGTGAGAAGCCTGAAGTCTGCCCACTCTTGCAAAACAAGGTTAAGCCTCCAAATGTTGTTGCACTCCAACTCCTGTCAACTCCATTTGCTATAACAAAGGAGCACAGATGATGTTCATAGTAGTCCAGCAATATCTGGGGAGCCCCAGTTTTTCCACCTCTGTGCCACCCTCAGTGTTGGAGGCAACATTCAGTAAAAAGAAATCTCAGTGATTATAAAGAAAAACATTTCAGGGCTAAAAGCCAAAGAATGGCCATAAATTTTGGTGTTTTTTAAAGATACAGTGATAGAGCTGGCCCAAGAGATTTTCCATCTAATATACTGCAGTAAATACCTTGTTTTACCCCCTCTCCCCCCCAGAAGTCAAAATGCATAGCAGTGAAAGCCAGTCATATTTTTTGTTATCACAGGAGGCAGAAAAATCCCATAATCCGCTCTCCCCTCTCTCCCCTCATAACTAAGATTTGCTGCCCTGTCATGAAATACAAAATTTGCTGCCTGAAGAAGCAACCTCTCTCTAACTATTGATACGATCATCCCTGCACAAAGAAATATCTGAACTACCACTATGGTCAAGTCAGGGTTCCAGAGTGGAGGCTACCAGATAGAGGCCTTGTGCAGCTACAGTAATTCATATTTTTCTCTCCTTAACATATCCTCCCCACAATAAGAAAAAGATGGAAGAAGCAATGGGAAAACATGCGAGGGCTAGAAAAGGAAGACAACAATATCTGGTTTTCCGTGTTTTTTTTTTCCAGGCTGTGAGGCCGTGTTCTGGAAGAGTTTATTCCTGATGTTTTGTCTGCATCTGTGGCTGGCATCTTCAGAGAATGGTGGGGTACGGGTGTGGGGGATTTATGTACTTTGAGTCCCTGTTGGAGAGGACATGTAAATGTGTGTATTTGAATGGCTAGTTCTTAGGGTGGGAGGATATGCAAGGAGGATTAGTGTCTGTTTGGCTAATGGTCCATTGTCTGCTGGAAAGCCTCCTGTCCCTGGGTGAAGTTCATTTGCATGTGTTGAGTTTTGATTTTGGTGCTTTTTAGGACTGGTAGCCAAACTTTGTTTACTTCAGGAGTTTCTTCTTTCCTGTTGAAGCTCTCCATGTGTTTGAGGTTTGTAGATTTCAACATCTTCTCTGTGCATTCTGACATGATAGTTGTTGGCCTGGTCCAGGATTTTAGTGTTTTTAACACTGGAAAATTCAGCCACATCAACATCCCAATGGCACTGCAGGCTAGCCCCAACAAAGAACATGCAGACTAATCCTAAAATGAAATTCTGTCAAAATTTGAAACAGGAATTTCTGAAAGTTGCTTTTTAAAAATCTGGGACTAAAAGCAGATTGGCTTAATCAATGCACTGTTTTGCATGCTTCTAAACCTCTAAACCCTCCAAACCCAACAGCATCCTTTTTAAAAAAAACTAAAATCAAAAAGAAATAATTGCATTTCTGTCACGAGAATTTAAGACATTCCACCTGTCATTTATTCTCAACAATTCAAGTTCTACTTTAGACTCCCTGACAGCATATAGATACATTTTAATTTTCAATTCAATCAGCTGGGAAGGGATATGTGGGTATGAGCCACAACTATAAAAGTCAACCTTAAGGAAGTTGTGGTGTGCCCATTACTGCAAGGTTGCAACTAATCAATCCAGGATGGAGGACTGGAGAGGTCAGAGAGCTTTTTTAAAAACCACTGTGGTTGGAATTGCATTTAATTTGTCTAGAATCTTTCTCTCTTGCTTTCCCTCATTCTCAGGTGTAAAGGGACAGAAAAACGGGGGGGGGGGGTAACTAGAGGAAAAAGGCAACTAACTGTATCAAATGTGGAGTTTTCAGAAAGTGGAGATTCAACTCCTCCCTGTCCCTCCAAAAAGACATGCAGCATTTGCTAACTCTCTCTCTCTCTCTACACACACATACACACACACACACACAGAGTAGCATCCAGGAACTTTTTCTGTCCTTTTTGGCAGCTTTTGATCCTAAGAAAGAAAAAAGCAGGGAAGTGGGAAGTGGAGATAATTGTTAAAATTAACAGTGTCTCTAGGGTCCTGAGATTGAACAGGTTGCAGGCTTCTGGTTTACTTATTGTTACATGGTCCTAGGTGTCAAGACATGGCTGCTGAGCAGTGAAGTCAGGGAATTCTACACTTGCTCAGAGGCACTCTTTATCATGGTGTCAAGTGGTAGTTCTGTCACAGCAAAAACAAAGTCTTATAGCATCTTAAAGGCTAACAACTTAATTTTGGCATAAGCTTTGTAGGACAGAAGTCCTTGCATCTGACAAAGAAGACTGTAGTCCATAAAAGTTTATGCCAAAATTAATGTGTTAATTAATTATTTATACTTAGATCTTATCTTTTCTCCAAGGAGCTTGAGGGCCCATATATGGTTCTCCTCATCTCATCTCCACTTCACCCTCATACCAACCTTCTGAGGTAGACTACCCAAAAGACCTTAAGTTCCCTGCCCAGGTTTTGAGATCCTCAGGAGAGGGCTTTCTCTCAGTGCCACCAACCTCACAAGAACTGCTGGTGAAAACATGCAAAGGGGCCTCCTTGGTATATATTCCCAGGCTTTCATATTTCCTCCCATGGGAAGATACGCTGATCTCCTTTCTGCTGTCCTTTGCTGGCAGGCAAAGGCCTTCCGATTCAGACACGATTTGTAACAATAAACTAGTTTTTTGTGGTTTTTTTCCAGGCTGTGAGGCTGTGTTCTTGAAGAGTTTATTTCTGACGTTTCGCCTGCATCTGTGGCTGGCATCTTCAGAGAAGAGAAACTAGTTGCTGTGGAATGTTTTTAACAGTGGAGTACTGTATCTCTATTCTCATTATTTTAAATACTTTTGAACTGTTTTACATCTATCTTGTTTTTACTAGGACTGTTGACTTAATTCCTTTTAAATTGTTTTTTGCTATTATGATTGTTGTAGCTGCATTGTGTTTTAATCCATGTTGTGAGCTAACTTGGCTCTTTATTGGGAGAAAGCCAGGATAATAAATAGATCAGGCCTAAGGTCAGATAATACATTTCATGCCTCAGTGGGCACTAAAAAGATGGAACTTTCAGGCCCCAGTTCAATACTCTTTACCATAAAATCACACTAGTTCTCGGCATCTTAATTAGTTTTGAAGATGCCACCTTACAGTGGATTGTTGTCTTTATTGTGGCTATTATCACACCATGTTTCTAAACTGGGCCCCATCTCCTGATTTAAGCCTCTGAAAATCTTGGCTCATGTTACGTTCTGCTGGTACTGCCAGTTTATTTGTGACAGAAGGATAATCTGTGCATATTCAGCAACATTTATTTTAAACATTATTCTTGTTATTCCACCTTTTACAAAGCTGAAACACAACATCAAACATCAGTTCTGGAGTCCTTTCCTGCCATAATATAATTGCAACTAACCTGTTGCAGATGAGACTCAGCTCAACATACTGTTTTACACAGATGCTATTTCTGCAGCGATCGATAATCTTATTTTCCCTTCAGGTTTCCCAAAGCTCCACATAAGACAAGGATTCCTGTTTGAGAAGCAGAGGGCGATTAAAAAGTCCAGCCCCCTCATCTTAATTGGCCAATGCAAGAGAAAAAAATGTTATTAATTTCTTCCTATGACTGTCAATCTCAGCATGGTATTTGCTCTAGTTGGCCAAAACTGTTGCTACAGAAACATATGAGTGCTTGGTTCATGAGGGAATTTTTTAAAGAAATGATGGTGCCCTTAAGAGAATCCACAAGCATCACTCAGATGCACTCAGTTTTAGTCATTTCACAGTCCCTCCTGTAGCCTTTTAAAACCAGGCCTATGCAGAGTGACTTCTGCATTTGGAGATGGCACAAAAGTGACCCCCTTCCTTCAGTACTTCAAGCATTTCCTAGGAATGGGAGATGTAGATCTCTCCTTCAGGATTCTTCTCAATGTATTTATTTTACCTATTTATTGAATTTGTACCCCACCTTTCTCCCAAGGTGGGATTTAAGGTAGCCAATGTCATTTTGGAGAAGCTGCTGCCTCTTGACATACATGCATACAAAACTTTTAACAAAGAACCTCCTTTTTACAAAGTCTTTGTATGCCTGCCTAGCCTTCACCCCTTTTCATCCTCTGTCTAGCTGGAAGGTTTTTTTGTTTGTTTGTTTGTTTTAGCAGCATGGGCACTGAGTGGATGAGGAAGGAGAGCTGAAAAAACACTGACTTTCAATGTCAGGTTGCAGCAGCAGGTCTGCACTAAACAATGCAATTAAACTTGACCTGGAAAAGAATAAGATCTACTATAGCTGATCCTACTTGTAGCTATGTGTGCCTGCCTACAACAGGCAAGATAAATATCTCTTATTGAGCATGCATGAAAAACAACACAGAAAGAAAAGGAGAAAGTAGATATGACTGCCTCACCAGCTACCCCGCCCCAAGCCTGTAAAAAACAACAACAACAACAACAACAACAACAACAACCTTCCTGCACAGATCTATATAGCCACCAAAACGGAAATCAAGTGTGGGCTGGTGAAAGAAAAAGTCATCCCTGGATGCATTTTGGAAGAAGCTTTCAAGTGGTCCTTAAAAGGTTCAAAATGTTTTTGTTTTCTTATGCAAGGCTTACTTGACCTGGTTGTTTGATTTCACATATTGTTAGTTTTGAACAAAATGTTTGCTAAAATATGTTGAACTGCTCTTCTTTTCTTCCCCCCCCCCCTTCTTTTTTTGTGATGTAGGACCAGCGCTGGTCAACAAGCCATCAGCTGTTGGTCTCTGGGGAGTTTCCAGGAAAGAAAGAAACATTTCTAGCCAATGGGGAAAAATATGGCACCAGTCTCCAACACATTAGGGGGAAAGAAAACTTGCCAACCCCCACATCAGATATCTTAAGAAGTGCTGCTTTAAGAGACCTACCCTCAGCAACTAGGGGAAAGAATATACAGTAAATTTTCCTTTGTTTTTTTCTGGGCTGTGAGGCCGTGTTCTGGAAGAGTTTATTTCTGACGTTTCGCCTGCATCTGTGGCAGGCATCCTCAGAGAATGGTTGGGTAGGTATTTTTACCATCCATCAAAGGAGTCACAGACAGAATAGGGAAACTGATGAGGAAACACAACCTCCAAACAATCTATAGACCAACCAGAAAAATCCAAGAAATGCTATGCTCATCGAAGGACAAAAGAGACCCCCTCACAGCTGCAGGAATTTACCGCATACCATGCAGCTGTGGACAAGTTTACATAGGGACCACTAAACACAGTGTACAAACACGAATCAAGGAACATGAGAGACACTGCAGACTGGGCCAGCCAGAAAAATCAGCAGTAGCAGAACATGTTATAAACCAACCTGGACACAAAATGCTATTTGAAAACACAGAAATTCTAGACCAGGCCAACAACTATCATGTCAGAATGCACAGAGAAGCTATTGAAATAAATTGAACAAACACCTGGACAATTTCAACAGGAAAGAAGAAGAAACCTTAAAAGTAAACAAAGAAAGAAGAAACCTTAAAAGTAAACAAAATCTGGCTCCCAGTTTTGAAATGCAATAGAATCAAAACTCAAAACTTACAAAAGAATTCCACCCTGGGTCAGAGGGAGTTCCAACAGATAATGGCCCAACCATTACCAAAGAGACACTAATGAGCCTTGCATTTCTATACCCAGAAACTAACCATTCAATTACACAAATTTACATATACTGTACTCCCCAACAGGGGTTCACAGCATATAAACTACACACACACACACCTACTCAACCATTCTTTGAGGATGCCAGCCACAGATGCAAGCGAAATGTCAGAAAGAAACTCTTCCAGAACACGGCCTCACAGCCCAGAAAAAAAACAAGGAAAATCTATGGATGCCGGCCCGTGAAAGCCTTCAACTTCACAGTATACAGTAATTTTTTCAGAGGTAATTTGGCTGGACTTAAAAGCGAAATGGCTCTGTCTGTCCTTTGAGGTGTGCTTGTGAGGGCCCATTTTGTGGCACTCTGCCATTTGAAGGCAGGGCTGGGCCTACCATTACGGAGCATGAGGCAACCGCTTTGATATTTTTTTCCTGGGTGTCTCCCCCAGACCCTCAGAGGACATTGCTGTATGCTGCACAACTTATCCTCGTCCCCCTGAACTGACTTCCTGTCCTAATATGCATTGCAAGAAGGCCAATACTGAAGTGAGGTTCAGTAGGCAGTTCTGTCAGGTTCTGAACGGAGGGGAGGCCATCATCTTGTACTTCACCTCCGGCAGGAAAACTTTTTGAGGAAGCTCTGGGGTTGTCTAAACGGCAAAAAATACTCCTCACGGAATGCGAGGAGAAGACAACCTGTCCCAATGGCCATCCGTGTTGTTTTGCTGTATTGGGAAAGAGGGAGGCATAAATGGCAAAAACTCCGCAGGAAAATCCTTTGTGGCTTTTCCTGGAGTTTTAAAAAACAGCAGGCAGGATGCGCATTCCCGCTCGTTGGGATAATAATAATAATAATGATGATGATGATAATAATAATAATAATAATAATAATATTTATTTATATACCGCCCTTTGGTAACCCAATCAGGGTGGTTAACAACATTAAAACACCAGACAAAGTAAAACAGTATACTCCCCTTCCCACCTTAAAAAAGCCATTCGATATGAGAGGAAGCAAAAACCTGATTGGCTGGATGAGCGGGGGGGGGGCAGGACTTGCTCACAGGGCAAGCGCCCACTGCTGCCATGTTGGATTTTCGCCTTAGCGATCAATCACTATGGTGATAAAATGGGGGTTTGTTTTATTTCTCTTTTTTTATAAAGGTGAAATATTGCTTTTGCGCACCATAGGAGTGTTTTTTTAAAAAAAGTTTGTTGGCAGCACATTTAAAAATGGGACGGCTGCCATCTTGGCTTGAGGGCATGCAAAGTTTTATGGAGGCTGTAAAACCATTAAGACAAGGTCGCAGCTGCTGTGAGTTGCTATTACTGCAGAGCAATCCATTTCTTTTGGCCTTGTACAGACAACCTCTCTGAAGAGTGGGCCTCCAAGACAGGGCCTTTCTTTGTTCTGCTGAGAAGTTAAGGCACCCTGCAGAAGAAAATCCATCTGATCCATCACCACTTATCTTCTGGCAGGCGGTAAAAAAAAAAATCTCTGGCAAAATGTTGCCTCTTAAGACGGATGTAATGGCTGCTACTTTAATGTATTTCTGTAATTTTAAACCCGAGTAGGAATCATGAAGCCTTCCAGATATTGTATGGGATACAACTCCCAGAAGCACTAGCCAGCATGCTAAGGGTGAGGTGTATTGAGAACTGCAGTCCAATAACATCTGGAAAGTAGCACATTTCCCAGCCCTGTCTTAAGTCTAATTTTTAATTGCAATCATTTTGGATAAATAGTTTTAAATTTTATGTGTTTCTGTTAATACTACTGTTAGCTTCCTTCGTGTTTTTTAAATTTATATTTTAATACTTTCTAACAGTATAAAATATACATAAAACATTTATATACATAAAATGTTTTATACAAAATAAAACATAATCACATGTTCTGTCATGTTTTATACAAAAGCAGGGTCTAAACGATGGGAATAAATAAACAGAGCTTGGAAATAAATACAGGTAGTTCCAAAGAACTAGTTAGTCATCAATTTATTATTCTAGTCATGAAGGTACAACTACAATACAATAAAGTAATGATAATTTCAGACCTTTTGTGGTGTGATTTTAGTTAATACTCCAGTTACATGGTAAATGAAGAAAAGGAACACATGGTTCAAATGCTGGCTCACACTGTGCCTCATTCTCTGTTTGTGGGTATTGAGGTAACAAGGAGATGAACAGGACAAAATTGTTTTCTACTACAGGCCAGCAGCTTAAGCATACAGATTTTTAGCAATAACTGTTTAGTTATTTCTGCAAACAGGTCCGTTATTTTTCAAGATTCCTACAATCCTAGTAAGACAGAGCAAGGGGAGGAAATACAATTGGTAAAAAGGCCAGTCCTGTGTCAGAAAAATGTATGAATGGTAGTGTAGAATACAACCACAAGATGGCAACAAATCCCAGAAATCAGTACTTGCTTTAAAGAATTGTCCCTGTGATGCTTAGCTGGATTCTACTCTGGGCTGTGATTGGTGACAGTTTTGAATACTGTGATCTTATCTTATTTATTTATTTACTGAATGTATATTCTGCCTTCCTCCTGAGATAGGATTCAAGGCAGCTTACAATAATTTAACTTTCAAAGGCCTGCCTGAATAAAAACATCACAAAAAAGCTTGCGGTGTGGCTGATTCTTCTAAGGCCTATAATTAGCTAAACCCATTAGATGTCAGTTTGGTTGGATTCCCCCCACCCCCAAGATTAATAGAGCTTTTTTTTTTTACTGCAGTAGAGAGCACAGGAGGCAATTGCATATGCATGTAGGACTTTCACACCTAACTCCGAAAATGTGTGAATGTTATGTGTGAACATTTAAAAAAACTCTTTAAAAACACTTCTCATACCACATCTGTAATGCAAATATTTTAAAAATCTACCTACTTTGCCTGGGATGAGCATCTCATTTAGTAATGACTTACTCAGATGCTTAACAGCCAGCAGTGGCAGTTCTGTTGTCATGCCTCCAAAGCCGTAATACACTCACATATTTCCCCCATTGGAAAACAGAGCTGTGTGTATAACACAAACAATTCTGCACTCCCAAACTAGCCTCTTGGTTTGGTCTATGGTGGAAAAGGACATACCATAGTCCCTTCACTAATGCTGGAGTAAAATCAACCCCTAGTCTAGCTCGTATCTGTACATGAAGGCAGGAAGTATCTTGGCCTTTGTCTTGAGCAGCAAAATATCTTGGTGTCCTTTTTCTCTCCTGCATTAACAATATTTTGCACATATGGTTTATTTACAGACTTACCTGGTTGCCAAACATTCAAAATTGTATGTAGGCCTTGGAACATTATCCTCTTGGTCATCTGATACTGTTAAGGAATGCAATCACAGCCAGTGTCACAGTAACAATGATAATACGATTCTTCTTAGCTTCTAGACATAACGTGTGTTCAGCTTCACCCTAGATCACAATTTCTTGATATTAAAGTGTGTGTGAATTCATTGCTTTGACTGACGGGTAGATCTCCAATTGGCAAGGATTTGTGTTTGGCCAGAAAGGTGAATCCATATCAGCTAAAACATGCTGGAGTACAATGCCAACTTACTCTCTTGTGTGTAGTGTGTGCACTTTCTGCATGTATATACCTGCTGAAAAGAGAGGTGCTAAGGCAGGAGTGGGGAACTTTCATCCCTCCAGATGTTTTGGACTGCAGTGCCCAAAATCCATTTCCATTACCCATGCTTGCTGGGGTTGTTGGGAGTTTTAATGTTCAGCCTAGGAATTAAGCTACACACTTTGGCTTTGAATTCTAGCCCCTTAAACTTCAGACATCTGGAGGCTAAGTGTAATTCCTCATCAGTGAAATATACTCTGCACACATTTAATATCTCGTACATTGGCATTGTGTTAATGATGCCAAATGATCAGAAAATTCTGTTTGTATTTTATGGCATTTACTTACTAAATTTTCAAACTGCCAGGATAAATTATTCTTCCAAGGTAGTTCACAATAGTCAACAAAACAATATAGCAAGACAGTAACAACAATAAAACATTAAGTAAAGGACATCAGCTAAAACAAACAGTGAGACTTCTTCTGGCTGCAATCCTCTACATCCTTAGGCCCTAGCTATAGGGGGGTGGGGGGGAATATGATCTCCTCCAAAGAAGCAGCCATTCACAGCGCTGTCTTAATGGTCAAAAGAGCCCACCTAAACTTCGCATGCCCCCTAGCCAAGATGGCTGCTACGAATGATTTACTCACACTTTTAAACCTGCTGTTGACATTTTTTAAAAAAAAGTTTACCATGGTGCGCACATGCGATATTTCTTATTTACAAAAATGGAAAGAAAAAAGAGAGTAAAAGGTCACCGTTTTATCGATTTAGCAGACCCTCGCTTAGCCAAAAATCCAACATGGTCACAGCAGGCACTTTCCCTGTTTGCTAGCCCCACCAGCCATGTTCATCCAGCCAGTTAGATTATGCTGCCTAGTCAGAGCAATGCAAATGCAACTGTCTTAACAATTGCACATTTGCATACCCTATGGGAACTTTTTAAAAACTCTGGGAGAAACCCCGAAGGCTTCACAGATGAAGTTTACGGTGGATTTGGTTGCCCCCTTCTGAATGAGATGCATTGATGCGAATGTCTGTATGGACATATTGCCTTCCATGTGAATGCCATTTGGATTATTTTCACCGTTTGGACAGGCCTTTAGCAGGGAAAATTCACATTGAATTCTGGAGGATTTACTGAAGAATAAACATATATAAGTTTGCACCCATATGCTTGAATATAGTTTCTACACATTCCTACATTTGTCTTTTTAATGTTACAGAAACTTATTTGTTCTAAGTTTTTAATACATTTTTAAGAGCCAGTTACAATTAATTCAATGTAATACATTAAGTTGTCACCTAAATGGATAAGTGCATATTATATGTACATGCTGGGAATACAAGGAAAAGAGAACAATTATATTTTGTTCCAAAGTCAAGCTAAAAGTTCAAGCAATGCAAGAATTGTGTCACCATATTACGCAAAACACAAACACCTCTGTTTCTCACACTGACTTGCCTTTTTGCTCCTCTGTATCCAGTCTCTGTTCCTCTTACTTTAACAAACTAAAACTGCTAACCCTCTGGAATTAGAAGTTTACTCAACCTAATCTTTGAAGGGTCTCCCCCATGGAAGCTTTTCTATTATAAGTTTTCAGGATTAAAAAGCACTTGGTAGTGAAATTTACCAGTTCAGAAGGTGGTGAACTCTACTTCCTTGGATTTATTTTGGCATGGATGAACTTGGCATGTCTTTCAATTCTATATGAAAACATATTTAAGCTTCAGTCCCATAATTCTCTATTTCTTGGAGCAATGTATTTGCCTTTTTTCAGTATATTTTAAATCCTCTCTCCAAAATAATTCAGCTCAGAAAGAGCTGTGAAGCTGCAACAGGATACCTACTCTATGTTTTATAGTTACCTGCAATCTTCCCATGCAAATTGCCCCTGGAGGAAGATATCCTGAAATAGTTAAAGGAAACAGCTGTATGTTGAGCCTTTATTTCCTTAGCCTTCCTGCCAGATTTTTTTTCCCCTACATATACTTGTTGGGTCCAGATTTAATTGATTAACCCATATCCCACTCCCCCCCTATATTAGGTCTCAGATTTAGCCATAGGCAGAGCAGAATAATTCAAAACATCAGACTTTAATCATGAATAATTTAAGCCACATTGATGTCAATGCATTTGTTCTAAGCTGGTTTTGGGAAAGTTACTTTTTGGACTATAACTCCCACAATCCACCAGCCATATAATGAATGCCCTTGTTTGCTAGGTGATACTGAGAATTGTAGCCCAAAATTAACTTCTCCAAGATCTAATTCTAAGTATGACTAAATATGGGCCCAGTCCTTTCCACTGTATTTCATCACTTATCCTGTGGTTCTTTGAAATCTGTACATTACACATTTACACTTCTAAAAATTCTGTTTCAGTTCAATTATTTATAACCTCAAGTCATCATAATATAACAGAAAACAGCCAGTATATTATTACACTGGAAGATAAATTAAAATACAAATCAGTAAAAGCAACCAATAAATCCAAGACACCCAAATTATACCTAAAAATAAAATTCAGCAATACTGGTTTTCAGTTGTTACAAGTACCTATCAACTAAATTAAGAATAAAGAAGTTATTGGTAGTATATATTACATTTTTGTTACCCATTTTCCATAGTAGTTGTTTTGATTGAAAGGGGCAGCCTGATTTTTACTAGCTTGAACAACATTTTATTGCCTGCCAGAACTGGAGGATAGAAAACTGGCAAAATTCCATCCTTGGTATTTTTGTTGTTCATCTGCACATGACAGATGTCATGATCCCATCACATGGGATGACAGGGAGGAAAGTGCTGCAACATAGCAGTGTGCGGGTCTCAAACCTTCTTTGCAAATCCAGAGTAGAGCTGAACCATCTCCCCTGTTGGTTAACAGAGTGCTGAGTTTTCTGCCATCTGACACCAGGCCATGTCTAGGGCAGGGCAGGACAGCAACTCTGAACCCATTACCACCCCCACCTCCCCCAAAAAGGCTGAAACAAGGATGCAGAAAAACAGATCCCATTGTATGCTAAAGCGAATAGGGAAACATCTCCTTCACATTGGAAATGCAGCAGGTACTCAGAGGAAGTTTGCCCTAGTATAGGAAGTACACATTCAAAGGTACTCTCCTCACAGGGTTGTTGTTGTGGGGGGCAGAAAGATGAATACTTTAGTGTTAGCTTCACTGCTTGTAGTAAGGAAGGAAACATCTCTAAGGGGAAGGGGAATGCACTGGATTTAAACAACTAAAGGACAGAGGATATCATCAACCCCCCCTCCTGCTTTGATCAAGGCCACACTAATGTTAGAAGTGTGAGAGTGGCCTCAGGCAGCTGATGCTGGAGTTGAGTATGAATGGTGGAAAGGTAGTAGAAAACAGAGCTGAGTGTGCCACGTGGTCTCTTCTAAATACCCACTACTGCCATTAAAGACGATGGAGGATGCTGTCTCACCACCAGTGTGAAGGTAAGGTTAAAACTAAGAAGTACCTTCTTATCCTTTGCTCTGGCAACAAATCTATTAGACCAAGTCAGTCTATGGTAAGTTTGCAGTGCTGGGACAAGGCCTAACACAGTTTTTAGTGGTAAGTACCTGCAGTAAGTTAAACCCTCACTCAGTCCTTTGTATCTTTCCTCATCATAGCTTTACCTATTAAAGGTATTCCACCTACTGTACAGAAACCAGACTGGGGTGCAGAAAAATGTTGTAAATGCTGTCTTAGGCAATAATGTAAGCATCTAGGTGCAGTATGAAGCATTTCCTTTCTTTCCATTCTCTGTCTTCCATTCCGCCAGCAAGCTTCTCCCAAGAAGGGAAAAGAAAAACCTTTGTTGCTTGCACTCCACCTGTAGAGGGCAATGTAACACCAAGGTTGGGTGAACAGGTGAGGGAAAGACTATTTTGTGGACCAAGGCCTATGACTTTAATAGAGGAAAGGGAAGTATAGAGCCAGCCCGCAGATCCTTTGGATGAAGGAGGGGCTATATGATACCGCCCTCTCTGCCCAAGAGAAAAGTCTAGTCCAGCTGTCAGAAAACGTTGGGACTGAGAAGACAGGTGGGAAAGCACCACACCCCCACCGGGTATGGAAAAGGCAAGGGGGGTGGGAAGAAAAGTCTTAACTCTAAAGAATGCCAGGCTTCTCCTGTCTTCATCAAGAATCCTAGGGCACCCAGCCATTGCATGTACTATCTCTGCAGACTCACACACTTAGTGCATGCCAGCTGCCGCCCACACGTTTACACCCACTAACCTCAGTGATGTGTTTTTTTTAAGGTGCTTGAATTCAAGCCTTCCTGGAAGGCACTTCTCCCTCCCGTTTTAGACTTAACTGTGGCTAACTGCTGATCAGACCTGTTCTTACTCAGGCCTTTTTCTAACTTTAATCTCCAAGTGTCAACGTGAACAAGTTGTTTTTTCACTGTAACTCCTGGCTGATGCTAATTGGGGCTCACTGTTGTTTTTTGTATTTCCAAAGAGAGAGGCTCCATCATTCTTAAGTTCTAACATACATGAACTTAATTCAGGGGTGAGCAGTCTGTGGCCCTCTAGCCATTGTTGCACTGCAATTCCCATCAGCCCAGCAAATAGTGAGGGATGACACAAGCTACAGCTGGAAGATTGTACGTTTCTCATCCCTGCTATAACTTGAAGCCTTTTGCAAAAAGCGTAATTCTGTTTCTTTAGCTCCATTAATATGCAAGGTGTTTTAATGAACACAAAGAGTTCCTGTAACTGAGAGGCTTATGATAAAAAATTTACAGGAACAAGAGCACAAGTACAGCAATATATAAAGGTAAGAAAAGTAAGATACCAGATAAAAGACAAAGCACCCCAATGCAAAAGTTAGGCAGGCTGTGAATCTAATAAATGCAGGGTTAAGGCAATTTGTGTCCTACGAAGCTGAATTCCATACTCAGGTTGTTGGTGATATTCACCTATAAGGTAAGTGAAATATCTGCGATGAGGCTACATTAAGAAGCATTTGCCTAATACTTAGCTTTCAACAAGCAGAGAACTTTGCATGGAAAGAACATTCCATCATGCAAATTTCCAGTTGAAGTGGGCACAACTCAGAGACAGGGTTACCACCTCAGCTGCTGTTTTGCGAGAACTAGGCTTACGCCAACGCCATCCACCCCCTCCGCCCACATACCACATGGCTCTTTTCCCCAGGCAGTGTAATAGCTCCAAGAGGGTATCTGGTAAGCAGTCTAGTATTGCAAAACTCTTCCAGAGAACAGCATAGTACAAGCTGGTCCACCCCGCTGACAGATTCTTCTAATGGCTGGGAGGAAACCAGGGGGTGTAGGAACCCCTCCTCCTCCCTTTTAATCTCTCTGTAAGCAGAAAGAAGCATTGCAGTCTTCATCAGAGAGTAATCCTGACACTAGACCAGAGGAGAGGGAGTTATAGGTCACTTAATTCCATGCCTCCTTTCCAAGCCAGGCTTTTCCTGCCTTTGACAGGCATTCACCAGGTACTGAATAATTTACTTTTTTGGACTGTAATTCCCAAAACATTCCAGCTAGCATGACTGGTGGTCATGCTGGCTGGAGAGGTCAGGGAATTACAGTCCAAAAAGGTAATATTTTTAAGCACTGGTAGTCACTGTATTGCAGTTCATGTGGCCTAAATGCCTTGAAGGCACCAGATCCCATCTGATCTTGGAAGCTAAGCAGATTGAGGCCTGGTTGCTACTTGGAAGGGAGACTGCCAAAGAACACCAATTGTCATAGACTACATTCAGACGAAGGCAATGGCAAACCACCTCTTGAGTAGACTTTGCCTTAGAAAATTCTATGAAATTGATGGGGTCCCACTAAGTCAACAGGTGACTTTAAGACATGCAACCATCTACCTTTCAGCAAGTAAATCTCAAGTTCAATTCCTGCCTCAGTAGTGAAACAGAGTGCATGACAGAAAGAACAATCCCAAGTGTAGGCAACAATTTAGTATGTCAGAGTATTTTTGAATTGGGTGCTCGTATCCAAATTTATTTTGTCTTCTGGCTTCCTATCAACCCCCCTATACACACACAATTTGTTCCATGCAAATATCCTTCTGTGCAATTGTATACACTCAGGTTGCTGCCATGTAAAAAGATATATGGACTAGGGTGCTAGCCCAACACTGGCATTTAGGACAAATATTTCTGCCATCACCAAAAGCCACAAGCAGGAAAAACAGAAATGAAGGAACAAGGAGGGAAGAAGTTATATTCAGTACAGTAAATGGAATCAGTAAGGATTCTTTGCTGGAGTGCATTCAAACCAGCCAGAACACATGCATGGAAAGGGAAGGAGGGATCCACTTGCTTCAGAATTCTACCTCTCCCACGATGCTACTCCTTTTCTATTTCCTTACCCCACAAAAAGGCCTCCCCCTCCACACACACACACACACACACAGTTTAAGAAGCGCTTTAAAAATGTGGCACAAGTATAGACTCCCAAGGCATTTTTACTAAGAAGATATTTATGATAGCAAGTAACTTACAGGAACTATCCAACAAAACTAGATTTTGCCCCTGAGGGCTCACTACCAGAAGCAACTTTGGCCTTCTATGTTCCTGTAGATTTCCTTGTTCCAAGACATTAAAACAGAGCTAGCCTCTTCTGGTAGTGGTGGTGGGAAATCAGCTCAGGACAGTGGCCCTACTAGAGCCATACAAAGCCAGAGGGTAGAATTCTCAACAAGCAAAGCAGAAAATATTGTCATTGTTGGTTTATACTACTGGCTGCAAACTGAAAGACAACAATAGCAGAGGCAGCAGAGATTGGGTGGCCTCTGAGAAAGAAAGGTCAACTTCCTGCTCCTCTGCCCCCAGCCAGGAAGCATGTACTGATAAAAAAAAATTTCCCAAGCTATGTTGGCAAAAGGTGCCAGGCACGTCTTTCACCTGCCTCATGTAGAAGGAAGCAAACACTGGAGTTTCTCCAGACAAAGACCACAATGCTAAAGAGGCTAGGGAACCCCTTGGGTAATCCCCATGGACAGTAGGAAATGGTAGGACTAGTTAGTATGGGTGCAGCAATTTTGTGGTTTCTTGAGAGTAAGAACTTCTTTGGTCCTTCTGGTTGCAAAAAGGTATCAAGGTCTCCAGTAAACAGTAGTAGAAAAAGACTGCCCATGGTTTCACTGGCCGGGGGCAGGACTTCAGCATAGCTCTATACCTCTCCCCATGATGGGAATCTAGGGTAGTAAAAAGCAGGATAAATCCAGTTGATTATGAGAAGCAGAAAAAGCCACAGAACTCAAGACTTTGGTCTTCCTGAGTGCAGAATTAATCATTGTAAACCCAGAGCACTGCCAACTTCCTTCCTTTTATCCCCACCCACCCATGTACAGTCAAGAACACAACTGAACACATTAAAGGGTACATTAACATGTTTAATAGATACAGTGATTGGCTGGTGAGAACTGCCAGGCAAAACTTCATTGCACGTTATCCAAACAGCACAGGTAAACACAATGCCAGGCTGCTCTGTATCTCACTCATACAAACAGCACCTGTAACATCAATCTCTATTCAAGAGAAATTAGTGCACTAGCACCTTCCTGTAAAGAAACCATATTGGATCTGGGCTCTGGGCATTTGCCTAAGTGCTCAATAGAGGTACCCCAAGGTCTTCTATTGAGACACTTGTAGAAAAGTGCACATTTGTATTACACAATACACACACACACATACACACACACAGATCACATAAATACATCTCTAGCAGAGGCATATGAAGCCCAGCCTTTTTACTACACCAAGTTCTTCACAATGAGAAGGCAGGTGCGGCCCTCAGTAGATTCCTATTTTCCAAGGGAAGCCCTTCCTAAATACACAAGTGCTGCTATGCAAACAGCTTATTTTTGCAAATGCTCAGTGGTAGCAGGGGTGTGGTAAGGGGAGCTCAGTGGCAACAGTCTTTTCCTATAACAAGTAATGGAGGTCAGCATTAGGTGGGAGTTTTTTGGAGGCAAAAGACCCTCAGTTTCCTTGGAACAAAACAAGCTGTCAAAGTTTCAGGCAGGGTTAGTCAATGTTTCCTTATTAACAAATACTATTGAGCCACAACATGGCAAGCTAGCAACCTCTCTTTCCCTTCACTCCCTGGCTTGCTCTCACCCAGGGAAGGACAAATTCCAACAATGCCAAGTTGTAATGTTATTTGGGGTCACCTCTCCCAAAGAATTACTTGCTTTCAGTCCAAGTTTCCTAGAGATTCCCACCCACACACATTGCATGAGGCAGAGAAAGGGAAGAGGGGACAAAATTTAGTTTAAAAGATGAGAGCAAGTGTGAAGTGAAGGGAATAGCAGCTAATGCTCTGATTAGAGGTGAAAGAGACTGGGGAATGTGATGGATATCAGTGAGGAGCCTTTTCTCTTCTGATGCTGCCTTTGCAAAGATTTTTAAAAGGCAAATTTTCTTATAGTGATTAAACTAGGGAAGGAGCAGAGGAGGTGCCACAGGGGGGAGGGCGTAGGGGAAAGAATGTTGTAAGCAACATGTTTCAATGGGCAAAGGACAATCCTTTGGATCACAGACTGTTTGAGAGGAAAGAATAGAAAAGTGTGTAGGAAATGGGTAGATGGAGCCCCACTTAATCAGGTTTTCATAAAATGTGAATGAGCAGAAGTGCGTACTCAAAGGCAGTTCCAAGGAACGCACAGGACTAGTAACTTAAGATTGTGTTCTGCTACCAACTGAGCTGCTAGCGTGCTTACAATGTTCAGGAGGACTAGAGATGATTATGATGTGCTCTTTCACAGTAGCCCACACTCTCTTCTCAGGACATCCCTGTCTATGCAACCTGAGGGCCACTGCCCAACTTGAGCACTTGCCAAGACTGCAGTGCCGTATCTGCACAAATTCCTATAGGTTCCCCATAATTTCCCTTCTCCCATCACTGAGATACTTGAAGAAAAGCAAATCATTGTCACAGTAGCAGCTTGTGGCCAAAGCAGGAGAGATACACAACTTCGGACTACCACACAGGCAAACAAACACATGCAGACGGGAGTCACGGTTTACTGCTACATGGCCAACAGTTAAGTCTCCAGGGGATTATTCATCAAACTTCCCATCACGAATACTGTCAAATGAGAAAGGGAGAAACTTGAACCCGGTGCCCATGTAGAACTTGTTCTGGAATTCCACCCTGGTGAGAAAGGGAAAAAAACACAAGCAAATAGCCATCAGCTGCAGAGAATCAGCAGAGGATTTTTTTTTTAAGATTCACAAGTAGCATTAACCTAATACTTTTAATGGCCTTTATGCTTTACTACGGCTATGTACCGTTTCAGATATCCTAGGCTATGTCCAAACTCCACCAATAGCACCCCCTCTCCCTTTCTGCTGCCTTTGCGGAAGATTTAAATTGCAGCAAATACAACCAGATAACTGCAAGGACCATGGTATGAAAAGATATCAAGGGATAATAGTAGAATTCAAAGACATAGCTATGTTAGTCTGGAATATCAGTAAGCAAGGGGATCTTGTAGCACTTTTGAGACTAACTGAGAGAAAGAAATTGTAGCATAAGCTTTTATAGACGGTCTACTTCCTCAGATGCATGCTACAATTTCTTTCTCTGTCTACAAGATCCCCTTGCTAAAGGATAACAGTGTCCTCTCTCTTAAAACATATACCTCTGCAAGAATATCTCTTGGTTTTCATGGTAACACTGCCTTCAAGTTCCATTTTAGTAAGGAAATAACCTTTTTCTTTACTATAAAGAGGACTAGGAACTTTTAAAAACTATATGTGGCAGGGCACTCTGCATGCACACAGCTATTAGCAAGTACAAACACACTCAAAAGTACTGTCAAATATTCCTATTATCTGAATTACATCTTCAACTTAACAGGGAATGTGGTGATACCTGTGTAGGTCTTTCTGCTAATCCAACTGACTAGAAGGACCAAGGAACAGTAAAAGAGAAGGAAGAGGGAGAAGAAGAAAAAAAGAAATATGGCAGCACCTTTAAAAGGGAAGACTAAAAGAAGCAAGAACGAAGGTAAGAGTAAATGACCATCACAGGACTACCTGGTTCTCCTTTGCTCATATTTGGTTTGGCACTGCAACATTGTAGAACTAGATACAGAGGAAGATTCTAGTGAATACATCTAGTAGTGTAGGACTGAGTAAACCCTGCAGGGACAAGCAAATTGAAGGTTCTGCCTGGCCTCAGAAATGAGTAAGAGAATTCTGCATCACCGAAGTCATTCTGCTTCAACTGATGTTTCTCCTGGAGTTGTTAGGACAGTCACAATCCAGTGTGGTTTAATCTCAGGCACCATTTCAACTTCTAACACCTCCCTACCCCCTAACTCTTCAACACCCACACACTTACACACTTCTTACAGATTATGTCTTGACTGCCACAATATTTGTATTCCACCTCCCTACAAGTTGATCAGGTCACTGTATTTTAACATCCTTATTCTAGCAATAACAGGGAGGCTAGGTTCAGAAGTAACAAATTACCTAAGAGCTTTATGGCTCAGAATGGCCTTGAATCCAGATCTCCCTAAATCTAAATCCAGGAAATAAATCCTGTTCTTATGAAAGAGCTGTGGGGAGGGGGCACATAATATGGTACAGACACCTGATCACCGCCCCTGCCACCCAAACCTAGTTTTCAGAAGACTTCCTAGATTGCATCTGCACCAGGAGATTTTGCAAAGACAGCTCATCTTTCCAACAGCACCAGCATGAAAGCTGCTACCAAGACACCAGAGTCTTGGTCCATCCAGTTAATTCCCTTCATCCATGCCCTCTCCACCTCATGAGTTTCCTCTCCTCCCATTGTGCTAAAATTCAAGAAGATACATTGCTAGGATTCCATAGCTCAAAGCATGACCACAGCCTATTTCAGATCTCTATATGAAAAAAATCAAGTATATTCCACCCACTTTCAATTCACAGCTGAACTATGTCAAGTAAAGCTTCTTTCTTAGGGAAAGGAGCAATGCAAAACCCCTCTTAACTAGCTACATCTACCCCAATTTTAAGTACACAGCAGAGACACCAGAGAAAGAGACAGAGGCCTGTGTTCCAGAATCAGTTTCTCTTGCTGTTCTGCCACTTCCACTAATGAACTCAAAATGTGAAGGGAATGATACTGGAAGGTAGCCCAGTCATAAACAGGCACCAAACATGGAAAGAACAACCCCATGATTCATTAAGCAAACAAGCCTTGAGCTCTTCTCTTGGCCCTGTGGTGAGAAACATTTTCCATCTCTTTTGCCTGCCAGCTTCAGAGAAAAATCAAGCAAGAGTTGATTTGCTGCTGCTCCTCCTTCCATGTGGAATGTTTCGAGTGCTGGACTCTTTCTAGAACCAACTTTCATCTTGCAAACCAAATACACAAGAAGAGACAGAGTGAAGGTTCATCACAAACAGAACAAAGTTAAGAGGCAGAATAGAACAAAGCCTTGTAGGCAAAAGGGGGCAGACTTGATTCCTGTACCAATTTGAACTGACTTTTCTTTCCTTGCTAAGTTTTCTACATTCATTATATGTTCATGCTACACAAGATTTGCTTGCAACCTTTATCATGTTTGCCACGTCAGGACTATAGCACATCATACTGCAAGCAGGGGCTCATGTGACTGAATGTCCAGAAATACATTCCCTGCCCTTGGAAGACAACCATATCAGGGCAAAAGCTAGGCCTGATATGTACATTTTGATATGTTAGATTTCTTTGTGCAGGGAAGTTTTCTGAGCTGAGGATCATTCGATTATTTAAGTCTCCACTTGTAGTCTAAACTTACATATTTCAGATAAATGTCGATCACTTACGTGAAGATTTCGTCATGGTCTGCACACCAAGAATCAAGCTACATCAAAAGTGAGGTAAAACTGTTACTTTCCCTAAACCAAAACATAACCTCAACCATTAAATTTGAAAAGTTGTTGCATCCAGACTAGGAAAGTGGCAGACAGCATAGAGGCCTGCCATCTTAAATGCTGTAAGCCTCTGTGTCAGACTGTAAAAACCAAAGAGCTCAGTGATGGCCAAAGGTTGCGGGGGAGGGGGGGATCCAGGTATCTTAAGTCAAAAAGCACAGAAATCACCTTGCAAGAAAAAAGGCTGTGCATAACCTCTCATAACTTTAAGGGGGAAACACTGCAGAGAAAAGGGAGGGGGAAACTGAAGCAGCTCTCCTGTCTCCTCCACTCTTCTTCACCCACTCCATCATGTCCATATCTCTTAGCAAGTAGCAACCTCCGCCCACTCAGAATGCCAGTTGCACTACCAGATGCACAGCATACCCAGCACATCCGATGTGCCAACTGCATGTATAGATTGGAAACAGCTATATGCTCTTGCAGATCTTCATGTAACCCATAAATTGGAAGGGTAATGTGGTGGGAAGGGTGTGGTGGAGGGAGCATGACCATATTTCAAACATTAAAAACTGTTCCCATTGAACAACACAGACAGCAAGCTTGAGACCAATGCCTGCAGCAACAGGCTTTGCATGATCAAAAGACCAGCAAGAAATATGTGGTTCAGAGCCAAGAAGGAGGGCGGGTGCTCCATCTCAATTTCACTGCCCTCCAATTACCAAGCAGCAATCCAGCCTCAAGAACATCTATGAATTGCTAGATGACTGATGGAACACAGAGTCTGGAAACATGACCTTCCACATGCCCCAAGGAGTTGCATGAAGAAGTGTCAGGAGGGACTCTAGTGTGCAGCCCTGGATAATAAAGGGACAAAATGTAGACAGGTGAGGCTATCACATCCCACCTCTCAACTTTGGTGGAAGGGATTGGTAATACCAAAGTGAACACTGAAGTCTCACCAATTCAGAGCACTTTGCATGATAACCTCAGAAGAAGAGGAACTGATTGCTGGAATTTACTGTTACAGCAGCCAAAGTGTAGGCCTACAAATGTTGTTGGACTGTAACTCCCAGCTTCCCTTAGTGTTGGCTATGCTGACTAGGGCTTATGAGAGTTGCAGTGCACTTTGCCACACCTGAGTTAAGAGGAAGGAAGGAAGTAGATTCCAAGAGGACAGATTTATCTAGTGGTTAAAGCAGATGAATATAAATTCAGAGACTTTAAATTCCAGTTGCAGGTGATATAAAAAGCCTCTTCCTATAAACGGCAACTTCCTCCGGCACTGCATAAGTACTCAGAGGTCACCTCTCAAGGTAGGAGCGGAGACACAGACAATCGCCTCCTCTTTCGAATATGTTTCGACTTTGGAGGACTACTAGTCCCTATATCAAATTAACCTACCCCCAACAAACACACACAGAGAAATGATTAGCTTCTTCACATCATGGAATATGTAGTTCTACACTGGCACCAAATTAGCTGCTGATGCTCCTCTGCCCCCACCTTTACCCAGCTATCTAGGCAATGGTGGTTCTTCATTTGAGCCTAGAGGTTCCAAAGATCTTTCCCTTCTTCAGCTGGCACAAGTCTCACCTCCAGTGTATTAGGTTACCTAGCCAATTGGATAGCTTTCTTTTTGTTCCTGGCAAAAAGCACTCTTTCTGTTCCAGCTTTCTTTTTTGGAACACCATTCCCCTAAAGCTAAAGGGTCCTACAGCATGCCAATTTCCACACAGAAAGACAGGCCAGAGAAAGCACCAAAGCCCCATCACTGCATTTTCAGCCACAGAAATTCATTACCCAAGAGATTTGAGACAACTCTCATTTCAGTTTCTCAAAGCATGAATCCAGCCCACCTTGGCCTCCCTTTCAGCTCCCTTGCACCTCAAAGTGTTAAACTCCCAACCCTCTGTCAGCTGGCAACTCAACATCACAGTGCGGGAGGTAGAGACTAATCAGTCACACACAGAGATAGGGAAGCCCCAGCTTCACTTGATACTTTGTTTTACACCCAGGGCAACCATCACTTTGGAATGCATAGTTGCCTGAAAAATTATTAGATAAACTCATCCCAAACAGGAGTGGTTGACAAGGGAGAAATGTGAAGTATTTTTATAGGTTTAGAGAATTCACTGTGTTCCTCCTTGCAGCAATCCGAAACCACAGTTTTGGACTGAAAGAAGTGATGAAGCTCTACAGTTAAAGTGAATCCTTTTCATGCAGATGATTCAATAGTTCAATAACTGGGATTTCCAGTTTAAGGGATCCCAGGCTGAAGGGTTCCCAAAATAGTAAGAATAATTGAAAAGTCAGAACAGAGATATGGAAAATTACTTTTTTGGTCTATAACTCTTAGAATCCCTCAGTCAATATGGCCAATACTCTGGGTACTGAGCTAGAGGTACTAATGGTGTTGCTTGTTGGCAACATCTGGATTTTATGATAAGCCAGGAATTCTGACTTAGTAAACCATTATGTGGCTGAGCTCTATGCTAGTACATGCAGCCCATTCTTCCTTCACTTGGTACAGCTTTATGGGATGCCTTCCTTGGGATTAGTGAAGCTCTTCCTTCCCTGGTTTGCTTACCCACTCATATGAAGGAGGAGGCAAAAAGTGAATGAGTTAAGTGTAATGCAGTTTACTGATGCTGTGGTTCCAAGATCCTTAGGCTATTCTTATGTGTGAATGCAGACAATATAAATGCAGTTCAATAACTTTTAAGAACAGCAACCACACAAGTCTCCCCTCCCACGAATACGTGAGTTCCATCATCTGGCATACTCTCTATATAAGAGAAGTACTATAGAAGCTAGCAATTTTCCTATCTAAATACTAAGTGTAACCACCTGAGCAGCAGTTGCATGTAAAAATAATCACGTATGTTAAAACAGCTTTCAAAACTTCAACAACAGATTTTCCTTAACACATAACTAACATTCTGCAATTTGAAAATTTATTTTTATTGAGGGAGGACAGAAAGGGAAGAAAATGCTCTATTTTGCTACTTCCATATCTAAAATAATATCTGTACAATATTTTGTTCATTTTATGAAAATTTCATAGACTATCATTTGGCTAAGGCTCATCCGCAACTCTTCTGATTATGATCAACTGATGCAACAGGGAAGACACCCCCGCCCCCACCCATCTCTCTTTCTCTATCATCAAGAGACCGTTTTTGAAAGAACTCCAAATTCTCTCTCTGGCTTGGCTCTCAAACAAAGTTTTACAGTCAAGCCCCAGATATTCAGTGACCCCCTGGCCCTGCACAAGAATGATTCAACTACTCCTATCTCCAGACACAGTTGGCCCTGCTGGAAGCTTTTTTGTTTTGAACTTGGCACAGAGGGAAAAGGGCTGGGCAAGTAAAGCAATCCCTAGGTCCAAGTGCAAGATCAAGATAATGGTTGATGTCATGATTACTCAGAGCCCAGCCTCTATTGTTCTGCTATAGCTGGGCTTTCCTGACAAGAAACAAACCTCAGCCAATTACTGAAAAGTAAAGCGGGGCAATAACAACAATACCATAAGCAAACTAGGGACAAAGCACCCCAAAAGCAGTACAAAAATCCACACTGGAATAGGGAAAGCCCAGCTAGAGTTTGAAGAACAAGGCACGTCTGCCAGACAGAAGGCAACTGCTTAGTATTTGCATAATGTATGCAAATCACTATCAAACCACAAACACACATTCATACAAACACTCTCCCCCTCTCCATCTGTGCTCTGGTATCTTTTTTGTAGGATGCTCCAACAAATACCTACTCATAACGAGGATAGGCTTTATCTAAGCGTTAACCCCATATGTGAAGGGCTAATGCATGGATGGAGAAGGAAACTGTGCCTCTTGGCCTATTCCTCCATATATGCAAAAGGGAAGCCTATGAGCATTCCTTTCAACACACATAGGAATCTCCTTTGTAAACATTTGGATAAATTGTCACAGAGGTCACACTTTGAAGATCAGCAGTGAGAGCCTTACTATGCAACATTCTCTTCTTTATTTTTTCAGGGTTCTGAAAGATAAATGCTACAGAACTTGGGGGCAGAGAACAAGACTGGCAACTTGTTTCAGTCTGTCCCTGGACATGCCTCTTGTCAGTTTCAACATCCTCCCCCAGAGCTGCCAGCCTTCATTCTTCAGCTGCAGGGGATAAGGCTGACATGGGGCTTCTCCAGACTGCCTTGAGAACAGTCAGTTTCACCTCACAACTGGGTCTCTCTGCAGGCCAGGTAGTCTCATCCTCATGCTAGAGTGTGCATTAGTCAGTCTTAAAGATAATGAGAGTAATACTCTTTAAACCTAGCTTTACTCTATTAAAAATGGACTGGATATTCATGCAATTTGGGGGCTAGAATGACTAGCATGCAAATGGTTAATGTGCAAGAGGAGACAAAGATCAATGATCATGCTGTCCAAGGATGCTAAGAGGTGCAATCCAACACACCTAGAGATATCATTAGATAAATTGGCAGAAAGCAAACTGAAACTTTCATTAAGGAAAGAACAAACCTAAAGCAGAAAGCATGGCAGCTGGGAAAATTGGGTATATGGTCAAACAGGCTGAATACACAAAGAAGCCTCATGTCAAGTGGCAGTTTGAGTCTACTTAGCCGAAATGTCTATAGGTGTTATCCAGATGCTCCAACTGAATAGCAGATTTAGATCCATTCATGCAGTGTTTTCCAGCCCTGCTATATTTGAGATATTTTAGCTAAAGAATCCACGGAGTTTAAAGATGCAAAACCTGCAGTCTACCACTGAGCTCTGCCCTGTCCACCCCACTGTTTATTTGTAGCTAACTTTATCAAACAGCACTCACCAGTGCAAGCGGAGGGCATGCAGGAAAGCAGAGAGGCCCTCCATGACAAGTAAGATGGCCACTGTCAGAGTGGCAAAGGCGGCAAACACAAAGAACAAGCCAAAGCCGCCAGCCAAGCTCCTCACACTGAGCCCCACGTGGATCACCATGGCCCAGAGAACCTCTGAGAGCTCTGTGAAGAGAAAGGTAGTGAGAAGGACAGTGAATCAGCATGTATCAGCTCTGGAGGAAAAAGAGGGAACTGTACCTTCACCTTCACTTTGGCTGTTCTTCTCTGCCTACTGCACCATGGATGGGGGCTGTAACTAAGAGGGGTGAGCATACAAACTCCTAAAATTCATTAAATTACAAAATCACATTCCAATAATGCTTCCCATTTAAGGAAAAAGTCACCTCCTACCAAGGGCCCAAATTCTGTATTCTGTAGGTATTTTTCAGCCAGTGTGAATAACAGCCAATACTCCCTTTCCTAAGATTTAGAAAAATATGACAAGTAACCAGGATGAGAAAGATAGGCACAAGAATAAACTCGAAAAGATTCTATTTCCCTGTGTGCAATAATAGGAAAATATACTGAGACAGTTGGCCTTTACTGAGGAAAAGGGTTCCTGCAATCAACTCCCTTACCCCAATGGCTTGGATTTCCCCCTTCCTAATCCCCAGCCTAAATGGCTAGCCATGGAAAAGCTACTCACGTGCATGAGCAAGACTGAGTGCCCAGAGGCGCAGGTACGAGGCTGTGTTGGAGATGCATCCCAAGCAGTATTCAATGGTATGGATGGCCTGGTGGACAACTGTATCCCCAAAGTCAAACTGTAGGAAGAAATGAAGTCTGTTCTGAGTGACAGAGCAATGACTGGAGAGCTAAGAAAGCAGGAAATAACAGCAGCACCAGAAGTAGCAGCTAATTCTATTGCAAGGGTGCTCAAAACCTCCAGTGTGAAGCTTTGGCCTGGGTATTTCTCTCTCTGGCCACCAAGATTAAGGAGGATCATTTGACCAACCTAATTCTAAACTGAAAAACACACTGGCTTGTTCAAAGTTTAGACACAATTTGTATTTCACACAGCTGTGCCCTTCTACTGCAAAACTGTCAACTGGGAACAAGGCCACAATAAAAACAGTGGGAGTCCCGTTATCCTTATATATCTATGCTGCAAGCTGTATGGGACAATACTCAAAACAACCTTATTTTGCTGGAACTTAGACTTATTAAACTGCAAAGTGACTGGATCACTTTGCAGAACTGGCCTTAACAATAAATGGCTTCAAACTGTTCAAATGCAATCAAGAATTGCTCACAAATCCAACAGCAAATTGAATGGACAGCCAGGATCTTGCCTGCCCACTGAGATTTAGCTAAGTTTGCTGCACCACTACCTCCCACCATACACCCACCCACAAGAAAATATCAGGAAATGTCAAGGTGTTTAAGCCATTACAATAAAGAAGGTCTTGGGAGAAAAATGTAGAGATTATGTGACCAGGAAAAAAATGTGACCAGAGAGAGATAAAGGATTGCAAAAGCAGCAATTACTAAAGAAACCCATTTAAGTCATTTTCCCCCATGACATTTCAGAACCTTTGAGATCTTTTTGCAATCAAACTGCACACAGCCAGATTAAGCTGCCAAGTCCAAAACTGTGGCCCAACTGTCTGAAAATGTGCTCCCAACTTGACAGTTGGAAAGATGAATGAATCAAGGCCTTCTCATTCTCTTGTAGTATCTAAACCAACAGGCATTTCATGCCAAGAACGTCAAACTAAACTAGAGCCACTGTGGTGTGATAGTTAGTGTTGACTTAGGACTAGGAGTTCCACATTGTTTTGCCCTTGGAGCCATGACACACTTTAGGTAATTTGGGGCCAGTCACTCTCTCTTAGCCTAAGTTACCTTACAAGATTGTTGTGAGGATGAAATGGTAAAGAGAGCCATAGTAGGCCACTTTAAGCTTGTTAAAGGAAAGATGGGAGAGTAACCAATAAAAAATAAGCATTTAGTCTTCCTTAAAGGCACCAGATCCCCTCTGATCTTGGAAGCTAAGCAGGGACAGCCCTGGTTAGTACTTGGATGGGACACCATCAATGAATACCAGGTGCTGTAGGCTAAATTTCAGAGGAAGGAACTGGCAAAGCTACCAATAAGTATTCCTTGCCTAAGAAAACCCTATGAAATTCATGAGGTCACCATAAGTTGACAGGCGAATTGAAGGCATAGACACATACGTACACACTTTGGAGCTTTGCACAGAAGACAAAAAAAAATTAATAAAAGTTGCCTCAATAACTATGCCCCGCAAGCTACAAAATTACTGATATACTGATATACATACTCTGCAACTTTTGAAAAATTACAAAATTCTGCATCAAACAAATACAAATTTGCTTTTGCATAATACAATCTGCAAATAACAATATCATTATACTATACTGTTCAAGTAGCTATTGTCTTGCTAGTCATGTGGAAGAGAAAGAAGAGGGCACTGTCGCTGAACTTAAAAACAACAGGATACTTTCTTTAGCTACCTCTATGGGCTTTTGAGATTAAGCAGACATTTGCCCACAGGTTTTCAAATGTACAATCACAACAAAAAGGTCAGAAATGTGCTTTGTTTACTAAATGAAAGCTGAAAATCCCAGGAGACTGAATTCTGTGCCTGAAGTCACTCTCTGCATTCTCACAGAATTGGAGGACACACACACACACAGCATTCTGCTGATACCAGTGAACAATAGTATACAGTCGTCCCTTCACATTCGCGGGGGTTCCGTTCCGCGGACCCCCGCGAATATGAAAAAACCGCGAATAACGACACCCCTCCCCCTCCCTCCCCAGGCCTTCGCGGGGCCTTCCTAGGCCCCGCGAAGGTCTCCCCGGCCCTCCCTCCCTCCCTCCCCAAGCCTTCGCGGGGCCTTGCTAGGCCCCGCGGAGGTCTCCAAGGCCCTCCCTCCCTCCCTCCCCAGGCCTTCGCGGGGCCTTCCGAGGCCCCGCAGAGGCCTCCCCGGCCCTCCCTCCCTCCCTCCCCAGGCCTTTGCGGGGCCTTGCTAGGCCCCGCAGAGGTCTCCCCGGCCCTTCCTCCCTCCCTCCCCAGGCCTTCGCGTCTCCGGAGGCCCCAGGATCGCCTCCCCAGCCCTCCCCACCGCGTCCCCAGGCCTTCCTGGGGCCTCCGGAGCGTCTCCGGAGGCCCCAGGATCGCCTCCCCAGCCCTCCCCACCGCGTCCCCAGGCCTTCCTGGGGCCTCCGGAGCGTCTCCGGAGGCCCCAGGATCGCCTCCCCAGCCCTCCCCACCCCGTCCCCAGGCCTTTCTGGGGCCTCCGGAGATGCTCCGGAGGCCCCAGGATCGCCTCCCCAGCCCTCCCCACCGCGTCCCCAGGCCTTCCTGGGGCCTCCGGAGCGTCTCCGGAGGCCCCAGGATCGCCTCCCCAGCCCTCCCCACCCCGTCCCCAGGCCTTTCTGGGGCCTCCGGAGATGCTCCGGAGGCCCCAGGATCGCCTCCCCAGCCCTCCCCAGGCCTTCATGGGGCCTCCGGAGCGCCTCCGGGGGCCCCGTGGACGCCTCCCTGGGCCTCCCCGCTCCCTCTATGTCTTTCACGGGGCCTCTGGAGGCCCCGTGTCGCGGTTTTGGGGGGGCCCGGGGGGGCCCTCCCAAAACCGCGAATAACCGAAACTGCGAATGTCAAGTTCGCGAATGTGGAGGGACAACTGTATAGCTCACAGGGTATGAAACACTTCTATTATTCACTGTAGTGGTAGTGAGGGCACAGAAATCACTGCAACTCTGGGTATACCTATTACAGATTACAGGAATTATTCCAGTTCCCCCTCACACAGATTCTGTCCACAATCTAATTCTTATACAGTTGCAACCTAAGAGAGCCCCCAATAGGCCATACCCCTCAATATTTCCATGTTTATTGTACAAATGCAATGGGCTGTTCAAGGTTTGTTTTCTCTGTGCATAGAACCTATGGGCCCATACAGCATCAGAGAGGTGAAAAGTACTTTAGCTATGTATAGTCTGAACCAGTTGCTTAAAGCTACCACTAGTGATGACACTGTGCCCTTTGGCATGCTTCTCGGTGCTAGAACCCCTAAACACTCAGCACTGGTCAAAAGAATGGAAAACCAGTTCAATTGCATACCTAACGTACCAACAAGGGAGGCGTTGGGGCAGCAACCTTTTGTGTGACAAAAAGGGCCATTTGTCTTACCTGTGGAAATGGTCATTTCCAGTGGAAGAGGGGATGAACATCCTGATGCGGGTTGGTCCTCCCCTTTTCTCTGAAAGACAAGAATTGGAAGCCTTTTCGAGAGTCCTCACTAGGGGGTGCAACCCTCCTCACAAGGCCAGTTATGAGACAGCTCAATACTACGGAATAGTGTCTCTTCACTGGAACAATGTTTTCTTCTTTCCTTTTCTTTTTCTCTATTGTTTTTAGGTGGAGTACTGAAAAGGAGAAAAAACACCGCAAGAAGGTGAACACAAAGACAATAAGGAAGACGTAACAGGTAAGTGACAGACTGGAGGATTGCTACTCTGTGTTCTGCCTCTGGACAAAAAACAAAAACTATGTACATTTACCTGCTCAAGTATCAACCCTGTGCTCAGTGTGGGGAGGATGTTTGTCCCCTCTTCCACTGGGAACAACTGTCTCACAGGTAAGACAAACAGTCCCTTTTCCCAGTTGAGAGGGGAGGAACATCCTGTTGTTGGATATACCAAAGCCCTCGCCCCTTGTTGTGTGGAAAGGCTGATGCTTGAGGTTACTGCTCAACTACTTGCTGCAGAACCCATCTACCAAAGGCTCCTTCAGCCAAGGCAAAAACGTCCAGCCTGTAGTGCCTGATGAAGGTGGAGGGGGACTTCCAAGTGGCCGCCCTGCAGATCTCCACCAGGGGTGTGTTAGATGGAAAGGCTGCTGAGATAGCTGCGCTCCTTGTGGAATGCGCTAAGACAGGGCCCAGCAGGGACACCATCAGACTTGTAACAGGCACTGATGCATTCTCTGATCTACCTACTCAAGGTAGAAGTAGAAATTTTATTCTCCAGGGAGCATTGACTGAAAGACACAAAGACGGAATCCATCCAATGGAGGCTGCTAGTCTTCTTCAGGTACACATTGATGGTTCAACATACTGTACTTCCAGTGTGTGCCAGATCCTCTCTAAGGGCTTGGAAGGCCTAGGACAGTAGTATGACCTCCTGCTCTCTGTAGAAGGAGAGTTCACCTTCGGCCTAAAGGTAAGGTCAAGCTGCAGAAGGACTGAATCGGGCCTTATCACGCAGAGTTCTTTCCATGCCCATAGGGTTCCTAGTTCAGAAACCCTGCATGCTGAGGTGACTGCAGAGAGGAGTGCCTCCAGGTCAGGTGTTTTAATGATATCTCTCTGATAGACTTCAACAGAGTCACAGGGAGCATTTTCAGCACTGTGTGGAGGTCTCAGGATGGGAATCTGTGGACCATTGGTGGAGCTGAGAGTGACAGTCCCTTGACGAATCTGTGGACGTGTGAATGAGATGTGATTCTACGGCCCTGGAGAAAGGATGGAGGTGAAGGCGGCAATCTGCCTTTTTATAGTGTTTGGCCTAAGAACTCTGTCCACCCCATCCTGAAGGAACTCTAGGAGCAGAGGAACTGAGATCTTGAGGTAGTCTTGCTTCTTGCATCTACACCACTTTCTGAACACCTGGAATGTGTACTCGTAGACTGTTGGTGGATGGTCTTCTGGAAGCCAGAATGGTTTCAACTACCTTGTCCAAGTATCCATGGCCCTGGCTTCTCATTAGCCACATCTTTCCCTGGGATAGAAGGTCTGGTCATACCAGGAGAGGGAGACAGTCCACTGCCATGCTGGCTATATCCAAGTACCAAGGTCTTCTTGGCCACGCCACAGCCATGAGCACCACCACAGTACTTTCTGCCCTTCTCTTTCCAGGGGTCCTGGCCAGGAGTGCTGCCAGGGAGAAGGTATACAGTAGGCCCCCAGACCAAGGGAACATCAGTGCATCCTGGCCCCCCATCCCTTACATCTTGTACCTTGACAAGGACCTCAGGACCTTGTGGTTGACCAGTGACATGAACAGGTCCATCTCTGGGAGCTTGAAGTGATTCACCAGCATCTGGAAGAGGGGTGAAGATTCCATTCTGCTTGGTACAGGTTGATCCAACTGAGCCAGTCCGCCCTGGAGTTGAGGATGCCCTGTAGATGCTCTACTTTGATGGAAAGGAGACATGTCTCCACTCACTCCAATTAAAGCCTCGCTTCCTCTATCAGGAGCTGGGAACTGGTTCCTCCCTCATGACTGATGTGGGCCTTTGCTGTGACTCAGTCTGTTCTGATGAGGAATGCCTTTCCTCTCATCAGCCATTCAAAGGCTAGAAGGGCTAGTCCGATGGTTTTGAGCTATAGCCAGTTTATGCTGTGCCCAACTTCCTCCTCCTCTCAGCAACCCTGTGCCCAATGAGGGCTACAGTGGATTCCTCAGTCCTGAAGGCTGGCATCCATTGTGACCTGCACCTTCACTGACTCCCAGAAGCATCCTCCCTTGCTCATCACTTGGGATGTCCACCAGGTCAGGAACTGTTGAACCTTTGAGGGAACTAGAATTCTGAAATGGCTCTTAGATTGCTTTACTCGCATTATGGCCTTCTTGATGTTCTTAATTCTCTTTGGTGGGAGGCTCACAGTACCAGATGTCATTTCGATCAATGCCCACAGATGCTGGATCTCCTGGGAAGGACCAGGTGGCTCTTCCCACAATTTACCAGAAAACCATGGCAATCTAATGAGTCCAGTACCCATTGCACATGCTTAAGACCCCAAAGATAGGATACTAGCAGGTCATCTAAATAAAGACAGATGTGGATGTGGTCTCTCTTCCAACATGCCATTAGAGCCACCATAATCTTGGTAAAGACTCTGGGCACTGAAATCAGGCCAAAGGGAAGGGCCCTGTACTACATGCCTTCCCACGTAGGCAAAGCAGAGGAACTTGCAGTGTGCTAGCTCCTCCGCTTTGCAAATAAGCTTTGGTTAAATTGAGTGAAGTTAGGTAGTTGCCCAGCTGTATCACCTGGAAAATACTCTTCAGTGTTTCCATCCAGAACTGCTGCTTCCTGATAAATTTGTTCACCCTTCTGAGATTTAGGATCGCCTCTATGATCCATTCTTGGGGACCAGAAAAATAATGGAATAACATCCTTTGACTCTCTTGCGGATGAGACACTTCCTCTACTACCCCAATCTGGACCAGCTGGTTGATACCCTCTAAGAGAAGCTGGTTCTTGAGAGGCTTCTTAGATCTGGACGATGCTATAAAGGTGTCAGGGGTATCTGTACAAATTCTATCTTGTATCCCATGAGGGTGCTTAAAACCCACTGATCTGATGTTGTCTGCTCCCACATGTTTATGAAGCCCTGAAGCCTGCCCCCACTGGAGGTTTGGCATCAGCGCTGTTGGTTTTTGCATTATCCCTTGCTGGAGGATCCTGCCTGCAATCTTCCTGTGGTCTGGTAGTGCTGCAGTCTGGACTCCTCTGCTCCCCCCATTGCTGCCTGAAGCCCCTGAAGTCTTTTGATCTTCCAAAGGAGGCAGAGCGGTAGGAAAAGTTACCCCTGGAAGAACGAAAGGAAGACGGGCCCTGCCTGGCCTGTTTCCTGTCCTCCTCCCTCCTCCCATGAATCAGTGCTTTGTATTTCTTTAGAGCTACCTCCATCTTTCTGTCTTCCCTGACTTTCAAGGAGTCCTCTCCATCTTTCATGTAGACCAGGAATGAGACCAAGGCAGTGACAGGATCATTGACCAATGGGACCTGAAGCTTGGACATCACATTGCCAGGCATTTGGCCTATCCCTCTCTATTTCTCCCTTACTACAGACATAAAGTCTGCAGGGAACTGGACATCCATAGAGGAGGCATTGACCTTGGGAAAGCATTTCCTGCTGCTCTAAGGCAGGTCAGGGTCCTGGCATTTAGGAGCCTGAGCAGCCATATTAAGCCCCAAGGTTTTTCAATAAGACACTAAAATCTTTCTGATGAAAGTGTCTAATGCAGAGAGACTCACTGAGGTTATTCTGATCCTCCTCAGAAACAGAATAGGGGTTCTCAAAATCTTCCTCCCTGTACTCCCCATCAAGGGAATGGCTGTCCCCATAGGCCTCTGGTGGGGCTGAGTTGTCCTCTCTGCACCTCTTGGGGAGTGGGCCTGACTAGGTTAGCCACTGTAGATCCTCAGACTCAGGCGAGTCCAGCCCAGGCAAACAATAGGCAGTGCCCCTCCCCTGCACTAGGCAGGCCCTCCGAACCCAACACAAAGGTCTCTGGCCTCCTACATGGCTGGTCTCCACTTTAGGGGTAGGCCCTTTCATGGCTGGCAAGACACCCTTGGCCCAAATCCTAGCTCTCCAGGGGTTGAGTGGTGATGGTGGAAAGGAGAGGGATAGACTACCTGCCCAGTCCCTGCCCACACCCATTAAGTACTGGCCTTGCTGGATGGGGTTGCCCCTGGCTTTTCTTCTCCACTTGCTATGGCTGTTGGGGGGAAAATGCGTCAGCCTCCCGGGACAAAATAGTCCCTGAACCAAGCCATAAACTGCAGTGGAGGTATTCCCATACCCAATCAGGGCCCACGGTATTCAGGTCCTCCGCCACTTGCATTGTTGTGTAATTCCGGCCTCCAACCCTGGCTCGTTTTGGGTTGGGTGTTTGTGGCATGCTGGGCCATTAAACAGAGGTATCTTCCCTTATCCATTGGCTCCACAGGCTCCCCTGGTCCCTCTGGAGGAACCTCCTGATTGGCAGTGCCAGGATGGAGAGGTCTCTGCATGCCATCTACTTCTCCAGAAGGGCTTGCACTGCTCGCTGCATTTTCCAACCAACATGGTCACTCCAAAGCAGAGGGGAAAGGGTGGTGGTGGAAATGAAGGAGAAATGGAGACGTAGTGTAGCTAGGCATGAAGAGAAAAAGGGAGAAAAGATGATAGGGTTGGCAAAGGAACAGAATTTTAAAGGCTCTTTTTTTTTTAATAGGAAGGAGTGAGAGAGAGAGAAATGAAGCTAAGAAAAATGGCGACCGGAGCTGAGCTGAAGTGTGTGATTTTGGAGATGGTAGGAACTAAAACTGGCCTTGTGAGGAGAGTTGCTCCCCCTAGTGAGTATTCTCAAAAAGGCTTCCGGTTCCTGCTTTTCGGAGAAAAGTGGAGGACTAACCCACATCAGGATGTTCCTCTCCTCTCCGAAAGGTAAGGAACTTGTGTGCAATTATACTACTGAAGACCTGGTTTATTAAAAGGAACATAACTACTTGTTTTGGTCTGGGGAAAAGCAACTTTTTGCATTAGTATCTTGATAGCCATTATCAAGTGACCACTATGGATAGATTTTTTGCTCTCCAGTTGACATAGCTATCAATATAAAATGTCTATTTTTAACTTCTGCTCTCATCTGTTGCCAGGGAATTGGTGGCCCCCATAGCTAAAGAGGGTAGCATGTCATTAAATGAACAAAAGCAAGGGGCAAGTACACAACAGACACAATACACCAGAGGTGTACTGTTACATTTTCAAAGAGAAACATGTGGAGGAGGAATTCCTGGTGGATTGTTCACAGATCTATCAAGTCCAAACAGATGATTCGTAATGTTTAGACTGGTATCCACCTCTCCTATTTTAAATTTTCATCTCCTGCCTTTTTCTGGCTTTTCCACAGAAACTAGATTAAGAAATTACAATCCTCATTTGTTTTCACCATGTAGCAAGCAAGCCGAATGCTTGTTACTTAAGAAGCCCTTGCACACCTGAACCTTAGATCCAAACCGCACAAAACTTTAGCCACGGTACTTCATAAAATCAGGTAACAAACTGCTACATCTAAACAGCTAGAAAGAGCTCAGATCTGAAGTTTCAAGCAGTGCAAAAAACACTACTATGGAATTAACATGTGACAAAGTTCAGCACACCCTGTTTCATAGGAGGAGTGGCACTTTGCAGAATGAAAGAACTGGGTGTGCAATACTACATGCAAAAAGGGATCAGCTGTCACAGAAGCACATAGCACTACTTGCCTCCATCAATTTACACTCATAATATGACAGTGGATGAAGCTGCAAAGCTTTTTTTTTAATCAGAGTTAACTTGATTTAGAAGGCAGATCGTCAGTTATTTGCATTTCCCTGCCTCTCCTTTTTGAACTGCTTGAATTTCTATAGCAGTATCTCTTTCTTAGAAAGGGAAATATGATTGTAATTATTATGTGGTTCCTTTTGAATTCAGAGTGGAAAACACATCTACTTCATATTACCTTCCTAGTAGGGTGCCAGCTTACTAAACTCAGACACAGGACAGCAAACAATAACAATAATTTTAGAAAATTACAGTATTGCTAACAGGTACAGAAGATGTGTGCATGTCTACAAAGGAAACTAATCAGGATCAATGTGTTGGTAGCCAACTTTCTCAACAAGCTGCTGTGATTCGAAGAACTTGCCAGTGCTTTATGGGACTGTGGGGTCTTTTTGACAGTATCTTCAGGGAACAGCCACAGAAATAAAACTTTAAAAAGACCTTGGCAGGTAAGGAAAGGCCCCAGAGTTGCAGTGACTTAAGAAAGGCAGGTTAGGGGCAGCTAGTTTAAAGGTATAATTATGTTCAAGTTCTTTTTGAACAACCTCTGCTACTTTAGATTTTGTTGTGTAAAACCTGAGATAAGCTGGTTGTGCAGGTCAAAGCAAGAACATGCAACCCAAGCCTCAAAAATAAAACAGCAATGTGCATATGCATTGTTCAAACATGGGTGCATTTCCTAAAATGAAAATTAAGCCATTTTTAGAGAGACGATTATAATGGTCTCCAGTGACGAGAAGCAGAAGGAAGCTTCACAAAATGAAGTATGAGGGTGACAACAGATGTCCATATCACAAATACAAGTATACTACAAAACAATTGATAATGGTGGGAGAAATGGTCTGGAGGAACACAGTCACGAAAACTGTCTACAGGCTTACCACCTCCTCCATGGCAGGCTTAAAAACACAAGGGAACATTCAGTTTGGTCACATACCATTTTATCATACACAAGCACTAATTAATTTGATCAGTACAACTGAGCACTTGTGCTCCTCAGTCCAGCAAGAAATCAGTGTCTTTTTCATTGTGAGCCTAAAATTCAATAGTGCTCTGTCATTGTTGTCACTACCTTCCATTTCACATTCACCTTGTAACAACAGTGCTGTCTGCCTGCCCTACAGCCAAGATACAGGAGGCTAAGGCTGCAAGTTATGCACCTTCAGCTCATGTCAGCCACAACCTCACTTTAGGCAGGACATTATCTTTTGGCTTCAGCCCCATTATCTGTAGCAAGTGACAGCATTATGCTATTTTTTACAATGCTTTTTTGCCAACTGTGATGTACTTTGAACACCTGAAGGATACCACGTACTCTGCATTATAGGATGAGTCAGCACAGCTCAGTGACAGAACAAACACTTTTGCATGCAGAAGGTCCCACATTTAATCTCTGACACCTCCAATTAAAAAAATGAATCTCAGGAAGCAGGATTGGGAACAAGTCTTCCCCATACTCAAGGGAGGCACTGTCAGAGTTTGAGCTCAATAGAATAATGGTCTGACTCAGAATAAGGCAGTTTTATATGTTCACATGAAAGAAGTGGCTGAGTCTTTCCTACAAACCTGGCTCTCCTGCATAGAGCCCTGGGAATTTTCATTTTATGAATTTAACATGTGTTGTGTTAGGACCTCAGTCCTTAATGCAAGAACCATAAAAAGTTATGTTGGTTTTATATGTGGAACACAGACATTGCCTACTATAAACCAGTGTTTCTGTCTGGTTTACATGACTAGGAAACCAGAATAATAATAATAAAAAATCCAAATGTTGATCACCAAACAATTTGCAAATATATTACTCACTTCCACCCACTCAGATGGAGAAACCCATAGCAGGCCCTAAGTCTAAATAATCAGTTCTCTTTCATATGGACAAGCAAACTGTGTGGGAAATGCCCTGTCTGTTCCCTACCCAGTTGTTCAATTTTCTCTGCAATGAGAGGAGTAGTGATGCAGCCTCACTAACTCTTAACACTAAACATTTTTTTAAAATTCTGAGGGGAAAGTGAGGAAAGATCTTAACCCATTCAAGTCAAACATAAAGTCCTTAGTGTCCCCTCTGTGAAATGGATTCAGTCCACTAACACAAGATACTACACCTCCCCAATGTCATAATTATTTGCAGAGGAATGGATTCAAAGATATAGATGTGTTAGTCTGGATCAGTATGCAAAGGGATCTTGTAGTACCTTTGAGACAAACTGAGAGAAAGAGTAGCATAAGCTTTCGTAGGCTTAAATCTACTTCATGAGATCTGGTAAAGTAGACTTAAGTCTACAAAAGCTTATGCTTACCAACTTCTTTCTCTCAGTCTCAAAGGTGCTACAAGATCCCTTTGCTTGCAGAGGAATGGTCAACCAATTTTTATGACTGCCAAGAAAAAGATACTGCAGGAAAAGCTCTCTCAAGTATAAGAATTAGTTTCTTAACTTTAACAATGGTCAGTGAGGCAGCTGATATACATTCAAGGCAGTCAGTACTTGCTAGATTCTTGACAGGATGAATTATGAGTTCATACCAGTCAAGGTTCAAGCAGCAAGAGAGAGCAAAGGTATATATGCTTAATTCTACTTGATAACATGTACAAGTAGGATCTGACAAGATTCAGGCTTTCAAGTCCATTCCTCTCACAGGAAACATTACAGTACAAAAAGGAAGAAAAGGAGGACTTACTTCTTCTCCCTCTTCTGAATGCGTTGAAAGCTGGTCATGCTGGATAATCTCAGCATCTTCTTCAGTTGGCCCATTGCCCACTCGGATTCCACCAAAATTGAGTGTTCCCTAAAGTAGACAACAGATGAAAGAGAACAAGAGGAGACATACAAATGGTCCATGTTTTAGTAAAAAGTTGGCATGCAGGCCAATTGTGAGAGATGGCCATGCCATGAGAAAAGAGAAATACACACCACCACCCCGCAACATGAATTATAAGTACTAATATGAATAGCAGCATAGACCAACAGATGCAACGCACAGGAAAGTTCTCATGTGTAAACCCCATTCAGTGGAACGAGAATTATGAAAGAGTACTTCAGGCCACACAGTGTTTTGGGAATGAACAAGTACTATTCAATTTTCCACATCAGGCACTACAATGTTTAGGCTAACCTTGATCTCTGAACAACTGTTTTTTAAAAAAAGCTATAGAAGTGGAGATATTTTACAGCCAACACTTGCAGCATGCCATGGTCTGTTTCCATGGCTGCTTCTCCTTTGAATGAGCCCTTTGCCTGTTCTGTAGTCTCCAAAGGAAATTGAAACTGGAGGTATGACATCCATCAAAGGCTATAGCTTAACAAACACAGGACCTCTCAAAATGAGTTCAGAGGAACTGGGGGTGGGGGGAGGAAGACCAAGAAATAGATGGGGTGAGAGGACAAAGAGAAAGAGAGAGAGAGAGAGAGAGAGAGAGGAGAGGAGAAAAGAAAAGCCAGGAAACAAAGCATTCAAAAGTATTTTTAAAAGGTGACACATTTGCAACATAAGCAAGATATTCTCATATTCCCCGGAGAAATATGCAGTCAGTACCATATGTGCTAGCAAAGTCTAGTAAACCAATTGATGGGTACAGTTGACACTGATCCCTCCCCACCCAAACACAGAAGCTCAGCTGTGCCCTTCCTTACATGGGAGGCCTAGTCTGAACAAACCACTCTTTGGGGGGGGGGCATATGATCAAGCCATTTGGGACTCTCAGCTCTAATACATGCAGCCCTCACTCAAAATTTGAATGAAATATTCCATGCTTTCAGAAGCCAAAGGGGTCTCTGATGGTTTTGTTTTGGTATTAAATAATTTACTTTACACAGACCTGCCTATCAGTATCCAGTGCTTAAAATAAAAAAGAAGGTATCAACAAGAGTATGAAGGAAACCCAAGAAAAGCTAAATACCACACACTGAGAAACCTACATAGAGTGAACATCTGACTATGAGAAATCCATTACCCCCTGCTAACCACATCTCATCTCTGGGTGAGCTTCTTCAAACTGAAAGCCTCAACAGGTGAATCAAGCCTCCATATAGAGGCAGTACAAGCATATGGTGAAAAGATGAGCACCTTCATGTCAGGATTACAAGCCCCTAAAGGAATCTAGCCAGCTACTAGAAACAGAAAGTTGTCCTAGATGAGCTTTTGCTCTGACTCAGCAAGCCAGCTCTCATGTTTTTAATCCTGCCTTTGTAAAACTGATGGTTAGAGACACCTACCCCACCAAACACAGAGGATTCTTAAGATACTGAATTTTGCACAATACATCCAATTCCAGCTGAATGCAGCAAGAATGAAGACAATATCACGTTTTACCAAGTTATCAGGTAAACATCATGACTGATTTCACACTGGTTATCATGTGGTTTGTTCCAAGAATGTGATGTTTAGCAATGCAAGATTTTACTATGAATTTCAGGATTGCCATAGCAAAACAATAGATAACAACTAAATGTTCACCTTCCAGCAGTCATCTGTAGGCCACAAAATCATAGAGGTTTATGTGCACACAAACAAACAGCATAAAAATGGAGACTGGATAGCTGATCACACTGTCACATGGATCCCCCAAAGTGTGCATTTTGTAGTGGACAGCAAGGAATTGGTGAAGGCTAATGATGTATATCAGAAAGGATGGGACAGTTGAGGGGACACCACCATGTATGGAAGTTTGGAAACATGGGATGCAAAATCAAAAGTGGATTGAAGAGAAAAATTCTGGGCAGGATCATGAAGTAAGATTGGGGGTGGGGAAGCCCACAGAAAAACAGGGAGCTATGCAAAAACCAGGGGTTGTTGCATCTGGAAGTGAAAGGTCTTTTTATGCTGCAGTAGTGATCTTCAAACTACCCTGGGGAATTCTGAGGTTCCTCAGAAGCTGACTGGGAGAGAAGAATCCTGAATAAGATCCATAATGGCAGACAAAATATCAGTCAAGATGGTTTATCCACTACAGCTGATTTCCTTTGCAATGTGTATCAAGAAAGGATTGATGAGTATATTCCAGAAACACACTCTCTGTCTCTCTCATTCACACACATACACACACATTCTCCCACAACTTGTTCAGAGGGACAGTAAATCCCAGCAAATTGTTCAGCACTCTCAGGAAAAACACTGCACACACTAGAATAGGACCGGTGAGGCTTTGGTCCTATAGATGTTTTGGACTACAATTCCCATTAGCCCTTACAGTTGGTCATACTGACTGAGACTTCTGGGAGCTGAAGTCCTAAGCATCTGGAGGACCCAAGGTTCCCCGTCTCTGCCCTAAAACATGTGCAACACAAGGGGAGGAGTTTCTTAGCATACAAACCAAATTTGGGGGGTGGGAGAATCCACCACAATATACAGTTGCATCATCTCCTTAGTGCATTTGAGGGCAGAATTTGGGATGCATGAGATGGTTGGAATGTATCTTTCTAAGGAAAGAGCCACTGTACTGATCCTCCTCCTCTGAGCAGATACTTTCCAAAGCCCCAGGGCACCTCCCGTTCTCATCATGTGCATCATTTGGCATCTTTTAATCCACTCACTGTTGCAGCCGCTGCTGCTTCTACTGCCTGCGGGCTCTGAGCTGGGCTGACAGGGAGGTCCACGGGCTGCCCTTCCTGATAGCGAATGGAAGGAAAGAAATGGGGAAGAGAGAAGAAAAACAAAGAGAAAAGAAGGGAGACGAATGGAGGGGTCATGGGAGAATGAGATGGTCAGAGAAGGAAGAGGGAGCGTCTTTAACTGAGCAGCACTTTGAAGGACTGTTGCATCCTAACAATTGCCTGATATATGTGCTTGCCACAAGAACACTGCAGCCACAAGCAAGGGGCAGATCTCTAGAGAATCACATTGGCAGACTGCTTTTCTTTAAGTGAAGCATCACCAGCTGCATGACAACTTTTGGGACTAACCAATTCTCTACTGATGGGCTTAAGTTTCACAAACCATCAATGCAGTGGCTCTCAAAGTCAGTCAACTTTCTTCTTACAGGCCTGGATTGGAAAGAACCACACAAGCTCCACACACATAAGAGGTCATTTGGTATTCTGTTTCCCGAATACAACAGCCTCCCTCCTCAAGTCCACCTGACAAGCCTCTTCTGAAACCTAAGAGAATTTCAAAAGGTCTTTGTGATATAGTGGTCTGCCACTGAAAAGAATTTTTTAAAAACCCCACTGGGCTGGACACATTTAAAGCAGCTCTTTTAATCCCAGCCACTTTGTGTGGGATGGATGCATACAAATCAGGATTTCAGAAGACTGATCCAAACAACCGAAAGCAATCACAAGCTGTTGCCAGTCTTATAAAGAACAAATGCCATGCAGAATGTAAATACAATGTTAATTTAAGTCCCATTGATCTTAATGAGATTTACTTCCAGGTAAATAAGAGTTCTCCTCTAGATGGACATCAACAGAAACTTGGACTGGGCCCCTAGAATTTGAACATGTTATAAAGTTCCTACTAAGGGGGGGGGGACCAAATACCCACCAAGTGCTTTTTTCGGAGGTACTGCTGACGAAGGACCAGTGGTTTGGCAACCAGCATCCATGGCACACACAACAGTGCTACCACTACCAGGAAACACTGGAGACCTTTCTGTGGGGAAAACAAGACTGTGTCACAAGCATGCAATTAGATTCTTTCTCATTCACAGATTTGGGGGTGAAGAGAAGTACGTCAGCAACTAAAGGCTACTGCTGAATCCAACCATCCCCAACCTTTAATTCTTTCAGGAGAACACACTGATGCTTACCTGTCACAAGGTGTAGAAATCTGTTTTAAATTAAAATTAAAATTCTAAATGAAAACCACTTGCTGACAACTGCTCTTGCAGAAGCCACACTGAAATAAATGGGAGCTCCTATTTCGTTCAATGCTGCATGCACGGAAGTTCCTAGAGCATGGTGCTCAAAGTCCATTTTGTAGTATCATAAGCAGATCTAAGTTTCTAGCCCCTCCTCTCGCACTCTTAACTTCTAATGTGCAAAAAGCCTGCATCTTACAATGCAGTATTTGTCTCTTCCAGACCACTTACCTGTCCCTTATAAAGCATCTTGGCTTTGGGTTCGTAGGAGAAGAGAAACATGTTGATGAAGTGGATAAGCAGGCTTGGTGTATCCCTTGACATCTTAGCATCATAAGCTGTCCATTTATAGAAGATCAGGATAACCAGATAGCCAAAGAGTGATGACATGAAGATAACTTGAGGGATAAACTCAAGGTAGATATTCAGAGGTTTCTTAAAATAGCTATAGAGACAGAGACACACAGTTTTTAGAACGAATGGCGACAGTACATTCCCTCATTGGATGACAAAACAATTGACTTTCAGATACCTTTGTTCACCATTACCAAGCTTCTCATTAAGGCACCACCCAATCAATTTTCAAGCAATCTAGAAGTTTCTACCATACTGCTTTTGACTAATCTCTGGTTTGTTTCACTTTGGTCCTCTGTTCAGAACTCTTTTCATCACTAGGTGTTTTTTTAAGAATCCACAATGGTTTGCCCTTCAGTGGGACTTTTGTTTCCATTTCCTGTTTTCTGTTTCTAAACCACTGTAATTTTATTTTTATTTTTTTACAGATTTTAGCGTAACATGAAGATGTGCGATGCATCAGGAGTGGAAGAAATAAACGTGTACATTTAAATTGTCACCTGTGTCACAAGGTGACCACTTTGGGCAGGGTAGAAGCTTAACTTCATCTGCTAGTCGAAAGCACACTCAAATCTCTGAATACGAGAACTTCACAATCATATAAACATTTTAAACTGATACACAAAAAAAACCCACAACACCTGTACATTATCATTAAAATGTACTGCTTTGCTTCCAAGTAAGCTTGATGGTGCAATTCCAGATAAAGGTCACAAAATAATAGAAAATACATTGACTGCAACTCCTTTACTGGTGGCTCAAGAATGAGGGAAACCATACAACTATCATCTAACAGAGTGGGAAAGATACATACCAAACAGATTCTAACTTGCTATTTAAGAGTTAGTCTAAAAGCCACACACAATCTGGAATCCTATGAAAGCAAGCAAGTAAGGTAAAAGGAGAGATGGGGCTCAGTTCTGGATTACACACAAGCTAAGTAAACTACAGCTTAGTGTCCCAAATTATGAGGGGCTTCTAAGTTTAGCTTTTTAAACTAAATTTCTGTTTCTGTTAGACTACTATTCATGAGGGTATGATATGGAGCCCTTTAATCTTGACATAGCTTCTTAGGGTCTCATCATGCCTCAGTGTGGCCCTGGCTCTGTTCCTCTTCTATGCCTAGCAGGATTGTTAAAGAAAAAAAAAAACTTCCTTCATAAACAGCTCAGAAATACAGTGCTTTACACAAGTTCTGTCAGGATCCAACAGGTTAGTAGGCTAGCAACCTTTGCAGGTGTATTTAGAAGACTACTATAAAATTACATTAAGAAGCTCCAGGAGTGAACCTAAAGGGAGCTCACTAGAAAACTGACATATGCAATTTACATTATATATATAATTTACATAATATTGGAACAAATGAATCAGTGATGAAAGTGTGGAGTATTGTTAAATGTAGTGCGGGGGGGGTTAGTTTTAGAGAAAAAACTAAATTGAGCTTTAGAGAGAAACTATGGAGGACATGATAGAATAATTAATATGCAGAGTAACTATGTTGGATTTCTAGTGTCTTGGTTTGTGCTGGGTGAAGCATTATTTATTGAAAATATACAATTGGGACTGAATAAGTGTATCATAAACAAACAACTGATTTATGGTTAGGTATAATATAAGAACAGCCTATGATTACTTCATATCATATTTTTATCTGCTTCACTTCTGTCTTTTTTATAAGTGAATACAGGAAGCACACACTCACATGTGGTTGAGCAGGCTGAGTACGACCCCAAACATCATGTGAATGATGCCCAGGATGACTGACATCTTCATCTTAAAGGAGTTTAGGAAGGCCAGCTTGTTGGAGGCAATATTCCATATCTAGCACAAAGTCAAAACAAAAGTATTTAGAACTAGGGGACGAAGAAAATAAAGGTACTCATAATGGAACATCCCAAATGGGCCATAATATCCTCAGCTTCAGTATCCTTTGAAAGGACAGTGTTTTGCTTGAGGTTGCATCCTTAAGTCTAAGAGAGACAGATTCCCCTCAAGTATTTCAGTTTGTGGAACTAAAGCAGGGGTGGCAGAAGTGCAGCCTCCCCAAGGCTGTTTTTCTGGTCCTCAGTCCCTCCAGACTCCTCAGATTGCTCTTCTTCAGGCAAAAAGAAAAAACTGCCTCTCCTAAAAGCCTCTAGGAGCAGCAATTCACATTTGAAATAGGTTGCAAAGACCTCCCCCTTACGCTAACATCAAAACAATAACACTAGTTTTTCAGAAGCCAAAGTCCACTTTCAGTTTGGAAGCATAGCCTCCTTAGCAGTCTATGTAGTCCCTGAAAGATCCTGGGGAACAAAATTTTCCCTCAGATCTGGCACATTTGCCCCTCCTCCTGTGAACTAAGGGATTTTTAAAGGCTGTTAAAACAGTCTAAAATGGAGGATTTGACTATAAGTGTTTTGTGTATCAAGGAGATTCTCACAATCCACATGAACTCTCACACTTCTTACGAAGGGCTCCCTGGCCCTGTCTTGCGGGCTCTGGTCTCTGCCTAACTTCATTACTCTGATGCCTTAGTACTAAAGTGCAAAATGGGTATAATTTAGCTAAATTCTATTTAACAGATGTATTGTAGTTTGTCTCACTTCTTTCTAGCTGACAGATCCATGGCATTCATTGGTGATATTTAGAGCCATTGTAAAGTGATGTGGCAAAATTCTGGACTGCATCACTTCAGCCTGAAGAGGGGTGTTGAAGTATCACACATTTCAGTGCCTGTCCCCATGTAAAGAGCTCCCTAAATGTGATACATTTGGAAATCAAGAAGTGAGACGTTTAGCATAGCTCTTCCCTAACGAAACCATCATTTGCAGAGAGCTCATTACATTTAAAAATGTGCCCTCCAGACTCAAGCATAGTCTGGAATAGCATCACTCTATTCTGAATAATGTCCTGATCATCTCTGATGTGCAGTGAATTAATAACCATTCTCATAAACAGCAGTTGGACCACTCTCACACCACTAATTAGGATCACTATTCAACGAGTTAGAAATGATATCAACAGAAGTAAGGAAGGCAATGAGAGGCTGGAGAAGAAAGTACAACAGACAAAGCAGAAAAGGAAAAATGGGAGGAAAGGAAATGGGAGCACTCTTACTGGATCTATGCCAAAGGGGTATGGTCCACCAAAGACACCTTCAGTGGCAGGATTGAGCTGAAGCACAGGATACTCCCGAAGAAGACTTTCCCTGTGTGGAAAAGATCATGAAGAAAACTTGAGAGAGAAAGCACAGGCACAACAATGTCACTACATGGTGCCAAGGAAGGAAAGGCAGCACAACTTTTTAAATTCTGTACAGAGAAAGTATGTGGTGCAGAAGATATTACCATTTTGCCATCCCATCCTCCTTTCTGATGCCCCACCCACACCAACTCACACCAACCACACTGCTCAGACCACCTTGCCAAGCATTTTCGAGGCTCCTGTCTTCACAGGCATCCCATCACTTACGTCCAGTTTTCCTTGGTGAACATCGGCCGAACACTCCAGGAAGAGCCAAACATATTGAGTGACTTTGAGAAGCAGTCATTATAAATCAGGCCAGTGTAAATGGAAAAACTGCCCATTAGGAGAATGATGTACCGGCCACAGAAAATGGTGTTGAACATCTGAAAGAAAAACAAGTTAGAGAAAGAGAACTTGGGATGGGCACAAGGAAAGAAAGTTTTTAAAAGTGACCAGAAGCACATAACCAAAACATTGTGTTTAAAAACAAAACAAAAAGACATTGGAGTTCCCAAGACCACTTCAGAAATATCTTTCTCTATTTTATGCAAGTGCTTGGGTATCCCTCGGTTCTGATCTAGGAAGACAGTGCATGTACTGGGAATGCCTGCTAGTTGTTTTGTACAAGATGAAGAAGTAAGAAACAACATCTTAGCTCTTGCATAGATTTGTGAAGAAGTCTGAAGCTCTTTGAAATCTGAATGTGAAAACAAATTCTGAGTAAGTTAAGAAAAGCTAGAGTTAAGCTTATTGGCCACCCTCACTTTCTCTGGTTCAAACTCCAGCTGGCCACTGCACATACCTCAGAATTCACTGGCATGTCTAAAGCTTCTTTCTTAGCAAATTTTTAAATGTTCAGAAATAAAGGCTGCAGAAACTATGAGTCAGAAGGAAAAGATCTCTTCATTTGGGTCAATTTGATCATCTAATGGACTAAAGTGTCTCACAAAGAACCAGAGACTACTTCCCGTTTTTGCATTTATCCCTTTCTTTGCAATCCCACCTCCAGCTGAAGCTAACATCATTACCTCATTGTCACTCTTCTGCGACAGAATTCGGCTCTCCCTGACCACCATCCACACAGCAAAAAGCGTCATAAGAATTCCATGGCCAAGATCCCCAAACATCACAGCAAACAGGAATGGGAAGGTAATGATTGTGTATGGAGCTGGGAAGGATACAAGAGTGAAAATTAGCAGATGACAGGACAAAACAAAACATCTTGTGGGAAAAGAGTCTACTGACCAGCATTGGACACCAGGAGCTCCTGACAATGAGTCCAGAAAACTACTTATAAATTGGCTTAATATACACTGAAGATCAATTGCTAAGAATCTAACTAGGAGTTAGTTTTGGCACCAGACACAAAAAAATACTTGCATGTTTCTATAAATATTAACAATCAACTTAAGAATATAGAAATGGAAATCTTTACGATTCTGGGACACATGTACACCCACTTTACTATAATTCCTATCCCAATAGTTTACTCAAGTTACTATACAACAGTCTTCTCATTTCAGTTAGGCAGTCTGTGGGATGCAACTTGTCTATTCTGTTCAACATATTTTTGTGTAACCTGTAAAACTAAGACATTGTTTCAGGAGCCAATGTCACTTCAGAACAAGCTGTACCCACAGATTTGGTCTGGAGGGGGGAAATTTTAATAGACCACAAGACTTCTGAAAACAGAAGTCATTGTGTGAGGAAATGAGCTTCGTGCTGCTTCCAATTTGATTAAAAAGTAAGCTGACATACCAATTCAGCTATTTCTCTTTCTCAGTGCTCAGACTAGCTGTAACACAGCTTTCTTCCTCTCCCACAAAAAAACCCAATCCATATGTTTTAAGGAGGCTATTATCTTCTCACAGTGAGATACTGCATTAAGCAAAAGACTGCATCAAGGGTAAAGCGACAGCACGAAAAGCAAAATTAAACTGGTAAGAAACTTCCTCACCTCTGATTTTTGCTATTGTTATGTGCCGTTAAGTGAAGCTTTGACTTATGGTGACTCTGTTATTAACAGCCCTACTCAGATATTGCAAATTTATGACAGTGGCTTCTTTGAATCAATCCATCTGTAATGCAATCTTCCTCTTTTCCTATTGCCTACAATTGTACCCAGCATTATCATTCAATTTCCAATGAATCGTATCATCTCATGGTATGTCCAAAGTACGACAGGCTCAGATTAAACATTTTAGCTTCTAGTTGAAAGTGCAGGCTTAATTTGCTCTCAGTCCCATTTATTTGTCATCTCTATTTCTTTTCAAATGTTAGAGAAAGTTAGAGAAATATACCCTACTGCATGTGAACTAGCATAACTGTCCACTTTTTAAAAAATTCATGGAGATGTAGCCTACCAAAAACTATCTGTTGTGACAAGTTGAACATGCAACAAACTGTTGCAATTATCAGCACTTCTATTCAGGGTTCAACCAACCATGATATTTTATGAGAAACCCCATCTTCTTCCCTTACAATTTCCCCTGTTTTCTTCAAGTGAGACCTGCAACAAAATGCTGTAGCATGATGTGCAGGAGTCAAGCCACCTCATTTCCTACTGCCAACACCAGCGAAGTGCCAGGTGAGCCTACTGAAGTGAGCTACTGAGCTAGTCCCTACCAAGCTGTTCCAGTTGTGCCCCTGCCCCTTCAAGATATTCTTTCTTTTTGCAAATACTTCTGCAAATTGTGGGATTTCCTCAAACCTGCTAACACTCCCCTCTTAGATGTGGACGGCTCCATGTCAACAACAGAAAAATCCACACTACATATACGTACTATGTATACGTACAGAGCATATATGATAAGGAGAAATGGCACATCCCATATTTAGAGGCAGCAAACCTCTGATTACCCATTACTAGGCATAGTTATCTTTATCATCCCCTGTTTGTATGCTTCATAGACCATTCAGAGCACTGTGTTGCCTGGACCTTTGGTAAGAGACCCTGAGTGAATCTGTACATTCTCTGGGAGTACTTTATTAACAGAAAGGTGTGCCCCTGGAGCCAGAGATATAAATCTTTATTACAATACCACCTCAGACAGATAGAGACAACAATTTTATTAGAAGAGATGCCTGCTGGTAGGGGCAATAATCTTTGCATTTATGCAGTATGAGAAACTCTTGGAGTGCATTATATTCTTGTAGGTCAACCCTACAAATCATTTTTGTGGTCTGAACTGTATTTTTATTTTATTTATGTTATTTTTGCTATAGCTGTATAATATTTTATGACTGATGTTTTTTATGTTGTGGTTTAAAGATGATCTTTGAATTTCCCCCCTCATTCTTCCATGAATCATTTTGAGTAACCTTATATTTTAAAGAGCAGGTTATAAACTCTTGGAAATTCACTATTTAAGTGACTGAATTCTGTGCTCCCTATGAAGTCAATGAAATGATGGCAGGATGATGAGAAAGTGCTCCTGCACTAAGAGGGAGGGAGAAGAGGCAGTTCTGCTGGTGCAAATGCCCTGCCCCTGAATCTCTGTAGTGCAGCAGCAGCAGAAAAGCCTTTTGCTGTCCTGCCACCAGTGGACAGAATAAGAAATTGTTAAGCTAAAAGAAAGAGAGCTTGAAGATTTGCAGGATACTAAGCCCCCTCATTTCCTAGACATATCTTCAAACAGGCCTGTGTTCTATGCCTGGCCAGATGCTGGTATAATTAAATTCCCTCCCATTGGAAGCAACAGGAGTGAAAATGAAAGGGGGAGCAGGAAGAAGCAGCCAGTTTCTCTTCTCCCCCCATGCCTCAGCCAAAGTGATTTGGCAGGGCCCTGGAGATGAGTTAGCAGGGCCTATAAGCTTCTCCAATGCTACAGACAATTAAGTGGTCTCAAGCCATTATGTAGACCCATAATGGAAACGGGAGAGAAAAGAATCTGTTATTATCTGTGTACCCTTTGCTAAGAACAAATCTCCACCCCACCTGGCTCCATCCAGGCACACACCAGCCTCAGATCTCTTCTATACATCCAGGGTTTTGCAGTCCATGGGACAGACAGAAGAAACAAATCAGACTCCTCTAATAATACATCAGAGGCTAGAAGGAAAGACTGCTTTGGTAGTCCATACACCATTACCTGGATTGATTTCACGGTAGGTTCCAATGCCGTAGGCATCTACTATATTTTGAAATCCAGCAGTGAACTTGTTGGTCTTGTTGTATGTAGGGGGTGTCTGGTTGGTCTGCATCCTGTTTAGGATGGAGGGGACGGTGGATCCACTGTGCTCCTGTTATACACAAACATGCAGGGTGTTAAAGAAAATGTCTTACAGTGGAGAAGTCCAAATATCTCCTCACACAGTTTCTCTCTCTCTCTCTCTCTCTCTCTCTCTCTCTCTCTCTCTCTCACACACACACACACACACCTTTGCCAACTATTTTGAAAGTGCCGACAGGTTGTCATTTGAAAGCTCCCTACAATAATGCCTTTTGCTTTTGGTGGATTCAAGTTACACGAGGTTTCCTTCAAAAAGGATTAAGAAAAAGAGAGCAGATAGAATTTCCTCCTGAGCCTAAACCAGTAAACGAATTAGTGGACTCATTACTGTCCCAGCTAAATGTCTTACATTGTATGTTTTTTTAAAATCTGAGCATTAAATCAAAACACACATACAAACACACACAGTGTGTCAAAGCAGCTAGTGTGCTCTTAGGAAAAGGAAAAGGTAACCAATCAAAGAATTTCAGAACTAGGAGTCAGTTGTCCTCAGGTCAAAGAGAATCCTGCCTGAACCAGAAAGGGAATATATGCTCAAAGGCCAAAAATCTAGGCAAACGTCCTCTTCAGTAAGAGCTGAGGAATGTGGACTAAAGGCTGTGTGATTTCAAAACTGGACATATTTCAAGTGAGAGTACTGTGCTTGCCTCTTGCTGCAAGATGGAGAGGACAAGAAGAGAGTATTCTAAATAAGGAATCCCATTGCAGTGTGGCCCGCTAAATGGGATGATGCTTAAATATCCACACAAGGACTGAAAGCAAGGGTGAAAAAAAAGAACACAACTGTGTTTGCCACTGTGAAAGCAGTCCTTCATGCATGCACACATACAGAGAAGCAACCAGTTACTGCCCTTCTGCAGTGCTGTTCAGACATCTCTGCTCCCAAAATAGGTTTCCCAGTAAGAGAAGCACATTTTGTTTCTGAGACACACATTTCCCTGCACTTGTTTTGGCTGAAATTTGTATGAAACAGAAATTTCCCTGCACTTTACACAAATTTACCTAAAACGTGTGATAGCAATGGTTTTAGGGCCAAATTTGAGAGCTATAGGTTGTACTCACTGTGCCACGCCTGAGGGCAAACTGAATGGAGTCAAGGTCAGCAACAGGACACCAGACTTCAGCAATGAGGCATTTCTGGGTCACATCAATATTGCAGAGGTTCAGGGTGTGGTAGATTGCCTTCATCTTGCGCACCTTTATGAACCAAACACGGACATTCTTTGCAGCAGCCTGCAGGACCCTCTGCCGATGATCCTCTGTTTGGTTCAGCACCTGCCGTAAGAAAAGGGGCAAGAGGGCCAAATCTTGTAAGATCAGGCTCAAGTCTTAATGCAACATGCATGGCCTTGCATTCATTCACAGCTAAAGCTAAAGATTCTGCTATAAGAAGCTATACAAAAGCCTTGAACTGAGACCACTGTGCAAAATACAACATCTGCACTCAACTCAGAAGGAAAAAGAAAAGAAAGATGTTGGTTTTAAGATTTGTGGAATCTAATTATATTATTGTTGGTTTTAACTTTGCTTTCAGTTTTATCGTACGTCACCTAGATAATTTGCCTCCCCCATGTAAACTAGGTAAAACAATGCAGTTGTCCATATGCTTAATATGAATTGTTTATTCTGCTTCTAAGGAGAAATGGAAGGAGGCACTGAAGCATTTTTTCTCATTTTATAGTCAATGGAAATACTACATAGTTCCCTCTGACACTTTAAACTTTATATCTTTATCTCTGCACCCACACAGGTTACACACTCAATTTCTACACTTTCTTTGTTCAGCATTTAGAAAGCCAAGGTTTGCAGGATAGTCAGTTCTCTCCAGATAATGTATTATTTCCATGGTATATTACCCACAAAATGAGAAATGCACACAGCCCTTCCATATCAATAAGATATTAAACTGAAGTCAAAGAGAGTCACATAAAACCACACACTGATGAAGAAGATGGGAGTGGAAAAGACTACCCCTGCTCACCAGGTCCACTGTTCCAATCATGTAGTTGCATTTTTCCATGTGTTACCCATCAATAAGCACATTCCTGGCCCCTCCCAGAGCCTCTCCTATGACTATTTCAAAGGAAGGAATGTACATTCCCACTAAGGGATGTTTTATCCCTTCCTTACACCTGGTACTACTTGCTAGAAAGAGTGCCATAAGGGAAAATAACTGTGGAAATTTTGCATGAATAAAGCAGATTTCTTGTAATGGGGGGGCATGGAGACAAGATGGTCTCAGAACTTTTGTTTTTCATTTAAAAAAAGATTTATATAACCACTCTAGAAGCCACAGCAAGACCCTCTTTTTACTGTACTTGAAAGTCAATACTTTTACACTCTCTGAAAGCTAGTTGAGAGGCATATTGGCAACCTTATCACCTTGGAGCAATGGGTACATACACCCTTGTGGCCAACAATGATTCTGTTATCAGTAGGGTTTTCAGCAGGACCTCTGCCACAGAACCCATGCAGGACAGGAAAAATCCTCTTCAAAAACCTGCTGACTCCATAGGAGTTGGGAGGCAATGAACTGGCCAGTGTTCCTGTAACAACACTAGCCAGTTCAGTTCCTCCCACCTCCTGTGGTAAGTGGGCTACAGTATTCTACATCAGTTAAAGCTTTCTCTATAGAACAAACTGCAACAGCCTGTTTCCAAGGTTACAAAGCCACAGATGGCAGTTGACAAAATCCCTACTTTCCAAGAAAGGGTGGGATTTGTATTTTGGTTTCAGCTGATAAGACACACTACTTGCACAGTCACCACTGGTTACAAAAGCAGCAAAACAAGATTCAACAGCACTCACAGGCTACACATCTGCTCCAACAGGTCAATAATAAATAAACTCACGTCCTGAGGAGCACTCTGGTTGCTCATCATTACATTACCTCTGTCTTCTTTAAACTAAACCTCAAAGAACCTATTACTCTTCATTCACTTAATCGCAGCTATCTTATATCAATTCAAGGTAAAAAAAAATACTATTCCTAGATGCCACGTTCACAAAGCAGAATTGTCATCAATGTTTTGAAGATACCTAGCACCAAAGTTCTAGAAAAAACTTATCCACAATGATGCTGAACACTGGAGGCAAGTGTGGTACCATCATGTGATAGCTAGTAAGTGGAGGACCTGACACTTTCTCAAGGCTACCTTCAGCATTCATCCAAAGGAATACAGTCAGCCCTCTACTTTCATGAGGGTTAGCAGTGTAAGACCCAGTGAAAGTGGGGGGGGGGGGGAATGCAAATATAAATAAAAATCACAAACATTTTTTTTAAATCAGTAAGAACACTTCTCTAGGAATCTCTAGGTCATGAAGCATCAAATCCACAAATGCTCAACTCACAACTGTATAACCAACTTGGAGTTAGCACATAATGGGGTTTCAAATAGAGTCACCCATCAGTCACTAGAAAGAGATAGTCCACCAAGACAACAAGCCTACCTCAGTCATATACTGAGGTCAGAAGATACACTGAAATTGTTTAAGAAAGTATCTCATACATGAATGCCTACTCAGATGTCAAAACAATCTGAGAAAATTTGATGACACCATAAAAAATGTAAAGAAAGAAAGATTTATGACTGAGGACTACATTTTCTTGGGCCAGAGCAGTTTCATCTAGACTAGAAAGTGCTACAAACATAAGTGGTCACACAAGTACAGAAAAACAAACAAAGAGGAGATGCTGTTATATTAGGTTTTGAGATTTAGCTTGTATATTTTTCTTTTTTACTATTGTTTATGGAAAGGAATGTTGTATATTGAATGTAATGTTTAAAAAGTTAATATTGTAAAGGTATGAGATGAATTTAGGACATTTAGGCAAGATACAATCCAAGAGAGGTGGAAAGTCTATGTTTTTAAGAGGGGAGAGAAAGGGTTGTTATTCAAGAGTTTGTTTGATGTATGTTTGTATGCCTGTTCTGTGTTTTTTGTTCTGAAATTTCAATAAATATGATTTAAAACAAACAAACACCACATGGCTCTCATTTGTTGGTCAGCTTGAACTTGAAACATCACATACATAATTCCTATCCTGGGATCTCAATAGTGTGTGTGATTGTTTAAAAGTGCCTCACAGGAGGCTACTAAACAGAGGAAGAAGAATGGTTTACCTATCTTGTCTTCTCAAAAAATACACAACAGAGCAGCAGTACAGCAGAATTAAAGAGACTGCAAAACCTTCCAAATGCTCATAGAAAAAGGCACAATAGGACATTGTTTAACACCACTCCTAGTTCTAGAAACAACTGGCATTAGCTATCAGATCCAGAATATTTGTCTATTTAGATTGGGGTGGGAATAGTGCAATCTTCAAAGTGTTGTTGGACTGCAGCTTCCAAGAGTCAATGATACAGAATGCTGGGAACTGCAATTCAACAGTTTGCAGAAGGCAGCACCATTCCCATCCTTGACTTAAATAAATGAGCAATACATTCCAAATTGCACTGTGAAGGTGTGTAGACAAACCTCCCAAAAGTCAGGAAGCCACAGCAGAGTACAACTGAAAGCTCACAAGTAAGGCCAGTACCTTCTGACAAGTAAGAAAAAAAAAACCCTCCCTCTCTTGTTCCCACCACCACTTATACCATCTGAAGGTCATCAATCCTGGTGTTGACTCCAGCAGCCATTTCCTTCCTCTCCTGTGGTGTTTCTGGGCAGGGATAGAGAGAAGCCCGGAATCTGAAAGACACATGAGCTACTCAGGGACAAAGAAATAACATGGCTAAGACAACATGGATGCTTGCCACGTAAAAGCCAAATCTAAGAGAAAAATGGTTGGTAGCAGACAGGGTGTTATACCAATTGTCTTTCAAAGAAAAGGGAACTCAGATGAGTTGAAAGGGCTGCTTAGACTCAAGCAAGAAGCAAAGAATCCCTTACTTCAACTTGCTTACCCTTCACAGATCTTCTTGACTCTGTTTTTCAGCTGGTCTCCTTGGAAGAAAATAATGAACACAGACTTGTGCACATAGTCACCCTAGAAGAGAAAAGAAACTGATGCAGAGAGAATATTCATGGCAATAACAAAATAAATGTCCGGAGTTAACCCTACAAAGCCCCAAGCACTAGTAGTACAGTCAGCTCTTGGTATCCAATGGGGTTTGGTTCCGGGACCCCCGCAGATGCCAAAATCTGTGGATGCTGAAGTCCCAATATAATCAAGGTTTGCTTCTGGGATTTTTATTTTATTTTATTTTATTTACTATTTTCAAGCCATGGATGGTGGAATCCATGGATACAGAATTAGTGGAATCAGAGGATCCACTGTACTGAGCTATTTATTAACCCACCAATAGGGTTGTTGTTGTTCTACTGGGAGGACCTTGGTTCAGATTGCCTATTTAGCCATTAAATAATGTGTATTAAAACCTCAATTTAGCCTACCTCACAGGAATGTTGTGAGGAGAAAAAATGAAGAGGAGCTCCTCAAAAAACAGACAGAGGAAATTAAAAAAGGCTAAAACAAAAGTTTTTTTCATGGAACATGACATACATAGTAGTCTCTGGAGCGCTGGAAGAGAAGAGACATTTTAGGCTTTTCACTGTCTCAAAAAAGGATGTATACATCAGCTTCATGGGACAATATAATCTGGGTCATAATGACTCAAGGCCCCTACAGAACTTAAGCAAGCCAGCCTAGCCATGCATGGCAAAGAAAAGCAAAACCAAAAAACCCACAAAAACCACACTTCCTTCCAGACTCATTAACTAATGGTAATTCTTCTTCAAATACAAATAGCAAGTATAGGACCTGCAATCTGGATTAGGATCACAGTGGGGAGAAAAGGGATTAAAGTCCTACCACAAGATCAAAATCAGGGATCCACTTCTGCTGTTTATTTTTTTTTAAATGGCCACCAGGACTAAGTTGTGAGAACCCTTCAGGTATGAAACAGAACTGGATAAATTTTGAAGAATGACTTAGTGTTTCTTGAAAGCTGTGAAAGTCCCACTGCTGCAAAACCCACCCTTAGGTTTGTCCCAGCACTTAATTCCACACACTTCAGCAGCTATAGCTAAAAGCCATAAAATAGTTGTCAGGAAAACTTGCAGATAGATTTTGCAGTGGTAGGACATTCATGACTTTCAAAAACCACTTTTGAAGCACTAAGGTAGACTTCAAAATTTAGCCAGTTCGGTTTCAGACACTCACACTGCTCCAAAAAGAATACCAAATAGTCCCATTGGAGGTAAAAGGACACCTCCTTGAAGGTTCAGAGGAATCCTAATATAACCAGAGAACCCAAGCAGATAATCTAAGCATCTGGGCAAGACTAAACTCTGGAGTAAACAACCAGGAGGAAAAGAAGTTAATGGAAAGGAACGGATGCCTGCAATGTACTTTGGAGTCCAACCCTTGAACTCTCTAGGGAAGCTAGAGGTGCATTCCTCAGATTGCTGGGTAAACTAAGATAGCACACACCCCCTTCCTGCATTTGTTCAAAGAAGACGCTAGGCTACCACAATCAGGAAACTTTTGCACAATCCTGGTGAGAATCATAGCACAAACTTACTAGCTGTTAAAACTTCAACCATCAGGGACAGAGAGAGCATGACTCAGAATGCCTTCTTCAAAAGAAAAATGGGAATGTACTTCAAGAAAAATTAGTGGATTACACAGCTTATATCAATATGAGCATGATGCAAACTGGAATAGATTTGCTTATTTTGGACATCAGTGGACATGTGAGAGAAGCAAATGAATTGGGGCCCGAAGAGTGGGGCAAAAGGTCTCCCTCCCAACTCCTGGGAGCCTCTTCATATCTCTCTCTGAACTTTTCAAAATCTCATTTTTACTTTAATTGCTGTATCTAAGACTCGGGTTTTAAAACAAAAGATAAGAGCACCAAGCTTTCCTGGAAGGTCAAACCTGAAGTAACTGAACCCCAATCCCAGAAGGCTGTCATTATTCAAAGGCAGAGGAAACATACTCTGTATATGCTCCAAGACATGAATGGCCAACGTACAAAAGCAAGCAAGCAATCCGAGCAGGAGTGTCCTACCCCACCCATGGCAATCACTGGGCAGAGAGAGAGAAGGGAGAAAAAGAGAAAAGAGTGTGGCAGAAAGAGTGTGCCCATTTTTCCTTATGGCGTTACCCACTACCAACTCCTGAATGATGCCATCAACAGGGGGGGGAAAGGACCCCTCACTCCTAGTCTACTGCTTTGTATGTTCCGTGGCAACATTGCAAGTTCGATTCCAGAGGGCTCCAAGGTTGACTCAGCTTTCCATCCTTTCGTAGGTCAGTAAAATGAGTACCCAACTTGTGGGGGCAATTAGCTAACACACATTGGAAACAGCTTAATGCAGTGTAGATGTGTAAATTGCTATTGCTTAAAACAATTTGTAAGCCGCTCTGATAGCCTTGTGGCTGAAGAGCAGGGTATAAACTACTAATAATGTTTTTAAAAATATGAACACTCAAAATAAGATTTGGAACTGAAACCTCACTCAGATTAGCTGATTTCTTCAACCAGGAAAGTTGCTCTTAACAAAAAAATATTCTTAGCCATGTTACAAACACAATAGAGATCCTGATCATAATGCTAGCAGTCTGAGCTAACAGTGCCGTAACAAAAAGTATCACATAGTTTCAGAATCTATTAAGCTGGGGTGGGTAACTTTCACAGGGTCAAGGGCCAATTCACTGCCTGGTAGTTGCTACAGGTCATGCCCCTACCTACAAAATCCATCAACAGAATGTAAAAGTCTCTTTAGATCAAGAGCAAAACATTTAAAGATGATTTTGTGGTCTAACACAATGTTTAACTACTAAACTTTAGTGGCACACCTTGGGGGCCACCTGAGGTTTGTAAAAGAGGCCATGCAAAACCACATGGGGTCCACCTCTGATTTAAGCACTCATATTTAAAACACAGGGCAGGTTTAAATACAGAAGTTGCCCATGAGTAAAATATGGCGCAGCTGCCTTCAATCATACACGGACGTGACATGGACGATTTCGCGAGAGGGACGGCGGTGTCCGAAACTGATCCCCTGCCGCGCAACAGCACCATACGTCTTGCGGAAGCTTGTGGCACAGTAAGCACTGTCTGAAAAAGTCAACAGACTATTCAGTTCTTCAGCTGATCTATTTGTGTTGGATTTTTAAAAACTGATTACAGCCAGCCCTCTGTATCCATGGATTTGGCATCCACGGATTCCACCATCCATGACTTGAAAATATTCCTCCCCCACAAAAAAAAAAATTCCAAGAAGCAAACCTTGATTTTGCCATTTTTACTATGCCATTGTATATAATGGAACCAAACCCCAGTGGATATCAAGGGTCCACTGTACATTTTAAAGGATGCTGACATACCAGACAGCTCATATTTTTTGTCAAAAAGAAATGCCAAATTCTTTCACAATCCCCCACATAAAAGGGTATATACGATAGAACTTGAAAGCAAACCAAGCAGTCCTCTGATTTCAGTGCCCATTTAAAATAAGCCTTCTCCTTAATCCACAGTAGAAACCAAGTTTTAATCAATCTTTTGTTAAGAAAAACAGTACAGTAAAAGTCAGACTGCAAGCTTTTGACATTACAGAACGTAGCAGCCTGCTGCTACAAAAATGGCTTTTGTACCGTTGCTGGGTCTTCCAATGGATTTTCAATTTCAGCTTGACGCAAGAAGACGTTTCCACGGCACACCCTCCACAGCATTCGTTCGAAGGTAGGGATCCGCTCACGGCTAATAACACCAGCCACAAATCTGAATATAGCAGAAGTGCAAGGCAAAAGAAAAGGACATAATGTGTTGGAATAACATACTTGTCAGCACAGGGTCTGCAAGAACATGGACCATTTCTTTCAGGGATACGAAACCACATTTTGCAGCTATATAAAGAAAGTTCAGAGATCATCCCAAACAAAGTAAGTCTGAATCAACAAACCATAGGTTTGCATCTAGCCAGCAAACAAGAAACCTGAGTCTGAAATGAGGTCACCTATCGCCACCACTTACGACTCCTCGAACGCTTTCATCAGTGCTGTATACGCACAATCCTATATATACACTGGACTGACTATGTGATGAATGCTGCTGTCCTTGAGCAAGCAGGGATCATCAGCATTGAGGCCATGATACTGAGAACACAGCTGCGCTGGGCAGGGCACGTTTCTAGGATGGAGGACCATCGCCTCCCAAAAACAGTACTCTACAGTGAACTCGCCACAGGTCAGCGTAAGAGGGGCGCTCCAAAAAAACGATACAAGGACTCCCTGAAACAATATCTCAGGCTCGGCCAAATTGATCACCAACAATGATCCACCCTGGCCTCACATCGGGAGGCATGGAGATGCACTATCCACAATGCTGCAGCCTTATTTGAGAACTCATGCCGAACAAGTCTTGAAGAGAAACGACAATGCAGAAAGAATCACAACCCAGAAACATCACCCAAGGAGACCTTCTGCTGTGCTTTCTGCAACCGGACTTGTTTATCTCGGATTGACCTTTTTAGTCATCAGCGCGCTTGCAGAAAGCGCAGGATGAGTCCTTCTTGAATCTTCGTTTGCGAAGAAAAGCCAGAGAGAGAGAGATAATTTGGGATGGTGTCTGAACTGACAAGGCATTCTTACAGGCTTCATTCCACCCCAGTTAATTGTTGCATCAAGGAGATAGGCATATACTTCATGAAACAATACTGAGATGAAGGAAAACAAAAGCTCTATACTCCATATAGTTTACCTCTTGTAAATTCAGATATTCAAACTATGATTAGGCTTCTAAATATGATTAGCACAAGCCATAGTCTGGAGTAATGTCTGAACTGAGCAAAAGTAGTAAACACCACTGAGCTGTCAAAACAAAATCTAAACAAGCTTCACTCTCAAAGAAAATGGGAGTTTGCTGGAGGATTCCATCTATTAAAAAACCATACTGCCCATATGATGAGGCTCTTTGGATAGACCTTTGGAAACAGCAGTCCTGAACCAAATGGCAAGAAAAATTAAGTCTGGCTTTTATAGTGGCCAGTCAGAAACATCAGAAGCTGCAAACCTAACACAGCAGCGGCTGGCGCTAGTTCTGCTGACTGAACCTGTGATACAGCCATTCATCAAGATTCATTGATAATATTGCAGGTTCATTCTTCAAAATTCTTTAGGATATGAAATTATGAGAAACACTATAGACAATTTAAAAAATTATTAGCAAACATAAAACATAATATCAAACTTGTAGGAAATCAGAAAGGTGGGGGGAAATGCCACACATACACCCTGGCTGCTTTTGTAGACAACTCCATAAAAATTTCTGAACTTCACTTTTTCTGGCCCCAAAAAGAGTGAAATTCCTCTCCTAGAAAAAGCCAGCACAGCAATGTACCCTTAATGTTAAAAAAACACACACCAGGTTTTCAAAACCAGAAATGTTATTTTGTACAAGCATGCGTGCAGCCTATGTAGCCCTTGGAGGCTCCCAGGGGCCGAAAACTGTGGTTGTCTATCCCTGGATCAGGAGATGAACAAAGTTAATTGACACAGCAGGGGAAGAAACAAGACCACAATTTTTCCCAAGTGTAGCATCCCAATAAAGAAACAAGCTTGGAGATTAACAAAAAAGTCATTATTTCCTTCACAGTCTTTCTGAAATCCTAACACAACCAGCCGTTCCTAAATCTAGAATCCCACTCATCAACTTGGTGAATGTAAAGGTGTTCATAGTAGTTTTTCATTTTAGAGTCTAACACTGGCAAAAATTTTGATAACCTTATCAATAGAGCCAAGTAGTACTATAAGGAGATCAAGTATACACTAATTGAGAACCTACAACAATGCTGTATCATTTGCACAAGCTGTGCCCAAACTCTGTTCAGCTCTTTACATTTTAATAGCACTAAATATGGAAATATATTCAAGCTTATTTTAGTTCTAATATCTAGTAATTAAATTCCCGGATTGGTTTGATGTATAGAAGACTAGATAGCTAAAAGGATTGGCCTCTTCTCCTATAGTCACCTGGACAAAAAGCCAAGAAGAGGATGGAACAATGCAGGCCAAAGTCCTACCGCCTTAACTAGCCACATCTGTGCCTCAGCAGAGCCTACGAAGCAACAAATGACTGTTGATAAAACAGAAGTAGTACATACCCCAGTCGCAGCGGGGTTCCTCTTCCCATTTCACTTGGTTCCAGTAGTGATGAGGACTCCTCCAACAAGTCGGGATCCGCCATCTGCTGATGATGCAATTCAGCCTGAATTCACAAATCAATTAATATCTAATGAAACTAGTTAGTGGCATGCAGGGGGATGAGGAACCAGGAGATGAGTGAAAGAAGCAGAGGCAGAAAAGAGAAAGAAGAAAATAAGAGAGAAGAGAAGGCTCAATGAAAATATGAAGACGTGAGCAAAGAATTTGTGGAAAACTAACAGAAGGAAAGAACCAAGATGCTCATGAAACACATCAGTCTTTTGTGCTGGGCAAAAACTGCTCTGGGTTGCAAGTTAAGCTCCACAGAATTATGATGGAAAAGAAGTAGCTCCCCATTCAGGTCTTTGCTGACTTGGGGAAAAGTTGTTTTTTTTTTAAAGGAAACTATTTAACTGAGAATTGTGTCGCTTCTCTGTACTACTGTGGAAGGCAGGGAAGGTTTGTAATACCATATGCTATATCTACCAATGGAGATGCTCTAGAAAATGAGGCAAAAAGCAACTGAGAAGTTGCAAGAGGATACAGAGATTATTGGATCAAGCACTTGATACTATATACATAGGACTATACATACTCTTGAGTTTCAGGTTGAAGAACAACAAAAGAAAGAAATCATAATTTTATACCAGGGTAGAGGCCTCCAGCTGTTATTGGACCGCAACTCCCAACATTCTTCATCATTAGCCATGCTGGCTAGGACTGCTGGGAGTTCCATGTTGACAACACCAGGAGGATTACTAGATTCCCAGTCTTGTTCTATATTAAGGAAAGCTGGATTTGAAGCTTAACCACAGGCAATACTCTGAGCCTTCCACTGTCTTGTGTGAATTTAGCAGGCACTCCCCCGTGAATTTTTCCTGGCTAATTTCACAGTCAGTAACAGTGAATTTTTTTAAAGGGAAAAAAGTTTTTATGACACTTAATTATATGCCCAATACCAAGGTCAAAAACATCCAAGCAGAATTCTACTACCTGAATCACACAAAGATGTATGACTTCCTGCTTTGCATAACTTATTACAAAATGTTGTTATTCTGTATAATTATTACTTTTATTAGTCAGAGGGAGACAAGGACATTGAAGTCCCAGCTAATTGAAATAAGCAATCCTCTCTGCCTTCTGAGACTTCAGCTGGGTTAATCAGCAGCACACTCAACTGTATCTTCATAGCCAGAAGGACCAGAAACTTGTTTTGTTTTGTTTTAAATGGAAGTCAAGATTCTTGATAGATCTTCAGCCATTACAGAAACTTGCCTACCACTATGCTTATAGAGAATACATAGTGCTTTGGTTATAAGACCACGTCTGTTTTTCAAAACTATCTAAAAAGAAACAAGATCATTTATGTCCTGCCTTGACAAAAAGCAATTTGTATTTTCTGCGGCTCAGATGGCTCCCTCATAAAGCACTTTGATGCCTAATACTCACAACATGCTTCCTTTCAAACAAAGCAAGCATGACTTAGAATATTTTACACAACTGTATGTCACCTTTGTGGTTATTGAAATAGGTAGGAATATATATGTTAATTTCGCTCTGTAAAGCTGCTGAGAGTCCTGGGAACTTAACTTGCACAACCACTAATGATACAGCTCAGGAAGGATGTTGATGCCACACCCTCAGAGGCAGCATTAACATGACAACACAGTTAAAATAATTTCTATCTTGACAGCCCACACAGTAAAGAGAAACACTTTACAGAAAAGAAGCATACAAAACTTAGTTGGCGGGAATAGCCTCCTAGCTCCTGACGCATGTAAGGGCTCCTGAAAACTGAGGCAAGTGCCCTTTACATGTGATTAGGAAGACATACATCAGGCCTAAATAAGCCACAAGAATAGTGTAGCAAAACAGGCACACTGATCTGCCAATCTAGGTGCAAAAAGATTGCTTACAATAGATCTCAAACTGCCAATTCTGTAAGCTTTGGGTAATATAGGCCATGTTCAGACTCTACAATTAACCAAGATCAAAAATTTCTGGAGCAATTGGGAACAGCTAAACAAACACACCATAGACCTTCTGTCTGCGGTTTGTTTATTATAAGATCTAAACCCTGCTCATCTCTCTCCAAACAAGCCACAGCCATAAGACATTGGCTTGTCTAGAGAAACAAACCAGAATACTGGGTCCAGTGATCACAATAAATAAGGTCCTTGATTTATTTAGTCTCCCCCTTTTGTAATGGGAGTGATTGGGCAGTATGCATCAGCAACCTGCCTCATTCCAAACGCTGGGTTATCCTGCTGCTTAAATCAAATCATAACAATGTTTCTCAAGCCAAATATGCTCTTATGCTCCCCCAGTTCCTTCTCCAAAAAATACATGATGCAGGCTTTCAAAACTTCACTGGCTTCTTCTTCTCTCCATTGACGCCCCCTTGTCGTGGGAGAGAGGCTTGCGTACCCTAATGATGTTTTGAGCTATGCTGGCGGTGGCATAATAGCCACTGGTAGGGTCTCCCATGCCAGACAGGTCAAAACCGAAGGGTCTGACAAAGAGCGTCAAAGGGCAGGATGGGCTCTCTAGCCTTGTGGCAACCGTCCTAGGAGAAGGAAAACTCCAATCCCAAACCCGGGCAGATGGTGCTCGTCCAACCCTGTAAGGTCAACCATCTAAGAGAAGGAAACTCTAATCAAACCTACGGCCCGAGGACCTCACTGCCACGTCCATGCTTGCAAGGCCACGGCAGATGAATCTCTGGTTTAAAGGGTGAGGCCAGTTCTGTGCACGCTGCGCTCCACCAGAAAAATCCATTGCACAGGCTCGAAGGACTCGAAGGTCTTCAGGCAAAGATGTTAAAAATCAGACAGAAGAAAAGTGATGATGTTAAGAGTCACAGGCTTACATTTTGTCTCAGATGTTACTTCTGTTGTCAGAAAGTACTGTACGCATTTTGGTTGGCCCAATAAAGGTATCACTGTTTTGTGGAATTTGCTTTTTTGTTGCCTTTTGCTTCATGACCAACATGGCTACCCCTGAATATGTTTCCTGGATTTGAAGAAGCTGAATTTTGCTACAACAAACAAAACTTTAACAAGAGGGTGCTAATGACTGGGACTTAATTCTTTGATGTTTCTACCTCAAACAAAGGCAAAACTACAGTACTGGCAAGTTTTACCTATATAGCACCTGAAAGTTTTTCCAGATTAAAAAGTACAATGGGCCCACCATATCCCCGGACTCATGATTCGTGGATTCAACCCACTGCAGATTCAAATGTGTACAATATACTTGAATCCATGGTGGGGAACACGCCAGCTGCCTGCTTCTGCCTTCAAGGCGAGGCTTGCAGAAAGACTGCAAATGTGAGGCAAAGCTTATAAGTCCCTGTTAAAAATGGCATAGGGCAGTAGCAGAGGTGGCAGCAATCCCTGGCTGCCAGGTGTGCCTTCTTCAGACTCCCCTCACCCCCCCCCACCTCCAAGGAGCCCGCCAGCTGCCTGCTTGTGCATTGTGAAGCAGCCCAGCTGCCTTGAAGTGGGTGGCTGGCGGGCTCCCCAAAGTGGGGGAGCCTGAATAATGCATGCCTGGTGGCCAGAGCTTATCTAATAGGGACTTGAACATGCAGTTTTTTTATATCCGGGGGGGGGGGAGTGGTTCCTGGAACCAAACCCACATGGATACCAAGGGCCCACTGTACAGAGACGTTTTAAGAAATTCAATGTTCTCGGCCTAAGAAAGAGGCAGTTAGCCATGCAGAGGACAGAGCCTGCCTGGATCTCAACGGAAGTTACTTTGCTGCTGCTGCTAATGGATTTGGAATTGTATTGCCTGTGTTCTACTACCTTTTGTCCCCAGTCCCCACATGGCCAAGAAAGAGAGTGGCCTCTCCCTACATTGATATCTCTCTAGACCCGTGGTGTCCAACCTGTGGCCCTCCAGGTGTTTTGGTCTCCAACTCCCAGAAGCCTGAGCTAGCTGGTCCAATGGTCAGGAATTCTGGGAGCTGTAGTCCAAAAGACCTGGCAGGCCATAGGTTGGGCACCACTATTCTAGACCATCTTAACTGACAACAGAAGTAAGCTCTGAGATAAAATGTAGGCCTGTGACTCTAACATTGTAACTTTTCTTTTCCTGTATGATTTTTAACATTTTTGCCTGATGAAGAAGCCAATAAAGCTTTAATAGCTTGCATGATGTATTTTGCACATTTTGGTTGGCCCAATAAAAGTATTGCTGTTTTTTGGAAATCCAGACACAGGATCATACAGTTCTCTGTGCAAAAAGTAATGCATTATGTGAACTAGCTCTAATTCTTACATTTATCATTTTTTTACTCTATACTACACTCCTTTCATAATATGCAAGTTCATCTGCTCCAAGCTCCCTTCACTCCCTTCTGACTCTGCCACCCTTGTGCTTTCTACCATACTGAAGTTCCCTGCTTAATGTGCCTTCACCAAGAAGCACAACAAAGCAAAAAATAAATGCCACTAGCTTCCAAAACAGAACTACTCCAACACACACACAGAAAACACGTGATTTTTCAAATGAAAGATCTTGAGTTGTATTTATTAACACAAAAATCTTATTGTTAATATCACTGCAAAGTTGGACAACAGGGAGTCATCCATAATTTTTTTAAAAAAAACAAAGGAAAACCAGTAAGAGGCAGGAGGCACATTTCAAAACTTGCATTTCTTCAGGGTTTGTATCTCTTCCACTGCCATTTTTACCATGAACTCCATGGCATATTTTAAGATCTGCTGATTACCAGGGAAGGCAAATGTTACCCCCAAAGAGAGTTCATACTGGTAATAATGGTGATTATACTCCCCTTCCACAGGAACTGAGGGCTAAAACTAGTTGTAAGTCTCAAGTGCAGCAGATCAATTGAGTCTGTATAATTTACTTAAGTGCTGACCAAGTTCCCACTTGATTAAATGGGCCTACTCTAGATAGAGTAATAACTAGACTTAGGCCCATGTCAGTATCTCTACTGTCAAGGAACAGTAACAATACTAAAACTTGAAAAAAGGAACACAGAGAAAATCTCCTCACTCTAAGAGCACCCTTAATAGACAACTGTGCAGGATAGACAACTCAAGGTCCTTCTGGCACACACAGGTAGCCCTTGAGCAAACAACAAGACTGAACACAGATACACTTTCCACAGTCTTCAACAACTGCAACAAGGACCACCAATGAGAGGAACAGATGCAGAATGAGAACTAAGGACTGCAGATGGTGAAAGAAAAAAGAAAGAAATCAGAGGAAGGAGATGGGAACTGCATGCCATTAACCATTACTTTTCCAGTCTTCTTCCAATCTATTCTGGGGCACTTATGGCTATTAGATCCAGAGATATTTCTCCAGTTTTCTCTGTTTTTCACAAAGTAAGAATATGAAGACCGAGAAAAGGATCACTAGTTAACAGAATCAATACCATTGCATTCTTTTTCACAGACAAGAAATAGCTATACCAGCAAACACTTCAGCAAGGGTCACTCTCTCTCAGCTGAAGATTTTTCAGATCAAAGACTTGCCTTGCAAACCATTTCTTGCTGTAAAATTACCAATATTTCACAAACTCTCCCCAACAATTTACAAAGTCTTCAAATGTTGAACACAGAAAGACTCCCAGTAGCAAAAATAAATAAATAAATAGAAGATGGAGCAACAACTAGGCGTGGCACCTTAAAAAGTACCCTTGCTGATAAACCACCCTCTGTTTATGTGAAGTTGTTCAAAGAATAAACATGAAGCAACTCATGACTCTGTGGAAGCTGCATTTCAGTGGAAAGTTACACAGTGCATAATGTTCACACTAATTTGGCTAAACTAAACAGTTGCTCAGATGGTTCCAAATAATAAAAACATTACAGAAAGACTTTGTGCAGGCAACTGCTACTTTCTGAACCATTTTATTTGTGAAGTGAAAAGGCAAGTGAAGCCCAGTTCTCAGCAACAGATCAGGTGGACTGTATCAGAATGCAAGTAGAGTTTATGTGGTGGAGTATTTCTCCACACTCAAAAAGGCCCTGCAAGTAGAAAACTGGCATGATGATCAGAAGATATATTCTGTGTGGAAAAAGTATTATATCATGGCAGCCTCCACCTGCAGTTTAAAGTAATACAGACTGGACACAAGTGCTTGCTATTTGTAAGAACTAGTCCTATGTTTCAGACTTTTTAAGTCACATGTGCAGCTTAAAACACCACTCAGGGAAATTGTGTTTCCAGCAATGTCCAGAAGACTGAAAGTCACAATACACTCAGACTGCTGCTGAATAACACACTGAAAATGAGATACAGCTATAGTTAAAGCAACATTTATAAAAAAATGACCACCCCATTGATCTAAATCAAACATTTAGCAGCTAGTGCTGTCTAGCCCAACATATGGCTGTTCTTCAAAAAGACTGGAGAGGTATGTCGATTAAGTTAGGTCTCAAGCAACACACAAGGTTCAACATTAATTCACATAGATGTATGTTGCCAAGAAACAGACAAATCAGCCAAGTACAAGTTGCATCAAAATAGATGTTTTCCCAAGCACATTTTCGAGAGTTATTCCAATGTTGCAATGGTTAATGACTTAATTTTCATTTCCAAAGTGGAAGATACAATACATATTTCTGAAGTTGGCAGTTGCCAAGCCAAGCCCAGCCTATTGGCCTATGACCAAAAGGCACCACCCCAAAGATCACAATCTGCAAACTGATACTCAGCACTTGAAGACAAAGCACCCAGACACATCACTGATCATCCTCCCCAATATATCATCCAAAAAGCTAGTGAAGAGCTGAGACAGCAGGAGCAAGAACATTTCAGAGGAGGTGGTGGAGGGAGCAACAGTATTGCTTATATTATGAATCAATTTTGTTTGGAGGGTCTAATTAGTAGGAAGATGTAATAATGGACTATAAGTTACAGGTCACTAGCAGGGCTCAAACTACCTGAGCTGACCATAAAACATCACAGTCTCTTGCACTAAGCCTCTTAATTCACTCAATATCTATAGTGGTTAAGATTTAAGAACTTAAATCTGAATATGTTCTCTCTCTTCATAATCTGGAAGCTCAGCCTTTAGCAAAGCATTAATTTGGCTTTGCTTATAGCATTCTTTTATGAGCAATGATCTCTTAGAAGTTGTTGCTGATTCATTTCTCTACTGCCCTTCCTGAAAACCTAACAGGGCTGGAAAATCCCAGAAACCTGGCCACCCAGGTGCCTAGAAACTTGGAGAGCATGTTCCTTTGAGAGCAGCAGGCCTGGGATACAGACAGGTTTCCTAGTCTGACACCTAAATAAGGCTTAGGCAGAGCAGAATGTATAGTCTCCCACTCTCCTGTCTTAACACTGTCCTATGAAAAAAGAACTATGGAATAAAAATTAGTATTGTACATTTTATATGGATACATGATCTCTTACAGTATCTCTTATCTGACTATAAGGACCAAAACTGGAAATATTCTAAGCATCTGATGCCTTAGATGCCTGAAATTATGATCCAAGAACTAGGAATCTGGATTTTTTTCCCCCACTCTGTTTTCCAAGGCCCACAATAAGTTCTACAGCAGGCTCGCAGGAATAATTTTAGAGATCTTATAGGATCAAGTACTTGACAACTGCCTAGGAACCTTTCCGCCTAGACAAAGAACTTCTGGATATCAACAACTGCAGATAATGAAGCCAATGTGGTGGCCAACTTGATATTTATATGAATGATGAAAAACGATTTGTAGAAATTTCTCAGAACCAAAGAGGGACACTTCTTCCCAAAAACTGCAACTTAAACAAGCATTCTCAAGAAGGAATGTGGTGATGGGCTGGCCCAGCTGCGTAAGCGGCAAAAACATACGATATTCTGACCTCATCAAAAAATTGTTGAGTTTTGCGCAGTATGAATTTTAATTCCGTCAACTCTAGGAAGTTCTTTTTCAAGGCTTCCTGGTTGGTGTTGATCTCTTTGAGCTCATTTTCAATCTTCTCAAAGTTTGCCTAGTGGGACGAAAAGGAAAAGGAAACAAGAAAATAAATGAGTCAAGGATTAAGCTGTTAACATCCTGCAGATATATCTTTCTTTCAGTGTATGGACTACCCCTACCCTATCCCCCACCCCAAGGATCACTAAAGCCAAATGCACAAGCTGTACCATACTGCAGACCCTGCTCTTTAGGATCAAAGATGAATAAAGCTGACTTCCATAGAGAGAGACATCCTTTATACAAATTATATTAATCAGCCAAAGTTCCTCTTTCTTAGTGAATCAGATATTTATAGTACATACAGCATTTTCTCTGAATCTGAAATATTTTTCTACAGACATTACTTCAATATAGATCTGTGACACTGTTAAATAATCTTGCCCAAGCATTTAGATCAGCCTTCTCCAACCCAAAACAACTCCCATTACCCAGCCAACTTTAGCCAAGCTAACTAGGATGATGGGGTCTGCAGTCCAACATACCTGGAAGTTTCAGATGGGGGAAATCTGACTTAGATCAACCAAAGTCCTGCTTTCTGCTCCCCTGCCCTAAGAAGTTGGACAGGTGGCCATACACCAGGGGACCTTTTCAATTATTGTCTCCAGGCTCTAGAATTTTCTCCACTAGATGGTTTGCTTGTCTTCCTTGCTCATGGCTTTTGGAAGAGTATAAACATCCTCTCCTTTCAGAAAGCCACTGATGCCGCAACAATTTAACTGTCTGCTTTGCTGCTATTTAGTTTTTTAAAAATGTTACACTACACTCATATATAATTTTAACATTATATAATTTTAACAGAATTAATATTTAGTATAACTGTACAGTTGTCTCTCCGTATCCATGGATTTGGTATCCACGGAAATAAGTATTCACAGCTTGAAAATATTCTTTAAAAAATAATAATCCAAAAAGCAAACCTTGATTTTGCCATTTTATATAAGGGACACCATTTTGTTATGCCATTGCAGATAATGGGACTTGAGTATTCACAGATTTTGGTATCCATGGTGGGTCCTGGAACCAAATCCCAGTGAATATGAAGGGACAACTGTATTTATTGAATATTGTTTTGTCTGTTCCAAGCTAGTACCTTGGGGACTTAATACAGGAGGGCAGGATATACAGTATATACAGGTCACCCACCCCCTGTATCTGTAGTATCGGTAACTGTAGTTTCATTTAAACCATGTTTGGGAGGCAAAGGTCTCTGCAGGCATTTTCTAGTCCTCAAGCACAATTCTATGGTGGTTCACTATTATCCACAGTTTCACTTATAAACAGTAAGTCCAGGAGTGTATCCCCTGCAGATACGGGGAGCAACCTGTACTTTTAACATTTACATGCTATTAACATATACATCTTTTACAAAGAGAACCTTCAAAATCTAGATGAGTCACACAGCATCACCTCAGACTACAGAACACTCTCAGAAACTTTCTTCACCAGCCAATTTTCCTGGTTATTTCCTCCCACAACTCAGCTTACTTGGTTTAAACTTTGATAGCTCACCATACAACAAGAGAAATTAAGAGCCTTTCAAAGCACCAAGGTACTCCAAGATGTGAAAACTTTACAAAGCTCCCCTTAGTTAAAGGGTTCTTTACCTCCAAATCAATCATGTCACGAGGAAATGGCACCTCTGGATTCTCACCAGTGTCTGTGATGGGAATATTGGCCTTTTTAATCTCCTTTTCCACAAATCCTGAAAAAAAACCAGAACTGACATGATTAAGAGATTGAATCAGCACATGTAATACTGCATGAGAAAAAGAAAGGAATCCCCAAGGACCCGCCAATCCACATCCTACAACTGAGCCTATGCTGCCTCCCTCTACCAGCCCACACACAAATCTCCACAAATCTCTCCCAGTTAAAAAAAAATAAGAACATTGTAACAAGTAAGTGTTAAGCATCAAACATAAAAAGACAGGTGAATACTGTATAAACCTTTGTGCAACTTCAGGATGAATGGTATACATACAGCTTAGTAAAACTTGCCTGGAGATCAGATTACCACCAATCACTTTCCTTAAATTTGAGCTAAGCATTTCTAAAAGATGGGTCAGTTTTTGCACAATAAGGGCTTCCTAGGCTTCCAGTGGTCACTCATGGAATCTGTTTTCCTTTACACAGTCTGTCTATTATGTAGTTAGCAGTCATATCTTTATATATGGGTCTATTCTAGCTTTTGCAGTGGGCAACAACATGGGCCTTGTTGTCCAGCACACATAGAGAGAGGTAAGGAAAGGTTTAAGTGATCCACAGATTGATTTAGTTCTATAAATCTACACAGAGACAATAGAAAAAAAGAAGGAGCAGTGACATACGGAGTTTCCTGTCCATTTCTTCACACCTCCGAACTTCATTAACAAATTTACGTTGGAACACATTCACATCTGGGTTTAACTGCCAATAAAAATGCATAATTAGTATGACATACAGCTATGTGTAGAGAGTTAGTGAGAACCAATTATTGCCTGCCCTCTTACCATTTGCCGAACTGCTATGATGTCATGGCAAATCAATTAAAATTTCAGCTTATCAAAGGGTAACCTATCAATAGAAGTCTTATCAAGGATACAGTAGGTATAGTGACCAGTAGCCAAAGGCAGGGCCACTAACACTTAGCACCTACTAAGAACAGAGATGAATCAACTGCTACCAGAGAAAGCCAACTTCCTTTTGAGCCTGACAGTTAGCACAATTAGTTGCTGGACTAACTCAGAAGATATAAGAAGCAGATACATACATCTCGAAACTGGACCTTCCCGAGCTCTCCCAGTTCACTGACACAGCAGTATGCTGCTTCAGATTGAAGAAAAAGTTGTGCGAGGGTCATTTCTTCACTCCGGAAGAGCTCCCCCATGTTGAAAGAGAACAGTCAGTCAAACTAGGGTCAAAATCTTCTTATGCCTTTAAAAAAAAACAAAGATAAAAAACTGAGACAAAATAATATAAATTTCCCACTTAGGTCTACAAGAGTCATATACTATAAATTAATTTATACCTTCCTTTCTATGATATTTATTGAACTTTTAAATGATTCAAGACCACCACAATGAAAATTAAACTTCAGTTATTGCTTGCCTATTAAGAATTATTTAAGAACATTTTTTTAATGCCCTACAATGCTAGCTTCAAGTCCATCAGTGCCAAGCTACACAGACTCTGTAACCTTTACACACAGCATAAATTACTATCTAGTGATTTATGATACCAGCTAGATGTATTTGTGGCCTTGCGAACATACAACCATTGCAAGGTACAGTTATATGCCATACATAACTAGTCCTTACTACCGAGCTCATCTGCAAGGAGCGAATGCTTGTACAGTTGTCCCTTCATATAAGCTGGGGTTTGGTTCCAGGACCCACCATGGATACCAACATCTGTGAATACTCAAGCCCCATTATATGCAATGGCATAGCAAAATGGTGTCCCTTATATAAGATGGCAAAATCAAGGTTTGCTTTTTGGATTATTATTTTTTAAAGAATATTTTCAAGCTGTGAATATTTTAAACTGTGGATACCAAATCCATGGATACGGAGGGACAACTGTACTTCTGATATTCACCTCTCAGCTTCAGTCTTAAACCTTCTTCAAGCAGCTGTCCATCACGTGGCTGTCTACTAGCCTCTACAGGCTACTGTCCTAGAAACACAAGCACCAGACTATCAGCTGACAAGCTATAATGAGGGAAGACCATTAGCACTGTAGCAGATTTAGCTAGCTGCACAGGGGCTCAGAAATCATTTCAACTATGGGATACCTGAGCATCCGGATGCCATAGTCTACATGGATTATCCAATAAAAGCCAAGTCTGGTTAACTTTGTGGTCTCCTCTCTCATGCCAATGAAACAGAAACAGAAATTAAGCCACTAATTGATGTTAGCAGATATAAGATGCCACAGCAGAAGGCGGTGGGCCTAACAAATGCCCAGAAACAAATGAACTCCCATTAATATATGTTCCTATGTTCTGTAGCTTTTCAGACTACATGCAAATGAGGCATACTTGGGAGTCAGCAAAATCAAAGGAAAATGGTGAAAATAAGATAAAGTTGTGAGGTAGGGAGAAAACTAATAGTTCAAAACCCACATTTTCACACACACTACCCTACCCCGTTCAACCTTACTGCATGCTAACAAAATCAGAGGGCAGAAAACTTACACAAGAATTATTCCTTGGATCTGATCAATAACAGATGAGAGGATTTCAAGCATCATCATAATTAGGCTTTGACACTATGACAAATGGCATATTTTGCTGAATGTCACTGCTTTCACCAGAATCAGTGAGTGAGTCCTCTCTTTCCTGCAGCCCCTTCTGACTCTAAAAACCTGAGGAGGCTGGGAAAGCCTCTGGGGGGCGGGGGGGTGAGAGAACATCATGATTTCTCTGCTATTGAATACCCAAGTACTGTACTTTGTTGACTCTTAGCCTAATCCCTGGTTAATTGTTAAGATACACAGTCATGAAAAACCATCAAAGCACAAACCCATTACTGAACAAATTGTAAGCCATAGCAACCAAATTAGAAGTTATTCTTCTTTGGATGCTGGATGAGAGATCCCTAAACATTGCTTGAGAGGTTAAAGTCCTCTCTTCATATTGCATTCTCTTTTGTTGTTGTGTGCCTTCAAGTTGCTTCCAACTTATGGCAAACCTATTACAGGGCTTTCTGAGGCTAAAAGTGTATGACTTGCCCAAAGTCACCCAATGAGTTTTCATGGTTGAGTGGGGATTCGCACCCTGGTCTCCAGAGTTGTAGTCCAACACCAAAACAGCTATGCCATGCTGGCTCTGCATTCTCCGCTTCTGTACCAAAAATAGGCCAAACACACACTGAAGTACTGTACCTCGCCTTTCTCCTACCAAACATGGAAGAAGAGGAGGTCAGGGGACAGACCTATCTGTAAGACACTTCATTTGACCTCATCAGGAATAAGGTCTTCCTATCATTTCATCACCTAACACAAATAACAAAAGCTGTATTGTCACAGGGCATATGCTGCTCCCCTCTCAGACCCTGCAGCAAATGGAACATATATACTAACAGACAAGGAAGGGATTTCTATTCCCTCACTGAAAAAATGGTTTACAATTGTTTCCTCCAGTGGTTCTTAACCACTGCTTTACCAGGGACCCCCCCCCCTTTAAATATCTTTTGTTGCTGCAGACCCTCAAGACTTAACTCAAGATTTAAAACAACAATAACAACAGCAACAATAAAATTACACCATCCATTAAACCTTCCCTCAGAGGCACTGGAGGGAGAGGCAAGACTTTTTTCCTGCTTCTTCCAGCAAGGTTGTGGCTGGAGTGGATTGAATGGCAATGCGCAAGCCAAGCTAACCAGCTAGCCTTTGCTTTGGCTCCTGTCACATGGCTGCCCAATGCAGGGAGGAGGTGGGCCAAGCAATATTCAAGCCTTGTGGACCCCCTGTGAGACATCACAGACCCAGGGGGGAGTCCCTGCAGGGACAGTTTAAGGGCCCTGCAGCACCCCGTCATTGTGGGGGGGGGGCATCATAACCCTTCTCCTGCAAAAACATTATTAGTAATAACCTGAATATCCTGTACAGTTGTCCCTTTGCTGGGGTTTGGTTCCAGGACCCCTGTGAATACCCAAATTTGTGAAATACTCAAGTCCCATTATATGCAATAGCATAGCATAATGGTGTCCCTTATCTAAGATGGCAAAATCAAGGTTTGCTTTTGGGATTATTATTTTTTTAAGACTATTTTTCAGGCCGTGAATACTTAAATCCGTGAATGTCAAATCCGTGAATATGGAGAGACAACTGTACAGTACTGTGAATAGGTTAGGTTAGACTAGGTTACATTGACCTGAGATAAACATATGGGGGCCCCCAAATAAAGGGTTGCAGGGGCCCCCAAAATTCCTTAAACTGGTCCTGGGTCCCTGTACCACAGGTTAAGAGCCACTGGTTCCCTCCATTAACAGGCCTTAACCACTCCTCCTCCCTTGCTGCTCTAGGCTTGGGATGCCTCCTGCTCACCAGACAATGCCCTTGTATCGGGGTACTGTATACACAAGCCACCCTCCTCCCCATCAAATGCCCCTGTCCCTCAGAGATGCTGCCAAAGCCATTCTTCTCCCACATAGGCCCAGGCAGCGCCCCAGGAATTCACCCACCAGCCACCCCCTCAAGCCACCATCTTGTGCTTCCCCATTCCTCGCCAACAGGAACCCACCAGCGCAGTGAGAAGCCTCACCTGCCCCTTAAGAGTCCCGGACATGGGGGGGTCATACCGCCCACCCCCTCACCAGCAATGAAAGCAGCCCCTTCCCCCTCCCCGGCTTTCCCACACCTCCCTCTCCCCTGCTTCCCCCCCCCCCAGCGTTGGGCTCCTCCGCCGTCGCCGCCCCCTCCCTTTTTTTAGATAGAGAAGCTGCTTCCCTACAGACCTTTAAACCGGCCCCCCTCATCCACCTTAGAACGAGCTGCAGTGCCTAGTCGTCGGGTGAGGGGACGTCAGAGCGTCCCTCGATGACGTCATCACGCCAGGACGCCAAGCCCTTTCTCTTCTTCCGCCCGATTAGCGTTGTTGCATAGCAACGGAGCCTGCGCCGGAGAGCTCTGCGAGGGTAGGTTTGCTGACGGACTTAATGAACAGCGGCCATTTTGCTGCCTCTTTTTTCCTCTGGTCGAGGTGCAAGCGTGGGCGACGAAATACAGTACAAATTATACATACATACATTATACATATATTATAATATTTAAAACCAAGGAAAATATACTGTATTACAGTTGTCCCCCTCCTCCTCAGTTATTATATATATATATATATACACACACACACACACATATATATATATATATATATATAATAAAATATAATAAATACAATTGTCCTTCCGTATCCACGGATTTAAGTATTCATGGCTTGAAAATATTCTTTAAAAAATAATAATCCAAAAAGCAAACCTTGATTTTGCCATCTTCTATAAGGGACACCATTTTGCTATGCCATGGTATATAATGGGACGAGTATTTAAGGATTTTGGTATCCACGGGGGGGGGGGGTCCTGGAACCAAACCCCAGTGAATATGAAGGGATAACTGTAATAAATTTTATTTGGGTTTTTTCTGGGCTGTGAGGCTGTGTTCTGGAAGAGTGTACTTCTGATGTTTCGCCTGCATCTGTGGCTTGTATCTTCAGAGAAAAGACATCCACTTAATAAATAATATATAGTAATATAACAATATAAAAATAATACAGTTTGACACCACTCCACGTTGGATGAAGTCACACACTTTGGTAACTGATTCTAGATTTTTGTCCCGAACTAGATGAGGACAAAAGGATTTGCTACACAACTGGAAAACGCACAATAACAGAAGATAGCCATGCCTGTGATTGCACAACCTCAGAAAGGGTAATGACACCCCCTTGTTGCTCAGGTGATATGTTGTGCTATTTGTTAGATGTATTTGTACCTCTTCCTGCCTGCGCTGTGTTCAAGGCGATATCGATGGCGCTCCTCCACCTCACAACAATCCTGTGAGGTAGGTCAGTCAGAGAGAACATATGACCCACCCTCAATTTAATGGTTCAATGGGGAGCTGAAAGTGTTTTTAGTAGCATTGGAAAGATGGCAAAGGAGAGCTGGAGAAACACAAATTTTTGGTGTCAGGTTGCAGGAGTATGCAGTAAGCAATGCAATAAAGCTTGAGCTAGAAAAAAAGTGACATTATGGTCTAGCTGATTTTGCCATAGCTGTGAGTGTTGTCTATAACAAGCAAGGTAAATGGCAGCTGCCTCCAGAAACTCTTATTGACCTGTGAAGAACAAAACAGAGAGAAAGGAGGAAAGCAGATAGACCTATCTCACCAGGTACCCACAGTAGGTTAAAAAAACATAGCTCTATGTATAAGTTTTGCCATCAAAATGGAAATCATACGAAAAGCAGAGACTGGTGAAATAAAAGTCCTCTCTGGATGTATTTTGGAAACAGCTTTCATGTGGTCTCTATGAGGTTCCAAATGTTTTTGTTTCCTTATGCAAGCTCACCTAACTGGTTGTTTAATTTCAAATATGCATATTGTTAGCTTTGAGTATTTGCTGAAATGTGTTGAACTGCTTTGTTCTGTGATGTTTTCTTGTGGTGGTGGTGCAGAAACCTATTCCAATTTTTTCTGTATTATTTCTGCTTCTGGTATGAAATTTTCTATTTAAAAAATGCCCAGGAACACTTCAATTCTGTTAAGTGACATATAGTTGTACTCATATTTTAAACACAGTATGCTATACTGAGTATAGTATAGTACTGTATAGTGTATTAATGCTGTGTAGAATATGAGTAAAGAGTATATTGTTGTCTGAGTCGAAGAGTGGGATTTAAGAATACTAATTGCCTGTGCATTGGGCTTTACTGCATTTGGGGGGGGGTGCCTTCCCTGCACGGAGATTTTCACGCTACGCTGTTAAAGTGTTACTATTCCACTTTATTTACTATGGCTGCCTCCTGTGGAATTCTGGGATTTGCAGTTTAAGGAGGGGCATTTACAACTCTCAGCCAGAGAGCTCTTAGGCCTCACTAAACTACAAATCCCAAAACTCCACAGGAGGAAGCCAGAACAGTTAGAGTGGAATAGTAACACTATAACAGTGCAGCGTGAAAATCAAGTCAGTCAGAGCTGTTCCTTCCAGACAGACTGAGTCAACTGCTACAGGCAGCAGATTTGGGGTATCATAAAATGGCAACAAATTGTTACTTGATTTAGTAGTACTGTACTTTTACTTCCGGGGTAGAGAAAGGTGCTTGTGGGATTTTCTTTCTCAAATACAGAAATATCTTTCCTGGCTTTGGGTACTAGGCACCTTGACTTCGGTAGGTGCAGGTGCCATTCGCTGCTCTACCTTAGGCAGCAAAATATCTTCAGCTAGCCCTGGTGCATGACAGAACTCAGCTAGCACTCCTAAGCCATGGCTGAGTGTGGAGTAGGCTTCTGTGTTCTATTGCCTTCTGTGTGTTGGGAAGCTGAGGAAGACGTGAAATAACACAACTAGCTTCAAGGCCATGATTCAGTTGCTTTCCCATTGCTTTCTCTACTCATTAAGGTCTGTAATGAGTTACAAGAACAAATTGCTTTTTTAAAGGTAACATTCTAAGTTCTGCTGTCACCTTGGATCCTGTATTGGGAGAAAGAGAGGATATAAATAAAATGACTTGACTTTATCTTTTTTATTTATTTTTTATTTAGTTAGTTATTTATACCCCGCTCTTCAGCCACAAGGCTATCAGAGCAGCTTACAAATTGTTTTAAGCACTAGCTATTTACACATCTACACTGCATTAAGCAGTTTCCAATGTGTGTTAGCTAATTGCCCCCACAAGCTGGGTACTCAGTTTACCAACCTACGAAAGGATGGAAGGCTGAGTGAACCTTGGAGCCCGCTGGAATCAAACTTGCAACGTGGTGACTTGCAGTACTGGCATTTAACCACTGCACCACCAGGGCTCCCTGTCTAGCCCACTGCTGCCTACTCTGAGTGGCAGCAGCTCTCCCAATCTAAAGCATACTTTTACATTGAATAGGATTGAATTTGACTCTGTATAGAAAGCAGCTGATGCACCAATGAACTGTGACAGCTGATAGCAGCAGCTTTATAACACAGTGGTACAAGAGTCACAGCCCAACCCTTAACTAAACTGGTTAGTTAGTTTAGTACTCCCTACCTTGCAAACTTTCCAGAAAGTGATTTCCTTCTTTGTTTCCAATTAAGCTGCGAGGCCAAGCATCCCCTGCCTGAAAGCATCACTGAAGAAGAGGGTGTGTGGGGCATTCTGGAGGGAAGCCAAACACAAGCAGTTGTCAGAGAGGTCTGTCCCGTTTTGGTTTGCCAGCTAGCCATAATTTAGCTGGCCTAGTCAGAATCTTATATTCGTGGATGCCATAATTTGTAGAATGTGAATCTAGAAGAAGTTCCAGCCCAGCAGTATTTATTACCAGTGTACATTTATTAACAGTGTACAGTGTACAACTCACCATGGGTCAGCGTAAGAGGGGCGCTCCAAAAAAGCGATACAAGGACTCCCTGAAACAACATCTCAGGCTCGGCCAAATTGATCACCAACAATGGTCTGCCCTGGCTTCACATCAGGAGGCATGGAGACACACTATCCACAATGCTGCAGTCTTATTTGAGAACTCACGCCAAACAAGTCTTGAAGAGAAACGACAACGTAGAAAGAATCACAACCCGGAAACATCACCCAAGGAGACCTTCTGCTGTGCTTTCTGCAACCGGACTTATCTCGGATTGGCCTTTTTAGTCATCAGCGCGCTTGCAGAAAGCACGGGATGAGTCCTTCCTGAATCTTTGTTTGCGAAGAAAAGCCAGAGACATTTGTGCCCTTCAGAGTGCACACACATGCATAAATCCAGACAAGAAGATAGTTGACTGCATTTATAAAATATATTCATAATGTATTACACTGCATGACCTGTGAAAACTCTGCACCATGAATGTAAATGAATGCACACTGTGTTAAACCAAGAAGCTACCTAACACTGTTGCAACAAAATGCACACTATAAAATTATACATGCCTGCGTGTCTCCCAGACTCCATGCCAAGCAGTATACGTCATTATAAAACAAAGCTTGAATTAGAAAACAAAAAGGATCTACTGTGTATGAATAACCTCATTAAAAGACTTATTATTTTACAGTTTAAGGAAACTGGGAATCCTCATTAGGAAGATGAAAGATTTTACAGTAGCGAGAAGATATAATTTTTTTTATTTAGTTATTTATACCCCGCTCTTCAGCCACAAGGCTATCAGAGTGGCTTACAAATTGTTTTAAGGAATAGCTATTTACACATCTACACTGCATTAAACAGTTTCCAATGTGTGTTAGCTAATTGCCCCCCACAAGCTGGGTACTCAATTTACTGACCTACGAAAGGATGGAAGGCTGAGTGAACCTTGGAGCCCGCTGGAATCGAACTTGCAACATGGTGACTTGCAGTACTGGCATTTAACCACTGCACCACCAGGGCTCCCTATCTAACTTGTATTAGATAACCACAGTAATATGGAATAACCATTTACCAGTTGGACGTTTCCTAATGTTTTCAGCTGCTAGCCCAAATAAGGAAATGGCTGCTTTCACCGTATAGGGGATCCACTAATAATAAACAGAAACTATATAACAGATACCATAATAAGGTGCGTTCTACTGTGGAGAGGTGTTTTGGCCATCTCAAAGGATGCAGGAGAGCATTAAGATATAGTATTGAAGTGGCGGAGGAAAATGCTTGTTCTGTGATATGTGCATGTGTAGTTTTCCATAGCATATATGAAACTAAGAGAAAAATTCTTGATGACCCAAACAGAAGGGTTCAGAGGTTTGTGCTCGACACTCTAGGATCACCTTTGGTAAATGACGATGCATGTAGAAAGGCTGAGGGGGAGGCTGTACGTGACACCTTAAAGGAATACTTCTGGCAGCAGCATCACTGGAACTGAGAATTGGTGTGAATGTAATACGGTGTTAAAATAATTTTTTGTTGCACTAAACAGAGAAATATCTTCCCAATAAAACCCTTTGATTTCAGTGCTGATATCTGTTGTGTATAAATACATAAATATTTTTAAAGTTAGAAAAAGGTTGCATGTAAAAATACCCAGGGCATCAATGCAAATATATTTTCCTGGTGCCATATAATATCCTGCATTTCAGTCTTCCCTTCCCTGTGCTACTTGTAAATGATACTTTTAACAATGACCCGCCAATGATACTTTGTTTCAATACTGACAGATTTGGGGAATTGGCACCTTTTGCAGGGACTAGCCTTATTTAAAAAGGTTCCAGGCTCAGCCAAACTCCTAAATGGAGGAACCTCCACTAATTAGCTAATTGTTTAGCACAAATTGTGTTCAAAGTTCAAAAAGAAAAATTCTCATAATTCAATAGGCCTGTTTCAAAATATAACGGTCTTTCCGAAAAGTTATAAATTCGAGTTTTCGCATCCTGCCACATGGTATTACGATGGCAAAGGGGGGTAGAGGACATGTTTGGGCAGGTCGGCACATCGCCTACTGGGGCACCAGGGAGACCTACCTGCCTTTGGAATCCCTGTCCTAGCAGGCTGGTGTGCCGGACCGCCTGATGCGTTCCTCTAACCAGAGGAACTGCAATTTCCTAATGGAGGTGGTGCAGTTCCTCTGGGAGTGGGGCTTTCAGAGAACGGGTCTCCAGTGCTGCTCAGAATTCAAAAACCTGAAGGGAAGTTTTTTTGCGGCACTGGAGGCCAACAATGGGAGCCCCCCCCCCGTAGGCAGTGGTCACCGTTTTATGCTGTCCTGCACAACCTGTGGGTCCATGCAGGGTGGCCCAGCTGGAGAGACAGGTAGCCCACAGGTAAGTGACTAGACTGATCTTTTCCTATTGAAGAAAGGGGTGGGTTGGAAAATATATGTCATTACATGTGTTCTTTTTCCCCTTAGCGGTCCAGATCCAAAGGAAAGCTGCTGGACAGCCCATGTCAGAGTCCTCCTCTGCTGATGAGGGTGGTGATGAGCCCGGCCCTGCCCTGCCCCAGCTGCATCACCACCTAGTAAGCTATTTTTATTACTTATTTCCAACCCCCCCAAAAAATGATGATGCTTCATGTAATACAGTTATTCCTACATAATTTTTTTTAAACTCTACCTAGCAGACCATGCTCGTGAGGCAGCAGCCCAGCTGGCCGGGCTCAATATAATTGCCAGAATAGAAGAGCTAGGTAAATATATACAGTTGTCCCTTCACATTCGCGGGGGTTACGTTCCACGGACCCCCGCGAATGTGAAAAATCTGCGAATACTGTTTGCCCCCCCTCCCCTGACATAGCAACCATGGGGCCTCCGGAGACCCCATAATCGCTTTACCCCGCCTCCCCAGGGCCTTCGCGGGGCCTCCGGAGGGTCTCCGGAGGCCCCGCGGAGGCCTTCCCGGCCCTCCCCACTTCCCCCCCAGGGCCTTCGCGGGGCCTCTGGAGACCCTCCGGAGGCCCCGCGGATGCCTTCCCGGCCCTCTCCAATCCACCCCCAGGGCCTTCGCGGGGCCTCCGGAGACCCTCTGGAGGCCCCACGGAGGCCTTCCCAGCCCTCCCCACTGCCCCCAGGGCCTTCGCGGGGCCTCCGGAGACCCTCCGGAGGCCGCGCGGAGGCCTTCCTGGCCCTCCGCAATCCACCCCCAGGGCCTTCGCGGGGCCTCCGGAGGGTCTCCGGAGGCCCTGCGGAGGCCTTCCCGGCCCTCCCCAATCCACCACCAGGGCCTTCGCGGGGCCTGCGGAGGCCGCGCGGAGGCCTTCCCGGCCCTCCCCAATCCACCACCAGGGCCTTCGCGGGGCCTCCGGAGACCCTACGGAGGCCGCGCAGAGGCCTTCCTGGCCCTCCCCAATCCACCCCCGGGGGCTCCGGAGACCCTCTGGAGGCCCTGTGGAGGCCTTCCCGGCCCTCCCCAATCCACCCCAGGGCCTTCGCGGGGCCTCCGGAGGGTCTCCGGAGGCCCCGCGGAGGCCTTCCCGGCCCTCCCCACTCCCCCCCAGGGCCTTCGCGGGGCCTCCGGAGGGTCTCTGGAGGCCCCGCGGAGGCCTTCCCGGCCCTCCCCAATCCACCCCCGGGCCTTCGCGGGGCCTCCGGAGGGTCTCCGGAGGCCCCGCGGAGGCCTTCCCGGCCCTCCCCAATCCACCACCAGGGCCTTCGCGGGGCCTCCGGAGGCCGCGCGGAGGCCTTCCCGGCCCTCCCCAATCCACCACCAGGCCCTTCGCGGGGCCTCTGGAGACCCTCCGGAGGCCGCGCGGAAGCCTTCCCGGCCCTCCCCAATCCACCACCAGGGCCTTCACGGGGCCTCCGGAGGCCGCGCGGAGGCCTTCCTGGCCCTCCCCAATCCACCCCCGGGGGCTCCGGAGACCCTCTGGAGGCCCCGCGGAGGCCTTCCCGGCCCTCCCCACTTCCCCCCCAGGGCCTTCGCGGGGCCTCCGGAGGGCCTCCGTAGGCTCCGCGGAGGCCTTCCCGGCCCTCCCCAATCCACCCCCGGGGCCTTCGATGGGCCTCCGGAGGCCCTGCGGAGGCCTTCCCAGCCCTCCCAGGGCTTTCACGGGGCCTCCGGAGGCCCCGTGTCGCAGTTTTGGGGGGGCCCTCCAAAAACCGCGAATACTTGAAACCACGAATGTCGAGTTCGCAAATGTGGAGGGACAACTGTATATATATTAGTGGGAAGAATGCATACTATTTGCAGTACAAGTAAAATAATACCCATTATTTTCCCTTTACAGGCCGATCGTTACAGGAGACCATAGCTCAACTGGATGGGAGGGTGGGGAACATCGAGAGGCATTTGGGATTATAATTTTACTATGTATTATTTGGTTGGGGTTTTTTGTATGTATTTATTTCTAAATGTATTATTAATTGCAGCATTCTTATTTTTCTTTTTAAAAAATATGTTGATTCAATGGATGTAATTTTTTAATTTAAAATTATGTAATATGTGTTATATTTTGGGGGGCTATGTAAATTTAAAAATTGTAAATATGTAAATATTGGGAAAAAAATTAATACAATATATATTTTTTAACTTCCTTTTGTGTATTTCTTGTTTCTGAAGAAAGGATTAGCATTCCACAACTAGTAAGGTAATTTCAAGGTCAACAACACATGTACAGCTGAGCAATAAATTTTAAAGTAAAAAAATAAACATGGTATATTCCACAATCAAAACCAGGTTCCCCCCCTTATTATCAACATATATAATTATTAGGAGAAATACATATTATTAATTATACCTTCTAGAGAGTGTTCATATAAACAGAATTTAATACTAACTACATTGTGTACTAGTACAGTTTTGTGAAGGTTTATTTTAAACACTGTTTAATTTTACAAAGTAAGAGGAACAGGTTTTTTTTATTTTTCTAAGTAGTCTACCTAATCCCAACCTTCCAGCAGCTGTACTTGTACATGGTTGCTGATTATCTTGTGGTTGGGAGTTCTCCTTTTCAGAATCCCCCGGAAGATTTTTATTTTTTATTCTCCTTACAACCCTTCTAGGGTTGTTATTAGGGGCTTTAATGTGGGCTATGAGTTCACCTAGCATGTCATTTCTATTGCAGCCAACATTTTTCCACTATCAGCTATTTCATGCTGGTAGAACTTTTCTCGATATTCCTGTAGGCTTTCTGCCCTCTGGTCAATTCTCTCAGCGTTAGTATTCATATTAGCAATAAATTGTCTCATCATTGCTCTGGTGTTTGTAATAATTTCTGCAGTCTCAGTGGATCTCCGTTTCCTGTGATTCAACTGGAGTCTTTCAGCTGTGGAAAGTGAAGCAACAGGATTGCTAATCGAAGAGACTGGAAAAAAGAATTTAAAAGAAATTATTAATATTTTTAATCTTGGAAGCAGCACACCACACACAAAACCCCTAATGTCAAGTAGCATAACACATCACCATTTTGAAGAGGTAGGATGGCCCAGACAGCATCTATTTAATAATAATAATAATAATAAAATTATTTATATCCCGCCCCTCTACGAAACGCAATTGGGGCGGCTTACAACAATTAAAATATACATCCAACCCTCAATCCCACCCACCCCTTAAAATACAATCAAATAATTTAGGAATTAAAAACATACTTTAAAATATAATAAATAAATAAATAAATAAGTAAATAAAAATAAAGAATGAAAATGAACAATTGACACTGGACGTGGCGAGATCGGGACAAGTGAGATTTCCTTTTTTGACAGCCGGGTATCTATTCAGGAAAGGCCTGCCAGAAGAGATCCATGTTAAGAGCTTTTTAAAAGCTATTTAGGGTGGTGATATGATGGATCTCGTCGGCAGGCTGTTCCACATCCACTTCTGAGAGGTCGGTTAGGTGGGTGACACTGAAGCTGGCATCGGTATCCTCAGTAAGCGTTAGAGTCACAGCAGCGTCATCAGAAGCCTGTGTTAAATTCCCCTCTGTGTATTTGAAAAAATACAAGAAGTAAGTCACTTAAGCATTTAAAAGTTCACTATTTTGCTTTCACATGTTCCACTCATTCACACTCCTTTTTTTTAACTTTGAGGGATATAGGGATTTATGTATCTGGCTGCAGCCATCTCCAGGGTGTGAGGATGCATGTACCATACAGTTACCACCTGCCCCAGAAGGAGGATTCCCCCATTGTTTTAACTGCCCCTCGTAAACAGGATGAAGATTTATAGCAGTGGGCTGGCAACAAAATTCTTATTAGCGGGCAATGGCAAGGCATATTTTTTTAAGGGTTTTACATTGGTTAACAAAAATATACGAGCTTTCACATCACAATTAAAAGTAATAAAAATGGTTTTTTAACTGGCTCTAATGTATGAAATTTAAAAGGGCAAGGTATAACATTTATCTAAAACAAAAAACAAAAAAAAGGACATGATGGCATTTAGGTAACATAAGAGAGTTAATTGGAAAATTAATTATTCGAGTTTTCACAAACCGGAACCCGTAGTTTTACAAAAGGAAAATTTGACTTAACAGGCGGGGTTGAAAAAAATTCTTCAGAGTATCCCTCCAAGTTCTCTTGGGAAGACGGGGGCATCACAGATTCCTCTTCAGGGGTGGGATTGTGATGGAGAGTCACCGACCTACGGGGGACCTGAACTATGTCGGTAGTTTTAGCCAGGCGCTTAGGATGGTAGTTGGCATCGCTGGCTAGAATTTCAGGGAGCTCTTTAAAGAAGGGCATCCTGGCTGCATCATTCCCACTTTTAGAATTGTGATCGATTACCTGGTGATAATTTTTGCGCATAAGTTTCATTTTCGTCCTGCATTCTTCCGTGGTGCGATCATGCCCTTTGTGTTTCATCTCGGCCACAATTTTTTCAAACAGTTCAATATTCCTATGGCATTCCTTGCGCTGTTCCTGCACCTTCTGCTCACCTCATATTGCTAGCAAGTCTATGGTCTGCGTGTAGGACCAGGAGATCCCGCGGCCACCTTTCCTGGTTCGAGTACTGCTTTCGGCATCCATATCTATGACTACTCAGGTGATGGGCAAGAGAACAATGGAGGATTGCCTCATCAACCTAAAAATCAGTTCAAAAGGGGCACTGACTCCTCCCTCTCCTGGCTATGTGCCCGCCCATGCCCACCTCAGTTTCCGAGCATCTCCTATTCCTGAGATATCTTGTCCTGGTCTGTTCACATTTCCGAGTTTTCGCATCCTCCTGTGACTTTTTTAAAAACACGGGACAAACCGCAGGACGGAAAGTCCTGCAGGTTGAGGAATAAAAGGTGGCCCACTTTCTGAAAAGCTCGAGACCGTCATGCAGGACGTGTGAACTACCAGAGATCAACACGAATTCATCTCACTACATTTTAATTGTGTAAACGGTGCCCAGGATTACATCCCTTTGGGTGCATCACAAGAGTCAGAGTCAGAAGAAAAAAAAAAGAAGAGTAAAGAAAGTACTTGGGGCAGACTAACTGTTTGGGTTTTTTGCTGTTTCTTAAATAAATGGAGGGGGGTTTGCACTATATTTACGTTACTTTGTCTAAACTGTTTTGAAGATATTTGTGAAAAAGCAGGCTATGTATTTTAAACATAAGGGCTTGCGTGGTGTAGTGGTCTGAATGTTAGACTAGGGGGTTGTCTAGATGATGAAAAAAGTCCTAAAAGAATGCAGGCAGAATATATTTTGTCCAGATGAGCTCCTGCTAGGATTCGCCATATTCGGAAGGAGGGGGGCTGAAAATTCAGTAGTTTGCAATAACACCTTTTGCTGTTTCTTGCAATTTTTTTTCAAAAAATACATGAAAATGCACATAACTGCCCATCTGAACAACCACTTCAAATTGGAGCACATCCAGGAAGTTAAATGTGATTGGTTGGATGTGTGCCGGGGCGATTTTGCCAGCAACAAAGTGGCCAAAGCTGCCATTGTTGTTTTTTTTTTTCGGGGGAACAATCCAATGCTTTTTGGAAGCAGCAGAGGAAGAAAAATATGTTTTTAAGCAGATGATCACTGTTCCACATCTCTCATTTAGCAAAGCAAAAAAAAGGAGGAATGGAGGGAGCTTTTGGTTGAGTAATAAGACAGGCAATTCACTCATGGCCACCATCTTTTCGCATGGGCATGCTCCATGTGAAGTTCAGCTTCCCATGCCAGTGATCTTGCGAATGCATCATGGGGACAAATGAACACTGCTGTGATAGTGAGGTAGTGCACTATTTTACGCAATTAATTCTCCCATCTAGCTGAGCCCTAGGATACTGGGAAACCAGGATTCAAATCCCCACTCAGATATGGAAACCTACTGGGTGGCCTTGGACAAGTCACACTCTCTCAGCCTCAGAAGAAGGCAAGGACAAACCCCTTCTGAACAAATTCTGCCAAGAAAACTCCATGATAGGTTTGTCTTAGCTGTTTTTGTTGTATGCTTTCAAGTTATTTCCAACTTATGGTGATCCTAAGGTGAAACTATCATGGGGCTTTCTTGGCAAGATTTGTTCAGAGGGCTTTGCCATTGCCCTCCTCTGAGTCTGAGAAAGTGTTGTTGTTGAGGCTGAGAGAGAGACTTGCCCAAGGTCATTAAGTGGGTTTCCATGGCTGAGTGGGGAGTTGAACCCGGATTTCCAGAGTTGTAGTCCAACGCTCAGACCTCCGTAGGTTTGCCTTAGGGTCACCATAAGTTAGAAATGACTTGATGGCAGACAACAACATATATAAATATAAGCCCTGCTGCTTTCATTGATTGGGCAAATAAACAGCTAGATCAACCTGTTGCAAAGATCCCACTCAAGACTGGATTACAAACTTTGGGTATTTCATCTTTAAAAATGGCAACAGCTGTTCACAACTGGGTAAAGCAACTTTTTAAGGTACAACTCCTATTTTCCCCAGCTAATACATTTTATGTTCTAGTCCAAAACGTAATTTTTTTTAGCTTTGTTGATAGCTGGGGCTATGGTTAGTTGATAGCTGAAGCAGCAGCAAAATAGGCTGTGCTGTACAATTACAGTACCTTGTTCTTCTGTATCATGTTCCAAAGAGATCCCCTTTTCATTCCAAAAGAGTTCCTCTGAAGTGTGGCTGTTAGACATGCTCACTGTTAGGAGCTCACCTCTGTGGGATAAATAAGCTCAGCAGCAAAGCCATTTGTGGAGGGGGGGGGGTGATGAGTGATCTGAGCCACATGTGTCCTAAATTGTTGCTCTGTGCCTTTAAAAGGAAACACTAAACCTTGCATAGGCCTGTCAGAGGGGGAATGCTTCTGATTTCTTCTAGCCAGTGGTGCTCTTCCATGCAGCTGTTTGTAGCCAGTCCCCCTTGAACATTTGAAGTTGTGCACAGAACAGCACAGGGTTTTTCTTCATCAGCAGCTTTTTGAACAGAGCTCTTTGTTTGTTCTTCCCCCACCACCCTCCCCACTGGATGCCCCAGAAATCTTGTTAGGAATCCCTGCCTTCCTACTGTCTAGTCAAAGCAGAGTCTGTTGGAGTTGGGAGTTTTACATTCCTTTGCCAGCGAGTGAACCCTGCCTGTGCTTACATGCTAAAGCTGTTGCCTCCTCTCCAACTATTTTAATAATTTCAGAAGGGGGGGGGAAGAGGTGGGTCCACCAGGCATTTGGCAGGAACCTCCTTTCCTCCAGTTGAGGTGGAGTCAGCCAATGGCCTAAAAGCTTGGAAAATTTTGCAGGACAGTTTCCCGGGACAGCTTTGCAAGGGCTGTGCCATTTCAATTGAAGCACGTATCCATACGCTGCTGTGCTCTTGGCTTCTGGCTCACCTCCCAGTTCTGAGAGATCTCAGATTCAACCTCTCCCTCTCCCTCTCTCTCTCTTATCCCTGTAGTTGTCAGGCTTCTCCGAGCTCTGCTAGTCAGGACTCCTGAGCAACCATGGCAGACACCACCCTCCAGATCATTGAGCAGCCTGCAGCCTCAGAGGCCTCAGAGGAACCCACCAGCGATGAACCCATCAAACCTGACCAGATCAATGGTGTTATGGTGCTCACCCTTCTGGACAAGATTATTGGGGCTGTGGATCAGATTCAGCTGACCCAAAGTCAGTTGGAGGAGAGGCAACATGAGATGGATGGTGTGGTAGCCAGCATCCAAGGAGAGCTAGCCAAACTAACCAAGGCCCACACTACTACCAGTAATACGGTGAACAAGATGTTGGAGAAGGTCCGTAAGGTCAGCGTCAATGTGAAAACTGTCCGACAGAATCTGGAGAAACAAGCTGGGCAAATCAAGAAGCTGGAATCCAATGAGGCAGAGCTGCTGAAACGTAGGAATTTCAAAGTTATGATCTACCAGGTAAAGTGCCTTTTGATTTCTTTTGCTCCTTTCTTTTTGGACAGCACTTAAAAGGCTCTCTAGCATGATGGCACCTCTTGCCCCCTATATGGGGCTTCCAAGATTCCTGTTTTGCAACACACCATATATACCATCTTTAAGATTTATGTCATAATTGAATAAAGAAGGGGGAAAGTTAGATGTTACAAGGGATTGCACATGGTTTTGCAAAGATTTCCAAAACTGGCTTTAAGTGGTCCATATTAGTAGAAATATGGCAGGATTTTGCCAGAGTTTAGAAAAGGCAGACTATATTTCCTCAGATTTCCCAAAGTTGCTGGCTGGGGGATTCTGGAGTTGCAGTTTAATAAGAATGATTTTTACAAGCTCTGGAGTTTGCTAAACACTGTAGCATATGAAACATTTAATCAGTTGGTTTGTGTAACAGCAGGCAGCCAAACTGTTTCCTTAAAGCTACCAAGAATTTACAATCCTCCCCTTTTTTGAGACATGTATATTGATACAGTTATTTGGAAAATTAATCCTTTATATTTAACTGTGGTCTCCCAGAAAATTAACACTGAAGATAACACACCCTCCTCACTGGAGTCTGGTAACAAATCAAGGTTCTTTCTTTCATTGGTTCATGTTTGCTACTTTTCCTGCAAAACTAAATCTGATCTGGTGTGGGTTACAGATTCTTTTGTCCCTGACCCTTCAGATGTACAAACTTTTTACAATTTTGGTGAGAGGCAGCTTTGTTCTGCTTTGCAGCCCTCAATCTACCACATTTCCTGGCCAGCCTTTAGATCTCCTAATATCAAAGAAACCAAAATAAGCAGCTCCAAGCCAGGTTTCCTATTCTGTGGTGGTCCAGGCTTTTTAGCCCATGGAAGAGGAGAAATGGGGCCCCATGAGATACATTAACCTATACTATGTGGCAAATGTTAAAAGTTACCATGATTACTCCAAAATATGTGGAGAGGAAAACCTGTAAAAATGTAGCTACATTTCTTACTACAGCAACATGAAAGGGGATCTAGTTATGTCTATTTGAAGAATCTGGCAAGTTGGTGACTGATATAGCCCTCTGATTCATAGCTTGAGCATTCTCAATTATATCATGCCTCAAAGGCGGGAATACTCCAGTATATCTAAGTTGTGAACTCTACAAAAACAGGTTTATAAATATACTTACTCAAAAGCCCTATTGCTCATGTTGAATGTGGGAGTTTTCAGGACCCATTGGATGAAAACTAGTATGAGAAAATGGTAAAATTTTCATGAAAGAAAAAAGGAGAGAATCAGAAGTCTGGAAATCAGTCTGTATCACTGTTGCTTGGAATGCTTTACAATGTTAGTACAGGCAATGGGGAGGTCCTCCTAATATTTTTATGGGAGCAGAATCAGCACCCTGATTTTGAATGAGTGCTGAACTATGGATCCTGCATTCACACTTGCAAGGGGGTTGAGAGGCAACAAACTTTGGAATGAAAAAAGCATCCTGTGGGAACTGGACCTAGGAGTGAACCTGGGGATACTTTTGTTAGAGTATGTTGGAGTAGTGGAATATAATGGTTAAGAGGATGAGCTAGGACCTAGCAAGGTCCTAAATCAAATTTCACCTCATAGCTTGAGTTAGCTGGATGGTATTAAAACAACTGACCTTTGTCCCAGCCACTAAAATATGGGACCTTTAATTTTAATCTACATTGCATGGTTGTTCTTAAGCCTTAAGTCAGTTACAGGGAAATCCTTACATCTGAGGGTGCATCTGCACTGTAGAAATAATGCAGTTTGACACCACTTTTAGTGCTATAGCTCCATCCTATAGAATCCTGTATTTGTAGTTTTACAAGGTGTTTAGCTTTCTACGCCAAAGAGTGCAGGTGCCTCACAAAACTACAAATCCCAGGATTCTGTAGGATGGAGCCATGGCAGTTAAAGTGGTGTCAAACTGCAATATTTCTACAGTGTAGATGGATCCTGAGATGCTTGAAGTGCAGTTCAGTGCAAGTCTGATCAGATGAAAGACCCACTAAGTTGAGTGGGGCTTGCTCCTGGGCCAGCGTGTGTAGGTTTGCAATTATAGAGAATTTAGCTCATAGTGATATATAAAACTAGGGGTGCAGTCCTTTGTATACTTACCTGAAAGTAAACTATAGTGCATTTAGTAGTGCGTACTTCTGAGTAATCATACATAGAATCAGCCTGGAAGTAGTAGCATCATATTTTCTCAGCATATAGTAAATATCAAATACATGTAGTGCAGGTAAATTTCTCATACCATATAGAATCTATAATGTTTCTTCCCATCCACATTTTTAGTTTGGCCATATACAGTATTATTGTTCCTGTAAGGTGACATGTCTGAATCACATCAGAGCAAAAAGACGTAAGGATTCCTGTCCATAGAAATTATTCAGTGAGTTAGGAGTCATTGTAGTTGACAAAAGTAAATTTCATTTATTGATTATGTTGTTACCATTTTCCCATTTCCTCCTCTTCTATGGAAAGAAGATGACATTGGCTTGGTGTCAGACCTGGTCATATTTAGAATAGCTCCACTAAAAGCAATGGCACATAGTTGCAAGTAACTTAACCATTAAATTAAGATCTACTCTAACCATGCCTTAGTCTGGATCCTTCCTATTTTTCTAGTGATTGGCATCAGGTCGAGGGGAGGCATGGTCACGATAGAGCCTTCAGAGAGGTGTAAACTATCCAGCTGGAAACCAGAGGCACCTTTTCCTACAAAACTCCTTCAGTGTCAGTGCAGTGTCTATTTTTTGTTTATTTGCATATATTTATATACATTAGTTTTATTTTTTGTTTTTTACATTGTATATCCCATTTTGCTCACAGTAGCATGTCGTCCTGATGACTGAGATTTTAAAAAAGAGAAACAGTAAATTTTATTATTGTGCCCATCACAATAGTTTCATGGGTGGACTAGCACTGGAACCTAGGATTTCCATCTCTTAAACACCCCACTATAACGCAAGGATGGGCAGTCTTTTTCAGCCCAAGAAACAAATTAAGTTCTTGGGGCCACATTCAAAGAATATGTGGGACCAAAGGCAAAAGGGTGGGGCCAAAAATTTAATCGTATTTTAGGTGGAAGTTGTCATTGTCAGCCTCACGAGAGGCATTTCAAGTTGTTAGAAAAGGGAATACAGTTGTCCCTCCGTATCCACGGATTTAAGTATTCATAGCTTGAAAATATTCTTTAAAAAATAATAATCTAAAAAACAAACCTTGATTTTGCCATCTTATATAAGGGACACCATTTTGCTATGCCATTGCATATAATGGGACTTGAGTATTCACGGATTTTGGTATCCACGGTGGGTCCTGGAACCAAAGCCCAGCGAATATGAAGGGACACTGTAACTGTACATACAAAACCTGAGAAATCACCAAACAGTGGTGTTATAGGAAATGGGGCATGGCCACCTGGAGAACCATGTTTGGCTTCAGGGCACAGGTTCCCCACCTCTGCTCTAGCCATTCCATTATACTATCTGTAGATAGTAGGAGTCACTCCATAATTATCCTTTGTTGCATGTGGGGAATCTGTACCTTTTGGTCTTATTTCAAAAAAACTCGGCAAGTGATCAGTTCTAGCAACAGCTACCTGTTCCTTCCCTAGCAGAAGGCAGAAGAAGGTGAGAAAAGTTTGTGGTAGAAAGAAAGATAGGAGTATTCCAGGCAAGGCTTTGGTCAATTGCCCTGTTCAAAACAAAATTTTATAGATAGCTCCAAAGTTGTTGCTTCCCATTCGGAACCTTCCTATGCAGAGTTTGGCAAAGTTACTTTTTTGGACTACAGCTCTCAGAATGCCCCAACTAGATTGTTCTCTTTTCTAGGCTGTGCTGTTGTGATTTCCTTCTGCTTTATTCATCTTTTTTCATATAACAAATATTAGTTAAGAAGGGATAGATTGTATATAGTTGCACAGTACCTTTCAGCTCATAGTGCTAAGGGCTCTCCCTGTAAAAGCTGCCTCAGAAAAGCTCCCTGTAAAAACAGCCTCTTCACTTGTGGCTCTGACCCCACCCATTTCAGGCATGCAACCCCCAAGATGGTGCAGCTCCCAGTGGGGGAAAAAAGTGGTCTCCACCCCTGCACTATGTAGAGCTCCCATTTTTCAGGTCTAGACAGTTCAGTTATGTCTTGGAGTAGGGAGTTTACCTTCCAACACTGCTCTTAGACCACACTTTATAAAAAAAATATCTAAAATGGGGAGTAATGATGACTAATGCATAGCAGTAACAAAAGGCTGTTGTTACAAGGTTGTTGTGGTGGGTAAATAGCTCAGAATTATAAAGGACTTTTCATGTCCTGCACAGGGATATGGAAACAATGATTAAATGCTACCCTCTTGGGTGAACAGAGGGCAGGCGGGCTGCAGAGAAATAAATTAGCTCCACTACATGCAGTCTCTTAACACAATGACTGATGACAATGGACTGTAGGGACCCTGGGAAAGGCTGGCAATGTACGGTATATATATTCCAGAGCTTGGCCTTGTTGCAGCAACTTTTCTCTCTCCATACAATGGGGGAAAATAGATTTGCTTTCAAAGGGGGATTTTTTCACACTGAGGTCAGTCTGTGTTGCTCTGGATGGTTCTCACCCTGCCTGCCTGGCACTGTTTCTTTTGTTTCATAGTTGCTTTCTCTTGCTGAGAGAGCTAGCTGTTCAGGCTGAGGAATTTGGCTGTGCTACTATGATGCTATCATTCTCCATACTGTAGATGTTAGGCTAGTGTGATTCTGAAAATATTCTGCATCTGCAATAATTGTTACAAAGTAAACTAAACACTGATTTGAGTATTTGAAAAATTCAGTCTAGGATGATTGCAAGGTGGGCACTTTATGTCAGGGGTGGGCAAATGTGGGGTGCAGGTGACCTCTAAGGCTGTTTGTGTAACCCTTGACTCCCAGTGGACATCTAAGACCACTCTTTCTCTGGCCAAAAAATAAAAAATAAGTTGACTCTCCTGGAAGCTTCCAGGAGAGGTGATTCAGTTTTTAAATAGTTTGCAAGTCTCCCCATTACTACTTTAACATTAAAAATACTAATTTTTCAAAACTAGGAGTAGACTTCCAGGTACATCTATTGTTACTCCCATTTTTGACAGTTTTTGCTGCCCCTAGAGAATCCCGGATTTAAAAGTTGGCCCTAGACCTGCTGAAGTTGCCCACCCTGCTCTACATTTATGTGTATTTATTATTTATATTTGTGCATTTATTATGTATATTTATATCTTCCAATGAAGAAAGTAGCATACATGACTTTCCTCTTCTCACATTGTCCTCACCTGAGGAGTGGCAGGGGGCTGTTGTAGTCAAACAGGATTGGTACCATGATCTGGAACAATTATTACTATCAATGCACATCAAAGATGGCACATTTCCTCAGAAGTTATTAAAGCAGCTATTTGCATGGGTGTGACCCTGTGAATATCTCAGGATGTACCTGATGCCCCCATCAAAATTAAGGCATGAGCTCAAGGGGGTTGAAAGGGCCTGGTGTTTGCTAAGAATAGTACATTTGGAGGACAAAACCTGTTCCATCTGAAGTGAGGACTGAAAGAAGTGCTAAGACCTATCTGTTGATGTCCACTGCTCTCTGCTGTTCCTTCAGTCATCTCCAGCTTGTTGATTTAGAGCACAGCCACAGAGCCTCTCTCTCTTTCTCTCTCTCTGGCTTTTCTTCGCAAATGAAGATTCAGGAAGGACTCATCCCGCGCTTTCTGCAAGCCCGCCGATGACTAAAAAGGCCAATCCGAGATAGACAAGTCCGGTTGTAGAAGGCACAGCAGAAGGTCTCCTTGGGTGATGTTTCCGGATTGTGATTCTTTCTGCATTGTCGTTTCTCTTCAAGACTTGTTCGGCGTGAGCTCTCAAATAAGGCTGCAGCATTGTGGATAGTGCGTCTTCATGCCTCCCGATGTGAGGCCAGGGCAGACCATTGTTGGTGATCAATTTGGCCGAGCCTGAGATGTTGTTTCAGGGAGTCCTTGTATTGCTTTTTTGGAGCGCCCCTCTTACGCTGACCCATGGCGAGTTCACTGTAGAGTACTATTTTTGGGAGGCAATGGACCTCCATCCTAGAAATGTGCCCTGCCCAGCGCAGCTGTGTTCTCAATATCATGTCCTCAATGCTGGTGATCCCTGCTTGCTCAAGGACAGCAACATTCGTCAGAGCACAGAAGAATTAATTTTGGGGGGCCTACAGATCCCAGAATCCCAACAGCCAGCATAACCAGTGACCATGCTGGCTGCAAGATTCTGAAATTTGTAGGTTAAAAAAAGTAACTTATCCAAGCCACAAACCATTGCCAGCATAATTCCTGTTGAAAATTACCTCAGCAGTGTGGATCAACAGAGGTTCCTGCACGATTGTCCGCAACACCCAGAAACAGGGTTATCAGATACAAAAGACAGCTGAGGCCACTTTAATTGTAACAGTTGTGTTGAAAAGAAAATTTCGGCATAGGAGATAGGCTGTTATGTCAACTACCCCTGCTGAAACCCCTTTTCCTACAAAATCAGACTCCTGTCTGTTTTGTATCTGGCCAGCTTAACTAAGAGCAATCTACAGGAGACCTCTTCAAAATACTTTATCAGATGCGGGGAAACACGGCACAAAACTCAAATTGCATCAGAAGAACGGGACAAGAACAGATAAGGTGACATGATCAGATGCCCGCATCCTCAGCCATTCCAGGGGCATAGCACAGGCATGAATAAAGCACCCCTTTTTTTATTGATGGGCTAAGCCATCAATAAAAAGGGACGCTTTATTCATGCCCACACTACGCCCCTGGAGTGGCTGAAGGTTGATGTCGTCTGATAATTTTGCCCGTTTGTGTTCTCATCGTGTTCTACTGACGTGGTTTTTTACATGTCTGATAAAGTCCAAAGACTAAACAGTTTTGTCTCCCTTTGGAACTTTTCACACCCAGGTTTCCCCAAATATACATTTAGCAGGAATCCAACATTAGTCTTGACTTTCCAATGGAGTGCCAGTGTTTGTATACAGTAGTTTGTCTCCACTTGCAAACCTTTTGTTTTCAAGGATGTACTTAAAGCATCTTAGAAGTACAGTTCAAAACCAGATGGGTGAATTACTTCTTTGTGAAAGAAAATCAGGGTGTGGCATTTCTTCTGACTTTACTCAATTTGGAATAAAAGAGTGATCAAGATCTCTTGTGCTTGAAGTCTGCCTATGGAGGAACATTTCTTGGCAGTACTTTGCTAGATGTGCTCTTGATGGGTGCATGATTACATGCCCCTCTGAAACACATTTTGTTCCACATCTTTGGATTACAGCATTTCTTCTTTCTACTTCATCAGCAATTAGGACACCATCCTTGGCTTGCAACGGCAAATTCCTTCTCAATTTAAAATAAACACTTTGGGGTTAGAGGCAGGTGGGGTAAGCCCTTACTCCAGCCACACTTTCACTTTGCAAGTTTACTGACAAATAATTTTGTGAGTACTGTACTGCTGAGATTTTGGCTGGGATGCCAAAGAAACTTTCTTGAAAGTAAATGTGAATTATAGGTGGATGAGAGGAGGAGGAGGATTATTACAGCAGGAGTGGCCAGGAGTCTGGAGCAGGCATGAGTACCTTTGGCCCTCTAAATGTGCTGGCCTACAACTCCCATCAGCCCTATCCAAATTTATCAGTGGTAATAGATTCTGTGAGCTGTCATCAAAAACATTTGGAGGGCTAAACATTTCTCACCCCTTCTCCTATGCTCCAGTCAGCAAGTGTCCTAGGAATCAGGTGGTTGGAATACACAAGCTGTCGAGTAGCTGATTCAGTCCAGGTTAGTTCCAAGTATCCAGCAGGTTGAAGAGAGAAGCAAGAGAGTGGTCATCAACTGGTCCAGAAGTTGTTCAGCAAGACAGTAGTCCATCCAGATAAGCTAGTCCAAGGTCAAGAAATCACTCTGAAAAGTACTGCTGATTGCCAAGAAAGAGGGTTGAAAGCAACAAGGCTACCAGAGAGTGGTTGAAAGATTTATAGGCAGCACACAGGTGCCTAATTAGTTCAACATCTCTTACTTAATAACCCCTGGGAGTGATGCAACCTCTCTTTGTCTCTCAAGAAATGATAGTAATACGTCTTAGCTTCTGCAATCTCCTGGGGAGCAGGACCCCCCCCCTCTGCCTCAGCCCCCAGCTCTTCAGACACAGAAGATAGAGCATCAGGAGCTGCAGATTCCTGGCACTCTGCCTCCTCCCTCCATCTGAATCTTTTGACTCCAGAGGGCGAGTTACGACACCCAGATATATAAGAAGGAAGAGGTCATGATACGAGCTGCATAGAAGACTTAGTATCTTAACCTCTATCATCTGTATCCAAACCACTCTTTACTGTATCCCAGTAATTTCTCAGTTGTAGAGGTTGGGATGTAAATCTTGATATAGATTTTTGTCTCAAACAAAACTGAAAAATTTTGCAATTTTTCTCCTCAATGCAGAAATTCCTCAAACTGTGCAGTATTCTGTAGACCTGTTTGCAGTTTTGAACTTGTTCATCATGAAAACCACACCTTTTTTTTGCCTAGAAAAAGCTGTTTTCTATGCAAGAACGCATGTATGTTTTTCACAGCAAATAAGTACGTACTGTTTTGCAAAGATTTTTGTTCCTCCAGTATTCTCCTCATCAGCATTTCCCAACACTTGGAAAAAACCATTATTTGTCTGTTGTTTGGATATTTTTGAATAGTCCCCCCTCCCAGTCAGAAGAGCACTTGCTCTGGATATTGCGAGGTGATTTTTGACAAATGAATTTATTTCTTTCAACCATAAAAATCTGTCCCATCTGGAGCTCCAGTAGGCCCTATAAGGCCATGACTGTGACTTCCCTTGGGAGCTGGCTGTGGAATTGTTCTCTTCCATCTATTTTTGGTATCGTTCATGGCCTCAATGCTGCAGTTCCCAAATGACGCCCAGAGAATTCAGGTCTGTGGTTCCCATCAACTCTGTTTGAGAAGCAGCATCTCACAGTCATCATGATGTTCTCACAAAATACTTCCAAGGTTACTTTTTTTAGTACATTAAAAAAAGAAAAAGAAAAACAGTACTATATCCAGCTGCAGAGTATTATTTCTCCCCCAACCTAGAATATAAAACACAGTGATTTATTATTAACGCATTACTTCTCCTGCTGTTTATTTTAAAGCAGCTATGGCTGGAAGGGGTGGCGTTGCTGGAGTGCCATTTGCATTGTCACTGCAGATTGAGCAGTGCAGCAATAAATTAAGGGAGACTGAAAGAAGTAACATTTACCTTTGATTTTAAAGAAAAGATAATGTTGGGCAAAGTATAAAAGCACAGGAAGCTTGTGCTGTGATTGCAGTCTCTTTGGGGGTAAGGACTTGGCTTTTTTTCTGTATAAAATACCATGTACATTCATTGTGCCATGTAGGTTACAAAAACATTACTTGTGGGCCCCAAAGAAGTGCACTTGTAGTACACCTTTAAGTTTGAGGTTGTTATGACTTGAAGGCACATTCACACACAATTACACCTCTTTCCCACCATGGGTCCTGTTGGAAAACAAAATGGCTTGCTCACATAGTCTTTTGCAGAGCATATTTTCTTCGTGGTGCTGTTTAACCTTTTATGCTCTCATCCAGTGTTATAAATTATGGTAGCTTGCAAATTCAGGTATATCACATTTTTCTATTACTCTTTCTCCTTCAAAGATAGGACATTCAAGGGTGTATGTACCCTATCGGGAGCAAAAGTTGCTTTCTCACACACATTTCACAAAAGTGTTGTCTGAGCTGGCAAAGCGCCCCTCCCCCCTGTTCACTCAGAGGTGAAGTGAGTAGCCTATGGGGTTTTGTAGACAATGAAAATACTCCTCACAGAATTCAGCTAGAATACCCTTTGTCCCAACATGCTATGAACAAGATTTGCAGTATTTGGAAGGAGGGGGGCCAAAAACTCCATCTACTGGGGGTGGGGAAGCCTTCACGGATTTCCCCAAGGTTTTTTAAATATGTAGGCATGCTCATTATTGCACATCTGGACATCCAATCTGGGATGCTGCACATTCTTGGTAAGGGTGGAAGTGGAGAGCAGATTGGTTCGCCGTGCAGGTGGTAGGAAGCCTAGCCGGCAAGGAAATGGCTGGAAGTGCCATTTTCAAGTTTTGTGTTATCAAGTGTGCACTTTTTGCTGTGCTGAGATGACCAAAGAGCTTTTTATAAGCGGAAGGTCACACTTGCATACCTTTGATTTACAAGTAAAAAAGATAATACAGTTAAGCAGCAACAACACATGTGGAGAATAATAACACGCTGTACTCTCGGCCACCATCTTAATTCGCAGGCACAGCTGCATGTGCACTTCCAACAACAATAACGTTGCATACAATAGATTTTGGCACAAGACTGTAGAGCCAAATCAGCACTGCTGAGGATGTGGATCACATTATATCTTCTCATCTAGAAAACCCCATGAAAGGGATTTCTTCCTGTGGTGCCTCTTAGGTTGGGATAGGCCTGCAGACTAGAGGTTCTTTTTCTTGCTTTTCAGAGATGGCTTCCAGATGTTTTTGGCCTACAGTTCCCATTAGCCATAGCCAGCATAGCTAATTCTGAAGAATCATGGAAGTTGCAGTCCACAAAGAATCTAGAAGGCCACAAGTTGCCCATTCCTGCTTTACAAGTTTTGTTTCTGTTAGAATACAGAAAACTAGAACTTTTTGGAATGAAAGGATAAGGAAACATCACTTGCCGATAACACAGGCAAGCAGTGTTAGCTCTGGAGGAACAGAAGACTAGCATCTCCAAAATCCTCAAGCCAATCCTTCTCACCATGTCAAAATGTTGTTTACTTTTTCAGACAAAACTGATCTTCAGCTTTCCTACTTCCTTAAATTTGTGACCCAAGTTGTATTTCAGTGAGGCTTCAGTCAAGGAGCAGCTGAATTATCCATTAAAAAGATGCTTATTGTTTGATATCTGTTGCTATTTATGTGTGAGAGAGAATGCATACTTGCGCATACACACACACTTCAGTTTTCATTCTGGGTATCCCATGGAATTCATTAAACTGAAATTATGCTTGTGGGTGTATAATTTCATTGTTTATGTGAAATGGAGAAATGTAAAAGCATTTCCAAAGCATCATCAGAAGAATTGGAGAAAATAACTACTGTAATCTGAAGAAAAATCATTTGGGGAAAAGTTTTTCATGGGAACAAGGACAAAAAGATGTTTTTGTATATAATCCTGGAGTGATGTGTCCTTATAGGTATAATCGTTATAAAAGGAAACAAAACCTACCTGTGTTGATCTGACATCTTCCTACAAGACCAGACAAATACCAGAGCAAGAGAGATCTTTGTTGATATTGTATCATGACAAGAGAAGGAAAAGCAAGTTAAATATTTAGAATAGAAAAGCTTCAGGATGTTTTGGTTGTACCTTCAGGCCGATAAGATCCCATGTGACTCTCACCCCAGCTTTAGATGGTTGAGCACTGGGAACAGCTTTAGGCAGAATGATGAAGGGGAAGCTTCAGAATTAGGCAATTAACATGTTTACATCAAAAGGTAAGAGAAAGTGAGTATGTTGAGGAAATATATTAATTTTCAGAGGGGAAACTAAGTTATTTTTAGAATTGAAAGTTTAGTCAGCATGATTAAAAAGCAGAACCTTCAATCATAGGATAGTTTGGGTCTCTATAGTAGACAGCTGACAATGAGAAAACACTGGACAGGATTTCAAAAATTACTGAAGGAGCTCTCACTGTAAGCCACAAAACATTCTCCACTTGTACTAAATTTGAAGAATCAGAAATTAAAAGATAGCTTTTGTGCCAAGCTAACGTTTAGTTTGCCTTCCAGGAGGAAATTAGTGTTGCTTTACTTCCAATGTTTCAAATCACAAATTGCTGAAGCAGTTGGTGCTCAGTTCAAATCAATGTCAATTCTTTACATTTTCATCTTCCGTAGAGCCAGAGTAGTATGGTGGTTTGAATGTTGAACTATGACTCTGCAGACCAGGGTTTGAATCCCCACTCAACCATGGAAACCCACTGGGTGACTTTGGTTAAGTCATATTCTCTTAGCCTTGTGTGTGTGTGTGTATGTGCCTTCAAGTTGCCTGTTGACTTATGGTGACCCCATTAATTTCATAGGGTTTTCTTAGGGAAACACTACTCAGAGGGGTTTTTGCCAGTTCCTTCCTCTGAAATATATAGCCTACAGCACCTGGTATTCATTAGTAGTCTCCCGTCCAAGTACTATCCAAAGCTTGGCTATGCTGGCGGGGGGATTTCTAGCAGTTGTGGTCCAAATAACAACTTCTCTGAGCTCCAGGAAAAAAAAGTTAGATTAGCTATTGAGCACTTGCCTTGCATGTAGAAGGCCCCAGGTCCCTGGGCATCTCCATTTACAAAGATCCCTGTCTGAGACCCTGCAGAACAGCTGCCAGACACAGCAAGCAGTACTGGACTAGATGGATCAATAGTCTCACCTGCTAAGAGGCAAATTCCTAGCTTCCTTCTCTCCCTGACTGAACCCAAAGGGTAGTCATCAACGGCTCCTCTTCATCCTGGAGAGAAGGGACTAGTGGGGTGCCACAGGGTTCTGTCCTGGGCTCAGTGCTATTCAACATCTTTATTCAATGACTTGGATGAGGAAATAGAGGCCATGCTTATCAAGTTTGCGGATGACACCAAATTAAGAAGGGTAGCAAATACCCCAGAGGACACAATCAGAATTCAAAATGACCTTAACAGATTAGAAAGTTGGGCCAAAACTAACCAAATGAATTTCAACAGGGAGAAATGTAGGATACTACAGTTGGGCAGTAAAAATGAAATACACAGATATAGGATGGGGCACACCTGGCTTGATGGAAGTACATGTGAAAGGGATCTAGGAGTCTTAGTGGACCACATGTGCCAATGTGATTCTAGGCTGCATCAATAGGAGTATGAGTGTCTAGATCAAGGGAAGTAATAGTGCCACTGTATTCTGCTTTGGTCAGACCTCACCTGGAATACTGTATCCAGTTCTGGGCACCACAATTCCAGAAGGATATGGACAAGCTAGAACGTGTCCAGAGGAGGGCAACCAAAATGGTGGGAGGTCTGGAAGCCATGCCCTAGGGAGCTGGGTATGTTTAGCCTGGGGAAGAAGAGGGGACATGATAGCCATGTTTAAATATTTGAAGGGATACCATACTGAGGATGGAGCAAGCTTGTTTTCTGCTGCTCCAGAGACTATGACACGGAGCAATGGGTTCAAACTACAGGAAAAGGGATTCCACCTAAACATTAGGAAGAACTTCCTGACAGTAAGAGCTATTTGGCAGTGGAATGTGCTTCCTCGTAGTTTGGTGGAGTCTCCTTCTTTGAAGGTTTTTAAGCAAAGGCTGGATGGCCATCTTTTGGGAGTGCTATGATTATGTTTTCCTGCATGGCAGGGGGTTGGACTGGATGGCCCTTGTGGTCTCTTCCAACTCTATGATTCTATGATTCTGACCCTGCGTGGCTTCCAAGATTAGATGGGATCTGGTGCCTTTAGGATATTTAGGCCTTTTCCTCTCAGCCTCAAAGGAAGGCAAAGACAAACGCCTGTGAACAAATCCTGCCAAGAAAACCCCATGATAGGTTTGCCTTAGGGTCATCATAAATTGGAAATGACTTGAAACACACAACAACAGCAACAGCATCTTCCTAGATGCTGACAGATCTTGGACTTGTTTATTTTTGTAACCCCTCCCTTATCCTTGCTATAAGGAAATATTCTAAATCACCAAATCTGTTAGGAAAGTATTAGAAGACAGCCTCTCCTTTGAGCAAGGGGTAATGATTTTTGGGGATTAAATTGCTAGTTAATAATCTGGATGTTTCAGGATCTCTCAGATACTATTCTCAGCTTTCAGGTAAAGTTCTGGAATATGCCTGTTTATTTAAATTAATGGATGCAATTAATTGCTTATAAACCATATAGTTAATCAAAAAAACAACAACTTAATAGCCCTGGTTTCTCAGGGCATTTTCATACATGAGTCTTAATTTGCCTTTGAGCCTTTTAGACACTAATTATAGTAGTGTAGAAGAAAAATAAAAAAAGAAAGATTTAGACATGAGAATTCTGAACCAAGGTGATCCCCTTGTGCACACTCACATACAAAGACAGTGTGCAAACCCAACTGAATGGTTGGGGTATGTGATGGTATCCTGAGTCCTCAGAACATGGAGCTCTTCTAATTCATTGTTCATCTTGGAAAATTTGGTTTTTGACCCCCACTTCTCAAATCCCTCAGTCAGCATGGCCATGCTGGTTGGGAAATACTAGGATTTGTACTCCCCAAAACTAACTTTTCACAGCTTTGCTGAGATTTTGAGTGTCCCCATGATTTGTTATTAAATTTGTTGGCATTTGAATTGAATTCTGACCTGGAATAATTATAAAGGATTGCCAGGCTAGGATGCAATTTGCCTTCCAGGGTTAATTTATTGTTGCTTTACTTTCCGGATTACAAACCAAAAAGAGCTCAGTTTAATTGGTGTCTAGGTATATAAAGTAACATTTGTGTCTTTAATGCAAATCTGTAACCTCTTTTTTGGTGATATATCAAGTGGTCACCCTAGGGAGAAACTTCTTGTTTTTCCTCCTTGCATACCTTCCAACTATCCTTATTTGACAGGAACAGTCCTGATTAATACTCTGTTGTTCAACTTTTCCAGCTGCTTTTAAAATGTCCCAGTTTCACATTCCTCCTCCTACTTTCTCCCTTTGACATTTGCTTACTTCAATTAGTGCAAAACTGAGTTCAAAGTGCAAAACAAAAAATCTCAGGAGAGAGGAGAGGACAGAATCTTGCCCTTCGCAATAGGCTCAGGCAAAAGCAGACTGCTGTAGCCTCTCCTATCTTGTTCTCCCTCATTAATAACTTTTGCCACTTTCACCAACTCGGATGTAGCTTGACCACATGCACCTCAGTTTTCACCTGTGAAATATTAGAGGGTATATCCTTGCCAAAAAAGGGGGTGGGTTGGGTTTGTGTTGCTAAGGACCTTGCAGGTTGCAGTACATGTTCTATGGTTATTTTAGTGGGTAACAGGTTGTTTAGGCCCTGTGTAGCTAGTTGCTTGTGAGGCGGAAGATTGGTCTCTAGGTGGACAAGAGAGGAAGCTTTACAAAACAAGTTTACTAATACAGTAGACAGCACATGACTAACATAGATGTGTTTGAGTGGGAGTGGGGAGGGAAGAGGGGCTTCTGCTTTGGGGTGAATTATTTGTCCAGCTACTGTAGGCTTCCATGCTTGTGCAACTTCTTTGCTGCTATTTTGATTTGGCTTGTGCCTGGCAGTTGTGCCTCTGCTTATCAAGAAGCCTTTGGGACCCCTCCATGCTGCCCACTCCACTGATATTCATTTTCCTTACCTTAGCCCGAGAGGATCCATGGCACGCCCTGTGAACCTTCACCAGAGAGTGTGCCCTTCAGCCTTTCATCAGAGAGTGTGCCCTTTGACCTTTCAGAAGACAGCGAGCCTCTTGACCCTTCTGAAGAGACTTTGCCTCCTGTTGTTTTAGCCAAGAATGTGCCATGGCACCAGCCAGCACAGAGTGAGAAGGAAAGCAGCAGTTTGGGGGCAATGGAGGCAAAGCCATCTGCGAATCATGCTGAGCCCCTTCTCAAATTTTGAATGCAGCCAGCCCAGGCCTTCTGTAGTAGCAGCAGGTCTTCTTGGAGACACTCAGGGCATTTCCTTTTGTGTTTGTAGAACAGTCTTGGTTCCACTACTAATTGCTTAAGGGGAGACTTTTGCTCATATCTTTGTTTGCACCTTTCTGTTGTGTTTGCTTAGTTGTCTCTGGGAGGGAAGGAGAGAAGGACAGCACTTCACTAAGAAACTTGGAATTTTGTGTGATATGCCCAGGCCCTAACACAGTTTGATAAAAGAGCTTGAATTGTAGAGGGAAAGATCAGCAGGGTGAGATACGAGATAAGTTAAAGCCTTGACTTCCACAATTTTAGTCAAATATGGCTCCCTATAGCCTGCTAAAAATAGTGTCTGTGGAAGGAGTTCTCACAAAAGATAGGAGGACAGGGATCCCCTTCTTTCCTCTTCATGTAATGCAAGCACAGTTTGCAAATCTTGTTCAAATCACAGCTTCCCCTATGCTTTACCTCATCTTTTTTCATAAATTTGGAAGAGTGTGTTTTGGTATTTTGCAGGGACGGGGTGTGCCATATAAGATTTCAGAGGCAAGAGAACTGCAGCAAGGTCTACAAGCCCCCTCAGAGACATAATAAGTTTTACAGTTGTGCTCAAAATTGCATTTTTGTAGTTAATGTTGTTAAATTTCTCATAGTAAATGTAATAATCATAACAGTAATAATTATCCTAAAACAGAAGGCCCCAATTAACTGAGGTCAAAAAGCCTCCTGTTTTGAAAAGGAATGTGTGCCTTCAGCAACCACACATACTGCATGAGGATTTTTAATAGTGAATTACAGTTGTCTCTCATTGTGCAGACAGTGACTTGGATACAGATAGAGGTGCTGCTGCAAGCTAATCACATTTGGCCTGAAGCCCAGGGTGAAAGCTGCCCTTCATACATCCTATTGGCACCACTGTATTAATGAATTGTCACACTTTTCAGCTTTCTCTGAGTTAGACACCACAACCAGAATAGTTTTATCTTCTGACCAGGGCTGCTTCAAGACATCAGGCTCCCTGAATCAGAGCTGCCAATGGCACTGCTGCCCCAGATCAACTTGAAACAGATAGTCCCACAAGCACTGTCCTTGACAAAAAATAAATTAAATGACCATGAACTTGGTGGACTTTGATGACATTCAGAATTAATTGCTCCAGGGCATTTTCCTCTGTCTAATAGGGTTGACTCTGCTCTGACCTACCAAACAGGTTACTAGTCTCTGTGAAAATACTTTTTCTCCACCCACCCATCCTTGTCTAGTCTTACCTTCACATCACCTGCTGACTTTTCCCTTGTTTAGGTTATAGGTCTTATTCATCTTATGGTAGTTCCTTCATAAACCTATTCTAGGAGCAAGAAGCTTGAGAAAGGAATGTTAGCCTTTAGCAATTTACCATAGACCAAAGATGCGAAACCTTTAGTCCTGTAGATGCTTTACACTACAATTCCCAGAGTCCATACCATTTACTGAACTTCTGGGACTTGAAGGCCAAAACATCTGGAAGGCCAAAAACATCCCTGGTCTTCTCATAATCTCTGAATACTCCATATAGACTGTATTTCTTTGGGGATAGCGTATGGGAAGGGGTACAAGCTGTGATGCTTTGTTGCTTCATGTGTGCTTTTAGCCTCATAACAGAAACAACTTGCTATTTGTCAGTTAGCTGGCAAATGGTGTAGAGATGGCAGCAGACTGATGTGTTTAGTGTTACATTGTGCTGAGCTCTGGAGCTTCATTTTGGAACAGCTTAGCTGTGATGCAGTCAAGCTTCTCCTGGCACAGGGCACTACTTGGCAAAATTTTGCCCAACACAAAGTGTGTGCCAAGCATGCAAGAGGCCAAGTATACAGAAATAAACTCCTCTAATTTGTGTGTGTGTGTGTGTGTTAGGAGGAATAAAGACATCATAAACAATCTCACAGATAACTTTTTGTTTTGTTTTGTTTTTGCTCAGGCCAGAAATATTGTACATTTTTCCCCCTCTTCTCTTATTTCTCCCTTCTTCCCGAAGGTAGGAAGAAGGTAGAAATAGGGCTTTTCAGGTTGCCATGCTGCCATGGTCATACTGGCTGGGGCTTTCTAGAAATTCTAGCCCAAAGAATAATGTGTCTAAGCTCTGGATACAAGGTGTCGTCTGTGGGGAGCGTGGTTATCTTGCGTGTGAAAGAATAATGGATATTTGAACTTGGGGGAGAAATTTTCAATGAATTTTTAATTTGGAATCACAAAAGAGATGACGTGTGTTTATAAGAGATATCTCTGAAAGATTCCCCACCCCAGCCCAGAAATAGTTTGGTTTAATTCTAAAACCTTGAAATATTCTGTGTATGTTTTTACAGAATGGAGCAAGATCTGTCTGAATTCTAGATTATAGGGTGAAATCTTGTGAGATCCCAAATGCCTTTTGGATTTGCCAAAGGCATACATTGTCTCCTGATACTAATTTGCTTGTCTGATTATTTTAGAGTCAATAAAATTTCCAAGTAGGCTGTGACAAGCCTATTCAGTTTGGGGGAGCAGAGAGTCACAGACCCTTTGGATGAAAGCTATGGATCCCCTTCTCTGAAAATACACTTAAACACAATTTTCAAAATAACAGGAAGAAAAGCAAGGGGGGCGGTGAGAGAATCCAGGCCATGGATTCCTAGTTTCAAAAATGTGATCTAACCAAACAGAAGGTCTGTTCTTAGGCTGTTTACCTTCACCTTTCTCTTTCCTTATTCTCTTTCCTCATTTTGTTATTTCCCATCCTCTGGGCAGGGGGTGGGGAATTGTACACTCCTTGGGACAGTGACCTATCCTTTTGCTTAGGTTGATCCAGAAAGTGCTGTATAGTTCATGGTGTTATAATAACAAGCACATAACCAATAAAAATAATCCACAAAGAAGCTTTTGTGATCAGGAGAACATTTTAATGTATTGTGCCCTTTTGCTGTGTGGAGGTTGCTTCCATTAACTGTTGCAAAAATTAAAAACAATTCTATACTAAACAATGTCAAGACATAGCAAAAGTTATAGAACTGACCTCGTAATAGGGCCAGCTTGTTGGCCAGAGAAGTTTGGGACAGGGTACTTGGTGTCCTTTACCCTTTAATTAATTTCTATATGTCATGAATATCAGAATGTGATGACAAGGTGTTTTTATTCTCAGTGGCAGCATATCAACATGGTCTATACAGTAGACTTCGTTGTGACAGGAATGAACCTAGCCTCTTCCAGGGTCTTGCATTTCTCCCAAACTTCTTCTCCGTCACAGCCCTGAGGAGGAATTCAGAAGCTTTCTAGTCTGTCTGTCTGGTTCAAGTAAAAAATAGTTAAGACCCACCAACATTTCAGATTCTGTGGTTAATCTAAAAGGAAAGGAGAGACCTCCAGTTTCTTCCTCGTGGCCACTCTGGGGTTGCTGAAGAGTGGTGAGGTTATACTTGTTACAATGTGTGTTCATTTCAAGCAGGGTTCTGGGTGGGTCTCATTCCATAGAGACCAGTGACAATGTTATTCCACAGAAGATTGGCACACTCTGATAGCTATGTGATATCCCACTGCGGGCCATCTAGTAATGGGGACTTGATAGTTCTATTAAATTTTCTTTTACCTACCATGCAACTGTTAAAATTGTAGAGACCATGTCTGAGGAGTTATATTTGTGTGTTGGGCGGGGAGGCTGGCAACTGTCTAGTGAATCAATACATCCCGCATTCCATTTGATGAAACTATAAACACTTTCACATATGCTATTTCTAGCCAGGTCAATTTTGTAAACATCCCGTTGGCCGCAGGCTACATTTACTGTTGTAAAATGAATTCCTCATCTGTCTCATCCCAGATGTGTGCCTCCTCAGGTTTGGAATTCTAACCGCCCCAACCACACCCTTGCTGGGAGAGGAATGCAGATTTAAGAAGCTGCTGTTGCAGAAGTTAAGAACCTTGTTATTTTCTTGGCTGGGCATAGAAGGCCCCCTCCTGGCCTGTTTGCTTCAAATTCCTGCTGTCTTAGTCTCTCTCTCCCTTCTAGCTGCCACACCTAACAGCAAGGCAGAGAGAGAAAGGAGGATTTAGAAGGGAGTGCTTTGCTGGGAGTAAGAGCAAAATGCACACTCGGTTTCTATGGAGGCTAGGGAGAATCAGGTTGTTAGCTAGCAAAGCCCTCCAGAATGTGTTGGTCCTCCAAACTGCAGCCTTAGACAGAAGAGTCACTGGTGAGGATGCTGTGAGTTTCAGTCCAACAATATCTGGAGGGCCACACATTCCCATACTCCTGTTCCAAAGCGTATGTCTGCTGCTTCCAAATCAGAGTTTGGGAAATTTACTTTTTGGATTATGACTCTAGCCTTCTCAAGTCAGCACAGCCAGTGGCTGTATTGTCTGGGGGATTCTGGGAGTCATGGTCTGAAAAAGTAATGTTCCAGAAACAGTTTTATTTTATGAGCTAAAATATGGCTTGTCTTACTGACAAGATCTTTATCTATTTCTTTTAAGAATTTTTATTGAGCTCTCAATTTGGAGGTGTGTTTTGCCTATTAGGAGCTTGCTTTCAACCCAGAAAAAGATTTTATGTATATATGTGTTGTGGTGTCAAGCATTTGTTGAATACATTCATATAGATGGATGATAATGATGTTTGCTTAAAGAATTTGTGGGATTCCTTCCAGGCGAACCCCCAAATGGATAAAAAAAATTACATTGATGTTACTCAGAAAAGATGTATTTCTGTTCCAGAAGATAGTGCCTTTCCCACCACTACATATGCTACATTTTGTAACTGGAAAAATGAACTTTCCATGTGGAAGGAAGCATAGATTATATATTTTACATAATACCTTTGTTTCCTGGACCATCTCAAAAGCACATCTGTTGCTGTTGCAATAGCAATGTGGAATGTGGGTGTGTGACTGTCACAGGCACCTGTTTGAGATTTCCTGTGGCACTTGAGGCAATACACAGCTCACCCATCCTTCTATAACCCTTTTGCCATTTTGTGGCATTTAAAAAAGTATTCATTTTAATCAAGTCTTAATGTAATTAATTCACTAAGGATGCAGTCCTATGTCCACTAATGTAGGATTAAATTTCACTGAAATTAACAGTAAGATTAATTTCTGAGTAAACAGGATTACAATGGCATGTTTGCTTGGGTGTAAGCCCCACTGGTCCAGTGGTGTTTGCTTTTGAATAAAAATGGGTAAAATTGGCGTCATTAGCTGCAGTCCTAAAAGTATGCTTATATACTATGAAGTAAGGGCACAATGTGAAATTACAAAACAGAAGTAACTGCCTTCTCATTTTCTTCTATTTTTTTAAATGCACAGCAGCCTGCATTCATAATTGAAGGAAAAGAGGGTAAAGGGGGCAGAATGCATAACATACAGTATTCTCCTCTCAGTCACTCAACTCCAAGTTGTATTTCCACTCAAGTTGAAAAGATATGGAACCTGTATATTTTCCTCTAAGGGGAGGAAAACAGCTGGGAGGACAGAACAGTGGCAGGAAAGGAAGGAGTATCTCTTCCCATGCCAACTTTTCACTACCCTCTTGCAGCCTCCACATTATCCCATTCCAGTTTTTCCTTTTTTTTTTTTTTAAGGTAGATTTTTCCATTGAGTTGAGTGGGACTATTTAGTAAATATCCTTCATATCAGACTGCATAGTTGGAAGTGATTACGTTGACAGGTTTTGTTGTTTGATGTCAACGTGACTTTAACTTATGGTGGCCCTATGAATGAGAGACTTTTAAGAGCTCTGGTCATCAGCTGCCCTGCTCATGTTTTACAAACTCAGTACTGTGGCTTCCTAGATTGAATCAGTCCACCAATAGTGTGGTCCCCACCTTTTCCTACTGCCTTCCACCTTACCAGGCATTGTTGTCTTTTCCAACAGGTCATGCTGCCTCATATGACAGCCTTAGTTTAGTCATCTTTGCTTCTAGTGAGAGTTCACCAATGTAAAGTGGTCTGCTGACATTAAAGGGCACATTAGTTGATATTTTTCATGGATCAGCTGAAAAAAGGGATCAAAGATAGATTATTTTTAATATCTTTAAAAGGAAAAGTTGTTTAATTATTTTTGTTTATTGAATGGTAAGTTATCTTAAACTTCCTTCAGTATCTGAAAACAGACCTATGTGTCAAGAAAAGACCTACCATTCAGTCCAAGGAGGCAGCCACCTTAGATGGCAGATGCTGAGGGGCAGGCTAATTTTATCTTGCCTAGTGCCTAAGCTAGCCTACTTTCCTCAGACATGGAATGTTTTGTACATTCCATGTTTCCATTTGTTTTTCACCACAGGAAGCAAACTGTCTTAGGCCAGTATGCAAAGGGATCTTTAGTACCTTTGAGACTAAGGACTTTTTCGGATGGGGTTTTATAACGCAAGCAGCCTCGTCCCCGTTGCGAGGCTGCTGCATTGCAGGGCGTCCCTTTTGGATGACACTCTCCCCTGCCGATACTGTTGCGTAACCGCGGGGACGCTGCAGCGTTATATTTGGCGGTTTTCTAATCACAATCAACTTGCTGAGGGGCAGGCTAATTTTATTTTGCCTGGTGCCTAAGCTAGCCTACTTTCCTCAGACATGGAATGTTTTGTACATTCCATGTTTCCATTTGTTTTTCACCACAGGAAGCAAACTGTCTTAGGCCAGTATGCAAGGGGATCTTTAGTACCTTTGAGACTAAGGACTTTTTCAGATGGGGTTTTATAACGCAAGCAGCCTCGTCCCCATTGCGAGGCTGCTGCGCTGCAGGGCGTCCCTTTCGGATGACACTCTCCCCTGCCGATACTGTTGCATAACCGCAGGGACGCTGCAGCGTTATATTTGGCGGTTTTCTAATCACGATCAACTTTCGTGATTAGAAAACCACCAAAAATAACACTTCAGCGTCCCCGCGGTTACGCAACAGTATCGGCAGAGGATCAGCAGGGGAGAGCGTCATCCGAAAGGGACGCCCTGCAGCGCAGCAGCCTTGCAACGGGGACGAGGCTGCTCGCGTTATAAAACCCCATCCGAAAAAGTCCTAACTGAAAGAACGAAGCACATTCAGGAGTAGCTGTGCTGGCCATACAGCAAAACAAAATCCCAAATCCACAAAAAAAGTGATACCTTTATTAGCCAACCAAATGCAAAACACATGGTGCAAGCTTTCGAAGCTCTACTGGTTTCTGCATCAGGCAAAAGATGTTTAAAAAAATTAAAAAAAGAAAAGTAATGATGTTGGAGTCACAGGCCTACATGCTGCTTCAGATGTTACTTGGGCTGTTCAGGTGAGGGGTCTCATGCAGGCAGAGACCACTCCTACTTCCTGGCCATGTGGAGTTGAGATGAAAGACAGTAGAATTTAAATCCTTTTGCAGCAGTGAGGAACTTCTCTGGCAATTAGCATGTCCCTGTCCCTTTTTGAAGCAAAGAGCTCCTTTATTTAGGCATAGATCATTGGATTTTTCAATAAGTCTGTTCTGCTGCATCTGGAGACAACTTTTAGGTGCTATATAGGTATAACTAGCCAATTATAGTCCAAAAAAGAAATTTTACCTTGGTTGGAGGCAGAAACCTCGGAGAGTTAGGACCTTACCATACTCTGAAGAAAAGCGGCAAGGCAGCAGGAACGTTTCATCTTCCTATCTGCCTTATCGCATGATGTTGCCGTTCTTCTGGTGCTTTTTCATTCCTCTCCTGTGGGGGCCAAGGTGAAACCACGTCTTTTTGCTCATGGGTTTTTCTGGTTAGCAAAAAGATGCAGGTTTACCTCAGTCCTCCATGGGACCTGAATGAAAAAACGACGACATGCAGTAAGGCAGCACAGGAGATGGAACATTCCTGTTGACTTGCCGCTTTTCTTCAGAGTCCGGTAAGCCTCTTAGTCTCAGTCCATATTTCCCTCATGTTTAGGATTCCCCTTGTTGCAATAAAATGAGGTATCTTCAACACATTCAGGGGTATCCATACAGGGGAAAAAATCCACACACACACACACACACACATATATATATACACACACCTTTATTAGCCAACCAAATGCAAAACACCTGATGAAAGCTTTTGAAGCTCTGCTGGCTTTTTGTGGATTTTGGATTTTATTGAGAGAAAGAAGTTGGAGGCATAAGCTTTCGTAGACATAAGTCTACTTTTTCAGATGCATCTCATGAAGTAGACTTAAGTCTACAAAAGTTTAAGTTACCAACCTCTTTCTCAATTATTCTCAAAAGTGCTACACAATCCCTTTGCACACTAATCCACACTAACACAGCTGTGCCTTTGAATTCTACTGTCTTGGGCCATTCCTGATTTAGATTCAGGTTTTAGTAATATGCATATCTACTTAAATTATTTGACCAAGTAATTGTTTAACAGGCAAACAATAAATAAAGCTCTTGTTTCAGTTAATAGCCCTGTTTGTAATGCTCTATAACAGTGGTTCTTAACCTGTGGTCTGGGAACCCCCAGGGCTCTATGATGTCCTCACACGGGGTCCGTGAAGGCTTGAAGGCTGCTTCGCCCACCTCCTCCCTGCAGTGGAGTAGCCATGTGACTGCTGGAGCCAAGGCAAAGGCTGGCTGGCTGGCTGGCTGGCTGGCTGGGCCTATGCATTGTCAATTCACTCCAGCCACAAACTTGCGGGAAGAAGCAGAATAAAAGTCTTCCCTCCCCCTCCAGTGGCTGTGAGGGAAGGTTTAATGGATGGTGTGTTGTTGTTGTTGTTGTTGTTGTGTTGTTGTTGTTGTTGTTGTTATTAATATTGAGTTAAGTCTTGGGGGTCCACAGCAACAAAATATATTTAAAGGGGGTCCCTGGTAAAGAAAAGGTTAAGAGCCGCTGCTCTCTAAGTTGAGCAGCACAGTGCCATTCCAGTGTGGGAGAGTTCATGTAGCACTTCTATAAAACAGTGAAGGCACAGAAGGCTATGTCTCCACCAAAGCTATACCCTTTCCTTGAACTTCAGAGGCATAGCTAAGCCAGTCTGGGAGGTGGGCAAGGGTCCTGGGCTTCCAGCCAATTAAGGCTGCCAGACACTGCCCCACCCCATCCCATTGTCCCTACCATGGAAGGAGGGAGAGGAGAGAGTGGGGAAAATTACAGTGTCTCTAGTGGCCCTTGAACTAAAGACAGCGATGATATGAACCCTGGCTCTCTTTTGAATGACTGTTGAAACAAAGGCACTGTGGGAAGAGGAACTGGGGAAATTGTGCACAGAATTTTTTTACAGTTCCTACTCCCATGGTTGCTTGGTTCCAACAGGTATTTGAAAAAATAGCAGGGCTGTGTGTTGTGTGTGGCCCCCTCTCACAGTAGTGTGTGAGTGGAGCCTATACAACTGCAGCCACAATCACTATTGTCCGCCCCCTCACCCTCCTTCCGTGTCAAGGATGGTGCCAGCAAAGGTAGGCGGGCATTAATGTGTATTTGTTCATTCAGGAAGGGGCTAGCACTGAAGAGCGACCATAACAGCTGCTCTTTAAAAAAAGAAATGAGCCTGCCTATTACAAGAGCAACAGCAAGGGTGCTGAGGGGGGCATTTTTTCTTCCTGCTGCAGACCACCCAACCCTGCCCTAATGCTGGTGTTGAACCCGTTGTTTCTTACACACGGTATGTGTTCACCCTCCCTAGTACAGTTGGCCCTCTGTATCCACAGATTCAACCATCCATAGCTTGAAAAATATTCTAGAAAAAAAATGCCAAAAAAGCAAACCTTGATTTTGCCTTTTTATATAAGGGGCACCATTTTACTACATCATGTTACATAATCAGACTTGAACATCCATGGTTTTTGGTATCCACTGGAGGCAGGCTGGTCCTGGAACCAAACTCCAGTGGATAACAAGGGCACACTGTATTGAAGTCAACAGCTATCCTGATCAAGCCTGAAGTAAGGCTCTCCTCCCAAACAACTACATGTGGATTGGGCATCATGAATCATAGAATCATAGAGTTGGAAGAGACCACAAGTGCCATTCAGTCCAACCCCCTGCCATGCAGGAATAAACAATCAAAGCATTCCTGACAGATGGCCATCCAGCCTCTTCTTAAAGACCTCCAAAGAAGGAGACTCCACCACACTCTGAGGCAGTGCATTCCACTGCCAAACAGCTCTTACCGTCAGGCAGTTCTTCCTAATGTTTAGATGGAATCTCTTTTCCTGTAGTTTGAGTCCGTTGTTCCATGTCCTAGTCTTTGGAGCCGCAGAAAACAAGCTTGCTCCATCCTCAGTATGACATCCCTTCAAATATTTAAAAATGGCTATCATGTCCCCTCTTAACCTTCTCTTCCCCAGGCTAAACATACCCAGCTCCCTAAGCTGCTTCTCTTAGGGGATGGCTTCCAGCTTGTCAGCAGAGCTTGAAAAAGAAAAAGAAAAAAGGACTACAGTTCCCAGAACCCCCACCCAATATGGGTAGTAACTATGCTGACGATGCTGCCTGGGAAATTCTGGAAGTCATAGTAAAAAAAAAGAAAAAAAGATTTTTTTCCCAAAGTTCTCTCTATGAAACTAGCATATTATATAGAAAGAAGGTGAGTTCATATGGTGTCCTCAGCTGTGGTGCAAGTCCAGCTTTGCAATTGCAGTGACAAGAATGCATGTACACTTAAGGTAAACTATCCACCTTTCTATGTAATTTTTAAAAGCATTATATATACATTCATGCATTTACCCATTAATTTATTGTCTTCATACTTTTTTCAAAAAAATGGAACATTTTTTAAAAAGTTTAAAATGTCTTTGGGACAGGAAGCATTTTCCCTCTTTTCCCCCTTTTGTTTGTAATTATGCTTTTAAAATGCAGTATGTTTTTTAAAAAGAAGGTTTTGATTACATCACTGGAAGATCTGCTAGTCAGCTCTATCCACATAGCAGGTTTCCCTTTCAGAATGGTAACTTTTTTTTCAGAGGAATGGGAGTAGAATAGGTACATTTGGACTGATGACAGGTAAACCCCCAACCCTCTGCTAATGTAATCTCTATCTCTAATACAAACTGAAATGAGACAGGGACAGCCTGTGACACTTAGCTGCCTGAGGCAAAATGCAAGACACTTCTTCCTTCCTATCCCACCTACAAAAACTAACTGGACTGGCAGTTGAATCTTTCTTCAGTGGTGTTTTCTGGCACACCTGAAAGCATCAAGCTAGCTCAGAGGGCTCAGGACAAGCCACTTGGCACATGATACTTTCTTGGCTTCTGCCTGAAGCCACTACTTCTATCTGTGTAGGGCTGACTCTGAAATGCAACAGAGACATATATTCAGTAGTCCAGATAAATGAGCTTCAGTCATGCCCTCACCCTTCCCACGAAGCCTGCACTGAGCTGATGGTTCTGTTGTTTTTGCTTCTTCATTCCCTACACTTATACCATCCCCCAGTTTCATAACCCCAGGCCCCACCAGCCTGGAAACATCTCTCGTCTTTGTGTCTTGTTGGCCTTTTATACATGAAGGGAAGTGTTTATATGTGTTGTAGCAACCAGGCAGTTTGCGTATGCCCATAAAGACTGCTGGATCAGTGACTCACTGCTCAGGAACGTGCACTTGGATAGGGAACACATGGAGGGTGAGGGGGATGGAGGGATAAGCAGGAAGGGAAGCTGCCCTGTGGAGCTGACAGGTTGGGAGGGGGAAGCAACAGCAGCACAAAAAAAGCCCTTCCATTTTACCTTCTGCAACTCCATGAAAGGTGTCTCCTGCTTTCCCAAGATCTGAACAGCAACATCTTGAGGGTATATTATGGATGATTCTGGAATTGATATTTCTGTTTCTCCCCCACAATTTGGAGGACTTTAAACTTGCTGCCCTTTAAAATAATCAAAACATAGTGTCATCTTTTTGATGAATAACAAGAGTTTGTGGCATGGCAGAGCCTATACAACAGACACCTAGACAATCTGATTATCATGTGTGTCACGAGCAGAGGACAGGCAAGATGGGACCTACGTGCAACCAACAGGATGATCTGGAACTTGTCCCTCCTTGCACAAATGTTGTAAAGCCCAGAAGGGGCTGATAGGATCGAAGCTTTCCGGATATGGCTGGCTTCCAGGTATAGCTATGCCATTCTGGAGAGAGGGGCAGCTTTTGTTTGGACATCATTGTGTGGTTTCCCAGGGAAGGAAGTGATTCCTGATGTTGCTGGTCCAGCAGTAGCTAGAGTTTCTCTGAGAGGCGGAGGAATTGCCCTCGCAGGTGTTGTTGTGGAGAAAATGACAGGAGCCCTGTACTGTGGTGAGGGATATCCTGATTCCAAACAACCACCCTTTCCCCCCAGAGGCCACTTGCAAGTTTGTCCCAAATCTGTAAACGTTATTACTAAAGCAGATGTTGGCTTGATGTATTCACCAAGGCTGTGGAAAATAGCAGACCAGCCAGCTTGCAAGTAAACAGCAGGAGATGCAAAGTAAGAAAAAGAACCTCTCCTCAACTAGATTGCAAAGTGGCTGCCCTCCATCCCATAAAAAAAAATACAGGCGGCACAATAATCTAACTAGATTAATATTTTTCAGCACTCAGAAATTAATTTTCAAAAACTAATTAGTAACAGTTACAGTTCTGGAGTCTCTCTCTCTCTGTCTCGTAGTAATTACCATTATAGGAACATTGAAAAAGAACTATTTACTTTATTGTTCAGAAGTGACCAAAGTACAGCCATGCCTCAGTTAACAAAGCTTCTGACAAAGATGCTCATTGATTTTCCTTGGTTTTTTTCCGGGCTGTGAGGCCGTGTTCTGGAATAGTTTCTTTCTGACGTTTCGCCTGCAATCTGTGGGCTGGTATCTTTCTCTGAAGATGCTGGCCACAGATGCAGACGAAACGTCAGAAAGAAACTATTCCAGAACACGGCCTCACAGCCCAGAAAAAAACCAAGGAAAATCTATGGATGCCGGCCGTGAAAGCCTTCGACTTCACAAAGATGCTCATTTGTAAAAAGTCCTTTTACACAGACACCCATGGGCCTTTTCCTCCTTGTCCTTTGTTAGAATTAAGCATTAGGAAGATGGTGAAGTAGGACTGGAGAACTGCAGATTTTTGGAATCAGATTGCAGCAGCATGTCTGCAGCAGACAATGCAATAAAGCTTGATCTGGGAAAGTATGGGGTTTTGCTGTAGTCAATCCTGTTGTAGCTGTGTGTGCTTGCCTACAGCAGGCAAGGTGAACAAAAGCTGCCTTCAGAGTCCCTTCTTGATCGGCATAACGGAGAGAAAAGGGGAGAGCAGATAACCTTGCTTTAACCAGCTATCCCCAGTGTGTTTTTTAAAAAATAGATCTAGAAGTCTAGCCACTAAAATAGAAATCATAAGAAAAGCAGAGGCTGATGAAAGAAAGAAAGAAATCATTCCTGGATGCATTTTATAAAAAAGCCTTCAAGTAGTCTGTAGAAGGTTCAACACATTTTTAATTTATTTATGCAAGACTTACCTGACCTGGTTGTTTCATTTCACACCCACATATTCTCAGTTTTGAATAAGAAGCTTGTTGAAACATGTTGAACTGCTTTTCTTGTTTTTGGTGTGTCAACCTATCTCTATTTTTTCCATGTTATTTCTGCCTCTGGTACCAAATTTTTTGTTAAAGTATTGCCTAGGAACACACCTACTTCCTTAACTGAGGTACATTTCCAGTTAGCTTTTTGGTTTCTTTTTAAAGACTACAAAGTGCTATTGGTTTGGGCCAGCCTATGGTATAAAACACATCTAAATAGTGAGGCCACACACTGTGTAACTATATAAAGTAATTAAAAAGCAGTTGTATTTGCCCTTTTGTTAACATACAATTGTATTGTAACCTGGTTATACCTTTATTGCTACAAGAAGGAATTCATTCTAAGCAGCACCACTGACAGATAACACTGGGCCCAAGACAGTACATGTAACTCAGCCCCATTCCCTAAATCTTCTTGCTATTGGGGGGAGAGGGAGAGCTCCCTCCTGCCTTCTTGTCTTAGCTGAGCTTTCTCCACTTTCAGTGGCAAAAAAAATGCTTCCTCGGGGCATATTCCCAAACAGGGTTTGAAGTTCACAGCCTGTAACATATACTGTACTAAGCTGCCTGCCTCTTCTTCCATCATAGGAGGCCCAGTGATAGCCAGGGAGGCGGGTAATGGGAAACATGGGGCTCAGAAAAGGGCTCTCTGTAGGACTTAACTCTGAAACCTATTTTGTGTTGCAAGAATAAAAAATAATATTTCTAGATGGCTGCCAAAGTATGTGCAAAGAGATTCCACCCCCCAATTCAATGAAACTATCCATATGGTCCTTCACAGTGTTTGCATCTGTCCAAGAACACCTTTTAAAAGTGTTTTTTCTTGGCATCAGATCAGGATAGCAAGGATGTATGGAGAGGCATTTTTAGTGTGACCCTCAACATTGGCATTTCACTCTCCTGAAGATTTGCTAATGCCTTAAGCGAGTGGAGACTCTGAGCGTATACCAAACACAAGATCCAGTTTTTAACCTGGGTACAATTTAGTCTTGAGCTGAATCTCAGTTCAGAAATCCAAATCTTCATGCTTTTCGTTGACTATCATGAGACATAAGAAACTACATTTCTTTATTTGAATTTCCTAGTTTTTGTTGGTGGAACTGGAGGAAATTTGCAAGCATTGTTGCCTGTTTGGGGAAGACTGAGCCCACAACGTTTCAGAAGACTAGGCCAAAAGACTTTTATGCAAAAGCAGTCTTTACATATTGGAGGTTTCCTAAAATGTATACATATATCCTCCTAGGTTTTTGTGTGCAGCTATTATGAGGTTTAGTGAATTGAGTATTTCTCCAGTGTCAAGAGAATCATATTTGCAGTGATTAAGTCCTGTGTTTTGGCTGCAGTCAAAAAATTCCCAAAACTGTTATTATATTTTATATCTATATGTTTATTTATAAAAATAAACTTAGCACAAGATGAATGTTTGGCATGTTTGAATCTGGAGTTCTTCATGGTCTTAGATGCTCCAGTTGTTTAGGACCCAAGGATTTTGTCCCCTCCTCCTCAGCCTCAAGTGTCCTCAGTCCTGATAAGAACGATTTATTTATAAGGATAGTAGTTATTTTCAAGCTCTGATTTTTTTGCTATTTAATAATAACATATTAAATTGTGTTTGGGGGAATAAGGATCTCTGAGGCACTATATTTCTCTTCTTAATGTTAACACAGTAATGGCTGGCTGATATCTAAAGAAGACACCAAAAGCTTTTGCCTACCCATAAACAAATTGTTAAAGCAGGTTGTTCTGGGCAATATAGGACTAATATAATATCATGTAATTCTGTGATACTTTCAAAAAGCATTTAGACATTTCAGACAGTTGGCTGAAGGCATTCCTGCAATGGTAACAGCCTTGAGTGATAAACTACTATTTGAATCCCATGTTGATGCCAAAACATCATGGCTTCTCTAGAACCACCTACTGAATCTGTGGCTAAGATAAAATCTGATCTGGGGATTTCCAGTTAAACTCATTCACTTAACCTGATGCTGTTTCTAACAACCTTGTTTAAAAAAAAACCACACACACAGAAAAGGTTACTATTATTTTTTTACTACTTTATTATTTTATTTTATTTACTTCCCACCTTTCACCTAACATGGGACCCAAATGGCTTGCATCGAGGTTAAAACAAGATACAGCTTTAAAAAAAAACCAACCCTGATGATAAAATGTTAAAACACAATTAAGCAAGCTATCATATTAACACATAATTAATTTAAAACAGGTAAAATCATTTAAAAACATAATAAACCTAAAAATACAGCACCTCTCCCATAAAAAAGATCCTTCTCCAGCCAATTAATCATCAAACGCTTGTTTAACTAAGGTCTTGTCTACATGGGCAAAAAAACTTGTATTCACCCCGTATTTGAAGTACAGTTGACGTATGACATTTTCAATTATTTGCATCTTCACCAGGGTTTCTACAGGAAACTCGGGATCTGGAAGATTTGCAGTTTGCTCTGTATTTGAGTGGAAAACCCAGCTTTTGGCCATGTAGTGGCCACAGATTGACTTTGGTGCAAAGCCAGGGGCAGGACTCCATTCTGGTTTGTTTATTTGATTGATTGACGGACAGACTGATTGATTGAGCACATATATGGATAAGCATAATACAGTACTCTGGGACAACATAAACATATTCACATATTCGCATGCATGAGCAAACGGGGAAAAAGAGCAGCCCTGGCCATGTGGCTGGAAGTAGTATGACGTACAGTATATGACATGTGATCTGCGTAGGATTGCCCTTTTATTCCAATGAAGATTATAGTGTGGCAGGATACTCTGATCTACAATTGGAGAAGCCCGGTGAGTGTGGCATTTATGGGGCCTCTGCAGATCAAAAACATCTGCCATGGCTACAAGGTAGGTGCAGGGTTTCCCACCAGTGTTAATAAGCCCTCAGAAAGTCTTTACCTGCCAGTGAAAGGATAGCAAATCAGGGGGCCAATCTAGCCTCCCATGGAACAGAATTCCATAGCCCTTGGGGCACTCATGCCCTCATCAGATGAACCTTTTCCTTAGGAGCTTAAGACTCAGGTAGGTTCGTATAGGGAGATAATGATCTTTCAAATAGTATTAGTAGTTATTTAAAGTACAATCAGACCCATGTATCTGTGTGGGTCGGTTCCCAGACTTACCATGGATACCACAAACTGCAGATAACAGTGAATGCTATTAAAATAAAGGATTTCCAGTAAAAACATACCACAGAGTTGCATTAGAGGACCTAGAAGAATAGAATAGAATCTTTATTATGGTCATAGGCCAGCACAGGGGAGGACCTAGAAGATGCCTAGAGAGGATGCCTCTCTAGGCATTTTCCAATGTGACTCTATGGTATGTGTCCCTATTTTGTGACCAGTGGATAACTGAAACCACAGATATTGGTTCCATGGATCTGGGGTTTTACTGTATTTATGTTATACCACCCTTCAGCCAAAAAAGCTCCCAGGGTGACTTACAAATAATTAATCTGATAGTTCCCTGTCCTCAAGCTTGGTATTTAAATAAGACATGAAACATAAGGAAAAGGGAATGGCAGTAGGGTAAGGGATTACATCCAACAGATACTGCCTGTTCTTTCATCCGCTGCTGGGGCTGAGGCACAATGGATCTGTGGGACATAAGCTGTATTGGGCTTTTATAGGCCATAGCCAGCAGTTTGAATTGTGCCCAGAGACAAACAGGTGATCAGTGAAGCTGTTTCAATGGGGGAATTCTGTGTTCCCTGTAACTGGCTGCAATGTTTTGGTTGTTGTTGTGTGCTTTCAAGTCATTTCCAATTTTTAGCGACCCTAAGGGGAAACCTATCATAGGGTTTTATTGGTAGGCTTTGTTCCAAACACGCTTGCCCTTGCCTTCCTTGTGGGCTGAGAGAGTGAGAGTTGCCCACAATCACCCAGTGGGTTTCCATGGCTGAGTGGGGATTCGAACCCTGGTCTCCCAGAGTCCTACACTCAAACCACTACACACTGACAAAAAAATTCTGAACAGTTTCCAGAGACAGTCCTATATACAGTCTTCTTGCATCACAGAAGTCCAAACAGGTTGTAATCAAGGCATGTGTCATTGTAGCCAGATCTAACATCTTCCACTACCATCCAAAATATAAAAATGTAGTACAGTAATATATTGGGAGTAAAAAGTGGAAGGAGAGAGAACACCATCCACTCTTTAGCAACCTGTTTCATTTCTGAGCTATTAGAAAGGAGAGGCTTCCCCCAGCCTGGCTTCACTGCTTCTCTCTCAGGCCAATCTGATTCCTATAGGAGTGTGTGTGGCAGAGATGGGCAACTGGTCTATGGGCCAATTTTATCCCCCTAGGACTCTCGGGGGGCCTCCATGTGTCACCAAAACATGAGGGGAAATCCCATTAGTGGCCAGTAGTCCATTTCTGGTTCTCAAACATTGATTTTTAAAATGTTAAACTGTAGTTTTAAAATGTAGGGAGGCCTTTGAATGTATTTTAAAGGTGAATTGCTGCTTGTGGAGACTTCCAGGAGAAGCAATTCACCTTTTTTTGTGTGTGTGTCCAGAAAAAGGGGAGTCCAGGAGTCTAGAAGTGCCGAAGGCCACAAAAACTTCCATGGAGTTGGCGCATGCTGCCTCCGGACTGCACTTTTCACAGTGCCTCTGTGGTGCATCTGCACCAGCACTGTTGTATGTATTGCCTGGAGGTGCCTCACCAATGTAGTTCCATTGGTGTTTCACTACATTGATGCTACACCACAACTTGTAACCCCCTTTCCTGGCTTTCCTCTGTGGAGCTCATTGCAGTGTTTTGTCCTTACAACAATATTGTGAGATTAGGTTGTACAAAAGTGATTTGCCCAGGACAATCCAATAAGCTTCACAGCTGAAGTAGGATTTACCCCAAGGTTGTTTCTCACATCAAAACCAGCACACTGACCACATTTCAGTGGCATGTGCTTCTCAAGGATGCTTTTGTACAGCTGTTTGGAAGCCTCTCTTGCATTTCCTGTATCTGTAGTTTAATTGGGAGGCTAACATTAACCAGAACGAACAAACTTCTTTTAATGGCTCTGTTTCACTGACTGATTTAAATTGGCAGCATTCACACATGTTCACATAAATCTCTCAGAGTGGAACTTGTGAATGAGGGCCTTTGCAATGCACAGCAATCCAGATTCCAAAGGCCTGAAAAGCAGTTTTCTTGCTCCTCTTGGTGGCAGAGCAGCCACATTGCAGTGTATCCAGTGCAACAACCCATCACCACATCTTCTGTTCTCCCACATTTATCACACTGTGAGTCATAAGGCCTTTCAACTGCTGGAATTAGGTTTCTAAGCAAGACCATAAATCATTTTATAAAAAAATATCTCTACTATCCTAATTCATGATTTTTGGCATTTCAGTAATCACATTGTGTGAATTTCTGGTGGCTTAATAATGAAGCAACAAGTTACCAGCATCCAACTGGGAATTCAAAACAGACAGGACAGAAATTTAATTTGTTCAGGACTGTCCTTTGCAAAATCATAGTCCTTGGGAATTTTTGGAAGCTGTAGTTCAAAAAAGTAAGTTTTACCAGCTCTGAGTAAGAGAAAAAGAATAGTTTAAAATGTGGGCTTTTGAGACGCAGACTGATACTTTAATTGTTCAGGTCTCCAAAAATTACACGATACTTCATTAGGTCAAGCTGAATGTTCATGTTCTGTAATCCTTCCTCTTCCTGTGTCTCATTCTAGCTCCCCTCAGCCTCTGGCTGTAACTTTCCCCACTAATTACATGCCTTCCTCAGGCCTCTCCTTGCAAATAGTACAACTCTAAGAGCCATAAATCTGCCTATCTTTCAGCCCCAGTCCCAGTGTTCTGTATGGCAGTGGCTATTTCCAGCATGTTCCAGGAATGCCAAGCAAGGATGCACACTATGTGCTGCTTAGGTGAAAACCTATCTCATCCTGGTTCAGATCTGCCCTCTTGTCACCCACACACGCCTGCCTGCATGCTTTCTTTTTGCACGCAGCCACAGTGCTGGCCTTGGTTCTGGGGTATGTAGGGAGGGAAGCACTGAATTACTAGGGAAAAGAACTTGGCTTAGTTCTGATCTGAGATGTACTATATACCAGACTATATCACTTCAAAGTTCAGACAGGGCTATCGCATGTTATACATTAATTATTTAATTGATTGATTAACTATATTTATATCCTATCTTTCCTGCAGTGAGTTCAAGGTAGCATACACATTGCTCCTGATCCTCACTTCCTGCTCACAACAACCCTGTCACAGGCTGAGTGGCACAAGGTCACCCATGAGTTTCATGGCTCAGTAGCAGAGTATTAGAACCTGGGTTTTTCTTTTTTTTATAAGTATTTTTATTAAGAATTTCCAAATACATTAAAAAGAAAGAAAAATATACAGATATCCAAAAGAGAAAGTGAAAGAAGAAAGAAGAAAAAACAGAGCCAAAAGACAGAAAATAAAAATTACAATGACTTCCAACTTTCTTTATGGTGGTTATAAATCTTAATATATAAAATCTTGCTTCTCTAATTAAAAAGGTTACTTCATGCACTTCTGTTAATCCAAACCTACTAATTATCAAAACCCACAGTTATATTATTCTCTTTTTTCTGCAAAAAGACAATCAGGGGTTCCCAATTGTTCAAAAATGTCACTAGTGATTTTTCTCTAATCAAACCAGTTAATTTACTCATTTCAGCTAAGTCATTTAATTTTTAACAGCCAGTCATCTTTTGTTGGTATTGTTGTACTCTTCCATTTTTTAGCATTATAACAATCTTGCTGCCCTGGCCATATATAGTAATAATCTTCCATGTTTCTTTTCCATTTGCTCATCCATCAGCCCTAATAAAAACAGTTTAGGTTTTAAATGAATATTAACCTTCAAAATATTCTATATTAAAATATGTATTTGAATCCAAAACTTTTTAGCTTTCTCACATATCCATCACATATGATAGAATGACCTAACATGACGCTCACACTTCTAACATACGTTTGAAACATCTTTATGCCTTCTAGTCAACTTTGCTGGGGGTTTTATAGATTTTCCTTGAGTTTTTTCTGGGCTATGAGGCTGTGTTCTGGAATAGTTTCTTTCTGACGTTTTGCTTGCAGCTGTGGCTGGCATCTTCACATCTTTCTCTGAAGATGCCAGCCACAGATGCAGGCGAAACATCAGAAAGAAACTACCGTATTCCAGAACACGGCCTCACATCCCAGAAAAAAACCAAGGTAAATCTATGGATGCTGGTCGTGAAAGCCTTAGACTTCACTTTGCTGGGGTTGTATACCATTGGTACATAATTTTATAAAAAATCTCCTTAAGATCATAACAGAAAGTAAATTTCAACCCCTTTGACCACACCTTTTCCATTGTTCCATATGTATGTTGTGTCCCAAATACTGAGCTCATTTTATCATACAATCCTCAACCTGTTCCTCTTCCATATCGAATGTTAACGGAAACTTATACATTTTACCAACCATTATTCATCACCAGTACACAATTGTAACTCAAAGTCTGATTTGTTTTGTTCAAAATGGTAAGACTTTTTGTCCATCTTAAATTTTTCAACTGTTTGTCGGTAAGAGAACCATTGAAAGCTATGACCCTCTGACAATAGTCTCTCATTTGATTTAATTCTATATTACTCCTGATCCACCTGCAAGAGATCTTGATAATTACCCATCTTTCTTTTGCTGTTGTTTCCTTTCTATAAAAAGCTTCTTGTGTTGAGATCCATAAAGGCATCTTAGGGCACAAACTTAGTTTGTGTCTGTTCCATTTCTTAGCAAGGCACATCTCATGAAATGATTGTTAAATCAATGTTCACTTTAGCTTTATCATACCATAAATATCCATGCCACCCAAACCTCAGGTCATGCCCTTCTAATTCCAATAGCTTCTTGTTCTTCTTCATGGTCACTGTGAATCCACACAAGTGGGTTATCTGCTTCAGAGACTAGGGCATGGAGCAATGGATTCAAACTACAGGAAGAGAGATTCTACCTAAATATTAGGAAGACTTCCTGATGGTATGAGGTGTTCAACAGCAGAACATGCTGCCTTGTAGTGCGAGGTTTTTAAACTGAAGTTTTTCTGAGGTTTTTTAACAGAGACTGGATGGCCATCTGTCGGGAGTGCTTTGATTGTGTATTCCTCCATGGCAGAGGGTTGGACTAGGTGGCCTTGTGATCTCTTTATGAATTATTTCCAACATGAAATAAAAAACTGAATTCCCAACAACTGTACAGCACAACAACTTGATGCTGTGCAATGAGTCTGAGGACAAGGTATAATGTATCCACCGCTGTAACAATATAACAGTGTTTTATAATAAGCAACCAAAACTCCTTGGCTACACAGTTGAGGTGGCTTTGAGCAAGTTGTTCAACTCTTGTTTCCAACTCACAAGCCTGTGTTTTTCAACAGCTTTTCTATTTTTTTTTATATTAGAGAAAATTTGGCTTAGTAGTGAAAAATGGAACAGTAGTACAAACTCTATAGGCATGGGTGGTTTTTAGTACCAGTCTTCTGTGTGTCCCCAAGACACATGGTTTCTGCATGTGCAGTGATGTATTAACTATATGAATCTGTTGTTGCTGAGCACACTAATGCTGTAGGTTTTGCAATGGGCACCATTTTAAATGTTTTAATTAGTGCTAAAATTAAAGTATTATTGAAATAGCACTTTACCTTTATACTGCTATAATGCTTCTTTTAAAAACAATTCACCTTCATAAACAATTAAGCAAAGTGCTGCTATTTTTTTAAATTAGACATTTCCAATCTATACTTCCATTCAAAATCAAGCATGAAATACTTTGTTTTTGGTCTTTCATGAAGTATCATACCTGAATGCATAAATGCTTTAGTACTAGCCATCCACCCCCCCCCCCACACAAAATTAAATTCTTGGATAGTTCTAAAATGGTTGTTCAGAGGAACTGGATCTTTCCCAAAGCAGTTATATTCCATGCATGGAATATAACATGATGTACAAAAGGAAAAAAGGGCAGTACCCCCAATTATGCAGAAAATCAGTTGCAATTCCATGTGTTCTTGAACAGCAGAAGAGCAACAATGAATATTGCTAAGAGCAGGTGAAGTCAGAGGAGAACCTTTTAGTCCTGATGCAGAAACCAGCCTCCTTTTTAAGGACTTTACCTCTATCTATCTCCAAGTGTTTTTAGCAGTGATTCTTAAACTACAGTCATCCCTTCACATTCGCGGGGGTTAGGGGCAGACAACCCCTGCGAATGTGAAAAAAACGTGAAGAAGAAATGAGCCTGTCAGCGAGCGGTTTTCCACCCCAGTCCCTTCCCAAGGCAGCGAGGAGCTTCCTGAGAAGCCCCTCCCTGCTTTGGGAAGGGAGTGGGGTGTGAGCAGCAGGGGGGGGGGCGCAGGCAGCTTTCCGCGAATGATCAAAACCGCAAATGTGAGTCGCAAATGTGGAGGGGCAACTGTATTGTCCAAAAACAAATGCAGTGCACACATTGGTTGCAAGACCATGACAGAAATAATAGCAAGAATTAGTGACAGTCCTTTCTACAGTTAATACTAAATTAGATTTCTTCTGTTGTTGTTGTTGTTGTGTGCCTTCAAGTCATTTCTGACTTATGACTTATCACAGAGTTTTCATGGCAGATTTTGTTCAGAGGGGGGTTGCCATTCTCTTCCTCTGAGGCTGAGAGTGTGACTTGCCCAAGGTCACCCAATAGGTTTCCATGGCCAAGCGGGAATTTGAACCCTAATCTCCCAGTGTTTAGTCCAATGATCAAACCACTATGCCACACTGGGTCTTACTTCTGTACTTTTCTACAAATGCTATTCATCTAACATATTTTTACCCTAAACTTTAGCCAAAACAGCTCCAAGGGCAACTTAGAAATATCAACGATAAGACATTCTGTACCCTTAGGCTGAAAGACATGACACAGAAGGGATAGAGTAGTGGAAAGAAAAAAACGAACACCAGTTCTGACCAGTGGGGAGGGAAGTGATTCTGGAGGCCTAATGGAACAGCTGTTGCTAGGTGACGATTCTTTTTTTAAAAAGAATTTTTAAACCTTATAATCTTATTTTAATTGTATAATTTGATTGCTTATTATTGATTTTTCTTTTGGCTATAACCTGTATTTAGTTGCCTAATAATAAAACTGATTGATTGGAGGCAGGGCCAAAGGCAGCTGGTTCAGCAAAGATGATGAAATGACCCTGCGTCTTTTCTTTGTCTCTGCTCCCTAACCTGATAGTGTGGATGCTTGCCAGTCTCCATGTGCAAAAAGAAAAAAAAAAGCAGGGGAGACACAAATATGATATCAGAATATTTGACATTCAATACAGGTATGAAAACACTTCAGCTTTCCAAAATACTCTGTTATTGGTCTCCAGGAAAAATGGGATTTCAAAGGAAAAATCCAGCATGAAGCTGATCTCTCTCTCGGGTTTTTCTTCGCAAACGAAGATTCAGGAAGGACTCATCCTGCGCTTTCTGCAAGTGCACTGATGACTAAAAAGGCCAATCCGAGATAAACAAGTCCAGTTGCAGAAAGCACAGCAGAAGGTCTCCTTGGATGACATTTCCGGGTTGTGATTCTTTCTGCGTTGTCGTTTCTCTTCAAGACTTGTTTGGCATGAATTCTCAAATAAGGCTGCAGCATTGTGGATAGTGCGTCTCCATGCCTCCCGATGTGAGGCCAGGGTGGACCATTGTTGGTGATCAATTTGGCTGAGCCTGAGATGTTGTTTCAGGGAGTCCTTGTATCACTTTTTTGGAGCGCCCCTCTTACACTGACCCGTGGCAAGTTCACCATAGAGTACTATTTTTGGGAGGTGATGGTTCTCCATCCTAGAAACGTGCCCTGCCCAGTGCAGCTGTGTTCTCAATATCATGGCCTCAATGCTGGTGATCCCTGCTTGCTCAAGGACAGCAACATTTGTCACATAGTCAGTCCAGTGTATATTTAGGATTGTGCATATACAGCACTGATTAAAGCGTTCAAGGAGATGTAGGTGGTGGCGATAGGTGACCCGTGTTTCAGATCCATAAAGGAGAATAGACAGTACAATGGCTCTATACACACTGATTTTTGTGCTTTGCCTCAGGTGTTTATTACTCCAGACTCTTTTGTAAAGCCTTCCAAATGCGCTATATGCCTTTGCTAATCTGTGATCGATCTCTGATTAACCTGATCAAGATGTGCAAGCTTATCATCTGTGACTTGAATTATATTTATGGGTTTTTTTTTTTGTGACATGGCAGATAATGAATGTATCAGTGTCCTGTTTCGTATTTATTTGTGCATTTTTGTAAGTTGTCACTACAAATATGTCGTGTATATCTAAGCTTTAACATAACAATCACTGCCTGTATTTCTACATTCCATTCTCTCTCCGCCCCCATTTTTTTCCCCTCCTAAATGTACACATCTGCATGTATGTTATCTGCATATCTGTATCTGCCAACTCAGAATAAGACTCCAGGCATCTGATTGTGTGAGCTCTGGTCCACAAAAACTTATGCTTTGCTAGTTTTTTGTGGTACTGTCTATTCTCCTTTATGGATCTGAAACATGGGTCACCTATCGCCACCACTTACGACTCCTTGAACGCTTTCATCAGCGCTGTATACATGCAATCCTAAATATACACTGGACTGACTTATGTGACGAATGTTGTTGTCCTTGAGCAAGCAGGGATCACCAGCATTGAGGCCATGATATTGAGAACACAGCTGCACTGGGCAGGGCACATTTCTAGGATGGAAGACCATCGCCTCCCAAAAATAGCACTCTACGGTGAACTTGCCACGGGACAGTGTAAGAGGGGCACTCCAAAAAAACGATACAAGGACTCCCTGAAAAAACATTTCAGGCTCAGCCAAATTGATCACCAACAATGGTCCACCCTGGCCTCACATCGGGAGGCATGGAGATGCACTATCCACAATGCTGCAGCCTTATTTGAGAACTCACGCCGAACAAGTCTTGAAGAGAAATGACAACGCAGAAAGAATCACAACTCAGAAACATCACCCAAGGAAACCTTCTGCTGTGCTTTCTGCAACTGGACTTGTTTATCTCGGATTGGCCTTTTCAGTCATCAGCACGCTTGCAGAAAGCGCAGGATGAGTCCTTCCTGAATCTTTGTTTGCGAAGAAAAGCCAGAGGGAGAGAGAGAGAGAGAGAGAGAGAGAGAGAGAGAGAGAGAGAGGCATTGTACAAACTCTTTGTTGGCTTTGATATGATGAAGCATTGCCAGATAGTGTGACAGGTGATGCTTTATCCAGACATGCTCTGCTTCATTAGCATTTGTCTGGTCAGAAATGTTGTTTTTCAAGCCCTGTTGAAACAGTTCTTGATGATAACACCCTACTTTCCTTTGTTTTTGATTTGGGTGAGTGACATAGCAAGGTATATACATAAGGGGGCACACCAAGGCATTCAGTATTTCTATATGCACATGCCACAAATGTGTTTTAGAGCCACTCCCAGCCACAATAGTAATGGGAAAGGGGGTGGTTGGTGGTTGGGAGACCCTTTTGCAGCGGGGGAGGGGGGATTTTCACTTTGCTTATCCATGTGGCTTTTTGTACCCATTTTCCTTATTCTCTCCAAAAGCTTGGCAACTATACAATCCAATTATAATCTCACCAGATCAGATTTAACAACCTAGTGCAAGACACTAGCCATGAATTGCAGCTGCTAGGGGTTTGTAAAGATGTCTTTTGCTTTCTGGAAAAGCAAAAATGAAAATAAGAAAACCTGTGGAATGGTGTGGTTGCAACACAGTTTGGCTTCATAGGGTATATGTGTGTGGGCCTCCTTTCCAGATAATATATACTGAGAGAAGGGAGCCAAATAATGTTCCCAAAATGCTTATTATGGAAAAGGGGGGGATTAGATCAACTTTCCTGAATAACACCACCAATAAGCAGGAAAGTGGCAATGAGATTTACATGTAACACATTCTACACTGCACTAAAATAACAGGAATACCTGAGAGAAGAGCAATTATATTGTTGCCAACATCAAAGAGTGTGTTTGAGTGCTTGGAAAATGTGGTATATCCTGGTGGCAGATACTGGTATATGGAACCATGTACAATAAATAGAAAACAAATGTGCAATGTGCGTTTATTCAAATAATCCCATGAAAACGCCCTCAAAGATATTTTGAGACTGTATTTGCTGAAGAGGAGACTATCCTAGGCTTCCTCTAATCCAGAAGAGCCCCCAAGCCACCATTTAAATTTTTCTATATTATGTGGGGTGCCCTGGAGGATTTGGGGAAATTTTAAATGGAGGTGGCTCCCCAATCCAGCCATCTACTCCAGGAAATCCAGGTCTGGCATTGACAGTAGAGCCTGCTGGGGTCCCAGCAGTTGCTCAGAAGACGCCAAGGACTGAAACCAGCCCTGTCTGGTAATGGGGAAAGTTCATTCTTCTTTAATCATGGACTGACTGATATGTTAGGACTCAATGTGAAGTCGAAGGCTTTCACGGCTGGCATCCATAGATTTTCCTTGGGTTTTTTCCTGGGCTATGAGGCCGTGTTCTGGAATACTTTCTTTCTGACGTTTCGCCTGCATCTGTGGCTGGCATCCTCAGAGAATGGCATCCTCAGAGAATGGTTGTGTAGGTGTGTGTGTGGAGTTTATATGCTGTGAACCCCTGTTGGGGAGGATATGTAAATTTGTGTAATTGAATGGTTAGTTTCTGGGTATAGAAATGCAAGGCTCATTAGTGTCTGTTTGGCTAATGGTTGGTTGATGGGCCATTATCTGCTGGGAATCCCCTTGTCCCTGGGTGGAATTCTTTTGTAAGTACTTTTTTTTTTTGTAAATTTTGTACACAAATTTACATATCCTCCCCAACAGGGGTTCACAGCATATAAACTCCACACACACACCTACACAACCATTCTCTGAGGATGCCAGCCACAGATGCAGGCGAAACATCAGAAAGAAACTATTCCAGAACACAGCCTCACAGACCAGAAAAAAACCAAGGAAAATCTATGTTAGGACTCACCTTACCTCTTTCACACTCAGTGTAGAACTAATATGCCATATTTGAAATGTTGGCAGTCATTCAGATCAAAGCCTGGTAAAAGGAAGAACTTGGAAACCCTGTTTTGTGGCACTATACAAGCTCTCTGTTCATTTTGGTATGGTGGCAACATTGGCACCAATTGGTCTTCTATGTATTTCCAGTTTTTGTCACTACTACAAAGAACATACAGGCCCAATTGGTGCCAATGTTGCCATAATTCTGGCACCAAATCAAAATGTGGCTGTTCACTGAAGGCCTAATTTTACACAGACCCTCAAATGTACATGGTTTTAAATAATTTCAAACTATTTTAAACAGTCTTAATCTATCTTTAACTGAGGTTTCTTAGCTGGATATTAACTGCTGCAGCCCCTAAGGAATGGCAGAGATTTAAGGTCCTCACAGTTTTAACCTTGTGTCTTTCAGGATGAAGTGAAGCTGCCAACAAAGCTGAGCATTAGCAAGTCTTTGAAAGAGATGGAGAAAGAAGCAGAAGGTGAAGAGGTGCCAGCAGGCGAAGAGCACCCAGATGAGGAACATATTGAACTCTCCTCAGATGAAGAGGTAGAGGTAGAGGAGATTATTGAGGAATCACGGGCAGAACGCATAAAGAGGAGTGGCATGAAGAGGGTGGATGACTTCAAAAAGGCCTTCTCCAAAGAGAAGATGGAGAAGACCAAGCTGAAGACTAGAGAGAACCTGGAGAAGACCAAAGTGAAGACCAGAGAGAACCTGGAGAAGACCAAGCAGAATCTGGAGAAGACCCGACACAACCTAGAGAAGAGGATGAACAAGCTGGGCACCAAGATTGTTACTACTGAACGCAGGGAGAAGATGAAGACTTCTCGGGATAAGTTGAAGAAGTCCTTCACCCCAGACCATGTGGTCTATGCACGCTCCAAGACGGCTGTCTACAAAGTACCACCTTTCACTTTCCATGTCAAGAAGATCCGGGAAGGGGAGGTAGAAGTAAAGGCCACTGAGATGGTGGAAGTTGGTGGGGATGAGACAGAGAATGCCGATCTACTGAGGGGTGAGAGCCCTGAGATGAGCACGCTCCTGCAGATCACGGAAGAGTCAGACACCGTGCTGGCAGACAAGAGTGACAGTGAGTGAGGCAGGCAGCAGCAGAAGAAGAATGTCAAGAGCTGAACATGTAACCTTTCACATTTCCTCTTTTTGGCCTCACACGGGCGCATGCACACACACACACACACACACAAAATATCTATCTATAAATCTTACAGCCCCCCCACCCCCAATGTAGTGCCAAAGCACATTTTTGTATATTTCTGTTTCTTCATACTGAACATGGGACTTCATAGCAATCTATCAATCACCATTCCTGCTACTGAGCGCTTGCTTTACCAGCCTGCTATGGCAAATCCCCACCCCATTGTAAAGTCGAAACATGGCCTCACAGCCTGAAAAAAACCCACCCCATTCCTCACCCGAGGGTGCTATCAACAAGGCAATCCAAAGAGCATGCTGCCTCTTACCTGTTTCTCCTTGGTGTCAAGAATGCTTCCTGGGGACCAGAAAGCAGATTGGACAGATAGAAGGAAGAGCAAAGACAAACAAAGGGGGAAGGGTTTGGCTCAGTCACATTGCTGAAATGAAGGGTGGGCAGGGACAGAATTGGGAAATAGTGGGAAGAGGATGTGATGTCATGTGATGCTGTAAGAGAGGGTGTTGGTGCAGCCCCCCCCCCCGATTTTCCAGATCATTTGGATACAATCATGCTTGGTGAGCTTAATGCACACAAAAGACCAAGAGCTGCCACTCTGTACTGGGAGGGAAAGGAGAAGAGATATCTAAGTAGAGTGTCCTCAAAACCATATGTGCTCTTACCACACCTCTTTGTGAGCCTCCTTGTAACATGATCCTCCTGGCCTCAGTGTGCATTGCTCACAGGGAGAGTGGAAGGGGGTACAGAGGACTGTTGTGCAAGTGGATCAAGCTGAGAAAGCTTGGGAGGTGTCACAGAGACAGAGTGGGCTATGATAGCATTTGACTACAAGTAATAAAATTTTATCAAGGAGGAACAAAGGAGAAAACTCTTGTCCAATCCATCTGCAGTCTTGACACTTGTCTAGGCTGGATCCTGAGCATTAAAGCACTGTTGTGTGCAGTAATGCCTAGGGTCTGGGTGATCCTCTGTGTTCCTGTTTGCCTGCTATAATGACTTGGAATAGCCAAATAATGTTGTGCTCTCTAGTAGGGTAGAACTTGGACCTTTTTATCTGTGTTTGCGAAACATGCTGTTTAGGGAGGGAAGAAGGAGCTGAAGGGGCTATGGGGTAAACAGGGCTGGTTTAAGGGCTCTGCAGCACCTGCAGCTGCAGGGGACCCTGTCATTGTGGGGGCCCCCATTGTAACCCTTCTCCTGCAAAAACATTGTTAGTAATAATCTGAATATCCTGTACTGTGAACAGGTTAGGTTAGATTGACCTGAGATAAACATATAGGCCCCCCAAAATAAAGTGTTGCAAGAGGGCCCAAAATTCCTTAAACCAGTCCTGGGGGTAAAAGTTCACAGAGAAATACAGTTTCATTATGGAGAAACATCAGTGCATTCTAAACAACCGCCTGCCTCACCTCCATATGCAGCTGCCTTTTTTTATTTGCAATTCTTGGGTTAATACCGGTGTAAATTTTTCCAAGCATACCAAAGAGTCCTCCTTTCCTAGCGTTGGTTGCACGCACATGTCCTAACAGAACATCCCCCTCCTTTAGAATTTAGAAAAATTATTTTTATGGACTAAAATTCTAAGAATCTCCCAGTCATCATGACCACTGGGCATTGTAATCTAAAATAGATTTCCTAGGCCTGCCCTCTTCCCACCTTCATCTGCTGGGATTCCTTTAAGCTCCCCTAGCAGTGAATTCTGTCATACTGTCTCAGCCATTCCATGCTTTGCACTTCCTCTACCGCAGCCTGTACCAAAGTCACCTGTTCTAGCAGTTGGGTGTGGCTGAGCTACCCAAAATCCAGCAAGGAGATGTGTGTCTGTGTGTGCATGTATAGGAGTGCTCTTACTTGACCAAGAAGTGTGCAAGTAAATGGGAGGCAAGGGGCTGTCCCTACCACACTACACTTTTCCTGCAAGCCTTTCTATTCTCGTTATAGATCTTATGTTATGGAAAAACAAAGAGATCCCAGTGAACCAGCTATACTAGGCCATGTGGGGAGAGTGGGTGTGCCCCACTTTGGGCACAAGTTTGGGGGTGGGGAATGTGCCAAGCAGCTGCATTGTTTCTTTTATAAGACTGCGTCCTGGTGAGCAGCATGACTAATAAACTTTCTTTTCTAAAAGAACAGGCGTGTAGCGTTTTGAGGAGAAGCATGATGAAGGCCAGTTTGTCAGATGCAGCTCAGAAACATGTGGGGCCAATCCATCACCTTCTGCTACCTGAGGTAGATAAGCGATTGGTGCTCAAGCCCACTCAAGTCAAAGTGCAGAGTATCCAGAGCCAACCAAATTATTTTGGCCCATGAGGAAAAAATTCTGACAGGCAACATGTCCCATCACTGATAGAAAAAATTAAATAAAATGCCATAATAGTAAGGTAATAAAATAATGGTTTCCTGCCCTTTTATGACACCTCAGACGTGCTACCTGAGATGGTTGCCTTCACTGTCCCTAATGGTAGGTCCAGCTGTATGCATAGTGGGTTGATGTAGAAGTAACCGTCAGCTTGTCTGCTCACTTGGTCACCTGTTTTTTCCTTCTTTTCTTGGCCCAGCAGTGGGGATCAAGCCCAGCAAACCAAACCCTCCCAATATTATCACCTAGAGAGAGAACACAAGCAATAGGAAGAAGTAGGTGGCTCCACACAGTGGGAGCAAGGATGGCAAATGTTTATTCCCACCCACTCATGCACACTCCTGCTTGTGTACTCTCTCTAGACAGAATAACAGAAAAGCTTAGGCCCAGAGCAAGCAAGCACACAAAGCTGGCAATTTTTACTGTGCCCACTAGCTCAGTCTCTTTCACTGGACTGAATGGTGAGGAAGACTGGATTCACTGAGCCCAGTTCCCGTCACTACCACACCACACACAGGGACGGTACAGGTGAGCAAGAAAGAGAGAAACAGGGGCCTGGTCCTTTGAATCCATTGCTGTAAGGCTGAGGAAGAGGGAGATGACTAGGTGATCAGAGGTGAGTAAGGAGGAGTCTCTATGGGTAGAGAGATCCCACAGGGGTTTCTGTTCCTTTGTAGCCTCTGCTGCAAGCCAGAAAATGTACAAAAGGTGTTGTTTACTTGTTTGATGGCATCTCCAATAACAGCTGCTGATCAGTGTCTTTTCCTTTGAAATTAAATTACTGCTAAGCATGGCTGTTAAAAAGTATACTTTGGTCCTCAATCAGTCAGACTACGGTAGGAGGAAACACCATGAGGAGTACTCCCACAACCATTTAGTCAAGCTCAAAAAGTGTGTCTCTCATTTGCTCCTCGAGGTGGCAGTAGCTCCCTGCTTTACAGGTTGGAGCATTAAAAAAATGAAAGGGGGGGCAGGGAAGAGAGGGACAGTAATGGGTTTGGATCATTGCTGTAGTTTATCCTGGCCTGTAACTATTTTTCCTGGTGGGCCACATTGTGACAGAACAGGGAAATGATGGGCCAGCACCTTATCCTATACCCTACAGTAGACCAGCTACTAGTGTTATTGTCATAGATACAACTTTTTCACATTTCCCTTTGATTAAAAGGTTGCCAACTGAAAGGAGTATGTGGCACCTCTTATGAGGCTCAAACTTACTCAAAGACATTCATTGTCGTACATTCAGTCATTCTAGTGGCAAGTTCGGGTAGTGAGTGCCAACCCAAATTGGAGTCCACTGAGGATCAAAACAATGAAGACACAACATGTTCAGGACTTACTGAGTGAGAGCAGGAAAAGAAACATGGAAGAGTTGGGGAAGGAATGGAACGGACACCCTACAGGAAGACGTGGCTGAGTAGTGACTAGCAAAATTTATACTATTATACCAGTTACAAACAATATAATAGCCACCTACAAAAACAGATGAAAATGAAAAAGCAGTGGGAACAGGTACAGGAACAGAAACTCTCATGATAAGCATGGACCTACAAGCTATGAAACAATCAAAATTTCCAAAACTATTTGAATGAATGTTTTTTGCTTGATGCCTAAAGCCATCTGCTAGGATAAATTCATATGTGAGAAGGCAGTTGCAGTGTAAAGATAGATAACTGAATACTAAAAGTTAGGATTGTCCATGCCATCATATTTCCAATTTCTGTGGATGGTTATGAACACTGGACAACGAAGAAAGCTGATAGGAAGAAAATCAATTCATTTGAAACGTGATGCTGGAGAATAGATCTACAGATTCCATGAACTGCTAAAAACACAAATAAATGGGTCCTAGAGAAAATCAAGCCTGAAGTCTCCCTAGAAGCCAAGATGACTAAACTGAGACTGTTGTATTTTGGCCCTATCATGAAAAGACAAGGACTCACAAGAAAAGACAAATAATGCTTGGTAAAGTACAAGGCAGTAGGAAAAGAGGAAGACCACATTCCGTATGGATAGACTCAATCAAGGAAACCACAGCCCTGAGGCTCCAAGACCTGAGCAGGATGGTTGATGATAGGGCAACTTGGAGGTCTCTCATTCATGGGGTTGCTAGTGTCCTGCACTAGGTCAACTTGATAGCAGTTAACAACAACAACAAGTTGTTGCATTATTGTTGATCAAGCATGTTTAGAAAAGGATTGAGGAATTATTTTTTTTCTGGCAAAGGCACATTGCTTGAATAGAGATGTTCAGAATTTTTGCACTGAGAAATTCCATCAGAAAAACTGCCAACCACCAGATTTTTCACCCCTTTGTGAGAACAATTTCCCTCCCCTAGAAAATATGTTAAGGTATGGTTTTGGGGGGTTTGTTTGTTTGTTTGCACAAAAACATTTCCCCCCAAAATTACAGTTTTAGTGCTAAAATGATGTAAAAATAATGGGAAAATTTCACCAAAAAGTCAGAGAATAATTGTAAAAAGGACAGAGAGTCTTGTAACCTTGCCCAGCAGGAAGAAAATTTGTTGCATTTTTGTTTCTAAGAATGAAATAAGCAGAGATTGACATCATATGCCCAGGCAATTTGTCTACCACTTGCTGGCAATGGGTGGAAGCCCATGATGGTGGAGCCACAGGGGTATAGGTATGGGGTGGGGCAAAATTCCCCTCAGTCCTCAAATTTCTAAAATTGCAGAAACAAAGTTTCAGTTAAGCAATTAGAAATACAATTTAGGCATCCAAAGGAAAGAAGCAAGGGAATGCGAACACAGCGAATACAAGAGTTCTAGGTGTCAACAGTTTGCAGTGTCTCTGCAATGCTAAAAATTTGGTCACTGAAAGAAAATTTCATGGGAAAGGCAAAACTTTTATGGGGGGAAATACCCTCATCTCCCCCATCCTCACATAACCATTTTCATTTCTGACACCCCTTCATTCTCTCACTTGTACTTTTCCTCCCTCCCCTTCCAGTGTCATCAGCATTATAGTTTCCTTATCAATTGAAAGACTGATTTGGAAACAATGATTCTACAAGAACGTCTTCTGCAGTCTCCTCCTAACCCATTCTGTCACTTTGTGCAGAAAATATGGGATTTTAAGACCAGATATAATAGTTCACAAGACATGAATGTCTTCAATACATGGTTAACAACTGCCTCCTTAAAGCAAGGATGAAGTGGGGTTTTTTATTACTGTCCCTTTGTAAAAAAGAGAATGTAACACTAGTTGTCACTGTCAAATGACACTATTTTATCAGCCAATCTGAGCAAGGAACAAGGATACAAGAGATGGAGGGGATTAAGGCATTGAAGGTAGAAGATAGGAAGCTGCCTTTTGCCAAGTCACAACAATGGTCCATCTAGTTTACAATAATTTACACCTGTGTCCCTCTCTATGTTGCTGGATTGCAACTTCCAGCAGCCCTAGCTAGCATAGGCAATTGTGAAGTTTCATGGGAGTTATAGTCCAGTAACAGTCGGATGGCCACAAGATATCCACTGGCAGTGGATTTCCACCTGGGGGCAATCAACCTCAAACCTACCTTATGAGGCCAGTTAACCTCATAGGGTTGTTGTGGGAATTAAGTTGGGAATGAGGGAATCTTGATCAGGAAATTTTATTTTGGAACTCCTACTGTTTTGCCTCATTGTGTGTTAAATTCTGGCTCAAATCAGCTGCCTGAAGTACAACCACAAATTCTCCCACTCACTTAAAGCACTCAGTTTCTCAGGAAATCACCCAGTGACTAATTTCCTGCTGCATCCAGTTATCAACAGATTCTTAGGAAAGGAGTTATGTATTCCTCAACTGCGAATGCAATTTTTAGACTTCTGTAAAAGACTAGTATTCCAAAGATGGCCCTTCCCATTCCTTTCAGTGTCCCCAAAGACTTAGAATATGGATTATGATACATAAGGGATAAGAACTTTTCTTTGGAATTTCCACAGTGAGTTAAGTCCTAAGCTTGGACACACATTCGCAAGTACATTTGGCCTCAAAAACACCTCCAGAGATTAGCTCTTGGGAAAGTTCTTTGATGGAGTACAACTCCCAGCATACCCCAGCCAGTGTGACCTCACTGGTTATGGGGATTCTGGGAGTTGTAGTCCATAAATGAACTTTTTAAAGCTTTGTCATCGCTGCCCATTTTTATACATAAATCTGGACACTGCTGAGCCTATTTTGCTTTGGCATTGCTCCATGCATTTCTCAATCATCTTCCAAAAAACAGGCAAGAGCAACCTCCTCATCCATGGAATGCAAGCCACCTCCATATCTCAGTGGGGTTTTCTGTGATGTCACCAGCTACCCAAACTGATGCAAATTATTAAGGAAGCAGGGGTTAATTGGGAGGTTGGGATAGCCCCCACTGGGCCCACCCACACACCTAGACCAACTGAGTCAGAAGCAGGAGCGCAAGGGACTGCAGTGATGCTTTGAATAATTAAAATAGACAGCTACCAGCAAGGAGTTTCCTGGAGCAAAGGAAAGAAGGAAAGGAACAGAAAATGCTTCTGCAAAGAGGAGAAATATCTGTGGGAAGAGATTTGTAAGGCAATCACAGTGCAGGAGGACCTCAGGGAAGAGCCTTGAAAAAGCAAACTTTTTAAAAAATCAAATCTTTTACAAACCATTACATATTAACAGAATAATTCATTTTTAATTTGCTCCCTTCCCTCCCACTTTCCCTTTCCCCCCTTTATTAAACATTTTACAAACCATTTATAAAATATTTTACAAACCATTAAAAAATCAAACTCAGGGGTGTTTAAACTTTATTATATGAAGTGCCTACTAAAGGCCTGTCAAGTCCAGCATTCTGTTCACACAGTGACTAATGGTCTATGAGAAGCCCTGCAAGTAGAACATGAGCAGAAGAACACACCTTACATGCTATACCCCAGTAACTGGCATTCAGGGAATATAGCCTCTGATAATGGAGAGAATATTTAGCCACCAAAACTGCTAACACCATGAGTTTGCCTGATTTCCTTTTAAAGCTACCTAGGCTGGTGGGCATTGTTACATCTTGTGGCAGAAAGCTCCATGTGTGAAGAAATTCCTATTAGCTGTCCTGAATTTCCCACCCTCAGCTTTCAGTTTACAATTCCATTTATATTTCCTGGAATGTAAAGGTCACTGTAAAATAATATCACAGCTAGAGCTGCCAGGTCAGGACTATATCTGAGCCAAAATCGAAGACCTTGGGATGACCCATGGTCATGTCACTGGGGAAGGGTCCTAGTAATATTACAAAGGGCAGCCCTTGATCATGTTGTTAAGCATGACACATTAGGCATCTGCCACAATTCAACAGAATATGCCATTCAGATCAAAAACATCAAATTTAACAAATTAGGAAAACAAAAAAATGCACACACGCACACTTTTCAAGGCCATGCTTTTACTCTGGGAACCCTTTCCCTCACCCTGAGGTAAGGACTAGAGAAGAGGGGCCAGGCCCTGAGATAATGGGGACCCTATATCACAGTATACCTATGTACAGAACTCTTCAAAGCTGTATAACATCCAGAATCCCCCAGCCCAAATGGCCACTGGCCATACTGACTAGAGGATTCTAGAAATTGTAGGGACCAAAACAAAAATCCCACAACTTTTCTGAACTCTGCAAATTATTGCCACAAAAATGAAGCCCAAAGAAGAAGAAATAGAAAAGTTCACAACATTGTTAACAGAGAATTACCATGCAAAGCATTGCAATATACCAGATGTACTTACCTCACTGTTTCTTTTAGCCACAACTGTCTTCAAACAATGCTGTTTTTATAGGTTATATTTATCTAACCAGCCCCAGCAAGTACCAACTCTTACCACAATCAGTAAAGCCTGTAAAACCACTAACAACAAGGCCTGACAAGAATCTCACTTGGAGTAGCTCATACAGAGGAAAATACTGTAAAACCTGCAAAACAAAACATTGCCATGTACAGTAGGGTGTTACTTTTCAAGATATCAGCCAGCCATGCTCTCTTGCAGGTTACCTTTTTCCATCGCACTCCTGAACATTAATGATCTTGTGCATCTTTGAGATTCTGAGCCCTCATAGGTCCCCCCTCAAGTTTTTTATACTTCTATAAACCCTAGGATTCACCAAAGCCTGCTAACACCCCCATAGAATCATAAAGTTGGAAGAGACCACAAGGGCTATCCAGTCCAACCCCTGCTATGCAGGAATACACAATCAAAGCACTCCCGACAGATGGCCATCCAGCCTCTGTTTTAAAACCTCCAAAGAGGAAGACTCCACCACACTCTGAGGCAGTGCATTTCACTGCTGAACAGCTCTTACTGTCAGGAAGTTCTTCCTAATGTTTAGGTGGTATCTCTTTTCCTGTAGTTTGAGTCCATTGCTCTGTGTCATCAGACTTTACCAGACAAGCCTCCTCAAAGGTTCTTTTGCCGGCATATTTTAAACTGTTCCTGCCAGCAAAAGCACCCTTCCTATCAGACCTTACCTTGAGCAGCGTTCAAAGGCATTCCCAGCATTGATGGAGCAAAAACGGAGCTCTATTTACTTCCTGGTTCGAGATCTCGCCAATCCTTGCGGGAAGACGTGAGCATGGTAAGTTTAAAAAATACATCAAAACAAAGACACAAAATGTAGACACAAGCACAGAAACACACTTTTAAACTTAAAAGTGAACTGGGGAGGTTCATAAAAAGAGTGTCCCCTACCTGGTTTTCATGATCTCACCCAGAAGTATTCTGTCATTGACGCTGTATTCACATGAGCACAATGGCGCGCAAATGCTGTGAATGCCAGCAACAAAGTGCCACAGGAGATCTATTGACAGCTTGGCCAATCAATAAAAAAGAACGGCCTTTTCACAATACAAATTGTGAAAGGACATCATCTGATATGCGTGCTCTTTTGTGTTAATTAGGCATTGTTATGATGCAGTATTTGCTGTGTCTGATAAAGTCCCTAGTCTCTGGACAGCAGAAAACAAGCTTGCTCCATCCTCAGTATGATATCCCTTCAAATATTTAAACATGGCTATCATGTCACCTCTTAAGCTTCTCTTATACAGGCTGAACATACCCAGCTCCCTAAGCTGCTCCTCAAAGGACTTGGCTTCCACACCTCCCACCATTTTGGTTGCCCTCCTCTGGATGCGTTCCATCTTGTGTGTGAGAGAGCTGCTGTTTAGAGCTATACAAGGAGAACGAGTTTGCAGTAAGCAGATAGGGATCATAATAATGACATCTCCACTTACATTTTGGCTGCACAGAACTATTTTGTTTAATTTGAAATCTGGCTGCATAAAAACATTTGTCAATAACTCGTGTGTAAGATGTTTCTATTTCTATGGTGTGCCCAAGCAATATTTCACCTTTTCCCAAAAAGAAAGAGAAAAAAAGATAGCACAAGCCTCCATTTTATCGCCTTAGCAATCACTTGCTAAAGCAAAAATCCAACATGGTGGCAACGGGTGCTTGCCCTGTAAGCTAGCCCCTCCCCCTGTGCTCATCCAGCCAATCAGGTTTGCACTGTGTCCTGCATGGGGAAGCGATTCATGTCGAATCACTTATCTTAATGAGCGAAAATTCGCATATCTCTGGAGTTTTTTAAAAAAGTCAGGAAAAGCTGGGAAGGCTTTTCTTGCATAGATTTTCCTCTTTTGAGCCCCCCTTCTTCACAATACAACAAGACAATGTGGGATCCCATTAAGACAGCTCCTTTTTTGAGCGAATTCTGTGAGGGGTATTTTCACCATGTGGACAACCCCTTGATTAGTGAGCCTTGGGGCCAAATAATTTTTTCTTTCAGAGTTCCCCACAGATATGATTGTTCCCCCACTCCACCCAACCTACCTGCAACAAAGTCGCTGTACCTTTAAGAGCTGCAGAACTGGCAAAAATTCTGCCTGCACAGCTTCTAAACATGAAACTCCAGTAACGAAGAAGTCTTCACCTGCTGAACTTCTGAATGTCTCAAGGATCTACAACCTCCATGGGGCATGACATCCTACATGACATCCAGCACTAAGCCTACAAGCAAAGGGCATGTAACTTGTGGCCTTTAAAATGTTGTTGGATTGTAGTTCATATCATCCCTGCCCAGCATAGCCAGTGGTTGGAGGGATGGGAATTGCAGTCCAATAAAATCTTTGGGGCAGAAGTTGACCAACCATGTGGTAAGCCACTGCACCACTCTGGTCTCAGAGATGGCAATTTATATTTTTGTTCTTCAGTTTCATAAAATTGCTGTGTCTGTGGCTCACAGGACAGACAACTTATAAAGCAGCAGTTGGCTTGATGTTTGCAATAAGCTTTGATCCATTTTGACCTAAGCATCAGGACCAAAATCCCAAAGTCATGGCAGAACTGATGACCAGCTCCCATGCTGTCTGTATGTTCAGTGTTATTTAAGTTCCAAGCAATCACTGTGCATGCGTGTGTGCGTGTGCGTGTGTGTGTAAGTCTAAGAAACAGACATGAATCTAGGATCTTGTCTATACAAGGGGGGGGGGAATACAAACACATACAAAAAAGCAGGCATTTGCAATATTACCTGTCTTCATGGTCAAAAGAGCCCCCCTAAACTCTGCATGATCCCCTATCCAAGATGGCGGTTGTAAGTGATTTACTGGCGGTTTTAAATCTGCTGCCACCAAATTTAAAAAAAAAAGTTTTCCATGGTGCACACAAGCGATAGTTCATATTTACAAAAAAAAAAAAAAAAAAGGAAAAAATAGTATAAGATCGCTATTTTTTTTAACTTACCAGACTCTCGCTTACCTGAAGATTTAACATGGTAGCCGCAGGGTCTTTCCCTGTTTGCTATCTCTGTCCCCAGGCTCACCCAGCCAATCAAATTACACTGCCTGTTCGTATCTGTACATATGCAAGTGTTCAAATGACTGCACATTCACATGTCATACAGAACTTTTTTAAAAGTCCAGGCGAAGCACATGGACTTTGTGGTGGATTTGGCTGCCCCCCTTCTGAATAACACGTATTTATGCACATGTCCGTATGAACGGATCACCGTACGTTCATATGCCATTCGGATTATGTTGACTGTATAGACAAGACCTAAGCAAGACAGCAGTTTCAAGCACAAGTTTCTTAATTTGCCACAGCCATAAACCTTTGGAAGTAATTAATCTTATACAAGAATTACAAGAGGTAAAACTGACACAGCAATTACAAGATACATCAGATGTAAAACATAACTAACATTAACATACTCAAACTTGTGTTTTGTTGTTATTTATCAAACTCAATGAGAGACCTCCAAGAGTGCCAGTTCTTAACAGCCCGACTCAAGTCCTGCAAACTCAGGGCTGTGGCTGCCTTGACTGAGTCAAACCCCTTGTAGTGGTGAGAACTAAAATTTAAGGCACCATATTGGACTTAATCTTGATAGTAGCTGCCAAAAAATTCTGCAGACTTTGGTGCTACCGGTTTATTTTACTCCTCAAGGAAAAAAGATACCTACGAATCAGGTGAACATCATGAGACAGGAACCCACAATGGAATTATTAACTCTTTCTGCAGATCTTTTTCAAAGGAACAGAACAATATGTGACAAGTTTTTTAATACCATCGCCAGATGTACATACACTATTTTGCAGTGGAATTCTTCTAAGATGACTTTCAAGTAATGCTGAGGGCAGTATGTGTAACTGTCACTTGAAATCCTCCTATGTTAGGAATTATTAGATCAAAGCAAGATAGCACTAGTTAACTCTTTCCTGCACACTCTTTTGCTGATGTAAATGTAAGTGCCGCCCTCCCTGCCCTCAGAGCGCCCTCACACCACCTTCCTCACACCCTGTGCCGCCCTCCCTGTACCCCATGCCACCCTCCCCGCACCCCATGCCACCCCGTGCTGCCCTTCCTGCACTCACACCGCCCTCCCTGCACCCAGTAAACCCCGTGCCACCCTCCCTGCACTCTCGCCGCCCTCACCGCACACTGTGCCGCCCTCGCACCGCCCTCCCCCGCACCCTGTGCCGCTCTCCCTGCACTCACACTGCACTCCCCACACTCACACCACCCTCCCTGCACCCCATGCTGCCCTCCCCACACTTGCACCCGCAACTCATGCCGCCCTCCCCGCACTTGCACCTCTCTCCTTGCACCCTGTGCTGCCCTCCCCACCCTCCCTGCACACCGTGCCGGACTGTGCTGCCCTCCCCGCACGCCATGCCACCCTGTGCTGCCCTCCGCGCCCTTGCACCACCCTCCCTGCACCCTGTGCCACCCTCCCTGCACTCTCGCCGCCCTCCCCGCACACCGTGCCGCCCTGTGCCGCTCTCCCCGCACTCACACCGCCCTTCCCGCACCCCCTGCTGCCTTCCGTGCACCCTGGGCCACCCTCCCCGTGCTCTGTACATGCTGCACACACACACACACCATGCCACATCCTGCCATGCTACTCACACCCCCTCGGCCTCCGCCATGTTTAGAAAGGATTGAAACTTCCACATGGTCCCACCCCCAATGTGCTGATTGGCTGCGCAACAGAGCATTGATTGGTTGGTCAGTTTCCTAAGAGGCCAATCAGCACACTGGAAGTGGCAACATACCTAAGAGCAATAGATAGATACCTAATAATGATAATAATAATAATACAATGACACCATCCATTGAAGGGAGCCCTGGTGGCGCAGTGGTTAAATGCCAGTACTGCAAGTCACCACATTCCAAGTTCGATATCAGCGGGCTTCAAGGTTCACTCAGCCTTCCATCCTTTTGTAGGTCGGTAAAATGAGGACCCGGCTTGTGGGGGCAATTAGCTAACACACATTGGAAACTGCTTATTGCAGTGTAGATGTGTAAATTGCTTTTGCTTAACAATTTGTAAGCCGCTCTGATAGCCTTTGTGGCTGAAGAGCGGGGTATAAATAACTAAATAATAATAATAATAATAATACCTCCCCTCAGAGGCACTGGAGGAGGAGGGAAGACTTTTCTTCTGCTTCTTCCTGCTGCAAATTTGTGGCTGAAGTAGATTGAAGAATGATGAGCAGGCCAAGCCAGCCAGCCTTTGCCTTGGCTCCTGTTATGTGGGCTGAGCAGCCTTCAAGCCTTCATGGACCCCCTGTGAGGACACTGAGGCTCCCTGCGGGTCTCCAGACCACAGGTTAAGAACCACTGGTATATACTATTAAAGAAGACTGTTGTAAATCATTTACAACCTTAGTTAAAAGCATGTATGTATGTATGTGCATGCACACACACATATACACACACTTTTATAGATTGCTATTGATCAAATACTATCAGTTTCTCCGTCTTTGAAATGGAACTAACACATGTGAAATGTGCGTATATTGTTAGCATAGGACAGAAAGCACGTGCACATTACAAGAAACATTTTGGCCAGCGGACTTGCATCACATTCACATATAATTCCTGAGATGCCCAAAATAGCATGCCATTACTGTGGACATTTCACAAATCTTATGGGTAAAAGTATTGTATGTATTTTTTCCCCTCACACACTACATATAGAGGCATTAAAATATGTAAGATATATACTAATAACAAGTACACATGATGAATTATGACAGCTATTTATGTAGCCAAAATGGTAACAAAGGGGAGAGGTATTGACATGTCTGGGGAAACCCCATGGTTTGCAGAACGTGCAGGGAGATATTTGCAGGAGCAGCCCATTGAGAACTGACTATGCACAGCTGCCATAGAATACTTTAGTGTGAGTATGGATGGGGAAAGAGAAAAATAGAACAGTTGAAATGACTAGTCTGCCAGAAGAAGCTTGAGTCCTCCAGTGTGCAGTACTCTGCTGTCAGCCCCACTTGTAATTTTCAAAAACTGTCATAATATACAGTTGTTCCTCCGTATCCACGGATTTAAGTATTAACGGCTTGAAAATATTTAAAAACTAATAATCCAAAAAGCAGACCTTGATTTTTCCATCTTATATAAGAGACACCATTTTGTTATGCCATTGCATATAATGGGACTTAAGTATTCACGGATTTTGGTATCCATGGGGGTCCTGGAACCAACCCCCAGTGAATATGAAGGGGCAACTGTAAGTACTCCTAAGGAGTGAGTCCCCAAGGATGCTGTAGGGATCATGGAAGGAGGTGGGAAGGGGCTTTGAGAGTGCCCAAGATACCAGGCACCTCCTTTAAATATATTTTGTTTCCGTGGACCCCCAAGATTTAACTCAAGATTTAAAACAACAACAGATGATTGTAATGCAATTACAGTTGTCCCATCACATTCGCTGGGGTTTGGTTCCAGGACCCCCCGTGAATATCCAAATCCGTGAATACTCAAGTCCCATTATATGCAATGGCATAGCAAAATGGTGTCTCTTATATAAGATGGAAAAATCAAGGTTTGCTTTTTGGATATGCAGTGGCATAGCAAAATGGTGTCCCTTATATAAGATGACAAAATCAAGGCTTGCTTTTTGAATTATTATTTTTAAAGAATATTTTCAAGCCGTCAATACTTAAAACCGTGAATGCTAAATCCGTGAATGTGGAGGGACAACTGTACACCATCCATTAAACCTTCCCTAGGAGGCACTGGAGGGGGAGGGAAGACTTTTCTTCTGTTTCTTCCTGAAAGTTTGTGACTGGAGTGGACTGAATGGCAATGAGCAGGCCAAGGCAGCGAGCCAGTCTTTGCCTTGGAACCTGTCATGTGGCCACTCCACTGCAAGGAGGAGGTGGGCTATGTAGACTTCAAGCTTTGGCAGACCCCCCTGTGAGGACATCTTTACCATGGATCCCCTTGAAATCGCTTTAAATAACTCAAAATTTAAAACAACAGGAACAAATAATAATAATGATGATGATGCAATTACACCACCCATTAAACCTTCCCTAAAAGGCACTGGAAGGAAAGGGAAGATTTTTCTCCTCCTTCTTGCTGAAAGTTTGTGGCTGGAGTGGATTGAATGGCAATATGCAGGACAAGCCAGCCTGGCTTTGTCTTGAATCTTGTCATGTGGCCACTCCACTGCAAGGATGAGGTGGGAAAAGTCACCTTCAAGCCTTTGCAGACCCCTGTGAGGATATTGCGGGACTTGAATATTTTTTTTAAAGAATATTTTCAAGCCGAGAATAGAATCATAGAACTGTAGAGCTGGAAGAGACCATCAGGGTCATCCAGTCCAACCCCCTGCTACTTAAATCAGTGGATACCGAATCCGTGGATACGGGGGGAGAACTGTATAAGCATGTCAAACAGCCCCCCCCCCCCCCGCAGCGCCGCCGCCGCCGCCGCCGCCGCTTTAGACGAAGACAACAGCAGCGCTGCCGACGTCACACACTGCCCGGAACTCAGCTGGCTTTCCAGAAGAGCGGCGGGAGGAGGAAGCCGAGTCCGGAACAGCCGGATGAATAATGAAAGCGGGAGAGAGCTCTGATTGGCTGTCGGCTACCCTCTGGGCTGTAGAACGCTCAGCGCGGCCAGGCGATTGGTTGGCGGTGGAAGGTGTCGAAGGCAGCGAGTGCGGGGGGGAGGTCCCACTTCACTAACCAGCCGCCTCCGGGGCAGGGCTTTGGAGCGCAAAGCTGGGCAGAACGAGAGAGGTTGGCTGGATCGGTCCCGGCGGTGGGCAGGGGACGCCAGGGGGGTCTGGAAAGGTAGGCGAGCCTTGGGTCACACCTTTTGTAGGGAGGCTTCAGCCCCTGCGCTGAAGGAGGACTTGCCTCTAGGCATGTGCAGAGTGCAAACTCCCTCCCTTCCATTCAGTACTTAAGAGACAGGGGCAGTCTCCAGCCCAACTCATTGCTTCTTCCAGGAAAGGTTTGAGTCCTGGCACTTTTAAGGGACTTTCCCATCGGTTGCAGGGCTTGGAGAGGGTTGGCTTGGGTGGCTGGAACTGCACTTGGAGGGTCAGAAAAGGCTGCTCTTGGGGGGAGGATAGGAAGGCTGCTTGCTGGGGATGATAGGTTATTGAGTTTATGAAAGACAGCCAAGCCGGGATTGTTTGGGATGGTTGAAAGACTTGTTGTGTGTGCCTTGCTGGTTGAGGAAGCCTAGAAAGCAAGGTGCCTTCAAGATTTACCAGTGGATTCAGGAAGTGTGCAAGCAAAGATTTGCAAGGAGGGAGGGAGGGAGCTGCACTGTTTGGCTGCATGAGGAGCAGAGGTTATCACACTACACTGTTATAGCGCTATTATTCCACTTTAACTGCTCTGGCTTCTTCCTGTGGAATCCTGGGATTTGCAGTTTAGGGAGAGGCATTTAGAACTCTCAACTAGAGAGCTATTAGGCTTCACTAAACTACAAACCCCAGAATTCCACAGGAGTCAGCCATAGCAGTTAAAGTGGAATAGTAGAGCTATAGCAGTGTACAGTTGTCCCTCCACATACACGGATTTGGCATTCACGGTTTTAAGTTTTCACGGCTTGAAGACATTCTTAAAAAAATAATAATCCGAAAAGCAAACCTTGATTTTGCCATCTTTTATAAGGGACACCATTTTGCTATGTCATTGCATATAACTCGACTTGAGTATTCATGGATTTGGGTATTAACGGGGAGTCCTGGAACCAAACCCCAGCGAATGTGAAGGGACAACTGTAGTGTAATACAGTCATCATTAGGTGTTTTTGTTTTGTTTTGTTTTGAGCATCACCAGACTACAGTTGTCCCTTCACATTCGCTGGGGTTTGGTTCCAGGATCCCCCGTGAATACCCAAATCCGTGAATAATCAAGTCCCATTCTATGCAATGGCAAAGCAAAATGGTGTCCCTTATATGAGATGGCAAAATCAAGCTTTGCTTTTGGGATTCTTATTTTTTAAAGAATATTTTCAAGCTGTGAATACTTAAATCCGTGAATGCCAAATCTGTGAATATGGAGGGATAACTGTAAAGTGTTGTTAGTCTGCTGGTGTGGAAGGACAGGTTTGTCTTGTGGGTTTTCTGACTCTGTATCTCATGAGTTGTTGGTCTGAAGGACTGGAAACTCCTCAGGCCCTCTAAGATGAGTGTTTGAGGGGAAACAAGTGAAAGGGAAGAGTCCTGGGGCTTTGTGAATGGGGTGATGTAGGAGTGGTGAAGCCTCCTCTGTTCCTCCAGCAATAGAGAGAATAACTGCTAGCATTTATGAGGAGTGAAGGGCAGGGCAGGCCTAGAGGCCCTTTCACACTGTACAATTGTAGCGCTATGATTCCACTTTAACTACCATGGCAACATCCTACAGAATCCTGGAGATTGTGGTTTGTTGAGGCACTGGAACTCTCTCTGACTGTAGAGTCTAAATGCTCCTCCCTACACTGCAAATCCCAGAATTCCATTGAATGTTGCCATGGCAGTTAAAGTAGAATCATACCACTATAAGTGTGCAGGTCACGCACACCCAAATCTGCAGGGGATACTATGGATAATAGCAAACCCTATTGAAATGAATGACTCCTGGCCCAACTTCTGGTGGAATCATATCATAGAATTGTGCTGGAGGACCTGGAAAATGCCTAGAGGGGACATATCTTTTCAGATGTGGATAAGTGAAACTGCGGATGCCAGTCCCGTGGATACAGGGGTGAACTGTATAGTATGAAATGGGCTTGGTGGTGTGGTGGGATGGTAGTTGCCTTGTATGCGGAGTAGGGAGGTTGGGTGTCCTCCAGAAGTTAAGGTGCCTTTGGCCTTGCTATTGTCATGCAACACAGAAGAGTCATGCCATGGCACCAGGGGTGGTCTTTTATTGCTATAGGGACTTGTCAGAGCTTGAGAAAGTTCCTGTTTGGACTACAACTCCCTGAATCCCCAGCCATCCTGGCTGGGGATTCAGGGAGTTGTAGTCCAAACAGGAACCTTCCCAAACTCTGATTACTGAAAGCGAAAAAAGAGAGAAGCTCTTGTTTCGGGTTTCCTTTTGGTTTCTCTCCCCTCTTTGGCATAGCTTGTAGCTGGCAGTACCAAGACAGTATCCCTCTGCTTTATTGTCTGTCTATGTAGAGACTGTGTTTTTATTGGTGCTAGAAAGGCAGTCAGCTGAAGAAGGGGCTGTGCAGATTCTGTCCTTGCCCCCTCCTAATGTCACGAAAGGTTGACCCTTTTTCCATGGTTTGTGACAGTGGCGGCTAAATTCGGGGCTGATACGTAGCCAGCAGTGAGATGACAGGAAGCTGTTGTTTGCACAACTATCTCAATAGGCCAAAAGGGGTGGGGTGTGGGGGAGGTGTTTGTGTTGTGAAAGCTCCACTGTAAAACGGGACAGTCCAAAGGCAACAGTCTGATAAAGCCTTAAAACTCTTACTAATATTTACCTTTCTGCTTTGAAAGATAGCTTTTTGCTATGATGCTTTCTTTGGGGTAGTTTAGCTTACATTGCCCCTCCCAGCTTTAGACTGCTTTGCAGGGTAGGGAGGGGGGAGAAAAAGGTGGTGGAGGGACGTGTGCATCTACTTTTGATAATACTTGGTGCTATGCCTGGCAGAACTTACAAACCCCCAAATTGTCTTTAGAACCTTCCAAGAATCAGGAACGGTTTAAGGAATTTGGGGGGCCCTGCAATGCTTTATTTTGGGGTCCCCATATGTTTATCTCAGGTCAGTGTAACCTAACTCAACCTAAGCTGTTCACAGTACAGGATATTCAGATTATTACTAATAATATTTTTGTAGGAGGAGGGTTACTGCAGGAGCCCCCACAATGATGGGGCCCCCTGCGGATGCTGACACCCTTGGTGCCTTAAACCGGCTTTGCCAAGAATAGTTAAGTACGGTACGTTGTCTTTCACCAGTGAGCTTAGGCCTTGCAGGTCCTGTCATAGCCTGTGGATTTGATAGAGGGGAGCTAGCATTTTTGGTAGTGGGTTGTATAAATTGTTTCTCCCTTTAACTTTTGGGTAACTTTATAGAAATTCTACCTTATCTATGATTTATAGGTGGGATACTGAGTGCTTCCTTAGCATCCTGGTTTCTAGGGCTGCCTTCCCCAACTGCTCTCAGACATCCAGGGCTGAGGAACCTATATATAGCCTTCCAGCTGTTGCTAGATGACAACTCACACCATCCCTCACCATTGGTCATGCTGGCTAGGGTGATGGGAGTTGTAGTTCATGAACAGCTGAAGAGTTACACATTCCCCACGCTTGCTCTAAACAGAGGTGCATTTCTGATCCCATCCCACTACCCAACAGTATGAGGGGATGGTAATGGCCAGCCAACAGCCTGGACTGAGATCATGCAAGGAAACAAAACTGTTCCACTGTTAGTTGCCAGTTGATTTGGGCAATATTGTTATTGGTCCAGCAATAATATTATTGGTCTGGCACTGTGATGGTGACTGTACACTAAAATGATCTGGGATATAAACGCAGTAAACTGTTGGCTGTGAACATCAACCACAGCCCTCCCAACCCCCACTACTGTTTGCAGTAAGTCAATTTTATGATTCCTGGTTGGCTGCAGTTGCTGTTCTCCCAGCTGGTTTCAGAATGGTATCAAAACCACAGTGTTGTGTTTTATGTCAGGTTGAGGATTTATAGAGGTAGGCAGTGAAAAGGGTGACATCTTATTTAGGAGCTTGAGTGTATAGATCAGGACAGCTATTCTGTAAAAGTAATCCATCATGATCCAAAGGAAGCCCTGCTGCTGGGAAACAAGTTAAATCCATTAAAAGGTCATGCATGCAAAACAACTTTGCTTCCACCCCGCCACCTCACCCCCCTTAAATGTGGGCAGACTATTTGTTTTACTTGGAGAACATTAGAAACATCAAATCTGGCTTCTATTAGGAACAAATTAGAAATATTGTCTACCAGCTATATAAGATCTGGGCCTGCCTGCAAAGAGAAATGTGAAGACTTGGGAAAATTTACAGGGGAAATTCCATTCCTGTTTTTGTGACAGCACAATGGAGAAAATGTCTCCCCCCCCCCATTTTTTTTCCTGGACCATCACATCCCTACCATCAGATCAGAATTTCTGACAAGAGGTCTTTTGTCAGAGATGTGGCTTTAGTGCATAGCAATATTTACTGGGCAAGCAATTTTTAATTAAAGCAAAAGAGTTAATCTGTCTGTTCACCTTCCTGTTGCGTGATAATTCTGTGGAACAATAAAATAGTTACAATGAAATTTAAAATATAATGTTCAGGTCACAATTCTACACTCATACATCCTTCTCATTTTAAAGCGAATGAAAAAGCTGAATCAGTGCTACAGGATTTCAGAATTTCTGAATGACCGCCTACTCACTCATTAAGATAGAGACTCTCTGGTGCATTTTTATGGGTCATGGGACAAGGCCTTTTCTGTGGTTGGGCTTAGGCTCTAGAATTCCCTACTTAGGGTGGTCTGCTTGCCTATCTTTTGGATGGCTCTCCCATCACTACAGGAATAGTTCTTAATTCATCTGGAGTAGGTCTTTGTGGTCTGGGATGTAGTGTTTTGTTGGATTTCACTTTGTTGGATTCTATTGTTCTGTAAATAGAAATTTAGCTTTGCACACAGCTCAAAGCCTGTAAATTACTTAGAAGAATTTATTTGCGGTTTTAATGTTGCTTTACTGTATTTTATTGTTGTTGGCCATCTTGAACTTCTAGGTGGGATGGTAGAGGTATATGCAGAAATGTGGGGTTCTATTAAAATAGCCTTTCCTACCCACCAGATGTTTTGGACCACAATTCCTGCCATCCCCATCCAGTAGAGGAATGAAGCCTGGTGTAAATAAACAAACAAAATGCAATACAAGTTACATTTCCCTTATCTGGAATTCTGAAATCCTCCAAAATTGTCCACATGGCTGGCTGAGATAGTGATACCTTTGCTTTCTGATGGTTCATTGTACACAAACTTTGTTTCATGCATAAAATTATTAAAAATGTGAGTAAAATTACTTTCAGGCTATGTGTACAAGGTGTATATGAAACATAAATGAATTTTGTGTTTAGACTTGGGTCCCATCTCCAAGGTATCTCAATGTGTGTGTGTGTGCGCGCAAGTACTCCAAAATCCGAGAAGATCCAAAATATGGGACACTTTTGGTCCCAAGCATTTTGGATATTGAACCTGTACAAGTATGACATCTCAGTTTAAGCTGGAGATCCAAGCTTCTGAATGAAAATGAGGTGCATGCTTGAGGAGCAACTGTATGTTTCATATTTAAACTGAAGCTCTAGTTTTAAACTTGTTGTTAATGTTGCTTATAAGTGAGGCACTGTAGACACTGTGTCTAATTAGTTCCATTTTGTGTTGAGAGGCTTAATGAAAAAGAGTGAACACTCCTCCTCTTTAATGTGATTTTGTGGCTGACTGGAGCCAGTGTTTATTCTTGGGGCTATATGAGGAGGGCTAGAGAGGCAATGACACAAGAACTATCTTACTAGATCATATCCAGTGTTTGAAAAAGTTACATTTTTGACAAGAACTATCTTACTAGATCAGATCCAGAGTTTGAAAAAGTTGCAATCAGAATGAGGGATTCTAGAAACTGTAATCCATAATAGCAATGTTTAGAAACTTTGGTCAGAACAAGGCTCCATCTAGATTAGGAGTGCTGGAGAACCTTTCTCCATGAAAAAGGCTCATGGAGGAAATGAATGGAGGGCAGGTTGGTGGGCAAAGGTGGAGTGAAAAGTGGGTGGAATTTGCAACATTACAGGATTCCATAATATGCTCTGTATTTTCTGCTGCCCTGTCCTCTCTCCCATACCCTTTATGTGCCAGTTCTTATGATATTAATCTGAAGGTTGTGCGTGTTTCTATGGTCTGCTAGTTCCTTGCTCCAGATCTTAGACCTAGTTTTCACTACGGTAACTTGATAAGCATGTGTTCTTTAAGTTGGTGTTGCAATGCCCATTTAATTATTATAGTAAGAATGTAGAAAGGTGCTTTTTGGAGACTACAGCTCCTAGAATCTTTCTGCCAGCATGACCAGTAGTCTGCATGGGAATTAACATCCAAAGCTTGGAAAATTTACTTTTGGGGATTACAATGCCCAGAATTACCAACCACCATGATTAGTAACCAAGCTAGCTGGAGGATTCTGGAAACTGTACTCCATTAAAAAACAAAAAAGCTTCCATCTTCTGGTTAGGATCACCATAAATTTAGGCCCTTCATAATTTTAATCTCCAAATGTGTATTGGCTGTATGGCACTATGTATTCTTGTTTGTTTGTTTTGGTCATTTGAGAAGTTTGAGGAAATCATGTCTTCCATTTAAAAACCAAGAGTTACTATTTTACATCAGAGAGATATAGCTGTACCACCAGTGTCTTTTTAAATATAACTTTCCTATGTATTTTCCAAAGCTCACCCTGTGTATTATATTCCAGGTGACTTTCCGTGAATACCATATGACAGTATTATATAAAATGAATACTAACATTAATCACAATGCTGCAGAGTACACGTTCTTATCACAATACCCACAATTTAGATGTCAACTCCCAGAATCCCTAGCTAGCATGGTCAGTGGTCACGGTGGGTGGTGGATTCTGGGAGTGGTAATCTAAAAAGTAATTTCTCTAAACTTTGAATATGCCCCTCGATTCCTCATTTTTCATTGTCAGAATGCATCTTTTACTTTATTTATTTATTTAATGCCATCTATGTACTTGGCGCTTTACATTAAAACAAGCACATACAATAAATCACATGGATCCTGCCAAGGGTATACAATCTAAAATAAGTATATAAATAAACACACAAAGAGGGAAGGAATAATAAACAAAACTATAAAATATAATTGCAAAACAAATTATCCAGATAACTACAAAACAAAAACAAAACCATATAGTATGGAACAGCATTTTTAAGCTATCATATCTTGAACCTGTACAACCAGGGGTACAGGAAAATATTTCTGTTGTTAGTGGTTTATTGAAAGTTTTAAATTTTATGTTTGAACAATCCCCATTGCAGGCATCTTTGACATCTCTTTCTGACATGGTCCAAGCGGTAGTATGTCACCTGAGCAAAACTCCAGGCATTTAAAAAAAGTCTTTCCAAAATGTCCTTGCCTCATTTATGTCAACAGCTCTGTAGCTCTTTTCATAAATATTTTGTCAACTCACCTCTCATGGCTTGGTAGGACTTACATTCTTATATGAAAGACTGTGTGTTTCTTAACTTACAATGCCCTCGTTAGCCAGTTATTCTTGTGGATCTAGTCAACTGGGTAAAATCAAATATGGCATGGACAGAGCTTGAAGTAATGTGTCACTACCTTGAGCTGTAACATGTTACTTTTGGGGGGTAATTAGAAAGCAATGACTTCCTTTTTTGAAAGAATAATAAGGACTAGCAACTTTCCCTGGAATCAGTATTATTTATCTTATGGGAGCAGTTTGTTTGGGGGCAATTTCTTCAGATTTTCAGCCCTTTTCTTAGTACTTTAGATGTACTTTATTTTTTTCCCAGGATAATAAGCAACTTTTATTAAACTGCATTAAAAACAACAAATTAATTTCTTAAAATTGTAATGAGGTTGGGGAAGGCTACTGTATGTTCTGTGGTGCCAGTATGTTCTGTGGTGCCATGTCACAAAGATTTCTGCAAACATTCAACACTGCATTTCTACTTTATGGGATTTTTCCATTCTGTTCTTCTGCCTCCCTGCTAACCAGTATTTCACATAATCTTTCTCACCTTTGTCCTGGCTATTGTGGGATCCTATAGAGATATTTCAAGGTACATATCAGCACTTGGCTCTCAGCAAAGCTACTGGTATCTTTAGCAACACACAGCTATTTGGTTGTATTTAGTGGTTTAGTTTCTTTTGTTTTTAGTAGTTTAGTTTCTTTTTGTAAAAAAATTACACTAAATACTGTATAAATTATAAATCACGAATCCTGGCACAAGAATTTGTGTCTGTGCTCAGGAAATATGTAAAGAGTAGTGTGGGGGAAAACAGGTAGGAAACAAAACTAAAACTTTAGAAAAAGGTATCTGAGAATGTTGACATAGTCTTAATATTGGCTGTCATCCAATTAAAGAAAGCTTATTCAATTACAGCACAAGCTGATATAAGTCTGTCTTAGAAGTAAGTTCTATTGAATTTACTAGGTTTACTCTGAGATAACAAAACTTCCAACCAAGTACAGGTAGGTCCTTTTTACAAAATCCAGCCCTGATATTTCCTCATTGTCCATTGTCTAACTGAAGGTTGTTTTAGCACTATCGGCATACAAAAGATGGTGAAAAAGGGCTATGGAAACACAGACTTGGTGTTGGGTTGTAACAGCATGTCTGCAGAAAACAATGGAAAAACGTTTGAGCTGGGACAGACTGGGATTTTGCTTTAGCTGATTCTATACTAGAGCCATATGTGCTTGCTCACAGCAGGCAAGGTAAAACAGCACTTGCCTTCAGAATCCCTTACTGAGTATGAATGAACAGCATAACATAGAGAAGAGAGGGAAAGAAATAAGCCTGCCTTACCAGCTCCCCCCAACATGTTAAAAAAAGCATAGATTGATATGTCTGGCCACCAGTGTAAAAATCATAAGAAAAGTGGTGGTTGTTTTTTTTAAAAAAATATTCTTGCATGCATTTTGGCAGGAACTTTCAGGTGGTTTCTAGAAAGATCAGAATGTTTTTGTTTAGTTATTCAAAACTTACCTGTTTCATTTAATATGTGCATATTATTTTTGTTGAAAAAGTTTGCCAAAACACATTAAAACTGTTCTTTTGGTGTAGGAATGTACAGTATTCCTATTCTTTCCGCATTATTTCTGCCTCTGGTATCAATGTTTCCATTAAAGAAGTAATACCTGGAAACACATCTACTTCATTACCTATGTTATATTTGTACATGGTAAGAGCCTAAATGTTGTGGCCAGGTTCTAACCTAAGTCAGCTATGCTTTAGTCACAGTGAAATTTATGATACTTTAGTTCACCTAAGTCAGACTGAATCCAATGCACTTTTCCTTCTCCCCAGCAGTTTTCTGGCTACCGTAAAATTCCCTTTCTCTTCCATTGACCCCAACAGCCACTCAGCTGCTCTCCCAAGGAGTTCAAGACTATTTAAGATTGCTTTCGTAATCCAGCCTTCCACAACCTAGTGCCTTCTGAACGTGCTGGACTACAATTTCCATCATCCTAGCCAGCATGATCAGGCTAGGTGAAGACAATGGGAATTGTAGTCCCCCATATTCCAGTGGATGAAGAATAAGTTATCATTGAATTAATCAATTAGTTGTCTATTTACTTGCCTATTCCTTTTCTGAAGGAAAAGAAACATTTTTAGTTGAAACATGCAGATACATCATGGCAGATTCAGTGTTGTGAAAAGTGTAGAGAAGTGGAAATGCTGATTCTTGATGGTGCCAGCCATCTTGGGAATTGTATCTCTAATAATAAAAAAGAAAGTATATGTGTATCTGCTTGTATATACATGCATGTACATCTGCTACAGCTCCATGGAATCTAACCACCTGGTTTGGTACTAAGAGGACCCTAAAGATGTGTACCTTGGGATTACCTGTATTTTGTTTTCCAAATAGATTAACTGATTTTACTTAACTAAACTCTGTATGAAACCTGCACTATCATCTATAGTCATTAAGTAACAGATGTCCCTAACCTTCCCTAGAGAAAAACCTGGAAGGTTGTTTTCTACCGACCCTGTAGACAGTGCTTTCTATACTAACCCCAGATTCCTCAAATAGTTCAGACAGAAAGAATTCCTGCTGCTTAGTAAGTGGAGGGATGGGGCAGGAGTAGAGAGAAAAATCATATCAACTAGTTTTACAACCAATCCTCTATCAATAGAATCTCACTATTTTTTCAGTTTTGGGGCTATGACCAATCTTGCTGCTGACACCATATAGGCAGTATTCTCCAATATCTCTTAGTGCTGTGATGATGGGCTTGAAATAGTATGAATGATGCCTGTTGAAATCTCCAAGTCCTATAATGTTTTACATCTTTTTCTTAATTTCTCGTATGGTTTTCTTTCATACCTTTTTTGTCTTTTTTAAAAAAATAAGAAAGTATCTCAGAAGGCACTTTGGCCATCTTTGTGACTAATAGAAGCACAACAAATTATGTAATATAAGCAAATAGATATATGTATATTTACGTGTGTGTATGTATACTATATATTGCAGAAGGTTATACAATTATACCAGCAGGCTAGATGTCACTGCTTCAGAAGCAGACATGGAAAATTCTTCACATGATTGTTAACTCTCAGATTTGGATTCTGTTATGGAAAAAAAGCTCACAGTTTTTGTCTCATTTTTGGGGTGATGGACAGGGGTCGCTAGTGCATGTATCTATTTCAGAGAGATAGTTGTGTTACTCTACTACAGCAAAACACCAAAGTGCTTTAAAAGTTTTATTTGGTATAAACCTCGGTGGGCTGCAGCCCATGGTGGTAATCTGAACCTATTCCAGTTTGCTGTGTTGGCATTCCTTGATTAGTTGCCCTCTGGAGAGCTTCAACTCTCTTCGCCTCCAGCCTGCAGGGGATTATGGAAATTGTACTCAGCATATGAGCCAATGTAGTGGTTTGAACATTGGACTGTGACTTTGGAGAATAGTGTTTGAATCCCTGCTCAGACTGAAAACCCACTGAGTGGCCTTGGGCAAGTCGCACTCTCAGCCTTGGAGGAAGGAAATGGCAGAAAACTTCTGAAGAAATCTTGCCAAGAAAACCCTGTGATAGATTCGCCTTAGGGTCACCATAAGTTGAAAATGATTTGCAGGCACACAACAACAAACTCAACATAATGCAGAGGATGTCAGGCTTGGGAAGGCTGGTCTTTATCCTTCATGTGTGATTTCTAGGATCTTCTATTCCTGAGGAATCTATAGAAAGGTTTCTGAGGGACCCCATAACATTTGAGGGGATGGCTGTTTGCTGCATAGCTTCCCCAGCAGAGTAAATCCCTGGCAGCTGAGAGGCCCTTTCACATTGCACAATTATTATACTATCATCCCCCTTTAACTGCTGTGGCAATATCGTCTGGAATCCTGAGATTTGTGATTTAGTGAGGGACATTTAGAATCCTCAGCCAGAGAGTTCTAGTGCCTCACTAAACTATGAACCCCAGGATTCCATAAGATGAAGCCATGATGGTTAAAGTAGAATTATAGCATTATAATTATGTAATGTGAAAGGGTGCTAAGCTAGTAATTTAAATACCTTTGTGTGTGAGAGTGGCACATTAGCAACACATTACCAGAGCATGGAAACATTACAGTGGTCCTGTTGACAGGGGGATTTTGGGAATTGTAGCCCCGAAAAGGACATTTTCCATTTTCGCATATTACATTCTTGTATCCCCAAAGCCATCTTCACTCTTACATCAAGCAGGGTTTTATTTTTAAGAGTTAAGAGCAACCTACCCACAGAGCATATTAAGGGAGTAACTGTGTTGGCCATGCAGCAAAATACAACAAAATCCACAAAACCGTGATGCCTTTATAAGGCCAACTAAAAAGCTTCAAAATACATAATGCAAGCTTTCCATGTAACACCTGAGACAAAATGTAGGCCTGTGACTCTAATATCATCACTTTTCTTCTGTATGCTTTTTAACATCTTTGCCTGATGATGAAGCATCATCATGATGCTGATCATGATTATCATGATGATGATGGACCAATAAAGTATCACTGTTTTGTGGATACCCAGATGTCCATTTATCTCCCCACCCCCAATTTCCCCTTCTCAAGACCCCCTATCTGTTGTCTCTTTCACTGTTCATTGCTCTCCTTTTTGGTCCCTTTGATAGTTTTTCCTGCTGCTGCCCTATCTCACAGGGTTGTTGTAGGAACCTATAGTGCTGGAGTAGTAGATGAGCAGGCATGAGGGATGGGTCTCTAATCCCACGTTGTGTTGGGATATTGTTGAAGTTACCAGATCAATTGTTGGTGTTATTGAATATTGCTAAATAATCAAAATAGTTATTTAAATGCAATGAAGTTGAAGAATATTTCTAATAGCAATTATCATGGCTTATGTAGTAAGGGTATTTAAAGTGAAAGCTGCCATAGTGATTAGTAGTTTGAAGTAGTCAGTAAATGTGTCCTCTTCTTTGCTTTTCAGAATATTGTAACCCTAATGTAATGGAGCTTCCCAAGCGCAACCTCTTTATTTATGCATGATTTACTGGTCTTGGGTGTTCTGTTTGATAGAAAAGAATTGTGATACAGACAAAATAGAACACTGTAACTATCCCCCCACCCTTTCACCATTGTTTTATTCAATGCTATTCAAGGCAACATGAAGGCACATACACACATGTTCACTTCAGGTTGCAGTTCTACTTCTCAATTCTGCTATTTTGCAAAAGCTTGAAGTCTCTGTTTGTGTGTCTTACCCAAGGGGGCAATGTAGAGTGGCAGATAGTGAAAATTGTGGTCTCCTAACTCCACCTTCTTCACTCAGGTGGACAAATTCTTGGTGGAACATTTGTGATCCTAGAATATATTATCTGAGGGGAAAATTTGAATAGCACACCAAGATTCTTCGAGGGGATTTGTTTTATGATAAATGCTTGATATTGTGCATGACCTTTCTTTTTAAGGGGAAGGCTTAAATGGCAATAGCAACTCCCTTTCCTTTATGAGTAAGCGTGGTTTCCTTAATGAGTCAGATAAAATTACCTGGGAGAAGCGGCTCTACTTTGTACAGCTCTGTTGACAGCATATAGTACTTTGTTTATAGTCATGTCTCTATAGCTTCCCCCCCCTCATTATTATGTCTTTTGTGATTTGAAAAAGAGGGAAATACCCTAAGTAGAAAAAAAACAACTTTGATTTAAAACAGAACATTATGGCTGTAGCTGTACAGTACATTGCAAAGCAAGAAAATTTGGAGTCCACATCAATCCCACCTCCATGCTTCCATAAAACATAGGCATATTGAGGGACCCTTCATATACCTTAATTTCCATTTCAAGGGAACAAACACAAGAGATATGCTCTATTTTTTTAATCCCCTATGGACCAAATACCCTAATGGCACCAGATCCTAGCTGATTTTGGAAGCTAAGCAGGGTCAAGTGCTTGGATGGGAGACCTCCAACAAATACCAGGTGCTGTAGGCTACATTTCAGAGGAACTGGCAAAACCACTTTGACTATTCATTACCTAAGGAAATCATATGAAATTCATGTGGTTGCCATAAATTGACAGGCAGCTTGAAGGCGCATATGCACACACAGACAAAAACCCATGGATTTAAAAACAGGATTAAAGCTGTGGGGTTCAGAAAAATTGTAACACTTATTAACTGCTTCTTCAAGCAAATGCTAAACATGGGTGAATTCATAGTTTCTGTCTTCTCCATCTCAAGTAAAGACAACAGATAAACCACACAATTACAACCCAATGTCTGACAACTGCTGTTGTTCTAGAACTGGAAGAAGTATATTTAGTTGCTTTTCAGAATAGGATGTTCAACAGTGGGATAGTGTCATGCCCTGTGGGTCTAATGAAGTTATGGAGTCAGAGGAGGAGGACATGGCAGAGAATGGCCCTATGGACCCTGGCAGAAGTTTATCTACACCTGTGCCAGCAGGGAATTCTGCTAGCCTGGAGTCCCAAGCAGAGGAAGAGCTTGGTCCTAGTGGATTGGCACCAGTCCCAGCAGCGAGCCCTACCAAGTCAGATAAGGAGGAGGAAGAGGAAATGGACTTACCCTTACCATCCTTCAGCCAACAGAGACCCCAAAAGGAAGCTTGGAGAAGATGGGTGAGACTTTATCTCAAACACCGTGTCATTAAGGAACACCTGGGACAGCCATGATTACCATATATATATATATATATATACACACACACACACACACACACACACATATATATATATATATATGCCCTGGGGGAGCTATTTTTGGAGCCTTTGTCAGAGATTATCTGATCACCCTGGTGAAAGCTTTGTGGCTGTTATCCTCGTCTTTGTTGCCTTGAATTCTGCTTGAACTCGGACCTCCTTATGACCATACTGCCTGCTTATCCTGTAGGACTACGGACCTGCTTCTAAACCATGTTGCCTTCTGTAAGCCTTGAGCCTTGGGCTGTATTCTGGACTATTCTCTCTGTATTTTCCTGGTTGTTATGAACTTCAACCGGCTCCACTGTGTGTTTACCTCCTTATCACTAGGAGTTGGCCACTTTCCCAGATTACATTATCAGGGCCCACTTCTAAAGATGTTAATATTTTTGCCGGCATCTGGCAGCTTTCCCAGACAGATAGCATAATATGTGGCTAAAAAAAATAAATAAATCGTTAAGCAAAAAGGACTGGTAGCATCCAGTAAAAGGGGTGTAAAGAAGAGACAAAGCCTCAGGGTGTTGAAAAAGATTTGATTCTTGTAATTAGCCCAAAGTGTTTCAGCCTAGGTAATTAATTGGATATTGAGACTTGACATGTTAGCTCTCCATCTACTTTAAAACTCAAGTTTTCATATATCTCCTAACTTTCCACTCTGCTGTAGAATTGCTATGATAAGGTTGTCCTTGGTACACTTTGGGGAGAAATGGGCCAGTATAATTCTCTGCCTCTTATTTCTCAAACTATCAATTGCCAAGTATAAGCTTTGGAAGTACTCTTTTTGGCAGTTATAGTTGCACTGTAAGGAATGTTTGGTATGTATATATATTTATTTTGGTTAATAGATATTTTAAAAACTGAAACATTTTACATGCATCTTGATGCATGATATATATACCTAAAATTGATATATGTAAGATAATATGTACCTAAAATGTACCTGTCCCTGGGTGAAGTTTATTTGCATGTGTTGAGTTTTTATTTTGGTGTTTTTCAGGACTGGTAGCCAAACTTTGTTTATTTTTAGGGTTTACTCTTTCCTGTTGAAGTTGTCCAGGTGTTTGTGGATTTCAGTAGCTTCCCTATGCATTCTGACCTGATAGTTGTTAGCCTGGTCCAGAATTTCAGTGTTTTCAAATAGCATTTTGTGCCCAGGTTGGTTTATAACATGTTCTGCTACTGCTGATTTTTCTGGCTGGTCCAGTCAACACATGCAAATGAACTTCCCCCAGGGAGAGGGGGCTTCCTAGCAGACAATGGATCATATGCTAAATAGACACTAATCCCCCTCGCATATCCTCCCACCCTAAGAACTTAACATCCAACAACTGAATACACAAATTTACATGCTAATCCTCTTCAACAGGGACTCACAGTATATAAACCCCACATACCCACACTGCCACACTGCCACCATTCATGAAGATGCCAGCCACAGATGCAGGTGAAACATCAGGAATAAACTCTTCTAGCACACAGCCTCACAGCCTGGAAGAAACCCACCAAAAAGCCTATGGATGCCAGCCGTGAAAGCCTTTGACTTCACATGTTAGGTAATGGTTTGTAAAATATTTAATAAAGAATAAAAAATTCAAAGTAGCTACCAACAAAATAAAAATAAAAATAATTCTCTGAGTGAGGGGTGATACGGGTTTCGTCAGTCACCGCCCAGGTGTAGCAGGAAGTTACATCAAGCCTCTTGATATTCAAACTTCTTTGTCCTTATCTCCTCCATCCTGAGACCAGGAGGCCAGTTTTTAACTTCCTGCTTCACCCAGCAGGAAGTTCCCAGTAGTAGGGAAATCTCCATCTTCTCTGTTCCTTTTGTTTGCCTTTTTCTTGTTTTTCCTCTCTTTTCCTTGCTTCTTGTCTGCCTGTGTTATCCTGCCTGCCTTGCCTTCACTTTTCAAATCTCCTGCCTTTAAAAAAAGAGAGAAAAAAAGCCTTTCTCTTTCCTGCCCGCGGCTTCTCCGCTCCTCTTTCTAGTCACCCCTTCCTTCTTCTCCAGATCAGCTCCGGCAGCAATGGAAACTGTTCCTTTGATACAGGAACCACTCCAAGTGGCAGTGGGGAGCTCCGGAACAACGGTGTGTGTTTGTGTGTGCCATGCCCGACCCTGATCGCTCTGTGATTGCCATCAGGGACGCAGATGGAGTCGTGGCCACCATTGTTGTTGCTGGCGACCCTCTGCCCAGCATCCCCCAACGAGAGGTGGTCAAGAGAGCCTCCCAGGCCATCGCGGCTGGAATGGCCGTGATTTGGCACCACCAGTGGCAGCGACTTCAAAGCTGCGCACAGTCAAAGAAGAAGCCGGCCTCTGAGGAGCCCACCGGGGTTGTGATCGGCCATCTGCCCCAGTGGATCTCATGGCACGCTCCAGGACCATGCTGCCATGGATGGATGGGGGCAGGAGCCCCCGGTCAGGTACAAAGGTCCCTCGGGGGGGGGGTGCAGGGAGGAGAAGGCCCTACCCTCCTACCTTCTCCCCCACATTGTGCCCTCCCTGCTCTCACGGAACTCGGGCATTAAGAAACCCTGGGACCCAGGCACTACTCCTGATTTCAACGGTGGGGATGGGGATGAGCCCTCTCCCATGGAGGGCCCCTCCAACGTTTCCCATGCCGGTAAGAAACCAATTTGGCATTCTGCACAGAATAATTTCTGCATAGAACAATTCTCCAGAATATTTCCTCAGGACCTCCACTATTCACATCCACAAAGTGCAAATACTGGGAGAATATGGTGCAAAAATCTTTGTTCTCTCCTGCAGCAAGGACAAGACTACAGGAGCTGTTTGTTTTGGCATGCAAGGTCAATGTAAGGAAACTCTCACTTCCTAGCAAATCCATAACTTGTAGTCTTTGCCACCATCAAGGCTTGTGTTTCATTTTACCAGTTTTTCACCATCAATGATGCATTATGTAGGGAGTGGGGTTGCAGCTTGCTAGTAAGATTGTACTGTAGTGTTTACTTGAGGTAGGGATTAAGGTAGAAGAAGGGTTCATTGATGTGTCCTTTGTGAGTAAGCAGGGGTGGAGTTGGAATTTGTAGGCCTAATTTTCTTGCTTAGAGGATATAGCTGAAACCATCACTGAATAAACGGAAGGGATTTTCCCCTCTCTGGGGGATTATTGTTAGTCTGTGCACTTTGCTTAGTTTATGCAGCTCAGAGCAGTATGTTGACATTCCTCAGAGGTTTGTTTGGTGCAATGCCCTTGCATGAAGATCCCTCAATCTAAATCTTTCTTGGAGATGAAACACCTACCAGCTCAGAGAGGCAGAGTTTCAGTTTTCATTTCTTTGTTGTGACTCTCCCACTACTTATTTTGCAGGTCATATTTTGCTTTAGTTTCCCATCCCGCCCACAGAGCTTCCTGCAAGACTTTGAAACTTATTTGCTTTCTATATTGATGAACGATGAACAACTGCCTGGCTCCATGTGCAGGAAATGTTCCCAGTAGTGAGAAGTGGTGAATTTGTCTGCTGTTTTTGTATTGCATATCTATATTTTAGGAGCCAGCATGGTGTAGTGATTTGAGTGTTGGACTCTGACTTTGGAGCCCATGAAAACCCACTGTGTGACCCTGGCTAAGTCACATACTCTCAGACTCAGAAAATCCCATCAAAGGTTTGCCTTAGGTTGCTGTAAGTCGGAAATGACTTGAAGGCACACAACAAGAACAGAAAATGGATATTGTACAGTATTTCAATCCCTCATCAGGGAGCAGACTGAAAGAACTATCTGCAGGGCTGGGCATTGGCTAGCGCAGGTTTGTTCAATACATACTCACCAATTGTTCCAATTTGGCAGGGACAGTCATAATTAACCTTCTGTCATCCCATTTCTTCTGCTTCTTTTTAAATTGTTCCTGTTTTTCCCCCCTCTTCCCACTTTCCTCTATGTCTTCAGCTTGCTTCAGTTTCAAGTTCAAAGTGAGGGGTGGAATCTTGCCCTTCTCTGTAGGCTCATGCAAAATCAAACTGCTGTAGCCTCTCCTAGCCTGGGTATTTTTCCTCATTAATAACATTTGCCACCTTGACCACATTCTGATGTTGCTTAGCCACATGTGTCGCAGTTTTCATCTGTGAAATTGACAGGGCTGAACTAGCTAGCCATTGAGGTCCCTTCCAGCTGCATGATTCTATGATTTTATTATTTTATTGTATACACATATTGCATAGTGCTTCCAGTGGCTTCTTGGTGGTCTGCTTTCCTTTTTATTTTATGTTTTAAGTCTCTAGTGTCCTGTTTTTCAGCATCTGTGAGCACAGTTGACAATAATCAGTCCTCCATCAAGGTATTTCTCTTTGCTGATGGAGCGTGTGTATTTTAAAAGAAAAGTACATGATCAGGATAAGAGCAAAACCAAAACAATATTGATGGATATAGAGACTAAAATGTTACCTTTTGGACTCCAACTCCCAGAATCCTCTAGCTAGACTATGGATGAGAGAGAGGGCTGCCTAGGAGAGCCATGCTTGATCCTTCGCATCCAGTGCCTGGTTTAATTGTGAAGTGGTAAAGCAGGGGTGCACAGACTTGATGGGGGAGAGAGAGAAATATAAATATTTTTTTTACAGGCACCCCAACATCAGGAACAAAATCATGATTCTGGCAAATGTTTGTACACTACAAATTATGGAACTGGTTGCCTCTGAACACCTGTTCAGCCTAGGATTTTATGATCCACATCAGAACCAAGGTCTCAAGCCCATGCAAAAATCCACTCATGCTTTTCTCCCAAGTTCTTCATCAGCTGCCTCATGTGGGGGTGGGGGGCACTGTTTAATTGGTGCTGTCATTTTGGTGTCAAAACCCCCTTGTGCAATCTATAATCACCCAGAAGTCTAAAAGTAGATTTTGATCAATCTCTGGCCCGCTCCCTTGATAGAATTAGTGTGCATTTCCCTATAAGATTTAAGCTTGTTGTGTAGATGTGGTTTCAGTCTTTCTTCCATTCTCACTCTCCTTGCAAAATCAAGGCTGTTGCATAGCTATGTTCCATTCAGCTTTGTCCACATGTTTGTTTGGAGGAGGGTCTTGGCTAGTTGCTTCAGAACTTTGGCAAGATGTCCTGCCTTTCCACCTGCTACATGTATTTTGGGAAGTGTTTGCAGTGGAGGATGCTTATAAAAGGCCTTTGATATGGAATCTCTTTATTCATCATACTGGAGGAGCAATTTCTGATGATAAACATCTATTGTGGTTCACATTGCCTCCATCCTCTTGTCTATTTGGGAGAGGACTTGTTGAGCTGGATGGCTGGTTAAGGATTCCCTCTCTGTGGTCACTATCTAAACTTGCCATCATCTTAGGCTTTTTTTAAATGCAAGTCCTCCTTCCCTCATGTCTTTGCATCCATAAACCTAGGGTCAGGTGGTCTTTGTAGTGCTTCTGCTTTCAGGGCAAACCAGTTCCGCACCTCTCAGATGGAGGCAGCAGTGTGCTTCCACTCCCTTTCAGTCTGCTCCCTAATGGAAAATTCAAAGCATTTCCCGATCCTCAGTACAAACTTTTCTTATTTCTTTCACTTTGTACTTCTGAGTTGGAAAAGAGAAGCAAATATCCCCTGGGATTTTTTTTAGAGGGGGAGGAATCTATTTGCTGAAAGTATCCACAGATTTCTTTACTCTTGGGAATGAGCAGCTACGGGCTGGAAAATTCTGAGAATTGTAGTCCAAGCCTGCCTGTAGGCAGTGGTCAAAGGCAGGCCTCTGCCATATTAGTAGGCCTCACTGATGGTATATGGATGGTATGTTTTGGTATTGGAAGGGGAAGGTGGAAGCTGGGGCCTCCTTGTTCTCAGGGAGATAACACAGCTCTGTGCCTGCTGCTCAAGGACACAAGCACATTTGCAGATACAGGTGTGTGAGAAGAGAAGGGGGTTGTCTGAAAGGGAATGTGAGGGGGGGGGAGGAACTCCCTGCGACTTGGGTTTAAAGCATCAATTTTTTGTGTTTCCTTCAGTTCTGGCTATATTCAAGAATACTTTGTCCAGTTCTGGGCACTACAATTCCAGAAGGATGTTGACAAGCTAGAACATGTCCAGAGGAGTGTGACCAAAATGGTGAGAGGTCTGGAAGCCATGCCCTATGAAGAGTGGTTTAGGGAGCTGGATATGTTTAGCCTTGGGAGGAGAAGGTTAAGAGGTGACATGACAGCCCTGTTTAAATATTTGAAGGGATGTCATACTGAGGATGGAGCTAGCTTGTTTTCTGCGGCTCCAGAGACTAGGACACGGAGCAGTGGGTTCAAACTACAGGAAAAGAGATTCCACCTAAACATGAGGAAGAATGCACTGTCTCGGAGTGTGGTGGAGTTTCCTTCTTTGGAGGTTTTTAAAGAGAGCCTAGATGGTCATCTGTCAGGAATGCTTTGATTGTGCATTCCTGCATGGCAGGGCGTTGGACTAGATGGCCCTTGTGGCCTCTTCCAACTCTATGGTTCTATGAGATCTGTACATCTCACTACAACTTCAATAAACGACTTTAGTTAGTTGATATTGTCTGAGTTGGGGTTTGACAGGACCCCTCACAGTGTAACTTTCCCATGCTCTGGGAATGAATGGAACATTGGGTTAGCACTGCAGTGCATCCTGATTTTATAATCTGCTTCCAAATTAGACTTCTACAGAGCATATCTGATAGCAGTGGCTTCTTTTGTCTCTGGTCCATTTCTGAGCAGACTGCTTCCTTCAGCTTCCTGTTTTTCAAAGGAGTTGTTGGAAGATAGCATTTAGATGAGGCAGGTGAGAATCTATCCCATTCTCCATATTAGGGTGAACTCCACAAAAGTGGTTCCCATGATAAATCTACTACTCTTTAAGTGTCTTTTCACACTAACACCTTGTCGCACAAAAGAACGGGTTTATTCCAATGCTATGCTCCTGGGGTTGTAACCCTGCCTTTTGTACTTTGGTTTTGGTCTTGTGATTGTAGCAATCACTTGCATTATAACTTCTCTGGACAGAGGGCAGTTTTGGATGGCCACCCAGTACCTCCCTCACACACTTCCCCACCCATCAACATATTTGGATATTTTGCAGGACGTTTTCATCCCTTTTCTGTGCCCTGCATTTCCTACTTTTTTTAAAAAAAAAAATCCTCTCTTGTAATTATACTACTGTGACATTCCTTCATCATAGGCTTCCTTGCAGCTCTACTTCTATAGTAGCAAAGTGCAATGGATTTTTTTAAAAAGGAAAAGTCAGGGAGATTGTGGCAATCCCCAGGAGGGGCTTTGTCCTTGGTATACACAGTCCTTCATTTCACTTCCCCTACTGGAGATAAAGTAAGAATGGGAGGCCAGGGCAAACCTTGGGTGACCATGCCTATTTTTTCTTGTTAACTGCCATCAAGTCAACTTGGATTTACGGCAGCCTTGTGAATGAGAGACCCCAAGTCACCCTATCACCAACAGTTCTACTCAGGTCTTGCAGACTCAGGGCCATGGCCTCCTTGATTAAGTCTATCCATACAGAATGTGGTGTCCCTCTTTTCCTACTCCCTTCTACCTTACCAAGCATTGTCTTTTCTAGTGAGTAATGTTTTCTTATGATACGACCAAAGTACGACAATCTCAGTTTAGTCATTATGGCTTCCAGGGAGCGTTCAGACTCGATTTTCTCTAGGACCCATTTATTTGTCTTTTTAACAGTCCGTGGTATCCATAGAACCCTTCTCCAGCCCCACATTTCAAATGAGTTGATTTTCATCTTATCAGCTTTCTTCACTGTCCAACTTTCACAGCCCTACATAGAAATTGGAAGTATGATGGCATGGACAATTCTAACTTTAGTATTCAGTTATAGATCTTGACACTTCAGGATCTTCTCTAGCTGTTTCATAGTTGCCCTTCCAAGTCTAGTCATCTTCTGATTTCTTGACTGTAGTCTCAATGCTGATTAATGACTGAATCAAAGTATGAACTACAGTCGGCCCTCAACTTTTGCCACTTAATTGATTTAAGCTGCAGCTACATTGCACTTAACACCACCCATACGTGCCATGCGTTCATGCCATACGTGTTGGTCTTGTTCTCCTTTATCCTGTGACCCAGGTGGAGCTCGCAGTGGTTGTAATGGTAGTGGTGCTGATAGTATTGTACTGTAACAACAGGGAGTGGTGGTGGGAGGGGGCCACTGGCTCTGCCTTACTCCCTCCTCTTCCTCCTCCTCCTATTCCCCTACTCGCTTCACAGGACTCTCAATATATTTATTTATTTATTTTGATTTATACCCGCCTTTCTGTCAAGATGGGATTCAAGGTGGCTATGGGATTCTTATCTTTTATATAGTTCTTCATTCTGTTGTTTCCTTTGTCTTTTTATTTGTACTTGGTCATGTAATGTGTTACCCTGCTTGGTGTATAGCATCCCTGTTCTTGGTTTAAATTTCCCTTTGATTTCTCAGCTCTTATGGAAGAGGTCTCTTGTTCTTCCTTTTTTGTTGTCATTTTCTATTTCTCTGCATTGGTTATTATACTACCGTAGTTCTCTTTGTCCTTATGCACAAATTGCTGAACAGTTGCACTCAGGGTTCTGATACTGTTTCTGTCCCCTTTTACTTCTCATCTGTTCTTAACTGCTTGAAGAGTTTCATTGTCATCCATTGAGGCTTCTCTCTCTCTCTCTCTCTCTTTCTGTCTTTTTGGCTGCACATAGTGTCTTTTTGCATTAATCCCTGACAATGTCCCTGGCTTCTGTCCAGAGTACTTCTGGCTCCCAGTCAATTAGGTTTAATAGTGCAATCTATTTTTTACATTATCTTTAAATTCTACATTGATGTTCTTCAGGTTGTATTTTGGCACAGTGGTTGGTTTAGTGTTCTTCTTTAGTATTTACTCTGGTTTTTTTCATGGTCTGTGCCAGGTCTTGTTTTTTTTTTTTCCAGAGAGAACCGAGCTTCTCTATCTCTGCTTCCAATTATGTAGTGTACATTATTCTGTTTCTCTATTTGCCAACCAGGTGATGTCCATGTATACAGTTGCTTCTTAGGTTGCCTGAAGAATGTGTTTGCAATTAACAAAGTGTTGGCCTCACAAATTTCAATCAGTTGCCCTCCTGCTTCATTTCTTGATCCTAGGCCAAATATTCCTATAATCCTTGATTTTGCTGTTTCCTACTTTTGCATTCCAGTCGTCTATGTTTTAACAAGAAGTCCTGTTTTGGTGTGTGATCAGTTTCCTCCCAGATTCCAGCATAGAAATTACCTTGGCCAAGTGCTATGATGTAAAAAAACACATTACTGTCTATTCTCACTTTTGCTTGTTTACATTTGTCTGGTTATCAGACAAAAAAGTCCAGGGGATGTTGGTGTTGGGAGAGAGACTATGTGACATTGATTTCTTATCCTGCTATTTGTTGTTGTTGTGTACCTTCACATCATTTATTCAGAGAGGGTTTGCCCTTGCGTTCATCTGAGGCTGAGAGAGTGTGACTTGCCCACGGTCACCCAATGGGTTTTCATGACCATGCGGGGATTTGAACCCTGGTCTCCCAATGTCCTAATCCAGCACTCAAATTGCTACACCACACTGGCTCTCTCATCTGGCCACCACCATGTGGCATTTAACTTGAATTTTTGAGGCATGCTGTAATTCCATAATTCTGACATGCTTGCATTTCACTATTTGATTCCCAATTTTCAAAACCCATTTCTTCTTTTTCCCATTGTGCCTCCTGCTTTAATTGTGTTATGTTTATAGTGGTGGAGGGTCACAGATGCAGTGGTTTGTGAATCAAATGGGAGCCAGCCTGTCACCACTCCAACAGAATACAGTACTGTAGATTGGAATAGATTGTGCCTCCTAGGCTGATGTAATGTGTTACCCTGCTTGGTGTATAGCATCCCTGTTCTTGGTTTAAATTTCCCTTTGATTTCTCAGCTCTTATGGAAGAGGTCTCTTGTTCTTCCTTTTTTGGATAATGCATAATGCTGAATTAGAGTTGTGGTGGGGAAAAGTTCAGGCCAGTAAATATTGCGGGGAGAGGAGAGACACCTCATAACCACCCATAACATCAGAGGAAAGGAGGGAGGGAAGGCAAGCAAGCAAAAATTCACACCTGGAAAAACTATAAATGTCATGGCATCAACCCCTTTTTATATTAAATTGTTGGATGTATCAAAGCATGAAAAAAAATAAGTTTGATGTTGGGAAATGAGGCTGAACAAATTGTGATAAGGAAGCGCATTGTTGGCTTGCCAGAAAGACAATGCAGTGTCCCATGCACAAATAATCCTCCAGAGAATGACAATACTCTCATCTCTTTTCCTTCTTTGTCCCTCGCAGCTGAAAGTCTGGGCAAGTTCCTATTGCACCAAATACTGTATATTCCTTTGAAAATGTAATGTGCTCATTTCCAAAATGGCTTAATAAAATCTGCATTTTTTAAAAAAAAATGCACAATAATATAAGATAGTGTATAATATAATAGTATTTATCTTGATATGCATCTGTCAAAATTATTTCTTGGTAGGTGGTTTTCATGGCAAATGCCTGTTTGGACAACCTGTCTTTCTAATACAGGTTGACCCTTGTATCCATGGTTTCACTTATCCACGTCTGAAAAATCATGTTCTCTTTAGGCATTTTAAAGTTCTCCAATGTGATTCTGTGGTCAACTTCCAGTGTTCGTCTCATTGAAAATCATAGGGTTCCCTGTTATCCATGGTTTCAGGTACCATGGGGTGTGTGTCTTGGGATGTATCTCCCATGGATATGGGGATCAATCTGTATTTTTGAAATTCTGCGGAGATCTCTTGCCCTTCTCCCTGACTTCATGCCAAGTGTTTCAGATGGACTTCAGAGATTGGGCCTCTCCAAGGTCGAGTTCCTGCCTTCTCAGCTTGGAGCTGGGGAGGAGGGCAGACACTGGTACTTGCAGTGGTTCTGGGTCTCAGAGGCACTCTTTAAGTGCCTCCAAAGCTCAGTTTCCCATCACCATCACAAAGCTTCTCAGTAGCAGGTTGTCAGCAGGCACAACGTTGGCAAGCTAACAAATTTAGACCTCATATTTTGTATGATTTCTTTGCAACCCGCAATCTAAAGTGATTCAGGTTACTTGTAGCATGTGTATGATGGCTGACCTCTTGTACAACTTTAAAAGGAGACTAAACAAATTCATGTAGGGCAGGGTAATCAGAGACAGTATGCAGAATATATCAGCTATTGTGGAGCAGGAATGGGAGAGTGGTGTTGCACTTGCATACTGCCTGTGGGCATTCTGTAGATATCCATTTGTCTATTGTGCCAACAATACAGGTCTGGGTAGACATTTGGTTAGAGCCAAGATTATTGTTCTTATGTGCTCATTATTTGAATAGCTGCTACAATAACCCTAGCAACCATTGTGGCTTATCTTTTTCCATTCAACAGATACAGTAATTAGTTTGTGGGGGCTGAATGTGTGAACCATGGCATCTATCCAGAACAGATGCAAGCAATTTCCTCACAGCTGCTATCTAAAGGGAGCATTTCTAGAAATGATTCAAGAATTATATTTTTACCCCTGAACTACAAATATAAAATGCAACCTTTGACAAGGTTAGACTCACCAAAGTTGGCATGATCGTGAAGCCAAGAAGCACTTGCTGAAATGAAGGGCTCTCAATTTTTTCCTCAATGCTACCATTTTGAACCAATTTAAGAGCATTTTCTTCCCAGAATTTGAGTCAGGCAATTCTGAATCTCCATATCTCATCACCATCTCTCATTTTAATTTGAGAATGGGCACATAATCGTCTGGCTGCAAATCAGATCTTCTAACAAGCAGCTGTAATAGGCGGGCAGGCAGGTGGTTTCTCTACAGCCTGATGGAATGGTAGGTAGATCATTGCTGGGGGGGAGAAGTAAACCCAGTAAAGCTGGCTTCTGAGTGGGCAGATGCTGGTCATGCTTTCTTTCTCTTATTAATTGTCTCTTAGGCCTTGACTACATGGGTGGTGGTGGTAAAAAATCAGATGAAATTCGGACTACTTTGGCCCCAAGCTTTGGTACATGAAATTTGGACTCCTCTGGTCCAAATTTAAGCACCACACCTGCCAAAACCCAAATCTGCATTTGGATTTTTACTTGGCTTCCATTCAAAGCTGTTGCTCAGGCTTGACTCTTGAGTTCTGGGACAAGCAAAGCTCCAGCGGTAGTAGCTCACTCTGAAACCAGAATGGGTGGCTAACTTTGCAGTGGTGGGCTGGGCTGGGCTGCCCATTCTGGCTTCAGAGAGAGAGACTACCTCTGGGTCTTTGCTTTTTCTGGAGCTCAAAGGGGCGATTTTGCACCAGAAAAGCAAAGCCTCAGTGATAGTCGCTCTCTCTGAAGCCAGAACAGGCAGCTAGCCTCGTGATGGCAGAGCGGGCTGCCCGTTCTGACTTCAGAGAGCACAATTACTGCTGGGGCTCTGCCTTTGGAATGAGAAGTTGCACTGAGGAGGGTGGGGGAAATGGCAGCATCTCAGGCAGTGCTTGTCCTTCCTCTCCTCCCCACCCCTAAATCCAGTATGGATGGATTGTTCAAATGGCAGTTTTCTCCAGAGTTTTCTAAAACCTGTATTAAGGGGATATTCCCTGAATCTGGTGCAAATAGGGCCATACATTGTGTGTCACTATTGCACCAGATTCGGGGGAAAGGCTGCATGTTGTGTAGTGTTATTGGACTGGATTCAGGGTTTTCACGGGTGTAGACAAGCCCTTGGCTATCTGTCAAGGCTGTTCTTTTCAAAGATGGTTTACAATATAAAACAGTAAAATTCAGTATTCTACGAAGCACATGAAATTTAAATCTTTTCAAAGTAATCCATTTAAAATAAAAGTTTAAAAAATGTAACATATAATTTAGTATTTATTTTGCACCTCTTAGTTACAGATATGCCTCAGTTAAAGTAAATGTATTCCTGGTCATTACTAATTTAGCAGAATCATAGAATCATAGAATTGTAGAGTTGGAAGAGACCATGAGGGCCATCCAGTCCAACCCCCTATTTTGGTATATTTGGTACCAGAGGCAGAAATAACATGGAAAGAATAGAGAGAGGTTCCTGCACCACAAAAAAGAAGAAAAGTTCAACACGTTTCAGAAAACCTTTTATCCAAAACTAACAGTATGCACCTATGAAATGAAACAACCAGCTCAGGTAAGCTTTATGTAAATAAACAGAAACATTTGCAACCTTCTAGAGACCACTTGAAAGCTCTTTCCAAAGTGCATCTTAGCATGACCTTTTCTTTTACAAGCCCCCACTTTTCTTATGATTTCCATGTTGACACTGCTCTCCCCTTTTCTCTCTTGTTTTGACATTAATGGATGCTCAGTGAGGGACTCTGGTGGCAGCTATTGTTTACTTCGTTTACTTGCAGGCCGGCACACATAGCTAAGATAGGAATGGCTAGAGTAGAAGCCTGCTCTTTCCCTGCTCAAGCTTTATTGCATTTTTACTGCAGACACACTGCTGCAACCTGACACCAAAAGTTTGTGTTTATCCAGCCCTTCTTCCCCATCTTCCCAGTGCTGATGCAGCTAAAAAAAATCTTCCAGCTAGACAGATAACAAGGAAGAAAGGGGGATGTTAAAAGACTTTATAAAAAGAAGCTTCTTTGTCAGAGGCTTTGTTAACTGAGCTGTGCTTATATTCACATAGTTTTGCTCATGTACACTTTTTTTTAGTAATACTCTGAACAGTTCTGTATGTGTGGCTAGTATTATTAACTGTATATTTGCACATAGGTGGCTGAGTGTCATGTACTGGCATCTCTGGACCCAGTGACCAGCAGTTTCAGAGTTCAACACAGAAAATTTATTGTCACAGTAATCCAAAGAGCTGTCCCTACAAGTTCTTTGCTCAGAATGAAACCTAACTGACAGACAGTATACTAAAAGCATGTTCCAATCTACAAAATCTGGTGGGCTATATAAGTCATTGGTTACTCGTAATCCCCACTGCAATTTCCCACCATACCAGGGCTCAGACTTCTTTTCCCAGAGTTGAGACCCAGATGCAGCCCTTGTCAAACCATTATAGACACAGAACACATACTCCCTTTTACAGTCAGGCTACATACTCGTTAGCAAGCACAGAAAAATGCAAACGCCATTAGCCACAAGGTTATACAGTAAAACTGAACTTGGCAGGAAAAGGTCACGTCCAAGACCAATCCTGACACTGACATACAGTTATTTATTTGCCAGAGGCTGTGCAATGAGTACTTGGTGAAAATGAAATTCGAGCCAGGGGCTTCCCAGGTTGTGCTTTTAAACCCTACCCTGCAGCAGCCCACACGTTTTTATATAGTCTCCCTGTTACTTGTAATTTCTCTGAAAAACAATATTTGAGGTATCATCTCGATTCCAGTGATCAACAGCACTCCTGTGAGCTCTTAATAGCAACTGAAAGTCATGCTACATTTTCTGTGAGTGACTCTGGGCTTTGCATATTTGTTGGTAATAATCCTCAGTTTCTTTTTCTACACATGAAAAAAAACTAATTCATACACAGGCAGAAGTTGGTCAGCTTTTTGACATATTTGTTTTCATTTTTGTAAGGCAGAACCAGTTCAGATCTTATACACAATATACTGTAAATTTTGTATAAGAATAATTCTGAGAATGCCTCATGCTGGCTGAAAGATTCTGTGGGCTGTGAAGTACAGAAAAGTAATTTTTCCAAGATCTGCATGTAGCACCTTGTGATGATGGGTTTCCCAGGCTAGCGTGACACCCTTATTGTTTCTCAGCCCCCAAATTCATAGCTGTAGCCTTATGAATGGGTATTCAGTCTTCAGCACTTGTGAATCACCCTGTATCCTTCATTTCTGGATTAAAAAATAATCACGTGCCCCATGATAGGAAAGAGTATCAGTTTGAGGTGCTGGAGAGCAATTAACAGTCAAATCAGACAGTACTGGGCTGGATCATAAGGCATGTTCCTGTGTCCTTTCTACAGCTGGTATGGGAATGGTACAAGTCACCAGATGTTCTTGGACTGCAGCCCTAGCCAGCAGTTTATATAATGAGTTGCCAGACTGAAACCGTGAGACAGAGTCTGTACCTTTAATGATTGTGTAGAAGATGGACTTTAAGGAGGTGTCGCTTGTTACCTGGTGGCATAACAAGCAAAACCTGCTGAAATTCTCTCTTTGGCACATCCTTCGGCACTAAAGACGGATCTCTTTCGGCAGGCCTTTCCTAATTAGATCCCGGCCTCAGGGGATCCTGGCCTCTTTTAGTCCGCTGGCCATTTATTGTATTTTATTGTATTTATTGTTTTTAAATGTGATTTTAGATCAGTTGGTTTTAATTTATAATTGTTTAATATTTTTTTTATGGGGGAGGGTGGGGGTGGGGGGGTGTTTGGGGATTTTATCTGTATTGTATTTTTAATTTTTGTAAGCCGCCCCGATTGTTTTGACAGAGGGGCGGGGTATAAATAAATTTTATTATTATTATTTATTATCCTTTAAAGGTACAAGAGTCCTCTCCAGTTTTCATTCTGGCAACCTGAAGTGCCTCCCCAAACTACAAACCCCAGGATTCCATAAGATACAGTCAGGATAGTTTCATAGTGCTATAATTACGTAGTGTGAAAGGGCCCTAAGAGATAATAAGCTGTAAGAGGCTGGAACTCAGCATTCCATTCCCATCCCCTTCCCCACTGGGTTTTCCATTTGTTTTTCCTAATGACTGCATTTCCAGGCTACTTACCCTGCTCAGTTTTCTCTAGGCTCTTTTGAGGGCATGCTTCTCTCCCCTTACAATTGTTAAACAAGCTCTTCCTCCCCCAACCTTAATGTTCCTGAGCATGCTGATCCCTCATGTTTCCCAGTGGCACCATTTTGCCTATGAAGCTGTCAGCTGAGAAAACTGACCCAGAAGGACTTAGCCAAACACTAACACCTACTTACTAAAGTGATGTTACCAAAACGGCATTGCTTTAGTAAGTAGGTGTTAGCATTTGGCTGCTTGCATGTCATGATCATAGATTTTAAAACCACAGAGTTCTGCTTTGTAAAGCTTTTGAGAAAATAATCATTTGGTGTTGCCTCAGGTTCTTCTTCCTCTTTTTTCTTATTTTGGAAACAAAAAGGGATTTCCTTCATGCTGCCATGCCTTATTTTCCTTGTTAAATAGAAATAGGGGCTGAGCACAGTAGATCTGATTTGCATTGGGAGAAAAAGTCAATGTTGAAAGAGTATATAGCTCAGTCATTTCCTAATAGTCTGGGGTGGAGAATTGGTTGTTGCGATATAGTTCCCATCATCCCCCTGGCCAGTGGCTGGGAGTGGTGGTGTTTGTAGTTCAGCAACATCTGAAAGGGGAGTTGTTGTTCAGACTACACTGTTATAGTGTTACTATTCCACTTTAACTGCTCTGGCTTCCAGCTGTGGAATTCTGGGGTTTGTAGTTTAGTGAGGCCTAATATTTCTCTGGCTAAGAGTTGTAAATGCCCCTCCCTAAACTGCAAATCCCAGGATTCAACAGGAGGCAGCCATAGCAAATAAAGTGGAATAGTAACACTATAACATTGTTGTCTGAAAATCTCACAAGAGTGTTTAAATCCTTTATTCCAAGTATAAAAATAAAAAACCAAACTTTTTTGGTCCCCTCTTCTTATCATCTATCCCCGTGCTAATTTTGAACAGTAGATTCTGGGAGTAGAGGGCAGTGGTGAGGTACTGGAAGACAAATATAATTTTGACATGTAGAGATGCAAGGGCCTGGAGAAAAACCAGAAAAAAAAAAACAGGGAGAAACCTAGCTTTTTTCTAAAGACTTTGTCTCTGAAAAAATGCAGGGAGGGGATTGGATTGTGGGATATTTTCTGTTAGAATAATGAATAAATGTTTAAGACAAGGTGTTCATATGTTTATGCTCCCAAAATTAATCCTAAAAATAATTTAATAGGAGAATTTTTGTACAAGACTATGTACAGTGTTAGATCATTGCAATTCTTAGCCTTGGTTTCCTTTTCTCATTTCTTTTTATGTGAAAGAGTACTTTATGTCTGCTTGAAACTATGGTGAACTGGAGGAGGCAAGATGATTTTCTCTGTTTCAATAATGTTGACGGTTTCTTCTACTATTATTATTATTATTATTTACATATTTGAAACTGGAGAGGTTCCTGATAGATCAGGTATGCCTTACAGTTCAGGATCTTTGTAACAAAAAAAGGAAATCTTTTAAAAAAAAATCAAGTAAGTGTTGTTTGTATAAATAGTACAAATTTGCTGTCAGCAAATCTGTGCTTAAGTCGGTTCAGCAGTTCACCTACCTGGGAAGCATCATCTCCTCAGATGCCAAGATTGACAAAGAGATTGATCACAGATTAGCAAAGGCATATAGCACATTTGGAAGACTTTACAAAAGAGTCTGGAGTAATAAACACCTGAGGCGAAGCACAAAAATCAATGTGTATAGAGCCATTGTACTGTCTATTCTCCTTTATGGATCTGAAACATGGGTCACCTATCGTCGCCACCTACGACTCCTCGAGCGCTTTCATCAGCGCTGTCTACGCACAATCCTAAATATACACTGGACTGACTAAGTGACGAATGTTGCTGTCCTTGAGCAAGCAGGGATCACCAGCATTGAGGCCGTGATATTGAGGACACAGCTGTGCTGGGCAGGGCACGTTTCTAGGATGGAGGACCATCGCCTCCCAAAAATAGTACTCTACGGTGAACTTGCCACAGGTCAGCGTAAGAGGGGCGCTCCAATAAAGCGATACAAGGACTCCTTGAAACAACATCTCAGGCTCGGCCAAATTGATCACCAACAATGGTCCGCCCTGGCCTCACATCGGGAGGCATGGAGACGCACTATCCACAATGCTGCAACCTTATTTGAGAACTCACGCTGAACAAGTCTTGAAGAGAAACGACAACGCAGAAAGAATCACAACCCGGAAACATCACCCAAGGAGACCTTCTGCTGTGCTTTCTGCAACCGGACTTGTCTATCTCAGATTGGCCTTTTTAGTCATCAGCACACTTGCAGAAAGCGCAGGATGAGTCCTTCCTGAATCTTCGTTTGCGAAGAAAAGCCAGAGAAAGAGAGACTTTTAATGCAGCAGACACTATAATTTTATGCCAAACAAAATTATAAGCAATACATTTTCTGTTCCTAAAGTAACAAAGTGATTTTCAATCTGTAAAAGGTATACAGAGGTGACATTTTTCAATTTTTCAGAAAATTTCTGTGTTTTTCCTCCCCAAAATGTGGTGTGGGGGAGGAGAGTTTGTTTCCATAGTTTCAGAATGTCTGGAAATTTCACATCTCTAGTGGTGTAGCTTACCTTGCCCTCTACAAGATATCCTGCTGGCCTTTAGTATGGTAGAGAATGCTTTCTTACTACCTTTTTATTTAAGCGGGTCTTTGGTTCTTAATTCATGTAATGGGAAGTGTGTGCTTTGTTTTAAATTGTTGTAACCTGCCTTGGGTACTGTGCTGGGAGAAAGTCAAGATAATAAATAGATAAATAAATAAATAACTGAAATTGCCAGTCGTGAAGTAAGATTCAGTTGCCAGTCTAGTCAGTATATGGAATCAGAGAGTGTTGGGTGTGTGTGTGTTGTTCTTTGGCCACAGGCCAGCTGTGTGGGCTTGATGTGTCCTTGATTAAACTGCACAGCAAAAGCATGTACCATAGTTTTCCATTTCTCAGAAGCATATGTCTTTTTTCCCTACTGTTATCTTCACTTTTGCACATCAGATCCCTGGCTTGTCTTACGTGATGCCAGCTGAGTAGTCTTTACTTTGCTTCTGAGGAAAGATGTTGAGGTGGAGAGGGAACACCAGAAAAAAATTAGAATGATGCGTGAATACTGCACAGATATTGATAGCGGTGTTCTGCAAAATATGGGACGTTGTCTTGATGAAAGAGTAGAACTAGAAAATGTGTCACATACGACTTACTGTTGTCATAACTCACCCTTTGGAGTTGGAAGATTCAGATGGAGAGGAGGAGACAGATTGTCAGGAATCTCCAGCTCCTGGTAACAGTAGTCTCTCTGTATCAGAGGAGCTGAGGGTTGAGGCGGAGGGAAGCCCTGCTCCCCAGCAGGAGGTTATAGATGCTGAAGACACGTTATCATCCTTCACCAAGTGATGAAGAGACAAGGAGTGATTATGCTTATGCCAAAGATGGTTAAGTAGGACCTGCTGTCCTAATTAGGCTCCTGGTTTCTTGAAATAGTTGCCTATAAATCTCCCCAGCGTCTCTGTTGTGTGCAACCATGTTAACTTGGTGACTGGCAGTATTATTTGGAGTTTGTGTTTCCCTGCTGGCTTTGTTTATTGTAAAGACTGGCTGACAGCCACCCTCTTGTTTCTCCCTTCATCTTCTTTGGATAACCTATAGCTGACCTGGATTAAATTAACTACTGGACTGCTTTTTGCACTCCAGCCACTTGATGACTGGGCAACTTGCTGAGTGTAATGTAAACAAATTGTAAACGTTTACATTACAAACAACCCAGAATGTGTAGTGTAAACATTTAAGCAGGTCTTAGCTTTGGATTGTTAGAAAGCAATGGTTTTATACTAGAATTGAATTAATCCTTATCATTGACTAGAAAAAAAATGTGGACACTAACTGTTTTGATTCTTCAAAGAATATTGAACAGACTTCTTTAACAATGTACCCTCTGTGGTACTACTCCCTTCATCATCCCCAGGCAGCATGAACATTGGATATGCTGGCTAAGGATGTTAGGTACTGGCTTGGAGAAGGCTAACATAAAAGTTGCATTTGTGAATTAAGAATATGACTATCTAACACAGAGCTTGGAAACATTACATTTTGGATCACAAATCCAAAATCTCTTAGCCAGCATGGTAAGGAACCATACTGGCTAGAGGATTATGGGAACTACAGTCCAAAAAAGGAACTTGTCCAAGCTCTGCACTGACTTTTATTGTTATTGTATGTTTATGTTTTATTTTTTAAAAAAACTTTTAGTTCCATACCCTCATACATTTCATAGATTAAAAACTGGAGCACATTCAGCCAAACATTGCCAACATATGTTCAAGATGGCAAAAGTTATGAATGAGGGAGAGACCACATAAGCTAGGAAATGCTGTAGCAGTTGCTTTTGCCTGAGCCTATAGCAAAGGGCAACATTCTGCTCCTTTTTTCCCGTCTTCCCACTGCTGAGTTAACTGAATGTAAACTACTTTTGCCCTTTGAACTCTGTTTGCTAAGACAAAGAGGAAAAGTGGGAGGTGGAGAGAAAAACTGGGACATTTTAAAAACAGTTGAAAAAGTGGGATGACAGAGAGGATTAAACAGGACTGTCCCTGCCAAATCAGGACAGTTAGAGGGTATGTAGTTGCATTTAATAAATTAGGTTGCCAGCACTGATAATGTATCAACAGACTGTTCAGGTAAAAATGTTCATGTGTTTCCTGGTTTCCAGAGTCAGCTGCTAAGATGGCGCAATGGAACCAGCTTCAGCAGCTGGACACACGGTATTTGGAGCAGCTCCACCAGCTCTACAGTGACAGCTTTCCGATGGAATTGCGACAGTTCCTTGCTCCCTGGATTGAGAGTCAGGACTGGTGAGCCATTGAACTTTTGAACATATGTACATGTTAATGATGGAATTTTTTAAATAGCTTGCCTCTTTCCTCAGGGAACTATACCATTCTCCAGATAGTGGTCCATAGGCTAAACATGAGCTTTGGTATGCAAATATTTGTTCCCCCCTGCCGGATAACAGTGGAGTGCTATCAACCCCAGTCAGCCAGTAGTCAAGGATTATGTGGCCAGGCTGTTTAATAAAATGGTATTATTTCTCATTTTTCCCTGTCAGGTACTCTATTCACTTGGCATATTGGTTCAGAGCAGGGCAGGCCTGGAACAAAAATCTAAGCAGATCAATGTTGCCAGAAGGAGAGCTTGAAAAAATAACATTTTGGATTATAACTCTCAGCGTTTTGGATGGAGGATTCTGGGAGTTGTAGTCTAAAAAGTAACTTCTCTAAGCTGTGGACAAAGGTCTGATATAATTTGCAGAGAACTTTTGAAATTGAGTGGAAGGTCAAAGTCACCCAGTCCTGGTTTAAAAGGTTTCACAGTTGAGGAGCACATATTACTGCATGCCTGTTAGCATGAAAGCCAAGAGATATGTAATTCCACATTAAAGTATAGAATTCTGTATTCTTCCTTACAGCTTGAAGATTTTATTTATTTTTTCAATCAAAATGTTTATATATTTATAAATTTCCCCAGAGCTTGGAAAAATTATTGCCTGCCTTGGGGTTCTGGGGGTCTGTCTAAAATAGGCCAGACAAAACTGTGCTGGAGGATCAGATTTGGTCTTTGGGCTACTGGTTGATCATCTAGAGCCAAATTCCTCAATCAGATGCCTGCCAGATGTGTTGAAATAAAAACCCCATCACTCCTAGATGTTTTCTGGAGATGACAGGAATTGCAGTCCCACATGTCAGGCATGACCCATGTTGAGCATGGCTGGTCTAGCTGTTTAAACCTTCACGCTCCTTTCTTTATCACTTCATGGTTGTCAGATTGGTATCTCATAACCTGAAAAGAAAAGAACACAATGCAAATGAGAGCTGAAATGTTGACATTCATGAGTATCTTTTATCCACTGATGGATGCTCTTGAGTTCCTTGAATTGTGCTTACAGATCTCAGTCGGAAATTCACAGAAATCCTTGTTTGTTTTGTGAAAACACGCAGACGTTTCCTGATATTAATTAATACTTCCTGGTTCTAATGGGGAACAACATTCAGTAGACTGGGTGGAAGCTCTTGGCCTTAAGATCACTCTCTGAAGATTTTCCAAAGGGCTGGCCAAAGAGCCCTGCAGCATCTTCACAACTTACAAATGTTTTATATATTATAGCATATCTTTCATGGACACTAGCCTACTTTATCAAGTACAGCGGGTTATAGTCCATGAAAGCACATGTCATCACACATGTCCTAGCCTTAGGATGTGATTGGTTTTGCTCTAAACCAAGGTTGGCAACTGAGTTCAAGAGCCAATTTTCTGCCCCAGGACCCTCAGGGGAATAAACAGACTGCCAAAAATGCCCAGAAAACCCCACCCCCACAAAAGCAGAAAGTAACCAGAAGTCCTGGTTATTTTTTTAAAAAGTGTTGTTTTAAAATTGAACCAGTACAGTGCAATCTATGTAAAATGTGGTTTTCCCCTCCTGGGCACTTTGAGAGCCAATTCATCTTCTTTTCCAGAAAATGGGCAGTCTGGAAAGTCTGAAGGGATTGAGGGCTACAAGAACAACTGGGGTGGGGTTGGGTGTAGGGGAAGGGAGAGCACATGGCCCCAGGGCTGTACTTTGCCCCCCTCTGCTCTAAAGACTGTTGTTTCAGATCTGTTTTCTATTTCCTTCCTTTTCTGTTTCCACCCCCCCCCCACGCAATCCCTGCAGGGCATATGCTGCCAGCAAGGAGTCCCATGCCACCCTGGTGTTCCACAACCTTTTGGGAGAAATTGACCAGCAATATAGCCGCTTTCTTCAAGAATCTAATGTTCTCTACCAGCACAACCTGCGCCGGATCAAGCAGTTTCTGCAGGTGGGAATGACAAGCAAATCTATATTATTGATTGATTGATTTTCATTTGTATTGCCTTCCTTTCTTTCAGAGTGGCATTCAAGGCAGCTCAGAGTCAGTGAAAAGACATAAAATTTAAAACGCTAAAATCACCACATAAAAAAGTACAAAATCATTTAAAAGACATAGAAAAGTTTTTAAAAAGATAAATAAGAAGAAGCTCCCCTGCTTGCACATTAAAAGCCTTGGTTTTGAGTTACAGTTGTCCCGCCGTATCCACGGATTTGGTATCCACGGATTTAAGTCTTCACGGCTTGAAAATACTCTTTAAAAAATAATAATCCAAAAAGCAAACCTTAATTTTGCCATCTTATATAAGGGACACCATTTTGTTATGCCATTGCATATAATGGGACTTGAGTATTCACGGATTTTGGTATCCATGGAGGGTCCTGGAATCAAACCCCAGCAAATATGAAGGAACAACTGTATGTTGTCTCTCCTCCTTTTCTCCTGACCAAGAGTGCCAACCCAAACTGTCACAGAAAGGTCACAGAAAGAAGGAGAGTCCAATATATGAAGTTAATAGCGTTCAGCCTCTACGTAGAGATGGAAAACAGAGAAGCCGATTCTTGCTGTGACCCTTTAATTAGGCATTAACCCAGAGTGGTGGCTGGTCCTAGGTTGAATCCAGACCTATTGGTCAAAGGAAGTCCAAAGTTGCAGAGAAACTACCGCTGCTAACAATGGGTTTTAGAGATGGTTTGAGTGTGTTCAAAGCACTTCATAAGATTATTGAGCACACTGCTACAATCCTGACAACAACCTGCCTGTAAGGTAGGTTAGTTTTAATATGCCCATCTTAGAGATGTAGTGCAGCTGACACTGACAGTGAGACAGAGATTCAGATTGAGATGAAAGAGAAGGCTCCACCGAATGGATTCATAACAGAGTTGAAAGAGCCACTGTGGTGTAATGATTGGACTGGGATTTGGGAGATCCAGATTCTAATCCCTGCTCTGCTAGGAAACTCATTGGGTATTTAGGGCCAGTTGGTCCTTTTCAGCCTGATCTACCTCACTGGGTTGCTATGAGTAGGGGGAAGTGCCATGTCTATTGTCTTGAGCTCATTGAAGGAAAGGCAAGCATATAAATGTGTTCTTGGGTGTGTGTTTTTTTTAAAATCAGAGCATCATTTGATGGGAAGGTGGGATGCATATTTAATCAACAGATAAAATAAACCAGGGGCTTTCTTACCCACAGCTCAGTTCTGCTGAGCCACCACATCAGCTTAACTGGTCAAAGTTGACAACAGATAAAACTGATCTAATACTTGTATATTAGTTACTTGTATTATGGCTAGAATCATGAATGTGAGAACATATTGAGGTATTAACACACATTCCTCCCAGAACTTGGAAACATTACTTTTGGGGGACTAAAATGTCCACAATTCCAGATTCTCAAAATCTAAACTCAGCATCTGAGTTCAGCCTTCTCCCCACCACCCACAGCCATGTCGCAGATAAAATCCTCTAGGCTCTTAACAGTTTCTGCATCCTTCTGCACAGCATTTTTTTTTTTGAGATACATTACCAAGAGGGAAAGTGTTACAATCAAGCAGATGTGCCATAGGCTCTAGCACTTAACTTATGCCAACATCTGGAAGATGTGCATGGGAGAGGAGAGTGGTGGCCTTAGATCTAACATGCTCCAAGCAACACTATTTGGGGCAACACCAACTTTTCATTGTTCTTCCAGGCCCTAAGATGCTGCTGGAATATTTAGATCTTCTTCGTGGTCTCTGTGAATCACACAGCTAGGTTACTCCTGCGCCTGCGCAGAGCATCAGAACCTTCTAGAAATGCTAGGCGGAATATGCTTTGATACATTTTTGGCGGTAACTCCACCCATCCTAACGGTCCCTTATAAGGGATTCCCGCCTAAATCCCCTCAGTTCCTTTCTAGCAGCTTGAAGGAACCTCTGTTCGCTAGGTGTTTTACTTCTATCTCTCTGGTTTTGACTTGGCTCTGGATTTTGACGACGATTTTTCTCTACCCCTCTGGTTTCGGCATTCTACTTCTGACCGCTGTTTTACTCGACCTGGTTTGGCTTTTGACAACGATTTTCGCTTATTCCCTCGGCTTTGGGATTTACCTCAGATTCCGTTACTGACCCAGACTGCCGCTGACTATGTGTACACTCCCGCTTCTCTGTAGCTAACTTGCAAGTAAAAATGTCTGGAAGAGGAGCATTTAAACGCTGTGTAATTTGTCAGGCCAAACTTCCAAGTGTGGATGGTCATTCCCGCTGTTTGATTTGCCTTGGGGAAACCCATAACGTCAACGCATGCGTACATTGCAAGGCCTTTACGCCTCAGGCTCATAAGCACAGGCTCTCTCGTTTAAAGTCGTTCCTCTATGAGAAGGCCTTGATTCCGCCTACAACTTCGGCTTCTGCTTCTGCTTCAGCCCCGGCCTCAACTTCTGTGTCTGAGCCCCGAGATTATGGGCGCTCTCTGTCTCCGAAATCCAAGGGCCAAAAACGCAATCAGTCCCGAAGCCCATCTAGGCGCTGTTCAACCACTTCGGGTCCTGAGGCTCTCCATACCGCGCTTTAGCATGCCTCTTCGGGTTCGACGTGGGATCCTTCGGCATCGATCCAGGAGCCGACACCCTCAACTTCAAAGGCTGCCCCTCGAGATCGGGCTCCCACCACCACCATGACCCGTCCAGGAACAGACTCTGCCTCCTCGCAATCCTTGGAAGAAAAAGAAAAAGAGGAAGGAGAAGCATGTTTCTTGACATGACTCTACTAAGGCTACCAAGTCTAAGCCTAAGTCGAAAGAATGTTTGAAGAAACCGAAGTCCCTCGATGCCGCTACCCCGGTGATCCCACCTCGCCCACCAACTGATATCGAGACTACCTTCGTCAGACCGTTGCCTGTATCTGCCACAGCAGAGTCCATGGCTCACCATTCTCTTACGCCACCGGGATCAATCACACAGACCCACCCATCTTCCCCTCTGTGTCCTACTACATTATATAAACATGCTTAATGTTCCTGATGCTGCAGATTGTGGCGTCATTCAAGGAACTGAGGGGATTTAGGCGGGAATCCCTTATAAGGGATCGTTAGGATGGGCGGAGTTACCACCAAAAATGTATCAAAGCATATTCTGCTTAGCGTTTCTAGAAGGTTCCGATGCTCTGCGCAGGCGCAGGAGTAACCCAGCTGTGTGAATTCACAGAAGACCACTCGAAGATCTATGGTTACAGGTAAGCAACCTGTCCTTCTGTAGCTTGGTGCTGTTTTTGTAGAAGACTCTTTATAGACATCAGACTCTTTTGCAGTCATCTGAATACCAGCTGTGGTTTCCTTTGTTGTTGTTGTTATTGTTGAAGGTTCCTGCTTTTTTTTTAAATTCCACACTAGCAAGCCAGCTGTGGCAAGAGAAGCACGAAATGCAAGGAGTAAATAAACAAAAACTTGTAGCTAAAGGATTGAATGTACACATCTCCCTGAGTCGCCTCTTCTTGCCATATACACATGCAGGTAGTACATCCCTTAGTCCCCCAGTGTTTTTTTGATGGGTTTTAATGGTAGACTTCTCTTTAAAAGCTGAAAAGTGGGACATAAAAAGTTTTTAAAAATAGATTTAGGAACAGTGAACTTGAGAAATTACAGTATGCATCCTTTAATCCAATCTTGCAGAATCTTGTGACTTCTGCTTTTGTTATTTTTTTAACAGTACAGTTTGTTTCTAGCCCTCATGGATATTTTAAAAAACAACCCTGGAAATCAAGGAAGATGTTCTAAAGACTTTGGCCTCAGAAAGCAGACCTCTTCTGAGCGGAAGGGTTAATTTTCTCCACTCATTAGAGCAGTTGTTTTTATTTATTTATCTAAATGTTTATATCCCACCTTATATCTGAAGAGGTCCTACATACCCTGAAGGCACCTGTTCTCTTCTCATCTTGGAAGCGAAGTAGGATCAGCCCTGGTTAGTACTCTACAGTACTTGGATGGCAGACAGCCAGGTGCTGTAGGCAATATTTCAGAGGATACTTCTTTCATTCATAGGGTCGCCATAAGTTGAAGGTGACTTGATGACTGTTAAAACCAACAACTGGAAAAACCACCTCTGAGTATTTTTTTGCCTAAGAAAACTCTATGGAATTCATGGTGTCGCCATAAGAATATATTAAAGAATTTATCATTAAAACTAGGCGGTTTAAAACTGGTTAAAACAATTTTAAATAGTACAGCCATAAGGCATGGATAAAATCAGTTAGGCCCAAAGACTTTAATAAAAAGCCCAGTTTTGACTTGATGCCAAAATGATCCAATGTTGGTGCCAATCGGGTCTCCAGAGGGAGGGAACTCCACAACTGGGGTGTCACTGCAGAGAAGGCCCTCTCCCACGTCTTCTCACAATGTATTTCCTTTATTGGTGGGACACAAGGAGGGCCTCTCCAATACATCTCAGTTCTCAGGCAGGTATATATATAGGGAGAGGTACTCTCTGAAGTATTGAGGTCCCAAGCCATTTAGGGCTTTAAATGTTATCACCAACACCTTGGCCCCATCTATACGATGCAAAAAACCATGGATTGCTCCACAGTCATGGCAAATCGCAGCAGCTGCAATTTGTCGTAATGGTGTTTTGGCCCCCCAAGCTTCACATGACCGCTGGTCAAGATGGCGGCCATGAATGATTTACTCACGTTTTTACATGCCTTAATTTGCTGCCGCCAATTAAAAAAAATTTTTTTCTATTGTGCACTAGTGTGATATTTTGCCTGTAGAAAAAAAGAAAAAACAAACCCCATTTTCTCGCCTTAGTGCTCATTTGCTAAGGCAAAAATTTGACATGGCAGCGTCAGGTGCTTGCCTTGTTAATAAGTCCCTACTCCCCATGCTCATCTGGCCAATCAGCTTTGCATTTCCTCTCCTATGGGAAAACAATTCAAAGTGAATCAGTTGTCCCAATGAGCAGGAATATGCATTCCCCTCGCTGTTTTTTTAAAAACTCCGGGCTTTTCCTTCGGGTTTCTGACATTTTTGGCTCCCCTCCTTCTGAATACAGTGAAACAGTGCAAGATCCTATTATGACAGGAAGGATTTTCCTCACATTCTCTGAGGAGCATTTTCACCGTTTAGACGGCCCCCTTGAATTCAGACCAGAAGTATATTGGAAGGCAGTGCAATTACTTTCCTTGGATCCACTTCCCTCATCTCTACCCTTTCGTCAGTGTTCATGTTGTGCCCTTGGAACTCCAAATTAAAAAAAAGAACTGCTGCTGTTCTAATTTCCCAATATTGCAAGCTGAACTAAGAGAGTGAATAGAAATGAATCTGACTGGCATCTTACAGTCACATTCAACACGAGAGTTTAGGATGTGCAATGTCAATGTGCATGCAGACAGTACAGTTGTCCTTTTATATGTGCTGGGGTTTGGTTCCAGGACCCCCCATGGATACCAAAATCCGTGAATACTCAAGTCCCATTATATGCAATGGAATAGCAAAATGGTGTCCCTTATATAAGATGGCAAAATCAAGGTTTGCTTCCTGGATTATTATTTTTTAAAGAATATTTTCAAGCTGTGAATCCTTAAATCCGTGAATACCAAATCCGTGGATATGGAGTGACAACTTGTATTCTGCTTAGCATCAGTTCATTACATGGAGTATTTTAATATCCTGGGGGTTTTAGTACAAAGGTGCTCTCAAAGTGGGTTACAGAAAGCTCAAAACAATAAAAATGAAGAAAACACTCCAAGAGGTTAGATAGAAGAACATGCACACTCTTACAGCACTGAGAACAGAATAAACAAAATGAAATAAAAAGGTGTGACAAACCACAAATTTTGAAGATTAGTTTAGCAGTTTTCCTGCTTCTGAGATTGTAGCCAAATTATGTCTCCAAATGATGGAGAGGAACCCAAAGAAGGCCCAGAAGCACACAACTGCAGTGCTATATAATTCTAGGCCTACAAAATGTCTCTAAAACATAACTGAAGACCAAATAAATCTTCCAGATCTAGAAAAAACATGCAAAATATTGTTCCAAATTAACAAAACACACACACCAAATATGGCTTGTTGAATTCCATAGGATTTCAAACCATGTGCATATGGCGTGCTGATGGCACCTTTTAAAATGCTTTAATATTCAACCAAGTTGATCTCCCTGGAAGAACATGCAATAAATGGAGTAGATTCACACTGCAAACTAAATACAAAGACCCAGAGAAAGCAAAATGGTTCATATGTCATTTTTGTAAATACAAACTACTAAATGGCCACTTAACCTTTTAAGAGCAACAGGATTCAATATGAAGAAATCCTCAGTTTCTTTATGTAGGAATAATGTGTTACGGTCTTTCCAATCAATTTGATGGTAATACATTCTGTGTATACTGTACAAGAAACTTGAAACCACTGAAACCATGAAAATAGTCGATAAAGTGCTTGACTATTGGTGCAACCATAAAAAGATATGATATTTGAATGATGTTCTATAAGGTTTTTTTGTTTTGTTTTGTTGTTGTGTGCCTTCAGGCCATTTCCAATTTATGGTGACACTAAGGCGAACCTATCGTGGGTTTTTGGGAGGCTGAGTATGACTTGCCCAAGCTCACCCAGTGGGTTTTCATGGCTAAGCAGTGATTCGAATCCTGGTCTCCATAGTCATTGTCTAACACTTAAACCACTACACCTTGCTGCCTCCATATTTTTATGCTACAGGAAGTTTTTTCTACACACAATTAATCAGAGGAACAAATGCTGATATGAATGCAGTATTTGGTACACAGTGCTCAGTTTCAAACACTATCCGATTTTATTCCACTATGTTTTTTTCTTAACGTGATTATCATTTTGCATTTATGTTAAGTTTATTACTTTTGTTAAATCAAACCCCAGCAAATATGAAGGGACAACTGTATTTGATTGTTAAATCTATTTGATTTTTCATTTCCATTGCAAGAAAGAGCAAGAGTTACATTCTCTTTGTAGACTTAGATTTATGTAAGTTTGCAGTTGTGTGCTTTTTAACACTTCATATTCCCGTTTTCCCTATTGCCTTTCAGTGGGATTTTGATCTCTTATGGCCAACCATGAGAACATTCCTATCAAAGCATGGCCTTCTCCCCCCTTCTCTTTTCCCTTGCCATACGTACACATTTGCATAGACAACCAGAACTGGGAAGAGTTACTTTCTGGCCCTACAAAATCTGAATCACCCAGGCAGCATGACCATACGATTCTGAAAGCTGCAATCTACAAATGTAACTTATCCAAATCTGCATGCAAACCACTGAGTGGATATATTCTTAAGAAATGGTTTAGGGTGCCCTTCTACAGAGTTTATGGACCTGTTAAGTCTTTTAGCTGGCAAGATGGCTCATACCAGACTTATTTTAACTTTTATGAGGACATCCTGTAGGACATAAATTCTCGGCTGCTCTCATTAGACCCTTGGCATGTTTTTTTACCGGCTGCTCTGAGTCTGAAATTGGCACAACACTGCTTTTACACTGCTCCACTCTGCCTCTGGTGGAAGGGGGAATAAATATTCCATCTCTGTATACCTTTGTACACCTTAAATCAAGGCCAGCTTTTTCCACTTTTGAAAGCTATCTTGAATTCCAGACTGGGAAAAAGGCAAGATGATGAGGACAACAATAATAATGCCGATAAAAGGTTGGCATCCGCATCTGGGTTTGGGTGTCTGGATCCCTCCCACATCCCAAGTTTAATCATGAAAGACTCAGCCTACTTGTGTGAGCATTCATGTGGTTTCTTTTTCTTTTCACAGAGCCGGTACCTGGAAAAGCCCATGGAGATTGCCCGCATCGTGGCCCGTTGCCTCTGGGAGGAGAATCGGCTGCTACAGACAGCAGCAACAGCAGCTCAGGTAAGAAGAGGCTGCCTTGGCTTGCCTGTCCTGCTGTGTCATACCTCTGGTTCCTATAAGGCTGCTGAAAACCACTTGAGTGTCAGAACAAGAACCAGGTGGTAGACCACCTAGGTAGTCTGTGTGTGCATGCACATGCGTGAACACATCATGATCAACACACCCTCCTGGGTCCTGCTTGCTCTGTTTAAGGAGTAGGATGTTTGCAGACCAATTCTCTCTTGGCTCACACTTTGATGCTTTTTCAAAAGTCTACAGCTCTGGCTATCAGGAAACAGTGCCTCCTGGGTATCCGTTTCCAAACAAGTCACTGTGTGCTGTTGCATCCTAAGCATCCCCTCTTTACCTGACAATTATTTTTTCCCTTCCCAGGCTTGGCTTTAAATTAGAGCTTAGAGATACCACCTTGTTAAGATGACAGCAACTCTTAGAGTTCACCATGCTGGTTGGGGAATTCTAGGAGTCATGGACCAAATAAGTAGCTTTCCCAAACTGTGGTTTAAATGTAGTTTCTCGAACTGCACACTGGAAGGATGCAATGTTTCTCTGTTTTGGAGAACTGAATACTGGAAGGGTGCAGTGTTCTCTGTTTTGGAGAACTGAATCCAAAACAGTCTTGCCCACATTGTCCTCCTGTGGTTCAGAACAGCATTGGCCATGGTGGTTGCAGATGATAGAATTCTAGAATTCAGATGTGCCCCATAGGCCATTGTGTCCAACCACTCCACCCCTGCTCAATGAAGGAACTCCAGTTATAGCATCCCCCTATCCAGCCTCTATTTGAAGTTGTCCAGAGAAGGAGGCCCAACCACCTCTCTAGGTAACTGGTTCCATTGCTGAACCATTTTTACTCTCAAACAGTTCCTTCTAATGTTCAATCAAAATCTACCCTCCTGTAACTTTAGTCCTACCTTCCGGGTCAGCAGATAACACACCAGCACTCTCTTCTCTGTGACAGCCCTATCGATATTAAAGAGTGTGATCTTGTCACCCCTCTGTTGTCTCTTCATCGGGCTGAAAATGCCCAACTCTTTCAACCATTCCTCATATGTTTTGTTCTCCGTGCCTCTTATCATCCTTGATGATGGTAGTTCTAGGGCAGTGCTACTCAAAGGGGCAGCCCTTGGACTGGTGCTGATTTGTGAGCTCTTGGAAAATTCCCATGAAATAAACAGTTGTAGCCAATGGGCTTAAATATGATGCCAGTCCCTGGCCCACTGGAGAAAAAAACCACCCCTGCTTGTTGATCACACCAAATAACTTAAGAAGCACTGTTGTAGCACATAGGGTTGCCGCTATGGAATGAAACTGTACCTGGGAGTCAGCCCCATTGAAGTCAATGGGGCTAACTTCTGAATAGACATGTACAGAATTGCTCTGTCACGCCATACAGGTTGAGTGTCCCTTATCCAAAACGGTTGGGATCAGAGGTATTTTGGATTTTGGAATACTTGCATATACATAATGAGATATCTTGGAAATGGGACCCAAGTCTAAACACGAAATTAATGTATGTTTCCCATACACCTTATACACGTAGCCTGAAGGTAATTTTATTACCAATATTTTTAATAATTTTGTGCATAAGACGAAGTTTGTGTACATTGAACCATTGGAAAGCAAAGGTATCACTATCTCATGAAGACAATTTTGGATTTTGGAATATTTCAGATTTTGGAATTCTGAATAAGGAAGACTCAACCTGTATTCTCTTTCCTGCTTCACATTCCATTCTAACGGAGCTGAAGCAACATGCATCTCACCAGTGCCCTGTTCATACTACGCCCTCCTCCCAAGCCCCACTACTCCAGTCAGAGAGTCTCCTCTAATGCTTGACAAAGCAATCAGAGAGAGACCAAAGACGGAATCTACCTAGAGCCTGTATGACCACTCACAAGTGCCTAAAAAACAAGGTTTCTTCCTAAAGTGAGCAACTTCTTTCACTTTGGAAGTAGAATTGCTCCCCCTTGAGCCCAACAGGAGCAGTACACAACTTCTGCTGCCATTGTGGGATTTTAGCAATCTATTGTCAAGGGGAAATATCTGTAGTGTTGCTTTAAAACAGGACACATGGGGAAAACGCACCTATTTTGAAAGCTCAGTTGTGCAGCAGGGAATACAGTTCAGCTTAAAAGCAAGCATGTGTTTCCTCTTCACCGTATATTGTTGTCCTTGTGTGCCTTCAAGTAGTTTCCAATTTATGGCAACCCCAAGTCCTTTCACAGGGTTTTCTTGGCAAGATTTGTGCAGAGAGGGTTTGCCTTTGCCTTGCTCTGAAGCTAAGAGAGTGTGACTTGCCCAAGATCATCCAGTGGCTAAGCAGGGATTCAAACTCTGGCCTCCAAATGTTCAAACCACTACTCCACACTGCTTGTCCACCTTATATTACAATTATATTATATAATTTATATGATATTATATTTTGGGATTGCAGAAACAGGTAGGGGCTACATGTGGACCACTCCTGCTCTAGATCCATAAATGTTTAAGAACTGTGGCTTTGGAACAGGAGTTAAACTCATGGAGGAAGTTTCATTACCACCAGGTGTACTTAATTTCCATGGATAATAGGAACTGTAAACCAACGACATTTGGAGGGCCATGCTGATGTCTGGCTTAAACTTTCCATCATCCAAATTCAGATAGGATATTTCTTCAGGAAATGGGTGCTCAAACTTCCTCCCTGTTGTTTGCTCTATCCAAATAATGCCATATGAAGCACATTGTCTAAAATCAGCGCGTAAGATTGTAATCACCCACCTAGGATCTCAGTTGCAACCAGTCAATTGGAACATACTTATGAGTAAAAATTAAGAGCATCTGTATGGAAGCATGCATTTGCCACATTTAATGCTAATATCAAATGAAGTTTGCACCACAGTCAGTATCCAGAGGCCTTAACTCTCTTCTCCCTTGAGTTAAACCTTGAACCAAGCCAGCAACTATAGGTATGATGCAGGTGACACATGGAGTTGCAAATCCAATGAAACTCAACCACTCAACTCTTACCCCACCAATCTTAGTAGTAAACCAGGACATGGAACCAAGCTGAAGCCTAGAGGGTGGGTGGAATAATTCTACCATAGTGAGATGTAATGTATTCCTATTTCAGTGCTATTCATTGGTTCTAAATGTGCACTCTAAATTAGCAAATGCAAATTTTATGTACATCTGTGTCCTCTTTTGTCCTTTTTTTCCCTTTTGGCCAGTACATAAAGTGACACATGGTGGACGCTGTTATATTATAATAAAAACATTTCCTTATATTCTCCACTGCAGCAAGGTGGACAGGCAAACCACCCTACAGCTGCTGTTGTGACAGAGAAACAGCAGATGCTGGAGCAACACCTCCAAGATGTGAGGAAGAGGGTGCAGGTAGGTGGGAGAAGCTGTGTCTTGGCCTCCTTAGTCCCAGATTTCAGATTGTTCCAGTGTTGGTACTCCCATGTAATTTTTCTGATTTTCTTGCAGGACCTCGAGCAAAAGATGAAGGTGGTTGAAAACCTCCAGGATGACTTTGACTTCAACTACAAGACCTTGAAGAGTCAAGGGGGTAAGTGGGACCTTGTTGAAAGTGATTGGCAAAAGGAGGGATTTTCAGAGACAGGTGAAGAACCCAGATGGGGAACATGTGGTCCTCTGATATTGTTGGACTGCTGTGTCCATCAGTCCTGGCCAACATAGTCAGTGGTAAATGGTGCTGGGAGATTCAGTCCAACAACCTCTGGAGGGCCACATCTCCATCTCTGGTGGAGACTCTTCCATCTTCAGCTTCATACCTGGGACACACTGTAAGGGAATCCCTTTGTCCCTGGTCTTGAATTGCCCAAAATCAAAGGTGGGAAAAGCTTGTGGAGTGGCCAGAGTTCTCACTGAAGAGCCATCAGCTCCTGGATCTGCCACACACACGGCTGTGTTTGTTGTGTGTATTTTAAAAACACAGAATTGTGCAACCTGAATAAATCACGAAAACACTGATATAGTATGATCCCCATATCCATACCCACGGTTTCATTTACCCACATTTCAAAAAAAAGGTTCTCTCTAGGCATTTTCTAGGTTCTCCAGTGAGATTCTATGGTATGCTTCTGCCAGACGTCGACCATAGAGTTGTGCTGGAGGACCTAGAAAATGCCTAAAAAGGTGTTCTCTCTAAGAATCTCTAGGTCCTCCAGTGCAACTCTATGGTAGGCTTGGGCCAGAAGTTGTTAATTTCAATAGGGTTCACTATTTATCCACGTTTCTGTGTTTTCATGGTAAATCCAGGAACGTATTCCCTGCGAATATGGGGGTTGTACTGTATACTTGTTTATTCACATAGCTTGACCTGTTAGTCATGAGGAACAAGCTGTGCAGAAAACTGAAACTTTATCTATTGGCCATTAGAATTCTCTACTCAGTAGCTCCCTGATTTCTGGGAATTCTCCAGTCTGTGCATTTCTGAGCATGTTTTCAAAGACCAGTGACTTGATTATTTCTTCATAAGTCACCACTGGTATTCTTAGGATGCTGGATCCTGATATTTATCCCTCCCACTTTTTGTTGATGCTCTCAAAATATAAGTAGAAATTGCATGCTGTAGAGTAGCAGAGCTGCAAAAGTCCTAGACTTAATACCTGGTATCTCTAGGTGGGGAAGAAAAAAGCTCCCCATCTGAAATCCTAGAGAACTGTTGAGAGAACTGTTGCAATTGGTGTTGAAAATATCAAGCTACTGAGGCCAACAGACTGCTTCACTGTATAGCAGCATTCTGTTTCTATTTGCAATTTAAAAATTATTTTTTTAAAAAAGATAAAACCTGAAACCAAAAAAATAATTCAAAGCTAGCTGAAATAAATGAGTCCTCTGAGTTTTGTTTTTTAGTGAAGGATAATCAGTTGAGTGGGTATCAGCTAGTAGAGAGCTCTGTAAGTAAGGACCAAATAGGAAGGAAACAAAACAGAGCAGCCTTCTCCAGCCCAGTGACCTCTAGGTGTGTTGGACTAGAACCCCAATACGGGCATGTTGGCTGAAGACAGTGGGACTTTAGTCCAACACGCCAGTGGGGGGCAGGGGCACCAGATTAGAGAAGGCTACTTTGAAATGGGAGAGGGAGAAATGAAGAGTTTAAGACACTCCAGAGAAATGGAAGAAAGCAAAGGTTAGTTTCTCTCTTCTCCCCCTCCCCAAGCAGTAGCTAGTGAAATTTACCAAATCTAACTTGCAGTGAGCAAGTGCTATTAAGTAAATACATTTGACGTTAGTTATCGCATCTTAAATAAGAAAAAGTAAACAGTGAAAAGAAATTAAAAGCAAAATGAAAAACAAATCATACTTTTATATCCCCCCTGACTGTCTGTTCCCTGCTCAAAAAAAGGCCCTATGGTGTTCAGAGAGTGCTTAAAAGTAAACAAGGTTTTCATTTACCAGAGGAAGAAATGATTATCTGACAAGTTACATACAGGTGAGCAACAGAAAGGTCCAGGCTATTGCAGGACCTTTTGATATGTCTGAGTTAAGAGTGGGTTTTCCTCTCCTTTATGTCTTCTCTTTAGATATGCAGGATCTGAATGGGAACAACCAATCGGTGACCCGACAGAAGATGCAGCAGCTGGAGCAAATGCTGACAGCACTTGATCAAATGAGGAGGGTAAGGGCTATTCTCAGAAGGCCCTCTCCTCGCTTCTCCAGCTATTCTTCTCCCAAGTTCCAAATGGTTTTGCCTAAATTGCTCGAGCAAGGAGGGATATACCTGATATCAGCCATGTCCTTGCAGGAGCTTGCCCTCCATGTACTGGAAGGCTGAATAATCATAGAACCATAGAGTTGGAAGAGACCACAAGGGCCATCTAGTCCAACCCCCTGCCATGCAGGAATACACAATCAAAGCATTCCTGACAGATGGCCATTCAGCCTCTGTTTAAAAACCTCCAAAGAAGGAGACTCTACCACACTACGAGTCAAAGTGTTCCACTGCTGAACAGCTCTTACTGTCAAAAAGTTCCTCCTAATGTTGAGGTGGAATCTCTGTTCCTGTAGTTTGGATCCATTGCTCCATGTCCTAGTCTCTGGAGCCACAGAAAACAAGCTTGCTCCATCCTCAGTATGACATCCCTTCAAATATTTAAACATTGCTATCATGTCACCTCTTAACCTTCTCTTCTCCAGGCTAAACATACCCAGCTCCCTAAGCCACTCCTCATAGTGCATGGCTTCCAGATCTCCCGCCCTTTTGGTCGCCCTCCTCTGGATATGTTCCAGCTTGTTCATATCCTTCTGGAATTGTGGTGCCAAGAACTGGACACAGTATTCACCTCTGGACACATTAATGATTCAAGATATGTCCTGCTTTGCATCATGCGGCTCTAGAGAAAAGCAGCAAGCTTTGACAGAGCACTCACTCCATGTCAAGTGTTGAGGCTTCTGGCAAGAAGATGCCTTATAGGCACTGTCTCTCTTTTTAGAGTGCTGTCCCTGGATATGAACTCCATGTCTTGTTGCAGGATGATTCACAACTGAACATGGAAACTGGCATTTGAAACTATTGGGTCAAATCCTGATTTAATCATGCCTAGAGTAGATCCATTGAGATTAATAAGGCTCAGACTTGACTTGGGCCAAATCTACACTACACGAACAATCCAGTTTGAAACTGGATTATTTCCCTTGGCTCCTTCCTGTGGAATCCTGGGGTTTCTAGTTTGGTGAGGCACCAGCACTCTTTAGCAGACAAGGCTAAAGACTTTGTAAAACCATGTATCCCAGGTTTCAGCAGGAAGGAGCCATGGCAAATAATCCAGTTTCAAGCTGGATTATTTGTGTAGTGTGGATTTGATCTGGGTTTGAGTCTCACTGTTTACAGTGCATCTGCTGTAAGCAGAGGTTAGAAAACACATAACTGGTGGCTGTGCTAGCTAGGAGATTCTGGAGTTACCCACTCCACCCCACAAAAGGGAACTGTTCAAGCTCTGATTCTCAAGTGTGATTAAGTCTAAGATGGCAACAGTCGATGCAAAAGTGCTGTGTCTCAGGTGTGCATCTGCTTCACACATGCAACCATCACTTCACTGCTTTTCCTAAGTGACATTGTATATGTGAACTAGAAATGCTAACAGGAAGTATATGGGAGTCTCCAATGTGCCTCTTTTTGCCCCAACTAGGGGATTGTGAGTGAACTGGCTGGGCTCCTGTCCGCCATGGAGTATGTGCAGAAGACGCTGGTAGACGAGGAACTGGCGGACTGGAAAAGGAGGCAGCAGATTGCGTGTATTGGCGGCCCACCCAACATCTGTCTCGATCGCCTAGAGAACTGGTGAGAGCTAAGTGCCCAGCGGCCCTTTTTACAAAAAGAAAGGCTGGTTGTGAGTGAAGACCCTGTCTGATGCACCTCAAAGCAAAAGTGGATGTTGGAGCTGAGCACTGAGTGGTAACCCATTGTCGAAGACAAAACAGAGAAAGGAAATATAGAGCAGAGTGGATGATCTCTTTCTGTCCATGGGTCAATTTTCTTCCCTGAGACCTGCTGTGGAATGCACCAGCTCCCTGGCAACAAAATCAGAAATGGCCAGGGGTCCACTTCCAGCTTTGTAAAAGCCAATTTTGAGCCCCTGCCCCCTTTTTGGCAGAACGAGGCACAGGGGGAGTGTCTGTCCTTTGTTCTAAGGGAGAATTGTCCCTGCTGGAGGCTTTTGAGGGCAGCAGATGGAGGGGAGGGTACATCTTATAAAAATGAGTGGGAATACATGTGGCCTGCCCTCTATATCTTTCCAACCCCTGCTATATTGGGCATTGCAAATGGGAAAGGCACAACTTCCAGCTGTCCCTGCAATTTTGATGCTTGGAGAGTAGCCAATTCTGGCTTTGGATCTGGGGTGGAGAAATTGTGCCCCCCCCCAGATGTTATTGGATTGCAGCTCCCATTGTCCCTTACCCATTGTCCATTCAATTTGGGGCTGATAAGAATTGGGAATCCAAAAACATCCAGAGGCCTTCAAACTCCCCACCACTTGGTTTAGATAGAATGATGGTCCTACTTGTAGGGACTGAGTAGGAAGGGAGTGGAAGTTACAGTGTCTCTTCCCAGAAAAACATAACGTTTCAAATGCCATATTATGACCAAGTCTAGTTAGCATGGTATTGAGTGCATCTCCATCCCTCCTTCTGCCTCATCCCAGGATAACATCGCTGGCTGAGTCACAGCTTCAGACACGTCAACAGATCAAGAAACTTGAGGAGCTCCAGCAGAAGGTCTCATACAAGGGTGACCCCATCGTACAGCACCGGCCCTTGCTGGAGGAGCGCATTGTGGAGTTATTCAGGAACCTCATGAAGAGGTATGTCCTATCACTCTTGGGTGTATAGCAAGAGGAGAGTGGTGCTCAAATGGCATTTGTAGGGCTAGATGGAATAAGTTATTTCCTGTTCATTTCATTTTTTTATGTACAGTTGTCCCTCTACATTCACAGGGGTTAGAGGCTCAAGAACCCTGCAAATGTGAAAAAAACTGCAGATAAAAAAGGCCTGCCCCTGCCTGCCCGCAACCCCCCCCCAACTTTCCAAAGTGGCGACGGGGCTTTTCGAGTCCCATCGCCACTTGGGGAAGCGCGAGGGATGGCTAAAAAGCCTCCTGGACGCCATGCCGCCTGCCGTACTTCCCGAAGCAACTATGGCGCTCTTGAGGGCTTTGAACCCCCAGAACCGCTTCACAAAGGCCGGGGAGGGCGGTGGGTGGGTGGAAGGCTGGCTGGCTGGCTGGCCTCCCCCAGCCGTCCCAAAGGGGCTCTGGGGCTTTGAAGCCTTAGAACCACTTTGCGAAGGCCGGGGAGGGCAGCAGGCGGGCGGGAGGTTGGCTGGCCTCTCCCCGGCCTTCCCGAAGGGGCTCTGGGGATTGAGAGCCCCATAGCCACATTGGGAAGGTTGGGAAGGGTGGAGGGATCGCGGCGGAGAATCTTTTCAGCCACCCCCACCCTCCCAAAGCCTTGACAAGGCTTGGAAAGCTCCATTGCTGCTTTGGGAAGGGCAGGGGGTGGCTGAAAAGTGCCTTTCCCATGAACTGCCTGCTCTCCCGGGGCTTGGCTCTCCACCCCAAACGGAACCAAGCCCCAGGAGAGTGGGGAGTTGGGCACATGGTTTGCTCAGCAAGCACTCCATTTAAATCGGCTCCTCTCCCTTGTGTGCAAGGTAGAGAAGCTGATTTAAATGTGGTGCTTGCTGAGCAAACCGTGAATAATCAAAACCACGAGAGTGAGAGCCGCAGATGGGGAGGGGAAACTGTACTCTTCTATAAGTCTCTTTATTTCTGCTTCTGCATTATGCTGTGTTTTTAATACACAAAAATATGCATTGTGTTTATGCATTGTACCCTAAATTATACATTCTTTTGTGCATTTTGCCCTAAACAACATATTCTATTTCATATTTTAACTAAAAGCATGCATGCTTTTACACATTCTCACTAACATATGTATTTTTATATGCATGTTGTACAGTTTTTTAAGCCAAAAAAATAAATAAATCACAGAATTTGGAGATGCCCAAAAGCCAAAGGATGGCTATGTTCTAGTGCTTACAGTATTATGTGAAGTGCAAGACTTCATGTTCATGTTTTTAAATGCAGATGGAACCAAATCCTTGAGCATCCCAACATATGTCCTGGAGGTTTTGCCAAGCTTGACACTTTGGACCGACAGCTCTTTTCCTCCAGTTCCCACCACTGTTTTTCTCTTATCCTTTGCAGTGCTTTTGTAGTGGAGCGGCAACCCTGTATGCCAATGCACCCAGATCGCCCACTGGTTATCAAAACAGGGGTACAGTTCACAACAAAAGTGCGGTGAGTTGCTGACTGTGTTCTTACACACACACCTTTAGAGTAAAGAAGAGAGTTGAGGGTGAGGTGATGTATGCAGTTATAAAGAAGCCTGCATGCATTACATTTAAAATTCTGCATCAAAGTACTCTCGATTCTTCAGCTAAATTGTACAGCCTGTATAAATTATGTGGATTGTTTCCTCTCCCCACTTTCAAATTGTATTCCATTTTGAGAAAAGGTAAAAAGCAAAGCACATGTCAACAGGCATTGTGCATTCATTTTCAAGCCTACTGAGGCATTCATAAAGACTAGCAACCTCTTTTTTTTTTTTTTTTTAAGATAATGAAAGATGAGGTTCTTGAGATTTTCAGGATGCTGAACTGACAATGAATACCTACTTGTGCAGTTACAGAGTAGGACAGGCAGACTGTAGAATAAACAAAATTTTTGCTTATAATGTAACCCTGTTGCCTGAAGACTGGCAGTATGCAGTGAAAACTGTAGTTCATTTGCCACGTGCCGTTCTCTGCCGGTTCCTTGTTATTATCTCAGTGCTTTTGCTAATGGACAGCCACTGTTAAGTTGTTTTACTTCAACCTATCCCAGTCTGGAACTAATAAAAGGCAGATAAAGTGTGTTCTGTGTGTACGCGCAATAGAGAGCATGGGTGGAGATGGTGCCCTCAAACATTAACAGGTATTTTGTCTTCTGCAGGTTGCTGGTTAAGTTTCCAGAACTCAACTACCAACTGAAAATCAAAGTCTGCATTGACAAGTAAGTCCAAACATTTTTTTTAATAAAGCTCTAGGAGGATAGAAATTGCGGCCTCTCTCCTTCTGCCTCAAACCTTTTGTGACGTTTGTATTATGCAACATAAACTGCCCTTTCTGTGCACTTCCTCCTGATTTGACTATGAGGTTTCTTTTTCTCTTATCTCTCTCTTCTGCAGGGATTCTGGTGAAGTGGCTGCCCTGCGGGGGTAAGTAAAAGGAACTGTGCTCTGTAGCTTTTCGAGGTTGCTTTCACACTACTCAATTACAGCGTTGTAAACTGTCATGGCTCTCTTCTGTGGAATCCTGGGATCTGTAGTTTTATGGGGGTATTTAGCATTCTCTCTCTTTACCTCATTAAACTACAGATCCCAGGATTCCATAGCATGTAGCCTTGGCAGTTAACAGTGGTTTCAAAATGCTGTAATCGTGTGGTGTGAAAGAGACCTATGATTCAGCTCATGGATCCGCAATATATCTTTCATTGAGATTTGATGTTTGTTGACAGTGATGTTTATTTGAAATGCATAAGCACGCTAAAAGCATTCCTCCTTTCTCCTCTCTCTCTTTTTTTCTATCAAGATCCCGGAAGTTTAACATCCTGGGCACAAATACAAAGGTGATGAACATGGAAGAATCCAACAATGGTAGCCTCTCTGCAGAATTCAAGCATTTGGTGAGCTGTGTTGCTTTACTTCTCTTCTCTTTCCTCAGCCTCAGTACTCGTTGGGCGTGCAGACTTGATTCTGACATAATACTATGCCACAGTTTAATGTTACAAGTGGGGTAGGAATTGTGAGGCCTCTCAGATGTTGCTGAGCTGCAGCTCCCAGCATTCCTCACCATCGAGTGATGGAAATTGTAGTTCAGCAACATCATGAGGGCCAAATGATTCCCAACCTGCAGTAAGACTTAAGCCCTCACAGTTCCCGCCACTACCGGAAATACAAGTTTCCACTTCCATTTTAGTTTAACAATCATTGTGTTGCATTCATACCCTGAAATGTGCTTAATTTAAGGTTTATTCAGTTACAAACAAACAAACCTAAGTTGATAAACAATGATTTGAAGTTTCCTTCTTCCCACTAACCATAGTTTTTCAGGGCTGAGATTTCATGACAAGCTGCATTTAATAAAAACGGAAGCAAATGTTTCTGTGGTGGAGAAGAAGCTGGGGAGAATGCATGAGTCAGAGGACTAAGCCCAACATAAGCCCTACCTAGAGCAGACTAATTGAAATCAATGAGGCTTCAGCTAGTTGTGACTAACAAGGCTGTTTCATTTCAGTGGGTGTGTTCTTGGTAGGGCTGACATTGGCTTTAGCCCAGATACTCACCTAGATTTATTCTGAAACTGCTAAACCATTGATTTCTTTCAAAGATGTTTTAGTATTGTGTCCAGACCAACCAACAGTGTCTAATTCCTCCTTTTCCCCTTGCAGACGTTGCGGGAACAAAGATGCGGTAATGGTGGAAGAGCAAACTGTGATGTGAGTGCCCCATCACCTTTCTGGTGTTAAATATTTTAGAACAGGACTAATAACTTGTGTCACTCCAGTGTGAAGTGCTAGCATTATTTCCTCTGGGCATCTCCCTTCTGTTTCTCATTCCCTCACTTTTCAGCTCCCCAACTCCTATCAGCTTTTATGTGAAAGTTTCCAGAGCTGCTCAGGACTTTATCTGGTGTCTAAAATGTTTACTGTCAACTATCTCCTGTTAAACAGAAAACAACTAATACTGGCTGCTGTCAGGACTGACTTCAGGAGAGACCTGTATTCAGACTGCTATATAGTCCTGAGGCTCTGTCCATTTGTCACCTGTCAGGTGACCTTACCTGGCCACAGTGTTTACAGTGATGAAACCAGAAGTGCAAGTGTTTCAACATGCTAAAGCCATTAATCTGGTGAAATGTTTTAACTTCTCCCATGTCACTTCCTCCTCAGGCCTCTCTTATTGTCACAGAAGAGCTCCATCTCATCACCTTTGAGACAGAAGTTTACCACCAAGGGCTGAAGATTGACCTAGAGGTGAGGCCTGCAAATGACCCTACTTGCTTGACAGCCCACTCCCTGGTCCAACCCATTTATGGGAGGGTTTGTTTTGACACTGGGATTGACATCTTCTCTGCCTGAGACTCTCTCTTGTAATGCTGGAGCCGACACGAAGCAGAATTTAAAAACGAGCTTGGAAACCTAGAGTCTAATATGCATATAGTAACACTCAAGGAACAGCTTCTTTGAAAATGGAATGGGGATTGGCATGACTCAAATGCAAGTGCTAGTATAATATTGCAGATCTTCATGTATATTCTCTGTTATGCACACAGATCTGCTTCCTGCAATGAAATAAATGGGGCAGCCTTTTATGTGTAAGCATTTGAATGGTGCCAGTTTGTGCTAAACCATACTCTGGGACATGGATCCAAAGTCTTGAAACCCAGTTTGGCAACACCCACCAAACACCCTTGAGAATGATCTTAGAAAGTCATGACAGACTTGAAACAATAAGAGCAAATTGTAGAGGGCTAACCCTATTATAGCCTGTTGAATCAACAGCGTGGAAAGATGTTTTAGCAACGTTCCTTTCAGTGCATCACTTTTGGGTATAACAAAAGAGTTACATGCCTTTTGAACAGGATTGAGCAAAGTGTGGCCCACCAGATGTTGGGCTCCAACAAGCTTCAGCTGGCATAGCCATTGGTTGCAGTCCAATAACCTCTGGAAGGGCACACTTTACCCATTCCTGCTATTAAAAATGACCCAACAATAGGTGATCATACCTTTTGTGGGGCAGTAACAACTAACCTTTACTCATTACTTTTAAGGAATTTTTTGAGGGGATTTCCCCCTCCCATTTTAGGCCATTTTCTTCTTCAAGATATAGTTTTTTCTTCCAAATATAGGAAAAACATAATGAATTCATAACTTTCCAAACTTTGGTTGAAAGGCACCCCTCCCAACACACACACAAAGAGAAGGAGAGGGGCGGGGTTTAAACTGCTCATTGCCTTCCCTCTTCATCTTTCTTTTGCTTTATGTTGAGGCCAACATTGCCTGCTCGTTTGAAGGGATCGTGTTAGCCCTTTATCTGAATACAGTTAGTTTCATGATGCATGAGGACTAGAATCTTGATAACTTCACTGGCTGATTCAAATAAATGTGTGGGTGTACATATTATGCAACAGAAACAGTGAAGACTAAAGAGAAAGAGGGGCTTGTCTGTGCTCAGAGCAACTGTCTTCCTTCCCACAGACCCACTCACTTCCTGTAGTGGTGATCTCCAACATTTGCCAGATGCCAAACGCTTGGGCATCGATCTTGTGGTACAACATGCTGACAAACAACCCCAAGGTATGTTGAGCTTCCCAAAACTTGAAGTACAAAAGAGAGCCAGAGGTTTTATTCTGATTCCAACTCATAAACATTTCCTCTCTTGGCAGAATGTGAACTTTTTCACCAAACCACCAATTGGCACGTGGGACCAGGTCGCAGAGGTGCTGAGCTGGCAGTTCTCCTCAACAACCAAACGAGGGCTAAGCATAGAGCAGCTGACGACACTTGCCGAGAAACTCCTTGGTAACACACTCTCTGCTTCTTGGATACAAAGCTACAAGGAACTGCCTCCTCATCCCTTGGTCCATCTCATCTGGAAATATCTACCAGAGCTTGGAAAAGTTACCATTCAGGACCAAAACTCTTAGAATTCTTCAGGCCAGCCTTACCACTGGCCATGGGTGGGTGGGTGGGGATTCCAGGAGTTGTAGTCCAAAAAAGAAGTTTTAAAAAAACAGGCTTTGCTTGATCTGCTTCCAGAAATCCTTCAGTTGAGGACTGAAACATGAATCTAAAACATGTACAAAGTGTTAACATAAATACTAAATATTAAAATGGAAGCTTTTCATATAATTTAATGTGAAAATCAACAAATTCCAAGTAAGATGTGAAGGTTAAAACATGTGTTTTGCTGTATTCATTCATTGATTTTTAAACAATTCCTTTTCTCCAAGAAAAGGGCTGAAGGTGACACAAGTGATTTCTTCTTGCTCTGTTTTTATCTTCAGTATAATCCTGCGAAGTAGGATAGACTGAGAGAGAGAGAGTGACTGTTGAAGCAGAGGATTGGAACCTGGGTCTTCTCAGTTCCAGCATGACACTGTAACCATATACAGTTGTACTGCTGATGGGAGTTGTAGTCCAGCATATCAAATTAAAGGGAGGCTGCTGTAACCATTGCACAACACTGTATGTCTTTAATTGCTCTTTATTTCCTCTTCACTCCAGGGCCAGGCATCAATTACTCTGGATGTCAGATAACATGGGCAAAGTTCTGTAAGGTAGGATCTTTCATAAGGTGAGTGTGGTGCTGGGGCATAGAATTTATCTGCCATTTTATTTATGTGGTTCTCCTTTGCTGTCTTCTCTGTACAGGAGAACATGGCAGGCAAAGGCTTCTCTTTCTGGGTCTGGCTGGACAACATCATTGACCTGGTGAAGAAGTACATCCTGGCGCTCTGGAATGAAGGGTGAGCATCTGCCGGGGATGGCATTGCTGTTGCACTCATCAGTCCTCGTTTCTGTCTACTTCTGTGTGCTACAAGGATATAGACAATTGGAATGAGGGTAGAAGAGGGCAACAAAGATGGATAAGCGGTATGGGGGGAAAAAACCTGTGAAGAAAGTTTGAAGGAACCGGTTATATTTAGCTTGGAGAATAAAAGAATCTCCCTCTCTCTCTCACACACACACACAGATCTCTTTACATGACTGAAGGGCTGTCACACAGAAGAGGGCAAAGAGAGAGGGCTGCTGCAGAAAGCAAGGGTCAGTCCTAAAATTCACTGCTTGATTAGATTGGGAAAAACATTTTGACAGATCCAGGTGGTGGGTTCTCCTCTTCTGGAGGCCCTTCACAATGAGACCATTGGAAATGTTCTATCTATTGGCTGTCTTATAGGATTGAACTAGACAGCTGACAAGATCCCCTCTGATTCCATGACTCGTATTAGCCTCCATTTTGAAAATCTGTAAAGAAGCAAAACCATATTACTTTCCCTTCTTCAGGTATATCATGGGGTTCATCAGCAAAGAGCGGGAGCGAGCAATCCTGAGCACCAAACCACCTGGCACCTTCCTGTTGCGCTTCAGTGAGAGCAGCAAGGAGGGTGGGATCACCTTCACATGGGTGGAGAAGGATATCAGCGGTAAGGAACATAGCCCTGAACATAGATAGAGCTGCCGCCCTACTTGCATTAATTCTGAGCTATTAATTACACATGTTTCAGTCAGTTAATTGATTTAACTTACTGATTAAACTTTTACAAAGGTTTTTTAAAAGCCTGTATTTCTGAACCAAGTAAGATATTGACTTCAGGTTTCCTTTTTTTAGTTTATGCACAGGTGTTGCAGGCATCTTTTCAAAAGAGGCATTTCTCTGTGTGAAAGAATGAAGAATGTTTCTTTTAAATTAGTGCTTCCCATCTGCAGGTTTCATCAGCACTTCATTTATAATAGATTTTTTAAATTGTGTGGGGGTTTTTTGTTTTTTTGTTTTGGTTTATTGGGTACACCCTTCTTGGACTTTTTTTTATTGCAATGAACCATTTGCATGCATCCCTGTTTCTACTGAATCAATGTAAGTCTCAAGAGTTCTTGGTCCAAAGTTGTGCCTACTATGCCAGTAGCTCTCCAAGGTCTCAGGGCTTGTCTGGACAAGAAGATATAATGTGGATTGCTGCGCATTAATGCAAATTTGCAGCAGCGTTCATTTGTCTCCACAGTCTTTTGACAAAATCACTGTTATATGAACCTATCCATGTTTGAAGTGCACACACAACCGGGCCTTCGAATCAAGATGGTGGCCAAGAGCGAATTACTTGCGTTATTATTCTACATAAGTTATTGCTGCTGCACAGTATTTTTTTAAACTGTAAATCAAAAGTGTGCAAGTGCGACCTTCCACTTAAAAAGCTGTTTGGTCAGCTCAGATCAGCAAAAAAAGCTCACATTAAGCTAACGTGAAACTCCAAAATTACCCTTCTGGCCACTTCATTGCTGGCAAGCCTGTCCACCTCGCACTTCCGACCAATCAGCTTTCCACTTCCACCCTCACCGAGAATGTGCTGTGATGCAAATCAGATGTCCAAACGAGTGGTAATGTGCATTTCAACGCATTATTCAAAAAACCTCGGGAAAAGTTGCAAAGGCTTGTCCCATGCAGTGAATTGAGTTTTTGTCCCCTCTCCCCCTTCTTCCGAAAACTGCAAATCTTGGTCAGCTCTCATTGGGACAAAAGGTATTCTCTGCAAATTCTATTAGGGTTATTCTCACCATCTAGATAACCCCTTAGGCAAAAGTCTTTCCCAGACCTGCTGAAATCATCTAACTAGAGGTGGCAGAAATGGAACTTGGGAGTTTCTACGTGCAAAGTATATCCTCTACTTTGAAACTGTGCCATAGTGACCACTCATGAACTGCAGAAGATAGAGCAGTCACTGGCAGTCTTATTACAAACAACCTCTCCCCAAAGTTAATGTTCAGGAACATTCAGGGACATCACAGCAACTCAGCCAATGGTTAAGGGATAGTTCCATCATTTACAGTCACTATCTGTCTGTCTATAAGATTTCTTTCTTTCCAGGCTTTTATCAGAAAGATGCATTTGGTAATATTTTACATTGTTGGTCTCTTCTCAGGGGGAGACAAGAAATTGTATGCACTGTTCCTTTTTTTATGCTATCTTAAAAAAAAAATCCTTGTGTAAACTTTTGATATAGGAAAGACTCAAATCCAATCAGTGGAGCCATACACCAAGCAGCAACTCAACAGCATGTCCTTTGCTGAGATTATCATGGGCTACAAGATCATGGATGCCACCAACATCCTCGTCTCCCCACTTGTCTACTTGTACCCGGATATCCCCAAAGAGGAGGCCTTTGGAAAATACTGTCGTCCTGAGAGCCAGGAACACCCCGAAGCCACCGACCCAGGTAGTTGTTGGCTTTCTGTGCTCATCTCCTCAGTCCTTTAGGTGAGGCAGGCAAGGCCCAAGGTAGTGGGAATTCACCTGTCTGGTTTATAATAATAATAATAATAATAAAATTTATTTATACCCCGCCCCTCTGTTAAAACAATCGGGGCGGCTTACAAAATTTAAAATACAATACAAATAAAATCCGTAAACACCCCCACTCCCACCCTCCCCCATAAAAAAGCATTAAACAAATATAAATTAAAACAACTAATCTAAAATCACATTTAAAACTATAAATACAATAAAATATAATAAATGGCCAGCAGCCTAGAAGAGGCCAGGATCCCCTGAGGCCGGGATCTAATTAGGAAAGGCCTGCTGAAAGAGATCCGTCTTTAGTGCTTTTTTAAAGCCACTCAGGCTTGTTATCTGAGTTATCTTGTTATTCTTTAGTGCATGTGCCTTACACTGGGTGTATTTTAGCCTCTTTAGTGTACAGGCCAGGGGTGAGGACCCTTAGGCCCTGAAGCTAAATCTGGCTGTCCAACAGTCCCAATCTAGCCCTTTGGGGTTCTCCAGATGGCACCTTCCATTTCCCAATAATAGCATCATTTGGACATTTTCCAGCTTTCTTACACACTCCTCCCCATTCTAAAAAGTTGAAAAGACACTTCCACAAGCATTTAAGAAGGCAAGATCTTAATATCCATCTGATTCCTAACGTAGTTCTGGACTGTGGCTTGGTTCTTTCTCCTTTCTGCTTTTCATCATATTCCAACTAATAAAATATTTCTCTCCCACCCACAGCAGGTACTGCTCCATACCTGAAGACCAAGTTCATCTGTGTGACCCCGTGAGTATTCCCTCATTTTAAGGTGATGGGACTCCTCATTTTAAGGGGCAGGGGAGGGCAGGGGGTCTATATAGCAATGAGATAGGATTTGTTTATAAGCAGAGTGCATTCAAAGCCAGTGTGATATAGTGGTGTGAGTGTTGGACTAGGACTTTGAGAGACCAGGGTTCAAATGCCTGCTTGCCCAATGGCAACCCATTGGGTGACCTTGGGCGACCTTGGACCAGGTACATTCTCTCAGCCTCAGAGGAAGGCAAACCCCCTCTGAACAAATCTTGTCATGAAAGCCCAGTGATACGTTTGCCTTATGGTCCCCATAAGTCCAAAACTACTAGAAGGCACACTACATGAATGCATTCCTGACCCTTTGCTTCAGTAACTGGAGGCCTCTGTTCAGGAAACAGCCAGGCTACTACTGCTAAATGTAGCACGAAAGGGCATTTTAAATTGGCTACCTTGTCCTTACTCCATCCTATCTCCTTTTCCTGGTGCACAGTGTATGAACAAAATCCCACAAAGACCTCTTACTAACATCATACGACAGACAGAAAGAGAGAGCTCCCATTCTTTCCACTTATTTCTCACCCCAAAAGATATTTTAAGTGTGTTTGGATGGTTGAACTCCTAGCTATGGATGTCACACAGAGCAGAGTTAGTGGCTCTGGAGCTGCAGGCTGAATGAGTTTCAACTAATAACATGGACCTCTTTGGCGCACCTTTCTTTTTGTTTTCTCTCCTCCCTCCACTTCATCTTTCCAGAACAACTTGCAGTAGCACCATTGAACTGCCCATGTCTCCTCGTACACTCGAATCCCTGATCCCCTTTTGCAGTAATGGGGAGGGAGCCGAGGGAAATGCCAGCGGCCAGTTTGGTAAGTGTGGGAGCAGTTATGTTTGGGAGGAGATGGCGGTGTGTGTGTGTGTGTGTATACTGCTCTACCTCCATTTGTTATTTGTTTGCTTATTTATTTGTATCTTTTTTATCCCACCTTTCTCTTGGCATGGGATCCAAGGTGGCTTACGATGTAGATTAATCTTGATTAGGGCAAGCCAAGGATGAGGCCTAAAAAAGGAGCTTAAAGACAACGAGAAGGGGGGATGTCCCAGGTTTATTCTAGGAAAGTGTACTAAGCACTAGAGCTAATATGAGAGATAAGGCAGAAACCATTTTAAAGGGTTCCACATTCAAGGATGAACAGGAGAAACAAAGCCTATAGAATGAGATTCTGCGTGGAAGAAACTGAGGTAGGAACAGGAAAATGAGGCAACATAAAAGCCTCTGAAGAGTATTTCTCTCCCTAGCTTTTCTTCGCAAACGAAGATTCAGGAAGGACTCATCCTGCGCTTTCTGCAAGCGCGCTGATGACTAAAAAGGCCAATCTGAGATAAACAAGTCCGGTTGCAGAAAGCACAGCAGAAGGTCTCCTTGGGTGATGTTTCCGGGTTGTGATTCTTTCTGCGTTGTCGTTTCTCTTCAAGACTTGTTCGGCGTGAGTTTTCAGATAAGGCTGCAGCATTGTGGATAGTGCTTCTCCATGCTTCCCAATGTGAGGCCAGGGCGGACCATTGTTGGTGATCAATTTGGCCGAGCCTGAGATGTTGTTTCAAGGAGTCCTTGTATCGTTTTTTTGGAGCACCCCTTTTACGCTGACCAGTGGTGAGTTCACCGTAGAGCACTGTTTTTGGGAGGCGATGGTCCTCCATCCTAGAAGAGTATTAGATGAGAGAAAAAGAGGAGCGACACAAAGACAAGTGAGGAAGACTTCGATGCACACAAAATGGCTGGCAAAAGCAGAGAGAAAATGGAGTGAAAACCAAAACCAGCTAAAATTTGAAAGAGCAGCTCAGCATTAAATTACTAAGGGAGGAAAAGAGCTGCACAGTGCAGCTTCCTAAGGGGCCATGTTTCTTCTGGCCTGAAGTGGGGTGTGTGTGAAAAAAATCAAAATTCTGCCTCAAAGCCAAGTCTTGTGACATGTATGAATATTACCATAGCTTCCATAGTTTACTCTACTTCTGTAAGAAATGACAAGAGGCAATGATCCCAGCAGGGTGTTGGGGCTTTGCCTTTGACCACTGGAAACCCTAGGCTTGAATAAATTACTGAAGTGTAAGTCAACACATATGTAAATCATACTGATTAAATGAGTTTACTCTAGTTCAGTCTAACAATTCAGTTTAACTGAAGGAAAACACACAGTTCTGAGTATGGTGCAGGCCCTGAATCTGCCTTCTTTCCGGAGAGGCTCAGCTGCTTCTAGCCTGGGTGAAAAACTTTATCTTGCAACTAGATCATAACCCCCTCTTTTCATATCCTTTTCTGCAGAGTCATTGCAAGTCTTCGACATGGAGATGGCTGCTGATTGTGCCAACTCGCCCATGTGACTGGCCCGTCCTAGGCAGCTGACAAGCTCTGGCTTCCTGGCATGAAACATTTTCTTCTCTTGCACCACTGTGGAGCCTTACCCACCTAGGCTCTGCCTCAGCAGAAGATTCTTGATTCTGGTTTCTCTTGTGGCCACTTGGAGTGCCCTCTTGCTGGCAGTTCATTGCCTGAGCTCGCTTGGCTTGAGGAAGGGCCCTCCCAATTAGTAGGGATTTACCCCCTTTCCCCCCAAAAATATTTTTTTCCTTTTGTATAAAAATTTGATTAAGAGGTGTCTTATTTTGCTAGATCAAGTGCCTCTTCGTGCCCTGTGCCCTTGGCAGTACTTCTTGTCTCCTGTCTGTGTTTACTGCATGCCAGTAAAGGCTTCCTTCTCCAGCTAACATTGATATCCAAATGTTTATTAGTATTCAAACAAGAGATTGTTCTAAACAGGCAGGCAGGATGCTCTCTGCTGAGTTTGGGGTGGGGTAGGGGGAATAAATGGAGTTGCTTCTTAAAGATAGGTGCAATTTTGTTTCTTACTACTCTGGTTTTTAAAACTTCCCAAATGGTTTGAAGATGACCATATACTTAGGACAAGAGCCCTGTGAGGTGAGGTGACTCTGAGTCCCCATAGCCCACACTGGCTTGGTTACCTTGCACTTTAAGGCTGGTGGGCACCTAGGATTTGAAAATACAGGTCGACCCCTGTATCTGTGGGGGATACAGTCCAAGACCCACCCCCTGTGGATACCTGAAACAGTGGATAATCAGGAACCCTATTGTGTTCAATGAGATGGACGCTGAATGTCAACCATAGAATGGAGGACCTAGAAATGCATAGAATGAAAATATTTTTACGGACATGGATAAGTGAAACCGTGGATACCAAATCCATGGATACGGGGGTCGACCTGTCTATAGTTTTCAAACACGTAAGTAATTTGAGCTGTACTCTTGTTAGGGAACAGTGGCCAAGAGAGTGATGCTCAGGTTGATAACCATATAATAGAAAATTGACTGAGTAATAGCCCCAGGACTAACGAGCAAATTCATGGCAGAACTATGATTTGAATCCAAATCATCTAGCTGAAAATCCAGATTTCTTTTCATTCAATCATTCTCCTTCTCTCCCCCACTCCCTCTCCCTCTCTCACGCAAGAGAGAGGCTCTCTCTTAAGGCTTTGAGCCTAGATAGCACAGCAAGAATGAAATAAGAGCTTGATGACTGGCAGATTCGTTGCCACCATTTGGCTCTAATTAATTGTTGTTGTTGTTGTTATTTATTTGCACTTTTATACTGCCCTGCCTTGAAGGAGTCCAGGGCAGCATACCTGGTTTTTCCCTCCTCTTCCCTCCACCCTAGGCACTAAGTTCATTTTATCCTCACAACAGCCTTATGAGGCAGGCTCAGCTGAGCGATAGTGACTGGCCCATGGTCACCAAGTGAGCTTTGTGGTTGAGTGGAGAGTTGAACCTGGACCTCTCCAGTAGATGTTCACCATTCAAGCCACCAAGCCCCATCATAGCTGTATGTTAGGAGCGAAATGCAAGCATTTTAAGAAGGCAATGCTCTCTTCCCTCATCCCTATGCTTTGTTGCTTGAGCCAGCCCAGCTTTCCCCAGCCCAGCACTCTCCATATGTGTTGAACTGCAACTACCATAATACTATAAGGGAGGTGTAGTCCAAGATGTCTGGATGTACCCAGCTGCTGAACTTTGGGCTAGCCCATTTCTTCCTTTTAATAGATTTTTATATCCTCAGCTGTACTGAAGACATTCTCTGCTCAGTCTTCGTGTCCACCTCCATGGACCTCTCTGTTATGCCTGCTTCCTTCATTTGTGGCTTAATGATTTAACTCTAGCTGGAAGCAGTGCTCTTCAGAGACTGTTTGGCTGTGGTTTTGGCACTCTGTTGTAGGGAACAGAGAAACTGGGTGCTGATGTTCTTCTTGTTTTAGCTGTTGGGCTTGAGAGAAGTATCTAGCAGGGCCCACTGTCAATAGAAGTGAATGATAGAACAAGTTTTTCCTCAGTATTATTTAGAGGCATGGGCTATGCTTGCTCAGAATGTCTGGGAGTCCAACACACCTAGAGGATACCAGGTGAGGGTAGGCTATTACAAGGTCTCTAGCTAGTATACAGCTGCACTGGTTCCTTCTAACCAAATAGCTTATTTATGCCAAATTCCATTTTGTATCAATCTCCTCCTCACTCCTTCCCGCATCAGTCAGTTTCCTGTTTCTGTGTAGCTAACTGCTCTCTTAAGAGCATAATGGTTTTAATTTGTTTTGTATATTTTATTGCTGTATCTACAGGCTCCAACTTTCTCTTAAATAAAGTCTAACACCATATTTCTCTGGTGGATTGTAATTAGTGAGTTGTTCTGTGCGTGGTTGTCTGTGGAATGATTCCCAAAAGCTGATTGGCTTGTGAGAAAACTGGAAGAAATTGGCTTGGAGCAGAGAAGAGAGTCTATCTCTTTGACCAATGCATTGATGAAGCAGTGTTTGTGTGCTGTGGGACAAAAAACACACTGTGGTTTTCAGTGTGATACTATATGTCTGGCGGGGCGGGGGGGGGGAGACCTGTGGTCCTCCAGATATTGATGGAGTGCAACTCCCAGCAGCCTTACCCATTAGAGCCAATGATGAGTGGTCATAGTAGGTCAAAAATATCTGGAGGGCCACAGTTGACCACTCCTTCAATATATGCCCATTTCACAAGGAAATAAATCCCATTAAATTGGTCCAGCTGCCCACTGGATTACTGTGTCCAGTTCTGGATGCTACCCTTTAAGAAGGATCCTGACAAGTGGTCATGTCTAGAGAAGGGTGGCCATGATAGTGAGGAGTATCTTGTTGAAGTGCAGCTTTCACACAGGTATGAGGCTTTTTCTTTTACCCTTGTGCTCCATTTCCAACCTCCCACATCAAGGCAGATGTCAAGCTCCCCAGGGGCAGCTGCTGCTGCTCTTACTGGTGGTAAAGGGGAGGGAGGTGGGATGGAAGTCAGACAATGAAGATACAGCTGCTCTGGCCTTGCGGGGTTGGGTGGGTGGGTGGAGGAAAGGGAGTATGTACTCCATCAGTGAGTGCCACCTCATTTCTCTGCTGCAAAGCTGTGTCCACCGGTTGCTTCATGATGTGAATCACCTACCCAGTCTCTCCTCTTCCCACTGTTAAGAAGCAGCTGCAGCCCCTCCTAGGGCTCGATAGCTCATGGCATGGCCCCCACATCCTGAAGCAGCCCCCAGGCCAGGATTTTTGGTGGGCTCCCTACCTACTGCTAAGGTTAAGGGCAGTGAGATACTCTACAGGATTTAGGATAAAAATTAAAATAAGTCAGTTTAAATGATGACACCAAAGTAATATTATATTTATTTTTAAAAAACTAAATGGATTTACATAATAAAAACTTACAATACAGATATCATGCTGGGACCCCCTTCTAATCCCGGGTGTCTGGGCCCCCAGGCTAGAGCCCTGTCAGCCCCCTCCCGTTGTGGGGGCATGGCTGGTCGGGAGGGAAAGGAGGAACTGCATGGGCAAAGCTATGCTCTGATGTAGGATCTCAAACCGTGTCTTATGAGGATGGGTTGAAAGCACTGGGGACGTGCGGGTGCAGAAGTCTAAATGGAGACACGGCAGCTGTCGGAAGGCCTGTTACACAGGAGATGAAGCACAGGAGGCCTACAGATAGAGGGGGCCTTCTCTTACAGATCCAAAGGCACAGTGTTTCTATTATATCCTTTCCTCTCCCTCAATGGATTTTTAATTTCTGATAAGAAAAAAAGCATGGGAAAGCCATGGAAAAATATGGGAGGACCACAAGGGGGAAAGCAAACAGTGTCTGGGGCCCTGTAAAATTCCATATTTGTGGTTAAGTCAGTCGCAGAATAAGAGCCAGACTAGGACCAATGGATGGAAACGGCAGGGAAGGGGGCTGCCCTTTGTTGGAGGCGTTAAGAGATAGTACAGCCATCTATCAGGGATGCTACAGTTGCACCCTGCACTGAGCAAGGACTAGATGACCTCCAGGTACACTTCTAAAAAAGCTCCCAGGGTCCAATACTGTATTTTGACATCCAGTTTAATTAGGACTTTATTTCCCTTCTGCTGCAGCCCACTGTGGTGCCAACAGCCTGCTCCAGAGGATTTCCCTGGCTTAAGAGTAGGGTTTGGGGGTGCATGAGGGGAGGGGATTGATGATTCTGGTGGAAGCAGCAAGATCCAGTGGAAATACACCTTTGGGCATGCTGGTCTATGGGTCAGTGAAGTTTCTGGGGCTCAGACAAGTATGGAGTTGTGTGTAGAGTTGTATTGTTTTCCCACTGACCCTTCCAACTAAGAAAGGGTGAGTATTCTCACTTATTTATAAGTTCGTAATGAAAATTCATAATGCGCCAACATGGAGGTGTGTGTGTCCTAGAATGTGCGAAACCTCTCCTTTCTGTTTCAGAAGAAGAGACATAAGGGTGGACAAATTGTCCCTGTCTGTCATTGCTGTTCTTCAAACTGAACTCCTAATAAGTTGAAAAGGAACAAAATGTTCTCTGTCTCTCCAGGCTTTTGAAGAGAGATTGGTGAGGTGCTGCCACCATGTGGACACCTGGAAACACTGCAGCTGTGATTCTGGGCTCGTCTCTCTGCCTTGGATAAAACGGCCAAGTGTATGGTTACTTCTGGTGTAAAAAGAACAAAGTCCGAGGCCCTCTTGCTTCTGCTGCTCCTGGTCTCTGGCAACATTCTGAAATGTTTAACCTGCTTTTCCTCCCCCCAAATGGTAGTGGTTAACATAATACTGTAACATTTTAAAATAAACCAATTCTTATTTGCCATCAAGTTGGCTTCAACTTATGGTGACCCTATGAATGAGAGCCAATGTGGTGTAGTGGTTCAACTGTTGGACTAGGTCACTGGGAGACCAGGGTTTGAATCCCCACTCAGCCATGGAAACCCACTGGGTGATCTTGGGCAAACCACACTCTCTCAGCTTCAGAGGAAGGCAAAGGCAAACCCCCTCTGGACAAATCTTATCAAGAAAGCCCTGTGATAGGGTCACCTTAGGGCCACCATAAGTTGAAAATGACTTGAAAGCACACAACAACAATTAATGAGAGACCTCCAGGATCCACAGTTATCAACAGCCCTGCTCAGGTCTTGCAAACTCAGGGCTGTGGCTTCCTTGGTTGAGTCGGTCGGCGGCTGTAGAGTGGTCTTCCTCTTTTCCTACTAACTATGGCGTTACTAAGGCCAATGTCACCCTTCCCTCCAATGGTCTCACTTGGTGCAATTCAGCCTCTCCACATCCCCATAGTTTCGCCACTGCCTACTATGTTCCACTTTACCAAGTATTACAATCTTTTGCAGTGTCACCTCATCTCATGATATGTCCAAAGTATGATGGCCTCATCTTGGCTTCTAGAAAGAGTTCAGGCTTGATTTCCTCTAGGAACCATTCATTATTATTCTTAGCAGTCCATTGTATCCCTAGAGCTCTCCTCCAGCACCACATTTCAAAAGTGTTGATTTTCTTCCTGTCAGTTTTTTTACTGTCCAGCTTTCACAACCCTATATAGGAAAAAAACAAACAAACAATATAACACAGTCATGTGAAATTGACATTACACCCTCTTTGAACTTTATGGTTTTACATGTCAGGATATAATAACCACCTGTTCCTTAGCAGGTCTTAAAATTAGGTAAATACAACCTCAGATGAACAACAACACATGACATATTACACCGTGTCATGATTTATTCAACAAAAATAAAGCCTGACAAACTAACAAAAAGAAAGAGTCTTTGTGAAAACAACAAGCCAAGAGCGTAAGAATTTAGGTACAGAGTCAGCTAGGAAATGTAAACTTTATTGGTGCTTTAGTCATGCTTCTCATTAATAATCAATTTACTTAGTTCTAGAATTAAGTTACTCTCTCCAGAAAGATGGGCACCTTCTTTCTATAATTAAGTTCTATTGACATGCCAACTTAATCACTTTAGTTAAAAATTAGAATTGGATTAGGTTGCCCATTTTAATTACAATATTTTCACCTTAATGAATAACATAATTGATTTTATCTTGTTAATTCCTATCTCTGACCAGCTGGCCCTCACATGCCAAGAGAGGCCCAGTAACATAACTTTTGAGCTGCAATAATACTATTTTGCACCTTCACATTACTGAGTAACTTGCATACATCTAGTGGTAACTATGCCAATTAAATCTATTTCAGTTCTTGGTTGTAACACAAGCAAATGTGGAAAAGTTAAAGGGGGAATTAACATTTCTGCAAGGCACTGTGGCGTTGCTGGTGGTGGTGGTTCTTAATGGTTAATTTGGATTGCTGAATTTTGGGACATTATTTCACATATGGAAACTGTTATACATATGACTTCAAAGCTGTTGCTGACTTACGGTTACCCCAAGGCAATCCTATCATAGTATTCTTGGCAAGATTTGTTCAGAGGGGAGGGGGTTGCCATTGCCTTCCATAGAGGCTGAAAGAATGTGACTTGCCCAAGGTCACCCAGTGGGTTTCCACTGCCGAGTGGGAATTCAAACCTCAGTCTTTGAGAGTTCTAGTCCAACACTCAAACAACTATACCACGCTGGCTCATGTGCAGAAAAAGGAACTCCTTTAAATCCCGAAGTCCCAACTACCAAGAGCTTTAAAGTCCTTCCTTCGTTCCTTCCTTCCTGGTTCTACCCAACACTGGACTCACATGGGCTTGCCCTGGCCTTGAGAGCTTTGGATCCATATACTAGGACAGTGTATATGTGTGTGTTTTTAATTTCAACAGTCAGTAGCCCTCCTTGTCAAAGTGCTGCTAATAGGCATACTTTCCCAAGCCAGCCTGTCCCCTTTCCTTCCACATCCCCAATCAGGGCTCCAGTTTTGCCAGATAGCCTTGCGGTACCCTAAAGGGACCAGATCCTATATGATCTTGGAAGCTAAGCAGGGTCAGCTCTCATTAGTATTTGGATGGGAGACCGCCAACAAATACCAGATGCTGTAGGTTATAGGAACTGGCAAAACCTCCTCTGAGTATTCCTTGCCTAAGAAAACCTGAAATTCATGGGGTTGCCATAAATCGACAGGTGACTTGAAGGCAGATAGACCCACAAGGAAGGTCTGTTTTCATATTGTCCTGACAGTATCTGTGTGAACAAAGCACATCCCTTCCCTTGAAGGTCTCAGCTGCTATCCTCTACCTCTTCCAGCAGTAGGAACACAGCTATTTCTATAATCAAATATAAGGTACAAAAGTGACTCCCTGCTGCTAACACCCTTAAAGTGGGAGGGGGAGGAAAGAAAAGAAGCAAGGAGCCTGATTGAGGAAAGTGTTTATTGCCACCTGGTAAGATAAATTTTCATATGAATTAGGTGATAGAGGATTTGCTGCTGCCCTGTAACACTGATGTTAGAAAGGTTACTCTCCCCTTGAAAGACGGGGCCCCACACAGTGCTCCTCTTCAAAACCACCTCCCTCCTAGCAAATGCTGCCTCTTGACACTGGAATAGCCAGGGAAACCTCCAACCCATCCTCTCCTTACACCCTTAGCCACCTGTCTGCTCTTTCCTCTGTGGAGAGTTTATTTACTATCTCTCTATCACTGATCAAAAATCTGGGGAAGTAGCTTTGACAACGAGAAGCTTAGCCAGATGGCTGACCCCCCCTCCCATGACTCTCATTCACACGCACGGACACCACAACAAGTGGAGCACTGATCCAATTCAGGGGCCTTAGTCTCTAAAGTGGTTGCTTACGCATTGTCAGAAATGAAGACACAAAAAGGTGCTGTTTTGTATTTGCAAATGCTAAGTCCATATCTGGTACTTTATTGTCTGTGAACAAAATGCCATAATAGATCATCCATAGCCCCTTGATTTGCATACAGACAACAACAAAAAAAGAGAGCAAACTATGCAATTACAAATAGAATTGTAAATAAGATAGTATAATACAATATGGTTACCAGTGGAATTCATTATTAAAATACACAAATGTATTTATGGATATGCAAATTCAGAAATTATAAGTAAAGTAGAAATACAACACATCTTGCCACAGTAGGGAAGACGGTGGCATACCCACCAACGGTTCAAATTTGGCAGAGACAGTCCCAATTAATCCTCTTTTCAGCTGCCCTTAAAATGCCCCAGTTTCTCTCTCCTCTCCCATTTCCCCCATTTGTTCTCAGATTACTTCCATTGCTGCAAATTGAGTTCAAAGTGCAAAAGCAGTTTGTACTCAACTCAGGAGGAGGGAGAAAAGGGTAGAATCTTGCCCTTTTCAGTTGGCTCAGGCAAAAGCAACCTGCTGCAGCCTCTCCTAGTTTATGTGTTCTTCCTCATTAGTAACTCTGAATCAGATAGTCTTCACTTACTTTTTTAAAAAGATTGTTTATAATTTTCTTTTTTAGATTTCAGTTTTGTTTTACCAAAAGTTTCCTTCTGTGCCTCCAAGTGATCCTTTTATTAATATTCTTCCTGCTGAGTCACTCTCTTCATATTTCTCATTGAAATAGGTGAGACAGTTCGGTCTGGGTTTTTTTTTAAAAAAACAATCATTTACCAACATTGACAAAATTTATATGTTGAAAGTGAAATTGACAGACTTGGCTATCCCTAATATGGTCATGTGAGATTTTTTGTTTGAGTTCATTTTTGATCAAGCTTTAGCAAATGTCACAACATTCAAGAGCAGGAGAAAGTAGGGCTGTCAGATTTGTTCATCTCTATAGTTTATACCCCTTTCAGGATTCTCCTTCATTCTTTCTTACTGTAGAAGGATTATGATCAGAGCCTCACTGACCTTAATACAAAGCTCTTGAATTGTTAGCATGCCCTACTACCCCTTCCCTATAATATCTCATAATTGGAAATATTGGACACTTCAAAGGGGTCAAGTCGACCGGGGTGATCCAAAGAGATGTCAGGTAGAGATCACAAGGACCTGGGAAGGTGTTGTAGAAATATTTTTAGCAAGCAAACCCAAACTAGGGTACCTGATTGTGTTTACCCCCTGGTAAACAAAGCCATTAAGGAGGTATGTGCCCTTTTGGGGCACCTCAGCAGTGAATCACCCAACCTAAACAATCAAGTGATATTTCCAACCTCAATCCCAAGGAAATAACTCCTTGGAACCCCCTCCTGTCTTGCAATGTGAGGTTGCGGTAAACCTATCAATTCCAATCTCCCAGCCATTAACAGCAATCAGTTACATTCCAGTTTCCTTTGTTTACCCAGTGGAAAACCCATCCAGGCTTTGTTCTAGTCAAAGTCCAACCCTTCAGGATATGAAGCAGGGTATAAATATTAGCCTTCCAACACTAGAAAGGTGTGCCACTTTGGACGAGACTGGCCGCTCTGTTTCTCGGCATGCCCCTGGATTGGAACTTCCACTGCCACCCTCAGACTTCTGTCTGAGTACTTTGAAACTCCGCTCTTCAAGACTGGTAACTATTACCCTATTTCTCAAATCTATCCCTCTATCCAACCTGTCTGCCTTACTCTTCAATAAACTTGTGTGGTTCTTAAGTATGTGAATGCTTCTTGTGCTATTTCCATTAAAAATATTTTACTTCACTTTTACCTGGAGTTCTCTGCAGTTAGTACTGGTATACATAAGTGAAAAGATCCCAAAGTTTCCCTCCTCTCCCAGCATACTTTTTGAGCGAATAATTCCCTGTCTAGGTTTTTGGTATCACAAGAGGTCTCAAAGCACCCACCACCTCTTCGGGTAACAGAAAGCACACTACAAGAGTGACTGTTCAAAACAATAGTCCCATCTGCTTAGTCTTGACCTTTTCATCTTATTAAAAACTGTTATCTTGAACTGATATGAGTGTCTCATCAGGAGAATGACAGAGGGTCTCACGAAAGGCCTTTGTTCTCCTATAAATTGTGGTAATCGCTCTTTTCCGGCTGCTATTTTATTGAGCTAACTCTGTCCCTTGCAACCATTTTTATCCTTGATAACAACCCCCTTGTTCTCTGGCTTTAGACACCCACCTTGTCTGAAATTAATCTATTTTCAGCTTACGTCCGTCTTTGGAGTCATTTCAATGCAATATCACAGATTGCTTAAGCAGAAAATGACAGCCATTAACATTAATCTTGGCCTAGCCCCCTCCTCGCTCTCCCAAATCCAGAGCATTGTTCTATCCTTGTTTATAACCTATTTTTACTGTTGTTTTCCCACATCTTCCTCTGTTTTCATCCCCCACATTTCTTCCATGGAGTTTCTCTAAGTAACAGCCACATTCCCCCGCCTACACCTTGTCTGATCTATCCAGATTGCCGATCTCAATTGTAGTCCAGCTGAACGATGTTATTTTACTATAATGAGAGGCAGGAAATATGGATCATACCCTCCAGCATTTCACATATGAAAACCTGTGGACATGTGTGGCCAAGCAACATCAGGGTGAGATTGAGATGACAAAAGTAATTAATGAGGAAGAACACACAAGCTAGGAGAGGCTAAAGCAATTTGTTTTTGCCTGAGCTGACTAGGAAGGGCAAGACTCTGCCACCATCTTTCCTTCCTGCTGAGTTCACTGAGTGCAAATTTATTTTGTGCTTTGAACTCTGTTTGCAGCAATTGAAACAAGCTGAGGACAAAGGGGGGAAATGAGAGGAGGAGAGAGAAATTGGGACATTTTAAGAGCAGCTGAAAAAGTAGGGCAACAGTGGATTAATCAGGAGTGCCCTTGCCAAATCAGGACACTGGGAGGATACGATCTATGGGTCCCATTCTGGGCCTCTCCCAGCCCATATGGTCATGGAAACTTTCCATGCACTCATTTTCTGACAGAGGGACCAGCCTATGTGGGAACTGCCACCGTGTAGCTGCAAAGGGCTGCATGGTTGAGGAGGATGAACTTTGGCAACAGTGGGCTAGTGGTACAATTTGAAGTCCATATTCTCTTGTCATAATAGCAGCCATTCCCATACCCAAACTGAAAGAAATATGAGCTTTCTTTTTTTACTGTGATTCCCAGAATCCCCCACACAGAGTAGTTAAAGCAGCCAGTGACCATACTAGCTGAGAGATTCTGGGAGTCATCATCCAAATAAAGTAATCTCTGGCTGATCTATGTCTGTCTGTCATCTGTCTGGTTCTACATCCACATGTCTGTGTATTTGCATACATACATACATACATACATGCTTGGTTTCACTTGTGTTAGAATGAGGAACGATTTGGATAGAAATGCTGAAGAAAAAAGAGAGGGAAACTAGCGAGTTAGTCATCTTGTGCCCTCCCCCCACCTTCTAACAAATGGCTATTGTTGTTGCTGTGATCATGATGATCATGATCATGATCATCATCATCATATCTATTCTGCTTTTCCCCTGATTTGGGACTCAAAGCAGTGTACAATAAAAAGACATCTGAAACCTTTCTGTTTAGGTGGCCTTTTGGGGACATGAAAGCTTTGAAATTGCTGTACTAAATTGTGTTTTTAAAATTTGCTGCACAGAATTGTTTTACACGGCTGCAAAATGTTAAATTGTTTTAATTACTGCCCTTTCCTTTTGCAGAGGTGGGCAGGTGGCATCCTGCTGATTTTAGTGATGGGTAAAGCAGTTCTAAATGGGCCCAGGGAAGAGCAGAGGGTCAGGTCCTGCAATGTATCCCAATCCCTGCCATTTCACACCAGCCAGGATAGAAAGTATTTGTACAGGATTGCTGAGGACTTTCCTGTCTGTCAAATCTGTGTATTGACAATTTGACCAGGGGTGGTGGTGGAGAGATTAGCTATGCCAGCTCCATATCCTGTCTGGGGATATGGAGTGATTTGGGATCCATAAGATTCCAAGCTAGCTCCCATCCCCCAGTTCTGAAATGACCCATTTTGGGATTTCATGCCAGCTAATGCCTGCAGTAATCTTCCACCTGGCCAAGTCCAGAGAGGACCTCCACCACAGAGGAGTCCTTCTCCTCCAGTAGTAGCAGTAGCAATAGCAATAGTAGTTGTAGTTGTTCAAAATGATTCTGACTTATGGCAATCCTATCATAGGGTTTTCTTGGCAAGATTTGTTCAGGGGAGGGTTGCCATTGCTTTCTTTTGAGGCTGAGATGGTGTGAGTTGCCCAAGGTCATCCAGGGTTTCCATAGCTTAATGGGGATTTGAACCCTGGCCTCCCAGACTCTTAGTCTAACCCTCAAGCCACTACACCACTACAATAGAGACTGGCAAAGGGCAAACAACACACAAACCTAACACACACACACTATCATCAAATCAGGTTTCAGGCACGATTATGCTGTTATGTTTCTTTAACTCTATTATTTCATATTATTCTTAACTTTAAAGCCTTTGGCTTTTAAAAGGAAAGGTAGGATGCCAAATATTTTGAGTACATAATAGGGAGTAGGATCAAGATGCCTGAATAAAAGAAATCTTGCCTAGCACTTTAACATTAGGCTAGAAGCCTTGAGAAGAATGGGCAGAACACTTGTGTGGGAATAAGGTCAGGGGATGATGGATAGCCAATAGTTTTGTAGCACACCAGATTTCATAGATTGCCAAATGCTTTTAGTATACTGTCTGTCCAGTGCCTCTTAGGGAAGGTTTAATGAATGGTGTGTTGTTGTTGTTGTTATTTAAAATATTGAGTTAAGTCTTGTGGGTCTGCGGCAACAAAAAAAAATTTAAAGGGGGTCCCTGATAAAGAAATTGTTAAGAACCACTAGACTATAGCATACTCTCCAACTGTCCCAATTTGGCAAGGACAGTCCCAATTAAACCTCTGTTGTCCCACATTTTCAACTACTTTTAAAACATTCCAGTTTCTCTCTCTTCCTCCCAAATTCCCCCCTTTGTCCTCAGCTTACTTCTGTTGCTGAAAACCCTTAAAGGCCTTAGGGCCGCCATAAGTCAGAAATGACTTGAAGGCACCACACTTTTGGTTGCCATGCAGGAAGGTTTTAATTACACACCTCTCTTTTTTGTGCTTGCTTGCTTTTGAAAAACAGGTGTTAGTTCCCTATAAAAGAAAAAAAATGCTAAGAAATGAGCAATTAAAACCAGCCCTCAAGGAAAAACAACCCCCCCTCCCCATGGTGCAGCAGTTTAAAAAGGCCATTTAGAAGATAATTGAAGGGCAATGCATCATGAATCCTCCAGCCCAGCTGAACAGGAAGCGATAAAGTGGGAGAGAACCTTCAAATTGGGTACTTGACATTAACATCAGAAAAGGACTTGGCTGGACAGGAAGAACTTACCTATTGGTAAACATTACCAATGTTAAGTGCCATTTGGATCCAGTGCAGATCCTCATGTTTAAATTCTGCTAATTATGGTTTTATGTTTAGCTGCCCTAAGGACCTCTAGTATAGAAGCAACCATCAGCTTACATCAGCACACAAAGCATATAAGTCTAAGGCCCCAAGTCTATGGCATAATATCACTATTGCCTTTTTTCTTCTTTTTTTGTTTCTTCATTTTTATTTTTATTTTATTTTTTTGTCAAAGTCCATTGGTATTATTAATGCAGGGAAGTGGAAGCCGACAAATCTGAGTTAATGTGAAGTCGAAGGCTTTCACGGCTGGCATCCATAGATTTTCCTTGTTTTTTTTTTCTGGGCTGTGAGGCCATGTTCTGGAATAGTTTCTTTCTGATGTTTCGCCTGCATCTGTGGCTGGCATCTTCAGAGAATGGTTGGGTAGGAGTGTATGTGGAGTTTATATATTGTGAACCCCGTTGGAGAGTATATGTAAATTTTGTGTAATTGAATGGTTAGTTTCTGGGTATAGAAATGCAAGGCTTGTTAGTGTCTGATTGGCTAATGTTTGATGGCTAACGGTTGATGGACCATTATCTGCTGGGAATCCCTCTGCCCCTGGGTGGAATTCCTTTGTAAGTGTTGAGTTTTTATTCTATTATTCTTCAAAACTGGGAGCCAGATTTTGTTTACTTTTAAAGTTTCTTCTTTCCTGTTGAAGTTGTCCAGGTGTTTGTGGATTTCAGTAGCTTCTCTGTTTATAATAATAATAATCAACACTTACAAAGGAATTCCACCCAGGGACAGGGGAATTCATAATGGCCCATCAACCAACCATTAGCCAAACAGACACTAACAAGCCTTGCATTTCTATACCCAGAAACTAACCATTCAATTACACAAATTTACATATATTCCCCAACAGGGGTTCACAGCATATAAACTCCACATACACTCCTACCCAACCATTCTCTGAAGATGCCAGCCACAGATGCAGGTGAAATGTTAGAAAGAAACTATTCCAGAGCACAGCCTCACAGCCCGGAAAAAAACCAAGGAAAATCTATAAATCTGAGTTAGGTTCTCCGAGACCAGAAGGCAGTAGTAAAAAAAACCTGAATTTCTGAGTCAGCTCCCCCATCACCCTCGGTACAGAAGAAGGAGCAGAGCACAGGAGCGATTCATCTCACCTTTCCCACATTTCTTGGGATAATGCTGATAAGGGGATGGAAGCTGTTGGCTAGAGACGGAATCATGCCTGTTTTCCAGTGCAGAAACTGGAAACAGGCGTGCGTGTGAATCCTGATTAGTTGGCCAAGCGCAGTGTGTGTTTATTGAGGAACAAATGTTCTGCATCGTGTTATACTTGCGATTACTGCAGAGTTTTAAATGAGTCATGGTGACCAATCCCTCACCCACTCTTTGTTTTTTCCCCGGTGATGGAGAATGGGTATTGCTTACTGGTAGTCAGTTAGAAAATGAGAACAGACTGGTGGTGGGAGGAAGAGAGATGGCAAAGGTTGCCCTGGCAACTGCTCAAGCTAACCAAAGAGGAACAAACGCACTGAATGCTTTTTCTCAATAAGTCCTGTCTGGCCCACTTGTAACCATTAGATCCTTCCCAGGTGCTTTGCCAGCTAGCTCTTCATTTGCTATCTGTTGAGCTATTTATTAATTGTGTGAACACAATGAGATGCTGGCTCATATTGCTAAACTGCCACTAGAGCATTGGGAGTTACTTTTCTTAAAATGTTGCTGTTTCTTATTGCTCTATTTTCCCGTTATCCTTTCAGTTCCTTATCACTCAGGTTTCCTAACTGCATCTCCATTCCCCTGCTTAAAAAAAAAAATCAATCTAGAAAAGTAAGAAACTGTCAAAAATTATGAACAAAAATTCCCCCTCATAATTCTACACAAAGCATCCCTTCCCCAAAAGAGTAAAATTAATGAGGAAATATAATTGATAAAAATGTGGTGTAGTGCTTTGAGTGCTGGACCACGCCCCTGGAGACCAGGGTTCAAATCTCTGCTCAGCTTGGCCATGAAAACCCAGGTCACACATTCTCAATCTTAACAAGTCACACACTCTCCTTCTCAGAAAACCCCATGATAGGTTCGCCTTAGGGTGGCCATAGTCAGAAACGACTTGAAGGCACACAAGAACAAAAGCAATAGCATTTAGGGTTGCCAGACTGAAAACTGGAGATGGCTATTGTATCTGGCTAGAAGAGTGTACCTGGGTGGGTAGGAGGGGGATTTCAGCAGGTGATGCTTGTTACCTAGCTGCATGACAGGCAACACTTGCCGAATCCCACTCTTCTACATGCCTGTTAAAGGTATAGGAGTCATCCTCAGTTTCCAATCTGGCAACTCTAAATTGGTGTTCAACTTGCTACAGTTTTTATGCCACCAGAAGGAACTGCAAGGAACCATCTTTTCCAGAGGGGATAGAAGAAGAAACTTGAGCTAATGAATAGAAAGCAAAAGAAGAAGAGAAAGAGGAAAGAAAAGAGAAACATGTCAGTCAAAAAGGACAATAAAGACAGTACAAATCCAAGTACCATCTACTGAGTCCACTGCAACTACCACCACGCTCCCCCCGCAATGCTTTCCTTGAATCTTTTGGCTTTTAGTTTGCAAGTCTGAAACTGTAGGATGACAGATTTTTGCAAGTTGCTCTGGGAGCTGTTGGTGTTGATTAGGATGACAATGATGAGTGGGATAAACTATCTTCAAATAAATCAATGAGAGCAGAAAGGGAGGACTCAGTGGTGCAGTCAGTCATTGCCCCATAAAAGGGGATAGTTCATGTTTCAATACTGTAGTCCAAATCCCTCAAATTCGTCTAGTTAATACATGTTTTTCTAGAAGGTCTCCTTAATATAATACTAGACTTTCTTGGCCTGCCTCTCATCTTTGGACTGGTAACTGGAGGGTGTGTGTGAAGCAGATGTCAAATCAAAAACCCAGTTTGGCTCAGGGCCCAGATCTTAACACATGCATTGTTCTCCTTCTCCAAATCCCGATTGCCTGTTTTTTGAACAACAATTGCAATTAGGGGAGTTATAGGGACACCTGTAATCCCTATTAGAAATGTCAACCTGGCTGCATGAGTTGATGGGAGGAGCTGATAAGGTTTTAAGCATGTGTCTCCTGACGATTTATGTCCTCCCCCCCTCCCCTCTGGGTTCTCACGAACCTATGTCGCTAAATTTGCTACAGTAGCAGGAAAATGGACTCATCTTTATACATAAAACATGGTCCATAGATCACATACTTAGTCATGGATAGTCATGCTTCCTGGAGGCTTCCAGGAGTATGATCCTCCATGGAAACAAGGTGTGCTGCCCTATGCCCCTTGTTTACCGGTAAAGAAGTGACGGTTTTGCCAACAGTGGCAAATTCTACAGCCCAGAGGGGGAGGAAAGATACACAGTGGGTTCCAAGCATGTGGTACAGCTGTCCCACCACCCACCAAACCAGCCATGAAGACTTGAAGAATATTTCTGACATAGGAATCGATATCTTCTTTTTAAGTTTAGGCTTCTACAAGTTGGAAAGAGACAAAATGTTGCAGCACAGAGTGCTTCCGTAAAGGATTCCAGCCAGTTGTGTCATTTTCTAGCATACTCCATTCCGTACTCACCCCCAAAAGTCACTCTGTATCCATGGTCACTGACCATCTTCATCCTTCAAGGGGCTGCTATTTATGGTTTTCTTCCTCTTTGGGAAAATATATATGTACACATATGGTATTTCTTCAAAACATGAGGTTCTCCTATACTCAGTTATTCACCTTCCACCACCTTTTATATAGATGGTGTTGTTTTGAATATAAGCATCCATGCTCGGAAAATGATACATTTGTATCATAATTTCTTCAGAGGTCTGGGAGAGATTCCTGAAAGAAGCCACTGATTCCAGAAGATAAATCTTGTCACAAAGTGGTTATATGGTGTTTTGTCCCACCCAAAAGCAGAATAAGGCATCTTCTTGTGCGGAACCAGGGCATCTCATCCAACAACTCTGGCAGCAGAACCAAGTGCAACGGAGGATCAAGTGTCCTGCTTTGCTGAGGACAGTCCTCGGAAGGGCTGCCAGAGGACAGTCTACTATTTGGAGGGTTGTGTCTAACCCAAGTCCAGTTTAAAGAGAAGGAAGAGCAGAGACCTTCTCATCGCACAGCAATAATGAGCTCCTGGACATCATACTAACAGGCACACAAGTTCCCCCTGTCACAGTCTTCTTCACTCCGGTGAGATGTCTTGTATTTCAATTTAAGGTAAGTGGCATTTCTGTTTATCTCGTAAACTTTACCATCATGACACCTTGGATCTAGCTGATCTTGTCTGATTTTGGAAGCTGAGCAAGCCTGGCTAATACTTAGTCCTGGATGGAAGATTATCCAGGATTGCCAGAGATCTCCACTTGGGGCTACAAAGGAATCAGACCTAAAACTCTGGAAAGCAATTGCTGCCAGTCAGAGTTGACAGCACTGGTCTAGATGGACCAATGGTCTGACAATGTATGGCAGCTTCCTATGATCCTACATGACAGTAATTATTTCTAAATTTGTACCTATATGTAAGTCAAAGCTGACTTGTCAGTACATAACAGCAACAAGAACATATACCTATAAATTAGCATATGCAATATCTATCCTCTTTCGCATCATCTTCAGTGAGGCACCATTTTCCTCCTCGTCATCCTTGGTGATGAACAAGTAGCCTCCTTATATCCTGCATCACCAGTGCCTCTTTCAGGCCCTGCTACCTTGATTGTGGATGTTCTTCATCTTGACTCTCTTGTGGATCTTGGGTTTTCTGTAGACTAGGCAAGAGGGCCATTAACTCCTACCTGACCTACTGTAACTATTGGTTTTTAGAGCCACTGCTGGCTGACCTGCCTAAACCCACTGAATTGAGGGTCTATGTTGCTAAACAGGTGGGTGAAAAAAGAAACTGGCATCTAGTCTGGTATCCTAAACAGATTGCCTGTTCCAAAGTCTGGTTTATGTCTTCATTTTTGTGGAATGAAACAGTCAAGTAGAAAACCAGAAAGTAAACAACAGCCAAGAATTGAAACCAGCATCACTGTCTCTTTTGCAATCAGTGATCTTCCAGTAATGTAGAAAAACAAGTACCAGAGAAGGTTGGGAGTGGACGAAGAGAGGTGTCCAACTGACTGGACTGTCAAGAACTTGTATGACTGCTTTTGCTCACCACTAGCCTTTTTCAAACTATACTGCTAGATGAGTGAGATAGAATACTGCTAGATAGGAGAGATCTGTATCTTTCGGGTTTGTCTGACATTAAATTGACACTGAACTCTGAAATTTACTCAGCAGACCAGAAAGAAGAGGTTATTTAAAACTGTAACTCTCTCCCAATTTTGATGACATTCCCAATAAAAATGGTACCCTTAAATTTCTGTTTGCCTCATGGAGAAAAATACAAGGATCTCAGGTGATTTTGATTAGGATTACAGTGCAAGGAAAAATTACAGACTTTCACACCACACAGTTACAGAGCTATGGGTGCATTTACACGGGCAAATATTCCTCTAAATATACTGCAAAGATAGCTCATAGTTCACACGGGTCAAGGCACAGCATCACCTCATTCAGAAGGGGGGAAGGTAAAACACCCAAATATAGCGTGCCAGGGGATGTCGCTACTTTTGCCAGTATATTTGCAATGTAGCGCATTATTGGCAGTGTAAACAACCATAAGGGCTACAGCAGAGCTGCACTGTGATTGGTTGCTATGATGCAGGGGTGGGCTTAAAAGAGGGGGAGGGAGAGTCAGTAGCGATTAGAGGGAACTTTGAAAAATCCTCTCTGCTATTTTGTAAGCCAGTGTGCAAATAAAAAGGATTCCCAACAATTTTCAGTCAGGGAGCATTCCTTCTCTTCCTCTCTGCTATTTTGCAAGTATGCAAAGTTCGTCTCGTCAGCTGTGATCCTGTGCTTGGGGGAGGGAGAGAAACCATTTCACTATGGGCTGCAGCAGAGCTGCACTGCTATTTTGACAGTCTGTTTATTTGGCTAGAAACTGCTGTTAAGCAAGGAGAAAAAACCTTCTGTTTGATTTGTGGGCAGGGAGTTGGGGGGGCGGGGAAGAGGCAAAGAGTGACTGCCTCTATGCTGTTAAGCACACGGAGTTGGGGCCAGGGCAGACATTCCTATGGCATTCCTTTGTCTCCTCTCCAATGCTTGGCCATGCCCCCAGCACATTTGGCTGTGTGAATCTCAAAGCGGAAAAAATCAAAGAGCCACAAAATATAGCTGTGTAAACATATACCATGTAAACTACCCACCACTGATGCGGGAAAGCGCTAAAGCGCAACTTAACGCAATAAAACCTGCCGTGTAAACGAGCCCCACGATTCCACTTTAACTGCCTTGGCAACATCCTCTGGAATCCTGGGATTTGCAGCTTAGGGAGGGGCATTAAGAATTCTTAGCCAGAGAGAGCTCCAGTGCCTTACCAAACTACGAACCCCAGGATTTCACCATGGCTGATAAAGTGGAATTGCTGTAATTACATAGTGTGAGAGGACCTAAAGAGAGCGAGCGAGCGCATGTGTGCTTCTTCAAACAACTTTAGGGGGTTGTTCTGTTTTGTTTTTGGTATGGCCAGGGGCTTCAACCAAACACAGGTTCCTTTTTGCTTCTGTAAAGTTGCTAGCTCTATTAGTTTGGAAACTTGTAAAAATATCTTTGAGTAGTTGGTAGCATATAGTTGTCAAAAACACTACCAACATGCAAATGTAAACATTGGTGGGATTTCTGAAGCTCTTTTTATTTTTCTTATGGGAAACCCAGAAGTGGATCCAGCTCAGATTCCAAGCTGGGGAGCAGCTGGAGTACCATAGCTGAGATGCACTTGATGAAAGCAGGAACAACAACACTTTGCTTGATGCATCTTACAATAGATTACTCCCAGCAGGCTCTCTCTAATACTAGCAAAGGCATATTGGAAGAGAAAACATTTCACCAGTGGATGGATCCTCAGGCTGACTGTGGCACAGCTGGTGTGTAATTGAGTTTGTGCATTCACAAAACATAGGAATAAGTGGAAATATGCAAAGACCCTCTCTTCCATATTCCATCTCTTGGCTAAACAGATGCATATTCTTTAGAGACTAATTGAAGATGCCATTTGGAAGGGGAAAGGGTTACCATGAAAACAGTCCATTTTTGTATTTGTGACGTGGAACAAGGAGGGATAATTTTCTTGGAAATCAATTAGAGACCGTCAGTACCCCACAGCCATAGAACACAGACAACTTTCTGTATTTCAAGTGCATTTCAAATGCATTTGCCTTGGCTTGACTGTGTTGCAGATCAACACTTGTACATTCTGAGGAGGTACATAAGTTTTCCACCCCAGGGCAGCATTAAGTGTTCTGTTGCTTGACGCACTCACTTCGCTCACCCCCTGCTCTAACCACACTGCCCCCAGCTTACTTACTCCATCATTTGCTCCAACTCAAAAGCCTGACTCTGAATGGTTACACTTTCCTCAGAGAGGGGTGTGTGGGTCAGGGTGACCTTCGAGACTGCCTGTGCTACCCATGGCACAGGGAATTTCCACAGCCACCCCAGAGACATGGTCTAGCATTGAGACAAAAGGACGTGGGTGAGTTTAGTGTCAATGGGAGGGGGGAATGAATCTATTTCTGGTTTTAGGACTTTATCAGACCACCCCCCTAAACCCCATTCTTTTGCTGGCATAACTTCTGCTGTTTTTATGCCAGCAAAAGAACTCTCCATGCCACACTTACCTTCCATCCTGGCAAAAGGCTTCCCTGTCAATGAATGAGAAGTAACCAGAGCTCTGTTCATGTCCTGTATTGAAATCCCACGTATTCTTGTGAGAATACATAGCGCGGGAAATTCAAAATAAGACATTAAAAGTTTTAAAAAGCACTTAAACACACTAAAAAAGTCCCAAGTAAACTTGGGAGGGTTATAAAAAGTGTGTGTGTCACTTACCTGAATGTAGCAATCTCACCTGGAAGTGTTCTGGTCGGACTAGCCATTGACAGTGGAATCAAGAGAGGACATTGGCATGAGGTTTCATATGCCGGCAATGCCAACAAAATATCACCACGGCAATCTATTGATGGCTTGGGCCATCAATTAAAAAAGTATGGCTTATGGCCAGTACATAAACACGAAAGGGAGACATCATCTGATCTACATGCCCTTTCATGTTTATGTGCTGTCGTTATGACACCGTATTTCATGTGTCTGATAAAATCCCTTAGCCAGAAGTGTAAAGGAACTATCCAAGGTGCTGAACCCCCTTTGGGATCAGGTTTAGAACCTTGGATAGTGCCTTTAAAGTTCAGAGTAAAACCCACCCCACTGACACTTCTGTTCCCTAAGGATCTTTCAGGCCTGGGGCTTTTGGCAGGCACTGGAGAACTGCACACTAGCTGTTTCCCTTCTTGTTGTCATTATATGCCTTCAAGTTGACTCTGACCTATGGATGCCCTAACATGAGGTTCTTGGCCAGATTTCTTCAGAGGAGATTTGCCACTGCTTTCCTTTGAGACTGAGAGAGTGTCCCTTGCCAAGTTTCATAGAGTGTCTCAGTAAGTTTCCCTAGCCGAGCAAGGATTCAAACCCGGGTCTCCCAGAGTCCTTGTCAACCACTATACCACACTTGTTCCACTGGTTCCCTTCTACACTTTCTTCCCCTATAGCACTCCAGTGCTTGCCACTGCGCTGCTGCAGAGACTGTGCCTGGTTACTTCCAGCAGTGGCATTTCCTGCACATGGTGAGGCTCTGCAAAGCATTGGCAGGGACCTTTCTGGTGGGGGTGGTTGAAGTGGTGTCTGGATTCCCTGCCTGTCTGGATTCCCTGCCTGCTGTATAGCACCACTTGATGCAGATGATCACTCTGTTTGGTGTGCAGGTCAGTCCTGGTTCCATCCTTCTACTATCCAAATGCATTTGGTGCTGATCTTTTGCCAGGCTCTGCACAGAAATATTGAAATTCCTGCCTCAAAGGCTTATATCTCCGCTTATCTCAGTGAATTGCTTTTCATACTGAAATTGCAGTGTATGCATGTTTAATTACTGCACAAACCTTGCTCCAAGGCACACTGAAGTTTTCAGCATATCAGAATTAATTTCCAGACCAGTGAGATCTCAACTGAAGATAAGGTAGGATTTTCCTTAATAGGTATAGACCAGCTATTGAGCAAATCATTGGCCACGTTCCTCTTCAGTGTGCTACTTATGCTGTGGCAGCATTGTGGGTGACATTCTAGTGGTCATTTTGAGTTATGGTAGGGTAGAACTAAATTCACATGCCAGATCAGCCTTCCCGATAGCCCTTTATGCTCAGGGCAAATGGGGATCTGCTTGCATAAAAGGTTATTGGTTAATTCCTTAAAATGTACAACCATTGGCATAACCCAGATTGACACAATGTTCTTCAACAGGATTCTGGCCTCAAAATTATGGCTCCTGAAATTGTATGGAGGACGTCTGACTTCTCAAACAGATCTGCTTGGTGCAAACTAAAAGAAAAATAAGTACTAGGAGTCAAGGAGAAGCAAAACAAGGACAAATGAGACTGCTTTGGAACACATATTGGTCACAAGCCCCCAAAAAGGATTAAATTAGAGCCAGATTTAGAGCCCTTGAAATAAATAAGACTCAGGGTCATCACGACTGAGTTGTCTGATCCATTGCTTTCAGTACTCTAAGTGTCACAAAGTCTGGATCCAAATCTTTATCTCTAATTTATCAAATCTTATCAGAGATAAACACACTCTCCTACTAAAAAAATTTAAAGTTATGAAAAATGGGACAGAATTTCACTGTTATTTAATGCAAGCTGTCTTAAGATTCCCTTTTTGGGGATCTTGTTCTGAGGGCCTTCCTCATTGTATATACTATGTAGATACAGGGCTTTTTCAGTAGTGACATCCCAGCTTTGGAATTTTTCTTTTCCCAGGATGTGAATGATGCACTTACTTTAGAAACTTGGAGCCACTAAGTTCAGACACAATTATTTGCCCAGGCTGACATTTAAAATGCATATGATGCCTCAGTGTTGGTTTTGACTTTATTATAGATTTTTTTCTTAATGTTTTATACATTGAAAATAAATTGTTACACATTCACAATCTTCTAATTCTTCAATACAACTTTTTTTGTAACACAAAAATTAAAAAAAAATCTCCATCTTCATTGTACAGAAAGGCATATTAATATTAAATAATGTATCAGTTTTTACAAAAATAACCAGTAGTTTTCCTATCTAATTCTTTTAATTGTTTCCATATTCTTATTCTGTATTCTTATCTTCAATTACCCTTTCTATTTATGGTTAAATAACTTCCTATATATCCTGACTTTCACAAGACTTTACATTATCTATTTCATACAACTTTGGTATATTGCTTTGTTAATTCACTGTTTCTACCTTTTAGTTTACACGTTTCAATACGTCTTGACCCATATTCCATTAAAATTACATTATAAGAGGATGATCTAATCACAATTGACCAATTTTAAACTTTTTCTCTATATAAATGTCAACTGGATTCCAATCTCTGTAAATTTGATTTGTTGTATTCTAGGAGAATTTTAAAGATGTCTAGACTACTGTTTTATTGTATATTTTACACTGCTCTGAAATCTTATTTGATGAAGGTTAATTGAAAATATATATATATATATATATATATATATATATATATATATAATTCTCTTGGGTATGTTGCCATTTCCAGTGTGCTGATTGGCTGCTTAGGGAACTGACCAACCAATCACAGGTTTGTTGGGCAGCCAATCAGCACACTGGGGGCGGGACCATGTAGGTCTCAAACATGGCAGCCAGAGCTGGAGAGTGAGTAACATGGGGGTGGATGCGGTGTGTGCCTGTGTGTTCTGGAGTGCAGGGGGTGGGGTGGGAGGGCAGAATGAGTGGGGGGAGGGGCAGAATGAGGGGGGCAGAATGAGGGGGGCAGAATAAGCGGTGGGGGAAAGAACGAGTGGTGGGGGAAGCAGGGGGCAGAACGAGTGACGAGTGGTCAATAGATCATTAAAGCATTGCCTTGAAACATACATTTTAGTGCATACATGTGCATAGCCTGTATTAATACATCAAAAACAGAATCAGGATTTATTTAAAAATATACATTAACAATTATAATAATTACACACCCATTGATGAGCTAGTTCAATGGTTCTTAATCTTTTCTTTACCAGGGACCCCCTTTAAATATATTTTGTTGCTGCAGATTCCCAAGACTTAACTCAGGATTTAAAACATCATCATCATCATCATCATCATCATACAATTACACCAACCATTAAACCTTCCCTCAGATGCACTGGAGGGGGAGGGAAGACTTTCCCCCTGCTTTTTCCTGCCAATTTTTACTGGATTGAACAGAAATGTGCAGGCCCAGCCAGCTGGCTTGCCTGCCTTTGCCTTGGCGCCTGTCATGTGGCTGCTCCACTGTTAGGTATAGGCAGGGTGAGCAGTTGAGTGATGGTGGACCCAGCCTCTCTCTCTGGAGATTATCAGAGTTGTCAAAATGGTGTTATAACAACACCAGGAGATGGCAAAAGGGCTTAATTATCAGGCAATGTCGTCCCACATCATCTCCCAAGTGTTCCGCTGCTGTTCCAAAGCCATTCTTTTTTATTGATGAGGAGAAGCCAGCAATTGATCTCCTGTGCCATTTCTGTCCCAGATTTGACTGTGTGTGAGAAGGTGCCCTGTTTTGCTGGCGAGATTCTAATGGCAATGGGCGGTCTTGCCAGAACACTTCAGTGTGACATCAGGACATCCAGGTAAGCTTTGCTCTTTTTTGTACCCTCCCTGGGTTACTTGTAAAATTTAAAGTGTGTTTTTGTGCTTGGTGTTACTTTTAATGCTTTATTTTTCTTTTTAAATTTGAATTTCCTGCGCTCATGTCTTCTCACGAGAATGGGCAGGATTTCATTCCAGGAAGTGAACGGAGCTCCATTAGAGCTCCATTCACTCCTGGGCTGTCCTGTGGACACGAGAGAAGGTAAGTCCAGTGGAGGGGGTTGTTGTTTTGGGACAGGGGCAGGAGTGGAGATTATGGGACAGGAACACTTTTCACATTCCTGTCTGATAATCTTCCCTCTCTCTCTCTCTCTCTCTCTCTCCCCCACTCCTGTTGAGCCAGGAGCAGTCCAGTCTCCTATCAAAAGTGCTTCAACTCCCTTTGCCCCCGCCTTCTTAATCAGGAGGGGAGGAGACTGATATCGGACATCTAAAACAAGGATCGGAGGTGATACAAGGGGAGGGGGGGTGCCACTGTTTTGTTCCAAACTCTCTCTTCAGATAATGACACCACCAACAAAAACCCTTCCTGTCTCCAGCCTTTGGAGAATCCCTGGCCAGGATGCTATGAAGATGATCCCAGTACACTGTTACAGTGCTATTATTCCACTTTAACTGCTATGACTGCCTCCTGTGGAATCTTGGGATTTGCAGTTTAGGGAGGGGCATTTAGAATTCTCAGCCAGAGAGCTCTTAGGCCTCACTAAACTACAACCCCCAGAAATCTACAGGAGACAACCACAGCAGTTAAAGTGGGATAATAGCACTATAACAGTGTAGTGTGATAAAGTCCGACCACCACATCGTCATACTCTTCCACCACCACTTCAACTGCTCCTACACCCCCAAGCTCAAGTTCCTAAACTTTTTAACTTCCTCCACACTGACAGGGGAAAAAAAGATGCAGATGCTTTTTCACCACCATGCTGCCCTCACACGTGGGGTCAGACTTACCACCTTTTCATGCTGTGCATGCCTCCTGAAGCGATGTGTTTGTGCTTGCAAAGCATTCACTTGCACATTTTTGCATTGATGGATTATCATGGCAGAGAAATTGTAAGGGGGGGGAACAAGGGGAAAAAACAGAGGGGGAAGCATCCCAGCAAAACACCAATCCACGAGAAAGTGCTACGATGGTAGAAGCCTTCCTTTACTGTCACTTCTGGAAGGAGCTCCCAGTGTGTCAGATCCCCTGCAACCTGCAATCAGTCACCCTGGAATTTCTGCTGGAATCCTTCTACTTGTTCCCACCCCTCTCTTTTTCTCCCCCCCCCCCACCAGGGGATTGAGACAGAGACCAGAAAAGGAGGGAGGCAAAGAAAGAGTGGGCAAGCAAGCAAGCAAGCAAGCAAGCAAATGGTCTGGCAGCCATCCCCAGCACTGATGTCAACTAACATCAGTGTTGAGGGGGGCTGCCAGAACCTTTGCTTGCTTGTCTGCCCATTCTTTCTTTTCTTTCCTCCTTCTCCAGATTTGTTCTCTTCTCCCAGCTGGAAAGCAGATCCTTTGCTTGCTTGTCTGCCCATTCTTTCTTTCCTTCCTTCTCCAGTTTTGATCTCATCTCCCAGCTGGAAAGGAAAGGAGGGAAAGGGGCAAAGACTGGTTGGCTGGCTGTATGGTTGCTCGGCTGCTCAGTCCACCTCCTACATGCAACAGACCAGCCACTTGACTAGGTAAGTGCAGGGCCAGCCAGCCAGCCTTTGCCTTGGCTTCTGTCACACCACTCCACTGCAAGTAGGAGGTGAGCTGAGCAGCCCTCAGACCTTCATGTAATTGCCTGCCCTGATACTCCCTCCCTTCCAACAGTTCATAAATTGGCTATATTTCATAATTTAGCTTATTTATTGGCATTCCACATGGTTGCTAGTAGACCAGGGCTTCCCAAATACAAGGACTCAAGGTTTGCTCAGAAAACGTAAGGAAGAGGCCATCCCAAAATTCCTAAAAGACACACCCAGGTATTAATTATGCGGACTACTCTTGGACTGATATTTAGGGTGGAAAAGTGCTAATTCTCCTGGACATACCTGGAAGTGAGTCATTCACTAATTCAATCAAAGTGGCCAGGCACTCTTTGCTCTGCAAAACCAGTTTTCCTTTCCACTTCTCCTAGAACAATAGAAGGTTGCCTGACACCCATTAGTCTTAATGTTTCAACCATTAGCGATAGTTAATATAGTTAGAGCTTCCATTATCCAACTGTGGGAAATTACAACAAACATTGTATTCCATTTATAACACCCCTTCAGGGGGTATATCAAGTATAAATATCACCCCAAAACACAGTCAAAATGTTCACAACTTCCTGCATCCCGTCACTCTGTCTGCTGTGCAAGCCTCAGAGCTCTGAGTATCTTCAGCTACATGAATCTCTGCTTGTTGGATAGATATAGTGTAGCCCATCATCCTGAACTCTGTTCCTCTATCCCAATATGTCCTACTTTCTTTGATAGCCTTGTGTGAGTGCTTGAAGCCTGAGAGTGGGTGTGAATGCTTCCGAGATTATTTTTCAATAAAAAACATTTTAATTTTATTTCCTGGCTGTGAGTCTCATCAGTTAGTACTGGTATACATAGGTCAAAAGATCCCGTAGTTACCGGGCCTCTAGCTGCCATATTGAGCTAATTAAAATTTACCATATTAATATCTGGACAGCATGGGATTCCCACAACTCCCCTGTAATTCGGGTAACACACGCCCCTCCCCATGGAGGCATCACAGCCCACTAAGGATCTGTGGTCTATAGAACAAGAACCTGTGATTGTGGACTTTATCAGACCACTGCACGTAAATGTTCTCTTGCCAACATAAATTTTGTCATTTTTATTCCGGTTAAAGAACCCCACCACCACCACCAAACCTACCTTCCGTAGCATCAGTGAGGCTTCCCCGGCAGTAACGGAGCACAAACGTTTACTTCGGGGTTGAAATCTTGCCAATTCTTGCGAGAAGAGGCTGGTGCAGGAAATTCAAAAATAAAAAACAAAAAACCTACACAAAAAGTACAGCAAAGCACAAAAACACACTGTACAACTTACAAGTAAACGGGTGTGCACCTGTGTGTGTGATAAAAAGAGTGTCCCCTACCTGGCTGTCCTGATCTCACCTGGAAGTGTTTGCCCATCGATGCTGTATTCACGTGAATACGATGGTGCGAGGTTTAAAATCACCACCGCCGATGGCTTGGGCCATCAATAAAATAGGACGGCTTTTTGACCTTATATTATTGCAAAAGGGCAATGTCATCTGGTATGCATGCCCTTTTGTGATCATTAGGTGTCCTTGTGATGCTGTGCTTGGCTGGTCTGATAAAGTCCTTAGTTAAAACAGCCAAATTTAGAAACAGAGCCATTTGATGAGTGACTGACTTGTTAGAATCTTGAAGCAAAATACAGTAATCACAAACGACTCAGAATAACAACCTAGGAGAGGTTGTGTAATAAGGTTTATGAGATCTTCTCTAGCCCCTTGATAATAACAACAGTGAAGGATACATGGGAGTTAGCCTCTACGGTGGTCCCTTCATATTCACTGGAGTTTGGTTCCAGGACCCCCCATGGATACCAACACCACGAATACTCAAATTCCATTATATGCAATGGCATAGCAAAATGGTGTCTGTTATATAAGATGGCAAAATCAAGGTTTGCTTTTTGGACTGTTATTTTTTAAAGAATATTTTCAAGCCATGGATACCAAATCTGTGGATACGGAGGGCCAACTGTATTTTGGAATGTTTTGCTGAAGGTTGCAAAGTTCTGTATGCTAGCTTGTTCTACTAGGAGGAAGTTGACCAGATCCCATCATGACTCTCTCTAACATTAGTGAATGCTACTAGGCATTGATTTAGAAGCTGGTTATTGAACTACCACCTTATTATTGTGTGCCTTCAAGTCGTTACCAACTATGGCAACCCTAAGGTTACCCTATCAGGGGGTTTTCTTGGCAAGATTTGTTCAGAGGAGGTTTTTCTTTGCCTTCCTCTGGGACTGGGAGAGTGTGACTTGCCCAAGGTCACCCAGTGGGGTTCCATGGCGGAGTGGGTATTCAAACCCTCATCTCTGGAGTCATAATCCAATGCTCAAACCACCACACAATGCTGGCTCTTGAACTATGTACACACACACACACACACACCATCGAAATCTCTGTATCTTGGAGCTGCTTTTTACTGTACTGTACCTTTATTTTCCACTATGTTCTGCTTAAGTCCTTTTAGACTGATCTATGATCATAATAAAGTTGATGATTGATTCTGCTTCAAGGTTATTACAAGGACAACATCTATTATTCAGTGGAATTTTATTACAGATGCCATTTAATACATTAGAAGGAAGAACATTAAACTTTGTCAAAGAAAAAAAGCTTCCTGTATTTCAATATACAGGTTGCCCCTTACCCCGATATCTGCAGGGGATATGTTTCCAGACTTACCGCTGATACATGAATCCACATATAATAGCGAACTGCCATAGAATATTATAGAATCATGCTGGAGAACCTCCTGGTGCCTAGAGAGACCACCTCCAGAGTGACTCTATGGTCCTTTAGATGCCTAGAGAGATCTTTCCCCCTTGACCACGGATGAATGAAACTGTGGGTACTGATCCCGTGTAAATGAGGACTGACCTGTAGTTAGCCCTCCTAAATTTACAAGGGGAACATGCTAGACCCAAGAGTGCAGGGAGCACTTCGCTATGCAGTTCCTTGGGACCCTGTGTCCAATAGTGCTATGTACTAATAGACATGGTGCAGTGTAGATTTTGTTGTTGTGTGCCTTCAAGTCATTTCCAACTTATGGTGACCCTAAGGCAACTTTACCACAGGGTTTTCTTGGCAAGATTTGTTGAGAGTGGGTTTGTTATTGTTTTCTTCTGAGGGTGAGAGAGTGTGACTTGCCCATGGTTGCCCAGTGGGGTTTCCATGGCTGAGTGAGGATTCGAACTCTGATCTCCTGGAGTCCTAGTCCACCACTTAAACCACTACACCATGCTGGCTCTCTATCTAGGTCTATGGATCACAAATAGGATGGCGATCAACCTACGGTACTATGATTTAAGGAATCTGACATTGTCTTGGACACCAGGGAGTTGGGATTAGTGTTTCAAATCTTTGAAAAGGCTGATGTGCAGGATTTGGGAAATTATTTAATTTAATTTATTGGATTTATACTCCAACTTTGTCCCCAAAGTGTTACTCACTAATATTGACTACAGTAATATTGATTAAAAATTACAGTTGAAACACAAAACAAGATCAAATATTGAAACAGAATTAAATCAAAGACCCATCTTAGAACATTAGCAACATAATTTAAAAACACATAAGGAAAATACATCACCCTTCCTCTCCACCAGTTGATTGCCAGAAGCTTGCCTGAATTTTTAAAAGTGTATTTACCTGTCATTGCAAGGAGAAGGAACCAGTCTACCCTCCCTTGGTAAGACGTTCCAGAGCCAGGAAAAGGCGACTAACAAAACCTTCTCTCACACCTCTATCAGAGGTGTTGGAACCATGAAAAATGCCTCCTGAAGATCTCAAAATTTAGGTAGACTAGTATAGGAGAATACTGTACTGTTACCCTCTATGCTCGGGGGTCTTAAAGACCCTCAAAATATTGACATTAATTTTGGGAAATTAATGTACTCAGCTTGGCTATGAGAGAGGGGGCAACAGATAGCAGAATCCTTTGACCTATGTTTATCAGTACTAAGGAGGAGACATTAAGCTAGATTGTACAATAAATTATCTTTATTGGAAGAAAACAATAATAACAAGATTCACACACACAATCAGCTTCAAGCATGCATGTAAGGCTAGTGAATAAAGAAGGAAATATTGGGATAGAGGGATAGAGAGGGGAGTTGTTTGTGGGAGATATGACACCTGTGCTGTAGAGATGAGGTTGCAGAAGATACCACAGAGTGGGGGTCCCGATCAGGAATGGCTGCACAGACGGACGTCCACAGGAAGGGGATCCATGAGCATTTGAGTGGAGTTTTGGAAGGGTTTTTATAGTCAATAGTTGCCTCCAGTGTATGGAATAGTAGGAGACAATACTACTTGGAGTTACTCAAGGTGAGACGAAGGAGCTCTGGATATGTTAACGGCATCTTAATGTGTGGATACTTTGAGATTGAAAGGGAGGAAGCAACATCCTTTGTTTGGGAAGGGTGAAGGAATGAGGGTTGTTTACAGGTCTGCATCTCCCAGCCATGGCTGATAGGATTAGTCAGGTGTAAGTGCCTTCAGCTGCCTTGGAAATTAGTATTTATTTAGAATTTAGGCAGCCCTTCCTTAAGTGCATACCTGGCTGAGTCTGAAAGCTAGCTTTTGTAATTTGTTGGAATTTTCCAGCTTTAATGGGCACACTGTGTGGAAGGCCATGTTTGACCTAATTATTAAATACAGTATTGCCAATTATTAATACAGATATGGGGCTGGGGGTTTCAGGGTAGGTAACAGTATACTCCTTCAGTCAACCTGGGCCCAAGTTGCATAAGCAGCCTTTTGAATTGTTCTTGGAAAATAAAGGGTAGCTATGTTAACAAAGAAGTTGTGTGTTTCTAGAAACCAGCTCTGATCAGTGGTCTGTCTGCATCATTTTGAACAAGCTCAAATTTCCAAACTTTGAAGCTGTTCAAAGACAGAATCACATAGAACACATTACTGTACAGTAATCCAATGAGGCATAACTAAAGCATGGTACATTGTTCACCAAGGCAATCAAAGATATCTCTGTTCCTCGACCAGGCCTGATGCCAGATTGAAATGAATTTAGATAATCAATCTCATCTGGGAACTCATGGAGCTGAGTTGTTGCTTCACACTCAAAGACTGTCCCCAAGGATGGAATATTGAAGAATATCCAGAAATCATCTAATTCAGTGGGAAAGGGAAGGTTTTATATTTGTATGTTTTATTCTGTAAAAATTAGTAGAGAATTTTGGGCAAGACTACTTATGTTTTTAGAATAATAGCGCACAATGTTCAAATCAACGGTTCTTAACCTTTTCTTTACCAGAGACCCCCTTTAAATATCTTTTCTTGCGGGGCCACCCAAGACTTAATGCAAGATTTAAAACCCTAATAACAACAAGTAATACTTGATGATAATGATAATGATGATGATGATGATGATAATAATAATAATAATAATACAATTATACCATCCGTTAAACTTTCCCTCAGAGGCACTGGAGGGGGAGGTAAGATTTATTTTTCCTGCTTCTTCCTGCAAGTTTTTGGCTGGAGCAGATTGAATGGCAATGTGCAGGCCAAGCCAGTCTTTATTGGAATGTGTATAAAATACACTTTTAAAATATCAGGGTATGTTGTCCCTGTTTAAACATCCACACTGTACTTCACACGTTAGTGGATAATACAGCCAGTTTAGCAGAGTTTAGAGTTAACGCAGCAGCATCTAGCATCAGAATGTTAGCATACATGTAAAAACACTGCTTAGCTAATAACCAAACACCCTTTGTCTTTTCCCAAGTTGATTAACTACCAAAATAACCACTCAAGACTCAAAAGTTAGTTTAAAAAGTACAAAAGCATCTTTACTCACAGTTTAGAGAGCTCATTCGTGGCAGGAACAAAAACACCATCAAAACAGAGTAAAACTACAGTAGTTAAAAATACTTAAAAACTACATTGTTACAAGTCTATATTCAGGACACCCCTTTCGGGGTCCTCTCAGTTCAAAGGCCCATGAGGTTTGTTAAGGATCATGGCTTCTGGAACAGTCAGACACTCCCCCTTCATCCCAGATTCCCCAACAGCAAAAACTTCAGGAAGTTACATCCAGCTCATCTCATATGGCTTCTCAGTTAACCCTTCAATAGCAGATCCATTTCCACTTATTGGACTGCAAACTATATTTTCCAACAGTCTTTGCCTTGGCTCCTGTCAAGTGGCCACTCCACTGCAGTGAGGAAGTGGACCAAGCAGTCTTCAAGCCTTCACGGACCCCTGTGAGGACATCACAGACCCCTGGGGGTCCCTGGACCACAGATTAAGAAACACTGATTTAAATCATGCCTGCATATTCGTCATACTGACAGAGGATGATGGGAAGCAGGGTCCAAAGATTCATCACACTTACACTAAATACTGGAAAAAAATATTTACCATTCTAGTCATATGTGAATAATCATGTCTACACACTCAAGGAATATCTTCCAGTGCAATTGCTGAATTCAGGCTCTTGGTTAAACAACATGCTGTCCTGTCTCTAGAGACATCCTGATCACTCCTCAACTTTCCCAACTTCCAGTTAAAATGAGGTATAAAGCTGAGCAATGACCACAGTATGCAAACTGAGAATCTAATGTTGGGTGAGATTTGATCTAATTTTGGCTGGAGATTTGATTAATAAATACAGCTTTATAGTCTCATTTCTCTTTACCCCTCCCCCATGTAACCTTTTCCCTGGTGTCTTGCTGCTTCTTTCTTATTATCCACTAATGGGTCTTTTAGCTGTTCCTTCTAAACTATATGGCACATGCCTTCCAAATAAATTGGAAGAGTGAGAGAAAGGAAATCATATAATTCATCACCAACAAGGTTTCGGAAAAGGTCAAAGTGAAATTGATCACTGCAAGAGTCTTCATTACCTTGACCAAGAAAGCATTAAGGACCCTACTAAATATCTTTATTCAGCTTTTGTGGACTTAAGCATAGCATTTAATTTGGCTGACAGAAATCATTTATGGTGCAAGTTATGTAACACTAACATAAAGAAAGACATTTTGTATTTGCTTCATATGTTCCACAGGAGTGCTACGGCTAATGTCAAAGTAGGACTTTAGCTTTTTTGATGAAATAAATTCCGGTGAATCAAGACATTAAGACTTGGGTGCATTTTAGCTCCTTTACTTTTCACTCTTCTAATTAACTATATCATTCTCAAGTTAGCTGGCTTACTATTCTTTCCACCTTCAAGTGGTTTCTATACGATTTCTGTTCTTCTATATATGGGTAATATGGCATTCTTTACTTATGTAGCCTTTAGAAGAATTGTTGTTCAGACTTGGATAATAGTACAAAGAGGAAATTCTAAATATTAATCATGCAAAACTATGGATTATTGTCTTTGGGTGCATCTATACTATAGAAATAATGCAGTTTGACATTAGCCTAAGTGCTGTAGCTCCATCCTATGGAATCCTGGGATTTGTAGTTTTACAAGCTCTTTGGCCTTCTCTGCTGAAGAGTGCTGGTGCCTCACGAAACTACAAATCCCAGGGTTCTGTAGGATGGAACCATGGCAGTTAAAGTGGTGTCAAACTACATTATTCCTACAATGTAGTCGCACTCTTTGAAAGGAAACAGTAGAAATGTTGTTGATCAATAAATATCTTTTATAAGATCCCATTTTTTCCAGGTGGTGTTTGGCAGTATAAAAATGATCTTTATACAGTAGTCCTGTTTAGTCAATCATGTTTTTCCTAAACTCATTGAAGCTTTTACAGCTATTTGTTTTCAGACTATGCCACTGGCCAATATCACTGGCTTCTTTTGGCTTGGTGTAACCATCGTTCTATCTTTCTAGAGTCTCTAAGACAGTTTCTTCCACATTGTATTTTTCTCTTTCTATTTGGAAGCCTGTTTTAAGTGTACCATTTAAGGTACCAATTTGATGGGATTATATTTAAAAACTTTACCAGTAAATGTATGTCACCTGTTGTGAAACAATGATCTGTTCATTAATAAAGTCTCTTTTTTGTGCTTCTAGCCTCAAGCCTTTGTGCAAAAATGCTTTTACCAAGATTTATAAATTGTTATAGCAATGCCCGAATTTGATCTGAAGATAATTCATTTAACGCTTACATTACTATTTTTGATTTTTTTTAAAAATGGCTTTTAGCATTTAAAAATATATTTAGCATTCATGCTTGGTATTTGTAAATGCAGTTTATAGCATATTATGCTTTTTCCTTTGTTTTAATAATTTGCAAAGGCCTTTGGCCATAAGTAATAAAGGTTTAGTTTGCCCTGGCCTAGCAGCGCTTTAAAAAGGGGGAAATTCCCAAAGACAAATAAATACTGCTGTTTCATTTGATAATGGTAGCCAGGTTACTGTACTCCAAATATTAGAAGAGCAAGCAAACTCCCAAATGAAAGGAGTGTTGTGTTAAACTGTGGGATGTACCTGTTCTATCTGGATTAACCAAAGACTATGTAATATAAATTTGAGACAAAGTGATATTCTTTTCAATTGGAATATGAGACAAAGTTCAATTATTTCCTCTTCTATATATCTTTTATACTTATTCATTGTTTAATTCTGTTGTCTAAATACATATTCTTTTGGACTTTTTTTCATCCAATGGATTTGTATGGTTTAAGAATTCCTAATGAAATACTGAAATCCCCCCTGCCTGCCCAACAGAAAAACAAAAGCTCCAGGATCAGTTTATAATCTGAATGGTAAACCACAGCCTTTTGAGATTACAGCAGATAATAATACACACAAAGAATTATTGTTGTGGGAAAAACAATTGCCGCTTGGTACCTCTTCCTTTATGTATGTTTTCCCTCTTAGTTTAGTGCCACACCAGCCATGAAATAACACAGCACTTGGAAAATTGCTTTTCAAAAAGCAGCTCGTTCCAGATACTCATTAGTACTGAAGAAGTAAATTGTTACAATACCTTTTGCACTGCTCACTGCTTTTCTATTACTTCTGTTCCCCTTTTTAATGGCTTAGTTTCTATTCAGTGTTGCCAGAGTATTAAGTATGCTTATTGGGCTTTTCCTTCTGCTCCCAAACAATGAGTATGCCCTATTACTCCCTCCCCACAGTATCTCATAACTGAACATATTAAACACTTTTAGGGGTCACTTTAGCTGGGAGGTTAGGCAGAGTGGAGGTCAGCTGAAAGTCACAATGACCTGGGATGTGTCCAGAAATATAATGGTGAGAAAGCCCAAGTTAAGACTATGTGGAAAGCACACACCCCCCCCCCACAGTAATGGGTTTATGCTAACAACCCAGTCATTAAGTGGTATGTGCTAATCCTTTCTTCCAGCCTTGGGCGTTTCAAGCAATAATTCAATCATGCAAACAAGTGACCATTCCTCATTCCATACCTTACGTAAATCTCTCCTCACACCCCCTCCTGTCCAACCTTACGAGGTTGTCACAAGACCATCAATGTTTTAATTAAAGCAATCAGTTGAGTTTCGCTTCCTTTTATCTATCTGTTAGGAAAGCCATCCAGGAATTGTCATAACCAGAGTACCCCTTCACGGTATGAAATAGAGTATAAATATTAGGGCCCAGACCCCAGCAAAATATGCCAGGGACATCACTCTGCTGGATTCTCTGTGCCACCTTCAGACGCCAGTCTAAGTATCTCTGCTGCATGGAACTCTCCTCCTTGAGACTGGTAATTATCACCTTACCTTCCCGGAGCTCTTTCTATCCTACCTTTCTACCTTACTTTGCTATAGCCTTGTATGGCTCTTAAGAGTATACTTTTTGTATGTTAGCATATCCCCTGTGTTATTTCCAATAAAAGTACTTTGTTTTACTTTAACTAGAGTGCTCTTTACAGTTAGTACTAGTATACATAGGTGAAAAGATCCCTGAAGTTACCCTCCTCTCACAGGCCTCCTGTTTGAGCTAATAATACCTCCAGATATTAAAGGAGATTTTGGCATTATGGGTGGACTCTAACACGCCCCCCACCTCTTAGGGTAACACCACCACCTCATCTTTAGGTGCTAGGGTGTACTATCACAACTAATCCATGGCCAGGCAATTCCATAGGGGCAAGGAGGTCTCCCAAGCATTACTCTTCTGTGCTTTTGCAGCTTGGAAAAAGGAAGAGAGATTGCCCTCCTGGACCTCTGGAGACTAGGGATCTTTTTGCATTATACAATTATAGTGCAATGATTCCACTTTAACTGCCAGAGTGGAATCATGAGATTTGTAGTTTAATGAGGCTCTCTGGCTGAGAATGTTAAATACTCTCCCTAAACTGCCAGTCCCAGGATTCTGTAAGAGGGAACCCTGGCAATTAAAGTGGAAACACAGTGCTATAATTATGTAGTGTGAAAGGGCTCGAAGTTGTACAAGTACATAAAAAATCCAGGAGAGCAATGACTCCTCCATTTTTTTTTTCTGACTGCAAAAATTGTAGCTTCAAGGTACCTGGAAGCCCTCTGCTTTCTCCAGTCACTGATTGGCGCACCATAGCACCTCAAGCTGAGGTTGTTCATGGGGGAGGGGGTTATTGCACAAAGCAATAGTGGACATCCTTCTGCAATGCATATGCAGTACATATGCTGGCAAAATGGGAAGTTATGCCAGCATATGTCGGCTACAGAATTCTGGCATAGGATTGCTAATAGAAGGGAGCCAGTGTGGTTTAGTGGTTGGAGTATCAGACTAGGACTTCTGGAGACCAAGGTTCAAATACCTGTTCAGTCATGAGAACCCACAGGGTGACCTTGGGCAAATCACACTCTCTCAGCCTTAGAAGAGCACAATGGCAAAGCTCCTCTGAATAAGGGAAGAAAAATTGTATAATAGGACCACTAACAAAACCATATGAGAAGGAAGCCATAAGTCAGAAGTGATTGATGAAATATAAAAATCGATATACTGTTATGAGTTATGCTCTATGAATATGAATTGCAAGTAGACTTTGATGCTTAAGGCAGGGAGCTGCCTCTTGCCAGGATCTGCACACATTGTAAAGAGGCATATTGGAAGGGTAGGGCAGTGAAAAGCCTGGATCCCTGTCCATCTTGGAGGACTCATGTCTCATTTTAAAGCACAAACTGGAATTCCCTTCCCTTCTGCTGACAAGGAAATGGTCTCATTGAGAGCAATCGGTGCTTAGCTGTCTTGTTTACCTGTACTGAAAGAGACTGTGCCAGACTGGCTCAGACTGGTACACCCCCCATTGTGCAGTTTCCAGAGATGTTGGACAGTCCTATTTAGATTTGGAAAGGGGCAAATGTCTGTACCTGATTAGCATTGTCTCAGGTGTGCAACTCCATTGTGTTCATCTTCCCAGACCATCTAAGAGTCATTACCAGTCCCAGAGGGTGAAAGGCAGAGGTCACATTCATATCTGCCCTTTGCACATAGACCAGAAAAACCCTTTGCACTCATCATTCTAAACACATGGGGCCTTGTGAGCCCTCCAATAGAATAACATTAAGTTCATGTTTTGCCCTGCCCAGAAATGTCCCCTCACTCTCGGTGACAGCCCTTAAGTTAGAAAAGGGCTATATATAGGTCAGAGAGAGAGAGAGAGAGAAAGTATCTCTCTCCTCTCTTCAGAAGCTCACTCCCCAGAAGCCTCTCCCCCCAGAAGCCTCTTTTCTCCCTCAGAAACTCACTCCCCAGAAGCTCTCTCCAGAGGATCTCTCTCCTTTTGCCTCAATCTTCAGCCACCCAGGTTCTTCTTTGCACCAGAAGATGAGAGAATCCATGTGTATCTTAGTATGTAGTCCGTTAAGCTGAGCTGCATCCCTCTAGCCCCATTAGATTGGTCAGGAGTAGGGTTTTAGCACTCATACCATTGTCCCCCTCTCTTTCCTTTGAAGAACTGCTATTAATGGCTTGTATTGACTATAGGCTGTTCTGTTGGTCTATACTGTGATCTTTTTCTGTCTTTTTAATAAAGAAATAATTATTTTTGCTGCTCTCCTCAACCTGATTTCTTTTCTTCTACCTCAGTTTTACTTGGAATCAGTCTGGTTAATTGGCCATTTTAAAAACCTCTAGCTTTGAAGGTCCTGCAGAGATTTAGTGCCTGGAGGAGCTTTTTCCCCAAACCAGTAAACCCAGTGCACCACTCTTGATAATACAATTTGAGCAATTCCTGTCAAATGCCCTTTAAAAGTAGTTTTGGGAAATAACTAGAACCATGACTCATTATATCAAGAAAGTGGCTCATTCTTACACGTTCCATTGCTTTTGAAATGCTGTTTTCATTACCTGAAAATAACTAGTTATGGGGTACAGCTGTGAGGTGGGAAATTAGAGCATTGCTGCCTCCAAATAAGAATTTTACCCCACAGATTAAATTTTCCCTCAGTCCCCAAATTTCTAGCATTGAAGTCACTTAAAATTTCAGTGGAGTTTTTAGAAATATAGTTTCGACATCCAACTAAGGAGATTATCAGACGTGCTAAATATGGCGTGATAACGACACCAGGAGATTGCTAAAGGGCTTCCCTTTCAGACATCGTCGTTCCCATGTCGTCATGCTCCCATTCTGCTGCCATTCCACTGGCGATGCTTTTTATTGAAGGGCTAAGGCACTAATGGATCCCCTGTTCCGCTTCTGTAATGAAATGTCCGGCAAGTTGAAAAGATGCCCCGTTATGCTGGCGCAATGCCAGCATCAATGGGGGGGGGGTCTATGCCAGAACATTTCCATGTGAGATCGGGACATCAAGGTAAGTGATACACTTTTTTGTACCCTCCCTGGGTTACTTGTAAAGTTTTAAGTGTGTATAGGTGGTTAGTGTAACTTATTGATGTGTATTTTCCTTTTACAGTTTGAATTTCCCACATTCTCATTTTCTCGCGAGAACAGACGGGATTTCAATTGAGGAAATGAGAGGAGCTCCGTTTGAGCTCCATTCACTCCTGGGCTGCCCTGCCGAGGCAAGGAGCCATGATTAAGGTAGGTTTGAAAACTTTTTATTTTCTGGCGTTACAGGGGTGGGAGAAGAGATTGCGAAACAGGAATGTTTTTTTGTTCCTGTTTGAAAATTTATTTATTTTTATGTAGTTAGTTATTTATACCTGCTCTTCAGCCACAAGACTATCAGAGCGGCTTACAAATTGTTTTAAGCAATAGCAATTTACACATCTACACTGCAAGAAGCAGCTTCCAATGTGTGTTAGCTAATTGCCCCCACAAGCCGGGTACTCATTTTACCGACCTACAAAAGGATGGAAGGCTGAGTGAACCTTGGAGCCCTCTGGAGTTGAACTTGCAACGTGGTGACTTGCAGTACTGGCATTTAACCACTGCGCCACCAGACTAAAAAGTGCAGACAAAGTTAGCAAAGGAATGTGAATACGGTAAACTTAAATATAAAAACTCTCTGTGTGTATGTGTCTTTAAGTCACCTGTTTACTTATGGCGACCCCATTAATTTCATTCGGTTTTCTTTGGCAAGGAACACTCAGTGTTCTCAGCATCTCACTCTGTCATGCCCGTAAGCCTGGTGAGGGTATAGAGTCAGAGGAGGAGGAGGACATGGCAGGGAACAGCCATAGGGACCCTGGCACAGGTTTAGATACACCTAGAGCCAACCTAGAGGCTCAAGCAGAGGAAGAGCCTAGTCCAAGTGGGTTGGCATCAGTCCCAGCAGAGAGTCCTGCGAATTCAGATAAGGACAAAGAAGAAGAGAAGGACTTACCTCCATCATCGTATACTTAGCAGCGAGCTCAAAAGGAAGCTCAAAGGAAATCTCTGTGATTTTATGAGAAAAACCTCATTAAGAAACACCTGACAAAGCCTTAATTGCTTTATATATGCTGGGAGAGATGATGGAGGCTTTGTCAGAGATCAACTGATCTTCCTGGTGAAAGCTGACTTCAGTGCCTGGATTCCGGTTATCTTGACTTCTGTTACTTTGACTTGTGCTTAGACCTTGGACCGTCCCTGACTACTCTGCTGCCTGCTCCTGTTGACCCATGGACTGTCTTGGGCCCACGCTGACTGACTGTTGTAAGCCTCTGACTTTTTGGACTGTGTTACTGGACTAAATCTTTGACTGTTTGCATTCCTGTGAGCTAATTAACAGTTAGCTACCTTCCCAGACTAGTGCTGTTTATACTTTGCTGGTAACTAGTTGCTTTCTGGACACACTCTCTGAAATGCTCGAAATTTGGGAACTGAAGGAAAATTTCATCGGGAGGGCAGGTTCTTATTAGGTGGCAATGCCCTCATCCTCAACCTCAGCTACCTCTCTTGGTTACATATAACTGCATTATTAGAGTCACACATTTTACGTCGTTACTTCCAAGCTCTGAGACTGTAATGGACCGTCTGGATGGCGCTGTAGGTTTTGAGCTAACACCACCAACTGGTCCATAGGAAGTGCAAAACATGTTGTACTGAAGATAAATATATGTGTAGTTTGAGGGTACAAGTCAGGGGAGCAATTTTTGCTCCAGAGCCCTGTTCAACTAGGCACCATGTGCTGGGTTTAATAAGGAAGAAAGGTGGGGTGCTTCCCAAGTGATTCCATATAGCAACTGAACAGGAACAGAATGTGCTAAGCATTTTGTAATAGGAGCTTTTCATTATTTCCACCCACCCGGCAGAATGCTGCATTGAGCAAGGGCCGAGGAAGCTGCAGAAGTGATTTTCTGGCTCATTAGCAGATAGAAATGCCAAGGGCTCAGCCAGACTCTTATGCTACACATTAATTAATTAATTTTTCAAATTACACTTTCTCACTTTTCTTTTTGCACCCAGGCTTTCTTTGCAGACAGACACAAGAGCACGAGAAGGCTTTTCTGGCTCATGAAAGGGGGTAGCGAGAGGAAATATACTTACCCCTGACATTAGACAACATGGGCTCAGTTACACGACAGTTTTTATCCTGTGGAGAAGTGAGATATCTTCATCCCGAGTTCGTCTCTTATTATTTACATGATTTGTCACAGTAGCATAAGTCATGGGTTTTTTATTTTTTGTTCTGAGTACCTCCATCCCGAGATAAGGCACACAGCAGATGATTGGTCAGAGTTTGGAGGGGATGGGCATGCAAGGGAAGCCTGGCAATTCTGGATCCACCATTTTTGAATGGTCAGTCACCAGCATGCCCACATTACCCCTCTGCCCGGCACAGCTATTCCCTCTGCCCTTGCCACCGCACAGGGCAGGGGAGGCTTCTCTGTGACTGGCACTCAAGGAGAAGCTCCCCCCCGCCATACGCAGCTATCCCACCATCCCTGCCACCGCGTGGACAGGGGAGGCTTCTCCTGACTCTGAGTCCCATCGCCCACCTTTCCCCCATCGCTGCCTCTCCCTCCTGCCTTGCCCTTCTCATCCCTGGGAAGAGTGGGGGGGATGGAGGAAGAGGCAGCAGCAGGGGAGGGCGGGAGATGGAACTCTGAGTCCCATCACTCACCTTTCCCCCACTGCTGTCTCTTCCTCCATTCCCCCCCTCTCTTCCCTGTTCGCTGCTGCGAATGAGGAAGAGAAGGGCGAGGCAGAAGGAGAGGCAGCGGTGGGGGAAAGGTGGGCAATGGGACTGTGAGTCCCATCGCCCCCCTTCCCCCGCTGCTTCCTCTTCCTCCATTCCCCCCAACTCTTCCTGGGGATGAGAAGGGAGAGGCAGGAGGGAGAGGCAGCGGTGGAGGAAAGGTGGGCGATGGGACTCAGAGTCAGGAGAAGCCTCCCCTGCCCCACATGATGGCAGGGGCGGTGGGATAGCTGTGTGGGGTGGGGGGGTTCTCCGTGACTGGCAGTTACAGGGAAGCCATCCCGCGCAGCTTGGAGCAGGGAGGAATAACCGCACGGGGTGGGGGGGGTCTTTGTAGCTGCTTGGGTGGGGGCAGGGGAGGGGAGAGCCAGCTGAGGACATGGGGGGCATGCCAAAATGACGATTGCAAGGCTTCCCTTGCAAGCCCACCCACCCCAATGTCCAACCAATCAAAAATCATCCCATGTCCCGGGATGATTCCTGATTGTTCAGACACCCAATAGCATGAGTTGTCTCGGATTTTCTGAAAAAAATCCTGAAAAACAGAGGGGTGGAAAGTCACAGGTGGGTTAACTGGGCTTTTTGCTACCCTTCCTTCTGAATAGCCTGTGATTTGTGTGAAATACCAGCCTTCTCGGGCTTTTTTGTCATGTAAATGAGCCCTGTGAAATGTTGGCTTTGTTTTCTACTACTATGCTGTGGAAGATCCTTCATGATAATAGCCAAGAACTGTTTAAGTGCAAGAATAATGTAATTGATTGCTGAAGAGTGAGGAAAAAGGAAAGGCAGAAAAGCTATTAACACTTGACAAACCTTTTTGTGTGTGGAAATCTTCTCTTGCATTTTCTTCCAGACAGCATTATATACTGTATAATCATGGTCTGTTTCCTGTGCTCAGGTGTGAATCTTGTGGCTTATGTACCCAAAATGCCACCACTTATGCATGAGAGGCTTACATGATGCTGACATTGGTTAGTAGATGAGGTCTCAGTTCCTTATTTGTACAAAACTGTGAAGGAGATCACTACCAGGAAACTGAGTACAATGGGCCCCCTCATTTCAGGACTCCCCTGCCATGGACACCAAAATCCATGGATGCTCAAGTCGCATTACAGTATATAAAATGGTGTAGTAAAATGGTGTCCCTTATATAAAATGGCAAAATCAAGATTTCCTTTTTGGATTTTTTTTTTAAAATATGGATGATGGAATCCATGGATGCAGAATCCGTGGATACAGAGGGCCAACTGTATGACCCTGCACTGTATTGAGTTTCTGTATAACTTACCCTTTTGATTGGTAAACTGCCTCCTTCGGGAGAGACAAGCATTCTCTTCATTTTAAATACTTGTTTTCATACAAGACATATTAATGCATGATGATTCAGATGATAATTACCAATAAGAAAATGAAGCCATAAATTCAACAGTAAGCTTGATCTACCCCAATTGATATGTACATATGTTTAGGAGACTGTCCTCTGTACAACTGAATTCTATCCAGCACAAAGCTTTATGTATGTACAGGACACTGTCATGGTCCCTCCTCACCCCAGAGTAGTAGTAAAAGGTAGTCTGTTGTCCTCCTCAGGTCTTGTAAACTCAGGGCCGTGGCTTCCCTAGGCTCCATTAATTCATTCCACCAAAATGCAATTTATATCATGAGGAATGGGAGAAATGCTTGACAACACATGTACAAAACACCCTAAGCAGGCCACATCTCACACGTGCAACTTTGTTTCCATCAGAAGGATATTGTATTCTCGGAAGTGGTTGTTGGAGTTACAGTATCTCAGCTACTACTGAAAGTGAAAGTGCAGGAAACTCCCAAGTGTTTACCTAGAGCACTGAAGAATAGACAACTAGGGTACTCTGTATGTTGCTTCCTGCACCACACACAAAGGATTCATGGCAACTGCTTTCAGAACAGAAAGGAAGATAAGCCCGTGAGTCTGCACCCTATCTCTTATTTTTCAGGGGCCCAAATGCACTCAGCCTTTCATTCTGCTGGTTGTGGTTTTCAGATAAGTTTGCGGTTCCATTTTATGCTGCACTCTATGGATATTCCAAATGGTATTCATTTCTGCAGAATTAGACTGTTTGTTATTCATTTCTGTAGCTCTTTTGCAGTCACAAAATGCTTTCAATACTTTCTTGTTTTTTTTCTTTTAAGAGTCTTTGGGGAAGCAGAGAGGGCATGATCAGCTTAGGAATGCTTCCAGCATTAGGCCAACAATGACATATGCGTCATCATTTCACAGATGAAAACCCGGACACATGTTGTTGAGCAATGTCGGAGTATGGTCAAGATGGGAAAAGTTATTAATGAGGAAGATGCTAAGAGCTAGGAGAGGCTGCAGCAGTTTCCTTTTGTCTGAGCCTACTGGGAAGGGCAAGAGTCCACCCCTTCCTCTCTTCTCCTCTCCCCCATGCTGAGTTAATGAAGTACAAACTACTTTTGCACTTTGCACTTGGTATTCAGCAACTGAAATAAGCTGAGGACTAAGGGGGGAAAGTCAGAGGAGGAGAGAGAAAGTAGAACATTTTAAAAGCAGCTGAAAAAGTGGGAGGACAGAGGATTAACCAGGACTGTCCCTGCCAAATTGGTACAGTTCTAGTATATGCGATGATAAACCATCACTACAAACACATATTTGACCGCCTGCTGGGATTTGCACTTTCAACTTCCCTTCTGTGAAGTAGGCAAAAGATGAACTACAGAAGCTGCAAACTTGCCTGAAGATTGCTATGTCATCTTTAATGGCTCTACCATTTTCTCACTTCTGCTTTTGAACAAGGGAGGAGAATGAGGAGGCAGAACTTGTGAAAACTTTTTTGAACTATAATTCCCATAATTCTCCTTAGAATCTGGGGGATTTTTCCTATCTCTGAGAGGAGGCTCAAGAATGTAGCTGTAGTGGGGGAGTAGGGAATGAGGGCATTAAGCCCTCTAAATAAGAAATAATTAGCAGCCTTCTCAGATTAGATTTTCCTTAAGTCCACAAATTACTAGCATCAAAGTAATGTAAAACGTCAGCTGAACTTTTAGAAAGAGAGTTTAGGCATCTAAAGAAAAGAGGGAGCCAAGGTTATTGTTATTGTGTGCCTTCAAGTTGTTTCAGAATTATGATGACCCTACGGGCTTGTCCATGTGAGGCTATAAAATGTGGATTGATGCTCACTAATGCTGATTAGCAGCAGATTTCATTTGTCTCCATGGTTTTTTTTTGCAAGATCTCAGGCATGCAAAGCTATCTGCATTTGTTGTTCAAATGGGCATGCCTGAGAATCAAGATAGCAGACATGAGTGAATTACTTTTTATTGTCAGCAGTTGCCACTGCCAAACAGTATTTTTTTATATAAAAAAAGCATATCTAAGGTGCAGAAGTGTGATATTCTGCTTAAATAAGCAGGAAAAAAAAGAGAGAAAAAAGGCTGTTTCATCACCTGAGTGCATGATCACTAAGGTGAAAATCCAACATGGCAGTTTGGGGCACTTGGCTTGCCAGCAAGCTCCACCCCCTGCACACATCTGACCAATAAGCTTTCTACTTCCGCTCTTATCGGGAACGTGCAGCAAAGTGAATCGGTTGTCCCAACAAGCAGGAATGCACATTTCCTTCTGAGTTTTTAATGAATATATAGGAAAAGCCGCAAAGGCTTTTCCCACTGAATATTTGGTGTTTTTGCCCCCACCTTCCAAATACAGTGGATTGATACAGGATCCTATTTAGAAAGTATGAATTCACCTCGGATTCTATGAGGAGTATTTTCACTGTTTAGACAACCCCTATGTTACCATACTATGGGAATATAAAAACAACAAATGTAAGAGTTCTAAGTGTGAATAATTTTCAAAGTATCTCTGCAATGCTAAAACATTGGAGGCTGTGAGAAAATTTCACTGGAGGCGGAATTCTTATTTGTGGGACAATGCCCTAATTTTGCCAACTGTGTAGCTACACCCCTGGTTCAGAGACATCTCACATACTTCACATGTTTCAAAGGCTACTACAACCCTAGGAAGAGGTCATCTTGTCTAAGGTCCCATCATGTTGTCACCCTCCTAAACAGAGAACACTACCAAATCATTTCCTACCAAATCATTCACACCTAGAACTCTTACATTTGTTGTGTTTATACTCCCTTGGTACCGTAGGGTCGCCATAAGTCTGAAACAACTTGAAAGCACACAACAAATAAATACTAAGGGCTTTTCTAGACTCGTCTCTGCCTGTCCCATCATTGGTTGGTTGCTGTGAAGAATCCAGACATATGTTTCTGTTGCAGGGAAATCACTGCCTCTGGGTGGGTGGAGGTGTGTTTTTGCACATCTGTGGGGATCATTTTTGTGTGCAGGCTGTGGTTCATGTGTCATGCGCAGACTCACTGGCTAATGTTTGTGAAATTAGTGATGAGTAACATAACTCTCCTTTTCTCTGTAAATGACCTCACTATTTGAGGTCTGTAATTTTTTAAAAGTTTAAAGGATTCTGTACCATCTATGTATCAGAGAGATATCTGGGGAGTTTTATCATATGTATCCCATCCTTTGAGGACTTTTAAAGGAGACTACTCAGCCTCTGAGGTGCTTATCTAGTCTTTAAGGCTGTATAGAAAGGAACAGAATATGGTTGAGGTGTTCCTTGCAATATCAGATAGACAACTCCATACACTGTATATATCTTACTTTGGGGGCTGATGTCATTTCTAAATAATCCCCACTACTAATACTACTAACACTGGTATTAAAGGTACCCATTTGATCTGTTCTTAACCCAAAAATGCCATAGGCCAGACTCTAGGTTCTGGTACCAACATCATCCCCTCAAATACTAGGAGGCTTATCACATGCCCAAGTAAAGCAGCAGGGCAGCTGGAAATAAAGAAAATCAGTAAAAAGACAGGGGTTTACTTCCATCTCCCATGGGACCAGAATGGCAGAACACTGGAAGAATGACAACATCATGCAGTAAGGCAGCATGGAAAGCAAAACCTTCAGGCTGCCTGGGCACTTTACTTTGGCATGCAATAAGCCTCTAGGTGCACATATTTCTCATGACTGGACATATAATTCTAGTGCAGCCTTCTCCCAGTTGGTATTGTCCAGAATTTTTGGACTACATCTCATGTCAGATGCAAGACAGAATAGCCAGTCATCTGGAATGATGAAGGCTGTTGTGCAAACTTTTGGATGTCCAAAGGTTAGTGAAAGCTGCTGTAATGTACATCTAAGTACAAGTGACAACTTAAGAATGCAGCTTTTAAAAAGGTTGTGCCTCTTTGAAAGCAACACATGTGTCCTCCCAATATTGATACATAGTGAGTCTGCTAATAGTTACTAAATGATGAGAAAAACCCACTCTGCACACACTCAGAGGCACTATTTCTACTATTTGCTGTTATTTGGCATCATGTAAATGTTTGTTTCTGCTCTGTTTCATACTTGTGCATTCTAATTGCCTCTTATTACTAACATGTCCTTATTTTGGTGTGTGATGAGTTTCTTCCTGGATGCCCATGTAGAATCTTTCAATTTTTTCCTTGTGAAGTCAAAGGCTTTCACAGCCAGCATCCATAGATTTTCCTTTGGTTTTTTTTCAGGCTGTGAGGCTGTGTTCTGGAGTAGTTTCTTTCTGATGTTTCGCCTGCATCTGTGGCTGGCATCTTCAGAGAATGGTTGGGTAGGTGTGTGTGTGGAGTTTATATGCTGTGAACCCCTGTTGGGGAGTATATGTAAATGTGTGTAATTGAATGGTTAGTTTCTGGGTATAGAAATGCAAGGCTCGTTAGTGTCTGTTTGGCTAATGGTTGGTTGATGTACCATTAACTGCTGGGAATCCCCCTGTCCCTGGGTGGGAATTCTTACAAAGGAATACCACCCAGGGACATGTGTCATGCATCATCAAAAACAGGAACATAATCATGTATGATGTCATATAAATTTATTCAATGAAGGTTGTATTTTATTGTAAGTTTTCAAGATACCGGTGTGTGTGTGTGTGTGTGTGTGTGTGTGTGTTAAAAAAGGAGATGAACGTTGGAACTACAGATGAGCTCTAGGGAGCTCTGGCTGGTTAAATCCTGTAGCCATGGGAAGAAGTAAAACAAAAAACAAAAAACCTGGTACACCAAGGAAACAGAATAAGATGCCTATTGGCATTGGACTTAATTCATAATTTATATTGTTAATTCTTTTAATATGCTTCTGATTTATTCATTTTGGTAAATATTACAGCAGACAGTTTTGCCTGCTAGCTATTTCCATTGTGGGCGTTATGCTTCCTGGAAGGACTTCTTCTTCTTGTAAGCTGGAAAGACAGTAATACAAGTCATCCTACCACAATTTTTTTAAAAAATGGCATAGTCCCTCTGTATATGTATATGTGAGCATGTGGATAGGGAGGGAATTAGTGACACCCCTTCAAATCTGAAAGGATCAGTGATATATAGTTGTTATCTCACACAGTAGCCAGATATCAGGGGGAAAAGGGAGGCAGGGAGGTCTGAAACTTGGCCATAATATTTGGCTATATAGTTTACCAGCTAATTACTATGTGTAATTTTACTTCAGCATGAATGAGATTTGAGCACTGCATACACAACAGAACTTTGGTTTTGCTCTATTAAATGTTAGCCTTTGTTGTTCTTTGCACAAGGTTCCTGCATGCCTTCAAGGAGAGTACATGGCAATTTTTCTTAAGACACTACACTCATATTGAAAGAACAGGGTTTTTTTAAGGCATCAGAAAACCCCCATGCTAAGTTCGCCTTAGGGTCACCATATGTCAGAAAGGACTTAAAGGCACACCACAACAATAGTTCTTATACTCTCTGCAGAAGCTAGCCACAGATGCAGGTGAAACATCAGGGATAAACTCTTCCAGAACATGGCCTCACAGCCCGGAAACACCCCCCCCTGAAAACCTATAGTTCTTATACTGCTTTTCAGCTGGCTCTCGCCAGGCTGCTTACATACTCTCTGGCTTTTCTTCGCAAACGAAGATTCAGGAAGGACTCATCCCGTGCTTTCTGCAAGCGCACTGATGACTGAAAAGGCCAATCTGAGATAGACAAGTCCGGTTGCAGAAAGCACAGTAGAAGGTTTCCTTGGGTGATGTTTCCGGGTTGTGATTTTTTCTGCGTTGTCATTTCTCTTCAGACTTGTTTGGCGGTGAGTTCTCAAATAAGGCTGCAGCATTGTGGACAGTGTGTCTCCAAGCCTCCCGATGTGAGGCCAGGGCGGACCATTGTTGGTGATCAATTTGGCTGAGCCTGAGATGTTGCTTCAGGGAGTCCTTGTATTTCTTTTTTTGGAGTGCCCCTTTTATGCTGACCTGTGGCGAGTTCACCATAGAGTACTATTTTGGAGAGGCAATGGTCCTCCATCCTAGAAACGTGCCCTGCCCAGCGCAGCTGTGTTCTCAATATCATGGCCACAATGTTGGTGATCCCTGCTTGCTCAAGGACAGCAACAGTTGTCACATAGTCAGTCCAGTGTATATTTAGGATTGTGCGTATACAGCGTTGATGAAAGCGTTCAAGGAGTCATTAGTGGTGGTGATAGGTGACCCATGTTTCAGACCCATAAAGGAGAATAGATAGTACAATGGCTCTATACACACTGATTTTTGTGCTTTGCCTCAGGTGTTTATTACTCCAGACTCTTAGTAAAGTCTTCCAAATGCACTATGTGCCTTTGCTAATCTGTGATCGATCTCTTTGTCAATCTTGGCATCTGAGGAGATGATGTTTCCCAGGTAGGTGAACTGCTGAACGGGACTTAGCACAGATTTGCTGACGGCAATGTGGGGATGACCGTGTTCGTCTTGTAGTGCAGGCTTGTAAAGAACTTCTGTTTTCTTAAGGTTGACTTCCAGCCCAAACAGCTCTGCAGCTGTTGCGAAGCAGGATGTTAGGCGCTGCAGAGCTGCTTCTGTGTGGGCAACAAGGGCATCAGCATCAGCGAAGAGCAGCTCACAAACTAGATAGTTTAAAGTCTTAGTGTGAGCCCTCAGACGGCTTAAGTTAAACAAGCTACCATCAGTACGGTAACGTATATAGATGCCGTCTTCTTCTTCGAGCTCTGCCATAGCCCTTTGGAGCATCATGCTGAAGAAGATTGTAAATAAAGTTGGTGCAAGAGCACAACCTTGCTTCACTCCATTAGTTATTAGAAAGGGCTCTGAAAGAGCGTCGCCATATCTGACTTGACCGTTCTGGCCCTCGTGTAGCAAGATAATCATTTTAAGGAATCTGGGGGGACACCCTAGTCTTTCCAGGATCTGCCACAGACCTTTTCTACTCACAGTGTTGAAGGCTTTGGTGAGGTCGACAGATGTTACATAGAGTCCCTTGTTCTGCTCTCTACATTTCTCTTGCAGTTGTCTAAGGGCAAATACCATATCTGCATGTCTCGGAGTTTTTGTTGAAGTTTACTACATGAGAAATGGAAAGCTGCTTTTCTTACATGGCAAGTTGGCTGGGCGAGATATGCCTGGTGAGCAGTTCTCTTCTTTGCCAACAGCTCCTGGATCTCTTGGTTGTTTTCATCAAACCAGTCTTGATTTTTCTTGTGGGAGAACCCGAGGGATTCTTCCACAGACTGGAGGATACTGTTTTTGATATGTTGCCAAAGCACTGTAGAAGAAGGATCTGTAGGATGGTCTTCAAGTTTTGTTTGCAGATTTGCCTGGAAGTTGTCTCACATGGTAGCTTGTTGAAGATTGTTGACTTGGAGTCTCTTCTTTAAGATGCCACCCCTCTTAGGTTTGAACTTAAGATAAAGATTTAGTTTACATCTTATGACGCGATGATCTGTTTGGCATTCTGCACTGGGCATCACTCGGGTATGACGGACATAGTGAATGTTTCTCTGGCAGACTAGAACATAGTCAATGAGGTGCCAATGTTTGGATCGGGGATGCATCCAGGTTGTCTTCAAGCTATCTTTCTGCTGAAAGATAGTGTTTGTAATAGTCAGCTGTTGTTCTGCACAGAACTCTAGCAAGAGGCATCCGTTATCATTGGAATTTCCAACACCATGCTTGCCTAAGACACCTTTCCAGGCTTCGGAGTTCTTTCCTACTCTGGCATTGAAGTCACCAAGGATAATAATTTTATCTTCTACAGGGACTTTTTGTATCAGGTGGCGTAGGTCTGTGTAGAATTTGTCTTTCTCTACATGGTCGGCTTGCATAGTTGGGGCATATATACTAAAGAGAACAACATGTGGGAGGCGTAAGGAAATAATGCAATCAGTGTCCTGTTGGCAAGGTTTCAAGTTTGGAGCCAATGGAGTTTTTAATCATAAAGCCAACTCCTGAAAGATGTGTTTCGGTTTTGGGTTTGCCAGACCAGTAAAGTGTGTAGCCAGGCTGCTTACATATAATTATTAAATAAATTGGCGGCAATAATAATTATGCAATATAACATGATGCAACATTATGCAATGAAGACTATGCAAGACAACAAATAATGGAAAGGCAGACACATCTGAAGATGTGCTTTTTTATGCTGCATGCTTCAATCTTTTCTCTCTCTGCTTGGAAAAGTTGCTTCTTTTGGATTACAAGTTTTCAGAATTTGACTAGGAGATTCTGGATGGCTGTCTTACATCAAATTTCTCAAATTACAATGCAGGAGGTCCACTTCTGTACAACATCACTTTTCCTAAATATTTATAGAGGCTCCAATGCGAATCTGAAATACAGGAAGATGATCACCTTCTTTTTAATGGCAGCTCAATTGGAAATAGCCCAACACTGGAAAACTGGGGACCTAACAATTGAAAATGGATAGACCAGAGTATGAACCACATGGCTGATGGAGAAACTCACTTACACCATGGCAACAGGAGGAATAAAGACAAAAAAGACTTTTCAAGAAGAATGGATGCTTTTTATTGATTACATCAATAACACATCACAACGACTACAACCACCAAGTGGACACTGAGACCTTTGGAAATACACTTTTCCCATAGACATCTTCACCCAGGAAGGCAGTTCTGGGGTCCAAGAACATATATAAGATGTCGATCTCAGTCCAATGTATTTTTCTTATGTCCCACAGTTGTTGTTTCTACAGTGTTTGTACACTTGAGTTGGATGTTTAAAATCCTTTTTAAAAATTTAATTAAAAATAGAATTTGACTAGTTTTGGGTTCGGGAACTAAAAAAGTTGTAACCCATAAGAGTTCTGTGCTGTAGAGACTATTGAGGGAGGGAGGAGACAACTCACTGGCATTCCACCAAGCTGTTACAGTAATAGTTGAACAGCAACTCCAGCCAAGGCATGAACAATGAATGTATTGGGTTGTTTTATTGTCCACTCAGGCAAGACATTCCCAAAGGAGGTCACAGAATCTATTACCGTATCATGTTACTTTCAGTTGATTGTTGAAATATGTTTCACCAAGAGCATATTAATTTACTATACAGGTTCTTATGCTATCTTGTTGTATAGAAGGGAATGCCCAAGTTCCTTCCTTTTCTGAGTCGCTTCAAGCTCACATACAAAATATAGCATTTCCCATGCTTCCAACCTAAAGCTGGAAATACTGAAATTATAGCCCAGAGCGGGGAATGTCTGGCCTTCTAGATGTTGTTGGACTACAACTCCCATCAGCCCTAGTTAGCATAGCCAAGGGTAAGGGATCATAGGAACTGTATTCCAGCCACATCTGAAGGGCCACACTTTGACATCCCTATTATAGCCTGTCTTCATATATTCAAGGCATGTGAAACCAGACAACTTTTATGGTTTTTATTTCTGGAGTTGGAAACTACCACTTGTGTGGTTGTCAGTAAGTGGTTAGGGGAGAGAAGCTTTACAAAAAATAATTTGGAGGTGAGAATTATTTTAATTTTAGGCCACAAAGGGAGTATGTGTGGTCGGACAAACAGAAAGGGCTTGTCTATGGGGGGTGGGGGGACAGATTGCTCCACAGTAATGGCATTTCGCAGAAGTTGCGACTTGTCTTAACGGTGTTTTTGTCCTCATAAGCTTCACATACCAGATGGTGGCTGTGTGTGATTTACTCGTATTTGTACTTACCTCAATTTGCCACCAACAAACTTTTTTTTTTTTTAAAAAAAGATGACAAATGTGAGAGACAGCGATTTTTTGATTTAACAGGAAAGCAAAAACCCCACCTGAAAACACCCCATTTTATCACCTTAGCAATCACTCGCTAAGGTGAAAATCCAACATGGTGGCAGTGGGCACTTGTCCTGTTAGCAAGCCCTGCCCTCCCTCGTCCGTCCAATCAGCTTTGTGCTTCCCCTCCTATGGGAACACGATTCATATCGAATCGCTTGTCCCAATAAGGGGGAATGAACATTCCCCATGCAGTATTTAAAAAACTTCATAGAAAACTGCAAAGTCTCCTAGCATGCAGTATATGGCAGTTTTTGCCCCCCTTCATCTGAATATAGCGAATCGCTGCAGGTTGCCATTAAGACAACACGTTTCCCTTGAATTCTATGAGGGACTTTATCAGATGCAGCAAATATGGCATCATAACAATGCCTAATGAATGCAAAAGGGTGCGCATATCAGATGATGCCGTCCTTTCACAATCATATAATGTAAATGAGCCATTCTTTTTTTATTGATGGGCCAAGCTGTCACTAGATCTACTATTGCACTTTTTTGCCGGTATTGCCAGTGTTTTGAAACCTTACACCATTGTGCTCACGTGAATACAGTGTCAATGACTGAACACTTCCGAGTGAGATTGCGACAGCCAGGTAGGGGATGCTCTTTTTATGGAGCTCCCCGGTTCACTTTTAGGTTGTAAAGTATATTTTTATGCTTGTGTGAACATTTTGTGACTTTGTTTTTTTGTATTTTTAAAATTTACTGTGTTCGCATCTTCTCGAGAGAGTCAGCGAAATCATGAGCGCAGAAGTGAACGGAACTCCATTCGTGCTCTGTTCATGCTGAGAAGCTGCCTTTGAATGGTGATCAAGGTAGGTCGGGTAGGAAGGGTTCTTATGCCAGCAAAAGAACCCTTGGAGAGGCTTGTCTGATAAAGTCCGAGGATTATTTTCACTGTTCGGACTGTTGTCTAATAACTTTGGGGAAGGGATGTTGCAAACTCGTTTACTTCCATTTTACAGACAGAAGTGAGGTCAAATGCAATAGCCCTGAACAAGATGCTAACTGATGGGTCTACAGACTTTATCAGACGGGCCGCTTAAAAATGTTATTTTGCTGGCATAAAAAAATCCATTTTTATGCTGGCAAAAGAATATTCCCCCCGCACTTACCTCCTCTCCTGGTAAAGGTAGTGAAAGAGGAAGTGAATGGAGCCCCATCTAAAAGTTATTCTAAGCACCTAAACACACACAAAAAAAACATCAAGTAACCTGGGAGGGTCATAAAAAGTTCGTCACTTACCTGGTTGTCACGATCTCACCCAGAAGTGTTCACGCTGGATCAACCATTGTCAGGGTAAGTACAAGAGTTAAATGGCTCAATGTTTCACATGCCGGCAATGTTGGCACAAAAGTGGTACAGGGGATCTATTGACAGCTTAAGCCGTCTATTAAAAAGTATGTGATTTTGACAGGACATAAGCGCGAAAGGGCAATGTCGCCTGATCTGCGCGCCCTTTCACATTTATGTGGTGTCATTATGATGCCATATTTAGTCCATCTGATAAAGTCCTACAATAACATGATTATCAACAGGATTACATAAAGCCTGATATGCTAGGCGGTGTCTGCTGCTCCATGCCCCGCCCCAGCAACCAAGCCTGTGGGGCTGCTGCTATGGCTATTAAATGGCCATGGAGGGGGAGGAGTGGAGGGAGGTGGCTGGACAGAGTGGACTGTCTCTCATTCCCATGCAGTTTACTAGGGAGACAGAGACAGAGGAATGACAATTGCTGCTCTCTCTCCAACAAACTTCAGGGGGACAATAAGCTTTCCAACTGCCCAGTTGCCTGCCTGCCTGTAGCTAGGGCTTGGCATTGTCTGGATGCTGGTTTTGGATAAGGTGCAAGAAGCTAGAGAATCATCACCTGTATGCCAATCAAAACAGGACACACACACACACAAAGCCAGTCAGAACAGTATGATTAGTTATATGAACAAAGCATTAGCAGACCAGTGATTACAGTTGGATCCCCGTATCCACTGATTCATTATCCACTGATCCAATTATCCACGGGACACAAAACAGCACACCTACCATAGAGTCCTAGAAAATGTGTCCTCTCTAGCCATTTTCTAGGTCCTCTAAGGCAACTCTATGGTATTTTAAATGGGAAGTCCCATTATTTTCAATGGCATTCACTATTATCCATGGTTTTCAGTATTTTGACAGAAACAGAAACAATTGATGAGGTGTCCAGCAACTCCCTTGATGTAAGTTTACTGGATCAATTTCAATCCGTGAGTACCGAGGATGTGGACAAGCTACTTGGTAGAGTGAGGAAGACGACCTGGCCTCTTGATCCTTGCCCTTCATGGCTGGCCATCCAGGGGTGTGTGTGCCTTGATGGTGTTCCTTAAGGACATCATCAATGCATCCCTCAGGGAAGGGTGTGTTCCATCCTGTTTAAAGGAAGCAGCGGTTAGGCCGCTCCTGAAAAAACCTTCCCTGGACCCCCTGGACATGAACAACTATAGGCCGGTTTCTATGTTACCATTCTTGAGCAAAGTGATCAAGAGGGCAGTTGCTCTTCAATTCCAAGTGGTCTTGAATGAAACTGATTATCTAGACCCCTTTTCAAACTGGCTTTAGGATGGGATTTAGAGTTGAGATTGCCACGGTTGCCTTGACCGATGACCTGCGTCTAAGCATCGACAGGGGTAGTGTGACCCTGTTAGTGCTCTTAGACCTCTCAGCGGCTTTTGATACGATAGATCATGGCATCCTCTTGGACCGCCTGAGTGGGTTAGGAATCCAGTGTGCTCCAGTGGTTCCAGTCCTTCCTCTCAGGCAGGTCCTAGAAGGTGCTGCTCGGGGACAACTGCTCCAGCAGAAAGGAGCTTACTTGTGACATTCCACAGGGTGCCATCCTATCCCCGATGCTGTTTAACATCTATATGAAGCTGTTGGGTGAGATTATTCGGAGCTATGGGGCTGGGTGTTATCAGTATGCTGATGACACCCAGATCTATTTCTCCTTGTCCTGATAATCGGCCTCGAATTCCGATGGCATCTCTCCTCTTAATGACTGTCTTAAAGCAGTAATGGGCTGGATGAGGAAAAACAGATTGAGATTAAATCTGGACAAAACAGAGGTGCTCACGGTAGCGGCCCTGAAACCAGGAGTTGGGTTGCAACTTCCAGTCCTGGATGGGGTCACGCTCTCCGTTAAGGACTGTGTTCGCAGTCTGGGGGTGCTCCTTGATTCATCGCTTCAGATGACTACTCAGAAGCGCCTGTTATCAGCTTCGGCTGATACGCCAGCTGTGCCCTTTCCTGGAAGTAAGGGACCTTGAGACTGTGGTGCACGCGCTGGTAACCTTTCGTCTAGATTTCTGCAACTCACTCTACATGGGGCTACCCTCGTGCTTAGTCTGGAAACTTCAGTTGGTACAAAATATGGCAGCCAGAGTGGTCTTGGGAACATTTCGGAGAGACCATATAACTCCAGTATTAAATAAAATCTGTCCACTGGCTGCCTATCAGTTTCCGGGCCTGGTATAAGGTGTTGGTTATTACCTTTAAAGCCCTAAATGGCTTGGGTCCAAATTATTTTCAGAACCGCCTCTTCCCATACAATCCTCCCCGCACACTCCAGTCCTCTGGGAGGAATTTGCTTCAGCCACAAAAATCTAGGCTGTCTGCAACCTCCCAGAGGGCCTTTTTGGTAATCGCCCCCAAATTATGGAATGGCCTGCTGGACGAGATCCGTCAGATGATGAGCTTAAGTAGCTTTAAAAAAGCACTAAAGACGGATCCCTTTCGGCAGGCCTTTCCTGATTAGATCCCAGCCTCAGGAGCTGTGTCTCCTGGCCTTTTTTAGTCTTGTTTATATCTGTTTTTTAATGTGATTTTAGTTAGGTGGTTTTAATTTTATATTGTTTAATGTCTTTTTATAGGGGTGGGTGGGGGTGGGTGGTGCTTTTAGTCGATATTGTAGTGTTTTAATTGTTGGAAGCCGCCCCGATTGTTTTTAGCAGAGGGGCGGGGTACAAATTATTATTATTATTATTATTCAGCCCCCCCAGAACCAACCCCCAGTGGATATGGCGGACGTACTGTACATCCAAATCAGAACCCAGAACGTCCCAGTACAAACAGTCTTGCTTACTACATTTGTGGGACTTCTGCTCTGCCTTTCAGATATAAACAGACTTATCTCAGCAGTTGTGAAATCCAGTAATAGAAATAAGTATGTAGAAGAGCAAATAAGAATTAGCAATAAACTGAACAGTTACTGATATCTGGAATGGTTTTGGAAGCACACTATCTTGTTGCCAAGAAGAGGACAATGTTCAAGCAAACAATTGGTCCAAAAATCAAAAGCCTCACTTTCTGACATCAATCACCTCAGTGACTGGAGGGAGTACAGTTTTCCCTTCACATTCACTGGGGTTTGGTTCCAGGACCCCCCGTGAATACCCAAATCCATGAATACTCAAGTCCCATTATATGCAATGGCATAGCAAAATGGTGTCCCTTATATAAGATGGCAAAATCAAGGTTTGCTTTTTGGATTATTATTTTTTTAAGAATACAGTCATCCCTTCACATTCGCGGGGGTTAGGTTCCCCAGACCCCCGTGAATGCGAAAAATCCGCAAATAACAACAGCCCCTCCCCCCTCCCCCACCAAAGCAACCACGGGGCCTCTGGAGGCCCTATAGTCGCTTTCCCCCGCCTCCCCCTCCCTCCCCAGGCCCCATGATTGCCTCCCCGGCCCTCCCCACCCCCTGCCCAGGCCTTCATGGGGCCTCTGGAGCATCTCCGGAGGTCCCGTGAAGGCCTCCCCGGCCCTCCCCACTCCCTCCCCAGGCCTTCATGGGGCCTCCGGAGCGTCTCCGGAGGCCCCATGATCGCCTCCCCGGCCCACCCCACTCCCTCCCCAGGCCTTCATGGGGCCTCCAGAGCGTCTCCGGAGGTCCCGTGAAGGCCTCCCTGGTCCTCCCCCCTCCCGCTCAAGGCCTTAACGGGGCCTGCAGAGGCCCCATGTCGCGGCTTTTGAGAGGGCGGGGGCCCTCCCAAAATCCGCAAATATCCAAAACCGCGAATGCCAAGTTCGCGAATGTGGAGGGGCAACTGTATTTTCAAGCCGTGAATACTTAAAACCGTGAATGCCAAATCCGTGAATGTGGAAGGACAACTGTAGTGTGGTACAAAGCTCCCTCTGGATTTCCCCAAAGGGGGCTCAACATTCCCCTTTCCTACTTGCTATTGTCAAGCAACATTATCAGTAGTCTTATGTAATAGGCCCAGCCAAATTATCTCATCTCACTTTCTATAGCAAAAGAGGATAATTTAGGGGAGCCAATTTGTTGTTATTGGCTTTGACTTATGGAGAGCCTATAAATGAGAGGCCAAGAATGTTCATCATCAGCTTCCCTCCTAAGGTCTTTCAAACACAGGGCTATGGCAGTCTTAAGTTACATACAGGTCACCCCTGTATCTGTGGAGCCAATATCCACAGGTTCAGTTAGCCACGGCTGAAAAAGATAAGGACACATACCACAGAGAAAAAACCTAGAGAAGTGTCCCCTCCAGGAATTGTTAAGTCCTCCAATGCAACTCTATGGTATGCTTGTACCAGAAGTCCTTTATTTTAATAGGGTTTGCTATTATGCACGGTTTCCTGTATCCACGGTATGTCTGCGAATCGAACCCCCGTGGATACATGAGGCAACCTGTACAGCCATTATTAAGAGAGAATATAATACCCTAACATGTCATACAACCCTGTTTTACCCATGGTGCAGGTGACAATCTGGTTCTTAGAGGTTCATCAGGAAAGTGGAGAGAATCTGGATATTTTTGTCTAGCCTCAACCATACTTTCAACTAATATGTCAGAGCACACAAACAACCCTTGCCTACTTCTTCATCAGTTCAAAAAGCCCCCTCTCACCTTATATTACCTTCTGACCCCAAGGATTTGGATGTTTTCACACTTTCGCTGGAACAGGGTTTCCCATTGAATGAATGTTGTTGTTGTTGAGTTATTGTATGCCTTCAAATTGTTTCTGACTTATGGTGACCCTAAGACCTATCCCAGAGTTTTCTGAGGCTGAGATTGTGTGACTTGACCAAGGTCACCCAGTGGGTTTTCATGGCTGAGTGGGGATTCGAACCCTGGTCTCCAGAGTTGCAGTCCAACACTCAGTCTCTCAGAATCCTTTGGCAGTACTGTTCCTAAAACTGTTAACCTTTGTTTAGCTGGAAATCAGCCATCACCCATACAGCTAGGGCGCCCAGGACAATGCCAGCATTATAATGCCATTACCACAAAATCTCAATGTACTCAGGCAAGAGGGATTGCTAAAAGTGCCCCTTTTCCTAACCTAAGCTGCAACCTGCTTCAGTCAGGGGTTTTCTAGACAGTGAAAATACTCCTTATAGAATTCAAGGAGAATATCTGTTGTGCCAATGAGATCCCGCGGTGATTCAGAAGGAGGGGGCCCAAAAAACTCCAAAAACTGCCCTTGTGACTTTTCCCGAGTTTTTTTTAAATGCGCAGAAATGCACATTACCACTCATTGGGACGACTGATTCACATTCCAGAAGTGGAAAGCTGATTGGTCAGATGTGCATAGGGGGCAGGCTTGCTGGCAATGAAGTGGCCGGAAGCACTATTTTAGAGTTTTGTGTTGCTGGTCATGTTTTTTTTTTTTTTCCTGCACTGAGGCGATCAAACAGCTTTTTTAAGCGGAAGGTTGCATTTATGCTTCTTAGATTTACAATTTTTTAAAAATACTGTGCAGTAGCAATAACTTGTGGAGAATAATAACACAAGTAATTCATTCCTGGCCACCATTTTGATTCTCAGGCATGGCTGCGTGTGAACTTCAAACACAGATAGCTCCACATATCAGTGATTTTGCCAAAGGTCCATGGAGACAAAAAAATGCTGCTGAGATTTTGCATTAATGCACAACCAGGGCCAGTTTAAGGGCCCTGCAGCGCTTGCAGCCGCGGGGGCCCTCATCATTGTGGAGGGGCCCGTCATAACCCTCCTCCTGCAAAAACATTATTAGTAATAATCTGAATATCCTGTACTATGAATAGGTTAGGTTACATTGACCTGAGATACATATATGGGACCCCCAAAATAAAGTGTTGCAGGGGCCACCAAAATTCCTTAAACTGGCCCTGTGCACAACAATCAGCTTTATATAGTCTTGAATAGACAAGCCCTCAGTCAAAGCTTGACAAAGCAGAAAGCATTCCAATGGAAGCATCCTTCAACCTGAAAAACAATTGCTTCTCTGCTATGTACTGAACCATAGTACAGTTGCCCCTCTGTATCCACAGATTTGGTATCCATGGATTTAAGTATTCACGGCTTGAAAATATTCTTTAAAAAAAAAACAATAACCCAAAAAGCAAACCTTGATTTTGCCATTTTATATAAGGGATACAATTTTGCATATGATGGGACTTGAGTATTCACGGATTTTGGTATCAAGGGGGACTCCTGGTACCAAACCCCAGAGAATATGAAGGGACAACTCTAATACCTTGAACATCTTGAAGCTCCATAATTTTCACAGTGCAGGTAGTCCCTCTATTGATATAGATCAGAACTACTTCACAATTTCTTGTGGTGTTCATAGTTGCCAAAGCCTGTTTGTCACCTGCTGGTCTACCTTCTCTTGACAACCCTCTCTGTATTTTGTTGACTGGTGCTTGGGTGGCCAACACACAGTCTGCCGGTAGGGCCATAATTTAAACCTAACCAGCTTGGTAGAACGTGCTAGAGTTTACACTTCGCTGGCAGAGTGTTTTGAGAATCTGGAGTCATCTATAAACCACAAGGCAAAACTAGGACATTACTGGGTGGGGGTGGGGATAGTAATGTCTGTGTTCAAGTCTTTATCTTTCTGTTCTTCAGCCTTCATTTTAAATGCTACCTAGTTCACCATATTCCAAGTTACCTCTTTTGCATATGGGTCTTCATAGATCCCCATATGACCGTAGAGTCAAATCTCACTGTATCAGCAGCTGTTCTATACTCTCCCTGTCTTGATAAAGGCCCAAAGTAAGTGTTTTTGACTAGGCTGATTAAACAAAAATAATGCTTTGCAGCGGTCTGTCTCCTTCTTGCCCTGCTTCAAGATACTTCTCATAGCATTCCTAGATATCAGGGCCTTGACTCTCTTTTGCAGTTCTCAGAGTGAGAGCACTGCCTTGAACTATCATTCATATATATTTTACTCATTACTTAGCTATCATGCTAAATGACATCACGAGGGACTGCCCCTTATAATAGCACCCTTGTCGCATCATCAGGGCTTGTCCCCTGTGACATCACAAGGGGTCACCTCTAGGTCTCAGGTTTTGGCCCTGAAATCTTAGGGCCAAATATAGGCCTGACCTGGAAACCTTATATGTATATTTGTATATGCAAAAATACTTTGATTAAAATATATTAGGTTTACCAAAGGCCAGATAAACCTTGCTTTGGAAGGCAGGTTCATGTCAGATGAAAGTCTCACTATGTCATCCCCTTCTTGTCCTATAATGTGAGGTTGTCATAAACCAATCAATTTCTGTCTCTCAAGAATAAACAGCAATCAGCAGAGTTTCGGTTTCCTTTGTTTAAATGGTGGGAAACTCATCTAAGCCTTGTTCTAAGCCCAAATACCCCTTCAGGCCACAAAATACAGTGTAAATATACTGTGTATCCCACATCATTTTGCTGTATTCTGAAGGAGGGTGGCAAAAACCACCAAAAACTCTGCAGAAAAGCCTTTGCAGCTTTTCCTACATTTTAAAAAAAGTTTAACGGGGAATGTGCATTGCTGCTTGTTGGGACAACCAATTCACTTTGCTGCACATTCCTGATAAGGGCAGAAGTGGAAAGCTAATTGTTCGGATGTGTGCAGGGGGTGGAGCTTGCTAACAAGGCAAGTGACCGGAACCTCCATGTTGGATTTTCATCATAGTGAATGTGTGTTGAGGCAATGAAACAGCCTTTTTTTCTTTTTTTCCTCTCTATTTAAGTGGAAGATCGCACTTCCACATCTTCGATTTTTTTTAAAATACTGTTCGTTGGCAGCAACTGGTGAAAATAAAAATGTGAGTAATTCACTTGCACCCACCATCTTGATTCACAGGCATGCACATTTGAACAATAAACGCAGATAGCTTCACATGCCTGCAATCTTGCCCAAAAATCATTGAGACAAATGAAAATTGCTGTGAATTGGCATTAGTGCGCATCAATCTACATTTTATAGCCTCATATAGACAAGCCCTGACATCATCCAGATAACTACAGGTTCCTTCACTATTGTGCTAAAAGACTGGAGGACATGCATGAAGAACAGAAGGTATTCCTAAAGTTGCTCCTTCCTCAGAGAAGTGGAAATTCTTGAAGCAGATATCCCCAAGCCTATGTCCTCAGATCTATTAAACTCACATTATCTCCAACATAATTCTTTTCTTTTCCTTTCACAGATGTCATTATACCCTATTTGACAAAAAGAAAAAAGAAAAAGAGTGGCTTCCCCATTCTTCTCCACTATGCTTGTTCTGGACAGGGATTATGGTGTTGTAGTCCAACCTGGAGAGGGCAGCAGATTGAGGAAGGCTGCCCACAGGCTCCTTTCCTGAAGTGAAATGGTTGAAGGTGGTGCTAAAGAGAAGAAGGATTTTAAAAAGCTGCAGTCATCATAGAGTCATAGAGTTGAAAGAGACCACATGGGCGATCTAGTCCAACCCCCTGCCATGCAGGAATACCCAATCAAAGCACTCCCAACAGATGGCCATCCAGCCTCTCTTTAAAAACCTCCAAAGAAGGAGACTCCACCACACTCATGTTCTGACAGGAGGTTTTTGTTGGTTCCAGACCCCACCATGGATAACGAAATCTGCAGATAATAGCAAACGCCATTGAAAATAATGGGACTTCCAGTTTAAAATACCATAGAGTTGCCTTGGAGGACCTAGAATATGGCTATAGAGGACACATTTTCTAGGAAGACTCTATGGTAGCGGTGCTAAAATTGAAACCGTGGATAATTGAATCAGTGGATAATGAATCAGCAGATACAGGGATCCTACTGTAGGATACAGCCTGATACAGATAATGGCTTGTGGACTGTTTCTCATCCCATTCATGAAAACCCCCATGTAAACCTATTTGCTCTATTAGGTGGGGGAAAGGTGGGTACATATGGTTGGTATCTTCTTTATCATTTTATGATTGTTGACCATTCATGTTAGTAATGGGACCAATAGCAACTTAGGAGGTGTGCATGCAATGTTCTCACCCACTATGAAAAAAAGGGCAAAGAAATAAGCTTTTTAGTCACCTGGTTCAGATCCCTCCTGCGTTGCTATTTGTAAAAAGTTTAAAGATGCATTAATCCATCTCTGCCACAATATGAAGTTTTGCTCCAAGCTTAGATTGTTCTTCCCCTTTCCTAATTCTGAAAAAATCTGAGAAACTGAACCTTGGGGACAAGGATTCTGATTTGGTAATCTCTTTTGGAAGAGATGTGCAGATGTTTTTTGATAAGCTGGGTCTGCCCTGTTCTTTCCTCCCCTCTACTGTTTGTATTTGTGTTCTCTTCTTGTTGTCTGGCTTGTTTAATTATGGAGTAAAATGTTTTATTCCAAGTTTATAATGGACCTTCTTTGGGCATTTATATTGATAGTATGAAAATCAAGAAAAGAACTGGAGATGGGAGTATGGTTGAAGGCTATAAAGATTTCAAGGTGAGCCTGAAGTGTTGTGCTTTCGATGCCCACGTTTTACCACTGATATTACTACTCCTACACACTACCGTTAAGACATGTGACATTTATATAAAGTAACTGCAAGTAACTGGAGGAACTTATAGTATACACTTTGCCACAGTGGTGAGGTGATAGATGGAGGCCAGGATAAACAGGGGAAGGATGTGGGCTCCGCTCTTTCAAAAGTTTAAGAACACGTTGAAGACTAAGACAGGTTGTGTGCCAACGGGTTCATTGAAAAGGTGAGTTTTCATGGGTGTGAGAAATTGTTTGGAGGAGGGAGGGAGGGAGGGAATGCCAGGCATGGGGGCAGCAAGAGAAAAAGGGTTAGTAACTCCATCTTAGAATACCCTGTGATAGGATTGACATAAGTTCGAAACAAGTTGAAGGCTCACCACCACCACCACAAGGAAACACATTTGGGGGTAGACATGTTGGCCATGCAGCAAAACAAAATCCAAAATCCACAAAAAACTGTGATACCTGTATTGGTCTTTATTGCATTTGGTTGGCCAATAAAGGTAACAACAACTAGGTTTGAGAGCTTGTCTTCAGACTAGCTAGGAAATGTGCAGTGGGGTTATGGAGTGTGTGCGTATGTGTTGTCAAGCCTGCCTTGGGTCCCATTTTGGGAGAAAGGCAAGATATAAATCAAATAAATAAATAAGTCACCTGCTGACTTATCATGACCCCATAAGTACATTTGTCATTTTTAAAGCATTATACTGTTTGTTCATACATTGTTGGTTCCTGTGCTCTGGGGCTATTGTTTTTTTGTGTCTGACCCCATAAGTACCCCATAGGGTACACTCGGAGAATCCTGAAGAGGTAAAGATACACCTGTGAGGTGAGCTGGAGGGACCCGTCCATTACAAACACACCTCAAGTGAGGAGAAGGAACCCGTGTGTGTATGTGTGTGTGTGTTTTGTTTCGGGCAACAGGCTAAGCCACGGCGCATGGTAGATAGTGATGGAGCATGTCCAGAGGAGGGCAGTGAAAATGGTGGGAGAAGATTAAGAGGTGACATGATAGCCATGTTTAAATATTTGAAGGGATATCATACTGAGGATGGAGCAAGCTTTGTGCCATCATTGTGTCAGGATGTGTGTAGTAAACCTCATCTTGCAAAAACGTTATTAGTAATACAGTTGTCCCATCATATTTGCTGGGGTTTGGTTCCAGGACCCCCTGTGGATACAATACTCAAGTCCCATTATATGCAATGGCATAGCAAAATGGTGTCCCTTATATAAGATGGCAAAATCAAGGTTTGCTTTTGGAATTATTATTTTTGTAAGAATATTTTCAAGCCGTGAATACTTAAATCCGTGGATATGGAGGGACAACTCAGTTGTCCCTTCATATTCGCTGGGCTTTGGTACCAGAACCCCTGTGGATACCAAAATCCATGAATACTCAAGTCCCATTATATGCAATGGCATAGCAAAATGGTGTCTTTTATATAAGATGGCAAAATCAAGGTTTGCTTTTGGGATTATTTTATTATTATTATTATTATTATTATTTGTATTTATACCCTGCTCTTCAGCCACAAAGGCTATCAGAGCGACTTACAAATTGTTAAGCAATAGCAATTTACACATCTACACTTCATTAAGCAGTTTTCAATGTGTGTTAGCTAATTGCCCCACAAGCGGGTACTCATTTTACCGACCTAGGAAAGGATGGGAGGTTGAGTGAACCTTTATTTTTTATTTTAAATTATTTTTTAAGAATATTTTCAAATTGTGAATACTTAAATCCGTGGATACCAAATCCGTGGATACAGAGAGACAACGGGTAGAGTTCTCCCTTCACATTCGTTGGGGTTTGGTTCCAGGACTCCCCTCCCCCCCCGTGGATACCAAAATCCGTGAATACTCAAGTCCCGTTATATGCAATGGCATAGCAAAACGGTGTCCCTTACAGAAGATGGCAAAATCAAGCTTTGCTTTTGGGATTATTCTTTTTTCAAGACTATTTTCAAGCCGTGAATACTTAAATCCGTGGATACCAAATCCGTGGATACAGAGGGACAACTGTACTCCCATTTCTGTCGAAAAAAAGGGTAGAATGACACACTTCTGTGGAAGGAGGGAAGGAAGGGTGAGGAGGAGGAGGAGGAGGAGGAGGAAGGGTGGCGACGGCGACCCAACAAGGAGGCTGTGCGCCTGAGGGGAGTTTTCCTCTCCCTCTCGCCCCTGTTTTCGAGCGGGAAGGGAGGCGGGTCTGGACGAGCAGGAGGAGGAGGCGGTTCGCCAAGGCAGGAAGGGCTGTGGCTGGAGCCCGGGCGGTGACTGTGACGACGGGGCAGGGCGGTGGGAGACAGCGAGGCCCGGAGGCGGCGGCGGCGAGAGGCGAGAAAGAGGGAGCCGAGCCCAGCCGGACCGGGCCCCGCCGGCCCAGGTAAGAAAGCCGGGGCCGTGAGGGAGGGAGGCGAAAGAGAGGCCACCAAAGACACGGCGCCAATGGCGGGGACCACCCCTACACTCTCCACCCACCCACCCACCCACCCACACACCGCCGCTTCACACGTTACGTCCTGTACACGGGGAAAAAACAAACACGACCCGCCAGGGATACCAGATATAATGCTTGCGCTCTCGGGAGCCTCCGCTGGCCGAGTCCGTTCCTTGCATGATAAATAAATAAATAAATGTACAAGTTGTTCCTCCGTATCCACGGATTTGGTATCCACGGATTTAAGTATTCACGGCTTGAAAATAGTCTTTAAAAAATAATAATCCACAAAAGCAATCCTTGATTGTGCCATCTTATATAAGGGGCACTATTTTGCTGTGCCATTGCATATAATGGGACTTGAGTATTCACGGATTTGGGTATCCACGGGGGTCCTGGAACCAAACCCCAGCAAATATGAAGGGGTAACTGTATACAAGCACGTCTTATCACGTGTGGCCATGGGGCGGTTTTAATGCGGGTGTGTGTACCTGTCATTTGGGGCTATAATAATGGGTAAATGGGGTTGGTTTGTTAGATTTATATAGCCTTCCTTTCTCCCAAGATGGGATTCATGGGCAGCTTACAACCACTAAAAACAACAACAACAACACTCAGCTAAAACATCACAAGTTACAAAAATTTTTAAAAAGAAAGAGTTAAATCAAATTACCATTGTTAAAATGGAGTTAAAAACATTCAAATATTGTAATTTGCTATATCACTTTCCCAATGTCCCGTAGTTATTGTTGTTTATTGTATTTTGATGATGTTGATATTTATATGTTTGGTTACAAAATCTTTAATAAAAGGCTAAATTAAACACATACACGCACATGCATTAAAGACATGAAATGGATACAAATACAACATTAAAAGCAGCACACCAATTAAAGTTCATCTTTCAAATTCCTGCCTAAATAAAAATGTCTTCAGCTGCTGAGGAAAAAAGAGCAGGGAAGGAGCCAAGCGGACCTCCTGTGGAAGGGAGTTCCACAGTCTGGGAGCCGCCATGGAGAAGGCTCTCTCCCGAGTCTTCACCAACCCTGCCTGTGAAGGTGGTGAGACTGAGAGAAAGCCCTCCCGTACTGATGTTAACACCTGGGTCAGCTTGTATAGGAAGATACTGTCCTTCAGATAGTCTGGACCCAAGCTGTTTAGGGCTTTAAAGGTTAAAACCAGCACTTCGAATTCTGCCCAGGACGGCTTGAGATCCGGTTAACCAGACCCCTCTCTCTGTGTGTAGACATACATGGTGGTAAATAAATTATTTGTTGTGGTGTGACATGTGCTGTTGATCAACCCTGAATGTGTGCTGTCAACAAGATAAGGATTGCAGGGTTATTTGTTGCAGCAGTTATTAAGAGCTTCCTAAATAATAAGTATTGTGAGCGTATGTATGTATTTATGTTGTGTGTATCAGTTCCTCCAAACGGATGCCCAAGTTACCAGCGGTCTGAGAAACAAAACAAAAACAAAACAGGCTTTCTTTATTGCTTCTGATCAATTCCGTTCTTAATTTCTCAAAGTTCTCCTATCTATATACCCTGTGAGTACTTCTTTCTAATCCTTACAGCCATAGCAGGAAAACATTCTGCACATGAACATTTTTTTAAAAAATTGCAAATGTCAAAACTGTTTTTTTTTTAAAATAATAATACTGAAAATAGATTCTTTCTCAAATGAAGCCCTGGCACACAATAAAGTTTGGGATTGATTGGGTTCTTAAAGCCACATATGTGGCCAACCTACTCTTACACATCACTGTGTACAGATGATCAAGAGCTACACAATTTTTTTGTGGGTTTTAAGCGGCCTGTTTTGCTTCTTTTGCTTTTCCTGCTGTGTTGTAAACAGTGCATGCTGGAGGTGGTGGAGTGTTTACTTTCCAGCAGCAGGCATAATAAATCTGCCTTGCCATTTCCCCTCCCTGCCTCTTCCCCAAAGTTGCTGTGGACAGTTTGAATTTCAAAGCAATGTCATTGGTACAAGGGTTACCGATATGAGCGATCTCAAGCCTGTGTGTTGCCCAATGTTTGCCTCTTCCTGTTGCTTCTGATAGCATTGCCTTTTGGAGGAAACAAAGTGTGAGGAGGGGGAATATTTGTTAGTCAAGGGGCTAATATCCCTTGTACCTGTGCTAATTTTCAGGTGGAAAGGTTGTCATAGTGCACATAGGTGCTGCTGTTATTATTAACATATTTCTTTCTTATAACCACCAGAAAAATCTTGCAAAATCACCAGAAGAATAACGCAAAGACTATTTGCATTATGTGGAATTACTCACAACTTTCTTGATTATGCATGTTCGGGGAATCAGGTCCGTGGGGAGCTAAGCTGAATTTTTCTGTGAGCTGCGTAGGAATCCTGGTGTCATTGCAATTTTTTCCCCTTTCTGTTGGACCATTTGTGGATATTGCCATTAGGAGCACTGTGCTACTGTTCAAACACTGTTCTATATCTTGGAATTATATTTCTTATTTAAAAGGGATTCCTGTTTGGATTTTCTCACATCTGCTGAATTACTGTATTCATTTTTTTTTTTGCACGGGATAGGGGGGAGATTTATATGGTGCCCTTTGGTAATGCTTTGAGGCCAGTTTACAAAAATGTGATGAAGTATAAAACTCAAAAGCGAAAATACATAATTACAACATGTTAAAATAATACAGTATATTAGAAGCTTAGAAAATAAAAGTATTTTTGTCTGGTGCAGAGAGTACAGAAATATTGACATAAGATGTGCTTCTTGGGGAGAGAATTCCATAAATGAGATATTACAATTGAAAAGACTCTCCATGGCTGTCATTCACTCTGCTACAGGCAATGGGAGTTACTAGAGAAGAGCCTCCAAAAATGACCTCAGTACATGGGGAGGTTGATACAAGAACAGACATTTCCTTTGGTACCTAAAGAAGGTGCCAAAGCATGTAGGGATTTAAAAGTAAGTAACAGCACTTTGAATTGGTTTTAATTCTGTTGTTTTTTTAATACTGTTTTAAACTTAATTTTGTATGTTTTTTAACTGTATGTGTTTTATTCCATCTTTTTGTAAGCCGCCTTGAGTCCCAGCCTGGGAGAAAGGTGGGATATAAACAAAATGATGGATGAATGGATGGAATTGTATGCAGAAGCAGAGTGGTAGCCAGCAAAGCTCTTTTAAAATAAATCAACATCATGGCTGAGATTCTACATTGAGGTTGTGCAGCATAAATCTCCACATGTAGAGTTATGCATTGATTATGTGTTGAATGATAATATTGCTTAACCCAAGGCACATTTGTATGCTCAGCTCCACTATGTAATTTTGAACTGAATATGGATGTTCCACATTGGTTCTAGAGGGCAATTTACATTTGTGTAAGATACCAACAGGATTCTATGCAATATGTTGAAAACAATTAGATACAGCAATCCAGCTGCTATATTCTGAACCAGGTCTGGTTTTCAAGCAATCTTCCAAGGCAGCCCTACTTGCAATCAATCCTAGGTGTTACCAGGGTATAGATAACTTGTGGTCAAGCTGCTAATACAGTTGGACTCCTGTATTCATGGGGGTTTGTTTCCCAGACTTACCGTGGATACTGGAAATCGTGGATAACAGTGGGCCCTATTAAAATAATGGAGTTGCGTTGGAGGACTTAGAAGATGCCTAGAGAGGACACCTCTCTAGGCGTTTTCCAGGACGACTCTATTATATACATCCCCTATTTTGTGCCCTGCAGGTAACTGAAACCACAGATACTGGTTCAGTGGATATGTGGTTCTGACTGTGCTAATTTTCATGGTTAATTCTGCTTCCTTCATTTAGAATCATAGAATCATAGAATCGTAGAGTTGGAAGAGACCACAAGGGCCATCGAGTCCAACCCCCTGCCATGCAGGAACAAGACAATCAAAGCATTCCCAACAGATAGGCATTCAGCCTCTGTTTAAAAACCTCCAAAGAAGGAGACTTCCAGCCATGAGAGATCTGGTGACAGACTTGAGCATCTGAAACAGACCAAAAGCTGGGGCAACCCATATGATGCAGAGAAAGGTGGTGGTGCTCTCCAGTAAATATTAAGCATCACAGCCACTCTCATGAAATAGGTTAAGGCTAAGAGAAAATGATTTGGGCATTCTCTGGACTGTTTTTTTTTTTTTAAGGTCTAAATTTGACTGACAGCTAGGAATAGAGCCTACCAGCCCCCACCCCCACCCCTTAGATTGCATTATGATCCAGGCTGTTTCCTCTGCAGTAGGTGACCTGACTTTCTTGTGTTATTCCTCCTCACCTTTTTATTCTGTAAGCTGCTCCTGCAGTGTTCCTTCATGGAAGACACCTTCTCTCAATGAGATCCAGTGTGGTGTTAAAACAAGAGTACTGAGCTGATACATGGAAGCACAGTTCAAGACCACACTTGGCTGTAAAGTTCATTGAGAAGCTAAGGACAATTGCCTCACTCCAGTCTATCTAGGGGACAAAATACACATGTAATCAAGCTTCAGCGTTAGCAATGCATAACTGGATATAGAACTTTATGTAGACTTGGGTATTGCATATATCATTCCTAGGTTAGCATCTTTCTCACTTCATGTCAGAGCATGGAAAATTGTCCTTTTCTGGATTGTAGGCCCCGAACTCCTCTGACCAGTTGCCCTGCTAGCTGCGACTTCTGAAGGTTGTTGTTCAAATAAGTAGCATTTTGAAACTCTACACCAGTAAGAAAATCAGTAGTGGCATTGATTGACCATTTGGGATGGGGGCACAGTGGCCTTGGTTTTGACTCTCCATCCCTCCCCTCCCCTAAACATCTTGTGCTATATCTGATTGTCTTGTTAGGGTATGAGTAACACATGCAAGTGTAGTTGAATTGGTGCAACAATCTCCTCTTAACCTATATGTCAGGATTGTTGTAGTGATAAAATGAGATCTCACCTGGCATCTACCCACTTTTGAGTTCCTTAGGGGAAGGGCATGATACAAATGTGACTAAGCATATACATGACATGGGCTTAGATGTGATAATGTGGGTATATCAACAAACATGAATAACCAGTTCACATCTGGCATGACTGAGAAACAGAACCTAGGTTGATGCAAATAGGGGACAAGCTTTCTTCTCCGTGACTCCTCTCCTTTTTGCAATGAATGGGAAGTAAATTGTTGGGTGTGTGTGGAATACTTGTCCTATGTCCTAGATATTGGGATACCTGCAATTACAATCCATTTACTTTTTTTTCATATTTGGAGTGTAGACAGATGAAGTATGCTTCTCCTGCCCTGCAGTGTATGGGCTTTCTATTCTGCCTATTCTGGTGGGTGTTTTGTGAAAAATACGCTGATGCTTCATGGCTGAACAGGGCTTTGCACATGAGTCTGCAATGGCCAGAAGTATCATCTGCTATACCATACTGGCAGTTCTCATGGCACATTTCCCTCTGGGGCAAATGTTGAGCAGCTGCTCTTAAATTGGGTGGCTCCTTCTACCAGCTGGCTTGTAAGTTGATTCTACTTGCTGTTAAATGAACAGTTTGTAGATATCGCTGCTAATTCCTTATGTAGTGCAACAGATAGCACATTTTGCTTCCAGTTTCAATTGCAAAATGTTTTTACATTTTTACTTTATTAGTGTTGTTCCATACCTGCAACATTTCACAGATGAAAACTGGGAGACTTGTGGCCAAGCAATATCAGATTGTTTTCAAGATGGCAACGTTATTAATGAGGAAGATTAATGCAGCTAGGAGAGGCTGCAGGAGTTTGCCTTTGCCTGAGCCTTCTGGGAAAAGCAGAATTCTGCCCTCTCCTCTCCCTTTGTTGACTAATGAGTGCAAAATATTTTTGAATTACAGACTTAGTTTGCAGCAATTGCAGGAAGCAGAGGACAAAAGGGGGAAGTGGGACAAGAGAGAAATGGGGATGTTTTAAAAGCAGCTGAAAAACATATGTGAAAACAGAGGATTACTCAGGGCTTTTCCGCCAAATCAGAGTAGTTGGAAGGTATGTTGTTCATTTTTTGCTAGTTGTATTTATCTAAGGAGTGTAACTGTCCTGTAATGAGCTCAAGGCAATACAGTAGCACCTTTGCATCCACTGATTCGCCAACCGTGGATTCAATTATCCACGGTTGGCGATGGTGGGGGAAGGGGGGGGAATCTCACCTCTCCCATCCCTTCCCCTGGGAGGGCTCCTGGTTGCCGCGGTGGCGATTGCGGTGGCGAGGGGGGGGAGGTAGGAGTGGTCTAGCCTCCTCTCCTTCCCCCTTTGTCCCCTCGATCACCGCTGTGGCGGGGGTGAAGGGGGAGCGATCTAGCCTCTCCTTCCCCCTTCATCCCACAACCGCTGTTGCGGCAGGGCCATGGCAGGGCGAAGGGAGGGGGAGGAGCGATCTTGACCCCTTCCCTTGGGGCGGCTCCTGTTGCTGCGGCGGGGCCATGGCAGGGGGGAAGGGGAGGAGGCTAGATGGCCCCCGGGATGGCATTCGCTATTATCTGCGGAATTTGTCGTCTGCGGATACAGGGGTGCTACTGTATATTCTTGTCTTCCATCCCAGTTATCCCAGCAACCCTTGACATAGTTCAGATCAAGAAAGAGTGACCGTCCCAAGATCACTCAGTGAGTTTCATAGCTTAGTGATGACTTGAACCTAGCTCTTGGAAGCCACAGTCCATTAATATAACCATTGCACCACACTGGCTATCTTGAAAGAGCTAACCTTTTTATGAGCAGAGGCTGTGTGCTTCAACAACTGGTCAAATTCAGTTGCAGCAGCACTTTTTACTATCACTATCTCCTTGCATGAGGAATCTTTGTGTTTGTTTTCCCGGGACAGTGTAGCCATGGAGCAATTTATTTTTATATCAGTTGCATTGTATATATTTCAGTGGTTCTTAACCTGTGGTCCGGGGACCCCCAGGGTCCATGATGTCCTCACATGGGGTCCACGAAGGCTGCTTGGCCCATCTCTTCCCTGCAGTGGAGTGGCCACATGAAAGGTCAAGGCACAGACTGCCTGACTTGGCCTGCACATTGCCATTCAATCCATTCTAGCTACAAAATTGCAGGAAGAAGCAGGAGAAAAGCCTCCCCTTCCAGTGCCTCTGAGGGAAGGTTTAATGGATGGTGTAATTGTATCATCATCATCATCATCATCAGGTATTATTATCATCATTATTATTGGGGTTTTAAATCTTGAGTTAAGCCTTGGGGGTCCATGGCAACAAAAGATATTTAAAGGGGGTCCCTGGTAAAGAAAAAGTTAAGAGCCATTGACATATTTTGTTAGATTATGTTTTTGTTTTACACAGCAGATCAAAAGTTATTAGAACAGTACCCTCGTTTACCTTGTGAGAATGTTTGGCTGCTGGTATGAGGTAAATGCATAGCTTTCTTAATATCAGATATTCCGCATGCATAAACTCTAGTTCTCATTACCAGAGAGTAAAGGAATTGGCAAAATCACTTCTTGAGTATTCCTTGCCTAAGAAAACCCTATGAAATTCATGGGGTTACCATAAGTTGGCAGGCAACTTGAAGGCGCGCGCATACACACACAGACAAGAGACAAAAGGAAACTAGACATTTTGAATAATAATGCAAATAAGAAAAATGCTTATTTAAACATCAGACATATGAGTAGAACTATTTGGGGAGCGGGTGACTTGTGGTCTGAAGGTGCCGGACCTCATCCCAAAATTTAAGGATGAAGCACCCTCCCTGCTCAGGGAATGGGCTGTCTGTGGCTATTTATTCCACAGGTTTCTTTTATAGTGGTCTTCTCTGCTAGCAGTGCTTGTGATCTGGACTAAATGGGTTGAATTAAGTAGTTAGCTGGGGATGGATGGTACTGATGGATGGTAATAATCTCTTCCCATTTGATGGTCTCACGATTCTGACTATCAAATGATGTGAGGCAAATTTGGGTTTGTGGCTCGTTTTATCACATTAATTATATCCCATTTTTCTTATGAACTGAAAGCAGTGCAAAATGCTAAAATTATACAGGGGCCATATTTTCATTTTCTTAATTGAATTATTTTTGCAGTCTATGAAATACGATCAAGGTATAACTCAGCCTTGTAAAAAGGTCCATTGAGCTTCCCTTCCCTTCTCTTTTATCATCGTGGAAAGAGAGCTTAATTCATAATGTTATGTTTTCCACTAAGTGAGATTTCATCTGCCTCCCATCTGCAGGAACTCTGGAAAAAATTGGCTGCTTGCATTGGGAGAAAGCAACCAAGGAACCATAGTCATGCTTAATACTCTATGGCCTGGTTGTGTTTGGAGCAGAGTCTGGATATTTTGCACTGCATTCATTTTTTGTTTTTGTTTTGTTTCCTACTTGATTTTTTGTAGTGGTGTTCAAGAATTCTGATCAAGTTCAAGGAACCAAAGGAGGTAAGTGGCACAGAAACCCAACCCTTGTTCATGTATATTCTCATTGTTTTTGGTATGTAGCTTCTTTTTCTGTCATTTACTTTTTTCTTCCATCACCTTTGATCCTGGCATATACTTTATGCAGCATCAGTGAAGCATGTTTTTCTTAAGAGCCTGTGGGAAAGAACGGTGTAGTAGCCTGGAAGGTCTGCTCTGGGATGTTGCTGTAGTCTGCATTTTCTATCAGATCACAAATCTTCCAAAATATAGATGGGATAGGAAGAAGATGGAAGCTTAAGATGAGCCAGCAATTTCTAACGCAGTTTTGAAAACGAAATGTGCCATAAAATTAGCCTGTTGGCCAATAGGATTCTTAACAGACCAGCTGTGCATCACCAAAGCTGTGGCTAGTTATACAGGTTGAGTGTCTCTTATCCAAAATGCTTGGGACCAGAAGTATTTTGGATTTTGGAATATTTTGAGTTTTAAAATACTTACATATAAATAATGAGATATCTTGGAGATGGGATCCACATCTAAACATGAAATTAATTTATGTTTCTTATACACCTTATACACATAGCCTGAAGGTAATTTTGTACACAATATTTTAAATAATTTTGTTCATGAAGCAAAGTTTGTATACACTGAACCATCAGAAAGCAAAGATGTCACTATCGCAGCCACCTATGTGGACATTTTTTGGATTTAGGAATATTTTGGTTTTCGGAATTCCGGCTAAAGGAGACTCAACCTGTATCAGACAACTCATCTGAAATTTAGTTCTGTTTGTTTGGGTTGGCTTGCCTTTCTCATTGGTTTCTTAGCGATTGCAATATTTCAAAGCTCCCTTGCTTCTCCATTTTCTTCTTGCCGATACTTAAACCAGGTTTTCCTATTCTTATGCATGCTCTCCCCCACTTTCTCTTTGATTGATTCTCCCCTGGAGTTATTCTTCCATAAAACTTCTGATTTTTGCCCACACTCTGATTTGTGGGCACACTCTGGCACCTTTGTCCATTAGATCCTCTAACTCCTCTCTTCCCCCTAAGCTTTCTGGCACCACTTTCTTCCACATCCTTCTTCTACACACAGTTCCTTCTTAGCCTTAAGAGAGTCTTCTCCCCTAGTTCAACCAGAATGTTCCATCTCAAAGCAGCATTACTGTCATTACTTCCTTGCAGACATTTTTACACACTTTCTCTTCCTGAGTGGTTAAAATGGGTGACTAGAGAGTACCAACTTACAAACGGTTAAGTGGAGGGAGGGAGAAGTTTGCTGGCTTTTCAACAGTGTGGTAAAATTCAGTGGTACAAAAAGCTGTGGCTGGCTTTGTAGTATTCTGTGTTTGCTCTTACTCCATTCCTTGTTACTGACAAGTTATTGCAAGGAAAAGAAGATCTCTCTTGGTTTTTTCCCAGGCTGTGAGGCCGTGTTCTGGAATAGTTTCTTTCTGACGTTTCGCCTGCATCTGTGTCTGGCATTCTCTGAAGATGCCAGCCACAGATGCAGGCGGAACGTCAGAAAGAAACTATTCCAGAACATGGCCTCACAGCCCAGAAAAAACCCAAGGGAAATCTATGGATGCTGGCTGTGAAAGCTTTTGACTTCACACAAAAGAAGATCTATCTGTCCATGATTGGTGCTGTGTTTTGCTATTACTTCCTGGTTCTTTGTTTAGAGAAATAGACTGTCAATATATTCTCACATTTTTTTAAAAAAAGTATTCATACTAATAATTATGTTGGTTCTTTTTAAATAGTTAATAATTTCTTTAAAATATAAAAGATTTAATGCATGCTATAAAGAAAGATAACATTCATAAAAATACAAGCATGAGCACTAATTAGTGTTCCTACAAAATATTATTCAAAGTAGATAGTTAATATAGTGTTAGAGAGAAAATAAACATGTTGAATCCAATAAATAGAAGGAGAGGGTAAGGGGAAAAAAGGCATTTATAATTTAATGAAATTATAATAAGGAAAATCTCTCATCTGTTAGGGAGCAATCCTATGCACACTAACCTGGGAGTAAGTCCCATTGAATTAAATGGAGCTTACCATACTTTTGAAGATACTTGATAGGATAGCAGACTGATGGTGAGTAGCAATAACAGTTGCTGCATTGTTGCAGTTAAGCTTCATGAACCCAGTGGTGCCAGACATTAGAAAAATGTGTATTTTTTAATCTACTGTGGATGAAATCGACATTTTCCATTATTGCAGGCCTAGCTTGGGTAGCAGGCAAGGATGCAGGGAGGCATGCATAGAAACACACAATATTTGTGGATACAAGTCCATAACTCTATTAGTTATAGCTATATAGAGTTGGCCAGGCTTGAAGCCAAGGACCCAAGTATTGGACAACTTGCTTGTATGCCCAACCACCTCCACCTCTGGAGTGACATAATGGAATCCACATGGGTGTTAGCCACTGTGTGGCTTCTCTGCCACTTGGGAGAAAAATGAGACAAATGGCCCTTAAGCTAGATTTTCATGTGTTAGGTTGCGTGCCCAAGGGCCCTTAAGAGGATCCCTATACTGCTCCCTTCCAAAAAAAGCCCTGGATCTGCCTCCATTCTGCACTGCTAAAGTTGTTGCAAAGAAAAGAACAACTCTTTAGCAGATCAGTAAACAATAATTAATTTCCAGACAATTTTAACAAGTCAAACCAGTGAGCTTGTAACATAGGGCCAGTCTAGACAAGGGAATAAAATGTGGAATGGTGCAAACCTATGCCAATTTGCAGCAGCTTTCATCTGTCTCAACAATCTTTTTGCAAGGTCACTGGTGTGAGAAACTATCTATGTTTGCTGTTCACATGGAGGCATGCCAGCAAGATGGCGGGTGCGATTGAATTACTTGTGGTTCTGTACTCTCCAACTTGCCCCCACCAAACCGTATTTTTAAAAAAAATAAATCCAAGAGCAATCTTCTGCTTAAATAACGGGGGGAAAAGGCTTTTTCATTGCCTCAGCACACAATTGCTGTGGTGATAATCCAATATGGTGGTTCCAGGCTCTGCCTTAGCAAGCTCCGCTTCCTGCACACATCCAACCAATCAGCTATCCCTTTCAGGAATGCGCTGTGCTGCGATTTGGTTGTCCTAACGAGCAGGAGTGCACATTTCCCCTGTAGTTTTTTTAAAAACTTAGGGAAAGCCCTGAAGGCTTTCCCCCTGTAGTTTCCCCAAATTTTGCTCCCCCTCCCTCTGAAAACAACAGAACGCTTCGGGATCCCATTTGGACACATGGGATACCCCCTGAGGATTTATTTCACCTTCTGGACCAGTCCATAGAGGAGATAGGCAGGAAGGGATATAAAGACAGACTGCCATGGCAGCACGGAGGGATCCTTTATAGCTCTTCCAGGCCTACATAATATCTACCTGAGGAGGACCCACTCCTCTTGGCTGCTTATTGGCCAGACTCTCAAGGTCCATGGTAGTGGTGGGATGCTTCTTTTTTGTGAGAGGGAAGTTGACAAGAGGGAAGATGGAGGCTCCTTTCTACTTGCTTACCTACAGACCTGAAAATGTGCCTCTCCAGTAAATTGGGGAAGGGGGGCCATCATACATGTATCTCTGTGACCTTCCAAACTTTACACCACTATTTTTTTAAAAAGTGTATTTTTGTTGTTGTCATGTTGGCTTTGATTTATGGCAACCTTATGAATGAGAGACTTTCAAGAGCCCCAGTTATCCGCAGCCCTACTTAGGTCTTGCAAATTCAGGCCCATAGTTTTCTTTAGTTAATCAAAAATTAAATAAATAAAGTGACCTTCCTCTGTTCCTACCAGTTTACCCATATAGTAAAAGGCATACAAACCGCAAACAAAATTGAAAGAATATTAAAAATACCTCACAAAGCATACCTATGTTTAAATCTTTCAAAGTGTATAAACAAAGAATAGAAAGTTGAAATCTTAGGGTCAGATTACATGTTGACGTTACTTGCTAAGCGAAAAGTTTGGAATATTTTATCTCACTTTTTGAGGCAAAATCTGCCTAATGGAAATCACAGAATAAAACTTGGGGGGAAAATAAAACAAAAATGCCTTTAAAAGGAAGTTGATACACCAGCATAAAGATAATGCTGTTTGGTGGTTCTTGTTTTTAAAGTAGTAAATAGCAGCCAGCAGGAATGCAATATGCAGGGAAAAGTTTTTACCCTTTCCTCCCACTTTGTAGTCCTGATGAAAATCTCTTCCATCCTCAGTTGCCAATGGAAGCTTTACTTTTGGAACCAACAGTAGTAGTTTTTGTCATATACTAGCATCTTTGGATTCAGTAACCAGCAGCTTCAGAGTTAAACAGAAAGCTTTATTGCTACAGTAGTCTAAAGAGAGAACTATACAAATTTGATGCTTCAAGTGAAGTTCATAGGGAAAGCAGTAAAATAAAAAGTATTTAGAATCAGCCAAATCTGGCAGGCAATTTTCCCACTGGTCACCCATTATTCCCCGTTCTCACCCAGCCTGGGCTCCACCCATTGTTTCCCATGGTCCCTGCAGGTGCAAGGCCAGCCAGCCCATTTCCAGACAGACACCATTCTACTTTGTCTCATCTCAGTACACCCAACTTATTACAGTGTTAAAGAATGCAAAAAATTAAATGGTCAAACATGAAAGTACTCATAATTTGATACAGACAGAACTTTTGGCAGGGAGGTCACTTTTAGGGACCAATCCTGACATCTTCAGAACATTATTTTCATCAGGAATGTGTGGGCTAATGGGTTTAAATCCCCTCCCCACATGCTATGGATCTGATCTTAATCCCCCTCTTAATAGCTCCTATATACAGTTTTAAGGAGATCATAGAATCATAGAGTTGGAAGAGACCTCAAGGACCATCCAGTCCAACCCCCTGCCATGCAGGAATACACAATCAAATCATTCCCAACATATGGCCATCCAGCCTCTGTTTAAAAACCTCCAAAGAAGGAGACTCCACCACTCTACAAGGCAGTGCATTCCACTTCTGAACGGCTCTTACTGTCAGAAAGTTCTTCCTAATGTTTAGGTGGAATCTCTTTTCCTGTAGTTTGATCCCATTGCTCCGTGTCCTAGTCTCTAGAGCAGCAGAAGACAAGCTTCCTCCATCCTCAGTATGACATCCCTTCAAATATTTAAACATGGCTATCATGCCCCCTCTCAGCCTTCTCTTCTCCAGACTAAACATGCCCAGCTCCCTAAGCCGCTCCTCATAGGGTATGGCCTCCAGACCTCCCACCATCCTGGTTGCCCTCCTCTGGACATGTTCCAGCTTGTCAATGTCCTTCCTGAATTGTGGTGCCCAAAACTGGACACAGTATTCCAGCTGAGGTCTGACAAAAGCAGAATAGAGTGGCACTATTACTTCCCTTCATCTAGACACTATATTCCTATTAATGCAGCCTAGAATCGCATTGGCTTTTGTAAGTGTAGGTAATGCCAAGCTGTGTGATTAATGTTACATGTGATTTGTCTCTTAAACTTAAAACCTTAAAACCATAGAAAAAAATCAGAAACAACTGTTTCTTCAGTTTTTACTAGCTGAAAATCTCTGTAAAGTGATCCCAGTTAAAGCATGTATTGTGCAGCCATCTTGCCTCATTTATAAAATTTTGCAGAGTTTTCTAATATTGTTGTCTTCCATTTGTAATGAATTCCTCTTTTTTCATCACTTCTTCCATCTTTTTTTCCTTCCATAAAAAAATAAATAAGGGGGTATAGAAAGAATATCTGCATTTTGTCTTTTGATTATACTTTTTGAGCCATCTGTTTGGAAATAACCTATGGCCTGTGAGATCCTTTCTGTACTCTAAAACATCTGCCATGGAATTACTAATGCAGACCACCAATTTATCTACACATCTATATTGGAACTGGTGATTTTTAATGTTTTCATAAATTATCAGGAGATAGGCATGAGCAGTGAGGTGATCAGATTTGCTGATGACACTGAATTATACAGAGTAGTTAAAACAAAAAGGGATGCTGGACAGCTCTAGAAGGCATGGAGAATGCACATGACAATGGCAAATGATGTTTAGTGTGAATATAAAGTGATGCACATAGGGCAAAAAAAGTCCTGCCTTCACAAATATGCAGACAGGGACTGAGTTCTGGTGATTGACCACGAAAGCGATCTTAGGGTTGCAGTTGATAGCTTGATAAAAATGTCCACCCGCTGTAGGGTTGCCAGATCTCAGGGCCTGGTCCTGAGACTCCAGTTTTTATGGGTAATCTCCAGAGAGGAGATGGGGGTGCAAATTCTCCAGTTTTAATGGGCTCAGCTCCGGGCAAGATGAAAGGGCTGTGTACAAATCTCTAGCTCAGTAATTAAAGCAGCAGCTTGCTACAATTTGAAAGGCTTAATTGCTTTCTTCCTGCAGTTTACAGATACTCCAGGGGATCTGTGTATTTACTTCAGTAGCTTCCTCCTTTCCTCACTGTCATTGTGGTGCCAGGGCTCACCCTCCACTCTGCATTCATCTTCTGGTTAGAAGCAAGTAGGCTGGAGTAAATGTTCTTTATCTTGCCTCCCTAAATGGGAAAGAATAATCCCCTTATTTCCCCTTCTCTGACTAAATCTTAATTTCCAAACAGGAACACACACTAAAATGTGTGTGTGTAGAATGACAAGCTGTGAGCAACTGTGGTTGGTACTTAACATATAATACTTAATGAGCTCACCAGGGACTGGTCCCTAGGTTTCTACTATTGTCCTGGAAGCCTTAGGCTGAGATGATTCTGACTTGGCAGCCCTATCTCAGTCCTAGCTCATTGTGTGGTGGCTCCGGAAAAAAGGCAAATCCCAGGTTAGAGATACTGGACCATGTTGGGAGGGGATCAGGGAATAAAACTGCTGGTATCATAATGCCTTTATACAAGTTGATGATTTGACTATGTTTGCAATAGCATGTACAGTTATGTCACTGAACTTTAAAAAAAATGTTGTAGAGCTAGAAAAGCAAGAGCAAAATGATGTAGGGAACTGGAGTAACTCCTCTGTAAGGAAAGGTTATAATATTTGGGACTTTTTAGTTTAAAAGAATTAGTGAGGAGAGGGACATTATAAAAAATTATAAAATTATGTTTGTGGTAGAGAAAGATCATTCTAGAACTTGGAGTCACCCAATGAGCCCCAGTGGCAGGAGATTCAGAACAGGCAAAAGGAAGAGTGTCTTTGCTCAGTTCATAGTGAAACTGTGAAGACACTGTCATAAGATGTAGTAATAGCACATAGACAGTTTTAAAAGATTAGACAGATGATAAATCTATCCATAACTACTAGTCATGATAGCTGTATGTTGCTTCCAGTATCAAAGGCAGCGTGCCTCTGTTTACCTATTTTTGGAGAACATGAAAAGATAGGTGTTGTTGGAATCATGCACTCCTTGTGGCCTTCCCCAAAACATATTTGGAACAGAAGGGTGGACTGAACAGGCTTTTTGATCTGATCCCAGAGAGCTCTTCTAATATTCTTAAGGATTCTCTGTGTCTATTGTCCATGTTTTCCAATAAATAGCAATAGCACCTGCATTTCTATACTGCTTTATAGTGTTAAGCACTCTCTAAGCAGTTTACAACATGTTAGCTAATTGCCCCCAACAAGCTGGGTATTCATTTTACTGGCCTCAGAAGGATGGAAGGCTGAGCCAACTGGAGCCCTGCAGGATCCAACTCACAATGTTGTGGCTGCAGTACTGGCATTTAACCACTGCACCACCAGGTCCTTGAGCAAAAAAGCTTGAGAAAATGCTTAAACCTTGAAAAACAAAAATCTCTCATTCATGCACAATGATGTGGCAGTTTATGAATAAAAAGCACTTGTGAGGGACCTATAACATGCCCTTCCACTAAAAAAGGTGCATTTGGCACAGGCATTGCAGAGACTGGGAGGAAATCATTATTTGCAGAAATGGCATTATTTGTTTCTGAGAGAACAAGACACAAACAATGTAAGGGTTTTGGATGGTTTAATGTTGGGCCAGCTGTTTGTTTATTTATTTTTGTTTATAAGAGATGCAAGTCTGGTTCAGTGATGAAGCAGGATGAAGCCTCTGTTTTGAGAAGAGTTTGACCCTCAAATTTGAGATTAGAAACATGGCTTAAATTCTGTTTCTTTCATGCTCTCATTCATCTCCTTTTCCCTCCATTCCATTTCATTCCCTCTTCCAAACGGTTTGTCAGTTTTTTCATCCTCTCATAGTCTGTTCTGGTATTATTGCTGAATAGAGTAAACTTACAAGGACAAGAAATGGGGCTATGAATGCCAGCCCTGCCCTCTCAGTCCCAGAGGTTTGGAAAAGTAACTTTTGGGGACTATAATTACCAGACCCCATCCCCATTATGGTCAAATTTCTGAACATGACGACTTATAATGAGGGTTGCTGATAGCGCAAATGTTTTTCCCTGCATTTAACAAAACCTGACTGCAACCCCTCTGCAGACCTGTGTTCAACATGTGAAATTTGAAAAAGAGTGGACATGGCAGGCATAAGAGAGGATGCTGAGGGCATGGCTGGTGTGTTATAATAGAATTGAAGAACTGGAAGGGGCCCCATGGGCCATCGAGTCCAACCTCCTGCTCAGTGCAGGATCTCTAGCTAAAGCATCCCCAGCCCCTTAAAATTCTTTTAAGACTATTTAGGACCTTTTTATTTAGTCATGCTTTTAGAATTGAAGGCATTTAAGGAAAGGGCTTGTAAGAGAGTGCTGTATTGTTTTAAATTATATTGTTTTAACTGCTTTTTATCCTTTTAAGTATAGGGTTTAAATTGTTTAAATATCAATAATAGTTTAATTCTGTTTTAATGTTGACTTTTTGTACGTTTTCAACCATGATGTGATAATTTTAATTCACAAGCTGCATTGAATCCCAATTCTGGGAAAATAGCAGGGTATAAATAAAGTTAGTAGTACGGTAGTAGTAGTCGTAACAGTAATTAGTATTATTTTATAGAAAAACACCCTCACCATGTTGCTGTCCTTGAGCAAGCAGGGATCACCAGCATTGAGGCCATGATACTGAGAACACAGCTGCGCTAGGCAGGGCACGTTTCTAGGATGGAGGACCATCGCCTCCCAAAAATAGTACTCTACGATGAACTCGCCACGGATCAGTGTAAGAGGGGCGCTCCAAAAAAGCGATACAAGGACTCCCTGAAACAACATCTCAGGCTCGGCCAACTTGATCACCAACAATGGTCCACCCTGGCCTCACATCGTGTGGCATGGAGACGCACTGTCCACAATGCTGCAGCCTTATTTGAGAACTCACGCTGAACAAGTCTTGAAGAGAAAAGACAACGCAGAAAGAATCACAACCCGGAAACATCACCCAAGGAGACCTTCTGCTGTGCTTTCTGCAACCGGACTTGTTTATTTCGGATTGGCCTTTTTAGTCAACCTGCAGAAAGTGCAGGATGAGTCCTTCCTGAATCTTCGTTTGCGAAGAAAAGCCAGAGAGAGAGAGAGAGAGAGAGAGAGAGAGAAACACCACATTTGCAACATTTTTTGACTAATTCATCTTGTTCATTTCCAGATATGAAGGTATGAGATGTAACACATTTGTTATAAACTCATACAACAGTTGTACACATTTCCAGAAAATGAGCAAATTTGCACTGTTTGTGGACTAATCGTGGTTATCATATTCAAATATGGAAGCATGTTACAATGTGTGTATGTACAGTTGACTGAGCATGGTATTACTATGGTGACTCATAGTGAGAGCCATTCAGTTTCCTCCCAGAGGCACTCATCCTGTCAATTGTTGAGGCATTAAAGGAACTTGTCACAGAACAGGGGCAAGTTATTGGTACATCAACAAAACATGACATTCACTTTCTTCCTGTAGCCATGGAGAAATATAGAACGGTATGTTACTCCAGGTAAAGAACATTGTTGTCATCACAAAATACGCATATGCAGTCGGCCTTCCATATCCATAGGTTCTGCATCCACAGATTTGAACACCTATGGCTCAAAAATATTTTGGAAAAAAAAAATTCCAAAAAGCAAACCTTTGTTGTTTGCCATTTTATATAAGGGACACCATTTTACTATACCATTGCATATAAAGAGACTTGAACATCTATGGATTTTGGTATCCACAGGAGGGTCTGGAACCAAACTCCAGCAGATACTGAGGGCCCACTGTATACCGTTGGCAGTGATTTTGTGTGTGCATGTGTGTTCTTTATAATGGTGGCATGGGAATGTCCAGGTGACCATGAGTTATGATTGGCTTGTGAAGCAGGGACATGTTTCTGTTACTCGACCATTAATAAAATGCCTTCCTGAATTGGGCTTGAGAAATATGTTCTTCCAGTCCATTTATAAGATGTGATAATTTATTATTTACTGAACATGGAAAGATAACAGCCTAGTTCATGTGAAATGCTCTGTTAGAATTAACTGATACAACGCTAAGGTGAGCATGTGCCCTGTGTAATGTTCCAGATGAAACTATGCATGATATTGAGAGATTTGCATATTGGCATACATATGACATATGCTGACAAGGCCACAAAGAAGCTGTTACCATAATACAACCTTGTGGAATGATTCCCACCAACATGAGTTGTTCTTGAGTAGCGTGTAACAAAGAACAGTCTCCCAGGATGGTTATTTCAGGAACCAGGCTTTGCTTCTGAGGCCTGGCAACCATTCCTTCCCCAGCAAGATGGGGCTGGGGAATGGTGTGGGTGAGCCTTTCTAAACAGTGCTCTCTGGAACTTTCCAAACTTGCCATCAGCACTTCTATGCTGCTGTTGTGTTTGAGTGAAAGGATTTCAGAAGCTCTGCAAGTGCCAGAAGGACAACCTCAGATTCTGGGCAGTGATCCTTTGATGGGGAATGTGGCAGTAATTATATTTAATAACTTGAAACCATCTAGTTCAGTTCAAACATTTGTTAAATGAAAAAAATAACACTTTTTAGACAAGATATGTCAAATGTTCCATGAGCCTGTGCATGATTATATGTGGCTAGCATAGACACTTTATTACCTACGTATTCATTTATTTTATTTAGAATCATAGAGTTGGAAGAGACTACAAGAGCCATCCAGTCCAACCCCCTGCCATGTAGGAATACACAATCAAAGCATTCCTGGCAGATGGCCATCCAGCCTCTGTTAAAAAAAACCCAAAGAAGGAGACTCCACCTCACTCCGAGGCAGTGTATTCCACTGTTGAACAGCTCTTACTGTCAGGAAGTTCTTCCTAATGTTTAGGTGGAATCGTTTTTCCTGTAGTTTGAATCCATTGCTCCATGTCCTAGTCTCTGGAGCAGCAGAAAACAAGCTTGTTCCATCTTCAATATGACATCCTTTCAAATATTTAAATATGGCTATCATGTCACCTCTTAACCTTCTCTTCTTCAGACTAAACATACCCAGCTTCCTATGCCACTCCTCATAGGACATGGCTTCTAAACCTTTTACTATTTTGGTCACCTTCCTCCGGACACGTTCCAGCTTGTCAATACCCTTCTCAAATAGTCGTGCCCAGAACCGGACACAGTATTCCGGGTGAGGTCTGACCAAAGCAGAATTGAGTGGTACGATTACTTCCCTTTATGTAGACACTGTACTTCTATTGATGCAGCCTAGAATCACATTGGTTTTTTTAGCTGCCACATCACACTATTGACTCATGTTCAGCTTGTGGTTAACTGAGGACCTGTCCACACTGCAGAAATACAGTAGTTTGACACCACTTTATCTACCATAGAATCCTGGTATTTGTAGTTTGGTGTGGCACCAGAGTTCTCTGATAGAAAAGGCTAATACCTCACCAAACTACAGATACCAGGATTCCATAGAATAGAACTATGGTAGACAGTGGTGTTAAACTGCTGTTTTTCTGCAGTGTAGACAGGCACTAAGACTCCTAGATTCCTTTTACATGTACTGTTGTCAAGTGAGATGCCACCCATCCTATATCTGTTCATTTCATTTTTTCTGCCTAAGTGTAGAACCTTACATTTTCTCCCTGTTGAAATTCATTTTGCTGTTTTGGCCTATCTCTCTAATCTGTTACGGTCATTTTGAATTCTGATTCTGTCCTCTGGTCTGAAGTATTAGCTTCCCCTCCTCATTTGTTATCATCTATTCCATCATCTAAGTCGTAAAGATATTGTCATGCCCTGCTTCCAGAACTTGGAAGTGGATTCTGACTCAAAGTCTGAAACAGTGGACATGCCAGAACCTGCTGAACCAGAACAGGGGAAGAGCAGGCCTCAGATACAGACAATAGTACAGGTTTATCAGTACCAGCTCTGGCAGAGGGTCTTACCCATTCAGATGCAGAGGATGACTTACTTGCACCTACCTTCACAGCACGTAGACAACAAAAGGAGGGTTTGAGGCAGCCTCAGCATATTTATAGGAAGCAGCAATTAGTTAAGCAGCAGCACTGCCCTCCAGGGGTTGTCAGAGATTATCTGACCTACCTGATTACTTGTCATGTTTGTGATCTCTGTATTGGACCTGGACTATGTTTGATTACTCTGACTCTGTTTGCCTGACCTGGATTCTGCTGGACTGACTTAGACTTTGTTTGCCAGACCTGAACCTTGTTTATTGGATTTTGCTTCTGTACTTGTGTTTTTGCTTGCTAGTAAAGTAAGTGACTGACTTCATGCTGCCTTGATTCCTTTGCCTGGTAATTAGTTTGACTGTGCTATCCCTTTGCTTATCAGCTGTGTAGTAACAAGCCTTTGGCTGGTTGCCCGGACATTGTTTGGGCAGATTTTGAATAGCATTGGGCCCAGGACAGAATCCTGTGGTACATGACTAGTCACTTCTCTCCAGGATGAATTGGATTCATTGGTGAGCACCCTTTGAGTTTGGTTGGTCAACCATTTACAAATCCACCTAACAGGAGTATTGTCTACCCTACGTGTTACTAGTTTCTTGCAAGAATATCATGGGGGAACTTGTCAAAGGCCTTACTGAAATCAAGATATGCTTCATCTACAGCATTCCATCTACCAAGCTTACACCTCTTATAAAAAAAGAGAGATAAGATTAGTCTGGCATCACTTATTTTTGAGAAACCCTTGTTTTTGAGTTTTAGTGATCATAGCATTCCTTTCTAAGTGCTTACAGACTGTCTGTTTAATGATCTGCTCTAGAATTTTGCCTGGTATTGATGTCAGGCTGACTGGGACATAATTGTTTGAGTCCTCTTTTCCCCCCCTTTTGAAGATGGGGACATTTGCCCTTCTCCAGTCTGCTGGGACATCTCCTGTTCTCCAGGAATTTTCAAAGATTATTGCCAGTAGTTCTGAGATTGCTTCTGCCAATTCTTCAATACCCTTGGATGCAGTTCATCTGGCCCTGGAGATTTGAATTCATTTAGAGTAGCCAGGTATTGCTGTACTACCTCTTTACCTATTCTGTGCTGCATTTCCCCTACTGCATCATCTGCTCTATTTTTCTCAGTTTGAGCATTCTTTTCCCTTTTGGGAGAAGACACAGGCAAAGAAGGTGTTGAGTAATTCTGCCTTTTCTCTGTCCCTTATTAGCATTTCACCATCTTCTCCATGCCGTGGCCCAACCATTTCCTTGTTCCTCCTTTTGCCATGAAAAAATAATAGCCCTTTTTATTGGTTTTAACCTCTCTAGCAAGCCTGAGCTCATTCTGCGCTTTAGCTTTTCTGACTTTCTCACAACATGTGTTCTGAATATTGGTTTGAATTCCTCTTTGGTGATTTCCCCCTTTCTTCAGTTCTTGCCCTACGCCATTTATTTAATAGGGACTTGATCATCAGCACTTTTTGCTATCTGTGTGGTGTCCTGGAACCAGGCCCCTGCAGATACCAAGAGTCCACCGTAAATCTGTGCAAAAAGATGCTAAATATCAATACTTGTATGTTTTTAAAAATTTATCCTGTTTTTAATGGTTTTAATGAACTGTGGTAATATAATCTGTTTGATACACATGCTGATGTGTGTTAGATCATTCTCAAGTAGAAAAATTTAAATGGGCTCCAGCTGCAAATGTGCTAGCATGTGCAATATCATTTACCTCACTACCTGGGAATGATTACTGTGCACTAGTGGTCTGAAGATTGTGCTATTGTGAAAAAGGGCATTATAGGTCAACCCCCGTATCCACAGATTCAGAATCCACAGTTTCACTTATCCATGTCCAGAAAAAAATACATTCTCTCTAGGCATTTCTAGGTCCTCCAGTGCGATTCTGTGGTCAACTTCTGGTGTTCGACTCATTGAAAATAATACTGTTCCCGATTATCCATGGTTTCAGGTATCCACAGCGGGTCTTGAAATGTATCCCCTGTGGATACGGGGGCCGACCTGTATTATTATATGAATTGCAGTTATTTTATAGATGTGCATCTGTATGTGCCTTAATGTCACCTGTCAACTTAGGGTAACCCCGTGAATTTTATAGTGTTTTCTTAGGCAAGGAATACCCAGAGGTGGTTTTGCCTGTTGTTGTTGTTAATTGACGTCAAGTCACCTTTGACTTGTGGTGACTCTGAATGAGAGACCGCCAAGTCACACTATCATCAACAGCCCTGCTCAGGTCTTGCAGACTCAGGGCCATGGCTTCCTTGATTGAGTCTATCCATCTGCAATGTGGTCTTCCTCTTTTCCTACTGCCTTGTACTTTACCAAGCATTATTTGTCTTTTCTTCTGTGTCCTGTGTTCTCATGATAGGGCCAAAGTACAGCAGTCTCAGTTTAGTCATCTTCACTTCTAGGGGAGAGTTCAGGCATGATTTGCTCTAGGACACGTTCATTTGTTATTTTAGCAGTCCACTGTGGGGATTTTCACACTTCACTGTTATAGTGTTACTATTCCGCTTTATTTGCTATGGCTGCCTCCTGTAGAATTCTGGGATTTGCAGTTTAGGGAGGGGCATTTACAACTCTCAGCTAGAGACCTCTAAGGCCTCACTAAACTACAAACCCCAGAATTCCACAGGAGGAAGCCAGAGCAGTTAATGTGGAATAGTAACACTATAACAGTGTAGTGTGAAAATCTCCTGTATCTGTAGAATTCTTCTCTAGCACCACATTTCAAATGAGTTCATTTTCTTCCTGTCAGCTTTCTTCATTGCTCAGCTGTCAGAACCATACATATAAATCAGAAATACCATGGCCTGGATGATTTTGACTTTGAGATTTAGTGATACATCTTTACACTTTACACTTGAGGTTTTTATCTAGTTCCTTCATAGCTGTCTTTCCAAGACTTAGTCATCTTCTGATTTTTTGACTGCAGTCTCCATGCTGATGAATGACTCAGCCAAGGAATGGAAAATCTTTTAACTATTTCAATGTCTTCATTGTCTACTTTAAAGTTATGTAAATCATCTAGTCATTATTTTTGTTTTCTTAATGTTCAACTGTAAACCTGACTTTGTACTATTTTCCATTACTTTCGTTAATAACTCTTGCAAGTCTTTGCTATGTTCTGCGAGTAGTATGGTGTCATCTGCATAACTTAAATTGTTGATGTTCCTTCTTCCAGTTGTCACACCTCTTTCTTCTGAGTCTAATCCTACTTTATATATGGTATGTTCAGCATACAAGTTAAACAGATAGAGTGATAAGACGTAGCCTTACCTGACTTAACCCGTGGGCCATTGTTCTGTTTTCTCTATTTAGTTAGTTAGAACTAGATGAGATTCCGTTTCTGTAGCTTGAAACAGCTCTATTGGTATGCCATTAGTTCTTCATGATTTATTTCTCCCAAGTGCTCTTAATGCAGCTTCCACTTTACTTTCTAAAATTGTAGGTTCATTTTCAAATGATTCTTCTTTGAATGAGTCTGTCATCCTTTAATCTCTTTTACAGTACAACCACTGTATCCGCAGGGGATACATTTTTGGACTTACCGTGAATACTAGAAACCACGTATAATAGTGAACCCTATTAAAATGAACAACTCCCAGCCCAATCATAACATAGAGTCATGCTGGAGTACATAGAAGATGCCTAGAGAGAACACATCTCTAGGCACCTTCTAAATCCTCCAGTTTGACTCTGTAGTTAGCTTCCAGTGGAAGCATACCATAGAGTCACATTGGAGGACCTAGAAGATGCCTAGAGAAACCATTTTTGGGGGGACGCAGGTAAGTGAATCTGTGGTTACCAGTTCCTTGGATATGTGGGTCATGCCATATATGGTTCTTCAATGTATTGTTTCCATCATTTTATTGGTACTTGGTTGTGTAATGTGTCCCCTGCTGGTTGTACAACTTTCCCATGCTTGGTTTAAATTTCCCTTTCATTTCTTTAATCTTGTGGAAGAGGTCTCTTTTCTTCCTTTTTTGTTGTCATCTTCTATTTCTCTGCACTGATTCTCCTTGTCCCTGTGCATACTGTTCCCTTTTACTTTTGCCTCTCGTTTGTCCTTAATTGCTTGAAGAGTTTGATTGTCAGTCATTGAGGCTTCTCTTTCTTTTTGGCTGCAGATAGTGTCTTTTTGCATTCCTCCCTGACAATGTCGCTGTCTTCACCCCAGAGTTCTTCTGGTTCCCGCTCAATTAATAGTGCAAATCTATTTTTTACATTATCTTTAAATTCTACAGGGATGTTCTTCAGGTTGTATTTTGGCACAATGATTGGTTTAGTGTTCTTTTTTAGCATTACTCTAATTTTGGATATTAGCAGCTCATGGTCTGTGCCACAATCTGTTCCTGGTCTTGTTTTTTGCAGAGATAATGGATCTTCTCTATTTTCTGCTTCTAGTTATATAGTCTATTTAATTTCTATATTGGCAATTGGGTGATATCCATATATACAGTCGCCTCTTTAGTTGTTTGTAGAATGTGTTTGCGATGAAGAAACTCTTCCGATGAAGAAACTAGCAATATTCAATCAGTCACTCTCCTGCTTCATTTCTTGACCCTAGGCCCAATTTTCCTGAAATCTTTGATTCTGCTCTGTTTCCTACATTTGCATTCCAGTTGCCAATATTAACAAGAAGTCAGTTTCCTCCTGGACTCCAGCATGAAATCATTCAATTTCTTCTACTTTTGCCTCTGTAGTTCAAGCATAAACTTGGATTATGGTTATATCGATGGGATTTCCCTGAAGTCTTATTGGTATTATTCAGCCAGCCTTTGCATTATATCCTTTGACTGCTTTTGCGCCATCTCTCCCCACTATTGATGCTACCCCATTTCCTCTTAGGTGTTCATTTCCTGAGTAAAATACTAATAATTTGACCCAACGTGTCCCATTCCTGTCCACTTTAGCTCACTCATTCCAAGTATTTAAATGGTTATATGTTCCATTTCTTATTTTACTATGTCTGACTTCCCCTAATTCATACATCTTAACATTCCATGTTTCTGTAATATGTGTTGTGCAGCTTTGGACTTTTCTTTCACCTCTGACCACATCAACAGCTGAATGTTACTTTGGATTGAGTTCAGTTGTGTCATTAGCCAGCCATAGCACTCATAGTTGTCTTCTGCTGTACCCTAGTAGCTTGTTGAGTCCCTTTTGACTGGGGGTCTTATCTTCTGGTACTATCTCTTGTTTCATTTTGGATTGTCTCATCATAGATTTTTATGATAAAATGCATTTAAAAAGGGTTTTCTGTGTCTCCTTCTGCGCAGTACTAACAAGTGTTAGCTGCGATGCCACCACTGTTGTCTCTGAGAGATCCTCTATTAGTGCCCCCCCTCCACTATTGCTGCTGCCAGTAGCTGTTTGGCACATATAAACTGTCTCCTCAGTGAAAGCCTGTCCACCATGGGTTACCCTACTGCCGGAACTGCTACCATCAGCATAGCTTCTTGTCTCGCAGGAGCTCACAATCTCACTGCCATGGAAAGATAGGGCCATGGTGAGTTTGCCAGTTCCTTCCTCTGAAATATAGCCTACAACACCCGATATTCATTGATATTCATTCATTCATCTCCTGTCCAAGTACTAACCAGGGCTGTCCCTCCATAGCTTCCAAAATCAGACAGGATTTAGTGCCTTTATGTATTTAGGCCCTATGCGCATGGGCATAAATATGTAATCATTTTCAGATATGGAGGTATGTAATATTGTGCATGTGCATACATGTGCACATGCCTCCATATCCGAAAATGGTTGCCATGTGTTTGTCCACAAATGATATTCTTTAGCGCCTTTATTTTTTAAAAAGTGTTCATTTGGTTGGCCGTACTGTTTCAGCATTAGGTTTTATCAAGCTTGTTCTGTTTACTGCACGCACCTTTGACCTGCTGCACCATGGCCTCTATTTTTTATGGTTCATTATGATCAGCACAGCATGTATTTTGTACATCTCTGATCACACCATGTGCTACCAAATAGTATCTCCTCCAGACACAAAATTCAGCATCCTGTGAATCTCAGAGATAATGTAGGAAAGTTATGGGCAACAATGAAATCTCAGAAGCCCAAGAAAAACTGAACAGGATTTCCTGTGGTCAAGGGAAGCATTTTGCTGTTCTTCATGTCTCCTTACCCTTTTTAGTGGTTAGTAGAACAAACGTGCAAAATAAGTATGTGAGCATATTTGCAAACATTTTGAAATAAGTTATGTTTGTATAGAGTCTGAACCTCTCTGAAATGTTGAGTTTGCAGGGTATATTTCTATTATTGATTAGACATCTGGGCCGCATAGCTCACACTCATAACCAGTAGACATTTTTATCTAGCACAACTAAAGTAGTGTTTAGTTTGCTAGATGCTGTGTGAAGCACAAGGCTAGCACTGTCTTGCTCAGAAAGCTCACTTTATGCACAACACAGGGCTGAGGGAGAAGGCTGGATTTATGGGGACATGTGAATCTGCCCTATACTGAGGTAGACTCTTGCTCTGTCTATCCCAGTATTGTCTAGTCTAACCTATAGTGTCTCTCCACAGTCTTATGCAGATATCTTTCGTGATGGCTACCAGAGAGCATTTAACTTGAGAAGGCAGGGATTAAACTTTTGTCCTGACAAATGCTGAGCCTGTCTTCTGCAATTAGAGGCAAGGTGAAACAGCGGGCAGATCAGAAAAGGCTTTACTGAGAATGGAGAAAGGACGTAGTGAAATGGACAAAGTCACAGATTCTGCCCCAGGTGTGAGAGAGAGACAGTATGTTAGAAGGCATGGAGGTAGAAGCAAGAAGCTGAAGCAACTTGTATTATGATCAGCTCTGCAGTATATTGAAAGAGACACATGCCTCATTTTCCGGATTCAGGGGAACATAGTGGATTTCCTTTTCCAGCTACCATTAGCATGGTAGCCAATTGATTTACCACTGACTACAATTATTTTAAATTCCCCTGTAGTTAGTTGGTAACATTACTACTCTCTTTCTGTGAGTGTCACATGCTAGAGGAATAGTTTTTGAGTGTTCTAGTCCAGCATTGGAAACAGAACAACACAACCACCCAGATAATTACCCTGCAATGTAGACCTCAATTTGACTTGCTTTGGGAATGCAGTTAATAGACATTTTCTTTTGTAATTACAGGTTCCTTGAAGAAAGTTCTATCTAAAATGAAAATAATGTATTACCAAGTATAGCATCTTAATACTTTCCCACTTTGCTTCTGTGTTTGTAATAACTAGAGTAACGTACTTTTAAGTACACCACATATGGTTAGTTCATTTCAACATTATGAAATTCAGGTCACAAAACCTGTCTTTTCTTAGCTTCATAGTTCCCTAATCCAAAAGTTATTTTACCTTTATATTTACACTTCTTCTTGTTGTGTGCCTTCAAGTCCTTTCTAGCTTATGGTGACCCTAAGGTGAACCTATCACAAGGTTTTCTGAGACTGAGGGTATGGGACTTGCCCAGGGTCATCCAGTGTGTTTTCTGGCTGAGTGGGGATTTGAGCCCTGGTCTCCAGAGTTGTAGTTAATAATAATTATAATTATAATTATAATTATAATTATTTTTACACTGCCCCTCTGTTAAAAACAATCGGGGCGGCTTACAACAGTTAAAATACAACAATACTGACTAAAATCCCTAAGCCCCACCCACCCCCATAAAAAGATATTAAACTAGTATCAAATTAAAATCCACCTAAACTAAAATCACATAAATAAACAAATTTATTGTAGTTAAACCACTAAACCATGCTGGCTCCTGCATTTATATTATTTATTTGTTCAATAAATAAGAGTAGTCCTGTATGTGTGTCTTCAAGTTGCCTATCGACTTATGGAGACCCCATGAATTTCCTGGGAGTTTCTAAGGCAAGAAGTCCTTAGAGGTGGTTTGCATTGCCTTCCTCTGAAATATAGCCTACTACCTGCTTTTCTTTTCTTTTTTTCTTTGTTATTCATTATGTACCCTAGAACAGCACACAGATCTTTCTGTGCTTTGGCCCTTTGTGATCACATTCTCCCCACTAAACTGACTTCGCTTCCATCATAGAAGCTGTATTGTTTGTCAGTTTTCTCTGTTTGAACCAGAACTTGGGAAAATTACCTTTTGGACTACAACTCTCAGAATCACCACCACCATGGCAAGTAACCATGGCAAGTAGTCCAAAGAATTATTCCCCCACCCCCAGCTCTGGCTGAAGTACTCTGAACAGTTAAAAAGTTTGTGAGCATTCTATGGCAACTTAGCTGGCTAAGTTAAATTTGTTAGTAAATGGCAAGAGGTAGAAGACTATTAGCCTGTCTGGCTGTCTGTCATTTCATAATACAGCACTCAGGTTTTGTTTTGTTTTTTTCTTTTTTAAGAAGAGAAAGGTGTTAGGATGTAAGAGCTAACAGGTTGGAAGGTTTTAAGTATGAAAATGGGCTAGAGGTGACAGAGGAAAGCAGAGGTCTAGGAAGATAGAACAGAAGGATGCAGGAATGAAAGCTGTAGGAGGCCACTGTTTAGGGAAGGGCTGTGCAACTGTAGAATACTACTTTGACCGCATTAGACTGCTAGGAGATCTTAGAGGACTGTATCCCACACCACACCTCCCCCTACCAATAAATAAATAAATAAATAAATATATTTTTTGCTCCCAGATACTCTCTAGGGCAAAGCTTCTTAAACTGTGGGTTGCGATCCCATATGGGGTCATGTAACTGATTGTGGGGCTCACCAAAAATTTGGCAACAGTAAATTTGATTTGTATACCTATTTTATATACCTATATACCCGGGGTCAAGGAAAAAAATTTTGGGCAAAAAGGGGTCACAAGTGGACAAAGTTTAAGAAGCCTTGTTCTAGGGGGCACACGGACATGTTTGGGGGCCTTTCTGGGCCCTTTGAGGGCATTTGGGTGCATCTGGGGTAGGGTTGCCATAATTTTCTTCCTCAAAACTGGGAGACACACGCCCTGCAAACAAAACATACCATATTTTGACATTTAACATAGTTTTACTGCATAGATATTTCAGTAGTAGTTGTATGTTGTTATAATAATTATAATCATTATCATTATCATTGTTTATTTACAGTATTTAGCACCATCAGTTTACATGGCACTTGTTCCCTGGTTGCAAGGCTGCTTGGAAGTGACGTTCCACACTCAGCATTGTCACACCACACAACACAAGGCCTCCTGGGCTCTATATCTCTGCTCACCTCCTTTCCTTTCCTACTCTTCTCTTGCACTCAGCATTCCTGCTTTCTGGGCTCCGGCTCTGGCACACCTGTGCAGTACTATCCAGAGTGGCCTGCACTACCAGTAAGGAAGAATCTGGGATCTGCTGCATTAACTGGCCCAGCCAGCTGAGACATTTTTAAGTTCCTTCAATCTTGGATTTTCCTGGTTTTCTGGGACAAATGGTAAACCTAATTGGGGCATTTTGAGAAAAATAAATTGGAAAAATGCAAAATTTTGTTTTACCCCCTGAGTTGGTGAAAACGACCCCTGCAGTGGTGAAAATGCTCTCTAAGCCCCCTAGAGATCATTTGGGGGCATTTCAGAGCAAAACATAATTGGCCCCAGGAGGCCCCAGAGGCCACCAAAACAGCTCTGGGCATGCAGCCTGCAGGCCACAGTTTGCCCAACTATGGTTAGGGAGATGGGGACTAGGAAAAATTAGCTGAATAGGTACAGAGTAAGGATGTAAGTCTTGTGAGGATGCAAATCTCCTGTAGTTTCCCCCCCCCCCCTGCTGTGGGAGAAAACATATTTATCGTAAATACACATGGTTAATTGGGCAAAAAAGGGTGTGTGTAAAACAAAGACATATTTTTCCTGCTAAAATCCCACTGTTTTCAGAATGCTTGTCTTTTCTATGTCAAAATTGTGTTATTCATTTTGATTGGTTTCCCAACTACTGGGAAATTCATTTTTTCCCCAGTCAGGAAATGAATAACTACAAGTGTTCTTTCTATGCCAGAGCAGGACTGCACAATCTTTTTGGCTGTCGTTTTTGCTTAAGGATTGGAATGGTTTTGAATCCTAAGGTGCTGTGATGAGATAAAACATTCTTGAAAGAAAACTTTATAAAGAGCTCAGGGACTGAAGAGACTGATTTCATCTGGCAGAGAGGGCAAAATTCAGAATAAAACAATAGGGATCACAACAATATTTGGTGGTCTTCCATTAATATGTACTCGATACCTTTTTATTTTTTAATAGAAATTTCATTTATTATATTTTGTTTCAGTTTTTTTCTTTGCTGTAACATTTTTGAACAATATTTAATTAATCAAATATTTAATTTGCATGCCTATTGAATGTGGATAAAATATCAAGGAATCCAGTAGCAGAATCAAAACTAACTGAGAAAAATATATCTCTAATGTTAAGCTTTAATGGACTCCAGTCCACTTTTATCAGATCCATGGAAGAAAGTGTCTCTGGACATACATATGAATGAAGAAGGGGAGTCAGATCAAGAAATTCAGTTGAACAAGGAACACCTGGGTGGCCACAAAATGGGAGAGAGCTATATGCAACCCATGGACTGCGTGTTGTCCATCCCAAGGCTACATAGTACCAAGGAAACACACTGAAATCCAGCTTAAGAAGTACAGTTGGCCCTCCGCATTTGTGGGTTTAACCTTTGCCAACTTCATTATTCGTGGACTATTTGCTGCCACCACCGCCCTATGCCATTTTTCATAGGGACTGCAAGTCTTGCGAGACTGAGAGAGTGAACGTGTGCAAGGCTTGTAAGCCCCTAATGAAATGGCATAGGGCAGGAGCGGAGGCAGCGGTAAGCTCCACTAGCCACCCACTTCTGCCTTGAGAAGGAAACCCTCAGCCCTGAAGGTATCCATGGTGAGTTGAATCCACAGATAGTACTTTTTATGGTGTTAAATATGGTTGGGGAGGGGCTAGAGATATGTGTGGATTTTCCACTTTTGCGGGAGTCCTGCACCCCTAACTGCACTGTATGTGGAGGGCCAACTGTAGTATTCAGAGACAAACCCATGCTTGTCTATTTCAGCATAAAAAAGAGCTAAAGGAATCCTATAGCACTTTTGGGAGTACACAAGATAAAGAAATTTCAAGCTTAAGCTTTCATAAATGCAGGTCCATTTCATTAGATGCATGAAGTAAAGCCTCTGTAGAGAGACACATATACAAATGGAGGTGTGTGTGGATTCTAAAAAAAATACAAAATATGTGGGTATGGTGATGGGTGACAGGTTCATTCTCCTGCTTTCTCTGTAGAACAAAGCATGTGCTTTCTGTGTGCCTTGTTTACAAGTGGAATCATGCTCTTGGAAGTGTCCTAGAAGTGTGACTCTGCTTGTAAACAAAACCATCTCGTTTAAAGAAAAAGCAGGACCTTTTTCACTGCCATTACAGCAGATGTCAGCAGGGGTGAAGGGTTTGCAGAGTCCTGGAAACTTTGATGGTGTCATGATGGATTGACCATCTCCATCATGGGGAAAGAATTCTCACACCATCTGGAATTTTCCAGTCCTGCTCCCATAGCAACAGGTAAGAGGGTAGAACTTCATTTCCTAAACATGACATCACCTCACCTCACTGAAGAGCCAATCAAGAATGGCAATGCAGAACCAATCAGAGTTCATCAACAGAGTTTTAGGAGTTCTGAATTCCTTTGTTTGAGACACATGCTTGGAACACATGCTTGAGCCACATGGCTTGACCAGCCAGAGAGGGAACATGATAACTGAGGTCTGAAGAGCAGCCCCTCCTCATGATATCTGAAGTCTGGGGCAGAGACTTCCATTCCAATGACTCTGAATCCCATCACAGAGACTCTTACATGGACTTCATAATTTGTAAGTTACTATTTTCTTAGCTTAGGGAATGTCTAGTTAGCATGCGTTAGTTTTATGATTTATTTTCAATCTTATGACTGAATGTATTCCTGTAACTTGATTAAGCTGAGATCCTGGAGGAGTGATTTCCCTCCATGCTGTTTCATTGCTTTAACTAAAAATAAAGCTTTTTCTGTTTTTCCTAATCTCCATGAACACGTGCTTGCTTAGGCTCGCTATCTGAATTTCTCTCGGACAGAGGAAAGGGAGTTGGTGATATTTTAACACAACCTGTCCAGCTTCTCGCTGCGTGGGCGAAAAAGGGTTAAAACTCAGTGAGTAGTGGCAAAATTCGAAGAGAAAAATCCCTCAGGTTTGGCATTTACAAAGGGAAACCCTGGGGTTTCAGGCAGAGCTGCTCCAGGGCCCTGTCACAGATGGGCTTGGAGAATGCCTATGTAGTTCACTCCCAGCAGTTCCGCAGTCCTACCTGACCAAATAGTCATTTTATCTTACTAGGGAGGATGATGTTTTAAAAAATGTACATTTTTTAAGGTTAATTTTATTCTTTTTTAACAAAATGAAGGGCTTATCTACACTGGCCAGGATACGCCTGCTCCCTGTCGGCATATCCTGCCTGCGGATCAGGACTGTTCCTCCCCCATTACCTCCATGAAACGAGGAAGTCTAGACAGGCATGCTGGTCCGTTGCTGCAGCCGCCGCCACCGCAGTCTCCCTTGTTCTTCTGGAAGCTAGGAAGCCAGCTGGCAACAGGTAACCTAGGCTCCCTGCATGTGACCAGCCTTGGTCACATGCTGCGACGGCAGACCAGCAATTGAAGCGACAGGCTGGCCTGCTAGGATGGGCTCCTGCAGTCATGCGGGGCCTGATCTGTTTTTTGCTGGTGGGATTAAAGCAGATATATTCTTATAACGTTTTATCGGGCCCTACTCTATCTTCCCCCCATCTTAGCCCTGTCTTTGTCCCGGGCATTGTGAGGATTTCCCGGGGGCGGAACGGAGCAAAAGCCCTGCATCGTCAGGACTGCAGGGCTCTAAGACAGGGCAAGATGAGGTATATTGCCCATGTAGATAAGCCCGAAAACTACATGGTATGGTTTTTCCCTATAGAGCACAGGTAGCTTGTAGGTGCACCTCTCTCCTCCACTTAGACCACACTTGCTCTAAGATGGTTTTAGAGGTGTGTTCCTTTTTTGCAATTTTCCTGTACTGGCATAAAGTCTTAGTAATTTATAAATGGTACAGCACATACACTCTGAGAATTCCAATGCATAAATTTTCAGTTTCATGTGGTTTTTAAGGGGTACAGTGCATACAAATTCAGTAATCGGAAGAGAAGTAACATGAGAGGTCATTTTCTTCCAGTTTGAAACAGCAAGAAAGTTTTAGGCTGGCTAATGCTTAAAGCTTCAAAAATGCATTGCACAACTACTAGCATGAACTGTAGGCAGGATGACTGGACCATACAGAAAAAGGGCAGAGTACATGAGCTGAGGTTTGGGCCTTTGGCCTGCTACTTTCTTGCTTTAGCCATGTCTACACATACTAATTTCCACAGAGGATGCAATGAGCTGCTTTGATCTTAATTGTTCCAAGGAAAGGCCATCTAATTCTTTTCTGGTGGTTTTGGAGTGATTTGCCCTTGATGTTTCCTATCAAGACATGGTTTTACTGTCCCTGAGGAAACTATCCCTTTCCCAGGTACACCAAATCTTTTTGTACTCATTTAGCCTAATTTCAGTTGAAGATTAAATGGCTTGGTGGGACACTGTGTCCTCACAGTTATCTTGGTGTGGTTGGCATATTACTCCATGGCAAAGGTTTTGTGTGCTCAAAACTCACATTTTGCCCTTAATCATTTCCCAATAATCTTTTGGTCTTTGCTCAGAATTAACAGCAAAGTATTTGTATATGCTTGGGGTTTCCCATCTTTCTCTGTATATGTATGTGTATAATAACAAAACCTAAACTATTTTTTTAAATCAGGAAACATTTCACTTCCACATCTGGGGTTTGCCAGTTGTCATCGGGGTGTGTGTAGGAGAGAAGGCGTTTCTAGTAACTGAACTCTGCTTTGAACGCAATCTCTGAATTCTGATGGCTGAGTGCTTAGGACAGAAATTTATTTGATTCATTGGTTTCTGACCTAGACAGTAATGCACTCTATTCTGACTTGTGATTTTTAAATGCTTCCAGAGATGTATTTCAGCAAGTTCAAACAATGAAAGATTTGGGTATTTAAAGCCTTTCTTCCAGTAATTCCTACTTGACTGTGTTTGTGAGTAGGATGAGAAGGTACAGTAGTACATTGAGTGATTTCTGTTCTCCATCTTTGTCTGTTGTTATTTTACAGCCAGGAATTTTTAAAAGTTCCATTTCAGTTTTTTGAAAATCAGCAATCAGTTTTTGGTTCTTGCATTTTTCAGACCTTCCCTACATACTCTCCAGTCATTTCCTAAATGTTGAAGAGAGGAAAACAGTAGACTGTTAGTGTACAGCAATACAATCCAGTTTTACCATCCCTTTATTAGAATGAACTAAACACTGCAAAAGTGTGCCCAGAAGGCCAGACTTATTAAGAATTCTAGAGAATATCAAATCTTGCACACTTCCGTGGCATTGGTGTTGGTTATAATAAAGGTGTTGCTCAACTGGGAATTTGGTTTTTACTCATAGAATAATGAAGTTACATTTTGTTCTGTTTTTGCTTTGTGTGCAAATGTGCTTCTGGGAATCAGAGGAAATACATCTTGGGGAGAGAGTATGTTCTGTGGTGTGCTTTCAGTAAATGCTGGCTTGTACCAGGACAGACATGAACATCTGCCAGCTGATATAAGGTGTGTTGCCTTTAACTGTTCTTCATTGCAGTGCTGGGAAGTGTTGGGGGTGGTTCTTTGCAAACACCACTTCCTGGATGATAGGGCTAGGCTCAAGCTGCTGATAAAGCAGGATTCCCCCATCTGACTGGCCCAGACTGTGGAGCAGCAAGTGCCCTCATTCACTTGCAAAACTAAAAAGCACTGCTTAATCTGCTACCTCCACTGTGCATATTCCCATGTTGTATGTGCAGCCTATTCTTGATATTTTTGCCTTTGAGAGTATATCGGTTTTCCAACTTGGTATTCATAGTTTCCCAGTTAACAGTTTCCCACTCTGCAATTTTGTAATCTTTTTGTAACATGGTTTGGATTGGTCTTGGTTTGGTACAATTGTTGATAAGTTTGGCAAACAGTCCCCTCTCCCTTTTAAAAATTGTATGAATGCAATAAATTTGTTCTTAGGCATAGCAAAGCTGCTCCTGTGAACTCTTGCAACATCTTGCATGCAGAGAGTGTTTGTTTTTATTTTAAAGACTGTACATTGGGTACATTGCTTTCGTGTTTAAGTTCCTATTGTTGATTCTGAGAGCTGGGTGTTTTGCATGCTTGCCCAGTGATATCTGTTAGATGGCACAGAGGAAGCCAATGAAATGTTTACCTATTTTTGTATCTTGCACAAACAGGCAGCATGCTCTAAAGCAATTCAGAACAGCCATGCTGTTTTTGAAAATTAAATAAAGCTGTGACCTTCCCTGACTGCCAAGCTTGCGTGTTTGTGACGTCTCTGGCTGCCGGCTCTGGCTACACTCATTATAGTCTCTTCTTGTAGCCCTTCATCACCAGCACTTCTTTTATGCTAATAAGAAAACAGTGAGTAGTGCTTCTAGGTGACAGCATAGATCATAATTAGGATGGGTGGGTGCCATGAATTGTGATGGTCTTACATTGGTGGCTCATTCGTTTTGCCCAAGAAATTGAAAGGGCTTGAAAGAGGACAATGTGGGAGTGTTTTCGATACCTTTCTTCCACTTCAGAATCTGCCCATGTTAACTCTTTTCTTTCCCACTTAGCTGGAAATGGATTTGTAGCAAATTGATTTGTTCCAAACTAATATGAAAATATTTTAACTCTGGGCTGAACAGCAGTTAGAAAAGGTTCTGTTTTCAGAACTCCTTAAGTGTAAACAAATTGGAGAATAAGAAAATTGGGGAGGGGTGTCAGATACCTTCGTCTCCATTCCCCTCTCTACATCCTCCTAGATACTCCTGTACTCAAGGCAGAATGCCACCCACCCCTGCAGGCTATATTCACCACATGGAGATACTGCAATGATTCCTGTCAGCTGGGTGAAGCAGAAGGGTGTGTGGGGTGTATGTGCGTGTAGGCACAACATGGACTGAAACACTTGCCTACACTGCATTTGTTGAATCAAGTGAAAGGACGTTTCAACAAGCTTCTTCTTTCTTTTTTGATAACAGCTAAAAAATATGAGAGAGAGGAGACAGACTCTGTTCAGTCCACCCCACTCCATTCTTGTGATATCCCACCTATCTACAGTGTTGAACATGGAAACAGTCCTAAAATATACATGTGCAGATGCATGTGCGTGTGCTAAGGTTTTTCTGTGAAATTGGTTACACTGTGCCTTAACTGCTTTTAATATTTGCATGCTAGATCCACAAGTTCTTTTCCAGTGACAACAGTGTTGTATATAATTTACTTGGCAGAGTGAGGAATGGGGATTTACCTGCCTGGGATGTGGACTGCTTCCAAGTGAAGCTTTTGTTACATGGCTGCCCAGTTATTCATAGAATTTTCTTGGAGTCCTGATAGTGTCTCTAAGCTTGTATCCCTCCTGTGTTTTCCCGCCATTCCCCCCCCCAACTCTCTTTTCCTTATCGTAAAACACTGCTTAAGGAGACAGAGGTAGAATAGTGGCACATGTCTTTTGACTGATAGCACAAAGAGTTCGCCATCTGGAAGTACTTTCATTCCCTGTCTGCAAAGTGACAGTCATGGCATTCATCATCTTGGTGAAATAGATGCTAAAGTAGTACATAAATGATAATTTCCTTTCTTCCCACCCACCTCATTCTCACTTCCATTCATTGCATTTCTTACTTGGCTGGTCATGGTGATTTGCCTGAATGACCATGTCCTTTGTCCTGAATTCCTGATGCAATACTCTTTCTGTGATTTTGTCATTTATATGGGATGGGTGTGCAGCTGAAATCATTCATTCAACATATCACATGGTTGCTGAAGTGTATCCAGGACTTCTCAGGTCTATACCACATACCCTCAAAGTGGTCTGTGATGCCTCTTGTCTTGTAGCATGCTCCTTTGTTTCTTTGCAGCTGTTCTACACACACTTTATATTATACACTTGCTGTATTTACATTCTTACAAACTTTGCACCAATACACATCTCCATCTCTATTGGCCCTCACCCACAGGTCTCTAGACATCTCCTTGGGATTGTCTTAATGGTCAAAATAATCCTCATAGAATTTGCTAGGAATCCTACCTGTCCTAATGGTATTCCATATCAGATCGCAGTATTCAGAAGGAGTGGGGGACAAATCCACCATAAACTCTGCTGGGAAAGCCTTTGCGGCTTTTCCTGTATTTTTTAAAAAGCTCCGTAGAGAATGCACATTGTTGCTCGTTTGGATAACTGGATTTACATTCATTCACATTTGTGGAGCCCTGGTGGCGCAGTGGTTAAATGCCAGTACTGCAAGTCACCACGTTGCAAGTTCGATTCCAGAAGGCTCCAAGGTTCACTCAGCCTTCCATTCTTTCGTAAGTCGATAAAATGAGTACCTGGCTTGTGGGGGCAATTAGCTAACACACATTGGAAGCTGCTTCTTGCAGTGTAGATGTGTAAATTGCTTTTGCTTAAAACAATTTGTAAGCCACTTTGATAGCCTTGTGGCTGAAGAGCGGGGTATAAATAACTAAATAATAATAATAATAGAAAGAAGTGGAAGCTGATTGGTTGGATGTGGGCCAACCAACAAGGCAAGCCCCCAGAACCACCATCTTGGATTTTTGCTTTAACGATCATGCGCTCAGGCAATGAAACACCCTTTTTCTTTTCTTTTAAAAATTTATTTAAGGCAAAATATCATACCTTTGCACCTTAGATATGCTTTTAAAAAACTGTTTGGCAGCAACAACTGGCTGGTGACAATAAAAATGCTAGTAATTCACTCTTGCCCGCCATCTTAATTTGCAGGCATGCCCGTTGGGATAGCAAAAGCAAATAGCTTCACATGCCTGCGATTTTGCCAGAAAACCATTAAGACAAATGGAAGCTGCTTCGAATTTGCATTAATGCACATCAATCCACATTTTCCTCCTTGTATAGACAAGCCTCTTCTCAGTTTGCCCTCACCCATAGGTCTCTACACAACCCCATCTTGGATAACTCCATTTTTTTTTCTGCAACTCATAACATTCTCTCTCTCATGAACTGTTGTGGATTTCTCAGCACTGCCATTTGTCAGTGACGCTTTTCTTTTCTTTTTAGCTACCCCACATCTGAATCTCTCTACCCATGCATTCTCTTTTCTCTGCACTGCACAAATTGTCTGCTGCCTCTTTTTCCTCTTACTCATCCATCTTTTTGGCCTTCTGATTCTCCATTTCCCTCCTTCTTTTGTGTTTTTCTTTGCTCTCTTGCTCTTTGCATTTGGCAGCAAGACCACACAGTGCTTTCACTTTCCCAGCAGTTCTCACACTGAATATCTCAGGTACAGGTGGGTCTTGTGATATGACATGTCGGAATAGGTTGGAAGACTGGTCCCAGGTCCTTTACACAGCTCTACAGCTATAAGATGGGGGAACAATGCAAAATTATTCCATAAGATTTCTTCCATCCATACCCACTTTTATCTAGCTGGAGGGTGTATTTTGGCCCCTTTTCTTCTACTCCATCTGTCTTCCACAACCTGGTCCCCTCCATGACTGTGACTCTGAGGAAATTCCAAATGCAAACTCTTCATGGCTTTTTCCTATGTCTTTGTTGGGAACATCTAGAGTGTGATTATGTTATGTCAGCAGCTACTCCACAAGTGTAATGCAACAAGTTCCACATCACATGAGAAAGGCTCATACTATAATAATAATAATAATAATAATAATATTTATTTATACCCCACCCCTCTGCTAAAAACAATCAGGGCGGCTTCCAACAATTAAAACATTATAATAATGACTAAAACTCCACCCACCCCCACCCTCCCCCATAAAAAGACATTAAACACTATAAAATTTAAACCTTCTAACTAAAAACACATTAAAATATATATATATACATAATTTTAAAAAGCCAGGAGACTGAGCTCCTGAGGCCGGGATCTAATCAGGAAAGGCCTGGCGAAAGAGATCCGTCTTTAGTGCTTTTTTAAAGCTACTCAAGCTTGTCAACTGACCAATTTCATTCGGCAGGCCATTCCATAAATTGGGGGCGATTACCGAAAAGGCCCTCTGGAAGGTTGCAGACAACCTAGATTTTTGTGGCTGAAGCAGATTCCTCCCAGAGGACTATAGCTCCCAACCATTCCAGCTTTGCCTCAGTTTCCATAGCAGGACTTACAGTGTGAGTGTGTCACACAAACAGGACAAAGTTTATCATTCTACCCTGCTGATGTGAGAAGGAAGCTGCTGGCGGGAGAAGTTGGGGGCTGTAGTACAACACACCCAAAGAACAGCAGGTTAGGAGAAGGTTGTGCTATACACTGTTAATATGGGAACTACTGCAGTGTGAAGCTTTCTCACCAGGGTAGCACAAGGAACCACAGGAACTGAAATTCAACACCTGGAGGGCCAAACATTCCCCAGCCCTGCCCAAAATAACCACATAACTGGTCCTGCAATAACCCATGCTCCTTTTGTGCTTTATCTCTGCTTAGAGACAGGTGGCAGTTCTAAACCTGGCAGATTATTGTTTGACTCTCTAGACACAGGCAAAGACACAGACCAACATCACTTGCTTGAAGACAAAAGTCCTGCCTCAAGACAGAATTTGATGGGCTGGTGGGCTGATTGCCAGAAACTTCCAAAAGCAAAGTTCATAATTTATAGAAGTTGCTTCCACAAGATGTGACCATGGCCAGTAGTTGAAAAAAGGATTAAATGGATTCAGGGAAGATGGTAAATCTGCCAGTGGGTGTTAGCCAAGCTGGCTGACTGGAACCTCCATATGCAGAAGTGATATAGCTTTTAAGTACCAGAAGCGGGGAAGCAACAGTGGAAGAGGACTATTGCCTTTGTAGTCCTGCTTGTGGCATCTGGTTGATCAATGTGGGAAACAGGAACAGAATGCTGGAGTAGATAGCAGGGACAGGGAACCTGTGGCCCTCTAGATGTTGGATTGCAACCCCCATTTTATTTATTTATTTGATCTATATGCCGCCTTTCTCCCAAAATGGGACCCAAGGCTGCTCGCAACATATAAAAAACAATTTTAAAATGACAGTTAAAAGTTAAAAACAATTAAAAGCATTACAATTTAGAATTAAATATAAAACATATAAAAGTTAAAAGAATAAAACAATAAAAACACATTCTAATAAGAGCTTCTGTACCCTCAGCTACAAATTAAAAGCTTGTTGGAATAAAAATGTCTTTGCCTGCCAGCAAAAGGAAAGCAAGGGAGGGGGCCAGCCTAGTCTTCTGTGGAAGGGCATTCCAAAGGGTGGGAGTAGCCACTGAGAAGACTCTCTCGCATCTTCACCAAAGTGAGCCTGTGATGATGGTGGGACCGAGAGAAAGCCTTCAGTGTTGGTGTTGATAGCTAGAATTTGAAGTCCAATGAAATTTAGAGGGTCATAAATTCCCTATGCCTTGAATACATCTTTGGTTTTATCTGGGAAGTATTTTCTTATGCTCTTAAGGCAAAAGCAGTGTTTCTCCATGAGATGCTGTTTATTACTCAGAAATATCTATAATTTACAGCAACAATAGATGACATATATGTCCTATTGGATCATAATTGTGTAACTTGACCTTAACATCCAGGGCTAAATCAAACAGTCTTACTTAGAGTAGACATCTAAAAATGGGTGGGATTAGTTACAACTAACTTAAGTTCCCTTGATTTTAATAGATCTACTCTAGGTTAGCCTCAGCTCTATGTAAACCCACTGTCCCTTTGCCATAAAGAAGGGTTTCATTTTGATAGGCTTGGCAGAGGATCATTTAGTTTTTAGAGATGTTGTTGTAGTGTGCCTTCAAGTCATTTGTGTCAGGGAGAAGCAAAATAGGTATTTTAATTTGGAACCACAAATCCAACATATTTCTTCCTTGTTCTTGCTTAAAAGATTTCAGACACCAGCATCAGATCTCACGACAACCAGACACCTGAATTTCCTGGCTGTATTAAAGTACTTCAGATGCCTCCTACACAAAAGCCAGTCAACTCTGAACTTGTACTTGTTCATCATTGGACTTGGGTGATACAAAAGAGACAAAAATATTTGTGCAAACTGAAACAGAAGGACTTTCAAGTTTGATCCTAGATTGTACTTTCTGCCATATGTATTTTATTGACTTGGAACTCTGGGAATGTACCTTCTGTCAGTATTTGCAAGATGACACATTTTAAAGTGTATATGTGCAGACAGATGCTGCTTTATCCGGAGTGATTTGTTATTATGTTAGAGATTAAGGACAGGTTTAACCTGGAATCTCCCAGTCGGATTAGGGTTTTGTTGGCATCTCTCATCATGGAGAAAGAAAAATATCTTGTCCCATCTGATGCTTGAGCCCTGGGGTTTAGTAAACGGCTGTTGTGGCTGACTGCATTTGGAAATGTAAACATCTCTTTTTGTGCCTTTTGATCCAAGAGCATTTTTACACAAGTACTTATGTATTAAAGATGTGTGGAGACATCAAAGATTTCATAGGAGTTTTGGGCAATCAAAAATTGCTTAGATGTTTACTTAGTACTTAGTAGAACTGGGAGGACTTCAAGCCCAAAAACCTGATGCAAATGAAAATCCCATCTAAAATTCTTTTGGTGCATAGTTCTCATTTATTATAGATTGTGTGGGTAGGGACACAAATAACATTCCTGAAGGCAATATTTTAATTAAGTAGGTATATAGTTTTCCTAAGACACTGAAAATGCTTGTTTTGTTGCTGAGGAATTTCAGCTTTCACTTCTTCTGGCACTTAAATTGCAGTTATTTGTGTTGTCCAAAATATAGTCGTGTGAACATCTTGAGCACATGTTGCACAGCACTCATAACTTCATATGCTGTGTTTTTTACAATAGTGGTTGTTTTTAGTGTTTTTAAAACTGTTTTTAATTTTAATGATAGTTTAATTTATTTTTCAACTTTTGTAGGGTGTATTTTTTAAGCTGTGTATGTTTTAATTTTGCAATCTACCTTGAGTAGAACTAAGTAAAAGGTGGGTTATAAACACAGCAGCAACAACAAGAAATCAGGGAGATGTAATCATTTACAGCCTCTTATCAGGGTATCCCAATCATGAGTTCTCTGTGTTGAGACTTAAAAATGGCTTGCATTGCTCATCTGTTTGTTAATAGCTGGCACACTATTCTTGAGGAACCTGGTGGTTCTGCCCCTGTGTCCTTTTCTTCCTTCACATCCTAATGTAGAAAAGAGTGTACATTTCTCATAGGAGTTCTTTGAAATATACTCCCTGAAATAAATGAAGCTTTATTTCATTTTCTTTTCATCTAACTTGTAGTGGGGTAGCAGGTCTCTCAGATGAAGCTTGATGCCCTCTTTATTTAGCAGGAACTATTATGGGCTAGATATTGGCAACTAATCCCCCAGGTTATGACTTTCTAAGTCCTCTTGATTTTTGAAGGATGGTGCAGCATGTAGGTAACAACTGGGTCAGGACAGCTGGAAAGAGATTTTCATAGACTGGGTCCGTGCTATGAAAAAAAATCTTTGCCAAAAATTAAATCTGAATGCATGTGTGTGCAAACATATGGGGACTTTTACTCTGTGGAAAAGCACAATATTTCAGTGAGGAAAAGCTAAAGGGTTTGGGATGTGTGTGTGTGTGTTTGAAAACATGTCAGGGGGGTATGGTCACTGGAGTAAAAACTGGAGGTGGCACCTCTACCATTAATAGTTGTTTAAAAGAGAGAATTTTTGACAAGCAGCACCTGCTAAAATTCTCTCTTCTTCACAACCATTACAGATACAAGAGGTGTCTCCAGTTTTCAATCTGCCCACCTTTTCAGAGAAGGAATAGGTTTATAAAATTATGAGGGAAGAGAGATTTTTTTCCCTCCTCTGTGTCTCATAATATTAGAACTCTGCATACCAAATGAAACTGGTAGAAAATGGTGGACAGGCAAAAAAAAGGGGTACTTCATACTGCATGTCAAAATCTAGTGAACTGGGTATAATTCAATGCATAACCTATGTTCGAAGAAATATGGGGCGTCTGAAATTCTACTCGATCTCTCAATAGCTCTTAGTACAATCAGCCACAGTATCTTTGTAGATAGGATCTCCAAGTATAGAATGAATAGCATGGTGTTTTGGCTTCCTGCTCCTACTTGAAGATAGGGCAGGAGAGCTAGGGCAATTATAGACTGTGGTGCTGGCAAACTGTTGCTAAGCCCTGTGGCAATTATGCTGAAGGATTGTGCAGAGTTCCATTTTATTTTAATTTTTTAATTGTTATTTTATTGTTATTATTGGAGAAAGTGCAGCCAGGGCCAAAATGTTGTGGGAGAAGTCATCTTGGGATTTGGGATGAGGAGTTATCAACAACGTTTAAATGACACGTAACTCTGAATTTCTCATTTACACCTGAATCAGGTGAGGCAGTGGAATTGCTGGAGTGGTGTATGGCATCAGTAATGAGCCAGACAAGTGCTAATATTTTATGATTTGTCTTTATTAGATTATACCTTGCCTTTCTCCTCTAAAATTGGGCTTAGGACAGCTAATAAACTGAGGCAGGTTTAATGAGTTGAAGGAGTACTTCATCTAGTCAGATGCACTCAGCCTTTTCTAGACAGTGTTTTATTTCCACTAAAGGATCATGTTTGCCATGTAGGGATAATTCTGGATTCAGCTTCCTTACTGGAAGTTGGCCTCTGTGGTGCAGAGAGTGTCTTTCATCATCTGAGACTTGTGCAACCAGCTACAGGCTTGTCTAGATGGAAGCAGCCACGATTAACTAATGCTATGTGCTATATGTGAGCCTACCTTTGAAAACTACCTGGAAGGTTCAGTTAGTCTAAAGATAGGCACTAGGTTACTAGCTGGGTCTCAGGTCTGGGAGAACATTATTTCAGCACTTCAAGGTTTATCTGTACTGACTGCTGGTGTGCTTCTGAGCACCGAGGGTAGCTATTTGTAGGTCCAGTAGGGAACCTTTATTAAATTTGGCCTGGGTATATCTCTAATAGGAGGGTTTCAATGGACAGGGCAACAGGAAGGAAGTTCAAGGTCTCCTGTGGGTTTCTTGGCCAAGAGGCTTGCTCATGTTTGCTTGGCCAAATTACGGTGAGCTAAATTACTTCTGTTCAGGCTGTTGCTGGCCCTTTGCATCGCCTCTCCCCAGGGTTCCACTAAGTGGCCAAGTAAGTTATAGATTGCCATTAGTAGCTCTGCAATCTTCTCTGCATGGAAGGCTGTTCTCCCCTACAGGCTGGAATTGTGCAGAGACTGAGCCATAAAGCTGCACTTCCCAACTAACATACAGATGGCATGGATTGTACTATGAGCAAATATGTGGACGTTTCCATAGATTTATTCGGTTTTTGATAATCACACAGAGATGTAAGAAACATTAGGTACTGATGCTGAAAGTCCTGTTTGTTGGTTCTCTTGTGCATCCTGCAAAACATGCAGTGACAAATGCAATAACTAGGCCCACTAAGACACCACTAACAGCACTGTCTGAGGTGCTTGTCCCCAACAGTAGCTAAAAATCAGCAGAGTGCAGAAGCACAGAACCCTCTAGTAGTATTTGGCAATCTGGCACAGACCAACCTTGAAATGAAGCACAGACAGACACTGTTGGATTCTTCCAAAGTCCTTGGAGGCTCTTTATCTTGTTGTTGCAGGATACAGTTGTCCCTCCACATTCACAGATTTGGCATTCACTGTTTTAAGTATTCACGGCTTGAAAATATTCTTAAAAAAATAATAATCCAAAAAGCAAACGTTGATTTTGCCATCTTATATAAGGGACACCATTTTGCTATGCCATTGCATATACTGTGACTTGAGTATTCACAGATTTGGCTATTCATGGGGGGTCCTGGAACCAAACCCCAGCGAATGTGAAGGGACAACTGTATATACAAACACTCCTTCAACATTCTCCAACAGTAAATAGTTAACTACTCACAGTAAACATACCGAATCCACTACTACAGCCCACTGTCTACAACTCACCCTTTACAACCCACACATACTCTGGGTCTCAGCAGACTGATGTACACTGGTGATTAAGCTGGGCTAGTACCTGGTGCTCCATGCCCTTCACAGCCATACAAACTATTTTTCTACTTTGGTTTAAAGGCACAGCGTTCCAACGCTGTTCAGCATTCCCACTCATGCTCTCAGATTTCATTAGACATTTGTATTCTATACATATGCATTCTGGACAGTCATAAGAGGTAGAAATTTGCTTTTAAAAGACAGACAAAAACATTTGAGATTCTCAGGGTACCTATGGTAATTCTGTAAATTTTTCGATTTCTCCCAGTTTGCATAGAATTTCTGACAAAACTATTGGTTTGCTAGAAAAGGAAGGAAGGATATCATCTGCCATAATGTTTACCTGTCCATTAAGATTAATATAGGGTATTTTTGTGTATTTTGCCTGTATTAGAGTTTTATTTGCCTGGATGCCTGTCTCTCCCAGTTTACATAACTGTTCTCTGGGATATTTTTCTGCTGCTCTCTTTAATTATTTTAAACTTTTAAATACTTATCTGATTGGCTTGATTTGTTTTTGGTTTGGGTTTTTTTGTGTTTAATTTTGTGTTTGTGTTTATTTTAAATGGTTTGTTGGTCTTCTTATATTTTAGTTTGTTAGCTGCTATGGGCATCCTGAATAAAGAGGCTGGGATGAATTCATTAAAATAAATGAAGACTTGTGTTATTTTTCCCATTTATGTAAACAAATTAATTTGTAAGCTGTACAGCCTGTGGTGAACAATTAGTTTTGTACTTTGTTTGGAATACAGAACAACATAGCTGGAGTTGTGGGGTCTTTTACAATAAGAGTAATTCTAGAGAGGTGGCTCTTAGATCTACTAATCCAAAGACACTGAACAGCTGTTACAACAATTTTATGGAACAAACAAACAAAGCAGAGCCAACAGTGGGAAAATGCCAGGAGAAGGTGGAAATCAGCATTATCTTTTGCTGTTGTTTTGTGCCTCAAAACTGACTTTTATTTATGGTTTCTCAACAACATTTATCTAGAGGAGGTTTGCCATTGCCTTCCTCTAAGGTTAAGAAAATGTGACTTGCCCAAGTCTGAGCCATCCAGGGATTTCCATGGTTGAGCTTGGGTTTGAACCCTTGTCTCCCAGAGTCCTAGTCCAACATTGAAACCACTACATCAAGGTGGCTCCCAACATTGTCTGTCCCCTCTCCATAAAATTCTGTGAACAAAGTCTCACCTGGAAGCCTTTTAAGTTTGGACGCACAGTAGGACACTCAGCTGTGTTTCTCCTTGTTGGAATGAGCAATGCGAGTTAAGAACCATGGGTGTTATAATGGGCTAGATGAGAACCAGTAAACTGAAATTCATTCCCAATAAGACAGAGGGTTTGTGGATTGGTAGTTCTTTTGTCTGGATATTGGATAAGGTACCTGTGCTGGATGGCACTGCACTCCCCTGAAAGGTGTAGCTTGGGGGCGCTCTAAGATATGTTTCTGTCACTGATGGCAGGGTGGACTCCATGGCTGGAGTGCTTCAGCTCATTCACCTGATACGTCCTTTCCTGTGCAGGAATAACTTGGCCACAGTAGTTCCTGTATTGGTAACTTCCTGGTTAAACTACTACAATATGCAAGACGATTCAGAAGTTGCAGCTAGTACAAAATGCAGCAACTACATAGTAGGCTGAAATATCATACCAAAACTATATAATGCCAATCCTAAAGGAGTAGCACTAGCTGCTAGTATGGTTCTGGTTTGAATCTAAATGGCTGCCGCCAAGCTTCAAGATCCAAAGTAGCTTGGGATCTCAGTACTTAAGGAGTGCTGTCCCAATATACACCTGACTGAGGACTGATATCTGCTGGAGGTCCCTCCTCTCTTCCTCTGGGAGGATGTGGAAATGGGCCTTCTCTGCCCTTGTGCCTGGTTATGGCTTACTTTCCCCTTATATGTCCATTTAGCACAAATATAGGTGTCATTGCAGGGCCAAGAAAAAAATAACATAATACCTTTTTTGTTTAATTGTTTAAAAAACCTGTCCCATTGAAAACATACTAATTTTAAACAGTTTAAAAGCATTTGGAACCTAATGGTCCGAATAAAAGTACAACACACATGTATACACACATCATGCTAAAAGACCCTTCTGCAAAAGCCAGTTTATTGCCAAAAGCCAGCCTAAGTAAAAAAGATCTTTGCCTACCATGGAAGGAGAACGGGGGGGGGGGGGGCTAGCCTAGGCTTCCATCCAAGAGAGCTCCATAACCAGGAAGCAGCCACCAAGAAAGCCCTCTTATTTGTCCTCATCAGATGCACCTGTGACACTGGTGGGACTGAGAAAAAGCCTTCTCCCAAGGATCTTAAAACCTTGGCAGACTCATGTAGGGAGATGTGGTCTTTTATATTGTCTTGTATAGAGCTTTATAGGTCATAACCAGTACTTAGAATTGTGCCCAGAAAACAACCAGTAACCTGTGAAGCTGTTGCAACAAGGAAGTTATATGTTTCCAGTAACCCTCAACTTCTCTATCTGGAATCGAAGGACAGTATACGCTCTTCTGGCACAGTGTTCCTGCTACTGGGTAGATGCATGAAATATAGAACTCATATTGCCTTGGAGAAGGATCCACCCCTCTCTCCAGTTTGCCCAATACCCAGTGTAGTTTTTCTTTATCCCCATCGTCCTTGCCATTCAAATAAGTTCAGGGTTGCTCTGTTGCCAAAAGCACTCTTACTGCAACAACTCCAGGGGTTCATAGCACTGTAGGTACAATCCCTGTATCCACAGGGTATATGTTCTCGGACCTACCGTGGATACTGGAAAACACAGATGATAGTGAGCCCTATTAAAACAAATGACTTCTGGCCCAAGCATACCATAGAGTTGTTCTGGAGGACCCGTAAGACACCTAGAGAAAACACCTCTCTAGGCATCTTCTAGGTCCTCCAATGTTACTGTGGGCAGCTTCCAGCAGAAGCATACCGTGGATGACCTAGAAGATTCCTAGAGAAAAGACCTCTCTAGGAATCTTCTGGGTCCTCCAGCATGACTCTGTTGTCCACTTTCAGCAAAAGCATACTATAGAGGCGCACTGGAGGACCTAGAAGATGCTTAGAGAGACCATATTTTTGCGGATGTGGGTAAGTGAATCCAGGGGGCTATCTGTATGTTTGTCTCCCAGGCAAATAAAAAGCCTGTGGGTGAATGTCACTGTTGAACATTGAGGGAGAGGAAGCTGGTTTATAGTGGCAGCTGATGTTCTGGAATGAAATTACTTTTTCCTGTCTGGGGCAAATGGACAGTCAGTAGCAATATCTGTGGGACCTAGGGGGCTACTGTGTGAATTAAGCTGCTGGTGGAAAAGTGCCTGGATCAGGCCTACAAACTTGTGACTCATCAGTGGAACCCACCAGCTACTATTAGAGAAATAGCAAAAATCAAGACATGTATTATGTATGTGTAAGAATGTCATAACATGTTTGGCAACTTGAAGGCCTGGCCTGTATCATTCAGAAGAGGTATATGATGAGGGTGTGCAATTGTGAAAGGGTAGGGTGCCGCATTAGTCCAGGAAGAAACCACACGTCTCATCACATGCTCATTCACAAAAAAATTCAAAAATTTATTTGCTCCCAAACTCTCTATAGGGGAATGGAGACATTTCTATCATGTTTTGGAGGCTTTCTGGGCCATTTTAAACCCAGGAGAGGCCTTCTTTAACAACAGGAGGTAAGCAGAAGTCACTTCCTGTTTCAAAAAAGACTTCCCTCGGGCCTAAATTGGTCCATGGCGGGGGTAAACCAGGGGCAACATTTTTTTACTGTAGCTGTCTGTAGGTGAGCTGTTGCTCTGTATAGAAGTGTGTAGCTGTACTTCTGGCATTGTTGTGACCTTTTTTTCTTTTCTTTTTTTTTTTTTTAGTAATTTGAAATATGTTTGTGTGCATCTTGTTCTTTTGCAGGAAGAATCTTTGACTAGTCTAAACAATAGATTCAGATTTTATGAGTTCAGACTACTGTATTAGCGATTTATGGAGGAACAGAGAGAATCAACATGGGGAGAAACCCCAAGAGTTTGCTTGCCCTTTCTCTACCCAGTTCCAAACACTGCATTTAGCTGCTTTTGGGGATCTGTTAGAACAGGCAAACCTTTTCTCTTTCTCTCTGTTATTACTTCTAGAAAGGTTTCATTGACACTTCTTTCATGTCAGTTCCAGAGATGAGACTGAGACAAATGACAGCCCCTTTCCACCTTTCTTCCAATCCAGAGGTGGCATTTAATGTTTTTTCACATGTGCAAACTCTCAAGGTTGGCATGCATGTGCATGCACACTATATATAACATGTGTCTTATTGGTCTACTCTCATTCTGACAAGATCACTTAGGCAATTAGCACTTTGGCAATTTTAGGTATAATGATATCTTGGCATCTGGGCCTGTTGTATTTGGGGTTAGGCTGGTAAAATAATCTTACCCATCCAGAGATACTGCTTACTCAAGCAATGATCCTCAAGCTACCTATAGTCTTTCCACAGTTGCTCTGTATCATAGGTGGAGAACATGTCCTCCAGATGCAGCTGGCTCAGTCCATAAGCTGTTGCTACAGTAGCACCCCTGTATCCATGGGGGATTGGTTCCTCTCCCCCCCCCACTTGTGGATGCTGAAATTTGCGGATAACAGCGAACGCTGGACTTCCTTCCCCCATCCACCCCCTGCCACCACCACCGCGCCACTGGAAACCCCCGTGGGGAAAGGAGAAGGGAGGTGAGCTCTCCCCCTCCCTCCCTCCCTCCCTCCCTCCCTCCCCGGTCCATCCCCACCCCCCCGCTATCGCCAACTCCAGGTAAATGAATCAGCGGATGGCAAATCAGCAGATACGGGGGTGCTACTGTACTTCCAAATATTGTTGGATTGCAAACCCAGTATTCATCACCATTGGCTATGCTGGTTTGGGCTCATGAGAGCTACAGTCCCAACAACATCTGGAAGACACATATTCCCCATCCCTGGTGTAGATACCCATTCCTATCTTACCATAGCATTTAATTTTTGACCCCATCCTAATGCTGCTGTGACCTTTCCCTTTCCATAAAATTGCATATGCATTTAAATTGACATTTTCACGTTGAACCATGCCACATCCCTCCCTGTACCCAGTTTTCTTCATTTTAAGGTTTTTGTTTTGTAATGATCCAATATTAATAGCTTTTTGTTTCATTTTCCTGTTGTCTTGCTGTTTGGAATCACTCTGTGGCTTGTGACTGAAGAGTCATCCATTTTGTTTTTAGTGGTTGCTATTACAGCAAACAAGGCTATGCAAAGCTGGTACCTTTCATTTCCCAATGCATCTCACAGGGCTTTTCCAGCCTAGACTCCTACATACTTTCACAATATATTAGACATGGATTTCCCCTTTGGCAATATCGGTATGAAAGAAGTAACCATTTGTGTTATGCATGTGAAAGGATTTAACCTGTGGGTGAGGAGGCTAAGTAGAAAGAATATTAGAATTATCTGTCCACATTGCTCGTAGTTTATAGTAGGAGTGGGGAAAGTGCAGCCTTTTGAACCCCACTTTGGCAGCTTTCAATACTATCTGGCAGTCCCTTTAATTCCCCAGAACCCACCCCCCTGAATTTTTTCAAAAAACAATTTAGGCTGATTTTAGAGAGATTTTCACCCCCAAATACCAGAAAACCACCTGTGAATGAGTTAGCTTGACTTCCCTGGGTCTCAGACTCTCCTAACCTCTGAAATGTCTGTTTTCAGCTGAAAACTGGTTGAAAATGGTGAATGGACGTGATGTGACATCACTCCTGGTAAACCCTGACATACTGGTGGGGGGTGGGTGGCAGAAGTAAAAGTCCTTCTCGACCCATGAGCCAAATTGATGGCCTTTGAAGAAGGAGCACAGTACCATTAGGAAAAAAAGAAGAAGAAAGAAATGGATTACCATAACAGAAACCCTAGCAACTCTGTTACCAACTCACTAATTATAATAATGCTTGTTGATGACACGCATCCCTCATGCACACAAGGAAGGTACTAATCAACTGGAGTAGCAACTGAAAGACCATGATGGTATGGCATCATAGAACCTGGTCCTAAAGATTTGATCCTGAGAATGTAGTCTTCTTGGAGTTCTTCTAAATCAAGGGTGAAGAATATATGGTCCTGCAGACATAGCCAGCTTGGTCGATAAGCTTACCTCTACTTCCAAATGTTGTTGGATAGCAACTCCCAGCATTCAGTACCATTGGCTAGGTTGGTTAGGGCTCATGAGAGCTGAAGAGAGAGAAGGAGAGCAGCTTCTGGACAGCAAGTTTCCTGCCAGTTTCCTGCCAGGGAGAAGAAGGAAGCAACTTCTGGACAGCCATTCTGACTGGGGAGATTGAATTTTTTTAAAAAACTGTTGGGAGAGGCTGCTTGTTGCTGAGGGGCTTGAACTTCTGACCTTGCCCTTTTACCCTCAAGAGCCTTCCTGTGAGTCACACCTGTGAGTCACACCTGTGAGTCATTAGGGGGTGGAGCTGGGAGCCTAGCTCTATATAAGTCCTTGCAGAGGCTTTCCAGGCCAGTTTCCTGCCAGAGAGAAGGAGAGCAGCTTCTGGACAGCAAGTTTCCTGCCAGGGAGAAGAAGGAAGCAACTTCTGGACAGCCATTCTGACTGGGGAGATTGAATTTTTTAAAAAAACTGTTGGGAGAGGCTGCTTGTTGCTGAGGGGCTTGAACTTCTGACCTTGCCCTTTTACCCTCAAGAGCCTTCCTGTGAGTCACACCTGTGAGTCACACCTGTGAGTCACTAGGGGGTGGAGCTGGGAGCCTAGCTCTATATAACTCCTTGCAGAGGCTTTCCAGGGCAGTTTCCTGCCAGAGAGAAGGAGAGCAGCTTCTGGACAGCAAGTTTCCTGCCAGTTTCCAGGCCAGTTTCCTGCCAGGGAGAAGAAGGAGAGCAGCTTCTGGACAGCCATTCTTACTGGGGAGATTGAATTTTTTTTTAACTATTGGGAGAGGCTGCTTGTTGCTGAGGTGTGCGCCGGAATTTCAGTAACCAAACAAAAATACAGCAGACCTAAAAGTACAGCTTAGCATTCTCAGCGTTAACTAAGAGTTCTTAGATTACCTAAAAGCTCTCATCATGGACACTGAGGGGACTGCAGCAGTCACTTGCAACACTTGTGCGATGTTTGTATTCTTGTCTACAGACGTGGAGAACTTCACATGCACCAAATGCAAGCTGGTAGCCCTCTTGGAGGAGAAAGTACAGCAGCTGGAGACACGGGTAGCTACACTTCAACAGATTCGTGAGCAAGAGGTTTTCCTGGACAGAACAGAACGAACAGTCTTGGATGGGGACCACACAGAGGAAGTGGCTGTGGAGGAGAGGGTCACTTCACGGACACAGGAAGTAGACAGCTGGAGGAATGTCACACACAGAACAAGAAAATCCAGGGATTCTTCCAGCAGCTTGCAGCTACAGAATCGATTCGAAGCCCTTTCCCTTATCCAGGACAACGGGGAAGAACAGCATGGACAGACTTCAGGGGTAGAGCAGGGGACCTTGAGAGGACCACCGCAAGGAACAGCAGCTGCGAAGCCTCAGCGGAGGCGTGTGGTGGTGGTGGGGGACTCCTTGCTGAGGGGTACAGAAGCAGTGGTATGTGGGCCTGACAAGATGACTCGGGAGGTGTGTTGTCTCCCTGGGGCAAAGATCTGTGATGTGACCGAGAGGCTGACAAGACTCGTCAAGCCTACGGATCATTACCCCTTCCTTTTGGTCCATGTGGGAACCAATGATACTGCAAGGCACAGCTTTCCCAAGATTAGAAGAGATTATGAGGCCCTGGGGAGGAAGCTGAAAGAAATGAATGCACAGGTGGTCATCTCGTCTCTTCTGCCAGTTGAAGGGCATGGTCCAAGAAGGGAGAGGAAAATAGCCGATGTAAATAACTGGCTCCGTAGATGGTGTCGCCGAGAACAAATTGGATTCTTGGATCATGGACTGCGCTTCCATGCGGGGGGACTTCTGGCAAGAGATGGGGTGCATCTTACAACAGTTGGAAGAAACATTTTTGCCAACAGTCTCAAGAATTTGATCAGGAGGGCTTTAAACTGAGTCAAATGGGGGAGGGAGACAGTATTCTGGAAGGCAAAAGGGCTGGAGAAAATAGTCAAACTGTCATAGAGGGAACAAGGCAAACAGCGCAAGGACCCAACAGTGGGAGGCAAAAAAACTTGCGCAGGGAGCAAGTAAAGGGAACACATGGTCTCAGATGTCTCTACACTAATGCACAGAGCATGGGAAATAAGCAAGATGAACTTGAACTCCTTGCACTACAAAACAAATATGATATAATAGGCGTTACTGAAACCTGGTGGGACAAGTCTCATGATTGGAATGTAGGAATAGAGGGGTATAACCTTTATAGGAGAAACAGGCCAAACAGGAAAGGAGGAGGAATAGCATTATATGTCAGGGATATTTACACCAGTGAAGTGATCCACGACATCAATACTGGAAGCCAGGTGGAGAGCATCTGGATAAAAATTAAAGGGGAGGGAAACAACAGGGATGTTATTGTGGGACTCTACTACAGACCCCCAAATCAGACGGAGGAATTGGATGTTGCCTTTCTAGAACAGATGAACATACATGCAGAAAAGAGAGATGTAGTAGTGATGGGTGACTTCAACTATCCTGATATTTGCTGGCAATCTAACTCAGCCAAAACTACAAGGTCTAGCAAATTCCTTACATGCCTGGAAGACAATTTCATGGTCCAAAAGGTGGAAGAGGCAACAAGGGGGTCAGCTATTTTAGATCTGATCCTAACCAACAGAGACGACCTGGTTAATGGGGTGCAAGTGGTGGGATCCTTAGGTGAGAGTGATCATGTTCTCCTGGAGTTTGTTATACAATGGAAAGGAGAAGCCAGGCATAGTCAGACACGCATTCTTGACTTTAGGAGAGCTGATTTCAATAAACTCAGGGAAATACTGGGGATGATCCCATGGTCAAGAATACTAAATGAGAAGAGACCTCAAGACGGATGGGACTTTCTCAAAAGGGAGATACTGAAGGCACAATTTCAAACAGTACCATTGAGGAAGAAAAATGGGAGGTGTCTCAAGAAACCAGGATGGATGACTAAAGAACTTTCAATGGAGCTAAGTTTTAAACGGAACATGTATAGGAAATGGAAACGGGGGGAAATCACCAAAGAAGAATTCAAACAGATAGCGAACACGTGTAGGAGTAAAGTCAGAAAAGCGCAGAATGAGCTCAGGCTTGCTAGGGAGGTTAAGAACAATAAAAAGGGGTTTTTTGGGTATGTCCGCAGCAAAAGGAGGAAGAAGGAAATGATAGGGCCGCTACGTGGAGAAGATGGCAAAATGCTAACAGGGGACAGAGAAAAGGCAGAATTACTCAACACCTTCTTTGCCTCAGTGTTTTCAGAAAAGGAAAAGGAGGACCAACCTGAGGATAATGGAACAGAGGACACAATAGGGGAAATCCAGCTCAAAATAAGTAAAGAGGTAGTACAGGAATACCTTCTTAATCTAAATGAATTTAAATCTCCAGGACCAGATGAACTACATCCAAGAGTATTAAAAGAGCTGGCAAATATAATCTCAGAGCCATTGGCAATAATATTTGAGAACTCCTGGAGAACAAGAGAAGTCCCAGCAGACTGGAGGAGGGCAAACGTTGTTCCCATCTTCAAAAAGGGGAAAAAAGAGGATCCCAACAACTATCGTCCAGTTAGTCTGACATCAATACCAGGGAAGATTCTAGAACAGATCATTAAACAGAGAGTCTGTGAACATTTAGAAGGCAATGCCATAATCACAAAAAGTCAACATGGGTTTCAGAGAAACAAGTCATGCCAGACTAATCTGATCTCTTTTTTTGATAAAGTTACCAGCTTGGTAGATGAAGGGAATGCTGTGGACATCGCATACCTTGATTTCAGTAAGGCCTTTGACAAGGTTCCCCATGACATTCTTGCAAACAAGCTTGTAGAATGTGGGCTAGACAAGTTAACTGTTCAATGGATTTGTAATTGGTTGACCGGCCGAACCCAAAGGGTGCTCAGCAGTGGCTCCTCTTCGTCTTGGAAAGATGTGACCAGTGGGGTGCCACAGGGTTCTGTCCTGGGCCCAGTGCTATTCAACATCTTTATCAATGACTTAGATGAGGGAATTAGGGGCATACTTATCAAATTTGCAGATGACACCAAATTGGGAGGAGTAGCTAATACCCTAGAGGACAGGATCAAAATTCAGAATGACCTGGATAGACTGGAGAGCTGGGCCAAAGCTAACAAAATGAAATTCAATACGGAGAAATGTAAAGTACTGCATTTAGGGCGGAAAAATGAAATGCATAAATATAGGATGGGAGAGATCTGGCTGAATGAGACTACGTGCGAAAGGGATCTAGGAGTCCTAGTAGACCACAAGTTGAACATGAGCCAACAGTGTGATGCGGCAGCTAAAAAGGCCAATGCAATTTTGGGCTGTATCAATAGAAGTATAGTGTCTAGATCAAGGGAAGTAATAGTGCCACTCTATTCTGCCTTGGTCAGACCTCACTTAGAATACTGTGTCCAGTTCTGGGCACCACAATTCAGAAAGGATACTGACAAATTGGAGCGTGTCCAGAGAAGGGCAACTAAAATGCTGAAAGGTCTGGAAACCATGCCTTATGAGGAGAGACTTAGGGAGCTGGGTATGTTTAGCCTGGAAAAAAGACGGTTTAGAGGCGATATGATAGCCCTGTTTAAGTATTTGAAGGGATGCCACGCTGAGGATGGAGCAGGCTTGTTTTCTGCTGCTCCAGAGACTGGAACACGGAGCAATGGGTGCAAGCTCCAGGAACAGAGATTCCACCTCAACATGAGGAGGAACTTTTTGACAGTAAGAGCTGTTTGGCAGTGGAACACACTCCCTCGGAGCGTGGTGGGGTCTCCTTCCTTGGAGGTCTTTAAACAGAGGCTAGATGGCCATCTGTCGGGGATGCATTGATTGTGATTTCCTGCGTGGCAGGGGGGTTGGACTGGATGGCCCTCGTAGTCTCTTCCAACTCTGCAATTCTATGATTCTATCATTCTATGAAGTCTTATCAGCATCTGGAAGGACATGTGTTCCCTATTGCTGCTGTCTTATCTTAACTTTTTATTTTTTGCCCCATCCTAACAGGGCTGGGACATTTTTCCTCTAGCAAAACTGCATGTGCTTTAGGATGCTTCAAATTGTGCACTTCTACACTCTTTGCACAAGTACTGCCAACCAGGGCCTCCTAACCATTGGCAACGGGAGGAGGCTTGCATGTTCAATTTGCAGGAAACACCTTCCCTGTGGAAAGGTTTGAGTGCTGTTGTGGTTTTATGCATCCAACATTACAAGCCATATATTTGGATTTATGGAGAATAAGCATTTTGCAAAGGAGAGGCAATGATAGTGTAATGAAGTTACATTTGAAAAGTTATATGAGTGAAAACAATGTTATAAATCAGGGAACAGGTGTTTTTAGCTATTTCTAAAGGTTAGATTTTAAAGACATTTTAAGTATATTGAGAGAGCCAGCATGGTTTAGTAGTTTGAGTGTTGGAATATGACTCTGGATACAAGGATCTGAATCCCTGCTCAGCCATGAAATCCCACTGGGTAACTTTGGACAAGTCTCAGGTTTCATCTATACCAGGCAGGATACACCGGCTCCCTGCCAGCATATCCTAACTCTGGAACTGGCCCATTTCCCAATGTGTCAGAGTCCAAACAGGACACTGGCCCATCACTGAAGCCTTTGCTGCCATTTTGCCAGTTAATGTGGAAGTCAGGCAGAGGTCCCGCAACATGTGACTGCACACCCCATGCACGTGACCAGTCTTAGTCACAGGTTAAGGGCCCCCTGCCTGGCTTCTGGAAGAGTCAGGGAGCTGGCGTCGGCAGGGAGAAGTGGCGTGCTGGACGGGCTCCTGTGGACACACAGGGCCTGATCTGTTTTTTTTTCCAGGTAAAATGGGTATTTTCTGGTAACAAGCTATTGGGCCCTATCCTGGCTTACTCCTGTTCTAGCCCTATATCTGCCCCAGGGGTGGTGAGGACTGCCCAGAGGCAGATTGGAGTCAGTACCATATATTGTTTGGACTGCAGGGGCAAACCAGGGTATTTAGCCCATTTAGATGAACCCTAGGTCTCTCAGTCTCAGAGGAAGACAAAGGCTAACCCACTCTGAACAAATCTTGCCAAGAAAACACAGTGATAGGTTCACTTTAGGGTCACCGTAAGTCAGAAACGACTTCAAGGCACACCACAACTAGTATTTTGAGTGATTTTTTTCAGGTTTTCTGTCAGCCCCAAAAGTAATGACAATTGATGAGACATAGGGCTTGGGGTGCTGTTTTACAGTAGTTCTGTTCCTTCCTGGAATGGAGAACCCAGAGATTCCAGTTCCACCCCCTGGCCGTTGGCCAGTGGAGTTCCTCAGAGCTCAGTTTTTGTTCCCCATGCTGTTTAATATCTAAATAAAACTGTTAGAAGATGTTGTTGACAGTTTTGGGATTCAGTGTAATTGGTGTAGTGGTTTGAGTGTTGGACTACAACTCTGGGAACTGGGGTTTGATTCCCCACTCAGTTATGGAAACCCACTGGGTGACCTTGGGCAGGTCACGCTCTCACAGCCTCAGTGGAAGGCAAAGACAACCCCCCCTCTGAGCAAATCTTGCCAAGAAGACCTTGTGATGTTTGCCTTAGGGTCACCACAAGTTGGAAACAACTTGAAGGCACACAGCAACAACAATGTCACCAGCATGCTGATGACACTCAACTCTATCTCTCCTTCTCATCTAAGTTCACAGAGGCTGTTTTGGTGCTAAACCAGTGTCTGGTATGAGTAATGGATGAGGACAAATAAATTGAAGCTTAATCCAGGCAAGACTGAGGTGCACTTGTACAGTTGAAAGACATACCAGGGAATAGGGATTCAGCCTGTGCTAGATGAGGTTACACTCCCACTGAAATCTCGGGTTCACAGCTTGGGTATACTTCTGGCCTTAAATGTTAGCTTAGATGCCCAGGTTTCAGCAGTTGCCAGGAGTGTGTTTTCACAGCTAAAACTAGCGTACAAGCAGCACCCATTCCTTGAGGTCTGCCTACAATGGCACATGCCTTGATTACATGTCATGTTGATTACTGTATTACAATATTTTAAAATATTTTTACTCTTTTAATTGTTATATTTTATTTTAATTTTATTATTTTTATTTAAATATTTAAATATTCTGGATTTTGGAGCGTTTCAGATTTCAGATTTGCAGATAAGGGATACTGAACCTGTAATACTTTTAGAAAGTATGTTTCCAAGGTTTAACTGTAATAATGTATGCTTGGCTAGTAAAGCACAGGAAAGGCCTAAAATATTATTTCCATTCCCTGTCTGATAATGCTAATTCAGGAGAGGCTTTCATAGATTTATTGGGATATGTTTCTACATTGGATGTTTTGCCTTCACACCATCAGGAAAGCAACAACGATAGCCCCTTTCTTCTCAAAGATGTTTGGGAGAACAGTGGCGTACTGCTAGCTGAAGTTGTCAGCATGTTCTGACTTTACTATGCAACTTCCCCATGCTTACCTGGCTATGCTTCTGAATCCCTTCTTGATTATATAAAGATGCTTTTTCCTACAAACCCATCCTTGCTTCTTCTTGCTGTCTTTATGCTCCAGCACCTTAGAAATGGTCCTTTTCTTTTTTCCTGCCCTTTCCTCATTGCCTTCTGCCCTGCGCTGGTTCTTGTTCCCTTAAACTCTTTCTTCTCTTCATGTGGGGAATTCTTGTTCCCAGTGTCTATTAAGAAGTAAGGTTCCATCACTATGGGTGGCAACCCTGTATGTAGGAACAATACTAGGTTTCATTTCTGGTCCTCACAACATAGTTTAGGGGATCCTCTTTGCTTCTGTCATGGGTGGATGATTCATTTGGAGAGTTCCTTAGCCCACCTTTCCCACTGGGTGTGCTTTCCTTGATAAGTCTCCTCTGAAGTTTGTGTTTAAGAGTTTGCCTGTTGAAGGAGATGACTGAAATTAAAATAGAAATTGGACTCTGCCTTTAGCTTCTGTTTGTTCTGCTGCTTGTGTGCCTTGGCTCTGATAGTGTAAGGAAAACATTCAGCTGTTTCAGTTGGCGAAATGTTTGGTGTTCACCAACAGCATTGGCTGTGCTTCCCATAGCTGTTTCCAGTGTATGATACAAATTTCCCCTGAATTTTGTAGTTTGTTGGCAGATGAGCCCTCCTTAAGGCAAACTGCGAACTTGTGTGCTCATAGCTTGCACACTGGCTATACTGACTCAGGGAATCTTGGAGCTGTTGTTGAATAAAGTATTTTTTTCCCCGTCTGGCATTCTATATTAATTCTGATGGGAATTGTACTTCTGTTATCTACTTTGCAGGTGAAATATTGCTGGGTCAGCAGGAATGACCTCTGAGGCTTCTAAAGATCCATTTCCTTTTCTTTCATACCCCTTGATTTTACCCATATTTGCCCTTTGCACTGGTTTTATCAGCCTACTGCCAACAGAGTAGTAGCATGCTGCTGGCACAAGTTCATGCTGATGGTTTATCTTCTTGTTGGAACAAGACACAAACAAATTTGTTAAAAATAGAATTGGAAGGAATCCGTTGCTGAACGGTCCTTTTTGCTGGGCAGGTTTTTTTGTCTTGTTTTGTTGGTACTGACCCTATCCTGCCCAGCAAAAAGGACCGTTCAGCAATGGATTCTCTCCACTTCAATTTTTATCAAATTTGTTTGCATTCACTTCCATGTTGCTTGCCCTGTCATGCCGGCTGGCATGTATGGGAGTTGTAGTCCAACAAATGTGGAGCACATTGGGTTGGGAAAGCCTGTTTCAAGATGTATTATCATTATATTTATATTCCACCTTTTCCCCCAGCCCTGGGATTCAAGATAGCTTTTAAAAGTAAAAATAGATACAGCTAAAACTGTATGTCATGCAAAAGTTAGAATATAATTAAACTATTGGTAGAATTAAAAGCAATTTCAAAAACATATCCATTAAAAGGAAACCAAAAGCATCTTTGAACAAAAAAGCATTTTCCCCTTTTGATTATATCCCATATGTTAGATTATCTGTTCTGTTTATTGTTAATGAACTTGTAAAAATTTGTTAAAATATTTTTTATAAAAAAATTTAAAAAGTAAAGCAACAAACATAGACAATTGACTTGTTGTCATTAACTGCTGTCAAGTCAACTTCAACTTATTGTGACCCTGTGAATAAGAGATGATACAGTAGATGATTAAAAGCCCTTTCCCCAGGCTTTTCTCAAAAGCCTGCCAAAAAAAAAAAAATTCTTCAACTGCCTATGGAAGGATAACAAGGAAGGTGCCAGACAAGCTTTTATAGGAAGGGAGTGCCAGAACCTGGGAGCACCCACTAAAAATGCCCTGTGCAGTGTTTCCACCAGCTGAGCCTGTGCGGGTGGTATAGAGAGAACCTTGCTAAGACATGCCCTCTGAAGCTTTACTTGAATTAAAAGTACATGGTGGAATCTTCTAGTGCCCTAGAATGGCTGTCAGAGATGTGAACTGTGCTCTCCCAACCTCAGTTCTGACCCCATGGCTTTTGGATTCTGGAGCATTTTCCACAAGGAAAAATGTCATACAATAACATGTCAGGCTTTCCAGAGTAGATAGTCATCAGTCTCTGACTCCAAATACATACAGTTTTTCTCTCTCTGAAGCAATATGTCTGTGTGCGTGCGTGCGTGTGTGTGTGTGTGTGTGTGAGAGAGAGAGAGAGAGAGAATTTTTTTTAAGCTTATGATCCTTACTTGTACACATGATAATGTATTCTCATTGACATATAATTATACACTGTGATGACAAGAAAGTATGCCTGACCTTTCTTAAATTGGTCCAGAATAAATAACAACATGTCAGGTTTGTGAACAGGCTGTGAAAATAAATAATTATTTCTGGCCACCTAGTTGGGAGGTTTTAATAGTGTTTTATTTCATTTATTTATTAATGCATTGCTAGCTACCCTTCAACCATGACACTCCAAGCAGCGTAGAAATAACATTAACGAACAAATATAAAATAAAATACATAAGAAGACATTGCACTAAATAGTAATAAATCCAACATAAAATAACACTAGTACTAAAAGGTCTGTGACAATAAACAGTTTTTCAGCTGGTGCCAAAGGAAAAAGCCAGACAAAGCTCTCCATGAAAGGAATTCCACTACTGGAGTGCCACAGCTGAGAAGACTCTGCTTCAGTAATCACCTGCCTTACTTCAGAAGGCTGGTGGCTACAGAGCACCGTCCCTGAGGTTGTGAGCCTTAATGGCTAGGCAGGTTCACATAGTAGTTAGTACCTTCTGTACTATTTCCAGGGAAGTTGTGTGCTATATACTGCAGAGACAGAAGCACAAATTTTATGTCTGAGTGTGCAGAATATGTTCACAGCAGTGCATCTAAGAGAGGAGATGCATAGTATGCTGAAAGAAGAGGATCCTGCTATGTGAAGATGAGTCATTTCCCTTTTCCATCTCATTAAAGTAGTGGAGACAGAAGTGGGTAATGCCAGTCCCATGTCATGCTTTTCATTTCTTCAGTCCAGCTTGGTCTTTTCCCAGGCTGCCCATTGGCATGGAAGATACTTGCATTTATTTATTTCTGAACTTGCAGTGGGTATGTCATGTGCTTTGGTGGCTGGCAATTATCTAACTCTCCCCCCTTCTACACACACAGTACTTCCTTCTTTTTGATCACTGTTGCATCATCTCTTAAGATTCTAGCTACTTAATCTAGCCTGTCAAGCTTCAGATGTAAACGTGACAAGGCACCAGCTTGCTTATTATAAGTGTATTGCCCTTTCTGCACTTTTCATTTGTTGTGCCTGGTACAATGCAAGCCAATGAAAATGCCCAACATCCCAAAATAAACTGCCAAGCTTGAGTGTCGCCCAGGGTCAAAATAGAAGTTGGCCATCTCTGTGCTGGGTGTTGGGAAGCCTCACTGGCCCAAAATAGCACCCATGAATCCAGTGGCAGGACACATCCTATCATCATGTTGTTGTCGGTTGGATGTCTAATTTTGTGCAGCCTCCCAAAATCCATATAGAAATGGCTGTGCTTCATCAGGCCCAAGACCCATCTGTGTAGTATTATTCTGATTAATAATCCAACTGCAGGAAATCTCTTTGGGCCCTTTCATACTATACAACTATAGCACTGTATTCTACTTTAATTGCCATGGCAACATCCTATAGAACCCTGGGATTTGTAGTTTAAGGAGGGGTTGTTCAGATTGTTTTGCCAGGGATTTCTAGTGCCTCACCAAACTACAAACCCCAGGATTCTAAAGGATGCAGCCCATGGCAGTTAAAGTAGAATCATACTGCTATACAAGTTGAGTCTCCCTTATCCAAAATGCTTGGGACCAGAGGTATTTTGGATTTTGAAATATTTTGGATGTTGGAATACTGTTTCTCGGGGTGCAGGGGCAGTCCAGTGCACAAAGTTCCTCTGCAGTGAATGTGAGTATGTGTGGAGGGAGGGGAGACAGGCTGGATTTAAGCCCTCCTGGCTTGAATTCTTGGCCAAGGCTCAAATGGAAAGTGCTTTTTGGGAGGAGTTGCTTCACGCCTAGACCTTACTTCAGCTTGGGGGTGGTGGCAGCAGAGTAGCATCAACTATAGCCACTGCTTGTGCAAAGTTTCGCTGTGAACTCTGCGGCGCCATCTCCCTCCCTGCCTCAGCTGCTGCCCTGTCATGTTGGCACTCAAAAACGTTACAGATTTTGGAATATTTCGGATTTCTGAATTCCAGATAAGGTATATGCAGCCTGTACTATAACTGGATAGAGTAGAAGGGCCTCTGCTATTCATACCCCCTCCCCATAGCTCAGATTTTGAGATGTATGCTGCTTTTGCATATAGAGGTTCCAGTTCGCTGTTCTGGGATTGATTTATTTAGTCATTTGTTACATTTGTATCCCACCTTTCTTTCAGTGGACTCAGAGATTTTCTCCTTGCCCTACTTTATCCTCACAACAGTCAAGGAGAGTAGGTCAGGCTGTGACAGAGAATGACCCAAGGTCACCCAGTGAGTTTCATGGCACAGTGGGGACTAGAACCCAGATCTCCCAGGTTGCCAGCCCAGCAGTCTAGTACACCACATTAGTCATCAACAAACTTGGCCTTCTCCATGAACGTGGACAATTATCTAGGGCTTATGAGTATTGTGATAGTCTGTGGTAGTGAAGTCCATTAAGTTAATTCTAAGTTGTGTGAATAAAACCACGTTTTTGTCAATCACATCAGTCAAACTCAAGGAATGTCCCCAAGTTCTAGTGTTATGAGAGTGAGAAGGATGTCCCTGTCCATTCTTACTTCACACTGAGTATAATTTTACAAACTTTGACTATGTCTGTGCCTCAAGGTTATAGACTATACTGTTATAGACTCACAGAGCTGGAAGAGAACTCAAGGATAATCTAATTTAAACCTTTGCAAATTTAGATAAACTAATAAAGTGGTATAAATTATGCTTATACCAGTTCAATGTGTTAAGCCACTTTGAAAAGCTTTTCACTTTGAAAACAAAGATATAATTACCAGAATAACCATAAAAAAAATTGTAGCACCTTGAAAAATGAATAAGTTTGATTTGTCACAATTTTTGCCATGCAGAAATTAACTTTTTGTTAATTGTTGTGTTGTTGAGTGCATTCAAGTCATTCTCGACTTATGACAACCCCAAGGTGAATCTATCATGGGGTTTTCTTAGCAAGCATTGGTTCAGAGAGGGATTTGCCTTGCTTCCATCTGAGGCTGACAGTGTGTGACTTGCCTAAGGTCACCCAGTGGGTTTCCATAGCTGAATAGAAATTCGAACCCTAGTCTCCAGAGTTGTACTCCAATGCCCAAACCACACCACAATGATGGCTTCTCTTTGGTAATTATGACTATTAATATAATGATCAATGTGTATAGCCTTTGCATTTCAATCCCCCCCTCCAACCCAAGCAGCTATAATCAGTATCTCTCCACTGAGTCAGCATCCCATGCATCAGATGAAGGGGGCTGCATTCTATGAAAACTTTCTGCTATAATAAAATTCATTAGTCTTTCAAATGCTACTAGATTCTTTGTTGTTTTTGCAGAATGAATAAATACACCAGGAGATCTGCATTGGTGTGCTATATGGGTTAATTTTTGCAAAATTTAGCTGTGAGGTTGGTGACAGTTAATTTGTTTGGGAGGTTGCTACAGGCTTTGTGTGTGTTTTCCTTGTTCCTTCTAATGCCTTGTTTCCTGTCAAAGTTGCATGCCTTCCCCATTTGCTGTATGCTAAGGGACTGAGGACACAGGCATCTCTATCTTGTCAGTATCTTTTCACCCATAAAGTAAACTATATAAGCACCCCCCATTTATTCAAACACACACATTGTCCCATCAGAAGACCAGTTACGAATGTTCTGATGTAAAAGGTCGAATCATAGAATTGCAGAGTTGGAAGAGACTACGAGGGCCATCCAGTCCAACCCCCTGCCATGCAGGAAATCACAATCAAAGCATCCCCGACAGATGGCCATCCAGCCTCTGTTTAAAGACCTCCAAGGAAGGAGGCCCCACCACGCTCCGAGGGAGTGTGTTCCACTGCCGAACAGCTCTTACTGTAAAAAACTTCCTCCTAATGTTGAGGTGGAATCTCTGTTCCTGGAGCTTGCATCCATTGCTCCGTGTTCCAATCTCTGGAGCAGCAGAAAACAAGCTTGCTCCATCCTCAACATGACACCCCTTCAAATACTTAAACAGGGCTATCATATTGCCTCTTAACTGTCTTTTTTCCAGGCTAAACATACCCAGCTCCCTAAGTCTCTCCTCATAAGGCATGGTTTCCAGACCTTTTACCATTTTAGTTGCCCTCCTCTGGACACGCTCCAATTTGTCAATATCCTTTTTGAATTGTGGTGCCCAGAACTGGACACAGTATTCTAGGTGAGGTCTGACCAAGGCAGAATAGAGCGGCACTATTACTTCCCTTGATCTGGACACTATACTTCTATTGATGCAGCCCAAAATCGCATTGGCCTTTTTAGCTGCTGCATCACACTGTTGACTCATGTTCAACTTGTGGTCTACTAGGATTCCTAGATCCCTTTCGCACGTAGTCTCATTCAGCCAGGTCTCCCCCATCCTATATCTATGCATTTCATTTTTTCGCCTTAAGTGCAGTACCTTACATTTCTCCGTATTGAATTTCATTTTGTTAGCTTTGGCCCAGCTCTCCAGTTTATCCAGGTCATCTTGAATTTTGACCTTTAGTTCCTTTTCCCACCCTAGACTGAAAGAGCTCCAAATGGCTTAGCCTTTATCTTCTAGGTAAAAGATGCCTTCAATAGCCCTTGTGTTTTGGACGCTTAGTGGACAAGAGACAGGATAAATGCTTGTAGAATGAGATTACTGTACTGTTGAGTATGTGTATGTTGCTTCCTTTCCTTTAAAAATAGAGAATGCCCCCAATTTTTTTAAAAAAGAAAGAAAGAAGGATGGAGAAAGCCCCATAATTCTTGTAGTGCATCTTCCATTTAGTCTTCTATTCTTGATAGAGATTTTTTTTAGCTTTTGCTGCCTCCCTCTAGCCCTGGAATATGTAGGATCCTAAATACCCTAAAGGCATCAGATCCCATCAGATCTTGGAAACTAAGCATGGTTAGTACTTGGATGGGAGACCACCAATGAATATCAGGTGCTGTAGGTTATAGTTCAGAGGAAGAAACTGGCAAAACCACCCGGAAACCTTGGAGGCCTGCATGTCCCTCACTACAAAAACAAATATTTATTTTGCCCATAGAAGCCACAATTTTTGCAATGTTTTAATGCCTGTTCCCCATTTTTTATGCTCAGGAGAGACCTTTTTAAAGAACTTTCTATTAGAATCATAGAGGTGGAAGAAACCACAAGGGCCATCCAGTCCAGCCCCCTGCCACGCAGGAATACACAATCAAATCATTCCCAACAGATGAGCATCCAGCCTCTGTTTAAAAACCTCCAAAGAAGGAAACTCCACCACACTCTGAGGCAGTGTATTCCACTTCCAAACAGCTCTTACAGTTCATTTTTAAAAAGCCTCTTCTGGTCCTAAAATGGCTAAGAGGTCCCCAAAATGTGGCAAATGTTCCCCCATGCTGGTTAGAGGCATGAAAACTGCTCTAGGGGGCCACATGTGATCTGTTGGCGGTACTTTGCCCGCCCCAATTTAGAGGCCATGTGCATGGTGTCCCTTCCTTTTAACAAGTCTTTTCTTCAGCAGGTCCTGAGCTATGGCAGTGTGGATCCAAGCGCAACAACTGCAGGGGGATGCCCTGCGGCAGATGCAAGCCCTGTATGGACAGCACTTTCCAATTGAGGTCCGCCATTACCTCTCACAGTGGATTGAGAGCCAGCCATGGTAGGTCAGCATTAGGCCTGGCTGTCCAGGACCATCTTCAGCCTTGCAGAGGAATGGGGAATGTTGGGTACATTATAGATCCTTAATGAGTGATGCAGATCCTCTGTTATATATTATTATTATTGGACTAAATCACATGCTATCTTAGTAGATTTTGTGTGCAGCCCTCTCCTACATGTGTGTTTGTGGTACCTCCCCTTTGGATTGGTACCTCAGTGTGTGGTAGTAGCATTTTAACCCTTTGCTTCCTCTCATGCAGTCCAGGTTAGGTTTCTACCATCTGCAATTTGTGCTTTCTTATTGAAATGAAAATTATCTCTTTGACAAAGTAAATTGCAGGTGCAACCCCCATAGTCAGAACCACAGTGGGGGCAAAGGATTAAACCCCTCTCACCTTCTATATGAGAGTCCCTGTATAAATTGGAGAGTCCATGCTATTGGACAATTTTTGGAAGTGGGGAAAATCCTTTCCAGGCCAGAATTATACAGCTGAGGTAACATGTACTTTGGCCTTCATTCCCCATGACTGGCAAGCTGCTTTGGTTTTCCAGGCAAGATAATCGCTTGCTTTGTGTGCCTCTCAGGTGTTCATAGCTCAAGCCTATTTTTTAAAACTGGTTGCTAATTCCCATGTCTGTCACCTGTTTCCCTTCTGGATCTTCCAGGTCCTATCTTGAGGCTGCTGGGGACAGTAGGTGCCTGTTTAGCAAGCATGCAGTTTTTGGATAGTTATTTCACAACTTTCTGAAACAGTCTACTATTTCTAGCTCTCATGGAGCTAGACAGGTCTCATGGAGGGGCCTATTAACTAATTCATTTTTCCAGCCACCTTTGTCTTCCTCCAGCTGGCCTTCATGTTAAACAGCTTCTTTTCACGTGTTGTAGTCACACCAGCAGACAATAATTGCTGCTAAGTCCTGCTTTACTGTGAATGATAGTAAGAGCTCTTGCTCCTGCTTAGCTCTTTCCAGAAGTGCGAGTGGAAAAACAAAATTTAAATCCTGTGGGATCCTGGTTTGTTGACCTCAAACAAGCCAGGGTTTTTCCTCAGGTTACAAACTTGCTTAATTGGGAGCAACAAGTCAGGCTTCTTTGTTTAGATGTCATGCACTCCATACCATTTCAGACTTGCTAGCCATTTTTCTGGAAAGAGGAGCCAAATGCAGAGGCTCTGTGTATTAGCGTATAGTTCATTCACAGTAAGAGAATTTCCCAGCAAGCTTGATTTACTGTTTGTTGTGAATGAAGCCACTGCCTTTTACCCAGTTTTGATTTCTTCATCCACTCAGATTGTGAAAAAACAAAATACTATTTGAGCAATAGAACTACCCTAGAAGGGCACTTGTCATGTATTTTCAAGCTGTTTTCTCTCCAGGACTGAGCCTTCTGCAACTCATTTGAAATGGCTTGTTCTTTAAAAAATAAAATAAAATAAAATAAATAGAAGATGGATGCTTTTAAATGAATAAAAGTATATGAAGGATTTTTAAAGTGTTTTTGAAAAAGCAGACTCTCCCACTGAACTATGCAAGGATGGGCAAGAGTGACGATGACTAAACCAGCACAGTCGGACCTTTGTATCTGCAAGGGTTTGGTTCCCAGACTTACTGTGGATGAAGGAAACTGCAGATAAGAGTGAACCCTGTTAAAATAAAGGATTTCTGGTAAAATATATCATAGAGTTGCTGTGGAGGGCCTAGAAAATGCCTAGAGGGGATGCCTCTTGTGTCCCTTATTTTGTGTAACTGAAACACAACCTCCAAACGATCTACAGACCAGCCAAGAAAATCCAAGAAATGCTACGCTCAGCGAAGGACAAAAGAGACCCCCTCAGAGCTGCAGGAGTTTAGCGCATACCATGTAGCTGTGGACCAGTTTACATAGGGACCACTAAATGCAGTGTGCAAACATGAATCAAGGAACACTGCAGACTGGGCCAGCCAGAAAAATCAGCAGTAGCAGAACATGTTATAAACCAACCTGGACACAAAATGTTATTTAAAAACACTGAAATTCTGGACCAGGCCAACAACTATCATGTCAGAATGCACAGAGAAGCTATTGAAATCCACAAACAACTGGACAACTTCAATAGGAAAGAAGAAGCCCTAAAAGTAAACAAAATCTGGCTGCCAGTTCTAAAAAACACTAAAATCAAAACTCAACACTTACAAATGAACTCCACCCAGGGACAGAGGGATTTCCAGCAGATAAAGGACCATTAACCAACCATTATCCAAACAGACACTAATCCTCCTTGCATATCTCCACCCAGAAACTAGCCGTTCAAATACACAAATTTACATATCCTCCCCAACGGGTTCACAGTATATAAATCCTCCACAAACTCCTACTCAACCATTCTCTGAAGATACTAGCCACAGATGCAGGCAAAATGTCCAAAATAAACTCTTGATTTATACAATCTGAAGAGAAATCAATAAGTAGTACATGATGGAAATGTGGAAGCAATCAAGGTACATTAATACATAATGTGGTGGCGTTGTGTTAGAATTAAAAGCTTTTGGAGAATGGTGCATAATATAATCAAAGAAATTTTGCAGATTGAATATGAATGCATTCCTGAATTATACCTTTTGAATATGATGAGTGTTATAAAAGAAGAAGAAAAGAAGAAATACTGGAGGATTTTGCTTTACATGGTAACTTCAGCTAGATTGACAATTGCCAGGAAATGGAAAGTAGTGGAACTGCCAACCATAAATGAATGGTTATCTAGACTAATAGATATGTTAGAATTAGATAACATGACATGTTAAGTTACAAAATAAAACAAGTAATAGGCTCAGATCGGATTGGTTACCAGTAATAAAGTTTTGGAAGAAAAGTGGCAATATCTATGATAATGAAGATTTATCGTGGTAAAAGGAGAAGAGACAGTAAACTCATATAAAAATACATGTAAAGAAATCAAGGAGAATGGAGTGATAAGAGAGGAATAAATACTTAGAATTTTTGCATTATTTATATATATATATACATATTTTTTGTTGAATATTCTTTCCTTATATTGTCAGAAGTCTATTTTATTTTAGGAATAAGATTATACTATATCCAGCTGAGAAGTTCATATAGGAGGTCAGTATAATATTGCATAATAGAAGGTTGGTTAAGAACGAGAGGAAAAAAAAGTGATTTAATTGTGCAATATTGTGTTTAATTTAAAGTCAATAAAATTGTTTTTTAACAAAAGAAATAAACTCTTCCAGAAGATGGCCTCACAGTCCAGAAAAAAACCAAGGAAAATCTATGGATGCCAGCTGTGAAAGCTTTCAACTTCACATTGTACTCTGTTTGTTTATATGCACACCTGTCACACTGTGAAGGTGGAAAGATGGCGAGAAAACCTGTGTCCTATCTTAGTGTTGTGTCTTCATGCACATTCAACTGGGTGGCAAATAAGTGAACTTCTATATTATTTGAATGTTTACTTATGAAGGAGTAGTAAAGTCAAATCAGTGGTTGAAAGAAATTAGGGAGTGATAGTTCCTTCAGATTAACTAACACAGTGTACAGGGATGTGAACTTGTTTTATGGCACTGAATAGTTTTTGCCTCTTCCTGTGGCAAGATTTGCTGCCAGTGACTTCTCATTATGGGATAGGGACTGTGGGCAGAAGCAAGGGTTGACCTGTGGAACTCATGCATGCAGTCCTGATCTGTATCTAATCCAACAGGGATTCCATTGACCTGGACAATCCCCAGGAGGGTGCCAAAGCCACACAGCTGCTGGAGGGACTGATCCAGGAACTGCAGAAGAAGGCAGACCATCAAGTGGGTGAGGACGGCTTTCTGCTGAAGATCAAACTGGGTCACTATGCCACCCAGCTGCAGGTAGGTTCCAGTTTCTGTGGATATGGTAGTTTGGAAAACAGTTGAGAAGTGTTGCATTCAGGATTCCTAATGGGTGACTGGGCTGTGGGGCCACTTGCTGCTCCCTCATTCTTTCCACCCTGAAATCTCTGTATGCATCTTATTTTTCTCTATAGAACACATATGAACACTGCCCTCTGGAGTTGGTGCGCTGTATCCGGCACATCCTCTATCATGAGCAGCGCCTGGTGCGAGAGGCCACAGATGTGAGTAAAACTTTGGTCCTGCTATTAGGTTTAAGGGGGTGTGATGAGGCTAGTTGCTTGTCCAGTGTCTGTGCACTTGGTGGTTGTGATGTCATGGACTTTTTAAGAAAAACGTTGCTCTGTGTATGAAATATTATGGTAATAAGGTAAGGAGATGGTGGGAGGGGGTGAAAGAATAGTATGTGGGAAGTGAGTGGTGTTTGGTGGAAGGTCTGAGGAGATTTGAATAAGGCTGGTGAATGACAGCTGGTATAGTCAATTAGAGAGTTGTGGTGTGGTAAAGTGAGTGAATGAGTGAGGATTAGGGTTGAGAGAGTCAGTCTGGTGTAGGAATTAATGTGTGGTGTTTAAGGGTCTGGCTTAGCTAGGACAGGAGTGAGACTATGAGACATATTGTAAATGTAGTAAATAATTACTGTAATCTGCTTTGTTATGTTCAACTACTGTTAACAAAGTATTGTTTCCTCTAGCAATGCTATATATTATAAAACTTGGATTCAGACACAGTGCTTGTGGTGGCAGCAGTGAATAAAGAGGGGTGGTATCCAGTGGGGATACAGTGGGCCTTTGATACCTGCTGAGGTTTGGTTCCAGGACACACACACACCATGGATACCAAAACCCATGGATGCTCAAGTCCCATTATATACAATGGTATAGAAAAATGGTGTCCCTTATATAAAATGGCAAAATCAAGGTTTGCTTCTTGGAATTTTTTTTTTTTTGGGGGGGTGTATTTTCAAGCTATGGATGGTGGAATCTGTGAATGCCAAATCTGTGGATACAGAGGGTCAACTGTATAAGTTACATAATATTTCACACAGGTATCTTGAGGGCATCTAAGAGTTCCCCACAGTTGTGGCCACAGCAGAAGGACAGGAGGAGGTCCTTACATGGGTGGCTGAGCTGGGGACAATGAGAAGCACTCACTCTTGGTGATTGCAGTGATATTTTTGGTAGTCCGCATGTCTGGTGGCAGTAAAAGTGTAAGCAGAACCTCACACTTGGTGGAAAAGTAGTGAGATAAAGAGGCAAAAGCCTCACAGCATAAATTTGTTAAAAAAATATGCTTTTTCTTTTCCTCCTTGCCACATGCACAGAGCCCCTCCCCAGCTAGCAGTCTGGCTGATGCCCTGTCGCAGAAGCACCTACAGATCAACCAGACCTTCGAGGAGCTTCGGTTGGTCACACAGGACACTGAGAACCAGCTGAAGAAGCTTCAGCAGACACAGGAGTACTTCATCATCCAGTACCAAGAGAGCCTTCGTCTACAAGGTATGCCTGTAGAGAGGAGCAGGAGCTGTGTGTCACTCCCCCAGGTTGGCATGTGCACTTGACTTTGGCTCATTGCCAAAGCCAAGCATGATATCTATGGGTAATGTTTGGGAAAAAAATTCTATCTGAAATGATGGAGAGTCCTTGCTAGTCACTATAGAGTGGACAATGCTGATTTAAATAATCTGAGAGGGTATCACCTCCTGTGTTCCTAAGCTAATTTTTCAACAACACTGATAAGCAGCTGAGGAGATAAAGATGGGTGCAAGGCCTCCTTTTCTGTTATGGGTTATGAAGGGCCTGAGATGACCCAGGAAGGTAATACTTTCTTCTTCCCTCTCCCAGCCCAGCTTACGCAGCTTGCCCAGCTAAACCCTCAGGAGCGTATGGCCCGTGAGCCTACTTTGCAACAGAAGAAGGCATCGTTGGAAGCTTGGCTACACCGGGAGGCACAGACGTTGCAGCAGTATCGTGTGGTGAGTACTGACGTCCAAGTGGCTCACTACAGTCCCAGCCAACCAAGCAATGCTTCTTCCTTCCTTCATTTACTACCTCTACACTGCTACTGTGCTCCTGATCATTAACCCCATATGCACATTTTTTCTTCCTCTTCCTCCTTAGGAGTTGGCTGAAAAGCATCAACAAACGCTGGCCCTGCTCCGCAAGCAGCAGACAATCATCCTGGATGACGAGCTTATCCAGTGGAAAAGGCGGCAGCAGTTAGCAGGAAATGGTGGACCACCTGAGGGCCCTTTGGATGGGCTGCAGGCCTGGTAGGTTAGGGTGGGAAAGGGGAGGGGATGAAAGTGGGAATGGAGGAGGGGATCTCCATCGTGCCTGCCTCATTCATTTATTGAATGACAATGAATGAAGCCATTCATCTTGGACATGGATAGTAAGAATCAAGAGCATGGTTCCCTTGGGCATGTGCAGAGTGCTTTTCCCACTGAGTAGCAGTAGACTGGCCTATGTGAACCCTTTGCTAAACTTCATAAATGTCTAAACAAGAAAATGTGAATTATGGAAGCCAGGGAAGGAGGAGCCAGAAGCTACATAAATGGCTAAAGCTTTGTCCGGTGAAACTGTTACTCAGCCTCCATTCTGATTCATCAGGCACTCATTTCAAGAACTTTATTGAAGGAATGAAAATATATTTTTAAAAGGAAGGAAAGCCGAGATGCCTACTAATTTGTAAAAATTTATGCTTTGCAGCACTTTTGCAGAATCAGACATACACACAGTTCTGATCATAGCTCAGTTGCACACTTCAAAGATTAACAGAAAGGACGTTCAGGTCACATTAGAGCAGGGGTAGCCAAAATGCAGCCCATGGACCTCATATCCCCCCAGGCTCTATTTTTGTAGCCCTTGAAGCCCCTGAAACCCCTAAAATGTGTGTGTGTGGGGGGGGGGTTATGTCAGCATGATTTGGGGCCTCTAGGGCATTTTCACCCCAAAACTACAAGGAAACCCCCCCAACAGGTGGAAAAACATCCCCAGCCCCAAACAGAAAATCCCTTATAGCCCGCCCACCCTGCTCCCCCAAATACCTCTGTATTCATTGGAGTGCTTCTTAAAATAATGATAGGAAGTGAATGTGACATTACTTCTGGTCACCATTTTGGGTAGGACTTAGATGAAGATAGAAGCATTTAGGAGCACTTTCAGGGGGTGCAGCCCATAGGGGTTGGAATGGGGAAACGGGTCCCTGGACCTGACAGTTGCCCACCCCTGCATTAGAGGAAATAATTTCAAGGAAAGTTATGTCTGGCATTTGATGTTTTCTAATAACAAACAGCTGGACTTGGGGTGAAAGGCATAACCGGGAAGGCAACCCCCCGCCCAATGTGTTTCTTGAAATGTATATAGGAAGGTAATACATTAGCACTTTTCCTTCTCTACTCTAAGGATTTTGCAGTCCTTTTGCAGAAATGTGCAGAATTCTTTATAATCATGCCAGTTTTATCATGCTAGTTTTAAAAATATTTCACAGCTTGGAAGTGACACAAATTCACTACTAGCAGCAGTACAGTAGGACTCTTGTATCCGCGGGGGATTGGTTCCACGCCCCACTGTGGATAACGAAAACTGTGGATAATAGCAAACGCCATTAAAAATAATGGGACTTCTGGTTCAAAATACCATAGAGTTGCCTTGGAGGACCTAGAAAATGGACAGAGGACACATTTTCTAGGAAGACTCTATGGTAGCTGTACTGAAACTGAAACCATGGATGGCGAATCTGTGGATGCTGGGGTGCTACTGTGATCTGTAAAAAATTCCCCTTATCTCTCTGAAGTTTTTAAGAGCTTTATTCATCCAAGACAAAATATGTGTTATTTGTAATGGAGGCTGGGGCAGACTAAGAATTCCACTGGTGTGCTGGTCCCCGGTCTGATGCACAACACACTTTCTAATTGAGCTCAGTCTGGAGGTGTTGTTCAGTCTTTTTTATAGTGATAGGTGATTTCCCAAATTCATGCTAAAGCTGTCTCTTCAAAGCTAATCTTAGGACATCTTATCTTCCATGATATCTCATGAATCTCTCCAAAATAATATCTGTGTGCTCACATGTGGCAGGCGTACATCTTGGACTAAATATTTTGAACCATCCTGAAAACTGATGATTTGCTCATCAGATGAGCCTTCCTTCTCTCTCCCTAAACTGCTTCTTCTTTCTCCAGGTGTGAAAAGCTGGCTGAGATCATCTGCCAGAACCGTCAGCAAGTACGACGTGCTGAGCACCTCTGCCAGCAGCTGCCTATCCCAGGGCCCATTGAGGAGATGCTGGCTGACCTCAATGCTACCGTCACAGACATCATATCTGCCCTAGTCACAAGGTAATTAGATTGCTATGATGGGAAGAGACGTATTTGCAGAAAGAGGGGCATTTTTTTTGAGGGGGGATTTTGAGTGTGGCATTAATGGTTTGTTCGATATAGTTGCAGCCCACCCATCTGTTATAGAACACCAGGAAAAATACATCCTCTGGAATTTTGCCTCTTTTAATATGGGCTTCTCATTTATTTGTAAAAATCTTGGCCAGAATTTTGTTGGGAATTTGTGTTTTAATTTTTGTTGGGGATTTAGAATCAAGCAATTCCATAATGTCCGTATCCAGTAAAGGGCTGGTGTTAAGTTACTACATAGGGGAGCCAGCAAAGTAACTGACGTGCATTGGCCCCATTGTGCTTTGGGACACTGACTAGGGAGTGCCAATGCACATTGAAACATGCTTGAAAATGTCCCATTATGCATCTTTTCAATTAACGAACAGGGTTTTTTAGTGCCTCTGCTACGCAGCTAAGCATATATAAAATCATGTAAGGTACATTGTGATTCCAGCTATTATGCCTAAATACAGTAGGACCCCAGTGTCCACTGATTCATTATCCACTGATTCAGTTATCCACGGGACACAAACAGCACACCTACCATAGAGTCATCATAGCAAATGTGTCCTCTCTAGCCATTTTCTAGGTCCTCCAAGGCAACTCTATGGTATTTTAAACTGGAAGTCCCATTATTTTCAATGGCATTTGCTATTATCCAGTTTTCAGTATCCACGGCCCCCCAAACCAATCCCCAGTGGATAAAGAGATCCTACTGTACCCTAAATGCACCACATGCAATCTGATCACAGGAGCTAAGCAGGGTCAGGCCTGGTTATTACTTGGGTGGGAGGCTACCAGGAAATACTAGGGGCTGTAGGCTGTATTCTGAGGAAGGCAATGGCAAACCATCTCTGGTATTTGTTGCCTAAGAGAACCCTATGAAATTCATGGTGTCGCCAAAAGTCAACTTAAAGGCACACATATTATATTGTTATGATATTCACCTTGGGCCAGAGCTTGGAAAGGTTACATTTTAGACCATATTTTCCAGAACTACCACCCTGGCAGCATGGCCAACAAATATATATCAAATAAAAGTATATCAGAAATAGCAGCTAGAAGTTCCCAAATCCAGAGCTTGAAAAAATAACTTGTTTGGAATACAACTCACAGCATTTAGACTGGCCATGCTGGCTGGAGGAGTCTGGAAGCTATAGTATAAAAAAATAACTTTCTGCAGTTCTACCTTGGGTGAGTGGTAAATCTTTCTTCCCTGCATTATGCTAAGGAATGCTTTTTGATCTTCCCACAACATGCATCTCAGGTCTTTTCAAAAGTATGGTGGAGACTTTGTACATACAGAATTAGAAAAGCTAGTCATGTCAAGGATTTCCTATGACTAACTTGTCTTGATTTATAAGTAATGGCTCCTTTTGTTTACTCTCCTCTCCTTATAGCACTTTCATTATTGAAAAGCAACCTCCTCAGGTGCTGAAAACCCAGACCAAGTTTGCAGCCACAGTGAGGCTGTTAGTTGGTGGAAAGTTGAACGTTCATATGAATCCCCCTCAAGTGAAGGCCACCATCATCAGTGAGCAGCAGGCCAAAGCCCTTCTGAAGAATGAGAGCACCCGCAAGTATGTATGACCCTCGCATGTCACATGTGTCAAAGAAACAGAGGGATTTGGCAAAGAAAGCAAGGAGAGGGACACACAGTACCCTAAGCCATGAAAAGAAATGAGGTGGAGCTACACATGGAAACATGCACTTGAATTCTACTAAAGAAGTAGTCAGGAAGCTAGTCACCACATCTGGAAAACAATGGACAGGAGTGATAAAGGAATGAATGTTTTTCCTGTTTTATGCAGGAGGTTAAGATGAAGGGAGGCATGAATTTCACCGTAAACTTTAGTCTCCAGAACTTTTAAAGCTTCCTTATGTTAACTGCTCTTTTGCTGCATGCTCCCTAGGTCTTGTGCCAAGTAGACCTTTTTTTAGTAGTCTGTCAGTGTAAAGCTTTCTCTTGAAACGATGAAATGTTAGTGAACATTTCATGACATGACAGCAGCTTTTTAATATGTATGTTTATGTATGTGTTGTGTTTATTAATTTGATTGTAATAGTTAATGTAATTCTACTTAAAAAAAAAAAAACAGTGACAAGGTTTTGTTTAAACAATTTCCAAAAATTTACATTCTCTGCTAGGTCACATCACTAGCACCCCCATGGTGAAAAACTAAACACTGTGCATGGGAAGATAATAAATTGCCCATGGTGCAGTGCTTGTATTCTCCAAACCACAATTGTTTTCTTTTGGTAGTGAGAGCAGTGGTGATATCTTGAACAACTGCTGTGTGATGGAATATCACCAGGCGACTGGAACACTGAGTGCTCATTTCCGCAACATGGTGAGAGAAATGCCTATGCTAACTCCTACTCCATCTTCCCAATTCCATATCCTCCTATTCTTTTACTGTTTAAAAAATGCTAGTATTATTCCTGTACTGGTTTTCCATAAACATGTGTGGTGGTCAGGAAAAACCTCCTAAAGGCAGAGTTTTTGATGGCTTATGGGGATGCAGAGGAAAATGCTTGTATCTTTCTATACTCCTCTACTGGTACAATCCATAATAAAAGTTTCAAAATGTACACTCTGAAGAGCTCTTTGGACAGACCAAATCATGCTAAATTTATTCCCCTCTGCAAATCTACCTCACTGGATATCTCATGCATGTAATTCTCCGTCAATTCCTCCATACATATTGCTTCTATGCTCTTGACAGAATGTGTGTGCTTTTCCCCCCCTGTCTGCCTCTCCCATCCCACCCTTCCATAGTCCTTGAAGCGGATAAAGCGCTCAGATCGACGTGGTGCTGAGTCAGTGACTGAGGAGAAGTTCACCATCCTCTTTGAGTCTCAGTTCAGTGTCGGAGGCAACGAGCTGGTCTTCCAGGTGAAGACATTGTCTTTGCCTGTAGTGGTGATTGTGCATGGCAGTCAGGACAACAATGCCACTGCCACAGTGCTGTGGGACAATGCTTTTGCAGAGCCAGGTCGTGTGCCCTTTGCTGTGCCTGACAAAGTGATGTGGTCGCAACTCTGCGAGGCCCTGAACATGAAATTCAAGTCTGAAGTCCAGAGCAGCCGAGGGCTCACCAAGGAGAATCTTCTCTTCCTTGCTCAGAAACTCTTCAATAGCAACAGCAACCACTTAGAAGACTACAACAGCATGGCTGTCTCTTGGGCTCAGTTCAACAGGGTAAGATGCTGTGCCGGTAAGGAATTGGTTAACAACTAGAACTCCTTTCCCCAAACCTGTTGCCCTGTCCAACCTAGGAAAACCCCGTTTCCCAGCCTGTTTTGGCCATCAGTTCTCATGACCCCTCATTGTTTATGGTTGCTCAGGCTGATGGAACTGTGGTCCAAAACAACTGGAGAGCACCAGGTTGGGGAAGAGTGAAGAAACCAGAAAGTAATCTGGCTTGTAAGCCTTTTCCTATCACCACAGCTGTAGCTTGTCTCTTATTCCCTATCTATACTACAATGGCCCTGGATCTAAGAAGCCTGAGATCATACTTCTACTGAGCCTTGGTTTCCCATGGCAACCTTTTGCAAGTGTCACTTTCTCAGTTACTAATCTGTAAAAGGGGATGATAGTGATCCTTCTGAGGTGATATGGGAAGGAGGGAATTGAGATTTTGACAATAAAGTGTTATAGTAATAGTTCATCATCACCATCATCATGTATAAAAAAAGACAAAAGCTTCTCTTGACTGAGGGGTTATTCACATAATCTTTGTGATATTAGCAAAGTAGCTTTGAATAGAAAAACAAATGACTTTGCATGCATTATCAGCAATTTTTATGAATTGTTATGAATAAGATAAGCTAGTATAATTCACCTCTGCCATAATATTAACAAAAAGACTGGGTCAGAAATAGTTGCTTGCCTAATGTCTCCCAGCAAGCTCATGGACAAACTGAGATATGAAATCTGTGTTTCCAACTTCAAAATGCCATCTCTTAATCACTATGCTACACCAGCTCTACAGCTGCTTTGATACTCTTTGCTTTCAAGTTAGCCTCTTGAAAGTATGCTTGCAGGGAACAGGCTGTGTGAATAGTTTGTCTTCAAAGAAAAATGCCATAAAAAATCTTATTGAAGTAGATTGAAGTGTAGTTGGCAGGATCAGCATTTGAGCTCTTCCAGCACCACTTGCACAGCTTTTTCAACACAGTGCTTTGGACCTAGATTGAAAACATGACGAAAACATGGATAAAGGCTGCATACGTTTGCCTGAACTCGGCAGACAAATTATTCAGTTCCTTGAAAAACTTCCTTTATCAAATTGTTCAAATCCACAGAGGCTGTTCCTGCAATTGGTTTCATCCAATTGGGAATCAGAGCCCTGTTGACTTACAGGATGCATGTTGAGTTTGTGATTAATGGGTTTGCCTGTGAACTTTGCCAGTTTATCAGTCAATACTTTTTGTAAACCATCAGAGGACATATAATTATACCCAGCTGCTTTCAAAAGACTGCGGAGTAAAATAGATGCAGAAATGTTGGGCTCTTTTCTATTTAATTAGGAGAACCTTCCAGGGCGAAATTACACATTCTGGCAGTGGTTTGATGGCGTGATGGAGGTCCTGAAAAAGCACCTGAAGCCCCACTGGAATGATGGGTGAGATACTCTGCATCCCCCTATACATCCTGCTGCAGTATCTGGGTTTCCCAGGCTGTGTGAGCTGCCATACTTTTTTGCATCCTGATGTCTTTCTCTTTCCCCCTCTGTGCAGTGCTATTCTAGGTTTTGTCAACAAGCAGCAGGCCCATGATTTATTAATCAACAAACCAGATGGAACGTTCCTCCTGAGGTTCAGTGACTCTGAGATTGGTGGTATCACAATTGCCTGGAAGTTTGATAATAGTGAGTACCTTATGTGGCCGAAGAAATTTTGCATTTTGTCTTTAACTTCTCTGAGGGTGTTTAATCTGAACTTTCTAGGCAAAGGGAGCCGGAGTGGGTGAAGAGTGGGTTGTTTTAACATAAGCAGTGCACATCTTTTACTCAATTGTTGCTGGGGTTCTTGGCCTTGTTCCTGCAGTTTTTACTTGTGATGCAAACATATTAGGTATTTTTTGCATTTCTGTCATATTTTGTAAAGTTTTGCATGACAGTTTTTTTTCCTGTCTTGTACAAACTTTATTTAAAATGTGTCATCTGTTGAACTACATTTTGTTACACCATGCATTTATTTGGCTCTTTGGGGTCGAAATATTGGATTGATAAATTCATCCAGTTTTTCTTCCTTCCCTAAGTATTCCCATATGTAGGGCTAGATGTGATTACAGCTTATGTTTGCTACAGCAATGGTGCACATAGTAGTTGTAATAGTTGTTAGTCTGCACTCGTATTTCTGCAGTTGCCTTTCATTTCAAACAGTGTGTCTGTTTTCCTAGTTGCATGCAGAGCTGTTTGTTGTCTCTCACTGCTATGTTATGGTACTGTTGGATTTTACAGCTGACAGAATGTTCTGGAACCTGATGCCCTTCACCACCCGTGACTTCTCCATCCGGTCCCTAGCAGACCGTCTTGGAGATCTCCCATACCTCCTTTTTGTGTATCCTGACAGGCCCAAGGAAGAGGTCTTCTCCAAATACTACATGCCAGTCCTTGGTAAGTTTGAATCACTAGGAAATTGATCTAGTCTATCTAGAGGCTGTAGTCCTCCCCCCAAAAAAGTAATGTCACAGTCATTTTTCTCATTCTCATGACTAAATGCTTGTTGACACCTATAGACCTCTGGTAGGGGGATCTAGACAGTAGTTACATTCAACAACAACTCCTGTTTTTCCTCTGGTAGTCACATAATCTTTGTAGTATTTTATTTATTTATATTTATTTATTTATTTATTTATTTATACCCCGCTCTTCAGCCACAAGGCTATCAGAGCGGCTTACAAATTGTTTTTAAAGCAATAGCTATTTACACATCTACACTGCATTAAACAGTTTCCAATGTGTGTTAGCTAATTGCCCCCACAAGCTGGGTACTCAATTTACCGACCTACGAAAGGATGGAATGCTGAGTGAACCTTGGAGCCGGCTGGAATCGAACTTGCGACGTGGTGGCTTGCAGTACTGGCATTTAACCACTGCGCCACCAGGGCAGTGTTGTCAAGGCAACATTTTTCATTCAGGATGTGTAATTGTGTTAAAGTTATTGCTAGTTTAATTCCATTTTAATGTTGATCTCTGGTATGTTTTAACTATACTGTTTAGTTTTAATTTTTAAGCCAACTTAAAGCCCTGATTTGACAGGGAAATGTGATATATAAATAGTAGTAGTAGAAATAACAACAACAACTGTGGTACCAAAAGGACTGACAGAATATCTGAATGAAATTGCCATAGATAGGACCACAATAACTTGAAACATGCCACATTGCCCAAAGATACCTCACTGATTCCTAGATCCTTGGATAGAACCTGAATCATTGGTGATCCAAACCTACTCCAACCAATTACACCTAATAGACAGTGAAGTTGAAATAACAATGACAACAGAAAAAAAATCTGTTATTAAAAGAAAATAACTATGGCTCCAGTAGAGTTGTCCCTTCATATTTGCTTGGTTCCAGAACCCCCCATGGATGTCAAAATCCGTGAATACTCAAGTCCCATTATATTCTCTCTCTCTCTCTCTCTCTCTCTCTCTCTCTCTCTGGCTTTTCTTCGCAAACAAAGATTCAGGAAGGACTCATCTCGCACTTTCTGCAAGCGCACTGATGACTAAAAAGGCCAATCCGTGATAAACAAGTCCGGTTGCAGAAAGCACAGCAGAAGGTCTCCTTGGGTGATGTTTCTGGGTTGTGATTCTTTCAGCGTTGTCGTTTCTCTTCAAGACTTGTTTGGTATGAGTTCTCAAATAAGGCTGCAGCATTGCGGATAGTGTGTCTCCATGCCTCCCGATGTGAGGCCAGGGCGGACCATTGTTGGTGATCAATTTGGCCGAGCCTGAGATGTTGTTTCAGGGAGTCCTTGTATCGCTTTTTTAGAGCGCCCCTGTATGCAATGGCATAGCAAAATTGTTTCCCTTATATAAGGTGGCAAAATCAAAGTTTGCTTTTTGGATTATTATTTTTTTAAGAATATTTTCAAGCTGTGAATACTTAAATCCACGGATACCAAATCTGTGGATATGGAGGGACGACTGTACTGATAGGTGCTTTGGGAACAATTCCAGTTGGACTGATAAAACATCTGAATGAAATCACCATAGACACAATAGCACAATTACAAAAAGTGAAACTACCTGGAGCATGCCACATTGTCCGACAATACCTCACTGATTCCTAGATTCTTGGATAGAATCTGAATTACTGACGATTCAAAACTACTCCAGTCAGTAACACTTGGTAGACTGTAAAACCATGCTAATAACAACACGCTAGACAGATAAAATCTATGTATTAAAATAAGCCAGCTGTGGTTCTAGTAGTGATATGTGCTCTGGGAGTGATTCTACTTGGACTGACAAAACATCCAAATAAAACTGCCATTAATAGGACCACAATAGAACAATTAAAAAAAGCAACACTGCTTGGAATGTGCCATATTATCCACAATATCTGACTGATTCCTAATGTCTAGGATAGAATCCAAATAATTGATGGTCCAGAACTCCAGTTGGTAACATTTGGTAGACTGTGAACAGGAAAGACAGAATTAAGTATTAAGTAATAAGTATTAAGCCATAAAGGAGAATGCATAAAACAGATCAAAAACTATCAAAAAAGTGAAAATGTCAAAGGCAAGAGAGAGGAAAGTGGTTACAGCAGCTAGACTTGAATTGTGTGGGCTCCAAGAAGTTGAAATTATAGATGAAAATGATTTGTTGAAGCTTTTTCTTTGTGGCCAGTAGGATTCTGCATGAGAACAAGTTGTTTTTAATTGCCTAGTCAGAAACTGGAATGGAAAAGAACTTTGTTTAATTTGACAGTCTCAGTGAAAGTAACATTTTCATATCTCTTGTGACTTGCTCTACGAAGAAATGCACCTTGCTTTGAGAATTCACACACTTGGTGGGCGGGGGTGCTTATGGGCCATTTCTGTGAAGTAAAGCATACACAGCATAGCACACACATTTTAAAATGCAAACAGCTAAAAATTCACAATATTGAAAAAATACATATAAACCTGCCTTAGTCATTGGAGTGGATCAATTTAGCAGAAAAGACACAACGCTGTGCAGATCTGGGTGATCATAGAGGATTTTATGAAGCTCTTAAAGCAGTGTTTGGACCTACTTATCAGGTCCAAAGCTCCTTATACAGTACAGATGGTCAAACATTAATTACTGATAAAGCCTCCATCCTAAATTGTTGGGCTGAACATTTTCAAAGTCTCTTTAGCGCCAACCGAGTAGTCCAAGCCTCAGCTATCCAATATATGATACAAAAACCAATGAAAAATGAATTGGACATAGCTCCCACTTTGGAAGAGACCCTTATGGCCATACAGCAGATGAAAAACGGCAAGGCAGCTGGGATTGATGGAATCCCACCTGAAGTTTGGAAACACGGAGGTCATGCACTCCACGAAAAATTCCACGAATTCCTTGTGAATTGCTGGGAAAAAGGGGAACTGCCATCAGACCTCCGAGATGCAGTCATCATCACCCTGTACAAGAAAAAAGGAGCAAAATCCGACTGCTCAAACTATCGAGGCATAACACTGCTCTCTATTGCTGGAAAAATCCTTGCAAGGATACTCCTGAACAGATTAGTTCCTGCTATTGCAGAAGAACTTCTCCCTGAAAGCCAATGTGGCTTCAGAGCCAATAGGAGTACTACAGACATGGTATTTGCCCTTAGGCAACTGCAAGAAAAATGTAGGGAGCAAAACAAGGGTCTCTATGTAACATTTGTCGACCTCACCAAAGCCTTCGACACTGTAAGTAGAAAAGGTCTGTGGCAGATCCTGGAAAAACTAGGATGTCCCCCCAAATTCCTTAAAATGATTATCTTGCTACACGAGGGCCAGCGTGGTCAAGTCAGATATGGCGATGCTCTTTCAGAGCCCTTTCTAATAACTAATGGAGTGAAGCAAGGTTGTGTTCTTGCACCAACTTTATTTACAATCTTCTTTAGCACGATGCTCCAAAGGGCTATGGCAGAGCTTGAAGAAGACGACGGCATCTATATACGCTACCGTACTGATGGTAGCTTGTTTAACTTAAGCTGTCTGAGGGCTCACACTAAGACTCTAAACTATCTAGTCCGTGAGCTGCTCTTCGCCAATGATGCTGCCCTTGTGGCCCACACAGAAGCAGCTCTGCAGCGCCTAACATCCTGCTTTGCAACAGCTGCAGAGCTGTTTGGGCTAGAAGTCAACCTGAAGAAAACAGAAGTTCTTTACCAGCCTGCACCACAGGACGAACACCACCATCCCCACATTGCCGTCGGCAAATCAGTGCTCAAGTCCGTTCAGCAGTTCACCTACCTGGGAAGCATCATCTCCTCAGATGCCAAGATTGACAAAGAGATCGATCACAGATTAGCAAAGGCATATAGTGCATTTGGAAGACTTCACAAAAGAGTCTGGAGCAATAAACACCTGAGGCAAAGCACAAAAATCAGTGTGTATAGAGCCATCGTACTGTCTATCCTCCTTTATGGATCTGAAACATGGGTTACCTATCGCCACCACCTACGACTCCTCGAGCGCTTTCATCAGCGCTGTCTACGCACAATCCTAAATATTCACTGGACTGACTATGTGACGAATGTTGCTGTCCTTGAACAAGCAGGGATCACCAGCATTGAGGCCATGATATTGAGAACACAGCTGCGCTGGGCAGGGCACGTTTCTAGGATGGAGGACCATCGCCTCCCAAAAATACTACTCTACGGTGAACTCGCCACGGGTCAGCGTAAGAGGGGCGCTCCAAAAAAGCGATACAAAGACTCCCTGAAACAACATCTCAGGCTTGGCCAAATTGATCACCAACAGTGGTCCGCCCTGGCCTCACATCGGGAGGCATGGAGACGCAATATCCACAATGCTGCAGCCTTATTTGAGAACTCACGACGAACAAGTCTTGAAGAGAAACGACAACGCAGAAAGAATCACAACCCAAAAACATCACCCAAGGAGGCCTTCTGCTGCGCTTTTTGCAACCGGACTTGTTTATCTCGGATTGGCCTTTTTAGTCATCAGCGCGCTTGCAGAAGGCGCGGGATGAGTCCTTCCTGAATCTTCGTTTGCGAAGAAAAGCCAGAGAGAGAGAGAGAGTCATTGGAGAAGAATATGCATGTGTACAGAAATTTGCACATTGGGAAAATGCAAGAAAACTACACAAAGTATTGCCACCCAATTTGAAAGAAGGAGTTCAAGAAATTGCAGGTGGGATTTGGAGAAACACAACAAAATCTAAACTTAAGAGATTTCCACATCCCTAGTCAGAAACTGTTCTCTCAAGGAAAATCCCCAAGTCTCTAGAAATTAGAAATGGGTGAGAGAACATATGATGGAAGTAAGGATTGTTGTTGTAGTTGTTGTGTGCCTTCAAGTAATTTCTGACTTATGATGACCTTAAGGTGAACCTATCATGGGGTTTTCTTGGCAGAATTTGTTCAGAGGTGATTTGCCTTGCCTTCCTCTGGGGCTGAGAGTGTGCTTCCATGGCCTAACAGGGATTCCAACCCTGGTCTCCACTTTCCTTGTCCAACACTCAAACCACTACACCACACTGGCTCTTGGAGTAAGGATGTTCGATTATTTTGTTTGGTCTACAGTTTTTAGTTAACCAGTACTACTAAGTACAGACTGAAACATGATCATCCCTTAAATTTTGTACTTCTCTCAATTTTGTTCTGAGGAAAAATTTCTCAGCTCAAAAAAAAGAACTTAAATGTATGTTAAAATGCATATCTTAATGATAAAATGCACTTGGAAATGTTTGATTTGTAAGAAAAGGCATTTTAAAAAAAATCTCTTTAAATACAAATTTTAAAAATTGCAGATTAATGAGGAAGTGGTACAGAATAGATTTAAGAATGAAGAGATGCAAAACAAACCAGGATCAGACTGATCCAGGATTAGATTGAGTTACCTATCCTTGAAGGCTTAAATGCCCTAAAGGTACCAGATCCTGTTTGATCTTGGAAACTAAGCAGGGTCAGCTCTGGTTAATACTTGGGTGGGAGATTGCCAACGAATATCAGGTGCTGGGGGCTATATTTTAGAGGAAGGAACTGGCAAAACCAACTCTGAATACTCCTTGTCTAAGAAAACCCTATGAAATTCATGGGGTCACCATAAGCTGACAGGCGAGATGAAGACATGCACACACACATCCTTAGTTGGATGGCAGGTTAATCTGAGGTATAACCAAGTCTCTTCCATGATCTAGAGGGTTTCCCCATTTCTGACTCAGCAAGAGAAAGAAGAAGCACCCATTTGTTTCTTGTGTTTCTGTACTCCGGTGCAGAGATTGTGGGACAAGAAGCTTACTTCACCCTATGCAGTAATTCAGTGCTCTCTCTTTCCTCCTTGTTTTGCAGCAAAGGCTGTGGATGGATATGTGAAGCCACAGATCAAGCAAGTCGTGCCAGAGTGAGTGTCTTGGAAGAAGAGAATGATGGTGGTGGTTGGGTTTTTATAAAAGGAGTAGAATGGGGACTTTATAATTATGGCATGAAAGAGAGCAGATGTCTCTTCAGACTTTGGGTGCACATTAACCCCTTCAGTTAGAAGCCCTGCTAATTGCCCATCTCCAGCTCTGGTGGGTGATGTTGCATTTCCTATCAGGTTTCATGTTTTTCAAAACCTGAAGTCAGTTAAAGAGGTCTAGTCTACATCTTCTCATCTCTATCCCTAGGAGAAGAGATGAGTAGTAGAAAGGGCAGAGGGTGGGAAAGGTTGAGGAATTGTAGTTTGAGAGCTGGAGTTGCTCCCTATCTCCGCTCACACTGCACTTTGGCTCCTTTGTTCCTCTGCCTCTGCTCTCTGTTAAACCAACTTCCAGTTGTGGTGGGAGAGATGAAGTTGGGTTGCTTTGCTCCATACAGAGCCAAGGGGGGATCCTTGAAACACAGAATATGGAAGGAACACAGCGAAGCTTGGAAATGTTACCTTTTTGAGACTACAGTTGTTCCTTCATATTCACTGGGGTTTGGTTCCAGGACCCCCCATGGATACCAAAATCCGTGAATACTCAAGTCCCATTATATGCAGTGGCGTAGCAAAATGGTGTCCCTTATATAAGATGGCAAAATCAAGGTTTGCTTTTTGGATTATTATTTTTTAAAGAATATTTTCAAGCCTTGAATACTTAAATCCATAGATACCAAATCCATGGATACAGAGGGACAAGTGTATTATTCCCATAATGAAAAAGATTCAGGGAGTTGAAGTGCAAAGAAGTAACTTTTTAAAGTCCTGGAATGGAGGAAGTAGTTAATTTCCCTGAACATGAATGGATCCAACAGTGAGGTCACTCGGACTGCAACGGACCACCTAGTGTGAATAGCATTAGACTTTCCCACAGTGGATGGCAAGAAGGAAGGAAGATCCTTAGGAGAGATGTATTATTTTTGCTTGTTAAATATATATACAGCCTTTCCACCAAATGATTCTCAAGACAAGTAATGCTGTTCTTGCTGCTGAGAAAAAGCTGGGTCCCACCAAGCTATGACGGAAACTGGGTGACTCCTTACACAGAGGTGGTCCTTTCCTACTTCCCTCAAGTGCCCCCATGATGTAGCTTGGGAGATGAGTCAGACAAAAAGGGATTTTCTATTTTCTTAAAGTACTTGATTTCACTTTTGTCCCATCTGTTTGCAGGTTTGCCACCACATCTGGGGACTCTGCAGGTGGAGGGACTACCTACATGGAGCAAGCTTCATCCCCAGCTGTTTGTCCTCAGTCCCACTACAACATGTATGCACAGAAGTAAGTAAGCTGTTGCAGTGGACTAGACTTGGAGGCTGATAGGGGCTTATGGTCTGTGGCTCTGTCCCCCTAGCAAGAGGGCCAGGCCAACCCTAACCTGCAGATCCGTTCTTAGCAGCAAGAGTCTTGACGCCAATAAAGTGTGTTGCTATTAATTTTTATTGCCACAGGGGAACAAGCTCTAAATGCAACAAAAGACTCAGTTCTGCTTGCTAATTACTTAAACAAGCAAAACAAAACAAAACAAAAAAACACTCAAAAACAACCCAACAAACCAAAACACATTAGAGAGCCATACCCAACAGTAATAAGGCAACCATCTTCTGTTTTGGGTGCCTAACTTCTCACCCCTCCTATAAGCTCCCCTGGGAATTTAACTCCTTCTCCATATCCTCCCATTCAAACTTCTCAGGCAGTCTAACACCACTGTCACATATCCATCAAGGTCTTGCTGCCCCTTCTTCTTGGGTTCTCAAACCTCAGGGGCTCCCAGACTCAACAGCCTTGGCTTCCTTCCAATGAAGTAGGGACTTCCCCTCTAGTGGCCCTGTTGTGCCACTTGTCTCTCCCTTGCCCTGTCCCCTGCTCTTTGCTTCCCCGCCCACCTGTCTCCACCCTACCCCAGGCCACCTGCCCTGTCACACTCCCTGTTTCCTTTCCTTCAAGTACTCTGTCTGCCTGTCCCTGTCCTCCCCTTCCGAGTCACCTAGTCTCCCTCCCCCTTCATTCACTGTCTCTTCCTCTCCTCTCTTCCTCCTGCTTCCTTCTCCCTACTTGCCTTCCTTCTCCACCACCCTTTCTCAACTCCTTCTGGGTCATCTTCCTCTCCCCCCCTTGGCTTCTCCCAACCTGCTTTTGAATTCCCTGCTCTCCCTGTAGACTCTGTCCCCCACTAAGATTTCCTCTGTTGCTCTGCTTCCCGGTGCAGCCCACTCCCTCTGCAGCCCCTTGCCCTGTTTCTTCTGAGGTCCCCCAGGCCTGAAGTCAGGGAGGGAGGGCCTGTTGGAGGCAAGCACTCTGAGACCCCCTTCTGCCTCTCACATGGTCTCTCACTTTATCATTTCACTGACTGTGGGTTACCTGCTCTTAAGGCAGAAAAGGGCAAACACTTTGTCTTCATTGCATACTTCTCATCTTTTCTAGAATAAAGTGCGGTAGGGTAGATATTTAAATGGAGAGGATGATACGCAGGGATCTCTCCCTTCCCCCAGAATTACTGTTAGACTGACACTCATCAGATTGAGCCTCATGACTTATCCTATTCAGTCAAGCTGCTTAAAGACTTTCCAAGCCACACTGCTAATGATCCCTCCTTTTGGCCCTTCTGCAGGAAACAATTTTAAAAGAGCATTTTAGATTTTACCAAACCCAGAAACCTAACAGAAATCTTGTGAATCTTCTAAAAATACAAACAGTAATTTTTCAGTCAGGCAGTCCTTCACATGGAAAAGGGTTAACTAGAAATTCCCTTTTTAAAATAAGAGAGCCAAATCTCCCAATGTTTTTTTTTAATTAGGAGAAAGAAAGAAAACAAAGGAAGTTAATCATATGCAACGAATTCCAAATAAAATCAAGAGACTCCATATAAATTAGCAAGTAATACTTTGCTTCCATGAGTAATGTTCCACTCGTATTCAGTTCATTGCAAAGAGGATGGTCTGAGAGAGACCATCTTGGCCTCTGATTAGGTATTATTAGCACTGCTCTTGAAGATTAGTACTACAGTTGTCTCTTCACATTCGCTGGGGTTTGGTTCCAGGACCCCCCGTGAATACCCAAATCCATGAATACTCAAGTCCCATTATATGCAGTGGTATAGTAAAATGGTGTCCCTTATATAAGATGGCAAAATCAAGGTTTGCTTTTTGGATTATTATTTTTTTAAGCATATTTTCAAGCCGTGAATACTTAAATCCATGAATGTGGAGGCACAACTGTACTCTTAAGCTTCATTCAGTCATTCGCTTGAACACATGGAGAGCTGAACACTACAGGGCTACATGGGTGGTGGGGACATGGATGCACATGGAAGCCCCGCATCCTCAAGCGTCTCCACGCATCTGGCAGCATCTGAGCCTTTTGCACATTGAGCACAAAGGTTTGCAGAGGGCTCTGTTTTATAGGAATCTGAATTTAGGAAAAGCTAGGTACTTTGCAGAGAATGGCTGTGTCTATTTTCTGTTCTCATTGGTCCAGCCACCAATCTGAAAAAATTACTTAGTGGTCAGGCCAACCCTCTTTTTGATATTATACTTGTATTATAAAGGCTCTGACCAGTTTTAGCTGGTCAAAGCATTGTACAGAAGATACTACATTTTGAATGCATATTATAGAACAAACTAAAACATCTGGTCTGTTTGTCAGTAGGGTTCCAAATATGCCATAGGGGACATGCTTGAGCTGCTTCAATGTAGGGGCTTTGTCATATTCCTCCATGTGAAAAACAGATGAGGGGGAAATCTTCTAGCCCATTCAAATCCTTCAAAGTATATGAATATTTTAAATATTTCAGCCTCTTCCCATTTCTCTTCCAGTTGTGCAACAGACTGAATTTGGTACTGGGCTTTAGCCCTTTATGACACGCCTGTCTATATGTTGCCCTAGTCTTAGCTTTCTACTCACTCTCTCTCTCTCTCTCTCTCTCTCTCTCTCTCTCTCTCTCTGGCTTTTCTTTGCGAATGAAGCACATCTTCATTTCTTCGCAAATGAAGATTTGCAAGCGCGCTGATGACTAAAAAGGCCAATCCGAGATAAACAAGTCCGGTTGCAGAAAGCACAGCAGAAGGTCTCCTTGGGTGGTGTTTCTGGGTTGTGATTCTTTCTGTGTTGTCGTTTCTCTTCAAGACTTGTTTGGCATGAGTTCTCAAATAAGGCTGCAGCATTGTGGATAGTGGGTCTCCATGCCTCCCGATGTGAGGCCAGGGCTGACCTTTGTTGGTGATCAATTTGGTCGAGCCTGAGATGTTGTTTCAGTGAGTCTTTGTATCGCTTTTTTGGAGCACCCCTCTTACACTGACCTGTGGCGAGTTCACCGTAGAGTACTGTTTTTGGGAGGCGATGGTCCTCGATCCTAGAAACGTGCCCAGCGCAGCTGTGTTCTCAATATCATGGCCGCAGTGCTGGTGATCCCTGTTTGCTCAAGGACAGCAACATTCGTCACATAGTCAGTCCAGTGTATATTTAGGATTGTGTGTAAACAGCGCTGATGAAAGCGTTCGAGGAGTTGTAGGTGGTGGCAATAGGTGACCCATGTTTCTTTTAAAGACCTGAAGCTAACCCCACCTTCAGGCTAATCCCCCTTTTGCCAGTTACCATTCTCCCTCTCTCCACTACCTCTCCAGTTAGTTTTGCTCATCCTCTGGTAGAAACATAGATCCTTCCTCCTTTGGTAAGAGTGTGTGTGTGGTGGTGGGGACATATCTATTTAAAAATGTAAATGAGTTTGAAACCAATTCAACTTTGTTGTGATCATGGGTGTGTGTGTGTGTCCCAATATAAATAATAATAATAATAGAAGAAAAGTTAAAAACAAAAATAAAAGAGTAGCTGGTACACAATACTTTATAAGATGAAAGCTATACTGGTGAGGGCCAAGATATAAAGCAGATCTAAAATAATTATGAAAGGGTACCTCTCCAAAAAGACATAATATGGGATTATACTGGAGGAGCAGTGCCGTAAGTTCTTTTGTTAAACCAATTTAATGTTTGTATTCATTTATTAGTTGCATATATATTCTGTTTTTCCTCCTCTGAACTCAAAGTGGTTTACACAGTTCTCCCCCTCCCTACTTAATCCTCACTTGAAAAATAAATAAATATGTGAGATGGATCAGGCTGAGAGACAGTTGCTGGTCCAGGATTTTCCTAGGAAATTCCTTAACTCAGTGGAGCAGTGCACCTGGATCTTCCAGTCCAAATCCAGCTTTCTGACTGCTACATCACACTGACTCTCTTCTGTGATGTCTTCATCTAAACAACCCCAGGAACTGTAGGATGCTGAACATGGTTAGAGAGATGCATTCTTGCTTCCTGGCTTTCCAAAAGTGTATAGGAGTTGGGTGGGGAGGCGGTATTCCCCCCCCCTACAGATCACCTGACCATCGTGTTCCTTTCTTTGTCTCAGCCCTGACTCTGTACTGGACACAGAAGGGGACTTTGATTTGGATGACTCGATGGATGTGGCGCGGCACGTGGAGGAACTGCTGAGGCGCCCCATGGACAGCCAGTGGATCTCGCATGCGCAGTCATGACCCTGCCCCCTTCCCTGAAGAGACCATGCAGAGACTGTGAAACATGGGTGCAGGGAGGCCATTGCCATGCTCTAGCTGAGGGGAGGTGCTTGTGAGGCCATGGGTGCCATCCCTCCCCTTGCCCATGTAACAAAGGCAGTGGAGTGTTATTGCTTGGTTTTCCCATCTGCTCTGCTGAGAGACTTGCCTCAGGCCTTCCGCTTCAGCACACTGCCTCCTTCTGCCAAGCTACTGTTTGATTTGTGTCAGGAAACCATTCCCTCCCACCCTCCCAGAATGCAGCAAACTACCATTTTTTGCCTAGCAGCCTTTTGGGTATCCAGGAGTGGGGAGGACTGAGCTGTGGAAGTGAACAGGCCTTATTTGAAGGTTCATATTTTGTAATCTTTCTGTGTATGAATTTTCTTCTCTCAACTGCGCCTCGGGGGAAAAAACGGTGTGCGTTTGTCTGCGAATGTGTGTATGTGTGGTGTGTGTCTGCATTTTATGTGTGTGACCTCCTGTGCAAGAATCATTTGCTCTGTGGGAGCACTGCTTCTGTTTGTACCCAGACACTGAACCCAGCTCCTGCCAGGTCCCCTTTGACTTGGCAGAATCCCCTGGAGCCATTTTATGTGTCACTCTTCCCTTGGCTTTATCCCAGTCTTTTGTGTTGTTGCAAGATAGTTGCTTACATCTTGGCTGCTCCATCTAATGCCCCTTGGCTTTTGGCATGTCTGATGCTTTGCTCCCAGGTATCATGTGTTCAGAAGATTGTGGGGTGGGGAATATATATATTTTTAATGACTTGTGAAATGTAGAACTAACATTGGAAATAATGGTGTGTCTGTCTCATCAACCCACTTAAAATAGGGAGTGGTGGGCAGGTTCCAGAGTTTCATTAGTAGGTTCAGAAAAGAAAAGAGATGCCCTGATGGGTGAATTCTAGATGATTCAAGACAATCTGCCACTTCTCTCTTTTCTCCTCCCTACAACCCCTGACCTCTCATTTTGCTGAAACAACTGGGAAGAATAGCAACCTACAAGCACTATTTTTATACCTACTAGATAATAAAGCTCAGACTATTTTAACACAATGTTAAAGATTTCTCACATAAATGTCTGCGGGTCAGGTGATTTTTTTTTTTTTAAATGAAGGGATCCAGTCACCAATTCAACCACCACCATGCTTTTTCTAAGACCTTCACAGTGTCTAGTGAGCCACATAGATTCTGCCTTTCCTCCACTGAACTGTTCACTTTTAAAACATGGAGTTTCCCTTGGGTTTGGGATATGGGGAGGTTGTCAGTTCTTAGATTATGCTCAGATGCTTAGAGTGTCCCCCTTACCTGTGACAGGTAAATGGCAAATCCCCTTCCATGGGCAGTTGCTTGGAGTTGATACACAAGGTAGTAGAAGCTGAGTGTTAAAATCTGAGGGAGCTCAAGGCCACGCTGAAAGCTACTGTGTCCTAACTGTGACATGCTTCTCTTTGTACCACAGAGGTCCCTTTAGTTCTGTGTGGCTCCGCCTGAGCATTAGAAGCCTGGAATTATCCCTGTATAAGAAATTAGCCCTTTTCCCACCAGTACCCCACACAAGCCTTGATGTGGAAGAATGCTGTCCTGATTATGCTAGATTTTCCACCTCCTCTCCCACCCAAAAACATTTTACAGAAAGTTTAGAGTAACTGTTTTTACCAAGATTGTCCTGTGCTTATTCAGAAGTTGGAATCATTGGATGAAGTGTCTGGGTGAAACATTTTTAGCAAAGGGTTGTGCATGCTCTTTACCCCTCAGTATCACCAAAAGAGAGCCAACATGGCATAGTGGTTTGAGTGTTGAATGACTCTGGAGACCAGGGTTCGAATCTCCCACCCGGCCATGAAAACCCACTGAGTGACCTTGGGCAAGTTGCTCACACTCTCAGCCCCAAAAACCCCTGTGATAAGTTTGCCTTAGGGTCGCCATAAGTCGGAAAGGACTTGAAGGCACACAACAAAAAAATCATGAAAGGAATATTAATTCCTGACTATTTTCTATCCCAAGCACAGTGGAATACCCTCTCCTCCCATGCTGAGGCTTGCTTACTGAGCTAGAGGAGCAGAAATTACATACACCGCACCTGAAAACAACTTGTTGAAGGCTACACAGGCAGATATATTTCTCTAGGGCAAACACAGTACATTCACTCTGAGGTCATGCTGTGAAGGCTAGCTGGTGTTGAATTGATTTCATGCTGTTTGCTAACTTGAAATGTTAACAAATACTAACTTCTCAGAGGGTCTTGCCAGACATGATTTATTTCTCCAGGAACAACCAAATGATGATGTTTCAGAGGGGTTGTTCCTTCTAGCAAAATCACCAACAAAAAGACTGACATAAACATAGTAGTAGGAAAATATAATTCCTTCCCCTATCTCAATAGTGGCTGCTCTAGCTTGCAGATCATTTGGTGTCAGGTTAGTGGCTATACTGCAGTCACAGGCAACTTTTGGAGAGTGCCTGTGATGCTAACAGAAGGCATCACAAGTTACTCCTCCTGCCTTCCAGCTCTGAACACTTGAAAAAAATCAGTAGGTTTAGAAATGTTTTTTCCCTTTGCTATTTTCTCCCAAGGCTGTGTGCTTTCCTTGACCAAGGTACGTGCACATGCCTCCAACATTTTTTTAAAAGCTCTTGCCCCTCATTGCAAGATTATCATTAGGCTACAAGGCTAGTCCCACCCCACTGTTGTTGCTTGGAGATAGCAGCATTGTGCAGATAGCAATTAAAACTTTGGGGATAGACTCCAGAAAAAAAGCCTTCCAAAAGGACTCATATGCCACATTATTCTGGAGCAGTAAAATGAAATGAGCTGTCTTAGAGGCCAAATTACATCCCTGCGAGAGTTTCCTGTTCTTGTTCACCCTACAGTTGTCCCTCCAAATTTGCAGGGGATAGTGGCACAGGACCCACCTCTGGGGAAGTGGAAAAACCATGAATATCTCTAGGTCCCCCAAATCGTATTTAATACACACAAAAAAGTATGATCTGTGGATTCAACCCACCACGGATTCAAATGTACAGTACACGTGACATATGAATTCACAGCGAGAGGCACACCAGCTGACTGCTTCTGCCTTTGGAATGGCAGGGTTCCTTTACAAGGCAGAAATTGGCGGAGCTTGCCCCCACCTCCGCTGCTGCCCTGTGCCACTTTTAATAGGGACTTACAGGCCTCACTGCATGTTCAAAGTCTCTCAGTCTTACAAGGCTTGTAGAGAGACTGGATGCGAGGTGAGATTTTTAAGTCCCTATTAAAAATGGCATAGAATAGCAATGGAGGTTGTGACAAATAATTTGCACATAATCAAAACTGCAAAAGTCAAACCCACGAAGATGGAGGGAGGTCTGTACGTGTATATTTCCACTCCTTAACTACTGGAGGTTCTTCCCCATTTTTGGCATCCATGTGTACGCACACGCACACTCCTTTGCTCCTTTTTCCTATAGCCTTTAACATTCCCTCCAGTTCCCTGCCACCATCTTATTTCCTGTCAGTCCACTTTGGCTCCCTCTCACAATCTCTGCACCTCTTTTTTGTGCCTAACAATAACTCCCCCCCTGCCCCAGTTTTTAAGGTTGCCTCCTATTCTTCAAGATTCATTTATTTAGGCTGGACTCAGATTAATTGGGAAAAGAGGGAAGAAGAGAGTTGAAAGCGTTATGATAAGAGGCATCTTTGGTTCTATACATATACACATCTTTGGTCTTGCTGTACCTCTCTGGTTAGCTTTTGAAATTATAAACAACCTGTTTGCCAGATGAATTAGTAGAATGACTGTATATTTACTAGCAATTATGCCTCTTGTATACACCACCCTCAACACTGGGGGAGACACACATATAACCTATATTGGGGATGGGGAACATGTGACCCTCTGGATGTTGTCAGACTGCAACTCCCATCATCTTTCCCAACTGGCTATGCTAGTTAGATCTGATAGGAGATGCGATCAACATCTGAAGGGTCAATCCCTCATCTGTATGCAGTTGAAAACCTTTTCAGTGCCTAGCCTCAACTTGCCTATCAGCCTTGCATATTGGTTCATCCCTAATTATTCCCAATTCTGTTTTCATCTGCACTGTAGATGACAAGTCCCATGTTCCTTCTGTGATTATATAAAGCCCTGGCATGCTGCTGGCTTTAAAGAAAATGTCTGTTAATAGTAGCATTGGGGAAAGTGTTTTATTTGGACTATGATTTCAAGAAACCCCCGACCATCATAGCCAGAGGCCACACTGGATGGAGGATTCTGGGAGTTCTAGTCCAGAAAAAGAACTTTCCCAAGCTCTGCTTGGAAATACTTAGAATACACTCTTACATGTGTCAACTCAGAAGTAAGCCCTATTAATGCCAGTAAGATTTGCTCCAAGTAAGAAAGGTATATAGGATAGTAGCCTAAGTTTGTTTGTAAAACACCATAGGACACTGTTTTCAGGACCCTTCCACATAATATTATAGTTTTTAGTCTGACAAATGATTTTAATTTAATAATTTGAAAAGCAGGATAGGGGTTCCAACACTATCAAATGGCACAATTAGTTAATACAGAGAGATTCTTTATAGCTGGTGAAATGGTTTGTCCATGTAGGTTGTCTACACTGTCAGATGCTCCAGCATACCTCTGCCCCATCACCTCCCACCTGATGCCAAGGAGGGAATCTGGAATATTCTGCATGTCAATCATGCATTCTGCCACTAGGCTATGCCACCCCATATATTTTTTCCAAACTGTTATATAAACTGCTCATCTTTCAAGAATGCAGGGATAGAAGTGGAAGAGTTATGCCTTTCTCCTTCCAAAAATCTGCATCAACTAATTTTGACCAGCTTTGACTGGAACTAAAAGAAGAAGAAACCCTGGACTGTAACTGGTCCCTCTGCTTAGAAGCCAAGAATCAGCCCTACCATGAGGGAAGGTGTGGCAGGCACCTTAGCAGGTGGCAGAATCCAGTTTCAGACTGAACCGGCTTATGGGGTACTATTGCCTCAACTGTTCTGGTCAGCCCACATTGAAATGAAAAGGGATTGTGGAAAAAAGCATTCATTTTTAAGAGACTTGCACAAATTTGTTTTTTTATTAATGATTGTGGGTTATAGTGGCTTAGACATGTGGAATGGTATAGTGGCTTGAGTCTAGCGTTGTGGGAGAGGAGGCTTCAAATCCCTTCTCAGATGTGGAAACCCACTGGGGAAATCTCACTCTCTTTCATTCTGAGAGGAAGGCAGTGACAAACCTCTGAATGTATCTTGCTAGGAAAACCATATGAGTCAATTTGAAGGCACATAACAAAAAATAAAAGAGGGTGTCAACACAAGGACAAAATTTAAATTTCCCACCTGGGGTGGCAACAAAAGGAAAAACCATACCTCAGTGACAGAATATATGCTCTGCATACAGAAGAACCCAGGTTTTATCCTTGACATCTCCAGGGAGTGTAGACAATTTGAACTGGATCATCTCATTCAGTATCAGGAAGCTCCCTGTGTTCCAGAAGTTTTCTTGACACAAAGAGCTCATATTAAATAATGTTAAAACTAAATACCCTAAAGGCACCAAATCCTGTCTGATCTTGGAAGCTAAGCAGGGTCAGCTCCAGTTAGTACTTGGATGGGAGACTGCCAACAAACACCAGGCTATGTTTCAGAGGAAGGAGCTGGCAAAACCAACTGACTATTCCTTGCCTAAGAAAACCCTATGAAATTCATGGGGTCGTCATAAGTTGACAGGTGACTTGAAGGCACACACACACACACTACGAGGGCAGATGCCTAGAATTTCTTACAAGGGTCTGAAAATGGATAAAATTTGTTACAGGCACGTCCTATGCCAACACAGCTTCTGACTGAAACACAAACATAAAATCTAGCTAGCGTGGGGAAGAACACAGGGTGGTTTTCTGTTTCTCTTTCCCTTCACATGTAGAGTACCATGATCCTTTAGGAAGATACAAAGTTTGAAACAGTGGCTTTTTGGACTACAACTCCCAGAATCCCTCAGCCAGCATGGTCATGCAGGGAAGTCCCACAGCAGTTTTCTCCATATGAATAGGACTTTTACGACAGCACAGTGTTTTTTTCATTTAAGTGGAAATCGCACAAAATTTCCAGTGGATTGTGCCTGTTCCATTTTTGCAAGTGAGACCAGTTTTGTCCAACTACATGTTACAATTTTTCTTTTCATAGAAATAAAATTATGGTTAAAACACAGAGATTGCACTATTTTAAAGAACTATTTTGCCCAAACATTGAAGCTTTTTAATGGTACATTGAAAAAAAAAGTTTTCTGCTAAATTACCTCTTTTCTTTAGGAAAAAATAAATTTAAGAAAGCATGGGTTATATGTTTGTTTGTTTTTGTATTAAATTTGAAAAGGGGGAGAAAACTCTCGGGCTATAATTTAAAATGCCTTCTAGGTTTTATTTGGAACAAAAGGCATATATGTGAAAAAAACTTATTTTGATGAAAATATTCCTGTTTTGAAATGTTGTCTTGCATCTGCTACCAATAAAGTATTGTCTGCAATTTGCAGGGCAGTGAATGGCCAATGTATCTTTTTGGTTAAAAATGTCCACCATACTCAAGGGAACAAAGCCCATGCATAAAACTGAAGAGTTGTAACAGCCAGTTGTTTGAGAAACTCTGTTTTAGGGAACAGAGAGCAAGAACTTAACACCTGGGATGGGTGTTGAGGAGATTTACAAAAGAAATGTTGAGTATACTGTGAGCAGATGGAAGATGTCGGAAAGGGATTGTAAGGTATATTTATAAAGACAAGGTAACTTTCTGTAAGTAGTGTATCTATCAGCTTGAGCCTATGCATCCCTACACAGAAGTATGTCCCAGTGAACTCAATGAAAGTTCCTCTAAGGCTGCTGACACATTGCAGAAATAATGCAGTTTTGACACCACTTTAACTGCCATGGCTCAATGCTATGGAATTCTGGGAGTTGTAGTTTTGTGAGATATTTAGCCTTCTCTATCAGGGAGGTCTGGTGCCACAACAAACTACAAATCCCTGGATTCCATAGGATGAAGCCATAATAGTTAAAGCAGTATGTTTTGCGGTAAATCGTTTTTCATTACTTTACAGGGCATATATACATTTCAATCTTCACAAGACCCAATTTGAATAAATTGTTTGTACTCTGCACAAACTAACCTGATCAGTCTCCAAAAACTTTCTGAATTATCATTTTGATACTGTCCTGCATGGCAGATGAAACTTAAATTGTCCATAACAAGCAATAGGATGGTGCTGTTGGTAGTGGTGGTCCTTTTCCTTCTCCTTCATTTTTGTATTTGTTAATCCTGAATATGAGAGTCTTGTCAACCTCAAAAGCCAAGCTTTGTGATCTTCAGGAACATTCTCCAACAGATTGCCTATATGGCAAAAATATTCTTCATAGAATTCTAGGAGAATATGTTTTGTCCAAATGGAATCCCACATCATTTTGCTGTATTCACAAAACAGGGAAGCTCCAAATACTCTGTGGGGAAAGGCTTTGCAGCTTTTACAATTTTAAAAAAAAAAAAAACTCCGAAGGAAATGCACATTCCAGCTTGTTGGGATAGCTGATTCATTTTGCTACACTTTCTTAAAAAAGTGGAAGTGGAAAACTGATTGACTTGGATGTGTGCAGGGGACAGAGCTTGACAGCAAGGCAAGCACCTGGAACCACCATGTTGTATTTTTCCACAGAGATCGTGCGCAGAGGCAACGAAACAGCCTCTCTTTTTTGGTCCTGTTTATTTAAGCAGAAGATTGTACTTCTGCACCTTGGATTTTTAAAAAATACTGTTCCGTGGTGGCAACTGGTGACAATAAAAATGCAAGTAATTTACTCGTGCCCACCATCTTGATTCACAGGCATGCCCGTTTGAACAACAAACATGCATGGCTTCGCATACCTCTTACTCCCCTATTATTTTATTATTATTACTTTGTTAAAATATTAATGTCCCATCTTATAGCCAAAAATCTCAAGGCAAGGTACAGGCAATAAAGCAATATTAAACAATTCAAGCTATGATCACTGGGTCCTAAAAAAGTTGGGAGAAGAGCAACAGTTTAACTTGACACCAAAAGGAGGCCATTGTTGACACCTGGCACAGCTCCCAAGGAGAGTACATTCCACTGGTAGGTACAGCAAAGAAGGCTGTCTCTTGTCTCCCCAATAGCATATTGCTCCCACTGGTGGCACTCAAAGGAGAGCCCCTCCTGCAGTTCTCAGTGCTCGAACAAGTAAAAACACTCCTTGAGATGCACACTACTAATGGTCTTCATCATGCTTTTGCTCCCCTACAATAGTTTTCTAGGGTAACTGGGGTGAAACAAACATGTATTTGTAGGGAGGTATGAGTCTAAAAATAAAAATGTATTAAAAATTCCAGAGATCTAGCCTTTTTAAAAAAGAATTAAAAAAATATCTTCTTCAAAAGTAAAAACCTTTTCTTTCAAGTTCAAGATAGAGTGGCGCATTAGGAATGCAGAGATAGCTCAATTAACATTTAAATGTGTGGTCTGATCACCCAATCAATTAGACTCATTAAAAACAAAGAAGTCAGTTTAAAAATGCATATCAAAAGTTTACTGAAGGTATATCAATCTTAATCTACATACTAAAACAAACTTTAAAAAGGGTTCCTAACTAACTAAGAGAATTTAGGGTAGAATAGACTCACCCAGCCTTTTAGCGGAGTGGCTACATGGTGACTTGAAAACAAACAACATCATGGCAAGAACATGGCAAGAACAACATCATGGCATGGCTTCAGCCGCATGGAGACTTTAACTTAAAACGAACTTAAACAAAGAGTCATAATATTTAAATTAGGTCATGTGAATGAATGACCCATTGCTCCAGTTGGCTGAAATTGCCTAGTGAAATAAGAGAATGGGAAGTTGGGAGAACTGAAGCATGCAGGGTAAATGCCTTAACTGAACTTAACATGTGAATGGATACACAAGATTGTATTACATTACAATAATTATTTCCCCACATACTACAGTATTGGCATATCCATTTCATACTCACTCCTTCAGCACTTCCTGTGAAACTTTGCCTTAGAGGTTTGCACATTTGCGAGGTTTGTGGTGCCATGAAAAATGCAATACACCCAAACACACTTTAATGAATGGGAAGAATGTGTGCAAAACTGTGTCCATTACTGAACATGAACTTTTAAAAAAAAGACACATGGAAGAAAATGTGTGTGGGAAATGCTGTACGTACTGGGTTTCTGTGTGGGAATTAAAAATCTTTTAACTTGAGATGAACTGAAGATGAGATTTGGAAAGAGCCAACAAAATCAAGATGGTTTTTCACAGCCTTAGGTGTCACTCTTGGTGATACAATACTGTCCCTGTTCCTGTCTTTTCTTATGGACCATAGTGCAAAACATAAAGCACCTTGGTGCATTACTGTACATTAATCTTACAGCAACTCTTATCTCATATTGTAAATGGGTACAAAGGAAGAGAAGACAGTGAATGGCATAAGACTACCGACTGAGCTCAGAGGGGAGTTGAGAGTTGAACTGGCAGCCAGCGCCTACCTCTTGGTTCAGGCATTTCATTGCTAAATTCTTTGCTGACCTTTCTCACTGGCTCACCCAGATATTCTTGGGCCTGTGCTAGGTTGTCCCCAGCTTGGAAGCACACTGCTATCTCCATTTCCCATTCCAATAAACTGGACTTTTGTTGCCCCAAAAGGTCACTTTCGAGGCATGTTTCCTTGCCTGCAGAGTGGGCAGCATTGAATCTGCCTCCAAAGGTAGATGTGGGTCAGGGCCTCAGCCCTGCAATGGGTGAAATGGAAATATGGAAAAATGGTTCCTGGAATAAAGTTGCAATAAAGGAGTCCCAGACATTTGCTTCGCACTATAAAAGAGGTAACACATAGCATGCCAAAAATATTATTGGGAGAAGGGCATCTGTTCAGAGATTTTCCTCCCCCTGTCCCTCCCTTAATTTGTGTTCAGATAAAAACAAGCGTTGTGTACTGCAGCATACAGCCAGCCAAATAAGAAAAGTTATCCCCTGCTAGGGCATTGCTGCTGCAAAACAAAACAAAAAAATTGTTTGTGCTTGGGAATATTAAAGTGGTATATAAGGACACCAGAGCTTTGAAAAGTTACTTTTTTGCCCTACATAATCCTATAGCCAACATGGTAGTTGGCTGTAGGATTCTGGAAATTGTCAAAAGAAGTATCCCCCCCCCAACCACACATTCTGTAGAGCAAGGATGGGCAAAGTGCGCCTATGGGACACATGTGCCCCCCAGGGCTATTTTTCTGGCCACTGGTGCCTCCTAAGGGGGGTGTCAAAAATTTTCTTGAAAATGCTCCAAAATAACCTCTAGGGGGCGTGGAGGGCATTTCCATCATGTTTGGAGCCCTCCTGGGCCCCCCATCAAAACAATTTTTTGCAATATTTTTCAATTTAATTTTAATTTTTTTAATTAATTAGGTATTTATACCCCGCTCTTTAGCCATAAAGGCTATCAAAGCGGCTTACAATTTGTTTTAAGCAATAGCAATGGATCATTCAAAGAAAATGGATCCAAAATGCCCCCCCTTGGGGTCCAGTAAGGCCTCCAAACATGGTGAGAATGTCCCTGTGTCCCCTAGAGGGCATTTTGGAACAAAACTCCCCCCCCCCAGAGTCGGTGCAATGGGAGTGTGGCCCTCCAAGGTCTCCTGGGGTGCTAATGTGGCCCGCTAGCCTTCCACAGTTATCCACCCTTGCTGTAGAGGGTGGAAGTTGTACTGCAGGATTGCACACCCAGTTCAGGCTTAGAGACCGTATCTGTGCATGTAGACATGCAAATTCCCCCTTCACCTCTGCTAACTCAGCCCTCTAGGGTATTGGGTTGTGGGGGCAGGGAGACAGACTTCTCCCAGCTCCCATTGCTTACTGCTCAGATCATTTGTTCTTTGCTGCTACTAATGGTAGGAAAAGAGTGATGTTGGAAGTGGGAACAAGATTAATCTTAGGCTGCATCTGGACTGCAGAAATAATACAATTTGAAACCACTTTAACGATGATGACTTAATGCTATGGAATTCTGAGAGTTGTAGTTTTGTGGGATATTTAGTCTTCTCTGTTAGAGAGCTCTGGTGCTTCAACAAGCTACAAATCCCAGGATTCACAGCTTGGCCTTGTCTAGATGGGCTATTTAACCCATCTTGCCCTCCTCTTGGAACCCTGCAGTCCAGATGATGCAGGGCATTTGCCCCATTTTGTCCCCGGTAGTCCTCATGACCCCTGGAGCAAAGACGTGGGGGGAGATGGGGTAAGGCCCATTATACCATTTTTAAAAATACCTGATAAAATCTGCTTCAGTCAGCAAAAAAACAAATTGGTCCTTGAGTGACCGTAGGAGCCCATTCTGGCCCATCAGCCTGTTGCTGCAACTGCCATCTACCTTGCGCTCCCATAGCCAGGAAGGTGTCCTACAGCATGTGAACAAGGCTGGCCACATGCAGGGGGCCAGGCTCACATGCTGTGGGCCAGCTCCCTGGCTTCAGAAAGAGTGATGTGGCCAGCGTGGCAGTTTGGACTGTTAAGGAAAATGCAACATGGGACATACAGTGAAAGAAATAAAATATTTGGAGTTTGGAGATATTGTGGAGTAGGGTGTAGAGATTGTGATTTGTTGACCATATAGTATATTTATATAGAAGAATAAAGTAGGTTTTATATAAAACTACTGAGTTGCCTGAGTGAATCCTGGAGACGTTTTGGAGACACCTGGAGAAGAGTGTGAAGGCTTGGAGAGTTTGTCAGGACCTTCAGCCTATTCTCTGAAACTCTGCTGCTTTGGAGGAAAGAATTAACCACTGATCTAAGCTGGTCGGCTCTGCTGCTTAACAAGGTGGTGAGTTTGAGCCAGAGGTGAAGAGCTACAACTCCCATCATCCCTGACAAGGGTTATGGGCCCAGTGACTAGAGCACCCAGCATCCACAGAAGCTGAAAGTTCCAGAGAGTGGAAGAAAGCTTTGTGGCCGACAGATCAGAGCAAGTTGTTTGTGCTGCACTGATAAGCCTTGTGAGTAAATCATTTTGTGTTTTGCTTAAGCCCAGACGGGTCGGCTGTGCATACTCAGAAGGACTGTGTCAAATTGAGTCACTGCACAAATCAAGATGGAAATTCTAAAGTTTAGTAAATTAAATAGAAACAACTACTCTACCTGGAAGATTTATGCCCAATCTCTACTAGTAAAGGAAGGTCTGTGGTCAACAGTTGAAACAGGGCTGGCAGCTGATGCTAATGAAGCCACTCAAGAGAGAGATAGTAAAGCAAAAGCCTGTCTTTATCTCATGCTTGAAGAAGACTTAATTAATGACGTCAGAGATAAAACGTCCGCCAAGGATGTGTGGGATACCTTGCAGAGATTACACACTCCTTCAACTGCTTTTGCAAAAATGCTATGGTCTAAAAGAATATACAGGCAAATGATGGCTAAAGGGCAGTGTGTGATAGAACATTTAAAAATAATGCAAGATTTGTTTGTGCAAGCTGAACTGAGGGGAGTGCAAATTAGCAAAGAGCAGCAATGCTACATTTTAATAGAATCGCTAGACTCTTCGTGGGACAACATAACGAACAGCTTGCAGAACTTGCCAGAAGCTGAGCTTAATAGAGACTTAATTGTGGCCAGAATACTGGAAGAGAACCAGAGAAGAATGTCTGAGCAAGGTGACTCAGCAAGCTTAAAGACTGTGCCAAAACAACAAACAACTCCTGACTGGCGAACGCAGGAGGAAGCAGCCTCTACAAGGGAGCAACGGAGGTGCTTTTATTGTAAGAAGATTGGTCATCTGCAGAGACATTGTAAACATTTTGTAGCTGAGAGACGCAAGCAAGCAGAGAGCAGATGGCAGCCGCGGCAGTATCAAAAACGGTCCAGACCTCCATTTTTGAGGGACAGTGGTAATAAAAAGGGGTTTGCAACCATGATTAAGGAAAAACAATGTGCAAATTCTAAATGGCTAGTTGATTCAGGAGCCACATCTTTGATGTGTAATGACATAAATTTAATAAGTAATAGAAAATCAGCTAATGTAAATGCTGTAGTTTTGGCTGACGGGAAAGAGCTAAGTACTGTAAATCAAATGGGTACTGTGTACATTCCAGGGCTAAAAGAGAATTTTAATGATGTCTTACATGTAAAGGAGTTAGAAAATAATTTGTTATCAGTAAGTAGATTAACAGAAAGAGACTACACAGTCATCTTTGAAAAGAACATGTGTAAGATAAAACTGAATGGGGAATTGCGTGGCATAGGTTTGAAAAAGGACAAACTTTATTATTTGGAGGACAATATTGATAGATACAGGGTTGAAGAAGCTAATAACATAGAAAATATTCCAAACCACAAAAACTGCATACACGAGCTTCACAGAAAATTCGGCCATGCGAGCTTCAAATGTTTAAAGAATTTAATCAGGATGTGTCCAGATTTAAAAGTTACTGAATGCAAAAACCACTTAGATTGTATGGTATGTCAACAGGTAAAGGTCAGAGCTTTTCCAGTAGCTAAGAAAACAAAAAGAATTGCTCAAAGACCATTTCAGTATGTACATGCAGATGTCGCCCAAGCTAATTGCTTGTCCTTAGGGGGAAGCAAGTATTTCCTAGTAATTGTTGATAGGTATACAAGGTTTGCATTTGTGAGAATAATGAAAAACAAATCTGACACTGGGCAAAGTTTAAAAGCATGGGTAAGAATGGTGGAAAGACAATTTGATAGCAGAGTAGGCACCATCATTACTGATAGAGGAGGAGAATTTTTAAATAATCAATTGTTTAACTGGTTTCAAAAGGTGGGAATAAGGCATGAAACTACAAACCCTGCTTGTCCTAGTGAGGATGGGTTAGCAGAGAAGAAAATACAAGATATAAAAAGAATTACTGCTTGTATGATGGCAGATGCAGGGGTGAAAGATAGTTTTTGGGCAGAAGCAACTTTGACTGCAATACATATCAGTAACAGATTGTATCATTCAGAAATTGAAGACATTCCCTACAGGGTATTGTATGGGAGAATGCCAAATTACAAGTACTTAAGGGTTTTTGGACAATTTGCTCATGTTTACACACCTGCTTGTTTCAGGAGGAAAGGAGAACCCAAAAGCAAAAGGCTTAGGTTTTTGGGGTATTCTGGAAATAGCTACAAGTTTCATTTGGGAGGAAAACAAGTGCAGTATTCTAGGTCTGCAAATTTTGAGAGACATGCTGGTTGGGACAAACTGCATGCCAATAAAGAAGTGTTTTTGAGATTAGGGAGTTCAAATGAGCCAGAAGCACAAACTGAACCAACCTCAGGAAACGGAGGGGTTTCAGTTAAGCAGGAAGCATCACCTAGCAGCAGTGGTAGTTCTTCCGATGATGAGATAGCATCTAGGCCTACTACTACTCGAATGACTGAAGACAAGAGATTTAGTCATAGAACTACAACTCCTAGTAGAGAAAGTGAGGATGAAAGAGACAGAACAGCAGATTTTATTCCCAGGCGTAGTCATAGAGTTAGAAAGCCTCCAGATAGGTTTGTTGTGACAAAGGCAAGAGCTTGTTTAGCAGTAGAAGAGCCTGAAAGTTTTGAAGAATTGGAAAGTTATTCTAGAGAAGAACAGGAAAGATGGTTTGATGCAATGGATAATGAGTTTGGTTGCCTGGTAAATAAAGATGTTTTTGAAATTGTTGACAGACCCAAAGACAAGAAAGTAATTGGTTGTAAATGGGTATACAAAAGGAAAGAAATGCCAGATGGAAGTACCAAATATAAAGCTAGGTTAGTGGCTAAGGGTTTTGCACAACAGCAGTATGAGAACTATGATAAGACATATTCTCCAACTGCAAAGCCAGAAAGTCTGAGAATGGTTCTAGCTGTAGCAGCAAAAAGGAATTTAGTTGTAGAGCATTTTGATTTTGAAACAGCTTACTTGAATGCGGTTCTGGATGAAGAAATATTTATGGAACAGCCACAAGGTTTCGAAGAAAATGGTAGTCAGAGAGTATATAAATTAAAGAAAGCGTTATATGGTTTAAAACAAAGTGCCAGAGCATGGAATCTGTGCATCAGTGATGAGCTAGTTAAGCTAGGTTACAAGAGGAGCATTGCAGATGCTTGTGTTTATACAAAAGGAGACATAGTATTAGTGATTTATGTAGATGATTTGTGCGTAGCAGCAAAGTCAAAACAGGAAATTGAGTCAGTAAAAAGAGAATTGTCTAAGAAGTTTGTTTTGAAGGACTTAGGTGTATTGAAGTCTTATTTAGGTATTTGCGTTGAATGGACAGAAGAAGGACATTGTTTATTAAGTCAGAGAAATAAAATTGAAAGACTGATTGAAAAGTGTGGATTACAGAATGCAAAAATAGTAAGAGCTCCAATGACAACTGGTTTTGTGTCTGAGGAAACAACTAGAGCGTTTGAGGACAAGATTCTCTTCAGAAGTATAATAGGATCTTTACAATTCATATCTTGCCACACCAGACCAGACATTTCTTATGCTGTAAATGTATTGTCTAGAAGGGTTAATGATCCAAAAATTGAAGACTGGACAGCGGTAAAACATTTATTGAGATATTTGAAAGGAACCTTAGATAGGAAATTGATTATAAGAAGCAGTAGTTCAGATCTAGATTGTTATGTAGACAGTTCATTTGCATCAGAATTAGGAGACAAGAAGTCAGTTACAGGAATGATAATTAAATATAGTGAAAGTCCAATAGTTTGGAGAAGTAGAAAACAACCTAATGTAGCGATAAACACAACGGAAGCAGAATTCGCTGCTTTGAATGAGATAGTAAATGAGATACAGTGGATTAAGCAATTGCTAAATGATTTAAATGAAAGTTACAAGATACCAGTGGAAATTCTGGAAGATTCACAGTCATGCATAGCGATGGCTGAAACTGAAAGTTTGAAGAACAGAACAAAATATGTTGGTGTAAGATATCAAAATGTGCGAGACATGGTTCAGAAGGGTGAAATAGAATTGAGATATATAGAAACACAACACAACATAGCAGATTTGTTCACAAAAGCATTGACAGCAGAAAAACATGAAAGGCTGACACAAATGGTTGGAATGACATTGTAAGACACATACTATATTTTATTTCGGAGCGGATTGTTAAGGAAAATGCAACATGGGGCATACAGTGAAAGAAATAAAAATATGTATGTGAAAGTCACAATGACTAAGCAAGAGCAATTATGAAGCTACACAGGTGAAAATGCTAATGTAATCTAGAAGTCCTGAGAGCCAAGGACAGAGGTACTGAATGCAGAATGGAAACACCTGAGAATCATTAAGTGTACAAGGTGAAATGTTGAAATACATGGGTTGGTCTTAAGTATGGGTGGAACTACGTGGACCAATCAGAATGGAAGTACACACCCACTGAGTGGAAACTAACTAGTGGGTGGTGATCAACAATGGCTATAAAATTGCAATGTTTGCCAATGTATTGTGGTTGAGTAGAGGTGGAGTAGTTTGGAGATATTGTGGAGTAGGGTGTAGAGATTGTGATTTGTTGACCATATAGTATATTTATATAGAAGAATAAAGTAGGTTTTATATAAAACTACTGAGTTGCCTGAGTGAATCCTGGAGACGTTTTGGAGACACCTGGAGAAGAGTGTGAAGGCTTGGAGAGTTTGTCAGGACCTTCAGCCTATTCTCTGAAACTCTGCTGCTTTGGAGGAAAGCATTAACCACTGATCTAAGCTGGTCGGCTCTGCTGCTTAACAAGGTGGTGAGTTTGAGCCAGAGGTGAAGAGCTACAACTCCCATCATCCCTGACATGGACTCCATTCCATTCCGTGCAGGCAACAGGGGAGCAAAAACTCAGATCTGTGGGCAGAATATGCTAGCGAGGAGGTGGCATATTCTGGCCCGTGTAGATCAACCCATTGAGCCATGGCAATTAAAGCAGTGTCACACTGGATTATTTCTGCAGTGCATATACAGCCAAATTCTGATCCCCGCCATAGCAATTGCATGATTTCCCCACAGGCTGCAAGAACTGGTCTGCTGGACTTCAGGGGAAAATGCGTGGTGTCTTCACCACCTTCAGAGGTTACCTGGGAATCAGCTGATGGTCACATGTGGCCAAAAGTGTGCATGCCTCTGCTGTATAGCAAATGCCTCCACCTGGAATGAATTTGTATTAAGGAGGTATCAATAATCCTGGGGGACCCCATCATTTGCTGAAATTAAATTTTAAAACAACCACAATCCTAACATGGGAAATGTCTCAAAGCAGCCCAATGGAGACTATAAAACTAATTTTGTTTTGGGATTGAAAATGTAATATTAGGGAAGGGAGGGTTGGGGGGAGGGAATAGTGTGGCTGAAACTTCACACTGCACTATTCCATTTTGTTGCAAGTCCATTTCTATTTTATCATTCTCCCTCATAACTTTTGCTTCTACTGGGTGTTGAAAGGAGCAACGGAGGCCTTTCCACTAAAAATCTTATTCTCAGCATCCCCCAACCCCATCTGATGAAGTGGATTGTAGCCCATGAAACCTCCTATAATAATAAATGTGTTAGAAACTAAGGTGTCCTGGAAAGATGCTGAAGTTTTGGCAGCACCAGCCTTAACAGGGATACCCTGGTGGCGCAGTGGTTAAATGCCAGTACTGCAAGTCACCACATTGCAAGTTTGATTCCAGCGGGCTCCAAGGTTCATTCAGCCTTCCATCCTTTTGTAGGTCGGTAAAATGAGTACCCGGCTTGTGGGGGCAATTAGCTAACACACATTGGAAACTGCTTAATGCAGTGTAGATGTGTAAATTGCTATTGCTTAAAAACAATTTGTAAGCCACTCTGATAGCCTGGTGGCTGAAGAGCGGGGTATAAATAAACAAACAAATAAATAAATAAAATACCCCACTGGAGACTGACCATCTCAAATCAGCACCCATGAGGGGGAAAGGGGGAGCTTGTCTCTTTCTAAACCCTGCCCTTTTCCATCCCTTTCTTCTTTAATCAGAAAGCAAGAATCCATTTCCAAAAAATATGTCCACACTCTTTCCCTGCCTGTCTCATCCTGGGTGGTTGCTTTTGATCTCTGGTTCCTTGTGAAAAGGAGGTCAGTCAACAGGGCAGAAAGTCCTTTCATGCCTTCTGGATTAAGATTTCTGATGCCACCAGAGGGCGCTGAGAAGTCATGCCTTCTCAATTTTGCCTGATCACTTTGCCTCCACTTTCCCTGGGCGCTGTTCCAAAACAAGACATTTTTAAATTAATAGCTGTGTGTCTAAATGGACATTCGGACCCCCAGTGAAGACAAAGGGACACATTTAATTTAATTAAGAATACATTCAGATTGAAAATTACACTGACTAAGGCTAAGATCTAAGGAAGTGGACTGTGTCCCCAAAAGTTTGTGCCAGAAATTTCTTATTCCCAGTTAGTCTCAAAAGTGCTACTAGATTACTTCCATGTCTTTTAAATGTTAGGATAGGATGCGAGTCAACATATTTGCAAACTCTCTGTTTCTTTTTCCCCCCTCAATCCAAATATCAAGATGGTGCAGAAAGGCGGAATTATTTGCACAAGAAACTCTCAGTAATGATGCAAATACCTTGTTTCAAAGGGATCTGTAGAGCTAAATTATGAAGTGAGGGCACTCATCAGGCCCCTAAGGAAAGTCCAAAACTGCAGGTCAGACATTCAGCCTCCTGCCACACTGCAGAAATAATGCAGTTTGACACTGCTTTAACTATCATGGCTCCATCCTATGGAATATTGGAAGTTGTAGTTTGTTGTGGCAGCAGAGTTCTCTGACAGAGAAGGCTAAATATTTCACAAGACTACAAATCCAAGAATTCCATAGCACTGAGCCATGGTAGTTAAAGCAGTGTCAAACTGCTTTATTTCCACAGTGTGTCAGCAGCCAGAGAGTCAAAACATGTATTGATTTGTGTGTCTTTTCTCTTTGTTTGTGTCTCACTCATTCACTTACACACAACACTAGACCACAGCAAAAGACCAATTTATTAGGATCTGCTGGTAGTCATTAAAAAAGTGAGTTGAGAAAGGGACTGCCCATGCTAGCCTTTAGCTGGAAAGACCACAGATCGCTTGAGAAAGGGGAAAAGAGAGTGAAACAGCATGTCTCCAAACAGTATAGGACCATACTTTGTAAAAGGAGTTTCTTTGTCAGTGGCTTTGTTAACTGAGGTATGCCTGTATTTTAGCTTTTGCTGGGAAAACCCACCCTATCCCATCACTGTGTGCATTGCACCTAGGATGAGAAGAAATAGAAAAGTCTGGGGGATGGCAGATGGTATCATGATCCCTGCTAATCTGCAAGTCCTGGGACTTTGACCTTGTGAGCCCTGGCTTCACTACACTGCTGTGGTTCCTAACTGTGGAACACCTCCCCAATGGCAGTGCATTATTTTCAGAATAAGGTCAACACCTGTTTGCTTGCCCTGGCATCTGAAGTTAATTACAGTAATGGGATTTATCAGTGTCATGTATTGGCTGCCTTTGTATTTTGATATTTGTTTTTCAGTTCTTTTTATTATATGATCTTCATCTGGATGACATTTTAATATACTGTCCTGTTGCCTGTAGATGAGGAATTGTATAAGAATATGAACAGTCAAACAAAAGGCCATATATCACAGACTGAGGTTCCCATTTCAGAGGCTTTCAGGCTGACTTGAGAGCCAGAGTGCTTCTAGATCAGGAGGGGGAAGCAAGTCACCCTCCCTATGTGGTTGGATGATGCTGGCCTAGGCTGTTGGGATTGGAGTCCAGCCACTTCTGGAGAGCTGCACTTTGCCCATCCCTATGCTAGATGAAGGATGATTTCTAGCACTACCCACTGAAAGACATTGTGTAGCTATTGTGTGTTTTATTTACTATTATTTTTTTCCTGTTAAGAAAAAAAAAAGACGGGAAAACTGATGAGGAAACAAAGCAGGGCTCCAAAATGAAAACAACTTTGTTCGGATCTTCCACTTCTCAATAAAATACCATGAATGAAACAGTGCCATTGAACAATTGTAGCATCATCTGGAAGCACCCTCACAACCTCTCCTTTTGTACTCTCTGACCACTCCCAGCTGCCTCCTAAACTGAACATGTCCTGGTTTAGGAGAAATGACAAGATAGACACACACACACACACACACACAAACATTCATGTACACAGACACACGTTTGTATGCACGCACGCTTGTGTGTGTTTAAAAGATGAAGCACAAAGACGCAGGATTATCTCTTATGCTCCAAAATAAAAGTACAGTAGTCCTGCTTTGTGGCCAGGACTGAATCTCCTTTAATCCCCATTAAGAGATCTTGCTGTTGGTCTGTGACAGAAAGCCAACTTTCTGTTTTGATTAAAAATAACAATTCCTTTTGCAATAGAACTTGAGTTCCTGGCAAAGCCCTTTGGAATCCAGAATCCTTTCCATGGCTGGCTGGGACCAGCTGGCTTCTGTGGACACATGCAGGCTTCAAGGAAAGAGCTGGGCCCTCCTGCTGAGGGAGCCTGCTGGGTGGACAGATGCTGCTCAGTGATGGGAAAGGGGTGGGGCAACAATGGGGCAAACATGAATCCCATTCCTGAAAATGTCCCTCCCCCTCTACACTCAAGGGGAGCCTTCTCTAAGCCAGCAATCTCCAGACACCTTGGACTACAACTTCCATCACAGTATTCTGGCTGTGGATGATAGGTGTTACAGTACAACAAATCTGGAGGGGATGGATTAGGAAAGACTGCTTGAAGGCAAACCAAATCACAACAGCAAACGTGCAAAAATATTCAAGAAGAGTACATTTGCTTTAACCTTCTCACAAAAATCCCCATCGTCATAAAAAAAATATTTTTGGGGTGGGTGGGGTAGGGAGCCAATTTCCAGCTCTGTAAGCCTCCCAAGAGCTGTGAATCTACATTAAAACAAGGTATGCCTTGCTTTGACTTCAGGACGCTTCTGATTTTGTTTTGCAGGGTGGTTCAGCCCACTATGCATCCTGGGGGTAGAACATTGATCCCCAGACCTCTGGAGCACACACACCCCTAAGCTGGGTCTTACTGTACTTTGCTAATCGCCCAGAAAACTTTGGTTATTGATCAGTATAGAACTGTAATCAATGAAGGAATAAACACACAACCAAAAAAATGTTTTTCACACATTTGACATGCTGGATGCTGTGCAAAAAATACTCCAACGTAGACCCACATTGTTGTCAAGAGAAGCTGATTCAAAGTTCCAGTGTTATTTTTAAATGAATGGAATGAACTGCTTCTGTAATCCAAAGACAGAGTTTAGAAAATGTAGCTATTTCACCCACAACACCCACAGTGTGGGAGTTATAGTCCAAAACAGGCAACTTTTCCAAGCTCTGATGAGGGAGCTGCCAGGTTCTACTTTGGTTTTGGCTCCTCTGTTCCAATCTCACTATCTCTCACCATCAGTGTTGAAGTAAAATTCAGTCACCAGTCTAGTTGCTTTTCATACATGGAAAGGGAGGGACTGCTTTCTATCCTTGTCCTCAGGCCATCAAATGCCTTGAAATGGCCCTGAGGAGATCTACCAACAATGGCAGCTGGTGCCTTCTATGTCAGTGGTGTGGGGAACTTGCTCCAGCATTTATTCTGGATTTTACCAGAACTGTCCAAGGTACTGAAGCTTATCTTCAAACTAGGCTCAGCACTTTGAATAGTTCTATTAGAGTTAGCATTAAATCCCCAAGTACATTAACTGTCCCTCTGACATGGAAGACACCAGCTGACATTGCCTACCTCCAGACGCTGCTCTAACTTTGATTTTGTACTCATATCCCAAGCTCCATCCACCAGAGCCAGGTGCAAACAACAGTCCAGAAATGGAGTCTGCACACAAATCCATTCAGGTGCAACAATCTACTCTTTCTTCCCAACCATACCTATTGAGTTTTCTTGATTTGTTTTTGTTGTTTTTAAAACACTGGGAGCCAAAAACACTTGCCAATCAATTAGAAATCACCAGGAGGCAGGATAAGCTAGTCACCTCAGCCAGCAGATGCCAAGAAGTACCAATAAAGTGTTGGAGGAGCACACTGTGTGCCTTCTTGAGTACCCTGCATTATCCTACTTGTCTTAGGTGTGATGGAAGATGCTGCTCCTTGCCAATGTTGAAATAGCATCCAGTTGTCATTCCAGTTGTTTTTCATACATGGAAAGGGAAGGGGCTGCTATCTTACTCTTCTCCTCAGGCAGCCAAATGCCTTTAAATGTCCTTATGGAGGCCTACTAGCAATAGGGTTACCAGGTATCCCTTATTATAAGGGATGTCTCTTACTCTCTTATTTGAGGACCAGAAAGCTTATCCCTTATATGGCTGGCAATTAGTCTTTAATATAAGGGATGCACACTGAGGGTTGGAAATCTTTCTCTTTTATATAGACTGAACAAGAAGCCAATAAATAAATAAATAAATAAATAAATTTTTGGAGGTGTGGGCCCGTCATAAAAAGAGAAATGAGTGCATCATGTAATTTATTAATGAGGACAATATCTTAATTTTACAGAGAAAAGCATGGTTAAGTTAACTGGAATCAGTATCTTCATCACAGACTTCTTAATAGCTCCTTCCTGATTGTTAACCCTGCATGTCATGAACTTTGACTGCCCCTTATTGTTAATTTGAACATCTGGTGATACTAACGATTAAGAGTAGGCTCCCTTTTCAGTGGAGTGGTGAACTTGGCTCCAGTTTTTAGTCTATCCAGGGTGCTGAACTTCAGCCTCAACATTGCTTGAGCACCTTGGACAGTGGTGTTAGCATTAGCATTAAACCCCCAAGTAGATTCACTGTACCACTGATATGGAAGCCACCAGCTGATGTTGTCTACCAGTAGGTCCCAATCTATCTTTTGCTTGGCTCTGTTGTGTACAATATGGGGCATGTCTTTCAACCAAGACCTGTATATCTCAACCACCATTGGCTAACAGTGGGTGTTTCATGGCCAATTCAGATACCCGTCAGACCAGGCCAACAACTATCATGTCAAAATGCACAGAGAAGCTATTGAAATCCACAAACACCTGGACAACTTCAACAGAAAATAAGAAACCCTTAAAGTAAACAAAGTTTGGCTACCAGTCCTGAAAAACACCAAAATCAAAACTCAGCACATGCAAATGAACTTCACCCAGGGACAGGGAGATTTCCAGCAGACGATGGCCCATTAGCCAAACAGACAATAATCCTCCTTGCATGTCCTCCCATCCTAAGAAATGCACAATTTACTTATCCTCTCCAACAGGGGTTCACAGTATATAAACTCCACACACACTCCTACCCAACCATTGTCTGAAGATGCCAGCCATAGATGCAGGCGAAATGTCAGGAATAAACTCTTCCAGAACACGGTGTCACAGACCGGACACCCCCCCCCCCACGAAAAACCTAATTCAGATACCCTTTGTCATGAATAGTATCAGATTGTTCTTGGAGTTCCACTCATCTGAAGGGTGGAAAGAAGATGGAAAACCAGTTTTTGCCTGGCCATGAAGATGCAAAGAGAGCTAAAGAGCAAGAATTGGAAGGGGTGTGTGTATCCATCTGGGGAACAGATTTTAACCTCTTAATGGATATTGTACTAAGGCTAAAACTGCTGGCTTGCATGCCTCTGTGGCCCTCTAAGGCTAGCTCAGATTGTATATTTTTTAATAGATTATCCCAAAGGCAGCAAAATAAGCATCTAATGTTCTTTCCTGCAAAGGAAACTTAACTTGTAAAAAACTTGAAAAAATGGGGGTCAACATTTCTCAGAAATTGGAAGTTACTCATTACAAACAATGAGTTACTTGTTATTAACTTGTTCTTGCAATAACTAAGTTATATTATGATTGCAGTGCAAAAAGAGTAACTTCATTTCTTTTGCAGTCAAACTGTAACTGTGTTCTAATTATTATTATAGTTACTATTGAGGTGTAGCCTTACTACCTAGGGTGTTTAATACAATAGGCCAGTGCTGTATTGCATTCTAATGTTAAAGGTACGGTACTATTTTAGTAGCACTTCAGGCTATATTTCAGAGGAAGGCAATGGCAAACCATCTCTGGGTATTCCTGGCCAAAGATAACCCAAATAAATTAAAGGGGTCACCATAGGTTAACAGGTCACTTCAAGGCACATAGACAGGTACACTGTTAAAGATGATATAACTTATTGGAAAAGGCAATAATGCTTAGCAAAGTGGAAGGCAGTAGGAAAAGAGGAAGACTGTGTAACAGTTGGGTTGGTTCAATAAAGGAAAGACGTGGTTCTGAGTTTGCAAGACCTGACCGAGGCTATTGATGGCCAGGTCTCTTGGAGGTCTCTCATTCATAGGGTCACCATAAGTCAAAGTTGACTTGACAGCAAATAACGACTGCAAACTTTTAAACCATTGTGACTGAAGTGGTAACTAGTTTTTTCTGAGCAAGTAACTGGATCTAATAAGTTCTGGTCTTTATACTTCCCAGAAGCTCTCGGTAGAGTCCTAGAAGTACTTGGAACAATCTAAATTCCTGGGTGATCCCAGTTTGAAAGCTGGCCGTCTCTTCTCACTTTTGGTAACATGACTCGGGGTTGGACAATATTTTTATTAGGCTCAGCCCAATGGTGGTTGGTGGCATCCTTTTCAGTGAGGCAGTGAATTTGCTCTGAGTTTTAGTTGGAATTTTAAATGAACTTTCCAAGGTTCCAACCTATCCTCAAACTAGGTTCAGCACCTTGGATAACTCTTTCATAGTTCAGATTAATACCCAGAACAGATTCAGCACACCACTGATATGGGAGCCACCAGCCACTTCTCACTCCCTCTCTTCCTCAGTTTCCCCCACCCCCTTGCTTCTGCTTAGCATCCTACCCTCTGCCTTTTCCTGCATGGACCTGCAAGTCTGAGCCGGCCTTCCTGCTTTGATGCTAACAGCTGGTGCTCAGCAGGTTCAGATAGGGGTTCTTTCAGCTCCAAGCTAATTGCCGCTTCACTGTAAAGGCCACGGACCAGCATCTCCCATTTGTCTTGGTCTGACCAAGGCCTTGCAGAGCACTGTTGCCAATTATAGATCACCCAAGCTCCAGGACCTCATTAACACCTCTTGCAATCACAGAGAGATCAATGGAGAGACTAGAGGAAGGCACCCTTTCCAAGTGGCTGCTGCTGGAGGCAATATCTCCTACCTGCAGTTGCTTGGAATCAGTCAGGTGAAGAGGGCATCTGGGGTAATCATTTCTGAATATGGTTTTATTGAAGAAAATCACAGAAGTTTCTGATGTCCAGTGCAGAAGTCAGGGCTGACTTCTTTGCAGGGAAATTATACTTCCTTGCTTTTCATAAGGGCTTGTTCTTTTTCTTTTGGGACACAGATTAGAGGCAGGGGCATGGCAATAACTCTGGAACCTCTTGTCTGAAGTGGTCAGCTGGAGTGAGTTTATTGGCAGAGCTTGGGGAAGTAACTTTTCAGACTCTAGCTCCCAGAATCTCCCAGGATGCTGAGAGCTGATGTCCAAAGAGTCACTTTTCTAAGCTCTAGTACAGTAAGGGTGGTTTTGCCAGAAGACCATCCCTAGATTGACCTCTCTTCTGTTGGATAGGTGTCTCAACTGAGATTTCCTCTGTCCACATGAAACATCCCACTACCCTTCCTGGTTGCCTATGGTGAGAACCATCTCCAGGTGACCAATCCAAGAAACTGTTTACAAGTGGCAAAATAATTGGTTGTGGGGTGTTCCTTTTTCTTTCATTAAAACCACTCTTCTGCTGCCAATTAGTTTCTGGGCAAAGTACAAAGTGTTGGTTATTATCTTTAAAGCACTGCATGGTTTGGGTCCAGGTTACCTTCAGGATTGCCTCCTCCCATACAATCCACCCCATACACTCTGGTCCACTGGGCCAAGACTAGACTGGCAACTGGCACCCAGAAGACCTTTTCATCAGCCTCCCGCAGACTGTGCAATGACCTGCCGGAAGAGATTTGACAGCTAAACATGCTGTCGGGATTTAAAACAGCACTAAAGATCTATCTCTTCTGGCAGGCCTACCCAGTTGATTTTAATTTAAGTATTTTAAATTAGTATTTTAAGTCTATGAATGATTTTCATATTTGTTTTAACACTAAGTGTTTTTATTGGTGTTTTTAAATGTGTTTATGTCATATATTGTATTTTAATTTATGTTGTACTCAGAACAGATTCAGCCTTGGGGAGAAGTGGGTAAGAAATAAAATGTATTATTATTTCAAGCCCTGAGAGGAGGGAACCTCTGTCTCACAGTTCTTATCTGGTCTCTGGAGAATGCAGAGCTGTGCCACCCCGCCCCCCAGACACATGGAGGAGAGAAAATAGATAGCAGGGGAGCCTTTCCCCCCAACTTTTAGCTGGCTTTTTCAGAAGCCATTTAAGCCCTACCTGGGATTCAGCAGTCTTTAGGCTGAGAGCTCTTTGAGATATGGAAGAGGCAGACAAAATAGGGTTTTCAGACAATACCAGAAAATCTTTGCCCCTTCTTTCCCTTCTTTGCACACCCCACTGATGTCAGACAGCCAGTAGAGGGCTGGTTTGGTGGGTGGGGGGGGACATTGAACTTTGCTCCATGGTTTATTGTATGTTTCCCCGCTAGTGCACAAGAAGGCAGAAGGCTAGTGCCAAAGAGATGCTTTTTCCCAATTTGCCTGGCACCATGTGTTACTTTGCATGACCATGTAATGCATCACAGAACGTGAAAGGGGCAGCCTCACCAAGACCTAGACTGAAGATACAGGTATACCTCAGTAACCAAAGTACTGCAGATGTGCTCCTGGGCATTACTTTATAACAGGAACTTTGATACCAGAGAGAGAAATAACATGGAAATAATAGGGATAGGTTCCTACACCACAAAAAAGAAGAGCAGTTCAGTACATTTCAGCAAACGTTTTATCCAAAACTAACAATATGCACATGTAAAATTAGACAACCAGGTCAGGTAAGCCTTGCATAAGTTAAAAAAAAATTAGGCTTCTAGTGATCTCTTGATAGCTTCTCCCAAAATACATCCATGGACAATTTTTTATTTCACCAGTTTCCACTTTTCTAATACTTTCTGGTTTTGTGGTCAAACTTATAGATCTATGCTTTCTTTCTTTCATTCTTTAACATACTGGGGAGGAGCTGGAAAAGCAGGCTCTCTCTTTTGCATTTCATGCATGCTTAGTAAGGGATTCTGGAGGGAGCTGCTGCTTACCTTGCCTGTTCTGGGCAGGCACACACAGCTACAGTAGGATTGGCTAGAGTAAAATCCTGGTTTCCCCACTTTAAACTTCATTGTATTGTTTACTACAGACATGATGCTGCAACCTGATACGGAAAATCTGTGTGTCTCCAGCCCTTCTTCACTATGCTCCCAATGCCAATACTGCTAAGAACTTTACAGCTAGACAGAGGATGAGGGGGAAAAGATAGCTGGGAAAACAGCACCCCCACTCAGAGGCTTTGTTAACTGAAGTATGTCTGTACATTGGCACTGTTCCTGTGTGGTCATACTATGGACCAAATTCATGTAATTGTGAATATCAGTACAACATCTGTGGGGGCTGGGGGAACAGTATTTTCTGGTATCCAAGAACCCTGTAGACCTGGAACAGCTTAAATAATATGAAATGCGAACATTTTAAAAAGCATTAAGCTATCAGTGGAATCAAAATATTACTCTTGAGACATTATCTTTAAAAACAATTAAAAATACAAAGATGCTTGAAATGCCCATTAGTACATTTGGAGATACAATCTTTCAAATAGTTTGGACCCAAGCTGTCCAAATGTTGAAGAGGAGCATTTCAACACCTTCATGGCCATCCCTACCATTAGAAGTGAGGTCTCAGGTCCTTTGCCATGCTCCCCTTGCCTTTAAGTATGGTGGAGAGCACTGCTTCATCATCAGTTGCTAGTCCATTTGGCTTTTGTCATAGAATGAGAGGCAAATCTGTCAGGATCAGAAAATCCTGCCGTGGCCAGGCTTGCTGAATGTGCTTTGGTTATTTTGTCTATGCTGGATGATGGGAGTTGTAATACTGGAGATGTGGCGGGGTACTGAGGAAATGTTTATCTTTTGCTGTTTGGGCTAATGAGCAGATGGGTCTGGGAAAGCATAAACAGAATGTAAAATGCCAAGGTCATTCTTGTGGGAAAACCTGGTAGGGGAGGAAAGGGAGGGCTCTGCCCAGGAAGGCTGGTTGTTATGGTCATCTGGCCAATGAGAAGAAAACCCGGGGAAACTATCTGTATTGCTTGCTACTTTCAATATAGTGTGTAACTGATGATTTGTTAGTCCTGTCAATACATGTGTACTATATCCCGCTCAGCTTGCAAATAAAGCTTTTCTGTACCTCTAAAGGCTTGTTTTCTGAAGTACAGGTTGACCCCTGTATCCATGGGGGATACATTACAAGACCCCCGTGAATACATGAAACTGTGGATGATAGGGAACCCTATTGTTTTCAGTGAGACAAGCACTGGAAATTGACTATAGAATTGCACTGGAAGACCTAGAAATGCCTAGAGAGAACTTTTTTTTTTAACGTAGATAAGTAAAACCGTAGATACTAAATCTCGACCTATAGAGTCAGCCAGTTACTCTGCCTCAGGCAGCAAAATGTTTTGGACCAACCCTGATAGCCAAACAAGAGGGGTGGGCAAACTTCAGGCATGCGTAGAGTCTACTGTTCTAAGTAGAGTCCTGAGATCTACCAACCAGGCATTGTTGCTGTTGTTAATTGTCTTAAGGTTGCCTTCAACATATGTCAGCCCTATGAATGAGAGACATTCAAGACACCATGTTATTAACAGCCCTCCTTAGGTCTTCCAAACATAGGACTGCGGCTTTCTTGATTGAAAGCTCATCTACATGGGCCAGGATATGCCAGCTCCCCACCGGCGTACCCTGCCTGTGGATCAGGCCTGTTCCTCCCCTGCTACCTGCACAGAACAGGAGGAAGTCTAGGAAGGCACACTGGCCCATCGCTGCAGCTGCTACCTCCACTGCCTCCATCACCCTCTCTGAAGCCAGAAAGCCAGCCCACAACATGTAACCAAAGCCCCCTGCATGTGACCAGACTTGGCCACATGCTGCGGGCCTGCTTCGTGCTGCGGAAGTGTGAGACAGTGGCAGCTATAGCAAGCTGGCATGCCAGAACAGGCTCCTGCAGTCACACAGGGTTCAGTCCATTTTATTTAGGCTGAAACAGATTTAAACAGGTGTTTTCTTATTAAGTTTTATTGAGCACAACCCCTTCTTTCCCGTCTTAGACCTATCTTTGCCCCAGGGGTCATGAGGACTCCCCGGGGGCAAAAACGGGACAAAAGCCCTGTGTCATCATGTCTGCAGGGCTCCAATAAGTGGGCAAGATGGAGTAAGTTGCCCGTGTAGATAAGCCCTGAGTCTATCCACCTGCAATGCAATTTTATTCTTTTCCTATTGCCTTCTACCTTACCAAGCATTATTGTCTTTTCTAACAAGTTGTATTGTCTCATAATATGTCCAAAGCAGTCCAATAGCCTTAGTTTAGTCGTTTTGGCTTCTACTTATTTATTTATTTGAATTTTATACCCCACCTTTCTCCCAAGATGGGATTTAAGGCAGCTTACAATAATTTTAAAAAGATTAAGCTAAAGCATTAGTTTACAAAAGTTAAAAAGAATTAAACAGTATTATTCAAAAAATGATTAAAAACAGTTAAAATCACTAAAACATTATTTAAAACATAATTTCCAGTTCAAGATTAAAAATACAGCATACCACTTTACATACACACACACACACATTACTGCTCCATAATTAAAATTCAAAAGACCTGCCTGAATAAAAACATCTTTATCTGGTGAGAGAAACAGAGCAAGGAGGGGACAAGCTGGACCTCTTGTGGAAGGGAGTTCCACAGCCTGGGAGCAGCCATAGAGAAGGCTCTCTCCCCGAGTCCTCCCAAGCACTTGCAAAGGTAATGGGACTAAGAGAAAGCTTTCTTCTGCAGATTTTAAAGTTTGCACTATCTTGTATGAGGAGATAGTTTTTCAGATAGTCTGAAAGCTTTGTAAGGCTTTGAAGATCATAACCATCACTTTGAATTCTGCCTGGTAGCCAGGGGAGCTGTTTCAACGGAGGGGTTACATGAACCCTGTAACCAGGCCTGGGGCAACAGGCCAGCTGCAATATTTTAAACCTGCTGAAGTTTCCGAACAGTTCCACACAGAGTTCAAGCTTGATTTCTATTAGCACCCATTTATTTATCTTTTTACCAGTCTATGATATCCATAGAACTTTTATCCAGCAACACATTTTATATGAGTTGATTCTCTTCTTTTCAGTTTTCACTGCCCACCTTTCACCCTCACACATAGTAATTAGAAATCCTATGTCCTGGATGATCCTGACTTTGGTATTTAATAAAATATTGAATCAGCCACAAGCCAGGTACAAAATAGTAAAACTTGGAAATGTTACCTTTTTGGACAACAACTCCCAGAATCTTCCAGCCAGCATGGTCAAAGGGTTCTCATAGTTGGACGCTTCCAGCTATATAAAGTCCACTTCCAAATGATGCAACATAGTGTTCCTAAGAGAAGCAAGCTTACTTAACACCCAGGAACAAAGCACTTCTGAGCACAGGCTTAGCCTTAGAATTATGTTTTCAGTGTGTGTACATGTCTTCAAGTTGCCTGTCGACTTCTGGTGACCTCATGAATTTCATAGGGTTTTTTAGGCAAGAAATACTCACACCTGGTTTTGCCAGTTCCTTCTTCTGAAATATAGCATACAGCTCTTGACACTTGTTGGCGATCTTCTATCAAATTATCAACCAGAACTGATCCTGCTTAGTTTCCAAGATCAGATGGGATATTGTGCCTTTGGCCCCCTTGTGTTTTCAATTGTTGTTGTTGTTATTTGCCTTCAAGTCATTTCTGACTTATGGTGACCTTAAGTTTATCACGGGGGTTTTCTTGGCAGAATTTGTTCATGGGAGGTTTGCCATTGCCTTCCTCTGAGTCTGACTTGCCCAAGGCCACCCAGTTGGGTTTCCATGGCTGACCAGGGAGTCAAACTCTGGCCTTTAGTAACCAAACCAAATTCACTTATGTTCTTCCCCAGCTTTCTTCATTTCTGGGGTCTAAGCTGGGAGGTGCAGGGTAGTCAGTGCTACTGTTACAATAACTGGGAGTCAGAATGTCTTGTGAACCTCCTACTGATATTTCCCTGTTTTATGATCCTTCCAGGGCTACCCAAAGAGAGAGAGGGGAACTGGGGCAATTTGACCTGCCCCTTCCAAAGGGATGACCCTCTTCCTCAAACCCTGCTAGAGATGTGAAGGCCAGGGGAAAAAAACAGAAAAATTCAGGGGAAAAAAACCCTGTTTTCCCCTTTTTTTCTGAAACCTTTTTTGTTTTTTTCTGAAAAATTGAAATAAAGGAAGAAAATCTATTATGGAATGTTTTCTTTTAGCATGATTAATAAAATCTTTAAGACAAGATGTTCATATATAATTGTTTGAATACACTGTATTTTTAATATACCAATTGTGATAATTTTATGCCAGATCAAATTGTACATAGTCATATTTTATGTTCCTAAAGTAACAGAGTGACTTTCAATCTATATAAAGTGCTAATGTTGCAATTTTTCCAAAAATTTCCATTTTTTTCTGAAAAAACAGGGGGGAATGTGTTTTTTTCCATAGCCACAAAATTTCCAGAAATTTTACATCTCTAGACCTACCTAGGGCTTTCTTGACAAGGTTTGTTCAGAGGGAGTGTGTGACTTGCCCAAGGTCACACAGTGGCTTTCTGTGGCTGAGCGTGGATTTGAACCCTGGTCTCCCTCAACCCTCCAAGCACTACACCACACCTTACACCCTTGTGGTGAGCCAACCCTTACGGAAGTTGCATTGATTCAGAGGGTCTACACACTCTTCTTGAGCCAAACAGGCCATCTGCACGGGACCATGTTCTCCATCATAGAATCATACAGTTGGAAGAGACCATGAGGGCCAGAGGGTTCGAAATGATGTCTAGATGGTTCCACACTGTGTGCACAGTGATGAATTAGTGTGAATGAGCCTATGTTCCTGCAGGGCAGGGGGTTGGACTAGATGGCCCTTGTGGTCTCTTCTGACTCTAGGAGTCTATGATTCTATGATCACCAAAATATCTGAAAGTAATTTGAATGTGGGGCTGAGTGAACTCTACCCATGGGCTGAAAAATTCAAAATTTTGAATTTTGAATTTTTGAATTAAATTTTGAATGTTTCAGCCCATGGGTAGAGTTCACTCAGCCCCACTTTCAAATTACAGTACTTTCAAATATTTTGGTGATCATAGAATCACAGACTCCTAGAGTCAGAAGAGAACACAAGGGCCATCTAGTCCAACCCCCTGCCCTGCAGGAACACACAATCAAATCATTCCTGACAGATGGCCATCCAGCCTCTGTTTAAAAACCTCCAAAGAAGGAGACTCCACACTGCAAGGCCTGGTTGTTACAGTGAGAGCAGGACCGGCTTAAGGGCCCTGCAGCTGCAGGGAGCCCCGTCATTGTGTGTGTGTGTGGGGGGGGTTGTAACCCTCCTCCTGAAAAAACATTATTAGTAATACAGTTGTTCCTCCGTATCCATGGATTTGGTATCCATGGATTTAAGTATTCACAGCTTGAAAATATTCTTTAAAAAATAATAATCCAAAAAGCAACCTTGATTCCATTTTGCTATGCCATTGCATATAATGGGACTTGAGTGTTCACGGATTTTGATGGGGGTGGGGTGTCCTGGAACCAAAGCCCAGTGAATATGAAGGTACAACTGTAATCTGAATACCCTGTACTTTAGTCTGTGAATAGGTTAGGTTAGGTTACATTGACCTGAGATAAACATATGGGGCCCCAAAATAAAGTGTTGCAGGCCCCCTGAAAATTCCTTCAACCAGCTGTGAGTGAGAGACAGACCAGGTGTTGAGTTGGGGGCCTGTGGGTGAGGACAGGGCCGGTTTAAGGCACTGGCAGTGTCAGCATCTTCAGGGGGCCCCATAATTTTGGGGGGCCCCGTAGTAACCCTCCTCCTGCAAAAGCATTATGAGTAATAATCTGAATATTCTGTACGGTGAATAGCTTAGGCTGAGTTAGATTACATTGACCTAAGATAACCGTATGGGCCCCTCCAGATAAAGCATTGCAGGGGGCCCTATCATTGTGGGGGCCCCATAGTAACCCTCCTCCTGCAAAAACATTATGAGTAATAATCTGACTATCCTGTGCTGTGAATAGCTTAGGTTGAGATAGGTTACATTGACATGAGATAAACGTATGCCCCCAAAATAAAGCATTGCAGGGGACCCCATCATTGTGGGGGCCCCATAGTAACCCTCCTCCTGCAAAAACATTATTAGTAATAATCTGAATATTCTATCCTGTGACTAGTTTAGGTTGAGTTAGGTTACATTGACCTGAGATAAACATAAGGGGCTCCCCAAATAAAGCATTGCAGGGGATCCCATCATTGTGGGACCCCATAGTAACCCTTCTCCTGCAAAAACATTATTAGTAATAATCTGAATATCCTGTACTGTGAATAGCTTAGGTTGAGTTAGGTGACATTGCCTTAGATAAACATATGGGGCCCCCAAAATAAAGCATTGCAGGGCCCCCCAAAATTCCTTCAGCCGGTCTTGGGTGAGGACCCGGCTGAGCCCCCCCTCCCGTGGCTCTGCGCCCCCGTCCCTCCCCGCGCGCCTTCTCCTCGGGGGTCTCCCTGCGCGGCGTGGGGTGGGCGCGCGAGGCGTGGCGGGGGGCGGGCCGGGCTTTGGGGGGCTGCAGGGGAGGCGGGGGGCGTGCTCTGCCTGGCCCCGCCCCTCCGGCCCCCCACCCCTCCCACCCCTCCGGCGGCGGCGGCGCCTCTTGAGCCTCTCCTCCTCCTCCTCCTCCTGCTCCTGGCTTTCTCCGCCAGGGCGAGCGAGGCGGCCCAGAGTCCAGCCGGCGCAGGCGAGCGGGGAGGCGGCGGCGGCAGAGCCGGCGAGGGGCCGCTGGGGCAGGCGCTGAGGAGCCCCGCCGGGCCGGGCCGGTGCGGCTGTTGGGAAGCCTGGCGGGGGATGGCGGATCGGAGCCCCGGTCTCCCTCCCACGGGCTCGCCCCGGCCCGGGGGCCCCCAACAAACCCCCCCGGCGCCGCCGGTAGGAGAAGCCACGGCAGCCCCCGCCGGGGACCTTAGCCCGCTGCGCTCCCTTTCGGGCGGCTCTGCTTGCAGCAGCCGAGACAACTCGGCCGAGAGGGATCCCCCCGGTCTGGCCAGGACCGCCCCCGCCGCCGGCATCATGAAGGTGGGTCCCGTCGCCTCTCCTCCCCACGCCCCCCACGCCACGCCACGCGCGCCTCGACCTTCCCAGCAGCAGCCTCCCGTGGCCGGGTGCCTTGGGCGCGTGGGGAAGCTTGCACACACACGCACGCACACCTTTAATAATAATAATAATAATAATAATAATAAATTATTATTATTAATAATAATAATAATAATGGCATCCCACAGGTCTTTTATTGGCATCCCCGCAGGTCTTTCCCCAGCTCCCTGGCCAGATCTTAAGGAAATCCTTCTGGTAGGGGTGGCTAATCTCCTCCCTTCCTAACACACACACACCCCACGCCACTCGTGTCCTCACCCGACCTTCGGAATCTCAGCCACGGGAGGTCGCGGACCCGCCGGCTTCTTCCACCAAGCACCCGAAGAGCGCCCCTTCTTTTCCTCCCTCGGCCCCCATCCCGAGTTCCTCCCCTTTCTAAAACAACAAGTGCCCGGCTGGGGAAGCTGGTGGCTGGGCTCTTCATTGGCCAAGAGAGAAAAGCACTCTGCACATGCCCCAATGGGCTGGCTTTCTCCAATATGGTTTTATGTTGCGGGTGCCTGCGGTTGAAAACAAAGTCCAGGGCTCCAGGCTGCTGCTGTCACAGTTTTAGGTGGCTGTCCTCCGGGAATAATCCTGGCCATTTTCTTTCAGCCCACCTGCCTAGCCAGTTTTTAATCCTCATTTCATAATAGCATGCAATCCCCAGTGGCGCTTGATTGCTCCCACATCAGTGGGGCTTTGAGTCACCTTGAGATTTTAGTCCAAACTTTAAATAAACCCATTTCAAGGTTCAGCACCTTGGATAGTGCCTGGGAGTGTGGTGGAGTCTCCTTCTGTGGAGGTTTTTAAACAGAGGCTGGATGGCCATCTGTTGGGAATGATTTGATTGTATATTCCTGCATGGCAGGGGGTTGGACTGGATGGCCCTTGAGGTCTCTTCCAACTCTATGATTCTATGAAATTCAGTGGAAACCCCCACTGACATAGAAGCCACCAGCTGCCACAGTCTGCAAGTACCTGGCCCCCTGCAAAAAAAATCCTTTCACCGCCTCCTGTTGCCACCCTGACAGGTGGTTCCCCCATTCTAGTGCCAATCTCTTTTTTTGCTCTTTTAAGGTGCATAGTCAAAAGTCAATTCGCACACTCTTATCTTGTTGCAGTTCCAGTCAGGATGAATTTGAAAGCCTGGTTCACACATGCATGCACTGGACGCTTGATGACCTGTGGATGGGTGGGGCAGCTGACTGTGCAATCTGACTGTTCCAAAAAGCATTGTCTATCATGATTTGCACATTGCATCTTCTATATTTAGGTTGACTGCCAGCCTGCATGTGCAAGTCATCGTTTCGATGTTGCATCCAGCAACGGAGATGACGATGAAACGAGTATGTGTGAACAAGGCCAATAAGTGGTAGAAATCATAGCTACCCCATCTGTCCATTTCCACCCAGCACCACACAAATATAACCTCACTAGATTGTTGTACGTTTGGTCTTGGTTTGGGCAGTCAGGGGCAGTCCCTCTGTGATCAATTCTGCAGAAGATCTAGGGCTCTGGTGGCTTGCCTGTCAATGGGGTGGTGGATCTGGTCCAATTTTTAGTCCAAATTTTACAGGAGCTATCCAATATGCTGAGCATATGGGTGGATGGGTGGGGGAAACTTCACTTTTGATAGCTCCCAAGAGTTCAGACTGAAACCCAGAGTGAATTCACAACCTCAGTCATAGAAACCACCAGCCACCACTTGACCCAGGGTTTGTATTGACTGTGTGAACCAATATCTACCTGTAGTATTACTCTTGCTTGCATGTGCCTGTCTGCCTACATTTGGGTGCCTTTGTAGTTGTGTGGAGAGCAGGAGCTCCATGTATAGCCTTAGTTATTTTGGCCCTTCCATACAATGGGTCATGTTAAGCAGTGCCAAAGGAAGGGCCAGTCCTGCCATTAGGCAGGGTGAGGTGATCGCTTCAGGTAACAGGAGGGTGGCAAGTGGCAGAGAGATGCTGGAGAAGAGAGTAATGTGTGTCACATGGGCTACCCCTTGCCTCCTGCCCTGGCCTCAAAGTAGCCTGTTTGCCCTCGGGTGCAGTAAAGCCGTGCTGTTCAGGAAGGGAAGAGGCAGTCTATTTTTACCTATGTGCCAAGGATTGGCCCTGTATTTGTCCCTATTGGTTACAACTTTCTTTCCAGAAAACTTGGCACAGATTGGCAGCTGATGGCTTACAGAGCAACACTGGTCTACTCTGAGTGGGGAATGACTTGAAAGCACACAACAGTAGAGGATACAGTCCTGGCACCAGAGTCAAAAGAAGATTAATTTGTTTCTCTGGTCAATTTCTGTACAGTTGTCCCTCCACATTCACAGATTTGGCATTCATGGTTTTAAGTATTCACAGCTTTAAAAATTATTCTTTAAAAAATAATAATCCAAAAAGCAAACCTCGATTTTGCCATCTTATATAAGGGACACCATTTTGCTATGCCATTGCATATAATGGGACTTGAATATTCACAGATTTAGGTATTCGCGGGGGGTCCTGGAACCAAACCCCAGTGAATGTGAAGGGACAACTGTATATGGAAAGGTACATGAGGAGGTTGCCAGCTTCTCCTTTGCCTCAGGCTGCAAAATGACTTGGGTCAGCCTTGACCAAACATATGAACTGCCGTGCAGTAGTGAGTGGCAGCTGAACTTGTGAATTACCTTGCTTGAGCAGGATTGTGCTGAAGGTGATGGCATGTGAAGAGAGGTGAAAGTTCAGTTGGTGATGGTGGCCCATGCATGCTTGCAGTTGTCATCATTCGATCTTGCCATAAACACGTTAAGCAGCATGCATCTGTGAACTGGTTCATTGTAAGTGCATGGTGCCTTAGTGATTGTAAGCATAGAATTGGAAAGGAATAATTATTCCAGTTCACTATACTTGGAATACAAGGATTTATTGTTGTGTGCCTTCGAATTGTTTCCGACTTATGGCAACCCTAAGATGAAACTGTCATGAGGTTTTCTTGACAAGGTTTGTTCAGAGGGGGTTTGCTTTTGGCTTCCTCTGAAGCTGAGAGAGTGTGAGTTGCCCAAGGTCATCCAGTGGGTTTCCATGTGTGAGCAGGGATTCGAACCCTGGTCTCCAGAGGCCTAGTTCAATTCTCAAAGCACTACACCATGCTGCAGCTCAATGCAAGGATATATGAATGTAAATATTTAGCATCATTCCTCACATTGGGGTCACCAGGTAGATATGAACTGGCAGGTGTGAGGAGTACAACTCCCAGGAACATCTGGAGGGCCATGGCTTCCCCATACCTGTCTTATGGGAATCCAGGCTGCTAGTAGACTGGCAGTCCCTCTTTCCTAGTCTAGAAAAGTTAATTTTGGGGACTACATCTTCCATAGTTACCCAGGAAGCACTAGTAATGTTCTGGGAATTCTGGGAGCTACAGTAGGACCCCCTTATATGCTGGGGATTGATTCTCGGGGTGGGGGGCATGGATACTGAAAACTGTGGTTAATAGCGAACACCATTAAAAATAATGGGATTTCCAGTTTAAAATACCATAAAGCTGCCTTGGAGGACCTAGAAAATGGCTAGAGAGGACACATTTTCTAGCAAGACTCTATCTCTATGGTAGGTATCCTGTTTTGTGCCCAGTGGATAATTGAATCAGTGGATACGGGGGTCCTACTGTATAGTGCAAAAAACAAAAAAACCTTTCCCAAGGTCTGCTCCTGTCCTAACTGGCTTTCTGTTTGCAGATTGCAAGAGGAAACCCCACTGGTTGGTTTTGCCATCTCTTTAAGCCCCAACCTCCTGCAGTACATCTGCAAGCCAGTCTTTCCTCCTCCTCCTCTGCCCATCCTCCCCTAAGATTCTGTTTCAGAGTTCATGAGAAAAGTCCCAGAAACTCCCTTTGACATTTTCTGTGCTGGCCAAGCTCATATTAAACCAGACTAAAAGTCACCAAGTCTACCCTCTTGCTGAAAAATTAGGCTCTCTTGCTCCCACACTGACATCAAGATATGTTTGTAAATCAATGTTGGTGAACCATTTTCAGCCAGCTCCATTCCAGGGGTGGTGGGGAACAAAAAAGATCGGTCCAAAAATACTACCATATTTTAGGATAAAGCTCTTGCTGTCAGTATTAGGAATGGCATTCAGACATTTTAGAGTTGAGAAAATACCTGCAGAAAGACTGATAATCCACAAAATGATGGTATCATGAGGAAGGGGCTATGGCTGTTTGAGGACCCTGAGGAAAGCCTACAGGGGCCAAATTAGGCCCCAGGGCCTGAGCTTCCCAGCAGCTACTGTAAATGGAGAAAGCCAGCATGGTGTAGTGGTTTGAGTGTTAGACTAGGACACTGGGAGACCAGGTTTCGAATCCTCACTCGGCCATGGAAACCTACTGTGTGACCTTGGACAAGTCGCACACACTCAGCCTCAGAGGAAGGCAATGGCTAATTCTGCCAAGAAAACTCTGTGGCCTTCCATAAGTCAGAAATGACTTGAAGGCACACAACAACAACAACAAATGGAAATTGCCACTGGTCCATAGAGCCTAGTGCAGCTGTCATCCATTCTTCCTCTAGGTTCAGTTCCTTTAATTGGAGGTGTCTCAGAATCAACTGAGCTCACCTCATGAGGGGAGAGCACGTGTGTGGCAGAAAAGGCTCAGCAGATAGTTTCTGAGAACTCCTGTTGAAGATCCAAGCATCCTGCCATGAGGGGAGCCAAAAGTCTTTGGGTGCCTGTATCCTTGAGGGATGTTGTCGTTCCTCCCCCTTCACACTCACCCACAGTGAGGCACTCTTGGGTTCCCTCAGGTTATTTATGGCTTGTTTACCAGAAAGCAAGTGTCCAAGGCTATATTCCCTGGACAGTTAGGGTCAAGGCAGTAGATTAAGGTGGCCAGTTGTCTGGCTTTGATGTGACCTTTCCATAGTGGGGGTAGGGTGGCTCTAAGTAGTGAGGAGCTCTGGGCCATGAAAATATCTTCTTGGGGTGAGGTAAGGAAAGTGTGGACACCTGTTGGCATATGATATGAGAAGAGGATAGGAGTAATGATATTGTCGCTTGCTGTCTGTCTTACATTTAATCCAAAGGTGGGCAACTTCTGCAAAGCTAGGGGCCTGTTTTGCCTCCCCACCCATAAAGACCTGGGGCACTTTCACACTATGCATTTATGTCACTATGATTCCATTTTAACTGTCATGGCAATATCCTGTGGAATCCTGGGATTTGCAGTTTAGAGAGGGGTATTGAGAATTCTCAGCAAGAAAGCTCTAGTGCTTCACCAAACTGCAAACTTCAGGATACCATAGGATGCAGCCATGGCAGTTAAGGTGGAATTATAGTGTTATCATTGTGTAGTGTGAAAGAGCTTCCGTTCTGGTCTATCCTCCTCAGTTCCTACTCCCAGCTGTACCACTGAAATTCACTGGTAGATCTCATGACCAAGTGACAACAGGGAATTGTTTTAAAGGGCTTTTAGTTTTTTGCCATTGAATTTGGCACATTGGAGAAGGCAATGTGCACCTCTGCCTCTAATTTAATGTTTGATAATCATTTTGAAAAGTAAATCTGAAGAAATAGGCTTTGCAATTCTTTACAGTTGGCCCTCCACATTTGCGGGTTTAAGTTTTGCAGATTTGATTATTTGCAGATTATTTACTGCTGCCTCCACTGCTGCCCTGTGACATTTTAAATAGGGACTGCAAGCCTCATGAGACTGTGAATATGTGGGGAGACTTTTAAGTCCCTAATAAAAATGGTATAAGGCAGTAGTGGAGGTGGCAGCAAGCCCTGCCAACTGTCCACTTCTGCCTTACAAAGGAACCCCACTGCCTCGAAGGCATCTGCAGTGGATTGGATCCACAGGTAGTACTTTTTGTGTGTGTTAAATATGGAGGGGGGTTAGAGATATTCATGGTTTTCCCCATTTTCCTGGGGGTTCTGCACCCCTAGCCCCAGTGAACATGGAGGGTCAGCTGTAGATCCCTAGTGTGGTAGTGCACTTGTATGTGAGTAATACTCAATATACTAAGCATAAGCACAGTTCTCTGAATGCCAATAGCCAAAACAATGGGCCAAAACAATCATTGACCCATAATTACAGTACCCCATTATTTTTTTTGAAAAAAATAGGTATTTTTTTCTGATAGCCACAAAGGCTATCAGAGTGGCTTATAAATTGTTAAGCAATAGCAATTTACACATCTGCACTGCATTAAGCAGTTTCCACTGTGTATTAGCTAATTGCCCCCACAAGCCAGGTACTCATTTTACTGACCTACGAAAGGATGGAAGGCTGAATGAACCTTGGAGCCCTCTGGAATCGAACTTGCAATGTGGTGACTTGCAGTGCTGGCATTTAACCACTGCTCCACCAGGGCTCCCTATGCCAACTGACACCAGCTCAGCAATCTGTAAGTTAATAGGTGATAGCTGTGTTTTTCATGATATCCACGACCATCATGCTGAGCAAACACCTATCATCAGGTCAGTTCACAAATGCACTTACCCAATGAGTCCTGTGCCCCTAACCACAGCAAGTGTGTAGGGTATACATTTCAACAGTTACCTTTGTTCATTGTGATAGTCTCACAGTCTCAGCTTACTGAGTTCTTGGAGATTTTCAGACGTGATTTTCAGCAGGATATATTACAAAACAGTTCCGTTGCTGCCGCGCAGCAGGGGAGCTGTTTCGGACAACACCGTCCCTCTGCCGAAACCCTCCATGTCACTTCCTTGACGGAATGGAGGAAACCGCATCGTACTTCACTCACAGGCAACAATCGTAAATGAAATACGACGCGGTTTCCTCCATTCTGTCACGGAAGTGACACGGAGGGTTTCGGCGGAGGGACGGCGTCATCCGAAACAGCTCCCCTGCTGCGCGGCAGCAACGGAGCTGTTTTGCAACATATCCTGCCGAAAATCGCGTCTGAAAATCTCCCTTCACAATATTCTGAAGTTAGACAACTGTCAATCTCTTGTCAGAACCCATCAGATTTACTATAATATCCTGTCACATGTGTTTCTGTTTTGTTCTTGTTATTTGCAATCAAGTCGACTTTGACTTAGGGTGACACAATGAGTGAGAGACCTTGAACATCCCCAGTCACCAGCTGTCTTGCTCAGCTCTTGCAAACTTAGGGCTTTCTTGATTGAATCAATGTTTGCAGTGTGGGCCTCCTCTTTCCCACTGCCTCCCACTTTACCAAACATTGTTGTTTTTTCCAGTGTATCATGCTGTCTCATGATACGTTTGATTTACTCTAAGACCCATTCGTCTTTTTAGCAGCCCATGGTATCAGTAGAACTTTCATCCACTACCTCATTTCAAATGAATTTATTTTCTTCCTTTCAACTTTCTTTATTCTCCAGCTCTCACACACATACATAGAAACTGGAATTACTATGACCTGGATGATTCTGACTTTGGTATTTAATGGTATTTGGTAGTTAATGATTTGACCAGTGATGTGTCCATTTGCTCCTTGATCTATGGTAGCTTCATTTGAGCTGGTTTTAGCCTGAAGCTGGTGTTCACAATGACAGATGCTACCCTTGGAAACATCTGAAGCAAATGAGGTGTCTCTGAGCCAGGGGTGTAGCTCTGGGGTGTGTGTGTGTGATGCAAAGTGAGTTTATTACCCACCCAAATAAGAATTCTGATGCCAAATGGTTTTTTTCCTGCAGTCCCTAAACTGCAGAGAGTGAGACATTGAAAATGGTTCATACCTAGAACTCTTCTATTTCTCATGTTCACATTTCCTTAGTAATTTTACCAGCACCTTTTCTTTGGCTGCCTAAACTGTATTCCTAAATGCATTAGATTGCCTCAATGCTAGAAATTTGGGGACTAGAGGAAAATTTATTTGGGAGCAGCATTCTTATTGGGGGACAATACCTTCATTCTCTCCCCCCTCCAGTATACCTACACTCCTGATCTGAACATGGAAAAAGAGCCTATTCCAGGTTTCAAGATGTACAGCCATTCCTTCACATTCACAGGGGTTAGGTTCCACAGACCCCCGCAAATGTGAAAATTCCACGAATAAAGGCTGCCCTCCCCCTCCCTCCTGAAGTGACTATGGGGCCTCCGGAGGCCCCGTAGTCACTTCCCCCCGCCTCCCCACTCCCTCCTCAGGCAACCACAGGGCCTCCGGAGGCCCTCCTGAGGCCCCGAAGTCGCCTCCCCATGCCTCCCCACTCCCTCCTGAAAGTAGCGACAGAGCATCCGAGGTCCCGTCACCACTTTCCTCGGCCTCCCCTTGCGGCAAACCACGAATATGCAGAACCGCGAGTGTGGAGGCCGCGAATGTTGAGGGATGACTGTATTTGGGAATTTGGTGGTGGGGGGCTTTTGCCTATTAATGCAGGGCTGTTGGATTTATCTGCCATTGTCAAGAGCAGTAGTAAGCAGTTGGGTCTGGTCACCATTTTTAACACCCAACAAGGCCCAAGACGAAATATCACCCCTCATATTACACTGTAGGGTTTTTTAAATGGTGGTAAAACCCAGCCTCCATTAGGTTAATTTTTTAAAAAAGTGAGAGGCAAAGCAAGTGTTGAGAGTGAATGAGTCAGGGTGTTCAGCTCTGGCAGGTGGCCATTGATGCCAGGTGCTGATATTAGGTCTGAGAGAGCCTCTCACTCAGTACTAAGTAACTTCATCTGGCTGGTTTACATATATAGATACAACTTCCAGACAGGCTTCAGCCTTTCAGAATCACTCAGCTTAGGGTAGAGAAAAGCTCTATATGAGGGGTGGGGGACCTCTAGAAGTTGTTGGATTCCTGAGTCTCATCAGACCCCACTCGGTATGGCTGATAATCAAGAATGATGGAAACTGCAGTCCAGTAACACCTGGCAGGCCATGGCTACCCCGTCCCAGCATTCCTAGTGATGCTGGGCTAGTAGAAAGTGGAGTCCCATTGCTATGGTCTGTAGTTACTGTTGGGAGAAAAATTGAGGTCCCAGGGTGTTAGCCATTTTTGGGAACTTCTTAAAAGTTAAAACTGTCAGGAATTAACTTTCTTGTAGCAGAGTAGAGCAGAGATGGGAGTGGGACTCAATTAGGTACTGTGCTTTGACCCCCAACAGGGAGAACAAAGGAGAGGCAGGCAATCCTCTTGATAAAAGAAATACTTAAGCTTTACCAATAGTTTTAAATCTACATAGGCATTGGAGGCTACATCCTAACTAACTAGGGAATAGATTTCCTGAACACTTGAAACAAAGAGTTGTAAAAGATCTAAGACCACGAGGTTAGTAAACCTAGATCATGTGATCTTGTAGCTTGGTTGTGTGCTGTTTACAACCATGCCCAGTAAAGATAGGATGAAGAGAAGGGAGATCCTGTTCTTTCTAAAACTTACTTGCTCTAATATCAAGCAAGTGGGGGAAGGAAGAATGCTGGATTTTCCAACAGTTACTCTATCAAACCAATTAAGGTGTGTGCTCAGAAGTTTCCAGCCGTGTTCACCGCTGGCTCACTCTTGTCTACCCTCAGACCTGGCACCCACAACAGATTACTAAATATCCAAATGACACCAGTCAGATTTGGAAGCTAAGCAGGGTCAGCTTTGGGTAAGTACTTGGATGGTAGACCCTTCCCCCAATGAATACCAGGTGCTGTAGGCTATATTTCCAAGGAAGAAACTGGGAAAACCACCCTTGAGTATTCCTTGCCTAAGAAAACCCTATGAAATGCATGGGGTTGCCATAAATTGACAGCTGACTTGAAGGCGCGCACACACACACACACACACACACACACAAAATGCAGCCCTTAGCAGAAGAGGCTTCCCTGCCCTGCCATAAATTTCAGAGAGAGGTCAAGATTAGTATGGCATCTCCAGTGGAGTTCAATCCTTCAGGGGTGAGATTAAGCCCGCATACCTCCAACTTTTCCAAGATGAAAACTGGAACGAGTGGGCTGAGCAGCATCAGAGTGCGGCTAAAAAGATGTGGCTAGGCAAGAAGAGTACAAAAGTTATGAATGAGGAAGAACATGCCAACTACTGTTTTAAGCAGGGAGAGGGAGCCTTTTCAGTGGCTGCTCCCACCCTTTGGAACTCCCTTCCATGGGAGGCTAGGCTGGTCCCCTCCTGATTTCTTTTCGCCAGCAGGCAAAGACTTTTCTTGTTAAGCAGGCTTTTAATGTACAAGCAGCAGGGCTTGTTTTATCTTGTATGTTTTAGATTTTATATGTTTTAAGCTGATTTTATAATATTTTAATTGTATTTATTGTATTTTTATTCTGTTTTATGAAAGCCGCCTTGGGTCTCATCTTGTGAGAAAGGCTTCATAAAAATAAAATAAATATTTTTTTTTTAATGTACTGAATTCAGGAAATTTAGGAAAGTCTGAAGAAAGAAAAACCACTTGGGCCTAGAGGGAAGGGCTCTCTCCTCTTAATCCTACTGAGTTAATTGAGTACAGATGACTTTTGCACTTTGAACTCAGTTTGCAGCAACTAAAGTAAGCCAAAGATGAAAGGGGGAAATGGAAGGAAGAGACATTTTAGATGCAGCTGAGAAGTGGGAGGGTAGAGGATTAACCAAGGCTGTCCCTGTTAAATATGGACAGTTGGAGAGGATGGGCCTTTGGGCTGGTAGTTTGCATCCCCTGTGCTAAAGGGATTCTCCAATACTTTACGGAATGCCACCCCCCATGTTGTGCCTCACCTCCTCCTTTCTTACCTACCACATTGTATATCAAGGCATCCTGATGGCATTGTCGTATTGCTACACGGAGGATGGATGCGTGTGACCCACCAGGGCACACAAGCATGTTTTGCTGTGTTGTGTGGACATGGCAGATGGTTCTTCAGTGGGAAGTCATTATTTACAATTATCTATGTAATATCCTCTCACCTGAATCTAGTGCCCTTCAGAAATTTTGATCTCCATCAACTCCAGCAGGCATAACTGGAAATGGTGTATGTTATACTTCAGTACATCTTGCAGTCACTGGATTGAGGGAATCTGCTATGTACTAATAGTAAACCTATTGTTAGAGTATGGATTCTGATACAGCCAGAACAGCTCCATTGGCACATAAGAGGGAGGTATCAACAGACCTGACAGAACCCCATGTTTTTCAGGAATGTGTCAAGTTCCCTGTTGACTTATGGTAACCCCATGGATTTGATAGGGTTTTCTGAGGCAAAGAATACTCAGAGGTGGCTTTGCCAGTTTCTTCCTCTTAAATATAGCTCCCAGCACCTGGTATTTGTTGGTGGCCACCCATCCAAGTACTAATCAGGGCTGACCTTGCTTAGCTTCCAAGATCAGATGGGATCTGGTGCCTTAAAAATCACCAAGGATGCTTTCAAAACTCCAAAACAGACTAATGTGGACTGAACATGCTCTGTGGCCACAGAATGATGACTGACTGTTGTGTGGATAGGGTGGAGGAGAAATGGAGACAGGGATCATGGAGTATCTTGGTAAAGGAGATGGCTAACTGACTAGAAACCTGAACAGGTCTATACCACGCTGCAACATCTTGTTGCAAGCCTAGCTTGCTATTATTTCACATGTTCCATGAGCACCTTTTGACACTGAAATATTCTGAAAATTAACCCTAGAGCAATGGTTCTCCACCTTCAGCTCCCAGAATGCCCAACCATTGGCCACGTGGGCTAGAGCTTCTGGGAGGTGAAGTCCGAAATACTAAAGGGCCAAAGAATGGGCGATCCTACCCTAGAGAGGCTAACTGTGCCCCAAACTCTTTTGGACTCTGAGATGTTAAAGGCCATCCATTGAGGTCTACATCTTTAACAGCCAGCAATCTGATGTTAGAGCCAGTGTGGTGTAGTGTTTTGAGTGTTGCCCTACAGCTCTGTTGACCTGGGTTGCTGACACACTGCAGAAATAATGCAGTTTGACACCACTTTAACTGCCATGGCTCAATGCTATTGAATTCTGGTATTTGTAGTTTTGTGAGAGGTTTAGCCTTCTCTGTCAGAGAGCTCTGGTGCTACAACAAACTACAAATCCCAGGATTCCATAGGGTGGAGCCATAATAATTAAAGCGGTGTCAAAATGCATTATTTCTGCAGTGTATAGGCAGCCCAGGATTCGAATCCCAGACCAGCCATGAAAACCCACTGAGTGACCTTGTGTAAGTCATACTCTCTCAGCCTCAGAAAACCCCATGATAGGGTCCTTTAGGGTCTCCATAAGTCAGAAATGACTTGAAGACACACAACAACAACCCAGTGTTATCTGTGTGAACAAATAGAGATATAGGTGTCTTGTGTTCAGTCTATTGCAGGCTTCTTCAAGTGATGCCTTCTAGATGTATGGAGCTATAGCTCCAAGATGTCCCCAGCCAGCATAAATGGCTGAGAGTTTCTGGGAATAGTGGTCTAACACATCAGGGGGTTTGCTGCTTGGGGGAAGGTGATGTGCTGAGTCAGATGACTGGCTCACAGCTAGCCTGGTTCTAAAGATGAAATAAATGGAGTGGGTGGAAATGTTCTCAAGCAAATGTTCATAATGCAAATTTTCTTTTCTGTGCATGTATGTGTGTGTGTATGTAAGTGTACTGTACAGTATATAAGAAAACAAGGATTTATTTTCTAATTTTATGTTATTGTTAGCAATATTTGTAATTATAGATTCAGGATGGTGGTGGCAGAGAGCGAAATAAAAGGCAGAGTGTAAAAGACTGAACTGGACAAGTTTATGCCTAGTATCTAAAAATGTATTTTAAAAAATAGGTTTAAATATGAGCATACAGAAGTTACTTTATGTTGAGTCAGACAATCCATTTGGCCAGGTGCTGGATTCTCTGGCTGACCATGGCTTTTTCAAGGTCTCAAACAAAGGTCTTTCCCCAGCTCAGTAGTAGTCCTTTCACCTGGAGGAAAGTGTAGCCTGCGAACTACACACAACCCTTAAGCCACTTTCTGAAGCTCCCAAAACTCCCAGGAGGCCCACCTAGCTATAGCATTTTAGCTTTTACTAACCCCCACATCTACTCAGACCCCACCAAGAACTCCAAACATGCCAAAAAAGACCACCTTTTCTATTTTTAGGCATTGATTGCAATGGGATTTTAATGGTATGTGTTCTTCTGTATTTATATCCTGTCTTTTAATACTTTAAAAAATGATTTTAACTCTGTAGATTGTTTTATTGCATTTTCAGATAACTTTTATATGTATTTTTACAGTATATTTTTGCTTTGTTCTGGTTTTAATATTCTGCAAGCCACCTTGAGTCCCAATATTTGGGAAAAGATGGGAAATAATAATAATAATAATAATTATTATTATTATTATTATTACAGCATCGAGAACCAGCATGGTTTAATGGTTTGAGTATTGGACTATGGCTCGGGCACTCAGGGTCTGAATCCCTGCTCAGCCATGGAAACCTACTGGGTAACCTTGGGCAAGTCATACTCTCTCAACCTCAGAGGAAGGCAATGGTTAACTCCCTTTGAACAAATCTTGCTGAGAAAACCCCATGATAGGTTCACCTTAGGGTAACCATAAGTTGGAAATGACTTGAAGGCACATAACAATATTATAGCATTAGCTGTTACACCTCACTGTTGTTGTGTTTAAAGCATTCCTCAAAATACTGTTGGAAAAATAATCTTTGAAACATAAACATTCAAAACTCCCCTGAATTTGGATGGAATGTAGGTTCAGCCACTTTCTGCCATTGCACTACAACTCCTGGGTTGAGATTTGTAGTCTAATAGGGATCAAGGGAAGTAATAGTGCCACTCTATTCTGCTTTGGTCAGACCTCACCTGGAATACTGTGTCCAGTTCTAGGCACCACAATTCAGGAAGGATATTGAGAAGCTGGAACGTGTCCCGAGGAAGGCGACCAGGATGGTGGGAGGTCTGGAAGCCATGCCCTGTGAGGAGTGGCTTAGGGAGCTGGACATGTTTAGTCTGGAGAAGAGAAGGTTGAGAGGGGACATGATTGCCATGTTTAAATATTTGAAGGGATGTCATACTGAGGATGGAGCAAACTTGTTTTCTGCTGCTTCAGAGACTAGGATACAGAGCAATGGGTTCAAACTACAGGAAAAGAGATTCCACCTAAACATTAGGAAGAACTTCCTGACAGTAAGAGCTGTTCGGAAGTGGAATGCACTGCCTCTTAGGACATTTTCAGACAGGCAAAAATCGCTCTTTGCCGCGCGAGCAGCCTCCCGAAACTGCTGCGCGGCAAGGGTCTTCTTCGGACGACGCTGTGCCTCTGGCGAAACCGTCCGTGTCACTTCCGTGAAGCTTGGGACGGCTCCGCGTCATATTTCAATCACGGAGGCTGCCCATGATTGAAATATGACGCGGAGCCGTCCCAAGCTTCACGGAAGTGACACGGACGGTTTCGCCAGAGGCACAGCGTCGTCCGAAGAAGACCCTTGCCGCGCAGCAGTTTCGGGAGGCTGCTCGCGCGGCAAAGAGCGATTTTTGCCTGTCTGAAAATGTCCTTAGTGTGGTGGAGTCTCCTTCTTTGGAGATTTTAAACAGAGGCTGGATGGCCGTCTGTCATGATTTGATTGTGTATTCCTGCATGGCAGGGGGTTGGACTGGATGGTCCTTGAGGTCTCTTCCAACTCTATGATTCTATGGTGCTTCTCAAAGTGCTGATCCACGGTCTGGTGGCAGTCCACAAACCTTTAGCTGCTGGCCTATGGGGAGTTTCCAGGGAAAAAAGAAACAGTTGTAGCCAATGGGTACAAATATGTTATTGGTCTCTGGCACACTAGAGAAAATAATCTACTGGTCTGCCATTCTGGACAGCTAGAGAAGTATATTTCTTTAAAAGTAATATTTAAATGGTTTTAATTCTGTTGTTTGTTTAATACTGTTTCAGTTTCGACTTTGTATGGCTTTTAACATACATCCTTTTATTGTAATTTTCTATCTTTTGTAAACCACCTTGAGTCCCAGGACTTTTTCAGACGGGGACTTTTACCCCGTTCCTGCCTCACTACCCCCACTCCCATCCCTGCCACGGAATAAATGAAAAGCTTTTGCACACCTACTTTCTGCCGCGACAGGCACATCCTTCCCCTCCCTTTGGCTGGCCAGGAGTAAATGCAGCCATTGTAAAGCTGTATTGATGACCCAGAATGCAAATTCCGCCTGTTCTCACAAGGGAATGATCGCACAGGGAATTTGAAAATAAAAGTTTTTAAAAAGTTTAAAAGTACACCAAGCACAAAGACACATTAAAAAACACACACCAAGTAACCCAGGGAGGGGGGGGGGAAAGGGGTGCCACTTACCTTGATGTCCCAATCTCAACCGGACATCTTTGGCATGGACCTCCCCCCGTGGCTGGCATCGTGCCAGCATAACAAAACAAGAACGGGGTGCCTTTCAGACCACTCATGATTCCATTACAGAAACGGAATGGGTGGTCATTTCACAACTTTTCATTGTGAATAAAAAATGACAGGAGCAGCATGGGGGCAGCATGGGACGGGGACAATGTCGTGTGAAAGGGAAACCATTTCTTGACCCTGTTCTGTGCCCGCCATGGTGTTTTTAGACCATCTGAAAAAGTCCAGTCTGAGAAGAAGGTGTGGTATAAATAAATAGATAGATGGATGGATATGGAAGGTATCAGTCTTGGGTGGAGATTTCACTATCTTGAGATAAGTAGCCACCTTATACCAGATTCAGAGGAAGGAACTGGTAAACTTACCTCTGAGTATTCCTTGCCCAAGAAATCCTTGTGAAATTTATGGGGTCACCATAAGTCAACAGGTGAATTGAAGGCACATACACACACTGCCTACTCAAACAGTCAGTGGTTGACCAGAGTCTCAGGCAGATTGAGTTGCTACCTCATCCTTTTAACTGGAGATGCTGGAGATTGAACTTGGGACCTTCTGCCTGCAGAGAAAGTGCTCTGTCCCTAAACTACGGCCATTCTCAACATCCTCAGCACTAGAGATCCTTTTAATGAAGGAGAGCACAGCATCTTTGGTCTCAAGGGCAGCATCCAGCATCAGCTGAGTGGCTTGGAGACCTCTCACACATGTATGTACACTCACACAAATACAGCTATGCATGTCTATATGATAGGGGGCTAAATCATAGTGAAACCCATGTGTTGCACTCCTCAGCTGAGGCTCTGCTCCAGGTGCCCCCATAATAATAATATTGCCTTGCTTTAACCAGCCTCCTCTCCTTATCTGCCCCAGACAGTTTCCTACCCCCCAGTAACCCATCTGTAGGGTCCGAACCTCTGATGGATGTGCCCCTGGTAGGTGTGCATGTTTCTAAAAGCAGGCTTTTAATTGTTTTTGCGTCACCGTTGTTCATCTCCAGAATAGGTTGCTGTCACCCGAGACCCGCCTCTTTGCTCCTTGAAGCCTATTTTAAGCACTGATTACTCCGGTGCTATTAATACGTGGTGTGTGGGCTGTGTTCCAGCCCTCCCAGCTTTCCTCCCCACTCCCCATGCTTGCTAGGCCTTTCTTGTGCACCTTGAAGAACGAGGAACTAGCTGTAGTGGCTTTCTAGCAGAAGCACTTAAAAAAAAAAAGCTAAATGACACCCACACTTGGGAATAGCAAGTGATAGAGTGGGCTTGCTGGTCCCCAGTATTAGGGAGGATAGTTCAATGTGTTGCATTGCTGGGATCTATTCAGAAGGAGGGGGATAATAACCTTTTGCAAATGAATGTGGATAGGGCACAAGAGGCCATAGGGAGCTCTGGCAAACATGCAGAGGAGAAACACCTAAGCCTCCTGGGCTGGGCAGCTGAGCAACCTATTCATAGAAACCAGAATGATGTCTGGGATAGTATAATGGCCCTGGATCAAGAAGACTTGGACAGAGCTTTTAAACTACCTTTTTTGCCTATAGTTCCCAGAATCCTACAACCACAGTGTCCATAGTGGAATCTGTGGGGTGTAGTACAAAAAAATAACTTTTGCAAAGTCTGGACTTGGACCAGGGACATCAGATCCTTGCTCATGCTTGAAATTCAGGGAGTGACCTTTGTAGTACTCCCTGTTTCATACCCTAGCCTATTTTACAGGGTTGTTGTGAAATTAATTTTTAATTCAACACTACTCCCCCCCCAAAGGGTTTTGATCTCTCTAGTGAAGGGGTGGGGTGGCATTAATAAACTGGTGTATGTGTGTGACAACACCATCAGGAATACTGACTTATTGGTCTCTCTCAGACTAACCTGCAGTAAAAGGATTGAGCAAAAGTGTAATGATCAGCAGTTTGTACGTTAGGGGTTTTGGTATTCCCATTCTGCAGATGGGGAAGCTGAGGCTGAGAGTGCATGGTCCCTCTTCTCTTCTTAGGGCCACACCAGGACTAAGTCAGAATCAGAAATCTCTGTTTATTCTGCTTGTCTCCCTCTGAATGCCTGGAATGGGTATCTGCAACAGAACCAATAAGTGACATCAAATTAAAATTATCCTAACTGGTGTTAATGCTTTTATTATATTTTATTTAGTGCCTTCAGGGTGCATGGCACTTTACCACATACAAGAAGACAGGTCTCTATCACAAGGTGCTTACAATCTAAAAAGTGACACTGTGGAAACAACAGAGGAAGAGGGTGGGGAGGGAGGAGGCAACAGAGAAATTGCAGCTCAGAAGCCAGGGAGTGATCCTGTAGACTTTGTGAAACAACAATTCCCATTTCCCTTCACCTTTGCTGTGTAAAGATACAATGATAGATTCCATGATTGGTTGTTTCAGGAAGATGAGCTTAGCTTTATTTGTAATCCACTTTGAAGTAGGGCCTCATCCCCAATCCAGCCTTCTCCAGGTGTGCTACACTACAACTTCCATCAGCCCCAAACTAGATATGGAAAGAATATTTGCAACTATTCATCCCCAGTTAAAGCCCCAAGGTTTTTCAAAAGTTGGAAAACCTATCAGGAAGAATAATAGACCAGAGAGGAGTCTTTGCAAATTTCTGCTGGTATTCAAACATCTGAAACATTGCAGAAGAATTATTCTGCTGAGAAAAATATGTGGGATTTTTATGCAAAAACAAAAAACAAAAAAAAACCCTTCCCCTGTTTTCTGCATAGAAAAGACTTATTTTTTTCTATTTATTTGATTTATATCCCAACTTTCTTCCAAAATGGGACTCAACACAGTTGGAAATAGGTTATTCTCTGACGAATAATTTTTCTGTAACATTTTAGGTCATTGAAATACAGGTAGAATACTGTGGAAGATTTGCTTTCTCCTGCAGTGAGGAGAAAACTAGCTTAATGATTTGTCCTCTCATGTGAAGACACAATAGTTGAGGATTTACACTGGTACCCCAGCCATCATCCCCAGGCATAGAGGCTCAAGGGCATTCCTAACAAGGAAGTTTCACAAAGGCACACAAAGAGGCTAGTTTTGTTCCTTTTTGTTTGGTTTGGTCAAGTGCAGGAGAAAAGAGTTTCCCATTTATTGTTCCCTCCCCGAGCATGTGCCTCACTTGTTCAGGTGTGATGCAGAGAGGATGGACTAACTGCAAAGCATTTCAACAAGTCCTCCCCAATCCCACCCACCCAAAATTTGCTTTGCTCTCATTGTCGTCACAGCACCGCCTGACTGACGCACATTCGATCCCATCTGTCTGTCAAAGTGGCAGCTGAAGCCCTGTGGCTGAGATCTCCCTCCCCACACAAACACACCTGCAGTTGCTGCACGAGAGACTGAGATCATGGCCTGCTTGGAAGGGTGGCAAAAGAATGGAAAGATTTGGTCTTCAGAGAGAATTGACAGGTGGCTGGGAAAAGGGGTTTGGGGCATTCAACATGAACACAACGCCACTTTCCAGCTGGCTCCTCCAGTTCGGTTTCCAATTTGCTTTTAGCAGTGGGATGCCTTCTGCCAAGGGAGAAAGAGGCTCTCAGCAGATCAGAGGGGTTGCAGTGGGCCCAGGTGTCCTTTCCGCAGCTGCAGTCTATTTCCACCTGCTACTAAAATGTAGTGCCCCCTGCCCACCCGGCTCTCAGCTGCTCTTTCTCTTGAATCTTAGGGCTGCACACCCAAATATATCCCAAAAGAGCAGATGGGGTGGGTGTGGGTGGAAGGAGAGATTATGCTTCAGGGGAAGAAGGTGCAAATTTCCCCTTAGTCCTCATTAGCAAATTAATTCTCCTGGTGAGCAAATCAGGAGCTTTAGAGATTAAGGCCTGGTAGCACTTGAAGCTTTAATAGCTGTATGTTAATTGACCAAGGGAGCACAGTACCTTCTTGTGTCAGACAGCCTCTTGAGGAGATGGGAAGAGAGGGGGAGGAGAGGAAGGTGCTGCATTTGGCAGCTGGTCTCAGAAATAGGGGGTTGGGCTGGGGTTCTCCAAATATTGTTGGAGTGCAACTCCCATCAGCAAGGCTGGGCTAAACTGGTTGGGGCCATGGAATAGTTCCAACGATAGGAACATTTCTGCACATGTGTCATCAGGGTTGCCAGATTCCTGGCCCTGAGATTTCAGTAGAGTCATGGAGTTTTCGTGGCATGATATGTTAAGAGGGGGTTTGCTGTTACTTGCCTCTGAAGCTGAAAGAGTACAACTCAGTGAATTTCCATGGCCAAGAGCAGATTCAAACTCTGGTCTCCAAAGTTGTAGTCCAAGCTCAAACCACCACACCATGCTGGCTTTCATGCTAGCTTGCCAAAAAAGAGCAAATAACACATTTTTGTCCCACTGTGTTACATTGCCTGAGGATGTTTTTGTCCTACCAGTGCAAAACGTTTGTAAAAGTAAACTGTACATGACATGTGGCTGAAATTTGGGGATGTTGTTTACAACTATACCCCTGACAAATTCTTCAGTATGCCTACATTACAGATATAGTTCAGTGTGGATTCATCAAGAGTACCCAATTCTACAGCTAGTGTGGTGCAGCTAGTGGTTTAAGAGCTGGACTAGGACTCTGAGTGACCAGGGTTTGAATCCCACTGGGTGACCTTGGGGAAGTCACACACTCTCAGCCTAAGAGAACAGCAGTGGTAAACCTCCTCTGACCATAAGTCAGAGTTGATGTGAAGGCACATAACAACAGACCTATTCTTAGGGACTAAAACATGCAGACCATGGTGTCAAATGTAGTCCTCAAAGTATCTTTATGGGCCCCAGGACCTTTCTGGACTCATTATTTTTTTGTTGGCTTGTTTTTGCAAGAAAAGTTGAATTACTACTCCTGGAAGCCTCAGAAAGCAGCAATTCACTTTAAAATAATTTGCATGCCTCCTTACACTTTTTAAACATAAAAATGTATTTTTCATTCCCCATACCTAGTTTTGGGAGGCTCAGTGGGAGGCTTTGGTAGGTCCTGGAGGGGGGGAATTGGTCCTCGGACTCTTAGAGCTTGTCCACTCCTGACATATCATATATAAATATAGGGAACTGGATATGTTTAGCCTGAAGAAGAGAAGGTTACTCTTAACCTTAACTCTTAATCTGACATGACAGCCATGTTTAAATATTTGAAGGGATGTCATACTGAGGATGGAGCAAGCTTGTTTTCTGCGGCTCCAGAGACTAGGGCACAGAGCAATGGACTCAAACTACAGGAAAAGAGATTCCACCTAACATTAGGAAGAACTTCCTGACAGTAAGAGCTGTTTAGAAGTGGAATACAGTGCCTCAGAATGTGATGAAGTCTCCTTCTTTGGAGGTTTTTAAACAGAGGCTGGATGGCCATCTGCCAGGAATGCTTCGATTGTGTATTCATACACGGCAGGGGGGTGGACTAGAGGGTCCTTGTGGTCTCTTCCAATTCTATGATTCTATATGTATATACTTTCACTGAGTGAGGCCACTGGGCCATTGAACCCAGGATAGTTTTGCAGTGGCTCTCAGCATTTCAGGTAGAGACTTCTCCCAGCTGTGCAACCTGCAACCTTTTAAACTGGGGATACTGGAAGTCAGTGGGGGGGGGGATTCAGTATACAGAGCATGTGTGCTACCTCTGGAGCTATGGCATACACTTTCATTCTACATTTGTATATATATCCTTTTTCCAGAACTACAACACAATTTTATTTTACTATGTGTGAGCAATTAGATTCCTACACACTCCAAATAATCAGATGCCACACACCCACAATGATGGGTGAGGGTTCCTTGTGAGAGCATCACAGAGTAGTAGAGTTTTACTTTGACTGCAAAAGAATTATAAGAAAGTGATCTCAAGGTATCTATGGTATATGGGTGCAAAGGAACAAATGAAGCATTACAAATAAAAGAGTGGTTCTGCCTGTTGCAGTGTAGTGGAACAGTGGCCATGAAGTAGAAGGCCTGCATTTCTACATGAATGTTTTGCATTTGGTATTTATTTTATTTACTTGTCACTTTTCTTTAGCCAGAATCAAGGCTCCTGGGGTAATTTATAAAGATCAAGAATAAAACTGTCCTTGCCCTCAAGCTCATAACCTAAAAGGCACAGAAGGAAAGTGGACTGGGGGGGTGGTGGTTCAGAAGGCAGCAAATGCAGGCACTAATTCTTAGTGTCAAAGTCCTTATGTCAACCAGCTGGGATGGAAAAGAGTTCCAAAGAAAGGTGGAGCCATGAGTTGCTGGTGTTTCAGCAAAGCCAAACGAGTGGGCCTGCTTACCATCTTTCCTTTCATGCTACACAGTTATGATACTATGATTTCACTTTAACTGCCATGGCAACATCCTCTGCAATCCTGGGTTTTCCAGTTTAGGGAGGAATATTTAGAATTCTCAACCAGAGCTCCTGTCCCTCACCAAACTATAAATCCCAGGATTCCATAAGATGCCATTTAAGTTGAATTATAGTGCTATAATTGTGTAGTATAAAAAGGCCTCCCCTCTGCTACAGCCTAATGGAATTGCTGCCAAGCAGTAACTGAGGTGAAAAGGAGTTTCTGGAAAGTGGCTTCTCAGCAGAGCTGATTTTGGTAGCTTTATGTCCTTTCATTCCTGCTGTGAACCTGAGGCAATGACTGCTGCCAGGTAGGTGGTATTATCATTAGTGTGCAAGACACTTCTGTAAGAATTTAAGAAGGGCTTGGCTGCATCAGAGCAAAGAGCTGTCTCATCCAGCGTTGCCTTTCCATTAGTGGTCAACCAGATGCCTCTGGGATGCCCATGAACATGATACAAAATGCAGCGTAGAAACAGAAGAAGCAGCTTGTTCTTACTGAGCATCATTAAACTAACAGATTATGGTTCTTGTGGGTTTCAGAGAGAGCTTTTCTTCCCCTCAGCCTTGCCTGGAAATGCCAGGGATTGAACATGCATGCAAAACATGTGCTGTTTTCCCCAGCATAGGAGTTTCTTGACCAGTTCCTTGTATATGCCAGATCTGAGTTCTGACACAGAGGTAAGTGAGAAACAAGGTCCTCGGTAATCCCTGTCCTAAATTAAGCCATGCCTATCTGGTCGCTGGCATGGCATTGCAGCCTTCTTTATTAGTTCATTCCTTCCTGGCACTGAGCTCTTAATTTTATTTTGTTTTTTCCTTCTTTCCTCCCCACCCACCCCCCATTTCAAGCCGAACACCTGTTCAGTTTTCCAAAAGCAGGAAAAGTTATTCCTCTTATACACACTTCCTGCAGAGGTCTGGATTTGGTTCTTCAGCTGTGTCTGGTGGTGGGAAAGTAATACGGATATGTGTGGATGTATGTCCTTCTAGAAAGTGGTTAAGGCCATTTTTGATCTTTGCATACTCACCATATCCATCTGTTTGTCTCATCAAAGAGAGAGAATGTGGACTGTTCACAGATACTTGCACTTTGCAAAGCAACTTGAGACACCATCAGGGGCCACAGCAACAGTCTCTTCAAGAGGCTCAGACAGAGATTCCTAGCTTTCGGTCCCATAACAAGATGGTTATATATAGCGGAGGTTATATAATACCAACATTGTACGTATTATGTGGCACTTTATAGAGTGACAGAAATACATGCCTACATACAGGTCTATGCCCCAAGGAACTTGCAGTCTAAATTTTAACAATATGTATAGGGAGTCAACAAGGAAGAGGACAGTAGAGGTTATAATAACAGAAGGATATGCAAAAATCCAATTCTGTACATATGAGGAGATGCAGCTTTTGCATGTAAAACAATAAAAGTCTTGTATACCAGCTTGCCAATGCAAAGCTGTAACACAAGAAAAACAATGAAGTACAATAACAACATTAAATGGCATTAACTAGTAAGGACTGACCGATCAACTTAAAATGCTCCGGGGGGGGGGGGGAAGAGAAAAGATTGGAAAAGTTTACATGTCATCTTTGAGGACAGTCCCTTGTACAATGCATGGGAGAAGTCCATCCTTGCTGGACTTTGTGCCCTCTAGATGTTGCTGGACAATAATTCTCATCATCCCTCAGCCGGCATGGCCTTTTTGTAGTTCAGCACAACCAGACAGCTCTTGGTTGGGGGAGGTTGCAGTAGTCCAATTTGAGAGATTTAGCCAGGAACAGCCCCTGCTTTTTATTGCAAATGTAGGAGTCACACTGTTTGTTATCTTGTTTGTAGCAGAATTTGGATTTATAGTGGCAGTTGAGGCTAAGGAAAAAAGCAGGCATTGAGCTATGGCAGAAATGATAGGAGGAGACATGGGGGCAGGGGATAGAGTGTTGTACACAACAAAAGAAAAAGCTTTTTCTCTGGCCGCCTCTCCCTCCCCTCTTTTCCTTCCCTTCAGTACTTTCAAAATGCTCTGTACCTCCCACCTGTAAGTTTTCATAACCTTGTTAGAAATGAACTGCAGAGAGCCAGAGACCTTGAATTCAGACACACTGTAACTCACTGTTGCTCAGCACAGCTCCTATCCAAATGGACATGACAAACCACTAGGAAATTTGTCCTTGCCAACCTCAGGGCAACAAATACTCTGCTTTCCTTTAGTTCAGTGGGGCTTAGGCAGGGGTACATTCTGGTGGGTTGTGCCCTGAAAAAAAATTCCTTTTTTGGACTATAACTCCTGAAATCCTCTGTTGTCATGGCCATCAACATTGATGGCTAGAGAGGGGTTCTGGAAGTTGTAGTTCCCCCCCTCCCAAAAAAGGAATGTTTCCAAGTTCTGACTGTGCCTCCCCTCTCATTATGACTCACTTATGTTCCAGTCCTGTGTTCCTGGCACTGAGAGGACAGCTTTTGTTGATTCAGCTCCTGAGGGTCCATTTTGGTGTCCAGCTGCCAAAGTAGGTAAGAACCATGAATCCACACCTATCCACCCTCTTCCCTGAGCACTTTCTTCTCCATCTAAACCCAGCAATCTGAGATTAGCATCTCCCCCTCCTCCCTGTCAATCCCTTGATCTGTGTCAATTTAGGAACCATCAATTTCCCCTCCTTCCTGCAGAGATGGAACATTATGCAACCAGGATGATGACTGACTCATCTCCACCCCCTCTCTGTCAATTTTTTGTCTCTGCCCTGTTCAAGGTGGTATCGTTCTCCCCTCTCTGAATGGGATCTAGGATCTGCTCACATTCCCAAGTGGCCTGGAAAAGCGCAAAGAGATTTCATATCTGTCCTCTTGCTTCTTCCACAAGTCAGATCAACCTCAGGCAGCAGAAGTTGGGTGTTAGGAAGGGACAGTCCCATCTGCACCCAGAGGTAGAAATACAGCAATAACCAATGGAATTGCTCCAGGCAGGTTAGCTAATTGAGAAGCATACTGCAAGTTATAGTCTAAAAACATCTCATGAGCTGCATGTTCCCTTAACCCAGAGTCCCCAAAACTGTTTGCAAGGTCACAGAAGGGGGTTAACACTGGCAGGTAGGTTGTTATTGATTTTGCCTGTTTGTAGGTTCAGTACTTACAAGGGGAGGGCAAATTTCTTTTCCTATTAATTATCATTGGGAAAAATATGAAGACTCTTACAAACATAATATGAAGTGCCCTCCATGGGATCAGAATAGCTTACTCCCCTGATGTGTCTTAAGTTTGCAGAGGATAGTTCGCAGGCAGTCTTTAGCATTCCTGGAAGGGCTAAATGATGATTGCTGTCTTAATATTTCTTAGTGCCTGAGCATTTAGCACACTTCTTATTGATAATTCCTCAGGAGGCTCAACAATATAGTTCCTCAGGAGGCCCAATTTTGCCAGATCATTTCAGGGAAGTTCAGCTTCCGAAGCTAGTCTGGGAGGGGAAGGGGGGCTGTTCCAGGGTCTATGCCCCAACCTTTTATTGTTCTAAAGTTATTTCCCTGGGAATATTTTGGAGGAGGAGAAGGAGGAGGAGACCATCCCAGAGATGTGTATTCTAGTGCTACCCAGAGGGGGAACTGTCAGAAGTCCATTGCAGAAAAAATGACAAGCTCTTCTTTCTGGTCAAATAAAGTCAAATAGATTCAATGTGGCATAAACTTACATGCACTATTAGTTTCTCAAGAGGCTATAAGACTAAAAGGTTCTAATGCTGGAGTTTGCATTAGGAGTCTTGATCAACAGTACCTTGCATATAGCAACAGAGCTGAATGCACCTGATAGTGACTAGGGATCATTGCCTGGTGGTCTGCTGTGAGACAATTTTTTGGTTCTTGCCACCATGTGCCAGTGGCAAGCTAGGTGTATAAAGGATGACAGCAAGTTTAAAAATGTACAGAAGGACTAAATCGTGCATGTGGTTGCTAAACTGAATACCTTGGCAAGTTTGAAACTGTTTCTTTTGGCTTGAATAGTACCCTAGTTTGGTAGTAATTTCAAATACTAATCATTTCATTCACAAACCTACCTGTAGCTTCCTAGGGTTAGTTGTGCATTGGGACCATCTACATACTTGAGCTTCTCAGGTGATTAAATCTCTTTTTCCTTTAATTGATTACCGTTTGCACATTCTCTCAGCTTTTGGTGTTATAACTTTTATCTTTTCAATTATGCTTTTGATTGTGTTTCCCAATATGCCTTTTCATGACAATCTCACTTTGTAAAACACTTTTAGCTCATCCATCCTGCAGTGGACATGAGGAAGCATTAAAAAGTGTTTCTGTTTTGTTTGCTAATGCTGAACAAACCTTAGCTTGAAGATGCTTTCAACTGAAGCTTCTATAATACAATTATCTTGCCTCATTCATGGAATGTTATCTTGAATTTTAATATCTCCCACCCGTAATGTTCAGTTCCTGCTGCCTTTCTCGCCCTGTTTTCCAAAACACTAGGAAAGAAAAAAGAAAATAGCTGACATAGTGTCATTTGACTGGTGAGAGCCCTCAGGTTCCTAAAACCCTGGTTCAATGCTAACTATGCAGCAATCTATACAATTCTGGCTTTTCTCTCTCTTTCCCATTCTCTGTGTTGTATATATCTCACTTTCCTTTCTAAAATAAAAATTTGAAACAGCTAAAAATAAAGAAATATAAAGTGCAAGTGGGTGAAGGCTGACCTGTGAAAGGATCCTTGTTGGCTTGCCACTGATTTGAGTCTAGCAGTGCAGTGTGAAGCATGAACACATTGTCCCACTGTGTTCATGCATGACTTTCTGCAGGGAGAGTAGTGCTTGGAAGTAACATGTTACAAGCTACACATTCCTTATGATTAATTTCTTTTTGCAATAACTAAAGCAAAACATTACATCATAATTATAAACTAACAAAGGATACATTCACTGCTTTTGTGGTGTAACTGTAATCATTCGGTTACTTTCGTAATTAGACTATACATTTATATTTGCAGGTTGTAGGTGGCCTCATTACTTAGGTGTGTTGTATTACCAACCAACTGCTTTCAGCATTCTCATGGGGTTCTTAAGGATCTAAAAGTAACTATTTTAATTACTTTTGAATGATAAGGAAGTAAAGCGATACTTTACAAAATTAAATCTATCATGGTAACTAGCTGCTTGGCAATTTTAAATTCTTGGCAATTTTAATTACTGTACTGTATATAATTTTTATTAATTTTAATACAAACTGTCTACATCACAAAGAACATAAGAAACAAAGAAAAAGTAAAAGAAACATAGAGAAAAATAGAAATAGAAAAGGAAAATACTGTCACACACATATACCAGTGGTTCTTAAGCTGTGGTCCATGGACCCCCAGGGGGCCACAATGTCCTCACTTGGGGTCCTCAATGGCTTGACAGCTTAAAGGTTGATCAGGCCACCTCCTTCCCACAGCAGAGCAGCCATGTTGACAGGAGCTAAGTCAAAGGCTGGCTGGTTAGGCCTGTGTGTTGCTACTCGATCCACTACAGCTACAAACTAGCCAGAAGAAGTGGGAGAAGTGCCTCTGAGGGAAGGTTTAATGGATGGTGTAATTGTTAATGGTTTAGTGTTGAACAACAACAATTATCATTATTATTATTTTGGTTTAAAATCCAAACTGTGGCAACAAAAGATATTTCAAGGGGGTCTTTGGTAAAAGAAAAGTTAAGATTTACTGACATATACAAATGCATGTACTGTATGGATAGGATTGTAGCCTGAGAGGTGAGGGAGGTCTGTCCACTTCTTTCTCTGTGAAAACTCTCACATCATTAGGCTTTCCATAGTGTTTTTTTCCGGGCTGTGAGACCGTGTTCTGGAAGAGTTTATTTCTGACGTTTTGCCTGCATCTGCAGCTGGCATCTTCACCATTGTCTAAAGATGCCAGCCACAGATGCAGGCGAAACATCAGAAATAAACTCTTCTAGAACACAGTCTCACAGCCCGGAAAAAAACTACAGAAAACATATGGATGCTGGCCGTGCAAGTCTTTGACTTCACATCTTACATCATTGCTTCTGAATCTGTGTACTAGGCACAGTGGTAGCACTAGTGGGGTGCAGAGAGGCAAAACTACACCAGGTGACATTGTCAGTTGGAGGGGTGACACCCGTCCTGGTGACGCCACAGACTAGGTATATATTTTTAAAAGAAAAATTGACAAGCTTTCCTCCATCTATGTAGTTCAGCTATTATTTGAAGTTAAAGAATAGTGATGCTGGTGAGGATTTTGCCAGTTTCATCCTGCTGTTTGTATTTATAGCTCCAAGAATGTGGTGAAATTGCTTTGCTTTGAAAACTTACCAGGATATAGCCAAGGGAAAAAGCCCCTTCTGAGTCTCTGCTGCCTATCACCCCACACCCCCAAAATGTGTACTGTTTTGTGTTTCTTTCTGGATCTTCTTTCTTCTTCTTCTTCTTCTTCTTGCCATGAACCCATTTTCAAAGGCAGAGTGCAGTTTTAAAATATTGCAAATAAACAGAGTAGATCTGACAAAGGACAGAAATACTTTTCTGCAGAAAACAAGTATATACTGTACTGCTTACAACAAAAGCAAGAACAACAAAGTAGCTTGCAAAACAATTAGAATAAAAATATCAATAGAAAACCAATGCAGTGAAACTCACCACATGCTGTATTTGCCAACACAACAAAAAGAAATATAACCCAATCTGGAGAGACATATAGAGAGAAAGTCTTCAGAGAGAGAGAGAGAGTATCATTTGTGTGGCACAGTCTTAAGTACTCCAAAGTAAATAAAGCTGAAGTTAAATAATATGGATGTTTAAGTGGTAGCCTCTGTGGACTTCCCACTGCCATCACCATGTCCTTTATTTGAGAGATTAACCATTTGCGAATGAAAGTGGAGAATGAGACCTTCATGTCTGCATTCTTGCAGGACTGAGGAATTTGGAAGGAAATGTCTGAAGCTTGCAGAATGGGAGATGGAGAAAGGCAAGGCAGATTACTTGAACATGCTCATAGGGATAGCTTTAAACATTTTCCCTTCGCAGCTTCAATCAATGCAATTTATCTATTCTCAACATGCTTACCCACCTCTCTTCCCTTATTCCAGTCTCTATACTATTCTTCTCTCCATCCTCTTCCCGCCCCATTCCCCCCCCCCAAAAAAAACCCCTCTCATCTTGACCTTCTGGTGAGACCATCAGGAAGCATAGGGGGATGAATGAGTAGGAAACAACAGAATGGTCGGATGTGACTATATTTAACAGTCAAGAATGGGCTCTGAGTTCCCAGAGCCAATTCAGTCTTATCTGACTACTGCACCTTGGGGGCTAGCCTACACTCTTGGAGGGCAGGTCAAGCTTGGTCATGGAGTGGGGTGGGGAGAGTCTGTTTCCTCCTTTTAGTCTGAATAGGTTGGTCTTTTGTGAGAGCTCAGAAAAGTTCCTCCCCCCCCCTTTTTTTTTTTTTCTTTTTAACCAGAACTCCTGGGATTCTCCAGCCATGGCTATGCTGGTTGGGAGATTTGGGGGATTGGAGTCCAAAACAGTAACATTTCCAAGCTCTGGTCCTTGTTTCCTTGAATGAAACAAAATTTAAAAAACAAAACAAAACCACATTTCACCAACGCTTGTGTCTTCACCTCTTGCAGAGATGTGCCCCAAGATTTTTCCTTCAAGTCCTGGGAAATGATGGAGAAACGAGGAGGACTTGAAGGAAAAATCCTCAAGATGCATCCCCTCATAATTTTCCTTCAGATCTATCATCCATCCTGGTTCCAAGGCCTCATCTTTGTAAGCTGTGTTGCTATTGCAATAAGCAATGGAAGATAATGGAATTTAGAACTAGACATTTTTTTCTCCCTTCCCATCTTTAACCTTTAGTCAGCTACCTTTGCTTTCTCTTTTTAAGGCCTTGCCAATCCAGATGCAATCCCTGACATCTTACCATCGTTTCTTTTTTCCTTTCTTGCAGGATGGGTCCCGCCAGCGTCCCCTTCAGCAGAAGAAAAAGACCGTCTCCTTTAGTACCATGCCCAGCAACCGCAAGCTCAGCAGCACTGCTGCCTGCATTTCCTTCATGCTCGAGGGCTGTGAAATGAAGAAGGTGCGTTCCAACTCTCGCATGTACAGCCGATTTTTCGTACTGGACCCAGACTTGCGCTTCATGCACTGGGAGCCTTCCAAGAAGGACTCTGAAAAAGCCAAAATTGAGATCAAGTCAGTAAAGGAGGTGCGGGTCGGGAAGAAAACACCCGTGCTGCGCTCCAATGGTCTCTCAGACCAGTTCCCAGACGAATGTGCCTTCTCCATCATCTATGGAGACAACTATGAGTCCTTGGACCTGGTGGCCAGTTCTGCTGATGTGGTGAATGCATGGGTAATGGGCCTGCGGTATTTGGCCTCCTATGGGAAACATACCCTGGAGGAGGCTCCTGAGGTTAGGCACCCCAACCCCCGCACCTCCTGGGTCTCCTCTGTTTTTGACATTGCGGATCTGGAGAAGGAAGGCCGGATCCCAATTTCCCGGGCTGTGCAGCTCATTCGAGCACTCAACCCTGGCATGAAAGCTTCAACCATTGAGCTGAAGTTCAAAGAGCTCCAGAAAGCAGCCAGTGAGCGGGTAGGGGAGGAGGTGAACTGTGAGGTCTTTGTGGAAGCCTACTGCGAGCTGTGCACCAGACCAGAGGTTTTCTTCCTCTTGGTTCAGTTTTCCAGCAACAAGGAGTACATGGGCCTGAAGGACTTGATGAGCTTTTTAGAAGCAGAGCAGGGGATGGAAGGGGTGACGGAGCAGATGTGCAGGGAAATCATCAGCAAATATGAGCCATCCAAGGAAGGACGGGAAAAGGGCTATTTGGCCATTGATGGCTTCACTCGCTACCTCCTCTCCACAGACTGTGACATATTTGACCCCCAGCACCGCAAAGTGTGCCAGGACATGAGCCAACCCCTATCCCACTACTTCATTAGTTCTGCACATGGAGCATGCCTGGCAGAGGACAGCTGTTTTTGGGGTGGGTCCACTTCAGACATTGGGGGTTATGTGGCAGCTCTCAAGGCTGGTTGCCGTAGCTTGGAACTAGTAGTGTGTGATGGCCCATCTGGAGAGCCAGTAGTTGGTGCCGGATCCCGCCTGGCTTTCTCTAGGGTGGTGAGTGCTGTGGCAGAGCATGCTTTTGAGGCTTCAGAATTTCCTCTCATCCTGTGCCTCTCTGTGCGCTGTTGTACAGCCCAGCAGAGGCTCATGGCTGAACATCTGAGAAAGACCCTTGGGGACAAGCTGTACCTTACACCCCCCAACCCCAATGAGATCTATCTTCCCTCTCCAGAAACACTCAAGGGATACATTCTCATCAAAAGCCGGAAGCTGCATCCCAGCTGCCAGTCAAGTGAGGGGGATGTCTCTGATGATGATGAGACCTTGGACCTGGGCCTGCCACTCAGTGAGGACCACCAGGAGCAGCCCCGCTGCCGGCGGATCCTGTGCCGTGAACTCTCTGATTTAGTGAGCTTGTGCCAGACAGTGACTTTCCAGGGCTTTGAAGCCTCCCGGCGGGGCCAGTACTATTGGGAGGTTTGTTCCTTCAGTGAGGTGGAGGCTGGCCGCTATGCCAACGAGGAGCCAGAGGATTTTGTGGCCTATAACAAGCGCTTCCTTTCACGGGTTTACCCCAGCCCCATGCGCATTGATGCCAGCAACATGAACCCTCAGGACTTTTGGAAATGTGGCTGTCAGATGGTGGCCATGAACTACCAGACACCAGGCCTCATGATGGACCTGAATGCTGGGTGGTTCCGCCAAAATGGCAGTTGTGGCTATGTGCTCCGTCCAGCCATTATGCGTGAGGAAGTGTCCTATTTCAGTGCGAACACGAGGGACACCTTGCCTGGTATCTCAGCCCAATTATTGCACCTCAAGATCATCAGTGGCCAAAACCTGCCCAAACCTAAGGGCTCTGGGGCCAAAGGTGATGTGGTGGAGCCATATGTCTGTGCTGAAATGCATGGTATTCCAGCTGACTGTGCTGAAAAGCGTACCAAGACAGTGTTGCAAAGTGGGGACAACCCAGTCTTTGAGGAGACCCTGGAATTCCAGGTGAACCTCCCCGAGTTGGCGATCCTCCGGTTCATGGTGCTAGATGATGATTACATTGGAGATGAGTTCATTGCACAGTACACCATCCCCTTTGAGTGCCTCCAGATGGGCTACCGCCATGTGCCCCTTCAATCCCTCTCTGGTGAGCCCCTCCCCAATGCCACCCTGTTTGTCCATGTGGCCATCACCAACCGGCGGGGTGGAGGCAAAGCACACCGCCGGGGGCTCTCAGGGCGCAAGGGGCGGCGCATGCGAGAGTACACATCCACCAAGGCCATGGGAATCAAGGCCATTGACGAGGTGTTCCGGACTGCCACTCAGCCACTGCGAGAGGCCACAGACCTGCGGGAGAACATGCAGGTACCCAGGTAGTGGGAGATGGGGCTCCTGAGTTTGGTTTGGAAAGGCTTGGAGATGTAGAGAAGGAATATAGCCTGGCCATGGCTCCTTCCTATTGAATCCTGGGATTCTTAGTTTTACAAGATCTTTAGCCTTCTTTGCCAAAGAGCATGATGCCTCACCAAACTACAAATCTCAGGATTCCGTAGGAAGGAGCCATGGCAAATAATCCAGTTTCAAACTGGATTATTTGTGTCATGTGGATTTGGCATAAGATAAGAAACTTGTATGAAACCAGTTAAAATCTCATGATCCCTTCCTATCTAGGAGCTTCGTACCAGGACTCTCAGAATCCCTTTGGTACTAGCAGGGGGATTCTGGGAGTTGTTACCCAGAAAAAGTCATATTTCCAAGCTCTGGTTGGGTTTTAAAGGAGACCCTTAACCTTTATAGAACTAGAGGTTTCAGAGCAGCTGTCTCCAACCTGGTGCATTCTAACGCTCCCAGTGTCTTCAGTCAGCATGGTTCCTGATTGTGCTGGTTGAAGCTGAAGACAGTTGTGGTTGAAGACATCTGGAAGAAAGGGCGCCAGTTTGGAGGAGTCTGTTGCAGAGGGACTTGAAACACAGCTTCAGCAAATGAGTGAATGTGCCCTGCATGTGGAATGAATCTGACATGTTAACACCTGGAGGATATAAGGAAAAGAGGCAGGCTGATTGTCACAGTATACCAACTCTGATTAGTTGACAATCTAGCCCAGTATTGCCTACTGTAAGTAGTAAAACCTTTTCATAGAATCACAGAATCATGCATCTACTCCTTTATAACAGCAAATGAGCAGGAGTCCACAGATTTGCTGTGCCTGATAGTCTCTTATCCTTCTCCCAAGCTAAAGGTCGGGCAGGGAGGGTGACAGGCAGTCTTTATCTAATTGCTGTGAATCTCAAGCTGCTGCCACACTGCAGAAATAATGCAGTTTGACACCGCTTTAACTGTCATGGCTCAATACTATGGAATTCTGGGATGTGTAGTTCTGTGAGATATTTAGCCTTCTCTATCAGAGTGCTCTGGTGACACAACAAACTATAAATCCCAGGATTCCATAGGATGGAGCCATGATAGTTAAAGCAATGTCAGACTGCATTAATTTCTGCAGTGTGGCAGCACCTTCAGTGCAATGTCAGAAATAATACCATCCTTCCCAAGGAAAGAGAGAGGAAAGGCCAAAGCCAGCCGAAATGTGTTGATCTGGATTAATGTGAGCCTACAGTAGAAGGGAATGGGCAGAAATGTGGGGGGTGGAGAACTCTGTGGTGGTCTAGAGCCTTGATGAGATGTTTTTCCTAATCCCTGTTTCTTCTCCCAGAATGCTCTGGTCTCCTTCAAAGAATTGTGTGGCCTAACACCAGCAGCCAACATCAAACAATGCATCTTAAAGTTGGCCACATGGCTTCAGCCCAGTGAAAATGAGAATCCCCCGGCTGTCACCTTGAATCTAGGAGAGGAGTACCCATCCATGGAGGCTCAGGGGCCTGTCCCAGAGCTCCTGAGGAAAGTGCTTGCTGCCTATGACACTGTGAGTGCAAACCACCAGGATTATGTGGCGAGTTCCCCCTGCTCCTGAGCCTTGTCCAGTGTGTGTTGACTTCCAAAGCCAGTCAACCACCTTTTGGATAACCTGGTTCTGTTTCAGTCCCAGTCCACACCATTCAGGAGAACACATCTGTGGTAAAAAATCTCAAACTTGGAGTCCCCGTGTAGTGTGCCGCACACCTGATTTCAAAGAACCATGCAGGCAGCAATTTGTGTCAGGCAAATAGGGCCAGCACCATAGAGATGCACGGTTAGAGCAGCTATACCTTTGAGTCCTGGGTGGGCTATGGCTTTCCATACACTTCTGAACCTCCACAGGTTGTATCCATCTCATTTGATGAAACTGGAAGTGACTGGAAGACTATATGGGGCCTATTTGTGGGAGTGTTTTTTTTTAAATTATGTGTTTTTCATCTATATTTTAATGATGAAAATGTAATTTAATTCTTTTTTAGCGTTTGTAATTTGTGAGGTTTTAGTTGTGTTTTTAAACTATTGTAACCCGCTTTGAATCCCATCTTGGGAGAAAGGGAAGATAAAAATGAAATAAATAAATAAATAAATCTTAATTGAAGAATAGCACTCCCTAGAGGTTTCTGGAGCTGTGATTGGAGCTGTTCTTGGATTACAACTCACATAAACCCTAGCCAACCTAAGCAAGAAGTTTAGTGGGAGTTGCAATCCAGGAACACCTAAATATCCATACTTTCTCCAGCCTTGGTTTTAATTTTTTTTAATGAAAATTCCTTTCTCTTCTATCCCAAGTAGCATCAGAATATGACAATGGTTCTCAAACTTCAGTCCTCCAGGTGTTTTTGTCTTCAACTCCCTGAAGCCCTAACCAGCTTGGCCAATCATCGGGAATTCTGGGAGCTAAACTCCAAAACATCTGGACAGCGAAAGTTTGAGAACCACTGTCATGTGGTATGCTCAAGTAGGTTCCAGGGACTCCAGCAATCTGGTAAGGCCTGGCAGAGGTGCCTACCCTGAGTCTCCTTTGAGCAGTTTCTCCCAAATCAACACTGGAGTCACCATTTCACTTTCCCAGGGCCAGTTTAAGGCACCGGCATAAAAACATTATTAGTAATAATCTGAATATCCTGTACTGTGAATAGCTTAGGTTGAGTTAGGTTACACTGACCTGAGATAAGCATATGGGGGCCCCAAAAGAAAGTATTGCAGGGGCCCCCAAAATTCCTTAAACTGGTCCTGCACTTTCCCAGCATGTCTGGGACACTGTGGGAAATTAAAATGCCAGCACTCAAAGCCCACTGTGGATCAAAACACTGCTACTACCACCAAATTAAACCACTGGGGGGGGGGGGAGGCACAGACATGGGAAAGCATTTTGCTGAAGGTCCTCTTGAGAAGGGAGCTGGCCCAGATTAAAATGTTGTACTTGAACTCCAGCACTAGAATGGGAGTGGTAAGTTTGCCAAACTTTCAGCTTTTCAGAATATATTTGCCAACCACTGATAGGTAGGCAAAAAAATGTCCCCACAGTGACATCTCATAGACTGAGCAGGAGAGTCGCCCTGCTCCAAAATAGTGGGGAAACCCATTCACCAACCCTGTTTTGCTCTATGAAACACTTATAAATTAGAGTTGCCAGAGTGAAAACTGGAGAGGGCTCCTGTATCTTTAACGGTTATGCAAAAGAGGGGATTTTAGCAGATATTGCTTGTTACCTGGGTGTATGACAAGCAACACCTACTGAAATTCCCTCTTCTATGCAACCATTAAAAGTCCAGGAGCCTTCTCCAGTTTTCAATCTGACAACCTACATAATGCCCCCAAAAGGCACATTCTTCTGAACTAATTCACAGAGAAGCTACTTGACTGCTATTGTAGCAATATAGCCAGAGAGCTCTTCTTCTAGTCAGGTGAATAGGGAACAATTCACCATCCTTTTCTACTCAAAGTTCTGCTATCACCTCATATTATTCCGCATAAAGCTGAGAGGATCTGGTTGGCTACTGCTGGAAACGGGTTGTCTATACAAGGCAAAAAAACAACAACACCCCAATATGGATTGCTCTGCAGTAATGGCAATTTGCAGCAGCTCCTATTTGTCTTAATGTGGGGTTTTGGGGGACATTGCAGGCATGCAAAGCTATCTGTGTTTGCTGCACAATCAATATGGCGGCTGTGAGTGAATTCCTCACGTTTTTACTTACCTCAATTTGCTGCCGCTAACATATCCAAGGTGAGAAAGAGAAACCTTTAGCTTTAATAAAAAGGCAACCCCCCCCCATTTTATTGCCTTTGCACTCACTCACTAAGGCAAAAATATAACATGGTGGCTATGGGCGTTTGCCTTATTAACAAGCTCCACCCCCTGCACATGTCCGACCAATCAGCTTTCAACTTCCGCTCATACAGGGGAAGCAAATCAAATCGAATCACTTGTCCCAATGAGCAGGCATGCACATTCCCACTCCCCACTGTTTTTTTTAAAAAAACTGCAAAGGCTTTTCCTGAGCAGTATATGGTGGATTTGGTCTCCCTCCTTCCCAATACATCAAAATGATGTGGAATCCCATTGAGACAGATCGTATTCTCCTCGCATTCTGTGAGGAGTATTTTTGCCATTTAGAGAACCCCTGAGGGAAGGGCTCTCCCTCCCTCTGGAAAGTACAGTAATTCTTAAAAGCATCTAATACATTATCTTGAGAAGTAGCCAGGAAAATGTTGTTCAACAAGTCTGAGGTGGAGCGAACATACAAATATAAACATGACTTGGAGTGCAAGGAATGAAGGCATATATTTGGTCATAAAACAGTGTTTGAGTGGCAGGCATGCTTGTCTTGAGGCCTCAACTCAGTAGCTTTCAAGTTTTGGTGTTCAAGTGTTGTTGGATTACAACTCCCATCACACCCATCAGGCATGTTCAATGGTCTACCCTCTGTTCCCTGTCTATCCTTTTCTTCAACACTACCTCCAGCTCCAGTCAATTGTAATGCTTTATGTTTTGGGCAGGGTTTTTTTGTTGTTTTTTACAAAATTGTGAGCCCAGGAGCAGAATTCATTCAAGACGTCTTTACCTAAATTATATTTAGCATCTAATGTCTGAAATGATTTTATTGTTATTTCTAGGAATCTGCATTTACCATATTTTCTGGCGTATAAGACGACTTTTAAACCCAGGAAAATCTTCTCAAAAGTCAGGGTTCGTTTATACGCTGGATAGGGCAGGTGCTGAAACTTCCGAGTCCCATCATGGGTTGGGGAAGCGCAGCGGGGTGGCTGGCTTGGTGGGGGGAGGCTTGCCAGCCACCTCCCATACTTCCTCAACCCACGATGGGGGCTGGCGAACCCCATCACAGGTTGGGGAAGTGGAGGGGTGGCTGGCTGGATGCAGGGAGGCTTGCCAGCCACCTCCCACACTTTCCCAATCTGCAATGGGGCTGGCGAACCCCATCACAGGTTGGGGAAGCGGAGGACTGGCTGGCTGGCTGGGGAAGCATCGCAGCTTTGGGAAGGGTGGAGGGGTGGCTGGCTGGACGGGGGGAGGCTTGCCAGCCATCCCTCATGCTTCCCAAAGCTTCGGGAATGTGGGAGGTGGATGGCAAGCCTCCCCCGTCCAGCCAGCCACCACTCTGCCCTTCCCAAAGGAGTGAGATCTGAGAGGTCCCAAGATTGGGAAGGGTGGAGGGGTAGCTGGCTGGACGGGGGGGAGATTTGCTTCTGAGGACTGCTGTGAAGCGGCGCAGGCACGCATGTGTGAAATCTGAGAGGCAGAGAAGGAGGTAATAAGATACAAGGGCAGGTGAAAGAGGCATGTTTGAGCTACCATTCTGATAGTCTTGGAGATAGGGAGGGCTGGGCAGGCAGGGAAAGCTGACCAATCGAAGCAGGCTTTGTATACAAGAACCAGCCAATTGCCAGTAAGGTACATCGCTTGTCGTATAAGAGGGGTAGTCTTATACGGCGCGTATATTCCAAACACGCTATATTTTACCTGGAAAAGTTGGAGGTCGTCTTATACGCCCAGTCGTCTTATACACCGGAAAATATGGTATGTTTTCTGGGTGACAGCTGAAGGCTTGTTCTCACCTGAAGTAGCAGGATATAACACTCCTGGCTCGAAAGTGGGAAGACCTTGTGTGCCTGAATAAGCCTCCATACATTACCACCACTAATTGTTGTTCTTGTTCTCTTCATCCTACTCCAGTCAAGGACAACTAAGGGCTTATTTACACTAGCCAGGATATGCCAGCAGGGCTCCAGATCTGGCTCGTCCTGCCCCCATTACCTGGAGAAAACGGGTCAGTGGCCGAACAGAATGCCAGCCCATTGCTGCAGCTGCTACCACCATTTTCCTTGCTGCCATGGAAACCAGGAAGGGGCCCCACAACATGCGACTGAAGGCCCCCTGCATATGACCAGCTTTGGTCACATGCTGAGGGACCCCTGCCTGGCTTCTGGGAGAGCCAGGGAGCTGGTGGCAGCAGTGAGGGTGTGTTGGGATGGGTTCCCACAGACACGCAGGGCCTGATCCGGCAGTACCAGATTAAACTGCGTATTATCTTAGAATGGTTTATTGGGCCCTATCCCAATTTGCCCCCCTTTTTAGCAATGTATCTGCCCTGGGGGTGGCGAGGACTTCCTGGGGGCAGATCAGGGTAAATGCCCTGCATCATCTGGAATGCAGGGCTCTGGAACTGGAGCAAGCCAGGGTGTTTGGCCCATGTAGATAAGCCCTAAGATGTCAGGGAGATTTGTTTTATATGTAAATGGCTGTTTTGTATGTGGAGAAAGATTCAGACAGTCTGAAGTAATACAGTCCAGGCACAGTTCTCCCACTGCCTGGGATTGAAAAGCACATACGAAAGCACAGAAGGGCAGCTGAATCCATGAAATTTGCTGTATCATTGCTGTTATTAACTGCCGTCAAGTAGATTTCAACTTATGGCAAACCTCTGAATGAGAGACCTTGAAGACACCCTGTCATTAACAACCCTACTTACATCCTGCAAAGTGAGGACTGTCTTGGACTCAATCTGTCTTGATTGAGTCAATCCACCTGTTATGCAGTCATTCTCTTTTCCTACTTCCTCCCACTGTATCAAGCATCACCGTCTTTTCTAATGAGTCACATTGTCTCATGATATGCCCCAAGTATGAAAGCCTCGGTTTGGTCATTTTGACTTCTAGGAAAAGTTCAGGCTTGACTTGCTTTTGGACCTATTTATTGGTCATTTTGGCAGCCCGTGATATATCTGTAGAATTCTCCTCCAGAACCACATTTCAAATAAGTTGATTTTTTCCCCTCTTCGTTGTTCATCTTTCACAGTCATAGTATAATGGCAGGGAAACTCCAGATGTTTTGGATTTCATCTACATAAGCCCCAGTCAAGATATCCAGCAGTTAGGGACCGGAGGAGTTAGAATCCAACAATCTGAAAGAACAAAATCCTCCTTTCCCTGTGGTAGTAGACATCCTGTGGCAGGCCCTGAGATATGAGGAGAGGCTGGAGAGCTTTGCTAGAAGGTCTGCCATCACTCCTCCCATTACAATTTTGTTCTGATTCTCTCTGTCCCCTCCCAACTCCATTGCAGATGATCCAGACAAGCCGGACGCTAATTGAGTCAGCAGATGCTGTTCATGCCAAGATTATTCAGGTGCAACAAACAGGTAGGAGGACATCAATCACCATATCCTTCCTTTCACAAATGTCCTTATGGCTTCTAATTAATTCAATCTGTATACTCCACCCTTCCATACCCATAAACCTGAGAATAAGCCCTGTTGAAGCCAGTGGAACAAAAGATTCTTCATATGTCAACTGCAATTGGGCAGGAATTGTGAATGTACAGGTGTCCTCCCACCCTTTGCGATGATTTGTTTTTCATCAATCTGCTCTTTTGACCATTCTATATTATACCCTAAACCATATTTTCAACACATGATCCTCTCTTTCGAACACATGTTGGTTTCCTCCTTTCTCTGTTGCTTGGCATGCTGTTTTTTTCTCTCTCTCAGCCTACTCTCTCAGTTGACTTAGTGCCATCTAGTGTTCAGGATTGCAGTTGCACGCTGAAAAAAATCACCCTGGGTTCTGCTTTCAACCATTTCCACTTTTTGACAGTGCTCTGGTCCCATCAAATAAGTGGGAGATACCTGTAACTCTTACCTTTTTGTTCAACACATGCAAGGATGAAAAAAAAAACACATTTGCATCCAGAGATTTGTCTCCCACAATTTATACAACTAATACAACTTGTACTAGAGGGAGAGAAGGACAGGCAGGCACAGCTCCACAGTGCCTAGGCCCAGCAGCTGTGGAAAGGCCTTCCCTCCCAATTGCCACTTCTGTGGCCTCAGAAGAAGAGAAGAAAAGGCAATATCTGCTGGACTTAATTCCTTAATTCCTCCTCCATTGCCATCCCCCTTTCTTTGTGTGTTATGTCTTTTTAGATTGTAAGCCTGAGGGCAGGGAACTGTCAAATTAACAATTGTTAATCATTCATGCAAAGCACATGGTGTACACTATATAAATAATGATGATGATGGTAGTAGTAGTAGTACAAGGCCACCCCCCATTAGTTCCATAGTTGGAACACAGAGTTAGATGGAGTGGAAAATGGAGTGGAGCAGTATAGAATGGGTACAATAAATTTTATTGCTTATTTTAATGATTTTATTGTTTTATTTGTTTAAAAAACACCATGTTGCACTTTGAACAAATTCTTGAGATTTCTGTAGCTATTTTTCTTAGTGACACTGTTTTTTTAAAGCACAAAGGGATATTACAGAAACCTGGAGAAACAGTTTACCACAAACCATAATGGGATGGAAAACACACATCTCTCATGCCATGTCTGTCATCCTGCAGTCAGAGATGTCTCCAATCCAGAGCTTGGAAAAGTTACTTTTCTCCACTGCAACCCTCAAAAACTTCTCTGGAATGGGTTGTATAAATGCCTAAGAGTGTCTTTTGAGTCTCTAAACACAGCACTTGGCGGAAGCATTAACGTTTTGGACTACGGCTTCCAGAATTTGCTAGCTAACAAGGCTATTTTTGTAGTTCAAAAAGTAACATTTGTGAGCTCTGCCTTAAGTGATGGTCTAACCAAGTAGTTTTCAACTGTCTCATGTGGTAGACTGACATTTTTTTAAATGAAAAACTAGTGTGCCAGTATCATATTTTGCTGTATTACTGTACTGTCATATTCACATAGTTTCCTGGAAACTTGCTGCAAACCAGCACTAGTCTTTAGACCACTACTTTGAGCAATACTGGTCTCACCTATATCAGAAGGTGGCAGGCCTCTGACATGCTTCACTTTGTTTCTCTTCTCTCTCTCCACTCCTCCACACTTCTCATTTCTCCAGGGATGGGTTTTCATAAGGAGCTGCATCGCTTGGAAACAAAGGAAGGTCTGAAAGGGCGGAAGATGCAAAAAGCTTTAGAGAGTTTTGCCTGGAATATCACCGTCCTCAAGGTAATTAGGAGGAACTTTACTACAGGAGTGGGGAACCTCAGGCTCTAGGATTGAATTCTGTCCTCTTGGGGTCCCAATCAAGTCCTTGTGGGCTTCCCCACATGCCCATGGCCCCTTTGCCATGACCCTTTCTTTGATTGCTTTTCCAGCTTTTGCACAAGGTTAAATCCCCTTTGAAAATGTTGATATGCCTTTCCTAAGGGAGAGATTTTTGCCTTTGGCCCTGTATACCACTGGAATGCAAGTCCCCTCCCCACCACTCCTCTGAAACTGAATTGGGCCCTGTTGAATTATACTGTGAGATATTTTTGTCAGGGTGAGCATCCTGGTACCAGGGCTTAACACCTGAAAAGTAAAAACAGAGGTGCAAGTACCTTTGAGTGTGCACAAAGTGTGTCTGCCTCAGAGGGTTTTAGGGGGATTCTGAGATCTGTAGTCCAAAAGAGTAATTTTTCCATGCTCTGGAGTTCTATACAGGCTGAGGAAGGCTCACATGTCACAGAAGGACCATTTCCTGGAAGATAACAGTTTCTGCCTTGAACAATTATTTACGATGGCACAACTCAAGGAAGAAGCTGGAAGGAGTCCACATAGCTGCACTGCTCTTAGCTTGTCGAGCAACCTGCATAATCCCAAGCAGAGCCTAAATATCCTAAAGACACCAGGTCCCATCAGATCTTGAAAGCTAAGCAGGGTCAGCTCTGGCTAGTACTTGGACAAGAGAGTGCCAACGAATACTGTACTAGATACTGTAGGCTATATTTCAGAGTAAGGAACTGGCAATACTACCTCTGTATTCCTGGCCTAAGAAAACCTTATGAAAATCATGGGGTTGCCATAAGTCGACAGGCAACCTGAAGGCACACACACACACACATATGTCCTGAATTTGCCATTGTTCAGATTTATCTGATGACCCTACTGTTATGAAAGGAGGAGAAAAACTAACACCATGAATATACCTGTTGCATGTCTTCCCTGAATTCCCTTATCCAAGAAAAACTTAGAAAGCCCTAAAAAATAACAGTACAAAATGCCATGAGCATGGAGAAAGTGCCAGTACATTAACCACAGGTGCACACAAGTAGTAGAATTGAAAAGAAGACCTGTCAAATTAGATGGAGGGAATTCCAAGCAGGTTTGAGAATAGAAACTTCTAGATCTAAGAGCTAAGGTTCATGCTAGACATGATGCTAAATGTGTGAGTACCTTTCATATTTTGACTCCTCCCATCTTTTAAATAAAAGCCATTGGGGTGGTGAATAGTCTGTGGTGGATAGGGAGAGGGTTTAACCTTTGTCCTGCTGATGTAATCCTGATGAAAACCTTCCCCCCACCCCAATTCCCTGGAACTACTGCTTTTACTCAGGAAGGAGAGTTCTGTTGACACCAATAGAAACTTCCTGCCCAGAGTTTGTAGCGGGTTGGTGAAATATGTTTAAATGTTCATTTGAACCACAGCAGTGTGTTAAGCTCCTGTTTTCCATGAACACAGCCCCAACTCTGATTAAATCCTCCAGTGCCTGTTAGTTAGAAAAGAAATGACAACCACTGGACTCATTAGATGCATTCATAGATCTGGATTGGTCAGAAGCCTGCTCTGTGAGCAAGCAGCTTGCTAGAGTTAAAAGCCAGTTATGGGTTGAGCAAGCACTGCCACCTATTGGGCAATGCAAGTTTATATGTTTATGGCAAGCCCGTGAATTTCATAGGATTTTCTTAGGCAAGGAATACTCAGAGATGGTTTTGCCAGTTCCTTTCTCTGAAATATAGCCTACAGCGCTTGGAATTCGTTGATATTCTCCCATCCAAGTACTAACCAGGACTGACCTGCTTAGCTTCCAAGATCAGGAGGGATATATGCATAATTTAGCTCTTGTTCTCTTTTATTTTATTTTATTTTGAAAAAGAAGGACAATAGATAGAAGTGACTGTTTCACAAACAGCTCTTTTGCATGCAGGAAGAAGATATTGAAATCTTCTCTGTGGGCTAGCACATCTGTTGCTATTTCCCAGCTGTGAGGTTAGAGTGTTAAATGCTTTCTTAAAAGAGATTGTTCCCTTAAATAGAGGTAGGAGAGATTTGGGGATGAAAATACCCAGTTTGTCCCTCCCAAGCCTTGTTGAGATACAAAGCGCAGTTTGTCTTGGAAATCAGTTCATTTGCAAGGCTTGTACTGTGTTTCCAAGAAGTAAGATGTGCAAAAAAATCATATGTTGAGTTTAAAAATGTCTACAGCTAAAATTGTGCCCTGTTAAAAAATATAAACAAACATGCTTCAGTTATGAGAAAAACGCAAATAAAAACATGTTCATTAAAGCATGCATCCAACAATGTGTTCATTTTTTTAAATGCAAAAACCCCAAACCCTGTGTATGAATTGAAGGACAGAAGAAGAGCAGAGGTGGAATTCAGAAAAACACAGTGAATTCAGGCTGGGAGGTTCTCACATCCATATGCCTTAAATCCAGTATGAAGAGCAAGACTGTGTATATTTTCATTAGGACTGTGGAAGAAGAAGCCTGTAGCAAACATCAGAGAACATCTGCAAGCAGATGAGCAGGAAAGCTGGGGTTATTTGCATAGAAATACATTTTGCATAAAAATACATTATAAAAGACGGTTTCAGCCCATATAAAAGACTTGTGAGCATTGCTTGTTTTCAAGAGCTTTAAATTTCCATTTGAAAATTTCCATTAAAGACACTTAGATATATTTTTAACTCTGTCCTTCCATCCTAAGCACTGCTTTTGCCCATCTGTTTTTCACTTCAGCGCAAGCTAGAAGACTGGCTAAATTTAACCTTAATAAAAGCAGTCTTTGAAATAAGTTCAGACCAAAGATTACTATTTGATTTTTATTTTGAAACTGATTTGTATTGCTTCTGTGGGTGAATGTACAAAACTTGGAATAAAACTTTATTCCAACAACTGAATAACTTATTCTGTCAAGAAGGGAGGAACAAATGTGAAAATGTCAGCAAAGAAAGAATAAAAAATCCATTGAGATAATCCAGATTGGCCTTCACTTGTCCTTATCAGGCATTATGCACTACCAACATTTTATATCCTTTTGTTGCAGATTATTCTGTAACACCTCTCTCTCTGCCTCTGATGGGTGGGAGCACTTGTGTTTCTTTTATTGATTTGATATGTTGTCCATTGATATTTATTCTAGATCAGTTAGGACCAGAACAGCATTGTCTTCCTCTTCTAAATTGTCTCCATGTTTAGTGTTCGTCCTCTCTTTGGCCATAAGAAAGAAGAACTGTGGTGTGTAGAGAAGCCATTTGTCCTGTGTTAAACAGGAGAGGGCAACTGTTGGCTCTTAGGCTATTGTGCTTCTGCAAGGGAATTTCAGTTAACTTTCCATATCTGTAGGATGGGGTGTAGCTCTTCTTTCTGTATATCCATCCCCTTAATATTTCAGAAAGCCATGTAGGCAGGAACGGGGAAATTCAGCTGAACAAGTCATTAAAAAAAATAATTAAAAAACACTTCCATTTTAAATTTGTGCTAAATTACTTTTTGATTTAAGAACTATGGCACAATTACTTTAATAACTTACTCTAAAAAGATAGGCTGGAAAGTGTTTTACCACTAATTAAAAGATTGGAAGAGGTGGCTCAGCAAGAAAGGCGCCACTTAAAAAAAAATCTGTGATTTAATTTGTCTTCGATGCTTTTTACTCTAAGTGCTGTTGCACAAATATTTTATTTATTTGTTTTAAAACAAACAAATAAATGAGAGGGCATTCTAGAAAATCAAAGGACTGATGAACAGCACAATCTGAGACATACCTGCTCAGAGGTTAATAGTAGCAGTGAGGTCAGTGGGGCTAACTCTTAGGCAAGGGGGTTAAAAACCTGAATATAGTAATAAAATTATTTGCTATTACTAGAAAAGTAATAGCAAAGGTACACTGAAATGTAAATATATCATGTCTGGAAAATGTGGCAGCATTTGGAAAAGTTACTGTTTTGGACTACAATCGTAGAATCCTCCAGCACTCTCTTCATTATACTTTAATGGATCCACATGTTCCAGGGCTGACTTGGCATTAAACACTGGTTTCAAGGGATTGCTTTAGTAGCATTTTAAACACTGCTATGTGAGGACAGGAAAGTGTGTGGACACGGGTGAATGTGTGTATTGGGGATAGCAGGACTGGAGAAGAAAGTTTTGAATAGAAACCAGCCTTTCCTACACATGAGCCTTAAGACTTTGCCCCAGTGTTGTTTTGCTGAGCACAATGCCCTTTCCACAGACTGGGCAGCATCTTATGCTATTCTTGAAAGTATTTGAATGACTTTTGGAGGATTTACGTGAAACTGAAGGGAAGAAGACTATTGGTGTAAGAAGACTCTATTCCCTGTTCCCTCCGATGTTTTAAAACTACAAAGAGGAATAGGACATTATGCAGTTCCTATTCCTCTTTGTAGTTTTAAAACATCGGAGGGAACAATTTTACATTATGGAGAATTACTACTTGGTGAGATAAGCAAGGGGATCTTGTAGCACCTTTGAGACTAACTGAGAGAGAAAATTGTAGCATAAGCTTTCATAGACTGAGTCCCCAGCATCTGAGGAAGTAGACTAGGTTTATGAAAACTTATGCTACAATTTTCCTCTCTCAGTTAGTCTCAAAGGTGCTACAAGATCCCCTTGCTTACTGATATTCCAGATTAATATGGCCATGTCTTTGAATTCTACTTGGTAAGATGTTCAGGTACTTCCACACTGGAGTTGCCTGTTGGGCAATTCTTTTTTCTTTTGTCTGACTGTTCTTTCAACTCTTCCTCTATCCACAGGGCCAAGCTGACCTACTCAAACACTCCAAGGCAGAAGCACTAGACACATTGTGGCAGATACACAATGCTGCACAGTCCTGTGGCATTGGGCAGAATGGAGCCGCTTCTCCTGACCTCTTTCATGGTCGAACTGTTCTTGCTCCCATCCCAGAAACAGAAGGACCCAATGATGCAGGATCTTGCTGACTTAGAATGTCTAAGGCCAAGGGAGGAGAGGGGACTTGTGGTCACAGTGGGTGCCATATGACATATGACACTGACATACGACAGATTTGTTTTTTAAAAAAGAGAAGGGGGCAGTGTTACCTTTGACCTGGGAAGGACATGGGAAAGTGCCAATCAATTTCCAAGTATTCATGCATAACAACCACCAAGACTTCCTTAACACAGATTGCGGGGTTTGCTCCACATACAAATTTTGGTTGGTTGTAAGAGACAGATGTTTTACCCCTTACCTCAGACAAACCCATACAAAAAATTCAACCACTGGATGGAACAGGAGGTATAATGTTTTTGGTGCTCTTCCTGTTTATTTTAGTGAAACTGAAAAAAAAAAAGGCTGCTTGTAGCCGGAAAAGGTTGGTCTCTTAATTCTTTGGGCCAGAAATAAGCCTGACCTGGAAGCTTTTAGAAGAGGTCATGGAGTCTCACATTTGACCCACTATGGCCTGTTGGTGTAAGGAATTCCTTCCTCCTAGCCAGAACTGAGTTTGGCTGTAGAGACCAAATCCTGCAGGACATATCCCAGCATTCTTGGTTGAAGATCTACTGTGATCTACTAATGGGCTTAGGTAGGGTGACCTGAAACAGGAGTGAGTTGTATCTGTCCTCCAAATATTTTGGGCTACAGTTCCCATAGTCTGTTGCCTTTGGCCAGGCTGGGTAGAGCTGATGGGGATTAGACTAGAGAATCAAAAGTTTCCTACTCCTCTCCTGGTGTTTTGTACTTTATGGCAGTAACTGGGAGAAAGATGTCCTCTGGGGTTTTAGATTTTCTTGGGTTGACTCTGCAAACAGGCTGTGTTTCCCTCTGTCTTAGGACTTAATTCACTAGAGCAGGGGGAAGACCTAACATCCTCAGTAAAGAAGTACATCCTGATCACCAAGCAAAGCTGAATAATCCCACTTCTCTAGGATCTTCCTCAGAGTATGAGGCTGAAGATAAAGGAGGGCTTAGCTTTTGTGCAGCAGTTCCAAATCTTGGGTTCCCAGAAGATATTGAACTACCACACCCACCACTGCCAGCATTGGCCATGCTGGCTGCAGTTAATGGGATGGAGATATAGTCTAGAAGCACCTGGGGACCTAAGGTTGGGAAATACTAGGCTAAAGGCAAAGGTCCCTGTGTTTCTTGTCTTCCCCCTGATCTGCCCCAGCACTATCAAGCTCCTGGTTAGAGGTGAAATGAAGGAAGGGGAGGGGCACCAGCAATTCATCCTTTAACCAGGGGCAGGTCCTTATTCTGCAGTGATGAGAAGAGGCAGTGCTTGGACCACAGGCTGCCAATGGCAAAGGGTCTCAAGTTTTCCTAAATTTGGTTATAATGATTCAAATGTTACATTCTCTCAACTGGGATTTTTCACAGTGTTCCCAGTTATGGAATATTGTTGGATTTAAGTTCTTTTAAAAGAGAAGAAAGAATAGTGGGCTGTGAAATTCTGAATCTGATAATGCTCTGGTGATTTTTTTATAGTTCTAGATAAACATGGCCACAACAAGCAATGCAATCTCAGCTTGAAGGTGCATCAGCAGTAAGGAGTTAAGATGTAGGTATAAACCTTTTCTGCCAGCAGTCCTCATTGGCCAAGATGGCCAACTGAGTCAACACCAAGCCTGCTGAAACTATGAATCAAAACCCTCCTAGGCTCAGTGTGTTAAAATTGCTCTTTGCTGCATCTGGGGATTGAGAAAATTTGGATCTGGTGTTAATTTGGATCCTCCCTCACCCGGCCCAACTCCCCCTCCCCTGTTTTGGTGAGTGGAATGATTCTGTAAGCAGATTGTTCTATTCTCCAATCTCTGAGATCAGATGACAGAAGTGGGTTCTGCCATCAGAAGGGCATTTCTGCTGACAGAAGGGGATTATACATAATCCTAACCCTTTGCAGTCTATGCTGTCTACCCAACTTTGCATTAGGATTGCACTGCCTTCCTGGTTGTATTTACCAAGTATTTTGCCTCCCCCCCCATATCAATGTGAAGCAGGTTGATACTTAACACTGAGTCCTTGAAAATGATCCATGGCCCTCCAGACTGAGAGTTTTAAAGTTGTCTTCTCCCACACTAAAAAAAAAGGGGGGGGGAGGGAGTTGATATTTGAGAGTTCCATATCACAATTGTGCCAAGCTCTGAACTCACACAAAGCTGTGTTTCAGTTTCAGGTCCTTACATTGATCCCCATCTCACATTCTTGTTTGGGAGGTGGGGTGTACAACTTCTCTCCTGCTACTAAGGCTTGCTCTGGAATTGAGAAGTTTGGATTCTGTTAACAATAAAACCTGAATTTCTTTCCATGAATTTCTTTCAATGAATTTCATTCATTCTTTCAGTAATACCCAAGCCAAACGATGTGATCCACGTCATTGCCACATTAAAACTCTTATTGTCTACATGAAAAAATATAAAGCAATTAAAACCTGATCCTAACCAAGGAATTGTAGAAACTGTACTTCTGAGTGGGGCATTTGCCAATTCAGTGCTGGATACATACATTCTAAATCAAGCAAGGAAGTTGGAAAGTAGGTACAACTGATATCTTTGGTAGAATAAAACATGCACCCTAAGGATCAAGTTACACTTGAATTAACTGCATCTTTTATAGCTAGATGCAGATTTTGAAAAAATGCAAATAGCTTCAGTTGAGATAGGGCACAGCTGTTAATTAAAGAGATCAGAATAGTTGAGGGAGGTACCGGTAATTAAATCCATTCTTCCTTTTAGCAGCCTTGAGGAAAACTGCTTTTTGGAAGCTGGTATTTGCACTGAGGCAGCATGGTGTAGTGGTCTGAGTGTTGAACTGGGGCGAGACCATTCTGATTCCTTTCTCAGCCATGAAAATGTGCTGGTTGACCTTGGGCAAGTTCCACTGTCTTAGGGCAGATACAGACTGATTTGAAAAGACCTGGAAGTCCAAGGTTTTGTTTCTGTTCTTTCCCATTTTATTTTGGAGATCCATACATGTTTTGTTTATCCCAGAATATTTTCTGCCAGCTCCTGTTACAATCAGAGATGTTTTATATCAACTCCCCAGGTTGGTTTAATGTAACCCAGTATGAAATTGGAAAGAACAGGAACAAAATCTGAGACTTTTCAATCCGTTTGGCTACTCCCTCAGTCTCAGAGGAAGACAATGGCCAACCTCCTCTGAATAAATCTTGTCAAGGAAAACCTAGGATAGGATTATCATTAGTCAGAATCAACTCAATGGCACATAGCAACACTTTGTAGTGGGAGGAAATGCCCTAATGAGGGAAGTGGAAGAAGCCTCCCCTCCATACTCAGTGCACACACTACTAAACTCAGAAGAGGGGTTTCCTTTATTTGGCTTTCCAGATGTTTTGGTGTACAGTTCCCATCAGCCCCACCCAGCATGGCCAATGGTAAGGGATTGTGGGTATTTTGGAGCCAAAGCTTCTCCGCTCAAGAAGTGTCCATTTCAGTTGAGAAACGTCTGGTAAGAAATGAGTACTAAACCTTTCCCCTCTCTGCCATCTTCTCTTCCCAATGTAACCCCCCCAAGTTGCTTTTCTCCAAGACAAACTCTAAAACCAGATTTTTAAAAGCAGCTAGGGAAAAAGCAGCTGGGGGAGGTTTTGCCTACGCATATTGCCTCCTCCCTTTCCCCACCATTGTATGCCTATCCGGCAAGAACAATAATAAACTAGGGGCTTGCCTATACAGCGAAAATACTCCTCACAGAATTTGAAGAGACTACAATTTGTCTAAATGGGATCCCACATCAATCTGCCATATTTGGAAGGAGGGGGGCCAAAAACGCCAAATACTCTACAAGAAAAGCCTTCACAGCTTTCCTGTATTTAAAAAAAAAAAAAAACTGAAGGAAATGTGCATTCCCATGAACAACCAATTCGCTTTGAAGCACATTCCTAATAAGAGAATGATAAGCTGTACTTTTTTAATTGTTGTAAGCCACCTTGAGTCCCTTCTTGGGAGAAAGGTGGGGTATAAATCTAATAAATAAATACATATATAAATAAGAACAGAAATGGAAAGCTAGTTGGTCGAATGTGCGCAGGGGACAGAGCTTGCTGGCAAGGCAAGTGCCCCAAACCACCATGTTGGATTTTTGCTGTAGTGATTGTGGGCTGAGGTGACGAAACAGCCTTTTTTTCCCCTTATTTTCTGCTTATTTAAATGGAAGATCGCACTTTCGCACCTTAGTTGTTTGTTGGTTGTTTGTAAAAAAATACTATTTGGCGGCGGCAACTGGTAACAATAAAAATGAGAATAATTCACTCACACCTACCATCTTGATTCACAGGCATACCCGTTTGAACGGCAAATGTGTATGGCTTCGCATACCTGCGATCTTGCCAAAAAATGATGGAGACAAATGAAAGCTGCTGTGAATTGGCGTTAGTGTGCATCAATCCACACTTTATAGCCTCATATAGACAAGCCCTAGGTCATTTTTAGGCTTTGAATTTTATGGCCTTATTGACCCCCTGCTTTTTAAGGTGGTGATGTGTATTAAGACTGGGAAACATGGCCCTCCAGAGGCGATTGGATTGCAGCTCCCATCATAGAATCAGAACCATAGAGTTGGAAGAGACAACAAGGGCCATCCAGTCCAACCCCCTCCCATGCAGGAATAAACAGTCAAAGCATTTCTGACAGATGACCATCCAGCCTCTGTTTAAAGACTTTCAAAGAAGGGGACTCCAGCATACTTCGAGGCAGCGCATTACACTGCTGAACAGCTCTTACTGTCAGAAAGTTCTTCCTAATGTTTAGGTGGAATTTCTTTTCCTGTAGTTTGAGTCCATTGCTTCGTGTCCTAGTCTCTAGAGCCACAGAAAACAAGCTTGCTCCATCCTCAGTATGGCATCCCTTCAAATAGTTAAACATGGCTATTATGTTCCCTCTTGACCTTCTCTTCTCCAGGCTAAATAGCTCCCTAAACTGCTCCTCATAGGGCATGGTTTCCAAACCTCCCACCATTTTGGTTGCCCTCCTCTGGATGTGTTCCAGCTTGTCAATATCCTTCTGGAATTGTGGTGCCCAGAACTGGACATAGTATTTCAAGTGAGGTCTGACTAAAACATCCCTCATCATTGGCTGTGCTAGCCTGGGCCGATGGGAGTTGCAGCCTAAGAACAATTGGAGGGCCACATGTTCCCCAGGATTATTTATTTATTTATTTATTTATTTATTTAGGGAACCAAAGTGGTTTACAACATAAAGTTAAAACAAAGTAGCTAGAACAATGCACAGTACAAAAGTTTAAGAAACATTAAACAAACCAATCCAATTAAAACATTTTCAGACTATAGCAAAAAATACAGCACATCCATTGGACATCCTTCTGTCCCAATTAGTGAAAGGCAGAAGGCGTGCTTAAATAAAAAGCTCTTTGCCTGCCGGCAAATAGAGAGCAAAGTAGAGGTCAAATGAGCCTCCCATGGGAGGGAATTCCATAGCCTAGAAGCATCCACTGAGAAGGTTCTCTCCCATGTCCTCACCAAATGAACCTATGAGGGTGGTGGACAGAGACAAAGCCCTCCCCTGATTATCATAAGCCTTGGGCAAGTTCATATGAGGAGATATGGGCTTTCAAGTTTGGTGCATTAATTGCACTTACCTCAAATGTGTTCAGTGGCCCTTCTTGTTCATTCTTCTGTGTAGGGTCCTGGATGCTTGCCCCAAAGTCCTGCTCTAATAGTACCACTAAGCACAATCTGTGCCTTAACCTGTCATGGGTCATGCCACCCTCATGTTCTGTGGAAGCTGGACAGTAAAGAAAGATAGCAGGAGAATCAGATTATTTGAAAGGTGGTGCTGAGCAGATCCTGTACCGAGCAGATGGGTAGAGTAAATGATCTCCCCAAATCCTTCCAAAATGGTGTGTGTGTGTTTCTATGAGATGGTGCACCCCTCAAAAATACCCCAAACTTCTAGCAGTGGGAGCCCCCCCTCATAACAGTTGAAAGAACCACATGATACTGTGGGAGTATATCAGTGCTGCGTGCTCAGGATGAGCAATGAAAAGGGCAACATGCTAGCTTCTCTGTCTGCTTTTTGAGGTAATTATCTTAATAGGCTCATGCTAACGAGTGTGGACCCTCTCATTATCCCAGCCTAGCCTTTGGCTGCTTTTGTGGCTGCTCGGTTCCTCAGACACTCGCAGGTTCATTAGCGGAAGGAAAGCGACAAAGACAGGTAGATGACTTGGCCTGTTTCTAAGAGACCATCTACTGAAGCATCCTTCTTTGCTTTTCTGATCCCATCTCAGAAGATGATGGGGAGAGTGTTATTTTTGGCACTACCATGAGGAGTGGGGAGGGGGTTATGTACGTGAACAAACAAGACGCTCAATGCCTGCACAAAATCTGACCCTATAAATTGGCTGCTTCCTCTGATATTTGCTTAGAGTATCGCCCCGGAAGGGTCATGACACAAGTTCACTTGTGGCTTTGAAGATACCCAAGACTATGGAGAGCCATAATATTAAGGTAAAAGTCATACTTCTCTCTAGCTGGGGCAAAGATGGGTTTTGGGGGATAACAATCTTAGGTGAAGTGATGCAAACTAAGAAAATCCCTTGAAGGAAATGGAAGATAATTCAGTTAAACTGTCCAATGCAATCTCATTATTTGTTGATGTGTGCCTTCAAGTTTTTCCAACCTATGGTGACCCTAAGGCGATCCTAGCACAGGGTTTTCTTGACAAGATTTGTTCCGAGGAGGTTTGCTATGGCCTTCCTCTGAGGCTGAGAGATTATACAGCTAGTCAGTATTTATAAAGCAGATTGTCAAAGGGATATTTTAGAAGACTTGGGCTGATATAGGAGGATAACATATTTTGGGGGGGTCACAGAATCTCTCTTCAAACAAAAGAATGCTATGAAACTCAGAACTTTGCATCAGTCTATGTTGGTGCAATAGAAGATTTTGGCTGGAATCATGCATCGGGAGATGTATATCTTCCATGTAGCTACATCTCTTAAAATGTTTCAAGTGACGCCCCCACCACGTGGCCCCACAATGGCCATTTCTGTGTTGTTGGAGAACAGGGGGATCAGCAGGGACACATCCAGTTATTTTCCTGCAGCTGGACATGCTGCAAAGGTGTCATTTGCAGGGACATTCTGAGGACCCTTAAAGGTGCCTGTAGATGCCTATTGCAGCGTGTCCAGCTACAGGTAACTAGCTAGAAGCATTTCTGCTGATCCTTCCCCTCTCCAACAGTACATAAATGGCTGGGGTGGTGGTGGTTTGCATCACTTAAAAGGTGGGTTGTGGGGACGGGATTTGGGTCATTGTACAGTTAGTAAAGAATTCCAACCTCCACAACAAACAAAGAAGTGGGCTATGATAGCAAAAGCGAGTGCCAGCCTGGTGTAGTGGTTTGAGTACTGGATTAGGACTTCCGAAGACCAGGGTTCAAATCCCCATTTAGCCATGTAAACCCACTGAGAGGAAGGCAGTAGCCCCATGATAGGTTTGCCTTAGGGCTGCCATAAGTCAGAAATGACTTGAATGCACCCAACAACAAATGATAGCATAAGTTAGATTTGTGCTATCATAACTCATTCAAAGGATATCAGCCTTCATCTGCTATGCATCATCTCCCTTCTTGTGATTTTCTAGCAGTGGTACAACTACTGGGTGGTAACAGGATCCCAGGTACTGTATGGAGTAATGCCACCTGCACCCACGGGGCAGCCAGCTACTTTAGAGGGACAAGATTGAGGGACAAGATGGCCCAAATTGAACAACAGAGATTTAGAAATGTGAGTCATGAGAGTCAGTATGGTATAGTAGTGAGAGCATTGTACTGGAATTTAGGAACTCCAGTTTCATAGAATCATAGAATTGTAGAGTTGCAGTTTCGATGCAATTTGATGACACCCACTAGTTGGACTTGGAACAATCACTCTCTTTCAACTTGACCTACCTCATAGGGTTGTTGTGAGGATGAAATGAGGAAAAAGAGTAATATACAACATTGCAAACTCCTTGGAGGAAAAGTGAAATACATTGAAGATGGAACAAGCTTGTTTTCTGCTGCTCCAGAGACTGGAACACGGAGCAATGGCTACAAGCTCCAGGAACAGAGATTCCACCTCAACATTAGGAGGAACTTTTTGATAGTAAGAGCTGTTCGGCAGTGGAACACACTCTCTCAGAGCATGGTGGGGTCTCCTTCCTTGGAGGTCTTTAAACAGAGGCTGGATGGCCATCTGTCAGGGATGTTTTGATCTTGATTCCTGCATGGCAGGGGGTTGGACTGGATGGCCCTCGTGGTCTCTTCCAACTGTACAATTCTATGAACAGTAGGAGAAAGACAGGATAGCTGCAGCCAGGAGATCCTTTGAGTAGTAACATTAGCAGCCCCCCCATCTGGAGCAGGGTGGGAATTACATGCCTCCAGATGTCCAGTTGCACGTCCCAACATTCCTCACTGTTGTCTCTGCTGGCCGAGGCTGTTGGGATATGCAGTTCAAGAACACCTGGAAAGCAACAGAATTCCCTTCCCTGGAAGCATCATCAGGAGACCAGCAGATTCTGTCTGAACTCCCTTCTGCTCCTTCTCCATTGTATCTTATCTAGAAACACTGGCTGAGATACTGGATTGGGAGGCATATCATAATATTTTGTACAAATGAAACACCTCCCCTCTCACTCTCCCCAAACTCATTTTTAGCAGCAGCTGCCCACCCACACACCTCCAATTTACTGGCTAGTGAGAAGTGGGGAAGTGGCAGGGAAACACCCAGCTAACTTCCTGTAACTGGATGCACAGCACTCATCCTTCTTCAGGACCTCTGTCCCAGAGGATGTCTTGTCTGGGGGGTGGGGGCCATCGGTTGTTGCATGAAGTCAGCATACCCTCCAACATTTCACAGATGAAAACGGAGGCATGTCCAGTCCAAAAACATTACAGTGTGGTCAAGATGGCAAAATGTATTAATGAGAAAGAACACAATTAGGAGAGTCTGCAGCAGTTTGCTTTTGCCTGAACCTATAGGGAAGGGCAAGATTCTACTACCATCTTTCCCTCCCCACTGAGTTGAGTGCAAAATACTGTACTTTCACATTTTTAACTCACTTTGCAGCAATGGAAGTGAGGACAAAGAGAAATGGGGATATGAGAGGGAAGCTGGGACATTTTTTAAAATCCTCCAAAAGAGTGGCATGACAGAGAACTGATCCGGGCTGTCCCTGAAAAATTGGGGCAGTTGGAGGGTATGAGTCAGTAGATAATTCCAGCCTCCACAACAACTAAACAAAGACTTACACAGCTGTAAGCTGGACTTACATCTGCTTAAGTCACTAACTGGATGCCAGCCACTGTTATGTTCTGAGTGGGAATAATAGAACTGACCCTAATAGCAACATTTTCTCCTTTGGCTGGCCTCCTCCCCTTTTTGAGGTCACAGTCAGTGTTTGTGTGTAGAAAGTGGATAGAGAGCTGGCCTTGTCATTAGGCAGAATGAGGCAATTGCCTCAGGCAGCAGGTGCTGGTGGGGTGGCAACATTTTCCGACACCACCACCCTAGCCATTCTGCTCTGCATGAGGCAATGCTGTCTTACAGACTTTTAGTGCCTGAGGTGGAGAAGCAAATGACATCCCACCTCCACCCATCCAGTTTAAAGTGCATCATGCTCTGAGCCAGTCAAGCTATTTTGACACAGGAACCAGAAAATCCCATAAGCACATCTCCACATCTCTGGCATTAAAAGGACAGTATTGACAAATTAAATAACGAACAGCAGGCTGTACTTTCATGACATCCCCAAATCTGTTGCTTAAGGCAGCTGCCTCGTTCTTTCTAATGATGGGGCTGACCCTTAAGTGGAAGAAACAGCAATGTGTCCTTCACAAAGCCTGTCCTCAGGCCCCTAACGTAGGCTGCTACCTCCAGTGCCAGTGAAATACACACTCCTGTCACTAGTGCTGAAGTTAGGTTCAACAACCTGTCCATTCAGCTTCTGTTCAAAGATCAAGGAGTGATCTTTGATGCCTTATCATTTGCCTCAGGCAAAAAAAATATGTCTTCAGCTAGATCTAGAGAGGTGCTTTGTAGTACAGTCAGCCCTCTGCATTTGTGAGTTTAACTTTAGCAGATTATTCGCAGATTCTTTTCAGCCTGCTCTGCTGCTGTCCTATGCCATTTTTAATAGGGACTGCAAGCCTAGCAAGACTGAGAGAGACTGTGAATGTGTAGCAAGGCTTGTAAGTCTCTAATAAAAATGGCATAGGGTACCAGCAGAGGCAGCAGCAAGTCCTGCCAGCTGCCCACTTCTGCCTTGCAAAGGAACCCCACTACCTTGTAGGTATCCGCGGTGGGCAGAATCCACAGATCATACTTTTATGTATGCTAAATATGGTTTGGGGGACTAGAGATATTCATGGTTTTTCCACTTTCACAGGGGTCCTGCGCCCCTAGCCCCAGTGAATGTGGAGGCCCAACTGTATATCCCTATTGTGGTAGTGCACTAGTATGTGAGTAATACTCAATATACTAAGAGTAAGCACAGTTCTCTGAGTGCCAATTCCTATATAGCCAAAACAACACCATTGACTCATAATTACCCCATTACCATGCCAACTGACACCAGCCCAGCAATCTGTGAATTAACAGATGATAACTGTGTTTCTCATGATGCCCACCAACCATCATGCTGAGCAAACATCTACAACAGAATCATTAATTCAGTGCACAAATCCACCTATCCAAGACAGGGATGGAGAGCCTGTGGCCCCTCAAAGATTGTGAAAGTATACCTAGCCCTTGGCTCTGCTGGATGGGGATGATGGGCATTGGGATCCAGAAAACATCTAGCGACTCTATGGTAACTTCCAGCAGAAATTACCATAGAGTTGTGCTGGAGGACCTAGGAAATGCCTACGGAGACCATATTTTTCAGACAACAGATAATTGAAACCCTGGGTTCTGGTCCCACATATACGCGCGTGTATGTGTGTATGTGTTGTTAGCTGCCTTGAGTCCCATTTTTGGAAGAATGGTGGGATGATGATGATGATCATGATAGAGCCACAGTTTACCCACCCATGCCTAAGGGCTAAATTCAATATTCAAGAGCAAAATTAAGTTTGAGACCCATTTTCTTGGTCCAAAGCAGTGGAAGGGAGTTGCAGGGGATAAAGTAGTGTTTATAAATAAATATATAATCTTATTTATTTATTTATTAGGTATATGTGTGTGTGTGTGTGTGTGTGTGTATAAAATAAAGTTAAACACATGTTCAACTCTTCTACCATTTTGCAGCAAAGAAGGGACACACTGAGCCCCCATGCTCACATTCTTTGCTACCAGAAACTAGGCTGGGTCTACAGATGAGAGCTGAAGTTGGAACCAAAAGGGTGGGAGCTTTTTTTCAAAAAAGTGAAGACTAGAATCTTGATGCTGGTATGAAATGTGACCAGAAGCCCATACACCAATGTAGAAAGAAGGGTTACATTACTGGAATACAGGTTGACACCCGTATGCATGGATTCGGTATCCATGGTTTCACTTATCCACATCCGAAAAAAAGTATGCTCACTCTAGGCATTTCTAGGTCCTCCAGTGTGATTCTGTGGTCAACTTCCAGTGCTCATCTCATTGAAAATAATAGGGTTCCCTATTATCCAAGGTTTCAGATATCCACGGGGGGTCTTGGAAGTATCCCCTGTGGATACGGGGGTTGGCCTGAAAATGGTGTTTAGCTGTTAGCACTCTCAAAAAGCAATTCACTAGAGCACTTCAGCCTGACAACTTTTTTATAAATCTTTGCCAGCCTTTCTGGAGTGAGATGCCACATATTCATCATTTTATTTAAAAATTCCTTTAAATTGTAACTTTTGGTAAAGTGCAAGTTTTCAGTCCACGCTTTTTCCCAATTTTGCAAATGTATTTCATGTCCGATACACTGTGCCCATTTAATCATATATGGTTTGACTACTTCTTGCTCTAAGACAACTTAGGAGGGCTGTGGCCAGGATAAGAGAATATTTCAGGGGAAAGTAGCTGAGGCAGGAGATAAACTACCAGCTGGTAGTTTATCCAGGTAGTTTTCTCCTATGAAAAATAAACTATCATAAGTGTCAGATGAAGTGATTTTTTTTGAAATGTTGATTCCTAATCTTGGAATGTTCAGAATGACCTATATATTCATTTTTATTTTGAGTGACAAAGCAACACAAAACCAATTGGTCTTAACACAGGGGTGGGAATTGTGTGGCCCTCCAAATGTTGTTGGACTGCATCTGTCAGTATCCCTCACCACTATCTGTGCAATCGGGAGTGCGAGAGGCTGCATTAACATCTGGAGGGCTGTCTTAATTTTCCAGTCAAGCCAAATTTTGCCATCATATTATTGCAACACTCTTGGTCTGCTCATATTTGCCACCTTGAATCCCAGTTTGAGAGAAAGGCAGGATGTAAACCCAATAAACGCACAAACCTATCTGCAGATTGAGAGGGCAGGACAGTTGAATGAGGAGAATGCTAACTGAAAATGTGGTACATTCAAATTATAAATCCATTTTTTAAAAATGTATCATTTCAACCCATTTTTCTATTCCCACCCATTCTCTGGCGTGGGCCATCTTAACAGTAAAAAAACTCACGGAATGCGAGGAGAACCCTACCTGTCTAAATGGCAAACCATGTCGTTCAACTGTTTTGTGAAGGAGGGGGGCCCCAAACGTAAAAAACTACACAGGAAAAGCCTTCGTGTCTTTTCCCGGAGTTTAAAAAAACCTGCAGGGAGAATGCACATTTCCCCTTGTTGGGATAAGCGATTTGATATGAATTGCTGTCCCATATGGGAAGAAGTGCAAAGTTGATTGGCCGGATAAGCACAGGGAGCAGGGCTTGCTAACAGGGCGCATGTTTGAGCGCTAAGGCGAGAAAATGGGGTGTTGTTTCTTTACCTTTTTTATTGCAAAAACAAAATATTGCTGCAGTGCACAGTGTAAATAGTTTTTTTTTTTTAATGTTCAGCAGTGGCAGATTACAGTAGGTAAAAATGTGAGTAATTTATTTGCAGCCGCCGCAGGCACATAAAGCTTTTGGGGGCAAACAAACAAACAAACAAACATTCGGACATGTCGCAGCTTCTGTGAAATGCCATTACTGCAGGGCGCTCCAGTTTTTGCAGGGCTTGTATGGATGAATCTTTTTGGCTGGGAAATGCTCTGAAGGATATTCTGCTGGCTCTAATGGAAGAGGTTATATCTCAATGGCAAAACGCCCGGTTTCAAATGGAGAAAATCCCATGCTCAATCCCTGGCAGGGCTAGTGGGCATAATCTCCTGCTTAAAACTCTGAAGAGCTATCACTGACAGTTAATATTGACTTAGGGCTTGTCTATACAAGGCTATAAAAATGCGGATTGATATGCACTAATACCAATTCACAGCAGCTTTCATTTGTCTCAATTATTTTTTGACAAGATCACAGACTTGCGAAGCTATCTGCGTTTGTTGTTCAAACGAGCATGCCTGTGAATCAAGATGGCGGGTGGGTGAATTATTTGCATTTTTATTGTCACCAGTTGCCGCTGCTGCTGAACAGTATTTTTTTTTAAAAAAAAGCATATCCAAGGTGTGGAAGCATGATATTCCACTTAAATAAATAGAAAAAAGTGGGGGGAAGGCTGTTTCATCACCTTAGCACACGATCACAATGGCAAAAATCCAACATGGTGGTTTGGGGCACTTGCCAGCAAGCCCCACCCCCTGTACACATCTGACCAATCAGCTTTCCGCTTCTGCTCTTATTGGGAATGAGCAGCAAAGCAAATTGGTTGTGCCAACAAGCAGGAATGCACATTCCCTGTGAAGCTTTTCAAAACAATATGGGAAAAGCCGCAAAGTCTTTTCTTGTAAAGTTTTTGGCATTTTCGCCTCCCCCTTCCAAATACGGTGGGTTGATGCGGGATCTCATTAAGACAAATTGTATTCTCCTCAAATTCTTTGAGGAATATTTTCGCCATATAGACAACCCTTTAGATAGACCAATAGTTGGGCTCCAAATAAGGCAGCTTTCCATTCAGCCCCTGCCAATGAACTATTAACTCTGACTCTGAGCTCTCTCTCTCTCTCTCTCTCTCTCTCTCTCTCTCTCTCTCCAGGTCCCACGAGCCTCCTTCCTGCTCCTGCTCTTCTTGTTATGCTCCTTGGCAGTGGGCAAACAAGCCATTCCAGACTGTTGCCAACAAAAGAGCTGCCCGTGTCACATCTTTGACCTGCTGCATGGGATGGGCAACCATGCCGCTGGCATCCTAACCCTTGGCAAGCGGAGCAGTGCCACAGCTACAAAGACCTTCCAGAGCCGCCTATACCGTCTCTTCCATGGCTCAGATAACCAGGCAGCTGGGATCCTCACCATGGGGAAGAGGGCAAGTCAGCTGGCTGTGGAGCCCAAGGAGAATGTGTCCAGCGGCACCCAGCTGGCGCCGGTGGTGCCATATGCTGCAGGGTCTGCTCCAGGGTGCCTGGCACCCCTGGAGAAGAACTTCCTGTCCAGCCCAAAGACTGGCACTCTTGATACCCTTTACTAAGATGCATTTCAAAGGGGAGAAAAACTTTTCAAAGAGGTTCTCTCATCACCTCTGCTGGTGGTTATTTAACACCAACCGGGTGCCAGGTGCTGTGACAAAGGTAGCATCACTACGTCCCTTCCCCTTGTGTAAATAGCGCCTTTCAGACATCTATCGTCTCAGTCTCTTCTGGTCTTTCCTAAATAAAGGCAGGTGATCATATTTCATAGTTCCTCTGTTCAGTGTCTGTGTGAGACAGGGTAGCATGGAGAATATCTTTGACTGGATCAAACCAAGTCCCACTGCATCCAACACAGAGCTCAGCAAAGCGACCTTTTGGACTACAGCTCCCAGACACACACACACCAGCATGGGGATTGGTATGCTGGATGGGGATTCTGGGAGTTGTAGGCCAAAAAGCAACTTCATTAAATTCTGGTCCAGCATTTAGGGTCCTGAGTACTCTCAGAAAGCAAAGAGCACATGAATGGCACAGTCTGTCTGCCCCCCATTTAACTGCTACTCCAAGATAAACTGATACTGTATAGGGAGGCTCCATTTTGTTAGAGACAGTGGCCAGAATTCTGTATCAGCTACATAGTTAAGTACAGGTTGACCCCGTATCCACAGGGGATACAATCCAAGCCGCCCTGTCCTGTGGATACTTGAAACCATGGATAATAGAGAACTTAATTATTTTCAATGAGACAGACGCTGGATGATGCCCGTAGAATCACATTGGAGGACCTATAAATGCTTAGACATAAGGTATTTTTTTCAGATGTGGATAAGTGAAACTGTGGATACTGAACACGTGGATACAGGGGTCAACCTGTATACTCAACTAAGTAACTTCTCCTGGCCTGACCGTCCCCAACTTGATGGAAATGTCTTTCCACCATGCTCCAGTCACCAGTAGCATGGACCTCCATCTTCCCATGCAGCTGACACTTTGCAAAGTAGTCTACGGGAGGAGAGAGTTACAATAATTGCAATAGTGTCAAAATCATGACTAAGTAGTGACTGTGAATATGAAACATTTCCGGACAAATATATCTAGGTAACTGTTCCATGTTTGCAGTTGCTACTTAGTCACAATTTTGACATTGTTGCCATGATTGTAATCCCCCCCCCCAATGTACTTTACCTAGCATCAGATGCATGGGTAGGAGATCCATTCTGCCAGCAACTAGAGCATGGGTGAATGATGTTATTATCAGGTTTTGGGGGGTTGGGTCAGGGTAAGTTACTTAGTTAAGTGAACTTAACTAAGCAAGGGGATTTTATAGCACCTTTGAGACTAACTGAGAGAAAGACATTGTAGCATAAGCTTTTGTAGACTTGGTCTTCTAAGGTGCTATGAGATCCCCTTGCTTACTGCTATTCCAGACTAACATGGCTATGTCTTTGAATTATACTTAACTAAGTAGCTGATACAAAATTCCAGTCAATTATCTGCTACCATCACATATTTGTTCTAAAAAATGGAAGTCTCACCCCATTATTCTAGGTGTGTGTTGGGACCCTACCATTCAGAATTCTACAACTCAGGGCCATCTGGGCTAGACTGCATTTCCTATGATCCCCAGCAAGGACTGCCATTGCATATGTAGGTAGGAGATGATGTACCTTGTGAGCCCAACACATCTAGAGGATCAGAGAAGATTGGAGAAAATTGTTATTTGCAATTACTCTCTTATGTTGTCATTGCTAAATTTATTTACACCCTATCGTTTCCCCCAAAACTGGTATTCAAGGTGGCTTACATACTGAGATACAATAAAATTAAGACATACAAATGGTGAACATTAAAATAGAATTAAACTGCCAACAACATTTAAAAACAATATATGAGAACATATGGTTAAAAATGATAAAAAGCTGTTATTTTAAAAAGCAGTTTTAAAACCATGATATGTTTTAGTTATATGATGGTAAGAAACCTGATCTACCTTATTGGGTTGTTGCAAAGACTGTTGCAGGAAAATGTATACAAACACTTTGAACACTCTCTGCATAAATGGGAGATCATAGTATTGTTTCGTTTTAAAGTGTACTGCCCACTCGCTGATCTCCCGTTTAAATCCAGACAGGCAAAATATGCTAGGGAGACAGGCTAGGGAGTTTGTGGGCTTCCTGATGTTAAACTGTATTTTCCCTTAAGCCCCAGACAACATCACCTATAATCTGGGCTGATGGGGGTTGTAGTCCAACACTATCTGGAGAAGCACACAGTTCTTCACAGAAGCTGAAAGTCTTTCTAATAGACGTTAACAGCAATACAGATCTTGGTCTCAGCCTTGTCTTTATCATGTGCCCCAAACTGTTACCTGTGTTTGCCTGCATTCCAGAATTCCTATTGTTGCTGCTGCTTAGCCTGGGAAAGAAAGGCAACACACACACACACAACACTGGCTAAAACAAATAACTGATGGTGCAATCTGCAGTGGGTCATAGGGGCACATTATTTGCCCCTGGCCCTTTGGACCTGCTCCCCGAGGCAGAATGAGAGAGAGATGGCAGGTGAGTATGTCTTAGGGGCTTGAACTATGCTAAGATCTTTTGCTCCATTACAATGTAGCTCTGATCAGAACTGTCAAAGTTTGTATGTGTGTGTGTGTGCCAGTGGCATTTCTTAAAGCAGGCTTCATTTTAATCACCTTCCTTGCATCCAAATTGACCTCTGTTGTCCTGAGAGATCAGGAATAAAGGTTTGTCTCCAACAACCTATCTATTAAACAGATGTTTTTATCCATCCATCACTACTGTATCACGAGGTGGGCCACTACAACATTGACCCCTCTTGCTGCTTGAACATCTTCTTTGGTGTGGCACTAGTTGGCCACCAGGGGACAGTATTGGCAAAGAAAGCTGGGAGGTCTGGCAGTACCGTGGAAATCTCTTTGTGTGGCTGATGCTTTTGTATGTTGTTCGGGCTTCATCTCCACAAAGAGATGCTCAGATGCTGTCTGCTTGCTCATTACATTGCTCTTTATGTTGTTCTTTGTGGTTAGTGGGGGGGGGGAGAGAAGACATAATTCTGCCCATGCTCAGGGATGCTGTCGTCTTTATTCACACCACACTTCTTTATTGTGCTGAGTCCTGGCACAAATTAAGCCCTGTGCGAATCTGCATAGTCCCACCTAGAATTCTCTTCCTTTCTCTCCTAACCACCTCCCCTGCCCAAGCTTCAATTTTGCAAAATGCTTATGTTGGCAGTTGCTAACAGGGGAGAAGGGAGTGTGGGGTTTTAGCCCTCCTCCAAAACCATTCTCTCTACCCTGGACCCTCTGTAACATAAATCCCAGATTCATGAAGGCCAGTAGATGCAGTGAGTGAGCGACACTAATTTCAGCAGCACTAATATTCACATGATATTAGTGAGATATTGTTCACTAATATCATGCAGATTTGGGTGGTGGGAGCAGAAAGAGAGAATGTGGGGGAGGGGAAATGAGGGGAGAAATCTAAGTGGATGGAGTGATAGAAACGATCCCATTATAGACTTCTAGGAAAGGCATGGTTCTGGAGAAGGAATGTGTGGAGTTTAAATGGAGGACGGCAAGGAGAGCCCCTGAAACGGATCACATCAGATTTCTGGCAAGAGTGATCTTGTTCTCTCTTGGCTGATTCTAGGTAGAGAGAAGGGGAGGGAGAAAAGGGGGTAGCAGAGGAAGCCCATCTCCCGTCAATTCTGGTCCTGACCCCTGTCTTCATACAGCCCTTGATGGCTTGTGTTGTGTGCCTTCAAGTTGTTTCTGATTTAAGGTGGACCTGTCACAGGGTTTTCTGAAGGCTGAGAGTGTATGACTTGCCCAAGCTGGCCCAGCGCCTTTTTATGGCCAAGTGAGGATTCGAACCCTGGTCTCTCGAGTTATAGTCCAATACTCAAACCACTATACCATGTTGGCTTGATCCTTGATGGCTTACGCTGGCAGTAACATCATTCTTGACCCACATGCACATATGTTTGCCATGCTGCACTTATGTTTAGAAGCACATGGATCATTTCACTTCCAAAGTTCACCACTGCTTTGGAAATGAAAAACTCAGTTGAAGAGAACCCCTTGGCCAGGAAATGTTTCATCTCCAGTCATATGATAATTCTTTAAATGGGAAATTGAATTGGATTCTTATTTAAGCCCTCGCTTGGAGCACACTCTGAACTCTGCATGTGATTCAAAGGCACTCTTTTTCTTTACTGTAACCTCTCATTCTGCAGTTGAGTTTTGACACTGTAAAAAATGGATTTCTGGGGTGAGGTTTTCACTTTGCCTCTCTCTAAGCTGCAGCAGACAAAACTCACCCTAAGCAAAATGAAACCTGAACGACCTGACCCCAGTGCTGAACTTGAACTCAGAACATGCCTCCCGGAGATGGTAAAAAGCAGCTACCCAGAGTAAGGGAGGATGCATGAACTGTCTTGATCTGTCTGTTGTCACCATGGCCACTGGCACTGGGCAGGGCTCTGACTGGAGGAGAGAGAATAATAGAGCTGGATGGTAACCAATGCCCATCTACGCTGTAACAGCCCCCTGTCTTGGAGGCCGGGCACCATTTCAATGTTTTTGTCTTTTTTATACAGAGGGAGGGATTCCCCCCACCCCAAAGGAGAAGGTTTTACAGCCTACAGGCAAATTCCACTTGCAAAAAGCAGCTTAATTTAAGGATACAAGCAAAAGCAGTCATGCTGGTCCATGAGCAAATCTAACCCTCCCTCCAAAAAATCCCACAGTTAAGGAATATTTTTTATTAGGACCAGTTAACTTAACCATCTATTTCTTTGTAAAATTAATACATGGCCCACATCCATAATTCCATGATGCACATATTTTTGACTGTATGAAAGGCCCACAATCTAAAATAACAGGATTTTTTTAATTTATTTTTTTATTTTATTTTTTTTGGCATCTCGTTGAATCTATATAAAAAGAAAAGCTTTCCAAGCCTGATAGGGGGCATCCCTTACAATAAGGGACATCTCCCAGCCCTATAAGGGACAAGCTTTCTCTCGTCGTCCCCCCAAAAAAGGGACATCCCTTATAATAAGGGAACACCTCACAACCCTAAGTATGAACTACAGAGTCAAAAGAGGCTACCTCTCAGATAAATTGGGTACGATTGCAGCCTTTATGTTTCTGTGTCTTTCCCCACTTTAAAACAAGCGGCTTGTTTGTATTTCAAACTGAAAATACAAAAATCTGAAAGAAGATAAATAGAAACAAGAAAGTTACAAATGTTATTTTAAATATTTTACTTCAGGTTTGGACAAATTGCAGTGATACACTAAAACGAACAATGCAGGAATGAGGATAATTACACTGATATTCAGGAACTGGATTGATGAAGGGAAACATTTTAGAAATGAAAACCTATGCTATCTATACTATTTACCATTAAGGAATTCTTGGAGATCTAAATAATATCTACAATGTTGCTAGGCTAACAATTAGAGAAGGTAAATGGATTTATTTTGAATTGTTGTTTCCCCTGTTTCTATTTCTAGTTGTGGCAATTTTAATTTTATTTTTTATTATTATTAATTTTTATTCACTCCGTCTGCTTCATACACTTATTCATTATTTACAACATGTTCAATATTTCCATTTATAAATTACAAGATTAAAATAAAGAAAAAAACTTAAATATAATCACATTCAATATTTCCTTCCTCCCCTTTAATTTTTTTGGTACCATTCTGTGTTTCTACACCAAATATTTATCCCTTTTTACTATTTCTAGTTGTGGCAATTTTTATTTATTTATTAATTTTTATTCACTCTGTCTGCTTCACACAGGTATTCATTATTTACACCATATTCAATATAAAATTGAACATGCAAATATTGAACCAATATCAATATCGAACCAATATCATTATTGGTTCAATATCGAACCAGTATCATTTTTGGTTCAATATCGAACCAGTATCATTTTTGGCTCAATATCGAACCAGTATCATTATCGGTTCAATATCGAACCAATATCATTATTGGTTCAATATCGAACCAGTATCATTTTTGGTTCAATATCGAACCAGTATCATTTTTGGCTCAATATTGAACCAGTATCATTTTTGGTTCAATATCGAACCAGTATCATTTTTGGTTCAATATCGAACCAGTATCATTATTGGCTCAATATCGAACCACTATCATTATTGGTTCAATATCAAACCAGTATCATTATTGGTTCAATATCAAACCAGTATCATTATTGGTTCAATATCGAACTATTGAACCAATATTATCAGTTATAAAATTAAAATAAAGGAAAAAAATAAATACTTCCTTCCTCCCCTTTATTTATTTATTTTTGAGGGGGTACCATTCTATATTTCTCTTTACCCTTTTTTCTATTTCTAGTTGTGGTAATTTTTATTTCCAAAGATATATATTTGTGTGTGTGTGTGTGTGTGTATTTTAAAGATGAAAGAAGCGTTTGGTTTGTCCTCCTTCTCCAAACTCTCTCCTCAGGGAAGACTCGAGAGTGGAGGGAAAGACCCCCGGGGGCGGGGATCGTGAGCGCGCGCGGGGGTCGTGAACGCGCATGAGGGTGCCCGCCCCTCCCTCGCCTCACCTTCCTCCTCCTCCTCCTCCTCCTCCCTCCCACCGCCGGTCTGGCGTCCAGGCCTGGCCAAGAGAGGGTCCCACCAGACAGTGCGGACGGTGCCGAAGCGTATCAGGGAGGGCGGAGGGTGGCAGCCGCTTGTGTGATTCTGGGCGGGATTCTCTGCCTCCCCTCCCCTCCCGGGCTCTCTTGGCTTCTCTCTTTCCACACACACACACACACACACACCAGAGAGAGCCTCAGCCCGCCCAGTTGCTAATTGCACGGCTGGGATTAGCGGGGAGGGAAAGAAAGGCGAAGAGCCCTCGGGCGGGAGCGGGCCAGCCAGGGAGCTCCCTTCGCCTCCAGCCCGGGATGGTGCCTCCGGACCTGGTTCCGGGGGGAGACGCTGCTTAAGACCCCCACCCACCCTCACACCCACCCCCTCCGCCACAGCCGGGCTCCCACAACCCCCTCACTCCCACCCCTCATCCCTCCCCTCAGGGCCGGTGGGAGCGGGGCAGAGTGGGGAGGGGTTTGGGGAGGGGTCGCCCATGGTGCCGCCGCCGCCATGCCGGTGATGAAAGGCTTGCTGGCGCCTCAGAACACCTTCTTGGATAACATCGCCAACCGCTTCGACGGGACGCGTAAGTGGCCTCTCGGGGGGCGCGGGGTTTTTTTTCCCGCCGTCGGGGCTGAGCTTCGACGGGACTGGTCGGCTGAGAGGGGGCTGGCGTTGTGAGGGGACGGACGAAGGAAGGAAGGAAGGAAGGAAGGAAGGAAGGAAGGGGGTTGAAGGTGGCGCCCCTCCGCTTGCTCTCCCCTCACCCACTCCCCGACCCCTTTTCGCTCCCTCAGGACAAAAGTTACTTTCCGTCCAGTGGGGAGGGGGTCTTGGGTTGGACTGCTCCTGAGGAAGGAAGGAAAGAAGGAAGGAAGCAAGCAAGCAAGAAAGACCCCCCCCTCTCTACCCACCCACCCGCCGCCCTGCGCGCCTTTTCCCTCCGAGTTTCTTCTCATTCAGCTCCCTTAGTCAGGGATCCTTTTTCTGACGCGATCCCAGGCGGGAGGGAAGCAGAGGTGGGGGGGGGAACCAGATCCCTGCTCTCTGCCCCAAGTCCAGCACAATCCCATATAACATGGACAATCTGAAAACACACACACACACACACACACAATGAAATCAACTAATTTTGAGCTCCAAAATAGGGTGAGAAATGCAGAGCTAGAGAATTTCAGAAGCATCTCTAATTCACATGAATAGTTCTTGGAATAGAAACGTACGCCAAACATTGGAATATGCGTTATCGCACTGGTCTGTGTCTGTGGTGTCACAAAGGCTGGTGTCACCCCTGCCCCCAAAAGTGCCAGCTGGTGTGCATCATCTCCATACCCCCTGTTGCCACCATTGGTCTGTGTTCTAGCTTATACTGTCAACTCTGGTTGGCAGCTACTGCTTACCTGAGTAAGCAGGGGGGGGGTCTCCTTCCTTGGAGGTCTTTAAACAGAGGCTGGATGGCCATCTGTCAGGGATGCTTTGATCGTGATTTCCTGCATGGCAGGGGGTTGGACTGGATGGCCCTCGTGGTCTCTTCCAACTCTACAATTCTATGATTTTATGATTCTACTTTCCGGGGCTTCCCACCCCCACCCCAATCGGCGAGCTTTGTGTTGCGTCTCTCTTTTCTGGAGTCTCCTCTCTCCCCCCCCCCCTTCGCTGGAGTTGACAAAAGAGACCCCCTTTGTCTTTCTCGCAGCGGTAACCACCGATCTCGAGATGGGGGGAAGGATGCGAAACCACCCCTCCCTCCGGGTTTCGTTTCCCGCCTCCCCCCCCCCGACACACGCACACGCCGGAAAAAATCAGCATTTTCGGAGGGGAAACCCCCAGCCGATCTACTGTTGTTCTTCAGCCCCTCCCTTGTCTTGGATGTTTAGAGGCGCCCCCAACTTTGATCGCGCTTCCTCGAGAGTAACAGGGGTGGGATCAATCCAGCTTGTTACTTAACTTGCCCTCGGTGGTAAAGCTCTGAAGGGGTGCGTGTGGCGCCAGAGTGGGGGGGACTTGAATCCTCCCCGGGTTTTAGTCAGAAATGTAAAGGAACTATCCAAGGTGTTCTACCTGCAGCCTAACCTCTGATGGGATTTGGTCCAAAGGTTGAAGGAGCTATCCAAACACCAGCGGTGTGTGTGTGTGGGGGGGGGGTGTCTAACCTCCACTTTAGACAACAGGAGGGAGAGGGTTCCAATCCCCCCTCCCTCCCTCTCCCAAGGATTCAGCCTAGAGTCCTCCTGTATTTTAGTTCATTTTAGACTCAAGGCTGAGAGTGGAGGGCACATGACATCATTTTAAAACAGGTAAGCCAGCCCTGTTGTGTTTAGGGTACCCCCTGTTCAGTCTCCTGGACTTCTTGTCCCAAATCCCAGCTCCAGTGGCTCCACCCCATCTTTGAAATGCCCCACTCAGCCCTAGAACTCGCAAAACCGAAATTTAGTGGTGGGAGAGGGTGTCTCTGAGGCTGTGCAGAGAGGTATTTCCTCCTAGCATGTAACACGATTACTTGGCCAACTGGGATTAAAAGTTTTCTGTGTTACGCTCAATGTGAAGTCGAAGGCTTTCACGGCCAGCATCCATAGATTTTTCCTTGGTTTTTTTCCGGGCTGTGAGGCCGTGTTCCAGAACTATTCCAGAACATGGCCTCAGAGCCCAGAAAAAAACCAAGGAAAATCTATTTCTTTGTTACCTTTGCCTTTCTTGTTCCCTTCCTTTTCCTTTTTTCCTTGCTCTCCCTATATCTGAAATGTTAGATTGTAAACTCCTGCGGGGAAAAACCTACCTTCTTTTGCTTCTGTATAGCATGCCTGTAGTGGCAGTTGGAACAACAGCAAGAACGATAACGAGGAGAAGGTAGTGGTGGTGTTCAGGATAGTAAATAAGAGGCCATGATATGCATATATCACTTTTTTTGCAGAACTTTTCAAACTAGTTGACATGGTGTATAATGTTTCTGTGACCTGAAGGATCTTTGTGCCCTCAGCTCCAAGAAACAAGATGAGGCAGTGGCATCAGACTGGAAGATGTATAGTGCAGTTAAGGGGCATTAGGGCACTACAGACAGCAATGTTTTCAGGGAATTCTCATGCACAGAACCCACTGGGCAAGGGCAGCACAGTTGTGGTGTCATTAGATAATTTGTAACTCTGGATGTAATGGTCTTAGGAGACAGCTGTCCTTAGATGGGTCTCCTGTGTGTGTCTTTACGATGACTCCAGATTTTGGTCAACAGTGCTTTGGGCCTTTCTGCTTATGCTGCTGAATGGAGCCGTGAATTGAACCCTCCCCCACAATTTCTGCCCTGAGCACACCAGTGGGAATGATCCTTGTTCACTTTGATAAAGTTGTCCTAGTTGCACACAGAGTTTGATTGCTTGCTTCTTTATTTCAATCTAACCTTGCTTTTCTCCATGGCGTGATGTATCATTCTCAGCCTGACCTACCTCACAGGACTGGTGGAAGGCTACGTGGGATGCGGGGAGAAGGAAAGCCATGTACAGTGTCTTGAGTTCAGCAGAGGAGAGTTATACATGTAACGAGTGAACAGCCCATGATTATAACCATTACACCACCTTTGTTCTCAGGCAAACTAATTTGTAGGGGTTTTGTCATTCTAAAGTGGAGCACTTGTCCTCTTTGATGAGGCTCCAAGAAATATATTTCCAATGGATGGTGTTCTGAGATGTATTAACCACTTGTATGCCTTAGCAAGGCTGACCCAAGATGCTCTGTTGCCTGAGGCAAAGGGTAAAATGATGGTCTCTCAAAACAAAACAGTCCCTTTGCGGAACTTGGAAACATTTATATGAACTAAAATGTCTAGAATCCCATTAGTCCAATAAAAAAGTAACTTTCCCAAACTCGGTCCCTCCTTCAGTACTGATGATAACTCAGCATCTTCTATCACTCATGAAGGCCACAGGTCTTGTGTCTCACACAACTCTGTCCTTCATCAGTGTGTGATGATGGCCAGGAGGCTCAGGAGTTACAGCCAGGAGCATGTTGACGCTGTCCCCAGTACTACCTGGGGCAGTCACCTCAGTCTGACTAATGTAGGGCTGATCGTCTGCCTTGGGACTCTCTAGTTTTATATTCAGACACACACACAGTCAAATGTAAAGGTCCAGTGCAAGTCAACCTTGCAGGAAGTAATCTTGTCTCTCCGTACCTGGGAGTAGGCCCCACAGAACTTCATGGTGATTGCTTCTGAGTAGGTACATAAAGGACTGCATTGTAATAAATGCTTGGATTATATGAGTCTAAAGCTGGGTATGACTTTCTAATTTCTTATTCTTTTTGAACTTTTGAGAACTGCATGAGCAGTCTCAATACAGAGCTGGTATTTCTATGTCCCTGAACCCCAAAATAAGCTTTAACTTATTTCATATTTTACATCTCCATCCTTCATCTAAGTACCTTGCTTTGCCCCACCGAGAAAGGAGGTACACTGGTGAAAATGAAAGGTGTAGTAATCATGTTTTTTAAAAACACAACTAAAATGCCATATTGTGGCTCGAGGATTTTCCCGTAAGAGGATTCCGGCAGAGTGCGGGTGGGTGAGGAGGATGGTTTAAATGCTTCCAGAAAGATCAATGAAAACTAATTTAGCATTTTCCTTTCGGGGCAGTCCAGGGAAAGCTTTCATAATAAACTATGTCTCCACCCACCCACCCCGTCCCTCCACCCAGTGCGTTCCGTGACAGTCTGCCCCTTATTCCTTCCTGTGGGAGCCCAAGAGATTGGATGCAAATATCTGAAGGGGAGAGTTTTTTGCTGAACTTTTGAGGGCAGGGATCGTTAGCTGAAGTGCTATCAGTCTGGATTAAATGCAATATCATTCACCCAGGGCTAGGGACAGGAGCTTTGTGCAAACTGAGGGATATCTTTTATTTAAAAGAGGTCCGTATTTGTTGAATCCCTTGGTTATCTGGGGGGATTACTCGCTGCCACGATAGCAAAGGTTGCGCTCACTTAGTGATTAAGGTAGCAAGTGCCTTGGTTCAGCACTTTGGACAGCTCCTGATATTCATTGTAAGGGCTTTGGTTAGGGCAGAGCTGAGAAATTTGTGTTGGTCCCCCTTCCGTCACCCATGATAAGCACAGAAAATGGTGAGGCGTAACGAGACCTTAACATCTGGAAAGCCACAACTTGCTTATTATCCCCAGGGTAGGATTTCCTACCCTCTTGATGCAAAGAAGAATGCTTCTCTCCAAGCCAATCCTCAGCAGAGTCCAGTGCTCTTTTCTAATGCTATAGTGGTAAATTTGAAAGTGCACTTGTGAGTTCGCACAGCTGTCATCACCCCAGAAGAGTCCAAAAATGCAAGCAGCTGTGTTGATCTATATCAACAAACACGTTCTAGCTTTTTAAAATTCCACCAGAAGCAGGAGTTTTGTAAAGCTAATGGATCTTAATTACTCATTGAAGCCCAAGGTGCCCCAAAATGTTTTGCACTGCAACTGGGACAGTTCACAGTCATACATGGTTGGTGGGAAAATCCCACATCCACAAGCAGCAGCAGCAGCTTCTGTGAGGATTGCAACTAAGCTCAGAGGGAAGAGGGAAGCTTGAAGAGAGTGGCAGATGATGTTGTTGTCCCTGATAATCAGAAAGATCGAGTGCTTTGATCCTGCAAATCTGGATGTGCTGAAACACTGCTCTTTTCATCCTAGGTGTTTGCTGTAGACAGATGTTTAGCTGAGGAGAGGGTTCATCTTTGAGAAACAAGGGTTGTGAAGGCTGAAGGTGCTTTAGAAATCACTGTCTCTACATTTTAGGTCCCTGAGTCCTGAATTTCAGAGTTGTGGTTACTCAAGGATGACAGGAAGTTCTATAAAAAGTCTATTCAGGGGTAGCTGTGTTGGCTGTGCAGCAAAATACAACAAAATACAAAATACACAAGCAGTGATACCTTTATTGGGCCAACCCCAAAACATAACATACATTATGCAAGCTTTTGAAGCTTCACTGGCTTCTTTGTCAGGCAAAGATGTTAAAAATCATACAAGAGAAAAATGGCGCTGATGTTAGAGTCACAGGGCTACATTCTGTCTGAGATCTTGTCAGTTAAGATGGTACTGAGGGATATCAGTGCTGGCAGAGACCACTCTCCTTATTAGTCAAGGGAAGGCTAGGGACAAACAGCAATAAAGAACAGGAAATAAAATGTCAAGTCCTTGATCTTAAGAGAAGTTACTTTTCTGTTGCTAATGGCCAATAAAGGGAGTAGCCTTTTCCCCTGTGACTCTAATATCATCACCATTTTTCTCCAGTATGATTTTTAATATCTTTGCCTGATGAAGAAGCCAGTGAAGCTTCAAAAGCTTGCATAATGTATTTTATGCTTTGGACTTGGCTCAATAAAGGTATCACTGCTTGTGGACTTTGTATTCTATTGTAGGAAGTTCTGTGAAATTACTCAAAGGAAAAAGTTTTGGATTTGAAAATGGGTTTAGAGGTGGATGAGAATGACTGATCAAAGAAAGATCAGAGCTTATGTGAATATGTTTCCAGTGGCTCCAGCCCCTGGCCTTGGAGCACAGAAAGCAAGCATCAAGAATGCCTCTGAACAATTACAGGCTGCCTGGTCCCTGCAAAACCACAGCCCAATTCACACACTACAGAGCTTAGGGGAAAGCTCCTCTAGGCTAGAAGACAGTAGGTTAGCATTAGTCAAAGTCAGTTTTGGAAGCAAACATGCCTTGGGAGCCTACTGGGTTCCCCCTTATTCTAGGAGAGGGCTGGTATCTAGTGGGTCAGGGCAAGGGAAGCTGAGAATCAGGTCTTTTAATTCCCATCACCACTTTCTGCAAAATATTAATATCCGGTTATTACAGTAGAAGGTGCTGGGAGTCAGGCATCTGGAATTCCCTTTTCAGTTTCAACCTAGGGAACCCTTTCATGGATCACGCTTAGCTGGAGCATGTTACAGGAGGCTTTTAAATGAGAGATTAACATCAAATCTGTGGAACCACAATTCCCTGTTTGCTTACAAAGCTCATTCATCCTTTGGCTCAATTGCTTTGGATTTTCAATTCACATCCTTCGTTGCCTCCCACATGAATGGTTGATGCTGGATTATCTCCCTCGTGGCAACCTTATGTCCTCATGTCCAATCTCGTGTTTTAGAAACTAGCTGCCTGAATCGCTGAGCCCTGTTCTTGGCAGGCTTCATCTATCTTGGGTAGTTCAGTGGATGGTAGCAGCAGCAGCCACATGTATCTCAAAAACAGGAGATGAAAAGATACTCAGACTGATATATGATAGGACACACAAGTTTCTAAGCCTCACAGAATTGTTTATCACTCAGGTAACAGAGTTACAAGATACGGCAAGTGAAGATATTTTGTATTACAGATAATGGGCTGTTTACAAGCAGAAAACTTTTGCATTCTTGTAATGATCCGAAACAAGAAAACTTTCATTTTTATACTACCAAGACTGATGGGCCTATCCTGTGGCTGCATTGATGAAGTTAAGCACATCTGTAAACACTGGGGAAACACACACCTTGATAGTAAACGTCTTGAAAAGGACCATAGCTCAGTGTTAAGAGCACACACTTTGGATGCAAAAGGCTAGGAAAGCTAGGAAAGGCCCCTTTCTTATGCACTAGAGAGTCACTGCCAGTCAGTGTAAACTGAGGTGGGCAAATTCTGCCCCAGAATTCCCTAGGGCCATTATGACCTATTTAAATTGATTCCAGGAGAGGCAATTCATCTCTCCCTCCCCCTGCTGTCTCTTGCCAGAAAAAAAAGATGGTGGTGGTGGTCTAGAGGGGTAAAGGACTGCAGAAACAGCTTCAGAGGAGGGCTGCATGCATTGGTCGGAATTTTGAGAGGGCCTTGTTAGCCATTTAGTTCAACTATTTCCTTGATACAGGAAGTGTAACCTAAAGCATTCCATGTAAATGGCCATCCACTCTTCTTTGATGACCTCTAGCAAGGGAGAGCTTGCCATCTCTTCAGGGATTTGGTTCTATTCTTGAACTGCTCTCCTTAAAAAGTTTCCTTTAATGTTCAAATATAGTCTGTCCTCCTGTACCTTAAGCCCATTAAATCTAGTCCTGCCTTCTGAGGCAGCAGAGGACAATTTTTTACCTTTTTTCTGTGTCACAGTACTCCAGGATTTGGACAAATGCTATAACGTCCCTTTTGCTGCCTTCATTTCCTGAGTCTAACCATAACCAACTTTCCTCAAAGGACTTATTTCCCAAGCCCCAAACCATCCTTTATCAGTTTCTGTACAACCTTCTTAAAGTGCAGCAACCAGAAGTGAATGCAGGACCCCAGATGAGGTCTGACTAGCGTAGAATAAAGCAAAACCATTATTGCTTGTGACTTCAAGAACTGCAGATCTATTAATACAGCCTAAAATTATATTTGTGTGCTCTCTCTCATTCGCTCTCACTCTCTTGGTAGGTTTATCACACAGCTGGGTCTTGCTCAGCTTTTGATGAACTAAAATCCAAAGATCCTTTTCACACGTACCTAGGCTTGGAAAAATCACTTTTTTGGACTACACTTCCCAGAATCTCCCAACCTGCATGGTCAGTGGGGATTCTGGAAACTGCAGTCAAAAAAGTAACTTTTCTAAGGTCTGCTATTGCCAGTTCAGGCATCCTCCATCCTATACCTGTGCATTACCTTAACATCTCAAATGCCATCATGCAATGGTCCCTTTTTTCCTAAGTTCATCCTTTGTTGTTGTTATTTGCCATCAAGCAAGCTTTGACATATGACGATCCTATGCATGAGACTTCCGGTCATCTACAGCCCTGCTCAGGCCTTGTAAACTCAGGGCCTTGGCTTTCTTGATTGAGTCAGTCCACCTGTAATGTGGTCTTCTTTTCTTTGCTGCCTCCCACTTTCCTTAACATTATCATCTTTTCCAATGAGTCATGTCATCTGAAGAGCAAAGTACAACACCCTCAATTTAGTCATAGTTGCTTCTAGGGAGAGTTCAGAAATGATTTGCTCTTCGACCCATTTACTTGTCTTTTTGGCAGTTCACAGTATCCGTAGAATTCTCTCCCAGCAATTATTTTCAAACTGGTTCATTCTCTTCCTGTCAGCTTTCTTCACTGTCCAACGTCCACAATAAAAAATGCTGTGGCATGGATGATTCTGATGTTGGCATCTACTGGTATATCATCACGCTTGAAGAGCTTATCTAGTTCCTTGATAAAGTTAAGCACATCTACATCTGAAGTTCCTGCTGCTTCAGTCTTATTTACCAACTCAGTTGAACATCATCAAGCTAAGCTATTAGATAATCCTCTCATTCTTCCTCCACATTCTGAAAGAAAGCTCTCTGTTTTTCCAAAGCACAGGTAAGCTGCTCTGAGCTCTTCAAAGGAAATGTGGGGCCTTAGTAAATAAGGCCAATTAAAGTTAATGAGGAGGACAAAATAACTTACAATGAGGGATCTCCACCACCACCCTTAAAAATTAAAGTTAGGCAACATTAAGTCCACAAGGCTGCATGTGCTCTCACCAGTGTTGTGGGGCCTGTCACCACATTTGCTATTATACCACTAGCATGGCATAATGACAACAACAGCACCACTACCACCACCAATAAAAACACCATCCTTGCCTTTTAAAATAAAGGCATGGAGATGAATTGGATTCCTGAAAGCCTCTAGGAAGGGTGGTTAAGCTTAGAAAGAAAGCATGTGTCACCTTTTAAAGCAACAATGTCAACGCTTGCCATCAATGCACTACCAGTGGCACATCAGTGGCTGAGGGGTGTGTGGCTTCTAGTGGGATTAGGAGGTGCTAATGCAACCCTCACTGACCCATGAAAGCTACCCTCAATGTTCTTAACCAATTTTGTTTTATCTCCGCCTTCTCTTGTCTAACACACCACCTGCAACCTATTGTTTAACTCATCCTCAGAAGCTGTGAACTTGTGACCTGACTTTTTATTGTTAATTCTCCCAGTGGGTTCAAAATCTACAAATTGGGAAAATTCTGAGCTCTGGTTACTTATAGTCTTGCTGCTCAAAACTTGGGAAAATTTACTTTTTAAAAAATGAAAATTCTCAAAACTCTCAACCTGTGACCATGTTGACCAGGGGATTCTGGGAATTCTTCTCCAGAAAACTAACTTTTCTAAGCTCTGCTGCTGCCTGTAAGATTTGCTAAAGAACTTGGGTCTTTTGTTTCTGTTACCAAACAAACATCTAGTATGAGAACATTCTTTTAGTGTGCTCAGGAGCTTTTGTTTAAGAAGCAACAGTGATAGTATTGCAAGGCCCAAATAAGGTTGAGTGTGGCTGCAACTTCCTGATTTCTGCTTCTTAGTTCCTTATTACAGCCAAAATTGGAGCCTGAATAACAGACTGGGATTTGAGCAGATCTGTACTGGTAAAAGAATTTTTGGACAGCTTCCAAATTATACTTTTAGACTACCAGGGAACTCCTCTGATGAGCTACTTTTTGCCCATGTGCCATCTAAAAGTTCATTTGTGTTCTCTTGGGAGGGTGCAGTTTATCGAGGCTGTATTGCCAGCTAACCAGCCAGCCTCTCAATGTGGACAGTGAGTGTGTGTGTGTGGGGGGGGGAATTCTACATGCACGCACATACACAAACAACATGGGAGCTCCTCAGGACCATGGAGAGTACACATTTTAATTCACAGCCATCTAAGCAGCCCCCTAATCCTGCATCCTAGAAGCCAAAAACTGGACTTAGCTACAGATGCAAACTATTTTTTGACACACACACACAAACACACATATACACAATCACCCCTCTCGAGTTAATCCAAGCTGTGACCTGAGGTGACCGTGAGTTAAACTCTGGTTGGGTATGGGTAGGGTGAAAAGAAAGCTCTCTAGCCAAGCCTTGAGAAAAGGCCACATATTGGAGACACAGTCAGTTGGAGGTGGTGCTACTCTTCTCTTCAGTTCTGCATCATGGGGGCAGGCAGGGGACTTAAAAGATGCAAGGGCCAGAGGTTGGAAAAATTATTTTGTTGGATGATGACTCCTAAAATTCTTCAGGCACCACGGATACTGGCTGTGACAAACACAGGCTTGTCTATACGGCAAAAATACTCCTCATAGAATTTGAGGAGAATATCTTTTGTCCCACAGGATATTTTGACAAATTTGTCCCACATCATTTTGCCGTATTCAGAAGGAGGGGGGGGGACTCCAAATATTCCACAGGAAAAGCTTTCACAGTTTTCCCTGTTGTTGTTTTTTTAACTCCGAAGGAAACGTGCATTCCCCCTCATTGGGACAACCAATTTACTTTGTTGCACATTCCCAATAAGAGCGGAAGTGGAAAGCTGATTGGTCGGATATGCTCAGGGGGCAGAGCTTGCTAGCAAGGCAAGTGCCTGGAACTGCCATGTTGGATTTTTGCTGTAGTGATCATGCACTGAGGTGACAAAACCCTTTTCCCCTGTTTATTTAAGTGGAAGATTACACTTCACACCTTGGATTTGCTTTTCAAAAATACTGTTCAATGGTAGCTACTGGTGACAATAAAAATGTGAGTAATTTTAAAAATGTGAGTAATTCACTCACGTCCACCATTTTGATTCGCAGGCATGCCTGTTTGAACAGCAAACACGTATGCCTTCATATGCCTGCAATCTCAAAAAAATAAATAAAATGTGGAGACAAGTGAAAGCTGCTGCGAATTGGTGCTAGTGCACATCAGTCTACTTTTTATTGCCTCCTGTAGTTAAGTCCTTGAAAGTTGTATTCCAAAAAAGTAACTTTTTCCAATTCTATCGGAATTCATTTTGTCATGTTATTCAAGCCCAGACCACAACTGTCAATCTTACTTGTGGATGCTGAGTAATGAGGGAAAGATACTCTGCATATGTAGAGCCATTCTTGTTATCATGTCCCAAGGCTGACAACCAGCATAGAAAACCGAAGCTTAGCCCTGTGTCAACTAAGCTGTGATGCAATGGCAGAAGGACTGTGAGAGCCTTTAGAGCAAAGGAAGGGGGAGATAATCTGTGATCCTCCAGATGTTGCTAGATTGCAGTTCCCATCAGCATCTGCTAGCTTGACTAATGATGAGAAATGATGGGAGAGACAGTTTGCCAAGCATCTGGAGAGCCACAGTTTTGCCCACCTCTGCCTCAAAGCATGGAACACTATGCCATAAGTGCCATGCGGTCCAGATCTTCTTCTGCACATTGTAGCCCTTCTTGCTCTGAGTGGGCTCAAGGCATTTTAGTCAGAGCAAGGGAGTAACTAGTTAAAATCTCTTCAGTCAGTATTTTTCTAGTACAATGGGAAAACGTCATCAAATGTATTTTTAACTTAATTGATTGACATATTGGAATTTTAGTATCAGTTTAATTCCAGAATGAAGTTATTGAGTATTTATTAGTGTGATGAGAGACAGTACTAAAAAGCTCCCCAAAACACATTTTCTCCAAGCACGTTCTTTACTCAAAGTCTTGTTCTCTTGGGTTTTTGCAAATCTGCTTCCTGGTTTAAGAAGTTTAGGTCATAGGAGCCAAACCACTTATTTTAGTTGGTGATTAGAGTATGATTCCAAGGTTAAATTATTTTAAACAAACACATAGTAAGGGCTGCTTGAAGGTGGGTGATCACCTTTGCACCCAAATGATCTTCCTGAATTTTACACCAGACACCACACAGAAGCTGCTCATCAATCCCAGGAAACTGAATTTTAAAATTCTTAATCCTGGGAGTTTTGCTGTTGTCCATGTGAGAATCAGTAAGCTAGAGAAAATGGAGACATGGAGATTATAAGGGGCAGTGAAATGAGAATCAAAAGAAGGATTTTTGGGCTTGGGTGGATGAGAAATTGGGTTTTTTAAAATCACACATCTTTAGATTTTCCTTGGTTTTTCTCCGGGCTGTGAGGCCGTGTTCTGGAATAGTTTCTTTCTGACATTTCGCCTGCATCTGTGGCTGGCATCTTCAGAGAATGGTTGGGTAGGAGTGTATGCGGAGTTTATATGCTGTAAACCCCTGTTGGGGAGTATATGTAAATTTGTGTAATTGAATGGTTAGTTTCTGGGTATACAAATGCAAGGCTCGTAATGACAGTTTATATGACAATTTAACATAACCTTAATGTTTTGAAGTTAAATTCCCTCTTCAAACTTAAGTGCAGTTGAATTAGATTTTTAAGCTTGCTAATAATAATATTATTTATTTATTTATTTATTTATTTAATATGCCACTTTTCTCCCAGAAGGGACCTGAGGCAGCTCACAAAATTACGTAAAATACAAATTAAAATAATTTTTAAAACCTCACAATAAAAAACATAAAATTAAAAGATTAAAATAAGCAAAATTTAAAAATACTACTGGACTTGGCATACCATACACCATTAAAAGACTCCCCCAAAAAACGGCTGGTAGGCCTCATGACAACCCTGTAAGGTAGGCCACTGGATTTAAATTCCTCCTCCCCACTCACAGTGTTCCATACTTTTCCTGGAATTGCTGAGGATCATTCGCTCTGTTGCCCTTCCGCCACCACCAGTTGACTACCTGGGTCCCAATCTGGGCCACAGACTGAGTGACAGGAGTGGATTGTGAGGTGGAGAGGGAATTTGCATGTGGGTGGTTATTGATTGGGTATGGGTTGGGTGTGTTTCCTGAGCAGCCAATCAGCACATTGGGAAAGGCAACATACCCAAGAGAATTATATATATAGATATGTATATAAAAAAACACATATAAAACAGACTCCAATAAACCCTCCATAAGCCTAGCAATGTATCCAAAGCATGCTTGTATAAAAATGTTTTTGCCTGCTGGCGAAAGGAAAGCAAGGAGGGAGCCAGCCTAGCCTCCCGTGGAAGGGAGTTCTAGAGGGTGCGAGCAGCCATTGGGAAGGCTCTCTCTCACTAGATTAATTAATTAATTAAATTAGGTATTTATACCCCACTCTTCAGCCACAAAGGCTATCAGAGTGGCTTACAAATGGTTAAGCAATAGCAATTTACACATCTACACTGCATTAAGCAGTTTCCAATGTGTATTAGTTAAGCTAAGTTAGATGAGCCTGTGATGGTGGCAGGACTGAGAGAAAGCCTTCCCCTGATGATTGTAGTATCCTTGCAGGTTGATTTCAATTTCTGTTTCTAATTTTAGTACATGATGTAGCCAACTAGTTCCTGCTTAGGACGTACCCTCCTCTCCACCACACACAGAGGACACAGTGTACTGTGTGTGAGGAAGGTGTAGCCCTCCACTGGGACAGCACCTCCCATCATCTCTGACAACTGACCATATGGGCTGGGGCTGGTAGGAATTGAAATCCAGCTCCAACATCTGGAGGGCCACTCATTCCTCTCCTGTCTACTGAAAAGTTCAATTTCCTTTGGCATTTCAACAAAACATGTAAGACCACTTACCATGCTTTCCCATTCATATCAAGTCTGCTTGTGCAGAGGAATCATGTCTTGATAGGTTGTGCCTTGTGGGACATATCTTTCTGCTGCCATTAATGGTGCCCCAAATCATCTTGACTCAAGTTAGAATAGTAATTTGCTTCACATACATTTTATAGTCTGGATTGATTGAGAGAGTAGATCCCACAAAGACCCCATCTTGTGCATTAGGGTTGCACTACCACAGGGCTACTGCATTCTGGCCAATGGTGAGATTATTGCCAGAGAGGGCATGGACTCAGGTCCCACTGGGGGAAGTGCTTTGACCTTGCTGGGCAGAAATCCATAGCCCAAATGTCCTCTTTGGCACTTTCTGTGCTGAAGGCCATCTGTCTGCCTTGGCACTCCGCCTACCAGCAAGGTGGCAACATCCTAATGAAAATACTGTGCAAAGCATGTTATCAAACAGAGATAATAACCCTTTAGAAAGGGGGAAAGCGGGAACTGGTTTAAACTGGTGTATCCTCTGGCCAAAACTCCCATTTGCAAAGACAGGGAAGCAGCAAAACAGTGACACTGTGCTAAGTAAAAGCCAACTACTCTCCCTTTTTCTGCAGCTTCCCAGGAGATGCTGGACTCTAGTGAAATTTTGGCTTTGATGCAAAAGCCACAGGTAGAAAGGGGAAGACTCCCCACCTGATTCTATCCTTTAGTAAGGATGCTTTTTATGGGTCTGGCAATGCCGGGCCTGAAGCATAACAACATTGAAAGTGTGCCTCTGTCAGACTCTTATGAAAGGCAGTTTCTGTATTAGTGGGGTGGTGAATTGCCTCCAAGCTTCAGTCAGAATGGTAAAGTAACTATCAAGGTACTGAACCTTATCCCCAAAGTCAGTTCACCACCCTGGATATCTTCTTTAAAGCTCTGAATGAAACCCAGAACTTATTCACCGCACCTCTGACATGGGAGCCAAGAGCTGCCACTGTTAAGTCCAGAGTCTAACATTACCTAGGTGCACTCCTACTGTCCCACAGTCAGCTGACATGCTGCACTCAACAATTGAACCCCCCCCCAAGTTGTCTCTCTCCATCTCTTGCATTCTTAGCTTCCCTGCTGTTCCCCTATATATTTGTATATTCCCTTGAGAGCCAGTATGATGTAGTGGTTAGGGTGTCAGATTGAGTCTCTGGGATACCAGGGTTTGAATCCCCACTCAGCCATGGAAACTCACTGCGTGACTTGGGGGAAGTCACATTCTCTCAAGCTCAGAGGACGGCAATGGCAAACCCTCTCTGAACAAATCTTGCCAGGAAAATCCTGTGATAGGTTTGCCTTTGGTTTGCCCCAAGTTGGAAACAACGTGAAGGCACACAACAACAACATATCCCTTGCTTTTGCAGCCACATCCCACAATGCTGTTTGATTTCTTTTTAGAAAGATACAAGTTTCTAGGCCCTAAGGCTATGAAGATACACATCAGAACAAATGGGCAATACTTGATGAAATGAGAAACCGGGGAATGCAGTTAAGTAGCATGCCTATTAATTCTTCACAGGGAGTAGCATTCAGTTCTTTATATAGTCTCTTACTCTTGATGCAGAACACATTATTTAAAATAGATGCACATTTCCCTGAGTAAACCTTACAGATGCTTTGAGTTTCAGCTTCCTTTTTGGTAATGTTGGGCACACTGGCTTAACAGTCAACCTGCACTTGATTCAATTTCCTGTTTCTATTTGGGATTTGGGTGGAAGGAGAGAGATAAAGCAGGACCAGCCCATGACATTTTGCTCCATGAGGTAAAGGATAAAATCCCATTCCTTGTATGGAGCCTGACTGAACTGGCAATTAATGGGATAGCATCTTGCACCATACCTGGGAGAGAAGATTTGTTTAGGGGCCTCAGGACAGGCTGTGTAGCGTATACTACTCTGCAGTGCAGTAGGGCCAATGTGGTAGAATGGTCGGAGTGTTGGAGCAGGAATATGTGAGACCAGGGTTCAAAGCCCTGCTTAGTCATGGAAACCCACCAGGTGACCTTGGACAAATTACATTTTCTCAGCCTTAGAGGAAAGCAATGGCAAAATTAGTCTGACTAAACCATGCCAAGAAAACCCTATGAAAGGGTAGTCATAACTTGGAGTTGACATGAAGGCACATAACAACAACCTCCATCAGTAGAGAATGCTCAGAAAGCTCGGGAAAAAACAGCCCTGGAGCTGTCATCACTGCCTCCCTGCCTTTGCTGCCCAAGGCAGTTGCTTCATTGTGCCTAATGGTAGAGCCAGGCCCAAGAAAGAAAAAATAATTTATACCACTTACATCTCCCCTGGATGCACACTAATGCCAGTTCACTCATTATCCTGATTTCTCTTCAAGAATTCTGACAGGGATCAAGTCAGCTTAGGACATATCTCATCCCCCTCACCCAAGGGGACAGAGGTGTGTGTATGTGTGTGTGTACTTATTTCTAGCAATTGCTGAGTCTCTTGGCAGCAAAGTGCATAGTCAGCCCTAAGATCCAGAGTAATTTCCATCACCCTGTGGGCATATCTAGTCGCAGGGATGGAACAGGAGGGCATCATGAAGGTGATCCAGAGGCAGCTGTCCCATGACGTGGCCTTGGAGAGTGTAGCTCTCACCCTCATTGCTATTCCCAGTAGAAAGCTGCCACTGGATGCAGACATATCTGGTCTAATCACTTGTGTACGTTTCTGTTTCTTCCTTCATTTCCTAATTTTTTGTTCCACTTATCCTGATCAAAAGTTCTGGGAAACACAAGGGCATTTTTGTGACATGTTGTTGTTTTGGTCCTAATAAAGGTATGACCAAGCTCTGGATTTTGTTTGTAGTAATGGTCCAGCATGGCTGCTTCTGTAAGAAGAGTTCTGTGTAACTGTGATCAAATCTATCTATCTCCCACTTTGCTGGCTTTGAAATGTCATCAAATGGCAGTTGATCTGTCTCATCTTTCAATCTCAGCAGAAGCACACATGTTAGAAATCAAAGCACTTTGCAGCACATCATTCAAAACTTGCAAGGATAATAAACTCAGTCTCTAAAGAGCCCAAAGTACTCACTGCATTAAATTGTAACTCTTGTTCTGTGGTTTCTTCCATGTCTACTTTTAAATTGTAGGTTCATTGGACCTGATTTTGTAAAGAACCAGGATCATGAATGGTGCTTTGGCACCCTCCACATGAGTGGAATCACACTTTCATAATCCCCAGCCATCATTTCTGGAGGCTGTTGGTAATGGAATTATAGTTCTGCTTTGTCTGGGAAGTGGTGGCTTGGGGAGGCTGGTTCAGGGATTTAAAGGTAGCAGCCATCACCTTGAATTGGGCCCAAAGAGAAACAGGAAGACAGCCTAGTAATGCTATATAAAACTGATCAAAAGCCCAGGCTCCTGTCAGCTGTCCTCCCACAGAATTCTGCACCAACTGAATCTTCCAGACATATTTTGAGGGCAGCCCCATATAGAACACGTTGCAGCGATCTAATCTCGACGTAACTAGGGCAAGCATAACTATGACAAGTTGAGCGTCTTCAACAGAAGGCACCAAATTGGTGCACCAATTGAAGCTGGGCAGAAAGTTGGATGAAACAGAACAAAAGAGAGCATATATTTGTATTAAAATGTGTATATGTTAATATAATAGACGTAGATGCCAATTTGGAAATAATTACTCTATGATTTATATATAGAAACACATGAAGTCTGACTGTAATGGGGAAACTGCAACCAGGTGACCTGTGTGCCTTCTTAGTGTGCTGTCCGGGGCCGTCCACTCTTAAGTTCCTTGTTATCTCTTCTTAGGCTTCTTAATCTTTAAACTGAACTTAAGCATGGCATAGTGGTCTGAGTGTTGGACTACGACTCTGGAGACCAGGGTTCAATTCCTCACTTGTTGGAATGACCTTGGGCAAATCACACATTCTCAGCTTCAGAAACCCCCATGACTGGTTCACCTTAGGATCTCCATAAGTTAGAAATTGCTTGTAGGCGCACAACAATAACAAAGCTGGACAGCCCTTCAAAGAGAGGACTGTCCTCTGTAAAGTAGAACCCATGACCACTCTACCCAAAATGTTTGTTCTTTTTGGGGAGAGGGCAACCCCATAGGTCTGTCCAGATCGACCATCCTTCTTACCAACCAGAGCTTGGAAGTAACTAGTTACTCAACCCTCCCCCCGCCCCCCAAAAATGATGGTACAACTATATTACATTACAATTCTAATGAAATGAGCAATAACTCCACCCTGACATAACAGTAACTTATAATTACTTTTATAGTTATAGGAGGTGACCTTAATAAGTGGTGGCAGAGGAGGAATATCACATCGTTCAAGTGCTGACTTGTGCTGGTGCCTTGTGCTTGGTTGTAAGTGCTGAGGCAAAATGACAAGGTGGACAGGGGAAGTGTGTCTTTCATAACACAGGTCAGCAGACTGTGGTGTTCAGGTTATTTTTTTAATTAAGTCATATAAAAATAGGAGCTATTTTAGTTACTCTTGAGAAATGGGATACTAAAGTATTAATTTTAAACAGTAGATATGATAGTAGCTGATTATCCTTTTTCAGCCTTAGAACTATAGTGGCAAATAGTTACCTTTTAAAAATATGTTTCCAAACTCTGGATTATGATGGAAAAGACAGATGGAGATGGATGTTGTTTGCTCTGTTTACTAGTAGCTCTGTGTTCCCAAACTGTGGTTGCTCTCTTGCTCAACCAAATCTCTGAGCATGTTGGCTGGAGGATTCTGGGAATTGTGGTCCAGAGCAGAAACTTTTCTAGGCTTTGCTGTGGTATCCTTTCTTTCCTCCTCCTTCTCCTCCTCCTCCTTCCCCCTATTTCTGGAAAACATAATAAAGTCAGGGGTCAGCTATCCTGTAATGTACTTAGAAACAAGTGCTCATTATGTTATTATTTTTTGTTGCTAATAGATATATGTTATTTTTTTCTACAACATGTCTCTCTCTCTCTCTCTGGCTTTTCTTTGCAAACAAAGATTCAGGAAGGACTCATCTCGCGCTTTCTGCAAGCGCGCTGATGACTAAAAAGGCCAATCCGAGATAAACAAGTCCGGTTGCAGAAAGCACAGCAGAAGATCTCCTTGGGTGGTGTTTCTGGGTTGTGATTCTTTCTGCGTTGTCATTTCTCTTCAAGACTTGTTCAGCGTGAGTTCTCAGATAAGGCTGCAGCATTGTGGATAGTGCGTCTCCAAGCCTCCCGATGTGAGGCCAGGGCGGACCATTGTTGGTGATCAGTTTGGCCGAGCCTGAGATGTTGTTTCAGGGTGTCCTTGTATCACTTTTTTTGGAGCGCCCCTATTACGCTGACCCGTGGCGAATTCACCGTAGAGTACTATTTTTGGGAGGCGATGGTCCTCCATCCTAGAAACGTGCCCTGCCCAGCGCAGCTGTGTTCTCAATATCATGGCCTCAATGCTGGTGATCCCTGCTTGCTCAAGGACAGCAACATTCGTCACATAGTCAGTCCAGTGTATATTTAGGATTGTGCGTATACAGCACTGATGAAAGCGTTCGAGGAGTCGTAAGTGGTGGAGATAGGTGAGCCATGTTTCATACCCGTAAAGGAGAATAGATAGTACAATGGCTCTATACACACTGACTTTTGTGCTTCGCCTCAGGCGTTTATTATTCCAGACTCTTTTGTAAAGTCTTCCCAATGCGCTATATGCCTTTGCTAATCTGTGATCGATTTCTTTGTCAATCTTGACATCTGAGGAGATGATGCTTCCCAGGTAGGTGAACTGCTGAATGGACTTAAGCACAGATTTGCCGACGGCAATGTGGGGATGATGGTGTTCGTCCTGTGGTGCAGGCTGGTAAAGAATTTCTGTTTTCTTCAGGTTGACTTCCAACCCAAACAGCTCTGCGGCTGTTGCGAAGCAGGATGTTAGGCACTGCAGAGCTGCTTCTGTGTGGGCAACAAGGGCAGCAACATCAGCATCAGCAAAGAGCAGCTCACGAACTAGATAGTTTAGAGTCTTCATGCGAGCCCTCAGACGACTTAGGTTAAACAAGCTACCATCAGTATGGTAACATATATAGATGCTGTCTTCTTCTTCAAGCTCTGCCGTAACGCTTTGGAGCATCATGCTGAAGATTATAAATAAAGTTGGAGCAAGAACACAACCTTGCTTCGCTCCATTAGTTATTAGAAAGGGCTCTGAAAGAGCATTGCCATATCTGACTTGACCGTGCTGGCTCTTATGTAGCAAGATAATCAAGGAATTTGGGGGGACATCCTAGTCTTTCCAGGATCTGCCACAGACCTTTTCTACTCACAGTGTCGAAGGCTTTGGTGAGGTCAACAAATGTTACATAGAGACCCTTGTTCTGCTCTCTACATTTCTCTTGCAGTTATCTAAGGGCAAATACCATATCTGTAGTACTCCTATTGGCTCTGAAGCCACAACATGTACCAGTGGCAATAAAGCATGGAACTGTTGCAGATGTAGAGAGTGGGCAGAGAATAGAAATGTTATTTATGGGCTACACATAGAATCATAGAATCATAGAGTTGGAAGAGACCACAAGGGCTATCCAGTCCAACCCCCTGCCATGCAGGAATAAACAATCAAAGCATTCCTGACAGATGGCCATCCAGCCTCTGCTTAAAAACTTCCAAAGGAGACTCCACCACACTACGAGGCAGTGCATTCTACTTCCAAACAGCTCTTACCATCAGGAAGTTCTTCCTTATGTTTAGGTGGAATCTCGTTTCCTATAGTTTGAACCCACTGCTCTGTGTCCTAGTCTCTGGAGCAGCAGAAAACAAGCTTGCCCCAGCCTCAGTATGACATCCCTTCAAATATTTAAACATGGCTATCATGTCACCTCTCAGCCTTCTCTTCTCCAGACTAAACACAACTCATGGAGCATACACAACTGAGTCAATATACACAACCATCTCAAAGCTCTGCACTGGTAAGACCACACAGGGGTGAACAACTGTGTGAGGAACAGGCCATGTTTTTACTCCCACCCCATCCCGCAGTGGGCCACATGGATATGTTCCAGGTGACCTGAAAGTGACCCAACATCACTTCCTATCTTGGTTTTTACAGTATTTCCGACTGATTTCTTCTGCCGTTCCTCCCCCCACCATTTTTGGATGCTTGGGTGGCAAATTAAATTAAGCTGTGATATTTTTGTGCCTTTCGGCAAAGGTTTTTGGGTGGTTTTCATATTATCCTTTGCCAGGGAGTCCAAGGGATGCAAGGTACCTAGGAGGACTTAGGGGCTGCCAAAAAAAAAAAAAAAAAAAAAAGGAGTCGGGGGACCACAGGTCTAACTTTGCCCACTCCTTGGGGTTGTCTAAATGACAAAAATACTCCTCGCAGAATGCGAGGAGAATACAATCTGTCATAATAGGATTCTGAATCATTTTGATGTATTAGGAAGGAGAGGGGGCAAGTCCACCAAAAAATCCTTTGCAGCTTTTCCTGAAGTGTTTAAAAAATAGTGGGGAGAATGTGCATTCTTGTTTGTTGGAACAAGCAATTGGATTTGATTCACTTTCCCTATATGAGCAGAAGTTGAAAGCTGATTGGTTGGACGTGCGCGGGGGCAGAGCTTGCTAACAAAGCAAGCACCCAGAGCCGTCATATTGGATTTTCACCTTTGCGAGCAAGTGCTAAGGCAATAAAATGGTGGGGGAGTATTTGCTTTTCTGTTAAAGCAAATGGTTGCTCTTTCTCATCTTCGATATGGTTTTTTTAAAAAAACCTAGCAGCAAATTGAGGTAAGTAAAAATGCAAGTAATTCACTTGTGGCTGCCATCTTGATTTGCAGGTATGCCCATTTGCACAGCAAACGTAGATAGCTTCGCATGCCTGCAATCTGCCAAAAAAAAAAAAACCCACAAAAAACTGTTAAGACAAATAGCAGCTGCTGTGAATTGCCATTACTGTGGAGCAATCCACATTTTTTCCCCCTCATATAGACAAGCCCTTTGTCTACCTTTACTGTAGCTTCTTCGCTGGTGTTCCACATTGTCAAAAATCAGAGAGACAACATGATCAGTGTAAGCAAAAGAGATTTACTCAGCCTTTCAAAGGCCTCTAGGGACAAGTAAGCACATATGAGCCTCCTCTGGGAGGGAGTTCCACTAGGAAGGTGACATAACAAAAAACAGCCATGAATTGAAGCAGAAACACAAAGCTGGGGGTGGCTTTCTCTGTTGTCCCTAGTCTCAACAGTGGAGGGGGCCCATGTAGGAAAAGAGGTCTTCCCACAATGCATTTCACTTCACTGGTGGAGTATTGACCTAAGTGCTGGCAATGGTACAAAAGGACCACAAGGAGCTTTCTTCATTTACAAAATCTTACTTGGAGCATGTGTTTGACATGTTATGGAAGGAAGTACAGAGCACTGCACCTATTTTTTTAAAACAGCTTGCTAAAAACCATGCTGGTTGAAGGATTCTGGGTCTTGCAATCCAACAAATTAATTTTTCCAGGTTTTGTTCTGGAGAAAGAAAGACACATGCTATGTCAGAGCCCTTTAATTTTAAGTTTGTGTGGGCACTTGCAGGACTGATTTAATTTTAAGTGTTACTTTTTAATTTTAAATTTGTGTGGGCAGGTTGCAGGAGCTCATTGTTGAGTCTGAAGAACTACTTGATACATGCTCAGAGGGTTTTTTAAAAAAATATTTTATATAATATGATTTAGCAACACTTCTTGCAAGATTCAAAAATGGTTTGAAGGATCCTTTTCTGCAGATGGAACAAACACACACAGTGATAGACACCAATATGCATAGTTATGGAAAGGACTCTTCTGCTCAAACAAGTGTTGCAGGTTTCTGAAACATTACCAAAACCTGACAAACCTGTTTGTCCATAGGGAAGAATGGGATGATGAACATACACTCATGAGCCACAATCCCCCTTGCCAACTGCCTTCAAAACATGGGATGAGGGCAGACTACTGTCTGTCTCTAGCTTGTTATGTCAATGTAGGGGTATGGCAATTGACAGGATAGGTTAAACAAGACAGGTTGTAGTTCAGTGGCAGAGAATTTGTGCTTCACATTCAAAAGTTACCTCCCTAATTGAAACCCCAGAGAGCCACCATTCCTATGGTTGAAAAACTAACAGCATTTGTAAAAGATTTTTTTCTTGATTCTTCTGCAGGAAGAGGTATCCCCTAAAGCAGGCTAGGCCCAGGCCATAATAGCATATCCTCCAACTGTCCCAATTTGACAGGCCCAATCAATCCTCTGTCATTAAAATCCTCTTTTTAAAATGACCCGATTTTTCTCTCTTTCCATGTTCTCCCTTTGTCCTCAGCTTACTTCAGTATTGCAAACAGAGTTCAAAGTACAAAACTAGTTTGCACTGAATTAACTCAGCAGGAGGGAGAGGAGCAGGTTGAATCTTGCCCTTCCCAGCAAGCTCCAGCAAAAGCAAACTGCTGCAACCTCTCCTAGTTTATGTATTCTTCTTCATTAATACTATTTGCCATCTTGACCACACTCTGATGTTGCTTGGCCACATGTGTTCCAGCTTTCATCTGTGAAATGTTGCACCACCCACCTCACCTCTAGCCAAGCCCTGCTCTTGCCTGCTTGTAAGGCGACAACATGAACCTGATATCCCAGCTGCCACCGTTGCTCTCAATACCAGCGGCCACCGACAGCAAAAGCACACCATGAGCCATCCACCCCTCAGGATGTGGACATGGAAGGGAGTGAAGAGGCAGCTCCCTGCCTTTCTTGCAGCCTTCTGTGAGAGCCACATGCCCACTTCCGCATGAGGGACAGACCCACGATCGTTTGCTCACACTCATCCATGCACACCTAACCCTACCAAGCGCAGGTGCAAAGAGAGGGGCGGTGACGGAGGTGCCAGCCTCTTAAGACTCCTGGAGTAGCACCAGAGCAGGGAATTGATGCACAAGAGAGACAGGCGTGTGTGGCGTCATCATGTGCCTCATTCCTAGCCGCCATCCAGGGGAGAAAAGGGGAGGTCTTGTGAGGGTTAAGTGTCTTAAGGTATACTTACTGAGGGTTACAACAGGGCCCCTGCAGCAGCAGAGGCCCCACTGATGCAGGTGCTGTGGGACCTTTAAACCATCCCTGAATGTTGGAGGGCTTGTAAGAGGCCTTTGAAGCAAACCCAACTAGATTCCTAGGTTTGTTACTTTTTTTGCACTACAGTTTCCAAAATCCATTGTGGGAGCTGTAGCCCCACCCTCACCCCAAGTAACGTTTCCACACTCTTTCTGTGTTGACATAATAACTCAGGGTTGTGGTCTCTGCTCTTCACAGATAGCAACTTCCTCCTAGCCAATGCTCAGGTGCACCGTGGGTTCCCCATCGTCTACTGTTCTGACGGATTCTGCGACCTCACTGGCTTTGCCCGGACAGAAGTCATGCAAAAGAACTGTAGCTGTCGTTTCCTCTATGGCAGTGAGACCAGCGAAGCTGTTTTGCAGCGCATCGAGAAAGTGTTGGAAGGAAAGCAAGAGTACCAAACGGAAGTCTGCTTCTACAAGAAGGGTGGTGAGTTTGTGAAGAACCTTCTCCCTTTGTAAAGAGGTGCCCAAATGGGATCCACGTACAGTAGCAGACTTCTAAACAGAATCTGTGACTTCAGGGTTACACCTCTTGTCTTGCATGTGACTGCACTCTTTTCGTGCATTCTTTGGAAGGGTAGGCAATTATGCAAGGCCCAAGGATTACAGCCTTGTTCATAAGACCTCAGAAAGCCATACTAATGGATGGGATGATATGGTGAAATTGCTCATCGTGTTCCCTTTTCTTTTCCAGGCCCCCCTTTAAATATCTCTTGTTGCCCCCCCCCAAGACTTAACTTAAGATTTAAACCCTAATTATAATACCTGATAATGATAGTAATACAATTACACCATCCATTCAACCTTCCCTCAGAGTCACTGGAGGAGGAGGGAAGACTTTTCTCCTGCTTCTTTCTGCAAGTTTGTGGCTGGAGCAGATTGAAGAGCAATGCTTAGGCCAAGCCAGCCAGCCTTTGCCTTGGCTTCTGTCACATGGCCACTCCACTGCAGGGAAGAGATGGGCCAAGTAGCCTTCAAGCCTTTGTGGATCCCCTGTGAGGACATCATGCCCCCTGGGGGTCCCCGGGCCACAGGTTAAGAACCACTGCCCTAGGGCATGAAGGGGGCATTTTGAGTGGATTCTTGTTTTTTTTAATTTTATTTTTTTAATGAGATTGGTGGGAAATCCTCAAAACAACTTTGGGAACAGATCATGCTTTTCTCACCCTGCTTTTAATTCCATTTGGAGAAAGTAACACTGGGTACAATTGTAGCATCTTGAAAATCCTTACTTTCCTTTTTTTAAATAGCAAATTTCTGGTTCTTAATGTGCAAACTTAGACTTGAAAGCATGCTCATTATGCCCAGTGAAATCTGAGGAGCCACAGGTGGGCTGATCACAATTTGCAGCCAGGGGAGTAAGGCTTTGGCAGCCTGAACAGGTCTGTGCCTCTTCCCATGACTAACCAAAGTAAGACAAAGCAATTACCTTGCACCAAGCAATTATATTTATATGTTGTGTCATGTATAAAAGTTGCTAAATTTGAATTTTTGGGATACAGGTGGATGGGCAGATTGTCCAATGGGAAGATCTGTGGCAGAGCTATTGCTGAATCCTAACCTAGGTGAAACACAAGTGGAGGGGGTGAGAATTGAGGGCTACCCATCCTCAAAGGATCTCAGAATCCCTCGAAGGATTATAGTGGGATGGAAAATATCCATGATGACAAAGGCTTGGTGCCTTAGAAAGGAACAAAGGAACACTGGACCCAGTGGGGCCAAAACTGCTGTCACTCTGCCCCCTGTCCAAAACACTCTGTTTGGGGGCCTGACCCCCATGGAGTTGTCTGCTGCTGTATTTGAGGCCTTGGGATTGATGTACCTCACCTTCTGGTCATGGGGTTCTTTTCCATTGGCACAAGCAGACCTCTGTGATGTTCTAATCCCTTCAACTAGTAGATCTGGAGGTTAGGATAGCATGGTGAATGAATGGTTTAAACTGAAGAATGTACACAGATCTATGATGGGGTGTAACACAGCCTGCTGAAATCCTAGGCTCTTCACCCATCCCCTGAAGGTAAATGTGACCAGTGAGACACCCACCTCTCTGGTGCAGGATGGGTGTTTTGCATCATAGCTGTCTTCTTCTCTCATTACCCTCAGATTTACATTTTCTTCTGGGCACAAATGAAGATGTAGTATTTTGGTTGTTGTTGTTTTATACTATACAGTTTGTAGTATTTTGGTTGTTGTTGTTTTATACTATACAGTTTTTTTATACAGGACATAAGAAACAGCCTGACAGGACTAGATATGGCCTTTGGGATCCCTTCCAACTCCATGATTCTATGAAAATTTTCTTTGAAAATCCCCCACTCAAAAAACTAGCAGAAATTGATAAATTGTCAACTTTGATTAGAGAAAAATCAGTAGACATTTTTAAAAGATTGGAAACCTTTTGTAGATTTGTTGAAGCAACAAAAAATGATTTAATAATTATGGGTTTTGAAAAGTAATATGGTATTAGGCAGATCTCAGAAGAAGTGTACTAGACAGTTTACAGAGAGAGGGGAAATACTATATTTTATAAAATTAGAGCTGTTGAAATTAAAGTTGGAAGTCATTAGATATTTCCATATTCTTTTCTCTCCCTCCCCCCGATATTCTTTTTCTGTCTTCCTTTAGTCTAATATTTTCTTTTTCTTTTATGACTTTTCTATGAGCTATTGTTGTATTTTGAAAAACTTTAATAAAAAAACCCCTCCCCCTGCCAATGATCTGACTTTCTGTATCTTTGTGATCATGCTTCTGGGGAGGGGGGAGCAAAAGAATGTAGAGAGGTGATATTAGTACAGGTCAACCACTGTATCCATGGGTTCAGTATCCACGGTTTCACTTATCTACATCTGGGGAAAATGTTCTCTCTAGGCAGTTCTAGGTCCTCCCATGTGATTCTATGCTCAATTTCTGGTGTTTGTCTCATTGGAAATAATAGGATTCCCTATTATCCATGGTTTCAAGTATCTACAGGTTGGTTTTTTTTTTTTAACGTATCCCCCGTGGATACAGGGGTTGGCCTATATCTGGCTTTCTCTTGAAACCAACATGCTAGGAAGCAACCTCCTCCAAGCTGATGCCCTCCAGATATGTTGGGATGCAGCTCCCATCATCACAAGTCCAGAGGACAGCAGTCTGTGAAAGGCTACAATGAGGTCACCAGCTGCTTCTAACTATGCAATAAAATAGACTTTTCTGGGCTGCTAAAGGCAAAACCATCACATAACCCATAAAAGTGTGATTCTCTAACTGTGCAGGTTAGGAATTATAGTGGTTATAATCCAACACATCTAAAGAGCTGGGCCTGCTTAAGACTTGGCCCACCACATTGTAATCCATAGAATGCAATATTGTGTCTAGACCAGAGATGGGAAACTGTGGCCCTTGGGCTACATATGGCCCCCAGACCATTTCTTATGGCCCCTCAAGCCCCTCCAAAGCTGACAGGTCCGCCCCCTTAACAGAGTGAACAATCCTCTATTGAAGATTGTGGAGTATGTACACAAACACCATCTGGAGGGGCATTAGGCTTAAAGGCATCTCCTGTCAAACTTTCCTGGCCTACAGTTCCAAAAGGGGTGGGGGGAGAAAGATCAGAAATCCGTTGAAAATTGGCTGATAAACCCAGAACTGTGAACTTAAAGTAGACTTCTCAGGTGAATAATCAGCTAATTTTTCAGCTGAAAATATGCAACTCCAGACCATTGCAGAGGCATAGGGGGTGAAAATTGTTGGGGGGGCCCCCTGGTGCAATGCCCACCCTTGTTCCAGATTGTCAGTAACTGTAAATATAGATAGATAGAAATCAAGGTAAGAACTGTACCATCCTCTTAGAAAAGTGTTCTTAAGAAAATTAGATTGTTATTATTCTTATCTAGTTAGTGCTTAGAATATAAAAGAAAGCTCCAAAAATAGTCCCAAACATTGCAACAAACAAATAAACCAAAAATAAAAAATAAAAAAGATAAAGCTCAAGCAGTTGCCAAAAGAACATGTAATGTACTGTATTAATAAAAATTAACCACCTGCCAATTTTTGGAAAATGTCCTCATCTGAAACATCTATAAATAACCAACAGACAAACTAGGTAGAAACAGCATAAGAACCAGAGTCCAGTTCTAGAAAAGTAGATCTAGGCTTACCAAATCCAATATGCTGTTATTTATTTTATTAAAACCTCCTGGAGGTTGGGTGTTTGTTTGTTTGTTTGCTTGCTTGCTTGCTTGCTTATTTTAGTTTATTAAAACCTCCTGAGATCTGCCAGCCAGAGCCAGGTGCAAGATAGTAGATACCAGGTAGATAGATATCTGTGGCAGATAATAGTAGGTAGAAATACATGGCAGGTGGTGAATTCTGTGTCAGTAGAGCACTGAATCTGTTCCAAGTTTTGTTGAAATTTTAATGGTGCTACCCAAGGTTCTGGACACTAAAGCATCTTTGAAATTTAGTCTTAAAGCCAGAGAGGATTCACCACCATGCCAACATTGTTCCCTAATCATTCTTCTTCAGCAGTGTGATGGAGTGTGGTGATTTTAAAATGTTCCTATTGTCAGACAATTGGGTGTCAGAAATCCTTGCCAACCTGTTATCAAGAGTAAATTCCAAGCAACTTTCTGTCAGCCCCTGGTATAAAAGACTTGAATGGCATTTGTAAAAATAAATAAATAAAATGATTATTATTAGTTTTGGGAGGATTCATTTTTGTATTTGTGCTTTTCTTATGAAAGATCTTCTAGCTACCTATAGACTGCATGTTCCTTACATTGTTTTTCCTTGTCTGCTGATATTCACACTCATCTCTGATCAAGGCATTAGCTGAAATTGTGGTACAATCAATTTGTGTTAATAGATGCTCTTTTGATGTCTGTTTGAGAATGAACTCTTTTTCAGCATGCTTTTTTTAAAAAGTTTAAAGCTCTTACTGTGCTATATAGTCCTTGGTCTCTCTCTGGAGATTCACCAAACCTAGGTATCTGATATGTGTTTACAAAGCTGTTTTAATTTGGGTCAGATCATAGCAGCTGTACTCAGCCCAAACCAACATAAGAGTGGCTTTATAGTGCTGCCAAGTTTTTGTTTTTCAGCAAACACTTGAGCATGCGTAGAAGGCCATCCCATGCTCAAAAACAGTACTATTTTTTTTCTAAACAAACTTGATCCAAAGAAAGAGTGCCTTTTTTGCAAGTACAGTGTACCTTCCACTGTAAGAAGAGATACCCCTAAAGCGGATCCATTCCAAGGGGATCTTTTAGAGCCTTAAGGTTTCCTTTGTTGTAGGCTTAAGGAAAACTGCAGGAAGAGATTCATTGAGGGTCAGTGCAGACTGAAACTTCAGGCTGTCCTGAAAATGTAGGGGGGTGGGTAGAGGTAGCTGCTGATGAGTGTGGCAGGGATTATGTGTGTGTTGCAGGGTGGGGGGAGTTTGATCTTTTCCTAGGGCTGGATTAAGACTGGCAGAGGCCCTAAACATAAACAATCACAGCTGGTGGCTTTGATGTGAATCCTCTCTGGGTTTTAGACTAAACTTTAAAGGAGCTATTTGAGGTGCTGAACCCTATCCGCAAAAGAGGTTCAGCGCCTTGAATAGTTCCTTTAAAGTTCAGGCTAAAACTCAGAATGGATTCAATGCTTGACTGACATGGATGCCACAAGCTGCAAATGGTCCTAGGATGTGTTGAAGTTTAAGAAGCTCAGTACCATTACTCCCAAATGTATATCATTCTAAAGATGTTTTTCTTTTTGCATGTTTGTGTTGTATTTAGAGGCCTGTGATCGTTTGAGGCCATAAATCACAGTTGACTTTGCTTGTGCATAATTATTACTCCCCGCTCCTCCAACGCACACATGTGATGCAGAAGACATATGAAGTTTTGTTCCTTTGCTCTTCCCCATGTGCAGGAGCAGCCTTTTGGTGCCTGTTGGACATTGTACCTATCAAGAATGAGAAAGGTGAAGTGGTTCTTTTCCTCTTCTCCTTCAAGGATATCACCGAGAGCCGTGGGAAGAGTCACCCCAGTGAGAAAAAGGATGGTGAGGCATCAGTGGGGAAATGGGTTGGGTTGGCAAGTGGGTCACAGGGTACATATAGGATAGCAAGAGAGTGGGGACCATGGTCATGGATAGAGGCAGGACTCAGGAATGTTATTTTTGGATTATACTTCTGAAAAAAAAAACACCATCCAACATGCCCAATGGCCAAGATGGTTATAGGAACTGTAGTGCCAAAAAAGTAACTTTCCCAGGCTCTAGGCCGTGAAGCCTAGTTGGACTATAAGCTGAACATGAGTCAGCTGAACATGAGTCAGCAATGTGATGCAGCAGCCAGAAAAGCCAATGCGATTCTAGACTGCATTAATAGGAGTATAGTGTCTAGATTGAGGGAAGTAATAGTGCCACTCTATTCTGCTTAGATCAGACCTCACCTTGAATACTATGTCCAGTTCTGGGCACCACAATTCAGGAAGGATATTGAGAAGCTGGAATGTGTCCAAAGGAGGGTGACCAAAATGGTGGGAGGTCTGGAAGCCATGCCCTATGAAGAGTGGCTTAGGGAGCTGGGTATGTTTAGCCTAGAGAAGAGAAGGTTAAGCGGTGACATGATAGCCATGTTTAAATATTTGAAGGGATGTCATATTGAGGATGGAGCAGCTTGTTTTCTGCTGCTCCAGAGACTAGGACATGGAGCAATGGATTCAAACTACAGGAAAAGAGATTCTACCTAAACATTAGGAATAACATCCTGACAATAAGAGCTGTTCAGCAGTGGAATGCGCTGCCTCAGAGTGTGGTAGAGTCTCCTCCTTTGGAGGTTTTGAACAGAGGCTGGATAGCTACCTGTCAGAAACGCTTTGATTGTGTGTTCCTGCATGGCAAGGGGTTGGACTGGATGGCCCTTGTGGTCTCTTCCAGTTCTATAATTCTATAAGCTCAGAGGGCAAGGGGTATACTTTAAGACAGTCTTCAGCCATGAGCCAGTTTGAACATTCCATGAAAGAAAAAAGGAGATAGAGCACCAATGTCTTCCTCTTTTTGTGTGGCTTCATCTGGGATGCTCAAAGCCAACATGGTGGTTGGCACCACCCCTTGGAAAATGCTGATTCCACCTCCTTTGGACAAGAATGGGGAGAGGATGAGCTGCTCAGGTTTCCTCTCCTCTGTGCCTTTTCCAATTGGGGAAGATGTACAGTACAGGTCGCCTCCCCGTATCTGTGAAACCAATATCCATGGTTTCAGTTATCCATGGCTGAAAAAAAATAGGGACTGTCTAGGAATCTCTAGGGCCTCCAACACAACTCTATGGCATGTTTGTACAATAAGTCCTTTATTTTAATAGGGTTTGCTATTATCCGCGGTTTCACTTATGAATGGTAAATCCAGGAATATATCCCTCTGTGGATATGGCAGACAACCTGTATATTATTTCCTGTGGGGCACATGCACCTCCTTTTAGTCAAATGACACCTCCATTAAACATGGACCTATGTATGACTCTGTGCCTCTCCTCTCCTCACCTTTATGGGCACTATCTGGAATCTGAGAAAGGGACATAGCGCAGTAGTAGAGCATGTGTGTTGCATGTAGAAGGTCCCAGTCTCAGTCCCTGGCGTCTCCAGGAAGGGCTAGGAAAATAAAATCCAGCCTTAAAGATATAAAGTTAGTTGGGCAAGATTTGTTCTTGAGAAACCTGTGCTGGCTCCTACTAATCACTGCATTGTCATCAATATACTTGCAAAGAGACTCCTGTATAATCCATTCTTATATTTTTCCGTGGTATTGTGGTCAGGCTGACTGGCCTGTAGTTTCCTGGAACTTTTTTTTTTTGGCCTTTTTTTTAAAAAAGAGGGACAATGTTTGTGAATCTCCAGTCCTCAGGCACCCCACCTGTTCTCCAAGATTTTTCAAAAATGATGGGAAATGGTTCTGCAAATCTATCAGCAAGTTCCTTCAATACTCTGAGATACAGTTCATCTGGCCCTGTAGATCTGAACTCATTTAGGTTAAATAGGTGATTCCTAACTCCTTATCAATCTTGATTTGCAACCCAGGTTCCATGCCAAAGTCTCTGCTGAAGCCTAAGGTTGGAGGAAGCAGGTAGTGGTTTTAGACTGCATCTGTACTACAGAAATAATCCAGTGTGACATTACTTTAACTGTCGTGGCTCAATCCTATGGAATCCTGGAATTTGTAGTTTGTTGTGGTTCCAGAGCCCTCTGACAGAGAAGGCTAAATATCTCATCAAACTACAAATGCCAGAATTCCATGGCATTCGGCCATGGCAGTTAAAGTGGTGTCAAACTGGATTATTTTTGTAGTGTAGATGCAGCCTTAGATTATAGGCTTTAAGCCTATACCTGGGAGTAAGTCCCATTAAATGTGATAGGAGTTACTAAGACCTGTATAGGATTGCTTTGTCAAGGGCTCTGTCATCTATATGGGCAGAATATGCCAGCTCCCTGCCAGCATGTTCCAGCCCTGGATCTGCCCCATTCCTCCACTGTTATTGGCATGAAAAGGGATCGAGTCCAGACCACCACGCTGGCCCATCCCTGCAGCTGCCACCATTTCCGTCTGTGTCACTCTCTCTGAAGCCAGGAAGGGGCCCCGCAGCATGTGACAAAGGCCCCCTGCATGTGACCAGCCTTGGTCTCAAACTGCAGGTCTGCTTCCTGGCTGCAGAGAATGCAACACGGATGGCATCTTCAGAGACAGGCCCGTGTAGTGGTATGGGCTCCAGCAGTCCCATGAGGCCCAATCCATTTTTTTCTCGTCTGGAACAGTTTGTCCTGGGTATTTTGCGAAAGCGTTTTCTCGGGCTTTACCCCATCTTAGCCCTGTCTTTGCCCAGACATTGTGAGGACTGCCTGGAAGCAAAGCAAGGCAAAAGCCCTGCGTTGTTTGGACTGCAGGGCTCTAAGATGGGAGCAAGATGGGGTAAATTGCCCATCTAGACAAGGCCTTGGTCACCTTTTGTCCTACAAAGATGCCCGTTTCTGGATACCAGGATGGGTAGTTGTTTGACTAATGATAAAATAATTAAAGAAGATCCTTGCTGTCTGAAGCCTATTGGATTTGGTGAACCCACAGGGTCCAGTCTAGCTTTTATGTTGTGACTAGAGACCAATAGCCGAAGATTTGGGTGGCTAGCTCATATTTTGAATTTATTATCCCTTTGGCCTGCCTCTTCTAGAATTTTCCAGTTCCAAAGATCATTGCTCATTGCTCTGTTTGCCCTATATGAAAGTTTTTCTTCTGTCTGAGCTAATCTTACACTTCACTTAAAAAGCTGTCCTATTTATGATTGGCCTATTGTTGACAGCCTCTTGAAGCGTTTATGAAATCACATTTTCATAATCATTCGCATCTGAGAGGACTAGCTCCTGAGAGATAACAGCAGCCTTTGAGAATCATATACAGTTGACCTTCCATATCCACGGGTTCTGCATCTACAGATTCACCCAACCACAGCTTGAAAATATTTTTTTTAAAAAAACTCCCAAAAGCAAACCTTGCTTTTCACCATTTTATATAAGGGACACAATTTTACTATGCCATTGTATATAATGGGAATGAAGCATCCACGGATTTTGGTATCCACCGTGGTGGGGGGGTGTCCTGGAACCAAACCCCAGCGGATACTAGGGGCCAACTGTATAGCGTTCTGAAGTCAGCATTTTAGGATTGGCTGGAGAGCCTGAAGGAAGGATTGTAATTTCTCTGGAGGGAACAGGAAGGAAAGTGAAAAGGAACAAGATGGTTGCATTGAAACCTACACAAAATCCCACACCACTATTTGTAACCTCAGGACTGTGCCTCCTGTGACTCCACCTCTTTCTCTTCTCTTCTAGAAAAGCACCGCTGTAAGAAGGCAGGGAGTTCCCACTTGCGGGCAGCCAGGAGACAAGGGCGCACAGCTCTGCACCATCTCGCCAGTCAGTTCACCAAGAAGGAACGAACGGAGATGAAGATCAACAGTGTAAAGGCATAACCTGCTTGTAGGGGAGGGGAGAGGTTGAGTGATATATGTGGCTCTAAATTTCTTACTTTTGTACCTGCTGGCCCATTTATTGCTGTAACTTGCCCACTCCCCAAATATCTTCCTCTGATAGGCAATTGTTCCATTCTGAAGCGGGGGCTTCTTAGAGGTGAAAGTTTGGGGGTGGGACTGGGTGATTCAGCCAGGGTATCTGCGGTTCTGCCCTCTGTGAAATCTGATCACATCTCCATTGGATCTGATGAGGCTTCTTAGAGAAGGGACTAAGATCATGGCCCTCCAGTTGCAGATCACTACTAGGGATAGTACAAATTGCAGCCCAACAATGTCTCTAGATGGACACGTAGGCCCTACCATTGGGCATTGTGCACTTTGAATAAAAGCAGTCCTTTGGATTAGCTATCCTGATGTTGAGCCATTTGCATGCTTTCTCCAAGCAGAGTGCATCCCCCAGAATCCAGAGACATGATTTTGGGCAGCAGCCAGTGCCTACAGTGTGCTAATAGCATTAAGCTCACCACTTTGAAGGCCATTAACGCTGCAGCCTCAACTGAGGGCCACGTTTCATCTGCAGGTTTTACTATTTGAAGTAGCTCAGAGGTTTGCCCCTCATTGGTGGGGACAGTGCAACAAATGGGTACTATGAATACCCACAGGTGAAACAGAGACCTCATGGGGGCAAAATAAGGGGAGACCTACCCAAAGTCCCATTCAGGGCCATGCAGAATTCTGTAGAAGCTGCTGACTTTCAAGCACATGTGGAAAGCATGATGCCTTCCAAATGCTGCTGGCTTGCCTTCCTTGTCAGCCTTAGCCAGCCTAACCCATGATGAGAGATGATTGGAGAGGTAGTCCAACAAGCTCTAGAAAGCCACAAGATGCCTTCCTTTGGTTTAAAGAAAGTGTGTGTGTATGCATGCACATGAGAGAGAGAGAGAAATGCTAAAGAGAGGTGCAAAAAGCCAGACCTATTTGGAAGCCCTTCAATCCGCAAGCTAGACTGGTTATAACTTTTCAGAGGTGAGTTGAAAATACTCCCCTTGTGAACAGAGGTGCTCTCTTGCTCTTTTTTTCATCATGAACTCACCTGTACCAAGACCAGGAGAAATTGGTTAATGGTAACAAGTGGTAGCTGAGCTTGAGACTTATTGTAGATTCTCTGACTTGGGACAATGCTTAGTAAAGTTACTTTTGGGGACTACAACTCTCAGAATCTCCCAGCATTCAACATGCTGGCTGGGGGATTCTGGGGGTTCTGTAATTCTAAAAAGATAACTTTTCAAAGCTCTGGTTTTTGGGACAGGGGAGAACACGTCTGACTCTGCACCTCATAGGGTAGCTTATATTAAAGAAAGCCCTTGTGTACTGTAGGGTTTCTAAAAGAAAAGAAGCTGTGACTCTTGCGTTTATTTTAGCTTTGTTATCCTATCTACTGCCTAATCAATGTTAAAATGCAGTGCAGGTTGTCAGTGGCTAGGGCTCATTCCATTTAGGTTTCTACCCCCCTCTCCACCAGTACCATTTCTTTAATTACACAAACAGCATTTGCTCACCTCAGGAGTATATCCTCATCCCTTTCAGTGGAGCCTTTTATTTCTTTTATAGTGGATTTTATTTTTGTGGGGAAAGCAATCCTGCTTGTTTCTCTAGATAGCATATGTGAGAGTTGTGCCATATAGCTGCCAGTCTGACTTTGCCACAGGACTTGGTCTGTTTGTTTATATGTGTGTTGGGTGGAAGGGTAGGTGTTGGTGGCCTGGCAACAACTGGAAATCCAGCCCTGGCAAGAAGGGCCCCCTGCTGATAACTCTTTCCCTCTGCCGCTCTTCATGCCTTGACAGCTGTTCCCCTGTGACCTAACGCCAAGGCAGATTAAAAGGCTTTGGGCTACTTGAGGGAAGGGTGGTGGTTGGAGGCTGCAGGGTATGTGAGGTGGGGGCATGGGGGACTGTGAGTGGAGAGGGACACTGTTGAACAACAACCTCAGCAGCTGCTCTTGAAAATTATCCATTCCATACACAGGCTGGGTAAACCCCTTCCCTGCCAAAAGTGGGGAAAAACCAGAGGCTGACATGCACTAAGCTGATAATGGTGGACAATCCCCCTGCAAAAGGACGGCTTCCCAATCCTCATCCACACTCAGGGGGCTAAGGAGCTTTGTGGGGGGGGGTGCTTGGGAAGAAAGTGGTCTCAGGGAATTGTAAAGGATTATCTTGGTGGGTGGGAAGTGTGTGTGCACGTGTTGGGTGGAGGTGACACTGCCCCACTTTCTTGAGAGTTCCAAAACTGCCAGATATGTGAGAGGCATCTAGTATTGTGGGATAGTTGGCAGACATACCTTTAAAAAAAGGACGTTTTGTACAATAGCTTGAGAATTTTGCTGCAGAGGAAACTCATGCCATTTTAGGACTTCTGCCCAGCTTTTCTTCCTCTGTTTTTTCTCCCCACTCTCCTCTTACCTACACTCTCTCTGATCCAGAAATCATAGTAATCAAAAGGTGGGTTGTGATCCCAAAACCTACCACCATTTTCTTGTGGGTGAACCTTTGGCTTTAGTTCTCAGAAGGGGTTGTAGGCATCATAGACCAAAATATCTGCAAGGCCAAAGATTCCCCCAACCTAGTTTTCAAAGTTACTGCTGTATTCTTTTTCAAGTAAAGATGGTAGGAAAAGAAAATTGAGAGGAGGAGGATAGGGAGGTGGAGGGAAGAAACGATACATGTGTTGTTGTTAACTATGTATATTGCATCTTCCAGATTGGGGTTAAAAGTGGTCTCTGAATCTAAAAGTTTGGAAATTACTTACATTCCACCCCTGCCCACTCATCCACCGTGGCAGTCACAGGGCACTTACCTGAGAGCAAATTGGATCCAGAGGCATTATAATACCCTTGCATTTCTTTTCCTTTCAAAAGTGGGACATGTTAGAATAGGTTTCCACAACCAGGGTGTCCTCTAGATGTACTGGGCTATAAACCCCATAATCCCTTCTATTGGTGGTTGGGGATGGTAGGAGTTTTTGTTCCACACCTTCAGAAAACACCAGGTTGGAGGAGCAACTGTTGTTGCTCTTTTATACTTAAAATAATGGCTGGATCTAATCTAATTTGCTAATCTAAGTAAAACTTACCAAGCCTTACATAGATCCCATTAACTGGATGTGATAATTTAATCATGAGTAACCTGTCTCATTAATGTCAGCAGGGCATAAGTCCAAATGTTAACAGCATATCCAGACCCATGTTTTTAAACTTAGCTACCTTTGTAGCTTTTGCTAAAAGTCAGGTTAAAATGTGCTTATATCAATGAAGGAATGAATGTGGCTCATGAATATCTTATGGACTGCTGAGTGTATATGCTATTGGACCACTGTCAACATGATGCTGATAAGGACAGCAGAGCCTATCTGCCTGGTATCAGGGGCTGAATTCAGTATCTGCATCTTATGGATAAAATGGGTGTAATATTTTCTCCCCTTTTGATGAGATTGTTCATCCTCTACAAGGGGGCGGGTGTATGCAGAGGGTGTTATTCAGAGGGTGTAAAGTAATTCAAAGACCTTTCATGGGATGTGGACATCTAGCCTTTAAATATGAGGTATCTGGGCATTCTTCCCCTTCCTGTCCCATTTATTTTACTTTTTAAAGAAAACTTGCTTTTGCTGCTTCTAGCTTAGCTGGCTAAAGCCACCCTGGGAGTAACATCATGACGTAGCACCATCCCAGGGGCATTCTTGGGATAGCAGGCAGTTACACATGGCTGCCCTTAAAAAAGGGACAGGAAACATATGGCCCTCCAGATGTTGTTGGCGTTCAACTCCCATTGCTGTTCTGGCTAGAGCTGAGGAAAGTTGCACTCCCACATTTGGAGGGCTACACCATCCTACCCTGCAAAATGATGAAAAACAACTAGGCCCCATTCTTTCGCCTACTCATACTTGTGAATGCCCCATCCCTTGGCCAGTGAGGCTGAGGACTAAGAGGTTCTCATCTCCTGTGCCCTTCAGGATGTCTTCGAGAGCAAGCCCTCTGTGCCTGAGTATAAAGTAGCCTCCGTGCAGAAGTCGCGCTTCATTCTCCTCCATTACAGCGTCTTCAAGGCCCTGTGGGATTGGCTCATCCTCCTGGCCACTTTCTATGTAGCCGTGACTGTTCCTTACAACGTCTGCTTTACAGACACTGAAGACAGCTTGGCGACAGCCCGCAGCACCATCGTCAGTGACATCGTTGTGGAGATGCTGTTCATTGTTGGTGAGAACAATGCAACTGTGTCTTCTCCTGGGACAGGAAATAATTACATAAAATTTAATTAGCAGAGGGGAGGAGAGAGAGAGAGAGAAGAGTTCTGTTGTCTAAACACCATGGAACAACAGGAGAGGAGTGGAGAAGATGTGGCCTGTCAGATGTTGTTGTTCTACAGTTTCCATCACCCTTTACTACTGTCTATCCTGGCAAGAACTTACGGGAATTGCAGTCAGGACTGAGGAAGGGGGGCAAGGTCTCTGGAGCCTAGATAGTGATCAAAACAGACAATACATTACAAAATAATTTTTAGTATCTCAACAGACCAGGCAGTGGTGATAAATGTTTAGTGTTAAATTTAGGAGGGGGTCTGATCATACATCTTGCTCCAGGCCTAGTGCCAACTCTTATTGATCTTGGTTGCAGTCCAGTGCCATTGGATGAGCAGGTACAGCTAAGGCAGACACAGTCTGTACGGGGAGGCAAAATGGGACCAAAGTTCATATAACAGAGCATGCATGTTGTAAAGAACACTTTATTGCATAATATTATGCTAATAACCTTCAGTGATGTATGTCCCTTTAGAACAACCAGAAAAGTTCATAAGACAGTATATGGAAAGAGAGGTTTTTGTTTGCTTGGAGGCTTAGAAAGGGCAGCAGGGCAGGCAGAATATTACGCTTGCAGCCTCTTTTTAGATCTGCACTTGTAGCCTAGCCCTGTGCCCCACATGTGCACAGGGCAGAAAACTGTCTACATAATGGCACACATATTTAAATCACAAATTACAAATATCTAATATCATACCTTTTTAATATCTAAAAATCATACATTGCAAATATATGAAAAAAAACAATAAACACACTGCAAATTAAAAATAATAAAATTATCTCACAATTTTTATCTTGAACAGTTCTGAAATTCTCCATTGAAGTTTGGAGATAGTCATCTGTGAGGATACTGTTAAAGAATATTAGACATCAATTGTCACAAATTGACATATTTCCAGAGTTATATTGTTAGCAGTGAGAGAGGAGTACACAGCTTATAAAGGAATTTAGAGATGTCTTTTGCCTAGGGTTGATTAGCTGAGATATCTAAGACGGGAACTCTGATATGTCAATAGGTAATATAACTACAGTCTGTGGTGCCATCAGGGCAGGTCTTTGAAACAGACACCCAGTCCCCCACTCAGCAGAAAGAAAAACTAGTCCTCCAGACACTGGAGGGAACGCTTGCCACCATTCAAAATAATATATTTTAGAAGGAAGGGAGTGTCCAGAAACTAAAAGTACCACTATTATTTCTGGGTGCTGGGGGAAAATAACAGTAGATGGCCTCTGTAGTTTGTGAGCTTCCTAGTACAGAGCTAGAAAAGGTTATGTTTTTGGACCACAACTTCTAGAATCATGCAGCCAGTATGGCCAATTTCCCAAGCTCTATTAAAGTGGCAGTGTGGGAATTAGGTCCCCATCTCAGAACTTGGAGAAGTTGTTTTTTGGGACTACAGATCCCCACCCCCAGTAATGATCACTTGCCATGCCAGCTGAGGCATTCTTGGAGTTGGATCTAGACAAATAATTCTTCCAAGCTCTCTCTGAGAAACATGTTGGAAACAGTGTAGGACTCTGTGTGTGTGTGTGTGTGTGTGTGTGTACACATACAAGTGTACAAGTGCGCACACACACATACACATGATGTCTTCATATGGAGTATGGAGCTATGGTGCTACTGATGTTGGAAGAAGAACTAACTGGTATGCAGGAGCATGTGCAGAGTATTTGATCCTTTTGCCTCTTCTGTCTTGGCAGACATTATCTTGAATTTTCGGACCACATACGTGAGCCAGTCGGGCCAGGTGATTTATGATACTCGTTCTATCTGCCTCCACTACGTGGCTACCTGGTTCTTTGTGGACTTGATTGCAGCCTTGCCCTTTGATCTCCTCTATGCCTTCAATGTTCCAGTGGTGAGTGACTCTTTAAACCAGAGGGTGGACAATTTGGGACAGTTACAATTTGAGACTCTTTAAGCCAGGGGGTGGACAAATTGGAACCAATTTTATCCCTCTAAACCTTGGCCAGGCAACATCACCCTCTCCTGATGAAGTAGCCTGACATCTCTCTCCAATTTCCATCTCCTCCCCTTTTCATTTAAAAAAGGCAGGTGGGGCACTAGTTTTTATGTTAACATTTTTGGGGAAGGGAAGGTGGGTGTGGGGCCTGCAAAAATGAGTGATGGGTATCTCCTGTGGTCTGGAAGCCATGAGTCACCCCCACCCCTAACGTTAAACCCATCCTTTGGAATGAGCAAGTACTGGAATTCAAAGGATCTAAGTTGTCTTCCTTCGATTGCTGAGCAGTGATTTTCTAAAAAGAGATGCCCACACCCAAAGGTGCCAGCCTCTGAGCTGTGTGATTGAAAGCAGATGTTTTCTGTTCTTGCAAGAGTGAGCGTGATGGTTAACACGTGCATGTGATAACAAGCCACAGAAATGGAAAATGGTAATAGTAAAGGGGTGCCCACAGCCCTGTTATCTCAAATGCATAAGTCAAAGAGGAACTGTGGTTACTGAGTAGAGACCAGAACCACTTTGCATGTGCTCAGAAGCATTCTCACAACTACTACCACTGTACTGTATATATAGCTTTTCATATACATTATGTCAACAAGGCTTACTGAGGTCTTGTAGGTTTGATTGGTATTATTATCTTCACAGATGCTACCTGCTGTAAAACATTTCAGTACAGATTGTTCTTGTTCAGCTAACTAGCTAGTCAGCCATTCCTTCTTTCAGGATATTCTGGTTCATTTTCCCATCCACTCCAAATTTCTACTCTACCCACCACTACCACCAATCAGCCATCTTCCCATGGCTATTGAATTTTGTCAGTCCCCATGGAGTTGTTTTCAGTTTCTCTTTCCCTCCTGGGTAGTGCTTTCTGCAAACCTTGGGGTACTCCTCCATATACTGATATCTCCCTTTTGTGCATGGCTGGGAATATTTTGGTGGCTTATGGACCTGCAATGAGACCATATTTACTGCATAGGATGTAGTACTGAAGATAAGGAGATAAAGAACCAAAGCTAGTGTGGCTTGCCTATGAACACCTAATGAGTGAGGTGAGGAATATCTTGATCCACAACTCAAGAGTCTGCTGTGCTGTACTTTGCTTACAACTACATTGACTCAGGCTTAAGTCCGACTCCTTATTCCTAAAGATACTAGGGGAGGGTGGGAGGCTGTGGTCAGCCAGCAGTGGATAGAAGTGTACTGTATTTTGCACATTCTTAGACACCACAGTGTTCTTTTCTCTAAAAGACAGTATGTCAAAACTGGTTCCAGAGTTAAAGTCTGAACTTACGTCTTGTCTGAAATTAAGCTTTACAGAAGAAAATCAGCACGTGCTTTATAGACTACGATAAAGCCTTTGAGTGCATAGATCATGAACAGCTATGGATTGCTCTTAAAGAAATGGATGTACCTTTACATTTGATTGTCCTGATGTGTAACCTCTATTCAGGACAGGAGGGTACCTTTAGATCATGATACAGAGAAGCAGAATGGTTCTCAATTGGAAAGGGGGTCAGACAAAGCTGCATTCTAGCACCCCATTTGTTCAACTTGTATGCAGAAAATGTCATATGCAGAGCAGGTTTAGACTCAAAGGAAAGAGCAGTGAAGATCAGAGGAAGGAATATCAATAATCTAAGATATCCAGACAACATCATACTACTAGCAGAAAACAACAATTACTAAAGAAAGTCAAAAGAAGAAAGTACTAAGGCAGGGTAACTGTTGAACATTAAGAAAACAAAAATAATGACCATGGAGGAGTTACATAAATTCAATCTAGATGATGAGGAAATTGAAATAATTAAAGATTTCCAATACTTTGGATCAATCATTGATCAGAACAGAGATTGCAGTCAAGAAATCAGAAGAAGACTAAGACTGGGAAGGGCTATGAAAAAACTAGACAAGATCCTAAAGTACAAAGATATAAAACTGGACACTGAAGTTAGGATTGTTCAAGCCATCTTATTTCCCATCACCATGTATGGGTGTGAGAGTTTGACAGTGAGGAAAGCTGATAGAAAGGAAATCAACTCATTTGAGAAGTGGAGCTAGAGAAGAGTGCTCCGGATACTGTGGACAACCAAAAAGACAAACAAATGGTTCCTAGAACAAATCAAGCCTGAACTCTCCCTGGAAGCTAAGATGACTAAATTGAGGCTGTCATATTTCAGCCACATCATGAGAAGGCATGACTCACTAGAAAAGACAATAATGCTAGGAAAGGTGGAGGGCAGTAGAAAGAAAGGAAGACTGCATACCAGATGAATAGACTCAATCACGGAGGCCATGGCGCTGAGCCTACAGAACCTGAGCAGAGCAGTTGAGGACAGGGGATCTTGGAGGTGTCTCATTCATGGAGTTACCATGAGTCAAAGTTGACTCAAAGGCAGTTAAGAACAACAAGCACTACTACTGCAAGAGAACTGGAACTTCCATGAATTTCGCTTCACAGCACACAGACAGAAATAATTCTCCGTAAGAATCATTTGCAGGTGTGCTTCTTTGGGCTGTAGTATGGGGTGGGGGAAAAGCATCTGCTAAAAAATATCCATTGTTGAGAGAAAACACTTGCACATAGTAAATAAAACAGTGAGACAAGCCACTGGGGGGGGGGGGAATGGCTTTCCAGCTTGGTTCTGAACTCCACAAAGACAAAAGAAAGCACCAGTGCCTATTCTTCTGGTTCACAGGGACACGGGTCCTATTATCTGAAACCTGTCTTTTGTAAAGGGCACTCTTTTATTTTTAACTATTTCGTCTTTGGTAGATCTGGGAGATGCTTCTTGTAAAAAAATTACTAAGATGTGCATCTGAGACCCAGACTAGACTTTTTCATACTCCAGTCCTTCCCACTCTCAATGATCAAACATCTGAGCAGGAGGCAGATGTACCTTCACTCCAGACTAGTGCATGTTCATATAAAAACACATGAAATGCACAACCTGCCATCAGAAATCAGGAAGGGATTCTTGATGTGAAGAAACAGATGGTACAAGAGGGACCTGCAACAAAATTTTGCAGTGTGAAGTGTTTCAGCCAGCCAGGCCCTTTTACATGATACGCCTTCTGTTCTCCCTGTCCCAAAACTATCAGCCAGCATCAGCGTGTCTACTGAACACACTCAGTCCTTATATGGCTGTTCAGGGGGATTCCTACCTTTTTTCTGGTTGTTTTTTTTTTTTAACTTCTGCATTGTAATTGCTCCTTTCTATTCATGGATGGTGTTGCTTTGATTGGCTAATTAATTTGCCATTAGTATGTGTGATTAGAGCCAGCATGGTGTAGTGGTTTGAATGTTGGAATACAACTCTAGAGACCAGGGTCTGAATCCCCACTCACCCATGGAAACCAACTGGGTGACCTTGGGCAAATCACACACTCTCAGCCTCAGAAAACCCCGTGATAGGTTCACCTTAGGCTCGCCATAAGTCAGAAACAACTTGAAGGTACACACCAAACAACAATATGTGATAAATACACAAGTGTGTCTTTGCATCTTTTGATTAGGGTGGTTTCTCACAGATGTCAAAAACCATGCAGGAACACCACAGTGCTGTCACAAAGCTGGTCTATATTATAGAGTAGCCTTAAGTTGCTAGTATGTGTGTGTATGTGTGTGCGGTGGGTTTTAATGATGTAATACAACTTTCAAGATTTAGCACTGAGTTTTGAGTGTTCCTCAAAATGCTTAAAATCACAAGTTGTGTGGTGTGACATTTTGGATTCAAATTCCAGGATTTACTTCATGCAATTTCAGGATGACTCTAATAGGATCAGATGTATTCTCTGCTCTACTCTTTGCTGGCCTAGCTTGAAACTCCTTTTCCAGCTGCAAATCCCACATCCTGCACTTACTGCTTCCTGCCAGTGGATGCACCTTTATTTCTTAACCCCTGTATCCCTGGGAGTCTTGTTAGGCAACTTGGCAAAGGGTAACATGATGTCATCAGGATCCAGCTTTTGAAGCCTCTGACACTGTTGCTGAGCTAATGAAGCTAGTATCCACCTGTTGCTTTCCCTAGATCGTACACAGAGCAAGTTGGGAGGGTCACTGGTAGCATCTTGCTTCTCAGTCCAATCTTATCACACTCCATTTCCCTCTCAAACTGACCTCAACCCAATAGTGTGTGTTGGCAAGGGAGTAGTAGACTCAGATGATTATATCCCCTATCAAGAGGAAATTAGCACCCATTTGCTTAATTTTTTTAAAAAAAAACTTCTCCTGGTTGAGACAAGAACTCCTAGAACTATTTTGTTGATATGGATAAATGCAGCTGATGGCATTTAGGAGCTCGCCTTGGGGACATGGCTTGGGGAAACTGTCACACTTAGTGATTCCACTTCAGAATGTACCCACTGAACCACTAATCATTGATAAATGTATGACCAAGGCCTGCACAGGGTGCTTGAGGGCAAAATGCTTGAGAATTACTCTATAATAATAATAATATAATAAAATTTTATTTATATCCCGCCCCTCTGCAATGCAATCGGGGCGGCTTACAATATAAAAACCCCATACTCACAATACCCTAGCCCACCCACCCCTTAAAATAATATTAAATTGCAAAGGATTAAAAACATGCATTAATTAAAATATATATAAATTAGAAGAAAAAAAATTAAAAACATACAATCGTAGCCTATAAAGGGCAGCTGAGTCTTGGGCCGGGATAATTATTCAGGAAAGGCCTGCCGGAAAAGATCCGTCTACCCATGCTGCAGGAGAGAACAAAGCAATCCCTGCCCCAAAACCATGGATCTCTCTCCTTCCTGATACGAGGGTTCAATAAAACCCACAACAGAGTTACCACAACACTGAAATAGAAGTCACTAGCAGACAGTGCATCTGGCAAACACGCCCCCGTTGTCCAAAAGCAAGGAATGGCTGCTTAGTTCAGGGGGAAGGGCCAGAGGTCTGCTGTCCCCCAATATTTGTGGCCTGAGATTTCTTTAACTCAGTGATGGGGGCACCTTGTTTGAACTGTTGTATCACACTGTCTAACCAATGCAATAGTCTAATCTCTTCTCTTTCTCTGCGCCCCCACCCCAGACATATCTTGTGCACCTGCTGAAGACAGTGCGTCTCCTGCGCTTACTACGCCTGCTACAAAAACTGGACCGCTATTCTCAGTACAGCGCCATGGTCCTGACATTACTCATGTCCATGTTTGCCTTGTTGGCCCACTGGATGGCCTGTATCTGGTATGTCATCGGCCGTCAGGAAAGCAATGATCCAGTGACCTGGGACATCGGTGAGCTTTGAGCATGGTTGGGAGGTGCTTGTCACAGAAAACCTGGGCATGGGGCACCACGGGGGATTAGATGTGTGTTCATTGGAATCGATGGCCAGCCACTATGCATTCTGGGAAGAGGGTGGGGTCTGATCAAGACTGGGGGAATGAAGACAAATGCAGGGTTTTTTAGAGACAGCTGGGGCTGGTTTAGAAACAGATATTGGGCCAGGGTGGGTATGTTCCAGAGATCAGAGAGCCATGCCACCTGGTTTTCAGGCACTCTGAGGCTCTGGGAGGCCATAATTGATATCACAGGCATCATTTTGGGCAAACCAGAAGGGATAGCAAGTCACTGCCAGTCAGAGCCATTTTGGATTTTATTTTGTTTTTGCCCTGCCCTTTGGGTAAAACGCTTTTTTAAAGACATCCCTACAGTTGTTCAGAAAGAGTTTGGCAAAAGATAGGATTTGGGGGGCAAACCCTTTTTCAGGAGTGCAAGAGGGAAGTCCGTGGGGGTCTGAAGCACCACTTTTGACCCATCAGAGTGACATAATCCCCACCCCCGTTTAAAGACAAACAAATACAACAATACATTGAAGTCATCTATGGCTGAGTAATGGTGAAATGGTGCTCTGGGACCTGGAGTAATAGATGGCTACACCCTGTGATTATATTCATTCATCTTAAAGGTAACTTTCCAAGGTCTCTTGGGAAGCACCCTCAACAGGCACTGTACAAATGTGCTTTTTGTCTCTCCTGAAAATGTGGATCTGTAGATTTGTAGCACAGACCAGTTTGGCCCAGAAAAAGGTGGTTTTAAAGAATATGGAGTGGCTAGTGCCTGTAACATTGCCAACTCCCTGCCACTTCCATGATGGCTCCCATGTCAGTGGGGGGGGGGTGATGAATCAGATCTGGCTTTTAGTCTGAACTTTAAAGAGCCATCGATTCTATGATCTAAGGTGCTGAACCCTGTCAAAGTAGAGTTAGTACCTCGGATAGCTCCAACATTTGAACTAAAACCTGGTATGGATCCACAGACAAGAGAGCCACCAAGTGTCTTTTGCAACTCTTAAAGAAGTGTTGAGATTTTTACAGATACATACATAAATAAACCCATAGAGATTTTGCTTAACAAATCAAAATGGGCACATGGGTACAGCACCGGAGTATAGTGGGAAGGGCAAAGACGCATGGTTGATACAATATTTGACTTGCTGGTATATTTGTTTGTCATGCAAATTGTGAAGCAAATAGGAGAATCCTCTGGAACTTCTCTTTCAGGGGCTGTCTTTGTCTTTACTGTGAATTGCAGGCAAATTATCCAGAGGGGTTCCCAACCTATTTAATTCCAAGTTGCAGCCACAGATGGCAATGACTGTCTGAGTTCCACAGAAGTATGGGTTAGTTTATAGGAGATCAGAACCATGTAGATCTTATTGTGTTGCTGGTGTCAGAATCAGGTTATATACAACATACTTCAGAAGCAGCTGGTGGCTTTCATGTCTGTTATAGTTTGTACTTTATAGTTATAGTCTGTACTTTAAAATAGCTACCCAAAGCGCTGACCTTATTTTGAGAGGTGTGGCTCAAATATTAAAGGACTTGTCCAAACTTAAAAGGAGCTATCCAAAGCCCTGTTTAGCACCTGGGATAGCTTGTTTAAAGTTCAGACTAAAACCCAGAGCATGTCCACCACCCCACCAACATGGAAGCCACCAACCAGCACTGTCAATTGCTCCAGCTCCACTTGGAAGTTCCATCAGTGCCGCAGTCAGATTGACATTTTAAGCTCTACTGTGGAGGAAGACTGTAGAAATTAGAAAAGCGCAGGCTTCATTTCTTAAGTGATATCTTAGGCAGAGCTGGTAAGCCTTCTGCTGCCCCCTAGATGTGCTATCCTGACCCTGGAAAAGTTGCTTTTTGGAAGCTGAGAGTTGTAGTCCAAAGAAGTAATTTTTCCAGGCTCTTGTGGTATGGTAGTGGAGAGTTGCCCTCTTGACTGGAATACATTGTGAGGAATGAGACATAGTGATCAGAAGCTGGCTTCTGGGCTCTCTTCCTCAGATGTGGTGTATTACAACTCCCATCATCTCCAACCACAACATGAGTCAAGAATCAGCATGTTGGGACATATAGTCCAACACATCTGGAGGGCACCAGTTTGGAGAAAGGCTTGAAGAAAATAGATGAGGGCAGCATTGGCCTTTGGGACTTCCCTCCCATAGGAGTGCCTATCAAACCTTCTGAGGCACATTCTCTGAGACTAATTCCTGTAGCCAATCAAGTTTACGTCAGTTTCTAGGTTTTTGAACCCCTTAATGTGACAGCATGACATGGCCTCTCTTGAGATCTGATTTTCACTTCACTGTGCCTGTCAGGTTGGCTCCATGAACTGGGCAAGCGGATAGAGGCACCATACCTCAACACCTCTGTGGGTGGACCATCCATTCGCAGTGCCTACATTGCTTCACTATACTTCACCCTCAGCAGTTTAACCAGCGTTGGCTTTGGCAATGTCTGCGCCAACACGGATGCTGAGAAAATCTTCTCCATCTGTACCATGCTCATTGGTGGTGAGTCCTTCATGATTGGGTGGGGCTGTACATCATACACAAAATGTGTGCCATAAAAATGCATAAGATTTGGTACTGGCATCCGAGAGGATCAGGCATCCAGAGAATCTCAGGTTTCATTTTGGGAAAAAAGGTAATCTTTTGATTCTTAAATATGCAAAGATCGGCTTGAGTGGTGAACGTTTAGAAGACAAATTAGATGTGGTGGGCTTAATATGATCTTCAGTGGCCGTGGGTAAGCCTTCTGCTCTCTTCACTATAATTTTCTGTATCTGAATGCAAGCAGAGCAGAATACATCAATCAAAACAAGAAAAGCTTGTAAAAATATAATTTGCATTTTATTAGGATGTCTGGCTCAGAATATCGGTGTTCCTTTGGTTTTTGCTCTTAATTGAACAAAGTGCAAGGAAGGATGTGGTGGTGAGACCCTCTGCAGAGGTGTGATATGTTAGTTTTGACTACAACTCCCAGAATCCCCCTAATGACAGAAGGATTCTATGAGTTGTACAGTACTCCAAAAAGTAATTTTTCTAAGCTCTCCTCTTCCTAGTCTGATAACTGGCATTCGCATGGGGTATTTTTGAAAAGCTCTGTTTTTGCTTGGATCAGACAGACTGGAAGTTATTTCTGTCCCAAATTCATTATGCAGCTTTGGTCAGATCATCCCCCCTGGCTGGCTGAAATTATAAACCAGAATTTGGAAGAATTGTGGATTATTGCGAGTAAACTGTGTGCTTGTACATGCAGACTATTTGCTTCTCTTCCTATTAGAGTGGCTGTTAAACAAATCAGGACTGGTTTTCTTTAATTTGCAAATAGGGATCCTGGATTCTAGCTTTCTTCATAAACCAGAAACTGAAACACTTGTTTCTTTTCAGTTTATGATTCCTGACTTGTTTTGAAGCTACAAGACTGGATCCCAACTTTGGATGCAAGACTGGGGTGGGCAATTGACTGGCAACATCCTAAGTGTTCCTTGACTCCTGTTCCCATCATCCCCTGCCAGAGTTTGGAAAAAATACTTTTTTGCACTACACATATCAGAATCCTTTAATCACTATGATCAACATGTTGGCTGTGAGATTCTGGGAACTGTAGTCCAAAAACATAACATTTGCCATAGCCAGTATAATCCATGGTAAAGGATTATGAGAGCTACAGTCAAAAACATGTGGAAGGCCACAGTTATCCAACCCTCCACTATATGGTGAGTTGGAGTATTTGGTGGTAAGGGAAGACACAGATCTTTATTACAGAAATAATGGGAAACAGATGGAATTGAGAAAACCGGTATGATTTGAGTATCTCTGCTTATAGATTTCAGATAAATGAATGAGAGGGATCTTCTGAAATAGTGTAGCTCTGTATTTTAACTACAGCATAGAGTCCAATCAACTAGGAGGTGTATGAGAGATTCATCGACACAGTCATTGTGCTGGTAATACCAAACCCCAAATGTAATTTAGTATTGGGAACATGCAATCACCCTTTTCAAAATGCTGAGGGTCATTTTGAGAAGGAGGGAAAAAATCCAAGCAGCATCCAAGAGACAATGTTGCAATAATTAGTAACTTCAGTTGCCTCCACATGGACTGATTCAATGCATGTTCAAATCAAAACAGCAACACAAAATTTCTAGGTATCTTAATATGACTGTGCCTTAGAATATTCAGTCATGGAGCACCAGTATGTTAAAGAGATCGTGGCATTTGACTGGGATTTAGGAGAGCTGCATTCAGAACTCTACTTAACCAAATAACTCATTGGGTGATATTGAGCCAGTTGTGCTCTCTCTCAGTCCAGCCTACCACACAGAGTGTAGTAAGGCCAAGTTAGAGGAGCAAAGAGTCCTGTTCATTGTCTTGAGATCATTAAAGGAAAGGTGGCATATAAATGTAACCAATAAAAAAAATTGGAGGAGAGATTATTCTGAGTTTAATCCTAAATGAGAAAAGTATAGGAGAAATCCCAAAAGAGTAAGAAATGATGTTTTTGTATACATGTAGTGGGGAACAGTTTATACCATTTGACTAATTTTAAAGTTTTGTTTCTAATTTTATTGCAATATTCTAGGTCAATGGCTCCTAACCTTTTCTTTACTAGGGATCCCTTTAAAGATCTTTTGTAGCCACTGACCCCCAAGACTTAACTCAAAATTTAAAACAACAACAACAATACAATTACACCATCCATTAAACCAGGGCCGGTTTAAGGAATTTTGGGGGGCCCTGCAATGCTTTACTTTGAGGCCCCCATATGACTTGAAGGCACATGGGCAAGAAAGAAAGAAAGAAAGAAGTCCTTTCTGAGGGAGACAGCCCTCAAATTCCCTGTCTCTCTCTCTCACACACACACACTCACCCTCTCCGATGTGCCTCTCCCTCCAGCTTCTGCCACGGAGGGCTGCTGTTTCTTTCTCTTTAGTTTTGGAGAGGCTGTTTTGTTTGTTTTTTTAAAAAAGCCAGCAGGAGGTTTTTGGAGGAGGAGGGTAAGAGGGGGCTCCTCCCGGCTGTCTCCTGGCTGTTCCTTCGTCAGATTAAGGAGGCCAACACGGGGCCCTCTCTTGATCTCGGGGGCCCCTCTTGACCTCGGGGGCCCCTGCCAATGCTGATTTGGCAGACAGGTTAAACCGGCCCTGCATTAAACCTCCCCTCAGAGGCACTGGAGGGGGAGGGAAGACTTTTCTTCTCCTTCTTCCTGCAAGTTTGTGGATGGAATGGATTGAACAGCAATGCATTTGCCAAGCTAGCCAGCCAGCCAGCCATACCTTGGCTCCTGTCACATGGCCACTCCACTGCAGGGAGGAGGAGGGCTGAGCAGCCTTCAAGCCTTTGTGGACCCCCTATGAGGACATTGCAGATCCCTGGGGGTCTGCAGACCACAGGTTAAGAACCACTGTTCTATATCACTTGGGAAGTAGGGACCCATATCCAAGAAAAATAGATCAGTTCCAGCTATCAGCCATGATAGCTAAATAAATAATCTATTTTCAGTTGCAGTTTACCTTAAATACCAGGTGTTATGGAGAAACAACAGGGGAGGGGTTATTATTTTCAGGCCTGTCCTCTGGGCTACCTGAAGGCAGATTGTTACTGAACTAGACAAGCCAGTGGTCTGACTCCATGGAGCTCTTCTTATGTCTTTTTCTCTCCCTGCCCAGCTTTGATGCATGCTGTGGTCTTTGGAAATGTGACGGCCATCATCCAGCGCATGTATTCCCGGCGGTCTCTCTATCATACCCGCATGAAGGATCTTAAGGATTTCATCCGTGTCCACCGCCTGCCCAAGCAGCTCAAGCAACGTATGCTGGAGTACTTTCAGACCACATGGTCCGTCAACAATGGCATTGATGCCAATGAGGTATTGGATTGGAGGAGGATTCACTCTGTGAATTTCTTTAGGAAAGACTTGGGGAGGAACTGTCTGTTCCAATAGTTAAAGAGGCAGGATAAATCCATGACATTGGGGCTCATCTATACCAGCCCCCAAAACCAGGAGTGACCTGCAATAAAGACAGGTCACAGCAGCTGCATCTTGTCTTAATGAGCCTTACAGCCCCCATAAACTTTGCGTGCCCTGGCGAAGGGGCTAACATCCCTTTGCATCCTCGAGGCTGGGAAGGAATGTCAGTAGCCACTTGGCCAGCCGCTCAGAGGAGGAGATGGGAGGGAGAAACTCCCCCCCCCACCTCCCTCTCCAAGCAACTAACCAGGCTAAGGCGAAAAATCAACATGGGGAAACTGGGTGCTTGCCCTGTTAGCCCCATCCCCACACTTGTCCGACCAATCAGTTAGCGCTTCCTCTCCTATGGGAAAGAGATTCAGAGCGAATCACTTGTCCCAAAAATGCTCACACACCCCTTGCTGTTTTTTTTTTAACTCTGAGAAAACCCGCGAAGGCTTTTTCTTCAGAGTTTTTGACATTTTTGGCCTCCTTCCTTCTGAATAAGGCGATACAATCTGGGATCCCATTAAGACAGGTAGGATTCTCCTTGCGTTCCATGAGGAATATTTTCACCATTTAGACAACCCCCAGGTTTCATGTCCCACCTGTATTAGGGATTCGCTGTAAAGTTTTCACCAATCTCAGTTACCAATCGGTACAATGGGAGTTCTGGTTAACAGTGGCCCTGCTTACCAGGTAGTGACAATGTTCTTGAGACAAATATATGACTGTAACATTCTTTGGAAATAAATAATTGCTATAAAAGTGATAAATATTTAATGGGAGAAAGACTGCCGTACTCTAGTGATTTCCCTGGGTTGCACAAAGGAATATTTCAGAGGATTGTCAGATCTGTTTTTCTGCCCATCCTTAATGGAACTTTAAATTTACCATCTCATAGAGCAAAGAGAGATGCTGACAGATGCTGGTAGACACCTGCAGCAGTCCAGCTCCAGGTGCTCTTCTTGAGCCCCCTGCCATTTCATTACATTGGGAGACAGAGCAGGGCAGAAAATAAAAAGACTTGGAATGACTATTAGGAAAGTCAAGGAAGAAAGTGATAAAGCAGGGTTACAGCTGAACATTAAGACAATGGAAATAATGATCACGGGTGATTTATGTAACTTTAACATGGGTGACAAAGACATCAAAAAAGTCAAAGATGTTCTGTACATCTCAGTCATAAATCATAATGGAGACTATAGTCAAGAAATCAGAAGAAGACTAAGGCTATAGCCACACTGCAGACTTAAAGCAGTTTGATTTTAACTGCCATGGCTCTATCCTACTGAATCCTGGGATTTGTACTTTGTTGTGGCAACAGAGCTCTCTGACAGAGAAGACTAAATATCTTAGAAAACTACAAATCCCAGAATTTCATATCATTGAGCCACAGCATTTAAAGTGGTGTCAAACTGCTTTAATTCTGCAGTGTGGCTACAGCCTAGGACCTGAAAGGACAGCTAGGAAGGAACTAGATAAGATCCTCAAGTGTAAAGATATACAATTGAATACCAAAGTGAGCATCATCCATTTTATAACATTTCCAATTTCTATACGTGGTTGTGAAATTTAGACAGTGAAGAAAGCTGACAGGAAGTGACTCAACTCATTTGAAGTGTGGGGCTGGAGAAGAGTTCTGTAGATACCATGGACTGTCAAAATGACCAAAAAATGTAGAGCAAATCAAGTCCGAACTCTTCCTAGAAGCCAAATTGACCTACTTGAGGCTATTGTACTTTGGACGTAAAATGAGACAACATATCTCTTTAGAAATATAATAGTGCTTCGTAAAGTGGGAGGAAGCAGGACAGGAGAATGAACACACTGCAGTAGAATCAGTCAAGAAAACCTGAGGTAGCAGGCTCAGCAGGACAAGGTTTCCTGGAGGTCTTTCATTCATAGGGTCATCATAAGTAAAATCATTTAACAACAACAACAGAGCTCTGGCTGCCACACAATCAGCCGCCCACCCCCAAACTAGCTTGCTTCTGTCAGATGATTGGTGGACAGTATGCCATGACCAGGACTAAAGCTAGTCCAATTCATGTATCATATACAGTATCTATCAATAGAGTGGGGCTGAGGGCACCGTTTTGTCTATTACTTCAGACAGCAAAATTTCTTGGTCAGACCATGCCATCTCACATGATTCCCAAGGAAGTCCTGTCCTGAGTCACTGAGAAAACGTTGCTCTTTGATCTGTGACATTTTGAAACAGTGTTTGGAGGAATTTTGGGTCTTGTAGGACAAAAAGAATTAATTTACCCAAGCTCTGCATATTGCACACTGGATGTCTGCTGGCACCCCACACCCTCCCTCATCCACCAACACACTCTAGTCCACATTTATCAGACTCTTTCTCCTGAATCTTAAGCTCTTAGACTCGGAACAACTTTACATGAATAAAAAATAGAGCAGATCAGTTATGGAAACACCTCAGTAGCTGATGCGCCCAGTGGTACTGAGCATGAAAGCATGAAGTGGCTCAATTGTAGGTTGAGAACCAGTGGTGGATTCAAATTGCACCCAAACTGCAAGCAAAATGCCTCTCTCCCCTCCTCTCCTTGTAGCTCCTGCGTGACTTTCCAGATGAACTACGAGCTGACATTGCCATGCACCTAAACAAGGACATTTTACAGCTGCCACTGTTTGAGAGCGCTAGCCGGGGCTGCCTGCGCGCCTTATCCTTGCACATCAAGACCTCCTTCTGTGCTCCTGGAGAGTACTTGCTCCGGCAGGGGGATGCCTTGCAAGCACATTACTTTGTCTGCTCAGGCTCCCTTGAAGTCCTCAAGGACAACATAGTGCTGGCCATTTTGGGTAAGTACCCAGGGTCTCACAGCATCACAACCCCACACTGAAAATCTGTGTTTCTTTAAGGACTGGGTAGTGGTGGTGATTTCCATACTAGGTCCATGGGTGTATATATAGCAGTGTTTGGGAATGTTCCCTTTTTGGACTGCAACTCCCAGAATCCTCTAACCAGCATGGCTAATTATGGGAGTTCTAGTCTTTGTTCTTGTCTTTAAAAGTAACTATTCCAACCTCTGGAATGTGAAGCATGAGGGAAGCACCTACTTTGGACTGAAACCCATGCTGGCTGGAGGATTCTGGGAGCTGTAGTCTAAAGAAAACCCGGAAGAAATTTTCTCAAAGTCTGCTAAATACATAGGGGTCATCTATATGAGGAGAAAAAAAATGAATTGCTCCACAGTAATAGCAATTTGCAACAGCTCTGAACTGTCTTAATGGTTTTACAGCCCCCATAAACTTTGCATGCCCCCTAGCCAAGATGGCAGCCATGAGTAAATTACTCACATTTTTAAATCTGCCACCACCGCACTTAAAAAAACAAAAACATTTACCATAGTGCACACAAGCAATAGTTCACATTTACAAAAAGGAGAAAGAGAAAGATAATACAAATCGACATATATATTTTTTGCATTAGAATCGTTCACTAAGGTGAAAATGGCAGCAGCAGGGGCCTGACCTGTTACCAAGCCCCACCCCGTGCTTGTCCGGCCAATCAGTTTGCACTTCCTCTCCTATGGGAAAGCTCAGCATTACAAAAACAAATGTCTTAATGAGTGAGGATGTGCATCCCCTATGGAGCTTTCTAAAGACTCCGGGAAAAGCTGCAAAGGCTCTCCAGGCATAGTTTTTTGAAGATTTTTGCTGCCCCATTCTGTATATGACACATTGATGAGTGTTCCCATTAAGACAGATCGATTTCCCAGCAAATTCTATGAGGATTATTTTGACCATTTAGACAGGACCATAGTAATCCTGGCCTTGACTGTGGGCTTGTCTAGATGGGCAGTTTTCCATCTTGCCCCCCATCTTGGAGCCCTGCGGTCCTGACGACACAGGACTTTTGCCCCGTTTTGCCCCTGGGGAGTCCTCACAACCCTCAGGGGAAAAACAGGTCTAAAATGGGAGGAAGATGGGGTAGGACCCAATAAAATACCTGTTAAAATGCATTCCAGCCAAAATAAAATGGATCACACCCCACGTGACCTCAGGAGCCCGTTCCAGCACGCTGGCCTGTTGCTATAGTTGCCACCTGCCTTACTCTTCCAGATCGAGGAAGGGGGCCCACAGCATGTGACCAAGGCTGGTCACACAAAGGGGGGCTTTGCTCACATGCTGTGGGCCTCCTACCAGGATCCGAAGAGTGGGACACAGATGGCGGAGGCTGCAGGGATGGGCCAGCATGCCCATCTGGACTGCCTCCTGTTTTGTGGAGGTAACGGGAGGAACAGGCCTGAAACATGGGCAGGATATGCCAGTGGAGAGACGGCATATCCTGGCCCATGATGTGGATGAGCGCTGTGGTCTCTGACATCAGGAGCTGCAGACTGAAGTGTAGCAAGTTAAATTTTCTGGTCTGCTGATAGTCAAAGCAGAAGCCATTTTCCTGTTTTCCAACCAAGAGACTGTTGTACTACCTGATAATTGCAAGGCTGATGTTATATGGCTCTCTTCTCTTGGTTGCCTAAAGAAGGCCCTGACTCAAGGCCTGAGACTTAAGGGCTTAGTAGACTGATTCCATCCTCAGCTCATGAAAGTTCCAGTTCAGGCCTCAAACCAGAGATGGGAAGCCTCAGGGCTGACAGGCATTCTCATCTGGCCTACAAAGGCCTTTTGTCTCTGAGGCCCATTCCTAAAGTCCCTGCTTCTTCAGAGAGGGCAAAATGGGCAGGAGAGATGCTACTGTCTGAGCCATCAGCTCGAGGATTACATACCCTCCAAATACCTTGATTTGGCAGGGCAGTCCCAATTAATCATCTGTGGTCCCATTTTTTCAGCTGCTTTTAAAATATCCCAGCTTCTGTCTCCTCTTGCTTTCCCTCCTTCCTGGATTACTTCAATTGCTGCAATATTAGTTCAAAGTGCAAAAACTGTTTCCATTCAATTAACTCAGAGTGGGGAGAGGACTGGAGGGGGCAGAATATTGCTCTTCCCTGTAGACTCAAGCAAAAGCAGACTGTTGGAGCCTCTCCTAGCTTGTCTGTTCTTCCTCATTCATAACTTTTGCCATCTTGACCACACCCTAATATTGCATGATCACATTCCTCCTGGTTTTTATCTGTGAAATGCTGAGGGCTGTGTCATCAAACATTGGTTCAGTCTGCTGCACCGCTCCCTTATCTTTCCCACTTGAGAATGGGCAAGGGTGGAGCAACAATGGCTCCTAGATGAGGCACCAGCTTGAGAAAGGCTCCTTAAACTGGGTCCCATGGTGGGAGAAAGGTGGGGTACAAAGTGAATAAGTTAAATAAATAAACTAGCAGTGTAGTCTGCTTTATTCCCTGCTCTCCTTCCCTGGTTGGGAAAGGTGATGGGATGGGAGTGGGGATTGAAATTGAATCCAGACTGAGCCAAGCCCTTGAGCGCTGCTTCTTAATGTCAGGAGGTTTAATCTTATAGAATCATAGAGTTGGACGAGACCACAAGGACCATCTAGACCAACCCCCTGCCATGCTTCATTGCCCTACCACCGGAATGAGCAAAATGCAGTCTATGAGATGTGTGTGACCTTTCAAGGCTTTTTTTTTTCCTTCCAGAGGGCAAATATATATATATATATATATATATATATATATATATATTGCAAACAAAAAAAATTATCAGAAACATTGGGGCAGGGGCATTTGTTGCAAAACAATTGGGCTTTTTTTTTACAAGTGCATGTGCTTTGGGAGTGTCCCCAGCCCTCCAAGGTCTCTGGTGGGGGCTAATGCAGCCCCCTACCCTTCTGCAGTTGGCCACCCCTGCCTTAGGAGATTTTCACACTACACTGTTATAGTGTTACTATTCCACTTTAATTGCTCTGGCTGCCTCCTGTGGAATTCTGGGTTTTACTTTAGTGAGGCCTAAGATCTCTCTAGCTGAGAGTTGTAAATGCCCCTTTCTAAACTGCATATCCCAGGATTCCACAGGAGGCAGCCATAGCAAACAAAGTGGAATAGTAACACTATAACAGTATAGTGTGAAAATCTCCTTAGTGTGTCATGATGGAGATAAAAGTGACCCCTCCTCAGCTGATCTGCATGGATTTCCTGCAGAAGGAGGCCACTGGCTATACAGACTGAGGAACTATGAGAGTTCTTGTCTTAATTACTCCAAGCTCTGGAATAAGATGTCTTTGGGTGAAGAGGGGAACATACCAGCTGTGGCTACATCCACTTTGGGGACTGACTCCAGTCATTTTTGGCAGTGGCTCCACCCAGTGCTGTCGCAAGGCCCCTAACATGCCATTGTAGACCAGTTCAACCCTTTGGATGAATAAGTTCTCTGCCCCTTCTCTAAACACTCTGTGATTCATAAGCCTTCAGCTCTGGGAAGTCAGAAAGTGCCTACAGCAGACTCCAGTCTAATCCCATTCACACATATACTGTTTTATAGGCAAAGGGGATCTCATTGGTGCTGACCTGCCCAGCAAAGAACAAGTAATCAAGACCAATGCAGACGTCAAGGCACTCACTTATTGTGACCTCCAATACATCAGTCTGCGTGGGCTCTTTGAAGTGCTGGAGCTATACCCTGAATATTCAGCCAAGTTCATGGCAGACATTCACCAGGACCTCACCTTCAACCTACGTGAAGGCAGTGAAATTGAGGTAGGTGGATGAGGCATGTTACTGGTGACATGGGTGTCCACCTATCCTTTCCCTTCCATTTTCCTGTATTTCTAGTCATTTGTTCCTACAGGGCCAGTCCCACCCAAAGTAACCCCATTGACTTCCCCAGGAATCATTCACATCCTCTGCTAAGCTTACCACCACCAGTTCCAAGCCATCAAAATCCTTGTTCCCTGTTCTGTGTGACTGCGTTAGCATCTTCCACCTTTGCTTCTTATATCCCTCCCTGAGCAGAGAAAGAAAGTACACCCCTCTCCCTGCGACCCATTCCTCAGTTGCAAGGAAGCTAAAGCCAGCCTGCAGATGGAGACAGACAACTGTTTGGAGGGTTGGGAGGAGTATGACAGAGGCCCCTCTTCCCATCATGTTTGCCTGCTCATTCCCTTTTGCCCCAGGCTCACTGCTAATGAAACACATCTTCCAGGTTTTTGAAGCATCCTGGAAAAGGAAGTACATTACATATCACCTTCCCCTGTGCCAAAATATATTTTCTTTGTTAATTTAGCTTCTTTCGGAGATGATGAGAAGGCTAGAAAAATTGGAGTGGAGGTGAACCTTTCAAAAAATCTCCTATTCTGAATCTTTGTTTGGTTGGAAAACTGACTATGGGCAGGTTTAGGCAGCCCTGACAATCTGTTACTCCAGACCCATAAAGATATGAAAAACACAGGTTAATAGAGCCCTTTTTGTGGGCCACGAATATGATCAGGTTCATAGCTTGGGAATCTTAATTATTTGGACTACGGTTCCCAGAATGGCCATGCTAGTTAGGGGGTTCTGGGAGTGGTAATCCAAAAGTAATGTTTCCAGATCCTGGCTCAGGATGGCCCTGCCAACCAGTAGGGTAAAGCAACCTGCCTCAGGTGGTCTCATAGCATAGAAGGTGAATTAGGCAAGAATTAATGTTGGAAAGGTGCAGCAAAGCAACAGTTGGCCCTCATGATGGGGAGTGGATGGATGCTTAAACTCTGCTTCAGTCAGTTACAGAAATTTTTGGCCAGTCACTGACAGGTCAGCTGATTTTGGTTGTGTGGGTCATTAGTTTTTTAGCTCTTATTTATGGGATGAATTGTCCTTAGCAGGGCTAAGTAGATATTCCAAAATTCCATATAAACAGAGAAATTTATCTTAAACATGGAATTCAAAATGCCAGCTTTCTTTATTTTTAAAAATCACATTTCAGCCCATTAAAGCTACAAGAAGAGACTGGAAAATATGTCAATAATTGTGGGGTTTCAAAAGTGATGGATGGGGAGAGCAGGATTTTCTTGCAATCCAGGGATGGGGCTTCAGGAGCCCAAACAGCTCTTTGTCCTGCAGTTAACAGAAGCAAAATCCATTCTGCAATGTAATGAAAGCAAATATATGTAAATATAGCACAATACAGAGCCCAAAGTGCAGGTCCCTGAAATCAGTCTGAATCAAGCCATTTCAGACTTCCCATTGCATCAACCCCTATAGTTAGAACAGAACTGACAATTCTTTTGTTTTTAGACCCTATTTAACTACTGAGGTCTGACAAACTTCTTTGCTGAGCTGCAATACCCCACCTAATCATGTACAGCCAGAACTAGAGTGTTACTTCTTTGGATTACAGCTCCCCAAATCCCACAATAAATTCAACTAGTAGCCATCTTGGCTGGAGTATTTTGGGAGTTGTAGTCCCCAAAAGTAAAATTTCCAAACTTTGTATATAGTTATCATGACTACTGATAGTCTTGATTATTCTCCATGAAATGTTTATGCTCAGGAGAGGCCTTTTTTGAAAACAGGAAGTACACAGGAAGTGGAAGCCACTTCCTTTTATTAAAAAGGCCTCTTCTGACCCTAAAATGGCTCAAGGGGGGGGGGCTTAAAACATGGAAAAAATGTTCCCTACTCCTTGATGGGGCTTGGGGATATTTTGAGGGAGTTTTAAAATTTGTTTGTGGGAGGTTGCAGTAGGAGAGGTACAGCCCTCCAAACCCTCCTGTGGAGGGCTAATGCACCCCCTTGCCTCTCACAATTGCCCATCTTTGCACTAGAGTACTGTAATAGGAATTGCAGCAAGGATCCAACAAGAAAAGAGGAGGCATGCACAAGCCTGAGGGATATTCCCTATTATTTATTAGTTTATATTCCACCTTTCCTCCAATGAGCTCAAGTTGGCATACATTGCTCTCTTCCTCCCCAATTTATCCTCACTGTAACAAGAATCCTATGAGGCAGTCAGTTGCAGAGTGAGTTAGTGAGAGATCCAAGATCACACAGTGATCTAGTTACAGCAGGGACTCAAAGCCCCAGTTCCCAAGTCCAGTCCAATACTCTTAACTATAGTACTACAGCACATTGTCTCTGAGGATGGAGCACACTTGTTTTCTGCTGATCCAGAGACTAGGACATGGGTTCAAACTACACAATGGGTTCAAACTATAGGAAAAGAGATTCCACCTAAACATTAGGAAGAATGTGAAGTCGAAGGCTTTCACGGCCAGCATCCATAGATTTTCCTTTGGTTTTTTTGGGGCTGTAAGGCCGTGTTCTGGAATAGTTTCTTTCTGACTTTTCGCCTGCATCTGTGGCTGGCATCCTCAGAGACCCTTTTTGTCATTCTCTGAGGATGCCAGCCACAGATGCAGGTGAAACATCAGAAAGAAACTATTCCAGAACATGGCCTCACAGCCTGAAAAAAACCAAAGGAAAATCTATTAGGAAGAATGTCCTGACCGTAAGGAGCTGTTTGGCAGTGGAATGCACTGTCTCCGAGTGTGGTGGAGTCTCCTTCTTTGGAGGTTTTTAAACAGAGGCTGGATGGCCATCTGTCGGGAATGATTTGATTGGGTATTCCTGCATGGCAGGGGGTTGGACTGGATGGCCCTTCTGGTCTCTTCCAGCTCTTTGATTCTCTGATTCTGTCAATCAGACTGCAGCCAGAGGTGGTTGTGTAGTTGGGTTTACATGTTGCCTGTTCACATGGAGGCCCTTTAAAGGGCATAAACGAAAGTTAAGGAGGGAAAAGAATGTAATAGAACATGTGAATATAACTTATAATAATAAAACTCCTAATAGGCCTGGATCTTTAAAAACTACAACAAAATAAGCTAAATTTATGGTATCTTTTGTTGGTTGGTTATTTAACTACCCCACCCAGCAAATGATCAGAGCATGGGAAATGGTTTCCATAGAGTCACTCACCACATGAATCGGGCAATGTTATTTATTTAAAATATTTGCATCCCACCATTCTGTATGTCAACAAGCCTTCAGGACAGCGTACAGGGAAAGAACAGACCGTAAATACAAAACAGTAATGACAAAAAAGGTTCTTTGCCCCACCAGCTGAAGTATAAATTAGAGTGGCCACACATAAAAGGGGAAGGGGCTCCTACACTTTTAACCGTTGTGTAGTGGAGGGGATTTTAGCAAGGGTAGAACTTGTCTTGCAGACTACCTCTGCTGAAATGCCCTCTTCTATTACAACTATTAAAGGTTCAGAAACTCCATCTTCATTTGCACACAGCCACCCTCTATGTAGTGGTTCTGCTGTGTCCAAATGGTGAAAATACCTCAATCTCAGTCTCTCTTACACACACACACACACACACACACACGGGCTGAAGGAACTCCTTTCTGGCTGTGGGATGGTTTGTGGCTTACAAGGTTGGCCCTACTATTGGACATAGTGTGGAAACTGCTCCAGGCAGCAGATGCTGGGGGCAGTAGTAGTGGCAACTTCCCAGCTGTTCCTCTTGAGCCTTCTCACCTTTCCCAGATAAAGGACACAGAACATCAATGAGGTCATTTCTTCCCTGCCCCATTTCTCCTTCACTCCATGTCTTCCTCTGTCTACAGTTTTTCCCTTGGCCACAACTTACCCAAACTCCTGCTGATTGTGATGGTGGTTTTTGTCCACTAGGACCAAGACCGTGAGCAGCCAGTAACCCGTAAGCTCTCCAACAGCCGTCGGATGGTAACATGCTTTGGGCGCTACCGGCCTGGGCTACATTCGAGCCAGTGACCTAGAGGTGAAAGGTCTTGTGTCCCAACCCAATCCTACTTCCCTCATCCCATCACCTCCCTCAACATGCCTTGCTGCTCCCATCTGGCATCACAATGATCCACTCTGTATCAAAAGCAATCCTGAACTTTCTTCTCTCCTTTCCCTTCCTGACACTTTGATGTAGCACATGGAAAACTGTCTGTCCCTAGGTTTGTCTACTGTGATAGTGGGGTGCATATCAGCTCCCCCAAGAGCTTGGAAAAGTAACCTTTTAGATTACAACTTCCAACATGCACCTACAGACATAGCCAGTTTGTATACAGGCTGGGGATTCTGGTAACTGTAGTTCAAAAAGTACTTTACCTAGTTCTGTCCTGAACGGATAAGAAACCTGCATATTGTGTCTGTGTATAGATGATTTTAGAATGAAAAATTCTATAAACAAATTTAGAAGTTTTCAGAAAAGGCCCTACCTGGGCAGAGGTGAAAATATGGACAGATCCAGCTCTCCGTCGCTGTGTTCTGCCCATAGATCTGGCGCATTGCTCCCTCATTATCTGGACCGAACACGATGGAGTCCAGACTGCCATGCCGGTTGGTTTCTGCAGCGCCGCCACCACCCGCATCCCAGTCTCCAAAGCCAGGAATGTGGCTTGCAGCACATTAGCAAGGCCCCCTGCATGTGACCAGCCTTGGTCATGTGCCGCAGGACTCCTTCCTGGCTACAGAAGAGTGAGGCAAACAACAGCTGGAGTGATGGGCTGGTCTGGTGGCATGGACTCCTGCAGTCATGCAGAGCCTGATCCAGTCTTTTCCAGCTGAAGCAGATTTTACCAAATAATTTTAAAAATGGCATAATGGGCCTTACTCTGTCATCCCCCTGTCTTGTCCCCAGGGGTTATGAGGACTGCCCAGGGGCAAAAAAGGCCAAATGCCCTGCATTATCTGGACTGCAGGGCTCTGAGACAGGGGCAAGATGGGGTAAATAGCCCGTCTAGACAAGGCCAAAGAATAAGAGCATATCCACATTTCAGAAAACCAGCCTCAGAAAACCAAAATTCAGGGAAAAGGAGGCTGGCATTGTAACACTACAAACCTACCTTCCCCTGATCAGTATTGGGATGTATATCTTTTCTTTTTTTGTTTTTGTACATGCAAATAATTTCAAAAGCATTCTCCCTTCTAGGCAACTATAAGAGAGTTTTGGGGTTTTTTTACTATTTTTTGCACTTCAAGATTTCTTTATGAAAAAAAGTAATAATTTGTGCACACACACCCCCCTTGTTTTTGTGAAAAATATTTTTTTGTGTAGAAAGCCAAGATTTTTGCACAAATTTCTCCCCGCAAAAATGTTCCAAATGACAGTTGACTATTTTCTCTATCCTTTCTTGTCAAGGATGCAAAAGCTTGTGAGTGATCTTTACATACCTACTTCAGGAGCATTAAGGAATAATACATAACATTATAATGATCACATAGAGAAAAGTGTGGAAAGGGAAGGGGAATGTAATATCACAATGCTGCTTCCCTGCCCCGTGTGTATTCATTCTAACTCTGGTTAGAAAGCTTTTTTTCTATCAAGGGACACATTCTATCTAGACATTCTATGAGAACTGGCATGCTCGTCATGGGTTCATGGGGCAGGTTAGAGATATAGTGGGTGAGGCCAAACTCAGAGTAGATATAACCCAAGTTATAGAGCATTTCATCTTCCCAGAAAACCCTGGGAACTGATGCATGTGGGTTAATATACTTATCAGCCTTTTATGAAACTAAAATTCCTTCTGAAGGAGGAGGAAAGAAAGGGAGTGGAAGAACAAAAATCAGAGGCAGGAGGGTGGATCAGTGGGAGCAATGCTAGTTAACAGAAGAGACAGTAAGAATCCAAAGAACAGATTTAACTCACTGGGCAGCATCTGTGTAGTGTTGCTTATGCACATGTGTATATCTCTTTTTGGAAGGGGCACAGGAGATACTCTCTCTAGATCTTTGTACTCCTTCCAAAAGTGTCTCTGGCAGCAGTCAAACATCAGGAGGGGCCACTACTGATGCTGCGTATTAGTGGAGAGAGAGGGAATGGTGAGGCAATTCAGATGAAAATGTGGCTGCTTTGGGTTCCAAGGGAAGAAAAAGGAGGAGGCACTCCATCTGGGAACACACCCTCATTTCCACCCCCCTTCCAAACTGAAACCAGGTACTGAAACCAGATTTGCCTCCCCGCTTCCTTCCTTCCCCACTTATAAGCAGCTGGGGTCCTTCTGGGATATGAGAGTTTCTGGGAAGGAGGGAGGACACAGAATTGCAAATCCACACTACAAGCTCTTTAGTCTTCTCTGCTAAAGAGTGCTGGTACCTCACCAAACTACAAATACCAGGATTCTATTAGGAAGGAGCCATAGCAAATAATCCAATTTCAAACAGGATTATTTGTGTAGTGTGGATTTCTCAGCCATTGTCTGTCAGAGCTGGGAAGGAAGGAAGCTGGCAAGACCAGCTTTGTTATTAGGCAATGTGAGCCTCAGGCAGGAGGTATGAAGAGGCAGCTTTGTTGTTTTATGCAATGTTTCCAGCCCCCACTTACTTATTTGCTGCCCTGGGGAATGATGGAAGACAGAGTTCCATCACCAATATTGAAGCAAAATCCAACTGTTGGTCCATCCAGACATGGAATGGTTCCTCCCTCCATTTTGTCCATGCCATCAGGCAGCAAAATGTCTTTGGCCTGCCCTGGGATCAAGCAAGGATCAATAGGCCAAGAGTTGTTCAGGTTGTAAAACTCCAAATCTGAGGCAACAAGTTTATATGACCTAATGAAAACCCTGTTGGCCCATTGTGTCACCTGACCTCTACTGAGGTGATAGCTACAATATCACTATGGATGTTTGGAGTGGCGTTGAGTTAAGCAGAGAAACAGTAAGAAAGCATGCCAGAAACCCACTCCCCTAACAGGTTGTATTTGTGGTGCAAGAACTAGATTATATACATAAGCCCTGTTTCTAAAGCCCTCTGTTCAATAATCTTGCTACTTTACAGCGGTTTCTGGAGGAGGACAACTTGTCTTGTTTCTGCTGGTTGGGGGAGAAATCCTTATGTTTCACAGTTCAGGCCAAGAGGGCAGCTATCATGGTTCTCAGATAGTTTTCTGGCAGAGTGGGCAGTAGAGGTTTCATGCTATCAGAACTAGAGCAAAAACACTATGTGTGTCAAGTATCTTCTCTTAAACTTCCAACTGAGTTGTCAGTCTAACAACTAAAGGCGGTCTTTGGCTAGTGGAAAGTGCAAGAACTGACCCTTTTTGTGTTGCTGTTTTCTTTTCCAGGGACTTCTCAGATTCTCCAGGTCCCCACGTTTATCCCAGGTAGCTTGAATTTTCTGCTGGGGGAGCAGAAGGGCAAGGATGGGGGAAGCTTTCTTGATTAGATGGCAAACTGATTGGGGTGGAGGGGATTTCCAAGCAGAGTCTCCTAATTAGAATTATATTTTCCTAAATGCTTCACTCGCACACCTAACATTTTCAATTATAGATATTGTTGATTTAGGGCAGGATAAGTTCCAGCAGGACAGGTAGAATGGTGTAGTGGTTAGAACACTAGATTTATGATTATTGAGAAACACAGGGTGACCTTAGGAAAGTCACACTCAGCCTCAGAGGAAGGCAAAGGCAAATCCCCTCTGAACAAATCTTGCCAAGAAATCGAAGGCATTCACAGCCGGCATCCATAGTTTTTTTGTGGTTTTTTCCTGGCTGAAGATGCCAGCCACAGATGCAGGCGTAACATCAGAAGTAAACTCTTCCAGAACATGGCCTCACAGCCAGGGAAAGAACCACAAAAAACCTTGCCAAGAAAATGCCATGATAAGGTTTCCATAAATCAGAAATGACTTAAAGGCACACAACAACAAAACAGGCTCTAGCAGGCCAGAAGCCATTATGCTGCCTCTGGACTCCAGCCCTGAAAAATGCCCCACCAACTAGGAAAAAAATCCAAAACCTTAGTGGCCATAAGTCTACTTCCAGTTTTGTAATGCTCTTTCCCCAAGGTTTTTTCTTGGCAAAATGAGGGGGTTCTGCACTATATTTTGAAGAAAACTTGCTACATGCCTTGGAGTTTACAAAAAACAAACATTCTTGAATGGATGGGTGGGCTTAAGGAAGGGCTCGGATGGCTGACAACAGAGCCCTGTGAATTTGCTACAAGCCACACAGGATTGTCAGCCAGTTGGGGACCAAGGATGGGCATGTATCTTGGGAAAGGCAGTCTGAAAACCAGTAGCCTGTTGATAAAAAGAGGTAAACTGGAAGTCTTCTCCCAATAATGAGTTGTGCAGCCTGAAGGTACGTACCACATCTGGGGGCTTTGTATCAAGTAATGACCTGGAAGTGGCATGATATCACCTGATTCAGTGCCAGGAGGATTCTGGGAAGTTGCCTTAACTTTCAATGCCTGCACTTTCCTTCTCAAACCAGGATCCCTGGTGGTACAAGGAACTAGTGCCTGATCTGTGAGGCTTCCTGGCTCATGCTGCATATTGCAGGGCTGCCATCAGGGATAAGGCATCACTGGGCACTTTCCAAGGTCCACATTCCTGCTGGGGATCCACTGACATGCTTTTTGAACCCTTTTGATCTTGTGTCTCTTCATTCTTGCTGTCACTTGCCTGTGCACATGCCTTCTTTGAACATGCAGCAAAGACAAGAGGGGGGAAATGGAGCATTGCCCATTTTGCAGCTCCTCTGCCCAGTTGTGCAGATTAGGCCTAGAGAGAGGGCAAGTGAATGGACAGCATTGTAGAGAAAGAAAAAGGGAGAGGAGCACAGAGAGGGGAGGCCCATTAAGGATACTTTGCCCAAGAGCCCCCACAAAACCTGGAGCCAACACTGCCAGGGTCTGTACAAGTTGTGTCTAAGTAGGGCAGCAAGTATGTATGGAGCAATGAATGTGTTAGAAGTATTGGGTTTGACAGGTTGATGCTTACCATCATGACCTTTAAATTTAAACTAGACTCACTTTTTATCTGGCAGTATTTAATATTCAGGGGCATTATTTAAGTCAAATAATTAAATGCTTTGAAGTCACATAGGTTTCAGTATGGGGAGAATTAAGCATGCATTTAAAGCTGCAATTGTATGTCCACTTAGTGAGGGTGAGTCCCATTGAACTCAGTGAAGTTCATTCCTGAGTGAATGAGCATATATAGGATTGCACCGTAACCTTCCTATTTAGTGATACTCAAAAGTGCATAATTTTGTAGGAATACTTTTAGATGACCTATGGCACGATCCATTCAAAGTCCAAATTTGAAAGTCAAATTTGGCAGATGTTTGAAACTAAAATCCTCTGTTTTAATTCTGACCTATTGTTAATTTGTGTGAAATTGCTGCTTGCGTCTTAGTCCATGACTGCTTCATCTGGACTCTAATTTTCTAAGTATTATGAAGGACAGTTCATTCCATGTGCTGCTCTTTGTTTTAAGGATATTCAGCCGTGACTAAATGAAAATGGCCTGACTGTGTGGCTCAGTCCTTAGTTCCTGAAATGTATAGAATGGGAAGAATAATGGTTAACCTTGCAAATAAACCTTGACACTCATTTTAGAATGTGCATTTAGGTCAACCATATTGTTATGGGCAAGACTTAAGCTGGTTTGAAGTGCACATATGAAATGTTTTGTATTAGTTGTTTGCATGACAAATACATACCCTCAATATTGACAATACCTACAGGGTCACAGGTGTAGCATGAAGGACTTAAAAGTGATTTAAGAAAAGTTCCCCCCTAAACTATTGAATTTCTTCTTCCCTTGTGGCCAGCCTCATCCTGAAAGTGGTGCTGCCCCTGAGAAGCCCCTGCCCTCCATCCAGGAATACAGTGAGGACACTGAGGATCTTTTCCAACCCTCACCTGCCACCATCACCCACCGCAAACTCCTCTTGCCCAACCTTAACAGTCCCGTGAGGAAGGGCTCCCTCAGCAGCCTCCTAGGAGATGACCTGCGGCAGTTCTCGGCCCTTCAGCGAAATTGTCGGTCTCCGGCTCGCTGCAGCCGAGGCCATAGTCCTTCTCCGCGGTGTCGACGGGAGGAACGATTCTCTGACAGTGAGGTCACCAATGCACGGAAACCTGGCAAACTTCTCATCCCTTCCCTAATGAATTATGGACCCCCAGACCTCAGCCCCAGGTAAGACCAGGGGCAGAATGGTGCAGGACTTGCAGTGTCAACAGGGTGGAACATTTATTAGGAAGGGCAATGGCATCATTTGCCATCCTTACTTTCAGAACTGAGTTGCAATTCTCACAGTACATGGGGGTAAAATGGATTTTCCCAGCAAAAATGTTTTGTTGTGAGCTATTCTTGTTGGAATGAAAAGGCTAAGATCCTAGATGGTGCATAGGTAGCATAATAATTCCCTATGCATAACTTCATGCCTCCCCACAATCCACATTGGGTCACTGTTGTGGAGGAAGGGGAGGTGACTGGGCAGTGAGAACTACCTCTCATCCCACTGCAGTTTGCTACAAAGAGAGGAAGCAGAATGACAACCTTGTCTAGTTGCCTTTCTCCTTCCCCTCCCCTCCCGTTCCTTGTGGGAGCAGAACCATGGGGCCCTGGCAGGAGGTTGGATGGGGCAGGAGGTTGGATGGGGATCCTTGTACTCTGTTAGAAATGTCAGTAACAGGATTCCAGCCAAAGTATTTTGGTTTGGCTTGGTCTTGAATGAGTAACTAATACATATTAAGTTTATAAAACAGCTGCTCCTGCTAGAGGTGAAAGGCGTTAGAAATGGTTTGTTGATGCAGCTCAATATACATGTCTGTTATTTTTAAGACTCTTCTTGAGGGGCATGGCCGTGGAGCCATGTCTGCACTTCCAATATACCATAGCACTGCTTGGTAAAGGCCTGTCAGTTGACACAATTATCATTTGTGTTACCAGGGCTGGGAAATTAATACTTGTAGATGGAAATGCATGGATAAAGCAGTGCCTCTGTGTTCACAGAGCGATTGTGGCTGATTGCCAGTTCAGTTCAGTTCCAGGTGTGCGACACCCTTGTCTTTTTTATTTGTTAAATTTCTTTCCCTGCCTCAGGGTGGTGCACCTGGTCCCCCCACCCACCCCATTAAGTAGGTTGGGCTTCATGGGTGAGTAGGGATTTGAATCTAAGAGCTATTGTTCGACCCTGTCCTTCTACCTTTTGACCTCCTGGTAAATCTGACTTGTCTTCTGCCCTCTATAGAGTCGTAGATGGAATTGAAGATGACAGCAGAGCATCAGAGACACAAACTTTTACTTTCAACATGTACCAGCCTCTCCAGAGCTCAGTACAAGAGCCTCCTGTGTCAGGTAATCTTGGCAAATGAGGAGAGGGGGTCCTTCTACCTAATCTAGAGGTTAATAAGACATGTAGCTATTAACTATCAATGCTCATTAAAAAAAGTATCTTGTAAGGTATTAAACATGCTCTTCAGCTGGCTCTGGAAATCTCAATTGGCCACCGTGGCCTAATCGGAAGCAATCAAATTAAGATGTGATTTGTTTGAAGCCAGACACTATGACTAACAATTTCAGAATTAGCCGTGATATGAAACCATGTCTTGAAACTACTTTAGCTTATTCGAAATCTTCTAACTATTGTTTCCCATTTTGTTTCAATTGGTTAACGGATGTCTTCCCAGACTGCTTGTTCCCCTGCCACAGGAAGACTCAGCAAAGAGCTGTGTGTGCAGGCAAATGGTGTTTATGCCCCAACTTATTAAGAGATTGTCTGGATTCTCCATTGCACACATGTGGGTTTTTTTTAAAAAAAATTATACCTACATCCTGCTGTTCTTACACAGTACTCCCTGCTATCTACCATCCATACATTCCCCATTCTTGCAGTCAAAGATGCTTATTTCATAAGTATTGATGAATAATGGCTTTTTTTGTTGTTGTTGCTGTGTGCCTTAAAGTCATTTCTAACTTATGGCAACCCTAAGGCAGCCCTTGGCTGAGAATGTGTGACTTGCCCAAGGTCATCCAGTGGGCTTTCGTGGCTGAGCGGGGATTCAAACCCTTGCCTCCAGGGTCATAGTCCAACACTCAAGCTGCTATGCCATGTTGGCCCCTGAACAAATAGTGGCCTTGTTGTTGTTGTTGTTGTTGTTGTTGTGTGCCTTTAAGCCATTTTTTTACTGATGACAACCCTAAGGTGAACTTGCCCAAGATTCTTCAGCGAGCATGTCCGAGTAGGGATTTGAGCTACTATTTTTGAAATATCTAATGAACTCAGTTGGAATTTGAGAACAACAGTTTGGCAGTCAATTGTAGCCAAGACTGGAGACAGAAATCTATTTTGCCCTGGCTGATAAGAAAAAAACTGAACCATAATAATGCTGCATGCTTTGAAGGACCATTTTGTCTGGTTGATTGCTTGCTCCTTCTGGCCAGTGCATATCAACCACACACAAAAATTAAGGGCTTGTCTATACAAGGCAATAAAATTTGGATTGATATGCACTAACACCAATTTGCAGCAGCTTTTATTTGTCTCCATGGGTTTTTTTCAAGATCACAGGCATGCGAAGCTATACATGTTTGATGTTCAAATGGGCATGCCTGTGAATCAAGATGGCAGGTGCAAGTGAATTACTCACGTTTTTATTGTCACCAGGTGCCACAGCTGAACAGTATTTTTTTAAAGCAAATCCAAGGTGCGAAAGTGTGATCTTCCGCTTAAATAAACAGAAAAAAAGAGGCTGTTTTGCCTTGCCAGCAAGCTCCACCCCATGCACATGTCTGACCAATCAGCTTTCCACATCTGCTCTTATTGGGAATACACAGCAAAGCGAATTGGTTGTTCCAACAAGTGGGAATGTGCATTTCTTTTGGAGCTTTTAAAAAATTACGGGAAAAGCCATCAAGGCTTTTTCCCCATGGAGTATTTGGAGGTTTCCCCCCCCCACCTCCTTCTGAATATGGCAAAATGATGCAGGATCCCATTGGGACAAAAGGTATTCTCCTTATATTCTATGAGGAGTATTTCTGCCGTATAGACAAGACCTTGTTTCCAATGCTTTCTTTCCACCTGGAATCTGATTCTGTAAAAGGCCATCCCTAGAATTTCCTACCAGAAAGAAGTGGATACTATGGAACAGTAGGAATGGATCACCCCTATGAGCTTCATACCACTCCCTTTTATCCCACCCCCTTGACTGTTAAAAAGGAAATAGAATGAAAAAGTGTGTGAAGATGGACTTTGATTTCATAATTTATACTTAGGTTGTAGAATTCCTTTGTTTTCGTGGTGCACCATTGGGTTTGCGATTTTAGAAAAGTTGTTTTTAATTTATATTGGTTTAATATCTTTTTATGGGGGAGGGTGGGGGTGGGTGGTGTTTAGGGTTTTTAATCTGTATTTTAATTTTTGTAAGCCGCCCCGATTGTTTTTAACAGAGGGGCAGGGTAGAAATAGATTTTTTATTTTTATTACTGTTATTATTATTATTATTATTATTATTATTATTAGACTATTCTTTTTCTGGCTATGGGTAGCTTACAGGACAGAAAGCCCCTTCATCCCCTCTTCTGCTTTACATGCCCTACAGATAGGAAACGAGTACTGTATATTGAACAAAAGCTTAGGCCTAGGACTCTTCTCTCTGACATTCCCATCTCCATGTAAAGAAGATGGTTTTGGTTTTTTTAATATGGAGGCACATCCAGTGCTATGGCTTCCGTCTGCATTTGACTTGGTAACTGCTGGGGTGAATAGTGTACCTTAGCAGTTCTTATCTGTGTCACCAAATCCAGTCCAGCCGTCCATGTTTTAGGGGTTCGCTCTGGTGGGAAGCCCCTTTCTTGCATGAACCCACTATCAGGTGATGGGTGAGGAAACAATCTATGGCTCTTTGTTTTCATCTCCTCAACTCTCCCTTCCCCTTCCTTTGGATTTTTCTCACAGGGACTGAAGAAGCCAACCCTGTGTTAAACACAGAAGCTGATGAGGTAAAGGAGAACATCAGGAGGCTCAACCAAGAGGTGGGATGCAGCTGGGTTTAATTTGAAGAAGGTCTCACTACAGCTGAGTCCTTCTTGCATCTTGTTTTTCTATGCCAGAAAAATGAGACCTGGAAAATGTAATATTAAGTTAAAGTATTATGTGCAAAGTTAAGTTAAAATGCAAAATACACTCCTTGCATTTATCTGCACTACACAATTATAGCACTGTGATACCACTTTAACTTCCATGGCTTCATCCTATAGCACCTGGGATTTGTAGTTTGGTGAGAGGTGCTCAGAATTCTGTCAGAAAGGTATCTCTCTCTCTCTCTGGCTTTTTTTCGCAAACGAAGATTCAGGAAGGACTCATCCTGCACTTTCTGCAAGCGTGCTGATGACTAAAAAGGCCAATCTGAGATAAACAAGTCCGGTTGCAGAAAGCACAGCAGGAGGTCTCCTTGGGTGATGCTTCCGGGTTGTGATTCTTACTGCGTTGTCGTTTCTCTTCACGACTTGTTCGGCGTGAGTTCTCAAATAAGGCTGCAGCATTGTGGATAGTGCATCTCCATGCCTTCTGATGTGAGGCCAGGGTGGACTATTGTTGGTGATCAATTTGGCCAAGCCTGAGATGTTGTTTCAGGGAGTCCTTGTATCACCTTTTTGGAGCACCCCTCTTACGCTGACCTGTGGTGAGTTCACCATAGAGTACTATTTTTGGGAGGCAATGGTCCTCCATCCTAGAAACGTGCCCTGCCCAGCGCAGCTGTGTTCTCAATATCATGGCCTCAATGCTGGTGATCCCTGCTTGCTCAGAAAGGTATACTATTGTAGTTTAGAGGAGCATCCAATAAAATTTGCAGGAGCAACTGAAGAGGTTCTCAAGATGCTCAGAGGACAGTTGTTTTATTAGTAAAAAAGCCTGACACATTTTGGTTTGTGTAAAAACATGTAAGGCCTTCTTCAGGGGTTATATAAGGTCATAAAAGGACAACACATAAATGCATGTCAGGCTTTTTTTTTTAACTAATAAACAACCATCCTTTCAGGATCTTGGGAATGGTCTCCAGTTTACTCTACATAGAACAAAGGAAGGCACCTCACAAATCCCTGGACTCCATACGAAAGAGCCATGGCACTTAACAGTGGTATCAAACTGAGGTAATTTTGTGATGTGAATACACCCCTAGGGATAGAAAAAAGTGCCCTTGAGCAAAGTTGTTTCCCTTAACATATCAAGTAGTTACAGAAAAGTCTTCATAGATCAGGTACTAGGGAAAGGGGCCTTAAAATTAGAAGGCAATGAAAATTCAGCATTTCTGGGCCTTTGTGTCTTTAGTCTATTTGAAGCCCTTCCCTTTCCACCCCCATTCCTGAACATATAGGAAGGACGAATGGTCTCTGGAATCAAAATCAAATTCACAACCAAAAAACACCTCTTGCTGCCAGTGCCTTCTGTGTATGGGGATTTAAATCTCCCCCCCCCCCGCCCCTGACAGGGGGAGAGATGAGGGAGAAGATTTTTGTGTGCATCCTTGGTGTTGGCGTTTCTGACTCAGGGTGTCAAGGTTTAAAATTAGCAGGGGTTGGTGACAATTTCATAGCAACAAAGCCAGCCAGCCAGCCTTCTCTTTTTCTACTTTTTCTCCCCACTACCACCCACTACCACCCCTGTGTTCCTCATTCTTAGTAAGAACCCAAAGTTAGGCAGCACCTCCCCAACTGCAGCCTCCCTGCCTACCCAGCGCTTGTAGTGGCTCCTCCTTTTCCTTCATTGGTTCTGATGCTGAAATTAACATAGCAAAAACAGAAGTCTAGGCCCAGAACTCCATCATCACTGTCTTTCTTAAACCAACAAAAGATTCCTGTGACATCTCTTAACCCCCATGGGTTTACAATACAGGTATGTATACCTCAGTTAACAAAGATGTGTTCCCTGGGCATTATTCCTTTATCAGAAAATTTGGTACCAGAGGCAGAAAGTATGGAGAAAATAGGGATAGGTTCCTACAACATAAATTCAATGTGTTTCAGCAAACCTTTTATGCAAAAATAACGATATGCACATGTGAAATGAAACAACCAGGCCAGGAAATAATTGCATAAGCAAATAAAAACATTTTGAAAGGCTTCTTCCAAAATGCATCCAGGAATTACCTTTTTTTGGGGGGGGGGCAGCCTCCACTTTTCTGATGATTTCTATTTTGGTGAACAAGCTTATAGGGTTATGCTTTTTTAACAAGGTGGGGGTAGCTGTTGAGGCAGATTTATCTGCTCTTCCCCTTTCTCTCTGTCTTGCTGTTCATACTTATCTGCACTAGCCAGGATATGCCTGCTCCCTGCTGGTGTATCCTAGCTCCAGATCTGGCCGTTCCACCCCCATTACCTGGAGAAAACAGGATTGTGGCCAAACATAGTGCCTGTCCATTGCTGTAGCTGCCATTTTCCCTGCTGAGATGGAAGTCAGGAAGGGGGCCTCCAGCAAGTGACTGCAGGCCCCCTGCATGGCTTCTGGGAAAGCCAGGGGGCAGATCAGGGTAAATGCCCTGTGTTATCTGGACTGCAGGGCTCTGGAACTGGAGCAAGCTAGGGTATTTAGTCCTGTTAGATAAGCCCTCAGTAAGGGATTTTGGAGACTGCAGCTTTTTACCTTGCCTTTTATAACACGCACACGTAGCTACAGTAGGATCAGCTTGAGTAAAATCATGTTCTTTCTCAGCTCAAGATTTATTGTATTGTTTACTGCAAGCACGCTGCTACAACCTGACACAGAACATCTCTGGACCTCCTTCAACATTCTCCCAATGTTGACGCTATTTTAAAAAATCCAGGTAGACAGAGGACAAGGAGGAAAAGCAGGGAGTTGGGCAGGCATAAAAAGACTTTGTTAAAAGGAGCATTGTTGTTAAGAGTCTTTGGGCTTATTTACACAGGTAATGTATGTCATCAGTCCTGACGACGCAGGGCTTTTGCTCCATTCTGCCTGTGGACACTCCTTACCACCCTGGGGCAAAGATGGGGCTAAGACGGGGTAGAGCCTGATAAAGTGTTGTAAAATAATATCTGGGAAAATCCATTCCCACCAGGAAGAAACAGATCGGGCCCTACATGTCTACGGGAGCCCATCCCTGCAGGCTGCCCATCCCTGCAGCTGCCAGTCTGCCTTGCTCTTCCAGATCCAGGAAGGGATCCCACAGCATGTGACCAAGGCTGACCACATGAAGGGGACCTTGGTCACACGTGGCAGACCGGCTTCTTCACTTGCAGGAGAGCCTGGGAGACAGCAGCAGCAGCTGTTGCAGCAATGAGTCAGCGTGCCTATCTGGACTTTGGCCTGTTTCATTAGAGGTAATGAGGGAGGAATGGGCCTGATGCATGGCAAGGATACACTGGCAGGGAGCCAGTATATCCTGGCTTGTGTAGATGAGCCCTTTGTTAACTGAGGTATGCTGTAGTGTGAACATATAACATATATCACTGAACCTCCAGGATTCCATTCCTTGCATCTAAGGAAGTGAGCTGTGAACCAAGAAAGCTCATGCTTTAATAAACCTGTAAGTCTTAAAGGTGTGCCAGGAGATTTTCTGTTGTTTTAGCTGTTACAGAATAATACAAACACCTTTTAAATTTGACTGATGATTCTGTTGATGATTTTATTACACCTTGTGAATTACAGATAGAAGAATCTGTTTGTTTCAGGTTCCTTTCAGCTTAAATATGAAGGCATTTGTGGATTTTGGGAAATCCTTAATGAAACCAAACTAAAATGCTATTGACAATCATCAGCACTGGTCAGATTCAATAGGTAGAACTGTTCTCAACACAGAAAGTGTCAGGTTGTACCTATGTGCCATGCCACTGTTAAAAATAAGGGGGGGAATCCAGAGGTGTGAACCTTAATTCAACATCACAAACATTGTTGAATACTCAGAGTTTCAAAATTAGTCTTTTGAGAGCTATGCATGCAAAAGCACTCTCTCTGAATGGGCAACTGTTGGTTTCAGTTTCTGACACATGTGATTTTTTAAAAATCTAAAATTCTTTCCATCTCAGATGGGAAGAATTTAGAAAATTTTGGGCAAACGCTTATTAAATACAAACTGAGATGTAACTCAATTCACCCACCCTTACTGGTGTTTGGGCATCATCTTCCTCCCTGCCTCTCTGAGCAAATGCTGGTGAAGTGCAGGAAAGATGGTTAAAACACAAGGGATAGAATTGTGCCAAATTTGTTTGTTTGTTTGTTTATCATTCATCTAGTACACTTACAAGTCATGGAAGAGAGCAGATGTAGTCAAGCCTAAGGATTTAACAGGAAAATGGGGATTACCACTGTCAGTTTAAATCTGAAGTCTGATCCTTCTGGTTAAAATTGCCCCTTTCCCTAAACTGTTGAACTGTATTCTCTAAATGTGGTGGTGGTGGAGGAGGCAGTGCTTAAGTTTTTAAAAGACTTGTGTTGAAGCTCTGCCCATTTGTCTTAGAAGGAAGTCCTATTACTCAATAAACATCTGCACTGAGCTGCAGTTGTTCATTGGTTGTGGGAAAGACACATCGTACATGCTTAGGAGTATTTCTCATTAATGTTTAGTATCCCTTCAGATGTTTTGGACTGCAACCCCCAGAATCGCTTACCACTGGCCATGCTGGCTGGAGTTGGTGGGAGCTGAATTCTAAGCATCTGGAAGGGCAAAGTTTTCCCCACTCCTATTTCATTTATTTTAAAAAGTGGCACTGCCTAAAATTTGGTTGGGGGGAGCAGTGTAGTGTGTGTTGGGCTTGGTTATAGGAGGAGCAAAACAGATAAAGGGTCAATTGACAGCAATTTTGAGAAGTGTATTTCTATTTACCATGCTGGCTCTTGCCAAATGATGCCAAGGCTATTTTATGTAAAAACAATATTGTAAAGATGCCATGAAACTGTGTTGAAAGAGGTAACTGAGCTACTCTCCTGGCCATGTGCAGTATAAGAACTTCTGGGAAGTTTTCAAGGAAGCTTATGACTATTCTAAGAGAGCTGGCTAATTTTAAAATGCCAGGGCATGATCAGCCACAACTGGTTAACATAGGTGTCCAAGGGCAAGTGGCCTGTGAGAGTCTATAACAATGGCAGGGAGCATGTAGCTCTTTCAGATTTGTTGTATTGCAACTCCCATCATCCCTTACCATGCTGACTAGGACTAGTAGGAGTGGTAGGCAACAAAACCTGAAAGGCCACACATCCTTCAACCTTGGTTTATGGTCTTTTGTGGAAATATTTGTGAAATCATTTCCATTCTTTTAGTTAAAAAGTGAAAGGGTGGAGAGAAAGGAACACATGAAATGCCAAAAGAAGAGGACAGTAATAATGGAATCCCCACTTAAAGACCCACATGGTTGGATTCCACAGTACCAATATTATATGAGCTTGTAAAAATTATTTTTTTAGACTACAACTACTAGAACCACCACCACACCCAGCAGCATAGCCATCCTAGCTGGGGAGGCTTTAGTGGTCCTTTTTAAACTTCCTTTGCCAGCCTATTTGCCAAATGACCCACTTGGCCCTCAAATGCAATCTTTAGCACAGTAGCCTAAGCCTACCCTTAGTTGTCAAAATGTAAATCCAGTAGCAATTTGGTGAAGATGGTACCAGCAATGTTGGAAGATACTGATAATTGTAATCTAAAAAGTAACATTTTCAACTGTTCGAAGGAAGGAATCGTGGGATTGGTTGCAGGGTATTGTTCCTTCCTTCTGTTGTAATACATGGAGCAGCTTCTACAAGTCTGTGAGGTCTGTTGCTGATATTGTCATTTCAGAGAATGGGTGGTGGGTAAATTGAACGTAAGAAATAAAGGACTTGATATGGCCACACAATTACTCCATGCCTGACACTGGAGTTGACTGTACTGCTTTATTTTTCAAACTGATGGCTGCCAGGGTGAATGTGCCCATAGTGGATTGCAGACTGACTGTAAGCAGTACTTGAGGGACCACAAAGTGAACCAAGAAGTCTCTGTTTTCAGTCTCTAATCTCAGTACTCCTATGACTCACCAGGTGATTCTGGCCAAGGCCTTAACCCACATGGAGGGTTAGTTTTAACCTACACAGAACTTTGAAAAGTTTTTTTTTGTAGGAGTGGAATAGAGGTTCCAGAGTTCCCCCAGATATGGTGGCTGAGGGAATTGTAGGGAGTTTAGTGTAAAAAAAAAAAAAGTAACTTTTCAAAGCACCGAGCCTACCTACAAGGATGTGTTATTGACTTATGTGTAATACTCTAAAAATGCTGACTAAATTCTGGGTATTACTTCTTTTTTCTGATTCTCCCTCTACTCTTCCAGATCAGCAACCTGAACCGAGAGGTTTCCCAACTCAGCCGGGAGCTGCAACATCTGATGAGCCTCCTTCAGAGTCAGCTGGCTGCTCAGTCTTCCTACCTCCCTGCCTCGGCTTGTCCCCACAATTGCAGTCAGACCTCTCCTTCCACGCCTCCTATCAGCAGACTGCCTTTGTCTCAGACCTCTGCTTCCATGCCAACATGTGGCCTCCTGGCCTCCTCAAGTGTAGACTTTTCTGCCTTCACCAGTTCCCTACCTTCTGCCACCTCCAATTGCACGGAGCCCTTGGAACCCCAGGAACAGAGAGGTTCTGCCTCCTGTGGCCCTGCGAGTCCCTCATACCGGTACCATTCTCCTCGGGCAGGCACAAGATATAGAAGTCGTCACCGTGGGCAGATGGCCAATATGACTTCTTGTTCAAGCTCTCCCATGTTGTGTCCTGTTACCTCACTCTCCCCAAGAAACTCCTTTTCTACCTGCTCTGGGCAGAGCTGTCCGCCTACTACACGCTTCTTTTTTCGGTCAAGTTCGGAGAGCTTTCACTGACACCAAGGAACCTCCTGCCACAGTTTCTTCCTTTTGGATATTTGGTGCTCAGAACTCTGTGGCTACCAGCACCATAATTTCTGTTGTTCTTTCTTTGTTACCAATAGGGTTCCCCCCCCCACCCTTTTTACATCACTCCACAGGGGGTGAGGTGGAGCTATTCCTTCAAGAGAGAAAATGAAGTTCACTTTTGGATTCCAGCTTTTGAGCTTTTTGGTTTTCAGAGCTGTTTTGAAACAGGGGTAAAGAACCTATGGCTTTCCAAATGGTTTGGCCTAAAACTCCCAGTATTTCCACCCGGCATGGACAATGGTAAAGGATGTGGGAATCATAGTCCAAGCCACGTAGAGGAACAAAGGTTCCTCACTGTTCTTTTAAAGGGCACTTTAAAAAAAATGAATCACAAATCTTGCTGGTACATTTTGAAGGCAATAATATTTATACATTGACTTTCCAGACTCAATCATATATACCCTGTATGTTTTGAAACCCCCAAATCTAACAGCATCGATCCATTCCATCAATCAGCATGTTAAGAAGTAGAATTATGCATGTGTGTGAACCATAGGACTGATTCAAACCATTTTGGTGCTGGAGGGAGGTGAATCGTATCAGACCGCCATTGTTGCTTGTTAACGTGAGGTTAACGAGCATCAGTAAGTTCAGCTATACAGACCTGGTTGAAAATAATGGGAAATGCACAAGAGCAATGCTTGCACTATTCCTTTTGATTTTAGTGAGGTTTGTGTGAGAGATTCTCCAGTGGATTGTTCCCTATGGATCAGCTCTATCTCCCCTGGGCCATCCTTGATTGGGCCCCAAATGCACTGCCTGTGGCAGCCGCCTTATCTTGCCTCATGGTAGCACACTGCTTCTGGAGATCCCCTTAGGAATAGCTATGCCATGAGGCAAGATGAGGTGGATGCTTTACCTCATATGTATGTGTGTTTCTGCAAAGTTGTTTCAAAATAGGGGCAATCACTAAATGATTTTTTTCTTCAAATGTGTTCCATCTTTAATTTGCCCTTTTCCTTCCTGCCACCAAATGTCAGAACTGGGATCTCTTGCTTCTGGACACTGGTTGTTTTTCAACCCTGCTATATAGCCAAAACTTCTTTTCTATTAAATTATTATTTTCTCTCCCCAATCCTCCACTTCTTTAATATTTATGATGAAAAGGGGTGCAAGAGGGAGTATGTGATTCTTCTGTGAAACATCTGAAAATTAAAGATTCTTGTTTTTCTATCTGTTCTGACAGTTCTTATGTGGCGGGGTGTGTGTATGTAACCTACAAACAGAGGAGCGAGCTCTGGGTAAATACTGTGGCATTGGCCTCTTTCCAGTCTGAAAGAAGTAGTATGGTTAATTAGCTAAAGTCAATCTCTCTCTTTCTCATCTTCTCTGAGGTGTAATATATCTTGATAGCTCAACTCTGTTCTGACTGCAAACCTGGTCTTCTCTTTCCAAGTCAAATGGCACTAGAGCTCTAAGTTGCCTTGTTTCTAATCAGAAGGCCTAACCCTAGAGATGCGAAAGCTGAATAACGCTTGAGACCCACCCAAGACATTTTGTTGTCTGAGGGGAAGGACAAGCCAGCATCCCTTTCTATATACAAAAGCTAATTGGACTGGTAGTTGACACTTTCTTCAACATTGGTGGTGGAACGCTGTCCTCTACTGCATATAAGGAAGGCATCAGACTAGTTTAGGGAGCACAAAGGAGGCTGTGTGATACACAAGTCTTCCCTCCAACCCCTTACTTGCCACCTCCCAACATCTGCTGCCTGAGGTGACCCCCTCAGTCTCTGCTTAATGGTAAGGTTGATCCTTCCGCAGCTGCTCAGTAATGAAGAAAAGGTGCTTTGCACATGTACAAAGGTGCTCCATCGCACAGCTAGGACTAGTCATCAAGGCCAACATCCAGGGCCCTGCCAATCACAGGGACTCCCACAGAGGAGCAGGTGATGGGGAGCCAGTAGCAAAAATGCCTGCTGAACATGTAAATGGTTATAGATGTTCATTTTATTATTCTTTTTTTACTTCAGATCTATACTGTATGCCTAAGTACCGTAAAGGCACCAGATCCTGTCTGATTTTGGAAGCTAAGTGGGATCAGCTCTGGTTAGTACTTGGATGGGAGTCCACCAACAAATACCAGGTGCTGTAGGCTATATTTCAGAGGAAGGAACTGGCAAAACCACCTCTCAGTATTCCTTGCCTGAGAAAACCCTGTGAAATTCATGGGGTTGCCATAAGTCAACAGGTGACTTTGAAGGTGTTTGTGCATGCACGTAAGCACACACATACACACAGCATCTGGAGGCCTGCACATTCCCCTTCCCTGTCCTCAATCATAGATGTGGGGGAGTGAAAAGGGACCAGTTATTTACAAGGAAATTCAGTTTTAAATGAGCATATTAAGACTTTTCTAGAAAAATCAACAAATAGTCTAGTGGCTCATAAAACATGGGTCTGATGAAATGGAATGCTATCCGTGAAAGCTTATGCTAAATAAAACTTGTTAGTGTTTAAGATGATGCAAGAAAAATAAAATGAATGCTTTTCCGTATTCACTTGGTAAAAAGAAGAGACTATGAGGATCATGTCTACCTGGAAGGCACAACCTGAGACCCTGCACACCAGTTCCAAAATATGTGTGTATGGAAAACTCTCATTTGAGATAATGTATTCTGGATATACTCAGAAGTACTCTTGTCCTGGGATACTGAAAACATGCCCCAGCCTTGAAAATCAAGACCTAAGAGCTCAAAATCTGAAGAGGATGTCGGATTTTTATTTTATTTTATTTTGCTATCTACGCAAACTCTGCTCCCCGCCCCCCGTTTAATGCTCTAGGGCAGTGTATTCAAAGTAATGGTCCAAGAACCAGTCTATAAACCATTGGCCGCCAACATGTGTGATGAGTTTCCAGGAAATGGTGAATACGATAATAATATGACACAGGTAGAGTAGTGTTCCCTGGCACATTGGGAAAAAATGCACAACACCAGATAGTTTGAGAAGCACTGCCCTGGGTTTATATGATATCATAGCAGGGTGCATCAAGGTATCACGAGGTTCTGGGTTTAACTATGCCGGAAGAAGAGCAGCAGCGGCATCTGCCAAACAAACAAACACCTAGCACCTTTGCATACATTCCTCCTTTTTCTCCTTTGTTCAGTAGGAGCAATTCTGGCTCTGCTGTGGCTGAGCATCTAAGCCAGTAGGCTTGTTGCTACGGCAACTGTTGCCATTGCTTTGGTGGTCACTGCAGAGTTGCATAGAGACTCAGATGGAAGAAAGGGGGATTGCATACCAGATTATATGTCCCACAGCAGTTTCCTTCCTCAGGTCCCTTAGGCCAGGCCCCTTGATAACCTCTTCTCTGGGATTTGGCCTTGTTGTCATGATGGGACACATATCTCCTAGCAACCAGCAGCACAGCTGCTTGCACCGTAGCAACGCTGGCCTGCTTTTTTCCCCCTAATAAGACCTGAAGGGGAATTTCATTTCATCATCCACCCCGGAGAATGGACTCTTTGCATTTATGAGTGCTGACAACAGCTAACCCCAACCTAACCCAGCATTGCTCTTTCAAGGAGCTAAAAAGTGAGGTGTAAATGTATGGGGGAAACAATACATGTGTGCATATTTATTTATTTATCTGTAGAAAGGACCCAAAACTATAAAACAAGTTATGCAGTACCCACAATATCATATCCTTGTATTCCATTTACCGGTAAATTACAGTAATTCTAAATAATGGCTCTCTTTGCAGCACATACATGTCATTTGTCTGTCATGTATTTTTTTTTCTCAAAGTGGTTTTCAAAACCAATTAAATAGTGCCTTTGAGCTTGCACAAAAGACCTCCCACCTCCCTTGGAGTAATCACAACCAACTTGGGGAACAAGGGTAAGAAAGTCTAGCTTAGAGGGCATGGCAAGTGGTTCCAAACTCAGCTTCACTTGTTTAAAATATGAAAGGTGGGTGATCTTCTTTGTCTTTACCTGAAGCGACCCCTACTGGTCAGATGCAAAACAGCAACTTGAGGGCACTGGAAACCGTGCATGTAGAGATGGGTCTATATGTCACTTTGAGAGCACCTAGCCCTTGAAAGGTACATTAAGGACAAAATATTGCAGTGTGGAAAGTTCTTGTTCAGGCTGCCAGTAGAACCGTCTTCCTGGATACTTTATCCCACCATTCTGCAACCCTGCTGTCTTTTCTGATCCCCTCCCCAATAGACTTTCAGCCTCTGGTGGCCAGGGAGCATCCTCACAGGGCTTTTTTTGTTATTGATTCTGCCCCTTTATTTTCATCTGCTCTACAGACTTGCTGTACTTCTGCAAATGTTAAGATTTCCCAGAGCAGGCTGATCCCGACTCCTTATTTTTCAGTGGCCTCATTCTGCCAGCACTTGCTATGCAAATTTGTTTTTAAAGGGACTGATAATTTATGAACTTGTTTTCACTTTCACTGCACCTCTGTGGTCCTTTTTTTAAAAATCACCTTCAAGTCAAAAGCATAACATGTTGTCAGCTTTCTCATCGGGCCACTCAAATCAGAAGGTTTTACTCAAAAAGGTGTCCTATAAATTGGGTGGTGGTGGTCAAATTTAGGAGATTTTCAGACAGGCAAAAATCGCCCCTTGCCGCGCGAGCAGCCTCCCGAAACTGCTGCGTGGCAAGGGTCTTTTTTGGACGACGCTGTGCCTCTAGCGAAGCCGTCCGTGTCACTTCCGTGAAGTTTCGGACGGCTCCGCGCCATATTTCAAGCACGGAAGCTGCCCGTGATTGAAATATGGCGCGGAGCCGTCCCAAGCTTCACGGAAGTGACACGGACGGCTTCGCTAGAGGCACAGCGTCGTCCAAAAAAGACCCTTGCCGCGCAGCAGTTTCGGGAGGCTGCTCGCGCGGCAAGGGGCGATTTTTGCCTGTCTGAAAATCTCCTTAGACTGGAGACAGCAGTCTGAGTATTGGGCTGTATCCACACTGCTCAAGTATAACAGTTTGATACCACTATAACTGCCATGGCTCTAGCCTATCAAATCCTGGGATTTATAGCTTGGTAAGGGACTTAGAATCATTTAGTGCACTTCCCTAAACAGCAACATTAGAGTTCTCTTGAAGATATTCTAATTACCACAGGAAACTACATGTCCCAGTGTTCCACAGAATGCAGCTATGGTAGTTAAAGTGGTATCAAACTGCAAAAATTGTGTAGTGCATATACATCCTATGAGATCAGAGTTCAAATCCCTGTATAGCTATGGAAACCCACTGGGTAACCTTAGGCAAGTTACACTCTCTCAGTCTTAGAGGAAGATAGTGGTAAGCCTCCTTTGAAGATATCTTGCCAATAAAACCATACAATAGGATAGTCATAAACTGGAGTTGACCTGAAGGCACATAACAGTGACAACAGATTTAATCTGAGTCCACCAATTTATGTGTTTGAGGACACATCCAGACTCTGTTCCCCATATACAGTACTTGAATTTTCCAGTAACTTCCTGAATATCTTTCAAGGTGGGCATGGGTATGTTGCTTTTTCATAACACTTTTGCATAGTGCATGCAGACTGACAAAAGGAAACAAGGATTAAATGCCCCTGAAGCCTACAACTCCCATAACACAGCACCATTTTGAGCCAAAGATTTAGAATATAAGTGATCATATCACTGCTGAGCACTGACTTCTCATTTGTTTCCTGCCTCAATTTAAAAGGTTGGTTTTTAACATTTAAAGCAGGGACGGACAACTCTGTGGGGAATGGGAGCCAAGTTTTGCCCCCATGATCCTCCCCCTGTGGGTTGTACCAAATGCCATGTTGTTTGCCACTTTTGTGATTTTGTGTGTGTGTGTGTGTGTATTTTGGAGGGATTGGGGTGTTCTGGGTTGTGTGGGCAAGGAGTACAGTCATATTTGCAGATGGTTTGGGATATTTTGGGCCATTTTCAGGATAAATATCACTTGAAAATGGACCCAAAGGTTTTTAAAATTGGGCAGTTTGGGAGCCTCCACAGGGTTTCCAGGGCTTCAGAAGTGGGGGTTGTGGAACCACGTGTGGCTTGCAGGCCACACTTTGCTTACCCTTTCTTTAAAGCCTTTGTCATGGAGTGAGCATTGTCAATTGCTAGAGATTGAATATTGGCACCTCTGAAACCCTTTGTGGTCACACAGCACCCCAGGGCAGTAACTATGGGCGGGGGGAGGCAAATTGAGGGAACCCCCTACTCAATTTCTAGTACTGAAGAATGAGATCTAGAATTCCTGTATTTCTGTATATTTCCTATATTTCTAAACGTTTAACTAAAGTTTTAAGTTACTGCAGTGCTAGAATTTGGAGACTAAAAGAAAAGTTCATTGGGTGGGGCACAATTCTTATTTGAGGGTACTCTTGCCTCATCCCCTTCTGCTGCTGTCACAGCTTTTGCTAGTGAGCTTATATGTGAAATAAAAGGCAAGAAGAGAACTTTCCCAGCAGTGGCACCTTGACAATGAAATAATTTCCCCAGCCAGATCCCGCCAGTGACTTCCGTTTTCCTCCTAGCATCAGATGAATTCACCCAACTTTTAAAATAACCTGGCTTTTTTAAAAAAGCATCTAAGGTCTGGGGTGCTAATTATTTTTTTTTCTACTGCTAGAAAGATTTTTTGTAAGGCTGCACCAGTGGTTGTCCATAATTTGAGTGGGAGAGGGGGGAATCCAGCTTCTGTGGAATGACATGACCCTCCCAATTAAACCATGAGCTACAAGCAAATAACTGTTTTTGTTGCTTTATTTTATTCTCAGTTTTGTAAACTGCCCAAATAGCATATTTTGATGAGTGGCCATTTAAAAATAGCAAATAAATAAGTGACACATAATGGACTGCTTGCATGGACAATATTCTAATTACAGTTGTCCCTTCACATTCGCTGGAGTTTGGTTCCAGGACCCCCGTGGATACCAAAATCCGTGAATACTCAAATCCCATTATATGCAATGGCATAGCAAATGGTATCCCTTATATAAGATGGCAAAATCAAGGTTTGCTTTTTGGTTTATTATTTTTTTAAAGAATATTTTCAAGCTATGAATACTTAAATACGTGAATCCCAGATCCATGAATAAGGAGGGACAACTGTATTTTCAAGCCATGAATACTTAAATCCGTGGATATGGAGGGACAACTGTACACTGAACGTGTATAAGGAGTTGTATAAATCATTTTTTCAAAGGATGAAATATTTTGATTTAGCATAAATTACAGAGAAGGAGAAAGTGTGTTGTTTTTGTTTCTAATATAGTAGTCTACTATAGTAGTTATGTAGCCCTTTTACTAAAACAGAAAGAGGGCTAGGAGTTCCATAACCATTTACCTGGGAATAAGTACCATTGGGTTTAGTAGAACTTCTTTCTGAACAGGCATATATGCTGTAAAAGAAGATATTTGTGCGGGGTGTGTGTGAACACAGTGTGACACACCAGATATTGTTGGACTGTAACTCCCAGCATTCCTCACCACTGGGTATACTGGTTAGGTTGATGGGAATTACAGTCCAACATCTGGAGGACTGTACTTCCCCCGTTCCTGTCAAAAAGAGAGTGAATTACACACTCTCAGTTTTTGCTCCCACTTGAATTAGGGGAAATCCATCATAGGCTTGGCAGGAGGATAAAATGTATGAATACCTTTGAGAAAGGAAGACTCTGGTCTCCATGGGGCAGGACTCCACACCTGCTCAAAAAGTGGCTACCTGTCATTCAGTGTTCCAGGTATACATAGGTAGTCCATAGAGTTGGTAGATAGACTGACCTCTTCCTTATTTCCTGGGATCTCCCTTATTCAAGCTAAATTTTTTTTATTCTTCTGGCTCCCTTATTGACTTTCTATTTCTTCCTTATATTTATGAAAGCCTGATATTCAGATGTCAAGGGCAAGCAAGTTGGGGCACAGAAGGCTTGATGTGGGGGGGGGGATCATAAAAAAGCAAGCCATGAACCTCCTGCTGGCTTGAGGTGTGTATTTGCATTTATGTCAGTGTGTGTGTGTGAGAGGGAGGGAGGGAGAGGTGTGTGTGTGTGTGTGTGTTGCATCTGGTGCATGTGAGAAAAGGAAGTATATGTTTGCATGTCCCTGTAAGAGGGAGGAATGGGGAATGTGTGTACTTTTGTATCTCTGTATGTAGAAGGTTTTTTATTTATGTGGGGGTGAGTATGTGTCTTTGTGTGTCTGTTTTGATAAGATATCTGTAACAGCTCTTTCATTTTTCTTTAAAGTTATTCGTGGTGCTTGCGATCTTTCTAAAATAGCTTTTTGTTGTCGTTCTTGTTGCTGTTTAAGTTCTCTGGATAGTGCATACAGACACAAACATACAAAGCCAATTAAAACATCATGGCCTGGCCATTAAAGATGTAATCCTGTACCAATGAACATTTGCTGGAGTGATGCCACACTGCTAAAAATAAGCAAAATTTGTCTTAACTAAATCTCCCTTAAATTCATGGCCGAAAGTTGCTCACCATAGTGGTAGAGGAAGCGTAAACAATGTCATCCGAGGGAAATTAAGTGCAAAGTGAGAGTCACCAACCACGCATTTTTCGTACATGTGTGAAATACTGACTGAAGTGGCTGCTAAACCAGGAACGCTCATATTATAATAAACCTTGTCTTCAATGAAGTGGACTGGATCCCATGAAAGCTTATGCTAAAAAATTGTTTTTCTCAGTCTCAAAGGTGCTACATGCAGTGTGGTTCCCAAACTTTGGTCCTGTATATGTTTTGGACTTCAGCTCCTAGAATTCCTGACTGTTAGCCAAGCTGGCTGAAACGTCTGGGAGTGGAAATCCTAAATGCCTGGAGGGCCAAAGTTTGGGAATCAATGTACAGGATCCCCTTATATCTTTTTATGCACAAATCTGTTTATATCTGTCAATATTCCTATAACAAACATATTCATCTGTAGAGTACCACAGGACTCTTTGGGGACTTTATCACACTGAGCTTCTCTATACGATTAAAATAATCCTAACATGATGCAAACATAAGGCGATCTATTCATATCTCTGGCTTTTCTTTGCAAACGAAGATTCAGGAAGGACTCATCCCGCGCTTTCTGCAAGCGCGCTGATGACTGAAAAGGCCAATCCAAGATAAATAAGTCCGGTTGCAGAAAGCACAGCAGAAGGTCTCCTTGGGTGATGTTTCCGGGTTGTGATTCTTTCTGCGTTGTCGTTTCTCTTCAAGACTTGTTCTTCGTGAGTTCTCAAATAAGGCTGCAGCATTGTGGATAGTGCGTCTCCAAGCCTCCCGATGTGAGGCCAGGGCGGACCACTGTTGGTGATCAATTTGGCCGAGCCTGAGATGTTGTTTCAGGGAGTCTTTGTATCGCTTTTTTGGAGCGCCCCTCTTACGCTGACCCGTGGCAAGTTCACCATAGAGTAGTATTTTTGGGAGGCGATGGTCTTAGACATTCGCATAAATACGTATCATTAGGAAGGGGGGCAGCCAAATCCACTGCAAAGCCCAGGGATTTGTCTGGATTTTTTAAAAAAGCTTCGTCCAACATGCAAATGTGTGATTGTTTGAACACTCACATTCGTGTAAATACGAACAGGCAGAGTAATCTAATGGGCTGGATGAGGATGGGGGTGGGGCTAGCAAATAGGAAAAGTGCTTGCTACCGTCATGTTGGATTTTAGGCTAAGCAAAGGTCTGGTAAGTCAAGCAAAAGGCAATCTTATACTCTCTTTTCTTTCTTTTTAAAAAATAAAATATATCGCATGTGCACACCATGGGAAACTTTAAAAAAAATGGCAGCAGCAGATTTAAAATCACAAGTAAATCACACACAGCCACCATCTTGGCTAGGGGTCATGCGGAGTTGGGGGGGGGGCTCTTTTGACCATGAAGACAGGTCATAGAATCATAGAATCATAGAATTGTAGAGTTGGAAGAGACCACGAGATTTGTTGTAAATGCCTGCTTTTTCAGACATGTTCGTATTTTCCCCCTTGTATAGACGAGCCTAGTGGGTTTCTCAACCAGAGTTCCCTGGAACTCTAGGGTTCCACAAGAGGTTGCTAGGGCTTCCTCAAGAGATTGAGATTGAAAACAAAATAAACAATTTTTTTTTTAAGATGTGGATATAATAATTTTTAGGCAGGGGTTCCCTAAGACCTGAAAATTGTTTCGAGGGTTCCACCTGGGTAAAATGATTGAGAAAGGCTGCACTACAGTTATCCCTTCATATTTGCAGGGGTTTGTTTCCAGGACCCCCATGGATACCCAAATCCGTGAATACTCAAGTCCCATTATATGCAATGGCATAGCAAAATGATGTCCTTTATATAAGATGGCAAAATCAAGGTTTGCTTTTTAGATTATTATTTTTTTAAAAGAATATTTTCAAGCCGTGAATACTTAAATCCATGGATACCAAATCTGTGGATACGGAGGGACAACTGTATATAGTGCTATTATCCTACTTCTAGCAGCTATGGCTGCCTCCTGTAGAATTCTGGGGTTTGTAGTTTAGCGAGCCCTAAGAACTCTCTGGCTGGGAATTCTGAATGCTCCTCCCTAAACTACAAACCCCAGAATTCCACAGGAGGAAGCCACAGCACTTAAAAGCCGGATATGCTGCAGCTTTATGTGAGAACTCACGCTGAACAAGTCTTGAAGAGAAACGACAACGCAGAAAGACTCACAACCCGGAAACATCACCCAAGGAGACCTTCTGCTGTGCTTTCTGCAACCTGGCTTGTTTATCTCAGAGTGGCCTTTTTAGTCATCAGCGCACTTGCAGAAAGCACGGGATGAGTCCTTCCTGAATCTTCCTTTGCGAAGAAAAGCCAGAGGGGGAAATAGCACTATAACAGGGTAGCTTTGGTGCTGTGGAGATTTCCACACTACACTGTTATAGTGTTACTATTCCACTTTATTTGTTATGGCTGCCTCTTGTGGAATCCTGGGATTTGCAGTTTAGGGAGGGGCATTTACAACTCTCAGCCAAAGAGTTCTTAGCCTTCACTAAACTATAAACCCCAGAATTCCACAGGAGGGAGCCAGAGCAGTAAAAGTGGAATAGTAGCACTATAAAAGTGTAGTGTGACTTTGGAAAAAGGAATGGAACAGGCTGTGTCTGAGTGTGGTGGAGTTTCCTTCTTTGGAGGATTTTAAACAGAGGCTGGCAAGCCATATGTCATGAGTGCTTTCATTGTGTGTTCCTACATGGCAGGGGGTTGGAGTGCATGGCCCTTGTGGTCAATCTTCCAACTCTATGATTTTAACGTGCCAACTTAAACTAACTAAGTAACTAAGTAACTAAGTAACTAAGTAACTAAGTAACTAAGTAACTTTCCCTTTCCCTTTCCCTTTCCCTTTCCCTTTCCCCTTCCCCTTCCCCTTCCCCTTCCCCTTCCCCTTCCCCTTCCCCTTCCCCTTCCCCTTCCCCTTCCCCTTCCCCTTCCCCTTCCCCTTCCCACCCCATACCCCCTTCCCCGGCTTTCCTGTCCCTCAAGAGAAACAGTATTTATAGTGGGATGGGAAAGGCGGAGCTATTGAGTCCGCCTTCTCAATTGGTGGATTGAACTGCCTGTCAGGAGGAGAAAGAGGAAGTAGAAAAAAAATCCCACCCCACAAGGAGGAGCCCTTAGAGGAAGCGGAAGAAGCTGGAAAGGAGCCGAGGGCGGAAGTGGCGCTGTTTGAGATTTGGAGCATTGGGGGTAAAGGGGAGCCAGAGCCATACCAGAGCCAGCGGGCGGGTGGCGACGGTGGCGGCTGCGGTCCCGCAGGCGGGAGCGGGTGAGTGGCGGTTCCAACGGCAGGGCCGGGTGGGTGGGGAAGAAGAGGGGAGAGCTGTCCGCTGCCCAGCCGACGGGCTCAAGGAAAAGGCAGGCGCCCTCCCTCCCTCCCTCCCTTGAGGGGCTCCTGCAATTTGTGCCTCCCTTGCAGATAGCCATTGCTGGGAGGTAGGGCTTCTTCGCTGTGGATAAGTAAAATGGAGCCTCCAGGTTTAGGGGCAGCATACCTTTGAGGGCCTGTGGCGGGGCCATAAACAGAGTCGGGAGAGAATTTGTTGGCTTCGTTCCCTGTTTATAGGCTTTGGTGTGTGTGTGTGTGTGTGTGTGTGTGTGTGTGTGTAGGCTCATTTGGTTCACCAGTGTTGGAAATAGTAGGATGCTGGGCTAGATGCTCCTCTGAGTTGCTCCAGCAGAAATCCTCCTATGTTTGGGTTTTCCAGTCTGGGTGTACAAGTTGTCCCTTCATATTCGCTGGGGTTTGGTTCCAGGACCACCCCCACCTCCCCATGGATACCCAAATCCGTGAATACTCAAGTCCCATTATATGCAATGGTATAGCAAAATGGTGTCCCTTATATAAGATGGCAAAATCAAGGTTTGCTTTTTGGATTGTTATTTTTTAAAGAATATTTTCAAGCCACGAGTAGTTAAATCTGTGGATACCAAATCTGTGGATATGGAGGGATAACTGTATATTGTTGTTTACAATATGCTTCCACTGCATGAGGTGGTTTTGTGGAATAAACCAGTGGTTCTGAACTTTTTCTTTACCAGGGACCCCCTTTAAATATGCAGTATTTTGTTGTCACGGACCCTCAAGACTTAACTCAAGATGTAAAACGGTGGTGGTGGTGGTGGATGATGATATACAGTATTTTGTTGTCATGGACCCTCAAAACTTAACTCAAGATTTAAAACGGTGGTGGATGATGATGATGATGATGATGATAATAATACAATTGCACCATCCATTAAACCTTCCCTCAGAGGCACTGGAGGGGGAAGGAAGATTTTTCTTCTGCTTTCTTCCTGCAAGTTTGTGGCTAGAGTGGATTGAATGGCAATGCACAGGCCAAGCCAGCCAGCTTTGACTTGGCTCCTATCATGCGGCTGCCCCACTGAAGGGAGGAGGTGGGCCAAGCAGCTTTCAAGACTTTGTGGACCTCCTGTGAGAACATAATGGACACTGTACTCTAATCACTTGTACTCTAATCACTGTACTGAAATGCTGGTAATAGTGGGAGTAAGCATAATAGTGGGTGGGTGGGTGGAAAAGTGGGAGTTTAGACTGAACAGGTTTTTTCAGGTCGTGTGTTAAACTGGGTGGTTGTTGCAACTTCTAACTGGGGTTTGCTGTTACCTCTCAGTGTGGTTGCTGTGTCTTTAATAGCAGTGTCAGGCAAAAATCCAACAAGTACAGCTTCCATAGTGTGCAGTAGGTTTGGAGATAGGATAATCCTTTTTTAGGGTGCAAAGGCTAGACTCCATATCTGTCTGGCTCTCAAACTCCAAAACCCTGCCTTATTCTAATCTGCTTTGAGCCTTGTGTATATATGTACCATTTTTTCTGGAGATGTTGGCCTACTGTTTTCATGTTTGTTGAAGACAGAGGCAGTATTAAAACATTATTGGCTCACTTTCCCAAATATCACAGGACTGTAATAAAAATGATCTGACTAAGATTTCGTTTTAAGTAGTCATGTTAGGAATCAATAACTACTTAACTTTAGTGTTCCCTTCTCTTAACTTAGGCAAACGGCTAATCCTTTTTTATGACCATTATCTTTCACAGATGGTCTCTTTTCTTTCTTTCTTTTTTTTTGGGGGGGGGAAGGTTCCTGCTTCAGTGCTATGAGAACAAGTCCTTAGCTCAAATCTCCACCCTTTCATGAACCCATTGGGTATTATTTGGAAAGGAATTATCTCTCTGTTTAGTTTCTTCTCACACCCGTAGAGGAATAACACTCTATTTTTCTAAGACTGTAAGAATATTGGTGTAAAGTGTATGAACAAAACACTTACGAGAAGTCTGTAGAAATAAAAAGTACTAGCTGTTAAAGGAAGCAGTCTTTTCCTTATAACAATTGTTCTATTATCATTCTTGTACATTTTATTCTTCCTTGAACATTTAGTTTCTCGTTAACCAGTCCCAACCATGTATTGTCATTTCTTGGCAGCAGCCACCATGACTCCTTCCTGAGTTGTCTCTTATATCTGTAGATTGCTCTAAACCTGTGGAGCAGGCATGTTTCTTCAGTGTCCGTGTTGCTTAGATATCAGTGTTTAGCTGTAGAAGACTGTTTTTGCATCTCACAAATTGAAGATGCTCGTTATCCAGTGTGTCCCTGCCCTTTAAAAAACTGCTTATTACACATAGGCTCCAACATTGTTAAATTTATATCTTTCCCACTGAGAGATTCTTGTTCTATCTCAGTATTGTATTTCACACTTTTTCTTACTTCTGGCAGAGTGGTTCATATGGATGTAGGAACTACACCTAAAACTTAATGTTCTGTCATACTCTTGTGTAGGAAAAAGGAAACTGTGGGCCTCCAGAGATTGACAATCTCTTATTCCTATGGTCTCTCACAACAGGAATCATATCATACTGGACATACTGGCAAGGGTTAATAGTGGGAAAGTGAAATCCAGTGATATCTAGAGGGCAGCAGATCCCCAGCCCTACTCTATGTAGTGTTCTCCAACCTAATGATCTTCAGTTCCATATTACAGAACTCATATTATCCCCAAACAGGATGGACATGCTGCAGTTGATGGGCAGTATAGAGTACTACTACATCTTCGAAAGGTCCTTGTAATGTGCAAGCTCCTCTTTCCATACACATGCTGCTTGCTATGTTGCTGAGCACTGTGCTAGCTTTACAGTAAAATGTTTTGAGTGAAGTGTCTTAGTCAAAGAAGGTTGGAATATATCGGCCAATAATTAGGTTTGGTGTATACTGTACTCTCTTTTGCACATAATGAACTTCATTGCCTGAAGAACTGCATGTGGCTATCTACATGCTGTTGGGCTGAAGTTCCCATAAGCCCTAGCCAGTATAGCAAATAGGTAGAAATTATGGGAGCTGCTGTCCAGTATGGAAGGCTACAGTTGTCTACTGCTCCTGTAAAATTTATATTGGTGGTGCTGAGCCATCAGCTCACAAAGCATGAACCTTTGAGTTAATCGTGGCTTGTGGAGTAGAAATTAAATAGAAAAGGGAGCTCATGATTAAGTTGCACAGCCTTGAGGTCATATGGCTCAACTGGTGCTTCATTTCCCCCTTCTCTGATCTGGGAAGGTGCAGAGGGTGGGAAGCAGGTATGGGGCTCAGGGACAAAGTACTTCTACCCCCTACCCGCCCCCCAGTCAGCATGGTTTTTTGCATTCTGTGTCTGGGGAAGCAAGTTGCTTGCAAGTTGAAAGCCCATTGTTTCCTGTTTCAAATTTTCTTTGTTCGTTTTGTGAAAGTCTTTTTTTACAGGATCTTTGTTTTTTAAAAAACAAAGAAACCAACAGTCAAATAAATTACAATAACATATACTGTACTGTACCCATTATGTTTAATAACTTAGCCAAGTCATCACATTGTGTTACACTGCTATAGAGTTATTCTTTAAAATTTAGACACTCCTGCAACATTTTTTGCCAGGAACAAACATCTGCCTTCAACAGTTAAACTCACAAATGCAATATCTTAGTCAGAGGACTGTTCCAAATAGTCAAGTTTCTGTATCAGAGGCTAATGATTCATGTGAAGTGTTTCTCTTTCACTTCTAAGCTGCTGTTGTGAAAACAAATGCTGTAAATCATAAAATACTGAATAAATTGTCTAAAGGTCAGTTGGTTATAATTGTACTTAGAATGTGTATAGCATTATGCAACTCAGGTCTTCTTAGCATAACTTTATGTGGTTATAAGCTGTACTACAGCCCTGTAAGGTAGATCAGTAGTATTAACTTATTGGAGATGCTGCATGGCTGAAATAAGCAGGGACTGAGAGACTATTTTGTCCGAAGCCTCTTGTTAAGATTTGAAGTAGAAGCTTTCTGACTTGTGACAAAGCATCTTGAGTGCTATGCCAAACCAGCTGTTAATCTGGTTGAACCAACTGAATGCTAATCAACAATCCAACTTTTGTACCTCTTGTGTCTTGAAAAGGGCTCTGCAGTTTGTTTCCCTTACCCAAGAGGATTGTTACAAAGGCAACTTTCCCATTTAAATAATGGAAGAGCCACTTGCCAAAGACAAAGCTTGGGAGAAAATATTTTTTAAACTACAAATCTTAATGGGATTCTAGGAATTGTAGTCTAAAAAAGTAACATTTCCAAGCTCTGCCCAAGACCATCCGGGTGGTGTTGGATCCTCAAACCAAATTTCTCAGTGTCAAGTTGGCATCAAAAGTGTCTGTCCTGTGGATGAAATGTCCCTTCTCTTTCAGTTGGCGATTCATTTTCCTCACCTACAGTCCTGCCTTCTCATTTGAGCTTGCTGCCTTTGTAACGGGCCATGGCAGGCCGTGGTGGAGCTGCACGGCCCAATGGACCAGCTGCAGGGAATAAGATCTGTCAATTTAAACTGGTGCTTCTGGGAGAGTCAGCTGTTGGGAAGTCCAGCCTTGTCTTGCGCTTTGTGAAAGGACAGTTCCACGAGTACCAGGAGAGCACCATTGGAGGTAAGCACTGGTTGGTGGCACTACTTACAGTGCTGAGATTTGTCTATTCTGGCTGGCTACACAATTCTGACTGTTAAGAAACTTTTTCTACACAAACATGTTATAAAGCATTCCAAAGAACTGTTCTGCGGTACATAGTTTGTTTCAAAGGTAGAGCAGAAACCAGTGGTGAGCAACTTGAGCCCTTTAGATTTTATTGAACTACAGCTCCCATCAGCCTATCCAGTATACTTATTGGTGAATGACTGTGGGAACTGAAGTCAAAAACATCTGTAAGGCCTGTTGTCCCCTTTCCTAGTGTAGGATAGTCTGTTCCTTATGTGCCTGCCAAGCTGTTATGATTGCAGATTATTGGTGAGAGGAGAGTGCACATTGTCTTGAATGGGTGGGGAACATACAGTCCTCCAGATGTTGTACTGTAACTCCCATCACTCCTAGCATAGCTGATGGTGTAAGAGTGATGGGAGTTGCAGCCCAACAATTTCTAGGAGGCAACATGTTCTTCATCTCTCCACTAGAGAAGCTTGTATGCTGCTACTGATTCATATTTAGAAACCATGAGCATGTTGTAAGCTTTCAGTTTGGCCTATTTCACAGAATCTGTGTTCCCTTGCTCAACACTGCTTTCTAATGGAAGCAACTTGGTAGAAGGCTATAGTTTTCTCTAGGGCAAAGTTGGAGAGCCTGTACCTCTCTAGGTGTTGGATGGCCAGCTCAAAATCTCTTACCATTGGCCCCACTGTCTGGGGCTGATGGCTTAACCTAGAGGGCCAGAGGTGCCATTTCTCCATACTAGGGGATTGTGGTGTTAACTGGTTTTCAAGAATCCATCCTAGGCTTTTCAAAACCCCAGTGTCACTGAGAACCTTGATCCCACACAAACAAAAAATGACAAAAGGAAACAAAGGCTGTGCGTGTGCATAGGCACGGAGGCATGTCAATTGAAGATGAAGGTGAAGTTGCTTCTTTGCCTTGAGCAGACTGGCTAGCCAGATGCTGAGGGCTGCAGCAGTTCTTGCTTCATCACTTACAATTTCCACTCTGTCACATGCAGAGGACCAACACAAACCTTGGCAGTTTTGGCTCAGCTTGAGCCAAGTAAGCATTTTTGACTTGGTATGAGTTACTGGTTCATAAGATGAAGCTGATATGACAGCAAATAACAACAACTAATGTCAAGTCCTGTTCACTGTTTACATCTGCAAAATTCCATGGGAGCAAAGGCTGCTTAAAGCCTGGAAGGCCTGGTATATTATGCCTTGAAAAGAGATGAGCAATCACAAGAGTGGAGTCTGCCCAATTTAGAAAATACACTTTTTAAAGCCTTAGTCAAGGTGTGAGGATCCAGACATTTTGGACTGCAACTGACATCAGTCCCACCCAGCATGGCAGTGGAGCCCCAGAGGTCCCCCCACATCCCTATTTGAACATCCTTCTTATTTCACGTTTTGCCTTGCCACTTCTTCAAGGCAATGAGGTGAATAAGAACAAGAATCAAAATCAAGAGCACCATGGACTCCACAGGCAGGCCAAAGAGAAGAGTCATGCAGTTCTTCCAGAAACTATTTAGGTTCTGAATTTGACTGGAATGTAGAAGAAGGGAATTGAACAAATGTGGAGGTAGCTACCAGAATGTTCTTCTGTGTGATCTTGTTGTGTGTGAACTGGGTATACTTAACAGTTTTCAGTAGCATATTCTGTAATAATTTGCCTATAATGGAGTGGATCACCTGACCTCTCTCCTGCACTCAGGGAAATGTAGACTGCACATGGCAGAGTCATGTGTGATCAACTCATTAGTCTAAGCCTCTGCTCCTACACACCAAGATACCTCTGCCCCTAACCTCCCCCCACAAAGATTCCCATGGCATCTTAAGAGCCTCCATTATTCCTGTGGTGTGGACTTCCATATGGTCTTGTACTTGCTGCAAAAGACAAACAACTAGTCCAAAATAATCTAGGAATGTAGCATCCAATAGACTGAAAGCAGGTATACTACAAAAAGTTTCCAGAGGAGCAAGGAGCTCATGGTGACCAAGTGAATGAGCCAGACCACACACTCTCAAGATCTCTGGCCAGCATGACCTGAAAAAACAACAACAACCTTGCTGTTTGGACTTTGAGCATCAGAATTCTTGTCTGGGAAGCAGTGAAAACATCTACTTAACAGCTCTCTTTGCCTGAAATTGTAGAACAGATACCGTAGTTCTTTCAGGTAGTTTGGTCTTAAGCTTCCACAGTCCCTTATCCTGAGCCATGTGAGGTGGGCTGATGGGAGTTGTAATCCAAGATATTTGGAGAGCAAAAGGTTTCCCAACCTTTGTCCTAGAAGAAAGGGGAAAATTGAGATTCTGCACAGACCCAACTTGGTGGTTGTATGCTGGGGGAGGGAAGCGTTCTGATCAGATATTGGCATCATCAGAATAAAAAGATGGTGATGCCCTGGTTAGATTATCAGGATAATACCTTGCCTCAAGCACACATTAGGTGGGACTTGATGGGAGGGGTTCAGGTTTAAAAGGCTGACTGGTGCCAAGGCTTGTCTTTTGTATGCTAGCATTCCAATGTGATATAATGAAAGAAGGATTGACTCTGTGAAAAGTAGTCGAGCTTCAGCAGTGTTGAAGCCCAGATTTCATTCATTCTTGGTGTAACTCTCTAACTCTTATTTTCCAGCTGCTTTCCTCACACAGACCATCTGCCTAGATGACACAACAGTCAAGTTTGAGATCTGGGATACAGCTGGGCAGGAACGATACCACAGTCTGGCACCGATGTATTACCGGGGTGCTCAAGCAGCCATTGTTGTTTATGACATCACCAACATGGTGAGGATTTCCATAGGCTTTTCATGGGCTTCTACCTAATGTGGTCCAGAGTGCTGCTTTTCTAGTTCCAATGTTCCAAGCATGGATGCCTGCATGCTTTGAATAAATAATGTCCTGCAGGATAACTGTTAAGGCGAGCAGCTGCTTGAGTTGTATTATGTTTTGAGTTTGGGCCTAATTCTATTTCAGGTGGTAAATGTCTGTCTGGACTGTGCCACTTCAGACTGCCATAATCAGTGTAGTGAAATATTCCATACAAAAAGCATCTCTACATATAAAAAGTAGTATGTCAGAGAGAAGTGGAAAGAGGTACAGCACATGTATTTGCTGCCCCTCTGAGAACTAGGCATCATTTTAAAATGTTTAGATGCATAATGTTTCCATATCATTTAATTTCCTGCTTATCAGATTTGTGAATGGGGCCTAGAGCACAATTCTGGGAACTTCTACTATATGTTTGAACTTAAAATCTTGCACTTCAGAATCTTTGTATTATCTTGGATTTTGAGGAAAGCTTCTAAAACGAAAATCCTTGACATTGAGTGGGTTTATATGTATCACTAGACTGTGGTTTAATGCAGAACTGGGAAATGTACGGCTCTCCATGTTGTTGGACTGTAATTTCCATCCTCCTCCTCATTGGCTGTTATTGCTAGGGCTGATGGGAGTCACAATCCAGCAGCATAAGGATGGCTACACATTTTACAGTCTGGTATAGCACACTATGTATACAAGTGAAAAAGAGGGATGCAGACTCTTGTGTCCTCTGCACTCCTCTCTCCTTCTGTGGTGCAACTTGGAGAAGGAGTAAACCAAAGCCCATTCCTTGCATGATCACATGAATCATGGGTTTACATAAACTCTAGTCAATTGCTAAACCGGCATCAAACAGTGAATTGTGTTTCCAGCTTGTTGAATAAACTGGAATATATATAACTCTTCTTCAAAAAGCTGTTTGTCTGAAAACGTAGCCAACAAGTCAATCTTTAACATCAGCCTTTGGAGGAATTTTGTATACCTTTAAAGCTTGTGTGTCACTATGAACTTGAATCCTACTAAAGGAACAGTTTATTGTTCATGTTCAATGCTTTAAGCATTGTCTTGTCAAAACTGGTACTTTTCCAACTTGCTGCTTTAACTTTTAAAATCCTGGAGCATTGCTATTTATAATGTTGTAAGCCCCAAATTTCTGAAAACACACTTGATTTTGAATTACATGTTGTTGTTTTCACCTTGCTGTCTATCCTGTGGACATGCAAAATGAGGATGACATTCATGCCCCTCTAACCATTAAATAACACTGCTGTGAATTTTAAGATCTGGTCATAGAAATGTGGTATAATATCTTAAATTTTCTTATCTCCCTATCCAAGGTGAGGGAAGGTCCCACAACTGGGAATATGGATTGTATAAGCCCTCCAGTGCTATCCCACCAATTGGAGTAGGGAGAGGGTTTATGTTGGTACAGCAGTGGGCAAGAATTGCAATTCCTGATATTGAAATGAAGCAACACTCCTGCCTCCTTTCTTTTTGTAGGACACCTTTGTGCGAGCCAAGAATTGGGTGAAGGAGCTGCAGCGGCAAGCCAGCTCAAACATAGTCATTGCCCTGGCAGGGAACAAGGCTGACTTGGGTAGCAAGCGAGCTGTTGACTTCCAAGTATGTGTGTGTGTGTGTTTGTTTTTAAATACTGGGAAGTTCACCACCTTCATCTTACTTCACAGTATTCTTAGACAGCATTTTATAACTGATTATCCAAAGTTTTAGTGCTTTTCCCTCTCCCCAAATGAATGAGATTCCTTTCTTACTATCTCAACACAAAGAGTGTGCGACAGAGGGGCGACCAAAATGGTGGGAGGTCTGGAAGCCATGCCCTATGAGGAGCGGCTTAGGAAGCTGAGTATGTTTAGCCTGGGGAAGAGGTTAAGAGTGGACATGAAAGCCATGTTTTAATATTTTAAGGGATATCATACTGAGGATGGAGCAAGCTTGTTTTCTATGGCTCCAGAGGCTAGGACATGGAGCAATGGACTCAAACTACAGGAAAAGAGATTTCATCAAAACATTAGAAAGAACTTCCAGACTGTAAGAGCTGTTCGGCAGGGAAGGCACCACCTCGGAGCATAGTGGTGTCTCCTTCTTTGGAGGTTTTTAAGCCGAGGCTGGATGGCTATCTGTCAGGAATGCTTTGATTGTTTACTCCTGCATGGCAGGGGGGTTGGACTGGATGGCCTTTGTGGTATCTTCCAACTCTGTGATTCTATGAAATATTGCTAGATTATTCATGCTGGCTAGGACTGATGAAAGTTGCAGTCCAGCATCTGGAGAGCCACATGTTTCCCACCCCTTGTGTAGAAGGTAAAATGTTACATCATCAAAACCTCTTTGATCGTGGAATATTAGTTAGTAGCTTCCATGCTGCATCAATCAGATTGAGCTGTGGATCAGGAAAGCAGTGGTTCAAGTTTATCTTTGCTGTGTGTTTGCGAGATGATTTTAGGTGAATGTCTTTCAAAAACTATTGGCATAATGACAGTCTTATAAAGGGTCTCACAAGGACTGAAAACGAACAATCTGAAACGTGTGAGTTAAGTGATACAAGCTTCTTAAACAGTTCAGTTTACCTTGGCTTCTTCCCAAATCTGTGCTGTGGGGATAATACTGACCTATTTAACAAGGCTGTTATAATCCTTACAACAAGACTGAGTGTATTTGTAGCCATCAAGCTAACCTGTCTGCCATGGAAAACAGTTGAGAACAAAGAATATTCTGCACTGGTTCTGTGCAGCTTGGTGGATAAGTGTGAAGCAACCACCATGGTTACACTAGCAGCTTCTGACTCCCCAGTTTCTTTGCAGTGTGAGAGTGGCAATACTGGCTTACCTTAGAAGGTAGTTGTAAATGTGTATGTGAAATGTATTATATGTCTAGAGTGGGATGAGGAATATGTGGCCCTCGAATTGTTGCTGGAATGCAACTCCCATGATCCCTTACCATTTGGCTTTGCTGTCTAGGCTTAATGGGAGTTGAACTCCAACAACATTGAGGGGAACAACACATATTTCCCAACCCTAGTCTAGAAGGCTATAAATGTTTCAGTCTTACCTGTTCTTTTAAATTGATATATGTTTTAACTGATATTTTTAAAAAACTAACATTATGTTTATGTTAATTGGCTGTTCCCTGCCTAATAATAATAATAATAATAGTAATAAATGTTAACTGATTCTGAAAGTAACCAAAATGTTGGGAGTTGCAGACAATTGTTTATAGTAATGTGCCAATGAGCTTAGTCAGCATTGCTTTACCACCCTTACTGTGGTCTCCCTCCTTCTGGATCTTAAGGTATTAGAGGTTGCAAACAAACTTTAATCTTGGAAGAATGGATAGCAGTCTGCCATATCTCCCATTTCCATTCCTGGCACCTATGAGCTATGACTATTGGACCAACAAAAGAAGGCCCAGTACACAGATAGTAATCTTTGGGGTATGTATGATTGCAGGAAGCCCAGACATATGCAGATGACAACAGCTTGCTCTTTATGGAGACATCAGCAAAGACAGCAATGAATGTGAATGAAACCTTCATGGCAATAGGTAAGTGAAGTGTTGGGGTAGAGGCACATGCTGTGCGTCCTCCTCCCTCCCCTCCACAAAGCCATGGATGGAACCAAGCATGATGTATAATAGTTGTAGGTTCCTGAACACTCCTGTAACAGTTCCAGGGGAAATGGATAGACTTGGAGCCTTATCACACTACAAAGTTATGGGATTTGCAGTTTAGGGAGGGGCATTTAGCATTCTCCACCAGAGAGCTCTTAGGCCTCACTAAACTACAAACCCCAGAATTCCACAGGAGGCAGCCATAACAGTTAAAGTGGAATAATAGTGCTATAACAGTGTAGTGTGATAGGGCTCTTACAGCCTCCCTTATATTTTCCACCTAAGTGCAGGAGGAAGCCATATGGTTTGGCAGCAGTGGTGATAAAAGCTCTTTGGTCATTTAGGCTTCATGAGATCCCAAGCTGGCCCTGTGGTCTTGAATCAGAGGGGGAGGTAAGAAAAGAAAGAGGGTAGTAAAAGGCTTGTGAGTGGGGAGAACTGATAAGTCAGCAAGCATTCTTTGGGGGCCTTGTGGGGGGGGGCTCATGGGGGCGGGTTATATATATACACACATACATCTACACTGACCAGCTGAATCTTGGGGTGCGAGCTTCCAGGTGAATAATAGCAGGTATATTGGCTGGTGTTTGCTTGTGAACACTGGAATGAGCTTAACCTGGTTCTCCTATTAGTTTGTGCATTATTTTACTTATGAAGTGGGTCTTAAGAATCATTTTGCTACATAGGCTTCTGAATGTGCCACCTTTTCCCCTTCAGCTAAGAAGCTCCCCAAAAGTGAACCACAGTGTGCGACGGGGACAACAGGCAGAAATCGAGGAGTCGACCTTCAGGAGAGCAGCCAACCCAACAAGGGGCAGTGTTGCAGCAACTGAGGTGTCCCTGCAAGTTCCCCTGGGTGGCCCCAACTGGAACATGCCTGAACTGATCGCACTTACAGGAGAACAGCTGCCAGGATCCCCTCTTCTTTTCTCCCCCCCTCCTTTCTTTGCTGCTGTGATCCCCCCCTCCTTTATTCTTCCAATTTATAGAATAAGGGGGAGCAAAAAATAACACCTGCTCCTCTTCAGTACCAATAATGAATTCCTATTTTTAAAAGCCTTAGTCACCTTTTTAAAAACACAAATGAACTGTGGCGCTCCTCTACCATTTTTCACAGGTAGATGGTGATGTATGTTTTCAAAGCTTTGATCTCTCTCTCTTTTTTTCCCCTCTGCCTTTTTCCAATGGGTTTTATGGCCTTGTATTTGCTCATAGTTGCTTGGAAGAAAGAAGTATCTTCTGTCTTGGAAGGGATGTGACTTATGATGCATCTGCTTGGTGATTCTAAGCCTCTTCAACTAGTAGAGCTTATCCTAAATAACTGTGGTACATATAGGCCAAAGAAGGTGGCAAGAGAACTATGAGCTTTGGAACCATTAATCCCAGAATTTCCTGGATGGGAGTCTGGTTTAGATATGGCATAGACTTGCCTTTTGAGAAAGCAAGTCACAAAACATGCAGGTAACCAATAAATGAAATCGTAGCATTAATGCTAGATTGAGCGAAACCTCTAGCCTTTAAGCCTTGTTTTGACCAAATCACAATTATGGATATTCTTGGAGGGAAGGATGGGTTCAGCTGATTTTCTTCTGTATTTTGTATTCTAGTTTTCAACATATAACCAATCAGTATCTCTTTAATTACATATACCAACTAGCCTTGCACCCATCTCAGTTTGCATTGGGTTTTGGATATACCAACAGCATTAATTTTCTTATTTACATTTTGGATGTAATGCACTAATTCCACTTGTTGAAGAAGACATGTTTCAAAATTATCACTTTCTTGGTGAGCAGTGCAATGTCATTCTTAACCCTATAGTATAATGCTGGTGGGTGTCTAGATGCAGTAGGTGGGGAGAATGGACAAGCAAACTGGGTGGGGGAACAGTAGTATGTATTCACATACAGACAAAATATGGGTAATTCCACTAAATAAAACTGCAGAAGGGAGGTCACAAATTTTGCTTCTCATCTAGTGCCTGAAGCAATTTTGTCTTACTCATATTGGTATTTAAGAGAAGGAGTCTATGTTAGTCTCTTCAATGCAAAGCTCCAGTTGTGTATGATTTAAAAAATAAATTTTTATAAATCAGATTTGACTCATTTCTCTTCAATATGAATCAACCTATTCATAACTGTTATCTGTTATTAAACCTAACTAGAAGTAAGGAAATTCTTCACTGAGCATTGCACAAATGGTGCTAATTTAATTCAAATTGTTACGTGATCCATTTGAAGTCCAATGCAGGTAGGTTAAACTTATAAAAACAGTTTTGGTATCCAACTACTGGGAATGCTTTATCCTTAAATCGCAAATATTCTTGAAAGAATAAAAGTCTTCTTCCTCTGGAACAGAAAACTGACTATTGAGTGAGTGGGTGAAACATAGTTATTGCCTGAAGTTTCCTTTGTATTGTGGGCTGAACTGCTGTGATATTATGGAATGGTTGTGAATGTCCTAACTGGTCAAGAAAATATAAGACAATGTTGACAGTGCTGCTTATGTTAGATGGCAAAACCCAGTTTGCCTGGTAGAGAGTAAAGACATAATTCTGAGGAGCTGTGCATTCTGGCAATCAGTATGTGAAAGGGGGTTGAAAAGCTGAAGGAGAAAGGGACAAGAAAACTAAAAGGAGACAGAAGGCAGTTAAAGGATGGTTAGAGACTAACTGGGGAGGCCTTTGCACAAATTTCAAAGACAAGAACACATGTATGCTCTGTTAAAGACGTGAATAAATGGACAAGGGAGATGTTGAGCTCTTTTTACTTATTGCAGCTACAAAGAAATGATTTGAGGATGGAGAAAATTGTCAGTAATCTTAAGCTAACAAAAAAATATCTTGTGCAGCCCAAATTTAGTCCATTGGATAACTTTGTCTGCAAAAGTATTCACCTGTTAGTCTGCTTGTTCCATAGATACAAACTCCTTTCAAAAGTATAGTTAGCCCAGTGGCTCTTAACCTTTTCTTTACCAGGGACTCCCTTTAAATATCTTTTGTTGCCATGCACGCCCAAGACTTAACTCAAGATTTAAAACTCTAATAATAGTAATAATAATAATAATAATAATAATAATAATAATACCTGATAAAATAATAATATACCATCCATTTAAACCTTCCCTCAGAAGCACTGAAGGAGGAGGGAAGGCTTTTTTCCTGCTTCTTTCTGTGCATTTATGGCTGGAGCAGATTGAATGGCATTGTGCAGATCAAGCCAGCCAGCCACTGTCTTGGCTTCTGTTATGTGACCTTTCCACTGCAGGGAGGTAGGCTGAGCAGCGTAAGTCCATATGATATAATAAACACCTGGGGAGAAATAGTGGGTTTGGAAGAAGAATTGGAGGTGTTGCCGAATATTGTTTACACTACCAAATTAAATTGGAACTTGACTGTCGGCTCAAGACTTAACAGGGTTTTTTGTCTGTGCAGAGATTTAAAAGGCAAAACTAAAGATCTATTCTAGTTAAACTGATTTGAAATTGGTTTTGATGTATTGTCATGGTATGTCTACATACCTCCAGTATTTAGCAGGGCAATCATGTGCTCACTTAACTATTTAAGCTCCCTTCCAAAGCAAAGTGGGTTGCTCTGTATTAAACCCTGCTTTGAAGGACCAGTCCACATCCTATTACAAAGGCTGCTATCATGGCTGGAAAAGGGCTGAGATAGCGATGGCTTACTCGCAGTCAGAAAGGTGTTGGGCTAAGTAAGATTCTGAAGGCTGTGCCATATACCTTACTGGAAGTGTTGCCAAATGCTACAAATTTTACACTCTTAACTAGTTGCTAGAACTGAAAGCCAAAATCCTAGCCATTACTGTATATTAAAGTCTCCCTTTTTCTCCCTCTTCATCTCATTAGGGGAGACAAAAGTTCCAGGAAGTCAATCTGAATAATGTCCCACAAGGTATATTTTTGGAACACTTTCTTGCTTGTAGTTTCATAACCAGTTTCGCTACATATTGGAGAGGTTCTGTTACACAGAAGTTTATCAGAACCTATTTGGACGATCCAAATATGAGTTTCCCCCATGTGTATTTGTATTGGGGAGTACCAATACAATAAATAGGTGTCTCCAAACACTTCTGAGATTTTCGTGCCTTAGAAAACCCCATGAATTTCATAGGGTTTTCTGTGTCAACAGATGACTTGAAGGCATTCACACAAAATAAATGGGGAAAGACATTCTGTCTCATCCTGAGAGCACTTCGGCTCTTGGTACTTTTGTTTAAGAACTACAGTAGCACCCCTGCATCCGCTGATTCGCCACCTGTGGATTCAATTATCCACAGATGGCAACAACAGGGTGGGTGCATGGATGGGGCTGAGGAGAGAACTGGCGATGCGGGGGCTAAGGGGGTGAAGGGAGAGGAGGAGACATCTCCTTCCCTTGTCCCTTTGCCCCCGAAAACTGGCGATGTGGGGGTGAAGGGAGAGGATCAATGCCCAGGATTGCTCCCAGAGCCAAAATGGTGACATGAAGGCAAAGGGAGAAGAGGAAGATCTCCCTACATCCTCCCTTTGCCCCCAGGATTGCTCCCCAGGTTTGCTCCCAGGTGGAAATGGCGATGCGGGGGCAAAGGGAGGGATCTTGCCCCTGCTTTCTCTGGGATGGCCCCTGGGATGCTGTTCACTATTATCCATGGAATTCACCATCCATGAAAGTCTACACCAATTAACATTTACAGTAGGACCCCTGTATCCGCTGGGGATTAGTTCTGGGTGGGGGTGTGGATACTGAAAACAGTGGATAATCACGAACACTAGTGAAAATAATGGGACTTGCAGTTTAAAATACTATAGAGTTGCCTTGGAGGACCTAGAAAATGGTTAGAGAGGACACATTTTCTAGAAAGTCTCTATCATAAGTGTGCTGTTTTGTGTCCCGTGGATAACTGAATCAGTGGATACGGGGGTCCTACTGTGGTTTGAAGGTGGGACAAGACTGGGCTTCTTTTACTGCAAGATGATTATATCTTGCATATTTTTATGTCACGTTGATTTACAGCTCATTTTTCTTCTAACTATGCCTGTGTGATAGATGGGTAGCAGAGTTCATGCTTTAAGCCTTAGCCTTCATCAAGAGAGGGCATCTCTACGCCTTCACCTTAAACGGCCTCTACCTGTGGAACTACATTCTCCGGCATGCAACTAGTATCAGCGGGCATGCGCAGTAGTAGTCGAGCTACAGGCTTAGACGCCCCTCCTGCCCTCTGAGCATGCGTAGTGGCATCCATGCGCCCACGCCGCCTCGGGGGGTCTTGGACATCATGGCGGAGCCGGAGGTTTCCTTACAGACTGCCCGGACCCCGCAGGTTACCGCATCCTCCGCCGCCACGGTCTCCTCAGTCACAGCTCCGCCGGTAGTGGGGGGATCCGGAGCTGGAGGAGGAAGCAGCAGCAGCAGCAGCAACAGCAGCAGCGATCCGGTTCGCCCGGGATTAAGCCAACAACAGCGCGCGAGTCAGCGCAAAGCGCATGCGCGGAGCTTCCCGCGGGCAAAAAAGCTGGAAAAGCTGGGGGTATTCTCAGCCTGCAAGGTACGGGGGCCTGGAGGGGACAAAAGTGTGCGGGAATGCCTCCGAGCGTTTGGTCCAGCCATAGCTGCATCCTTTACTGGACAACAACAGATGTACTGTATAGTTCGCTACGGTTTTGCCTGTTGTCCTGTTTTATTCAGGACATATGTTTAGATTTTTAACCATTCTGTTTCCAGATGCTGTGAGCAAACAGCAGTTGGCTTTGACAGGGATGTGAAAAGCTGCCTCACAAACCATTGTTTCAGGGATAGGTAAACCAGTACCCTCCAGATATTTTGGACTAGAGCTTTCAGAAGCACCAGTTGATGTGGCTGGTTATCCCCATAATTTCTGACCACCAGCCACATCAACTGGTGCTTCTGAAAGCTCTAGTCCAAAATATCTGGAGGGTACTGGTTTATCTATCCTATAATTTGGTGGAAATTATAATATCCCATAATATCCCCATTTGGTCCTCTCCTGATCTTTCCCCATAATTTCTGATCACCAACCACATCAGCTGGTGCTTCTGAAAGTTCTAGTCCAAAATATCTAGAGGGTACTGGTTTATCTATCCTATAATTTGGTGGAACTTATAATATCCTATTTGGTGTGGAAATCATAATATCCTATAATATTCCCATTTGGTGCTCTGCTGATCTTTCCCCATAATTTCTGACCACCAGCCACATCAGCTGGTGCTTCTGAAAGCTCTGGTCCAAAATATCTGGAGGGTATTGGTTTACCTATCCTATAATTTGGTGGAAATTTGGTGGAAATTATAATATCCTAGTATAATATCCTATTTGGTGGAAATTATAATATCCTATAATATCCCTATTTTGTGCTCTCCTGGTCTTTCCCCATAATTTCTGACTACTAGCCACATCAACTGGTGCTTCTGAAAGCTCCATTAGTTCATTGGTATTGTTTCCATCAGATGTGTTGGCCTAAAGTCTTCATAGTAGTGACTGTGCTGGTTGGGGTGAGGTGAGGATTGCAGTACAACACAACTGGAAGGCACTGGGTTGAGGAAGGGAATTTTATTTCCCCCCATAACCAAGATCCATTGCCTAATCTGTATCCAAAATGTGATCTTTTGCTTCCACATATTACAGAGTAAAAAGTAATGTGTATCTTTTTAAAAGTAGGACCAAAAAACCCCACAACATCCTGTGGCACCTTAAGCACTAGCAAAATTATAGCATAGGACTCTTTTTGCTGGATTAGAATAACATGGTTATAGTTCTAGAAATGTTTCTTTTAAACAGTTGTCTTATGAATCCTGAAAAGTATAGTGATAAAGTCCTTGCCAAGGATGTCTATTAATATAATTCATCCTTTAGTCTGAGGCTGGCTTGTTAGTACTTGAAGTCAAATGGCTAAGCAAGTGAGGGTTTTTTAAAAAAAATAAAATAAAATAAAACAGTGCTATAACATGGTCTGTAAAGTCTATCTTTCTTGTCTTCAGCCTTCAGGGTAGATTGAGAGAAATACACAAATGAATAGAACAGACTACTACAAATACCTTTATCTTAGTGGGCCAGTCAGTGACTAAATATAATTGGGCTTTTTTCAGCTTCCTTCTTCCAGCATCTGTGCCTTGTCAAAAGATTCCAGATGTCTTCCCTCCCCCCCCCGCTCCCAGCAAGGGATAGTGGTAGAAGTGGTAGTAGTAGTGTGGATGTATAATGTCTACTTTGTGGCTTTGGGATAAGTAAAGTATAAGTTGTAAAAGTTACTTTTTTGGACTACCACTCTCAGAATCCTGCAATCAATATGACTAGAGGCCACGCCGCTGGGAGATACTTGGAGCAGTAAGCCAAAAAAGTAGAAAGTAGAATGGAAGAATGGGTAGAAAAATGGTTTTTAAAATTGGGAGATCTTCCCTCTGGGTGTTTTTTACATTCTTTGAAGACATTTCCGCCATGCTCTTCAAAAATATTCAGCAGTAAATTGTTCAGCACAGTTGTACTTTATAAGGTAGCTTTGTGCATAACATATAAAAAGCCCTGGTGTTTCTCAATGAAAGCTTTCTGTTGGGTTCTCCACTCCAGTAGTAGGGAACCTGTGGGTCTCCAGATGATAGACTGCAACCCCCAACTTTTGTCGTGTTGGCTGTTGATGATGTGGGTTGGAGTCCACTAACATATGGGGGACCACTCTTTCCCCACAGTTGTTTTACGAAACACTGAACAATGCAGTCTCAGTCTCTGGGTTTCTTTTTCTCCTCATCCTTTCAGGCTAACGACTCTTGCAAATGCAATGGCTGGAAGAACCCAAACCCTGCCACAGCTCCCCGTATGGATCTGCAGCAGACAGTCACCAACCTCAGTGAGCCATGCCGTAGCTGTGGGCACGCTCTAGGTAAATGTATGAGGCATATTTCCTCCTGCATTCTGTTTTTCCCTAACTGGGGGAAGCATTACGATTGCCATTAAGGCTCTTAATCAAGTCTCCCACCATCAAAAGTGATGTGCCAGTTTTCAGTCGTTGGCGAACAGAATGTTTACGTAAAGCAAGAGTGCGGAAACATACAGCCCCTCAGATGTTCTTGACTGCAACTCTCACCATCCCTAGCCATCATAGTCACTGGTGAGGGATCATGAGGGTTGTGGCCCAGCATCATCTGCAGGGACAAACATTTCCTGTTCCTGTTAAAAGGATACAATTATTCTCCTGTTTAATCATTTCCCATTTTCCTTTCCTACCCCTTTGGAATAGAACTCCTAAAATAAAAACAATCCATTAAAATCAGTGGCAACCTCTCTGGAGTTTTGGAGGCTGGTGCTTCACATACCATTTGTGACAGCAGATTATGTGCCTCAGTTTTCCATATGCTGGTGTCAAAGGCTCTTGACATCACTTGGAACTTCCGTTGTGGGAATCTCTTAGCATTATGTATTACACTTGAATGCGCTGCTATGCAAAGGGATAATTTAGGCAGAATTATAAGTTATGGGCAAATAGTAGGCAGTTGTCAAGGGCCACACCAGGGGTCAAGACACTTTGCTGCCTGAGGCAGAGTAGCAAATAGTGCTCCTCACTCAAAATGCATATTATCTAGCCAATGTATTTTGATCCAGAGCCAGGAAATCTACAAGCCCCTCTCCCCATTACTGTTGATTACTGACAATCTGCTGCCTTTTCACTACACAGGCTGCTGCCCTGAGGCAATCACATCATTTTGCTTAATACAAGGGTTGGCTCTTGGGTGAGGACTTCAGGGTAGAGGAGGCCTTCAGTGTGTTGCCCTCTAATAGACCCCTCCTACATTAGTGGGCCAGGGGTCTGCCGTGAAGTGATGCAGCACAGGGAAGATACTCACATCAGGCTCTGTTAAGGTATCTGGATGTTCCTGAGACTGTTGCTGGCCCTGTTTACTACAAATCTATAAAACCAGTTATCGGAGTGTCATCCTGTTAGTAACATACATGTGTGTACGTGTGGCTTATGTACTTGTGTGACTCTTTTTGGATAGTGTGCAGAGAGCTGTTCTCTAGCCTTTTCAGTTCCATCCAGAACTTCCCCATGGAGAGACCACTGTTACTATTTACTGGTGAGGAGGGGAGGGAGACAGTTCAGACAATGAAGATGTTGCTGCTCTGCAGTCCCAGGGGAAGAAAAAGGAGGGTGCAATCCAACTTTGAACACACCCTCATTTCCTCCTCCCTCTGAGATGAGACCAGACACATCTTTGTCATCTGAATTGCCTGCTCCCTCCTTCCCCTCCCCACCTGTAAGCACCAGCAGAGTGGCTCTTCCTGGGATTTGACAGTTGCTGCTGTTGGGACGGGGTGGTGGTGCAGAACTGTTGAACGTAGGAGCTCAGCCTTAGAACACCAAATTTGGAATTAGATTTACTGGGTGCTTGATTTTTGGATTGCTTTTTAAAAACGTTTGTTCCGTCTTAGCACAGTCTTTCTTCCATGAACTCAGGTGAATATACATAGTTCTTTCCCCTTGCATTTTATCCTTGTAATGGCCCTGTGAGATAGGTTAGGCTGTGAGAGAGTGACTGGCCCAAGGTTGCCTAATGAACTTAATGGCTAAGTGGGCAGTTTGAAGTCTGCTTTATCTAGTTCTACTTCACTCTATCACTATACTATATACAAAGGGATATTGTAGCATCTTGAGACTAACTGAGAGAAAGAAGTTTGTAGCATAAGCTTTCTTAGGCTGAGTCTACTTTACCAGATGCAATCAGTCTTAGATCAGACTGATCCATTTGCATACCGATCCAGACTAATATGGCTATGTCTTTGAACTATACTATATAGTTTGTTGTTGCTTGTTCCACTGCTTGCATATCATTTAAAAAAATATTACATAAGAAGATAAAAGCAATTAATAATATAAAGCAGGTTGTTTTTACATAAGGTGTGTTATCTTGCACAGCAAACCTGTATTACATAGGTAGACCCACCTGTTGGGGAACTGATTAATGTTGAACCATCATGGCTTCCAGCTTGCAGGGGTGATATTTAGAGCATGACCTAACCTTTCTTATCTGCCACAGCTGACCATGTGTCTCACCTGGAGAACGTCTCTGAAGATGAGATCAATCGGCTTCTTGGGATGGTTGTAGATGTAGAGAACCTCTTCATGTCTGTGCACAAGGAAGAGGACACAGACACGAAGCAAGTTTATTTCTACCTGTTCAAGGTGAGCCGAAAGCATGGGAGAAATTGCTGCAGAATGTCCACTGGGGTTTGGGGAGTAGATGTCAAGATGGCCACTAGGAGGTGCTCAAAATATCTTAAGCAGCGCTTAGAAAAGTTCCCTTCTTGCCCTGTGACACCTAGAATTCTGTCCCCTGTATGGCCATTGTCCATGTCGGCTGAGGGATTTTAGGAGTTGTGGTCCAAAAAGTAACTTTTCTAAGCTTTAATTGTATTTTCTCATCCCATGTTGTTATTAACAACATATTTGCAGGCTTCATAGGGCTGGTCCTACCAGCAGAGTGTGGCAGTTGCCTGAGGTGGCAGGTGCCACATGTCTAGAGGGATCAACAGCACCCCCCCCCCAATTTGATGGACAGAGTTGTGTATTCTGAGACATCTGTCCTGCATTCCTTCAGCTAGCCTGCTGCCTTCATGTGAGATGGAAGATGCTGTCCCATCACCAGGATGGAAGGAAGATTCCAGTTGGCTTCTATGGCTAGAGTGGGGAGAGCACTGTCTTGTCCTTTACCTTGGCCAATAAAATGTTTTGGTTTGGCCCTAAGGCTTCAGGGTCTTGTTACAGCTTCTTTGGCTAATGCAGTTTGATTGTTGAATAAAGTACTTGAGAAAAATGGTGAGGAAAATGGCTTCTGTTGAATGGCTTTTTTCCCAGTGTTGCTTCACTTGCCTGCAATGATGAAAATAAAATGTGATTTCAAGGTACAGCAAAAAGCACAAGAAAAATGGGGGACAGGACAGGATGGGAGAGAGTACTTAGGGCAACAACTGGGATGTTTCTGAATATTCAACAGAGATTGTAGAAAGAAGAGTGGAACATGATGGTTCTAAGATCACCGTGACTCAGAATAGCACTATTATTCCACTTTAACTGCTCTGGCTGCTTCCTGTTGAATCCTGGGATTTGCAGTTTAAGGAGGAGCTTGTAGCATTCTCAGCCAGAGCGCTCTTAGGCTTCACTAAACTACAAACCCCAGAATTCCACAAGAGGCAGCCATAGCGGTTAAAGTGGAATAATAGTGCTATAAAAGCATAGTGTGATAAGGCTCCTAGACATGCTACAAAGACGTTTATTTGATGTTTCAATCAGATAACATTTTACATTTGCTCAAGATTTTTTATCCCTCACTGGAGTTCAAAACTTTTACCTTTTTGGATTACAATGTCCAGAATCCCCACAGGCAGCATGTAGTCCAATGAAGTAACTTTTCCATGCTCTGTCCTGCCCTCTCCTCCAGTTCTTCTTTAGTCCACACTTTTCATTGTAATTCTCTCCCTGCTGCCTTTTTGCGAGGGTTGGTCTATTTAAAGCAGTCAAGAGCTGGTTCAGAAACACCAAGATAAGAGATAGTTGGAGACTTCTCTGTATGTTGTATGAGACAGCATGTGTTGTCTGTCTGTTGACAGGTAATTTTTGAGCCCTGGCTTAAAACACCTTAAATATTTAGAATGACATGGTCATGTCAATGTGAGAATGGGGCACAGCCAGATCAGAAGCCATCCTGGGGATCCTTCTGATTCCACAAGACTGTTGAAAGATTCTGATGGGTCAGTTTAATACAAACATAGGGAAAATGGAATCACACTTCTTTCTCTGTGCAGCTCCTGAGGAAATGCATTCTGCAGATGAGCCGCCCAGTTGTTGAGGGGTCCCTTGGGAGCCCCCCATTTGAAAAACCAAATATTGAACAGGTAAGATGCTGTGTTTTTGTTTATTTATTTTAAATATTTTTAGGGTTGCTCCTTCAAATAAAGTGCTTGAGATGATGTATACAAGAAAACAGTAGGGGGAAAAAGATCTCTGTGTGTATGTGCCTTCAAGGTGCCTGTTGCCTTATGGCGACCCCATGCATTTCATAGGGTTTTCTTAGGCAAGAAATACTCAGAGGTGATTTTACTAGTTCCTTCCTTTGAAATATAGCTTATAGCATCTAGTATTTGTTGGCGGTCTCCCATCCAAATACTAGCCAGGGTAAACCCTGCTCAGCTTCCAAGATTAGATGGGATTTGGTGCCTAGATATATAGACTCTAAAAAGACATACAGACGGATGATCAATGAAACCAGGGATTAACAATAAAATCAAGGAATCGTGTGCAATGCTGGGTATTAAAACTATGTAGAACAATCTGTAGGAAGCCAACTTTTTACAGACATAAAATTGGGGCTGGGAAAATTACTTTCAGAAAGCATCAAACATCATGCCATGTTTGCGGGGGGTGGCTCCTTCCTCCCCCATCTGCCACCAGAAGAATTGCATTGGAATCATCTTCTTTGCCTGATGGCACAGTTAAAGAATGCATAACCAGAAAGCCAGAGTAGAAAGATGAGCAACTGAAGAGAAGAAAGACAAAGGACACAGGTCAGCAATGAGTATGCCAGTCCACAGATGGAATAGAGGGCAAATATGAGTGCAGGCAGAATAGATTATGCTTCTGTTCATTTGGGTAACTGAATTACACTCTTAATATGCTTTGCCCCTCTTGTCTCCCAGTCTCCCCCTTGTGTCTTATCTTTTAGATAAGGGCAGGGAGGAAGCACTGGTTTTTGTAAACTACTCTGGGAGCCTTTGGAGTGGGGGGTGTAAATAAATTAAATAAAATTGGCTGAAAAATTCAAGGAGTGGCAGTCTAACATAACATGTGTGTTATCTAATGGGAGGGAAACAAAGATAATAGTAAGGGGGTTGGACCCAGTCTGTAAACTACCTTGTACACCAAACAGTTCAGATTTCTTCTTTTTTTTTCCCTAGACTGCATATTTTGAACTAGTTTTGACTAAAGTTGGTATTTATATTTAAGTCAACATGCTGAACATTTTCATGCAACTTCAGAACCAGTTGGCAAACTTCAGGTTTTTGATGAAACTGCTGGTTTTGGTCCATTTTCCATTGAACTTGGTGTGTAACAAATTTTTAGGATCGTACATAGTTCCACTCGAAATCATAAATGAAATCATTAATATAAACCCAAGCAACACTAGATAAATTTCCTAGTGCAATTTATTAGAATACAGTCAGCGCAGATGAGCAGGATTTGGCAATTGAGGCCCTAGATTTTTGGATTGCAGCTCCCAGAATTCCTGGCTACTCATTATGCTGGCCTTGGCTGATGAGAATTGTAGGCCTCTGGAAGCTCACATACTCCTAACCAGCTAGATAAATCTATCAGTCGAAGCTAAACATTCTGTAAAATCAAGGATTTTAAAAAAAATTAAAAGTCTTTGCCTGTGCAGTGGTGAATTCCCAGTGGAGGGGCATTCCAGAGGAGGTGCATATAACCTAAAAAGCACCCTGTTCTGAGTCACGTTTGAACATGCAACAAGCAATTCATTAGCTTCACAGGGATTGTAAAAAGGATATAACAAAGATGCTAAAATGTGTGCACCGGTTTGCCAATCATTCCAGTTGCAGTAGAGAGAGATGGGCCATCAAGGCTTGTTCCATTGGCTCAGTTGAGAGACCAGATGCCTTTTGGCTTCTGTTTATGAACTATCTCTATTTAAGCTTGTCTTTCTTATGAACAATAATGAAACGTTTGAAATTAGGGTCTGAGTTTGTTTTCCTCTTCCCTTCTGTGCTTTGCTTTTCAGATTGTAATACTGCAGGCAGAGACTGTGTACAGTGCTTAGTAAATATTAAGAGTTAATGTTGGTGAAATTTATACATGTGTGTTTATGATTATTAATAAGCCACAGCAATTGGGGGAGTTTCATAGACGACAACCCAATTTGTTGGAGATTTGGAGCCATGTATGGCTAGTGGTACGCCTTCTCTATGGTTGTCCTGCTTCTAGAGCCCACCAACCATTCTCCTTTTACCTCCCTAGGGTGTTTTAAATTTTGTGCAGTACAAGTTCAGCCACCTGCCTCCCAAGGAGCGGCAGACAATGTTTGAGCTCTCCAAGATGTTTCTTCTGTGCCTAAACTATTGGAAGCTGGAAACACCTTCCCAGTTTCGCCAGCGCTCACAAAATGATGATGTGGCAACTTACAAAGTCAATTATACCCGGTGAGTTGGGGAAGAGGGGCATGGGATAAAACAAAGTAGAGCCAAGGCTCATGACTTATATGAAAGCTCTATATGATGGGTTCAAGCTATCTGAAAAACTGTAACACCCTACATGAGCCTGCCCAGGTTCAGCTTTGGAGGCAGCCCTTCTTTTGGTCCCACCAACTTCCAAAGCATGTTTGATGGGGAAACAGGACAGGGCCTCCTCAGTGGCTACTCCCAGTCTTTGGAACTGTCTCTCCAGGGAGACTAGAATTGCTTTTTCCTTGCTGGCCACCCATTGGCAAATAAACATTTTTTTTCTCCAACAGGCTTTTAGGAACTGACTACAAGAGCTTTTAAGTGTGCTGTTTGGCTGACTTATCGTTTTTGTTTTGTAATTAATTTGTTGTAAATGATTTTAGCTCTATAGAATTTAATTACAATTTAATAATTACTTTCTGTATGTTTTTATTTTTGTTTTGCATGTGCTTTTATTAGTGATGGTTGTAGTTTTTGGAAGCCATCTTGAGTCTCAGTTTTAGGGGAATTTATTTTTTATTTATTTATTTGATTTATATGCCCCATTTCTCACAGAATGGGACCTAAGGCAGCTTGCAACACATAAAATGCAATTAAAAATACAACAATTAAAAGTTAAAAACAATTAAAATTGTAACAATTTATAATTATATATATAAAACATATAAAAGTTAATTTTAAAAAACACCCCAATAAAAAGCCTCTGTGTGCGCAGCTATGACTTAAAAGCCTGCTGGAATAAAAACATCTTTGCCTGCCAGCAAAAGGAAAACAGGGAAGGGGTCAGCCTAGCCTCCCGAGGAAGGGCATTCCAGAGGGTGGGAGCAGCCACTGAAAGGCAGGGTATAAATGAATAATATTGATGATGGTGAGGATGCTGCCTGGGCTTCTGTTTTCAATATCTGAGCTTTGCTCTAGAATGTGTTGACATAGTGATAAAGATTTAATATCTGTGCTGGCATTTCCCTCTCTCCTGTGTACTCACTGATGATTGAAAAGCTCAGTGGAACAAAGCAGCTTACACTCTGCATGATATATTAAAGTTCTCAAGAGGATGATCGTCCTGCAGGAAGCAGAGTTGTTTTTCACTTTGCAAAAGCCTGACAGGCGCCCAAACTGCTGTGCTGGGAACAGATGACCTAGCATGTTTTGGACTTCCATCATCTTATCTGTTGTCTATGATGGCTAGGGCTTATGCAGTCCAAAACATCTGGCTCCAGGTTGTGTATCCTTGTGCTATACTAACTACAGAATTTAGCCTCCTGGGTTCTATGTTCAGTTTTGTAGTTGCATCACAACTCACAAGTTTTTTTCCTCTCTTCCCTTCCAATTTCTTCTCCTTCCTTCAAACTTGCATTTGCTTCATATCCAGCACTTTATTGTGGTGTAAGCTGAAACCAAAGACATGTTGGGATTGTAGCCACTGGTCCTCATGGCCTGTGATACCTCTCTTCCTTCCTTCTCCCACTGCCCACCCCTACATCCCTCAGGTGGCTCTGCTACTGCCATGTTCCCCAAAGCTGTGATAGCCTCCCCCGGTATGAAACCACCCAGGTCTTTGGGCGCAACCTACTCAAGTCCACTTTCACAGTGACCCGTCGGCAGCTACTGGAGAAATTCAGAGTGGAAAAAGACAAATTGGTGCCAGAGAAACGGACTCTTATCCTCACCCATTTCCCCAAGTAAGACCCGTTCCATGAAATAGTGAGCATGTGCAACTGTGTGTGCTTTTAGTTAGCTTTTCCCAGAGGTTTGAGGCCACTGGGGTGGTACTGTGTCACAGCTGTGCCTTAAACTCTAGGGCAGAGATGGGCAACTGGGGGAAAGTAGGGGGCCATCCAAGAGACTTTGGAGGGCTATGCACCCCCCCCCACACACACACACAGCAAAGAATAATTTTTTTGCCCCCAAATGCTCTCTAGGGGGCCTGGGAATCATTTTTGCCATGTTTTTGGCCTCCTTGCCATTTCAAATGTTTTTAAATGTTTATTTCAGATATCCATCATGTCTTAAGGTGGAAGGACAGAGAAAAAGTATATTTGCAAAGGTACCTACAGACAAGCAAGCCACTTCCTGGTTTAGAAAAAGTCCTCTCCTGGGCTTGAAATGGCCTGTGGTGCCAAAAAAACATGGTGCAAATGCCTCCGTGCCCATTTTGGGCAACCCTCCCTTTTAAACTTTTTTTTAAAATGTTGACTCCGGGGGGCCCACAAAAACAGTCCAGGGGACATGTGGCCCACAGACCACTCTTTGTCCACCCCTTCTCAAGGGCATACATAAGAAGTGAAGATTTCAAGCATGATGTTCATGAGATTTTTTTTAAAATTAGAATTTCAGGGTCCACTAAGTGGACTTGGGCCAAATAAAATGTTAGTTCTCAAGGTACCCCAAGTTTCTCTTTTGTTTCTTCTGCAGTATTCAAACGTGGCTACCCCTCTGGAAATAATCAGAATCATATGCAGATGGTGGACTAGTTTGGGGAGGGGGGTGAGGTATCTTTGGCTTAAACACCCCAAAGTAACCAGACCCTGTCTGATCTTGGAAGCTAAACAGGGTCAGCCCTGGTTAGTACTTGGATGGGAGACTACCAAGGAATACCAGGTGCTGTAGGTTATATTTCAGAGGAAGTAACTGGCAAACCACCCTTGAGTATTCCTTGTCTAAGAAAACCCTATGAAATGAATGGGGTCGCTATAAATTGACAGGCGACTTGAAGGCACGCGCATGCACACATACATACTGCTATGTTCTTAGATTTAAACAGTGTTGTGAACAGAATCAGGTCTCACCAGGTTGAAGCACCAACATGTTTTGATGAGCACAGATGATGAAATCATCTGGGGATGGATGCTCCCAGCTAGTATATTGCTGTGAGCCATCCCAGTTGTAATGGAAAGTATTCTGAGATGGCTTACTCTTGAATGGGAAATTGAAACCCATTAGCTTTGCAAAAGACCTGCTACTCAGATTTATTTGAGCTGCCACTGTTTTTGGATTCCAGTTGGGGTCGTGGCCGTAGAGACTATCATAATGAAGATATGCACTTCAAAATTTACTTCTTCATCTCTGGAATTAAGAACTAAGGTGCCTCTTGAGCCACCTCCTCAGTTCAAGAATTTGTTTTCAGCCACAGAACTGGAGTTCTCATGCATGTACATGCTTTACACATGGATTTCTTCTCAACATCCCTTCATTGTGTGCTTTGACTGCCCCTTTGTGTGTGTGTACATGCCTTCAAGTTGCCTGTCAACTTACTGCGACTCCATGAATTTCATAGGGTTTTCTTAGGCAAGGAACACTCACACGTGGTTTTGCCAGTTCCTTCTTCTGAAATATAGCATACAACACCTAGTATTTGCTGGTGGTCTCCTAACTGAGTACTAACCAGTGCTGACTCTGCTTAGCTTCCAAGCTACAGGAATATAGGACTGACCCCCAAGTTTCTTGCATTGCTGATTCCTCTCCATTCTTCCTCCTTCAGATTTCTGTCAATGTTGGAAGAAGAAATCTATGGGGAGAGCTCCCCAATCTGGGAGGCTGACTTTACCATGCCTGCGACAGAAGGAGCCCCCCTTGTTCCTCGTCCAGGTGTGTTGTACCTCTTGGCATCCTATTTGACATCCATTTGTACTCTCACTGCTTGTTCAAATAACTACTGAGGGTATCATTGCATCATGGTGCTTTAGGCAGAATCAGGCAGCTGGTCCAACAGCTAGCCCAGTAAAGTCTCTTCTGACTGGCAGTGGCTTTCCATCTCTTGGGCAGAGACCTTTCCTGGCATGGCTTTCTGAATTCCTTTAACTTGGAGTGCTGATAATTGAATTTAGATTCTTTGCTTGCCAAAGGGCACAATCTCACTGAGCTACAGCTCTTCCCTGTGTTGCAGAATAGCTGGGGGAAGGCATAGGAACAAAGTTCACATTTGTGGCAACTGACCAACTCACTAGAGGATGGAAAAGCATACTTTTCCTGTGGCTACTGTGCAGCCAAATGGTTGTATATGAATGAGATTTAAATGTTTCTTTCAGGGATCTAGAGGGAAAAAAGTGCATTTGAAAAGGTGCCTGCAGACAAGCAAGGCAATCCACATACAACAGGGAAAGGCACTCTGCCCACCTAACCACACTAAGTCAAACAAAACTAGGTTCAACCATCTTAAGCTGAAAGACCCTGGCAATTTTTTTATGATGGTTAACAGCCTTCTCCAACCTGATGACCTCAAGATTGGTTTTTGAACTACAAATCACACCATCCCTGACCACTGCCTGTGGTTGGTGGATAGGAGGAGTTGCAGTCCAGATTAGTTGTAGGTGCCAGGTTGGTGAAGGAAGAGACCATGCAGGTTGAGTATCCTTTATCTGGAATTCCAAAATCCAAAATACTCCAGGGGTGGCTGAAATAGTGACACTTTTGCTTTCTGATGGTTCAGTGTAAACAAACTTTGTTTCATGCACAAAATTATTAAAAATATTGTGTATAAAATTACCTTCAGACTATGGATATATGGTACATATCAAACATAAATGAATGTAATGTTTAGACTTGGGTCACATCTCCAAGATATTTCATTATGTATATGCAAGTATTCCAATGTCTGAAAAAAATCCAAAATATGGAACATTTCTGGTCCCAAGCATTTCAGATAAGGGATATTCAACTTGTATGTGCCTTTGCTAGGAAGATCTGTATTGAAATCCTCAGGCCACAAAGCTAATTGACTGACTTAGCAAAAGGAACAATCTCTCAACCTTACCTATCTCATTAAAATTAAAATGGGAGATTGTCATGCATGCTGCCCTGGGTTTCTTGAAGGAAAGGTGGAAGAAAAATGGAAGAAAAAGCCAAGGTGCGGTCCTGTTGCAAGCTGTGCACCTGGGTTTGGGGTGGGGGGGGCTGTCAAATAATTTGATCTGCATTCTCTGCTTCAGTTCCTAACAGGGCTGCATATTATTACTGCTATTTTTCTATGCAGCTATCAGCACTGTACCTGCAGCCAGCACTCCACTTTTTAGCAAATCTCTGAGTTGCAGCTCTTCTTTGGCATCCATTAACCTTGATGGCAGTTCATTGGATTCTGTGCCAGGTAAGTTTGGTAGAGACAGCTGCTAAATGTTGGAAGGAAGATCAAAACATTAGAAGTGAAGGGTCTAGAAGGAATTCTAGAAGGGTCTAGAAATCCATTTTTCTTTCCTTTTTAAGAAATTGTTTGTTTAACCTTCCAGACTTAATGCACAGTTTTGTGATACTCAGAAGCTTGCACAATGAACTGTAAATGTGTGATTGGTCCCTCAAAAAGCAGTCTTCCACAAGCTGAGTCCCACCAGACATTTTGGCCTCCAGCTTCCATGGCCCCTGGTTATGTTTGCTGGGGTTGATAAGAATTGCAAGTCACAACATTTGGAGGGACCCAGGTTGGGAAAGCTTGCTCTAAAGGTACTGCGTTGAATCCAGGTCCATTGTAATCAGTGGGAGTTAGTCCCATTGGTTTCACTAGATTTATTCTGATTATGATTAAGCCCAAATCCAATTCATAATTTCACTGACTCTCAGTTTATAAGTGATGATTCAATAGGAGTCAGTGTGGTGAAGCTGTTTTAGTGTTGGACTAGGACTTCAGGAAACCAGTGCTTGAATCCCCAGTGAGTCATGAAAATCCACCAAGTGACCTTGGCCAAATCACACTCTCTCAGCCTCAGAGGAAGGCAATGGCAAATCTCTTCTGAATAAATCTTACCAAGAAAACCCTAGGATAAGATCTTGTAAATCAGAGTTGATTTGATGGCATGTAGCAACAACAAAATTGTGTCTTAAATTTAATCTAAACCTCAAAGCTATCTACTGCCTAGAAGCCAAATCCAGAATCAGAGCAAATGCATTCTATATGCCAGGACTGTGGAGCATGATTTTTGGCAGTCAGGAATCTCTTTCAGATCCATAGGCTTGAACCTTGAACTTTATTTCTCATTTCTTTTTTTTCCCCTGCCTTCACAGGTGAGAAAAGAAAACTTCCTGAGAGCTTGACTCTTGAGGATGCCAAGCGGATCCGTGTGCTAGGTGACATCCCAATGGAACTTGTCAATGAAGTGATGTTAACTATCACAGATCCAGCAGCCATGTTGGGGCCTGAGGTACAGTAAAACACAACTGGTGGTTTAACTGCATAGGTCTTCACCATCTTTTAGTTATGGAATGACCACATGGAATACAACAAGTTTAAATTTCAGCCATAATCACTGTCTGCATATGTTATACAGCATGTGTGTTGTTTTTGGACCCTTAGCAAGCAGAAAAGTGGTCGATAAAATACTTCTAATTGCCAAATCTGTTTGTTTGTGGTGCCCGGTGCAAGCCCTCAGGACAAGGCACATGTTTCCCTCCTCCCTTTGTTGGCTAAGACATGCAGGGATGGTGTTGGAATAGCCTTTGGCAAAGAAATGATTCTTATTCCAAAGTAAAGACTATGGAGATGTTCTGATCAGATGTATCAAAGTGTATGTGAGGCTCTGTCCACTTTCAGTTTTGGCCCTCAGTATTGTTGTATTGACCCTCATTATTTTGTTGCCCCTAGTTAGGGAATGTGCCCATGAAAGTGTGTGTGAGGGGAGGGTGTTGTTCCCTGTCCCTGCTTTATAGCTCACCATGGGAAAGATTCTCTTCCCCACACATTTCATAGAACATTCCTTTTTGATGTTCTACATATTTTTTCCAAGTCTTGTGCCAGGCTCATGCTATTTAATTAGTGTGAGATTATGTTGTGCTTCCTTAGTAAGAGTTGCATACAAAAAAAAAAAAAAAAAAAAAATTGGAACACCTCACATCCCTCACTTAGCTGTATGTTGGAAAAGCAAATCACCCACTTCCGTCTACACCTCATTTCAAATCATGTGTATAAATTATCTTGAAATTTCCACCAGTGTTTTTCCTTTACACACAGACCAGCCTGCTGTCAGCAAATGCAGCCCGAGATGAGACAGCCCGACTTGAGGAGCGTCGTGGCATAATTGAATTCCATGTTATCGGCAACTCGCTCTCTCAGAAATCAAACAAGAAGATACTCATGTGGCTGGTTGGCCTGCAGAATGTTTTTTCACACCAGCTGCCTCGAATGCCCAAGGAATACATCACTCGCCTGGTTTTTGACCCGTAGGTTCTGGAGTGGTTCTGTGGTCTTTCTTGGATGATAAAGGATGTCAGTTGTAATGGTTCAGAGCTTGGAAATGTTAGTTTTGAGGATTTTTGCTCCCAGAATCCTCTAGCTGATATAACCAGTCCCAGTTGTACAGTGGGTGTGCTATATAAAGTTTTTGCTGTGTTTGGACTACATATGTTACACAAAATCCTCAGTCCTTGGAATTGGTGCATATTGGGAGGGGGAGTAAAGGCTCATGAGTATGAATGGAAGAGCCTCTTTTGCAAGCAAAATAATGAGACCAACAGCCAAATCAGTATGTGAAACTGAGCTTCAGCATCGTGCCAAAGACATGTGGCTTTGTTTTTCCTCATAGGTCAAGGGTTGAAATGCTGAGGACCCTGGAGTCAAATCTATCCCTTTAGGGGTTCCAACCCTTCACCAGGACAGTCATTTCATGCTTTCCCAGCATTTGTAGATCCTCACCACCACCACCAAATGGTTAAAATGCCAACTCTTAGCTTCTGGCAGCAAGAGCTTAAGCTAAAATGTGTTGCCATTTTTCCCTCCAACCACTACTGGTTCCCCTCCCTTGCAAGCACATCTCTACAGTTGAAATTGGCCTTTATGAGGAAAGACTTAGGGAGCTGGGTATGTTTAGCCTGGAAAAAAGACGGTTAAGGGGCGATATGATAGCCCTGTTTAAGTATTTGAAGGGGTGTCACGTTGAGGATGGAGCAAGCTTGTTTTCTGCTGCTCCAGAAACTAGAACACGGAGCAATGGATACAAGCTCCAGGAACAGAGATTCCACCTCAACATTAGGAGGAACTTTCTGACAGTAAGAGCTGTTCGGCAGTGGGACACACTCCCTCGGAGCGTGGTGGGGTCTCCTTCCTTGGAGGTCTTTAAACAGAGGCAGGATGGCTGTCTGTCAGGGATGCTTTGATTGTGATTTCCTGCGTGGCAGGGGGTTGGACTGGATGGCCCTCATGGTCTCTTCCAACTCTACACTTCTATGATTCTAATGACTGTCCTACCTCACAGGGATTACATGACATCTTTTGTAAGTGTGTTGACCAATTTGTGAACATTCTTTGGCATCAGAGAACTGAGTTAATGTCTATTGATGGAAGCAGCATGCCATTTGGTGATGCCATATACTGCCTACCACGTATCCTGTTCTAATCAAAGGAGACAGGGCGTATACAACACCAGCTTAGCTGGTTTAAGAATCATTTTATTTTCACTGGAAATTACATTTTTATAAAATGAGGTGGAACAAGGAGTTTGACCACCTCAACAAAAAAAAATTGCAGTTCCAGTATTATAGGTGGGAAGCCATGAAAGTTAAAAGAGCTATAAACAAGTTCATGTTTGTAGTGTAGATGCAGAAGAAGTTAATATAGTCCTGCGTTTAATTTAATCCAGCAAAGTTTGGCAAGGCTGGGCCAAACAATGTTTTGCTCAACTTTCCTTTCCTGACCCTCCAGTACAAACCTATGCATCTTTCTTCTATTTATTACAGTAAGCACAAGACTTTGGCACTGATTAAAGATGGTAGAGTGATCGGCGGCATCTGCTTTCGGATGTTTCCAACACAGGGGTTCACGGAGATTGTCTTCTGTGCTGTGACATCAAATGAGCAAGTAAAGGTAGGGTTGTTGGGGGATATTTGTCTGTTTATTTGGAGTGGGATCCGTGTTAGGACCCATTAGGTTCTAAGTTAACATTTGAAATTTTGCTTTTGGAAAGATTGTTACCAGCCTTGTAAGCTGCTGTGGGTCCCATGTTGGGAGAAAGACAGGATATAACTAAAATAGGTAAATAAATACCTAGTGTAATATAATCCCTCCCCAATTGTGTGGATTTAAGAAGTACCTACTGTTTTGGGAGGGTGCGGGTGTCATGTTGTCCCTGCTAGTAATGCAGGTGTTCTGTGTGTGGATGGAAAGACAAGGAATGTAGGGAAAAGCCAGGGGTTGGTTCCTACATATTAGGGATTCTCTTACAGTGAAGTATATGACTCTGCAGATGTTGTTGAACAGCATATCTCATTATCCATCACCGTTGGTTATATTGGCTAGTGCTGATGGAAGCTGCAGTCCAACAAAATCTGGAGGCTGACACATTCCTTGCCTCTACCCTATATATACAGGGAAATGTATGCTTGTTTTAAAAGAGATGATGTCCCTGCGCACAAATGTGTTTGTACATGCACGCCCATAAAGGTAGAGGTAAGGAACCTGTGGCTCTTCAGAGTTGCCGGACTCCAGTTTTCATCAGTCATTCCCATCTTGGCCAGTGATGAAGGGAGTAATCATTTATAAACATTTAAGGACTGCACAAGCATGCTGCATATATATATATACACACACACCCTTAATACTGCATCCAGATATTGCAACGGAGACCATTGCCCAGGAGCAAGATTTTAGCTAATGAGGGCTGGGTGTTGTACTGAAGCCACCCGTTCTATTACTGGAGGGAGGAGATTGAGCTCAGACGATATGTGCCCTCAAGCAGAGAAAAAGAGCAAGCTGGATATTATCAAGAGGCAGGAAGTTCCAGTAATAGGGAGTTGCAAGGCAGAAAGCATGCAAGCAAAGAATGAAACATATTCCAAGAAAGAGAGTGCAAGCAAACAGACAGAGCCAGGGGGGGTGTGATGAAGGGGAGGATGTACAAAGAAAGAAGAGAAGCAAGACAAGGAGCAAAGGGGTGAAGATAATTGGAAATAAATGTAAGAACTTAAAGAATATAAAGGAGAAAGGCAGGAACCAAAGAGTTGAATGATAAAAGAGATTCAAAAAATAATTACAGTAATTAATATGTGTGAGAGAACACTGTGGATAAGAGGTTTAACAGAGAAAATGAACTAAAATATGATAAGATGTCTTCTCGGTTAGATGAAGAGAAAGAAGAAGAAGGGGTTTTGTAGGAGCATAGGTGAGTGGAGACAAACTAAATGAGGATTATACCATGGTTATGATACTGGGAAATAGAAATAGAACAGTAGAATTACAAGGCAGAAGAGGAGGAGCAGAAGGTAAGTATTGGAGAGGTGTAAGGGTGGATTTCTATGTTTCCTCCAGCAGAAAAACTTCTTATGGCTAACTTGGAGGCATTTGTCCCTTGCTGCTGTTTGGGAGCTGTGTAAGTTTGCCCTTTGTACGTTACAGTGGAAGTAGACGAGCAGCTAACTCAAGCTGCAATCATATCTCTTTCTATCGCTAATTATTTATTTTAAAATTAATTTCAAATTGATGTAACTTAATTTACACATTATGATAACATTCCAATCACTGGACCCTTCCCAGTCATTAGACTCTTCCTACGGTTTGCCAGAGCTTGGAACAAGGTACTTTTAAAAAGTAACATGTTCATTTACTCCTTACCTGTATTGGTGGGTGCCTCGTTAACATTAAATTTATCTTGGCTCCAGGAAAAAAAATCTTAAAGTTATTTTTATGTTGTTGTTTACTTTTTATGACGTAAGGGTGTTTCTGTGTTATCACCATTTTCAACTTGTAAATGAGGTCCCCACACTACTCACAGCAGTATGTGACCCTGTCTCTTCAATCCAGAAAGAGTGGACAGATGCTACCCACAACTTCCTGGAATGACTATAGCATCCTGTTAAGAGAGCAACGGGATACTCAAGGCATTCCAGGCTGCCTCCTACACTCTGTAATTGCTGGGAAGAAGGACAGTCTCATGCAGCTTTCAGCCACATGGGACCCTTTTTTTCAAATTGAAAATACAAGAGTACACCCCGGCCACCTTACCCATGTAAAGATTGCCAGTAGCAATAGCAAAATTATCTATTAAAAAGTAACATTTGTCCTGTTGTGCATCGGGACACTGACTAGGGAGTGCTCATGTGCATCGGGACACTCTTGTTGATGTCGTGTTACACATCTTTCCAGCTTACTAACAGGCTTTCTTAGCACCTCTGCTACATAGCTAAGTATACATAAAGTTATGTAATGTACACCATGATAGAGGATTCTGGCCATTACTTTTATAAATGCGTTATGTCCAAGCTCTTGATTTCACTACATTCATTTCTACTTTCTCCTTTGGTCTTCTTAAAGGGCTATGGGACCCACCTGATGAATCACCTAAAAGAGTACCACATCAAGCACAGCATTCTCTACTTCCTCACCTATGCAGATGAGTATGCCATTGGCTACTTCAAGAAGCAGGTACTGGAGCCATGCTGCTGAAGATAGTTTAGAACCAGCTTTGTGTTTAGATGTATGCCAGTCTGTGAATGCAGTATGGTGTAGTAGTTAAATTGTTGAGCTGGGACTTGGGAAAATTCAACAACCTCTCTGAGCCATTCACTCTCCTAGCTTGACCTACCTCACAGTGTTGCTTGTTATGAGTGAGCATGTATGTATGTATTTACTTTTACACTTTTATGAGTATAAATGTGGAGAGAGGAGCCATGTCCACGATCTTCAATTTACAGGAAGAAAGGCAAGATTTAAATCCCAACTAATAAACTAATGAATGTCAAAAATATAAGAGGGCTTTGCCCTCCGAGAGCTTGGAAGTGGATGTTATTTATGGCAAAATTCACACGTCATGCCAAACCATAGTTTAGGGTGACTTGCTTGAGCAGAAATAAACTGCAATAAGTATTGGGTTGACATATTCTCATCTTCTTCCATATAGCTGGGAGGAAGGAGTTTTTGTTCTCATCTTTTCTGCACCAGTTGGTAGCAAATTCAGACCAACAAATGTGGCTAAAGTTAACTATGGGTAGTTTCAGCCAAGCCAACCTTATACCATGCCTTATGAAGCTGCCTTGTTTAGACTAACCACAGTCAAGGTGAAATACATTTCTGGGTCTGAACGGTATCACAAGCTGTGGTGAAGAAAAGAGGAAGCTTTGAACTTGAATGGGGGAGAGAAGAGTGTCGGAGAATACATATCACCTGAAGCTATCGTTATGTGAGTTGTGTGAGATAGCAAACCAGGAGTAGGGAACTGTGGCCCTCCAAATGTTCTGGACTCTTGTTTTGCACAGTGTCAACTGTGCACACTAGAGTACTGCTGTCTGTTAGCATCCTTTCCTCCCTCCTGGAACAATTAGCATCTTGAATGTGATAAGTAGAGTGATAGGGAGTCAGTTCTGAGTCTTGAGGCACCATGTTTTAGGCACGAGTGGCTTACGATCATTATTATTTGCTAAGTTGTGATTGGTTCATGCTGTGGGATGAACAAGGCCTTCCCTCTCTGTCCTCCAGGGTTTCTCCAAAGATATCAAGGTCCCCAAGACCCGATACCTTGGCTACATTAAGGACTATGAAGGAGCCACCTTGATGGAGTGTGAACTGAATCCCCGGATTCCCTACACAGAGCTCTCCCATATCATCAAGAAGCAGAAGGAGGTGAGGCATTTTGCTGGAAGAGGAGAAAAGATAGAATTGTGCCTTGCCTTTTAGTAGCTCTTTGGTCAGCCAGATTTTGGGCTTTGTTTCTTATTTGTTAATGAACTCCATTATGCAGTCTCACTGAGTAACAGTGATTTTAAAAATACATACTGTGCCTATGCAGAATATGGGCATCTCATACAGAATTCCAGCAAGCTGAGAAATGCATGTTCAGTTTTGACCTCTCAGTTCTGGTCCCTGTACTTTGGTGAGGTGCTAGAGCTCTCTGGCTGAGAATTCTAATTACCCCTCCCTAAAGTGCAAATCCAAGGATTCCAGAGGGTGTTGCCATGACAGATAGAGTAGAATCATAGTAGTATAATAGTGTAGTGTGAAAGGGCCCCTTCTTTAGCAACCTGACTAGGCAGTCACCTCTTCCCTTGAGTTATAGCCCTGCCTTGCCCTCTCTCCTCCCCCAGCACTTGATAGGTGCTCTGAGGTTTCCTGACAGTCAAAAATGTGTCAGTTGCACTTTTCTTTCCACAGATCATCAAGAAGCTGATCGAGAGGAAGCAGGCCCAGATCCGTAAAGTCTACCCTGGTCTCACTTGCTTCAAAGAAGGTGTTCGCCATATCCCCATCGAAAGCATTCCAGGCATCCGTGAGTCTAGCAGGCCTTGCTATTGGCCAGCCTTTGGGGGTGTTTGGCATAGAGGGATCACATGTTAGCTTGTGTTGTGATGCTGTTCTTCTTGCCCAACTGCTCCCCTTTGGCTGTCAGGGGTTGCCATAGCTAAGATAGGGCTGGCTTGGAGCTATGCCAGGTGAGATGCCTTTTAATATAAGAAGTGCTCTGTGTGATCAGACCAACGGCTTGTTTGGCCCATTATTCTGTTTCCACCAGATACCCCTGTGACTAGCCCACCAGCAGGACATGAGCACAATAGCTTACACTCGTTCCCCCCACCCCTGGCAACTGAAATAAGAGGCATACAGCTTCTGATACTGGAGGAAAGCAGCACAGGAGGAAACAGTCCACCCGTCTCTCCATTTTTCACAGTCCTGATCTCAGTCTTTCTCTGCCCTCCTCCTTCTGCAAGAAAAAACAATTTCTGCATAGATAGTGCCATACATATGTTGGCTATTCTACGTTTTAGGCACTTTATTCTGTCCCCATGGCAGATGGAATCATGGGGGACCACCTCCTCTGTTTTTGTTATTTTACTCCCAGGGCAAGGTCCTAATGGGATTTTCTGCTTCAAGTACCAAAATAACTTGGCCAGTCTGGGGTATTGCATATATTTCCTGGGTGGAAGTAAGACACTGTCTTCTGTTTTGCCTCAGGCAACAAAGCCTCATGGGCAATCAGTGATAGCTTTTGAGTTGTTCTGGTTACATCTTCAGTTACAATTGATATTTTTGGAGGGACAGAGTAGACACCATCTTGGATAGATCCTCTTCCCCACTTATTCCCCCATCCTTTGGGGCATCGAGAACTGCTTCCTTTCTATGCTTCACCTTAGTGAATTTCCAGAACCACTCCTCAGGATCTAAGCCCTAGACATGTGCATGTTTAGAAAACATTTTGGACTAGAAGGAGTTTGTTTCCTAGGACATTGAGTATTTAGCGCCAGCTTCTACTCATTTGGGGTTAGGACAGGAAAAATGCCCATTGGTGCTGGCCTGAGATGATGGGAGTTGTAAGTTAACACATCTGGAGGGCCTCTGGTTGGGAAAAGTTGACGTAAAGCGGGGTGGGCAGTGTTTGATCTTGGGACCACATGCAGCCTCTAAGGCTGGTTTTGCAGCTCTTGGCACCTCCAGACTCATGGCCAGCAAAGGTTAATTTGAATCATAGAATCATAGAATTGTAGCGTTGGAAGAGACCACAAGGGCCATCCAGTCCAAACCCCTGCCACACAGGACATCACAATCAAAGCATCCCTGACAGACAGCCATCCTGCCTCTGTTTAAAGACCTCCAAGGAAGGAGACCCCACCACGCTCCGAGGGAGTGTGTTCCACTGCCGAACAGCTCTTACTGTCAGAAAGTTCCTCCTAATGTTGAGGTGGAATCTCTGTTCCTGAAGCTTGTATCCGTTGCTCCGTGTTCTAGTCTCTGGAGCAGCAGAAAACAAGCTTGCTCCATCCTCAATGTGACACCCCTTCAAATACTTAAACAGGGCTGTCATATCGCCCCTTAACCGTCTTTTTTCCAGGCTAAACATACCCAGCTCCCTAAGTCTTTCCTCATAAGGCATGGTTTCCAGACCTTTCATCATTTTAGTCACCCTCCTCTGGACACGCTCCAATTTGTCAATATCCTTTTTGAATTGTGGTGCCCAGAACTGGACACAGTATTCTAGGTGAAGCCTGACCAAGGCAGAATAGAGTGGCACTATTACTTCCCTTGATCTAGACACTATACTTCTATTGATGCAGCCCAAAATCGCATTGGCCTTTTTAGCTACCGCATCACACTGTTGACTCATGTTCAACTTGTGGTCTACTAGGACTCCTAGATCCCTTTCACACGTAGTCTCGTTCAGCCAGGTCTCCCCCATCCTGTATCTGTGCATTTCGTTTTTCCACCCGAAGTGCAGTACCTTACATTTCTCCGTATTGAATTTCATTTTGTTAGCTTTGGCCCAGCTCTCCAGTCTATCCAGGTCATTCTGAATTTTGATCCTGTCCTCTAAGGTATTAGCTACTCCTCCTAATTTGGTGTCATCTGCAAATTTGATAAGCATGCCCCTAATTTCATCATCCAAGTCATTGATAAAGATGTTGAATAGCACTGGGCCTAGGACAGAACCCTGTGGCACCCCACTGGTCACATCTTTCCAAGACGAAGAGGGCCACTGTTGAGCACCCTTTGGGTTCAGCTGGTCAACCAATTACAAATCCATTGAACAGTTAACTTGTCTAGCCCACATTTTACAAGTTTGTACCAGCACTATGGGGCCTGCCTTTTTCTTATGAATTGATCCTTGACCACTAGTTTCTTTTGAAATTATATGTGATACATACTCTTTTCTCTTGCAGGGGAAACTGGATGGAAGCCCCTGGGAAAGGAGAAAGGGTAAGCAGAGTTGCATCTCAGATACTTCTCACCCTTACCTTGCAATTCCTTTTCTCTGCTTGCAGCAAGATCTTGACCTTCTTTCCAAAGATGTTGTGAGCATTATTGATTTAATGTGTGCAGGAGCTTTTAAAAACCTGGCTGGTTGCTACTTATCTATTTGTATTCTGAGTGCACCTCAAAGGGCCAGCTGTTAATTGAAATACTGTAAGCCTACTGTGTTGTAGCAGGTTTAATGTTTCTTTTACTGTTCCCCTTCTTGCTTTCCTCCAAATATCAGCCAGGTTTTATCCTAAGAAGATAGTTTCGGGAATATCTGTGCCTTTCTTAGTAGGCTGCACCAGGAATGATGTTCAAGTGCAGCTCACCTTAGCCAGAATAGCCAATGGTCAAGGAATGTGGAATCTTCAGTCTTGCAATGTCTGGAATGTCACATGCTCCCGATCCCTGAGCTATGCTGTAGGTTTAAAAAAAATAAATTATCAATATTCCTCCCCACCCCTTAGAAAAATAACTTGAGTTTTAATTGGACATGTGTGGAAATAAAGACTTGCTTGTACACAGATAAGTGGTTAGAAATAGGGTGGCAAACCTCTTGAAGGGAACTAGTGATGTGAACTTTGATTTTTATATTTCAGGAAGGAGCTCAAGGATCCAGACCAGTTGTATACCACCCTGAAAAATCTCCTTGCACAAATCAAGGTGACTTAACTCATTGATATTTTGTCTTTGCCAGTGTGGTGTAGTAGTCTCAGCATTGGACTACAATTTTGGAGACCCGGGTTTGACTCCCCGCTTGACCATGGAAGCCCACTGGGTGGTCTTGGGCAAGTCACACTCTCTCAGCCTCAGGAAGGCAAGGGCAAACCCTCTCTGAACAAATCTTTTCAAGAAAACCCCATGATAGGTTTGCCTTAGGGTCACCATAAGTAGGAAATGACTTGAAGGCACACAACAATAAAGCAGTGAGTTTTCACCCGATGGAAGGGTGGAGTGAAAGTCACAGTTTCCTGGGATTGCCTGAACTTGATCCAGTGGGACAAGGAAGTCTGAGCCCAACCCATCTTCAGAATACTCTTGGAATGTTTCCCCCAAAATGCATCCTGATTTGTCAATTATAGTTGGCCCTCCATATCCACAGATTCTGCATCCACGGATTCAGCCAACCAGAGCTTGAAAATATTTGCAGGAGGAAATTCCACAAATTGTAAACCTTGCTGTTCACTATTTTATACAAGGGACACCATTTTTCTATGCTATTGTGTATCCACACATTTTGGTATCCATGGGAGGTCTTGGAACCAATCCCTAGTGGATACCAAGGGCCTACTGTAGGTGAATAGAGGCTGATTTAGAATGGCTGTTGATTTTTAACTTGCACAACTTATCCAAGCCACACTGAACAATGTGGGAATGAATTCTGTTTTAAGCACAAACTTTGTATGCACTGATAAGCCTTCCCCAGCAATTATGGATTTTTCTATTGGTCTAAAATGGGGCTGGGGAACATGTGGCCATCTAACCAGAAATGAGAATCATACAGCCCTCAAGGTGTTGTTAGACTGCAACTCCCATCAGCCTTACCAGTCAGCATCACCAATAATGATGAATGCTGGGGGCTGCAGTCAACAACTTCTGGAGATTACACTAATCCCAAACCTGTTCTAGACGTTGTTGGACTGAAGCTCCTGTCACCCTCAGCCAAAAAAAGCAATAGAAAAGGAAGGTGAGATTTGTAGTCCCACAATATCTGGAAGGTCACAAGTTCCCCGGCCCTGCTTTACACATCAGCATTTTTGGCCACACACATACATGTTTCCAGTAACACTTAACAGACAGGACAGACAAATAACCATCAAGGGGAATTCCAAACAGAAATGAAAATACTAACTTTATGAGAACCAATTAAGATCCATAATGTGAGTGCAGGCGTTTAATTTACACAGAACTCTTCAGCAAATTGGATGTTAAAACAGGAAAGGGTTTAAAAAATGGTTGGGAACCTGCTCCCTCCAGAAACCCTTAGGCGTACACATCCAGTCAGAGGAAGAGTCTGCCCTCCAGATGTTGCTGAACTGCAGTTCCTATCAGCCATAGCTAGCATGGAATGCTGGGAGCTGCATTCCAGCAGTATCTGGAGGGCTGCACTTTGTCCACTCTTTCTTTATGTGTTAATGTGTTGTCTTTCTCTCACCTCTCAGACCCACCCCAGCGCCTGGCCATTCATGGAGCCAGTGAAGAAATCCGAGGCTCCAGACTATTACGAGATCATCCGTTTCCCTATCGGTAGGTAGCTAGATTTGGCCTTTACTTGGAGGACTGAACAGCTTTTCTAGATGATAAAAAGAAAGGTAAGGTGCAAGTCCATTTTGTGGATTTTTGTTAGAGGTGCCTGCATTTAAAGATGAGTTCACATCTGGACAGCAAGGGGCAACAACTACCTTCCATAGGTGGTTGGCTGCCCACTCAAATAAAGTTTAGCCAAGATAGCCAGCAGTGAGGGATGATAAAAGTGGCAGTGTGGCAACGTCTGAAGTGTCACATGCTTTAAGGTCATACTTGTGTCAGGGAACTGAGGGATGTGGTTTACATTGTGAAAACCAACATATACATTGGCTTCTTGCAATTAAGAGGCTTTGGGGGTTTCCCCCCACATAATAAAGAAGGAATTCCTAGCTCTCCTGAGAATGAAGCTAGCCTAGAAGGATAAAGGCAGTGACATTCACGCTTCTGGCTGCATTCACTTGCACTAAAACAGGAATTCTCAAAAGAACCTTGTAGCTCAGGGTGTTTTTCCCTTTATGCTTCTCACTCTCTTTGACCTGTCCCCTGGCTATTTCTCACATAAGTGGTTGCCCATTCCTGTTGATGATGAGCTCCAGCCATTCCCGATCAGCAGTCCTCCAGGTACATTGGGCTACAATGCCCATGTGCTGGCTGGGGGTGATATGAGTTGTATTCCAACACATCCAGAAGGCATTAAGTTGGGGGAATACACAGTCGAGGAGTTCATAACAAAGCACAAAGCCAGAAAAGTGTGTGTTTCACTTTTTGCAGCACTCTTTCCAAGTGACCTTGCGTCTTTCCTCTGTCCCTTCCTCCCTCCCTCCTCCTCCTCCAGACCTCAAGACAATGACCGAGCGGCTCAAGAACCGCTACTACGTCACCAAGAAGCTGTTCATTGCTGACTTGCAGCGCATCATCACCAATTGCCGTGAATACAATCCGCCCGAGAGCGATTACTGCAAGTGTGCCAATACCCTGGAGAAGTTCTTCTACTTCAAGCTCAAGGAAGGGGGACTCATTGACAAGTAGGACGTAGTGGCCAATGGTGACTTATGTGGAATTTTTTTCACTTCCATCTGGACATCCTCCTTGTTGCCTTTTGCCGCATCTCATGCACAAACCAGGTGCGCTTGGCTGGCTAGCAGAGGCCTCCTCTTAGGTGATGGAGGCAGGGGGCAAGACGATGTGGAGAGTTTTGTCTGTGCTGCACGCTTCTCTCTCCTCACAGACTGGGATCTGCAATCAGCTCTCTTGGTTTCTGAGCCTTATCACTCCGTCCATTGTGTCTTCCTTTCCAGATGAAAGTAACAGTGAGTCCTCTAGGAGACTGCTGTTCTCTTTCTTTCCAGAAAAGATTCTGAACTGACACATAAGCATCAGAGATCTTATGAAGAAACTACTACAGCTTGAGGAATTTGCTGATAAGGGACTGAACAATAGCTTCTCTGCTCCTCCCCTGTAATTTTCCATTTTTGTCTGTGGGTCGTCTGTGTAGGTCCATGCTTCTCAGCCTCTGGAGAGTTTTGCTTGCTTGAACTCCATTGTTGCATAAAGGTTCAGCCATTTCTTGACATGTGAATGTAGAAAAGGGGAGCAGTGGATGAGCAGGAAAGGTGAAGGGTGGCAACATATGCAGATTTAAGCAACAGGGAGTTTTACCTCATTGTCTTTCTCATCAACAGCCTTTGAGGAGACCTTCTCCACAACCTCACTTTTCTTTTTTGGCCAGGTTATGATTATCTAGTAGCCTGTCACTTGCATACTGTTTCCATTCCTGCAGAGAAAAGGAATCTTTGGTTAAACTGTACCTGGCTACAAAAGGCTGACAGACAAACCATGGGAGGAAGGCAGGGAAAATACAGTACAACACACACACACACACACACGTATCCGTGTCTGAAAAAATACGTCCTCTAGGCATCTTCTAGGTTCTCCAGAGTGATTTTGGGGTATGCTTCCACCAGAAGCTGACCATAGAGTCGTGTTGGAGGACCTAGAAGATCCCTAGAGAGATGTTCTCTCTAGGCATCGCTAGGTCTTCCAGTATGATTCTATGGTATGCTTGTGCCAGAAGTAATTCATTTTAATAGGGTTCACTATTATCTGCAGTTTCCAGTATCCACTGTAAGTCTGGGAATGTATATCCTGTGGTTACAGGGGTCATACTGTAGTTCCTTCGCCTTTTTAACAATGTCGCCCTATTCATAGGGCCTTCCTAGTTTCCAGTCACTGATTTTTGCTGTCATAAAAGCTACCCAAAGCCTGCTGCCAGATTGGAACTTCAGTTTTTCCTGGCGCAGGGCTGGGGAACCTTTGTTCTCCAGATGGTTTGGACTGCAGCTCTCACTTACCGTTATCCATGCTGACTGGGGCTGGCATGAGGTAGAAGCCAAAACATCTGAAAGCAGTAATAGTAAATTGAAAATTCCCCAACCCATTTCAGACCGGAATAGTCAGATTTCTTCCTCCATCAGCTCCTCCTCCCCTGGACAATCCTGCTTTGCTGTCCTTTTCTCTCCTCCCCCTACTCCCTTCTTTTTGAACCATTCCTGATTATGTTTTCTCCAAGGCCTGGTTGGGGCCTCACTCTTCTTTCATCAGCTGTAACCTGGTCTGATGATCTCTGTCCCTGGACTGTGATCCATTTCTGCCAAAACTGTCAGGAGTTTTAGAACTGGTATTACCTTTGAATGTATAAGTGGCATTGGCAATGGTCGTTCTTTAATGGCACTGTCCATTCCTGACATGGGCTTTGCTGCACATAGTGTCTACCATTATTGGATATTTCTCACACCTTGTTTCAGGTGCATGGGCTTGAAAGAGTTTACGAGATTTTATTTTTGCCTGTATGAACAACCACTTTCACTGCTTACCAGATAATTTAAAATTACCTTAATGAATCTTACTGAATTGTGATAAGTTGCAATACTGCCATACACGAGCACCACAGTCACTTTTCCTGAAATTCCTACCACGTTGGGGGTGGTTAATGTATGTGTCACCATATGGTGAAACACGAGGCAAATGCAGCACTTGTTTTTATGCTGAAAAAGCAGTAGAGCCATTCAGTAACTGTGGAGGGGAGGGGTGGGGAAAGATGGTTGGTAAGTCAAGAGTTGGTTGGTAAGTCAAGCGGCAGCTATTCAGTTGCCAGCCATTTTTGCTTCCAAAATGGAATTTGGGGAGGTCTGTCCTGGTGGAACTTACTGGAGTTTAACCGGCTGCTCTAGAAGTAATGTTTTCAGGACTGTATCTGTCTCATTGACATCATGTTAGGGATTCAACATGAAACATAACATATTGGTTCCCAGTCATCTGTCAGCATCCCATGAATGCCTCATTCACAAAGCTTAAGGAAGTTGCCATGGGAACTGGTTCAAACATTTGCTTTTACCTCATCCCATTTTCTTCCTCCAACTTTGTGTGCACACGTATTTTCCTTCCCCTCCTCTCATTAGAGAAGAGGTGTCGGCCCTCTGTGCCCCATAGAACCTTATAATTTGGGAGTGGCGAGAGAGAGGGAAACATTTGAATGGTGGTCCACCTGTTTTCTCTAAAGCAATTGTTGTTGCCTTCTGTCCACCACATTTGTATGCTTAACCTGTACAGTTACAGAGCCTGAATCTGCCATTCTGGGCCTTTCAGTAATGTTGCCATTCCGTTTTTTAAAAATGCATAAAATAAAATGAAGAGTATGTCTGAAACAGAAAACTGCTGCTTTCTTTTAGACTCAATATTGTCATATTTCCAGTCCATTTGTTTATTGTTTTTCCTATATTGTATAACTGATATGCCACCGCCAGCATAGCTCAAAACATCATTAGTGTACGCAAGCCTCTCTCCCACGACAAGGGGGCATCAATGAAGACGCTGTATACGCACAATTCTAAATATGCACTGGACTGACTATGTGACAAATGTTGTCCTTGAGCAAGCAGGGATCCCCAGCATTGAGGCCATGATATTGAGAACACAGCTGCGCTGGACAGGGCACGTTTCTAGGATGGAGGACCAGATGGAGGACTATCCCAAAAATAGTACTCTATGGTGAACTCGCCACGGGTCAGCATAAGAGGGGCGCTCCAAAAAAGTGATACAAGGACTCCCTGGAACAACATCTCAGTCTCGGCCAAATTGATCACCAACAATGGTCTGCCCTGGCCTCACATCGGCATGGAGACACACTATCCACAATGCTGCAGCCTTATTTGAGAACTCATGCCGAACAAATCTTGAAGAGAAACGACAACGCAGAAAGAATTGCAACCCGGAAACATCATCCAAGGAGACCTTCTGCTGTGCTTTCTGCAACTGGACTTATCTCGGATTGGCCTTTTTAGTCATCAACGCACTTGCAGAAAACGCGGGATGAGTCCTTCCTGAATCTTCGTTTGTGAAGAAAAGCCAGAGAGATGACTGATGTACAGAACATATTTAGAAGTATTCATGCTGTGTTCACAGAAGAAAATCAGTCCTGCTGCTTGTATAGAACAGGGGCTACCAACTGTTGTATTCCAGATGTTGGGCTACAATTCCCATCAGCTTTTACCATCATAGGCAGTGGTGAGTAATTACGAGAATTTTCAGTACAACACCTGGAAGGCCACACTTGCCCTCCCATAGTATAGATCAGGGGTGAAAATCCTGTTTTCCTCATAATGCTGGACATCAACTCCATCATTATTATTATTGCCCACTTTTTCCCCAAGGCTGGGACCCAGAACGGCTCACACTTTTAAGAAACATACAAAAAGTGCACATTAAAACAGAATTAAACTAATTATATTATTAAAACAATATCGTAATATTTAAAAGAATAAAATATACCTAAAAGTATTAAAAACTTACTTTAAAAAAAAGATTAAAACCTTTTAAAAGCAATTCAATAAAACCATACAGCACCCCCTAGCCTGTTCTTTAAATATTGTCTTTTAAAAGCCTGCCTGAATAAAAGGGTTTTGGCCTGCTGCCAGAAGGACAACAGGGAGAGGGGCCAATCTGGCCTCCCTGGGGAAGGAGTTCCAGAGCCTAGGGACAGCCACCGAAAAGCTGGATCCATCAACCCTAGACATCATAGCCAGTGGTGAGGAATGCTGGGAATTGCAGTTGAACATTGGAGGACCACATGATTCCCCACTATTTGTATAGATGGTACAAATATTTACAGTTCCCATTCTTTATGGGATTATGTACATCACTGAACACCAGCAAGAGAACCAGCAATTGATCTTTCTTGCCCACCTGCCTTTTCTCAGCTTCTGATATTCCATTAGCTATGGAGTCATATGTTCTAGAAACTTTTTGTTTTAATGAAAGCTCAGGTTCTGATGAAATAAAGTTCAAACTGCTACACCTCCAGTGGTGTGGGAGACCTGGAAAGGGGCCTTGAAAACAGATTGTAGTCCTTGGCCAGGGTGATCTGGGAATGAGAGGCAATTCTTTAGAGCAGGGATAGGGAATGTGGGGTTGGCACTGCATTTCTCATCATCCCTTCTCATTGGCTATTATGCTTAGGGTTGATAGGAGTTGCAGCCCAGCAACATTTAGGGGCTTGCACATTCTTCACCCCAGTTTAGGGGTAAGGAACTTTTGGCCCTTGAAATGTTTTGGGTTTCTGTTGCCAGAAGCTGCAGCCACAGTGGCCAGTGATAAAGGAATGTAGGAGCATATAAAATACTTGGAATGCCAGAGGTTCTCTACTTCTGATTTGAAGCCTAAAAGATCAAGTCTCACCTTGAACTGAGCCCCAAAATAATTTGGTAATCTATGTGTTTTGAATCAGCAACAGTTTCTCCGTACAGTTCATGGGGCCCATCTATATGAGGGGGGGAAATGTGGATTCATGCGAATTCACACATATTCGAAGCAGGATCGACTTGTCTTAACAGTGGTTTGACAAAATTTTAGGCATGCAAGGCTATCCGTTTTTGCTGACCCAACGGGCATGCTGGCAATTCAAGATGGCAGCCACGATGTGTGTTTTTATTTTTACAAGTTGCTGTTGCCGAACAGTTTTTTTAAAAGGCATATCAAAGGTGCAGAAGTGCAATAGTCTGCCTAAATACATTTTTAAAAGAAAAGGAAAAGGCTGTTTTGTTGTATGATCGCTCCCTCATTAAAGCGAAAATCCAAGATGGCAGTTCTGGGACGCTTGTCTTCTAAGCAAGCCCCGCCCCCTGCTCCCATCCAGCCAATCAACTTTTTACTTCTGCTTTTCTTGGACTACGCGGAAGAATGTGATCGCCTGTCCTAATGATTGATGATGTGTATTGTCTATGGTGTTTTTCAAACCTTGAGGAGTTTATGGTGGATTTAGACCCCTCTTCCAAATACAACAGAATTATGTGGGATCCCATTAGGACAGGTAGGATTCTAAGCGGATTCTGAGTATTATTTTCACTGTTAAAAAAGCCAAATAAGACTCAAGATCAGCCCAAGAGTTGTTCTTGTCCCCACCCCCCACAAAATAACTAATTTGAAGTTTTCCCAAAAGCTGCAGATCCTGAAATGCCTTTTGTGTGACTGACAAGATTATGACAACAGTTTCTCTTTTTACTGCTGATCTATCTAGTACGTGTGGAAAGACTTCAAACTGCAAGACATACTCTGTTGTTTTTTTACTAGAACTCTGATAGCCATCAGCTGGAACCATTTAGGAGTTAAGATGCTTTGAGGACCACCACCCCATTGCTAGACACGACGCAACTGGACTGTTCTTTCAATAGTTAAAGATTCACAGTTACCAAAACTGATTAAGCCTTCAAGGGGAGCCCTGTGTAAAACACATTAATTACCATAATCTAACCTGGAAGTGACTAAAGCTGCAAACCAAAATGTACTTAACTGAAAGTAAGACCAACAGAATTCAGTGGAGCTCACTTTGAAGTAGACTTGTGTAGGGGATTGTGATGCAAGGCATGAATAATTGTGAGGAGTGATTTCTCTAGAAAAGACTACAAATTGAGGAACATGCCCAAGGTGACCCTTTTAACTACTGCCACACAGTCATCTAGCAACAGAGGTGGTTCCAGGAGTATCCTGAAGCTCTGAACCAGTTTTTTTTTTTTTTAAATGGGGAATGCAAACATTTACAAAACTGGGTTGTATCTCTGTTCCTAGATCAACAGGAGAACCCTCCAATCTGCAGCAAACTCAGTGTCTCTGGTTCAGTGGAGAGCTTTACAGAGTAATGTAATGTAAAGGGGGGGGGCAAGCTGATCTCTACCCCAGCATTTGGAAAAATTGCTTTGGGGAGCTCACAGTCCCCCAGCCAGCATAATCACTGGCCTTGTTGAATGATAAACCCTAGGAATCAAAAGTCCCCCATAATAACTTTGCCAAGTTTTGTCCTATCTGAAGGAACAGCAGCAGCAAAAAGAATTAAGGCTTAGAAGTGGGCATTTTCCATCACTGTCTGACCTGATGACTCATGTTCAGCTTGTGGTCCACTAAGACTCCTAGATCCCTTTTGCATTTACTACCATCAAGCCAGGTGTCACCAATCCTATATCTGTGCATTTCATTTTTACTGCCCAAGTGTAGTATCCTATATTTCTCACTGTTGAAATTCATTTTGTTAGTTTTGGCCCAGCTTTCTAATCTGTTAAATTCTGATCCTGTCCTCTGGGGTATTAGCTACCCCTCCTAATTTGGTGTCATCTGCAACTTGGTAAGAGTGCCCTCTTTTCCATCATTCCAGTCATTGATAAAGATGTTGACTACACTGGGTCCAGGACACAATCTCTCTAGGATAAAGAGGAGCCATTGGTGACTACCCTTTGGGTTTGGTTGGTCAACCAATTGCAAATCCACCTAACAGTTGCATTGTCTAGCCCACATGTTACTAACCTTTTTGCAAGGATATCATGGGGGACCTTGTCAAAGGTTTGTCAGGGTAAGAGTCTTCCATTCTCGCATTCTTTTGTCTCTACGATGTTTTGCAAAAACAATATGCTGAGAAGTTCAGATGCCTATAAATCAAGATGGTGACTGTAAATTAGAGTGATAAATGCTGCCACCACTGCACAGTATTTTTTTTTTAATATTAAAGCAGAGCTGCGCAAGTGTGGCCTTCTGCTAAAAAAATTATTTGGACGATTAGTGGAGCAAAAACCCAAATGATCACTAACTCGAAAAATCCAACAGGGTGCTTCCGGGTGCTGCTTGCCAGAAAGCCTGCCCCTCATGCACGCCTGACCAAGCAGATCTCTAGTTCCACCCTCTCTGAGACTGAGCAGTAAATCAAATCGGTTCTCTTAATGGGCACTAATGCACATTTCCTCATATTATTTTTAAAAAATACCGGAAAAGCCGCAAAGGTTTTTCTCACACACACACCTCCTTCTGAATAAGGCAAATCACTGCAGGATCTCGTTGGGACAAAAGGTATTCACAGCGAATTCTGTGAGGAGTATTTTCACCGTCTAGACAACATCTCACTATTAATTTTCATTATTGCTGCCACTGGGGTCTGCCATCAGAAGAACAGCATAGGAACACTAGAAAGGAAGAAGGAAGAAAGCCTTGAACCTGTTCTTACAACAGGGTAGAAACAAAGGGAAAAGGGGGTGTATGGATTTCAAACCTATAGAAGTGTCTTGCTGCATATTCTGATTTCATGCTCACATCCCCATGTGACCAGAGAAAAAAGTCAAAGAGCACAAACAGCAAAGAGTTACTCATACTGGTCCCTCCCGTCATATGTTTTTCAGGGGAACTGAGGACTACTTCTTGCTCTCTTTCCAATTTCCTGGATGGTCAGCTGCCAGTGACTGCATTCCAAGGGTACGGTATTATTTGCTCACAGATCTCATGATGGAAAACTGCTGTGAGAATGATTAGTTTGGAATGCCCAAGACAAGGAACACAACAAGGCTACAGGCTCAAGGAGGCAGCAACTCTGAACTTTGGTCTTTGCAATGTACAACTCTAACCATAAATATCCAAGCTCTGTTTTTCATGCCTTAAGTAACAAGAACCAAGATGGAAGGAAAATCTGTATTTTCAATTTAGAAACTATAGATTTTCCTTGGTTTTTTTCCAGGCTGTGAGGCCGTGTTCTGGAAGTTTCTTTCTGACGTTTCACCTGCATCTGTGGCTGGCATCCTCAGAAAATGGTTGGGTAGGAATGTGTATGGGGTTTATATACTGTGAAGCCCTGTTTTCAGTGTGCAAACAAGTATTAAAGAACATGAAAGACACTGCAGACTGGGCCAGCCAGAAAAATCAGCAGTAGCAGAACATGTTATAAACCAACCTGGACACAAAATTTTATTTGAAAACACCGAAATTCTGGACCAGGCTAACAACTATCATGTCAGAATGCACAGAGAAGCTATTGAAATCCACAAACACCTGGACAATGTCAACAGGAAAGGAGAAACCCTAAAAGTAAACAAAATCTGGCTGCCAGTCCTGAAGAACACTAAAACCAGAACCCAACACTTGCAAATGAATTCCACCCAGGGACAGAAGGATTTCCAGCAGATAATGGACCATTAGCTAAACAGACACTAATCCTCCTTGCATATCTCCACCCAGAAACTAGCCATTCAAATACAGTTGTTCCTTCACATTCGCTGGGGTTTGGTCCCAGGACCCCCTGTGAATACCCAAATCCGTGAATACTCAAGTCCCATTACAGTATATGCAATGGCATAGCAAAATGGTGTCCCTTATATGAGATGGCAAAATCAAGGTTTGCTTTTTGGATTATTATTATTTATTTGGAGTATTTTCAAGCCCTGAATACTTAAAACCGTGAATGCCAAATCAGTGAATGTGGAGGGACAACTGTAGACAAATTTACATATCCTCCCCAACAGGGCTTCACAGTATATAAACCCCACACAGACTCCTACCCAACCATTCTCTGAAGATGCCAGCCACAGATGCAGGCAAAATGTCAGAAAGAAACTATTCCACAACACGGCCTCACAGCCTGGAAAAAAAACAAGGAAAATCTATGGATGCTGGTGGTGAAAGCCCTCGACTTCACAATTTAGGAACTGCTTTCTAACTCCAGGTTGGTCTCAAAATAACCAGAAGTGAACCGCATTCTGCACACACAAAGGTGGTCATCTCCTTGGCGTCCCTACTGTTAAAAAAGATGAACAGGAATAATAATAATTATTATGATTATTATTTATTTATTTATACCCCGCCGCTCTGCTAAAAACAATTGGGGTGGCTTACAACAATTAAAACTTTACAATGTCAACTTGTAGTAGCCATGTGGACTCTAATGTCTATTTGCTGAATGCTGTAACCTTACAATCACTATTTGGGGTCAGACTAGATAGCCCATGAGACTCTGGGACTCTGCAAAGTCTTTTTCCTTTAACTCTCAGGCTTAGTCAATGCTCCTTACTAATCAACTCTATGTTCCATAAACATACGATATGCTGATGTAAACAAATTATTTCTCTAATAACAGTCGAACTGTACCCAAAATTGCCTTGTACTTTCTGAACTATCAACAATTGTCTCAAGGAAGGGAAATTGCTGACACCTGAGATACCAGAGAAAGGGAGGAGGGATAGCTCTTTGCATACTGTCATTACTGGTATTCTGTAGATATAGCTCTTGGCTCTGACTCTTTGGAAGGTATTCCAGTCAGGCCCACCGGTGTAATAAAACTCACTTTCCAATCCATGGGTCTGCTGTTCCATGATTTCTGCAACAAACTAAAAGCACCACCCACCCCCATAAAAAGACATTAAACAATATAAAATTAAAACCACCTAGCTAAAATCACATTAAAAACAAATATAAATCCAAAGTCCAGAGTTCAAGCCTTGAAATCTCACATAAAAGGTGCTTGAACCAGCCTTTCCCCGGAAAGCGAAAGAACCCTGTGTGGCTTGAAGGATGGCACTATTCATTCCGAGGAGGGGCTTTGGCTGCACCCCTAGGGGCGTGGCCTGGAGCCTGATTGGCTCCTAAGGGAGACACCCAGCAGCTGCTTGGCCGCTGATTGGCTAAAGCGCGCGGGAGAGGACGGCTTCTTAGAACGTTGGCTTGGCTTTCGCTTCCCTGATGATGGCGCTCCCTGTGTGGCTGCTTTTGTCGGGGATCCTCGCCGCTGCTGCCGCTGCATCGCAGCCTCCGTGGGAGCCACTCGCCGGTTGGCGATCGAAGATGGAGGATACGCGGCAGGCAGCCGCGGTGCGGGAGTTGCTGGAGCGGCTGCTGGGCCCGCGGGCTGCCTCCGCCTTCTCGGTGTCGGTCAACCGGTCTCTGGCCGGGCCCGGCGGGCTCGACACTTACCGGCTGAGCTCAGGAGCGCCTGGCCTGGTAGATGTAGCCGGTTCGAGCGGGGTGGCCGCCGCTTCGGGGATCTACCGCTATCTGAAGGACTTCTGCGGTTGCCACGTTTCCTGGTCCGGGACGCAGCTTCGGCTACCGGACCGCCTGCCTCCTGTTCCCACAGAGATCATCGTCACCAGCCCCAACAGGTGAAGACCACGGAGGAGTTTGTTCCTGCTAAGTTGCTACTTAGTCACAACTTAGTTGCTACTAAGTCAGGGGCACCTGCAGTTTAGGTCTTGGCACATGGGAAGTTTAAAAAAGAATAGTATAGGGGGAATCCACACGACACAAATAATCCACTTTGAAACTGGATTATTTGCATAGCTCCTTCCTATGGAATCATGGGGTTTGTAGTTTTACAAGGTCTTTAGCCTTCTTTGACAAAGAGTGCTGGTACCTCACCAAACGACAAATCCCAGGATTCCATAGGAAGGAGCCATGCAAACAATCCAGTTCCAAATTGGATTATTTCTGTAGTGTGGATGCCCCCTTTAGTAAAACATCTCTGAGCATAGAATCATAGAACTGTAGGGTTGGAAGAGACCACAAGGGCCATCTAGTCCAACCCTCTGCCATGCAGGAAATCATGATCAAAGCATCCCTGACAGATGGCCATCCAGCCTCTGTTTAAAGACCTCCAAGGAAGGAGAGCCCACCACGCTCCAAGGGAGTGTCTGCAGAACAGCTCTACTGTCCAGAAAATTTGCCACTTTGTGAATGGAATGAAATATTTCAAGGCTGGGGAACATATGGTTCTGTAGATGTGGCTGAACTGTATCTCCCATCAGTCCTCGCCGCTGGTCACCACTGATGGGAGTTGCAATATAACAACTGGATAACCATATGCCCTCCCTCCACTTCTGGTTAGCAGTGCCACCTTGAAAGAAATCCAGCCCGTGCAGCTTCTCTTGGCATGGAGAGGCAGTGACTAAGAATAGATTTTCCTTGAGTTTTTTCTGGGCTGTAAGGCTGTGTTCTGGAATAGCTTCTTTCTGGCGTTTTGCCAGAGCACAGCCTCACAGCCCAGAAAAAAACCAAGGAAAATCTATGGATGCTGGCCGTGAAAGCCTTTGACTTCACGGTGACTAAGAATGTTGTACTTGCTGAATTTCTGGCCGTTAAGGTACAGAGTCAGTATCCATCAACAACATGGTAAGCCTAATTCCAGACTTCACCCCTATAATGTGGCAGGACTCAGTCCTGGGATGTTGCTGTTGATAAACAGAGGCAATTCTGAGCAAGCACAAACTGATTTTTCCCTTCTCCACTTATATCTCTCTCTCTAGGTCCTTGAAAAGTTGTAGGTGGCTAGAAAGGGTTTCCAGAGAAGAAGATATAATATCTTCCATGGGGGCTTGAGCCCCAGAACCTGTTTATTTTGGAAATACACAACACGTATGTCTCCAGAATGGAGAGCCACGAGTGATTTCCGCTGCAGGGGTAATTGAAGTTCCTTTTAGGAACCTACTTCACAGGAGCCCTTGAGGAGTCAGATGTTACTGATTGGGACCTTGTGTGCTTTCACTTAATGCTGAGTGTCTATTTTGCCCCATCTTCAAAATTCAGATTAAAATACTTTGCTATAAAAGCAGAGTCACTCTATAAGAGAACCAGTATTTTAAGAAAGGAGCAACAAATAAAAAGCTCCCCTATTCCTATTCCTGGCAACTAAATGTCAAAAAAGAATCTTGCAGGTTTACTGCAGAAAATGTTTGGTGCTAATGAAAACACTGAGTAAAAAAATAAAATAAAAATCATGCCAATTCAGGATTTAGTAGAGATTATGCTGGTGTGTAGCTGGACACATTTTGTGCTGTAGGATGTAGGCTTTTGTGCAACTGACAATATGAACTTGAAGCAGGAACAAGATTATTTCCTAAATAAGTGAGAAAAAGGTAAGGAAGTAGACAGTTAAAAAGACTCCCATTTTCTTTCTGCTTTTATGAACTTGTTTTCATAGTATATTATTGGGAGCAACTGCCTGACTGCTCCAAATATGATCAAGGAGGATTATGGATCCAACTGTGCCGTCATCTGGATCCAGCATTCCTTTTGCACCTTGGCCACACTGGGACCTAGAAAGTCCAGCTTTTAATTACCAGATTTTGTAATGACTTTCACCATTATAGTTCTGGTCATAACACCTCAGGAACAGGGTCTCTTCAGTCAATGTCTTGGCATAGCTTCTATTGGTCACTTTCTACAATGCACTGCATAATCATGCAAAATAACACATGGCACTAGATGGACTGGAAAGAAGCATCTTCTGGGTACCAACCTCCTGACCTCTTGTGCTGTGTGTGTGTGTGTGGTGTGGTGGTGGTGGTGAGAATTAGAATAAACTCTGGGATGTAGGTGGAGACTGTGTGTTTGAACTTAACTCCTCATAGAAAGTGGTCTCTTCCTGCAAAGCCTAGCTCAGAATCCTCCCCTCGTAAACTCTTGGCTTAACCTCTTAGTCCTCATCCTTAATGAAAGTGAAGTTGAAATATGCGTTCTTGCATTGTACTCATCCCTTGTTTCCCCACATTTTCTTCCTCCCTTCCGTTATCTCTCATAGAATCATAGAGTTGGAAGAGACCACAAGGGCCATCCAGTCCAACCCCCTGCCATGCAGGAATAAACAATCAAAGCATTCCCAACAGATGGCCATCCAGCCTCTGTTAGCTTGCCCTAATATTTAATAGTATTAATAATAAAACCAATTAAAGACATTGTTGAGGTAGAGAAATTCCCTTTTGACTTGATTTTGTTGTTCTGCAGAGTGATGCTTACAAGTAGTTAAAACTGACTTTTATAGTAGGCCAACAGATATTTTTGATTACAAAAAGCCCTCCTAATTTAGGCTGTTGAAATCAAGAAAGCTGGGGTGGAAGATAGGGAGGAACAGGAGCAGATTTACAGCTAGTTCTGATACTGAAAACAAGTTCCAGAATTGAGCATTTGTTCATAAGATTGTCCTGCAATCTTATGGCTGGCTTCCTGAGCCATTGTTTTGCACTGCAGGAAGGAGGGGATTGATCCTGTTGATGAAGAGAGGATAGTGATTAGTGTTGCTGTACATGTTCTCTGTCCACACTTGACTTGTGCAAGCAGTACTTGCACTCTGGCCAAGGTGCTGCCCTGATGTGCAAGATGGCAGTAGCACGAAGAACCTTGCAAGTGAGTAATTTGTCATTGAACCAGGACCAGGTGGTGGAGGTGCTAGAGCAATGGTGAAAAGGCAGCAGCAGTAGTAATAGTAAGTGGTGTGAGCATGTTGTGTAAACAGAATTGTTGCAGTCACCACAAGAGGAGGAGATTAGCTGCCTCAGCTTGCAGGCCAAGGCCTCGGGTTGAAATTATTCTACAATTCCCTGGCCCTTTTATGGGGCAATCACATTTCCAAGGCCTAGTCGATGACACCCTCACCGACCTCTTCCCTTTCATGTAGCACAAATGCTCAAGTCACGCAAGACTCCCTTCACCCTGCCAACCTTGGTCTTCTTGCCAGGACCTTTGTCTGCCTACAAGCCAAGGGACAGCTCTTCTAACGAGGTCGGCTAATTGAGCTGATCTTTGAAAGAGAGAGACTGACGTGACATCCTACACGCAAGAAGTTCAATTGCACAGATAGGAGCCTGTGCGTGTATCATCCCAGTGACTGTGGGACCTGTTTGAATGGAATAGAAAGGAATGAGGAACACCAGCTCACCTCCCCACACACATACACAAAATCTGCTTGGCAGCTCTCCACAGGTTTTTTTTTAATGTGTTAATTACGTTTATATCCCGCTTTTCTTCCAAGGACCTCAAGGCTGTTTGTATGGTGCTCCTCACTGTTTTTATCTGCACATAACCCTGTGAGTAGGTCAACCTAAAAGAGTGATCACTGGGTCAAGGTCAGCAGCTGAGTAGCAGTTGAGCCCAGGGACTCTTTCACATTACGCAGTTATAGCACAGTGATTCCACTTTAACTGCCATGGTTACAAGCTCTGGAATTCTGGGATTTGCAGTTTAAGGAGGGGTCTTTCTGTGCCAGAAAGCTCTAGTGCTTCACCAAACTATATTCCCCAGATTTCATAGGATGTTGCCATGGCATTTAAATTGGTGCTAAAACTCTGTAGTGTGAAAGGGCCCCTGGCCTTCTCACTCCTAGCCCAACACTCTACCCCCAGTAATCTTTTGTGATTAGAATATTTGTAAAAGAAAATCTTCTAAGGACTGTACAGAACATTATAAGAATGGAAACATTAAACAAAACCCATCCCCCATTGTTTTAGTTTAGTTAATAATTTTTAAAACCTGTAAGTCTGCTGTTAACTGTACACATAACATATGATGTGCTTTCATAAGCATTTTGCAGGGGTTTTTTGTGTGTGCACACTAAGACAGCCTCTAGCCAAGGCCTTGAAAGTTTTCTAGATGGTTGAGAGCATGTGAGTACCATGCCATAGTGTTTTAATCAGAAATTGGAAAGATCTTTGCAGCTGGATAGAAAATTAACAGAGAGCCAGGGTGGGAAAACAGGGTTTGAATCCTCGCTTGGCCATCCAGGAAACCCCTTGGAGTAGGTTGGGCATCATACTATCTTAGCCTCAGTGGCAATCCCCCTCTGAACAAATCTCACCGAGAACACTGCTTCCCCTACCCTGTGGTAGATTCGCCTAGATTCACCTAAGTCACAACTGACTTGAAGGCACACAACAACACCAAGATAATTAACATTTAGAAAGAGCCACTAAACCACACACAGAAGATCTGCCTTCTCTCAGCCCCTGCTCTACAGACAAAATTGCTAACTAGAGACAAATGGCCCTTTCACAGTACCCAGTTATAGCACTATGATCCCACTTTAAATTGCCATGGTTCTATCTTGTGGAATCCTGGGAATTGCAATTTAGGGAGAGGCATTTACAATTCTCAGCCAGAGTGCTCTAAGGCCTCACTAATAGAAATATCTCTCTATATATATCTCTCTCTATATATAATTCTCTTGGGTATGTTGCCTTTCCCAGTGTGCTGATTGGCTGCTCAGGAAACACACCCAACCAATCACCACCCACATGCAAATTCCCTCTCCACATCAGAATCCACTCCTGCCACTCAATCTGTGGTCTAGTTTGAGACCCAGACAGTCAACTGGTGCCATCAGTGTCAGTGAACCGCCTGCAATGGGACCCAGGCAGTCTGGTGGCAATGGCCATGGCAGGGCAACAGAGCAAGCAACTCTCAGCAATTCCGGGAAAAGTGTGGAATGCTGAGAAAGGGGAGCAGGGATTTTAAAATCCACTGGCCTACCTTACAGGGTTGCCGTGAGGTCTACAGGGTGTTTTGGGAGGGGTTTAACAGCATATGTTGAACCAGGTACAGCTAGTGTTATATATTATGCCAGTAAATATACATGCTATGTATAGACCAGTGTTATTTTGCTTCTGCCAGTCATTCTAGCTTCTGTCCTTACCCAATATTAATGACTGCAATTGTTCTTAGAATCTAAGAACCACCTTAGATCAAATCAAAGGCCTATCTTGTTGATCATCCTGTTTGCACAAGTTGTATGAACCTTTCCAGCAAAACGGGAGGGCAATTGCACCTTCCATCCTGCCTCTATTACTGGAGATCCTATATAGCCATCCTAACTAGTTTAGCCATTGATGATCCTGCCCTTTAGAAATTTATCCAATCCTCCTTTTAAAGCCATCTGTGTCAGTAGCCATAATATATACCTTGTGATAGTGGATTCCACAGTTTAGCTGTTTGAAGATGTTCACAATGTTTTATCAGTCCTCAGTCTTTTTAAGAGCAATCCTAAATATTGCATGCCCAGTTTTGGATATTTTATCCAGCATTGTTCACACAGTTGAGTTAATCTGCAGTGTTTGGGGTGGGTGTCAGTCGCTCTTGCCCTTTTTCCTGCTTTTGCTACCTTTGTGTGTACATAAATCTTATTTTTCTACCACCTTCTCTATCCCTGGAAAGTCTAGAAATAACCATTCTGCAAACAGATCTGCAATGGAGAGTAATTAGCAAGAACCACAAGTCTGTTAGGGAAAAGAGGAAGAAAACTAAAAGCAGGAATGTTAGGGTACTTTTTCTGAGACCAACTGAAGTGTCTCCAGGGCTGTTTATCAGGCTTGATTTTAAGGAGTGGGGAGAACTAACAAAAATGGAAAGGGTGGTAGAAGAAGAATATGAGCATGATGACAAATAATCCAAGCTGCAGTTTGCAACAGTCTTAAATGTGGCGTGGAACCTGAGGTTCTCTAGATGTGGTTGGACTTCAGTCCTTGACAACCTGGACAGTGATCCAAGATAATGGAGTTTGTAGTAGAATACCACCTGGATGGGCCACAGCTTCCTTGGCTCTGGCTTTAAGATGGAGTGGAAGACAGATTAAGCAAACTGAACTAGGTTAGACCAGCTTGGCTGGAAAGGATGGGAGTTGTAATTCAACACAGTTGCAAGGCACCAAGTTAGGAAAGGCTAGGTTATACTGTGTTAGGGGAGGGGAAAGGATCTTGGATAATTTATTTGAAAAAACTATTGTTCCTAGGTTCTTTGGGGAAAAGGTGGAATGCTCTTTAAAAGTCTTGACATTAGAAACAAACTAAAGGTTGTCTTCTTCAGCCTCCTCTTTGTACAGGAGGCTTGCTCATCTGCCTTAATAATTTTAGAGCAACGATTTGAAAATATCCTGTTTTTGAAATTATAACTTCCTGCTTTCATGGCTGTGCTAGATGGGGATTCTGGGAGACATAGTCCAAAAAGTAAAAATTTCCAAGCTCTTCACTAGAACCTGTGTGCTAGAGTGGATAGAGTGTGGGGCTAGGTCTTGGGAGAAAATTATACCCTCCACTGAGCAAAGTGCCTGAGTGGGTGACCTTGAATAAGTCTCTTTCTCCCACCCTCTCTCTCCCGCCCTCGATCTCATTAACACATACACAGCCTGACCTACCTTACAAGGCTATTGTGAGAATAAAGTAGGGAGAAGGAGAACCATGTGTGTTGTCTCGAGTTCATTGGAGAAAAAGCAGGGTAAAAATATAACCAATGACAACAATAATATCTGCAGTGTGTCTCAAGAGAATGATTGGGTATTTTGAAGGAAGGGTGTGCAGGCAGCAAATGGCTCCACTATAGAAGGTGACAACAAACAAGTATTTTATAGTTTTATTAATATTTCTCCCAAGGTTTCGCTTCTATCAAAATGTCTGCACCCAGAGTTACACATATGTGTGGTGGAACTGGGACCGCTGGGAACGGGAGATTGATTGGATGGCACTCCATGGCATCAACATGGCATTGGCATTCACTGGGCAGGAAGCCATCTGGCAGCGGGTAGGGTACCAAATATCTTATTTATTCTGTTATTATGGCCTTGTCTATATGAGCCAAAAAAAAAAAAAAGTGGATTGCTTTGCAGTAATGGCAATTTGCAGCAGCTGCTATTTGTCTTAACAGGTTTTTGTGGCAGATCGCAGGCATGTGAAGCTATGAGAATCAAGATGGCAGCTGCAAGTGAATTAATAGCATTTTTACTTACCTCAGTTTGCCACCGCCGGACAGTATTTTTTTTAAACCATATCCAAGGTGCGAAAGAGCGACCTTTAGCTTTAACAAAAAAGCCAACAAAAAGAGCCATTTTATTGTCTTAACGCTTGTTCGCTTAAGGCAAAAATCCAACATGGCAGCTCCAGGCACTTGTCTTGTTAGGAAGCTCCACCCCCTCACATGACTGACCAATCATCTGCTCATATTGGGAAAGTGAATCAGTTTGGTTGCTTGTCCCAATGAGCAAGAATGTGCATTCCCCTCACTGTTTTTCAAAAAATATGGGAAAAGCCACAAAGGGACCCATTGGGACAGATCACCACCAACAGTTTTTTTGTTTGTTTGTTTTTTGCTGTTTGGACAACCCCTATCATGGCTTACCCCATAGTTTAAGGCAAACCTTTTCTCCAAAGCAGCTCATGGCAATTAAGCTTCAGTACCTCCATTCTCTCTTTCCAGGTATATTTGTCACTGGGTCTGAATCAGTCAGAAATTGATGAGTATTTCACTGGCCCTGCTTTCCTGGCTTGGAACCGGATGGGGAATCTGCACACCTGGGCAGGACCTTTGCCCCTCTCATGGCATCTGAAACAACTCTACCTGCAGGTACCTGGGCCTGAACTTGGTGGTTGTCCCCTAGACCAATACTTTAGCGATTGTGGTACCTCATATCTCCCCTGTCCCATTTTAGCTCTTACCTCTTGGGCTTGCATACCTGTGCAGGACCTCTGCCCCTCTTGTGGCATCTGAAACAACTCTACCTGTAGGTAGAGTATTTTCCTTCAGTGTTAAAAGAGATTTCACCTAAACATTAGGAAGAACTTCCTGATAGTAAGAGCTGTTCGGAAGTAGAATACACTGCCTTGTAGTGTGGTGGAGTCTCCTTCTTTGGAGATTTTTAAACAGAGGCTGGATGGCCCTTGAGGTCTCTTCCAACTCTATGAGTCTATGATTCTATATCCTACAACATTTTGCTTTCTGGGGCAAAGAACAAGTTGGCGTTCCCTCCATTCAATGTACAGAACCCAACCAGATTGGCCATAGAACCTTCCTTCAATCCTGTCAACCAGATAGGGTCCTCTGACACACCCAAGCAGAGCAGGCCAATTTAGGGGATGCATGAAAGGCTGAGACACACACTTACCTTTGTGCCCCCCACCCCCCGCCAGCAGCTGCCCACTAAAGCAGTTGCCACACTCTGCCTAGTGGTAGGGCTGACCTAATCAGTCTGTGTGGAAAGCTCACCATGGTTTCATTCCACTTCAAGATGGCAAACACTGGTGCAAAATCTCTCTCTATATAATTCTCTTAGGTATGTTGCCTTTCCCAGTGTGTTGATTGGCTGCTCAGGAAACACATCCAACCCACACCCAACCAATCACCACCCACATGCACATTCCCTCTCCACATCACAATCCACTCAATCTGCATCAACACTTGTGTGAATGGGACACCTCCCAAAAAATCTTGTTACTAACATATGGGTTTGCTCAGGTATTCCAGATTTCTGACCTGGTATTGTATCTCCCCTTATTGAGTCAATCCATCTGTGATGCAGTCTTCCTCTTTTCCTACTTGTCTTTTCTGATGTTTTTTTGGGGGGGGCAGGGGGCTCATTTTAATCATTTTGGCTTCCAGTGAGAATTGAGGCTAGATTTGTTCTCTGATCCATTTATTTGTTCTTTTGGCAAACCATGGTATCTGTAAAATTCTCCTCCAGTACCACATTTCAAATGAGTTATTTTTTCCCCATTCAGCTTTTACATCTATACACAGAAATCAAAAATACTGTGGTGTGGAATCATCTGACTTTGGCATTCAAACATATATCTTTACACTGGGGGATTTCATTCCATGATAGCTGCCCTTCCAAGTCTTAGTCTTATGATTTCTTGACTAGAGTCTCCATTGTGGAGATTGCATTTTTCCTCAAAATGGACATTACACAACTGGAATTTTAGAAGAACTGCACAAGTGGAAGGTTTAATCATATATACACACCACCCAATCCAAAAGCTGTCCAAACAGTATCTTCTCAACAACAGCTTAATTTGAGTAAAAAAGTGTGTGTGTGTGCAGGGGGTGGAGGAGAATGCCAGAAACCAAAGCCTAGTTTTATGTTTCAGCCATGGAATCCACGACACCCTCCCTAAAACATAGCCTTTTTCTGGAGGTTACTGGTCCAGTTCTAGGCGCCACAATTCAAGAATGATATTGACAAGCTGGAATGTTTCCAGAGAGGGCTACCAAAATGGGTGGGAGATCTAGAAACCATGTCCTATGAGGAGCAGCTTAGGGAGCTGGGTATGTTTAGCCTGGGGAAGAAAAGGTTAAGAGGAGTCATGATAGCCATGTTTAAATATTTGAAGGGATATCATACTGAGGATGGAGCAAGCTTGTTTTCTGTGGCTCCAGAGACTAGGACAGAGCAATGGACTCAAACTACAGGAAAAGAGATTCCACCAAAACATTAGGAGGAACTTCCTGATAGTAAAAGCTGTTCAGAATTGGAAGACACTGCCTCGGAATGTGGTGGAGTCTCCCTCTTTGGAGGTTTTTAAACAGAGGCTGGGTGGCCATCTGTCGGGAGTGCTTTGATTCTGTATTTCTGCAGGGCAAGCGGTTGGATTAGATGGTCCTTGTGGTCTCTTCCAACTCTAGGATTCTATAGTCAGGGCAGTAGGTCACAACATAGATTCTTCTGCAAGCCTCATTATCCTGCTCCATCCTTCTCTCTTTGTCTTCCCAGTACAGGATCCTGGAGAGAATGCGGACCTTGGGAATGTTGACAGTACTGCCAGCTTTCTCTGGACACATCCCCCGTGGTATTCTAAGGTAAATGCTGTCCATTCTTCAGGTGAGGGGTAAGAAGTGGGGTTGGGATAGCAAGCTCAGATTATTGAGGTTGGTATCAGGTCAGATTATTGGTCCATCTAGACCAGGGTGGCAATAGGGTACTCTAAGGCTATTTGTATGCCCCCCAGGTGTTAAAAGAATTACTTCCCCATGCTCTCTAGAGGGTATAGAGCATTTTTGCCACATCTGGGTTCCTACCAAGCCATTTTAGGCCTTGGGGAGGCTTCTTCCAAAGCAAGAAGTGAACTCTTCCTCTTGCCAAAAATGGCCCAAGGGGGCCCAAAGCATGGCAAAATAGTGATAGACCCCTGGAGGATGTATGGAGGCATTTGGGGGTAAAAAAAATTCAAAACATTTTTGTTTTGTAAGGGATGCAGCAAGGGGCCAGCCTTCCAAGATCTCCTGGGGGAAATAATGTGGTCCCCTACCACCCCAAAGTTGCTAACCCCTGTTATATTGATCATGCTGGCTGGTCAATTTGTAGATCACAAATTGTGGACCACAAATTTAACAGTTTCAAGCTCTTGTCCAGTATTGTCTGCAATGGGATAAGGAATGTTGTTGTTAAATTACAACTCACATCATCCCTCATCCTATTGGTTCTGAAAAAACTTAAGGAGGAATAAGGAATTCCTGAAACGGCCAAGGTTCCCCACCCCATCTCTTTAGACTGAGGTATTGATGGTCCTTTGCAATTTGTCAGCTAATTCAGATTCTGTCTGGGGTCCTGTTATCACCTTCTGGCCACCTGGGCATCAAACTTGTGATAGTGGTGAAAATCAGACTGGCAGAGTTTACATCACTGCTTAAGCATTCTTAAATACTGGAAGCTCATGATTTTATCTAGGAAATGAGCAGGCTCCTTGGTAATCCTTTAGGCTATTTATTATATGCAATAATAGAGATACAAACATATACAGTCCCTTTAGGGAGAAACACAGACGTATTATTGTTGCTTTCATTACATTACATTGTGTTGCATGTAAGGCATCATACATTCATTACATTGCAGGCTTTCAAGGGTTAATATCTTTGAGCATTGCTATTTCTATAAGCATCTGTTACATAGCTATAAACATCTATAACTAGCATCCATTATAATCAAAATGGGAATATATTTTAGCATAGCCTAGATGTTTCTTTTACTAGCATCAACAGATCTGGGTTGTTTATCAAGTAGGAACAGCATTATCAGCTTGGAATCTACATTGCAGTCTTCTCTTTATTCATTGCAGGCTGCAGAGCAGTCTGATTGCTATCAGCTCTTGGGATCTTTTATGCTCTCCCTAGCCTCTGTCCAACCTATCAGCTGTCCTATCAGATCCAATCAATACAAAGATGCTGACGGTGTCTCGTTTGTGTCATCCAGTCAGAACAGCTACCTTAGATATGAAGTCACTCCAAGTCCAGCTGGAGTCTTTGGCTGCCTGCCATCCTGATTGTATCAACCAGTACATCTGCTAGGAGGTTTATTAGCAGTCAAATCTGCTCATGCTTCAATGTTGATAGAAACGCAGGCATTCTCATCTCTTTGTGCACATTTGAGTAGGTGTTCTGCCTGGCATTAGCCTGTCTCTTTGTTCCTATTAACACATGCACATTCTAATACACATAGCTTTCTACATTATATTTTATACTCTATACGTAATAGTCTATCGGTTATATTGTACTTTATTCTCTCTATATATATTTCCAGGCCTCAGAGTTGGCAACCAAATCAGCCCAGTGTCTAACACTACATTACAGGTGGAGCATCTTGGGAATTTGTGGGAGTGGATGTTGGAGGGAGGAGGAGATGAGCAGGATTGTACATCTATGAAAGCAAGTGATGGAACTAAAGAGAAATCCCAGGTAGAAATGCAGGACCAAGTGAAGTATTATAATTGAGAAGAGCCTTTGAGACCATAAAGGGTAACCCCCCACACACTGTGCCACTTAATACTAAGTTACTGTAATCAGGCTTCATTAATCTTGGGACGTATGATGTGGTATGCAGGCAGGTAGGCATTATCCCTAGCATCTTTCTCTTAAAATCTACCCAGTGTAAGTGATCAGGGAGGAAACACAGCTGGAATGGAGTTTGGAGGGCAGAAGGTTAACCACAGGGGTGATTCTGGCATAGCCCCCAAGGGTGGAACCCCATCACCCTAATTTCTTTCCATCTTCTACAACCTGGATTTTCTAAGCCTTCTGGCAGAAACTGTATGGGGCAGCACTTTGTACATAATAAATGTGAATTATCAGTTGATGTTGCAATGCTTTTCTGGATTTCTTTTTTCCATGTTGTAGAGTTTTTCCCCGGGTCAATGTCACGCGGCTGGGGAGCTGGAGTCACTTTGACTGCACTTTCTCATGTGCCTACCTCTTATCACCTGAAGATCCCATGTTCCAGGTCATTGGGACCCTCTTCCTAAAGGAACTGATCAAGGAGTTTGGTACAGATCATGTGTACAGTGCTGACACCTTCAACGAGATGCGTCCACTCTCCTCAGATCCTGCCTACCTCTCCAAGGTCAGCGCAGCTGTCTTCCGCTCCATGACAGGAGGTAGGACTCAACAAGTCCTCTTGTTTTATCGTTGCCCATCTGCCTTTACTCCTCCAGTCAATTCTAACCTATAACCCTTTAGTCCATATTGGTGTTTGTCTATGGGCTCATCTGTGCTGGTGAAAATCCTGTACAGATTGGGTTTTAAAAAACAGAAATCCAAATGATATTCCTCCCAATTTATTCGCTGAGAATTTCCAGATTCAGCCAGGGCTTTTGAAACCCAAGGCAGGAAGTGTATTGTTTTTAAAAAAACAAAACAACAACCAGGAAATCCTGATAGCAGCTTCCTGGATCAGGATCTCTTGGTCTTCTTTCCTCCTGTACCTCTGGGCATCCCACTGATGAGAAGTGGCAGGGGGAGGATGGGGAGGAAAGAAAACCTCACACACACCAAGGTTTATCACACCTTCAGCAGTACATGAAACCCCAGTATATTTATAATATGACTGGATGCAGGAACAACCACTGCTACAAGGTGTGCAACCCAGGAACATAGTAGCCTGATATTTACAGGTATTATTTGCCATCTGGAGTTGGGCTTGGAAGAGCAGTCATAGACTGAAGGTGCCCCTCCTAGAGCTCAGAAAAAGTTACTTTCTAGACTGCAGCTCCTAGACTCCTCTAGGCAGCATGCCCACTGCCTGTGCTGGTGGGGAATTCTGGAACCTGCACCTTAAAAAGTGATTTCCCCAAGCTGTCCAGTATGGGATTTCAGATTGTGGATTAATACATATAAGGGGCTGTGAAAATTCAGCTATCAGTGGTCTTAGTCCATATTTTATTTATAGAAGCATTGAAATACTGTCTTTTTGCTGCCCCAGAGGCCTGCAAGGCAGTTCCCAGAAATCAAATACAATCCTGATACAATGAAAAGCAATAAAACAAAATACGGTTGTCCCTCCACATTCACGGATTTGGCATTCACAGTTTTAAGTATTCATGGCTTGAAAATATTCTTTAAAAAATAATAATCCAAAAAGCAAACCTTGATTTTGCCATCTTATATAAGGGACACCATTTTGCTCTGCCATTGCATATAATGGGACTTGAGTATTCATGGATTTAGGTATTCACGGGGTGGGGGGGTCCTGGAACCAAACCCCAGCGAATGTGAAGGGGCAACTGTAAAAACAGCCACCGGGAAAGTCAACACAGTAGCTGAGATCTTGCATCAGATACATAGTTCTGATGTCAGCACTACAATCCATCTTCTGACCCGACCCCCAAAACCCACCTTAAGATGCAGACGGTTGCACTGTGAGACAGAGTTCTGCAGCATTGGTGAGTGGGGTGCTGAAGGATGATGTGTGCAGCTCCATCCCACCAGTGAACAGCAGTGTGACAAGCAGATGCTGGCACCCCTGTGGGGTCCTGTTGCAACTCCTTGTTGCCCCACTGCTCACCGACTAGAATGATCAATAGTGAAGGATTCTGAGAACTACAGTCCAACAACAAATGGAGCGTCCCTGTTTGAGAACCTGGGTTACAGCATGGGTCAGAGCTGCCATGGTATAGTGGTTAGAACAAACATTCACAAGCAATAGAGGTGGGGGCTTCAGATGTTGTTGGCCTGCAAGTTCCAGAATATTTAACCAGTGCATCCAATGGTAAGTAAAGCTGGGAGTTGGGAGTCCAGCAACATTTGGAGGATCTCATGATCCCACTTCTGGGTTAGAGTGTTGGACGGGGTTTGAACATCTGGGTTCTAATCTGCATTGAGCCATGAAATTCACCAGGTGATCATGAGCCAGTGACTGTCTCCCTACCCAACCTGCCTCATAGGGTTGTTGTAAGTATTACATTGGGAACAAAAAGGTGCTTTGTACACCACCTTGAGCTAGTTGGAAGATTGGTTGGATCTACATCTGCCTAATAAGTTAATTGCTGCCAGCCACACATCCCTTAGCAACAGAACACATATTCATACAATACTTGCCCAAGATCACCAAATTATTTGGTTGACAGGAGATATGAACCAAGATCTGCTCATGCTAAGTCCATTCCCTGCCCATTTACACTAACCTCTTGGATTATGTTTACATAGTGAATTAGGCCATTCATAGGTGTTCATCATAGGACAAGTACTAGGGGGGGCTGTATTTTTGTGAGATCAGGTGTCTAATAGAGCACTTGGACCTACATTTCCAAGACTTCCTTCCAGCAGAAATTCAAGAAAGTTTATATGCATATATTGAATATTGATTGTGCCCTCAGTGAATGAAAAGGGTAGAGGATCTGAAATGCTTTAAAGGTCTGCAAATAGAAGTGATATCTGTTTGAGACTCTTATTTTCTCTTGTAACAATTAGCTACATCTCTCCCTACAGCTGATCCCAGTGCCTTGTGGCTGATGCAAGGCTGGCTTTTCCAGCACCAGCCTGACTTCTGGCAGCCAGCTCAAGTCCGAGCCCTCCTGCAAGGCGTGCCTCTTGGCAGGTTGGTGGTGCTGGACCTCTTTGCTGAATCCAAGCCAGTTTATTCCTGGACAGAGTCCTTCTATGGGCAGCCCTTCATCTGGTGCATGCTTCACAACTTTGGTGGGAACCATGGCCTTTTTGGCACAGTGGAGAGCATCAACCAGGGTCCCTTCAGGGCCCGAGGTTTCCTCAACTCCACCATGGTGGGCATTGGCCTGACCCCTGAAGGCACTGAACAGAACGATGTGATATATGAGCTGATGACAGACCTGGGTTGGTGTAAGGAGCCAGTCAATCTTCAGCAGTGGGTGGCTGCGTATGCCTTGCAGCGCTATGGCGCCACAAATACGCAGGCAACAGAGGCCTGGCAGAAGCTGCTGCAGAGTGTCTACAATTGCACAGGTATTTGCATCAACCACAACCACAGCCCACTGGTACACCGTCCTTCTTTGCGGATGAACACAGAACTATGGTACAACCAGAGTGATGTCTACGAAGCTTGGCGGTTGTTGCTGAGCTCAGCCAAAGAGCTTGGCACCAGCAGCACCTTTGGCTACGACTTGGTGGATGTGACACGCCAGGCCATGCAGCAGCTGGTGAGTGACTATTACCAGGAGATCAAACAGGCTTTCCAGACCCACATGCTATCCCGCCTCCTGACAACTGGTGGTGTGTTGGTCTATGACCTCCTCCCAGAATTGGACAGTCTTCTGTCCAGTGACCGACGCTTTTTGCTCGGTCGCTGGCTGGAGGCTGCCCGTGCGATGGCCACCAGCGACAGAGAGGCGGAGCTGTATGACCTCAACGCACGCAACCAGCTGACCCTCTGGGGGCCCAGTGGCAACATTTTGGACTATGCCAATAAGCAGTTTGGAGGCCTGGTGCTGGACTATTATGTGGTGCGCTGGAGCCTCTTTGTTTCCACCTTGGTGGAATGCCTCAACACTGGGACACCGTTTCACCAAAACCAGTTCAACCAAGCCGTCTTCCAGGTGGAGAGGGGATTTATATACAATGGGAAACGGTACCCGGCCAAGGCTGCTGGTAACACACTGGAGATAGTCACAAAGATATTTCTCAAGTATTACCCTTCTTCCATGAAGCATGGCCATTTGTGATCTAAGTGACAGAGACCTGTAAGGAGAAACTCTTATTAGCTCTTTGGACCCTTGATGCCACCACTGGACTGGTCTTGTGTTGGTGCTGTGAGCCAGACTTGATACTGCCCAGCTTGTCACAACACTTTCTTGAATGCACATTTTAGTATCCCCCATTGCATTGGGGGTGGGCGCAAGGGGAGGGGATGCTAATTGTCAGAAAGACGTCAGGGTGAAGCCTAGCTGAAAGTGTAGCTCTTCAGTCTGGAAGCTTTGCATCCTTGCTCCCAGTGATTGTGATTGGTGATCATGCTCAGGAACTCAGCACATGCTCTTAAGAATTGGTGGTCCTTATGATTCATGTGCTCAAATTGAGCTCAGTAATGTGTGGGGAGGAAGCGGAATCTACTGCTTTGGAGTTAGAAGGTTATGAGTGTTTACAGCACCTTCTCATCCAGCTCCTTTCCTACTCCCATTTGCATCTCCTCCCCACATTTCATCATCCCATGCAACCAAGCCCAGTATAATTCCTCTATGCCACTCCCCCAGCCCCAAAAAGATGCCTATGAAGGAGAGGACCTTTGTAAGTCAAGCAGCATTCAAGAATTTGAGAGCCTAGAGCAGGGGTGGGCAACTTATGGTCTTATCAATGTAATTGAACGGAGCCTCCTCTCACTCTTCACTATTGGTTAGGGCTGATGGGATTTATAGTTCAACAGTCTGCGGAAGGTAATAAATTCCCCACACCTGAGCTACTGGGTCATTAGGGGGCTTGAGAACCAAAAAAGACTAAGCACAGTTTCTCCTCTTCCCTGCCAGGAGAAAGACATAAGATACCAAATTGATAGCAGTGTTTGTCATAGGATTGATTGGCTGGTCTGAGAGGGTTAGGCATGTACAGTTGTCCCTCCGTATCCATGGATTAAGTATCCATGGATTTAAGTATTCACAGCTTGAAAATATTCTTAAAAAAATAATAATCCAAAAAGCAAACCTCGATTTTGCCATCTTATATAAGGGACACCATTTTGCTATGCCATTACATATAATAGGACTTGAGTATTCACGGATTTTAGTATCCACGGGGGGGGGGGGGGTCCTGGAACCAAACCCCAGCGAATATGAAGAGACAACTGTAATTGTTGTGCAGGGATCCCTTTTCTGACAGGACAACCTTTCAAGGTGAGAGAGAAATGTTTGACATTAGGAGGGAAGCACTAAAATAACACCATCCTGTGAAGATGGCACACTGGCTGACTTGAAGTGGGGTTTGGGGCCTTCCATATAGCACTGGAGTATTTTTTCCTCAGAACCTCTAGGACTTCCTCATTGAAAAGACTGAACAGGGAGTGAGGAAGCTGTGGCAGCAATGAGAGAGAAACACTGGGCTCTTCCCAATGGGTTTTGTTGAAGGGAAGTGAAAAACCAGGTTAGCCTGCTGAGGCAAACTTCCAAACAGCACTCATACCCCTTCTGGGTTTAGTACGAAAGATATATGCAAAGAAACTATAATACCAACTTTAAAATTTTTTATTGTTTTATATAAGGAGAGCTTCTTCAGTCTGACTGTCTTAACTTTTCTAAGTGCCTTGTGATCCTTGAGTGACAAAGGGGCAAGTTTACATATATTTTGTGTGTATATATTTTGTTCACACAAACATGTCTAATCTCTGTAATTATTTCTGATTTAATATCTGTATAAATGTGCTCTCCTGTGGGAAAAGAGAAGCATAATGAGGGTTTCTTATACTTCACACTTTATTTTTTTTAAAAAAAGACAACTTGCATCTCATAAGCTGCAGAAACCATGCAGATTAGAATATTTACATAAAAGAAGAGTAAAAGAGCTATGCAATCAATGAAGCACTCAGCCCACCCAAGGAATGAGCTGGTACCTCATACTTCATTGTGATATCTCTAATTCCCTGTCTCTACCAGCAGTGGAGACCTGGGGCAGTGGGGGAGCTTTGGATATTGTGTGGGTGGAAGAGAATACCGACCTCTGCAATGACCAAAAGACATACACTGGTGTAAGATGGACTTGTTCCTCTGAATTTCACTAACAGAATGCCAGCCGATGTCCAGGATCCTAGGTGGTGTGTACTGGACATAACTACTCAATGCACATAGTGTCATGCTTCCTCTCAACAACTGCCAGGCTTTATGGGTCTGCTGCTGTGACTGTGAAGGAAGGAGGTCAGGAGGGGACTTGGCAGGAGGGACTGCCTCTTGTCTCCCTGCAGTTTGCTAGAGTTGCTAGTTCCAAATTGCAGGGGGGCAAGAAGTAATCCTTGCCCACTCCTTCCGCAGCTGTAGCAGCAGCCCTTTGCTACTGTGGGAGGGTGGGGTTGGATGGAGAACAAGAGGCTAGAGAATAGGTGTTCGTGTGGTGTCAAGAAAAGGACATACATTTGGTAACCATTCTCTTAATCAGAGGAGAGCTACTGGAGGACAAGATACTGGAACACATATTGGCAGAAACAGCATCTGTTTTTTTAAATTGTACACCAGACACACAATATGCACAAAAAATATGGAAAGGAACATTGGACATACGTAGAAATGATTATGAGCAGTGAAACTGGGCCCCATTTTCTTTGTAAAGGTTAATGAGACCAGGGGGGGGGAGTTGTTGTAATCCTGTCAGCTTATGGGACATAGTGGTGCTTGGAAAATTTAATTTATTGAATTGTATTTCCCAGAGGCCAGGATTCTGTAGGTGACACAGATACAGGGCATCAAAATCCTGGTTAGGCCAGGAAAAGCCCTGTTTCCACCAATGTATATGCCTTTAGGTATAGTTATAGAAGGAAGTTTCCTGTATCATGCTACACAGCTTACCCTGGCTGTGCGACAGCAGATGGGCCATAGCTCAGTACTTCAGGCATGGCTTTGCTATGGGGAGAGGGGTGGTATGTGGGCTGCCCCTTTGCACCTGTAGGAAAAGGAACAACATTATTCTGGGAGAGATTGATTGTTCCACCTTTTCTGGGTGTGCTGGGGCAGCAGGAATGCATCCAGGTGGCCAGAGAATGGTACTGCAATCAGGAAATCCACTTGTTGCTGTTGTGCTGCTGGGCAGGGAATAGGGGTGAAGGAAAGACTTGCACCTTAACCCTCATAGCATAGGTACAGCAGTAGAGACATGCTGCACTTTGCCAATGTGTTTACTGGATCTAGATCAAAGTTCACTGGCTAGAAGGCAGTGGCCATGCTGCTTGGAGGAATCTGTGTGTTGTGGTCCAAAAGAATAGGTTTTCAAAGCTCTGGGTGTTAGGTAGGAGTAGGGGGGCTATTTCAGCTTAAGGGCAGGATCTCATGGTCTGTATTTCACAGGTGGCTGGGGTCAAGGGCATGGGGAAGAGCCAGAGCAATGTGGCCAGACCCAGGTAATTCTTACCAATGTGGACATTTGTGCACCAAAATACAAAACTAAGCTCAATCCTATGCATGTGATTGCAGGGAGAAGCCATAGTGGAAAAAGCTCAGTTCCATACACAAGCCTCTGAGGAACTGGGATCTCTAGGCGGACTGTGGCCTCTTTGGAGCCTATCAACTCAAAAGTAGAAGAGAAGTTGGAATAATGTCATTAGAGAAGACATGCTTCCCCATTGGGATATCTGTAGGGTTTTTGTCCAGAAGGTCACTTAGGAAGTGTGAAATTTGGCTTGCAATTATCTTTGCTTCCTCAACATGGCAGTCTAGTAAAACTAGTTGCTGTTCTGAGGTTTGGGGCCTGCTCTCCTTCCAAAGTGAAGACAGAACCCAGGATTCTAGACTGCTTTGCTAAATGCCAGGTCTGTGATACTGCAGCAAAGCAGCTGAACTCTATCTTAGGTTATAGTAACCAGTGAACATCATTTCAAGAGTCTTGCTCTACTTGGCTATGATCAACTCATATCTAAAGTCCTGGTCCTTTTCTTTACATCATTTACAATATTGCAATGTTAGAAACCAGAAACTGCAATAAAATAAATTATGAGTATTATGGCCATTGACAAACTAGAAATGAGTGGGAAAAGGGCTACAAATAGAGTTTCTGAGTACAATTCTGCAGCAGAAAGAACAAACGAGAAGGAGGCATAAAATATCTTGGCTATTTTCAAATAGTATTACGAAGAGAACAATATGGTGCATTTGCCATAGTCAGGTAAAAAAAAAGCCATGTAGATGAACTGCAGATATTACACTATTAGGAGGAGCAATAGGAGCAGTTGAAAATGTAATAAACAGAGGAGAAAGACTGTGGAATCACCTTCCTTGCAAGGAATGACTGGATAGATGCTGAAGATCAGCATACATCATCCATGTGCTTGGGGCCACAGCATAATGGCAGAGCTTCTTTTGCACACATGTGTTAAAAAGATTCAGGCACTCCAACATTCACCCAGATGACCCTAGTAAGAAGCTGGAGAACATCAACTTTAATTTCCCATAATGCCCTCCAATGTAATGTAGCAGTAGAATAGAGGTAGACAACACCTGAGATTCATAGGCTGCTTTGGACCCCCAGAATCCACTAACAATTGCTGAAATTAAATGGCAGCCACTGGTTTTGTTGTCACTTAAATAAATTCATCAGCAGCTCCTTATGGTGCAGGTGAAGGACGCCAGAGTACCTTCCTCTACTGTACAGCCTTACATGTAAGGGTATCTCCTTACCTTACCAAAGGAAAGGGAACAAAGGTTTCATCCCCCCTCCCACACATAATGCAGCTGATTCCAGAACTGTGGTTTGTTGGCTGTGCCAGTAAGTAGATGATGCCAAAATGGCCAGGAATTGGGACAGGGAGGTTAGAAGGGCTGCATGTGGACCATGGGTTACCCAGCCCTGTTCTAGAACATTGTAGGCAATTAAAATGGCAGCCATAAGATAACACACAGACACTTTGAGGGTTGACCAGAGTTCCTGGGTGGGGGGGAGGAGACACCTTGCTCTGCCTCTCCCCTACCTGGAGAATCTGGGGAATGCCTCTGATATGGAGGGTGCTGTCATGGGACATGGGAAAAGAGATTAAATGACCCTATAGAGTCTCTTCTTTAATTACCATTCTTACAATGCCTGACTTCTTGTCTGGGCTAAGGGTGCTTTGTTCACAGAGAAGCAGCCTGGGATCCGAGTGGGGCAGGGTCAAGGCTTTGACGCAGGGTTCCAAGTCTACATGAACAAGAGCTCTCTAAGGCTCATCTTCAAGTGCCACCCTGATTGATTTCCTCCTCCTCCTTTTTAAAAACAAGGAAAAGTGCATTAGCGTTCCTTTAAGATTAACCATGAACATGAAAGAAATAAAAGGGAGGCTTTTTAGAAGTCAGAAGAATAGGCTTGGAGGACTAGGATGGGATTGCAGGAGTGGTCTGTACAAAAGCTGTGACCTCCAAATGCACAGACTATGAATCCTTTCCCAGAAACTGAGCATCTGCTTAGAGGAATGTGAATGGTCCACTCACCTACTTGCTTTATCTGCTAGGGAAGGAGTGGTGATGCTTTTGGTCTTTTGCTCCCTCCCCTTCTAGCTACAGAGCTACATAAAGAGAGGAGAAAGTTGCATGGTCCAGACTCCCTAGACTTTGCATCCTGAAAACTTATAGCAGAAGAGGTAAGGAATCTTTTTCAGCAATTCAATCATTGAGCGGGGTTGATCACCTGGAACTTTTAGGCAGGGTAACATACATAGTAAAGCAGAATGCCATGGTGTGGGTGGGAAGGAATTCTTAAGCAAGTTCCCCTAACTTAGCTGTAAAACTAATATGCATTAAAAAAATTAAAAGGCACTGTGGGATTGACAAAATTTAGGATAATAGCATGTGAACAATCAACTTTGTCAAATTTAAGTTTACTTTCATTGCTGCAAAACAGATTTCCCAAACCTGAATGTCCTCCATATGTTTTGGACAACAGTTCCCTTCATCATTCACCATGGCCAAGTTAGTTGGAGTTGATGGGAACTGTAGTCCATAACATCTGGAGATTCAGCTAGGGATGGCTATTTTTAAACAATTAGATTCCAAATATATTAATTTAAACATCTGTTATTGCTATATCTAACAACATCTATCAACAGAAACAACAGTAGTAGTAGGAGTAGTACTGTAGCAATAATTTATTATTGTTGAAATCCAGAGCAGAATAGTACTGTTTACTGTATTGTAACACCATCAGTGAAACATAGTGCTTTACAGCAAGGATATAAAATTCCCAGATGTTGATGGACTACAATATCCACCATACCTTATTACTGGATGTTCTAGCAAGACCTGGCAGAAGAGTCCAACAATATCTGGAGGACCACACCCCTGTTTTACAATGTCAGTCCCAGGGAGCGTATATTCCACAATATTTATACTCCACAATGTGGACACAGGAAATAACAGTGGAAGCAGCAGAAACTGTAGGTAGAGAAAAACAGGGAAGTGTCAGGTGGTTGTTTTAACTACATGCGCTTCAGGCTTACTTTCTGTTTACTTGAGGATTCCTACTGACACATTTTAGACTAAGAGAACAAGGTCTTGGGATGGTGGTAGATACTAATTTTTTAAAAGGACAGGTGCTAGGAATGAAACCTATTTGTGTTGTTAGTTACCAAATGGGTTGAGAAATTGACTTTGCTTGCATATGCTAGGAAAATCTCTTAATTATTATGACTTCACACTTTCTAGAGCTGAATCTTCACATCACTAGCTGGTGACTGTGCTTGATCAGAGATTGTGAGAACTGTAGTCCACAAAGTAATTTTTCTTAGTTCAGCTTCAGAATATGTTTTGTGGTCATAAGATACATGATGCTCATTTTCTAAAAGGATTGGTGCAGGACACAAACATATCTGGAAGTTGCAATCTCTTGTATCTATTCTAGTTGCCTAAATCAGTCTCTCTATTCTCAGCAAGAGGTGATAGTTTTCCCTTTCACTGCTAAAATACTATACTCTAGACTTGCCCAGAAGCGTTATTGGCACTTTAAAAAGCTGGACAGGTTTGGGGCTTAATCCACAGATCAAATGATAGTTTGCCCTTTTCTTTCCCTTGGTATAGACCCAAAGATGATCTTGAGCTTGGTGCCAGATCATCCATGATTCCAGAAGGCCAACGTGGTTCTTTCTATGACTTGCTTCCTTTTTTTCTCCAGTTACTCTTCCCCTAGAGGCAGCTCTGTCAAGAGGGATGAATCTGCATCTGCAATTCATTTTCCTTGGACTCCTGTGTCTTTATGCACAGGGCTGGGCAATTAAAAGATCCACGCAGTATGAGCAATGGAAGGCGCTGGACCAGCCAAAGAACAGAGATCTGGTAAGAGGGCTTGTTCCAGATGGGAGAGGTTAAGCTGGCCTCAATTCTGAAATGTGTGAAGGCAGAATCTGGCCAAGATCCTACATTTACCAAACACAGTGTAAAAGCTCCACAGGAGGACCTACACTACAGCTCTCTTTTCACCACCCCAGAACTCACCATTTTGCTGAGATAGGCCCTTTCTCCATGGCCATTCCTCAGTAGCTGTTGGTGAGTGACAGAGGGAGCATTGGAGAAGCATCTGTCTATGTTCTACCACCAGATGCAGAGTGCTGAGATCTGCTGGAGCTCTTCCAGAGGTCTTAATAGATGATGTAATTATTTTGCATCTAGCCCAGGGGTCATAGCCAGATGGTTCTCCATAGCAGCAAAATGAGGAGTACTGGAGGTGGGACTTTGGTTGTTGTGGAGACAGGAAGAGAATACCAACCTCCACAGAAACAAAACAAAAGACGTACACAGGCATACATTGGATTTATGCTTGCATATTTCCCTAATAGGAGGCTAGCCTCAGTGTTTTCCTCCTCTGTGTAACATAGCCTGAGCACAACCCATACATCTAGGTTAGAGGATGCAACTGCTTTTTCTAGAAGCCTCACACAATGCTATTTAATATAGCAAAGCATTTTCCCCAATACCTGAAGACAGCAAGCTAGTTTAGGGACTGGAGGTTAGGTCGTGTGGCCCATACAGCTCCATCCTCCAAGAGAGGGCAAAGGCCAGGGGGCTCAGGAAAAATGTCTGATAGGCTGCCCTGGCCATATCCCATCATCTACCACTTGAAGCAGTTACCTCACTCTGCCTTATGGTACAGCCAGCTCTACAAAAGTTACTCCTGTTTAATAAACAGAAGGTACTACTTCTCATAAAGATAAAAGTCCAGTTTTTAATGGTTTCCCCCACCACCACTTACTGTTACAGGAACATGCAACCACCCACAACAATCCCAGTCTCAAAGATTAGCTAAGTGTACTCTTGAGCTGATGGCCTCACTGATTATAATTGACCCATAAAATTTAAGATGATTAAACCAGTCTGCGATCCACCCTATGTAATGTGCAACACAACCCAAAACTCACAAAAAGGCAATATCTCTATTGGCCAGCCAAAATGCAGAAAATGCATCATGCAAGCTTTCAAAGCTTCGCTGGCTTCTTCATCAAAGAGAAGAAAAGTAAATCATAGAATCATAGAATTGCAGAGTTGGAAGAGACCACGAGGGCCATCCAGCCCAACCCCCTGCCACGCAGGAAATCATGATCAAAACATCCCTGACAGATGGCCATCCAGCCTCTGTTTAAAGACCTCCAAGGAAGGAGACCCCACCACGCTCCGAGGGAGTGCATTCCACTGCCGAACAGCTCTTACTGTCAAAAAGTTCCTCCTAATGTTGAGGTGGAATGTCTGTTCCTGGAGCTTGCATCCATTGCTCCGTGTTCCAATCTCTGGAGCAGCAGAAAACAAGCTTACTCCATCCTCAACATGACACCCCTTCAAATACTTAAACAGGGCTATCATATCGCCTCTTAACCGTCTTTTTTCCAGGCTAAACATACCCGCTCCCTAAGTCTCTCCTCATAAGGCATGGTTTCCAGACCTTTCACCATTTTAGTCGCCCTCCTCTGGACACGCTCCAATTTGTCAATATCCTTTTTGAATTGTGGTGCCTAAAACTGGACACAGTATTCTAGGTGAGGTCTGACCAAGGCAGAATAGAGTGGCACTATTACTTCCCTTGATCTGGACACTATACTTCTATTGATACAGCCCAAAATCGCATTGGCCTTTTTAGCTGCCGCATCACACTGTTGACTCATGTTCAACTTGTGGTCTACTAGGACTCCTAGATCCCTTTCGCACATAGTCTCATTCAGCCAGGTCTCCCCCATCCTTTATCTATGCATTTCATTTTTTCGCCCTAAGTGCAGTACCTTACATTTCTCCATATTGAATTTCATTTTATTAGCTTTGGCCCAGTTTTCTAGTCTATCCAGGTCATTTTGAGTTTTGATCCTGTCCTCCAGGGTATTAGCTACTCCTCCTAATTTGGTGTCATCTGCAAATTTGGTAAGTATGCCCCTAATTCCCTCATCCAAGTCGTTGATAAAGATGTTGAATAGCACTGGGCCCAGGACAGAACCCTGTGGCACCCCACTGGTCACATCTTTCCAAGAGGAAGAGGAGCCATTGCTGAGCACCCTTTGGGTTCGGCCGGTCAACCAATTACAAATCCATTGAACTGTTAACTTGTCTAGCCCACATTTTACAAGCTTGCTTGCAAGAATGTCGTGGGGAACCTTGTCAAAGGCCTTACTGAAATCAAGGTATGCGATGTCCACAGCGTTCCCTTCATCTACCAAGCTGGTAATTTTATCAAAAAAAAGAGATCCAGAATCATACAGAAGAAAAGCTTACATGACATATTTTGTGCATTTTGGTTGGCCAATAAAGGTAGCACTCTTTTGTGGATTTTGTTACATTTTGCTGCATGGTCTACACAGCTACCCCTGAATATGTTTCCTGTGCCATTATGGTGCATCATCACCACTGAGACCTGCCAGGTGTTTTGGCAAACCTCATGCTTTTACAGTTTAAGGCAAGCAGCAAAAACTAGGGTTATTTAGCCAAAAGGTGTGTACAGACAGCCCTCCAGATGTTGTTAAATCATTATTGTATGGCTCATCACTGACTATGCTGGATGTGGGTGATGGGAACTGTAATCTACCAAGTCTAAAGGACAATGAGCTTCCCAATCTTGGTCAAGCCCTTGGTGGGACAAAGGCTGGTGTTCACCTGGTGAATCACACAACTTGTACAGACCTAAATTGACTTGCAAGTTAGTTTTCTTGGAGTAGAAATCCCAAAATTCCCCAGCCAACATGGCCACTATCCATACTGGTTGGAGAGGTTCTGGAAGCTGCAGTCCAAAAAATTAATTTTTCCCTACTCAGAATTAAGGTTTGCCCATCTTATCACCTAATAATTCCTAGAACAGATGTGACTTAGGACTTTTTCGGACAAGCTAATTGTAGCGCTAGCAGCCTCGCCACGTTGCGAGGCTGCTAGCGCTACAATTAGCTTGTCCGAAAAAGTCCTAAGAGTGAAAATAAACAAGCCATATCTGTGGAGTCTCTAATGACCTAGGCTTTACAGTTCCTTTCCCCGCTAGTGAGTGAGCATACACCACACCAATGTTTTTACTATAAATTTTCATTAATTAATTTCTTCACCAATACAGGAAGGCCACTTACTTTTCACCCTCATACTCTGCTGTCCCTTTCCCACCTTTTGTTCTTCTTCCATTCTTTCAAGAGGTTGTTGTGGTTGTTGTTAACTGCCATCAACTTTGACTTATGGCGACCTTATGAATTGAGAGACTTCCAAGTCACCCTATCACCAACAGCCCTGCTCAGGTCTTGCAGATCCAGGGACGTGGCTTCCTTGGTTTAGCCTTTCCATCTGGAATGTGGTCTTCTGCTTTTCCTACTGCCTTTTATCTTACCAAGCATCATTGTCTTTTCTAGTGAGTCATGTCTTCTCATAATAGGGCCAAAGTACAACAGTCTCAGTTTAATCATCTTGGTTTCTAGGGAGAATTCAGGTCTGATTTGCTCAAGAGATACTCTAGTTAAAAGTCAAGAGCTTTCTAAACTCACATTCCATGTGTCTCTCAAGACTCTATTTCTACTAGGCTCTACTTAATGCCTCACATGGCTCTTAGGACTCTTGACGCATCTATTTTACAAGAAAAAATGGCTTTATTGTGCTTCAGACTGCAAAAGGAGCAGAGCTGGATATATCAACAGGCAGAGTGGAGACAGTTCAGGTCACAGATGCCACATGAAGTTGAGGAGTAGTATTTATGTGTGCCACAAGGCCTGCATTGTACACTCAAAATTAGCCAGTTGCCCTGAAGTGCAGCAGGGGATACTGTTCCATCACTGCTGTTGAGGCAAGTTTCAACTGCCTCTGCAATAAGCTTCTGTATGTGTTATGGAGAAGTACATGTTTTGTACTTTGCCGCAGGCTGACACAATGAAAACTGCAGAGGGGCCCTGCACCTTTAATGGTTGTATAGAAGAGAGAATATCGCTCGTCATGCAACCAAGTAACAAGCAACACCTGCTGAAATTCCCTTTTCTACCCAACCTTTAAAGGTACAGAAGCCCTCTCCAGTTTATACTCTAGCAACTCTATAAGTTCAGGCAGCAAAACATCATGGCCTGGCCCTGAGAAGTAGTAAGCTATTACTTAAAGACACTGTTAAGCTGTGGTCATTGGTCTGGGAGCTGGAGTGAGAATTGTGTGGTCCACATATGGCTGGCTGGCTGGGAGGGCCCCCCCCCCCCCCCGCCATGTCTCCTAGCTATGTCACAAAGATTCAGCCCCAGAATGGATACCTGCATCCCCAAAACCCTCTCCATTTTAAGATTATTTGGGAGAGACCATGTACCTTTTTGGGAGCCCAAAATAGTATTTCCCCCCATTTTGAAGTAATAAATGGGCAGGTTCTGGTGGGCAGGTTGGCATATGGGGAAACTGTGGCTCCTTGACCATCTGTGCCTGCCCACTTTTGTTTTGGGTTGACATGGTTTCACACAAGGCCAAAAAACAAAACAAAACAAAACAAAAAAACAAAACAAACCACACACACGAATGATGAGCCAACACTAGACAAATACATTGAGGTAGTAATGAGGTTGCAGAGTCCTAGGAATGGATTATACCTTTTCAAGCTGAAGGTGGAAGATACCATTTGTCAATCTTACTACATTAAAACATTTTTGAAAAGAGGCTAACTGAGGAAGCTGTCTCTGTCTGTGTGAATGTAGACCCCCATATCTGCCCCCCACACACACAAACACAGCACCTATAGCAACAGCGCTGTGTGATGCTATTCCCTCTGTCATCCTTCCCTTTTCCTTTAAACAGGCTGGATTTCAAAGCGACAGTCTGACAATTCCAACTCCTACAAACAATAATGTCAGTTAAACTTATGGGGAGGGTCCTTAATTCAGAGACAGAGCACATGCACTGAATACAAATGAACTCGGTTTTAATCCCTAGCATCTCTGGCTAAGCAGGACTGAGAAGAGCCAGACTGAAATCTTGAGGCCCTGTTCCCAGCTAAAAGTGTTTTAAAGGCAACAGGGTTGAGGAGAATAATCTCTACTTGGGGACTTGAAGAGAATTGCTAGTCAGAAAAGGCAATAGGGAACTACCGTACTTATCCCCAAAATTTGGATGCACTATAAAGCAGTTAAGCTTTCTATTTTCAGAAATAAGTGGGAAAGCTATTTTCTGATAGGTTTGTCAGGCACTAGCAAAGTCTCCAGTAGCTGCTCATCAAGGCTGGTTTAAGGCACTGGTGGTGTCAGCGTCCGCAAGGGGTCCCATCATTGTGGGGGGCCCCGTAGTAACCCTCCTCCTGCAAAAACATTATTAGTAATAATCTGAATATCCTGTACTGCGAATAGCTTATGTTGAGTTAGGTTACATTGACCTGAGATAAACATATGGGCCCCCCAAAATAAAGCATTGCAGGGGGCCCCAAAATTCCTTTAACTGGTCCTGCTGCTCATCATAGCAGCAGGAAATGGAGGGAGACTGGAAAAGGAACTAGAGAAGGAACTATAAAAATCAGGTTCTGACGAGGAATTATTAAAGAGTGCTTCATATGATTTCTTATCATGTAGTTTCTTCGTGCCCTGCAGTCATACCTCAACAGTAAAGGCATCCAAGTGGAAAGAACTGTTCCAGTGTTTGTCTTGGTCTCAATGAATCGTAACAACGTTGGGATGGATGAGGCACAGGAAGAGCAAGATCTGGTGGTCCTTAAACCTGTGACTAATGAATGAACAAACATGAACAGCAGGTGAGCTTCACAAAGTTCTCTTACACCATATATTAGGTTCAACAGGATATGCCATGGATGATGAAGTGGGGAATATTTGGCCCTCCAGATGTTTTGGACTCTGACTCCCATAAGCCCCAGCCAGTGGTAAGGAATTGTGGGAACTGTAGTCTACACATCTCGGGAGCCAAAGGTTCCACACCTCCATTCTGTGAAGCATTGTAAAAATCCAAAATTCTGGTTCTTAATTTCAGTGTTGATTTCTAAATGTATCTTTTTAAAAAAATCTTGCTAAATCTTTAAGGTAATAATATTAATATCATTAAATATTGAATACAAGAGAGTTACAGATGGAAGACAACATCTGGGGCCCTTTCACACGACAGATTTATAGCTAGGGTTGCCAATTCAGGTTTGTCCCATGACCTGGGGTTTATGGGCCAAAACTGGAGATTTAGGAATGGACTCTGGTGATCTGTAGAATTTCCACAGTTCCTCACAACTTGTCATTCAAACACACATACACAGAGAATATATTTTCCTGTTTGGAAATTAAGATGGAAATCCTAGTTAAAAGGAGCTGTTCCCAGATCAAGGTGAAGCGAGGGAGTTTATTCCTTTTCACCCATTTAGGGAGAACGTTTAATCTTGCCTACTTGCTTCTAGCTAAAGGTTAATGTAGAGCAGAGTGGACGGTGAGCTCTAGTGCCACAACTTGGAGGGAGGAGGTAGCTAACGTATACTCCCTGGAGAGTCTTTCTAAGCATCAAATCAGCATCAAATCAATTAAGCCTTATAAATTTAGCAAGCTTCCACTCTACTAGTTGAGCTGGAGATTTTCACACAGCCCTTTCCTCTTGCCTGGAGCTGAGCCTGCCCCCCAACACAGGAGAATTTGTACCCTCATCTCCCACTTGGAGATGACCCATGAAAACTGGAGACTCAGAGTCAGGCTCTAAGATCTGGCAACCCTGCTTAAAGCACTTCACTTTAACTGTCATGGCAACATCCTATGGGTATGGAGTTTGGTGAAACACTAGAGATCTCTGACTGAGAGTTCTAAATACCCCTCACTAAACTGCAACTCCCAGGATTCCATAGGATATGGAACTATGGCAGTTAAAGTAGAATCATAGTGCTATAATTATGTAGTGTGAAAGGATCCTTGGACTTCTGCCCCCCCCAAAATTATGTGAATGAGGCAGAGTGATTGCACAATATTACCCTTTTCTGCCTCTCCATTGACGCCCCCTTGTTGTGGGAGAGAGGCTTGCGTACCCTAATGATGTTTTGAGCTATGCTGGCGGTGGCATAATAGCCACTGGTAGGGTCTCCCATGCCAGACAGGTCAAAAACCGAAGGGTCTGACAAAGAGCGTCAAAGGGCAGGATGGGCTCTCTAGCCTTGTGGCAACCGTCCTAGGAGAAGGAAAACTGTAAGCCCAAACCCGGGCAGATGGTGCTCGTCCAACCCTGTAAGGTCAACCATCTAAGAGAAGGAAACTCTAATCAAACCTACGGCCCGAGGACCTCGCTGCCACGTCCATGCTTGCAAGGCCATGGCAGATGAATCTCTGGTTTAAAGGGTGAGGCCAGTTCTGTGCGCGCTGCGCTCCACCAGAAAAATCCATTGCACAGGCTCGACCGTTTTCTGGAAGCCTCTTCTGCATACGAAGAGATGGATCTTCCCATTGTATCCTGCTTGTGAACAGCCCTGCTGCATACCAAGCTACTTCATGAAATAATTAAAATGTAAAACTCACTGAAATTAATTACATTGGGTAATAAACCTAATATTTAATATATGAGAGAGACTGTATCAGAAAAATATTAAGAAAAACAGACTATATTTTTAAATAAATAGATCCATAAGAATGGCAGTTCGTATGCCCTCAACAATATTTGAGTTCCAAGGAGAGAAGGGAGAGGTTGTGGGTTCACTCAAAAAGCTTTTACAAAATGAAATTATGTTAGGCAACCTATCTACCTGTTCCATATCCTCTCTCTCATCTATTTAGTCCCTGTTGCAAATACTTTCCTCTTTTGATGCTTTTCTTCCCTTCCTTTATCAATTTTAAAAATTCTATTTAGGTGAAATGTTGTGATCTTGATACCGCTGATCGTCTTCTGAACGTCTTCGCCTTGCTGCCTTCGTGTCACACTGTGGCATTTCTTAAAAACAAAGTTGCCAGTGAGTTTTGGTTTGGATTATCTCTTCATATGACTTAGCTCACCCTAAACAAGTTCTGCCTAAACCCAGTTAAATTAAGAAGTCATGTGGTATAATGGGTACAGGATCGACCCAGGACTGTGAGAGGCCCTAGAAGTTCCTACTCAGCTGTGAAGCTCACTGCTTGACCTTGGACAAATCACTATCTTTCAGACTATCCAGTTTCACAGGTGGAAGAATTCAAAGACATAGCAATGCTAGTCTGGATTGGTACGCCAAGGGATATTGTAGCACCTTTGAGATTAAGAGAAATAAATTTGTAGCATAAACTTTTGTATAGTGAGGCTGCATCTGCACTGCAGAAATAATCCATTTTGACACCGCTTAAACTGCCATGGCTCAATGCTATGGAATCTTGGGATTTGTAGTTTTACTAGGTCTTTAGCCTTCTCTGCTAAAGAGTGCTGGTGCCTCACCAAACTACAAATCCCATGGTTCCACAGGAAGGAACCATGGCAAATATTTGTGTAGCGCGAAGTTGTCCTGAATCTACTACAGTAGAGTCAGTTTATAAAAGTTTATGCTACAAACTTCTTTTTATCAGTCTCAAAAAATATCCCTTTGTAGATTACTTCACAGGGTTATTGTGAGGATGGGACTTGGTTGTGGGGGGAAGAAACATGTGCCTGAGCTCACTGCAAGAAAGACAGTTTGTGGATATTAATGTTAATCTATAAATTTGTCTTTTTACCGGCTGACAAAATGCCCCAAGTGCAATTTGATGGCTTATCACCAAACAAAGCTGCTTGGTATTTCACCACAGCTGTGAGGAAATGACTATAAACTCATACTCTTATGTCAACCAAGGAATCCCATACTGTATAATGAAATTGCCTCTTTCTTCAGAGATCTGAGGGGAATGGAAAGCCAGTAAATTATCACATAAGGAGTCCACCCCCAAATGATCAGGGGTGGGAGGATATTAGGGTTTGTGCCAGTTTTAGATTGTACTTTGTGACTAGATATATAGATGCATCCTGTGTATAAATGAGTGGCTATAAAAATGTGATTTCAGCAGTCTCATTGATATTGTTTTATTTTATTTCATGTATTCCAAGGGCTGAACTTCACTTTGTCATCTATGCATGAGCTCACAAAAAACGAAGACCAAAATCCTCCTAAGAATTTGAGAGTGTATATATGTGCATGGACCCCGGAAGTGGCAGGAGAAGTGAGACTGAGGGGGCTTGAATCCCCTCAAAACCTGGCTAGGCGGGGCTGACCTCCCACCCCCAATGATCCGACACATTGGACAACCAAGACCCCTCTTCAGGTTTTATCAGATGTGTACTATATGATTTAGCATTAAGAAATATTAAGACGGTGATTGTTGTTGAGCCCTGCCAGGCATCATAAAGGCTGCCTGCAATCTGTCCTATGCACATTTACTTGGGAGTAAACTACGCTGAACACATGCAGGGCGACTCTAAGGGGTTGCATAAATGGCAAATATACTCCTCAAGGAATGCAAGGAGAATCCTACCTGTCTTAATGGCATTCCATATCGTTTTACCATATTGGGAAGGAGGGGGGCCCAAAATGTCAAAAACTATGCAGGAAAAGCCTCTGTGGCTTTTCCCGGTGTTTTTAAAAAACAGTGCATTCCTGCTTGTTGGTACAAGTGATTCGATATCAACATCCTTCATCTCAATCAAACTGGAATGTCAAACACTCAGCTTTTCAGATATTTGATTCTATCACAGAGAGGTTGATTCAGTCAAGGAAGCTGCAGCCCTGCAAGACCTGAGCAGGGCTGTTGACTACCCATACCCTTGGAGGTCTCTCATTCATACTGTTGCCAGACGTTTAAGCCAACCTGATAGCAAATAACAGCTAATTAAAAGAGCAAAGGTTAACCCCTACACACAGAGAGAAATACCATTTCAGGGAGAAACCTAAGCTAGAACATCTCTAATATACACTAGTTCTTTTTATGATCTGTGCATTCTGACATGATAGTTGTTGGCCTGGTCCAGAATTTCTGTGGTTTTTTGTTGTTTTTTTTTTGAACCAGGCCAACAACTATCATGTCAGAATGACATGAATGTCAGAATTTTTTTGAAACTTTGGAACAGGACAACAACTATCATATCAGAATGCACAGAGAAGCTACTGAAATCCACAAACACTTGGACAACTTCAGCAGGAAAGAAGAAACCCTAAAAGTAAACAAAATCTGGCTGCCAGTTCTGAAAAACAATAGAATCAAAACTCAACACTTGCAAATGAATTCCACCCAGGGACAGGGGGATTTCCAGCAGATAATGGGCCATCAACCAACTATTAGCCAAACAGACACTTATCCTTCTTGCATATCTAAACCCAGAAACTAACCATTCAAATACACAAATTTACATATACTCCCCAACAGGGGTTCACTCCACACACATTTTACCCAACCATTCTCTGAAGATGCCAGCCACAGATGCAGGCGAAATGTCAGAAGTAAGCTCTTCCAGAACATGGCCTCAGAGCCTGGAAAAAAACAAGGAAAATCTGTAAACATGTTCATAGCTATGAGTTGGATGGAAAAAGACTGGAGAGCTGGGCCAAAGCTAACAAAATGAAATTCAATACGGAGAAGTGTAAGGTACTGCACTTAGGGCGAAAAAACGAAATGCATAGATATAGGATGGGGGAGACCTGGCTGAACAAGATTACATGTGAAAGGGATCTAGGAGTCCTAGTAGACCACAAGTTGAACATGAGTCAACAGTGTGATGCGGTAGCTAAAAAGGCCAATGCGATTTTGGGCTGCATCAATAGAAGTATAGTGTCTAGATCAAGGGAAGTCATAGTGCCACTCTATTCTGCCTTGGTCAGGCCTCACCTAGAATACTGTGTCCAGTTCTGGGCACCACAATTCATAAAGGATATTGACAAATTGGAGCGTGTCCAGAGAAGGGCAACTAAAATGGTGAAAGGTCTGGAAACCATGCCTTATGGGGAAAGACTTAGGGAGCTGGGTATGTTTAGCCTGGAAAAAAGATGGTTAAGGGGCAATATGATAGCCCTGTTTAAGTATTAGAAGGGGTGTCACATTGAGGATGGAGAAAACTTGTTTTCTGCTGCTTCAGAGACCAGAACACGGACCAATGGATGCAAGCTCCAGGAACAGCGATTCCACCTCAACATTAGGAGGAACTTTTTGACAGTAAGAGCTGTTCAGCAGTGGAACACACTCCCTCGGAGCGTGGTGGGGTCTCCTTCGTTGGAGGTCTTTAAACAGAGGCTGGATGGCCATCTGTCAGGGATGCTTTGATTCTGTATTCCTGCATGGCAGGGGGTTGGACTGGATGGCCCTCGTGGTCTCTTCCAACTCTACAATTCTATCATTCTGTGAACTTGGTAAGTAAACTTAATCACACCCCAAAAAGCAACTTCATGGGTCTCTCCCTCTCACAATAAGTCTCTTACTCTCTTCTCTACTCAAAATGTATTTATATTACTATTACCCTAAGAGGTGGGGGGGTGCCTTAGAGACCCATCTGTGATGTCAAAATCACTTTTATTCTATGAGGGAATTAATAGTGCAAACAGAAGCCTGCCAGAGGAGGGTAACTTCAGGGATCTTTTCACCTATGTATACCAGTACTAACTGTAGAGCGCACTCAAGTTAAAGTGAAATAAAGTATTTTACTGGAATAACACAAAAATGAACTCTCACACACAACACGTGGCTAAGAACAATACAAGGCTATAGCAGAGTAAGACAGAAAGAGGGTGGCACAGAAGGTTCCAGTCTGGGGTGCGCCAAGAAAGAGAGTGGCTAGGTTCATCCACTGTGGCACACTTTACTATTGTTCGGGGACTAATATTTATACCCTGTTTCATATCCTGAAGGGGTACTTTGGCCAGGACAAAGCCTGGGTGGCTTTCCCAGAGGACTGACAAAGGAAACCCAAACTCAACTGATTGCTTTAATTGCTGGGAGATAAAAATTGATGGGTTTGGGACAACCTTGCAAGGTTGCACAGGAGGGGGTATAGGATAGATTTCCATAGGAATAAAATAGGGAATGGTTACTTAATTGTTTGATTGAATCATTGCTAAGATGCCCAGGGCTGGAAGAAAGGATTAGCACATACCCCCTTAACGACTAGATTTACTAAGGGGGTTTCTGCACAATCCTAATTTGGGCTTTCTTGCCGTTATATTTCTAAGACACATCCCAGGTCACTGTGACCTCCATCTGACCTTTGGTTTGCCCCATCTAACCTGACCCTGAAAACTGTCCAATATTTCTAATTTTGAGATACCATGGGGAGGGGGTAGTAGGGCATACTAACACTACCTAGTTCGATATCTCTTAACTATCATGACTTCATTCTATGAAATTCTGGAATGTGTTGTTTGGGAAGGGACTTGGCATTCTTTCTAAGACAGCTCTAATGCTGTAATTTAGGGGAGTGGATTAGAGCAGTACTTCCCAACCTATCTGATGTGAGGGAGTGGCAATTATTTCCCCCTCCCCATATGCAATAGGACTGCGTCTCCTGGCCTTTTTTTTAGTCTTGTTTATATTTGTTTTTTAATGTGATTTTAGTTACGTGGTTTTAATTTTATATTGTTTAATGTCTTTTTAAGGGGGAGGGTGGGTGTGGTGGTGCTTTTAGTTGGTATTGTAGTGTTTTAATTTAATTGTTGGAAGCTGCCCCGAATGTTTTTAGCAGAGGGGCGGGGTACAAAAATTATTATTGTTATTGTTATTATGTTTGTGCCATTTGGCTACAGTAGCTTCTTTCTTTCATGGAAATTCATCATGGACCACCATTTTGAGTAGACTGAATAAGACCTCTTTAGTAGCTAATTCTAAATCCCTTAAGAAACTAAAAATCCCAGGATTTAGACAAAATAGATGAAATGGTATCAAACTGCTGAAACTGTGTAATGTAGATACAACCCCATACTATCCAACTGTCTCGATCCGGCAGGGACAGTCCACATTAATCCTCTGTCATCCCATTTTTTTCCAGTTGCTTTTGAAATGTCCCAGTTTTCCTCCCACTTCCCCCTTTGTCCTCAGCTTACTTCAATTGCTGCAAACTGAGTTCAAACTGCAAAAGTTGCTTGCACTCAACTCAACAGGAGGGAGAGGAGGTGGCTAAATCTTGCCCTTCCCAGTAGGCTCCTACAAAAGCAAACTGCTGCATCCTCTTCTAGCTTTTGCTGTTCTAAGTTCCTCCCCATTAATAACTTTTGCCATCCTGACCATACTCTGATGTTGTTTGGCCACATGTCCCAGTTTCCAAGTGTGAAATGTTGGAGGGTATGCAACCCTGCAGTTCCACTCCTTCGTAAGCCACACCCTCCCAATCTTTTTTTTAAAATCAATTTATAAAGCATGATTACAAAGACAAGAAACAGAAAGAAAAAGAAAAAAGGGGGAACAGAAATACAGAAGTATATGAACATTAGACAGCCAGCGTGGTGTAGTGGTTTGAGTGCTGGACCAAGACTCTACAGACAAGAAGATATAATGTGTATTGCTGTGCATTAATGCAAATTTGCAGTGGCGTTCATTGGTGTCCACAGTTTATTTGGCAAAATCGGTGGTATGTGAAGCTATCCATGTCTGAAGTGCACACACAACTATGTCTGTGAATCAAGATGGTGGCTGAGAGTGAATTACTCACATTATTATTCTCTACAAGTTGCCTCAGCTGCACAGTATTTTTCTTTTAACTGTAAATCAATGGTGCTCAAGTGCAACCTTCTGGTTAAAAAAACTGTTTGGTTACCTCAGTGCAGCAAAAAAGTGCATGATCGATAATGTGAAACTCCAAAATGGCACTTTTGGCCATATCATTGCCGGCAAGTCCACACATTCCAACCAATCAGTTTCCCACTTCCACCCTCGTTGAGAAAGCGCTATGATGCGAATTGGAGGTCCAAAAAACTGGTAATGCGCATTTCCACTCATTATTCCAAAAACCTTGAGAAAAGCCACAAAGGCTTTTCCCATGCAGTATATGGCGTTTTTGGCCCCCCTCCTTCCGAAAACTGTGAATCTCGGTTGGTTCTTATTGGGACAAAAAGTATTCTCTGAGAATTCTGTTAGGATTATTTTCCCTGTCTAGACCAAATCTTCAAAACTGAATGTGTGTGTCGGGAAAAATTTGGCAACAGTAAAAGGATTTGTATACCTATTTTATATACCTGGGTTTGCATAAAAATTTCTCTGGCGAAAAGGGGTTGCGAGTGGGAAAAGCTTAAGAAGCCGTGGTCTAGACAACCCCCAGGATTTGAATCCCCACTTGCCATGGAAACCTACTGGGTGACCTTATTCCTAATTTTTTCTAATTTTGATTTTTTCTAATTTTGAAGCCTTTGACTTCACAACTGGGTGATCTTAGGAAACACATTCAGAGGTAGCCTTGTTCGTCATGAAGCAAAACAAAACCACCCCAAAGTGATATCTTTATTAGCCAAAACATTTGGCTGGCTAATAAAGATATCACTTTTTGGTGGGTTTTGGATTTTGCTTCAGGTGACCTTGGACAAGTCACACTCTCTCAGCCTCAGAGGAAGGCAAAAGTAAGGCAAAAGCAAACCCCCTCTGAACAAATCTTGCCAAGACAACCCCCTGATAGGTTCCCCTTTGGGTCCCCAGAAACGTCCTGAGGGCGCACCACCACAACCACAACAACATGAACATTACAACTAAGCCTGGCCTCTTAGGATCCTCCCATTTACACTAAGCTCCACCCCTTCCAATTGGCTCCACCCCCATTCCTCTCATTTTTCAGGCTTGTGGGTTCCTTTCCTAAATCTTTGGCGTGTAAAAATTTAAATTGAACTGGAGGCAGCCTAGCTTAAAAGATTCAAACTCATTTCCATTGAAAAACATTTTTTAAAAAAATTAAATATTCTAAATATTCCATCCCCCCCTTCCCCCCCTCAGTGAAGAACTACTTCCGGTTACCAGGAAAAGCATTTCCGGGTCAGGCGACATTTCAGCTGGGGCTGCCCAGCAGGTGAGCGAGAGCTGGGGGGTCGGGTGGCGGGATTTGGGAGGACGAGGGAGGGTCGGGGTAGCTTGTGGTTAGCAAAGGTTTGGGGGAGTGAGGGTCTGTGAGCCCCGGAGGAGGAAGAGGAAGAGGAGGATTGTTACGGCTGCACAGTCTCCCTTCGGCAGAGATGGGTCCGTCTGAGCCCATTGACAGGTTGCCCATAGGTTAGTCCTGAGGCTTAGATTAAAGCAGTGGCTCTTAACTTTTTTCTTTACCAGGGACCCCGTTTAAATATCTTTTGTTGCTGTGGTCCCTCAAGACTTAAGATTTAAAGCAACAATGCCACATAATAATAATAATAATAATAATAAAAAAAAATAGCAGTGGCTCACAACTTTTTCTTTACAGGGGATCCCCTTTAAATATCTTTTGTTGTTGTGTACCCCCAAGACTTAAGATTTAAAACAAAAATGCCTAATAATAATAATAATAAATAGCAGTGGCTCTTAACTTTTTCTTTATCAGGGACCCCCTTTAAATATCTTTTGTTGCTGTGGATCCCCAAGACTTAAGATTTAAAACAACAGTGCCAAATAATAATAATAATAATAATAATAATAAAAAATAGCAGTGGCTCTTAACTTTTTCTTTATCAGGGACCCCCTTTAAATATCTTTTGTTGTTGTGGACCCCCTAGACTTAAGATTTAAAACAACAATGCCACATCATCATCATCATAGCAGTGGATCTTAATTTTTCTTTACCAGGGACCCCCTTTAAATATCTTTTGTTGCTGTGGACTCCCAGGACTTAAGACTTAAAACAACAATACCAAATAATAATAATAATAATAGTAGTAGTAGTAGCAGCAGCAGTGGCTCTTAACTTTTTCTTCACCAGGGACCCCGTTTAAATATCTTTTGTTGCTGTGGACCCCCAAGACTTAAGATTTAAAACAACAATGCCACATAACAACAACAACAACAATAATACAATTACCCATCTATTAAACCTTCCCTCAGAGGCACTGGAGGGAGAGGGAAGACTTTTCTCCTGCTTCTTCCTGCAAGTTTGTGATTGGAGTGGACTGAATGGCAATGTGCAGGCCAAGCCAGCTACCCTTTGCCTTGGCTCCTATCAGTGGCCACTTCACTGCAGGGAGGAGGTGAGCTAAGCAACTCTCAAGCCTTTGCAGACCTCCTGTGAGGACATTGCGAACCCTTCAGTGTCCCTGGACTCCAGGTTAAGAACTGCTGGATTAGGGCAATAAATGAAGACACCCCCCTTCTTCGCCCACCCCATCTTTTTTTCTAATCCAGAGGAGAGGTTTTTAAAAACACAAATTTAGACCAAAATTTAGAAAAAGGAAGTGATATGAGGAAGAAGATCTAGTTGTGGTGATGGTGGGGTGACTGGAGGGGATTTAGTGGTTAAAGGAAGTAAAGGGTGAAAGGAGAATGTGTTGATTCATAGAATCATAGAGTTGGAAGAGACCACAAGGGACATCTAGTCCGACCCCCTGCCTTGCAGGAATACACAATCAAAGCACTCCCAACAGATGGCTATTCAGCTTCTGTTTTAAAACCTCCCAGGAAGGAGACTCCACCACACTTTGAGGCAGTGTATTCCACTTCTGAACAGCTCTTACTGTCGGGAAGTTCTTCCTAATGTTTAGATGAAATCTCGTTTTGTTGCTTTCTGTAACAGCTGAAGTGTTGGACTATGATCATGACAACTCTGGTTCAAATCTTGGCTCATTCATGAAGTTGGCTGAGTGATTTTTGGGCCATTCACAACCGAACGTATGTGGTGTGATTCTTAAAATGGGCAAGGGGGATGAATTTGAATGCAGTCTAAAACTCCATGGAAGAAGGATAGGCCAACAATATAACAATGTGAGAACCAGCAGTCCATGATGCAGTAGAAACTTACTAATATTATTACTATTATTGGGACATCATGAATATCAGTAGCAGCATATATAGATTAAATCCAGCAGAGCTTATTCCTGGGTAAATGGGTACAGAGTTGCAGCATAATAACTCAGTCTTAAGCATGTCTACTCAAACATAAACACCATTGAATTCAATGCATTTACTTCCAGGTAAGTGGGTATAACATTACAGCTTAATAGTACAACCCTATGCATGTCAGCTCAGAATTAATTCCCATTGATTGCAGTGAGACTTACTACTAGGTAGCTGTAATCCATTTACCTAGATATAAGTTTTATTGAACAAAGTGGGACTTATTTCTGTGTAGTCAAGTCTAAAATTGCACCATTATATTGTAATCCTGTACCCCCTTATGTGGTGTAACCCCGGTGAATTCAGCAATATTTGCATCTGAGTAGTCGTGCCTAAGATTGGGTTGTTAGGTTGCAGTATTACACTGTTTAAATCAGATAAATGGTCAGGAAGGATGATGGCTTTGGAGGTAGATAGTTATAGACTTACAGTTTCTTTGGAAAGGGGAAGCAGTTTAAGAGAAGAGACATCCAGATAGCAATAATATGACACACTATCCAATTAAAGATGTTAAAGCCTTTGTTGGCCCAGAAACTTGGAATGGAGTAGATACCACACAAAACACAATAAGATTATATATAATAAAATACTGAGAAACCCAGCACTTGACATATCTAAATAGTTTATTTTAGATTCTCCAACAGAATCTTAAGTATAACAATGTTATGGCAGCAGGTCCTGTTCACAGTTATTTGGGAATAAGCTCCATTGAATTTGGGAAGTGTATGTATTTGGGTGGGGGAAAGAACTGTTGAGGTAGAAAGGTGGCATATAATATTTTGCATAAAACATGGGTGATCCTGGTAAACAGACATGCAGTTGTTCTGCAGATTTAATGTATTAAATCATAATGAAATGCAACTGTTTTCTTTATAATTTCTTGAGAAGTAGTAGAGAGCCCTGCTTAGCTGGTCAGTTGAAAAAATAAATATAGTCAACACAATTCTGCAACATTGCTTCTGAGAACTGGCCAACTAGGAATGCGATATTGTGGAGCACTGGGAGAGGAGACGGAAGTAATTACTTCATAAAACATCTTCACCCTCTAGTCTCACTTTCAGCAATTTCCTCATGGCAAGTTGAGAGTTAATATACTCCAAAGAAGAGGGAAAGAAATGTTGGCTGTTACTGATTTGACATGTTAAATTGCCTATTAACTAAAATTAAATACAGAGGTTAAAAATGAACAAAGAAAAAACAGAAGAGAAGTAGGGGACTTTTTTAGTAGGCAAAGTGACTGTAGGTGCATGCATTTTATATTATGCATAAATCTTTTAGTTATTTTATTCATATTTCACTCTCCTCCCCCGCCCCCCAGCAAGTTACAGCACATGTAGCTTCACAGCAATTTTAGGAGGTAGGTTAGGCTGACTGAAAGTGATTTCCCAGTGTTAGTGAACTGCACAACTGAATGGGAATTTAATCTTCAGAATTTCTAATCCAGTTCTGGTTAACAGGAAAGTACTTCTGAGGTTCATGATTTGATGTTTCAGTTTGTGTGTGGTAGGCAGTGGTGGTATTGCATAAAGTCCTTTGTTTGCTGTCTCTCATTAACCTTTGCTTGTCTTCTCTTTTGCACAACCCTCTGCCTGTGTGTGTTGCCTGCTGAGCAGCATGTCGGTTTTCCGCTCAGGCCTGCTGGTTCTCACATCACCACTGTCGAAACTTTCCCTGCGCCTTGTTCCCATTCTCACGTCAGCTGCCCGGCTGGTACAAGACACCCTCTATATTCATCTGCAGCCAGGGCTCAGCCTGACAGGTTCCACGCAGCCCCGTTCCACGTATGTCCCGGCTACCTCTGAGGTCTGCAGCCTTATCAGCAAGTTGTATGCTGATGCTGGCATCCATCGCCACCTTGATGTCCGGGTGTTGCTCACTAACATTCTCAACCAGGGAGCTTCTCCTCCAGCACTTGGATCTGTGCAGAATCTCTCCCAGCCACCTGAGGTGGTGCTCACTGACTTTGAAACTAGAGATGGTGGGCAATCCAACCCAGTCAAGCAGCGCCTGGAGCGCTATGCCACTAGCTGCTACAGTTGTCGACCCAATCTCATCTCTGTTCTGCTATACCCAGAGTATGAACTAGAACCTAGTGATGGGGAGCTGTCTCCACAGCAGGAGGCCAGTGTGAAAGAGGAGGCTTTGCAGAGCTACAGCGATGTTGTCGTGGGAGGCACTTTTGATAGACTTCACAACGGTCACAAGATCCTTCTGAGTGTGAGCTGTATGCTGGCGGAAAATCGACTACTAGTGGGCGTCTCCGACAAAGATCTCCTGGAAAGTGGGTCTCTTTGAACCATGTATGCCTTTTCTCCAAGCTCCTGCAAAGCTGTTTAGAGAAATCAAGAGCATTTAGGTCAGGGTGGGAAAAGTGCAGTCATCCAGTGGTTTTTGGACTGAAACTCCCGAGTTTTTCCTTGTTTTTTTTCCGGGCTGTGAGGCCGTGTTCTGGAATAGTTTCTTTCTGACATTTTGCCTGCATCTGTGGCTGGCATCTTCAGATAATGGTTGGGTAGGTGTGTGTGTGGAGTTTATACACCCAACACACCTACTCAACCATTCTCTGAAGATGCCAGCCACAGATGCAGGCGAAACGTCAGAAAGAAACTACGGTATTCCAGAACACGGCCTCACAGCCCAGGGGGAAAAAAACCCAAGGAAAATCTATGGATGCCAGTCGTGAAAGCCTTCAACTTCACACTCCTGAGTTTTCCTCACCATTGGCTTAGTTGGCTAGGGATGATGGGAGTTACAGTCCTGTAACATCTGGAAAGTTGCATTTTGCCCAGCCCTGATTCAGAAGAATGCTAAAAAATACTCCAGATTCTTCATGTATTATCTAGTTCTATGGCTAGAATCACAGCTGGAAAATCCTGGGGTGGGGATTGTGGTGACAGCAGAGAAGAAGAAGGAGGTCCCTCGTTGCCTAGAAATTTGATGTTGGCTCTTAAGAATTCAAAGATTTTATAGCTCGTATTCTTTATTACTAGTTAAGTATATTCAAAGGCCTTGAAAAAGCTTTTAGGGATAAGATCCATTGTTAGTCCCAACTAGAGTACACTCATTAAATGAATAGGACTTGTTAAATCAACACGTAAATTCCTTTGATTCCATGGCTCTTCTCTAGCTGAGACTGATAATTGGATTTAGCCTGAAATTTTCTATATGCTACGACCAAATGTTTAGGAAACAATCAGTAACATGGAGAAGTAAGACAATTTTTAGAAACCTTTCTAAGATTTCTGTGCGTGTCAGAAATTTTCAGTCCTTTATAACTTCTTAATTTGGTTTGGGTCAGATAGTCTGGGATTTCTCTTCCTTCTCACATCAAGATTTGAATATTACTGATTTCTGTCTGAGGCTAGGATATGAGCTTGAAGAGTTAAGGTTTTGAGTCACAAGACAATCAGCAGGCAATAAGTTGTTTGTCTAGGGTTTACAGACACAGTGAGAATGGCTACTAAATGAAAAGTCGGTACACTGAAGGTCTTTCATTTCTGTAGGGAAAAAAATGGAAAAGGGTGCTGATATTTGCAGGTTATTGAAAAAAATCACATCCATTGAAGGCTAGAAACTTGAAGAGAACCAAGTGAAAACAGTGACAAGAACTCCAAAATCATACATGCCTGATTGCCTGGGCATACATGATTTTGCTGCTGGTATTTAGGAATGTGAAGAATTTGTCAGCGCCAGCAACCTTTGTAATTGTGAAAGGCAGAATTTGTTCTAAATGGCTTGTTAGTTCTCACCACTTACCCCCTGCTTTACACCATTACAAACCTTCTCTTGAGATGCACTTAATTAAAAAAAAATTTTTTTTTTAAGTTTGTTAGCTTTGTTAAGAAGGGCCCTGTTGGTTCAAGGAAAAGGCCTAAGTAGTCCAGCATTCTCTTTTCTGCAGCCTGTATTAGCAGGACATGAGGGGAACACTTCCCTAACACTTGTGAGTTCCAGCAGCTGTTGTTGGCAAGCAGAGGGCTGCTATTCAAGAGAATATGTAACCATCAAGTCTGGTAGACATCGATAGTCTTATCTTCCATGCATTTTTAAAGCTGTCTGAGTTTGTTGCCATCACTGTGTCTTGTGGGAGCCAGTTCTGTAGATTAACTAGGTGAAAGACTAATTCATTTTGACTATTCTGAATTTCATTTCGCTAGGTAACCCCAGATCCTAATACGAAAGTGGCAGAAGAAGTATTTGCATTTTCTACCCATGTGTAATTAAGGGTGCATCTATACGATAATAAAAAAATCCGTTTAGGGGGTAAAAAATACGAATAGGCTGTCGTTCCTATGCATACGAACCACCCACACGATTTTTTACCCCCTAAACTCCATATGACTCACTCTTCCCCAAGCTGGCTGGAACAAGCAAGCCAAGCGGCGGTTTAAAATCTCCTGCCGCTTTTTTTTTTTTTTTTAAGATTCCTGCTTTGCGGACAGTCGCAATATGAAATGTACAATATTAAATAATATAAAATAAAAATAAATAAACATAATTCACGGACTTACCGGGCTCTCGCTAGCCGGGAATCCAACATGGCGGGCGCTCCCAATACCCCTCCATGCTAGCCCCGCCCCCTCTACTCAACCAGCCTATCAGATTACACAGCCTGTTTGTATGCGTACGAACGGACCGTACAGACCTGTCAGCCATCCGAACGGCGTACAGATTTCTCATCGTGATCCGCTTTCCCTCCCGAACCCCGCATGTGCGTATTTCAGGGTGGAAAAGCACCACCCCTCTTTTGGATGCGTGTGAATCGAGCGGCTGTGTGTACTGAAGCGCGAACTTCCGCACGCCGTATGTATTATTTAAATCGTGTAGACGGGACCTTAATCTATCTGTATTTTTTCTTACTCAACTTTTTCTAAATAATCCAAACTGACAGGCACGTACAAAAGGGATTCTGGATCCTAGTACTTTCCATGTAACCTAGACTTGTTACTTAAAAAAAATTTTGGGGGGTATAAAATCAAAAATCTTTCAATAAAATGTTGCTAGCCAACAATTCCCATTTCCCTTCTCCTGATTTACCCTACTCCTGTTTACTCCCCCCCCAATAACACAATTAAAAAAATAAAAACTAATAACGAATGGCAGATTTTATGTGCATGAGATAACATACATCATGCAAAATATTTCTTTGTTACAGCTAAAAGCCACACTCTTGACATTCTCCTCTGGCATGTTCCAAGTAGCATCTCATTGTTTACAGTTCCCAAAAATCCACTATAGATGCTTTTTGTGGGGGCAGATTTCCTCATTTTGTATATGTCAACTACCTGAGACTGCTTGCACCAGCATTTTTTCAACCATCCCTCATGGTTTAGCGGAAACTTAACACTTTCTACTGCCCAAAACTACAAGTTTAGCAACTGAAAATGCCCTAATTGGCTAAGTTTTCTGGTTTTGTTTGTGGATCCAGTCAGTCTGGTCCAACAGAATATTGCATAGGTCATCTGAAATTGAAAGTTGAAAGTTCTCACTTTCAGTAACTAAGCCCTCGAAGAGGCATTTCAGCCTTTAGGAAGGGAAGATAAAACAAAACAAAACAAAAGGAAGCCATCAAATTAGGAAGAGGCATTCAATGGAATCGTGTGGGACTTGGAGGGCTGCAAAAAAAGGAGGGGGATTGGAGCCACCCTTTCTCCACTCCTGCTCTAAGGCCTGCTTATATGTGGGTACAGTATGATGTGAACAGGCAGCAGCCAGAGGACTGGAAGTGGAAGCCACACTAGAGTTCTCTCATGTCATATCCTATGCATATTAAGGTCCATTGAATTCAGTGTAAAGCGAGTGTAAATATGCTTGATTCCTTCATATATACCATGCAGTTATGGAGGTAAAAAAAAAAGCAAACCATTCATCCTAAAGGTATATGACACCAGAAATATTTTGAACCTGCTAAGACCAGCCATTTTATTATGCCTGTTCTGCTCTTGTGGAAGAGGCACACAGTTCAAACCAAGATTGGGCTAAGGGAAGGGAGAGGTTCCAGGAGACTTACTACCTAGAAATTTAATTTTTTAACATCAGAAGCCATGCTGCCTGGTGGATTCTGAGTGCTGTAGTGCAGATGTTATTCTTCAAGCTGCTTGGTGCAATGGCTTCCTGCTGCCTGTCAGAAGCCAAACAGGTTCTCAGCAGCTGGATAAGTTAGTCTGTCTGGTGGGTAGCTCTGAGGACCTAACACTGGTGGTAAAAGTACACCAAACCTCTCCAAATTCCCCATTTCACAAATGTTGTGAAATGTTCCTCCCCTTTTAGTAGCTTTCCCGGGTCTTGCTTTCCATCTCTCACTAGCACCCCAGCTGCTTTGAATGTTTGTATCTCTGAGAAGAGGTGGAACCAGAGTTTGGAAACTTTAATTTTTTGGACTACACCTCCCATAATCCCTCAGTCAGCATGGACACCCTTGATATACCACTTGATAGGCAAGGTAGCCAGGTTTGGTCAAGGAGCCACATTTAATTGCAGCCTTTCCCACTGAGCTGTTTTCCTGTGCTCAATTCTGCTTTTTTCTTTAAAGTTGTACACTTTTCTCTTGACACCAGTATGCTCAGGTAGAGACAGCTTTGCTGCACAATGCATCTCCCTGTTGAGGCCTCTTTCAGTGATACTGCATGGAGGTCTCTTTGTGCATTCCAAAAAAAATGACCCTTCCCCCCAACTCCTGCTTCTTCCATCTTGCAGATAAGCTGCTGAAGGAGCTTATCCTTCCCTTTGAGCAACGTGTGACTCAACTCAGCGAATTCCTGGTGGATATCAAGCCCTCCTTGCGATATGAAATCGTCCCTCTGTTTGACTACTTTGGCCCATCCATCACGGACTCTGACCTGAAGTGCATCGTAGTCAGTGAGGAGACCCTCAAAGGTGGTCTGGCAGTCAACAGGAAGAGAGTAGAAAATGTAAGTGTTTTGTGAGCCTCCCAAAGCCTTTCCCCTTATAATCAGATCCTTCATTTCATGGGCTCGTGTTAGCCCCATTCAGGAGTTACTGGTTTGAATGAACACGTGAAGTGGTGAGCACCTAGTCCTCCCCTGCCCTTGTTGTGACTTTCTTCGTGCGGAAAGTGACAAGCCTGAAGAGGAACCATTACTGTTTTATCAGAGAGAGTCTGCACATAAGCTAGAACTTGTTTTTCTAGCATCCTTGTTCAAGCAGAATGTGTCCATGCAAACAAGAACTTCTCTTCAGATTGCTACTTTTCATGTGAGGAAGGCAATGGTGGATGGGGCAAGGTTAAGCACTCTCTCTTCACAAGTTGATTGAAAATGGTAAGTAATGCCTACTTTAGCTCTGATATGAATCGGGTCTCTTCTACACTGGCACACTGTTCCTCTCTGAATATATCTACTCCCTTTTTAAAACCATGATTGTTAGTAACCATCATAGCATCCTGCAGCAATGAACTCAATAATGTAACAACGCCCCCTCTTTTCTTTTTTTAAAAAAATAGAACTAATTATTGTGTGGTTCCTTAAAAGCTAGAATATTAATTGAGAGATCATAGAATCATAGAATTGTAGAGTTGGAAGAGACCATGAGGGCCATCCAGTCCAACCCCATGCCACGCAGGAAATCACAATCAAAGCATCCCCGACAGATAGCCATCCACCCTCTGTTTAAAGACCTCCAAGGAAGGAGACCCCACCATGATCCGAGGGAGTGTGTTCCACTGCCGAACAGCTCTTACTGTCAAAAAGTTCCTCCTAATGTTGAGGTGGAATCTCTGTTCCTGGAGCTTGCATCCATTGCTCCGTGTTCCAGTCTCTGGAGCAGCAGAAAACAAGCCTGCTCCATCCTCAACGTGACACCCCTTCAAATACTTAAACAGGGCTATCATATCGCCTGTTAACCATCTTTTTTCCAGGCTAAACATACCCAGCTCCCTAAGTCTCTCCTCATAAGGCATGGTTTCCAGACTTTTCACCATTTTAGTCACCCTCCTCTGGACACGCTCCAGTTTGTCAATAACCTTGTTGAATTGTGGTGCCCAGAACTGGACACAGTATTCTAGGTGAGGTGTGACCAAGGCAGAATAGAGCGGCACTATGACTTCCCTTGATCTAGACACTATACAGTACTTCTATTGATGCAGCCCAAAATCGCATTGGCCTTTTTAGCTGCCACATCACACTGTTGACTCATGTTCAACTTGTGGTCTATTAGGACTCCTAGATCCCCTTTGCACGTAGTCTCATTCAGCCAGGTCTCCCCCATCCTATATCTATGTATTTCATTTTTCTGCCCTAAGTGCAGTACCTTACATATCTCCATATTGAATTTCATTTTGTTAGCTTTGGCCCAGCTCTCCAGTCTATCCAGATCATTTTGAATTTTGATCCTGTTCTCTAGGGTATTAGTTACTCCTCCTAATTTGGTGTCATCTGCAAATTTGATAAGGATGCCCCTAATTCCGTCATCCAAGTCATTGATAAAGATGTTGAATAGCACTGGGCCCAGGACAGAACCCTGTGGCACCCCACTGGTCACATCTTTCCAAGACGCTTCGAGCCACTGCTGAGCACCCTTTGGGTTCGGCCGGTCAACCAATTACAAATCCATTGAACAGTTAACTTGTCTAGCCCACATTTTACAAGCTTGTTTGCAAGAATGTCATGGGGAACCTTGTCAAAGGCCTTACTGAAATCAAGGTTTGCGTGTAGCTACCGATCTTTATCAGTGCCGGTTAATTGGGAACATGGGTGTGACAGGGTTGTCCTTTCTCTCCAGTTTTATTTCATTTATGAAACATATTCTCCTCCCCTCACCCATTTTATGCCTCTGAATTATTGGGTCATGCATGGTTACCCCCTGCCTCTGGCATTGCTAGTATATCTTCTGCCAAAGCTTCATTGAGTCACAGTGATTTTGCCCCAGATAAAATTTGCAACTGAGGCAAAAGCATTGTCCTGCTGGATAAATCCAGTCTGTCCATGTAGCTCAGTATCTTTTTTTTTTTTTTTTTATCAGAAGTGGCTAGCTGTATACCCCCAGGTACTGGTTTGCAATTACAGTATTGCCATGTTTTGAATTCCATCCCCAGATCAAAGTGGCTGCTCCTAGGGAGGCCTCTTGCCTTTCTCCTTCATTGTGCAGTTTGGTTCAGTTTCTTGCGGTTTAAACTTCTTTGCCATATGATGATTCTATGATTCTATAAGATCTCTTTCAGCACGCTGGGTCTGGCTTTGTACTATTCTTTAATCTGAAACTGGAAGCAGAGTTGGACAGAGGATCTTTAGGTCTTTTTCTTTTTAACTCTGATTCTGTAAACTCATCAAAGGGAGAGTACCAATCCCTCTTGGTAGTTGGTACTTCCTGAACATTAGAAGTTTTCTTCCAGGCCATCAAATTTAGTAGCAATTAATAGGCTGCTCTTGCCTTTAACTTCTGCTTATCCACATATTATAGTGGCTACTGCAATAGCCTATTGCAGTGAGCTCTGTAAGGTTAAGAACACATTGGTCAACAAACCCTTTCTTCTTCCATATGAAAGGCTCAGTGGACTTTAACTGAAATGCACATTCAAGATCATATAACAAGGATGGCTTGTGCAGATTGCCTTTTTTTGTCTTTTTTTTTTTTAATTAACTGACTGTGTGCCTAGCCCAGAACATGAGAAAGTGACATTTTGGACAAAAACTCAGCATATTCATACATTGGCTGAGAGTTTGTAGGAGTTGTAGTCCAAAAAAGTAAATGTCTGGCTTAGATGCTTTCAGAACATTGTGTTTGATTTAACAACTTCAGTTGCAGAATCAGGGCAGAGAAGCCATTCTGCAGTCACTGGAGACAAGCAGTATGTAGTTCTTGTTGGAATTTCCTCATCAGCCATAAAGCTTCAAGAATAAGCTTGACCAGTAACTACCTCTTAGCGTAACCTACCTCATTGGGGTGTTGTAATGGTAAAATGGGGAATGGGGAACCCAGTATTCTGCCTTGAGATGTTTGGAGGGAAGGTGGGATGTAAATGTAATAAGAATGTAACAAAAGAAGGAATTTCCATGTATTTTCAAAGTCTCACTCACAGGTTAACAATCTAGTCTTGAAATAATGGACCTAAGATTTTTTTAATAGTCCATTACAGTGCAGTACACAAGTGTGATTTTGTATAACTTCAGATTGGAAGAGAACTTTATTATTTACTTGTTTTTTTTAATACCCTGCTTTTCTCTCATGAATGAGAAATGTAACAGCTAACAGTAAATGCATATCTATATATATGGATATAGATATATATCAGCATTTACTATGAATGAATAAATGCATAAAATATTAAAACATAATTTTAAAATACACCAATAAAAGAAAAATGTAGCCCCCATCCAGTTAAAAACCTCCTTACCAGCAAACAAAGTGAGTTGCCAAGGGCTGTGTTTTTAAGGAGCAGCAGGAAAGGTAAAGGTGACTTGGCTTTCTAGCTTTCTGTTGTTCTTCCCTATTCACTAACCCTGCTTTCTGTTACAGAGTCTGCCTGAGTTGGCTCTTCACACAATCAAGTTGGCCACTGACCCACAGCATGCCAGGTATGAGGAGGAGAAGATCAGCTCCTCTAGCCTGCGGGGCAGGTTGCTTGGGACCCTGCTACGCCCCCCGAGGGTGAGTTACATACATTCTGTTGTAGTGTGTTTTATAGCTTATGTATTGTACAGCATAAGGGTTTTGCTCCCTCTCTTTCACCTTGAGTGTTATGTCTTGCAATCCTCTGGAATTCCCACATAATGCTGCCCCTAAAATTTACTCATTAGCCCTTTGATTACCTGGAACTAAGCCAGCACCCAGACAGCTGTGTTGCCTGGTAGTCAGAATAATGGCAAGGACTCAAAGGGCTACAATAGTTGGGTTTCCTACAGGAGATTTACAATGCAATTCTACATATCTATGCAGAAGTAAGCCCCTTTGATTTCAGTGGGTCATACTCCTAGGTGAGGGCAGCAGCCTTTATTCCAAGAGTGAATGGGGTGGATGAAGTGACACATAGGGAAAGGAAGAAATTCAAGTTTTTATCCAACAAGGTCCTTTGTAGTAACCAGCTTTGCATATGGCTTACTTACTGGGGAGATACTAGTGATGGCTTGGTTAACATCCTCCACCCACTCAATCTCCAGTGTCATTCCATCACTAGTCTTTCTTCTACTCTGCCTTTTGCTTTCCACCTTTTTTGTACGCAAGCAAGAGAGGTAAGCTTATCATAGGTAGTGAGTATGGTACTCAAGTAAGCATAGGGAGAGTATGTGTCACATAAGCGTGTGGTGTAGTGGTTATAGAGCTGGACCAGGGCTTAGGAAATCTGGGTTCTGGTCCCAACTGAGCCATGAAACACACTGGGTGACTTTAGACAAATATCTTTCTTTCTCTCTTGTTCTTTCTAACCCACCTCACAGGCTTGTTGTGAGAATAAGACTGGAAGGAGGAGAGCCATGTAGACTGCCTTAAGCTCATTAGAGGAAAGTTAGAATAACAATTTAACTAATACGTAAAATATAGGAGCATGCCTCGCTAGGAATAGTGCAGAGGGTTGGAAACACAGGTCTGAGTAAACACAGGTAAGTTTTCATGACCTTTAAACATTACAACTGTGCTGTAAGGTTGAACTTGCTGAGAAGTAGCTGTGACCTCATTGGGTAACAGAATGTGCACAACTGAGTATCTTCCCTCAAACAATTCTGTCTTCTCCCTCTCCCACCCCTGGTCACAGAAAGAACCATCTCTTCCGGCCTACCCTTACATTATTGGGCTCACGGGTGGATCTGGTAGTGGCAAGAGCTCAATTGCACAACATCTGGTCCGTCTTGGTGCCTTCCATTTGGATATGGACCGTCTAGGACACAATATCTACGTACCAGGAGGTCCTGTATATGAGCAAGTGGTAGAAGCATTTGGAACAGGTATTGCTGAGTTCTGGGGCAACAATATTTAAAGTCAGTGAGCCTTTTTAAAGAAGTTATATGGGAGGTATATCAAGAATTCCACCTAACAGTCTTTGATTTCTCTTCCTCCTTGGCTCCCAACCCTCAATTCAATACCTTTTTTTCTCTTTAAATCAGGCTAGGATTCATGTGGCACTTCAGATGTGGACTGCTGGGTTCTAGGAATGCTGGAGGGCTGCATGGTTCTCACCCTTGTTTTAAACCAAGCAAGTTCTTGTCTCCCCTATCAAATGTTCACTTTCCTTTTTTCTTACAAAATCTGCACATCAACATTTTATTATTGGCAGTTTACAATGAACAGCCATGACACCACCATATTTCACTCAGTCGTTGAAGAAGGTGAAGTATAGATATTACTTGGCAGGAAGCAAAAAAAGCTAAGGGCAAAAACAGATTTCATAAGTTATTGCATGGAATAAGACGATTAATACATGTGAAATGTTAGTTGCTACACAGGAGAAAATAACACTGATTCTCAGGATGATTTTTGAACTAGAAGTGTCAGCTGGAGGCAATGTTTTTCTTCTTTCTTCATGATCTAAAGCAATTCTCTGGAAATGTTCTAGTGTGATTAGATGACAAGCTACCATATCCTAAAAGCCACTCATTTTCTAGCATTTTTCCCCAGAGAGAGCAATTTGTCATATTAGTATACTTTTAGAAGCTTGTCCTCTGTTGTGAATGATGAACAGAATTAATCACCTTGTGACAAGTCTTCAGTCTCACAAAATGACAGTGGATAAAAAGTGATTGGCAGAGAAATAAGGATGGGGAGCCCCATCTGACCTCTGAAAGGGACGCAACCTTTGATGGATCTCCTGCCCAGTGATGGAGAAAACTATGTGATTGTTTTCTGTTTTATTTACACTAGCTGATGACATACATTTTACTCATCTTTGCAGATATTTTGAAAGAAGATGGAACCATCAACAGACAGGTCTTGGGAGCCAAAGTATTTGGAGACCAGGTAAAATAGCCTGAGTTTGAGGTTAATATTTAATGTCAGGATTAACATTCTTCACAGTCCAAATGGCTCTCTTGTCTTTTTTTTTTTTTTAAATCACCTTTGTGCCACTGACGCTTGCATCTTTTCCCCACAAAATTGGCAGCCGTCTTACCTTCTTTTTCTGTGTGTTTTCCTTTGTATGTGTATGGGTGAAAGGTGCTGATTGTGGAGCAGTGCAAACAAGAGCAGTTTCTCTGTACAATAAGTGTACAGTGTGACCTTTCAGCTAGGAGCTGTACCACTGGAAGAAGGGCATGCTGGGATGGTTGCCTTTCTTTAAAGCATAGTACAATGCTACAAGGCCTTTTGTGTACAATATATACGTTCAAATTCACAGCACAGATTTGAAGCATGCCTTTTAAATATAGTTTAAATTTACTTTTAAAAGGCTGGGGAACTGTAGGCCCTCCAGATATATTGGAGTACAGTTTTCACAATCCCTTACTTGTGGGTCATGCTAGGTGGGTCTGATGAGAGTTGCATGCCAAAATATCTGGAAGACTCCCCACCCATTAAAAAATGTAACAAAATTTAGAAAAGGTACAAAGAAATAAGACAAAGAGACTGAAACATTCAGGAAAATAGACACCATATGGGACTCTGCTCACTTTACATATTTCTTATATGGAGCATATCCCACTATGGCCTTGCTCAAGTCCCTTTAATTTCAGTAGGGTTTTATAAGATTATTTTCTGGTAAATCTTGCCTCATCCTAAATAGCACTCCAAACCTACCACTTGGGCCTGCTGTTCCATCTTGTATTAAGTTAGAACTGCCCTCACACCACAATCCCACAACCTAGCACCACATCATGGCATTCTCTATTGTCTTTTGCTGCCTACCAACAGTATGTCACTTTAAAAATTCTCATTTCCAGTCACTTTTCTTCTCTCCTTTCAGGAGCAGCTGAAGAAGCTCAACAATATCATGTGGCCAGTGATGGCTCTAATGGCAAAAGAAAAACTTGATGAGGCGGCAGCCCAGGGTAAGAATGGTGTTGGGATCTAAGAGCTGAGGGTGGGACAAACAGGAACATGAAGCAGTAGTTTTCAAGCAGAAGTGTCAGTAATCTACAAAAGCCAATTGAAAGGCATTTTTCTAGCACAGAGCCCAGCCACCAAAATAAATTACCCTATTATGGAGAAATGTATCTGTTTTTGGAGGCATGCTGTCTAGGTCTCTGCATCCTTTCAAATCCAAACTGCTAGTGAATCTTCAGCAGTTTTCAGATTCAGATTTGGTATGCTTCAAAGGAATCTCATTTTGATTTGGGTATCTTTGAAATTCACCCAGTTTGGTTTGGTATTTGCCAGAAAGTAAAGCAGATCCCTAAGTTCAGTTGATTCTGGCTTACTGTGAACATAGAGCGTGTGGGTGCACACATTCTTTCATTTCTACTTTGCTCCTTCTGCTTGCACATACAGGTGGACAAGCCAGAAATAAATGGTTTCTGGTGATATTCAAATCTTCCAATAAGGATATTGTGATGTCCACTCCATAAGCAAAAAGCAAACATTAGCGTTTTCTGGGCTAACAATCCTGGTTTGTTTGGAAGCAACAAACTAGGATCTCAGGTTTCAAGGTAATGATAAGCTATCTATTTCTGTTGTTTGTTTGTTTTGGGTTTTGCCCACTTGTGTGAGCAAGTCAAGCAAGGTAGGCGGATGTGGGCTGCATTAACACTCACAGTAAGCCTGGATGCACCAGGCATCCTGACTTATTGTGAAGTATGAAAATATGCTCAAAGTGCCTTTGTACTTTTCCTATCCACCACTGAAGTTTCTCAACTGTGCCAATGCTTGACCTGCAGGAAAAGCCGTATGTGTGTTGGATGGAGCCATGTTGCTGGAGGCAGGCTGGTCAGACATGGTTCATGAGGTCTGGACAGCTATCATCCCCGAGGATGAGGTAGATATTATGTTTTCTATGTTCCTAAAACTGAAGCCAGACATTGCCCTATAGTTGTCCTTTTGGCTGTAAAGCATACCAGATGCAAATTGGTTAGAATGACACTTCTTTGTTGATGAACTCAAGCATTTGCGTTCTTATGGAACCTAGACTGGTCAAAGGCTGTTGCAGTTCAAAGATTTATATGCTGGCACACAAGTGTAAGGGCTACACCAAAAAGAAAGCACTATTATGTTGGATAGGGGTGGGAACATGAAGCTCTCTGTATGTAGATTGCAGCTACCATCACTTCTAGAAGGCTAATGGTGAGGAGTCTTGAGAATTGGACTCCAACATCTGAAGGGCCACATGTTCCCCACGCTATTATGTGTAGGTGAAAATGGTCAACTGTAGCTTTCCGGGTGATTTTGGTCTTCACCTTCCATGAGATCTAGCCAACATAGCCAATGGAGAAGAGATTTAGGGGAACTGTAGTCTCAAAATATCTGGAGGGTCACAGTTGGTGCTGGTTGTGATCACACCTCATTGTGGTCTGCATGGTAATGTTTCACTGCATGGGCACCTGCCACACACATGCTGTGAATCTGTACAGTTGTGGCTCTCAGAAGTACAGTCAGCTCTCACATGCTTAGGGGCGTAGGAGCCTCATGAAAGTGAAAAAACCATGAATACATACAGTAGAGGTGGGGGCAGGACTTCCCAGGCTTGTGAACTGGGCAGCTGGGGGGCTCCCTGAAGGGAGGGAGTACAAAAAATGAGTGCCTGACGGCCAGGCCCCTCAGCTACTGCCCTACCTCCTGAAGTAGCTGCATGCACATTCACGCAGCAGCCCTATGCTTCCTCAAGCCAGTCACTGCTGTGCTGGTTCTTGGGGAAAGCAGAGCAGCAGAGATCTCGGTCTCCAAGCGTCTCCCAAAGCCTGCAAAGCAGCCAGCTTCTGAGATGCTTGGCAATGGAGTTTGCTAGGGCTCTGCCTTTTCCAAGCCCCACACTGCTCTGTTAGTGCTTGGGGAAGGCAGAGCATCAGAGATCCCCATCATCAGAAACTTCTCAAAGCCCACAGAGCAGCCAGCTTCAGGAGGCAGTTGGCGGCAGCCATGGCAATCGCTGGTGCTCCCCCCCTCCCAAAGCCCAAGGCTGTTGTGTTAATGTGCACCAGGTAGCTTTGGGCTTCAGGAGGGTGGAGGCAAACCTGCAAATAATCAAATCCACAAACTTAAAGCGCAGGGGCAACTGTATGTATATCCAGCAAAACAGACACATCTGTTTGTGTAGATACAATGTACATCCCACTTTTCTTTAAACCTGAAATGACTCTTCCAACTCTATGATTCTATGACTTATGGCTGTGATATGATAAAACAGTGGTTCTTAACCTTTTCTTTACCAGGAACCCCTTTTAAATATCTTTTGTTGCTGCAGTCCCCCAAGACCTTACTCAAGATTTAAAACAACAACGATTCCTGAACACTGAACCATTAACAATTACACCATCTGTTAAACCTTTCCTCAGAGGTGCTTTTCCTGCTTCTGGCTAGTTTGCAGTTGGAGTGGGTTAAAAGCAACACGCAGTTATAGCCATCCATCCATCCATCTAGCGAGCGCCTTGGCTCCTGTCATGTGGTTGCTCTGCTGTAGAAAGGAGGAGGGCTAAGCAGCCCTTAAGCTATCAAGCCTTCATGGACTCCCTGTGATAACATCACGGGCCCCTGGGGATCTGTGGACCACAGGTTAAGAACCACTTTGATAAAGCATAATCCACCAAACATAACAAAATACAAAAGCAACAGCAGCACCATAAAAATGCAGTTCCCCAAACATCATTCTATAACAGTATCACATAACAGTGTCATATTTGCACCCTTTGTAGTCTGGGTTCAGGCAGGATTTGGGGAATTAAACTACCTTGGCTTCATTGGTAGATGACCTGCATCATGTATGAGATAGACAGTGGCAGTGGTTGGTTCTGCTGGACCTCTGGGTGGCGTTTGATGCTATTGGCCATGGTATCCTTCTAGGGCTTTTGGCCAGTGTGCAACACTATTGTGCTGTATTGCAGTATGTTCAATCCTGTCTGACCAAGTGTACCCAGAAAGTAGTGCTGGCAGTCTGTTGCTCTGCCTGACTACTAGCCCATGGTTTCCCCAGACCACTTCTTTTTCCCTCTGTCCTTTTGACATTCACATGGAGCCATGAAGAGAGTTGGGGGCGGGATCATCACTGTGCTGATGATTTCTAGCTGATGCCAAAGAGGCTGTGGAGCTCCTGAATGATTTCCTGCATGCAGTGATGTATTGGATGTGTGTTAACAAGTGCAGTTTTAATCCACACAAGATAGGGCTACTGTGGTTCAGTAGAAAAGCTAATCTGGGATTTGGTTTAGTTTATTTGAGTGGGCTATTGGGCCGTTCTCTGAAGGATTCTGCTTGGCTTTTTGTATTTAATTATTCACCACTACTCTGTTTTTAATATTATCACCTACTCTTAATTTTGCTGTTCATGTTTTTAATATTATTACCTACTCTTAATTCTGCTGTTAAACTGTAAAAATAAAGGAGTGATACATTTGTTTATAAATTTTAATTGTAAGTTGTCATGAGGGTCCTATTTCAACCAGAAGGGGGCTCATAATTTTATCAATAAATTAAAAATAATGTCTGAGGAAGAAAGCTGGTTGCAAGAATTATCCCCAGAAGTTACACTGGAAAGCACTACAGCTTCAGCTTGGGAAAATCTAATATTTAGATAGTCCTGAGTGAACCCAGCAAAAGACGTGTGTGTGCATGTACCTTTGAGTTGCCTGTTGACTTATGGCAACCTTATGAATTTTCATAGGGTTTTCAGAGGTGGTTTTCCTTCCTCTGAAATATAGCTTACAGCACCTGGTATTCATTGGTGGGTTCTCATCTAAGTGCTAAGCAGGGCTGGCCCTGCTTAGCTTCCAAGATCAGAGATGGTCTGGTGCCTTTAGGATATTTAGGCAGCCAGTAAAAGATATCTGTCTAATAAGTGTGTCTTTTCTGTCCCTCTCTCCTGCCCCTTCCCAGGCTGTAAGACGCATCGTTGCCAGAGATGGCCTAAGTGAGGAAGCTGCCCGGTTGCGCCTGCAAAACCAAATGTCCAATAGCCAGCGTGTGAAACAGTCACATGTAGTCCTTTGCACACTGTGGGAGCCAGAGGTTACCTGTGAAATGGTAAGAGTCTGGAATGGAGGTGGGGGAGAACGTCCTACAGATTTCTTAAATGGGCCAGTCTCTTGAGCCCTGTCCCTGGTTACCTTATTGAACAGATGTCTATCCATCCTTTACAGACAGAAAAGGCCTGGGCCCTGCTCCAGAAACGCCTCAAAGACAAGTAGAGCCTTGTACTGAGATGGGAATCACCTCTTCACTCTGCTCCCTCAGTGTTGCCAGCCTGGAAAAGTGTACGCTGAGTGGGCTTCACACAGCAAGGGATCACAGACAGGGGTGGAGATGTGAAACAAAGAGATCAAAATGCTTGGTGGTGGTGGCAGGGAGAGGACACAGAGGAATCCCCTCTGCTTTTTTTCCTGTTTACAAAAGGCTGAGGGAGACGCATGAACAAAGTGGAAAGCGGGGGTGCTGGCCAAGCAGGAAGGAGAAGCCACTTGAAGCCAGTGATGGTTGCATGATTCTGATGGAGACCAGCATTTCAGCATTACTGCTTACAAGAGAGGACACTCAAAGGATTAGAGGGGTGGGCAAGTTGCTCTTCAGCTTTTGTCCCCACTACTCTGTACTGCGTGCTCTGTGCTACACTAAGCTACACATAAAGACAAAATCTCTTGATGGCTCCATCTCTTGGTGATCATGCTCATTCATGGCCATCTGTCGGGAATGATTTGATTGTGTATTCCTGCATGGCAAGGGGTTGGACTGGATGGCCCTTGTGGTCTCTTCCAACTCTATGATTCTATGTACATCTGGTGGAAATCTGTTGCCTGGCCAGAGATGGATGGGTAACCAGTTCTTCTCTCTTAAATTCATCAGGGTACTGGTAGTTTGAAGTGGAAAATCAAGCTAGCTAGATCCTCCCCCCTCCCTTTGGATTTCTCCCAGTTCTCAAATAGGATGGAGAGGTTTTAGTGCAAAGAAGGATTTGCCATGCAGAATTCAGCATGATGATACTTAGGTAGAGTTTCCTTATGGTTTCAGTTAATAATACAAGCTTTCATTTTTATAAAAATTTTGCCCAAAACATCAAATTTAAAATGAAACACACAGTTTGTTTTGCTCCAGGACTGGGTGTAGTTCCTAGCCTCCCCAAGAGTTGTTTGGGTGCTGAATGTTGACACTTGTTACTGTTATAGCATAAACTTTATTGGTGGTAAAATACACAGTAGATTATATACAGCAGAGAAGCATTCCAACCCTTTTTCTGATGGGGTCCAACATCTCCTCATGGCCAATGGTAGAACTGGGCCCCTAAAAAATTAATTCTACCCAGGTTATCCCTGACCAACAATCCAATTCAGTCCCCATAGTTGGCTATATGGAGCCCCTGGGCTGGTGTGGACACTCACCCCACAGGCTGAGGCTGATGGAAGATTGGTTCCCAAGAGCTATGTAATGCAGAAGCAAACAAAATCAAAGCATGCAAGCACGTCCCATATCCCCTCCAATAGTTATAAGAATTGTATAAGCAGGTTAGCAACAGAGTGAAATTCACCCTCAGTCCATCTTCAGATTTCATATCTTTTCCCAGCCTCAAACTGCCAAACTAATGCAAAGGGTATCAAAACAAAATTACTAATACAAATTAACTCTTGCTACACTACAGCTGTTCACCTTTGGCTATGATGCTAGCAAGGACTCTAAAATTCATTTGTCTGGTGGTAGAGGCCCAATTCACTACACAGTTTGATCTGTACTGTATTTTGAAAATTAGTTGAATGTAAATGTTGTAGTTCAATGTCATGTTCACACTAGTGAAAAAAATGGAATGCAGTTATCAGAAGGAATCCCATGCATGGCCTGTGGAGTCACATGCTGATCACTGAGAACATATCTATCCAAATGAGTTTGACACCAAGAAGAATTGGAGTGTCTTCCCCCACTGAAACCTGGGAAGTGTAGTTTTATGAGAGTATTGATACCGTAATTTTCTGATAGAGATTGCTAGCTTTCTTCAGCGCACATTTCCCAACTCTTTAAAGGATTAATCAGAAAGGGGAGCAGGAGCTGTTAAGAGTTAAACATAACTTTATGAGTTTACGTTTGAGGTGCAGACATATCCTGAAATTTTGTGGCAGTGGTGAGGACTCACATATGTCTGAGTGCCTCCATAGACTGATACAGCCATTGGTGCAAAAGGATGGAAAAGGGTTAATTTTCACAATGACTTTGGTGCCATTAGTGATCTTGGGGAAGATCATTTTCATGGTGCAAAGTTTAAGTACTCTCATTTTCCCGGGTCCTGGATGATCAAGATCTGGTGACAGGGAAACTGTGGGTGTGATGCTACAAGTGGAATTATGGGATGGAGAGAAGTTTCCCAGTTGCAGTAACCACCATAGTATTGTCTCTGGAGTTCTTGGCTTTACCCTAAAGATTTCTTTTATTTTTAGATTGATAGATAGGAAGGATACAACTTGTACGTTTCCTTGCATACAATGCCCACTTCTCTTTCTCTCCCTTGTCAAACGTGCACAAAGCACCATTGCAACTTACTTGTTATCCATCGCCTCTGAATTATGGATTTATCCCATAGCTACTACATGCCGTAAATGGCATCCTATGTGGGTACATGGGCTGATCAACTTCTCAGCACTATTTGCTGTACAGGCCACCTTTGTGTCTATTGCTGCTTTCTGCTTGTACCACACCATGATGTTGGGCAGTAGCTGCTCCTTACAGTGGCCAGGCCTCAGCAGTTGGTTCACAAATGACTTTTTATGTTAAACTCCTTGCTGGCATGTGGCCACAAGAGATGTCTGGCCATGCCGTTTCTGAGTTCTGAATTAGCATCAAAGAGATCACTGATACATGAACGGTTCCTATTCCACTGGACTGGTGCTGAATGAGACAAACATGATGACTTATTTACCGTACCCTGTCCTTTTCTCCTGTGGTTTCCATGACTCATCTTCCCAATCTCAACTACATCAGGGTGGACAGAGTGCAGCCCCCAGGCCTTTTCCCCCCAAGCCCCTGGGTTACCCTAGAACCACCATAACAATCCCCTAGTAGAAAAAAAAATCAGCTGAGAAACTGTCAAACTGCACTCCCAGAAGCTATGGTTTAGCACAAAACACCCCAAGCCCTCCAGATACTCCCTAGTATCTTGAAATAGACTGCTGGTCACTTCCAGTTGCAATGTGGGGCAGTTTTCTGCATCTCGGGGACCAGTATGGCTTGGGGTATATTCATCGGTGAAAGTTGGCTCCTGCACGCATCCTGCAGTGCATTCCCACAATACCCCTGTGAGATAGGTCAGGCTAATAGAGAGTCATTGGCCCAAGATCACCTGGGAAGTTTAATGGACAAGTAGGGACTTGAACCTGGATCTCCCAAGTCTAAACCCAACACTTTCAGCAACTGCATGGCCCTGGCTCTCTTGTTTGTTGAAGGCATGCATCAGCTCCTGTTGTAGTACGCAACACTATCTTGTGATACCATTTGGGAACATCACTGCATTGGAATAGTGTGCATGTGTTTGTGTACGTATGTGTATAAGCCCTGTCTGACAAGTAGATGTTGATCGAAATCATTTTCTCCAGCTTCATAATTTTGTCAACACAAGCAGACCACCTACCTGTGAACCTTCCAGGTATGCAGGATGGTGCTGGGTGGCCTTTCATGGTTTTCTCCATGGCTACCCCTCAGCAGAAGAAATAGGCAGAAAGACATTTTTTGGTCCTGTCTCACCTCAGCAAACCCATGCAGTTTGCCAAGCTCCTTTGTTGCTTAGCTCCTCTCATTTTGCCTGCATTTTGGTAGGCTGGGTAAAGGCTCAATAGGTCAAAGCAAGAATGCTTGGCGATTAAGGCCAACACCCAGCCTGAAGATCCTCCTCCACACCCAAACGTGATCAGGACAATACTCTGTCACTCATTAAGCAACAACACCCCTCAGACTTGGGCACCAAATGGTCAAAATTCAGTCACAATCCTTACAGTTACCATGATTGTTGTGTGCCTTCAAGTCATTTCCAATTTATGGTGACCCTAAGGTGAACCTATCATGGGGTTTTCTTGACAAGATCTGTTCAGAGGAGGTTTCCCATTGCCTTCCTCTGAGGCAGAGAGAGTGTGACTTGCCCAAAGTCACCCAGTGGGTTTCCATGGCTGAGAGGGGATTTGAACCCTGGTCTCCCAGGTCATTGTCCAACACTCAAACCACTACACCATGCTGGCTCTAATTATTATGATTAGTTACATTTATATCTTGCTTTATTCTGATGAGTTCCTCATTTCATCCTCCCAATAGTCCTGTGAAGTAGGTCAATCTGAGAAAGTAAATTATTAAAGTTCAATTATTTTCATCCAGAGAGGTAACCAAGAGCCATGTATTTGTCTTGTGAGATCCGAGAGCCATCATCAGCAATTCAAAGCTTTGAAAAGTTAATGCGTGGGACTAAAACTCCCAGGCTCCCCCACCAGCAAGGCAACTGTGGATCTTATGTTCAGTCCGTACTATATTTCCATTTGAATCAAGTTACACACCAGGGTAAGCGTGACACAAGACACACACCAAAACGCCCAATAAAGATGGATTGTTACACTTTAATTGCCCTTTCTTAATTGTGAAGTGAATAGGACTTCAAAGACATTAAAAGAGTGTCACTCCAACACATTTATATAGTGTCTGCAATTCCCTGGGGTGAGCAGTGCTTTGATGCTATCACTTTATGGGGCATGAAGAGGAGGTGGTATATGGAAGGGGCGTGCTTTGTGTTTGGGAGAAGCCAAGGGCTGGCTAGCTGTTCTGTACACCTGGTCTCACACTCAGTTCATTTGATCGTTATGGAGAAATTAAGGAAGGTGGGGGCAAGGAAGGGAGATACAAGGCTTTGTAGCCGGATTCCTTCATCTGGAATTTATTTTGGAGCAATTGGCTGATAATTGGAGGGATTCTGGAAGCTATAGTCCAAAATAACATTTTCAAACCCAAGAATTCCTCATTTGAATTATGCAATTACTGTTTAAATCAGTGGTTCCCAAGCTTTTATTTACCAGGGACCCCCTTTAAATATCTTCTGTTGCCATGGACCCCAAAGACTTAACTCAAGATTTAAAACTACAACAATAGCACTACCTGATAACAACAATAATACAATTACAACATCCGTTAAACCTTCCCCCAGAGGCACTGGAGGGGGAGGGAAGACTTTTTTCCTGATTCTTCCTGCAAGTTTGTTGCTGGAGTGGACTGAATGGCAGTGTGCAGGACAAGCCAACCAGCCAGTCTGCCTTTGCCTTGGCTCCTGTCACACAGCCACTCCACTGCAGGGAGGAGGTGGGCTAAGCAACTCTCAAGCTTTTGCAGACCCCCTGTGAGGACATCACAGACCCCTCAGGGTCCACAGACCCCAGGTTAAGAACCATTGCTTTAAATAATAATTTATTCCTTTACAAAACTAAATATACAAAGCCAAATTTAAGTGTATTTGTATGGCCTGAATAGTGACAAAGGCTTTTTATTGTGCTATGTGAGTGCATCAGCTCCTTTATCCAAGCATGCCTATTTATGGCCACTGCTAACCTAACAATTATGTCATGTTTTGCATATTCCTCGTTTGGATAATAGTATGTTTTACTTCACTCAGGCAGGGGTCCCGCAACATGTGGCTGCAGGCGCCCTGCATGTGACCAGCCCTATCCTGGCTTGTCCCCATTCCAGCCCTGTACCTCCCCCCTGGGTTGTTTGGACTTCCCGGGGGCAGATTGGAGTAAATGCCCTGCATCATTTGGGCTGAGCGCTGGCACAGGGGCAAGCCGGGGTATTTGGACAGTGTAGACAAGCCCTTAGTCTACGAAGTGGAGCAGAAACTTTTACCCCGACAGCCCCTCTGGAATCTTCTTTTCAAGCAGGCTTTTAATGTATAAGCAGCAGGGCTTATTTTATTTGGTATGTTCTAGACGTTATATGTTTTAATCTGATTTTTTTAAAACATAATTTAATTGTATGTATTGTTTTTAATCTGTTATTTTATGGATGATGCCTTGGGTCCCATCTTGGGAGAAAGGTGGCATACAAATTAATTAAATAAATAAATATTCTGGGCACCACAATTCAAGAAGGATATTGGCAAGTTGGAATGTGTCCAGAGGAGGACGACCAAAATGGTGGGAGGTCTGGAAGCCATGTCCTATGAGGAATGGCTTAGGGACCTGGGCATGTTTAGTCTGGAGAAGAGAAGGTTGAGAGGTGACATGATAGCCATGTTTAAATGTTTGAAGGGATGTCATACTGAGCATGGGGCAAGCTTGTTTTCTGCTGCTCCAGAGACTAGGACACAGAGCAATGGATTCAAACTACAGGAAAAGAGATTCCACTTAAATATTAGGAAGAACTTTCTGACAGTATGAGCTGTTTGGAAGTGGAATACACTGCTTTGGAGTGTGCTGGAGTCTCCTTCTTGAGAGGTTTTTAAACAGAGAGTGGATGGCCATCTGTTGTGAATGATTTGATTGTGTGTTCCTGCATGACAGAGGGTTGGACTGGATGGCCTTTGTAGTCTCTTCCAGCTCTAAGATTCTATAAAATCCTCTGGCAGAGTTTATATTCTCTCTCTTGGGGATTGTGCTCTTGCTTGCCTTCAACTCATTTTACCCCAACAGCCCCGCTGGAATCTTCTTTTCAAGGCTTTTAAGGTATAAGCAGCAGGGCTTGTTTTATTTGGTATGTTTTAGATTTTATATGTTTTAATCTGATTTTTTTAAAACAAATATTTTGATTGTATGTATTATCATTTTAATTTGTTGTTTTGCAGAAGCTGCCTTGGGTCCCGTCTTGGAAGAAAGGCAGCATCCAAATGAAATACAGCTGTCCCTCCATATCCACGGATTTGGTATCCATGGATTTAAGTATTCATGGCTTGAAATTATTCTTAAAGAAATAATAATCCAAAAAGCAAACCTTGATTTTTCCATCTTATATAAGGGACACCATTTTGCTATGCCATTGCATATAATGGGACTTGAGTATTCACCAACTTTGGTATCCACGGGGGTCCTGGAACCAAACCCCAGCGAATATGAAGGGACAACTTGTAAATACATAAATAAAACCCTCTGGCAAAGTTTATATTCTCTCTCTCTTTGGGATTTTGCTCTGGTTTGCCTTCAACTCATTTTGGATTTAGAATCCCAGCATCTTTCTGGGAATGTTGGTCTCAAACAGTAGGGCTTCCTAGCTTGATTCTTGGAAAGGCAATGCTGTTTAAAACTGTTTGATGCCAAGGAATATTTCTCTTCCCCATTGATGTTAATTCTGTGACGGGAAAAAGTTGGCGAGGGCAGCCACCCGGTCTTGACTGGACCGAACCGCAGGGCCGGTTTAAGGGCCCTGTAGCACCTGCAGGGGCCCCCATCATTGTGGGGGGGGCATTGTAACCCTCCTTCTGCAAAAACATTATTAGTAATAATCTGAATATCTTGTACTGTGAATAGGTTAGGTTAGGTTAGATTGACCTGAGATAAACATATGGGGGCCCCAAAATAAAGCATTGCAGGGCCCCCTAAAAATTCCATAAACCGACCCTGGCGATCTGAGAGGGGGACCCAAGGTTGGTTTATGGCACCAGCGGTGTCAGCATCTGCAGGAGGCCCCATCATTGTGGGGGGCCCGTAGTAACCCTCCTCCTGAAAAAACATTATTAGTAATAATCTGAATATCCTGTACTGTGAATAGCTTAGGTTGAGTTAGGTTAGATTGACCTGAGATAAACATATGGGCCCCCCAAAATAAAGCATTGCAGGGGCTCCCCAAAATTCCGTAAACTGACCCTGCCGATCTGAGAGGGGGACCCAGGGTCGGTTTAAGGCACCAGCGGTGTCAGCATCCGCAGGGGGCCCATCATTGTGGGGGCCCAGTAGTACGGTAATCCTCCTGCAAAAACATTATTAGTCTCTCTCTCTCTCTCTCTGGCTTTTCTTTGCAAACGAAGATTCAGGAAGGACTCATCCATGCTTTCTGCAAGTGCGCTGATGACTAAAAAGACCTCCGAGATAAACAAATCCGGTTGCAGACCAGTGGTGTCAGCATCCACAGAGGGCCCCATCATTCTGGGGGCCTGATAGTAACCCTCCTCCTGCAAAAACATTATTAGTAATAATCTGAATATCCTGTACTGTGAATAGCTTAAGTTGAGTTAGGTTACATTGACCTGAGATAAACATATGGGAGCCCCCAAATAAAGCACTGCAGGGGACCCCATCATTCTGGGGGCCCCATAGTCACCCTCCTCCTGCAAAAACATTATTAGTAATAATCTGAATATCCTGTACTGTGAATAGCTTAAGTGAGTCAGGTTAGATTGACCTGAGATAAACATACAGGGGCCCCCAAATAAAGCACTGCAGGGGACCCCATCATTGTGGGAGTAATAATGTGGGAGTCAGATTCGGTAATAATCTGAATATCTTGTACTGTGAATAGGTTAGGTTAGATTGACCTGAGATAAACATATGGGGGCCCCCCAAATAAAGCACTGCAGGGGACCCCATCATTCTGGGGGCCCCATAGTCACCCTCCTCCCGCAAAAACATTATGAGTAATAATCTGAATAGCCTGTACTGTGAGTAGCTTAGGTTGAGTTAGGTTAGATTGACCTGAGATAAACATATGGGCCCCCCAAATAAAGCAGGGGGGGTCAAAATTCCTTCAACCTGTCCTGGGGGGACCGTCGACCTGGCTCGTCTCCACCACCAGCATGGAGCCAATTTCCCGCGCTTTCTGAAGAGGGCGGGAAAGGGGGCGGGCCTTCTGAGGGCGACGCCCACACACTCACCCACCAATCCGGGGAGGGGAGGAGAATGACGTAGGGCTTGGAGGTGCTTTTAAGGCGAGCCGCGGCCGGAGCGGAGAACAGACAGACGCGTCTTGGAACGGGGAGTGGTTGAGAGATGGCAGGGAGAGGCGCTGCCGCCGCGATCTGCCTTGGTCGGAGCAGCTTCAACGCGGCGGAGCTGCTGCTGCTGTTTAAGAGCGGATGCCGCCCGCGCTGCTCAAAGGGAGCCCGGTAAGAGAGCGAGGAACCGGTGGATGTCGGAGAGGAGCCCCGGTTCCCCTTCCCCACGAGGTTTCTCTCCCATCCAGGGAAGGAGCAGCTTGGGGGTGGGGGGGTCGGAGTATTTCTGCTGAGCGGGAAGAAGGGGAGATTTGCATCGCTGTTATTAATGGCCAAATCCACACGACACCTATCATCCAGTTTGAAACTGGATTACAGTTCTCACTCCGTATCCGCTGATTTAAGTACAGTTCTCCCCCAGTATCCGCGGATTTAAGTATTTACGGCTTGAAAATATTTATTCTTAAAAAAAATAATAATAATCCCAAAAGCAAAGCTTGGTTTTGCCATCTTATAGAAGGGACACTATTTTGCTTTGCCATTGCATAGAATAGGGCTTGAGTATTCACGAATTTCAGTATCCACGGGGGTCCTGGAACCAAACCCCAGCAAATATGAAGGGACAACTATATTCATGGCTTAAAAATATTCTTTAAAAAATAAGAATCCCAAAAGCAAAGCTTGATTTTGCCATCTTATATAAGGGACATTATTTTGCTACACCATTGCATAGAATGGGACTTGAGTATTCACGTATTTGGGTATCCACGGGCGGGTGGGTGGGTGAGTCCTGGAACCAAACCCCAGCAATATGAAGGGATAACTTGTATTTGCCATGGCTCCTTCCTATGGAATCCTGGGATTTGTAGTTTGGTGAGGCACCAGTACTCTTTGGCAAAGAAGGCGAAAGACCTTGCCAAACTACAAATCTCAGGATTCCGTAGCGTTGAGCCATGGCAAATAATCCACTTTCGAACTGGATTGTTTGTGGAGTGTGTGGATTTGGCGTGAATTACAGCTGACAACTTTTATGATTTTAACTTGGACTCACGGGATTCCGGGAGACCAGAGTTTGAATCCCCGCTCAGCCATAGAGACAAACCTATCGGGGTGACACTCTCTCGTTTTAGGCTAAATCTGCACTGCACGAATAATCCACTTTGAAACTGAATTATATGCCATGGCTTCTTCCTGTGGACTCCTGGGATTTGTAGTTTGGTGAGGTACCAGCACTCTTTGGCAGAGAAAGCTAAAGACCTTGTAAAATTACAAATCCCAGGATTCCATAGGAAGGAGGCTTGGCAAATAATCCAGTTTCAAACTGGATTATTTGTGTAGTGTGGATTTGGCCAGTTGTTGTCCATCACGATTATATTGTTCATGCGTATTGCCAGGACAGTCTTGGCAGCTGTTATGATGTACAGTAATATTTCCCTATTACTGTCTTCTGTCGTTTTATCAATTATATTTAGTAGATATAGTTTCGGCTTCATTTCCATGTTTGTCTTTAAAATCTTAACTATAGTGTCATGAATTGGTTTCCAGTATTTCTGAACTTTCTTACAAGTCCACCGTGTGTGGTATAATGTCCCTTTATGATCGTCACATTTCCAGCATTTTCCATTTTTTTTTGTTAGACATTTTAGCTATTTGGATTGGTGTAATATATCATCTAAATAAGATCTTATAATAGTTTTCTTTTAATTCATTATTTAAAGAAAAATTCAGATTTAAATTCCATGATTTTTCCCAGTCTTCTAACTGATGGGATCTCCTCAGCATGAGGCTGTTAAATGAACCTTCTGTGCAATGCAAACTTAAAACACACTTTCTTGGAGTTGCCTGAATTGTCCCACAGAAGACGAATGGAAATGTTTAATAAAAGTAAACACAGTAGGACCCCCGTAGCCACTGATTCATTATCCACTGATTCAGTAATCCACGGACACAAAACAGCACCCCTACCATAGAGTCTTCCTAGAAAATGCATCCTCTCTAGCCGCTTTGTAGGTCCTCCTAGGCATCTCTATAGTATTTTAAACTGAAAGTCCCATTATTTTCAATGGTGTTCGCAGTTATCTGCGGTTTTCAGTATCCACGGGCTCCCCATAACCAATCTCCAGTGGATATGGAGGTCCTACTGTATAACTATTCATTAAAGAGCCAGTGTGGTGTAGTGCTTTGAATGTTGGACTAGGACACTGGGAGACCAGGGTTCGACATCCCTGCTCAGCCATGGAAACCCACTGGGTGACCTTGGGTAAGTCTCACTCTCTCAGCCTCAGAGGAAAGCAAACACAAACCTCCTCTGAATAAATTCTGCCGAGAAAACCCTGGCCTTAGGGTCGCCATAAGTCAGAAGGCACACAACAATAACCATTTGTTTAATAACATCTGAAAATAGCATTGATTTAATAGCATCTAGGACCATTCATTTTCTTTCACTGATTGAAAAATGATGGTAATGCTAATTGATACAGAGCATAATCCAGCTGAAAGCTGAGCATTTTGAATGCCCAGAGGGCTAGTTCCATTGCAGGTGTTAACTGGGCGTTCCTCGCCACCTCTGCTCAAAAGGAGAACCTATTGGATTCTAGTGGGCTTATTTCCAGGTTAAGCACATATAGAATTAAAGCCTACATTTTCCCTTTTGAACTCAACAAGATTTATTATAGGCACAGATGACTTCTTAAACTCAGTAGTGTTAAGTCTCTCTGAGTTCAGTGTGGCTTACATGCAGGCAAATATGTTTAGGATTTCAGACTTAATGTGCTTCATCATAGCTTTAGTATCTTGGATTGGATTTTGTCCACATCATACATCGTTGAGCAATTAATAATGTAAAAAGACTGGGACAAGGAAAGGATTGAACATGTTGAGTTGATGACACTGTATCATACCATTTCCCCCATTAAGGTGTGTTATGGAAAGAGTACTTTTCAGTCATTGCTGTTCTTTTCATCTGGGGTGAAAAGTAACACAGCGGCTTGGAGCATAACCTGGTCTATACCATTACCAATAATGACCTTAACAGTGGCCATTATTGGGGAGGAGTAGGGTGATAATGCAGTAATGATTGTATAGAGAAGCACATCAAAGACAGATTCCAGTGTAAAATGACTTAAGAATTAATCAGGAGCTTCAGCGCCATCTCTTGTGGCTTGACAAAGGCTTTCTCTTACACTCTTGTAAGGATATCTGTGCAATGACAAAAGCCATTTGCTAATGGCCACTGTTGTTAATCCACCATACTTTTTTCCATTTCAGTTCCCTGTGACCCCTCTGTTTACAATCTCCCAACCACCCAAGCAAAAATGAAGAATCAGCTATTTGCTGTAACATTTCATACACCTAATGAAGTATGCTGTGGTCCATGAAAGTTTATTTCATAATAAAATGTGTCCACCTTTAAGATGCCACAAGACTTTGGCTTCTGTCACACTGCAGAAACACAGTAATGCAGTTTGACATTGCTTTAACTGCCATGGCTCAATGCTGTGGAATTCTGGGATTTGTAGTTTTGCGAGTGCTCTGGTGCCACAACAAACTACAAATTCCAAGGTTCCATAGGATGGAGCCATGATAGTTAAAGTGGTGTCAAACTGCATTATTTCTGCAGTGTTGTAGCAGCCTTTGTGTTGCATGTAAATGGGAGTTTACCCATTGCTTTTCTAACCATTATCCTTACTGGTGTTTCCTTTCTGATTATTCTGCAGACTGGGTTTGCCACACTGCCGGCACCTAATGTGCAATAGGATTTTCATCCCTCCGGGTCGGACTGACTGCCCTTTCCTGGTCTCAGCGCTGGCCACACGGCAGCAAGCCCATTCCTTTCTGAGCTTGGCAGCCCCACTGCTTGGTGCCAAGCGAATAGAGTATGCAGAAGTCCGTCAACTCCCGTAAGTATGCCAGATTATGAGCTGCTCTATGCTCTGTTTTAGTTCCCCCCCCTCTCTCTCTGGCAAGGTTACCATGTCAGAAATGGACCCCTGCTTGTGGTACTCTGAACATGCTCCAAGGTCCCCTTTTATTGATTATGGTGTGCATTGCAGTCAAAAGTGGTCTTCACAGTGATTTTTTGCTCTAACTGAGCAATTCCCATAGATATTTAGAAGGTTATGGGTGGGTGTGACAACCACGTCGCTGCATTTGTCCTTTCCCATTTCCCCCCTTCACATCCAGACTGTTCATTATCACTCATCCTTTTGATTGCTGTTCTGTCTTCTCAGGTACTCTGTTGACCAGATGTATGGCATTGTGGCAGATGTAGGCAGCTATCAGTTGTTTGTACCCTGGTGCACCTGCTCCCGCATCATTTCCCATCGTAATGAATTCTCGGAGGCTGAATTGGAAGTGGGATTCCCCCCAGTGGTAGAGCGCTATGTGTCTGAGATCTCCTCAATGCCTCATTATCAGATCCGGGTAAGGGACATTGTCCGATTGGAGTGATGTTTTGGTGGTGTTCTCTGTATGTCTTGGCGTGTCCTATTTTGTCAAAAATGGTTTTCTAAACAGAAAAAGGTTCCAGAAGACATTCTTATTTTCCTAGAAGAGCTGCCCCCAAATCCCACCTGTGTAGGCTGTCAGTCAGTGGTGCCGTCAGGGCAAGAATGTGGGGACAGAGATCCAAGGTCTGATTCAGTAGAATAAATCTAAAATGCAGCAGGGTTACCTTGCCACCTTTTGAAGTGCAGCCATACACATTGCCACCTAATAAAGATGGGGCCTCCCTTAAGACCATTAAGCCCAGAGTCTCCAAAGCCATAGTTTCCAGAGTATAGCTACAACAATTCCACTGCTGGCAGTGGTTAATAAATGTGATTGGGCACAGAACCTCTCTGCATGGGATCACACACACACTTGTTTGTTTATTGTCAAATCATCTGCTGCCTTTCCCCCACATTAACCATCCCTGTCTTTTTAGACATAGGAGCAGCCTGCCAGACAGAAATTTGGCAGGCAATATTTTCCTTAACATTGGCCTTCACACCAAAGACAGGCTTTGTTAGCTCAACATCTGCATGTCAGGTTGCATGGTAAAGGTTAACCGAAGTATGGCTGCAGTGGTGAAGTGGATAGTACTGTAGTAGCAATCCTGCATTTAAGGCAGACAGTTAGCATCCATAGGAAATCCTAAGTGGGAGCAAACCTTTCTGGGAATTCTGTCTACTCTGGTTAGATGGAGTTTTAGTCCTGTCTCCAGAAAAAAAAATGAGATGTGCAAACTGATTTTGGATCAGCACAGCAAAAATGGCTGGAACTATTTTGGCTTCTCCCATGGAAACCTATCAATTGTAACCTTGGCAGAGTGCTGAGTATTCTTAACCCTTCCTGAAGAAATGACTCAGAGAATCAGTGGTACAGTGACAAAATGTGAAGGGCAGGTGCTCATCATGGCAGTCACCATTGTCACAGCTCCAAGGAGAATGAAAAAAAAATGCAGGTAGCTGTGTTGATTCATAGTTACAAATCATTTCTAGCCAATTTCATCTACATTAGAAGCAGGCCTTTTCTAAAGCTAATGGCTCTTAATTGTCCATTCAAGGCCAGGCCATCCCAAAAATACTTTGCGTTACACCATGGAAAGCTCACAATATATTTTTGATAGGAAAATCCAACTTCCTTCCCATCCACCACTTTAAGGAATGCAGGTAAAATGAAACTTGTGTGACAAATGATGACCTAAATTCCATTGTTGCTCCTGACTAGTATAGACCCATTGCATCAACTAGATTCTCTTACATATTGACTCACTATCAATTAATTAAGTGGGTATAGTTGAGACTAATCAACAGGATTCTAACTGATGTCATTGTTTTTGCTAATCAACCAGCCTCATGTTCCAACCCTGAGCCCTGGAGCCACTATCAAGGTTTCTTTGGTTGTGAATATATTTTTAAAAAATAAGTTTGGAATTGAAGGGTAGGTAAACACTAGTGCTTCTGATTAGCAGAAACTACAAGAAATGGTTCTATCTCCCTTTCTTTCGGCTATGTGCAACTTTCCGCAGCTTGGGTCTATGGAGATGTGTTTGACTACATCTTCTGTCATCTCTGATCATGAGTCATGGTGGCGGGGATATATGAGAGTTGTAATCCAAAAGCCAGTATGGTGTAGTGCAGTGGCTCTTAAACTTTTCTTTACCAGGGACCCCCTTTAAATATCTTGTTGCCATGGTCCCCCAAGACTTAATTCAAGATTTAAAACCTTAATAATAATAATACCTGATAATAAAAATAATACGATTGCACAATCCATTAAACCTTCCCTCAGAGGCACTGGAAGGGAGGGGGAAGACTCTCCTACTTCTTCCTGCATGTTTGTCGCTGGAGTGAACTGAATGGCAATGTGCAGCCCATGCCATCCTTTGCCTTGGCTCCTGTCATGTGGCCACTCCACTGCAGGGAGGAAGTGGGCGGAGCAGCCTTCGTGGACCCCCTGTGAGGACATCACAGACCCCTGGGGAGCCGTGGACCACAGATTAAGAACCACTGGTATAGCAGTTTGAACGTTGGACTACAACTCTGGAGACTAGGTTTCAAATCCCTTCTTGGTCATGGAAATCCGCTGGGTGACCTTGGGCAAGTCATACTCTCTCAGCCTCAGAGGAAGGCAAAGGCAAGCCCCCTCTGAACAAATTGTGCCAAGAAAACACCATGGTAGGTTCACCTTAGGGTCGCCATAAGTCGGAAACGACTTGAAGGCACACAACAACAAATCCAAAAAAGCAAGCATGGTGTAGTGGTTTGAGTGTTGGACTAGGACTTTGGGAGATCCTGGTTCAAATCTTAGTTAGCTGTGGAGACCCACTTGGTGATTTTGGGGAAGTTCCATTCTCTCAGCCTTAGAGGAAGGCAATGGAAAACCACTCTGAAGAAATCTTGCCAAGAAATCTCAATGTTAGGTTTACAATAAGTCAGAGTTAACTTGAAGGCATAGAACAACAACAACAAAGTCTGAAATATCTGGAGGGACCAAGCTTTAAGAAGGCTGAGCTAGGAGCCCATCTAAGTAATCTGAACTTGGCATACCTTTCCCCCAGAGAACTCTGGGTCCTGTAGATTTTGGTGAGCACACTTAAAATTTCATTAGTAGCTTTTGGCCCAGAATTAAAATCCCCAATTGCTTGTTTGGGAGCTATTAGACCAGCTGCTGTTAAAACTGGTTTGGATCTGGTTTCAGCTAATCATGTGCAACTCCTTGACTCACTCCCCCAATTTTATATTTGCATTCCTTCACATGCAAAGCTGTAACATCCTGGAAGAAATGATTTCATCATTTGTTTCCAGAAAGTGCTCCAGTGTTACTATAGGCTTTGTCAATGGACTTATGTGACTTCCTCAGAAATTAAGTTTGTTTTTGCTTCATACAACACTGTTTCGATGGAGTGTGTTAAGACTCTCTTTGCACACCTCAGTGTGGCAGGCTCATGTGTTGAAACTACTGATGTGAAGGATTCAAACATTAACCTTCTGTTAAGTCTGCTCATTTGGGGATCTGAAATTTCAATTTGCAGTACTCCTTTGGAAACAAGTATACGAGAGCTGAAGTTTGAGTGTAGGACGACACCTGGAGATCAAGGTTCAAATCCCCACTCAGCTGTGGAAACCCAGTAGGTGACCTTAGGCTAGTCACATGCTCTCAGCCTCAGAGAGAGGCAAAGGCAACCATCCCTTGAATAAAACTTGCCAAGAAAACCCCGTGATAGGTTTGCCTTAGGGTTGCCTAAGTTGGAAACTACCTGAAGGATCACAACAACAAGGGTATTTCCTCAAGTGGAAACAAGGTTCAAGGTTAGCACTAATTGGGTTTTTATTTCTTTTGGGGAAGGTTACACTGGTGATGTATGAATGTCCCTCTAAAATTATTCACAAATATACAAGTAGAGCATAAGTGGAGGAAAGCAGAATGTAACATCCTAGCAGGCTAGTAGATGCACTACTTCACTTCAGATCCCTGAAAAAGAGAGACTTCAGCATATGTCAGTCTCTTTCTTCCAGCGGTGTGGTAGTGTCTCTTACTTCAAAGAGGACAGTCTTCTATTTGAGCTGCTACAAGTGGCTAGTCCTCTGTGTAATCAACTTCAGTTTTGGGGTGAGAAGCACATGCACCACCCGGTTGTTTTTGCAGCACAGTGACATTAAAAACAAAACTCTAGGGCTTTTTGTTTGCTTGTTTCCTGTGTTGTGCTTCCATGGTGTGTGATGCTACTCTAAATCCCTTGCTTTGTTGGAAAAAGCCAATTTCCCACCAACCAGAAATGTTACTGTCCACCCCCACCCATCTCTGTTGCCTTCAGGTTGCTGCCACAAAGTCAAATTATGGCAGTGAGAAAGAGGAATGGAGCCTAAAGCTATATCTGTTTGAATGTGTGTGTGTGAAATTGGCTCCCTGGCCTGCCAAAGGAGTCTATCCCTGCTCTGTGTAGTGTGCCCTCTGGTCTAAGTCTGGTTTTTCCTTCAGTCCCCTTTCTGGCATTGCAGAGAGTGAGGCACTGAAAATAATTCACACTCAGTCCTTTGATATTTGCTGTGCTTGCATTCCCTTGGGAAATTTGCCTGTACTTCTTTTTTGAATGCCTAAACAGTGTTTCTAAATGCTCTACTGAAGGTTTACATTACTGCAATGCTAGAAATTTGGGGACTGAAGGAAAATTTCATTTGGGGAGGCAGAATTGTTATGGAGGAACAGCAGTGGCTTCATTTTGCCTCACCCAATGTCTGTGCTCCAGTAGAAACCTTGAAGTTGGCCCCTGGTAGGGTTCCCAGATCTCAAGGCCTGATCTTCTTCTCCATTTCTTAGGGTGAGGGAGGCGAATTTTGGGATAAGAGCATTGCGCTCAAATATACATACGTATGGTTTCTTGCATCTACTGTTGAATATTTTCTGTTCAAAGCATTGCTCAGAAAACTATTTGGTCAGACTACTGTGACATCGCCAGGGCCGGGGATGCTCCAATCCTGGCAATTTTTGTGCCTGGAAACAAAAATGGTCAGACATTTCCCACTATAGGGAAATGTAAATTGTTTCTAAATTGACATTAGTGCAGGTACTATTTGTGCACATCTCTACAATGTTTTGACCTTCCTTGCATTCTTTCCTTCTTTTTTGGTGACATATAAAAGGAGCTTGGCTAACAAGCACAGCTCTGTTCTCCCTTCATGGGAGTGTCATTACGCACAGATGTAAAACAATTGTCCGGCTACTATTAGGTGCCAATTTCTGCTATCTGGGGAGGATGAACGATTGCCTAAGTTCTTACATCAGCAGACAGCTACGCAAAGTGAAATTGGTACTTTTTCTGTTTGAACTGATCTCAGACCAGCGAGCACTAACCTGATGTTGTTTGGCCCATCTTTCAGGCTGTCAGTAAAGATGGGAGGTTATTTCAGCATTTGGAGACCCTGTGGCAGTTCAAGCCAGGACCTCCGGGAAAAAAGGACAGCTGCATGCTTCAGTTTTACGTAAGTGCCTCTGTGTGCCAGCTGCTGGTTGTGGGTGTGACTTCCAAAGCCAACAGAATGTATGATAAGAGTTGCAAATTCTCAGAGTCCAGTTTCATTGCAAGGTGATATAACCTGGGGATTTTATAGTGGCTTTGTAAACGTGTCACCAATTGATCAGATAATCTCAGGTTTGGCTTTGGAAGTATCAGTTGCTTATCACTGATTGCCTTTTAAAGTTTTTTTTAAAGCATATTTCACAACCACAAGGTCTAGAAACCTGCTTTTAAATAGTGAAACCTAGTTTTTCACAAAACTGAAATCCGCAGCCAGCACCACATATTCCCTGTTTATCTTTCCTTCTGTGAAATTGTGGCATGCCTGTAGCCCTTGAATTTGCCATTACTGTACAATTTACCACGTTTGATTTTAAATATGCATTTCTTTTAGATTGTTTCAGCTGTAAGGAAAAATATAAAATTCTTTATAAAGTTTCTTCAAGTACCGTAAATATTCCTGAGAGATGGTGTTGGGTTTAGAGCAGGACTTCCACACTTTCACTAGTTGGCACTGTCCTGTTGCCTGCAGATTAAAACTGGTGGCATGTTTCATTCATACATAGATACATTGCTCCATCAGCTCCCTGAAAAACTGGGAGGTAAGCTCCTTGTACTTCTGCAATAGTTCTGTTAATACAGTAGCATCCCTACATCCGCTAATTTGCCAACCGCGGATTCAATTATCTGCGGTTGGTGATGGCAGGGGGAATGGAGGAGAGATCTAGCCTCCTCCTCTTCACCCTCATGATCACTGCTGTGGCAGGGCCATGGCTGGAGCAAAGGAGGAAGGGGGAGCAATTTAGCCCTTCTGCCTCCATGATCACCACTGTGGCGGGCCATGGCTGGAGCGAAGGGGGGCGATCTAGCCCCTCTGCCCCCACGATGGCTGCTGCGGCAGGGCCATGACTGGAGCGAAGGGGGAAGGGGGGAGCAGTCTAGCCCCCTCCCCTGCCCCCTTCGCTCCTGCGATCATTGCTATGGCAGGACCATGGTGGGGGCAAAGGGGGAAGGGGAGGAGGCTAGATGGCCCCCGGGATGGCGTTTTCTATTATTCGCAGAATTCGCCATCCACAGGGTCCCCAAAACCAATCCCCTGTGGATATGGGGAGGGTGCTACTGTATTGCCTTCTGGCATCCCACTGGGTATGAGATCATACTTTCAACTTAGTGATAATGCTTGTCCCATCCACCCCAGCAGTGACATGACCTGCATTGTAGACTCCCTCCTTTTAAAGGTTTTCTATGGATTGGAACCACCCCACCTCTGCTATAGATTTTGGGAAGGCCTTGGGCAAAATGCCCTAAGTGGCTGGCCCTCCTTGTCATTTGCTTGCCTGTCGTTAAGAGCGGAAAGTGAACAGATTGCAACAGCAGAGGAGGAGGACTGGGGCTCTGAGGGTGAACATTTGGGCCCTTTGTTGGAAACTGAGCCTTGGGAGGTGCCCAGTTATGCTAGCCCTGACTCTTGTCCATCAGGGTGGCATTTCCCCTGTATATTTAGCAGAAGAGGGGTGGGGAAGAATCAATGCTATACTCTACTAGGCTTGTACTGGACCTTAGCAGGTAGATGGATCCGGCCAAATTCACACTACACAAATAATCCAGTTTCAAACTGGATTATTTACCATGGCTTCTTCCTGTAGAATCCTGGGATTTGTAGTTTGGTTAGGCACCAGCACTCTTTGATGGAAAAAGCTAAAGACCTTGTAAAACTACAAATCCCAAGATTCAATAGGAAGGCATCCTGGTAAATAATCCAGTTTCAAACTGGATTATTTGTGTAGTGTGGATTTGGCCAGAGATGTTGTTATAAGACACATTTCTGCTAAAGCAGTTTACCAAAAGGCACTCTCTATCCACCCAAGTTAAGGTACCCAGAACCCAAAGCCAGCCAAGTTATTTTAGCACAGGAGATCGAAAATCCCATAAGTACCTAGTTCTCTACCTGATAGTAAAAGTAGAATAATGAATCAAATTACTAATACATTGCTGCTTTTTCATGATACCTTAAGTCTGTTTCCTGTGGTGAATACCCTACTCTGATTATCAGGAGAGCTGGCCCTACTGAAGAAAGTGTCCAATGAAGTGGTTTTTACCAGCAGACACTTTGAGGAGCATTCACCCCACCCACCCTCATAGATACACACACAAACACACACACTGTATCAGTGTATTAATTGCTTTTAATCTTTCTCCCCCATCCCCAGGTCTCCTTTGAATTCAAGTCAGTTCTCCACTCTCAGCTGGCCAACCTCTTCTTCAACGAGGTAGTCAAGCAGATGGTGTCAGCCTTCGAGAAAAGAGCAGAGAAGCTGTACGGCCCACAGGTTGTAGCCCAACCACGAAAAGCCATTCGCTGCACGTGACAGGCAGCCCAATTTGAACGTGACAGTGGGGCAGCCATGTTGGCCTAAAGAAATTTTTTCCTCTTGATCATCTGAAGTCTGGATCTCTTCCTGGATCCCACCAGCCATCTTTTAAAGGACATTGCTTTATTTATGTTTATTTAACTTACAAAATCCTCCAAGTAAATTATTTCTCTGATTAAGTTATTTTATTGAAAATTTTGTTGGAAGTAATTTATTGGATATTTAATTCAGCTGGTCTAAGGAGACCTTTGGGATGGTTTAAAACCAGTAAACCTGTGAAATTTTTTTATATGTTCTATTTTTTCTAATAGGGATAAATTATTTTTCCTTGTTCAGGTTTTAAAAATATAGATATTTTTATTTTAAATAACAATAAAGCTTATATATATAAAAAATTTTCTTGTACTTACTGGGGATTTTTTCTGAAGACTTCTTACAATAAGCCACTAAAAAGTTTTCCAAAACAGTTTTTGCTCACATGAGGTAAACCAGCATTTTTTAAGCTCTCTGATGTTTTCCTCAGTGTGCCAGGGAACAGTATCATATTTGTGCCCACTGACAATAATAATTTTTTCCTCCTAGAAATTCACTGCAGATCAACAATCAATAGCTTGGGGACCAGCACTAGGCCACACATTACCACTTTCAGTAGCACTAATCTAAACACTTCTCTTGATTAATACAAACCCCCTTACTTTCAAATATATTGCACCCTCCCTTATTCTCTATTCCCTTTTGAGTGGTGTATATATGTACCTTCAAGTTATTTGTCACCTTATGGTGACCCCAAGTATTTTCATAAGGTTTTCTGGGAAATATTTTGCCTTCCGTCCTTGAAACAACCATTTTTTGAGAATACTTTCTAGTAATCTTTGGAAAAGCAACCCTGTTCGGGGGTTATTTAAGAACCCTGCAAGGGGCAGACGTCAGTCTTTCCTTCCAGTCTCAGTACACTGCAAGAACATGCTAAATTGGGTGGGGTGACCAGGAAAATGAGCAATTGTACAAAAATTCAGATGACAGAAAAAAGCTGTTGGCCTTTTCCTGTTTTCTTCCTCTTCCCCCATGTTCTCTGACCATCCTGTACACACGCACACTAGACAAGAATGTTATTGTATATTCTGTTGGGAAGAATACCAAGAAGATAAGTGCTTATAACATCCAACAAACTGGAGAAGTTCAGGCTGGCTGGAACCTTTCCTTCCTATGAATCCAAGAATATGTTGTGACAGAGATAAGAGATAATGGTCTGGATCCTATGACTTAATTCCAGTTAGGATTAACCCGTTAAATCAGCTGTTGAATGGTGAGTTAACACATGTCAGATTTACCTATTTGATGGGTCCACTCTGATTGAGAAAACAGGATTTAGTTTAAGATCTAAGAGAAACTAGGGCCAGATCTTACATTAGGCAGATGAAAGAAACCCCCTCAGGGGGCAGCAGAAACAATCTCTTGACTGTTCTTGTTGATCTTGGCTATTTCTCTCTCGAGACCAGAGCTGTGTATGTAATATCAGCCTGTTCACATTTCCTAACCAGGCCTGCTGCCTTCAGGGAACCTTTCACACTACAAAATTATATCGCTATGATTCCACTTTAACTGCCACAGTTTCATCCTATTGAATCCTTGGATTTGCTGTTTAGGGAAGGGCATTTACAATTCTTAGCCAGAGTTTTCTAGTGGCTCATTCCGCAGGATGGAGCCATGGCAGTTAAAACGGAATCATGGTGTCCTGGTCCTGCAGGTGCTTTTGGACTCTAGTTCCCATCAGCCTCAGCCAGCCTGGGCACCCTTGGTGAGGAGGGATGACAGAGCAGATGTTAACCAGCACCTGGAGGGCCATTGCTTTCTGGCTCCTTCCTCAGACCAAGTGCAGAAAGAAGGAGCTGGATGGAGCTAAATACACCTAGATGCTAATTATCTCACAAGGTAGCTGGCTGTGGGCTTTCCTCCAGGCCTGATGGGCTTTGCCAGAGAAAGGCAGGGGGAGCTGCTGTGTTCATCCTCTCATATTAAATGCAAACTGACAGTGAGGGCCCTCATCCAACATTGCCTGGGGTGGCTAATCCACCTCCGTGTGTTGGGCACTTTGGGCCTGTCCCCATTATGCCGGCTTGCCTCTGTTGGCCAGTAGAACTCATTCTGTTTTAGAGAAGGGGGAGTCTCCTTGGTATTGAGCAGAATGCTCTTCAGTGCTGAAGCTTCCAAAAGGCAGAGTTGTCTTGGGGGCCCTGAAGTCTCCCTTCAACACGATGCTTTCTGGAGCCAAAATAATTTCATTTTGGAATCTCTGCAGTTTTTGGGGAGGGGGGCAGGGAAGTCACCAATTCATACCCCCTCTGCAGAGGAAGGAAATCCTTCTCTCCACCCCCAACTAATTTCCCCCTCAATGTGGCATGAAACCAGGTATATTTATTCCCCAGACAGTGGCCAGTCCTCTTTCTGACTACAGGAGAATTGGGTTCCATGCTCCAGGCCAGCTGGCCCCATTCTAAGTCTTGCTTAGAATGCAAATTTAAAGTACACCTTTAAAGAATTGTATGCTGAGAGGCAGACTAAATAGGCAGCAGATCCTGTCTGATCTTGGAAGCTAAACAGGGTCAGCCATTGTTAATACTTGGATGTGAGACCATCAGTGAACACCAGGTGCTGTAGGCTACTTTTTGGATGAAGGAACTGGCAAAACCACCTCTGAGTATTCTTTGTCTAAGAAAATCCTGTGAAATTCATAGGGTTGCCAAAAGTCAACAGGCGACTTGAAGGCACATACATACATACACATACAAGTTTGATAGTTCTGCAGGGTTTTCCCTCAGCTCTGTTGGCTGTTCTTAGAAATCAGAGATGGAGAACATGTGGTGCTCCAGATGTTGTTGAACTACTACTCTAGAAAGACTACTATCATGGTTGATGGGTCCCAACATCTGATAAGGATAACAGTAGTGTAGAAAATGGAAACTCTCTTCGGAAACCTACTCACTATGCCTTCTAAGATTTCAGTATCTGTCCACAACAGTTTTCAACTATAATCTCAGCCGGCAAGAACCAGAAACTTAGTTTTATGAGCTTTTGGGATACAGTCCCAGCCCTTAGATAACATTAAGCCCTCAGGGTGTGTGTCTACCCATTGTTGGAACATGCAGGCTACCATGGTAACAAGTTTTTCTTTTCCTGCATTATCAGACAGGAAATGGCTTTCCAAAACTTTTGAAGGTTGGACTGTGTCACTGGGAATGCTTGATAAGACAGGAAGTTCTCTTGTGTCACATCATGAGGATCTTTCTCCAGATATTCCACCAGCAGAAAAACCCCATTCAGCTTCAAAGCAGGAGAAAGGTCTATCGGGTTCCTCAGTGGCCCTTTACTAACTGTCAGAGCTCAAACTTTTTTAAAAAAACTTTTGAGTAACTGGCTCTCCAGTTTTTTTAACTGCAACTCCCATAATCCCTCACCACTGCACTAGGTATGGTGACTACAGCTGCTAGAAGCTGTAGGTCAAAAACAGAAGTAGAATCACAGTTGCCCACCTCTGCTGTACAACTCATGGTGCTTCTCTGAACATGCACAAAGTGACTCTCTTACCACTGTGAAAATACTGCCTTATACTTAGGACAAACAGTAAGAGAGTGTAGCCCATCTACATGAGGGGGAAAAATCCAAAGTACCTCATAGTATTGGCAGGAGTGACATGTCTAAAGGGTTTTTCTGGCCTTGGAAGTCCCCATAAACCTCACATTCCTGATGGCAGCTGTGAATGATTACTCACGTTAATTCTTCACCGCTGCCATTTAAAAAAAAGTCATCCCAAATTGTGCTGGTGCGATAGAGTGATTTTCCAGTTTTACAGGAAAGCAAAACAGAAAATATCCTGTTTTATTGCCCTAGCGATTGCTTGCTAAGGTGAAAATCCAACATGGTGGCAGCCTTTGAGGTAATGCTTTGAGTGTTGGACTAGAATGCCAGGAGACCAGGGTTCAAACCCCTGCTCAGCCATGGAAGCCCACTGGGTGACTTTGGGCAGGTCACACTCTCTCCGCCTTAGAGTAAAGGAATGGAAAAACCTCTCTGAATAAATCTTTCCAGGAAAACTCTATGATAGGGCCAAAGTCTACTTGAAGGTACACCACCACCACAGCATCAACGTGGCTGACTACCTCCAAAAATGGCCTCCTCCCAATCTACCTTTACTTGATCCATATCACTCTGCACAGGGACATTTATGTGTAGCAGCTGCAGCAGCACTTAACATAATGTACTAAATGATTAAACTACACTTCCAGGACAAGTTGTCATAAACTAGTCCAAAAGCTACTTAGGCAATGATGAAAGCTAACTTTTCCCTACTGACCTCTGACTTGTTAACAGGGGCCTTTGTACCTGATCTGGCTGGAACAGGAATGTATTGATTACATAAGCCAAGAACTGCTGACAAGATTGAAATCAGCAGTCATAGAGATGATGATGCCAGGAAGTGGCTGTTCCCCTGGAATGGCTAAGAGACGTCACAGGCCAAAGAGAAGGTCCCTGTCTTTGGACAGTGAGAAAGTTATGGAAAAAATGCTAACAAGCCTCATCATTCTATTTTTCCAAGTTCAGAACTATTAATTATTAACTCAAATTCCACCACCCTAGAAGAGGAAAATCTCTCCTTGCTTGGAAATCCAGAAATTACGAAGTAGAACAAAAAGGGTATTGGACTAGGACTCTGTAGACCATGATTCAAATCCCCACTCAGCCATGGAGACTTACTGGGTGACCTTGGGCAAATCACACTCTCTCAGCCTCAGAGGAAGGCAAAGGCAAACCCTCTCTGTACAAATTGTGCCAAGAAAACCCCATAATAGGTTCGCCTTAGGGCTCCCATAAGTTGGAAATGACTTGAAGACACAACGAAGAATAAAAAGGAGGAAGTGAGGACCTTAAAAGTGTTGTATCTCCCCTGCTGCAAATGGCTGAAACACAACGATACATCTGTGTGTCAAGTCATCTTGTTCCATGCTTCTTAGGACTATCTGCTGAAAGTTAATCCTGTTAGAACTTCAGAAAACCTTCTAGATCAGTGGTTCTCAACTTTTGGTCTTTTAGATGTTTGGTTCTTCAGGTTCCTGAATTCCTCTGGACTGGCCGTATTGGCTGGAACATCTGGGAGTTGAAGTCCAAACCATTTGGAGGTCCAAAGGTTGAGAACCCCTGTTCTAGATTGATGAAACTGTGGGAACACCATCACATTGAGTCTTCCACTCCTAGAGAAGGCCAAACCTGAGCTGAGGAAATGCACTGTCTATAACAATGGAGACAATGATGGTTTCCCCACCCTAACTACTGAGCGGAATACCAGATTCAGGGCACCTCCCAAATGTGTTGGGTTTCATATTACTTTAGATGTACAAATAGTTGTCATGGTACTCATTAAATCCCCAACTACCACAGACAAGACAGCCTTTAGATTGTCCTTGGGTTTTTCCCCGGGCTGTGAGGCCATGTTCTGTAATAGTTTCTTTCTGACATTTCGCTTGCATCTGTGGCTAGCATCTTCAGAGAATGGTTAGGTAGGGGTGTGTCTGGGGTTTATATGCTGTGAACCCCTGTAGGGGAGTATATGTAAATTTGTGTAATTGACATCCTTTACATGGATACTAAAGTACCTCAAGATCAAGCCTTTGGCTCCTCAGCACCACCTGCAGACTACAGTTGAAATCCTGCTAGTTAGTCTCACCTAGAGTAGACCCACTGAATACGGTACATTTTTGAATGCCAAGTCAACCCATAGGGAAATCTCATCCATTCAATGGCTCTAGCTTACTCAAGATTAACAAAAGGATTCAGGCCTACTTCCATCAGCCTGGGCAGACATAGGTAGGCATCCCATTCAGCAATTTTGATGTAAGTCTGACTTATGACATTGCAATTCATGTTTATGCTTGTTGCATGAAGGAGTCCCTGCAGCTGCCTGTGACAGCATGCCCAGGTACCACAGGGCTGGATGCCTCATTGCTCCTCCCTCCCCCCCCCACCTTCTCCCTGTTGAGAAGAGGCTGCACAGCTTAAGAAGTAAGTTTTGGGCAGGAAGAGGTCATTACATCTCCACAGCTACGCCTCTCAATGCAGGGTCTTGGCCATACTGCCCAGAAAGTAAACTAAAATACTGTAATCCCAAACCCTATCTTAGTTTCCCAGCACCAGGTATAAAGACTCTAAACAGGACGATTCTGTTAAGAGAGACGTAACCTACTACAAAGAGTTTTGTGACATCCTGAAGACTAACAGTTCCTATCTGGCATAAGCTTTTATGGACTCCAGGCCACTTCATCAGATGCAGGTCCCTCCAATGAAATGGACTGGAACCAACCAAAAAGGTGTGCCAAATAAAACCTGTTGGTCTTTAAGGTGCCCCAAGATTTGGTTTGTTGTTTTTCCTGCAATAGACTAGCAGGGATAGTCCTGTATAAATCCGGTTGGAAAAACAGAATCCTCATAAAATCCTCTTCAATTTCATGGAACTTCAGGCCCAAATAGTATCACCAAGGGGTCCAATACCATCTAGATTGGGAATGTAGCTCTCCAGGTGTTGTCACACTGCAATTCCCATCAGTCCTAGCCAATACATCCAATAGTGAGGGATTATGCAAATAGTAGGGAACTTTCTGCTGGAGGGTGGGGGGGAAGGAAATGCAATTATGCAGTAGTTTATTTTTAAAAAGTGAGAAAACCAGTTCTGCATTTGCTCAGAGGCATTCACAACACTTCCAAAGAAGAATTCTCCAACTTTGCTTCTCGGAGAGATCTTTTGTAATCACTCATTTTAGCTCTTCGGTATTGCACTGGATCAGTGTTTTCTAACAGGAATGAACACATTATTTTTTATTCTTCCATCCCCATCCAAGCAAACAATCCATAGTGTGTGAAGGATGAATAAATCTCATGTTTTTTTTCCCAAAAACTACAATTTAATCAACAAATTAACAAGTTTATCAGAAATACAGTGCCCATGTTCCCATTGCCAACACATGAATGATCTCCTTTCTAATGGCCAACATCAATTAATCCATTCTAAGCTCAGACTCTAAATGGGAGGAAGAGACCATTTCCTTCCTTGTTCTCTGCCAGTAGCTGGGAAATATAAGGCTCTCCAGACGTATCTGGACTGCAGTTCCCACTGACCTTCATCATGTGTTGTGCTGGCTAGGACTGATAGAAGCTGCAGTCCATCATATGTTACCTAGTTCTGTGGGTTATTATAACCCACATAATAACAGAGGCTATTATGTGGTCAGTGGTAGCAGGATAATCATAGAAAGCCTATGGGCCACAATGTTTGAGCTTTGGGCCTATCTGCAGCAGGTGATTCCAGCAAGCAGATTAAAAACTGACTGGTTTGTACCTCCCAGACAAAGAACAAAAGTCATTCCTTCTCTGTTGAATGTATCAATGGCCAATGTTCACATACGTCACAGAGGGTTCATAGTCTCTGTCGAGACAACCAATGGCACAGTACACCGGGAGGTGATTTTGCACAAGCTTCACTGAAATGAACAGGAGTTGTGCAAGGACAGTGCTTGTGCCAGAGAGTGTCCCAGTACCTTGCGTCCAAGGCCAGTGTCCTGCTGATTTCTGTATCTCTTACATTTCCCCAAAGGACTCTGATTCCCTCTCATCACATCTGCGGCTGGGAATGGAGGTCCGCTTTTTGCACAAAATCTTCCTTGTGGGTACCATCACAGTATGGAGGGTTCTTGGTGCATTTGCAGCCACATAGCCAGGCTTCTTTTGTTTCTTCGGCTTTGAATCTTAGGGGAGACATTTTGGGGGCATCCTTTTTATGGGATCCATCACAGAAGGGCTGTCAGATGCAAAACAGAGCCACAGGTTTTTCCACCACTCCAAACCCAAAGAAAAATCACAGCAGGGTTTCCCCCCCTCCCTTCACTGCCAGCAGATTTCACATAAAAGTTTTGCAGAGCTTGGAAATATAACTCCTATAGTCTAAAGTTCCCAGAATTCACCATGGCCAGTGTTGGGGGTTTCTGGAAGCTCTAGTTCAAAAATCATAACTTTTCTGAGCTTTACTATTTTGGTTCAGATCCAGTAGAGTTCTAGCAGAGCAAATAGGCCTCTATTGAAACCTGGATTAGTAAATTTCTTTTACAAGAAGAGCATCACCTTTGGAATTATGTCTTTGTTAAGAGTTCTGTAACAGGAGACATTTTGATCTCCAGATATTTGGATAGCAATTTTCACAATCAACTACTGTTGGCCATGCTCTGTGTGTGCGTGTGCATACACATGTGTGCATGTGTATGTGCTTGGGGAAACTCTAGGCTAAACCAGTGGTTCTTAAATTCTATTCTTCAAGATGTTTTGGACTTCAAATCCCAGAAGCTCTATCTAGGATAACAATGAGAAGAATTTTCAGATTTAAATTCCAAAACATCTGGAGAGCCAAGTTTGAGAACCACTGAGCAAAAACATTTTGAGGGGAACTCCTGGAGTTCCCCACCTTGTTCTATAGCAAATAATTCTTTTTGGTACAAACCAGCATTGGCTTCACATGGTGTACCATTACTTCTCTTGCTCATGCTCAGCCAATCAAGGGATTGATGCAACACTAGAATGGACCTACTTTTAAATTTATTTTTTTAAAAAGGCTTTAACAAGGGTGGATCTTATTACCTGTTAGAAAAAGTAATAGAAAATTGAGAGGGAGGCTGGAGGATTACCTGCTTTCGGCTGTGGCCACAAGCACACCAAGCATAACCCTTCCCTTGTTTCAATTCCACTTGAAAGGGATGCTTGGCTGAAATCACTGGCTGAGCTGAAGATGCTGAACAGCTCCTTATCTGCAATATGGTTTTGGGGAGCAAGGAGGGGACAGAGAAAGAACATCATTAAAGGAGCACAACAATCTGGCTACTTAATAGCCAGGTCTGCTACGTAACTCAAAACTATGGACAGGGAGTGAACCTATTTACTACCTCACAATTAGACTTGCCAGGTCAAGACTATCCCAGACTGAGACTTCAGGGCAAAAAGCTGTGAGCTAGAGATGTCCTCTTTTGATGTCACAGGAAGTGGGCCCTGCTGCTGTTACAAAGATGATATTACAAGGGGAAGCTCCTGGTTATGTCATTAAGCATAATACATTAAGCATTAACCACAGTTGCACAAAGTATGCCATTTAAACAATAAAAAACCCAAGTGTAACAAATGTGAAAAATATACATATACACATGCTTTTCAAGGCAGTGCTCTCACCCTGAGATTCTTCTCCCTCTCCCTGAGAACTGGAGACTCAAGCCCAGGCCCTGAGATCTGGCAACCTTACTCACAACTCCTAAGTGACTTGCAGTAGATTAAAGTAAGGAACCTTTAGATGTTTTGAACCAGGGCTGGTTTAAGGCACCAGTGGCATCAGTATCCACAGGGACATCAGCATCATTGTGGAGGGGGAGGGCGTAGTAACCCTCCTCCTGCAAAAACATTATTAGTAATAATCTGGATATCCTGTACTGTGAATAGTTTAGGTTGAGTTAGGCTACACTGACCTGAGATAAACATATGGGCCCCCCAAAATAAAGCATTGCAGGGGCCCCCAAAATTCTTTAAACTGGTCCTGTTTTGAACTACAACTCACAGTCTCTTACCACTGGTTATGTCACCTGGGGCTGATGGAAGCTGTAGGCCAAAGCCATCTGGCTGCATTAGACAGTTTACTTACCGGTAGTCTATTTACAGACACAGCACATGGCAGAAACCACATTCACAAATGTGTATTCATCCACCTGGCCTTTCGCCTCTAGTGCCTCCAGCATACAGAGTTTGACAGAGGATGATATTCAGGATCTTTCAGTCTAACTGACTAATAGAAATGTGCCAGGTTTTCATTATCCAATGCAGAGTCTGGAAAAGTCACATTGTGGAATATAACTCCCAGAATCTTCCAGCAACTATAGCCACTGGTGCTGCTGCTTGAAGGATTCTGAGCTTGGGAGATTCATCCAAAAAGTACAGGTCAGACTCTGTATCTAGAGGTCCTGTCAACTTGGATGTACAGTAGGACCCCTGTATCCACTGATGATTCATTCGGGGGGGGGGCATGGATACTGAAAACCGTGGATAATAGTGAACACCATTTAAAACAGTGGGACTTCCGGTTTAAAATACCATCGAGTTACCTTGGAGGACCTAGAAAACAGCTAGAGAGGACACATTTTCTAGGAAAACTATGGTAGGTGTGCTGTTTTGTGTCCTGTGGATATCTGAAACCATGGATAATAGGGAAGCCCATTCTTTTCAATATGATGAATGCTGGAAATTAACCACAGAATTACATTGGTGGCCCTAGAAATGCCTAGAGAGAATATATTTTTTCAGACTTGGATAAGTGAAATCATGGATACCGAATCCGTGGATACAGGAGTCGACCTGTAATGTTTTCAGACTCTGCTCCTGTGGCATGTAACTTGACTCACTTCCTTGAACCATAAGGTCCATTCAGTAAACTGCTCTCCTTATCCAACTGGCCACAGCGATGGTGTAGAGCAATTTAGAGTGGCAGATGGAGGGATAGGCCCATCTTTGCAGTAGGAAAAGAAGACTGAACCAGAAGGCCTCAAACTGACCTCTTCCAGTTCTTTGACAAGAGAGGTTAAAGCTACACAACTTTGCATCACTTTGCCATCAGCCCCAAAGAATCCTGGGAATTCTTGTTCATTAATTGCTCATTGAAGTAGCTTAGCAATTCTTAGCGTACCCCCCTCCTGTTGCAAGTGGAAACTACAATTCCCAAGATTCCCTGGGGAGGGAGTGGTGATTACAAAATCTGCTAAAACTGGTTCTGGGAATTTTTTGGTCCTTCAGATAGTTTGGATTTTAACTCCACTCAGCATGGATGATGAGAAGGGATTATAGGAGTTGAAGTTCAAGACATCTGGATGGCCAAAGGTTTCTGAGCACTGGCTGAAACGTCTAGTATAGATATACAATGTTGATTGTATGTCTCTCCCGTAAGATCCTTCCACCATTCTGCCCTCTTAATATAAGCTTGAGAGTACAGTAGTTGTCTTCTGCATGATTTAGGAGTTCAGGCATATGAATTTGTGAGCAGTAGTCATTCACAATCAGGTCTGCAATTCTATTTATGTTTACTTGGAAGTAAAGCCACCAGGTTCAATTGGGCTTAAACCTTAGTGCAGTGGCTCTTAATCTTTTCTTTACCAGGGACCCCCTTTAAATATCTTTTGTTGCTGTGGTCCCCCAAGACTTAAGATTTAAAACAACAATGCCACATAATAATAATAATAGCAGTGGCTCTTAACCTTTTCTTTACCAGAGACCCCCTTTAAATATCTTTTGTTGCTGTGGTCCCCCAAGACTTAAGAATTAAAACAACAATGCCAAATAATAATAATAATAATAATAATAAAAAATAGCAGTGGCTCTTAACCTTTTCTTTACTAGGGACCCCCTTTAAATATCTTTTGTTGCTGTGGTCCCCCATGACTTAAGATTTAAAACAACAATGCCACATAATAATAATAATAGCAGTGGCTCTTAACCTTTTCTTTATCAGGGACCCTCTTTAAATCTTTTGTTGCTGTGGTCCCTCAAGACTTAACTCAAGATTTAAAACCCTAACAACAACCATAATATGTAATAATAATAACAATAATAATAGTAACAGTACTAGTAATACAATTGCACCATCCATTAAACCTTCTGTCAGAGGTACTGGAGGGAGAGGGAAGACTTTTCTCCTGCTTCTTCCTGCAAGTTTGTGGCTGGAGCAGGCTGAATGGCAATGCGCAGGCCAAGCCAGCCAGCCAGCCTTTGCCTTGGCTCCTGTCACGTGGTCACTCCACTGCAGGAAGGAGGTGGGCCAAGTGGCCTTCAAGCCTTTGTGGACCTCCAGTGAGGGGACATCGCGGACCCCTGGGGGTCCACTGACCACAGGAGAAGAACCACTGTCTTAGTGAATCTGCACAGGACTGCAAACTGAGGAAATCAGAGTACAGTTGTCCCTCTGTATCCACGGATTGAAGTATGCACGGCTTAGGCAAATCTTGATTTTGCCAATCTTATATAAGGGACACCATTTTGCTCTGCCATTGCATATAATGGGACTTGAGTATTCATGGATTTGGGTATCCACGGGAGGAGGGGGTCCTGGAACCAAACCCCAGCGAAGATGAAGGGGCAACTGAGTTGTCCCTCTGTATCCACGGATTTGGTATCCACAGATTTAAGTATTCACGGCTTGGGCAAACCTTGATTTTGCCAATCAGGGACACCATTTTGCTATGCCATTGCATATAATGGGACTTTTCATGCATTTGGGTATCCACGGGGGGTCCTGGAACCAAACCCCAGTGGATATGAAGGGACAACTGAGTTGCCCCTCCGTATCCACGGATTTTTAAGTATTTGGTCAAACCTTGATTTTGCCAGTCTTATATAAGGGACACCATTTTGCTCTGCCATTGCATAGAATGGGACTTGAGTATTCACGGGTTTGGGTATCCACGGGGTGGGGTGGGGGTCCTGGAACCAAACCTCAGCGAAGATGAAGGGGCAACTGTAAAAACAGCTTCTACTGATGATCCCCCCTCCTCCCCAAAGGCACAAAAACAGCACCCGAGCCTTGGAGAATGAGGAGGGCAAAGCCTCCCGTTTCTTCCCAAGGGTGGGTGGGTGGCTTGGTTCGCCCTCCAGGGACAGGAGCCGGGAAGGTGGCGCGGGGAGCCCTTGGAGAAGCAGCTCCGGCGCTTACCTGCCCGAAAGCGAGGCGGCCCAAGGCAGCGGCCGCGGAAGAGAGGCCAGCGCCGCTTCTCCGCAGCCCGGCCACAGACATGGCTGGCTAGCAGGGCAGGCTCCTCCTCTCGCCCGGGTCACCTTCACCGCCCGATGGGAAGCCGGAGCGCCGGGGGAGGGCGAGAGCTGCGAGCTCCACGTGTATGTGTGTGTATTGTTTGGTCTCAACTTCGATTTAAGGGGGGGACCCTATGAATGAGAGACCTCAAGAGCGCTCCCCGTCATCAATAGTCCTGCAGAGCTCTTGCAAACTCAGGGCACCCCCTGCCTTTCTTCAATGGCATCCAGGGCTGGTTTAACGAATTTTTTGTGGAGGGGACCCCCTGCAATATACTTAATTTGGGGGGCCCCATATGTTTATCTCCTAGATCAGTAAGATTATCATTCATGTTATAATAAAATAAATAATTATATTTATTTATTATATAAAATAAATTTTTATATAAAATTAGAATTATTATATAACATTATTATTATTATTATTATTATTATTATTTTATTGATCCCCTGCCTCAGGAGCTCCTGGCCTCTTTTAGTCTGCTAGCTATTTATTATGTATTATTTTTTAATGTGATTTTAGATTAGTTGTTTTTAATTTATATTGGTTTAATATCTTTTTATGGGGGTGGGTGGTGTTTAGGGATTATAATCTATATTTGTATTTTAAATTTTGTAAGCCGCCCCGATTGTCTTTAACAGAGGGGTGGGGTAAAAAATATGTATTATTATTATTATTATTATTATTATCATTTATGATGCTATGAAGTTTAGGGGCTGCAAATCTGAATAGAGGCATTGGAGGAGCTTTATTCTGGAAGAATGGAGAGATTAAAAGACCTCAGTTGAATAACCAGTTCCTTAGAAGAAATACTTTTCTGGCTGTGTGCTCATTTGAAAAGGTCACAACAGCTCTGGCATGTTTGTAATTAGAGAGTAAGTATTCTACTTGAACAATGTCATTGGGAATGAGAGCCCCACGACCATCAAATCCCAAAGTATGTATAAGGTGGTCCTTGCGCACTTTCTGAGGTACCATGCCAACTGTTTTAGGATAATTGCTAATAACTAATTTACTTCATTAATACTATGTTCCTATTATTATTATTATTATTGATGTCATGGTATTATTATTATTATTATTATTATTATTATTATTATAGATGTCCTGAGGTATTAGAGGATCTATCGTTGGGGGAGGTTTCTTCTCAGAATGATTCAGGCCTTTCTGTAGGACCTTGTCCCAGGGATCCTGGGGATCTAGGTCTTCAATACCACCACACGGAGACTGTGTTAAAACCAACAGATTTTCAATAGGCAGCTGTTTGAGATCAGGGTGAATTACCACTTTATCATTCAATCATATGTTTATCTCAGCTCAATGTAACCTAACCTAATTAAGGGGGTATCCACACTAGGGAAATAATCCAGTTTGAAACTGGATTATTTATATAGCTCCTTCCTATGGAATCCTGGGATTTGTAGTTTGGTGAGGCACCAGCACTCTGTCAGAGAAAGCTAAAGGCCTTGTAAAACTACAAATCCCAGGATTCCATAGGAAGGAGCCAGGGCAAATATCCAGTTTCAACCTTGGTTATTTCTTTAGTGTGGATGCCCCCTATTCACAGTACAGGATACTCAAATTATTACTAATAATGTTTTTGCAGGAGGAGGGTTACCAGGGCCCCCCTGCGGCTGCAGGTGCTGCACAGCCCTTAAACCGGCCCTGATTGTATCTATTTACCTAGAGCAGTGGCTCTTAGCCCTTTCTTTACCAGAGACCCCCTTTAAATAGCTTTTGTTGCCATGGACCCCAAGACTTAACTCATGATTTAAAACAACAACAATAATAATGATACCTGTTAATTATAATACCTCTCCATTGACGCCCCCTTGTCGTGGGAGAGAGGCTTGCGTACCCTAATGATGTTTTGAGCTATGCTGGCGGTGGCATAATAGCCACTGGTAGGGTCTCCCATGCCAGACAGGTCAAAACCGAAGGGTCTGACAAAGAGCGTCAAAGGGCAGGATGGGCTCTTTAGCCTTTTGGCAACCGTCCTAGGAGAAGGAAAACTCTAATCCCAAACCCGGGCAGATGGTGCTCGTCCAACCCTGTAAGGTCAATCATCTAAGAGAAGGAAACTCTAATCAAACCTACGGCCCGAGGACCTCGCTGCCACGTCCATGCTTGCAAGGCCACGGCAGATGAATCTCTGGTTTAAAGGGTGAGGCCAGTTCTGTGCACGCTGCGCTCCACCAGAAAAATCCATTGCACAGGCTCGAATAATAATACAATTACACCATCCATCTCCAGAGGCAGTGGAGAGGGAGGGAAGACCTTTCTCCTTCTTCCTGCAAGTTTGTGGCTACTAGAGTGGAGTGAATGGCAATGTGCAGGCCAAGCCAGCCAGCCAGCCAGTTTTGCCTTGGCTCCTTTCACATGGGCTGATCAGCCTTCAAACCTTTGTGGACCCCCTGTGAGGACATCATGGCCCCTGGGGTGGGGTCGTCCCCGGACCACAGGTTAAGAACCACTGATCTAGAACATGGTCTTTCTCTTCACCCACTGTGTTTTGTTTTAGTGAGCATTATAAGAGAGGCCTTTTCACTGCTGGGGCTTTTTGTTGTTTGAAGAAAAGAAGGACCAACAAGAGGTGGAGGAGGTGTGTGTGTGTGTGTGTGTGTATGAGAGAAAGAGAGAGGGAGGGAGACTGATGGTGCTGCTATAATGCAGTTTGACACCATTTTTAAGTGCTGTAGCTTCATCTGATGGAATCCTGGGATTTGTAGTTTTACAAGGCCTTCTCTGCCAAAGAGTGCTGGTGTCTCACAAAACTACAAATCCAAGGATTCTGTAGGATGGAACCATGGTGGTTAAAGTGGTGTCAAACTACCGTACATTATTTCTACATTGTAGATGCACCAGAGATTTTGCAGTTGTTGGCATTGCTTTGGTGTCTTTCTTCCAAGTACCTGTAGCTTTCTTTGCAACTCCAGAATTAGATTGCCGCTAAGAACAAAATGGGGGGCGGGGAAGAGAGATGGCAGCTCTATATTATTTTTGGTGTAAACTGCTCTGAATGCACTCAGTACTCAGAATAAATAGTCTGTTGAAGAGGTTAGTTTCCATTGAAGTTCATGCTTTCAAAGGATGCTGAGTAGGGTTTCTTTAATTCGCTACAAAATGTGTTGGGCTTTCTTTAACATAAATATACTCATTTCATTTTTTTCTCTGCAGTAGCACATGAAAATTGGAGAGGTGGGCAACTTATCAGCTGTCTCTTTTGTAATTCCTTGCTAATGTTTACCATACATTTTGTTTCTAAACTTTTTTTTTTTTTTACTTCTATCTGTTGTTCCATTTTCTTGGAGAAAACGTAAAGGAATGCCTTATACCTTTGTTTCTTGGCTAGGCTCCTTTGCCTTTGAAAGCTGCATGACAGGCAGAAATTAAATGGGTGAAGACATGCAGCTGCAGCTGGGGGGAAAATTTCTGATCCATTTCTCCCAGTCACACAGCTGATAAAGATGTATATGCCAAGAAAAAGAAAAGGAGAGAGAGAACACACAGCCTTATAGACCATATCAGCTTTCATCTTGGTGATGATGTGACTAATGAAAAACACTTATGCTCAAGGCATCTGTTCACACCTTAACTGTTAAATCACAACCATCCTGATAGCAAGACTGAAAAAGTATTGTGTTAAAGCTTAACACAATACTTTTTCCATCTTGCAGTTCAGGTTTCCTTTTCTGGCAGCAGGGCAAAAGACCAGCTGCTTCCCTCTTGGAGAAAAATGCCCCTGACTAAATTTCTCCCAGTTAAATGTCTGCTAAGCATGGTGTAGTGGTTTGAGCATTGGATTACCACTTTGGAGACCAGGGTTCAAATCCCTGCTTGGCCACAGAAACCCACTGTGACCATAGGCAAGTCACTTTCTCTCAGCCTCAAAGGGAGGCAAAGGCTACCCCCCCACACACAAATCACCTTAGGGTCGCTAGAAGTCAGAAATGACTTGGAGGCACATAACAACCATGAAATGCTGATCTGGAAATTGTGTTGCTTTCCAGATGATGATGGACAGCAGTTCCCATCATCTGTCATCATTGACTGTGCCAGCTAGGGCTCATGGGAGCCACAGTCTAGTGACAGTGGGAGAACCATACATTTCTCAACTCTGTGTTAATGGTACAGGAGTCTTTGCAAGGAAAAAAAATGTGGCCATATTATCTGTGTAACTGTTCCTCCAAGGTGAGGTTTTCAAGTTGTGGCCTGTATGCAGACTTCAATTGAGTAGTCTGTGGAATGGCTGTGGAATAATCAAGAATGCTATCTGTGAACTCAATTTAATTTTCTAAAGATGGAAACAGATTGATAATCCAGCCATGGTCAAAACAAGGCCCTGACTTTGAGCATATGGTTTTCATAATATGGACTGATGTAACTCAACTTATTTTCCCCTTTATAAATTATCATTTATAAAGCCTTCCTCAGTGGCCTAGCCTGTGGTCCATTTGCAGTTTTTTGGGGGGCACAGATTTAATCCTGTTGCTTATACTGCAGTTGCTGCAGGTAATTTTATTTTTAAAAAACATTGGGGCTTGTCTATATGAGGGAAAAAGAAGAGGATTGCTCCGCAGTAATGGCAAATTGTAGCAGCTGCAATTTGTCTTAATATTTTTTTTTTTTAGGCATAAGCTTTGCATGCCTGTGGATCCAGATGGCAACCGCGAGTGAATTCCTTGCGTTTTTACTTACAGCAATTTGCCGCTGCCAAATGTTTTTTAAACAAACTATTTCCAAAGTACGATACAGTGATATTTCACCTTTACAGAAAAGGAAAAAAAAAACCCAACACCCCATTTTATTGCCTTAGTGCTCGCTCGCTAAGGCAAAAATTCAACATGGTGATTCCGGTCACTTGCCTTGTTTGCAAGCCCCACCTCCTCTTCCAGCCAATCATGTTTGTGCTTCTGCTCATATAAGAAAGTGAACCAATTTGCGCCGCTTGTTCCAACGAGCAGGAATGTGTATTCCACCATTGTTAAACTCTGGGATGAGCCACAAAGGCTTTTCCTTTGGAATTTTTGCCCCCCCCCCTCTTTTGGAATACGGTGTAACGATGTGATGCCATTAAGACAGCTCACATTCTCCTCACATTCTGTGAGTATTTTCGCCGTTTAGACAACCCCAAAGTCTCCAACAACTTTCAAGTGGTCCACGATGGGGGAGAGAGAACCATTGACCTGATGCCTTGTTCCTGGTGGAAAAACTGTCACACCTGAGCCAGGTATGGTCTTGGACTTCTGGTACTCCTCCTCTCTGCTGAATTGTTGCCATCACTTTTACATTCATAGTCATTCTCTGGAAATTGGAAGCAGGGTTAGCAGACTTGCTGCCTGCTGCAAGAATTTCTATTTTGCTTCCAATTTACTTTTTTGGTGTGGTACAACTGTAAAAAATCAAGATGGAAAGAACTTCTCGATTGTTAAAATATAGCTGTGATACAAAAGACATTCAGTATTATACATGACAGATATGAAACCGGGGGGTGAGGGAATTAGTGAAGGCAGATGGTGGGTAAGAAGGAGAAATAATAAGTAAGCAGTAGTTGACCTCTCTGTTTTAACCCCATGGTGGATTTTCTAATGGGGGAAAAAACTGTCAAGATGCTTGTTATGTAACTCATATTTTCCACAAGTGAGAAGTGTCTGTTACAGTACTCTCAAAGAAATGTGGTATGTTCCCAGAAGTCCATTTGGCCAAATTAATTTTCCTCACAAATCCAGCTTTAAAAAAGAAAATGGTAGGGAGAAAAGCAGATAATGCACATTTGTTTTGTTGCCGGATCATTAGATGTCATAAATTCTTTTTTTTTCAACAGAGTTGAGCTAAATAATAACAGGAAAAGTATCCATATTCAAATGTTGGCTAATGTTTCCATGTTTTAACTTCATAATACCTGATCATGTGTAGGTGCCTTTAAGTCGCCTGTCAACTTCTAGCAACTCTCTGAATTTCATAGATTTTTCTTAGGCAAGGAATACTGTACTGAGAGGTGATTTTGCCAGTTTCTTCCTCTGAAATATAGCCTACAGCACTTGGAATTCACAAGCAGACTCCCATCCAAGTACTAGCCAGAGCTGACCCTGCTTAGCTTCCAAAATCAGACAAGATATTTAGGCATAAATTCCATAGTACATAGGAAACCTCCAGATGTTTTTGGTTTCAGCTTCCAAAAGCCCCATCCAGAATGCCAGTGGCAAAAGGACTGTGGGAAACAGTGATGTTATTCAAATAATTAACAGCTAGTTCTATTCCCCACCCCTTTAATGTGCCCATGTTAACCAAACATTTTCAATTGTTGTATGATTCATCATTGTAGAAATGTGTGTGGATGCATGCTTGCCTGGAACAGAGAGATGAGAGATGATGGCTGGGAGCTCTCCAGATACCACCCTTCCCTCCCTTTCTCTCTGTTGTTCTCCCTTACTCTCCCTCCTTTTCTCTTCTTCCTTAGCCTTCTCTGATGGTGCAGAGCCAGGGCTAGCTGGAATTTTTTTTGGCTTGCTGCTGCTGATGTTGCCAGAGAGGGCGGCTGGGAACAAATCAAATAATGCACCAGTGGGAGAGAGAGGGAGCATCAAACTTTTCATTTTCTGTCCTGTTACAAGCAGTTCCATGAAACTGGCAAATTCACTGATTTCAGTGAACTAGTGCAAACCAGGTGAATGAAACCAATGGCGGGAACTGTAGTAAATATATATATATATATATATGGAGGGCAACATACAGTGTTTCTCATATCACATCATGATGAGCTGCACTTTCCCCAATTGTTTAGCAGTTAAACCTTGAATACATCAGGACCTAGATGTACATGTATACTAGATACACATTATTTGAAGAGTAAACAAAATGTTAAAATTATTCTTGGACCTTAGAATATCAAATGGGGTTAAGCATATGGTTGAATGCTTCCCCATGGGGGGAAAACTACTACAGTATAACAAAACCAGCACCATGTAGTGGTTTGAGTGTTGGACTAGGAATCTAGCAGACTGGAGTTTGAATCCCTACTCAGCCATGGAAACCCAGTGGGTCACATTGGGCAAGTCACATTCTCTCAGCTGCAGAGGAAGGCAAAGGCAACCCCCCCCCTGAACAAATCTTGCCAAGAAAACCCCATAGTAGGTTTGCTTAGGGTTGCCATAAGTCAAAAACAACTTGAAGGCACACAACAACCATGTATGTGCCACACAACCTGTCCTGCAACTCCTGAATGGGTCTTTTATACTCCGGTGTGGTAGAGGACTCTAACCTATTGTGTGTTGAAGCACAAGTCAGTTGACAGTCCAGTCAGCTTGTGTGCCTGGAATGCAGGGGAAGACATTTTGCCTCAGGCAAAGGGTTTTGTTGGTAAGATCTCAAAAATGAAAGCTCCCACCTAGACTGAGGGTCCTTGTATGCAATGCAGTCTTATTAATTAGCAATCCATTTTTTTAAAAAAAGTGACCCAAAAGTCATCTAATATTTCCAGTTGGCAAGGCTGGATATTACTTATTAATGAATTAATGAATGAATAGATTTCCATGCACCCCAAGGGCACTTTACAGCACATAAATACAGCAAAAATGCAATCAATAAAAACACACCATCAATATGAATGAGATAAATGTCATATAAAAACAGCATAAAACAGATTTTATCAGGAATGGGCTGACCAATATGGGGATGGATGGGAGTTGAAATGGTGGCAGAGGAACCATCACTTCCCAAGGCCTATTGAAGGTGATGGCAAATTTTTGCACACACACCCCTTTTCTAGTGTGTCTTTATTTTTCTGTTTTCCCTCCCAGTCGTTCCAAGCAGAAGGAAAGTAACTACCAGCAGTTTCACAGGGGGGTGGCCACTTAACTCATCACCCAAAAAGAGGACCCAAGAGGGCACTGATTTGCATAGAGTTGAAAATGCAAATGTATATGTATAAATGCAAAATTTAAAATGTTTTTTTATAATTTAAAGAGAACTACAATACCTCTCACCTGAGTGTAGAAGGCTGTGACCAGGTGAGTTGTACAGCTGCTGAGTCTGCTGTCCAGGTGCTAACAGTGAATGGGCAACTTCAAGGCTGCTCTCCTTCCTTATGGTTCTTTTATTTTAAAATCATACATAGTCTGGCCAGCCTTTTGAAGACAGGGCACTTTAATCCAACAGCCCTTCACGTAAAGGACTCTCCTCTGTAAAAGGGGGATAGATGGTCACCCTAATTCTGGGTGTGTTTCTGGGGACCAGAAAAGACAATAATGCTTGGCAAGGTAGAAGGCAGTAGGAAACGAGGAAGGCCACATTCCAGATGGAGAGACTCTACTATGGCTCTGAGTCTGCAAGACCTGAGCAGGGTGGTTAATGACAGGGTGACTTGAAGGTCTCTCATTCATATGGCTGCCATAAATTGAAGTCAATTTGACAGCAGTAAACAACAACAACAACAAGAAGAAGCAATCATTTTTTTCCCTTCATATGGATGCACTAAATTGGGTGTAAACCTCTATATTGGCTGTAAAGCTCTAAGAATAACACTAATGTCTACCTGCAGAAAACAAGCATTGTCATTGAAAATGAATTGCTCCAGTCTGAGTTTTGTTGTTCTAGGTCCATGGTCCTTGATGATGAACCCTGCCAGCTTAAAATGGACTATGATGACTTTTGTGTTATTTTGATTTATTTATTTTTATTATTATGGGTCAATCAATTCTCTTTACGATGGCTTAAAACGGAAGTGGGAGAAGTGTGGGTTTCCAGATATTGCTGGATTGCATCTTCTATTATCAGTCACAAATTGCACATTAACAGGGCAACATCTGGAGGGCCACATGTATCCCAACTTAACAGTACGCTCATATTTTAGATGCATTGAAACCCCCTGATCATTCTTATCTTCTATTTGCTAATGTCTGATGTGAGCAGTTAACAGCACCCAACACTTTACATTAAAAGATGGGCAGGCCATCCTATAACATCCTTGTATGCTTTGTTAAATGTGGAAAGGAAGAAAAGCACATTTTTATTATTATTTTTCAGAAAAAGTCTTTGATATTAATATTATTTATTACAATAAAGAACAGTTAAGCAGCATGGAAAAAATATATCTTAGCTACATTAACTCAATTGCCAAAAATATACACATCTTTTCTTCTTATTTAATTAAAAATTACAACAGCCAAGGAAGGAAGGGAGTGTTAGACACACAGGCAATGTACTAAAATGAAATATTAGCATCAAAAGATGGGCATACCCCAGTGCAACCAAACATAGAACCTATTCATCTTTATTTTTTTAAAAAGTATTTTATTTTTTGTTCTCTTCCTACCAAGAAAGAGATTCTGGTGCTCTGTCCCAGTGTGCTTGCAAAGCACGTCCCCAGCCTGCTTTAAGCATGACTTTTTATTCTGGATCTTCAATCCCACACTAAGATTATGACGGTTAGAATTTCAAGTCAGTTTCCTGGGACACTGTTTCTAGCATCTACATTTTCTGGATAGCTACTTCAGTTGGGGAAAAGTGCAGAATGGGCGATCAGAATGATCAAAGCTCATTTGGAGCAGCAGTTGCTGGTGCCTCCCATGTCAGTGCGGTGATGAATTAATTCCAGATTTTGGCTGGCTTTCAGGGAGTTTACCCAAGGTGCTTGACCCATTTTGGAATAGGATTCAGCTCATTTAGCCCCAATGCCTGCTGATGTAAGATATTTACCACCACATCTTCCCCAATAGGTGGACAACCAGCCCCTGCTTAAAAACCAATAACTGGGGAGAGTCCGCTATCTTGATGCAACCTGTGCCACTGTTAAAAATCTAAGTTCTTCCTAATGTTTCGTCCTAAGTCCTTTCTCTCGTACTTTGAACTCACTTGTTTGGGTCTTATCCTCTGGTGTTTTAGAAAACAAATTGGTTCCATTGTTTATGTCCTTTCCCTTAGGTAGCAAAGTGCTGTGAGAATAACCCTGAATACCAGCTGATGGAAGAAGGGTAGCTGGCTTTGCACCCTGCTTGTGGGACCCCTGAGGGTCAACTGGCTGGTCACTGTGGGAAGCAAGATGCTACAACAGATGGGTCCTTGGGTCTGATCCAATCAGGTGGTAATGTTCTTGCACTTTGAGAGTTAACATTCTCTAGGCTTGATCCAGCCATGCAACCAATGGTCCATCCATGGGGCAAGATGAGGCAGTGCAATGTGGGCGCACTATTATGGCAGGAGGTATGAGTGATCCATGTAGGCACAATCTCCCAAAAAGTTTTCCTGCACAAGAAGACTGTAGCATAGCTTCCTCTCTAATATTGATCCAGCTTGACTAGCAGTACTAAGCTCAAGTATTTGAGATTACGGTTCTCTTATCATCATTGGCCAGCATCCTATTGGATGGTTACATCACTGTAAATCAGCCTAGGACCATGTAAAGTTGAATTGTGCCATTGTACAACATTCATATTCCTATAAGGGGAGTGGAGACATAGCTATGCCACTGGGAGCATTACGCAAACAGAACCAGAAGCATGGCTGCTGTGCTGTGGGCGCAACTGCACAATGAGACACTGTGCTGATGCACATTATCTTCATTCACTCAAAGATTTGTGTATTATGTAAGAGACATGGCTATGTCATTATAAAGATTATTCATCGTAGCCTCTGATGCAGGATCTAGACCAATCTCTTTATTCAAATCCCGCTCTCTCCTGCAGATTCTGGTATTCTGTTGGCTACATGGATTTATGCACAGTTGTGGCCCTGCATTTGACCATGTGTGCATTTTTAAAAAAATCATACATCAATGAAAGGATCCTTATCAATCCATTTTATAGGTACATTGGGATAAATCATGCAACCCTAATGGAACGAAGGCATCTTTTGGTTGGCAGCCAAATTTGCTGGGGAATTTTAGGGGTGGTCAGATCTTCTTGATCCTAAGGAAGACAACCCAACCAATCCTTCCTCTTCTTTCAGTAATCAACTGGTGCCACAACCCAGTCAAATGTTGTCTGGTGGATGGACCATCAAAATGAAATATTCAATTTTTGCCCTGGTTGATTTCAACTGGGGGTTGCACAGGAGAACATCCAGACAGATTGTGCCCTATGAGTCTGGTCTGGCTCATGCCTTGAATGACACCCAACATCCACTGCTGTACTTTGCCTCATGGTAGGATTGCATTTGGATCACTGTCTTTAATAAGGGGAGGTGGGCAGGTGGACATCAGCATCAGGCTGACCATTGGAAGGGCTGTTGACCAAACTCAACCTAACCATTCCAAAGTAAAGATAAAATACAGACCTCAGTTGATCCTTGTCAATAGAAAGTAATAAACAGACCAGCCTTTAGGAACACATTGCAGCTGAAACCTACTGGATGGAAGAGGGAACAGCTGATACTTTGAATATGTAGAAGGTACTTTTGAGTGATGCCAGAAATAAGTCACTCTCTCCTCTCTGCTTTTTCTTTTCCTTGACTTCCACATCTTTCTCTGCTGAGTTGGTAAAAGGAGTAATTTGAAATCTTCAATGATTCTTAAAACCCTTTTAAAAATGTTTTGGACTACAGCTCCCAGAATCCCTCAGCTAGGATAATCAGTGGAGATTCTGAAACCTATAGTCCAAAAATAAAATTTCTGAGCTCTAGTGAAGCCAGTGAGCACTCTTCAGCATAATTCTCAGGTGTAACCATCACTTCCAAGATGTGTCAATTCCCTACACAACCTCCCTGAGGTCAGGAAAGAAAACACAGCTGGAACATAGCTATTTCTTTTTCCATAATCAACAATGAATATTAATAGACTTTTAAAGGAGAGTCAGCATGTGCAGTGAGTGTGGTGAGTATGACCCCTATATCTGCGAGGGATACGTCTCCTGGCTAACTGTGGATATGTGAAACTGCAGATAACAGGGAACCTATTTTTCAGTGGGATGAATGACTTCCAGCCCAAGCGTACCATAGAATTGTGCTGGAGGACCTAGAAATGCCTTGGGGGAACACAAGTGTGAAAACGCAGGTGCCAGTCCCATAGATACGGAGGTTGTACTGCCTTTTTCTAAATTCTTTTGGCATACTGATCTGATCAGCAGACTAAGTGCCAATTTGATTTCCTTCTAAGCTTCAGATGAAATGCTTATATCCCAGACTGGCTGCCACTATCTGTTTTTCTTGATAAGAGCTTCTTGAAGGTTTATCTAAGCTAGAGTGTGTCTATATTACAGTTGCAGCCATTTAATGTCATTTCAACTATCATGGCTCCTGGGATCTATAGTTTGGTAACATACTTATAATTCTTTGTTAGAGAGCTGAAACCCACTCCCCTGAACTACAGTTCTTAAGGTATGCCAAGAAAAGGGACTGAATTAAATTAGTTTGATTCTGTAGTACAAACAGCGTTCTAATATTACCTTGGTGCCTCTAAAAAATCCCCCAAACAATTTTAAGTAAACGGCAGGACACCATCCAATCAGAAGCCATCACCCACCCAATCAGCATAGCCCACAGATAGAATTAACTCCACAATTCCTCTTCTGCCAAGCTTGATCCCGGAGAAAAGACTGTACATAGAAACAAAAATGTTGCCAGCTGCAACTCCACAAATGTTTCATTGTTCTCAAGGACATAGACCCCAGTTCTATTTCTGCTAGACTGGGTGACAGGTAAGGAGCTTTAATGATCCATGTATTTATTTTTTGGCCACAAAAAGTCTTGTGAGTTTCCCTGGCCGCTTTTACCTTACACAATTATGATGTCACTTTAACTGCTACGGCAACATCTTGTGAAATCCTGGGGTTTGTTGTTTGATAAAGGACTAGAGCTCTCTAGCTGCGAATTTGAAATACCCCTCTAAACTACAAATCCCAGAATTCAATAGGCTGGAGCCATGGCAGTTGAAGTGAAATCATAGCACTACAGTTGTATAGTGTGAAAGCACCCCCCCACACGGCCTCTGAGATTCACAAGGTACCAGCCATACATTTTTGAGTCTATCTTCTTAGACCAAATTGCTAGAAACCTGCTTTCCCAAGGAATAGGAACTGACATAAAAGACAGTGGCTGTTTGCACAACTGCAGATGTATGGAATATATATGGCCCTGAACTCATCTGGTAGGTCAGGTGGGGAACTGAGGACTTTTTCAGACACCCCTTACTGCGCAAGAAGCCTCCGGAACAGTTACGACACTGTCGCGCGGCAGGGGTTCTGTTTCGGACGCAGCCGTCCCTCTCTCGGCGTCGTCTGTGACTGTTCCGGGTATGATTGGAGGCAGCCGTGCCATATTTTACTCACAGAAGTTGTCCGTGAGTAAAAAATGCTGCGGCTGCCTCCAATCATACCCAGAACAGTCACGGACGACGCCGAGAGAGGGATGGCGTTGTCCGAAACGGACCCCCTGCCACCCGACAGTGTCGTAACTGTTCCGGAGGCTTCTTGCGTGGTAAGGGTTATCTGAAAAAGTCCTGAATGCCTGATCTTGAATGCAGGAACCAGTACTGAAATGCTATGTTTCCATTCGGTTACATACATCTCACAGTTTGGGAAAGTTGTTCTTATGGACTAGAAACCTCCGAATCCCCTGGTCAGTCACTGGCCACACTTGGCTCTGGTGGCAGTACTAGGGGGTGCAGAGAGGCTAAACTGCACCAGGTCAGGGAGAGGGGTGACACCAGCCTTAGTGATGCTGCAGCTTGGGTCTGCTCTTTACACCTGTCCTTTACACCTTGGGGTTCAGTGCAGGTGTGGTGTGGCTTATGGTGCTCATATGGGCATTGCTGAATGTGTGCCAAAACAAGACCAGGATCATAGAATTCTAGACCACAAGTCCCTTGAGTCTTTTATCTGTTGCCTCAAAAGTAGTGCTACCCATTCCCTGCTCCTTTACAGATCAGTCCATACCAATCCAGATTAAGATATTTTTCAAGATGCATACTGATCCATTCCTATACAACGTGTGACTCATCATTCTATGGGGTGGTTTGCAAAGCACCACTAATGGCAACCCTCCTGTGCTTTTGCACCACTCCTTCCATCTTTCCCCCATTTTAAACTAAAAAAATAATAATAATCTGTTAAGGAAGAAAAGGCATACTAGTTGCACAATGACTTGAATGTGGGAAGCCCTCCATCTGGAAACACTCATTGACAGCTAGACAAAGGGCCAAGAAAATAATGCCACCAAGACAGCAAAGGACAAAAATTGAACTGGAATGGGGCTGAAGTGCTGGTCTGAGTGCTTGAGAATGGTGAGTGCTATCTAAACCATAAGTGCACCCTGTTGATGGCAGTTTCTGTCTGTCAGGTTTGTTAAGACTGAGCTAAAGAGAAGGGAAAATGTGAAGTGTGACTCCAATTTTCAGCTGCATTTTATTCTATGCAGGAGCTGCCATGACTGAAAAGAAGGGAAGCTTCCTAGATTCCATTTGGAATCATTGCTCTTCTTAGTTCCCAGTAGCTTTCTGTTAAAACAAAATCTTATACCCACACCCACACATACACACCTCAAAACTAAATCACACACTCACACACAAAATTTGAAGCCAAACACATCTGTAGGGGTGAATTAAAACAAAAAGATTAAATCCTTTAAATCTGTTTCTATCCCCCCCCCCTCTTTTCCCTCCTAGCATCCAGTTCAACCATATGGCAGGGATTTCCCCCCCTCCATCATTAAAAATAAAAAGCAGAAGAAAGAAAACCCAAACCACATGGGCGGGGGGAAGATGCTTTTAAACAACAGTGGTCATACTTGGGATGCACATGCCCACCACCAGTGTTTGAAAATAGTGCAAATTGGAAGAGGTGGTGGAGATGTGCCTAAAATGACCAAAGGCAGGAAAGCTTTTAAAGTCTGTAGGTTGTTTTCACCCCAGTCACCTGGAGTCTTGCCCCCTTGAAAGATCTGTATTTATCCATCAAAGATAGAGCTGGCTCGGGTTGCTCAGAACAACTGACCATGATCCCCATCTTAGCATCCAATGAGGTCTTAACGACGATGGGAAGACCAATGTTCTCCTCAGCTATGATCTGACCAAGTCTAGGTCTGGTGATAGGGAAGGAAGATGCTTTTTTACCTGAACGGAGCTAACTGGAGATGGAAGGAACAACTCCTGCCCTTAGATAAGTTCTTGGTCCTGCCTCTTTGGTGTTGGCTTTGGAGTGGTTGGTCTGACTCAGTAGGAGAACATCTTTTTAAGTGGCTAGAAAGTTCACTGCAAGGGTGAGCACAGATTATTTTAGTGCATCTAGACAAGGCTTTTATCGTGCAATTGCCCTTCTTAAAGCACAGCCGGGGGCGGAGGTTCAGACATCAGCATCTTCCATTAGTAGCCTTTCTGTGTTGTTTCACCAGTTTGTCTTCCCACAAAAAACATGCTGATGAGGGAAGAACAGAATAGCTGCCCTGAGCCCTTTGGGCTGGTAGTGTGAGGAGTCCTCCATCAGGAAGCACCCTCTGTAATGGCTCTCTTGATCTGTGCCCCTGCTCCACACACACAAAGGCTCCTGAAGGTGAGGAAAATAAGCATCTTATTCAAGCAGGGAAGGACCATTTTTAAGATGTAAAACTGGCAGAGATTGGGAGAACCAAGGTAACTGTTCTTGGCTATGCTCGGTTTTCTCTCACCAGAACCACTTCCCAGCAAGAGTCAACAAAACCATATCCATTGGCCTGTTTATTTCCTCATGGGAGCGAAACTCTTGTTGCAGGAGTCATGGATTTCTGCATATCTCTTTCCAAAAAAAAAAAAAAAAGAGAGAGAGAGAGAGAGCTTCCCAACTTCGCCCTGTTATGTGTTGGAGACCTCAAAAGCTCCACCTTGTCCCATTTCACTGTGGCTGCACCCTCCTGATGCCAGGCAGCTCAATGGATTTCTCAGCCTTGGTTTGGAAATGTCCTCTTCTACAGAGATAACATTAAGACCAGGATGACAAGGCCATAATTCAGCTCTCCGATCTTTGCACGGGAGGGTATCTCTTAGCAGACTGCTTCCCCCTGAGGTGCAACTTGTGCAGAACAGCAGATGTAGCCAGCAAGGGAGAAGAAGAGTGTCTCCTCCAGCTGCCTCCTTCAGAAGGAGGGCCGAGCAACAGGTTCAGAACCAAGGAACGTAGACTCCTGATGCACCTCCGCTTGTCCTACCTTGTGGCAAAGAAGACTTTCTGGGAAGTCTGACATCATGTGGTTGCTCTACGTTTTGGGATCCATGGCTCAGGGAAGAGATTTTCCTATGGCAGAGAACAGCCTGGTGTTGCCAAAGTTAGCCCTTGTCCTGAACAGGGGCACCTCCCTTGTCATTCATGCTCTAGAGAGGGTGAGAGGCACAGAACTGGTGTTATATCAAACAACAATTAAAAGGAGGGGGGAGCAGATAAGAAACAAAAGCATACACAAACAGTCCATTTTAGGAATGGCCAAATATCATATCTGTATTAATCCTGATTCCTCTTTCTTTCCATTTTTTCCTTCTTCTCCTAGCCTTCCCTAAGGCCTCTTCTTTGCAGTTCACTTCCAACTCCAGCTTTCCTGAATCTGTGGCCCTCCAGATAAGTTGGACTACAGCTCTCATCATCAAGGGCTGCACTGCCTGGAAGTTATGGGAACTGTAGTTCTGTATATCAGTTGGGTGCCAATTTGGCCAACCCTAATTCCCTTTATTCATTTATCTTCCCATGACATCTCCCTGCCCATTTACTCTTTTGCTTCACAGAACCTTTCCCACTACATTTTCCAGCCCTCAGCCTTTCTGTTTCTGAATCACTGCTACCGCTCCCCCAGTTCCTGCTTAACGAATGCACCCTAAATTGTTCCTGAGTTATGTCTGAAGTCCCACACACTTATTTGACCAAAATTGCTTTTCACTATCCTCCATATACAGTTTATCATCATTCCATAGCTGATAACCCCTCCCATTTTTTCAAATGTTGGAATATTTGTGAACATTCTGTGATATCTCAGCAGTTCAGCTGCTGGTAGGCAATCCCCAGTTTTTAAGGTTGTTTAAAATATACCCACCATTCCTTTCTGGCTGCTGCTATCTCCTTGCAGGTTGAGGAAAGGGTTTGTTTGTGCAGTAAGGACAGGTGGAATAGCAGTCCCTGCTGCAGATGACAATAGGCTGTTCCCTGGGGTGCTGAGTGGTGGGGAAGCCATCAATGAACTTGCTGGATTGAGCTGCTGAGGGGAGATGGAGGCCAGGAGGGTGCTGTTGGCAGCAGATGGTGCAACGTTGTTGGAATGGAGAAGGGAAGTGGAGGTGACTGTCCCCAGGCCGGTCATGGGCAACTGTGAGTTGCTGGTCATTTGGAGCCTCTGCAGCTCTCTTTTCTGCTGAATTTGTTGAATCATCTGGAACACCAAAGTCTGCTGTTCCTAAGAACCAAATTATAAAGACCAATTGCAGACTGAATGAAGAAAGATGTTAGCAACTGTCCCTCTATGCTATGGATATTAATCTTTGCTTATTTCATTCTCAAATATTTCCAAAGTTTTCTCCTTGCTGGGGAACATTATGAGAGTTTTTACATATTTTTGATTATTCTTTTTTTCAGTTCAGGTGTTTTTTGCAAAACATTTTTTTGTACCAAACTACTGGGGTTGGGTTTTGGTTTTTTTTAGCAAAAAAAAAGATTATATTTTGTATAAAATACATTTTTGATACCCACAAAAATTAGTTTTACACCCCTGAGAAAATGATTTATCTTTGTGAAAAACACATAAAAAAAGAAAAAAAAGAAGAAAAAAGAAAGACAAAAGAAAGCACCCCAAGGGTGAAAAATCTCATGACAGTTGCCTTTTTGATGGAGTGCCCCATCAAAGATGAGAACATTTGCAAATATTATTTTGCACACACAAACACCACCTCTGCCACCAGAAGAAGAGGAGAGATAGAGAAGTCCCATATTCAATGTTGCTACTTTTTCTGAGAGATATTTGCCATTGCCTAGTGGGGCAGGCCTCCTTGGAACTAACCTTGCCAAGAAAACCCCATGATAGGTCCACCTTAGGGTCACCTTAAGTCAGAAAGGCACACAAAACCCAGGGTTGATTATCTCTGAGCACATGTAGAATGCATGTCCCTCAAGAAAGAGAAAGCTTTCCCCAGATACCTCCTAATGCCCTCTGGGGGCATTTTGCCATGCTTTTAGGCCCTCCTGGGTAATTTAGGCCCAGGCAAGGCTTCTTAAAACAGGAAGTGACAAGAAACCACTTCTAGTTTACTCCCAGTTTTTAATAAGGCTGTTCCTGAGCCTAAAATGGCCTAGGGAGGGACCGGAATATGGTAAAAATGCCTTCACACACCCCCTAGAGGGTGTGAGGACATTTTTGTCATGTTCTGGGCCCTTTCTGGGGTACCCTGGGGGGGCACATGCAGCCCATGGGCCCTGCTTTGCCCACACCTATCTCCCCACAGTACCCACCCAAACCACAAAGCTTCAGTTAGCCTTTCCTTATACTTTCTGCAACTCCCAACCCAACTCTTCTTCCCCCACCCCACATGCTATCTATCTCATCTATCACTCAGTCTGCTTAATGGTAGAAAGGTACATACCGGGCTGAGTGGCTGTGAGGTCAAGAGCTGTTGGAGCTGCTGGAGCTGGAGCTCATGTTGGCTGAGGAGTTGCCTTTGCTGCTCTGTCAGGTGACTCGTGCTGGGCATGCTGGAGGTAGGTGAGAGGAGCAGAAGGGGGCAGTGAGCACAACACAACCCTGTACGGGAAAAGGCATCGTGGCAGACACCCGTGATGGGAGAATGGATGCTTATGCTTCAGAATAAAGAAGCAAGAGTGCTTGGGAAAGGGCTAGTTATCACGTACAGATATAAATGGAAAGGGCTGGGGATCACCCCAAAGGTTTTGATGTCCAAGACAGAAAATCCAAATGGCATTTGATCTTTCCTACTAGATAATATTGGGCAATGATTGACTGAGGCGTTTTCTTGCACAAACCTTGCTGGAATGAACAAGAGCTTTGCTCCATGACAGGGCCAACTGACAGCAGGACATGTAGTGGTGGTTACACATCCTGATTGCACCACCCTCTCTGCCTTATGTCAAGGGGCCAGAGGTAGTTGGTTATCCTGATTTCATACCCATATACCTGATGCTTCCTTTTATTCCCTCTTTTAGTTCTTCTGTCTCTTTCATGCCTTAAAATTACTAGAAACGTACTCTTAAAAAAAAAAGCGGGGTGGGGGGGAGAAAGCAGATTATCACAATGGACAATCTATGCTCAATACAAATTCCTGTATCTATGTATTGCTATCTCAAAACTGGATAGTACACTGAGCCCTGATTTGTTCAAACTGCAACTCTGAATTAGGTGTTAAGGTGAGTTTGCAGCTGTGTATGCACTGTTAAAGTCCACTGGTGCTTTTTTTGTTGTTTTCTGCTGTACTGGAGGCCAGGGGAACAGGGCCTATATTGCCATGTTTCTTAAGAATATCATTTGTTAAGTGCTTGTAATACAACCCCTCCCCGCAAAACCTCACAAAACATTGTGTGTAAACATGGAACCACAACCATGAACAGCAGATGGGGATGAGAGCTGAAAGTTCAGGAAACCAGCAGGTCAAGTAGAGAGGAACATGTAGACTAAAGTTTATATAACGAAGATAACATTATTTTTGTTAAACAAGCTTTAAATAAACTTTAAATCAGAGATGTGGAACCCTTGGCTCATCAGATGTTTTAGATGTTAAGTCCCAGAAAATTTAGTCAACATGGCCAGTGTGAAGGGCACAGGGTAAACTGAAAGTCCAAAACATCTGGAGGGCCAAAAACATCTAAAGCATGCTTGTTTTCAATAATGTTTATTTCAGATAGAACAAGGCAAGGAACTTAGAACAGACAGAATAAGGCAAGGAACTTAGAACTAGTATAGTGGCTCTTAACCTTTTCTTTACAGGGGACCCCTTTTAAATATCTTTTGTTGCTAAGACTTAACTCAAGATTTTAAACCCCAAGAACAACAACAACAACATTGATGATGATGATGATGATGATGATGATGATACTACTAAGATGGAGGACCATCGCCTCCCAAAAATAGTACTCTACGGTGAACTCGCCATGGGTCAGCGTAAGAGGGGCACTCCAAAAAGGCGATACAAGGACTCCCTGAAACAACATCTCAGGCTCGGCCAAATTGATCACCAACAATGGTCCACCCTGGCCTCACATTGGGAGGCATGGAGACGCACTATCCACAATGCTGCAGCCTTATTTGAGAACTCACGCCAAACAAGTCTTGAAGAGAAAAGACAACGCAGAAAGAACCACAACCGGGAAACATCACCCAAGGAGACCTTCTGCTGTGCTTTCTGCAACCAGACTTGTTTATCCTGGATTGGCTTTCTTAGTCATCAGCGCGCTTGTAGAAAGCGCGGGATGAGTCCTTCCTGAATCTTCGTTTGCGGAGAAAAGCCAGAGAGGAGAGAGACTACTACTACTACTACTACTACTATTACTACTAATATACATCATCCATTACCTTCTCTCAGAGGCACTGGAGGGGGAGGGAAGACTTATCTCCTACTTCTTCATGAAAATTTGTGGCTGGAGCAGATTGAACAGCAATGAGCAGGCCAAGACTGCCAGCCAGCCAGCCAGCCAGCCTTTTCTAGAGCTCCTGTCATGTGGCTGCTCCACTGTGGGCAGTTGGGCCAAGCTGCTATCAAGCCTTTACAGACCCCCTGTGAGAACATCATGGGCCCTGGGGTGTGTGTGTCTGTGGACCACAGGTTAAAAATCACTGAACTAGTAAATGGAGCTTTGGGAGGCATTTTTGAACCCAGTTTCCAAATTCTCAACTCATTCCCTGCTGGCTATATCCCCGCTCCTCTCTGAGCCTTACCTGCTTTGGCTGGTGGAAAGCTGCAGGTTTGGAGGACCACTGGGCTGTGTCAAGAGGGGGTTCTGTGCCTGGGTGGCTATTGCTCCATTCAAGCCTCCTAAAATGCCGTTGATGGGAACCTGCTGCCCTCCTGTGAGGCTCCCAAGGAGACCATCCACCAGGCTGTGATTAGCAGGAGCGACACCACCATGGACAGTCCCCATTGTCCTGGCCAAACCATTCACTGGTGGTTGCTGCTGTGGCTGCTGTTGCTGCTGCTGGACCCCAGTAACCAGTGAGAGGGAGGCAGGGCTCTGTTGCAACAAAGGCAGCGGAGGAGGCGTGCTGTGGAAGGAGAGGGAGGAACTGCTTCGGCTTGGGCAGCCTGAGTGAGGATCCTGGTGGGAGAGGAGAAGGAAGGACAATTATTGTAGTGTATTCAAGAGCTTGGGAAAGTCCTTGGGAAACCCAGGTCTCTCTTGGGTTACAACTCCCAGGCACAAAAGGCAGAGTCTTTTTGGTGACGGCCCCAGCACTGCAGATCTCCTTTCTTACTGACACAGGCTGAACTCCTCCTGTGCAAGTGTTTAGGTGAGCAAGAAAGACCTTGCTGTTTGAACACACTTTCAGTTGAATTCCTAATTGCTTTTTGTGTTCAAAGCAGCTTTGCAAAGTATTCTGTATACTTGCCACTGTAGTCTGCTATGTCACGTACCTGACAATCTAGTGCCATCTAAACGTGTTGTACCACAACTTCCAGAATCCTAGAAGGCTAGGAGATTCTGGGGGTTGTGATCCAAAACATTTGGAGGACACCAGGTTGAGGAAAGCTGTACTAGGAGAGAGCAGTGTTAAAACAACAACAGAAGGAGAGGGAAAGGGAAAAACTAGCTAGGAGCTCAGTTCACTTTCCACGGCATGCCCCCACCCAGATTTTTTTTGCTTATATAGAGCAGATATTCCTCCTTCCTCATAGGCTTGGCTGTGATCTCCAGCTTTTTTTTTCTTTTATGGCCTGTAGAACATTTAAAATTTATATTTTAAAATATTAAAATTATTTTTTTAAGAAAAATAAAGTTTAAAAAAGAAACATGTACTGTAACACAACGAGTTAAAAAAAAAAGTATGTAGATAATTCCTGGTTGCATTAATAGTAAAGTGTCACCAGAGGGTTAGCAAGCACACTTTGTAACAAGTAACACAACACATTTCTTTTTTAAAAAATAGTGCCCCAAGCACTGGAACTTTGTTGTGATTTGTTAGACCTCCTAGAAGAGTTCATATCCTGACAAATAGGTGCCCTTCAGTGTCACCTGAATGCTGAGCTGTCTTTCAGCATCATCTCCTAAAAACTACAAGCAGCCTTGCTCCCAGGATAGCCAAAATTCATAGCTCGTTTGGAATTATTGCATATCTTTCTTGGGGTTTTCAGATCCTGAAAACAGGAATCCCTTTGATGTATTAAATCTGTCCAAGGTTGCCCAAGCCATCTCCTTTTAATTAACACCTTCGCAGCCCATCTCCTAGACTTCAGAAGTCAGAAGGCAGTCTTCTTGGCTCTATGCCCAGCCACTGGTTTGGCTAAACATGTTTACCTGAGAGGCTTAGAGTTCCTGAACCAAGGTGCTGTGTGCGTTGAAATTCCCCAGGTGACCCTGTGTTGTGATTGCTTTATCCCCAATAGTTTATCATAGGTTAGCAAGATTCTTAACATTTGGTTTTATTTATAAGGATCCATCTGTTTCCCTTTTTTTCTTTTGGTCTCTCACTATATTCCTTTCATAGACATCTTTTTCCAATTTGGACCAGAGGTTTTAGCATGAGAAACATAAGACAGTCTTTCTCTTCCCATCTGGCTAGTCCATTTGTGACATTACTGGGCTTTAAACAGGGTGTGTGTGGAGAAAAAGAAGACAATGGGCTCAGGCTTCAGCAGCTGAAGAATTGGAGTTTGGTTGGCAGTCTCCAGGAAAGGATCTTTACATTGGGAGAAGGGTACTAGCTCTAAATGCAGGCTGATGAAAAATACCGGGAGGAGCTGTTACAATTAAGAGGACACAAACCCAGAAAGTCTACCTTAAAGGATTAGTGCTGAACCCAGGTATTGCTTAATTTTTATAGTGGGGGTGGGCAACTATTGAAAGTTGTAGGGCCATATCCCCCCTTCAGGCCTCTGGGGCCAAATTACCATCTGGCATCCCCCCCCCAAAATAATCAGTTTCCCCCATTTAAACCCCCAATGCCACATGGAGGTTGGGGGGGGGCAATTTTGCCATGCAATTTTGCATTTTAGGCCCAGAAGAGGCCTTTTTTCCAAAAGGAAATGCTTGGAAGGTCAATTTCTGGGTTATTTCCTATTAGAAAAAAGGCCTCTGCTGGACCTAAAACAGTCAGGGGGGATGTGACTAAAATGTCTTCCATGTTGCTGAGAGGGTGTTGGGGGGCATTTAAAAAAATCAAATAATTTTTAACCATGAGAACGCTGGATGCTTGTGGGCTCAGCAAAATGGCTTTGGGGACAACATTTTCCTCACTCTTGCATTATAGCAAGACCTCAGTTACTGTAATAAATAAATGTAATAAAAAATACAAGGCATCACACAGAAAGTATATGTGAAGAACCAAAGCCAGTGTGGTGTTATGGTTTGAATGGGGTAGGTATTATGCAGCAATACAGATGTTAACGTACCGCAACTCCTCCTAGCCCCAGCCAGCATTGCCAAATGTGAGGAAAGCTGGAAGCTGCAGTCCAGCAAAATCTGGAGAACCATACAGTTCCCACCCCTAGGAGTTGAGAGATCTGGATTTTACTCTCCACTGAGTCATGAAATTCACTGGAGTGACCTTCAATTCAATTCCTTCTTTCAGGCTGAAAGGGTTGTTATGAGGATAAAAATGGGGTGGAAGGAAGCAGCCACATACATTGCCCTGAGCTCATTGGAAGGAAGATGGAATAAAATGTGGCAGCTAGGACTGGCTCAAGACGTTTTGGTGCTTGAGGTGCAGGCATGATCCATATGGAACTCACCTGAGCAAGCCCTAGGTAGCTTGAGCAAGAGACCTATCTCAACTACCACTCCATCCACTATACTCATGGGTGTTCTCAAAACAGACTGGCTGAGATGCATATGTTAGAGCCACTTCAGGCTGGCAGCAAAGAATTGCCAAAAGACATATAAGGAAGGAGAACACAAAGAGACACTCTTTACCTCAGAGGAAGTCGAGAGCGAGTTTTCGATGCCAAAGCTGTTCTTGCAGGGAGGGCTCTTAGTGATACTCAGAGAGTCGCTGTTGCATGCTAGAGGGGAAGGCAGAGTGTCAGAGTGCTTTTAAATGAGGCCTCTCGGCATCTATAGAGCATCTTTCGACATTGACAAATGTTGCTGCTGATTTTAAAGCAGCTGGTACCATCCCCACCAATATCTATTGAAAAACCTTGGTGAATCAAAATGTTTCCATACATGGGAGGGGGCTACCACTGAAAAGAACCCTTTTAGAAATTAAGATTCAATCATAGATCAGGGAGTGTTAACGGGATATGTATTTCTTACCATTGGAGGCTAGGATGTACTGGGCTTGGCCTGAGGGGCCGTTGCTGGTAGTTACCACTGGGAAAGGAACAGAGAGCTGCACATTCAGAAGTTGCAATCGCTCCTTTTTAGCTGCCAAAGTCATGATCTGCTCCTGGAGGCGCTGGTTCTCCTTCTGCAGTGAATGAAGAGCTTTGAGCATTTCTACAACTGCAGAAAATGTGCATGGGGGGTGGGGGCAGGAAGAGGGAAGAAACCAGAGGGGAAAAAAGGTTGGGAATAGAGAGAGATTGAGGAAAACAACAGCAGTGACAGTGTTAGAGCATATATGAAAAGGAGATGATAGCAAAAGTGCACATTCAGTGAAGTCACAAGGCAATCCCAGAAGGCTTCTCTGTTCTAATATCTAAAGATGGATTCTCCACTCATTTGTTATGTTTGCATAGCAACCTTCTTCCAAGGAGCTCTGGGTAGCATACATGTAATAACCCTTTTTTGTCTTCACAATAACCCTGCGTTGCCACCAAGCAACAAAATATTGCGCCAAAGCAACCAAGTATTGGTTGGGCTGGGAGGATATAAGGATATGCATCTTCAAGAAATTGTTACATTTGAACATTTTGTTTAAAACTTCTCAGAAATCCCCCGCCCGCATTTTCCTCCAATTCCCTGAAATCAGAAGTGGTCCTCCAGATGTTTTAGGACTATACCTACTGGTCCTTTCTGACCACTGGCCGTGCTGGCTGGGGCTGATGAGAGCCCAACATCTGGAGGCCAACACTTCCCCAAACCTTTTCCTAAACGGATTAGGATCTGATTTAACATGTTTATATGACATAAACTCAGAATGTTTATTTGACATATTTGTCACTTATGAATTTATGACATATATGACATGTTTATTTGACATACACATAAAGAACTAAAGCTCCATGTCATGCATGCTTTATAAATTTGTCAGAGTTTTTCCAGTAGCAAAAAGTATTCCAACTGAACTTTTTGATATGATGTAGAAATCCAATAAAACACACTTCATGTGACTTAAACATTAAATTCAAACAAATTTAAGGCTTTATATAGAAATTATTTTTTACTTATACATTGGCAAATATTCTGAAACCTAAAAATTCAATACCATGCCCTTCTGTTAAACTATTTAAATTTCAAGGGGAGGAAACATGAAGACACTCAAAACTATAACCATTCTAATTTTCGACTAGTTAAAGAGCTATAAATTACATATATACGTATTTTCTTGGTATATTTCTTGTATTCTCTCCATGCATTCAATCAAAGTGTGGTAGAGAAACAGGTTAGCACACTCTATCCATGCTGGGTAGGGCATTTTGGGAGATGTAGCCTCTCTGCAACTTCTGTGCATCCACTGGAAGATAAGAGTGGGTTCAAGATACCCAGAATCCACTCTGTATGTGCAAAAGTCAAGGGATAAAATCCACAGATACAGAAAGGCTGTAGCTAGATGGAGCCAGCAGTACATCCTTCACACACTGACTACATAAGGCATGGGGAATGTCTGGTCCTCCAGATGCTGTTGGACTTCCACCACCACTGTCCCTCACAATGGCCATGCTGACTGGGGCTGATGGAAATTGCAGTCAAACCTCTGGAGAGCCACAGGTTATTAACCTCTGGAACATATGGATAAAAGTTAAGGACACGGTCATCATGGGGGGTAGAGAGGAAATGGCAATTTTGGAACCACTCAATTTGACTGCTACTATATCCATATATTATATTGCTCGGATTTATAATTTTTATTAAGATTTTTCCACATACAATAAAAGTTTAACATATTTAAACAAAACATGAAACAAGGAAGAAAAAAACATAAAAATAACATATAGAAAAGAATATACATGATCGATATAGATAAAAGTATAGATGACTTCTGACTTTCTTTTCAATCGCTATACACATATACAGTAAAATAATCCTGCCCTGCTCTCTGCAAACTACATCATACACTTCTTCTGATAACTAACTCATATTAATTCTCAAAACCAAACAGCTATTGAATCATTTTGTCCCCCCACCCTCAAATCATTTTCTTTTTCCCTTATCAAGGGTTTCCAGTCTTTTAAAAATGTATCTAATTTATCCATTTCAGCTAACTTATTCAGTTTTAACAACCATTCTGCCACCACAGGTACTTCTGGATTCTTCATTTTATATTTTGAGCATAAACAATCTAGTTGCTGGGATCATATATTGAAATATTCTTCCATGTCTCCTTTTCTAGTTGTTCATTTGTAAGTTCTGGTTTTAGCTGTGTGCTAATGTTTAGTGTCTCCTGAATCAAATTATGTATTTGATCCCAGAACTTTTTTGCCTTCTCACAAGTCCACTGCACATGGTAAAATGCCCCTTCTTGTTGTTCACATTGTGCTGGTCTATGGCCGTAATAAAGATTTGTTCATTGTTGTTCACATTTCCAACACACATTTGAAGCTCCATTATATATTCTAGACAACTTTTCTGGTGTCATGTACCGACGATACATCATTTTATAAAAAATTATATATACAAGACAAGTCCATTTTTCTTTTTCAATCCTGCAGAAATAAATTCTTCCCCCAGTTTTTATATGTCAGATATTTAATAGCCTTTTTTCTAATGTGTGTTTCTTGCAAACAAATTGTTATCTTTGTTAAGCTTTGCCAACTAATGAAATATCTTGCTCCTCTTTGGGGAGGTATTTGCTCCATTAAAGTTCCACATTAAAAAACATTGTAATCCATAGTCAAGCTGAAGTAGCTAATATTGCAGCATCTTCTTCTTGTTCTGGTTGCTTCTGATCCTGATCTTGATCTTGTCCTGTTACATCCTTCTTCTTGTCCTCTTCTTGCATTTCTTCCAGTTCTCTCTTATATTTTTCCAGAAATTCCCCCACTTTCTTTACAGTCCACTCGAAATCTTTGTTGTTTGAAGGTAAAGCTCATTCCTTCTAAATTTCCCATCTAAAAGTGATCTTTCTCTGTTTCAGCTTATCTGCCAAGAAGCTATAATCTCTTCTGTTATGCAATATTCTGACAGGGACCTCTTTAAGCACTACAGTAGGACCCCCGTATCTGCGGATGATTGGTTCTGGGGGGGGGCGTGGATACTGAAAATTGTGGATAATAGCGAACAATTGAAAATAATGGGACTTCTGGTTTAAAATACCATAGAGTTGCCTTGGAGGACCTAGAAAATGGCTAGAGAGCACACATTTTCTAGGAAGACTCTATGGTAGGTGTGCTGTTTTGTATCCCATCGATAATTGAATCAGTGGATATGGGGGTCCTGCTGTATAAAATCTCTTCTATCCATCTTCAGTTTATTCTCAAAATGCTTCTGCAAAACTTGATCTCTTGTTTTCTTGAGAAAATGAACTATTACATCTCATTGAACCTTTCTTAGTCTTGCAATTCTTGAATTAATTCTATAAACTCTGTCAATCTCAAAATCCATCTCCTTAGTGTCTCTGTCCAAAAAACTTGCCAAGTCTTTAATAATTTTCTCTTTAATATCTTTCCTAGGCCTCCACAATTGATATAAAACTCAAGCAAGATTCTTTTTCTCAGTTCTAGTAAAGCCAAATTATCCAAATATTTTTCCTTCTCTCTACTCATATTCTCAGTTTTAGTTTTGAAGTTTGCACTTTTTCATTAATATGTTTTATCTTCCCTGTCAATTGTCCAAGTGACTTTTTGACTTTTTTGACCTCTCATCTGATCTCTTGTCTAATTTATTGTTTCAATTCCTCTCTTATTTTTCCCATTTCTTTTGTCATATTGTGCCTAATCAGCTTCTCCTCCTCCAACATTTTCTGAGACATTTCTGATGTACTTACTTTTTCAGCTGGTAAAGTGATAGATGGTCTTCTTGCTTCAATAGCTCTCTTTAGTCTAGTTATCATTTTAATTCTTATCTGTAGTCTTTCTGATTATCCACTAGATGGTGGTATTGCATCATAAAATTCATCTATCTTCAGCTCTTCTAGTTGTCCACTGGGTGATAGTATTACCCCACAAAAAATTAACTGCAGTTATTTCACTTATTCACTAGATGATGGCATTGCAGCATGGAAAATCCACATAGTCTCTATTAAGTTCAGAGGCTAAGCCAGTCAATTTAGTTCATCTTAGTGCTAGGATCATAGACTGATAGAATTGTAGAGTTGGAAGAAACCACAACAGATGACCATCCAGCCTCTGTTTAAAGACTTCCAAGGAAGGAGACCCCACCATGCTCCGAGGGAGTGTGTTTTACTGCCGAACAGCTCTTACTGTCATGTCTACCTTTATCTTATCTCCTCATTCCAAAAGTCAATGAATTAATTTCCCATGGTATTAAACTTCCTTCTTCTGTCTTTTAAAAATAAAAATCAGTGTCCCCTTCATCCATTTGTAGCCATTTTCTTATTAAGACTTTTCAGTATTAAGATTTTGCTATTTAAGCAATGTCCTCTCTCCCTTCCCCGCCCCCCTTTTAGTATCTCTAAATTAGATGAATCAGGACACTCACTGACGTATCAGTATTGCTGTTGAATCAAAGATCTCTCTTCAGTTTAATCCAATATTTATTAAATGTGTTAAGAAAGTGATGGATGGGGCCTAGTGTCTGTTAAAAAACCCAACAGCTCACTTTCATGGCTGAGTTAGTTGTTATTCCAAGGTCTCCCTTGCTCCATATCTGACCACAGCAGTTTAAGCAGTCTTTCAAGTAGTAAGGTCCAGGGCACATGTAGTTAATCTCCAGATCCCCCTTCTCTTGGGGGAGATTTTTACTGGCCAAATCTTCCCTCCCAGCCAGCAATTTTGCCACTGAATCCTTCTTTTGATGCAGATCACACCTCAGAGGTGACAACTCACCAGGACACCTCAACTAGAAGTCTCCCATATATTAGGTTGCTAATTAATTATAAAAATGTGTGTGTGGGGGGGAAGGAATGGAAAAAAAGTGACAGAAAAATTAAGCAATTGGAGAAATCAACCTCTAAATGCAGAGGTTGGGCCCCAGATCATTCCTCAGTCCTGCTCAGTTCTGCATGTCTTCAAGATGCCACTGCATTCCTTTTTCTTAAAAATAACTTTCTAGCCTCTGCAAATGTACCATTTCCAAAAACATTATGTCAAAAAAAAAAAAAAATGACCGTAGCACCATGGACATCCATCATTCTTTATCAGTAGTTCCTCAACCTTGAGTTGAGTCCCCAGGTATGGTTTGACCGCAACTCCCCAAATCCCATTAGCCACATGAGATTGGTCAGGAATGATGGGAAAATTTGGGCATCCAAGGTTGGGACCCACTGTAATTTAACTGTAATACTATACTAGCTTGTTATGTCCTACCTTCCACGTTGCTAAGGAGTCTTCCAAAAAGAGGACTGGAGTCCTAATCTGCTAGCATTCATGTCAACAAATAAAGTGAAAGAAGAGGCTCCATTTTTAAAGGGGGGTGTTGAAGTTGCTTCTATCGCCTCAGCAGAACTTTTCTCTGGACCTTGAAAAAAACTAGCTTTTTAGAGTGAAACTCCAGGCGTCCCACAGCCAGCATGGGCACTGCTCAAGAAGTAATTTTTCCAACCTCTGTTCTTCACAGAAGGGGTACATGTCTGTCCATATATGGTGTGAGGTTATCACCTTTTTTCTCTAGCAGGCCACCTGTGTCTTTTGACAGCTGGAGGACAGAGGGAAATTTAGCAGAAGAAGTTTTCCTCAACCAGAGAAGTTTGAATGTCTGAAGGCCCATTCATACTACATAATTATAGTGCTATTATTCTACTTTAACTGCCATGATTCTAACCTATGGAATCCTGGAAGTGGTCATCTGGTGAGGCACTAGAGAGCTCTGGTTGAGAATTTTAAGAGCCCCTCCCTAAACTGCAGATCCCAAGATTCATAGGATGGAACCATGACAGTTAAAGTGGAATAACAGCACTATAATTATGTAGTGTGAACAAACTCCAGGTTCATTCTGTGGCTTGTCCCTACCCTTGATAAATCCTAGCCTCAGCCAATCAAAGAGCCCCTTCCAGACAATCTCCCTGTGACTCACTGTTGACGCCAGCTTCTCCATTGCCTTGTTTCTCCAGGAGCTGTTCAATGTTTGGTGTGGCCTGTGGGACATTTTCCAGCTGCCCGCTGCTCATTGCTACCGTCTGGTCAAAGAGGGTGGGAAGGCTGCTGATTGGGGACCTGTAGAAGGTGAAAGGAAGAGAATGTTAAATATACATTACACAAGCTGGAAGAACATTCAAGACTCCTTCCTGTTCCAAAACAAGCTTTCAGTACCCCTTGTCTCATGCTCAGAACTCTACATCAGCTGGATCCAAAGCAACCAGACAGAACAAGCTCAGTTCTGAAAACTGCCTATATTGTACAGATTCTGAAAATATGTGCTTATTTTGTTACTTTCTTGGACAAGGAAAGACCTTGCCATCTCCTGTCTCCATTTGCTCCTTTTCAGATTTCCCCAGACATCTTACACTCATACCCTCCAACATTTCACAGATGAAAACCAGGGCACATGTGACCAACCAACATCAGAGTGTGGTCAAGATGGCAAAGTTGTTAATGAGGAAGAACAGGCAAGCTAGGAGATGCTGCAATGGTTTGCTTCTGCCTTAGTCTACTGGGAAGGGCAAGATTCCATCTTTTCATCTCTCTCTCTGCTAAGTAGTTTGCAACATCTGAGGTAAGTTGAAGGCAAAGGGGGAAAGTGGGACATTTTAAAAGCTGCTGGAAAAGTGGGACAACAGAGTATTAACTGGGACTGTTCCTGCCAAACTGGGACAGTTGGAGGGTATGTACGGTTATCCCCCACTTAGCCAAAAAGAAGTAGAAACTTGGGTCTTTATTACTGAAATCTATGATTCTCCAAATGTTGAATTCTGCACCTAGTTCCAAATTCTAATTACAATGAACAGGCAGTGAACAATTTAGTTGCTGCTGCCAGTGCCTGTGGTGGATGCAGGGGGCATGGCAGGGGAGTTACAGCAAACAAGCAACTTTTCTGAGCTCTATGGATGATTCCAAAGTAGCTGGCCTATGCCAGATAACAGTAGAGTGTTCTAGAAGGGTTTTTGAATATAAAAAAGCTATTCTCTCCATATTCACCCTTCCTCAACCTCCCACATCTCAGATGTGGACTATAACTCTCATCATCCCCAGCCAGCACAATTGGTAAAATCTGCATTAGGCTTTGGTAAATGCAGGAAACCAGTTAAACAGTAATCCCATGATGCACTCACTGGTTTTGCTTTCTCTCTTCAGCCTGCTGTGTGGTGCAACCTTCTCTCTATATGTAGATGCCATCCTATCGTTGACAGTGCAATATCACTTTACATTCTCTGTATTCCCTCCCAATCCTGCTCTGTGCCTGAAGGATTGTGAGAATCTTCTCCATGAAATCAACTTACATGGAAGAAAGACTTTCTTGGGGTGATGATCCTCGGCAGGCAAAATTACAGTCTTCCAAATCTGGTTCTGGAAGTAAAGACATACATAAATGGTGATTTTTAAAAAAATGTTCACAGATAACCACCCTCCCAACACCAGACAAATCCTAGTTTTAGCAAAATATCTAGAGACTAGACTAGACATGGCCTCTTTGTTTAATTCCAACACTTTCCGCAACCCTCTGTAAAGCAATGGTGAGAAAGAGAAGAGCCAATGTTTAGAGCAGTGACTCCTAAACTTTGGTCTTCCAGGTGTTTTGGACTTCAACTCCCAGAAGCCCTAGCTGACTTGGCCAACAGTTGGGAATTCTGGGAGCTGAAGTTGAACACATCTGAAGGACCAAAGTTTGGGAACCACTGGCTTAGAGCAAAAAGACCATGTGGATGAGGGGACCTATGTTATTCCAGCATCTCTTGTGCAGTTGAGACCCCAAAGGAAGCACGAGTCAGAAGTCTCCTAGTCTATAGCCATCTCTCCATTTGCTTAATGTACCTTCAAGTCACCTGTCGACTTATGTCCAGCCCATGAATGGGTCCCATATGGGAGAAAAGCAGGATATAAATAAAAAAATAAAGTCTTCTATATGTTCCCCTTTCTTTGATCTAATAATTTTATGTTTTAAACAATTTATAATGCTTCATTCATTATTTTGTCATTCTTTACAAGACAGTCACCTTGTTAACTATTTTAATTGTTGTCGTTATTCACTGTATTCTCTGTTTTTACTGTTTTATAAAAAGATACATGGATGTACACAACATTTATAATGACCTGGCTGCCAGTCTTTAGCCCAACCCCCCCCTCCACAATTTAAAAACAGTTCTGAGGTCTCTGCCAGCACTTTTCTCCCAGAAGTGTTCACTTCCAGTATCAGAGTCTGGCTGAAAAGAAAAGCAGCAGCAGGGGGAGAGAGACAGTCTTGGGAAGCAAACTTCGGGGAAGGTTTAACACTGCCTGTGCAGCCTCTTTACTCTAAAAATTGAGCCTAGGGTTTTAAAAGGCTGGCTAGGGTTTACAGAAATAGGCATGTCATTGTAGCTAGGTGGTGGATTTGGATTTTGATTGCTTTTCTTCAAAACACTTATAGTGGACACCCACCAAGAATGGACCTATTTCCTCTTTGTTTCTATTTCCATTCACTTGCCCTCTCTCTAGGCCCAATTTGTACAAATACACAGAGGGAAATTGCAAGGCAAAGCCAAGATGTAGCTCTTTCTTTTCACTCTTGTCACTGTTTGCATGTTCAGAGAGGATACATAAATAAGCAGTGATGGCAAAGAACAGCAGGGGAGAGAATCCAGAGTAGATGTTGGAAAAGTTACTTTTTGGACTACAACTCCAGAATACTCCAGTCAGCATGGGGATTTCTGGGAATAAAGTCCAAAAAGTAACATTCCCAACCTTTTATTGCAGTAGTTGACAGTGGGGTCCTACAAGAATGTGAGACTCAGAAAGTGTCCAGCAATCCCTACCCCTGATTCTGGCACTGGCTGTCATGTCTAGATTATCCTGTAGAATCCCTGTGAAATTTGCCACACTAAAGGTTTTGCATAAGTAAATAGAATACATAAAATACTCCTAGAACTTCCTAAAAATATCATTTGGATCTTCTTAAAATACAGTTGCAAAAACATTGCACATCTGCTATTGTCCTACACTGGTATAATGCAGTTCGTATTGTATGTGCTATGTCTGTGCAATGAATATTATACAATTCAACACACACTACAGTATATTCCACACTGCTTTAAAACAAAATCCTCTTATGTCTCCCTGTGAAACTGAAAGTGTTTGTTGACAAGATTGCCACTTCCTGTAACAAGGCATGTTGTTGCTTCCACTAGCCACCAGATGGGAGTCTAGTGCAGCCACTGTTACTCCATAACACCTTATCTTCGGGTTTTTTTTTTCACTGCTCATGCGCATGGCCCTGTGTGTCAATTTCCACAAGAGTTCCAGATCAGATTTCAGAGGCTTGGCTACTGTTATTATATATCAAAGAGCAGGGTCTTTATAAGTGGTGCATTTTCCATCACAAAAAAGAACAAGTAACTTCCTTGTGCTCCCAAACATGGAAACTTACCATCAGCTATAAAGATCTCAGAACTGATGAACCCGGGGAAGGAGATGGGTCACTATGTAAACAGAGTGGCCTTTAAATTTAGAAGGGCATGTTCTCATGAGACCAGGACTCCTGTAAAAATCTTGATTTGTGTACCTGTTCGGTTGCTTTCAGATTGGTTCAGCAGCGGGTTCATTGACAGCCCAGAGGTGAGTGGACTTCCAAAGATGTGTGAGGAAGGGAGACTGAATGTAGAGCCTGCCAATGAGAATACCTGCAAAAGGGAAAAATGGAGTGTGTAAGTGACAAACTGTCCTTATTAACAGCCACACTTTTCAAGCTTCCTTCCAGATCTCTCACTAATACTGAATGGCTGATCTTCTAGCATGGTGCTTCTCCATCTTTAGTTTTCTAGAAGTTTTGGACATCTGCTCCCAGAATCACTGACTATAGGTCATACTGGCTGGGGCTTATGAGAGTTGAAGTCCAGAACATCTGGAGTGTGAAAGGTTGTGACCCACTGGTTAGGCAGTAGATGGACCACATTGAGTTCCTCTATGTTAAAGAGGCTCCAAAATAGAAGGAATTTCCAGGTTGTAAATCAAAATCAGTGGATGTATTTACCATGGAAGCCACAGACCAGGATGAATGGTCTGTGGTCCTAGCAGCCTTGAAACTTCTCTTTTTTTGGATGGGCAGAGTGCAGGTTCGAGTCTCCAGAAAGCCATGAAATTCACTGGGTAATCTTGAGCTAGTCACTCTCAACCTACTGTGCATTACTGGCTTGCTGTGTGGACAGGGTGGGGAAGAGGAGAGACATGTACACTGCCTTGAGCTCACTGGGTAGAAGCCATGAAGTAAATGGACTAAATAACTAATACAGTATAGCACATTCAATCACTCAGTGCTTTTATTGACCAGTAGGTTAGGTGTGTCTGTATGTATCACAGATTCTGAGTAGACTGCAGAACAGCAAGAAGAAAGAGGACCATATCTCAACAGTAGAGAACTTTGGAAACCCAGTATCCCTAAACTTTAAGGCAGAAGTACAGTTCATCTGTCTCACAGTTTTCCTTCCTAAAACAAGATGTTGCCCACCACATCCATCTAAACAAATGAATTTAGCCAAAATCCATCTAAGCAAAACAAAACAGAACAGAACTTTAAAAAACAGGAAGTGATTTTTTTTGGTCGTCTCTGTTTTCATTTTAGGGGGCTTGTATGCCCCCTGAAGGATCTGGGGGTTGGAAGCTATGCTCCCTCCCTGGCCTTTCAGAGTTCACCCACTCCTTTTAAAAAGTAAATAACCATCCTTCCTCATACAAGTGTATCCATGGGTTTATAGACATTCATTTTTTCTTTTATATATTTTGACTTCTTCCTCTTATTCATATACTGGCCAAAATCCTATCTGATGCTGGCAGAGCATAAAGCACAGCTGGGCAAAAGGCACTGCGTAAAGAAGTATGGCATACTACTTTGTGCAATGCTCCAAAGTGTACTTATGCTGGTACAGTATAAGCCTCCAAGAGGAGCTGCAAGAAGGGAAAATGATCCTTTTGAATCTGTTTAGAATAGATTCCTGTGGGTGGTGGTGACAGAAAAGGGAGCCTGAGCCTTGCATAGAAATCACTAGTTATGACGGTGATGTTTCATGTCCTTCCTTACCTGGGTAGTAGATACAGAAGAGGAGGAGGAGGCTGGGATGGTGCTAGCGAAGGGTGAGCGAGTGAGCTGGGGGAGTGATGAAGTGCCTTGGTGAGCCAAAAGGCTGGAGGAGAGGGGAGTGCTGCACACCGTCCTGAGCACGCTACCCCCATGTGAAATTGGGTCCTTGTTGCTTGTATAGATCCCTGCATGGAGAAATCAAAGTATGACCTGAGACAAGGCAGCCGGACACTATGAAAAGGACATCCCTGCTCTGAATGCCTGACAGCTATTTATTTAGAATTCTCCCTCCCTCTTTGAATTAAGATGGTGTTGCAATATGTCTTACTGTCCTGAAATAATAACAACAGGCATGCCAGCATTATACCCATTTTCTAGAACTGGATGAATGGAAGCTAAAGGTGATTAACACAACAAATGAATGCCTGTTGCTTGTTCAGTATCTGGAATCCAGGCAGAGCTGGGATGGGAACGTACTGCTCCACCCAGATGCTGAACTTCAGCTGCCATCATCCCTCATCATTGGCTATGCAGGGCTGTTGGGATTTGTGGTTCAACAGTATCCAAAGGGCCACAGGTTTCGTTCTCCCAGTCCATAAATAACAATGTACTGATTCTGGGAAGATGCGATTATTATCTGGGCTACCAGAGTGAATGAAATTTATCAAAAACGCCAAGCAGGGCCTATAACATCAAAGATGACCACCATATAAGTCTCCTCCCATACCCTCTTCCAGTGCCTGGCCCATGCTGTGACACAAAAAGCAGGGATGGGTAATAGGAGGCACTGTTGATGTTATTGGACTGTAACTCTCAAGATCTCTTGCCTATGCTAATAAGGGCCGATGAAAGCTGGAGTGCATGTCCATCTACAAGACCAAACGTTACCCATCCCTGCTCTAGAGACAAGGACAAAAACTCTTACTGCATCCACTCTTAATTTACCAGTTTCTCTCCACTGTCAAGATCAGCACAAAAGCAAAAATGTATTTATTATTTTATTTCTTAAAATATTTATACCCCACCCTATATCAAAAAGGAGAGCCAGTGTGGTGTAGTGGTTAGTGCATTGGACTATAACTCTGGTGACCAAGGTTCAAATCCCTCCACTGCCATGGAAACCCACTGGGTGACCTCAGGCAAGTCATACACTCTCAGCCTCAGAGGAAGGCAAAGGCAAACCCTCTCTGAACAAGAGAACAACAACAAAAAAACCCTCCCTGTGTGATATCCCTTAGGGTCACCATAGGTCAGAAATGACTTAAAGAAACACAACAACAAACGTTCATATTTGGGATGAATTAATGAGACCCAAAGACCTTGATGAACAGCCCAGTTTTCACTTGGAATCTAAATTAAATGATGACCTCTTCCAACCCTAAGATTCTATGACTTTGCAGGAGTTTTATGCAGCTCTGACTGGTTTGCCTGCTGCAATGTCACCAAGAAATACCTCCCCTAACCATGACCTCCCACAACCCTCAGGGCAGTTTTAGAGTTTTGAGTTTTTTTCCTAAAAGAATTTTAAAAAATCAAGGCGATTATAAACATCTGAGCAGTTTTTTTTTTTAAAGGAAGAAATAGGGACAGTCTGCTCGAACCATGGCACAAGAGTTGTAAATGATAGTTGGGCCAAGGTTTGATTCAATGGCATGCATGTCTGGCATTGCAGTTGCAAAGCTGGGAGGAAGCCAGGCTCACACAGTGGCTGAAGAATTCACAGTAAGCTCTGTTTTGCTTCTGCCCACCACCACACATCAGAGGCATCTGCCTTCCCTGTTGCACAAGCTCAGCCTGCAAATAGACAACTTGCTTTTTTAAAATATATTTTTATTAATTTTATAATCATACATTATATTATCCAATCAATACTTAGTTAGTATAACACATAAAATTACTATAAACATCGCAATTTTTCTATTAACTAATTTCAAAAGTTAACATAGATTCTTTACTATCATTCTAGTCAAAAATACCGTATATTCCGGCGTATAAGACGACTTTTGAGCACTCAAAAGTGCCCTCCAAAATTGACAGTCGCCGTTATTATTTATTCTAGCCTTGGAAATTTTGAATTTAAATATGAATATGAATGAATTTCCCCCTTTGGGGAGCAACGGAAGACAGAGGAGGGGGGCGAACATTGCGGTTTGCCGCAGCTGCCGCTCGATCGCTTCTGCAGCGGCCGAGGCAAACCGCTAGATTCGCCCTTTCCCTCCACCTTCCTTAAAGGTGGAGGAAAAGAGCGAAAATGCCCCGTTTTGCTCCGCGACCCTGATCCCTTCTTCTGGGCTCCCTTCCGAAGGGAGGCCAGAAGGAGGACGCGGGCCGTGGAACCAAACCCCGGGAATTTCCAGGAAGGTGGGGAGAAGGGGCGAACGTGCCCCGTTTGGGCGCACAGCCTCCACATCCTCCTCCTGCGCTCCTTCCTGGAAGGGAGCGCAGGAGGGGGAAGTGGAGGCTATGCGGCCAAACCCGCGATTCGCCCCCTCTCCAAAAAACCCAAGGAAAATCTATAAAACAGGCAATACTGAGGTGATAAGGATTTGCATGCCAGATGCCCACTTCTTCCACACACCCCAAGCTGGGATTTTGGTTGTATTTAAACAGGAAGAAGATGGTGACTTACATTTATGGGCTTAAACAGATCAGAAACAACAAATTTCTCCACCACACAGATGGTCAGTCTCACTTCCTGCTTTATCAAGCCCAAAGGTCTAAAGCTAAAAAGATAGATAACTAGCACGCCTCTTATGGATATATTTCCCAAGATGATAGGCATAATTTTTATTTAGGGTGCATTGGAAGAGGGGGGTCATCTTATACGGCGAATATATCCCAAACTCTATATTTTAACTTAAAAATGGGGGGGTGGTCATATACGCCCGGTCGTCTTATACGCCGGAATATACGGTATTAATTCCCCTGGGGGCCCCCCACCTCAGTGCTCCCCTTCACCGGAGCCATTATCCCTTACCTAATCTTTCCAGAATCTCATTTCTTCTCGTGGAGGTAACCTCCCATCTTTTGTCTGTAATATTTTTTTAACAAATTTTATCAAATTTTATCTTTCCAAATTTTATCAAAATCACTTTCTTTCCAACTTCCTCTTCTTACTTTAATTCTACATGTTAACTTATCATTTATTGCCATCTTCCAAACTTCTTTATACCACTCCTCCACTTGTACATTTATTTGCATTTTCCAAAGTCTTGCTATAATTAATCTTGCTGCCGTTAATAAATTTGTTATTAAATCCTTTTCTGCTTGGTTCCCATTCTCTCCATTATAAATTGACATCAATGCTATGCTCGGTTTCCTTTCTATTGCTTATAGGATGAAAGGAGGCTGCTGGGGGGAGGCTGCTGAAACTAAGTAGCCTCAAGGCAAAATGGGGGGGGACTCCTAGGAGTTGTCTAGACAGTAAAAAATACTCCTCACGGAATGTGAGGAGAATGCCTTTTGTCCCAATGAGATCCCATGGTGATTTGCCTTATTTGCTGTATTCAAAAGGGTCAAGGACTAAAAAAAACTGTAGGGGAAAACCCTTTGTGGCTTTTCCAGAGGTTTTTAAAATAATGTGTGGAAATACGCATTACTGCTCGTTTGGACAACAGATTCGCTTCACAGTGCATTCTAGGCAAGGGCGGAAGTGGATAGCTTATTGGTCGGACATGCGCGGGGGCAGGCTTGACGGCAACAAAGTGGCCAGAAGCACCATTGTGCAGTTTCATGTTAGCGATCATGCACTTTTTTGCTGCACTGAGGTGACCAAACAGAAGGTCACACTTGCACACCTCTGATTTACAGTTTTTTAAAAAATACTGTGCAGTGGTGACAACTTGTTGAGAATAATAACACAAATAGTTCGCTCTTGGATGCCATGTTGATACGTGTGAACTTCAAACATGGATAGCTTTGCATACCAGCGATTTTGCCAAAGGATCATGGAGACAAATGAATGCTGCTGCAATTTTGCGTTAATGTGCAGCAATTAGCATTATATCTTCTCATCTAGACAAGTTCCTAGTTAATTTCACACCTTTCCAGCCAAGCCACAAGGCTTTGCTTTGAGACTTTAGCTGGAATTTCTAGGGATCTGGGTGGAGCAAGATTGTCCTCTCAAGTACTGTGCTCTGAGGTGAAGGCTGCAAACAAACATGCGTACTAGGGAGTAAGCCCACTAAACAACAGTGTGACTTACTTCTGAATAAACGTGCATAGAATTGCACTGCAATAGTTTCAGCCCTGGCAATAAATCTCCTCTTCTTGACTAGGAGTTGGTATGGGCATCATTTCAGTCAACTGGATACAGGTGAAGCGTACTTTTTGAACTAATAATCTGGGTGACTGATTTTTTAAAAAGTAAACCAACAGTGACATCTCTCCTTCTTGAGTTGTGGAAAGAAATAAATGGAAGAGGGGTTGATCAAGCCTCCCTACTACTCCATCCTGCTGATCACTGTGGCTATCCTGTAGAGTCCATAACAGAAACTCCCGCTTAGCAGGATTTATGCCTTCATCTGCAGCAACTGCTTCCCATTCTACCATGAGTGCTTCCCCAATTGGCAGAATTCCACCTGCCAAATTCCAACCTTGCACCAGGGAGTAGTGTCCTGGTTGCAGATCCTACACTTCTGTGCCCCTAGCAGACTCAGATAGTGGAGTGTTGTCAAGTGAGAAGTCGTTCTCTCTCTTTCTCTGAACACAATAGAAGGAGGGGAAAGAAGAAATATTGCCTGAGGTTGCAATTATGGGAGGCATGCTGTTCATAAGAGTTCCTCCCTGAAAAATAATTACATCTTGGATTTTCTCTCTTTCTCTTCCCCAGCCGCTCCCCTGCCTTAAGGTAGGCCAGTGAGAGTTGTCACCAGGAGACTAAAAGGAAGCCAAACTACACCTCCTCCCTCCCACATGCTCTCACAATTTCCCTCCTCTCTCTGTCCCTCCCACCCTATCTGTCTGTCCACTGTGACCTGAAAAGCAGCATCTGCAAACAAGTCAGCAGAGACAGGGGCAAAACAGCTGCCAAACAAATCAGCCTTGGCACACCCAGCCTCTCGCTTCCTTCCTCTTAACTCTTTCTTGCCAATACAGCTCCTTTCCCAACACTGTTCATAGGAAAGTGTTCTCCATGTCAGGCTGAATTTTCTGGCATTTGTTTTGTTTATCCCTGGCATGTGTCCAAAATGCTTTTGTGGATGTTCTTTAGTGTGCAGTGGAGATCAGTGCTCACGGTCAAGAGAGCCCATGCCCCAGAGACTGGAGACTTTCTGTGGACTATAAATCAGCAAATCCTCCTGATTGGGGGATTCTGAGAGGTTCAGTCCACAGAAGTATATTTTTCCAGCTATGATTTCACTACATGTTGGGGCCCTGGGTAAAATGCTTTGGCACAAAAAATTGCTTTGGCACAAAATCTTGATGAAAGTCATGCAAATTAGTCTGCAGCCCTATATGTATGGCCCTCCAGATACAGCCAGCCATACCACAAGCCAAAGTACAGAGATTGTCCAAGACAGCAGATTTTAGGCCTCATAAAAAGGCTGCACATTTTCAGTTATTTACTTTGTTATTAATGTGTGTTTTACTAACAGGGTGAAAATCTGTACGTATGAGATTTTCCACCTCAGGTGCAAAGGCATTTTGGGTGATCTTAAGTATCCTGTCATTGGGCAGAGCATTAACTGCAGGTGTGCCTCAGCTAGCAAGATCTCACGGGCTGGCCCTGTCTCCAGTTTTTGTTGCTCTGACTGTCATCATCCCCCACCATTAGCTAGGATCTATGAGAGCTACACCCAAACAATATATGGAGCAGAGCTAAGGAAGCATTACTTTTTGTACTCCAACTCCCAGAATCCCCAACCAGCACAACCACGGCCAAAAAATCCATTTTCCATGCTCTGATCTGGAGGAGCAAAAATCGCCTGGTCCTTCTACAAACTCTGACGTGGAAGCAATTGTCAGTGAACCCAGTGGGACTTACTTCTTAGTAGATATGCTTTTGATTGTGGTGCCTCTGCCCTCATTTTTACACAACTTATAGCCAGGACTGTTTGCGTAATCTGAAATTCTACAGAAGTGTAGAAAAAGTACAGGATATATACTGGGAGCACTAGTTTGATGTCTGAAAATATCAATTAACATTTTTAAAAATTTATTTTTTAAAAATGATGATAAATGCAGAAGGAACTGCTCCTTAACACTTTAAAGAAGATTAGCCCTAGGCAAAGATCATCCTGGAAGGATAACCATTTCAATATATTACAAACAAAAAACTTTATTAAATAAACATATTTGATTCTAAATTTCTCTTTAAGCATGAAACCCACCCAAAGGCTGAACGATACACTATGTTCAAAGCACAGTATGGTGTAACATGATTCTTTTAAAATATCAAAGCAGCCTTCCCCAACTAAGCCAATTCCAGATCTGTTGGACTACAACTCCCATCATCCCTATGTAGCATAACCAAAGTATGTTTCTCCAGCTCTGACATGTGCTATCATAGAATCATAGAGTTGGAAGAGGCCACAAGGGCCATCCAGTCCAAACCCCTGCCATGCAGGAATAAACAAAGTATTCCTGATAGATGGCCATCCAGTCTCTGCTTAAAAACCTCCAAAGAAGGAGACTCCACCAGACTCCAAGGCAGTGCATTCCACTGCCGAACAGCTCTTACTATCAGGAAGATCTTGCTAATATTTAGGTGGAATCTCAGTCTGGTGTGTTGGAAAAATTGCTTCCCCTCAACAGTGTTGCTGGGAAAACAATGATGAAAGGCTGCAGGCTGAGATGTGTGGTCCTACAGATACAGCCAGTCCTACCTAACATGAAGCAAAGTTCAGTGATCATCCCAGGCAGCAAGTTTTGGGCCTCGTGAAAAGACAGTAGATTTTCAGTTATTAGCTTAGCTTTAGTTTAGGTGTGGGTGGTGGGGTCTGTAGTCCAACAACCTGCCAAGCTGGGGTAGGGGAATGGAAGAGGCTACTTTAAGTGATAACTGTGAAGCCCTGTATCAAGGTTTGGGACTGCAGCTGGGGAAGGAAAATATCCAGTGACAACTTCTCTCCAATGCAGCTTTGGGAGAGAGAGGGCTGTGTGGATATGGTTGTGATCACAGTACATGGGAAGAATGGCAGACACATGCTGTGACACCCATGGTGAATGCGCTCCCAGCAAAAATCTGAAATTTAAAACAATTATCCATCAACCAAACGACATGTTTAGTAGTATAAAGCATAGCTTGTTCCAAAACTGAGTTGCCTGCAAAGCAAAATCTTCTACAGCATTCAGAAAGCAAGCAATTTTCTTCAATGATTTGACACTGGCTTCCCATCATATCATTTGGCCATGGTGGGTGGTAGCTTCCACATCAATGGTGAACACATTCTGGGTTTTAGTCTGAACTTTAAAGGAGCTATCCATGGTGTTCAACCCTGTCTCCAAAACAGGTTCAGCTCTGGATAGCTCCTTTAACATTTGGATTGAAACTGGAGCAGATTTGCCACTCTATGGACATGGAAGCTGCCAGCCACAACTGCCATTTGGGCTGAGGCAATGAACCTCTGAATCTAAGTGATCTTGGGGTTCAGACCTTGCAGTTTTGGCACATTAAGTGCACATCTGGATATTTCCTGGGACAACGTTCTACACCTTCTGCAAGTCTATCTGGATGGACAGATAGCACCTCCTCCTGAATTGGCTCTGTCAGGTGAGATGGAAAGGTAACTTCACAAAGCTAAGAGAAGGAGGGTCATAGAATACATTTCAGGAACTTGCAACTTAGTACCATCACCATCCCATGCTCTTTCCAAATGTCCTTTCCAGGAACTACACAGAGGTGGAGAATTTGTGACTCCCCGGTGTTGCTGAACTACAATTCCCACAAGCCCTTGCCAATCTAGCCTATGTTGAAGGATGTTGGGTGTAGTAGTTTACCTGCATCTGAAAGGCTACAGGTTCCCTGTCCCTGATGGAGAGAAAAAATACTGCTCCTATTTTAGAGAGAAGCCTTTGTGATTTTAACACCGTTTATCACAAACAACCCTTCACTCATCTCAGATCTATTTGCATGCCTAGCAACCAGCTCCTATCACTTATCTAAGGAGAGAAGCACAGACTGCCATGATAAACAATAGACCTGGCAGCCAAAGGTCCAGAAGGAATGTGGGCATACAACAGTGATCAACAACTAGCAGGGACACTCAGAAAACAGTTGAGTGAAATGGAAAGATCTTGGGAAGAATCAGCATGTGCTCAAAGATTAGATACAAAGAAAAAACAACCACTTCTTGTTATGCAAGGGACATAACCATATCTAGCTCATGTTACCATACACTTTCCCATCATCCAATGTCCATCGGGTGCTAAACTGATTCTATTTCTGTGAACCAAAGGAAGAGATAAGGAATTATGCCATGGAAGGGAAACCTTTGCCTTCCATTTGTTTTAGCCTACAACTTCCACCTTCCCCACCCAAATCAGACAATCATAAAGAGTTTGGGGGTATTGTAGTCCAAAAATCTGGAAGGCCTCAGATTCCCTATTTCTGAAAAATGAGAAACTACAAAAAGCTCAGAAGGTCCACCTTGCAATCCTTGGAGATCCAGCACAGGGCAACCTGATTTTTTGAAACTAGCGATGCAAACATTATTTCTTCTGTGAGCAGCTAGATTAGGAAGCTGAGATGCACTGTGGTTTTTCTGTCTTGTGTATACAAGGCAGAAATCACAGAGATACACATCACGATTGCTGTGCTCCAAGTAACAGAGGAAGTGACCCTATCTAGTACCCATATTCTGGCTTATATTTGTAGCTATTGAGGATATGGATGGGGAACTGGCATTTTGACATGAAGGGAGACAGAATAATTGAGGAACTGGAGAAAGGGCTGAAAGTTTTCCTTTTATTTGTTCTGCATAGTGTTTTGTTGTATTATAGTACTATTGTTGTATGCCTTTATGTTTCCTGTTTTCTGTTGGACTGCTGAACCTTTTCTGTCTTATATTCCCTGTCTTATGTGATCTATTGTAATATATGTATTTCTTACCATAATGTGTGCTGCTTTGCATTTTGTGGCATCTCACACAAAAATAATCAGACATTTTGTCATCTTGTGCTAAGCAGCACACATCTTGTGATCGTCTGCAACTAAAGCACACCCCTAAATCTAGTTGCTACTCCCAACTAGACTAGACCTGCTGAATCAATAGGATTCACATCAGTGTAGACTTACCGTTCAGGAAAGGATTCAATCTAGCTGGAACTAACAACTGGATTTAGGCCTTAGACTCCATCTCACAGAATCCTCTAGCCAGAGAGATTCTGGGTGCTGGGGCCCCAAAAAGTAACTTTTCCAAGATCTATGAAGAGCAGACTATAAAAATGCTACCTTTGCATCCACCTTTACTTGAAAATAAAATAAAAGCTGAGATTCACAGGATACTGGATATGCTTCATCGGGTTGCGGGACCCATAGAATATGCAGCTCCTGGACCTCAGAAGTGTGAGACTTACCTGATCCCAGGAGTGGGGATTCCAGACTGAGGCTTGGAAGAGTTGCTGCATGGCTGAAAGCCCGTGAAGATCCACCAATGCTGGAACTGACCAGGGACCCCCCAGAGAAAGGTGAAGAGGAGGTAGCTGTGGACCCAACCAGCTGGGCTCCTGGGACTTCCTTGTTCTTGCTCCCCTTTGGCCTCCCTGGGCCATGCTTGCTCTTCTTGTTGGCTTTGTGCTTTTTTTCTTTCAGAATTTCCCCCTCTTCCATGCTGAGGGATGGCATTCTTTTGTGGCTGCTGCTACTGCCACCACCACTCCCACAACCACTGCCACCGCTTCCCCCAGCTGGGCCACCAAGAGAGTTGGAGGCCTTGTAGTCCACAGGTGAAGCATCACGGCCTCTCTGCTGGCTGACAGCTGAGGTGGAGAAGCGCATGATGGAGCCAAAGCCTGAGAAGATCACCTTCTGCTCAAAGACGTCACTCTTCTGCCCTTCGTACAATGGAGAGCAATGTGCAGAGGACGAGGACGAAGAGACAGGCTTGCGGTATTTCTCGTCCTCTGACGGTGGCTGCTGCTGCTGCTCAAGCTTCGGGAAGGTCACAAAGTCCTGGGAGAAGGGCAAGGAGCTGCATGAGGTACCTGAAAGGGGATCAAGGGAAATCCTGAAACCTCTAGCAGGCATGGAGATGAGGTATGAAAGATCTACAGTCACTTGCTTGTTTGCATGTTTCATGCAAGTGCTTGAATTTGCACAAAGCACTGCCAGAGACACAAGCAGCTTCTCTGCCAACGAATCACCCTTAAACATTGAAAAGGGGAAGGAAGAAAAAGTAGTTTTGTGGTACCTTTAAGACTGAACAATGCATTCCAGCATAAGCTTTCATGGGCCAATTCTTCATCTGCATTGTGGGCTGTAACCCACAATTCAGCTTTATGCTGAAATAACCTGTTAGTCTTAAAGGCACCACAAGACTCCTTTTTTCCTTTTCTCTTTTTATACAGAAATGTATTGTTGTTGTGTGCCTTTCAAGTCATTTCTGACTTATGACAACCCCAACCTGACTCTAGTATGGGGTTTCCCTGGCAAGATTTGACCAAACAGGGGCTGCCATTGCCTTCCTCTGAGGCTGAGAAAGTGTAACTTGCCCCAGGTCACCCATGGCTGAAAAGGGATTCAAACCCTGGTATCCTGGAATCCTAGTACAGTTGACCCTCCACATTCACTGAGTTTAGGGACAGACGATCCCTGTGAAAGTAGAAAAACCATGAATATCTCTAGGCCCACTGAATATCTCAACCCACTGTAGAGTTCTTCGAGGTGGCAGGGTTCCTTTGCAAGGCAGAAGCTGGCGGTTGGTGGCTGCCACCTCTGATGCTGCCCTATGCCCTTTTTAATATGGACTTACAAGCCTCACCATGCATTTGCAGTCTCTCTCAGTCTTGCTAGGCTTGCAGTCCCTATTAAAAATGGCATAGGACAGCAGAGGGGGCGGCAGCAAATAATCTGTGAATAATCATATCTGCAAAAGTTAAACATAAAGTTAAAAATGTGAAGGACCAACTGTACAACATTCAAACCACTATATCACACTGGCTCCCACATGTAGAAATAGACTAACATGTTTATGATTTTGAAAATTAAAAGCTAGAAGCCCTGGATCAATTGCTAGGTGTCTGACAAAGAAGTCAGAAAGTCAAAACCAACCTGTGAAATATTTTATTTCATCACCTTATACCTCACTTCAGCCCCAAACTGCAAATGGTGTGTATTCACTCCTATTCATCTTCCTTGGACAGCATTGAGGAGGAGGAGGAGGAGGAGGAGGAGGAGGAACAGCAGCAGCAGCAGCAGCTGCTTTCCAAGGGGGTGTAGCTCACTTAAATCTCTTGCAGCAAGACCAAGTGCCTTGTGGCACCTTAAAACCTAAAACACTTTATGAGGCATCAGCTTTCACAGACTGCAACCCACTTCCTCTTTGCTGAATTTGCTACAATAGTAAATACACTTTGCATGTACTGTATATAGTTTCCAGAAAGGTAGTCATGTCTATCTGCACAGCAAAAATAACATATCCTATGAAACCATAAAGGCTAACAAATTTATTATACCACCAGTTTTGTGGTAGACTGATGAAAAGGGCAATATCCCCCCCCCGCAGAAAAAAACTTATGCCATCATAAACTCTCGAGTATTTAAGTTGCCATAGGCACTTGATTATTTTGATAGCGCTTTTCTTTATCATTCAAACTGCTTCACATGCACTACCACCTATTATCCCCATTTGATAGAAGGAGCGCAGAGGCTGGAGAGAATGGAGGCTCAGGTAAGGCTGCTGAGTAAACAGGCAGAGAAGGGGGCAGACTTCCTCCTCTATAGTTTATGCTCTTAATCCATTCGTGACCTCAATGTCAAAAGTAGCAGAAGGACAACTAGAGACAAAATATAGTATTTTAACACCGGTACAAAGGCACTCAATCTTAACTGCTTTCCAAAATCAAAATTCAGTGTCACAAGACAAACAGAATTATGTAATCTATACAAAATGTGCACATTTGACATTTGCATATATTTGCTTACTTTGTATACTCTCTTTAGATTCTGCTAGTCATAGGAGATGGCTGATAATGAGCTATGCAAGATATAGAAGCCTTACCTCTAGTCACTGACCAGTTCCACCTCATTTACAACAACATCTGGGGTTTCAGCTGAAATTGCCCAAATTCTCTGAAATCTATCTCCTGTGTCAAATTGTTTGGCGTACATGGGCAGTAAGGGCAAGGTGAAGCAAAACTGTTTCACAAAAGGGGGTAAGGAACAATATAATGCACTAAAGCCTCACACAAATCAGAGCTTTTCTGTTCAGCTATGAAGCTTAGAGAGATTTAGCTTTTCCAAAACAGACCCAGACACTTAAAAAAAAAAAAAGCAGTAGCCCTTGTCAATTGCTCACTGTCAATCTGATTCCACTAGTTCTCCTATCTCCTTCCCATTATTCACCTGCAGGTGGAAATGCCCCACTGGAAGATGAGGATCCAAAACCCGTTGAGCTTTTTCCACTTCCTGACTTCTTGGCTTTGTGGCTTGTGCCATGGCTTGAAGACTTTTTGCCTTTCACCTCCGACCTGATGACTTCTGAAGTTTCTTTAGTACTCTCGTGGTGGTTGGTGGAACTCTGCTGTAATGCACAAAGGAAACAAGGAGAAAGAAAGGAAATGTATTGAAATAATCCTAGACAAATTGCACCTATTCCATAAAGGTTTAACATCTCTCTCTTTTTTTAATGCTACCATCAAGAAACCTTTAGGGCATGGACTCTTAAAATCTGGCCACAACAGTCCCCAGGTGCTGCCTCATCCCTGAGGCTAACAACTTCTGCCATTTTTAATGCATGTGTTGAAATTACATGATACAGGTGGAGACCTGCCAAAAAATGTGCCACCTAAGAAGAGTAGGACTGCACCTACCCAGGTATCCAGGTAATCCAGAACAGAGGTGTGGCAGGGCCATACAGAGCTTCTTTAGGGAGGAAGAATTTCAGCAAAGAGAAAGGGGAAAAGACAACTCCTGCTCCACCCTATGCCTACCCCAGCTGGTTGCCAGCTTTGAAAGTGATCATTTTACAGGCAAATAGTGGGGATACAGTTCTAGAGTATGAAAGGCAGAAAAGTATGTTTTTTTACCCTGCTCCTTCCTCCTGAACAATCCCTGTATAGAGTAGGTAATGAAAATTTTAACCTCAAGGCACACTTTCTCCCAACCCACCAGGATGCTTATAGCCATAAAGTTGAAAGGGATCTCAAAAATCATCTAGTCCAACACTCCTGCTAATGCAGGAAATCTGCTACCACATCCCTGACATGTGGTAGCCATCCAGATGCTAAAAACCTCCACAAAGGAGAGTCCACCACCTTCTGACACCATCCATTTTGCAACTGAACAGCTTATAGCATCAGGCACACTTAGTCAAAAACCCCACTCTTGTCAATGGAATCTAGGGTGCTGCTCTCTGGAGCAACACAGAACAAATTTGCTCTACCATTCCCTTAAAATATTGAAGATGGCTCTGTCACCTCTAATCACTTTTCTCCCCCTGCAGGCTAACATTCACTCACTCACTCACTCACCCATTCTTTTGCATACCATCATAATAACCTACAATAAAGTCCACTGCAAATTACCCAAACCAAACACACCAGCAATTATTAGCCAAGACAAGAAGTAGCCCCTAAATAAACAGCAACTCTAAAGAATTTTCAGAGCTTCAGGAAGTTACTTCTTTGCAGTATAACTCCCCAGTTCCCTAGGCAGTATGCCAGCCCAGCTGGGGGATTCTGCAAGTTGGGAGTCCAAAAAAAGTAACTTCTCCAAACTATTACAATTTATCTAGATGAGACAGACATGCAGAGGATAAGCCTCCTGCTTGAGAAACTAGCTAGCTAAATAAATAAAGTCAGTGCTAAAATATTGATACCTGAATAAAAATCTGCTCTGTTTCCTTGATTATATTTAAGCCAAAAGTATGCAACAGCTGGGAACCTACCAATCCATTCCAGATGTGCCAGAGGTACATGGAAGCAAGGGGGTAAAAAGCCAAAGTGGGGGGCCTGTGCTGTCTCTGTATATGCAACTCCTGGGATTTTAAATGTTAAGCCTTTCTGATTTACAGACACAGCGGGGGATATGTGGCAATCCTTCAGAGTTTCAGCATCTTCTAAGTGGCAGGGAGGCAGAAAAGGAAGGAAGCATATAAGAGCAGCACAACTATGTGAAACCCTCATGAGAAAGGCAAAACATAAATAAATAAAAATGACCCATAGCCTAAGCAGGTTCAGCCAGCAAGCTGACCTCACTAACCACACCTTTAAAAGAAAAGCCCAAAGAATTTCCTCCCTCTCACCAACTCCTCTCTTTGCTAATATATTCTTGAACCCACTCAGAGTCATAGGTGAGCTGAGAGAAGGCAGCAACAGGAAGGAAATAGCCCAGAATCCACATCAAAGGCCATCATTTTAATCCATTAGGCCAAAAGGTGAAGGAGTGAATAATAATGTTATTAAGTGCCAGGCAAAAACCTTGATGCAGAGAATGAATCTTGAGTGGAAAATTCATTAAAATTTCAACGAGCCAGCAGTTAAGTAGAGAGACCCAGATGTTTGCATGGATTACTGGGGGAGAAGTTCAGACATTTCAATTTAAGTTCAAACAAATGCAGCCAATGTAATGAAACAAACTGGTTGACACTCCTCTCAGGTGGCGCCTGAGCCCTTTTGTGGGAATTGAATTCTAGTCATTTCTAGAGATTCAGCTGTTTACCTTCCATGGGAAAATCTGAATTGTCTTCTAACATCTTCTGTTAGTATAAGATACTTCCATGCCCTGATTGGCTCCTGGCTTGAATTCCAATTGGCCAGAAGCAAGAGCCACATACAAACTTTTTCTAAGTCAGTCACCCTTCCTGCCTGCAAGTCAGGACCTCCTTGCTCAGGGCGAATGGAACCACTTTCTCCATCCCCCTGTGCAGAACCTATATATTGAAACTGTAACAAACGGTTATCTTACTTCCTTCAGGGTACAAATACATATATAGTTGTTAGATCGGCTATGTTTATAGCTAGGGCTGTACAATTGAGAAAGGGACGTGCTTTATTGAACACATTGGGATTGTATGCAAAGCTGATGAATTTACTTTAAACCCATATTGCTTTTGTATTTTATCATCTTCTATTTAATTACAAGATGATAATTTATTGTTATACAGTATGTTTTGGTATTACCTCATAAAATTGTTAGTTTACTGTTAATTTTTAACTTTTAATTTTATTTTATCCCAGCCCACTGCATCTTGTTATACTTTATTCTAATTTAGTCTAACTAGTTTACTATATCATATTTTGCCTATTTTAGTCTACTTTTATGATGTCTGTTGTTAATTGTTTTGATATGGTGAACTGACTTATTAATAAACTATAACTGTAGTTCAAATCCAATAAAAGTAGCTTTCCAAAGTTCTGTTCCTGGGTTGCTTTTTCCTTTTGCCCTGACTCACATCTAGGGTAGCACAGCTGCTGTACCATTGCTGAAACTGAGCTGGCTTTAAGCAGTGAGGCATAAAAGAAATAGCATTGGTCTGACCCAGCTGTCAGCTCAAGAGCCTCGGCCAGTTGGCTTATGAGCAAATAGCTAGGGAACTGGAATTACTTCAGCAAGGGCATAAAACCTCTGGTCACTGCCAGTTTCCTGATCTTTTGGGGTTTCAGTCCTTGGAAACACTTCCTCCAAAACTGGATAGAGCTGTTTCCTCCTCTTTCTTATATCTTCAGAGGCTGCCTCTTATCTCCCCAGTCACCAGATCAGCAAACAAACAATCTGTGAGGGCTGAGACAGAAAGACACAGACATCACACATCTGGCAAAAGGTACCTTAGTCACAGTCTCCACCCAGCCTTCAGTTCTGGCAAGCTTTTCCCTGTGAAGCAGAGGGGTATCTCCTGGGTTCTAGCTGATGAGAAGAGCTGCTACAAGGAATACTGAAGGATGCAGGGAAGCTGGATGCAGTTGGGGTGGGAGGGAGCAGGAAAATCCATTGGCAGGCAGCACCATGGATTAGACAAGGACTACTGATAGAGGAGGAGGGGAGGGGAAGAACAATAAACAATCAAGTCCCCATGAGAGTCCTCCCCATACAGAACAAGACAAAAGGGATGCAGTGGAACAACTAACAAAAGCAAGAAATGGCAGGGAGAAGAGCAGTAGCTTGCTTAGAGATTAGTTCTGTTAGAGAAGCAGTCCATCCCTATTGGTGGGGGGGGAACACAACCTGACTGCTCTCCTAGTTTAGGAACTCTGTGCCTCCCAGATCCCTGTCCAGACTGACCTGTGCAGCCCAAATGATGGATATTGTCAATGCCTAGTTCTCACTGAAGTGGTTGAATCTGCAGGCTAAGTAAGAGCTTGGGTACATTAGTTTGCTTTTTAAGACTACAAATCCTGACATCTCCCCCACAGGGGATTGGTTCCGGGTGTTCCCATGGATGCCAAAAATCACGGATAACAGCAAATGCCATTGAAAATAATGGGACTTCCAGTTTAAAATACCATAGAGATGCCCTGAAGGACCTAGAAAATGACTAGAGAGGATGCCTCTCTAGGCATTTTCTAGGAAGACTCTATGGTAGGTGTGCTGTTTGTGTCCCACTGATAACTGAATCTGTGGATAATGAATCAGCGGATATGAGAGTCCTACTGTATATACAATATCTCCATGCATACATTATATATATATAATATCTCCATGCAGAAAAGTAGCACTTCAAAGAATCATAAGAGTCACATAGTTGGGAGGGGCTATTAGGGCTATCTAGTCCAAACCCCTGTCACACAGAAACACAAATGAAACACTCCTGAAAGATGCTTATCCAACCTCTGTTTGAACATCTCCAAAGAAGGAGTCAAAGAGAAGGGTTAGCTTCCTCCGAAATGCATGCTTTCTATATGGAGGGAGTTTTTGTATGGTTAAACAACCCTAACTTTGCAATGTATACATACACTTCTATGAAGTGGTATAGCAACGCAAGATGTTTACCAGTTCCATTAAAATTAAGTCTCAGTCTTGCTCCATCCATATTAAAATGTATTGATCACAGTTAAATATTTGTTTACAAAAATGGGGACTTGTTCCTTCCATCCCAACAGAGCAACAGTGCTTTAACAGGAGAAGAGACATGCTTAAGCAAACAAGGAGATCCACCTCTAGCTCATCACCATGACCACAAACCACGCTCAATTAGTCTTGAATCTTGGGTGCAGGATTATGTGCCCAGGAGCAGGCTGTGGGCAGGCTGTACAGGTAACATACTTGCAGAGCAGCCAGGATCTGATCCTCTTTGTGTGTTCTGGAAAACTACTGCCACTCTCCTTCATATGAAAGCAGGAGGCAACTCTAACTGAAGGCTGTGGCTGAAGGACAGAAGGAAGCAAAGACTTCTTTTTGCTTTGCTGCTGGGTTTGAGGCTCTGTAGCTTGGCTTCTCCCTTTTCCAGCAGATGCCATTGTCACCCTCCCTGAGATTGGCTACAGCTGTGGCAGAAGGGAAGCAAGATAAGATATCAGTGCTGGAAGGGAGAGGAAAGGGGCAAGGGCAGTCCACTCACAGAGCAAAAGGACCTGCCAGTGCAGCCTACAGCTGTGCAGTAAGTGGAGCCAATTCATTTCTATGGCTCCCAGGGACGCTGATGAGGTATGCAAAGACAAGATTTGTGTCCTGCTTTTTGAAGCTGCCAATATCTCTCTCCCACCCAACTTACAGGAAGCTGGTGAGTTCTATGGGTCATGGTAAAGAGCTAGGTTCCCCCCCACCCATGCCAGGTGTGGGCAGAAGGTAGTAGATCAATTGGGATCTTAATGGCAGATCACTGGGTGACCTGCAGTAGATCAACAAGAGCTTCCAACTCCCCAAAGCAACAACAAAATGGCCTTTTCCACTTAAAATAGGCTGCCAAAATGAAGAAAGCTTGGAGGAATTGAGAGAGTGGTGCAAGTGCCTCAGGCAGGGAGAGCAGCAGCAACCTTGCCCCTTCCTATAAGCCTGCCCCCTGAGTGTCTTAGGACATTTTCCTCTATTGAAGCAAAACATGTTCCACACCCTCTAAACTGGACTGCTGCCTCCACATGTGGTAGAGGATGGTATCCCATTGCTTGTATTAAAATGAGAGTCAGCTCCCAATCCAGTTGGCCTCTGTATATAGAATGGAGTATGGGCAGATGCCATCTTGTCTTACTCCAAAGATTACACTTGGCAAAGGGCTCTGAGTCATTGAAACTGAGCCACCGAAGGGACAATGTTGGATAAAGGAGCAACCTCCAAGCTGCATACCTGGCCCTTAAGGGAAGCATGACTCCATCTTCCTGGACCCAGGAACTATTTATACACAATGCTTCCATGCTGTCATGATCCAGCTTCAGTTTATTAACCCTCATCTGTTCTATTACTGAGTCCAGGAGGTAGTTCAGTGCCTTTTCATCAGTCTTACCAGGTACAGATGACACACATAAACAGAGCTAGGTCTCATCAGTGATTGGCAACACTGCACTCCAACTTCCCTGATGATCTTACCCTGCAGCTTCACATAAGTGTTAAAGGGTACAAGGTGGGGAAAGAAATAAGATGGAACCCTATGGAACCTCTTACCTCACTTGCCAGGGGGTCCAGCAAAAGTCCCCTATATTACCATCTGAAATCAACCCCACAGACATGAGCAATACCACCATGTCACCATGGGCCTTCACTAACTGTAGAGCTGTCAAGCAACATACCAAGGTTAATGATATTAAAAAACCCACAGAGAATTGAAATAAAAACAGCTCATGGGTCACATACAATGTTTTTGGGTGATCCAGTGCAAGCTTTCGGACCCCCACTGTCTCCCCAAAGACCCCCAACATGCTCTAGATTTTCTTATGTTTTGCAGGAGGAAAAGCCAAATGGAACATTTGCGATGGTCTATTTTGGGGTTAAAGTGCTGTTTCAGAGGCTCAATGTCCCCAGAGGCTCAACAGCCAATCCCCCCACCAAAACAAAACAAAACAAAACAAAACAAAACACACACACACTTAAAATTGTGTCAAATGTAATTACCAGGAGTGTAGCGTCACTTCTGATTACCAAAATGGTAGCCATGGTGGGACATGGCGGCTCTCTGAAATCCCAGAGGAACCCCCAAATGTCATAGTGTGGCCCTCTGGGCTCTGAAGCATCCCCCTCCAAGCAATAGAGTCACACTCTCCCAATCTCTTTCCAGACAGAAGTTATCCATCAAAATTAGCAAGGCATTTTCCTTGCTAGTTTCCTAACCCCAGCCTAACTGGATCTAACTTCCTGGAGGCACCTGTCTGGCTACTGCTGGGAACAAAATATTAGACTAAAGGAACTTGAGTCCAATTTAGCCAGCCCATTCTTGTGATCTTATATGTGCATATGGACGGGGGGTGGGGAAGCCCAGGGATTTACTTTAGCTGGGGAAAGAGTTACAATCGTAGTACATTTATCCTCTGAGGCAAGTGAAGCAAGAGCACATAGAGCACTTCAGGGAATGGGTAAATCATGCCTTCCCCATCACACCATCACAATGGGCAAGTACAACAAAGTTATAAATATCATTGAGAATTGGTGCAGATCTTTCAAGTTAAGTCCGGGAGAAGGATTGTCAGGCTGGCTCGAGCTACAAGCCCCCTCTCCTTTTGGAAATTAAGCCTTCCTTAAATCTCTTTCTCAGACTCATTTTATATCCAAAAGGATTTGGGTCAGCTGGAATCTCTGGTGGCACTAAGAAACCCAGTGGGAACTCCGCCTATGGCATGACAGCATCCAATTAAAATACTTCTTTCTCCAACGCAGCCTCCTGACCTGGATTATGAAGTCTCAGGAACATTCTGAAATGTTAACCAAGGGAGGCAAATCAGAAGGGGGTGGGTGGGAAGAAATTGATGGATTTGGAGAGACAGATGTTGGAAGGTCTCCATCTGTGGCACTGTACTGAATGCCTGTCAACAAGGGATCAGAAACTTTGCAGCTCAGCCGGTTGGGGTAGCGGGGAGACAGGAAGCACTGAACAATGAGTGAAAGGATTCAGGTAGACTGCACATGTTACAGAATGAGGTGGTACAATAGACTGAACCATTTCAGGCTGCTACTGAGGGAATTCCCCTTTTTGAATGCTTGTCTGCACTAAAAGCATCCTGTAAGTGGAGATTTTTTTTTTATTTTTACACAGGAGGGGGCATTCAAAAGTGATATTTTCTTACCTGGATTCTGAAGTAATATAATTCACTGTGAGCTTGTCTACACAGACAATATACCCTGTCTTGCCCCTGTCTTAGAGCCCTGCAGTCCTGATGACACAGGGCTTTTGCCCTGATCTGTCCCCAGGCAGTCCTCATGACACCCAGGGCAAAGATGGGGCTAAGATGAGAGGAGGGAAACAGGGTAGGGCCCAAGAAACCATTCTGAAACAATACCTGGGAAATCTGGTCCTGCTGGGAAGAAATGGATCGTGCCCTATGAGACCGTATGAGTCTGTCCTGGTAGGCCAGCCCACTGCTGCAGTTGCAGGTCTGCCTCACTCTTTCAAAGCAGGAAGGAGTCCCACAGCATGTGACCAAGGCTGGTGACATGCAGGAGCCCATGGTTACAGGCCAGCTTCCTCACTTCTAGGAGAGCCAGGGAGATGGTGTCTCTGTCCACCGGGACTTCCTCCCATTTGGAGATGTAAACAGGGGAGGAACCGGCATGATCTGCGGCAAGGATACTCCAGCAGAGAGCCAGCATATCCTGGCTCATGTAGATGAGCCCTGTGTCACCTGATTCTTCTGCAGCAAAAGGGGCTTAATTCAAGAGGATAGATAAATATAGGGAACTCCACTCCAACTCCGAGGTAGTGATAAATGCTGAAGTCCAGGTCCTCATCCCTCTGGCAGCAAAATCTTCAAGAAGTGTCCAAAAATGCAAGCAGTTACACTGACATAAACAATAAACTTATTACAGAAAAGTTTATCTCTAACAAGAGTGGCTCTTTTGTAAAGCTAATGAGTCTTGATGATTCATCCAAGACCAAGCTATCCTAAAATATTCTACATTGCAATTAGGATAGTGTGTAACAATAGATTATTGCTAAAGAAAATCTACATATCCCAACTGCATATTCCAGCATCTGTGAGGACTGCAGCTCAGCTCAGAGGAACAGGGAAGTTTATGGGTGTGGGGTGGAAGATGACTTCATGGGCCCCCTAATCAAAACGTCTTGGTGCTCTGACCATACAGGCTCTGGTTCCACTATAACATTGGATCCTCCAACTATAAGAGGACATCTTGACTTCCATTAAGGAAGTCATAGAAGGGGAAAACAGCACCTGATACTCAGTGGGGAGGGGAGGAACAAAGTCCAATACTGTCAGTGAATGTTTTATATCATTATTGGTAGCTAATAACTCATAGTAGGAGTAATTCTTCATATGAGAGCACTGGACCTTGGTCCTCCTTTCCCCCGCTATGTTCTTCCATAAAGGGAAGCACTCCCTATGGATACATAGCATTTTGTTCCTGTTAAGGATAGGGCCTGTTAAGGAAAGTATATATTATCTACTTTCCCTAGCATTTATAGATTCATACTGGTTCACTGAGGAATGGATTAATCCAGGGATGACTAACTTGTGTATGTGATTTTTTTGTTTAATGTGAAGCATTCTGTTCTCTAGACAGTGGTATGTAGCTGTAGGCTATATTTCAGAGGAAGGAACTGGCAAGACCGCCTCTAAGTATTCCTTGCCTAAGAAAACCTTATGAAATTCATGGGGTTGCCATAAGTCAACAGGTAACTTGAAGGCACACACACACACACACACAGTCTGACCCAGTGACGTCTTAAGGCATGGGCACGCTAGGCAGTTGCCTGCCCCCCCACAAGCACAGGGGCCCCATGCTAATCTATGCACAGACCAGAATTTAACACTCATTTTCTGATCACCCACCTCAACATTCAAATTTCCTGCTAATTCGGTAGAAGGTGAAAAATTACTACTTGTAGCAGAGAGTAGGCACGTCTGCATTCTCGAGAATGGGGAAGAGCAAGAGAAAAGAGAGTAGGAGGAGGGATGGGCAGTTGGAGGGGGGGTCTTGACTGAGGAGCAAAGCAAGGGAGGCACAAGGGAAACCCTGCCAGAAGAGGCAGAAAAGCCAAGTGGCAGCCAAGAAAGGGAGGTTCAGCCTGCCTCCTTGGCTCTGCCTGGAGCAGCTCCCCATGCAGCCACAAGCCAACAAGCAACTCTTCCCTCTCTCACACACAAACACTTTCCAACAACCCCACCAAAAAGGGTGCCTCCTTCCAGCCCTCCAGTCTGTACTCTCTTCCTCTCCCAGAGGCGGAGGCTGCCCACCCATGCCCCGCCTCTCTTCCCCTTCCCTCTATTCCCATTGGTCCAAGGCGGAGACATTGGCTTGCTGGGGAGACGCCCCTCCAAGACATTGCTTTTGCTTTCTCTCCTCCTTTCCCACATTGGAAGGCGCTTCTCTCCTCTCTTCTTTTTCATTCTTATCTCTGGACGGGAAGGTTGCTCCCAGTGAAACTGTACACCAGGGAGAGAGTCAAAACACTGATTTTGGTGGAGGTACCAATAAATATAAGTTTATTTTAGCGGCAATTTACATTTTTATTCCTGTGAGTGGTTGTGTATGCAGGGCCTAGTGCACTGCTTTGCCTGGGAGCCTATAATGCTGTTAAGATGGCCCTGGTCTGACTCCCCCTTTTTACAGTGAATCCCTTGCTGCTACATGAATTTATCTCACAGAATGCTCAAGAGAGCCAAGAAGTGGCAAGGGCTTCACAGCTACCAAACACACTCACACATTATGGGCAAGAACAAGGAACTTCATGTAAACCATCATGAGAGAAACATCATCACCGCCATCACCATAATCATTAGTTGCATTTATCTCCTGCTTTTCCTCAAGGTGATATACATGGCTCCTCTCCTTCCCATTTCATTCTCACAACAATCCTAGGAGTGGGTCATGCTGAGAGTGACTGACCCAATCTGCATGGTTCAGTGTGGACAAGAACCTCTATCTCCCAACTTTTAGTCCAACATTCTAACCACTACACCATATATAGATATATCCTCCCCCCTTCTACATTGCTCTCCTTCTATCTCACATCCTGCCACAACTGTGGCCTGTGTTTTTAGGATGCCCTCATTATGCTTAGTCCACCAAATGCCAGATGAAATCACTTCACAGACTACATTGCTCATCACTTGCCCATCCCTGGGTTAATGGATAAATATCAATAGATTAGCTGCTTATCAACTGAGTGAGAAGAATGCTTTAATCTCTCCAGTATTATTCCTAAAAATACAATTGTCTCCCTAATGTTCACAGCAATCCTGTATGGTAGCCCAGTTTTACTGTGAACACTGTATTACAGTGTGCAGAGTTCAGGCTAACAGTGAATGACTTGCCTATGGCCACCTAGAAATTAATGGCTGGGCTGAGCTATCAATGAGGATGTAAGCAAGTGAAACTGGAAGCAAAAATTGCAACATGGGGTTCTCTTCTTAAAGTATTATTTCAGGATGCTGCATTCCATTCACCCCCCTGCTGGCGTGCCTTTTTAAACCCTCCCACAGTTACTGGGCATGTTCAGTGCTCACTGGTTTATTTTGGAGAGCCAGTTTTGGTCCCTTATTTCTTCTCTCTGTCTAAATCCTTTTCTACATCTGCTTGAGGTTTCATGAAGCCTGCTATACTTTCTTCTTGTCTATGGATGATGCTATTTATTGAGAATGGGTAATCAAAATAACCACTATTAATGGGACTTTTAATAAAACATTGCAGGATGAAGTGCTCTCGTTCACCCTCTCTGACAGCTAGTCATACCCTGTTCCAGAACACTCCATTCCATTTCCTTTCTCTGCCAGTCATCCATCACACCCCTCAAAAGATGCTCAATATTCTGTGGCCACTGACCAAAATCAGTCTTTGCTGAATTCTCTGGATGCCCCCACTTGTGGTTTTAAAAGGTTTTTGTGTGTGTGTGGGGAGCATATTTCTGCAAACCTTTATTTGCTTTAAGCCTGCTGAAAAATGATTTTATGCAAAGATTGTATCTGCAGTCTACATCAACAGAGGCCTTTGAAGATGTGAGCTCACTGTTAGTACAATTGGCCCTCTCTATCCATAGGTGCTGCATTCATAGATTCAACCAACAGCAAATTGAAAATATTCAGGAAAAAATCCTAAAAGCAGAACTTTGCTGTTTGCCATTTTTTTTAATATAAGGAACACCATTTTACTACACCATTGTATATAAGAGGACTTGAGCAGCCACAGAATTTGATATACATGGTGGTGGGGCTGGAACCAAACATCAGTGGATACTGAGGGCCCACTGTACATGCAAGAATACATACCTACCTACCTATATGGGGAGGAAAGGAGGGAGGGAGAGAAGGAATATTGTGATGATAATTTTAGAGCACCAGCTTTCTAGCAATTGATTCAAGCAATGGACTGTAATCCTGTGAATAGACAGATGAACTTGATTTTTATCCCCATCACCCCCCCGTCTACTAAGGACATATTGTGTAGACCTGGTGCAGCCACACACCCTCTTAGTCTGCCTTCCCTCATCATAATTGGGTGCACTCAAGGGATGAGGATGTGGTTATTGACCATAAAACGCTTTGGTTATGAAGCAGTATGTGAGCAATAACAAAAACATGGCAACTCCTTAGCTGTAACAAACCAAGTGGCAGCACCTTGTTTCTAACAGCAGTTGGTCTGATGCCTCTGGGAAATGCAGAGGCAGAACATGAAGACAATAGTCTTTCCCACACTCTTTGCCCTTCAACACTGCAGCAATTAGTATTTAGTGACAAACTGCATCTGAACATGGAGGTTCTATGTTGCATGGGTCATAGAACTTAAATGTTACTTTTAAAAAGCATGAATGGCATGCTGAAGCCATTTATAACTGAGCAGTAGTAAAATGATGCTCTGGGACACACAGCATCATCCTACCACTGCTAAGTTATGGATGGCATCAGCATATCATTTTATTCATGCTTCCTAAAATTAATGTTCCATGCTCTGCCCTAATAGCTGCTAATTAACTTACTCTCCACAAACTTGTCCAACCCCCTTTTAAAGACATCACTCCATTCTGTAACAACTTGAACTTTGCACTATGTGAAATGGAATTTCTATATGGCAATTTCAAATTTAGTGCCAATTGATGTCATTGGGTGATCCTGAATTCTACTATTTTGAGAGATAAGTGAATTTTTTTCTCTGTATTCACAGTATTTCCACACCATTCATAAGTTTTTCCTTTTTTTTTTCTTTTCTTTTCTCTTCTTAGTTTTGTTCTTTCAGAATAAAATGACTAAAACATCTTAGCTTTTTCTCATAGGGAAGATGCTCCAACTTCTCATCGTTTTTGGTTACTCTCTTCTGTACCTTTTCCAGGAATAAGACATACCCTTCCTCTCCCTCCTCCTCTCCATCATTTGCCAGTTCAGCTTGTTTCAAAACTAAAGCATAAACTAATTTCTGTTTAGCTGGCTTTGAAACCCTCTACATATTTGTATAATGGCATGGAATACTAACTCATGGGCCTTAGCAACTGTGCCACCAATTCTTTCTTTCCCAACCAACCAATCAAATGTGACTGGCAAGCACTGGCACTGGTTGTAAGCCAAGGATGACACAATTGCCCTTGCCTTTTCTTCAGTACTGACAGGAAAGTCTTGTGCCTTTAACTCTTGGAAAGCTGGATAGGTACAGGTTCCAGTCTCATTGAATGCAGACTTTCCTGAACAGTCAAATGAGAACCTTCCCCCCCAAATGCTTTCTAGAGGTTGATGAGTGACTGCTTTTTAGGGCTGATGAGTGACAGAGGTTTTCTTTCCTTTTCAAGGTATATCTGCTCAATCATTACTACAGCAAAGAATGCTGTGCTTCCTAATACACAAGAATGGTTTTAAGATCACAAACTGCTGCATATTTATTGGCTAGCTTTTGCTTTTTCCAAGGATGTGGCAACCTGCATTCTCTCCTCTCCCCTCACCTCTCCTGAAAACAAAATACTGTAGTGGAATGTTCCACACTTGGCATGCAGTTACAGATAAGTGTAAGCAGGGAGTGAACTGCTTTCCCAGAATTCAAAGACGTAGCTGTGTTAGTCTGGAATATCAGTAAACAAGGGGATCTTGTAGCGCTTTTGTGACAACAGAGAAAAAGAAGTTGTAGCAGTTAGTCTCAAAGGTGCTACAAGATCCCCTTGCTTACTGCTTTCACAGAAGACTACTGTACTTATTTCCCTAGTGCAGGCAAAAATGCTGGCCAAAGCTATTTTGGTGCCTATGGTGAAAGACCTAAAAATGGTCTGCCTGTCTAGTTCTAACACAGAGAAGAAATCATCAAAAAGTTCTCCTACATAAACCCTAGTGAGTTGACCCACCTGCTCATTTCACTGGAGAACTACCAAATATATTGAATTCCGTTCTAATTAACATGAGGGGGGCTTTATTAATTACTTGTATTTATATCCTACAGTTCCTTCACTTGGTGGGCATATGTTTTACAAAGTGTGTGTGTGTATGTGTGTGTGTGTGTGTGTGTGAGAGAGAGAGAGAGAGAGAGAGAGAGAGAGAGAGAATGCCACAACACACCATTTGGTGGAAAGGAAGGCCCATCTTTCTTCTCTTCCCCACTTCAACCTCACAGCAACCCTGTGAAGTCAGTCAGACTGGGAGAGAGTAACTGGCCCCAAGGTCACCCATTAAAATTCATGGCTCAGTGAGGGTTGCCACCTCAAATCCAACACTAATCGCTACAGCATAGAGGCTCATTATTGTTACTGGTCAATCTCTACCTAACGGACCAAAATGGACTGGCCTTAGCCTTATTGCAGCTAAGACCTTTTTCATTCTATTCCATTGCTCACACAAGACTAAATTGTGATGATTCTTCTTGTTTTTTAATAGAAAGGAAACAGTGGATTAATTGTCTACGAGCCAAGCTAGGCAACCAGGTTTTAAGTTTCACCAAGACCTTGAGCATAATCTGCTTAGCATGTCAGCTCCAGACAGTTCCCTGAACCTGGCAGACTCAGTGGGTGATGAAAGAGAGAGTCTAATTGCACTACTATAACCAGGAGAAAACTGGGAAGGAGGGGGAGGAGTAATGAGGAGGAAAAGATGAGTTCCAAAGAATAGCAAAGAGACAGTCTTTCCTATATGCCCTCCTTCAAACCCTCTCATCCCAGAAACAAGATAAACTAGTAATCAGGCTATCTGATGTGGGGGGTGGCAATTATCCCCTGCCCCATTATGCCAGGGATCAGCACCATATATTCCACTTGGTTACAACTGCTTTTTTCTTTCCTGGAGATTCACCAGGGACCAGCAGCCAACAGCTCAGAGACTACCTCCAGTCTAGGGATGACAATTTTGAGTAGCCCCAGGTTAACTCATAATTCTTTTCAGGAAGGGAGAGAAAATGGAGATAAATGAGCTTGAGAAGGATGTGTTGACCAGCTAGTTGTTGAGAGATTAGAAGTGCAGGCAGTGCCCATTTAATGTGGGTAATGAGGTGTGGGGAGGAAGGAGGCAGAGTTTGTAACAGTTACATTTTGGGACTATACCTCCCAGAATTCCCCTACAAGCCAGTATAGGCAGGGAGAATCCATGTCAGCATGGTGGGGCCACCTAAAAGATAGAAACCTGAAGAGGTAGGTAGGTAGATACCACCATGTAAGACAAGGAACTGAGTCCTCTGAATGTTATGGTTATGGAAAGGGGGCACAGTCAATGATGTATAAGCAAAAAAAGTCCAAAAGATAATAAGCTGAATCCAACAAGTTGCCAGAGGTTCCTACTCAGTGGTGAGGCAGGCCCCTCCCTGGGAGACAGTTAGCATCTCATGTGTCATATTACTGCGTTTCTGTTATTCAAATTACAGTGACCTTGTTTGCGTGTGAATATATGTATGCCTACCATCAAGCAAATATTCATGTGTGCACACATGTACACACTTCATTGAAACCAGTTACTCTCCCCAAAAATTTGGACTGAAGAGCTACAATATTGTCACATGCACTCTGTGTGTGTGTTTTAATGACCACTAGGTACATTTTGAAACCCCTGATAAGTCTCAAGGAGAAATCACATTAATTCCAAGTAATCCTGACCTGTCTCAATATCCCCACCTCCTGCCTGCTGTTCAGTCCCTGGGCCTCACACACTTCTTTGTGGCCTCACCTTTGTCCTAACATGGAGAGATATCCTGCTGTTTGAAATGCCAACTCTGGGCCTCCTAACAGGTTGTCTTATGCATCTGTGTAATTTTCTTAATGGCCAGTTTTAACCCCTTCCAGAATTCTTGGAGCCATATTGGTGGCAGAGCAGGAGGTATCCTGCAGAGTTTCTTGGCTCATTCCACAGTGTCTAAGAATGGACAGTGTAATATAGGCTGATAAAATCAGTCATGAGAGGGGAGAAAGATGGAAGGGGGAAAATGGATCAGGAATACTAAAAGAGAAGAGACCTCAAGATGGATGGGACTTTCTCAAAAGGGAGATACTGAAGGCACAATTTTAAACAGTACCATTGAGGAAGAAAAATGGGAGGTGTCTCAAGAAACCAGGATGGATGACTAAAGAAATTTCAACGGAGCTAAGTTTTAAACGGAACATGTATAGGAAATGGAAAAAGGGGGAAATCACCAAAGAAGAATTCAAACAGATAGCGAACACATAGGAGTATAGTCAGAAAAGCTAAAGTGCAGAATGAGCTCAGGCTTGCTAGAGAGGTTAAGAACAATAAAAAGGGTTTTTTTTTGGGATATGTCCGCAACAAAAGGAGGAAGAAGGAAATGGTAGGGCCACTATGTGGAGAAGATGGCAAAATGCTAACAGGGGACAGAGAAAAGGCAGAATTACTCAACACCTTCTTTGCCTCAGTGTTTTCAGAAAAGGAAAAGGGGGACCAACCTGAGGATAAAGGAACAGAGGACACAATAGGGGAAATCCAGCACAGAATAAGCAAAGAGGTAGTACAGGAACACCTTCTTAATCTAAATTAATTTAAATCTCCAGGACCAGATGAACTGCATCCAAGAGTATTAAAAGAGCTGGCAAATATAATCTCAGAGCCATTGGCAATAATCTTTGAGAACTCCTGGAGAACAGGAGAAGTCCCAGCAGACTGGGGGAGGGCAAACGTTGTCCCCATCTTCAAAAAGGGGAAAAAAGAAGATCCCAACAATTATCATCCATTTAGTCTGACATCAATACCAGGGAAGATTCTAGAGCAGATCATTAAACAGAGAGTCTGTGAACATTTAGAAGTCAATGCCATAATCACAAAAAGTCAACATGGGTTTCAGAGTAACAAGTCATGCCAGACTAATCTGATCTCTTTTTTTGATAAAATTACCAGCTTGGTAAATGAAGGGAACACTGTTGATATCGCACACCTTGATTTCAGTAAGGCCTTTGACAAGGTTCCCCATGACATTCTTGCAAACAAGCTTATAAAATGTGGGCTAGACAAGTTAACTGTTCAATGGATTTGTAATTGGTTGACCGGCCGAACCCAAAGGGTGCTTAGCAATGGCTCCTCTTCATCTTGGAAAGATGTGACCAGTGGGGTGCCACAGGGGTCTGTCTTGGGCCCAGTGCTATTCAACATCTTTATCAATGACTTGGATGAGGGAATTAGGGGCATACTTACCAAATTTGCAGATGACACCAAATTAGGAGGAGTAGCTAATACCCTGGAGGACAGGATCAAAATTCAAAATGACCTGGATAAACTGAAGAGCTGGGCCAAAGCTAACAAAATGAAATTCAATATGGAGAAATGTAAGGTACTGCACTTAGGGCGAAAAAATGAAATGCATAGATATAGGATGGGGGAGACCTGGCTGAATGAGACTACGTGCAAAAGGGATCTAGGAGTCCTAGTAGACCACAAGTTGAACATGAGTCAATAGTGTGATGCGGCAGCTAAAAAGGCCAATGCGATTTTGGGCTGCATCAATAGAAGTATAGTGTCCAGATCAAGGGAAGTAATAGTGCCGCTCTATTCTGCCTTGGTCAGACCTCACCTAGAATACTGTGTCCATTCTGGGCACCACAATTCAAAAAGGATATTGACAAATTGGAGCGTGTCCAGAGGAGGGCGACTAAAATGGTGAAAGGTCTGGAAACCATGCCTTATGAGGAAAGACTTAGGGAGCTGGGTATGTTCAGCCTGGAAAAAAGACAGTTAAGACGCGATATGATAGCCCTGTTTAAGTATTTGAAGGGGTGTCACATTGAGGATGGAGCAAGCTTGTTTTCTGCTGCTCCAGAGATTGGAACACGGAGCAATGGATGCAAGCTCCAGGAACAGAGATTCCACCTCAACATGAGGAGGAACTTTTTGACAGTAAGAGCTGTTCGGCAGTGGAACACACTCCCTCGGAGCGTGGTGGGGTCTCCTTCCTTGGAGGTCTTTAAACAGAGGCTGGATGGCCATCTGTCGGGGATGCTTTGATCGTGATTTCCTGCATGGCAGGGGGTTGGACTGGATGGCCCTTGTGGTCTCTTCCAACTCTGCAATTCTATGATTCTATGATTTTGGTGGAATTATTCAATCACTCTCTAAACTCATTTCCAGAGAATGGTGCAGGGGGGACTTTTAAACAGTAATTCATTCCATGGAAAAATTGACCAATGTAATCAAGGGTTTTACAATTGATTGTTACTTGAAAACATGGGATCTTATAATAATGTATATAAGGAAACAGAGAAGAGAGATAGTTACTTTGGGTTTCAACAATTGAATGGTGAAGTAAACAAAATGCCATATTCCTGTTAGAAAGTTTGTGGTTTATTTTTGATAATAAGGATGTTATATAGCTAATTACTTTAGACATGATGAAACAAGGAGGATGTTCAGTAGTGATACAAATTGAATCATTCAGAGCCTCATGGGAAGTCTAGGGTTTTTTTAGAGTAGTGGGGATAAAGGAGGAGGGAGGAGGGCTGGGGAGGTGGGGGGTAGAGGGATATACAGTTGTCCCTCTGTATCCACAGATTTGGTATCCATGGATTTAAGTATTCACGGCTTGAAAATATTCTTAAAAAAGTAATAATCCAAAAAGCAAACCTTGATTTTGCCATCTTATATAAGGGGCACCATTTTGCTATGCCACTGCATATAATGGGACTTGAGTATTCACAGATTTTGGTATCCACGGGGGTCCCGGAACCAAACCCCAGCGAATATGAAGAGACAACTATACGATGTATGATTGTATGTTCTTTGTAACCCTTTTTTGTATTTTTTCTTCTTTTTTTTTTCTTTCCATTATTTTCTTTTTTGTTTGTTTATATGTTGTAGTCTTGTGTGGTACTTTTTGTTTTTGTGCAGTGTGTATAAATTTCAATAAACATTATTTTAATAACAAAATTTTAAAAAGTAATTCACTCCCATTGCTCATTATAATATTTAGAAAGTGATTTGTTGGCATTACTTGATACAGTGGTTTAAAGCAGTGGTTCTTAAGCTAACTGATGTGTAGGGCTAGGAACTTTTTTATCTGATTGGCCAGGGACTTGAACCATATTTGTTCCTATTGGCAACAATTTTTTCCTTCTCTCCTGGAAGCTCTCCAGGGTCTAGCAGCAGATGGCTCAGCTACCAGCACTGGTCCATAGGTTACCATACTGAGTAGCAATGCTTTAAGGGATAACTTTTTGCATTCTTTGTTGCTTCCAGTACTTTCTCATTGTCTTGCTTTCTTTTTTAAAACAAGAAACTTTAGGATTGTTTTGATAATGGCATAAATGTTGAAAAAGTCCTAACCAAATGGCTGTAAACATACCCTAAAAAAGGACTAGAAAATGTTACTTGCTACACAAACAAATAAATTTTGTTCTAATATGGAATGCTACTTTTGAAATGTAATTTTGTTCCACCATTGTTGTGTAATTATTCACTTGCAACTTGTTACCAATTACTTGCTACTTTTATTTCCAAGCTCTAGTTTTAAGGTAATAGATTATATCATTTGTGGAAATAAGTGACACTCATATTGCAAGGTGATAAAACTTGATGAAGCAGAGCGTAAGTATTTTGAATGCTATTGGTCACAACCAGTAGCACAGCCTGCATTTCTGCTCTGCAGTACCTTCTGTTGCCCTTTCTTTAATATCTTCCATTTCATTTTCAACTTCAGGTCCATAAGTGTTTTGTTTTTATTTTCTTCTCTGTCTCTATTCTTCTGGCACCATTTTGCCTTTATAAACCTATGATTTGCTTTTCTAGTGCTATTGTTTTCTCCATCTAGTCACTTCTTAAGGAACCCCCTTTCTTTTGTTGTGCACACCACTCGATTTCTTCCATTTGCGCAGGGATGATGAAATAGTGTTCCCAATTCAGGAATGTGCCAGGTGCGCACACGCGCGCGCACACATGCACACACACCATTTCTTGTTTGGAAATTAAGGCAGAAATCTTAGTTAAAGGGGCTGTTTCCAGCTCAAAGTAAATGAGAGGATTATTCCTTGTCACTTACTTAGGGAGATGGCATAAGGCACATTCAATCTAACATACAAGCTTCTAGCCAGAAGGTGGCTGCAGAGCAAAGTGGAGGGTGAGCCCTGGACCCACAATGACTGGGAGGGTATGAGGAAGCTAACTAAGGACTTTATCAGACCACCCTCCATACCTGTTCTTTTGCCAGCATATTTTGAAGCATTTTTATGCTGGCGAAAGAACCCCCTTGATCAGACCTACCTTTAGCAGTGTTAAAGAGGCAGCCCCAGCATAAACGGAGCATGAACAAAGCTCTGCTTACTTCCAGATTTGAGATCTCACCCAGTCTTGTGAGAAGATGTGAGCACAGCAAATTTAAAAAATAAAACAAAGTAAAAACATAAAATGTAGATGCAAGCACAGAAACACACTTTAAAATTCACAAGTAAACTGGGGAGGTTAATAAAAACACTGTCCCTTATTTGGCTGTCGTGATTTCATCTGGAAGTGTTCTGTCATTGACACTGTATTCCCGTGAGCACAATGGTGCGAAGTTTCAAATACCGGCAATGCCGGCAAAAACGTGCCATGGGAGATCAGTTGACGGCTTGGCTCGTCAATAAGAAGGAATGGCCTTTTGACAAGACATGATCATGAAAGGACGATGTCATATGATATGCATGCCCTTTTGCATTCATTAGGCTTCGTTATGACGCCATATTTGCCTGGTCTGATAAAGTCCTTAATAAATACCTGCAGAGTCTTTGCAAGTTGCAGCAACAAACGAACTAAGCCTTGCAAATAGTAGCAAACAACTGCTCTACTAGCTGAGCTGGAGATTTGTACATGGCCCTTTTCTTCATGGAATCTGGAGACTCAAGGCCAGGCCCTAAGACTTAGTAACCCTAGTTGAGAAAACATAGCCAGTGGGCCCCCAGAGCCATTTTCATGACTACCAGGACTACCCAGAGCTCAAGCAAAAATTGCCCTAAAGCTCCCAAACACCCCAAAGAAGGTGTGGGGGCAATTCTACCATGTTTTGGGGAGCCTGCAGGTCATTCAAGACCCAGTAGAGGCTTTTCTTTCCAACAGGAAGTGGTCAAGAACATGATTTCCAGGTCACTTTCTATTGGGAAAAAGGGCTGTCCTAGTCCTACAATGACCCAGAGAGGACTACAGACATTGTGACATTGCCACCCTTCCTCCCTAGAAAGTGTTTGATATGTGGTGAAGATGTAGCATCCCAAGGTCCCTTAGGAATACAGTCTGTCTCTCTAACCCCCCAAGTTGCCTGTCCCTGCTCTTATGCAAAGGGGACCAAAGTGTGGCCTATAGGCTACAAATGGTCTCTAAAGCCCTAGTGACACAGTGGTTAAATGCTGGTACTGGTTAAATGTTGTCTGATTCTGCAAGGCTCCAGGTTGACTCAACCTTCCATCCTTCCATAGGTAGGTAAAATGAGTACCCAGCTTGCTAAGGGCAATTAGCTAACACATTGTAAACTGAATAGAGTGCCTAGCACTATAAAACGGTATGGAAATATAAGTGCTATTGCTATTGCTCAAGAAATTTTTGAGTTTTTGCAGCACTCTCCTTTTTAACTAAAAATGCCTCTACTCCCTAGGTTTTACTTCTGGTTTACTTCCCGGTTGAAAAAAGGCCTTTTCTGGGCCTTAAACAGCCAAGGGATGCCATGGGAAAATTGTGCTTTCCTCAGTGCTGGGATGCATTTTAGGGTGTTTTTTTTTTAAAGTAATAATAATACTAATTGAAGGCAGGGTGCAGCAACAGAAGAGTGTGGTATGCCTCCCTCCAAGGTCCTGCAGTAGAGATAATACAGTCAGCCTTTTTTATTCACAGGTTCTGCATCCACGGATTCAACCAACCATGGTCTGAAAATAATAATAATAAAAATATCCAAAAAGCAAACCTTGATTCTGCCATTTTATATAAGGAACACCATTTTAATGTGCCATTGTATATAATGGGACATGAGAATCCACAGATTTTGCTTTCCATGGGGTGGCAGTCCAGGACCCAAACCCCAGCAGATAAGGGCCCACTGTATACCCACAACCATTGCAGTTATCCACCCTTGTTCTAGTGCCTATAGACCTGCCTTTTCTTAATAAAAATTTGCAAATTAAGATTTTTTTTTGTTACCAGATTTCCCTTTCATTTTGCTTCTTTCTCTTATCCTTTCATACCTTCCAAATGACCCTACTGGGCAGGGACAGTCCTGATTAATCCTCTGCCATCCCAATTTTTCCAGCTGTTTTAAAATGTCCCAGTTTCTCTCTCTTCCTTCCACCTTCCCCATTTGTCTGCAGCTTACTTCAATTACTGCAAATTCAGTTCAAAGTACAAAAGTAGTTTGCACTCATTTAACTCAGTAGGGAGGAGAGGAGAGAAAGAAACCTGCCCTTCCCAGTAGGCTCTGGCAAAAGCAAACTGCTACAGCCTTTCCCAGCTTGTGTGTTCTTCCTCATTAAATAACCTTAGCCATCTTGACCACACTGATATTTCTTATCCACACATGTCATTGTTTTCATCTGTGAAATGGTGGAGGGTATCTTCCTTTCTATGTTAGACAGACATATCTCCCTATCAGAATTTACAGTAGTCTGAGACAAGTTCACCTACTCATTGTGTATACAAGTATTTCTTTGCCTAACTGTTGCCTCTGTTCAAACACACATTTATTTGACCAGCTATTGACCAACAGGTTGTGCAGGTTTTTGAATCAATACAAAACCCTGCAAAACCTGTTTACCAGAAATGAAAGTGGATTGTGATTCCTGTTTCCACTCTGGAAAAAAACCACACTGTAGTCTTGGTAGCGAGAACTTAAATGTTCAGCAGCCAATACACCTTTGGGAGGCCTACCAGAGTCCCATGTTGCAGGGTAGTGATGGTGGTATGTAGTTACAAAACAGAAGTGTTGGGCAGGAAGTGGAATGCTTATCCCTTTCCCTCCCAGCCACTTTTCACTCAGTTGAATGCGTGTTTGCTACAAAATTTGGGGGAAATAGTAAGATAACTGAAGGGTTAAGCAACAACCCTAGACAGAAAACAGGCTTTTCTGTTACAAATTGTTTCTCCCTGTCACCTCTCTGGGCACAGCAGGATTCTCATATGTTTGTCAGTCACCCAAAATGTCATTTTGGTCACCTTCAAATCTTCACTTATGAGTAGGTGTATCTTAACTTTGAAAAGTACTGAATGGTTCAATACTAGAAATACTAGAATTATAGTTTTAAATTAATATTTCTGTACTTAGAAACAGGGTATCTCCAGTTGCCAGGGATGAGCACCAAGACATCCCCATCCTGTCTACTTCCAAAACTCCCCAAGAGTTGGTAGGGTTCCAGATCCAACTGTAACTTTAATTGTAATTTTGTAATAATTGTAAACTTTAATTTTATTGTAACTTTAATGCTCCCAAAATCTTAGAGCAGGATAAGGTACTATAAAACCTCTTCAAGTGGGATGAAAATTCCTGTCCTTCCTCACCTTCCAAATCTGAACTTTCAGCCACAGGTATCCCCTCCCAATACAGCTATTGCCTCCCTGGTAAAGAGGGGAGGGGGCACAGAGGAACACTCAGCTCTGACACTAACACCTCCACACCCCTTCTCCACTCTCCTCTGGTGGGGCAAATGGTCATGTTGGGAGGGGATGGCTGTGGCTGTGAATGTTGGGGTTTGGAAGGTAAAGAGGGCCAGATACCTTCATCCCACTTGATGGAAGTTTACGGCACCTCATCCTACTCAAAGATTTGTTAAGGAATAAAGTTACAGGGGTCCCATCCAGGATCCATTCTGGTAACCCTATTGTTTGGTCATTGTCAGTAGAGAAAACAACAGAGCCTGTGACACCTGAAAAGAGACAATTAGTTGTGGCATAAGCCATTTATAGGTCAGAGCTTACTGAATGACCACAGAGTTTGTATATGACTTGCAAGTTTCTTTAAAAAGAAGTTACAAAGGGAGACCCCAGTGTGAATACAGCTACATATTCAGAATTCACTTTTAGATTTGTTACTATCAGACTTTGGTCAATAAATGGAGTGACCATCTCACCAAAGAAAGTAATTGTTCCTTTAGGTGTTAATGTGTACGTTATTCATCTTGCCCTTCCAGTTCATTACCAGTTGGGGCCCATCCATTCTGCTCTTTTTGACTGGGTTACTTCTGTACTCTGCATAATAATCTCTTGTATTGCTTGGCCTTTTGGCCTCATGTTGTGAAAACATTTCTCCACCCCACCTCCTTCCCTCTGTGCTCACAGTGCATAATACACTGATCAACTAAAGGATACCACTCCATGCCACAATAAACGTGTTAGTTGTTACAAAAACTTTTCTGTTGTTTTTGCTCTAACAAAGGTCTTGTCTATACGAGGGGGGTAATACGAACACATTCGGAAAGGCAGGTGTTCACAATGATAGGACCTGTCTACACGGCCAAAAGAGCCCCCCTAAACTCTGAATGACCCCCTAGCCAAGTGGCAGCCATGAGTGATTTACTCGCGATTTTAAATCTGTCTCCACCATTAAAAAAAAAAAGTTTCCTAGGGTGCACACAAGCAACACTTTGTATTTACAACTAACTAATTTTTTTAAAAAAGTATGAGATCACCGTTTGATCAATTTACTGGACCCTTGCTTAACCGAAAATCCAACATGGCAGCCACAGTCACTTTCCCTCTTTGCTAGCCCCGCCCCTTGTGGTTATCCAGCCAATCAGATTGCACTGCCTGTTCATAACTGTGCGAACATGAGTGTTCAAATGGTCGCACATTTGGAAGTCGTACGGAGCTTTTCAGAAAATCCATACAAAGACCTGGATGTGACACACACTGACTTTGTCGGGGATTGGGCTGCCCCCTTTCCAAATAACACATATTTGTGCGAATGATCATTTGAATGGATCACCGATCTTTCACATTTTGTTCTTATTGTTTTGACCGTATAGACAGGACCAAAGAAACATGATTACCTTTCTGGAATCTGGCCATAGAAGAAAGGCTGATCTATATGGGTAATTGAGACAGGCCGAAAAAAGTAACTTTCTACATTCTGATAAAACATAAGGAGTTTTTCTGTGCTCAACATAGGCTTCTAGGCTCCATGCATCCAATTTTTCCAGTTCTGGCTGCTGACATCAGGGAGCCTAGGCTGGAGAGCAAGAGTTGAGTGCAACCAACAGTCTGATCATGCACTCTTATCAGAAACCAATCAGCCATTCACACACATTTTGCCTCCACCTTGGCTTGCAAAGCATTTACTGCAATCCATCAGAGGAAACAGGGATTAAGGCATGGTTTTTTTTTTTTTTTGAGAGGGGAACAGTCATGACTCAAAATGAATGGGAGTCATTAGGTCCAAGAATTGAGCTAAGGGCCTGATGAAAAGCGCTTGGGGGTCAGGGAGAGCTGACAAGCCTCAGTTGGTTGTCCCCAGGATATATCTGGTTCAATCTGCCCTATACACTCAGATCCTCTGGGGGACATTTACTTCAACCAGCCAGGAATAAACTGGCAACTGTCACCCAGAGGACATTTTTGTCTGCTGCCCCTAGACTGTGGAATGACCTGCCAGAAGAGATTCAACAGCTAAACATGCTGTCTGAATTTAAAACAGTGCTAAAGACCTATCTCTTCTGGCAGGCCTACCCCATTGATTTTAATCCATGAATTTTAAATTGGTATTTTAAGTTTCTGGATTATTTTAATGTAACGTTTGTTTTAATCCCATGTGTTTTAACCTATGTGTTTGGGGATTTTATCTGTATTGTATTTTAATTTTTGTAAACCGCCCCGATTGTTTTAACAGAGGGGTGGGGTATAAATAAATTATATTATTATTATTATTATTATTAAATCATTTTCTGTTTTGGTTATATATTGTATTTTAATTCATGTTGTACCCTGCCTCGAGCCTTGAGGAGAGGTGGGTAAGAAATCAATTTTCTAACCATTTGCCCAAAATCTTTACATATTTAAAATGGTTCTAGTCACAAAACAATTTCATTTATTGCCTGCATGCATCCATAAATAAAGGACTTGCTAAAGTTTTCTTCACTGATTTCAATTATTTATATTTACCTCAGCCATCAATATACAGTATTACTAAGCACTTAGTCTAATCCACACTAACAAGATGGTTTGGGGTTTAACATAGGTCAAGTGCCATATCCAGTCCACCAGAATGTGCACTTAATCTCTATTAAGGGTGTTTACATTTTGATTCATCCTTATTAAACAGATACACCATTTCAAGATGGAGGAAGAAAACAAAACAGGTTAACCAAGCCTCTTTGGGACAAACCCTCAGGTAAAAGAGATAAACTTATTACAAGATTATTAAGACATATTACAAGATTATCAACCCTTGTTCAGACTTGGCTAAATAAGGTTAAAATAACCCAGATTAATTAATCTAGACAGGATTTCAAGACAGATGGTATTTGCCTCAGGAATTGCTCAAACAAGGGTGACAAAGGGGATTCTATGGTAATATAGTTAAACAGACCATGTTTTTAAAAAATGAAAACAAGCTCTACGATGGGTCCCATTTCTAGCTTTCCAGGTTTGGGGGTGGGTGGAATCCTGCACCTGTATGGATGAGGCCTGGAATGAACTAATGAGGACCAAAGATCAGGACCAAGGTAGAGAGACTCTATACTGTAGAGGTGTTATAGCCTTAAGAGGAGAGGACTGTGTTCCCAGCCTCTAGGGTCATGGATAGCTAGGCGTACAAAAGTGCATAGACCCCCAAGTGATGACAACATCCAACTTGATCACCAGTGGTAGAAATTGTAATTCAAAGCATTAGGAGGGCAGCAACCTGGGGGTGGCTGGTCTAATGGCTTCCCTAAGCAATGGGCTGCCATGATAAGATAGCTCAACAAACCTTGGGAGCTTTACAGTCAGAAGTGAGCTTGGGCTTGGCTTTCTGTGATTATCTGATTCTCTCCAAGCACCAGGATTATGATTTGTAGCATTACTAACCCAGCTAGAACTAACTCTTCAGATGTGCAGTCCCACTGACACTAGGAACAGGGAATGGGCACCTAACTTGCATCAACAGTGTGGTGCAGTGGTTAGAATATTGGACTGGGACTTGGGAGATCCTGCTTCAAGCCCCCACTGAGTCATGGAAGTTCACTGGGTAACCTTGGGTCAATCACTCTCTTTCAGCCAGATCTACTTCATACATTGTTGCTGAGATAAAGTGGGAAGAAGGAGAGGCATTTAGATTGCAGAGAGTTTAGTGGAGGAAAGATGTATTATAAATGAAACTTTCAAACAATAAATAATTTGAGCCCTATAGTCTTGATGCACAAACTTCTTGATTGGTTGTACTCTCATACAAAATTGGGCACAACCTGGCCACCTCATTCACTCTATTCTCTTGCTTAGGACGGCAGGATTGTATCTGGGTTGGGCCTTCTGTAGCTTTGGTCCTTATCAGATCTTGAAGCAAGACTAGGTACTGAGAAGCTCTGTCAAGCACAACAAGGGTACCTGTCCTCCCTCATTTTCCAACCCCTAAAGTTCAGCCACAGCCATCCCCTCCTGGTTTGGCTATTACTTTGCTGGAGGAGAAAGAGAGAGTGTATGTATGTGTTTTCATGATTACAGTTACAGAAGCCCCAACCCTGATCCAATCTGGCAACCCTATTGCTTCTGAATTATAATTTAAATATTCCCACAATAAATAACACCCATGTTGGATAGCTACCAGCATCTCCTCTTGCTCAGAATTTTTCTATCGTTCCCCTTTTCTTCCATGAGTGAACTCATGTGACATACTGAATTGTAAGAATTTTTAAAATAAATCTGTGCTGTAAGCAAGCACATTTCTCTTTATAGGACTAAGCACCCAAGTTATACAAACATTTCTGGGTCCCAGTGGAACTACCAGGAAAGAACTCTGGGAAAATGTCCAGAGCCCTACTCAGTAGAGTGATTAGAAAAACTCCTAAACAGAGAGATTGGCCTAACAAGCCACATTTTTAAATGAAGGAGCTCAAGAGAGTATTCTCTCTCTAGCCGCTGCCTAAGGCCATTAAGTCCAAAGTTTAAATTGCCTAATTGTATCATTTAGAGCCTGAAATTTGGCTGGGACCATAGCATTGGCCTTGCGGTGTAAATATGTAAAAAAGAGATTTAGGTTGAATATGTTTTCACTGCATCATCTTCTGATATAATATCAAACTTTATATATTCTCACAGTATTTTAATCTCCTTTAAAAAACCCAAACCAGTGGCACTTTGATGAACCAGCTGCATTTTACTGATATTAGACTCCTTCACAACTAACCATCTCCTATAATCTCACAAAACCTTGAGGTGAATTCTAGGCCTAACATATATATGTGCCACAGCAGCTTACATTAGTGCTACTCAAAGTGCTGGTCCACAAGCTATTGGCTACTGGGCTGTGGTGTGTTCACAGGAAAGAAAGAAGCAGCTGGAGTTAATGGGCACAAATATGATGGGCAGAAAAAACCTACAGTTTCTCATGTTAAGATAGCATAAGAAGTACCTGCTTAACTTTTAAGATGACTGTGTCCATAATATAGTACAATCTGGAGAGTTCCTAAGTCAAAATGTTTATGCTCTTTTAATGGTTGAAATATGATAAAAGTAGTTTAAAAGAGGGATGTCTGTTTGTGGCATGTACATTTCTCCCACTATCACCTCTGGTGAACAGATTTTATAGATGCTTACGCTTTCAAAACACTGGCCAAGGGGTACAGTTGGACAAAAGAAGTACATGGACACTGAATATGGAAAGTGAAGCCTTTCAGCTCTTTTAAAAAGTATTGTCCAGCTCCAGCCTCACAACTCAATTAGACATTATGTTTGTGAGCAAAAACAACAACAACCAAAACAACAACAACAAACTGTATGTGGAAGCATGCAGAGGCCTTTTGCTGAATCAAACAATTAACCATACTGAAATGATGGCAGTGCAAACTGGAATTCAAGTCAGCAGATGAATTTGCCATAGAAAATCTGCTGCTAGAGGCTTGGAAAACAGAACTGGAAATCAAATTCTTCCTGCAGGCTTTACATTTCCCTGCTTAGCCTAATGCTCCAGCCCTGGTGCAGATAAGTACTCTGAGATTTGATCCTAGAAAATGAAGCCCTCTGTTTTCACTTGGTTTGCAACTGGGCTGGGGGGGGGGGGGAGAAAGGGGAGCACATGTGACAGAGAATGAGAGAGAAAGAGTGCAAGCAAAGCTTTGCTAGTAAGTTATTAATGCTATGGGAGGCTTGAACTGAAACATGTGCTTCAAAAAACGAGCTGGGACATGCTTCCCGCAATCACTTGAGGGTTTAGCTTAGTGCTTATGCTGTCATCAACAGACAGCTGCAAAATGGAATTCTTAGGACTCCAGAGTCTGCCTATAGTGGGGAAATGTAGGGAGGGTGGGACAGAATGTGAGCAATTAAGGCCTGAAACAAATTAGAATGGGTAGGATGGGAAAGACCTGTTTGTCTTCCCTTTCCTCTTTTCTTGCCTGTACTATTTTATTCTACCCTCAAGGGAGCTATCTGCAGGGCTGTGTGTAAAATTGCAGTCCTTTAGTTTGGTAAATGGATTTGACTATCCAGCGGGAGAAAAATGAATCCTACGTCATGATAGAGGATATAAAAATGGACTGCCTTTGTTTATTTTACATGCTGTCGTGTGTTCCTAGTAGCTATGGGGGAATTATGCAGAGCACTGAGGTGTCTGACTACTGAAGTTCTGTTCATTCTCCTCTCTGGCTTCTTGGATTTCACCATATATATTTTTGAACTTACCTTTACAGCCAAATGGACTCAAAACTCACTGTTTTTTTGTTTTTTGTTTTTTTGTTGTTGTTGTTTTTAAGAGAGACTAAATCCATTTTCCCCCCAGGATGCTGACTTCTACAGTTCAATACCAAGTATTATACTTGTACAAAATGTGGAATGCACACACAGCTCTGGGCTGACATTGCAAATGCCTCATTCTTTTCATTACCTTCTCAGTGACAATGGGTGGGGAGGACAGTGTGAGACTGGTGGGTGATTCTGAACGTTTCTTGTGCTTCTGTTTAGGCCGTTCCTTGTCCTTTCGACTCTGCAAAACAAAGAAGACCAAGAAGGTTTTCCCCATTTCAAAAGCAGGTAAGAAAGGCAAGCTGGAAGGTGGGGTTGGCAAAGTAGAGCCCTAAGAAGGCTGTTCAACTGCAACTCCCAGCATTCCTCACCACTAGTTATGCTGGCTAGGGCTGAGCTGCAGTTCATCAGCACCTGGAAAGGCTGTACAGTACTTTGCTTACCCCAAAGCAGATGTATAGCTGCAGGCTGGGGCAAAATAAGGGCATGCCCACCAAATAAGAATTCTGTCCTCCCCCCATGAAATTTTCCTTCAGTTCCCAAAATTCTAGCATTGCAGTCACTAAAACCTTCAACTGAGCATTTTGAAATACAGTTTAGGTCTCCAAAGAAAAGTGGCAGGCAAAGTTACCAAGGGAATGTGAGCACAGCAAATAGAAAGGTTCGAAGTGTAAATAATTTTCAATATCTCACTCTCTGCAATACTGGAAATTTGGTGACTGAAGAAAATTTTCATTGGGGTGTGTGGAATTCATATTTGATGGGGCAACGTCCTCATTTCCCCCCCATGTAGCTATACCCCGCACCCCTGAGAAAAGACATCAGACAAGAAGGGAGGTCAAAAGCATGCTGTCTTAGAAACCACACATTCCCTCACCAACTACTCAGCCTCCTCCTTGAAAGAAGCTGCCTGGAGTTACTTCTCCAGCTAGAGGCAACATCTGGTACACAACACTGACAGAAGAGGACTCCAAGTCCATATCAGGTTCAGACATGGATTAACCAGAGAGGTATATTATAACAAGCAAGAAATACAAGGCCCTCCAGCCATCCCTTAAGAACTCTTTCTCCGGGCCCAGCATAATCAGAAGTATCCTTGCTTTTCTATTTGTTAAAAATAACTAAACTAAACTAAAAATAACAAAACAAAACAAACTCTCTAAACCTGAAACCAAAGTGCTGGGGAATTTTTGATTCCTGAAAATTTCGGTATTACAAATCCAAATAAAACAACTGAATAGTTCTGCACATATCTGCTTATTTTGTGGCATAACATGCACTTCAAGATGGGAGCAGAGAGAAAGCAAGGAATGTTTAAAGCCTCATTCTGTGAACCACTGGAAAACCTGGTCACCAACCATGGGTTGCGTGTGTTTGCTGCCACGGGTACTGAAATATGTCTTCCATTTTCTTTTAAAATTAATTATATAGTATGCTGATAATCTGCTCATGATACTGATATTCCACCCTTGTTCAATGCTGTTTGCAGAAGCACAGAACCCACCCAGCCCTACTGAAGCTGTAACAGTAAAGTCAGCAGAACAATTTGACAGAACCACATGAGACAATCTGAAAGGGCTGCTCTTCCTTAACATTTCAACATAAGGTGTATTCAAGGCAGAGCTAGGGGGAAATGTTTTTTAAAATAAAATACTGAAAATCCCCATGTTGGATGGGGGACTTTGGGAGTTTTAGTCCAAAAAAAAAGTATTTCTCCAACTTCTGATTCAAAAGATATATTGAATAAACTGCATCTGGTGTCTCATATGCAGTCCTTTTGGAATAATGAAGAATGGTTATTCTTGTTGTTGGTTCTGTCCTATTTCTTGGCTCATCAGGGTAGCCACACTTAAAGGAAAACCAACCCAGCCCTATGGGGGAGGGCCTTCACACTGCCCCACTGCCTTTGGAGATTCAGAAGAGAAGACCCTCTCTGTGGTTCTTCTGAGACTTGAACTCGCAGCACAAAGAAGGCATGGTCGGCACCTTCTCTGCTGCCCTTCCGCCAACAGGCAAGGACCTTTGTATTCAGGCAGGCCTTGGCCACGTAAGGCAGTCTGCTGTTGAAGGAGGTCTAATTAGTTGGTCCTGGCTTTCTCCTTTATCATTGTGGCTTAACTGTAATTTTAATATATTAACTGTAATTTTAATATATGTGTATTTATTCATTTTAATATTATGCCTTTAACCAATATTTTGCTTTTCATTTGTACTAATTTTACAATTTATTAGGTACCTGGCCTGCCTTTTTCCCCCAATACAAAATACAGGAGGATGCTACAAGGAACAATATGTAAATTCAGCAAGACACCATATGAACAATTATGACTAAATTATATTCCATGCAATAAACAATACAAACATCAATAACAGTAATTCTACAATTGAAAAAGGTGCACAATTACATTCTACAACTGAAAAAGGTGCACAATATTGTGCACCTTTTTCAATTGTAGAATTAATGTGATTGATGCTTGTATTGTTTATTGCATGGAATATAATTTAGTCATAATTGTTCATATGGTGTCTTGCTGAAATTACATATACTGCCTTTTTTTTGGCAGAAAGGCTGGGTATAAATTAAAGGAAGGAAGGAAGGGATACCATGGGCTCAGATGCCTATTGCATTTTCTTTGTTCTTTTACTTTGGGAGAGGCCCTTCTCTCAATCCCACCATATCCACAGGCACAAGATATTATAAAAAGCTAAGGATTTTTTTTATTTTTTTAATTTTTTTTTACAAAATGGTAGGGGTGAAAGGGCCTTCTTGTTGGCAGCTCCCAGCCTGTAGAACTTTCTTTCTTGGGAAGCTAGGCTGGTCCCCTTCCTGTCCTATTCTTTATATACCAGTGATTCTTAACCTCTGGTCCATGGACCCCCAGGGGGCCGCAGCATCCTCAAAGGCTGCTCAACCCACTTCCTTCTTGCAGTGGAGCAGCCACATGACAGGAGCCAAGACAAAGGCAGGCGGCAGGCTGGCTGGCTGACTGACTTGGCCTGTGCATTGCTTTTCAATCTACTCTGGCTGCAAACTGGTAGCAAGAAGCAGGAGAAAAGTCTGCCCTCTCCCTCTGGTGACTCTGGGGGAAGGTTTAATGGTTGGTGTAATTGTTACTGGTTTATTATTATTATTATTATTATTATCATCATTATTTTAAATATTGAGTTAAGTCTTGGGGGTCCTCACTTCCAACATTTGTGGCAACAAAAGCTATCTGAAGGTGGTCCCTGATAAAGAAGAGGTTAAGAACCACTGTTATATACCATTTCCCCCTCAAAATTAGGACTCGAGACAGCTTACCAAATAAAAACAAATACAAGTAAAAACACATATAGATAAAAACATATAAAAGTTATGTGTAAAATGCATTTGAATGGCTATAGAATAAAAAAACTACTTAAAACATATCCATTAAAAAACAGAAGATAAATAATTAGTACAGCACATTAAGAAAAGCCCTTTTCTCATAAAACAGTGACTTCCAATAGCCTGTTGGAATAAAAAGGTTTTCACTTGCTCACAAAGGGATAGCAAGGAGGGTATCAGTCTAGCTTTCCTAGCAAGGGAGTCCTAGAGCCTGAGGGAAGTCACCAAGAAGGTTGTCTCTCACCTTCCTACCACATACGCCTATGAGGCTGACAGGATCAAGAGAAGAGCCTTCTCTACAGATCACAGGCTTGGGCAAGCTCATATGGGAGAATATGGTCTTTCATGCAACCTAGACTTGGACTGAATAGGATTTTATAACTAGCATTAGAAACAATTGGAGATAAACTAGTAGCCAGTGGAACTGTTGGAACAAGGAAGTCATGTGCTTGCTTGGATTTTGGCAGCTGCTTTTGGGATTTTGGCAACTGATTGGCTGTTGAGAAAGGGGTTGGTGCTATACGTTTCAATTAATGTGTTTTTAAATATAATAGCTTTAACACTGTAGCCTGTGTTTTCACACTGAAATCTTTTATTTGTTATTATTATTTGTACCTGTTTTTATTTATGCCTGAGAGAAATGCAGGTATGTAAGTTACACAAATAAGCAGCTTATTCATGACCTTTGCAAATATTTGGATTGGGACCGCATAGCTCTGTGGCAGAAAACAGACTTTGCATGCAGAACATTCCAGGTTCAATCCCTGCCTCTCCAGTCAAAGAGATCAGGTAAGAGGCAAAGTGAGAGTCTTGTACTTGAGGCTCTGGGCACAAGCTGTCAGTCGGAGTAAAAACCATGCTGGGATAGATGGACTAAAGCATATTGCCTGATATAAACAGCAGCTAATATGGGAGAAAAGAAGGAAGTGGAGTGGTTAGCTAACACACATTGGAAACTATTTAATGCAGTGTAGATGTGTAAATAGCTATTGCTTAAAACAATTTGTAAGCTGCTCTGATAGCCTTGTGGCTGAAGAGCGGGGTATAACTAACTAACTAACTAAAAATAAATAAATAAAATAAGTTAGGCCAGACTCCATTGTGGCTGCCTGAATAGAAGTGGATGGTACTGCAACACACTTCAAGTACTTGGTGCCAGGAAGCTTCCTATATGCATTTTGCCTTTCTTCTTAACCCACGTGAGGAACAGAGGACTTTTCCCCCCTGTTGAGGGTTACATTCCTTTGGGCACAGTCTGTTTGGGGACTGTGTGCTCTTGGATGGTGAAGCTAAAGCCAGTAATGGACAGAATCAACCTTTTCTCTCCCCAAGACTCATTCTCTCTCTCTCTTATTTCCTTTCTAGCCAGTAAGCTGCTAGGGATGGGACAGATCACTCCTGCCACAGTGCTGAAGTAAGCACTTACAAAAGAGAGCTTTTGAAACTAGGCCACAATCACCCTGGCCATAAGTATTCTCAAAAGGCACCATTGTGCCCAAGACACACTCGTTCCAGAAATGTTAGCACCTGTGCCATCCATCTGTGGTACTTCTGCAGTATTCTACCCTGGGGCTTAAGTATGCAGTGTCTTCCATCTAGCCATTACTGGATTGCTGACCAAATGTAGGCTATACTCCATGATCATTGCTAAGTGAATAAATAAGCATTGCATAGGCATTAGGAGCAATGTGACCCTTAATTACATTAATGTATATTAGAAGGAGATTAGGATGGGGGCTCTGTGAAACAGATGGGTGCTTTTTAGAATCACTCTTCCTAATGTCACCAATTAATTAACCCTCTTTCTTCAGAAAGTCAACATTCAAGCTAGCAAACATAGTTTTATCAAGGGGAATGCCCCCTTGGTTCTAAAAATTCTCAGTTAGAAGCCAATTACAGATCAAAATCTAATCCTTTAAAAGGAGGCATGAACATGTCTGACGAAAGTCAGATTATGGGTAAAAGGCCTTCCAAGGACCCAGGGGACACGGCCAAGAATAGCAATCCAATGAATGAAGTACTGACTCAAAGGTTAAGCCTGCACTCTGAACGGAAAGAAACTAACACATCACAAAACATCACTATAGATGCAATTTTAGAAAAATCAAGGGACATTGCTGATACTGCATGTCAAGCAGTGGGTTTAAACCTAAGACAACAGAAAGGTATTAAGACCCTTGCCTCCCATCCAATGGAGTTTCAGACCTGGCTAGATCTTCTGGAAAATAAATCCAAATAGAAAAATATCCATATAAGAGTGACTGGAGAAGATAAACCAGCTTCTGAAGTAATTCCTATAAGTATTATAAATTGTTAAAGCCTTACTTCCCAACTCTCCTTTCCCCTAAGGCCACATTCTCACCACATACAGAGTACCCTGCCCATGTGCAAAAGCAGGACAAAACTCCAGAGACCTTATAGTGGAATTTAGCAGGGAAGAAGACAGGCAGCATATCCACATTGTAGAATTATTGCAGTTTGGCACCACTTTCACTACCACAGTTCCATCCTACAGAATCGCGGGATTCGTGGTCTGATAAGGCACCAGCACTCTTTGGTAGGGAAGGTTAAAGGCCTTGTAAAACTAGAAATCCCATAATGCAACTATGGCACTTAAAGTGGTGTCAAACTGTTATAATTCTGCAGTGTGGATACACCCAGAGACACCATTGTAGCCACAGCAGCACAGAGCTTAACACTTTCAAGTACAATGAGTCTAAAATAAAATTCTACCGCAATCTATGCTTTTATACTTTATGACATAAGAAAATCTTCCAGCCTTTTAACAAAGATCTTAAGGAAAAATAAGATTCAATATAAATGGAAAACAGTACCATCTCCTCCATGAAAGAAGCTGAAGCCATTCTGTGTTCTTTAGCAGTATGACCCCAAGAAGAACAGGAAGACTTGCATGTGACACTGGAGTCATTAGACCCTTGAGAACTTGTCTACATGGGAAATATAGTCTGTCTTACCCCTGTCTTAGAGCCTTGCAGTCCTGCCCATTCTGCCCATGGGCAGTCCTCATGATCTCTGGGGCAAATACAGAGCTAAGATGCGGTAAAGATGGGGCAGGGCCTGATAAACTGTTATATTAAAATACCTGCTTTAATCCATTCCCGCTGGGAAGAAACAAATCAGCCCCGCATGACCACAGGAGCCCATCCTGGCAGGCAGGCCCATTGCTGCAGCTGTAGGTCTGCCTTGTTCTCTCCAAAGCAGGAATGAGTCCCGCAGCATGTGAGAAAGGCTGTTCACATGCAGGGGCCTTAGTCACATCTTGCGGGCTGGCTTCCTAGCTTCCGGGAGGGCAAGGGAGACAGCGGCAGTGGTGGCTGCTGAGATAGACCGGTGTGCCTGTATGGACTCCATCCGATTTTGAGACAGTAATGGAGAAGCAACAGGCCTGATCTGTGGACAGGATACGCCAGCGTGGAGCCATCATATCCTTGCTTGTGTAGATAAGCCATGAGACAAGCACCAGGAATTACAGTAGTTAGAACCCCCCTAACACACACACACACACACACACACACACACACACACACTAAACTCTCCAAGAAGAAATCCTGGCATACAAGAAGAAATGTATGGAAGCACAAAATAATTAAGACCTCTTTGTGTTCGCTAGTGCTTGACTGAAACTTCAATGATGGCAGAACCTCTAGAAATTTATTAAGGGCAATTTGAGGAAGTATTACCTGATCGTTCATATCCTTTTGGATTGCGAAGCAAAAGGGGAGGTGGTACAGTCTGATGTGCCCCTCTACTTCATACTGTCTACCTTGGACCCAAGAGTTATGGAAGACCTCAATATTGTTGGTGCCTTTCTGTTCATAGGCCCCAAACTGAGAAACTCTGGATTAAGGCTATGAAGAACAGTTAACACCATTTTATGTTAACACCATTTAGCACATCCAGAGCATTATTCTCAGAGAAGACCCTGATAAGCTTTCTTACAAGAAACCCACTACAAAGGGGATCCCATAAAAGTATTTCCAGTCAAAATACTTTCTTCAAAGCAACTGGTTCCTCAAAATCAAGGGGATTTTTAGGTGTGATAACTCCCACATTACACTTCGATGTTACTGATGTTCACTGATGTTGATTTCAAGGCAGATATGTATTCAATAATGGATAAATAGAAGGAAAAGGAAAAGTGACACTGGGTTCACTTTAACTGCCCAAACAGCCACCAGGGGCTCCCCCCCCCCTTTTGTTTTGTTTTGTTTTGGAGAGATGTTTTATCAGTACTTTATCCCTTTAAGGACTTTAACTATTTTGGGAAATGACTCTAGCTGCTATAGCTCAGAACTGGACATCAGCAAATGGTCTTGATATTATTCCTCCTCTTTAAAATCAATCCTGATAGAATTTAATTTGGTTAACACCTGTTGGAAACTTTAGTCAGAACATAATGCCACACATTACTCTAAAAGGTTTGATGTATGCATTATCTGCAGGTAAGGAAGATTTCAATAAACAAATGGAAATAGGGACCATCAGGGACATCTGACCATGCCCCAATTTCTGCTGTCACTCAACTGAGAAACTCATCATCAAATTCTTGATGTGTTCCTATTTGATACACAAGATTCTAAACACAGACTCTAATGAGTTTTTGGTGAACTTTGTTCAGGACAATATCTCACCAGAAATTTCTACCACAACATTATGGGACACTCTAAAATGCATAATAAGGGGAGAATGCTTTTTTTATATATATATAAAAATGTATGACTAAAAGGGAAACAAGAATGGGAAACATTACTTGCAGAGATTAAGGCACTAGAAGATAGCCACCAAAGGAAAAAAAAAAGAGGCGCTAGTGGTACATTTTTAGAAGTAAATAGGAGAAAAACAGAGTTAAGACTATTCAAAACTGGCAAAGATACATCTTCAGTTCACTAACCAGAAATTCTATGAACTTAATACCAAAGATTCAAAATTATTAGCTAATTACATTAGAAGGGAAAAAAAGAAAGCTCAAATCAAATCAATTAAAGTAGAGAACAAGAACACCAAACTTAATGAAGTTACTGAATTATTTATTGAACTATTTGCCTCTATTTATCAATTGACTAGCCCCAATGAATGTCAAAAGATGTTTTTTAAGATAAAAAAAATTAACTGAAAATCATATGAATACAGTTGTCCCTCCGTATCCACGGATTTGGTATCCATGGATTTGGTATCCATGGATTTAAGTATTCATGGCTTGAAAATATTCTTAAAAAAATAATAATCCAAAAAGCAAACCTTGATTTTGCCATCTTATATAAGGGACACCATTTTGTTATGCTATTGCATATAATGGGACTTGAGTATCCATGGATTTTGGTATTCACAGGGGGTCCTGGAATAAAACCCCAGCGAATATGAAGGGACAACTTGTATACGCAATCAACCTTTAATAAATTACATAATGCAATTTTAAAAATCAAACCATATAAGTCCCCAGGACCAGATGTGTTTAATGGGAAATTTTATAAAGTATATTAAAAAAAAAAAGTTATTCCCTTTTTTACCTCAATTCTTTAATACCATCCTTTTGGGAAATTAAATTTCAACATCTTAGAAATGTGCCCAAATTGCGCTAGTACACAAACAAGAGAAGATCCATCTTAAACTCATTCATATCACTCAACCTCTTAGATCAAATAGGAATCCCAGATCTTTACAAGCATTCTAGGGGAAAGACTTGGTAGCCTAACTGAGGAGTATGTTGAGGATGATCAATTTGGATTTATTTACAACAGGCAAATTTCTGGTCCTATAAGAAGATTGTCCAACATAATTCATTATAGTAATACCAGCAGAACCAACCCAATAGAAATTCTGTTATTTGATGCCACAAAAGTGTTAGATAATTTAGAATGGAACTTTCTTCAGAAGACAGGTAAAAAATGGATCTGGGGAATCAGTTTTTATCAGTCCTAAAAGTGTTGTATAGCAATTATGGTGCCTTTTTACATGTTAATGGGCTAGACTCTTCTCAGTTTCAGATATTTAGGGGCACAAAATGGGGTTGTCTGATCTACTTGCTTTTATTTGCTCCAGAAATGCAATGGTAATTATTCCATAGATTTCTTATCTTTTTCAGACAATACCTTTTGTTGTTTCTACTTCTCTTTAGATTACTGACAAAAACTACTTAATGCAGTTTATTCACAGAGGGACAAAGACTAGAGTACAAAAAGCATTTTATACAACAAACAAAAATCAGGATGCTTACCTATTCCTCACCAGGAGGATTACTACTCAAGTCTATCAAATTAGACAACTCACTAGATGGCTGATGGGGAATTCAATACAAACCTGTCTCCTAATGGAAATGGATCACTCAGATTTAAACAAGCTATAAGTCTTGATCTTTTTAACTTGATTCTTATCTTCAGCTCAGAAACTGGGGGCCCTTTTCTGAGAAATACATTTAAAATCTGGAAAATTTGGCCAAAAAAAGTCTAATTTGCATGCTTCTTCCCAATACGCTCTTCCTAAATTATCCACTACCGGTATTTTACTGTTCAGATAAACTGACAAATTACAGGAGCTGGAAATACGCTGGGTCCCCCCACCCCGCAGCTCAGAGATTTATTTACAGTCTCTTCCCAAAAAAACTAGATTCAAGACCAGCTGGGTGACGGTCCGTTTAATTAGGTACAGAACTTTAAAGTAATTCATTTCATACCACAAACAAAGGTTAACATTACTGTTACAAAATATTTAAGCTACCACCTCTCCCAGAACTTAATTGCTAGCAAACCAGATGAAATTAAAGGTCTGATCTCTAAAATATATGACATACATGAACTGGAATCATATATGAACAAATAGACCTGTACATTCAGTCTCAGCCTGTACCAAGAAGCAGGTGTATAAATTAATTCACAGGTGGGACTACACACAGTCAAGCTTAGTTACATTACTTGAAACATTTCTTCCTTGTGCTGAAGATGCCACTCAGAATTGGGTAGGCCTTTACATATGTGGTGGCACTGCCAAATCAGCTTTCTGTTCTGAATCATAATTTTTAGGGAATTTTTTAAGATAATTAATCAGGTAGTGTGTCCTCATCCCAGCCTGGCCCTACTCCATCATTTTGTCAAAAACAACAAAGGTCTTTCACATTTTAAAAAATGGATTTTTTGCTTAGCAGTGAAACTAGAAATAGTTAAGGGCTGGAAAGAAACAGTAGTTCTTATAGTACTTTATTTGTTTGGCTAAATAGATTATGGCAAGTTAGCCCATATGTAAAAGCTTGCAGCCTGTATTAAAGAAGAAAGAAATAATCAGACAACTTACACATTCTGTTCAATATGGTGACCTTTTATTATGTATTTTAGCAGCAATACTAATATATATTTTACTTCAACAACACATAGTAACCTCTGAAACAAAGTATTGATATAGAACTTGATTTGTAAAAGACTTGATGACATGATGTAATGATACTTCATGTTTTTATAAAACCTTCTACATGTAACCTACAAACATGGAAAAGTTTTGAATCCATTTTTGTTGTTGCTGCTGTTGTTTACTTTTCCTTTTTACATATTTATTGATATGCTTTTTATATAGTTAGAATTGTTATTATTATTGGGTGTGACATGATTGATCTTGAGTAAAACTCATTGTTTTTGCAACTTTAACACCCCCAAATGCTATTTTATTTTGTTTATTTAAAAAAAAGAGCATAAAGTGCTCATCTGCACCAAGCATGATAAACTGGTTCTCCACTGGCATATCCTACCTCTGGAGCTAGCCTGTTTCCCCTCCTGTTACCTGCAGAAAATGGGCTGACGTCCAAACAGGACACTGACCCATCGCTGAAGCCAGAGCTGCCGCCATTTCCTACGCTAATGCGGAAGCCAGGCAGGGGTCCCACAACTTGTGGCTGCAGCCCCCTTGCATGTGACCAGCCTTAGCCACATGTTGAGGGACCCCCTGCCCAGCTTCCAGAAGAACCAGGCAGCTGGCAGCAGCAGGAAGGAGTGGCATGCTGGATGGGCTCCTGTGGACACGCAGGGCCTGATCTGTTTCCCCCCAGATAAAACAGGGTAAACTTGGTATTTTCCTATAACCAGTTATTGGGAACTATCCCAGCTTGCCCTCATTCCAGCCTCATATTTGCCCTGGGGGTTGTTTGGACTGCCCAGGAGCAGATCGGGCTAAATGCCATGTGGACCAGAGGGCTCTGGAACGAGGGCAAGCTGGGGTATTTGCCCAGTGTAGACAAACCCAAAGATTACTCAAGAACAAAAGCCTGTACTTTTCAAGCACACTGTATACATAGTCCAGTTTGGAAATTTATAGAGAGTAGCTTGGAAAAGCAGCAAAATCTTAGTAATTAGTAATACAAAAGCCAGAGTGGTAGAGTAGCTGGAGTGTTGGACTAAGATTCTGGAGGCCAAGGTTCAAATCCTCACTGAGCCATGGAAATCCACTGGGTTACCTTGAGCAAGTCACAATCTCTCAGCCTCAGAGGAAGGCAAAGGCAAATCCCCACAGAACAAATCTTGCCAAGAAAACCCCATGATAGTGTCGCCTTGGGGTCACTGTTAGTCAGAAGCGACTTAAAGGCACACAACAAGCTAGAAATACACCGAACCACATTCCAAAGTGGTCAGGCACACTATTCTCTGTCTGGCCATGGTAAGCAAAATGAATTATTCAGATCAACAAACTTGCCAATTGGATCACATCTCATTATTGTTGAAACATTTTTTACTAACTTCCAGGTACAATTTGAAGTGTGGTGTTAACCTATAAAACCTGGGGTGTGGGTATCTGAAGGATCATCTTTTGCTCATATGAACCCACCTATTCTTTAATTCACAATAGTCCTGCTTCACATACCTATCATTTGTAATGGACAGCAGCAGGGTCTTATCCAAGGTGGCACCTTGCTGTAGAACACCTTCCCTAGTATATTAAACTTCACTGTCCTTGTGGGTTGTACAGTTATTCTTTTATTTATATTTTTATTGCAGTTTTATTTTGCATGCTAGTCTATAACTATTTTGCACTACTTTTAGACATTTTAATTGACGCTGCCTTTAAAGTCCTACCTGGAACCTGTAAATAAAAAATTAATAAGGAATACACACATACACATGCTTATTTTATTAATTTATAAACATAACAATATTGTGCTTTTTCTTAGAACAGGCATTTGACTTAAAATTTTAAGTTGCAATCCTATATTTAATCAGTGTCATTAAACTCAGGTGCTCACTTCTAAATAGACATGCATAGGATTACATTCTTAATTCCTTTTCCATAAATCAAGGATTGGGACCATGTGGCTCTCCATCTGTTAATGGACTGCAAGTCCCACCAACCTTAGCCAGCATACCCAATGGCTAGAAATGCTGAGAGCTACCATCTGACAATATCTGGAAGGTTGCATGATTCCCACCCCAGCGACAAGAAGATACAGAAACTGTTATTTTGCATGAACCAGAAATGTAAGATCAACTCAAACCAAGTACTTGTTCATGAAAAATATTGTACACATTAAAAATTAGTCAAAGGTTTTTTTTTTTAAAACCAACTAATCGGACACCTTTAAATTACAATTTTATAAATAAGAAATTAACAATGCTGCTTTCCAGTAGTTCCAGCTGACACCAATGCAGCCCTGTCCTCTGTAACTGCAATGTAAATCCCACTGAGCTCAGTGAAGCTTAATCTTAAGTAAGTGCACCTGGGCTCTCAGCCTTAAATTAATTTTCTACTATTACTAATTTTATATTACAAATAAACACCTTTCTCCTGTATGTGGCTTACTGGCCAATTTTTTTTAAACTTCCCCAATTTATAAATGGTGCAGTAGTTTACGAAATAGATCCTAGATTTTACTGTCCTTTGCTGTGCTTCTCTTTTGACAGAGAGAGAAAGAAACAGAAAAGGGAGAAGGAAAACTCTGATTTCCCTCATGGGAACAGATGTAGTTTTGAAGATCCACCTTATGGTTTAGCACTTGCCATATCACATGGTGTAAGGTGACACAAAACATCTGGTTCTTCTTCTTGCCCTCTCTCACAGACTCAAAAAATTGTGGTATCCTTTCAAACACGCCAACTAGAACACATGAACATGGAACTTGCAGGTTGGTATGACATCACAGATGGGACGTGGATTGGTTTTTAAAGCATCTTGTAAAAATATGCATACATCTCTATTGACTGTCACGTAGCCCACATTTCTCTTCTTCCTTCTATCCTGTACAACCCTTTGCAAATTTTAAAGTCTCTACAGATCCCAAAAGCAAAGTGGCCAATGTTATTGTTGGGTTTTTTTAGAAAAAACAAACAAATGCAAAATGTAAAACACTAAGCTTGGATTTTATTTCTTTCTTCTCATGCACAAATCAGCCTTTGACATGTATCTTGTGATTCCAGTGGAAGTCTCTGGGAAGCACACTGGAAACATCCTCAAGCAGACTGTATTGACAAAAGATTTCCTCACCCGCTTATGACTCCTAAGTGCCCACCCTCCTTTCCCTCTGAACTTTTCTCTCTTCCATGGCTTCTCCCTCCCCCGTCCCCGGAAATAAATTTCACACATACAGAAAGAACCCTTGGTTACATGCCTTGCCCTTCTTTTCCTAAAGTCTGGTTTTGTTTGTTTGTTTGCTTGCTTGCCTTGCAGAGTTCGGAGCACACTGTCATTTTTTTAAAGAAAGAATTTAACAGTTTGGTTGGAGGGAGGGGGGGATGACATTGCTAGTGCCTCGAAATAAAGGGCCACCCCTACCTTCCCGACTTTCCAAACTCCTTTGCAGCAGACAATTCCCTGGGTATGCCTGGATTTGCAAATCGCATTGGGGTTGCCAAGTTCATCTCACTGCCCAAAGTTCACCAACCGGAAGAAAGTCTTTCTTGCCACCCAACGATGGGAGTTTCGAGCAGCTGGTGGGGGGATGTGGGGATGGCATTTCAGCAGGCACAGGAAAAGCCCGATAGTTAATGAGAAGAAGAAAGAAAGGAGAGGGGGGGCAGAGAAAAGAGGAGGAGGAAAGGAATGGGGAGAGGGAAACTCTCTCGCCTTGCAAGCAAGGGAAGGCGGTGCCCACATTGCGCACACTAACTTGTAGATCTCAACGTCAGGGCGAGTGAAATAGGATCCCTTCAGATGCCAGAGAGGGCCTTGCCCACAAGATCCTCCCTAGTTTACCCACCTCCCCACCCCCTTTGCCCTTCCCTGCAATTGTGTGGGCACTGCAGCAAAAGTAGAGAGCATTGGGAAGAAAGTCTGGCTGTACACTCTGAATGAAGACAAGCTAACACTCGGGAGTTAGAGCAAGGCTTTATCCAAATACAGCCATGTGCAGAATACAGGCAACAATTTCAGCCACGATCCATCACTAGAACACTGTCTTGGAACAGGGCAAGTAATGGTAAGGGTGGCAGTGTCTCTGAGCATGTGCAAAATACTTCCCACTTTTTCCTCACCCCATCTTTCCCCCCACTGTTGTGACCCTATGTCTCTCTCTCTCTCACACACACACACAGGTCACCTCAGCTCTGAAACATGCAGAATTATACTGAAGAAAAATGTCTCTGAGCATCAGCAGAAACTCTTCAGTACCAAAAATATTACCAAATGAATACAATATAGTTGTCATTTCATAGGACATGATCTTGAGGTACTTGTTTCATAATTTCACCTCTGGGTACTTCATAAATTGCTGGCATGGTTAAGTATTCCAAGTTTTGATGTAGTAGCATGGATACTCCTCAGAGTACCCACTGACTAGAGTGTTCTGGGCTTGCCCCCAAAATCTTTGGACCTGCCACAGACACACTTAGTGAGAGTACCTGGCTTGTGGGGGAAATTAGCTAACACACATTGGAAGCTGCTTAATCCAGTGTAGATGTGTAAATTGCTATTGCTTAAAACAATTTGTAAGCTGCTCTGATAGCCTTTGTGGCTGAAGAGCGGGGTATAAATAACTAATATAAAAAAATAAATAAATAAGATGCTGCTTGAATGTTAAAACTTATGGTAATAATCTTAATCATATATTTACCAGAAAATCATACAATATAAAAAACTCAACTTGAATAAGTATACATTAAAAACAATGATCTAATATCATGGCTTTTCAAAGGAAAGGACATTGGCCTTATCTACACTGGCTAAGTACCTCAGCTTGCCCTGGTTTCAGAGCCTTTGCAGTCCAGTTGACGCTGGGCATTTATCCCAATATGCTCCTGGACAGTCCGAATGACCCATGGGGTAGATACGGACGGGGCTGGAAGAGTGGCAAGCTGGGATATTGTGATATAAGAAAGCCCCCTGTTTACTCCATTTCTGCCGGATTGGGCCCCATGTATCTGCGGGAGTCCATCCATTATGCCACTCCTACCTGATGCTGCCAGCTCCCTGGCTCTCCTGGAAGCCAGGCAGGAGCCCTGCAACATGTGACCAAGGCTGGTCACATGCAGGGAATCTGCAATCACATGTTGCAGGACACCTGCCTGGCTTCCACATTAGCAAGAAAATGGTGGCCGCTTCAGTGATGGGCCAGCATCCTGTGTAGACTCCAACCTGTCTTCTGCAGGTAACAGAGGGGAAATGGGCCACCTCCTTAGCCAGGATATGCCAGCGGGGAACCGGCATATCCTGCCTAGTGTAGATAGGACCATTGTTAAGAGAACATGTGCTTAGAAAGAAGTCCAGAAGCTAATATTTTATAAAGCCAAACTTTAGAAGATGTTCAAAGCACATCGCAAATATTTATCTCACTAAACATTACAACAGCCCTATAAAACGTAGTCACTGATATTATTATGTGTTCAGGTCACCTTGTGAGTTTGCAGCAAGTTACTCAGAAATTTTCAGATTTATGGCTCATTCTCTTAAGTAAGATGCTATAGCAATTATGTGGTTAGGGGTAGAGGCTGGATCCCATCTAAGTTAGAGGGACTTCAGACAGGTATGATTTTTCACCCTCTGTTTTATTTTATCTGAAATGTCGTTTTCTCTTCCTCATGGTTCATGGCACTTCATGCCACTTGTGCTGGCCAAATGGAAGCACTCTTGCTAACCTTATAGTCACCTGAATTCCTATTCACACTTGCCAAAGGATGTAACTTCACCATAGGAAATGCCAACCTGTGGGCCCGAGAGAGTTTGGATGATGCTTCCCTAATGGGAAAACATGGCAAGCAGCAAAAGGAGTAGATACATAATACTAGAACAGCTAGTATGTTAAAACCACAGACATCCCACAGGAAGAAGAAACACTAACAGACAGCCCACAGATGGCAGCCATTAGCAGTCCTTTGAAAGAGCCCTCCTGGGAGAAAAGTGGCAAAAATGGCACATGGCACCATGACTGCAAAGCAAAGAATCCAAGTTTAAAACTAGGAAGTGCAAGGCTAATGTGGCTAAGTAGCAAGGCGCTATGCTGGCATAATGAAATAATAATAATAATAAGAGTCTGGAGTAATAAACACCTGAGGCGAAGCACAAAAATCAGTGTGTATAGAGCCATTGTACTGTCTATTCTCCTTTATGGGTATGAAATATGGGTCACCTATCACCACCACTTATGACTCCTCGAACGCTTTCATCCACGCTGTATACGCTCAATCCTAAATATACACTGGACTGACTATGTGACGAATGTTGCTGTCCTTGAGCAAGCAGGGATCACCAGCATTGAGGCCATGATATTGAGAACACAGCTGCGCTGGGCAGGGCATGTTTCTAGGATGGAGAACCATCACATCCCAAAAATAGTACTGTAAGGTGAACTCGCACAGGTAACAGCATAACAGGGGTGCTCCAAAAAAGCAATACAAGGACTCCCTGAAACAACATCTCAGGCTCGGCCAAATTGATCACCAACAATGGCCTCACATCAGGAGGCATGGGGACGCACTATCCACAATGCTGCAGCCTTATTTGAGAACTCACGCCGAACAAGTCTTGAAGAGAAATGACAACGCAGAAAGAATCACAACCCGGAAACATCACCCAAGGAGACCTTCTGCTGTGCTTTCTGCAACCGGACTTGTTTATCTCAGATTGGCCTTTTTAGTCATCAGCGCGCTTGCAGAAAGCGCAGGCTGAGTCCTTCCTGAATCTTCATTTGCGAAAAAAAGCCAGGGAATAATAATAATAATAATTTCTATCCCACCTTTCTCCCAACAATGAGACACAAGGTGGCTAACATCATTATAAAAACAATATAAGCTAAAAACAGTACATAGTTTAAAATCACATTATAAATATAAAATTTTAAAACGAATCAAACAACTTACGAGTTAAAAACATTACAGTAAAAATTAAAATACCTTTTAAAAAATCCTTATATTTTTTTAAAACCACCCCACACAGCCTCACTAGGTCAGCCCTTGTTGGTTCATAAAAACCTGGCAGCATAAAAATGTCTTAACCTGCTGCCAGAAGGAGACCAAAGATGGAGCCATCCTAGCCTCTCTGGGGAGGGAGTTCCACAGTCTGGGAGCAGCCACCGAGAAAGCCCTCTCCCTTGTTCCCATCATACACCCTGAGAAGATGGTGGGACAGAGAGAAGGGCTTCTCCAGATGATCTTAGAGCTCTACTGGGCTCCTATAGGGATATGTGGTCCTTCAAATAACCTGGACCCATGCAGTATAGGGCTTTATAGGTCAAAAACTGCCACTTTGAATTGTGCCCAGAAACAAATTGGCAGCCAATGGAGCTGTTGCAACAGAGGAGTTGTGTCTAAAACTAAGAACAGGGAAAATAGGATTATGAGGCAAAGCACCATAGTGAAATACGAGAAAAAAACACTGTGATGGCATCTGGCCAATGTGTGTGTAGCCCCTGTAAAGCTAAGCACAGGACATCATAAAGGAGATAAAATCTAACCTCTCTGTGCCTGGGCAACATAGAATTGTACAATGATAGAATTGAAGGGCCAATGAAGAAGACCATTACCTGCTAAGGTAGTCTATCCCAGTGGTTCTCAGGTTATCTGATATGGAGGACCAGTATTTTTTTCTAATGTGCCAGCAGTTACCAGTACCCTATTTACATCAATTAGTAACAAATCTTTCTTTCTTTTCTGGAAACTTGCCAGTTCACTAACTGATGGCCAGTGGACTGGCACTGGTCCAGGCACTGCCATTTTGAGTAGTACTGGCCTATTCCACAGCTGAAAAGTTCCTATTGTCAGGAATTTCTTCCTAATGAAAACTGGTGGGGCTTCTTCATTAACTTCATATGGCTCAGAACCAGGCTATCTGGCAGATTGTATCTCCCTATATGAGCCTGTCCAGGCCCTGAGATCCTCAGGAGAGACCCTTCTTTCATTTCCAGCACCATCACAAGCATGGTTGGTGGGGACACAAAAGAGGGCCTTTTTGGTATCTGCCCCTAGACTCTGGAACTCCCTTCCCGGGGTGGCCAGAATGGCCCCTTCCCTGTTGTCCTTCTGTCACCAGGCAAATACCTTTTCATTCTAACAGGCTTTTAAAAGAGTGGGCCGAGGGTGCTGAACTGTTGTAAATTGATCTCTTTTGGCTGCAAGACTTTTATATGCTCAGAAATGGAAAGATGTATTGATTCCATCACAAGAAGACTGGTTGATGAAGACATGTGAGATGGCTGAAATGGATAAATTGACAGTTCATAGGAAAAGGAGGCTAGCCTCTGTGTAAAAGAAATGGATACAAATCTAACATCAGAAAATGTAGCATTTGAAACCTAGCAGGGCAACAGTTTGCTTACCTGAAATTTTGTTAAGGAGCTTCAAAGAGAGACTCCAGCATGAAACTGCTAAATTGTAATTTATCAAGAAGTTCACTGCTATCACCTATAATCTGAATCAAGGGTTTTTATCCCACTATTGATGTTAAATTAGCTTACTGCCAAGCAGGGCCCCAGTGATTTTGGGGGGGCAGGGGGACAGCTAGGTTTGCCAGGTTTTTCAAAGCCCAATGCAAGATGGCCCTCTTGGTTACCAGGACAGCTCAAGACTGGCCAGAACACATGAGGCAGATCTATATAAAGCCTGCCTCAAGAAAGGAGGGCCTCTTGCAAGAGTTCAGGGCTCCCACAATACTTAATGATCTTGTAGAAGTCTTGTGGGAGACTTGTGGTTCGATTCATGTGTTACTTGCTTCCCTTGCTTGGGCTTGTAGAACTCAGAAAAAGAATGGGTGCCAGCCATGCTTACAGCAGAAGGATCCCCGCAGCATTTAGCATGCAATTTGAGGCCATTTTGCTGTGTACCAAAATGCTCATGAGTCATTCTTGTAAGCACGGCTGGCACCTGCTCATCCCATTGTCACCAGAGCAAAGGCTATTGGATCAGGGGCTACTCAACCCCAAAGACAAAAACATACACAATATTGTTGGGCCCCTGGCCTGCCTCTTGACCATTGGGGTCTGAAAATTTGTACAGTCAGTCCTCTGTATCCACGGATTCTATATACACAGATTCCACCATCCACTGCTTGAAAATATTTTTTAAAAAATCCAAAAAGCAAACCTTGATTTTGCCATTTTATATCAGGGACACCATTTTACTATACCATTGTATACAATGGGACTTGAGCATCCATGGATTTTGGTATCCACAGGTGTCCTGGAATCAAAATCCAGAAGATACCAAGGGCCCACTGTACTGGCTTTCCCTTTCCTGTCAGCCCTGTTGCCAGGATGTTTGTAATTTAACACAAAGGTGAGTCTCAGTTTATTTCAAGGTTGTGTTCCTAGACTCAAAATGTAAATTGGGTCTGATGTAAATAGAAGGAGCCAGTTCCAGAGGGAACCATTAGAGCCCAGGGGATGTTTTTCAACAGAGCTGAAGGAGCCACAAAGTTAGCACTTTACTCAACCAGTCACCAGTTTTAAAGAGGTTTAAAGCATAAAACATGAGACCGTACCTTTTCCAAGCTAGAGAAATCCTTCCCTTTCACACAATATGACACCAGTTGCTCATACTCCACCTAAGTAAGCAGAGGAAACCACTTCCAACCATACCAAACCTTCAAAATTCCATTTTCTTCATTCCCCTCACACACATCCTTCTAACCAAGGAAAGGAAACTTTTTACTTCAACAATCGCAAGATTCCAGTTTCTTCCTTTCCCCTCAACCTCCTTCTAAGCAGGCAAAGGAAACCACTTCCTCCGAATAACAGAAAGATTCAAATTTCTTCCTCCTCCTCCATGTTCCTCCTTCCAAGCAAGCAAAGGAACCTACTTCTTTCCATAAACTCCAAGTTTCAAGTTGCTTTCTCCCCCATGCATTGTGGGTTTGACTTTCAATTTTTATTTATTTCTGGAGAAACATACATTTGAAATTTGGTAAATTGGGGTGATGCAAATTGGGATTTGCCTGTACTTCTCACTTTTTTGTATTTTACATTTCATTTCTTCCTGTTCACCATCCCTAGCCCTCAACACACACACATACACGCTTACAACCATATGGACATATATCTGCCACCTCAGGGTAACATTTCATACATCTTATAAAGTAAACTCCAGTTGACTGCACTCATTCTCATAACAAATATATTAGTTTTTAAGGTGACATAAGACTTCTTCTGTTTTATTTTCATTCAGATTAGTAATTTGTGCAGAAACCTAGGTGGGGGGAAGCACAGCACCATCTCTGTTGGCAGGAGGCTATTGTTAACTCCTACAAATATCCTAAAAGTAAAATATTTTAAGCTGATGTAGCATTCACACAGAAGCTATGTAAAGCATGCTTCTGGTTTTAATTGTGCCAGGGTCATCAGAAATTTGGGAAACATTTACATATAAGAATGTTGAGGATATGGTAAACTGGGCTAGATGGAGGTTAATCATAAAACCCACCAACAGCTTAGTCATTTCCATATGTACTCAGAATTAAATCCCACAGGGTTCAGTCGGATTTATCCCTAGACTACAGGATGTGTAAGACTGCAGCCTAAGCTCTCTTAGTCCACATGTACCACTACATACATTTCTGTATCGAATTAAGAAAATATACTACTCTGACAGTATATTGCTTTGTATTTTTAAAAGTAAAACATGTTAAAGACTGAAAGAATGTGGTCTTTGCTTGGTTCTCATTTACATACGCAACTTGTCTCTGCATCACTTCAAAGTGTTCATGAACTGTGTACATGTCTGCCTGTCTTTGGCAGCTCTAACTCATCATGACATCATGCTAGACACTTTAAAATTTGACATAGTGTTTTTTGGTTATTGTCCAAGGCTCAATATTGAGCTTCTAGTCAAAATTCCAAACTCATTGGAGGAGGGAGAGTTCAACACAAAAAAGGGGGCCAGTCATAACTCTGCAAGAAACCATAGTGGATGTTTCAATATATGACAGAGTGTTTTTTATTGTTTTCCAACTGGCAGGGCCCAGTTTCAAGTCAAAATGTAGAAATTCCAAAGGGGAGGGCTTCCTAGAAGCAAATGGGGGACCTGCTATAACTCATCAGGACACTGTGCTTAGACACCTCAGCATTTGACAGAATATTTTTTGTTGTTGCTGCAGTGACTGGTTTGAAGTCAAAATCTGAAAGGAGAGGCTCACAAAAAGCAGAAAGTGGACCTGCCATAATAATTGGGAAATAAATGCTAACAGGGCTAAAAATCAAAAGAGGGCTCTCTTAGGGCTCATCTGCACAAGACAGCATATGCCGGCTCCCACTGGTGTATCCTGGCCACAGATCAGGCCTATTGTTCCCCCATTACTGCCTCCAAACAGGCTGGAGTCCAGATGGGCACACTGGCCCATCACTGCAGCCACTGGCATTTCCCTGGCTCTCCCAGAAGGCAGGAAGCTGGCCCACAACTTGTGACCAAGGCCCCCTGTATGTGACCAGCCTTGGGCACATGCTGCAGGACTCCTTCCTGTGAGCAACCATGAGGGCTGGCTTGCTAGGACAGGCTTCTGTGGACTTGTGGGGCCCGTTCTGTCCCAGCAGGAATGGATTAAAAGAGATATTATCTTATAATGCTGGATCGGGCCCTACCCTGTCTTCCCCCTGTCTCAGCATCATATCTGCCCTGGGGTGGTAAGGACTTTCCAAGGGCAGAACAGGGCAAAACCCCTATGTTGTCAGGACTGCAGATCTCTAAGACAGGGGCAAGATGGGGTATATTGCCCATCTAGGCAAGCCCTTAGGCACTTTTGCTAAGATTCCTGAAGCAGAAAAATAGGACAGGGTTAAGATAGCTGTTTTCTTAAAGGGCGAGAAAATAGGAGAGGACTCTCTGAAGTAAGAGAAGAGCCATCTATTTCTCTCTCTGTGCATGTACGTGTAACACACACACTGTATACAGTATGTGGTGTGTGCATGAGCTTACACCCACCCCCACACATTTGTCTTCCCCACCTGCAGCTAGCTGTACAACTCACACTCTGGTTTGACTGAGGTTTGCCAGCTCTGTGAGAACTAGGGTGGGAGGTATAAATATCTTCCTGAGGTATGTTCAGTGTATAATACGAAAAACCACAGTACAGAAACTTTTTTTAAAAAAATATTTTGTTTTAGTTTGATGTTTCAGAAAAAAAAACATTTCAAAAACAACCCACCCACCCCCACACACCACACTCCTTTTCTCTTTAGATTGGACTTACTTCTGTTGGCTCTTTCAGGTTACAGACAGGACTTTGTTCTTCCAGCTTCTCCAGATTAAAGAGCTTACTGAAAAGCGTCTGTATTTTCATATTATTAGAAGTTGGCCCAACTAATTATAATATTCCCATATCCTGCCAAATGGGGCAAAAGTATTGCAGAAACAAATCTAAATAAATTATTGGCTAAGCCAAGTGAGTTCTTGGCTTACTTTCCAGTGTCACCTTTTCCATGTATTTATATTGTGACATCTTCCTTTAAACATAGAGGAACTAGAATGAAATCTGGTATGCATGTGCAGGACATAGTTCTGTGTTTAATATTTGAAAATTGGATTTACCCACTCACCCATTCTGAAGGCTGAAGGAAAGATGTAAAATGCATTCACTACAAACAGTTTTTTTTAAAAAAAAAAACCTATTCATTTTGCAGGAAAAAACCTATAAATAAAATATAAGCAAAAGATACTTGTGTTTATCCATGCTATGCTGAATCCTGAATCCTGTTATCTATTGATGTCATCATAGGTAAACATTTAAGCCTGTTTATATGTCACAGTAGGTAAATGGCTCTCTATGTAGAAAAGGATAACCTTCACTTTCATACTGGAACTGATAGACTTTGGTCAGTCGCAACAAAATGATTCCTATTTTTGTATGATTGCATACTACAAAAGAGGCCTTCCTAATATGATGCCTTCCAGATGTGTTGGGCTACAACTGCAGCCAATTGGAGAAGATTGGAGTTGTGGCTTAGAAAGCACATGTTGAGGGACTGCTATATACATGTCCAGGAAAAAAAACTGCACAGAAAATTGTGCATATTTCATATGAGTACAAAACACTGCTTGAATACATTTTATTTAGGCAATGGAAAAGAAGTGTTTGAACAATGTGTACAGTTTAAAAACTGCATGAATCCAAGCATGTATGAAAAAAAAAATAAGCAAGACATGGACTGATTCTGTCCTTCCTACCTCCCCCACACCAAAAAAGAAAGAAGAAAAAAGAAACTGGAAATGGGAAAAAGGAAATCCTCAAATGCAGATTTGATAAATGTGCATCCCCCAGTTGCCACCAGACAAACGGCTCGTCTACACTGACAGGAAAATCCAGCTTACCTTCGGGTTACTCTGATCCACAGCAACCACTGGCTTATCACCACACACACCAAGGCGAGTTTGGAAGCACTGTCCACATAGATCTCCCTTCTGAACTCCCCTCGGTCCGATACATCATGATATGCACGGCCACAAGGCCATGACTGCTTTGGCTCCCCATCCCTTCATGTGAATGTATATGTGTATCTGCATCTCCTCTCCCTCTTTTCCCATGGTTTGGAGGGGCTTCAGAGATATTATTAAGTGGAGGTATGCACAGCTAATGATGTGGGTATGCTGGTATGTGATTCTCTGAACAACTGATATGTATGCAAAAAATGGTGACAAAGGAACCACTAAAAAGTGAAATCGAAACATGGAAAGAGGCATTTCCTGGTGGGATTTCTTGGCCCAGGAGCCTCCTCCTGATCTCTCCTCCCCACCTGCCAAAACTCCCTCCATCCCCACACTGATGTCACTATGGAATGCAGTCCACACACACATGCAAATATCCAAATTTCCCACTCAGATCTGAAATAAAACCCAACTCTTTTTGGTCTGGATTAAAGACCTGATGTGCTGAAAAGACGTGGATTCAAGCCGTATGTCTGGATGGCTTGCTGTGAAAATGAGGTGAGATTGTTTTATTTGGCCTACATAGACAAGTCCAAAGGCATTTTAATTTCCACAGCTCCCCTGTCATTCCCATCATTCACCAGATTTCCTTCCTCCACCTGTTGTGCTTCACACCAGAGCCCTGTTTAGTACAGCTGGCACTAGGCAGCAGAAGCCAGGCAAGGGAGAAACAAGAGGAAAGAACACAAGTGCCTTTCACCTCCCTTTTAATGAGAAATAGGACAGTTGGTTTCCAATGTCTGACAGATAGCCCTAGTTTGTGAGCTGTCTCCATGTTGGTGAGGGGCAATGGGCCTGGTATTGCCAGATGAAAAGAAATAAAGAATTTTGCATCTACTTCCTGACTCCTCTACAACTAAGTCTGTTCAAATATAGAACTTTTCTTTCAAAGCCCAGCTAATATAATAGCTACTTTCCAAATCACGTGCCAATCATCCTGGTTTCCTTCTCCCCCTCCCCTGCCACTCTGCCTTTTTGGATCATGTCACATAAAAATACTTTTGTTCCATTACCACAATTTACCTTGTGCTGATCACCCCTCTGCTTTTCTTTCCGTTTTCCTGTTTCCACCACTTTCCTTGGCAGTGGCTGTCTTTAAGGGTGCACCAAAGCCAAGCTGGCCTGGGCTGCATTAAAGGCCTGCTGTATATATGAGGAAATTGCAGAGACTGCTTGCCAGCAGCCAATACAGTTGCAAGTGAGCAAAGAAGCAGGGCTTAAAACAAGCCACCCCTTCTCAGCTTAGCAAAACCAATAACCACATGGTTGTGGGGCACATAAAACTGGACAGAGTTTTGATGAGGGGGAGAGAGCGCCTCCCCCCACTCAGTCTGTGTTATGATTGGCACTGAAATAGGTTCTGCTACTGTTCCAGCCAAGGGTAAATTTCCCAAAAGTGAGATGTGATGGGGTGGGCAGGTTCAGATCAGGCCAATAACCCATATCCTCTTACTTGGAAACTCTCTGCACCAATCCCAGGTAGAGGGCGGGATAAGTTACTATTATTAGAGCACTCTGCACATGCTCTTCTCTAATATTACTACTGCTCGTATTTCAGTTCTGTCACTAAAAACAGTTTCCAAGTCAGGTTGAAGCAGTGACAGTAGTCACTGTACAAACTGCAGGGCGGTTCTCTATGTTGCTGTATAACAGGAATAGCAACATCTGATCTAACTATTAATAGGGACTGAGAAATGGTTCATGCAATGCATTAGAAGCAAAAGTCTTAAGTATTCCATTTACAAGTCCACTAACACAGAAAATGGATCGAGAGAGGAAAATTAGATTAAACCTCATTCCAGATTCTCAAATATTGCTAATAGAAATTTTGGAGGGTATCTCCCCACCCCCATCCACTCAACATTTACAGTGCAATCCAAAGAATGGGTACTTAAAAATAAGTTAGGGGTGTGTGTGTGCCTTCAAGTCACCTGTCGACACCATGAATGTCATAGGGTTTTTTTAAGCAGGGAGTTTTCAGAGATGGTTTGTCATTGCTCTCCTCTGAAATTGAGCATACAGCACCCGCTATTCCTTGGCTGTCTCCCATTCAAGTACTAACCAAGACCCTGCTCAGCTTCTGAGATCAGACATGCCTTCTGGTGCCTTCAGGGTGTTTAGGGTTACCTCAGAAATAAGTTACACTGAACTAAATGGAACTCACTGCCTAGTAAGTGTGCTTAGGATTGCACATTCAGTCTTCCAGTGATTTAATTCACTTTGCATCTGGATTTTCACAAAGGAAGAAGATGTTTCCAAAGAAACAATTTTCACTAATATTGGCACTCACTTACTCATCCCAACCACTTGCATTCCCATCTTGTCTCACTTATTTCAGTTGTTTTAAAAATATCCTACAGCAATTGTAGCAAAATACTTTCAGGCGTGATTTGATTGTTGCACTATTGCCTCACTTGAAGTGGTGATGAAGTGGTTGGTGACAATCTCAATGATGGTGTAATTCCACCATTCCAGCTTCAGTGACATCCTCCTCTCTCCTGTCACCACCACTGTTGTTATTTTTTAAAGCAAGACATTGTACCACATCATGTCCTCCATCCTCAAATGAGCAGTGTGGAAGTCATAAACTGTTTCACAAACTGACAAAGCTCATGCATTTCTCACTAGGCTTCTCTGGTGACTCTGAGGTACACAGAGGGGAGAGCTTTTTTCATTTCATCATGTGTACATCAGCATCTTTTTGTAGAGTAATGAAGAAGTGCTGATGAAATTGACAACACTTCTCTCAACCTTTTCTCTCAGGAGAAGGCCAGTGAAATGAACAAGTTTTGTCAGTTTCACTGACCTCTCATAACTTCTCTGCGGATAGGGGAGGGGGGTGCTTGTCATTTGCATGGTATCTTATGCCAATGTGATTATAAGAGAGAGGGAGAGAAAGAGAGAAATATACACACAGAGAAAAACAAAGGGAAAATACAAGTGAAATGGACACGGTTTTCCCTAGCTCTGCAATTTTACTGGACTCTTGTTGGCTTGACAGCATTATTGAGAGGGCACTTACAAATGTTAACTATGCTCATATTGTATGAGAGAGAGGGTTGTACGAGAAGTGGGGAAGACAGAAATTGGATTCTTGATGTACGTAAGCTGCATATCAAAGTGGTCCAGTCTCTCATCATCATTGTCGTCATCATCATCATTTTAAAAAGCACAGACAACTAGAACCGAAAGCTGTTACTGCTTTCTTATAGTCCTCCTCCTCTTCTTTACCAGGGAGTTCTTTTTATGATGGTTTCACATCAAGGCCCAGCACCTTGGATCATGGCTGAATACATAGAGTAAATGCACTAGGCTATTTTGCCTGCCTCTACCTCATCTACAAGGTGGATTCCATTTGCCCTATTTTCCTCCTCATCTTGGATTACTGAAAGTCCTGAGTAGTCCCATCTATTCTCCATTCTCTGCTCAGGTTTCCAATTGTTGTGAAGCTACAGATGGGGCAAGAGGTCTCTGCCTGGTCCCTGCTACATAGTCTTAACCATACATAGCCAGATGCTGCTGGTTCCAAGGAGGCTGCTTCAGAGTTTCTTCAAGTGCATTATACACATACATACACACTGATGTACTATAAATATATTTATGCATCCCAGTGTGCCATACAAACATATTATTTGAAGAGGGAAAATCTCCCTCCTTAGAAATAGGAGCAGTAGCAGAAAATGCTAGTGCCACTAATAATGGGGGAGAAATTGTCTCTTCCTCCAAAGGGTTGCTGTCCTCTTTGAAGATAGATATCTTTGAAGATAGATAATATGCAATTACTAGTGAACATTGTTAATGCTAGTATTATAAAAATATAATTAAATGAAAGATTTGTGTCACAAACTGGACCTATCCAAGCACTTCAGCAAAAAGCTGACATTCTCCAAATGCTGATTTCTGTGTCCAGTACCAATTCCAGTAGGAATTAGAAATAACAGAATGCACTACACCTGTCTATTTGATCCGCATTGTTAAGGGCAACAGTCTAGAATATGTATTATATAAATCAATACTCAGTCACACAATCATCATCAACATCATCTTCTTCTTGTTATTTCTACTATTATCTACCTTCTTTGGTTTCTCGTGGTGGGGCACAGGCTTCTCTTGAGCAGGCGATGGTGACCGGCTCCTCCTTCCTGCAATGAAAGATCCACTTCCAGAATGGCGCGACGTCTTCTGGACCCAAGGGGGAAGTTAGGGAAGATGATGGAGGAGCATGAAGGGATTGGAAAGAGGCAGAAGAGAAAAACAAAGCAGTCAGAAAGAGGTTTGCCTTACATGACCTGGGCTTCTTGGTTTAGAAAGAAAAAAAAATGAGCTTGAAAATTTTTTGAAGAACAAAAAAGGGGGGGTTCTGGAAGCTGCAGTAGAAAAAAGAAACTTTTCCAAGTTTGGGGGGACATCAAAATCACAAATAACTCTACTAACATCTTGCAAAACAAGTTCTGTCTCTGAGGAGTTGAAACTCAATAAAAGTTGCTGCTACACTCTTATAAGCACTATTATTCCACTTTAACTGCTCTGGCTGCCTCCTATGGAATCCTGGGATTTGCAGTTTAGGGAGGGGCATTTAGAATCCTCAGCCATGCAGCTCTTAGGCCCCACTAAACTACAAACCCCAAAATTCCACAGGAGGCAGCCACAGCAGTTATAGTGGAATAATAACACTATAACAGTGTAGTGTGATAAAGGAATCAGAGTGTGATCTACACTGCATAGGTAAAGCAGTCTGATACCACCTTAACTGTCATAGCCCCTCTTCACAGATTCCTGGGATTATCCAGCTGGGCAAACTGCTTGGAATTTTCTGCTAGAAAGCTCCAGTGCTATAGCTTAGGGGAGCAGAGTAGAACTCTATGATTTGGATCTCTTAATCTTAATCTGTGATTAAGATCTCTGAAGTTCCTGCTTTTATTGCTTCAAAACTAATTAGCAGCCCTAAGCAGAGAAGTAGTGCTCTTGGAGAGGGCATTGTAATCTTTTCCACCTATCCATTATTCCCAGTTGAAATCACACACACACACACACACACACACAGAGAGAGAGAGAGAGAGAGAGAGAGAAGACACTACAACCTCTTGATGTGTTCTGTTTCTTCTCTGTTGCCAAGTTAACAAAAGAGAGTACAATTTGCATGAGGAGGGAAAAATAAGGTGAGGGTACGCATAAAAACTTCTCTAAGAGTGCCACTTCCCAAAGCTTGTGAATGGAAGCAGCTGCCTGGAGCTGCTAATTATTTCATAAGAAGGACATTCTACATCATGGCCGCAACATCTGGTCAACATTTTGGACTTCCATGTCTCTTCCACACACTCCACCTAGGATAATGAAGCACTGTACAGAACTCACACAGACTTGCAGAATTTTAGTTGGTCTAAATAAAGGTATGGCCCACCTGTGGATTTTTTACTTTGTTTTATTCTCAGTGACTAACATGGCTAACCTTGTTTTTATATACAGTACTAATTGCACTGTGTTTCTATTGGCCCCCAGTTGTCTGATCTAAAATCCAATAACTGGAGATTAATCTAGTAAAATGGAAGCAACTGAGTGAGAGGCAGACAGATTTGAAACTTGGAACATCGCCTACTAGCAATTACTTTACATAACCCATGTTGAAATAAATGGGAGCTATGTAAGACTGCAGGAGTGTTCCTCCTCAGCTCCTGTTAGTTTCAAGAAGTCATGTGGATTTGGTGCTACATTAACTTGTTGGAGAGAGAGATTAGAGCTTGGGGAAAAATTACCTTTTGGACTACAATGTCCAGACTCCTCCTGTTGGCCATGTTGGCTGAGGGATACTGGGAATTATAGTTTAAAACGTACCCCCCCCATTTTTTTTCAGGGGTGATATTTGGATTTCCTGTTTCAGTCACTTACTGTCAGGGCGCAAAAGTCTGTAAAATTAATCTGCTGACATGAAGATCCTTGCCTCATGTCCTCCAACCATCCTAATTTGGCAGCGACAGTCCTGATTAACCCTTTGCCCTCCCACTTTTTCAGCTAGAGTGGGTCCTCGGTATCCACTGAGGTTTGGTTCCAGAACTCCGCATGAATACCAAAATCCATGGATTCTCATGTCCTATTACAGTCGTCCCTTCACATTCGCGGAGGTTGGGTTCCACAGACCCCCCGCGAATGTGAAAATTCTGCAAATAATGACTGCCCTCCTCCTACCCTTCCCAAGCAACCACGGGGCCTCAGGAGGCCCCGTGGTCGCCTCCCCAGGCCTCCCCCTCCCTCCCAAGGCCCCCTCGCCACCTCTCCCAACCCCTGCCCAGCCTTCTAAGGTGGCGAGGGGGTCTAGAAAGGCCCCCTCGCCACTCCTCCCAACCCCCGCCCGGCCTTCTAAGGTGGCGAGGGGGTCTAGGAAGGCCCCCTCGCCACCTCTCTCAACTCCCACCCAGCCTTCTAAGGTGGCGAGGGGGTCTAGCAAGGCCCCCTCGTCGCTTCTCCTAACCCCTGCCCGGCCTTCTAAGGTGGTGAGTGGGTCTAGGAAGGCCCCCTCGCCGCCTCTCCCAACCCCCGCCCGGCCTTCTAAGGTGGCGAGGAGGCCTCAGAAGGCCCCCTTGCCACCTCTCCCAACCCCCGGCCCCTGCCCGGCCTCCCCAGGCCTCCCCCTCCCTCCCCAGGCCCCCTCGCCACCTCTCCCAACCCAGCCTTCTAAGGTGGTGAGGGGGCCCCGGAAGGCCCCCTCGCCACCTCTCCCAACCCCCGCCCAGCCTTCTAAGGTGGCGAGGGGGTCTAGCAAGGCCCCCTCGTCTCTTCTCCTAACCCCTGCCCGGCCTTCTAAGGTGGTGAGTGGGTCTAGGAAGGCCCCCTTGCCGCCTCTCCCAACCCCCGCCCAGCCTTCTAAGGTGGTGAGGAGGCCTCAGAAGGCCCCCTTGCCACCTCTCCCAACCCCTGGCCCCTGCCCGGCCTCCCCAGGCCTCCCCCTCCCTCCCCAGGCCCCCTCGCCACCTCTCCCAACCCAGCCTTCTAAGGTGGTGAGGGGGCCTCGGAAGGCCCCCTCACCACCTCTCCCAACCCCCGCCCAGCCTTCTAAGGTGGCGAGGGGGTCTAGCAAGGCCCCCTCGCCGCTTCTCCTAACCCCTGCCCGGCCTTCTAAGGTGGCGAGTGGGTCTAGGAAGGCCCCCTTGCCGCCTCTCCCAACCCCCGCCCGGCCTTCTAAGGTGGCAAGGAGGCCTCAGAAGGCCCCCTTGCCGCCTCTCCCAACCCCCAGCCTGTTTCTTTCCACCCCAGAAGTGGCCACAGGGCTTCTAAAGCCCTGTTGCTGCTTTTGGGAGGGTGGGGGGGAGGCCCTCCGAAAATTGGCGAATATTCAAAACCACGAATGTTAAATTTGCGAATGTGGAGGGTCAACTGTATATACAACAGCATAGTAAAATGGTGTCCCTTATATAAACTGGAAAAATCAAGGTTTGCTGCTTGGAATTTATTTTGGTGGGAATATTTTCTAGCCATGAATGGTGGAATCCATGGATACCAAATCTGTGGATATAGAGGGCTGGCTATACTTTCAAAATTTCCTGGTTTCTCTCTTCTAGTCCCACTTTCCTCTTCACCCTTGGTTTTCTTCAGTTGCTGCAAACTGAGTTCAAAGTGCAAAAAGTATTTTGTACTCAGCTCAGTGGGGAGACAGGAGAGGATGGAAGCAAAATATTGCCCCTTCTAGTAGGCTCAGGCAAAAGCAAACTGCTGCAGCCTCTCCTAGTCTCTTCTTCCTCATTCATATAGTGTGGATGACCATAATTAATTACTGGCTTAAACTGTCCTTTATTCCCATTGGTCATGTGCCACTAACTTTGAGTGACAATTTCCAATCTATGTGGAAACAGGCAGTGATAAATAAAATCTTATCACTGGGTTTTTCCTCCAGATTTTCTGTTCATTATGGGATATAATCAAACCAAAGCAGCCATTAAACAACATGTAGTAGATATAGAACGACAACTGCATGTAGCTCAGACTCCAGCCTTTACTGCTAGTGAATCTAATAGGTACTTTCCCTCCCCTATGGCATACCTTACTAATCTAAAGTACCTAAACATAGAAGGCCCTTTACTTTGCCACAATGCCATGCCCTCCCCATGATATAGGGAGGCCTCTAATTCAGAGAGACTATGTCCCTGTGAGTCTGGTCATTTAGAAAAAATAGAGCATGTATTACTCCAATATTTGTATTATAGAGACATCCGTGCTACCTAGCTTTATTTCACTTTTATTTTATCCAGGATGCACAGGACAATTTTATACTTTCTTGGGGATTTCAGATATTAACCCCCCCCACACACACACAATATATATAATGTTGCTAGATTTTGTGCAGCAGCACTTAAAATTCATCGGATGATGACTGGTGCCACAGACTAGACTCAATGAACATTGCTTTGTAAATTGATGGGTAGGGTGCTGCATATTCTATTTATTTAATGTTTTTCTATATCCATTTTATATTCTAAAGACATGTATTTTAAAAGCACTGCATGCTTTTAATTTTTAAATTGAAGTGATCTTATATTCTAAACATATGTATATTTTATTTTCTATGTTTTTAGTTGAATGTACCCCACCCTCTTGTGCTGGTCTATGACCATAATAAAATTTCTGTTCTGCTCCTCATTAATAGCTTTTGCCATCTTCACCACACTCTGATATTACTTGGCCACATGTATCTCAGTTTTCAGCTGTGAAATGTTGGAAGGTATGTTGCCTTAATTGCCAGTGAATTAAGAGGCACTTTGTACATCCTCAGGGGCACTGCTCCTTTTGCTTTCACTTCCCAGGTTGCCTTGCCCATTGCCCTGAAACTGAGCAAGGGCAATTCTCTTGCTTACCTACCACACTGGGCTGTCAGAAAGGCAAACAAGATAAGACTTGGTAAAAGCAAATTTGCTCATTGCTATATAAACGTTTGCTAATACACACAAGTGACAAAATAATATTGCCATAGCATTGTTGTTTCTTTCAGAGTACTAGAAACAAATGTTTCAGTTTGGGGAATGGCCAAACTTGATTTCAGGTGATGGGCAAAGCAAAGTGCATGATTAGGAATAATGCAAAGCTGGGTGTGGGGCTGTCTGGTTTGGCTTTGGGGAGTTGGCTGCTATTCTTAATCATTCTAAGTGACAGGACTGATAACCACTTTTGACTTCCAGATAGTTTTGAACCACTTGCCAACTTGCTATGAATCCAGCTCACTCACACACACACACACACACACACACACACACATATCCCATTTTATCTGTAACATGCAAATAATCATTATCATTACAGCACTTGCTTTTCTTGGTGTGTGTGTGGGGGGAGAACTGGACTACTAATCCATCATCGTTTAATGGGGAAAACCAAAAGTTAATCCTACGGTGCATATGCTTTGCATGCAAAATGCAAACATATCATCCCCAGACCGAAACTCTAGAAAGTCTCCTGTGTGACCTCTGTCTTACACCTTAGAAAGCCACTGCCAATCAGTATAAGCAATACTGAACTAGATGGACAAATGCTTCGACTTGGTACAAGGCAGTTTCCTGTAGTCCCATCTAGTCCAGTATTATTGAATCTGTCTGGTTTACTTTGCATAGGAAACCGGATGAAGGCTGAAGTACCCTGGCCCTCCAGTGTTGTTGAACATCACTTCCTATTAACCCTAGCCAAATTGGCCAATAGTGAGGCATGACAGGAGTGGCAGTTCATCAACACCTGGAAAGCAGAGGGTCTCCCTGTCCTGGTGAAGATCTAGGGCAGCATTCTGCAGCCTTTCCCAGCCACATCAGTTGCCCATTACTTCTTTAGATCCCAGATATGAAACTTGGATCCTTTAATAAGCAAACTATGGCTGATGCCCTGCTAGTCAGTTACAATGTAATAAGTTGGGCTTATGACTTTGTAGCTGTTTCCCATTCATGTTTACGATGGCAGTATCATTGCCACAATCGTAAATGCCCCTGAAACTCAACTTAAAAGCCAGCCAGCTGCACTGAGTGACAGATTTCTGCAGCACTGGCAAGTAGGGTGGTGCAGGATGGTGTGAATTACTTCCTCCTCCCCAGTGAGTAATGGTGTGAGGAGCAAAAGCATGGACCCCTGCAGGGTCCTCTCCTAACTCTTTATCACACTGTTGCTTGCTGGCTGGAGGGGGTTGGTCATGTCAACTGGGCTGGCTTTCAAGGTGGGTGTCAAGGGTTGGATCAGGAGGTCCCTCTGATTCAGGATCTCATCCCATCTATTTTACTACTGAGGTGTTGCACTGTTACATATCTTGCATGTTGAGTTTAAAAAAAAACATTTATAGTTAAAATATCTTTATTAAATTTCGATTTACATGAAAAAGACAAGACTAGACTGACAAATCGTAAACAATACTAACAATCAAGACAATAATAACAAACATCATCTATACAGTATAATATTTCTACATGGACAAAAACTATATACATACAACAACTCTCCCCCTCCCCTCATGTTGGGTTTGATATGAAATTCAAGTGTGTGTGTGTGTGTGTGTGTGTTAAATCCAAATGATCTTTGCTTTTGACAGTAATGAGAGGGTGGTGACTCACCATTTTATTGAAGTGGTACTTGCAGTAGCCACAATATTTCACATTGTCGACTTCTAAGACTTCTTCTTCACATAGGAGCCCAGCCATCTGAGCACTGAAAAAATGGAAAAGAGTTGTTATGAACTGAACCCCAAGCATTTGTGACAAAGGAGACAGAGAGAACCAGGTTTTACCATTACCAGCATGCACACACATGTATGTTGCCTTTGCTCTATTGTCAGCTTTTAAGATTTTTTTTTTTTTAATATGGAAGCAAGAGAGATTACCTATTCTGGTGCTATTTCCAGTATACTGACTCACCTGCTCTGAAATGGTTACACAGCCCAAGAACTAAATGGAAAATAATTAACAGACCTCCTTGCTACCCCAACCAATTGTCACCCTTCACTAGTAAATGGAAACTGGAGACCCATGGAATGTTGAGCATGATCTCCATGCCAAGTACTTTGAAAGCAGTTCCCCCCACCCACAACCCCTTCCCATCCAATAAAAGTACTTGTTTGGTGAGGACATGGGAGAGAGCCTTCTCAGTGGCTGCTCCCAAGTTGTGGAACTTCCCTCCATGGAAGGTATAGTTGGTCCCCTCCCTGTTGTCTTTCTGCCAGCAGGCAAAGACCTTTTTATTTAGACAGGCCTTTGGTTTTTAATTTTCACTGCGGTGTGTGTTGTGCCTGCACTTCATGATGTTTTAAATCTGTTTTTAAATCTGTTTTTAACTTGTGTTTTTATATAGAATTGTGGTTTAATTGTCTTTTAATTTTTACATTAATAGTTTTTAGCTGTACTTTGTTTTAAACGGTTAGGAGGCACCTTGAATGAGAGCCAGTGTGTAGTGGTTTGAGCATTGGACTATGATACTGGAGACCAAGATTTGAATTCCCACTTGGCCATGGAAACCCAGTGGGTGACCTTGGGCAAGTCACATTCTCTCAGCCTCATAGGCAAGGCAAAGGCAAACCCCCTCTGAACAAATCTTGCCAAAAAAAAAAAAATAACACAAATCAAAAGAAAATCTGTTCCTGTATCCAAGCTATATCTTCCTTTTGCAGCGTAACTATAACTTTTCAGTAGTTTTATAGTTATGGGGAGTGGTGGATGAGAACTGTCACACTACTTAAATAGTTGCTTATCCTGTGGCATAAGCATAAGCTTGGCATACTGTTGTCTTGCCAAGAAAACCCTGTGATAGGTTCACCTTAGAGTTGCTATAAGTCAGAAATGACTTGAAGGCAAACAACAACAACAACAACAAGAAGGCACCTTGAACCCTGTGCAAGGGGAAAGGAAATCCATGGCCATCTGTTGGGAATGCTTTGATTGTTTATTTCTGCATGGCAGGGGGTTGGATTGGATGGCCCTTGTGGTCTCTTCCAACTCTATGATTCTGTCATTCTATCCATCCATCCTCTTGTCTGAGAATATGATAGAACAGTGGTTCTTAACCTGTTGTCTGTGGATTCCCAGGGGGCCGCAATGTCCTCACAGGAGGTTCACAAAGGCTTGAAGGCTTCTGAGCTCACGTGACAGAAGCCAAGGCAAAGCCTGACTGGTTTGGCCTGTGCGTTGCTCTTCAATCAGCTCCAGCCACAAATATGCAAGAAGAAGTAAAAGAAATGTCTTCCCTCCCCTCAAGTGCCTCTGACTCTTGATGGTGTAATTAACGGATGGTGTAATTGTATTGTTGTTGTTCTTAGGGTTTTAAATCTTGAGTTAAGTCTTGGGGGTCCGCAGCAACAAAAAATATTTAAAGGGGGTCCCTGGTAAAGAAAAGGTTAAGAGCCACTGTGATAGAAGAAAGAAAAAGATAGGTTTTGTGTGTGTCAGACCTAAGGCCTATTCCAGGGAGTAGGCCCCGCATGCAGCTTGCGGACTGCATATAACACCCTCCCTGTCCTCCGTGAAAGGTGTTTCGTTTGCTTTTTGGTGCTGGCAAAATCAAGACCTTTTTTTAATATAAACAGACATGTAGTATCTACATGTGAGAGCCAGCATGCTGTAGTGGTTTGGGTGTCGGACTAGGAACCTGGAGACCAGGGTTCAAATCCTGATTGGCCATGGAAATCCACTGGGTGACCTTGGGCAAGTCACGTACACTCAGCCTCAAAGGAAGGCAAAGGCAAAAACCCCTTTGAACAAATCTTGCCAAGAAAGCCCCATGACAAGGCTACCTTAGGGTGCCATAAGCCAGAAATGACTTAAAGGCTCATAAAAATAGTATTTATGCACCTTGTTTTAAAAGGAGAATCACTCTCCTGGAAGCTGCACACCTTGCTTAGGAGGGAGGAAGTGAAGATTTTGCTGAGATGGCAAATTCAGAAGGGGGAGGGTGGGTCCCAGAGGAGGCCAAGCCCACCTCTGGCCTAAAGTATCATTTTGATAGACCTGAAGAGCTTTTGCATAAGGCAGAGACAAAAGATGGAAAAGTTCTTCCTCTCTGGGAAAAATAGTCATGTTTTTTGCTTTCCTCTTTGGTCCTATCTTCTGTCAAAAGAGGATTTAATCCCTTGTTGCCTGTTCTACTTCACTACTGACCGAGATTTTTAAATACTTGGCAAGTGACCCTGACATGGGAGTTTGGGATTCCATGAAGCATGTAGAAAGCAGCAAAGGGGAGGTGTAATTTCTAGGAGAAAGGGAGAACAAGAAAGTGATATGTAGGACAGAATCAGCAAGCAGGGAAAGGATGCTTCATCCTTCCTTTACTTTCTACTTTCTCCTTGGATGTAGCTATTGTGGGGTGGGGGTGGGGAGCCATTGTCCTCCCCATAAGAATTTTGCCTCCCCAAATGAATTGTTCGGTCCCCAAATTTCTAGCATTGCAGAAAGTGAGACACTGAAAATTATTCACACCTAGAACTCTTATACTTGCTGTGTTCTCATCCCCTTTACAACTTTGCCTGCCTCTTTTCTTTCGATGCCTAAACTGTACAGTCAGACTCCTGTATCCAGAGAACCAATATCATGGTTTCATTTATCCTTGGTACACAAAATAGGGGCACATACCATAGCGTCATCCTAGAAAATGCCTAGAGAGGTGTCCTCTCTTATAGGTCCTCCACCACAACTCCATGGTATGTTTTTACTGGAAGTCCTTTATTTTAATAGGGTGGGCTGTTATTTGCAGTTTCCGGCATCCATGGTAAGTCTGGAAACTGAACATCCGTCGATAAAAGGACCTGACTATACTTTGTACATGCAGAGACCTGGGGCTCATCTACACAAGCAAGGATATGCTGGTTTCCCACTGGCCTGGCCTGGCCATGGATCAGGACCATTCCTCCCCCTTTCCCTCTAGTAAATGGGAGGAACTCCAGATGGGCATGTCAGTCCATTACTACAGCCGCTGTCTCCCTTGTTCTCCCAGAAGTGAGGAAGCCAGACCACAACATGTAACCAAGGCCCCCTGCACTTGATCACCCTTGGTCACATGCTGCAGCACTCCTTCCTGCTTCAGAGACAGCGAGGTAGACCAGCAGCTTTGCCACCGCTGGAATTGAGAGGGGAAGAATTTTGTCTGGGATTCAGAGTGATTTTGGAAGATCCTGATGATGATATTAGACAAAAGACTGGAGATGAAGATGATATAGATATAGAAAATCAAGCTGAGTTAATGGACAAAACTGGTTTAAAACTGATAAATTAGATATTTAAAGGAGGAAATGTTAAGATGAGAGACACTAAATTAGTTGCTGTTGGACAGAATTTTGGTGACAAAAATAAATGTCTTGCTTAGAATGATGTTTTTATTTCAGACAATAGCTGTTTTGACAACTGATGTACCATTTGAGCAATGGTAAAAAGATAGGTTTAAATTTGTATGGCAAGGCAAAAAAATGGTTTAAATACAAAGTACTCCAAGATGCAAAGAAAAGAGGAGGCTTGGGTCTATTTGAAGTTTGCTGTTTGTTTTGGATCTTAAAGAAAGATAGTTAAAGTATTAAGATCTTCTGAAGATTTGTCAGGGGAAATATAAAATTAAAGCAAGAGAGTAGTTAATAATAGAGGGATATAGTTGTCAATTGTTTTTTTACTTATAGTTATTGGAAAAATTTTAAATGGATAAAAAGGTTATGGGCTTGAATAAAATAAGTTGGAATTGGAGATATAATTGTGTACAAATAATGAACAGGTAATTGCAAAAATGTATATACTTTCTGTTGAAATTTGAAATGAAAGAAGAACAGGTTAAGGAAAATATATGATGTAAGGGGTTGAAATTTATAAGATGGAAGAATTTAATATTACCTACCATGGAGGAATGGCTATTGAAATTGATAATAACATTTCTCAAAGACTGGAAACCCTTTATAGACTTTTTTTTTAGGGAAAAAAGAAAATGACTTGGTAACCTTTGGTTTTGATTATTATAAAGAATCAGCCATTGAAAGAAGAGAATATGCTATAATTTGTTAGAGAGTGAGGTATGAATAACTATATACATATATAACCACCAAAAACACCAGAAGTTGCTGCCTCCTCCTTTTTTCTTCTCTTTTTCTTTTTCTTCTTTTATTTCTTTTCTTTTCTTAATTTCTGTCATTTTTAATGCACTCTAAAACTCTTAATAAAAATATTTTAAAAATAAAATAAAAGGAAGGCAACCAGGAAGGTTTCCTGTTCCAGGAGGAAACCAACAAAAAACTTGTTAAGGTTGTCATTATTCCTAATTCATGCCACCTGGTCTTATCGTGTGGCTCTGAATCCAAAACACATATTAATGACATGACAAATTAGAAGTTTGGGGAGTGGAATTGGAGAGGAAGCAAGTGATAGTTAAACTGACAAAAATGTGGACTCACCAAGTGACATGGAAGGCTTGCCGACAGCCATGACGGTTGCAAGTCATGCAAGCTCCGGAGGCGGCTTTGCTCTCCCTGCCTTGCTCTTCACAGATGTAACAAGTCTACGAAGGCAACAACAACAGCTAGAACTTTATGCCTCATGCCCAGTTGTCACTCCATTCTGTGAGCCCCCCAAAATATGTACCTGTTGATTTGTTAGGATGGCATCATCTTGACAATACAGCTGATGCTACTCTAATAAAACCTACTAGGTTTTTTTTTATTGCTTTTAGCTATTGGTTGTTATTATAAAAATATGCCTCAAATGAGGGAGTAGATGTGTTCCTGGGCATTGCTTCTTTAACAGAATATTTGTTACCAAAAGCAGAAATCACATGGAAAGAATAGGGATAGGTTCTTATGCCACAAGTTCAACATGTTTCTTCTTTAAAAAAATTAATATACAAGGGATTACAATAGAGCAAACAAAAATAAAAAGCAAACAAAATACAGCTAAAAAGGGTATATGAGGGTGTCTAAGAGATACAACTATATAAATATATTATTATTGTTTGTCTTACATAAAAGCACTTTTCCAGAAATGTAAATGCTGGTCTGGCGATTTCGGCTGACAAGGATGACTGTTAATATACTCTATAAAGGGACGGCAGTTCTCTTCAAAAGAAGTACAGTAGGTGTTATTTATCCTGTCCGACAGTTTGTCCAATAATAAACTGTCCCATAAACTATGCAACCAGTTATCCATTTTTAAGCTGCCTGTCTTCCAATTTTTAGCTATTTCATTTCTTGTGATGGACAGGAGAAAACAAATCAATGGTTTCTGTTTCAAGTCTTTGTTCTCTCCCCAAAACACTGAGAGTAATAAAAGACCTAGACAGGGAGCTATCTGTTGAAAAGTGATATATTTCAATAAACCTTTTATTCAAAACTAAAAATATGCACATGTGAAACGATCAGGTCAAATAACCCTTGTACAGGTTGCCCACCATACACATGGGGGATACATTCCCAGACTTGCTGTGAACACCTAAAACCATGGGTAATAGTGAATTCCTTAGAATCACACTAGAGGATGTAGGAAATACCTAGAGAGGATGCCTCTCTGGGCAGCTCCAGCGTGACTCTATGGCTGCACTGGAGGATGTAGGAAATGCCTAGAGAGACCAGATTTTTTCTGACAACAGATAATTGAAACCACAGGTACTGGTCCCATGTATATGGGGGGTGGGGGCTGGGGGCGACCTGTATAAGCTACCCCCCCCCCCAAAAAAAAATTGAACCTGCTAGATATCATTTGAAAGCTTCTTACAAAATGCACCCACGGATATTTTTCTTTCTTTCACCAGTCTCCACTTTTCCTATGATGTCCATTTTGGTAGCCAAACTGCTATACCCACACATCCTTAACATGGTGAAGGTAGCTGGTGAGGCAGGGTTATCCACTTTCCCTTCTTGTTACTGTTTTTGCTGTTCATACATGCTCATTAAGAGATTTTGGAAGCAGCTTCTCTTTATTTTGCCTGTTGTAGGCAGATACACACTGCTACGGTAGGATTGGCTAGAGCTGAATTCCATTCTTTCCCAACTCAAGCTTTATTGTACTGTTTTCTGGAGACACACTACTGGAACCATGAACTGAAGGCATGTGTCTCTTCAGCCCTCCTCCACCATCTTCCCAATGCCAATATTGCTAAAAAGCTTCCAGCTAGACAGAAAACAATGAGGAAAAGAGGGGCTGGATGGACATTTTTAAAAAAGGAGATTTTCAGACGCCTCTTGCCACGCAATCAGCCTCCGGAGCAGTAATGAGGCTGCTGCGTGGCAAGGGGTCCATTTTGGATGACGCCGTTTCTCTCTCGGCGTCGTCCGTGACTGTTGCGGCTAGCATTGGAGGCGGCCATGCTGTTTTTCACTCACGGAAGTTGTCCGTGAGTAAAAAACAGCGCGGCCGCCTTCAATGCTAGCCGCAACAGTCACGGACGACACCGAGAGAGAAATGGCGTCATCCAAAATGGACCCCTTGCTGCGCAGCAGCCTTGTTACTCCTCTCTGAAAATCTCCATAAACTGGAAAAAAGCTGCTTTGTTAGAAACATAGTGCTTGTTTATATGAGGGGGGAAATGTGGATTGATGCACACTAACGCCAATTCACAACAGCTTCTATTTGTCTTAACAGTTTTTTGGCAAGATCACAGGCACGCGAACCTATCTGCTTTCGCTGTTCTAATGGGCATGCCTGCGAATCAAGATGGCGGGTGCGAGTGAATTACTCATATTTTTATGAGTAACAGTACTTTTTAAAAAGCATATTTAAGGTGTGAAAGTGTGATATTCCTATAACCTGTATATGGTGCATTAATAAAATTGTTAATAATAATAATAATAATAATAAAAAATAGGGGGAAGGTTGTTTCATTGTCTCAGCACACAATTACTACAGCGAAAATCCAACATGGTGGTTCAGGGTGCTTGCCTTGTTAGCAAGCTCCACCCCCTGCACACATCTGACCAATCAGCTTCTCACTTCTGCTCTTATCAGAAATGTGCATCAAAGTGAATTGGTTGTCCCAACAAGCAGGAATGCACATTCCCTTCTGAGCTTTAAAAAAAAAAATGGGAAAAGCCACGAAGGCTTTTCCTGCTGAGTTTTTGGCAGTTTTGGCCTCCCCTCCTTCCAAATACGGGAGATTGTTGTGGGATAGCATTTAGACAAATCATAGTCTTCGTTAACAGAAGTATGCTTGTATTTGTTTTTTTTTAATTGTAAAACACTTTTTGAGATTTTTTAAAATTAAAAGTGGAATAAAAACGCTATAAACAAATAAACATAAATGAATAAACCACATTCTATGATAGCACAGGAGAATGAGAGCTCAAGAAAAAGCCGTTGTCTGGGAGAAGAGGCAGACAGTCTATAAGACAGAAGGTGCAGAAAGGAAGGAAGAGCAGGGGGAGGCTCTTTTACCTTGTTGAACCGGTCATGGGGAACATACTGGAGGACAATAGGCTCCATGGTGAGAACATTAGCAAATTGCACCTCAGGGATGTACAGAGCGCAGACGACATGGGCCCAGCCTGGATAAAGGACAAAAGCATATCCATAGGGGAAAAGTCACAGAGATGTTTGCATCAGAGCTACAAACAGCAGTTGGTTTCAATATCCAGTGGGAGGCAGCAGTGGAATGAGATACAGCTTTTAGGCTGGGCCTTGTTTTCACTGGAGGCAATAAACCACCTCTGAGTATTCCTTGCTTTAAAAAAAAACTATGAAATTCATGGAGTTGCTATAAGTCAATGGAACACTTGAAGGCACATACACACACAATAAACTTGTATGTTTCAGAGAGCAGGTGTAAGCTAACACGACGGAATATTTCTCTACACAAAGAAATATTCCCTCACCACAGAAAACTCACTGGTGGAGAGAAGGGTTCTAGTGGCCCTGTAAGCTAAAGGATTCAGGCACTTTGGGCCAGATAAAAAGCTATTAACAGCAACAACAACAAGGCCTAAGAAGCATACATCTGATGAAGTGGGCTTCAGTCTACAAAAGCTGATGGCAAATAAAAAATATTAATCTTTAAGGTACTGATAGACTCTTTGTTGTCTTTTAGGCCTAAAAACTATTCCAAAAACAGATGAGCATGTCCTTGCTCACTGGGCCATGGTTTTAATTCCAGACTGCTGTTGCTACTCACAAAGGGAATCTCACCTCCATTATCAGTCCGCTTGAGTGCTCCGTCTTTATGGGGACACAGCTCACACCTCTGAAATTCCAAAAGAAAAGGCCAAGAGAAAGACACAAGATTAGGACTCCTAAAGAATAACCACAACAACAACAATAAAAGGTTAACACTGTCACAGTGCTTTCAAAGTATTTGGAATACTTCATATGCGTTATCTACAGTAATTTGAAACATATAACAATCTTTCAAGATAAGCCAATATTACTGTCCCCCACATTATAACACATGGAGTGAGTCTGAAAGAGAGAGATTAACTTTGGGGTGCGGGGGAAGGTTGGGTATAAATAAAGTAATCCAATATAGTTCAGTGAGTGAAGTTGTTCAGAGAAAGATGACATTTAAACTCGAGATGCTCAGTCTCTTTATTCCCTATATATGCTTAATCTCATTGTTTGGAGAGTACAAACAATACAGTGACAAATACAGGTACTACAGTATACTGAATCATATAGCTGCATAATCCAAAAGCAAGCAGAATTTTTTTAAAAAATCCATATGCAATTACTATTACCCACTTCTTTTCACTGTCTTAAGACTGTTCCCCCCTCCTTGCCCAAAAGCCACCTCTTTCTAGGTCCAAAGACCTTTTTATAGAGCAAATTGGCTATTCTTAATGGAATGGCCCAGAGAGATCTTCTTCTTCTTCTATTATTATTATTATTATTATTATTATTATTATTTAGAGAAAAAGGAGGGAAGGAAGGAAGGAAATAAGTATGTCAGAAACCACTCTCAAGCAGAGCTAGTTTAGCTCACAGATCAGAATGGGCCCACATCTCAAAGCATCTCAAGGTGTGACTTTATGGTCTGGAGTGCAGAGAGCAGTTTCTGCAGGTGATAATTGAGTTTGGGGACAGGAGTTTGGAGCTTTGCTTTCCATTCAGAGTTAGGATTTTAGAACAATCTCATTCAAGAGCCAGAGTCACAATGCCCCCCACCTCCTTGTTCCACCCAAGTACATTACAGGCAAGTCCAGTATCCACAACTGTTAATTACTAACATTTCACCCCAGGGCCACTCCACCATTAGGCAGAAGGAAGCAGCCACCACAGGGATACATTTCTAGCTATCATGAAAGTGCAACAAAAAGTAAGTTCTATAATTACTGTACTGTAGTTCTTACTGTACTTTTGTTACCAGGAACAGAATGGGGAGAGTCGCTTGTGGGATAATCTACCTCATGTGGAAAAAACATTTGGCTGGCGTTGAGGAAAGTTTGGGCAAATGACTTTTTAAATGACATCTTCTAGAATTCCTCAACCAGCATGGCCGCTATGTACCTATGGCCTAGTATGCAGCTTGGCTACAGTGGCAAGAGGTGCTACTTGCCTTTTTTGGTCTTAGGCCAGGCCTGTCTCCTCCCAACACTTTTGATTGGCATCTAGAAGAAGTATAGGAAAGTTACTTCCCTGACCAGTCAGAGCAGGATCACCAGTTGCTGAGAGGTGGACTATCTGGTATCCTTCATTTGTTTTGGAGTATAATTCCTACAAACTCTAGTCAGCATGGGCAATTATATAAGGATGCCAGATTGCAAATTGGGGACAGCTCCTATGTCTTTAATGATGGTGCAGAAGAGGGAATTTTAGTATATGTTACTTGTCAGAGAATCATAGAGTTGGAAGAGATCACAAGGGCCATCAAGTCCAACCCCCTGCCGTGCAGGAACACACTATCAAAGCATGCACAACAGATAGCCACCGAGCCTCTGTTTAAAAACCTCTAAAAAAGGAGACTCCACCACACTCTGAGGCAACACATTCCACTGCCGAACAGCTCTTACTATCAGGAATGTTTAGGTGGAATCTCTTTTCCTGTCATTTGAACCACTGCCATTGCTCCATGTCCTAGTCTCTGAAGCAGCAGAGAACAAGCTTGCTCCATCCTCAATATGACATTCATTCAAATATTTAAACATGGCTATCATGTCACCTCTTAACCTTCTCTTCTCCAGGCTAAACAGACCCAGCTTCCTAAGCCGCTCCTCATACGGCATGGTTTCCAGACTTTCTGCCATTTTAGTCGCCCTCCTCTGGACACGCTCCAGGTTGCCAACATCGTTCTTGAATTTGGGTGCCCAGAACTGGACACAATATTCAAGGTGAGGTCTAACCAAAGCAGAATACAGTTGCACTATTACTTCCCTCGATCTAGACACTATACTCCTATTGATGCAGCCTAGAATTGCATTGGCTTTTCTGACTCATGTTCAGCTTGTGATCCACTAAGGAGATTTTCAGACAACACTGTTATAGTGTTACTATTCCACTTTATTTGCTATGGCTGCCTCCTGTTGAATCCTGGGATTTGCAGTTTAGGGAGGGGCATTTACAACTCTCAGCCAGAGATCTTAGGCCTCACTAAACTACAAACCTCAGAATTCCACAGGAGGAAGCCAGAGCAGTTAAAGTGGAATAGTAACATTATAACAGTGTAGTCTGAAAATCTCCTGTGACTCCTAAATCCCTTTCATATGCACTGCTATCAAGCCAGGTGTCACCCATCCTATAGCTGTGCATTTCATTTTTTCTGCCTAAGTGTAGTACTCCCCATTTCTCCTTGTTGAAATTAATTTTGTTAGTTTTGGCCCAGCTTTCTTATCTGTTACAGTCATTTTGAATTCTGTATCTGTCCTCTGGGGTATTAGCTACCCCTCCTAATTTGGTGTCATCTGCAAATTTGATAAGCACGCCCTCTATTCCATCATCCAAGTCATTGGTAAAGATGTTGAATAGCACTGGGCCCAGGACAGAATCCTGTGGCACCCCACTAATCACTTCTCTCCAGGATGAAGAGGGAACCCTGGTGGCACAGTGGTTGAATGCCGGTACTGCAGCCACAATGTTATGAGTTTGATTCCAAGGGCTCCAAGGTTAACTCAGCCTTCCATCCTTTCAGAGGTTTACCGACCCAGCTTGAGTACCCAGCTTGTGGGGGCAATTAGCTAACACACATTGGCAACCGCTTAGAGAGTGCCTAGTGCACTATAAAAGCAGTGTAGATGTGTAAGTGCTATTGCTTAACAATGTGTAAGCCGCCCTGAGAGCCTTGTGGCTGAAGAGGAGGATATAAATACTTAAATAAATAAAAAATAAGCGGAGCCATTGATGAGCACTCTTTGGGTTTGGTCGGTCAACCAATTACAAATCCACCTAACAGTTGCATTATCTAGCCCACATGTTACTCTTTTTTTTGTTGCAAGAATATCATGGAGGATCTTGTCAAAGGCCTTACTGAAATCAAGATATGTTACATCCACAGCACTCCCTTCATGCAACCAAGGAACAAGCTGCACCTGCTAAATTGCCTCTTCTGCACAACCATAAAAGGCACAGGAGCCCTCTCCAGTTTTCACTCTGGCAACCCTTTATCATCAAGAAATATGATAGTCTGGTCCAAAAGATCTGGTAAATGCCATTGCCCACCTTAGTGAAGATCTCCACTCAGTAAAACACTATTTCATGCTTGAGTCATTAGGTCTACCAGATTAACTTGCAGAACAGAGAGCATTCCCTCAGCTTTCACACTTTCGTCACAGTTTGTAGCTCAAAAGAAAAGCAGTAAAATGTCCATAAATGAGCCTTTAGGTGTGCATATTTTGAGAGAAAATGTGTCAAAAAATGTAAATGCAAATTTTCCAACTGATCCTCTTTTAAAAAATTACAGAGTAATGCAGAAATGAGTTGGAACAGACTTAGGGATGAAAGATGTGAAAGTGACTTTTATCTTTTTATTGCATTCATACACTGCTTCCTCTCCAATGAACTAAGGCCACCCTACATGGCTCTCTTACCCCATTTTATGTTTACAACAATTCTAGTTATTAACTGTTTTAAAATATTTTAACTGGTTTTAATCTGTCTTCTTTTAACTTGTTAAATAGTTTAATATATATTTTAGCTATTCCAAATCTTGTTATTCTTTATGTTGTTCTACATGGATTGTGTTGATTTCATTGTACACCACCCTGGGATCCTTAGATAGAAGACAGGATATAAATATTCCAATAAATAATGAAATGAAATAAATAGATTAAATTGGGGGAAAGGTGACTGGCTTCAGTCACCCACTGAGTTTTACTACTGAATGGGGAGACATGAAGCTGGGTCTTCCAAATGCCAATCTAACACTCTATAACCACTGCATGGAATGGATACATATTGCTGTATGTGTTAAGTGATGCTGCAGTCATAATGCTTATGGGGAAAACTTTTACATATTCCCCAACTGTCCTGATTTGGCAGGGACAATCCCAATTAATCCTCAATCCTCCCACTTTTTCAGCAGCTTTTAATTTGTCACAGTTTCTCTCTCCTCTTTCCACTTTTCCTCTTTGCCCTCAGCTTACTTCAGCTACTGCAACCTGAATTCAAAGTACTCTCAATTAACTCAGCAGGAGGGAGCTGAGGGCAGAGAGCACAATCTTGCCCTTCCCAGTAGACCAGAGCAAAAGCAAACTGCAGCAACTCTTAGCTCATCTGTTCTTTCTCATCAATTTTGCCATCTTGACCACACTCTGATATTGCTTGGTCACATGTGTCCTGAATTTCATCTGTGAAATGTTAGAGGGTATCTGTTGCTGAAGGTTTATTGTTGAACTCCATTCTCTGCTATTATTATGATCTTTCCCACATGCCATACCAGAAACGGTGTATTTTCTTAAACCCAAATACCTTTTTGCTACTCCTGAGTAGCAGGGTGTGATTGTGACCTCATATTTTAAAGATTCTAATTTTATTAAATTGGATCAGCATTCATAGAATCATAGAATTATAGAGTTGGAAGAGACCACGAGGACCATCCAGTCCAACCCCCGCCACGCAAGAAATCACAATCAAAGCATCCCTGACAGATGGTCATCCAGCCTCTGTTTAAAGACCTCCAAGGAAGGAGACCCCACCACGCTCCAGGGAGTGTGTTCCACTACCGAATAGCTCTTACTGTCAGAAAGTTCCTCCTAATGTTGAGGTGGAATCTCTGTTCCTGGAGCTTGCATCCATTGCTCCATGTTCTAGTCTCTGGAGCAGCAGAAAACAAGCTTGTTCCATCCTCAATGTGACACCCCTTCAAATACTTATACAGGGCTATAATATTGCCCCTTAACCGTCTTTTGTTATTAAAAGCAATTAGCTCAAATCTGAAGCAGAGCAATTGTCTCTTTGACCACCCCTCCAAACATTCCTTATCCATTGGTTGTAATGAATCCTTCTTAGATACATTTGCTTGTTAGTATTATATTTACTGTACATCCCATCTTTCCTCAAAGGAGCTCAAAACAGGATGCATAAGCCTCCTCCCTGCTTTTATTCCCAACACAACCCTGTGAGAAATTTGACTGAGAGTCAGGTACTGATCTCAAGGATATGTAGAGCTTGGACTAGATCTAGAAATCTCCCCAACAATAAACCAGCACTAAAAACTATACAGGGCACCCAACCATCCCGATTTGGCACAGAAAGTCCCAATTAATCCTCTGTCATCCCAGTTTTTCAGCTGCTTTTAAGGAGTCCCAGTTTCTCTTTTCTCCTACCACTTTCCCCTTTTGTCCTCTGCTTACTTCAGTTGATGCAAATTGAGTTGAAAGTGCAAAGTAAGTTTGCATTCAGCTAACTCTGCAGGGGGAAGAGGAAAGGAGAAGGCAGAATCTTGTTCTTCTCAGTAGGCTTAGGCAAAAGTGAACTGTCGTGGCCTCTCCTAGCTTATGAGCTCTTCCTCATTAATGATTTTGCCATTTTGATCACACTCTGATGTTGCTTGGTCACACCTGTCCCCAGTTTTCAACTGTGAAACGTCGTGGCCTCTCCTAGCTTATGAGCTCTTCCTCATTAATGATTTTGCCATTTTGATCACACTCTGATGTTGCTTGGTCACACCTGTCCCCAGTTTTCAACTGTGAAACGTTGGCGGACATGGCATTACCTTTCCGTAGTGGTGGGATCACATACTCCTGTGAGGCAAGAGATTATGATGTTGGAAGCACTGCTGCTTGTGGAGTATCCCATGTCAGACAGGCTTTTGCTGAGAAGCCAGACAAAATGTGCCAAACAGCTACTGGGCAAGAGCAGCAGTGAGGGATAACACTGGTAGAGGCTCTCTCAGAGACAATGGCATTGGCACCATAGCTACCTCTTGTTAGTACTGCTCAGGAGGAGGCATGTTAAACCCCTTATGTCTTTTACAACCCAAAATGAATCATAGAATCATAGAGTTGGAAGAGACCTCGAGAGCCATATAGTCCAACCCCTGCCCTGCAGGAATACCCAATCAAACCACTCCCAACAGATGGCCATCCAGCCTGTTTAAAAACCTCCAAAGCAGGAGACTCTACCATACTCGAGTGCAATGAGCTACTGGGGAAGAGTAGAAGACAAGTACAATGGCTATGACACAACTAGGCTCAAGCTGAAAGGGTGTTCAGCTGTTGACATGCTCAAAGGAGAAAGAAAAGTCCAAGTCCTTGTCTAGATGGGCTATTTACCCTGTCTTCCCTCCCCCCGTTTTAGAGCCCTGCAGTCCAGATGACACAGGGTTTTTGCCCCATTTTGCCCCCAGGCAGTCCTCATGATGCCTGGGACAAAGATGGGGGGGGGGAGATAGAGTAAAGCCCGATAAAATGTTTCAGCAAAATACCTAAGAAAACTGCTTCTTTTCAGAAGAAACAGATTGGACCCCACAGGTCTGCAGCAGCCAATACCGGCATGCCAGCACGTTGCTGCAGCTGCCATCCACATTGCTCTCTCTGAAGCCAGGAAGCAGGCCCACAGCATGTGGCCATGGCTGGTCAAATGCAGGGGGCTTTGTTCACATGCTGTGGGCCCCCTTCCTGGCTTAAGAGAATGTGACATGGACAAAAGTGGCAGCAGCTGCAGAGATTGGCCAGTGGGGTGGTCTGGACTCCATTCCATTTCATTCATGTAACGGAGGAGGAATGGGTCTGATCCAGGGCCAGAATACGCTGAGCCAGTGTATTCTAGCCAGTGTAGACAAGGCCCAAAGCTGCACAACGTGTATTATAGGAACATGGAATGTGAGATGCATTAATCAGGGGAAGTTAGACTTTGTAAAACAAGAAATGGCAGATATTTCTGGGTGAGCTTTGATGGGCTGCCTTTTGAGGGGTAGACATCTAGTTATTCAAGAATGTTCCTCTAAGGGGTGTGCTTGGCACTTGAGGAGCAAGTGTTTTGCTGGCCCTGTATTAGGGAACTCGGGGAACTTTGTGCTTGAAAAGATTCCTCCATCCCTGTTGGATTAAAGTGCCCCTCCCACTGCGCTATTAGCAAACCTCTGATCACTAATAGAAAGGGTTAAACAGCTCAGCCAGCCAGCCAACAGGCCCACCCACCCTTTGGAAGACTTTAATACTGTTGCTGGAACATGACTATTAAAGCCTTCACATCATCTCTCTCCTCACCCTCCCCTCCCCACCCACCCTTTCCCACAAGTTACCCTCCAACCAGTCCTCTCAAAGCGCCAGCCAGACAATTCCTTTACAAATCAAACCAGCTTTACATTTCATTCATCTAATGGAGCAGCACATCCCTCCAAGGCCTTTTTGGAACATGAAGAATGAGAATGAGAGTGGTGTGTAATTCCTGAACCAAGGAGCATTTGGGACATCTGGAGACTGTTCATCTCAGACACTGGGATCCAGCTGTGGCCACGCAGGGTTGAGTGGCACTCTGCTTATGCCCAGGATCACTTGTATCCATATTACCACTTCATAGATTATATGGCTTAGCTCTGGCCAAAATAACAGGTGCTGGTGGGGTGAGCCTAAGCACAAAACTGAGTTTTGGGATAATTCTAACAGCTTCTTGGCCCCGGAATGTATAGCCAGTGCCTAGATGGAAGAAACAAAAACATACTCTATGGGCTAAACAAATTAGTTTGTGACTGGAGGCCCATGGAGCTCAAGGTAGCCTGTTTCTCTGAGAGCTATTGGGGACAGATCCAGGTTCCTGTGGGAACTTAAACTAGTTGAGGTACTACAGTATACAGTCCTCCATCTCTTCTGGCAAAACCAGCTCAAACCTTTGCCTAGATGGGGAAAAAAGAAAGCAAAAAAGGATGGAAGGCCACCTCTTACATGACTTCTTGACATGACTTTTATCTTACAATTACCCTAATTCACACATGGGCATCTTCCATTTGCGATATCCCTGCATGTTTTGCCTCTACCTCTCCCATCTTTGTTTTTCTACTATAAAAATCTGTTGAAGTCAAGGAAGAAGAATACTATAGATCCTGATTCAAATGCTGGCTTGCACTGTGCCTCCTGGGTGCAACTGAGTGGGCAATGAGATGGTCTGGAGGAGTGTCTGTTGGAACACTGGATGAGCATTCTGTTTTTGTGGGGGTTTTTTTCATGTGAAAGCAATAGAAATGTAATTATTTTAGTTACTTTTGAAAAACAGAAAGGCAAAAAAAGTTGCTTCTTCAAATTTTTAACTATATAACTAATTGCGATATACAATACACTAGTTATATCAAATTAGTAATTAACTACCTTTGGGAACCTTGAAACAAAAACTGTAACTAATTGCCTTCAAATGTAGTTTACTGACCTCTGAGCTCACTGTTCACCCTGCCCCACAGCCCAACTTTATCACACTACACTGTTATCGGGCTGTTATTCCAATTTAACTGCTAAGGCTGCCTCCTGTGGAATTCTGGGGTTTGTAGGCCTAAGAGCTCTCTGGCTGAGAGTTCTAAATGCTCCTCTTTAAACTGCAAATCCCAGGATTCCACAGGAGTCAGCCATAGCAGTTAAAGTAGAATAATAGCACTATAACACTCGCAGTGTGACAATTTCAAGTCTCGCTTCTGCCAGCAATCACAATACATTTGGCAGAAGTTTGTTGTCATGTGCCTTCAAGTCATTTCTCACTGATGGCAACCCTAAGGTAAACCTATCATGGGGGTTTCTTGGTAAGATTGCTCAGAATGGGTTTGCCTTTGCCCTCATCTGAGGCTGAAAGAGTGTGATTTGCCCAAAGTCACCCAGTGAATTTCCTTGGCTAAGTGGGGATTCAAACCTGGTCTCCCAGAGTTCTAGTGCAACACTCCAACTATTAGACCCTGCTGGCTCATTTGACAGAAGTTCTGGACAACACATGGAACCGTGTTTCTATGCCATTTAGCCTTTCCAGGGATTTCCCCACCTTTTTTGTTTGTCTCTTTAAACTCACATTAGGAAGTCTAGAAAACTCCCCTGTGGTCCATCCAGCTCAGTACTGTCAAGGCTGACCTGACAGGGTTTCAGGTGGGGAGTCTTTCCCACCCCTGCCTGGAGATGGCAGGTATCTGTTAAAGCACATTCTTCCCACACTGTATTTTTAAAAAGCAGAATTCTTTTTCATTATTGGAACGGCATTGAGGACAAGAAGGGAGGTAAGCTAATGACATCACCCATTTCCAGCCAATCAGGACTGTACGCAGCTGACTTTTACTGTAAACACACAGAATCAATTTCCCTTGACCTCAATTTAGGACAGAGGATGATACATCTACAAAGGACATGGTGAGTGAGCTTTCACAGCAGGCTCACTGCTCAGATTATGTAAGTCTGTACATACGCAAAAGGCTCTCAGAGGTTTTCTGGTGTGTATGTGTGTTTCTAGAAATTTTGAAATCTGATAATGAATCTGTACTGGCAAAGAGAGCAGATTTAGAACTTGAAAGGATGCAATACTCACTACACTAGTTCAGAAGAATTGAGGCTTTGAAAAAACTTTGGAAAAAAGTCCAGTCTGTAGCTCTTCACATAACTCTGTGTAAATTACATGTCTACATAAAGTGAATATGCCACTATAGACTTTCTCCCAAAAGTGACGGCTAAAATTCTCATCAAATGTAATACAGAGCAGTGGTTCTTATACTCTGGTCCTCCAGATGCTCGGGACTTCAAATCCCAGAATGCTTGAGCATTGGCCATACTGGCTAGGACTTCTGGGAATTAAAGTCTAAAACATTTAGGGCTAGAGTTTGAGAACCACCGATACAGAGGATTCCATGCTCTACTTCTTTTGTACTTGGTGATAAACCTAAAGCAGTTGCAGAAAACACCAATATGTTTAAAAGATATAAGATAGCTGGCTTGGCCTTTCCCAGCCTTGTGCCCTTCAGATGTGCTGGGCTGTTACTCCCATCATTCCCAGATGGCCTGGCCTTTAGAAGCTATAGCCCAACAGAACCACGGGGGAACCAGTCTGTGGAAGATAAAGATAGGCAGAGCCTGGAAAAATTACTTTTTGGATTCCAGCTCCCAGAACCAGCATGTAACATTTCCAGGCTCTGGAGACTGGGTAATGGAAGAAGCAGGTAGATTTCCATGGCTGAAGAAACAGAATTTTAGGTGGACATGACTTCACTCTTTCAGAAGCTCCACCTGGACTCTACATCCTCTTTCCCTCTGCTCTTCAAAATGGGTCTCTCAAAATCCGTGCAGGACAACCTCTTCTTTGACTCCCCCTCAGCAAAATCTCCTCACCAATGCATGGAGGAGGTTTATCATGCTCCCTCTATCAGCTGACACACCAGACAGAGCTAACCCAGAGCTAAGAAGTCTGGGCAGCAGGATGGTTGCACACATGTATCTGTTCATTTCAGGCAAGCCAAAGACTGCACCACATCACAAGGCTTTGTGGTATGACCCTTCCCTCACTGGGGAAAACACCCTCCCCACCCTTGTAGCTCAGCAGAACAGAACAGTTTTTAATCCTTATAAAACCAAACAGCAAGTTATGCTCACCATACCAACAATACCTCAATAATCTTAAGGATCGGAGTTACATCCCCTTAAGATTTAGGAAGGCAGGCTGGAGTCTCACCCACTGGCTGGCTGTGGCCCAAAGGACATTAGGCAATGTGGCCATGTCCTTGACTTCCCATACTAAAGTACAGGCTGGAACATCTAGCTAGCTGTTTAGACAGAAACCTAGTTTCTCTCCTCTCCACTTGTCTACCCCATTGACTCTCCCATGCTTTGCCGCTCTTTTGACCACCTTTCCTCTACAACCAGTCCTCCCTGTCAGGATTCTGTACCCTGAGCCCTGCTTTTCAACTCCATCATTTCATCAGTACCCAGTTGGCTGTAGCCTCTGTGAAAAGTTACTCTTTCAGAGTACAGAGGGCTCTCAGTATCTGTGGGTATTTGGTTCCAGGACCCCCTGGCGGATACTCAAGTAATCTGCTCCTGCTTCCCCACCCCTCATCTGCTAACTGGGCTGTCCTCCATGCCTCAGTTTCCTCCATACTTTGATCCCCCCTGCCCTTGCTTGCCTTCCCAGGGTGGCCCAGTTAGCAGGCAAGGGGAGGGGGATGAAGCATGGAGAAAACTGAGGCATGGAGGGTGGCCCAATTAGCAGTCAAAGGTTGGGGAGGGGATTGAGGCATGGAGGAAATTGAGGCATGAAGGGCAGGATGTTATTGCTGGTTATATAGGTGAAACAAAGACATGCAGGAGGAGGAAGAGGAGAAGAAGCAGGCTCCTGCAGGCCAGAGTCTGGTGGGACATATGAGGCAGTGGTGACATAAGAGGTCTTCTCCCCTTCATACTTCTCCTGCTGTGAGGCTCAATCAGTGGTTGCTCAAATCCACAGATATTGAACCCGCAGGTACTGAGGGACCACTGTATACTCTCAAAATCTCCCATTGGCCATGCTAGTAGGGAAATTATGGAGCTGCAGCCCAAAAAAGTAACTTTTACAAACTCTGCTATAGACCCTACTGCCTACTTTCTACCTCCTTCCTTCACCTCCAGAGGCCTGGTCCTTTATAGGCTGGCTCTACTCCCATCTTCCATCCCATTCCACAATTAATCCCTTCCTAGCCTTCTCTTCCAACTTGGCTTGTGTCACAACTGCATTCTCTCACCAGTGTCCCTCTTTTTTCTCCTGTCCTCTGGGTCACCCTTGTCTCCACTGAGACATTAAAAACGACCATGTGATCCTGCACCAGCCATTCTTTCTTAGTTTGACTGAACTCACAGGGTTGTTGTGAGGAAAAAATGGGGAGAAGAAAAAACATTTATGCCTCCTTGAGGACCTTGGAGGAAAGACAGGATATAAATGGAGGTAACAATGAAATACAGAACATTTGAATGTTTCTTTTATCTGACAGGCTGTCAAATCCGAATCTGATTTAAAGAACCATAAGACAGTAGATCAATGGCTTTGAAGCTGCCCTTCAGTAATTAATATTTCATAACCTCCCCACAATTCTCTGGAATTGGCAGAGACAGTCCTGATTAATTCTCTATCCTCCCACTTCTGTTGCTTTTAAAATGTCCCATTTTCTCTCTCTTCCTTCTACTCTCCCCCACAGCTTACTTAAGTTGCTAAAAACTTGTTTATACTTAATTAACTCAGCAGTGGGGGAAAGGAGGGGCAAAATCTTGCCCATCCCAGTATGCCCAGGCAAAAGCAAAATGCTGCAGTCTCTCCTAGTCTGTGTGTTCTTCCTCATTAATCACACTCTGATGTTGGTTCAACCCACATGTCCCAGTTTTTATGTATAAAATGTTGGACATGATATTTGGGCAACAAGTACAGAAAACATGCAGGTAAGGTGCCCTGGTCACTTTTTTCCAACTGAGGGGAGAGGTACTGTATTTCTATTCAATTTATAGTAATTATTCATAAATCTGATTCTATCCATATAAATTTTGTTGTTATGTGCTTTGAACTCCACTCTGATATATGGAGATGCCACTGTAAGGTTTTCTTGGCAAGATTTATTCAACAGGGTTTTGCTACTGTCTTCCTTTGAGGCTGAGAGACTTTAACTTGCCCAGAGTCACACACTGGGTTTCCATGGCTGAGCAGAGATTTGAACTCCGGTCTCCAAGAGTCCTAGCCCTACACTGAAATGATTATACCATGCTGGGTCCATATAAATTAGCAAAGGGCATGTTTATAGAAATCCACGTCCTCTTTCAGTCTCTCTTTTTCTCTTTTGATGATGCATACATTGAGTACCCTACCCTTTTGCTCCTGGGAAGGATTGGCTCCACAGGGTAGCAAGACATCAGCTTTTGCCAAGGTCCATAGAACCAGTTGGGTGTCCACCATCCTAACCATGGCCCCATGTTCATTTTGCACAGATCAGTCATCAGTAGTCAGTTAAAAGATTTCTCTGTTCGCATGTTCTGTCTCTTCTAGGCTGGGAAGAGGGGCATAGGTAGCACCATGCTAGATGGCTCCCTGAATCTTGGGCCCAGCACTGCACCTGTGGCTCTTGTGACTATCCTTGTCTATCACGGTATCATATTTTGCTAACTGTACCAGATCCCACATCAATGGTCGTTATGGCTGGCAGATTCTGGAAGTTATAGTCCAAACAGTAACTTCAACAACAACAACAACAAATTCTTTTTTCAGTTTGGGGAAATGAGTAGGACAGTGTTGTTGTTTTAAATGTCAGGCTTCAGGAGACTTTTAGCTAGGGTTGGGGGAAAATAATGTTTCAAATTGGTAGGAGCCCAGCATCAGACCCAGCAAAAATACCCTTTAAGGGGAAGTGGGTATGGAAATATTGTCATTAGCCACTGGGTGGCAGTGGATTTAGTTAAAGTCAGGAGCTGCTGTGTTCTGTTCTGTTCTAGTTTGAGAGAGACAATAAAGTTCTTGTCTAACTTCTTAAGTGATGTACGTCCTTTAACATTATGATCAGGTAATGTTGCCAACTGACCAAGGTATATCAAAACAAAACAAAAATCCACTTGTCCTAGTCCTGTGCCTTTACAAGAAATTTCATTTGGAGGAATCAGTAACTGAACCTGTTCACAGAGTGGAGGGAAGTATCCTTTATAGCTTACTCCTGCCTTCAGATCAAGCTGCCATCAAAGGCTTTAAAAAATTGGCATCCCTGGTGCAGGAGGGCACTTCTTCAGACTACAGTATTTAAAATTAAATTTTGTCCTAAAGAGTAATCCATTGCTCTCCCCTTTCCAAACAAACAGCCTTTTTATGCCTACCTATGGGACATACATCATCATTATTTTTCAATAACAGGCACTCACTATGTGAAGTCAGAGAGCACAACAGAAATATTGATGCTCCTGAAAATGCAGGGGCTCATATGCCCTCTTAAAAATTGAAGAGAACAAAGCTGTTACTGAGCCAACCCTCAATGGCGTTCTTGGAACAAGATCTGCATATCTGTGGAAGACATATCTGATTATGCAGACATGAGCCGCAAAGAATGAGGTGTTGTAATGCTCAACAGGATGGCACCTCCAATTTCAGGGGCCGTATACATCGGAATTCCAGATGACTGGGTGGGCTTCAGCCTTCACGTTCTGTTTTCTAGACACATCTGGACAGCTACTGCTGGGAACAGTATGCTGGGCTGGTCTAGCAGTTTTGGTTTGATTTTATATAACAATTCTTTGCACATCATTTCAGCTTCTACTCACCACCCTGGCGGCTCTTTCTTGAGATTCGCATTTTCTACAGAACCATGGTCCCGTGGGAACTTGTACGATTCCATAGCATGCTGTGAGAAAAGAAGAATAGTGTGAATTTGGGGACCATGTCCACTTGTGCATCTGTATTTAACCACTTCTTATTTACTTGAGCTACTAATCTGAGCTGTCCCTTGGAATAGCATTCCCTTTAGTCAGGGGAGGCTCAGTTGAACTTCTTTGCCATAGGTCTCCACCACTTTTGCTCAACCAAGCCAAATGCAGCTAGCCTGCCATAGATCTGCTCAATACACCTCCTGCTCTTCCTGCATTCTGCCTGACACTGCAAAACAGGAAGTTGTCAAGCAGCTATCAGGCCACAACACCTAAGCCAGAGGCTCCATTCAGTTTGGAGGGATCAGTTGTTGTGCAGGCCTGCTGCCATAATACAAACTTGCAAATGTTCTGTTCTGGTGAGAACACGCTGTAAAGGCTGCCAACTCTCACCAGCCTTATAGCCGGGGATCTGTGGGATGGAGTAGAGTTAGACTTGCTCAGCTTTTTATTTACAGTACATATATAATATCCATGGGGGATAAGTTCCAAGACCCTCCCCATGGTTACCTGAAATTGGGGATAATAGAGAACTCTATAATTTTCAATGAGACGAACACAAGAAGTTGACCATAATATCACACTGAAGGGCCTAGAAATGCCTAGAGAGAACATATATTTTCAGACAAGTAAAACTGTGGATAATGAATCCATGGATACCACGGCCAACCTGTATTTATATATCTCCCAATAGTGAAGATACAGGGTGGTTAACAACACAATTTCAATACCTAGTTGTCTTGGCACAGGAAGAACTTGGCAAATTATGTCTTGAAAGTAATTAATTACAGTTATGGATCCAAGCCCCTCCCCCCCCCCGCAAATGGAAGGTTACCATTATACATACAAAATTTTTAAAAGTGTCTCTTTGCTTTACCACCTCTCAAAAATAACAAAAACAGTTACTTTTAAAAACACAACTGATTGCTACAATTCACTGGCCTGTGGTACAAAGCATACTTTCCTTCTGTCCACCTCATCGCTGCCTTGATACCCACAGCTGAACCCAATAAGCCACTACAGTATTTGACAGTTCTCATCCGCTACTTAGTGCCACTTAGTGCCACTCCCCATAACTATAAAAACAACTGGAAAGTTATAGTTACATTGCAAAATGAGGGGAAGTTATCCCTTGCTGAGTTACAACCTTAATTTAATGTACTTATCCCATTGTTATTAGAACCAGTTACTTACAAACTAGGTATAGTTTGGATAAAAGAATGGGATTTTTATTGTTGTTGTTGCTGTGTGCCTTCAAGTCATTTCCAACTTATGGAGACCCTAAGGTAAATCTGTCATGGGATTTTCTTGGCAAGATTTGTTCAGAGGGGTTTGCCCTTGCCTTCCTCTGAGGCTGAGAGAGTGTGATTTGCCCAAGGTTCCTCTGAGGCTGAGAGAGTGTGATTTGCCCAAGGTTCGAATCCATGGCTGAGCAGGGATTCGAACCTTGTCTCCAGGGTCATAGTCCAACACTCAAACCACTACACCATGATGGGTCTTTTCTTTTGTGTACCTGAGTTTTAAGCTGTACAGGGCTTTATAGGTATGAACCAATTCTTTCAATTATGCTCCAAAATGGTGTGTGCTGGGAGCCAGTGAAGTTCTGAGGAATCAGTAGAAGGAACAAGAGACAAGGCAAAGGGCAGAGCAGTCCAGTCAAATCAAGTAAGAGAACTTTGCAATGGATGGTATTCCAAAGGTACATTTCTTGCCCTCATAACATGTAAAGTGCCAAAAAGATTTCCTTCTCTTTCTCTCATTCTCCACATAGAGTTTGTCTTTTCAACCAAATCACCTTTCAACTGGTTTGGAAAAACAATTTTAAAAATTTATCATGAGCAAAACATCTTTAAAAACAAACCAGCTAAAATGTACTTAGGTACTTATTTATTTTATATCCCACCTCTCACCCAAAGTAGCTTACAACTTAAAACAAACCACAGCTAAAACTCTATTACTGTAGTACAAAAAGTTTAAAAAATTAAACAATTCTATTTAATTGAAACACAAAGTTAAAACAGTTTAAGACACATTTGAAACATAATTTTAAAAGAAGATAAAAATACAGCTCATCCCAGCAAAATTCCCTATGGCATTTTCATTGCTATTTTTACTTATATTATCAATTTTTAAAGTTATTTATTTATTTATCTATCTTTATTTATATAAAGACTAACCATGCAGGAGTGGGAACATATCTGGGCATATTATAAGAGCCACTTCCCCCTTCATTAATATGTCAAAAAGGAATGTTGTTGTTGTCGTTGTATGCCTTCAAGACATTTCTGACTTATGGAAATCCTATCATAGGCTTTTCTTGGCAAGATTTGCTCAGACGAAGTTTTGCCTTTGCCTTCCTCTGAGACTGAGAGAATGTGACTTGCCTAAGGAGCTAGTCCTCCAACTATTTCAACTGAGGCAATTATTTCACAATGTCTGACGGTAGGGATGTCTGCCTTAAGTACAGAAGATGCATCTAAAAAAAAATTTGCTCTGAGCATGCATTATGATCCAGTCTGAGTACAAATTAGTACAAATGCAAATGTATTTATTAATGGCCTCTGTGTGTGTGTGTGAAGGTGAAGAGAAGATCCTTAATGGAGGATGAAGGCTATCAGTCCCAGAGGGTAAAACAATTACTTTTGGGGATGACATCTTTTGGGAGGACAGTGCTGTCTGGGAGATTTTGGGGGGCAGGGTGGGTTGTATATTTTTGAATATCAGAAATAGAAAGTAAAATAGTGAGGGAAAGGCCTTATTGTCTGTGGCCTCTTTCTGAGCTTTGCAGAGCCAGAATAAAAAACTTATTATACAGCATTCTGGACAAGACAGATTTTCAATCTCTTTCAGCAAAGCAATTCTTACAAGTGGTATGCTGAGGAAAAAGAGGTGGGGACTTCCAAGATCTGTGGAAAGAACATAAATCTCCTTGTCTTTTGGATTTCCAAAATGTTGGCAGATGCTGATGCCGTTGGATAGCAGCCTACAACAACCCAGGCCAGATGCAAACCTAACAGGTTTCCTCCATGTCTCTGTCTATGGTCTGAAAGTTAACATGAGCAAACGAAGTGTGGGTGATTTTTTAATGTATATACTCATGCAATGAAACCAAGAGAGGCAGTCTCCTCCCCTAGAAAAGCCTGGGAGGCCAGACAAATATGGAAAACAGAAACTATAAAAGCTCTGGCAGATGGGGTGGGTGAAGGAAAGAAATTTTGGTCTGTTTTTAACAAGTTAACGAAGAGAGGAAAGGGAAGGGAACAAAAGAAGTTATAATACCTGAAGAAAATTATAAGTTTGTTTCTTTCTTAAATTGATATCCTGGCCTTTTCCCTAATATCAAAATTCAGATGAAAACAAATGCAGCTTCAAAATGCAATTAAAGTTTTAGAAGGCAATTAAAACACTTCACTAAAAAGAAACAACTGTCTTCAACAGTAACTGGCTTAAATGCCAAAGGCCTGTCAAAATAAAAAGAGTTCTGTGCTTGAGGGTGGGGTGAAAGGACATCATAGAACTAGAGCCAGATTTAGTCATACTTACAGTAGGCCCACTGAAATAAATGGGACTTAAGCCAGCCCATTATATGTGTGACTAGGTCTGGATCCAACTCTTTTTATGAGGACACATTTTTAAAAATGTAATCAATAAAAGACATCCAAATTGTAATTCCCCAATTGATGAAGAGGAGGAATTAAAATAACTCTCCACAGCCTTCACATTAACATTTAAAATTGTGCTTGCCAAAAAAGGAAACTTTTGAGAGATTGGCACCTAATAATTCTAATGTGAGATATGACATTTTTCCAGGCCTGCTTAGGAGTCTTGCAGCTTGTCTACACTGTCCAGAATGCTCTGCCTTCTGGCAGGAGTGTTCTAACCCCAGAGCTGGCCCGGATTCCCCCCTTACTGTGACGAAACAGGCAGAAGTCCGCATGCACATGCTGGCTTGTATTGGCGGGCACCTCTGCTGCTATTGTGCATTGCACTCTCTGAAGTTGGAAAGGAGACCCTCAGCATGTGATAAAGGCTGCTCACATGCAGGGGGCCTTCATCAGGTACTGGAGGTCTCCTTCCCAGCTGCAGAGCAATTCAAGCAGCATAGCATCCACCGATCTGGCCTGGCTTGCAGGTAAGGACACCTGTGTTCCCGTACTGAACTCATCTGGGTTTTCCTGCATTATGAGGGTTTTCCTGTTATTTTAAAACATTTGAAAGGGGCTTTCCTTGGTTCCTCCCCCTCCTTTGCCTCAGATGTTGTCAAGACTGTCCAGAGATGAATCAGGGCAAGAGCCCTGTGTTGTTTGGACTGCAGGGCTCTGACGTGGGGGGCAGCAGGGGTAAATTTGAAGCTAATCATTGGAAGATTTGACTGGAATGATGTGTCCAGTCAAAGTAAAGTAGGGAGAGGAAAATACTCTCTATATGCTCTGTGTCTTTAGGGCTTAGCCACAATTTTGATGAGAAACATTTCAGTAGTGAGGCAAGGAGGGATACACAGCAAGGTTCAAAGGCCCACTTTTGTATCTATTTAAGATTAAAGTTACAGGAAAAAAGTTACAGAAGAGCATCTTATTTTAAGATCATTTGAAGTGGTTACTAGAATGGAGCATGTCATTATTCCTATGTGTACACAGATTGTGCCAGAACTAGAAAAGATGTCTTTTCAGAACTAGAAAAGAGTCTAGTAGCATTTCCTTTAAGATCATAGAATCATAGAATTGTAGAGTTGGGAGAGACCACGAGGGCCATCCAATCCAACTCCCTCCCACACAGGAAATCTTGATCAAAGCATCCCCGACAGATGGCAATCCAGCCTCTGGTTTTCCTTTGCTATGTATGTTTTAAAATAACAGGAAAACCCTCATAATGCAGGAAAACCCAGATGAGTCCAGCACGGGAACACAGGTGTCCTTACCTGCAAGCCAGGCCACATCGGTGGATGCCTATGCTGCTTGAGTTGCACATGAGCACTTTTAGCATGTAGGAAAAGAGTGGTTTAAAACTTCACCTTTTCCTTGCTGAGATTTAGGGCTTGTCTATACCAGCCTGTGTATTCTGGTCCTGGAGCTCACCTGGATTCCCCTGTTACCATGATGAATAGGCAGAGGTCTGCATCCACATGCCGGCCTGAATCAGTGCTGATGCTGTTGTAGGCTGCACTCTCTGAAGCCAAGAAAGAGGCCCACAGCAAGTGATCAAGGCTAGTCACATGCAGGGAGCCTTGATCATGTGCTGGGGCCTCCTTCCTGGCAACAGAGCAACTCTGGCGGTGGTGTTGTCCAGTGATGCAGCCTGGCATGCAGGTATGGACTCCTGCATTCCTGCACCAACCCCATCCAGGTTTTCCTGCATGACACAGATTTTCTTGGGAGTTTTTTAAAAAAAACATTTTAAATGGGTTTATCTGAACTGTCCAGAGTGAATCAGGGCAAGAGCCCTGCATCTTTGGACTGCAGGGCTCTGACATGGGGTGTGTGTGTGTGGGAGTTGGGGTAAATTGCCTGTTTAGACAACCCCTGAGATACCAGGGTGTGTTTGTAGGTGAAAGCCTCTCTGATCCTCCAGCAAAAACTCTCAGAAGCCATGAGCTGATCAGTGGAAAAGTGGGTATGGCCTTGTCAACTTTGGGATCTGCCCAGTTTCAGGTAGCCTTGAAACTGTACACACCCTCTCTAAAACAAGGCACTTTCCTCTCCTTTGGCAGAAATGCCTTAATCCCAAGGCTAGCAAGCAAACCTTATTATTCTCTGCAATACCAACTTAATCAGAAGGATATGTTCTCATATAAACTTATTTTAAGTTTACAGAACAGACAAAGTAAACGCTTGTTAGGCAGTTTCCTAAACTGAGCAAAACCTTCTTTAGCATTTTAGAAAACTGTGATATCCTGTTTGCCTCTTAATCTTTGAGCACTAAGAGAGTCCCCTTTTCTTACAGGGTGCAGCATAAGCATGCAAGTCTTTAGAGACAGCTTTATGGTGTCATGAATGATGCAAAGCTGGGAAATATTGTATTTTATTACAACTCCAAGAATGTCCCAATGAGCACGACCAGTTTCCATGTTAGCTAGGCGATTCTGAGCATTCCAATCCCAAAAGTATTTTTTTCCCTAGCTCTGGAAGCAGAGTAAAATAATTGGGCATTTGCTGAGGCCCAAGACCAAATGAAGACCCCCACCCTGGTAGTGTGATAATTTCCACTTTGCAGAGAGTATCCAAAAAAGGTCAGATCCAAACTAAGAGAATGTTCAGTTTGCATGTCACACATCTTACAGGTTAGCAGATCCCACTGCTGACAGCTTTGACTAAGATCCCCAAAACCTTGGAGCCAGTATGGAAGGGAATGTATGAGAATCCATTGACAACCTTCTGATAATGTGCTCCACAGCATAATAAAATCTCATAGGATCAAATGCATCAGTGTCATACAAATCATGACATTGATAACACTGCAGAAGTTGAAAGCAATGCAGTTGCTATAGTGAATTTACAGTACTAGCCTTAAGTTTTCAGCTCAGAAGTAAGCCTAACTGAGTTCAGTTGGTCTTACTTCTGATTGTGTACTGCACAGGTGATCGACTCACAGTGCTCCAGATATTGGACAGACTTCAGTTCCCATCATCCCCTGAGCCACCATTGCCAATAGTGAGGAATGGTGAAAGCCACAGCTCAACAACATCTGGCAGGCCACAAGTTGTCCAACCTGATATACAAATTGCAGCTTAGAGTTGCCTGGAAGGGAGACACCAATAAACCATGTCAAAGCTATTCTGAGCACCTGGATGGAAAACCAACATCTTCAATTAATGTGTCAATAAATTCATACATAAATCAGATATAGTTAGAGAGGGGGCAGAATGAGGGGGTGTGGTAGTATTGAGAGCCATTTCTATCACATTAATGTGCAAAGGATTAATGACTAACACCATACCAGGGTTCTGAAAGAAACCATGCTTATAATTCAGTTCTCAGAATCCATCAGACAGCACAGATGCTGGGAGTTCTAGTCCAAAAAGGTAACTCTCTCAAACTCTGATATGTCGTTTTCACAGATACAAAAAACACTGGCAAATAGTTTAGCCTTCCTGGACAATTCATCTCTGATTTATAAAGTTGCTGAAGTGACAAACATACTATCTGAAATCATACCAGCCTCTATTTCATAGATGAAGAAAAACATAGGGAAATTCTTACAATGTCCATCTTTTCTAGGGGAGACCACTTCTCAAAGCCTACCACCACAAATGTTTGCCCATCATTGAAAATTCTGCTTTGTTGTCTTCATATATCATGCCACAGTTGGTCCTGTGCTAGCTTATAGAAAGGAGAATAGATTTGCAGAGGGTGGAAAAGTTACCCTTTTTTTTGGGCTATAACCCTTGTATTCCCTAGCCAGCATGACCAGCTGGCTTAGGCCTTTTGGAAATTTTTCAAAGAAGTAACTTTTCTGGATGTGCATTATTTTAGCACATACTTGGAAAATATTATGTTATCAATAGCTGCAAGGTGACATCGTCTACAAACTGGGGCAGAGTTAGGTAATTTCGTGCTCTGAACTAATGGTCTCAGTGAGGTCCGGTCTTTAGATGGTAAAATATACTACTTCATTGGCTTCAAAATATGGTAAGTTAACTCTGGTGTGTTTAGAACCCCTCCTGCTCAATTCCTGGGCTGAACACATACTCAGAGGCACCCTGTCCCTTAATTCTTAGCATATGTCCATCCTCTTCCTCACCACTATTTTCTACCAGGTTGTGGCTGGTAGACCTCAGAGTTCTAATGAGGAAAAAAAGCAAAGTAAATCTCACAACCTTGGAGTCTGTCCCACCCCAATGTTCATGCATGGGCACTGATATGGTGCACCGAGCACCACAAATCATGGATATTTGTTGGGATTTCTGGGAAGGGAGCTGAAAAGAAGGATGACTATAGTGCAGCTCCCCTCAGACTGGTGTTTGCTGGATGTTTTCAGATCAACTCACATCATCCCTGACCATTGGCCATGTTGGGTAGGGATGATAGGAGCTGTAATGCAAAATATCAGGAGGCTGTCTGGTTCTGAAGGCTGTTATACCCAAGTACCTGGGAGTAAGCACCCATGAAAATAATGAGACTTATTTCTGAGCAAAAATGTATAGGATTCCACTGCTAGTATCCTTTTACCCCAGCCTTCCTCCAAGGAACTTATGTTTTTTGCTCCCCATTTTCTGTTTCATCCTCATAACAATCTAAAAGGTAGGGTAGAGTGAGAGTGGACTGCCAGTTAACATTATCACCCAGCCAGGACTTGAACGTTGATCTGAATGTGGGTCTCCCATGTCCTTGTTCAGTGCTCTAACCACTACATCAACTTGTCTCTGGGTATCTGGAGCATGCAAGCAATATGTTAGAATTGAATGCCTACTTAATCCATTGATTTGGTAGATTAATCAATTGAAGCTTTAACAACTGAAAAAAGTGATACGTTATCCCACAAAATAAATCAGTTAAAGGGGATCTTTTTTAAAAAAAACTTTCAGGAGATTTTGGTTTTGGTGTGTTTCCATAGCAGAGAATGAGAAGGACATATTAAAAGACAGCTTTTCTAAGAATGCGTAGTAGCTTTTGCAGATTTAATTGTAAGCTATTTTACACTTCCTTCAGCGTATCAAAAACTTAAAAGACACCTAAACTGAGTACTTGGCAAAATGCTAATGTATTGAAATTTCAGTCATCAATTCAGTGGTTAAAAAGCATATGATTCATAAACAAAAATCCTCTTATCAGTTGACAGATCATGTATGTCCACTCATTCACTGCAGACAAAGCACTTATTTTTCTGCTAATATTTGTGTGTGTGTGTGTGTTATGAGGGGAAGGAGGAGGAATGAGCTGGTTTCTGACCTCAAACCACCCTACTTTACAACCCAATGGGAATGTCTCCTTACAGGAGTCCTGTTCAGCCTGTTACTTCAGCTCTTGAGCTTTCAGAGGACTAGGAAATGTCTATCTTTTTAAGTCTCATGGGATAGAACATTTTTTTTTTTTACTGAAAGCTGATATTCCTGGAATACTGGATTCTGCAAACAGCACTAAAATCCTAGAACACTTAATTAAAGATATATAATCCAAAAAGTTATACGTAGCAAAGGAAAAGCAAACATTACCAGTTGTGCTTTTTAAAGAACTAGCATGAGATTGTGCAGTAGGTTTAATGTTGCCTTCCATCAATTGTTTAATTTAACCACTGAAATACAGCATACCTAAGAAGAAAAGGAAGGAAAAGGGAGATATACACATCTAATTTGGGAAACTGGACAACGTCATCTAGACCTTTCATTTTTAAAAAGTCCCACTCATACCATCCAACTATCCTGATTTGTCAGGGAAGGTCCCTATGGATCCTTCTGCTGACCTACTTTTTCAGCTTCTTTTAAAATATCCCAATTTCTCTCACTACCTACCACTTTCCCCTTTTGCCCCCAGCTTACTTCAGTTGCTGCAAACTGAGTGCAAGTAACACATATCCCAGTTTTTATCTATGAAATGCTTGAGGGAATGGGCCATCCTGAAAGGTAGCAACAAATCCAAGATCCTCTGTGAAATGTTGGAGGGTATGCTCACATCAAGAAGTAACGAGAGCAGAGGTCAGAACAGTGCAGCCCTCCAGATGCTGTTGGACAGCAGCTCCCAGGAGCCCTGGTCAGCACAGCCAATGGGGAAGAATGTTGGGAGGTGCAGTCCAACATCTGGAGGGTCATGCAAACCTTAAGCAGAGAGTGGGATAACTGTGACATCCATAACTGTGACATAGAAACAATGGAATATAGTTGGCCCTCTGTATCCATGGGTTCTGTATCCACAGATTCAACCAACCACAGCTTGAAAATATTAGCGGGATGGGGGATTCCAAAAAGCAAACTGCTATTTGGCATTTTATATAAGGGATACCATTTTATTACACCATTGTATATAATGGGAATTGAGCATCCATGGATTTTGGTATCCATGGGGAGGTCTTGGAACCAAACCCCAGTGGATAATGAGGGACCACTGTACTTTTTAGGATAGCCATGTCTCCTACTTTACAGAGGACTGTCCTCTGTTTGAAGGACCATCAGAGGACTGTTTGGAGGGTCCATGTCCAGATTTAAAGACAAAAGAAGAACAAAGAAGTACCTACACAGCAGACTCAGCAGAGTCATTGGTCATTTGATCATTCCCTCACCCACAATGATGAAACATGAACTAGAGGGTTTAAAAACAACAACAACAGGCATCTATCAGCACATGCAAAATTTTATGCAACTATGTGTCTTTTTTGCTGACATACAAATGTTTTGTCAGGGAAAATAGTTTTTGAGATCAGGAGTTTGTCTCCCCCTCCCTGAATAATTTTTTAGCCAGACATGCCTGGCGCCATCTTTAGCTATCAGAGGGTAATAAATCTGTCTGTTTTTGTTATTCTGTTTTTTGGGCTTGTATGTGAGAAACGAAACTTAAGATTGGATTACTTTCGGTTCTCCCAAGGACTAAATGTTATGGCCTATATAACTGGGAGGGGTTACATTGTTTTGTTCCTGAGATAGAAAAGAGCTTCAAGCTTGTGTGTACCTCTCTTGCTTAGAGAGAACCTAGAAAACATGGTTAAATGCTTTCTGTTATTGTTTTCCTTTTTATTTAATTGTTATTAATAAAAGCCTAAAAGAATTTTGGCATGGACTTACTTTTGCACCAAAGGAGTATTTGTTTGCTCACAAAGCACACGTTTTCGTTGCTTATCCCCTGTTCGGATGAACAGGGAGTGACTGCGCTCTGCACAGATCCGTGACAGGTTATGGGCCCAGGATTGCTGGCTCAAGAGTTTATGAGCCGTGAAGCTCTTATGCTGCGAATTGTTTAAGCCTGAGCTGAGAGGGGCTTTGAACAAGCGGCAAGTTGGGCAACTTGTCCCTTTGGTGTGAAGTCTTTTTCCTTTGAAGCTGTTGGAGCTTGCTTTTGTTTACGCCTGGCAAGAGCTTACAACCCCAGCAAGGAGGGGACTGGAAGGTGAGAAAGCCTGCTGTGAGGACTGCTGAGACCGAACCATTTACAACGCCCTGCTGGTAAGCAACCCCTGTGTGAGGGAAGCAGATAATCAGTTGAGAGGGGCTAAAGAGTTTATGGACAATGGCTCAGAGTATGGCAGTTTTTCCCTTCCAAAAGTTAAATGATAAGAATTATCATTTGTGGGCTGTGAAGATGGAGGCTTATTTGCATCAACAATTGATACACGCTCCCATTTTAGCCCCCCCTGCCCAAGGCGCTTCTGTATTGCAACAGCAATCTGAGGAGCGCGCAAAAGCGTCTCTCATTTTGGCAATTGAGGACAGTCAGTTGATGTATGTGCGAGGCTGTGCCACGGCCAGGGACATTTGGCAAGCACTGCGGCAGGTTTATGTCCATGCTGGGACTGGTTCACAGCTTATGTTAACAAGGAAGCTGTATAGACTAAAGCTGCAGCCAGATGGCGATGTGGCCACACACATTTCAACTATCCGGCAATATTTTCATCAGTTGCAGGAAATTAATGTCCATTTTACTGAACAAGAAAAAGTCCATATCCTCTTATCAAGCTTATCAGAAAAATACGATGCCTTAATATTCTCCTTCGAAAATATGGCAGCAGCAAATATGACCATTAATTTTATTACTGGTCGTTTGTTGGAAGAAGAGGCTAAGTGGTTGGAGAGAAAAAATTCTGCTCAAAAGGCTGTACAGGCGAAGACCCGCAATTCTACAAATGATCCAGTAGATGGCTCTAAAGACTCCAGTAAGGGTATGGTTCCCGCGTTTGCTGTGAAATCTAAGCTTTGCTGGAACTGTGGCAAAGATGGACATTTTGCAAAACAGTGCAAAGCAAAAAAGAGCAAAGAAAGCAAGAAAAAGCCTGCTTCATCTAGTATGACTGTTTCTGCAGTTGTTTTGCAAGCTGTGAAGGAGCAAAATAGAGATTTATCCCAGTGGTGTTTGGATAGCGGCTGTAACGCTTTTATCTCCAATAATAAAGAACTCTTTAAGGACTTTAAAGAGTCTAGCCCCTCAAGTGTGAGTTTGGCTGATGGATCCAAGTCAAAATGTTTGGGTAAAGGTACATGTTTTGTACAATGTTTGAACATGGATGTAGAAAATGTTCAGTATGTTCCTGATTTAAAAATGTGTTTGCTCTCTGTTGTTAAATTGACACAGGAGGGCTATGAAGTACAATTTAAAGGGAACAAATGTTATATTTTAAAGGATGGTACTGTTATGGCTGAAGGGGTTTTTCATGACCAACTGTATTATATGTATAATAGTGTACAGGAGCCTCAAACCAGTACTATAATGGCAAACTCTCCTTTGCATGATAATTGTGTACATCTGTTGCATAGGAGATTTGGCCATGCTAGCTTTAAGGTCCTCAGGCAGATGCCTGACATGGTGGATGGGTTAAATTTGAGGGCTTGTCAGAAGTACCTGGATTGTAAAATTTGTAAAAAATCGAAATCCAAGGTCCATCCTTTTCCCAAGCATAGTGAGAGAAAGTCAAAAAGAATTCTAGAATTGGTTCATATGGACCTGTCTGGCCCCTATCCACCTTCTCTGGGAGGAGCCAAGTACATCCTCGTCTTGGTTGATGATTTCAGTCGTTTTTGTTTCCTATTCTTACTCAAGAGTAAGGATGAGACATTTCAGACTTTTAAAAATTGGGTGGCTTATGTTGAGAGACATTTTCCCCAGAAGGTGTCATCTCTCCAGTCAGATAGGGGAGGGGAATTCATGTCAAATGAGTTCCAAAATTGGCTAAAACAAAAAGGAATTTTCCACAGACTCACAACCCCTTATAGTCCTAATGAGAATGGGATTTCTGAGCGAAAAATAGATGTTTTGCAAACAATTAAAGATAGCCTGATGTTTGATGCAAACATTGAGCAGAAGTACTGGGGAGAAGCTATGTTAACAGCTGCTTATTTAAGTAACCGTGTACCCAGTTCTGTGGTTTCAAATACACCCTTTTTTATGTTTTATGGCAAAAAGCCATCTGTGAGGCACATTAGGACCTTTGGGTCCTATGCATGGGTGAATATCCCTAAGGCAAACAGAAAAAAGGGGGAACCCAAGGCTAGGAGGCTCAGATTTGTCGGGTACGACCAATCATCAAAGGGCTGGCGGTTCGCGTTTGGGGATGGGAGAGTTTTGATTTCCAGGAATGCTGAATTTGAGGAGCAGGCCAACTGGTCTCATGTCCATGCTAATTTAGATGTGGTTTTGCCTTCATTTGTTGGTGGAAATCAACCTGAACAACAGCAGCTGCAACAGGCTGCTGAGTCAGGCACTGGTATTTCCCCAGACTTGAGAGGAGAGGGTTCCAAGCATGAATCCTTTGATGTGGAAAGTGATTCAAATGCAGATTCTGACAATGATCAGGCTCAGCTTGTTGTCCCCCGTCGCTCTAACAGAGAGACAAAGGGAGTGCCTCCTTTAAGATTCACAGCACAGAATGTAAAAGTTTGCCAGGTGACTTTTGAACCTGATAATTATGCTGATGTTTTAAAGTTGCCAAAAGAAGAACAACAAAAGTGGCAAGAGGCAATGGAAAATGAAATGGAGTCCATCAAAGGCCATGATGTTTTCGGTATTGTGGCATTGCCACAGGGAGAAAAGGCTGTGGGTTGCCGTTGGGTATATAAGAGAAAGCAATTGCAGGATGGGGGTGTCAAATACAAAGCACGTTTGGTTGCAAAGGGGTATTCACAGATACAGTATCAAAATTATGATCAGGTTTTTGCACCCACTGTTAAAGTACAAAGTGTAAAGATTGCTTTATCTATTGCAAGTTTAAACCAACTTAAAGTCAATCACTTTGATGTAGAGACTGCATATTTAAATGCTCCATTGGATGAGTGCATCTATATGGAGCAAGTTCCTGGGTTTCACAGTGGGGGAGCAGACCAGGTTTATTGCCTCAATAAAGCCTTGTATGGTCTCAAGCAAAGTGGCCGATGTTGGTACCTTTGTTTGGATAAACAGCTGAAAAATGTTGGTTTTCAGAACAGCATTGCTGATCCATGTTTGTATACAAGGGGGGTTAATCAGAATTATGAAATCCTCGTCGCTTTTGTGGATGATTTCTGCTTGATTACACAAACTGATGTTCAGGTGCAAAGGTTTAAACAGGAATTGGGTTCAAAATTCAAATTGAAGGACCTTGGTCAAATTAGAAACTATTTGGGAGTAGATTTCCAAAGGTTTGAAAATGGTGATTTTAAAATGAGTCAAGTTCAAAAGATTGAAAGAGTTTTGGATCTTTGTAACATGTCTCAATGTAAACCTGCTCGAACTCCTATGTGTTGTGATTTCATAAATGTCACAGATTCTAGGCCATTTGAGCATCCTGAACTTTTTCATTCTGTAATTGGAAGTTTATTGTATATTGCAAGATGGTCACGTCCAGATATACAATATGCTGTAAATGTTTTGTCTAGAAAAGTGTCAAAACCAACTCAACATGATTGGCAAGGTTTGAAACGCATATTAAGATATTTGCGTGGAACTTTGAATTATGGCGTGAAAATAAGTTCACAAGGTTCTCATGAGTTGGAAGCTTTTTGCGATGCCAGTTTCGCCAGCGAAATCCAAAATAGATATTCTGATTCAGGGATGATAATTTTTTATGCTGGCACTGCCATACACTGGGGGTCAAAAAAGCAATCCACTATTGCTTTAAGCTCGGCAGAGGCAGAATTTGCCGCGTTGTCAAGCGTGGTAAATGAGCTGATTTATCTAAAACAAATTTTTAGTGATTTAGGTATGTCAATTTCAGAAGCTGTTAAAGTTTTTGAAGACTCTCAAGCATGTATAGCGATGGCTACAGCACAAGGTGTTAAAAATAGAACAAAACATGTGGCTGTAAAATTTCAGAATGTTAGAGAAGCTGTTCAAAATGTTTTAATTGATTTGGTGTATTGTCCCAGTGAAGAAAATATAGCAGATTTATTTACTAAAGCGTTGGGTAATATTAAACATGATCTTTTGTGTGACAGACTGGGTATGATATGTCGATGTCTGGATGAAAAATTAGAGGGGTGTCAGGGAAAATAGTTTTTGAGATCAGGAGTTTGTCTCCCCCTCCCTGAATAATTTTTTAGCCAGACATGCCTGGCGCCATCTTTAGCTATCAGAGGGTAATAAATCTGTCTGTTTTTGTTATTCTGTTTTTTGGGCTTGTATGTGAGAAACGAAACTTAAGATTGGATTACTTTCGGTTCTCCCAAGGACTAAATGTTATGGCCTATATAACTGGGAGGGGTTACATTGTTTTGTTCCTGAGATAGAAAAGAGCTTCAAGCTTGTGTGTACCTCTCTTGCTTAGAGAGAACCTAGAAAACATGGTTAAATGCTTTCTGTTATTGTTTTCCTTTTTATTTAATTGTTATTAATAAAAGCCTAAAAGAATTTTGGCATGGACTTACTTTTGCACCAAAGGAGTATTTGTTTGCTCACAAAGCACACGTTTTCGTTGCTTATCCCCTGTTCGGATGAACAGGGAGTGACTGCGCTCTGCACAGATCCGTGACATGTTTACCCTAATATTGGTTGAACTATAACCACCTCACACTTATATTGTTGCTTCTCTGTAATAATCATTTGGTACATAGTCCGCAGTACAACTAGGGGAAGGACCTTGATTTCCCATGACCCTCCCCCTATTTTTACACAACTTCCCAGTCAGTGTTATCATGTTGCCTCTTCTCATTTCTATGCCCTGTTTTTATTCCTGTATGTTTTGCTTTATTTTATCAATGGAACAGAACATTAGTTCACTAGGGAAGGAAAGTAATGTAATATTTTTAATCCATGAAAAAAGAATTGCTGGCAGATAGTTCTGGAAAGTGCAACAGTGTTTCTCGTTAGCCACTTTCAGCTCCTTTCTGTGACTTCTGATGTCAAAAATAGTATTGGGCAGCCAAAATGGACTAACATAAGAACTTAGTATGTTATTTTTAAAAAGGCATTTAATATATCACTCATTACAGGATGCTTTCCTACAAGCAGTTTGTTACCATTGATGTTACAAGGGGGAAAAAAGTACTGTAGTAACCTTTTGGATTACTTGTTACTTTTTAGCTCCCTTTTGGGAAAAAAAAAACAGTCTCTAAAACTAAGGAGTGGCCTAATATTTAGCAACAACAACAAACTCCACAAAATGCTCCTAGAAATAAGTTTAATTAAATTTTACTTGTAACACAGAACCACAAAAATATTACGAGTTCATACAGATTTCCTTTTTTGGGAAAAAAAATGTCATTATTCCCTAGTGAAGTGTTACAGGTAGCTTTGGGGCTTTTTTTACTGTGTTACTTCCAAGCTTTGGCTATATATACAGATCACCCCCTGTATCTGCGAGAGATATGTTCCTGGACTTAATGTTTATAGATAAAACCATGGATAACAGCAAACCCTATTAAAATAAAGGACTTCCAGTACAAACATACCATATGTTGGAGGACCTAGAGGTTCCTAGAGAGGACACCTCTCTAGGCATTTTCCAGTGTGACTCTATGGTATGTGTCCCTGTGTTGTTTCAGCTGCAGATAACTGAAACTGTGGATATTGGTTCTGCTGACACAGGGGTGATGTATTGTGTTCGTTATATCACAGACATTGGCTACAAATAATAGATTTTATGGTCTATTGTGTGTGGTACCTGGAAGCATGCAGTTCTATGTGATGGTCATAAGCTTTTTGATGCAACATGATGTTTATGTGTTCATTATGAAGTTGCACAGAAATATCAAGAATGTGAACCTGTTGTGTGGACCGATCTAGGCTCAGGTTGATGGTAAAATGAAATCACTGAAACCCTGGTGGAACTTTTCAAGTGATTCCTGCCCACAGCCTAAATCTAACTGTTTGTCTCAACTAGAAAACATCCATTGAATCAATTGCTAAATAGCAAGTCAACACTTAGATGAATCCGATTGATTCAATAGGTCTAATCTAGTTGGGACCAGAAACTGGATTTAGGACCATGATTCTAGATGGCATCTCATCAGTGTATCTCAGGTAAAAGAGAGGCTTTTGGAGACAGGAGTTGAGAAAAGTTTGTTCCATGTTATCCATGAATATACTGATACTATGCAAATACTCATGGTAGTGCCATTGATCTAAAATACATCACCTCTCCAAAGCTGAAGTAACTGTGTTAAGGAGAAAATGATGGAGTTTGATGGTTAGCTGTGCTGTAGCCTCATCTGGAATGATATTAGTGACAGCCCACCTTTGCAAGGGATGTTAGTGAAAGAGGCTTAAACATCCATGGGAACAATGATGGTATTCTCTGAGAGGTTGTCAACGGATCGTAATTTCCTCTGGAAGGCAGTGGTAACCCATAAGTAACTGCCAAGTACTGGTAGCTTGTGATCTGAGCATAGAGTCCATATAACCAGGCACCCTAACAGAGATAGTAATAAAGCCTGGGACATTAGGATGGTCTGTATTGTCTGGTTTGAATAGCGAACAGATAATGTCTGGTCAAGATTCCTGTGATGTGTCTACAGTACAGTAGCACCCCGTATCCACTGATTCACCAACCGTGGATTCAATTACCCATGGCTGGTGATAGCGGGGGGGTGGGTAGGGAGGGAGGGGAGATCCTTCCTCCCCCTCCCTTCCCCTGGGATCGCTCCGTTTGCAAAGGGAGGGGACAGGAGCTATCACACCTGCCCCCCCTCCCGGAGAGCTTTGATCCCAGCGGGGTCATGGCGGAGGTGAAGGGGGAAGGGAGCAATCTCGCCTGCCCCCCTTGCCCCAGGAGTGGTGAATGGCGTTCGCTATAATCCACAGAATTCACCATCCACGGGAGGGGAACCAATCCCCCCTCAGTTATGGGGGTGCTCCTGTATATAGATTAGTTCTTGTGTATCTGTAGATTCATTCTTAAGGTTCTATAGTTCCTTCTGGTATTCCTCAGTGAGGCTGAGAATAGGACCTTGTAAAATGTGGTGCTAGAAAGTTGTCTCTCAGCCAATAGCTCTGCCTATGTCAGACTTTTTAATTCTTTCATTAGAATGTCAGTATTGTTTTTGAGACAGTGTCAATGACATCATGTTCTGTCTCTCCATAAATTACTGTTCTGTTATGTCCGATATTATGATCTATGTGTTTGCCATTTGTATGCTGTGTCATATACATACATGCACACTACGTGTTTGTATAAGCTAGTTACCATATGTGTATGTGTGTCCACACATATGCACCCTAGATATGAGTATCATGCACAGCACACTGGAGCAGAGGGTAAAGGAAGTCTTTGTTATAGCACATCAAAAACATGTGGTTGAAGGAGCCTATGTGCTTTTACTGTTGCTAGAAGACTTACACTCCAAAGATGGAAAGATAAACATTAACTATCTATTGTTCAATGCTCAGAATCATTTATTGCTTTAGATACACACATAATGTGTCTTTTATAGATATCAACTTCAAGAAAATTTATTTTTGGAATCAGCTTATATTAATGTATATGTCCAACCCACGTTCATTTCTTATGAACTTCCTCTCGTTTTCTTCTTACTCTTTCTTCATTTCTTTGTAGTTATACTTTCAATTACAGTTTTCAAAAATGAAAACAAAACAGCACATTAGACAAAGGTGGGTAATGGAGTCTGAGAGACAGGTACCCATTCTTTCCTGTGGGATGCTTCCAATTAAGAACTTTAAAATCCCTCCAGAAATGCTAGATGTCTCCACAAGGATGTGCCACAAGAAAGAATTCAGATTAAGGTGGCAAAGGAAGAAAAAAAATGTTCTTCCTTTCAGTTCCTTGTAAAAGCTGAATTTTATATCCACACAGCAATGAATACAAACCCTCCTTCCTCTCTGTTTTTACCCATTTCTATCAATAGTGGCCTGAACTGAGGTACAGGCATAGTTCAGTTATCAAAGCCTCTGACAAAGAAGCTCCTTTTTACAAAGCCTTTTCATGCCCACACAGCTTCCTCTTTTCCTCCTTGTCCTCTGTCTAGCTGGAAGGTTGTTTTTTTTTAGCCGCATCAGAACTGGGAGGGATAGTGAAGGAGGGCTGGAGAAACAGCTGTTCAGTACTGAGTTGCAGCAGCAAGTCTGCATACAACAATGCAATAAAAAGTTTCAGCTGAAAAAGGAAGGAATTTTGCTGTAACTGATCCTACTGTAACTGTGTACAACTGTTGAGAACAGGCAAGGTAAGCAGCAGCTACCTTTGGCATCCTGTTAGTTTTGGATAAAAAGTTTTCTGGAACATCTTGAATGGGTCTTATTTTCTGTGGTGTGATGGGAACCTATCCCTCTACTGTCCATATATTATTTCTGAGTCGGCTACCAAATTTTCTGTTCAAGAAAGAATGCCCAGGAGCATATCTACTTTGTTAACTGAGATAACTATAATGGGCATTTATCACACTGCATGTTCTAACTGGTTTACTGCCAGGATGTTGGGTTTTTTTTCTTACATTGCTTTGAGAATAGTTACTGTGATTATTATACACTTACATTTAAGCCTTGATGAAAGTGCCCCAATCATTTCTCTTTTTTTTTTCCTTTTCAATTTTCTCTGACCTTGTTGCTTATTTCTCTCTCTCTCTCTCCTCCCCAAACCCAACTGCACCCCTGTCAACTGCAGATAATGTTTCATGCATATGATAAAATGGACTCTAGCCCCAGAAAATGTATCCCATAATTGCCATAATAAATTTCGTAGTCTTTAAAGTGCCACAAGACTCCTTGTTACACAGCTATACCTTAGGGGAAAAAATGGCTAACACTTGTAATCATCAGCTGAAGCCGATCGCAGTGGGTTAGTGAGAAATGGAAGCCCTGAATAGATGGATTTTATTTTCATCAGCAAGGCAGTTCTGAAACACTTGTGCACACTGAGTGGGAAAAACAGAAATTACACCCACCATGGTTCAAGAGGAAATTTGCATTTCTTTCAATTAATCCATTTTCCTCTCTTCCCCTGAAATCCCTTGCCACTATTCAGCCTCTCAGCAAAGCCTTTCCAAAGTGCCTCCCCCTCCTACTTCTTACTTTTCCACTGCTTTTGCCTGTTCTCTGTCTAAGGCAAGAGTGGGGAAAATGTTGCCCCAAGTCTGGTTTTAAGCCCCCAACAACCCTCAGCCTTCATTAAAAACACACACACAAACACACCCTGATTCTCTAAAAGTGAATTCCCACATGGGAAGGATTTTGCCACTCCATCTCTGATTTCTTTCCTAGTTAAATAAAGTAATATCCTGCACCTAAATCAGAAATAGGCTTGGTCAATGTGTGTTTTGAAGCCACAGAGCACATGCAGGCAGGTCCTTTCCCTCACCTGTCTCTTTTTATGCTAAAAGAATTCTCACTGTTTATCGTTGAACAGGACAAATACAGAAATGCACAAATATGGCGTCCCCCGTCAGGTTTACAGTATGACCCCTATATCTATGAGGGGCATGTTCCCGAACTTACTGTGGATACCAGAAACCACAGGTAATAGTGAACCCTATTAAAATGAATGACGTCTGGCCCAAGCATACCATAGAGTCGCACCAGAGGACCTAGAAAATGACTAAGGAAACCATATTTTTTCGGATGCGGGTAAGTGAACCCATGGATATAGATCCCATGGATACGGGGGTTGTACTGTACTTTGTTCTGGAGGAATAGGAACATGTGGTCAGGGACGGAGGGAGAAGCAGAAGAGCTCCCCACACAAAGTCTGCCTCTAGGTCTGAGGGAGCTTCACTCAGTGTGGTCTCTAGTGGGTCCCTTCCTCTGTTAGTAGGCTTCAGAAGGCTTGGCTGGTTCCTGGCAGACAGATCTAGTCACCATTTAAATTTCCCACAGTTCCAAAGGACAACAACAAGTTAGAGGCATTCTGGGAAAATGAAATGGCTAGGTTCAGAGTTAAACAATTAAAGGATGATCCATGGGAGGCACCATCGGCAAGTGCTGACAAGGTGTTGGGGTCCTGGCAACTACCTAAGTATGCCAGCCCTGCCATACATGAACAATGTCCCACCTAAAAGGAAGTGCTCCATAGTTGTCAGTGTGTGTGTGTGTGTGTGCGTGTACTAGCATCCAGAGATTTCCCAAACCCAGAGTTTGGAAAAGTTGCTTTTTGCACTACAAATCATAGAATTTGGACTGGCTATCCTGGCTGGGGGATTCTAGGTAATGTAGTTCCAAAAAGTAATTTTTGTAAGTGGTAACTAAATATCTACTTAGTGAAAAGGCTTTAGATTTCACAAGTATTTGGGAAGCTCTCTCTCCATCCCACCTCCTGTGTTTCTAGTTTTTTCCCTATTTACTGGATCCACCTTAATCAGTATCATTGCTTACTGACAAGGCTCTAGTCTAGACCAAGGACAGCCCACATTGTATTCTTGGGGCCATTCTCCTGACAGTCAGAACAGTATTTTGCCACACACACTGCAATCTTCATGGTTGGTCATACTCAGGAATAAAGCCATGGGGGGGGGGGCATCTTATTTATTGATTGCATTTCTGTGCCACCCTCTTCAGAGAAGCTCAACAGGACTTTTACATGGTTTGGCCTCCCTCTGCATGTAATTCTCATAACAACACTGTCAGGTAGATTAGACTGAGAGAGAAAGTGTGGCTCAACATCGCCTAAGTGGAACTTTAGTCCTGGGCTCTCCAATAATAGCCTATCCCTAATCTTGAAAAGTGCCATGTACTGACAGAAGCATCCCTTTGTGTGAAGGGGGGTTATTTTTTTCTCTCTCTTATGCCATCCTATGGAGATACCACTGTCAGAAATGTGCACGGTGATGCATCTCTAAGTCCTGTCCACAGAGTCATATTGCCTAGAAAGTCTTCTGTCTTTTGGCCATAGTTGAATGTGACTAAGACATGTTTACAGAATGGTAACCTGGTAGCTTTACTGGACTGATGCTGTATCCTTTCCATTAGTGCCTTTCTGTATGCCATTAAACACTGATCCCACCTCCACAACTGTACAACTAAACTTAAATACCTGTGGGTTGAAGACTGCATTCCAGTGCTTCTCAAACTATCTGTTGTGGTGGACCAACCATCCTCACCCCTGTGTTCCAGGGATTTAACCCATATTTGTGCTATATTATTATCATCATATTCTCAATAATTTCCTGGAAACTTGCTGTGGACGAAGCAGATAATGGCTTACAGACCAGCACCAGTTTGCAAATCAACACTTTGAGTAACATGGTTGCATTCCATCAATGCATTCCATCAAAGCTCATGCTAAAATAAATCAGTGTTAAAGACGCCACTAGATTCCTACCTTCCTCTCCTTTTTAAACTGAAACAGAATAGCACAGCTATCTCTTTGAAAACGGCATCACTTCTAGCTTCTGTACAGCACCTAGCAAACTGACTGTGTCAAGTGATCATCTTATCATATGAACCCTTGTGGCCTAGCCTTGATTCAAATAAGTGATACACAGATTCCTATAGAAAAGGAAAGCTAGTGGCATGGAATTAGTCCATGGGAACCCTGGGGTCAAACATTCTACTCCTCTCACCAGCTTCTCAGGCAGGAAGATAGTAAACTACCTGGCACAAAGTCAATTTGTGCCTGGCACAAAGTGACAAATTGGAGCGTGTCCAGAGGAGGGCAAATAAAAAAGTGAAAGGTCTGGAAACCATGCCTTATGAGGAAAGACTTAGGGAGCTGGGTATGTTTATCCTGGAAAAAAGATGGTTAAGGGGTGATATGATAGTCCTGTTTAAGTATTTGAAGGGGTATCACATTGAGGATGGAGAAAGCTTGTTTTCTGCTGCTCCAGAGACTAGAACACGGAGCAATGGATGCAAGCTCCAGGAACAGAGATTCCACCTCAACATTAGGAGGAACTTTCTGACAGTAAGAGCTGTTTGGCAGTGGAACACACTCCCTCAGAGCGTGGTGGGGTCTCCTTCCTTGGAGGTCTTTAAACAGAGGCTGGATAGCCATCTGTCAGGGATGCTTTGATTGTGATTCCTGCATGGCATGGGGTTGGACTGGATGGCCCTCATGGTCTCTTCCAACTCTACAATTCCATGATTCTATGAGACCACTAGTTTCTCTAGCTCAGTCCTTCTGACACCAACTGGCAGCAGCTCTCTAGCTTAGCAGGCAATTGTCTTTCCCAGCTCTACTGGTGGGCTGGAAAAGGAGTTGATCATCTCTCCTTTGCCAGACAAACAGCCTAGACACAGAGGAATATAACACATGCTGTATCCACCCAACCTTGTATTTAATCATTTACCTGATGGCCGCAAGCAAAAAGGAATTCCATTCAGGAGAGCATCTACAACTCCACAAAGCCCTCCTGATTTCTTTAGTAGTTCCAGAAGAATAAAAGCCTTTACCCAGCATGGAAATGCAATGAGCAGGAAGAAGCAGCTTTTTCACCCTTCTCTACCAGTACCCCAGTAGAAAGTATTTTTTTTTTCCTTTAGGAAGCATGCTAAGGGGGTAATAGTAAGTAGGCTGCAATTCCATACCAGTGGTAAAGATCCTTCCACCACAACCACCACTGAAGTACAGGTTAATGAGTTCTTAAAAGGCAAGTTTGACTTTTAAAAACCTTTCCCCATCAAGACTTGTGATTTTTGTGGACTTGCTACAAGGCTGGCTTTACCAGTAAGCTCTTCTGATTTTGATTATAAAATATTGGCACTCTGGCAACAGTTTCTTCCTTTTTTTTCCAAAGTCCCTTTTCATATTTACTTACATGCATATATATATATATATATATATGTATACACTGGAGCTTCAGAAAGAAGGGAGTATCAAAGTTAGCAAATGGGACTTAGCTTCAAACAAGGCTTAATTTCAAACATAGTGCTGGAACCTATTATGAAGAACCAGTGTGGGAACATATTTAACAACCACATCACATGTAAAAGCTTAGGCAGGATAAAACATATTTGTTGTTATTATTTACCATCGCACCACTTTCAGCTTACGGCAACCCTATGAATGAGAGAACTCCAAGACCCCCAGTACATCAGCAGTTCTACTCAAGTTTTGCAAACTCAGGGCCATGGCTTCCTTGACTGAATCACTCTATTTGTAATGTGGTCTTTCTCTTTTCCTACTACTCTCTGCTTTACCAAACATTATTAACTTTTCCAGTTAACGTGGTTCCACGATACAGTGAAAGCATGATCACCTTGATTTATTTATATCTAGAGAGATGGTTCAACAGATTTTTCTATTTCTATTTATCTGCTGTTCAAAGCAGCTAGCAATAAACATTATCTATGTAACATTGATATAAAGACAAAACAGGTAGATACGAACTATTTTTTTTTTTTTTTAAAAAGATCAGGTTCAACGGATCAGGGCAACAAACTTCCATCAAGCCTCAAATTCCTGCCTAAAGAAATCGGTACCGACATGGGAAGAGAGTGCCTCTGACCATGGGCAGAGTGTTTTTTTTTTCATCCACTCTTATTTTCCAGACAGTAGGGAGCTTTCATACACTTTGGGTTAGGGATAAGAACTCTGAGATCAGGGATTAGATGGACCTCTCCAAATAACAGTGGTGCCATCCCAGCAGGACTTTGGGCTGAACTCCAGGACCCCACTCAGCTAAATGAGCAGGCAAGCACTCCAACTTACTTACATTTTCAAGTAAGAAAAGTAATACCATTATCATCTAAAGTGGGGAGTCTCTTTCTCTTACACACATACAATGTGTTTCCATGTGTTGCCAGTTCTCCCCATTCTCATTTGAACAACTAAGATCTACTGGAAGGGGTTAAAAAAAACCCCACAGGCCTGGGTTTACATTAATAACCCTAGATCTGTGGGGCAGGGTGCAATCGAGGTGACTCCTCGCCCTTCTGTTTCCAGTGTTAATGATCTACTATAGGAAACCAGAGACAGAGGCAGCGAGGGAGCCTGAACCCTCCCTCCCTCTGGCAGAGCACTTCAGCTCTATTATTTCCTTGCTCAAAAGGTGTTCTTTTGTAGAGAGTGATGTATATTTTCTCCACTTCCGCTCACTAGGCATCCTCCTCCACTAGCTTACCTTAAAATTGCAGGCTGGTGTACAGACACCCCCACCTCTTGCAATATTACAAAAAAAAAAAAAAATCCCAAACACACACACACACACACGCACACGCACACACGCACAATGCTCCATGGTAGCTAATAATAGCGCCTTGCTAATCCGGAAGGAAGCTGAGAGAGACAGTCCGAGGTCACTGCCGTACGGTTCTTTGAAGCTACGTCAAATAATAATTAATTTTTTAAAAAAAGAACCCATAACAACCCATCGTCCTCCCCCCTTCCAAATCAGCTGCTGATTAGATCTCCGCTGTCTCCCCTCTCTAGACCGGGGCCATGAAGAATAAATACACACATCGAAACAGAAAACAAAGCAATAAACAAACACGCACATAGATATGTTAGCAGAGGCAGGAAAAGCCTGAGATCTTCTCTCCTCCCTCCTCCATCAACACACGCACACAAAACCCCTTTCTTCCTAAGCGCTTTTGCAAACCGTTTGTAGATCTGCAAAACAAACAAACAACCCCAGCCCTAGAAAAAAAAACCCTCCCGTCAGGAATACCGTTATATGAAACAATAGAACCTGAAATACTTCCAATGCATTATGATGATGGTTGGATGATGATGATGGTGGTGGTGGTAATAACAACAACAATAATAAACGTATATTTCTCCTATCGCTCTCCAGCTCCCACTCTTTAAGAGCAACCCCCTCCTCTCCTCTCCATTACCCCCCCAGCCATTCCATAGCTTGCCAAGGTCTCAGCCTGGTGATGGATGGGGGAGGAAGGAGGATGATGGTAGTGGTAGTAATATCAACAATAATAAACCTCTATTTCTCCCATCGCCCTCCAGCTCCCACAGTTTAAGAGCAGCCCCCTTCTCTCCCCTCCACAATCCCCCAGCCATTCCATAGCTTGCCAAGGTCTCAGCCTGGTGATGGATGGCAGGGAAGGATGATGGTGGTGGTGGTGGTAATATCAACAATAATAAACGTCTATTTCTCCCATCGCCCTAGAGCTCCCACACTTGAAGAGCAGCCCCCTTCTTTCCCCTCCACCCCACCCCCAGCCATTCCATAGCTTGCCAAGGTCTCAGCCTGGTGATGGATATGGGGGGGAAAGGATTATCCTGTGTTAACCCTGCGCTCCACATCCGTGCGTTCATACGCATCGCAAAACACATCAATTCTGCGAAAGCCTGAAGAGTTGCGAAGGCAAACCGAGGCTGGGCTGGCGGGGAGGGGAGGGAAAGGTGTCTGGAGGGAAGGAGGGGAGGGGAGGCGAGAGGGAGGGAGGGAGGGGGGCTTACCTTGATGCACCGCCACGTTACAGCCATGCCCATCACAGTACACCAGGGGGTTCTCTGCCCAGCCCCGCTCATCAGAACAGACGCAGCAGCCACCCACCATCTCCTTCATTCTTCCATAAGTTTCTTTTTTGCGGACCCCCCCTCCACGACCCTCCTGCTGTGGCGTTGCCGGCGAAGGGGTCGTTTCCAGACACTCCTCGCCTTCCTCCTCCTCTTCTTCTTTTTTCTTAAATCCTGGGTTTCCTCCGACCCGCCTTTCTCTGGCCTCTGGCTCTCAGTTTCTCTCTACGCGTTCACACACAACCCCATGACGATGGAGGGTGGAAGGGGGTGCAGACAGAAAAGGACCGAGATGCCTCCCCCTCTTCCACCTCCGGGACCCCAGTGCCACATTGTTATTGGCAAAAGACGAGCTCGGCGGCATTGCTGGCTGGAGCAGCAGAGGTGGTTGCGAGTCCCCCGTGCATGCACACACACACACACACTTGCATGCACACTATGCTCAAGCGCACACGCACACACACACACACCGTCGCCTTGGCTGCACGCAGCCCTACACGCCAGCAGCAATCATGGCTCCATGCGCCTCCTGGAAAGTCTTAGGTTCAGGAACAGCTGCCACACTTGGGAGGGAGGGAGGGAGGGAGGGAGGGAGGGAGGGAGGGAAGGAGGTTTTTCTGCTTCCTTCCTTCCTCCACCCCACCCCACCACACCCCCGCCCCTCTCAGCGATTATTGATCGCCCCCCCTCCCTCTTCTCTTTGGCTCCCTCTTCTCCTTCCTTTCTCTTCTTCCTCCAAGGCTCTGGCATCTAAAGTGTGGCCAGCCCCATTTGGAGGCATGACCTGCTGGGGTTCGATACGGAGCGATGAAGCGAGGACCAAAAAGAAAAGATTTTTTTTTTTTAGAAAAAAAAAGGAGGGGGGAATCTCTCTCCCTCCCTTAAATCCTATTATCTGTAACATTGCATTGCCTCCTTTGACAGATCAGGGTGCCACCAGCGCCACCTTTTGGTCGGAGAGGGGAAGAAGAAGCCCCTCTCAACAAAAAGCGCCTGGAGGGCTCCCAACCTATATACTGTACAAGTTGTCTCTTCATATTCGCTGGGGTTTGGTTCCAGGACCCCCGTGGATACCAAAATCTGTGAATACTCAAGTCCCATTAATATATGCAATGGCATAGCAAAATGGTGTCCCTTATATAAAATGGCAAAATCACAGTTTGCTTTTTGGATTATTATTTTTTAAAGAATATTTTCAAGCCATGAATACTTAAATCCGTGGATACCAAATCTGTGGATACAGAGGGACAACTGTATATTGAAACGAGGAGGGATTTGTCTCTCCCAATCCAGAGGAGGGAAAATTCAAGTGGAGCATCTATACTAGAGAAATAATTCAGGCTGAAACTGGATTATTTGCATGGCTCCTTCCTATAGAATGCTGGGATTTATAGGTCAGCGAGGCACCAGCACTCTTTGGCAGAGAAGGCTAAAGACCTTGTCAAACTACAAATCCCAGGATTCCATAGGAAAGAGCCACGCAAATAATCCACTTTCAAGTTGGATCATTTGTGTAGTGTGGTTTCCCCCAAGGTGTGTGTGTGTGTGTGTGTGCAGAATCTAGAAGTAACTGTTGGTTAATATACTTTTATTAGACCCAGTCCAAAAGTATGAATAGAGAAAATTGAGGGCTTTCTCAATATAGCGGGCTTTCTCAATTTTTCACTGCCAACTTTTGAGTTGCTATTATTGGTCCACATCACATCATTGTCATGGCCCCCAAATCCTGAAGCAGGTCCCCAGGCCAGGATTTTTGGTGGGCTCCCTACCTACTGCTAAGGTTAAGGGCAGCAAGATGCTCTACAGGATTTAGGATAAAAATTAAGATAAGTCAGTTTAAATGATGACACCAAAGTAATATTTATTTTTTAAAAAACTAAATCGATTTACATAATAAAAGAATTACAATAATATCACACTGGACCCACCCCCCCGGCCTAATCCCGGGCGCCTAGGCCCCAGGCTACAGTTCTGTCAGCACCCCCCCCCCCTTTGTGGGGTCCATGATCATTGTATAGCTTTGGGTTCATAATATTAGCAATGGGGCTTGGCATGACTCTTCAAACACCTGAAAAGTTGTTGTATACATGAAAGTAAAGCTTGATTCTTTACTGACCTGAAAGGCAGGACTAGACCTCAGAGGCTTAAATTACAGGAGAGTAGATTTTGGCTAAACATTAGGAGAAACTTTTGGGTGTTAAGAACAATTTAATAAAAGAACCCAAGACCTTGATGGTGGGGCATGCTCTTCCTTGATGGAGGTCTTCGAGCAGAGGTAGGAAACACTTTTAGTGGAGAAATGACCCCATTGAACCAGTAGACATTAGCATCTTCTCTGAGAATTTCTAGCTTTAAAGCTGGGGGCACCACAATACTGGATGATTTCCTTTGGGTAGGGAATAACATTTCTCAGGCCTGCCAGTCAGACTCAGTTCTGTTATTATTTATAGAGGGATTGAGTTTATACCTAGGGTGTGATCCAAGGTGGCTTACAGTAATTTAAAACAAGATTAAGCTAAAATCTTGTTTTAAAAAAGTTTAAAAAGAATTAAATGACAACAACATTATTTTTTTTTAAAAAAGAACATGGTTAAAAACACATTTGAAACATAATTACTAGTAAAAGATAAGACATACACCACAGCAGACCACTTCACACACACTACTGCTACATAATTTAAATCTCAAAGGCCTGGCTGAATAAAAAGAGGTTTTCACCTGCCTGCAGAAAGAAGGCAGGGAGGGGGACAACCAGACCTCCCATGGAAGGGAGTTCCATAGCCTGGAAGCAGCCACAGAGAAGACTCTCTCCCCTGTCCTGACCACACATGTCTGTGAAGGTGGTGGGACTGAGAGAAAAGCCATCACCTGCAGATCTTAAAACTTGTCTTATATAGGGAGATACAGTCTTTCAGATAGTCTGGACCAAAGCCATGTTGGGCTTTAAAGTTCACAACCAGCACTTTGATTTCTGACCAGAAACGGACCAGTAGACAATGAAGCTGTTGCAACAGGGGAGTTACATGTTATCCCCTTTCCCTCTAATTATATTTTAAAGCAGAGACGAATGAGCAGGCACAGTAGGTGACGTTAGATCCTGTGGCTAGGAAGAAATATAATCAATGTCCTAGTTCAAATTAAAAGAAGCAAGTTTATTTAAAACAGTGTAAGGGAATGGAGGAAACAGGGAACTGTGCCAGAAGAAAGGAAACCCACTGTCCACTAACCAAAACCCAAAGATCAGAAGTAGCCAATTGCTTTAATGAAGTTACAGATAATGAGTCTTTTTTCTGTAATGAAAACATTTTTTTAAAATCACATTTCAAAAATAATATAATGAATGGAAGTGAAGGTACTTTACTGTGTAAGGAGTAACATTTTCCAGCTACTTTCCCTGGCTACTTTTAAAGGGAATTTTAGGGGAATTTTCATAGGAATTCTTTCAACAACTTGGCCATTCTCTTAGCAGCCCTAAGTGTCTTTGGATCAAGATGGTCTTTCTGAGTTCTCTGCAAGACAGTACATAGTGGTTCTTCATCTGCCTCAAGAAACTGTATTTGGAATTTCTTATCCCTTGGGGAAATCAGTACCCTAAAGCTGGGTGGAGGGGGAGGAAGAGGAGGAGGAGGAGGAGGAGGAGGAAGAAAGCAAAAGGGTAGGGTCACTAGGATAGGTGGGGAAAGGAGTTTCAAAAATTCATGGAGTTGATTTCTTCTCCCCCAAGCTCAAAACATGGACAAGCCCTCACCCCCAGCTTCTTTCTTGTGAGGCTCTTAAATGACAATTTAACATCAAGTCAACATGAGCCAGCGAGGTATAGTGGTTTTAGCATTGGACTACGACTCTTGAGACCAGCGTTTGAATCCCTGCTCAGCCATGGAAACTCACAGATGACCTTGGGCAAGTCACACTCTCTCAGGAAAGAAAAACTCCCTCTGAACAAATCTTGCCAAGAACATCCCATGCTAGGTTTGCCTTAAGGTCACCATAAGTCAGAAATGATATGAAGTCACACAAGCACACCTGCTAAACACCTGTACTCTCAATGTAAATAAAAGCAACTGAACTTTTGAGGTAATCTGCATTTAACAATAGTGTTAAAACTTTTCTACAGGCTTTTCAATCACTGACTAAACTATACAACAGTCTTTGCTGCAACTGCACAAAAAGAGACATTTTGAATGGAACCAATGATCTATCTCAGGGATGAGCTACTTCGTGGCATTGTACTTAGATGGCTTGCACTCCTCATCCAGGGCAGAAATTTTGCAACAATAGCAGTCTTTCTATGATGCAAAAGGGTACCACACCATCCTCCACACCATAGAGTCCTGCAAGACCATAAGATAGAGGACAGGAAGGGAAAATCACCATGATTCAGCAGTGCCAATGGCCAATTCTGCAGCATGGAAGAGCTTGTGGGAGACACCAAAAAGGGAGATTCTAGGGTTGTGTGCAACTAGCAGACTAGATGTTGTACAGTCCTGATATTATCTAGTCAAGCATTTTGTTTTCCTACAGTGGCTACTCAAAGCCATGAGGCATGACAATACTATAAGAATTTGCCAGCACCTGCAACTTCCTTCATTTTTAGGATGGAAAGAACTTCAGTATTAAGAGTTTAATGGTTAGAATGTGAATCCACCCGGGTCCTTTGTTATAGGCATGGTGGATTCATGCTGGAATTTAGTCTGAACTTTAAAGAAGCTATCCACGATTCTGAACCTCTAGCCACAAATTAGGTTCAGCACCTTGGATAACTCCTTCACAGTTTGGAGTAATTTCTGGAGTGGATTTACTGGTTGACATTAGAGCCATCAACCTCTACTGAAACCAAGCTATTTTCCTGTTCCTAACCCTACATATGTTTTCCACTTTGCCCAATGAATGGGGAGGGTAGGCTCTAGGTCAATGCCCAACATCTTAGGCTGTGGAAATGGAAAACCCTCTTACCTGAGAGCTTAAAAATTTATGGCAGGTTGCAAAAGACCAGCAGCTTTCAATCTGTTCAGGCTTTGGTACGCACTGTTAACTTGAAACTGTGACATAGGGCCTACCGTATTTTTTATTGCCTTACACTTTATGTCTCTTTTCTCTTATTTTTAGGGACAAGGATCTTGCAGTGGAAACTTTTGTCATGTTGAAGTTTGCCAACAGAAATTTCGTTTTCTAGGCTTTGACTGAAAGTGAAGGAGTTTTGGCTTCTTTTCTAACTGGGCAGCCTGTCTGTCTTTATCCTTTATTTATTTATTTATTTGGTTGGTTGGTTTCTAGTTTCACAGTCTATCAGATGTTCAAATTCTATCCAGTAATCTAGGAATCATTAGAGTGACCAACTTTCAGCTATGAATTTAAGGGAGATTTACTCGTGACAAATTTTGTGTATTTTTAGTGGCACTGCATCAGTCCAGCAAATGTTCATGGAATTGATAATATTACACAAAGCAATTTATTTATATTATACGTAATATACAGGTCACAAGATAGAATAAAAATTTACAAATTTGCATGTCTCTTAGTCCTAACCTATATGTATTTGTCCACTGATTCTGCAGAACTAAGTACAGTGGGGGGATCATGGGAATGGAAAGGCTTCATTCTTTTGTATGGGTTCAGATGGGAAGGGGAGAGAGAGAACCAAGCTCCCCCCGCCAGATGTTCTACACCCCCACAAATTGAAACCATGGGAGGAATGAGGAGGCAGCCACAGCCCAAGGGGAGGGTGAGGACTGGGGACCTCAGGGACATCTGAGGCCCAGGGATGATTTCCCACTGCCGGATCTTGGCTGTGCTGTGCTGAGGGAGTGAAGAAGAGGTGACCGCTGACCCAGACAAAGGGAAAAGTCTCCCAGGGGCTCTGCTGGACTTACTCACTGAAGCTGAGCAGCCACTGCTAGGTATAGATAATGTCACCTGTGCCAGGCAGGGCACTTTGCTTCCTTTCAAGTAGCAACCAGGCTGTGAGAGAGGCTGTAGCTTCCTGCCAAGTCAGCTCCATAACCCAGACAATAGGCAAATCCCTGCTCCAGATGCACTTCCCTCCTCTCAAAAGCAAGAATAGGAACCAATCCATTGTCCCTCCTGGGAACTTCTGCTGAGTTGTGTTGCAGTGCATGTGCGATGGGCCAAACTGAAGGTGTTTTTTTTTTTTTTTACCAACTCTTGGTTCAGGAAGGATGGGGATATTGGCAGCCAGGGGCACTTACTTATTCATCACCACAGAAGCAGGAGGAAGTTGCATGAATGTGGCCCCAACATGCATCCAGCCTTCATGGGTTCCCTCTGTGCACCGACTTCCTCACCCTTAACATCTGAATGTCAGACCTTTGTAATGCACAGCTAGGGTGACCAAGTTTCAGTCATGAATTTAAGGGATTTTGATTGTTAATTAAATATACAGGACAAACATAAGGTCAATATGGGAGCTGGGAGGATCCAAGAGAATTAGCTCTAATACGAGAGTTCCTGGGAAGTACAGGAGAGTTGGTCAGTCTAGGAATCATCTTCATGATCATCTTCACCACCACCACCACCACCATCCAATTTATGGCTTTCCCCTCCTCATAAGAGGTCATAGTAGCTAACAAGCCTAATAAAGACATATGCTTAATTGACATGAAAACATATCACAGATTATGTACAGTTAGGTCCAGAAATAATTGGACACTAACACAAGTTTTGTTATTTCATTTGTTTACCAAAATAAATGCAAGTTACAGTTAAGTAATGAATATGGGCTACATATCAAAGAGCTGTAATTTCTAAATCCTTCCTCTAGTCTGGATGTTAATACCCTCAAATTAAAGCTGAGAGACTGCACTTTAAGCCCATATTCTTTATTTAACTGTAACTTGAATTTATTTTGGTAAACAGATGAAATAACAAAACTTGTGTCAGTGACCAATTATTTCCGGACCTAACTGTATATTGAAAACAACATATAACAAATGTCTAAAATAAAATAAAATAAAATAACAGTAGAAACAGGGAGCAGTAGAAGACTGATCAAACATCTTCTTATGCCCCCAAAGCCTGTTTAGATGTGCAAGTTTTTAATTCAGGCTTAAAAGACAAAAGTGTGAGGGAAAACCAGATCTCTAATGCATGCAAATTCCATGTTGCAGCTCATTTTAGCTTGGGATGCAAACCAACTGGCTGTCCTGATCCATTGAATGATCCTCATCCAGTGAACAATAGGACAGACAATACTTGCCCAGTTGATCAGATTGAGTTATAAGATCACAGAATCATAGACTTGGAAAGGTCCTCATGGACCATCAAGTCCAACCCCCCTGCTCTAGCAGGATCGCCTGCTAGATCATCCCCAACAGGTAGCTGTCAGCCTCTTTTTGAAGATGTCCAGAGAAGGAGACTCTCTAGGCAATTGGATCCATTGCTGAACTGCTCTCACTATCAAGAAGTTCCTTCTAATGTTCAACTGAAATTTACTCTCATGTAACTTAAAACAATTGGACCTAGTTTTACCTCCTGAGTCACCATAGAACAAGCCAGCACTCTACTGTTTGTGGCAGCCCTTGAGGTATTTAAAGAGTGAGATCATGTCTCCCCTCAGTCTTCTCTTCACCAAGCTGAACATGCTCAGCTCCTTCAACCTCTCCTCATACATTTTGTTCTCCATACCTCTTATCATCCTCATTGCACTTCTCTGAACCTGCTCCAATTTGTCTACATCCTTAAAATGAGGCACCCAGAAATGAGTGTAGTACTCCAGATGAAGCTTGACCAGCACAGAATATTGTGGGACTATAACTGCTCTCAACTTGGAAACTATGCTTCTATTCATGAAGACCAAAATAGCATTCACCTTTTTTGCTGCAGCATCGCACTGTTGGCTCATGTTCAACTTAAGATCAACAATAATCCCAAGATTCTTTTTGCATGTAGTACTGCTAAGCCATGAATATCCCATCCTATATCTATACATTTGGGTTTTGTGGCCTAAATGTAGCATTTTGTATTTGTCTCTATTGAATTTCATTTTTTAAAAAATTTCTATCCAATTTTCTAGTTTATCTAGGTCCTTTTGAATTCTGTTCCTATCTTCCAATATATTAACCAAACCTTGCAGATTTCTGTCATTTGCAAACTTGATAAGGATTCCCTTCACCCCATCATCTAAGTCATTGATAAAAATGTTGAAGAGTAATGGCCCTAGGACAGAATCCATCCCTAAGGCACTCCACCTGAGACCGCCTTCCAGTTTGAAGTGCAACTTTTGATGGTAACTCTTTGAGCATGGTTTTCCAACCAGTTATGGATCCATCTGACAGTGTTCCCATCCACAATACAACGCCCATACTCGTGGCGGATACATTCCCAGACTTACCGAGGAAATATGAAACTGTGCATAATAACAAACTCTATTGAAATGAATGACTTCCAGCCCAACTTCTGACACAAGCATACCATAGAATTGTACTGGAATACCTAGAAAATGCCTAGAGATGACATATTTTTTCAGACAACTGTTTCAACTGTGGATATGGGTCCCGTGGATACGGGGGTCACACTGTATTCCACATTTAGTTAGTTTGCTAATCAAAACATTATGGGGGACCTTATCAAATGTTTTACTGAAATCCAGATAAATGACATCCACAGCATTCCCACCATCTCCTAAACTAGTGACCTGATTAACAAAAAAGATATCAGATTAGCTTGGCAGGATTTGTTCTTTACAAACCCATGTTGGCTCCTACTGATCACTGCATTGTTGTCAAGTTACTTGCAGACAGATCACTGTATACTCTGTTCTAGTATTTTTCCTGGTACTGAGGTTAGGCTGACTGGTTTGTAGTTTCCTGGATCTTCTTTTTTGCCTTTTTTGAAGAGAGGGACAATGTTTGCCCTTCTCCAGTGGTCATCATATTCCAAGTAGGATTAAGTCTAGATTGTACTTGAAATATTTCTTTACAAGCAGAGCCTCAGTGCTGAGTTTGCTTATATGAACCTTTTTGTGTGGGAAAACATTAAGTATCTGAAGGATTCTATTCCTGTGGAGGCAAGGGAGTTCTGGATTCTTATGATACCAAAACAAGCAGGTGGACCAAAGGAATGTGGGGTGAGAAGCAAGGATAAAGAGAGGTGGTTTTTAATGTGAATCACCACCCAATTGTTTTCAGTATCAGGCCTGAAGGCCAGTATGGATGGCTGTTCCAGTTAAAGAGAAACTCTAAGCATGTGCAGAATAACGTTCCCAGTAGACCAGCCCTGTGCTCCTGTAGAAAGACATTGTAAAAAGGAGCTTCTTTGTCAGAGGCTTTGTTAACTGAGGTATGCCTGTAGTAATAGAGAAAGTGCAGCAATGGGCCACATGCTGCCCCCAACCTCCCCATTTGTGCCCCCTGAAGCTCCCAAATGCTCTTCTTGGGGAGCAATTTTCACACAGTTTTCACACATCAGAAGTACTACCAAAGTGATCAAGAGAATGGAACATTTCCCCTGTGAGGAAAGATTATAACATTTGGAACTTTTTAGCTTAGAAAAAATGTGTAATAATCTAGCAGTATAAAGTAAATGGACAGAAAGAAGCTGATTCGCAGAAGATTCAGAACAGATCACACATTGTCTAGTTAAGTTATGGAATTGATTTCCATGAGATGTAGTCTTGGATATCAACCTGAACCTGAACAGGTTCACAAGGGCAGTGGTCCAGTTCATGGAGGATAGTACTATTAGTGGCTACAGTTTATAACTAATAAATATTCCCTTCAAGATTAAGGATAGCAGCTCTTGGGGAACATGTGGGGCTGTGTGTGTGTGTGTGCTATTAGACTCATGTTCTGCTTTGGGCCTTTCTAGAGACACTGGTTGGTCATTATTGGAAACAGAATTCTAGACCAGATAGGCCTTTGGTCAGATCTCTAATGGTTCTTCACATGTACTTGTGACTATGGAGGGAGATAGATAATTCAGGTACCACCACAGAAAATTGTCTTTCTTTTTTTAGCCACCTGCCTAGTCCCCCCAAAGATGAGGTCACCTCAGGAAGGGTCTCCATAAAAAAGAAGAAACTAAGTTGATTAACAATTTCATATAGAATAACTTGTCCAACTACAACGTTGCCAGGTTCTCTATCTTCTACTGTTCCTTCTTTTCCTTTTAACTAAAAATACATTTGTATGTGAATAAAACAGATAGTTCTGAAGAGTGCCCAAACCTTGATGATGATGCACTGGTGTGTCACAGCAGGAACCTCCCCTCCCCCGCCCAAGAGGTTTTGCCTGTCCTGTAGCTGACCAAGAAAGGGGAATGCCACTTTCAAAGACAGAAGGTTTCTGATTGCATATTTACCTGTACTAAAAAAAAATTAATGTACACTCCCCCACTATGGCCCATTCACATGGAGCACATCTTTTGTAAACCAAATGTTTTTATCCATGGATTTGATTAAGCACCTCATTTTCAAAGTGGCATCCAGAGATTTACTGATGTTGTTGGTGTTTCGACAATCCATTTCCCACATCTATTCCCTTATATTATAATGTTTTAAAAATGACAACAACAATACAAAAGCAGGCTTCTCAGAAACTCTTTCTGATTGCTAATTCTCTCAACATTGACATGAATGGGGCACTTCTTCACACAGGAACTTGATTTGAGGACTGTTTTAGGTGGTGGTACATTATTATTACTATTCATTGTATTCTATCTTTTTACCATTTTGTAAAAATACATTCAAGTACACAAAATTCAGAATTACAGTTGTCCCTCCATATCCACGGATTTAAGTATTCATGGCTTGAAAATATTCGTAAAAAAATAATAATCCAAAAAGCAAACCTTGATTTTGCTATCTTATATAAGGGACACCATTTTGCTATGCCATTCCATATAATGATAGAGCCATTGTACTGTCTATTCTCCTTTATGGGTTTGAAACATGGGTCACCTATCATCACCACTTACGACTCCTCGAATGCTTTCATCAGCGCTGTATATGCACAATCCTAAATATACACTGGACTGACTATGTGACAAATGTTGCTGTCCTTGAGCAAGCAGGGATCACCAGCATTGAGGCCATGATACTGAGAACACAGCTGCGCTGGGCAGGGCACATTTCTAGGATGGAGGCCCATTGCCTCCCAAAAATAGTACTCTACGGTGAACTCGCTATGGGTCAGCGTAAGAGGGGCGCTCCAAAAAAGTGATACAAGGACTCCCTGAAACAATATCTCAGGCTTGGCCAAATTGATCACCAACAATGGTCTGCCCTAGCCTCACATCGGGAGGCATGGAGACGCACTATCCACAATGCTGCAGCCTTATTTGAGAACTCACGCCGAACAAGTCTTGAAGAGAAACAACAACGCAGAAAGAATCACAACCTGGAAACATCACCCAAGGAGACCTTCTGCTGTGCTTTCTGCAACCGGACTTGTTTATCTCGGATTGGCCTTTTTAGTCATCAGCGTGCTTGCAGAAAGCGCGGGATGAGTCCTTCCTGAATTTTCGTTTGCGAAGAAAAGCCAGAGAGGCATATAATGGGACTTGAGTATTCACGGATTTTGGTAACCACAGGGGTCCTGGAACCAAACCCCAGCAAATATGAAGGGACAAGTGTACTTTCCTGCCAGTTTTGAGCCCCTCACCTGACAAATAGTTCTAGGATCCTTGCTAGGATCTGTTAACATTAAAGGTATAGGAACCCTGTCCTGTCTTCACCCTTGCAACCCTAAATCCAAGTCTTTCAACTTCCTCATCTAATGTTGTAACCACTACACTACACTGGGTTATGTAGAATTAAAGTCTCATATTACTAAATAATGAATCATGTCTTCATATAAGGAACAGGTGCAAACTTATGGTCAATGAGGCCTTTGGTGACTAGAAGTCATAATGAACTGATTCTGTCATGAAGCATCCTCTGAACTGATACAAAAGTTCTGTCTGTAGCATTGTATTATATTATATGCCTCTAGGTCCAATTAAAATTTGCAAATTATTGCTCAGTGTTTCAGTAATCAAGTGAGTCCTGTGTGCCAGGACTATCTTGAAAGAACAATGAAATATGGAAGCCAAATTCCACAGAGTTATTCCTGATGTGTATGTAATAAATGAGATCCATTCCCAATATTTTTGGAATGTCTCTACAGTTAGATAAGTGGGAAAAGTCTTCTGTATATCCCAGCTCCCCTCCCTATTCCCACTTTGTCCTTTTAAGATTGTCTTCACACCACAGAAGGGATCTTTCCCAAGCAGTCCAATAATCACTACTTTAGGATCTTTTATGTTGCACCTGTTCAAGCGTTACATCAAGGGACGAAAAGGCAGAAACTGCCTGCTGGGACCCTGTCTCCTTTTTATTACATTCCTTTGAAAGTTGCAAGGGCAGACAATATGCTCGCCACATTGCTGGAAATTCTCTGGGCCTTAGCACATTTCGGGATGGGGGGGGGAGTTTAAACGTTTTCATCTACATTTTGTTGCCAAGTTTTAAGAGATGAATTTAAGTACTTAGTTTCTCTCTGGCTCTCTCTTTGTCTGCCTGCCTGCCTGCCTTTTTACAGATCAACCTAAAAATATTTTGACTTCAAAGTTGCATCCAGCTACTGGACAAAAGAAGACCCCCCCCTCATTCCCTCCCGCAACAGGATTCAGGAGATCTGCTTTCTACTTGGCTGCATGAAAAGACACTTGGACTTGAACTGTGAGCCTGCTTTTAAAGGATTAAGTTCCAATTTACATAACTCGCCCCTGTGGTGAGGGAAGGGCAGACAAGAGGGGAAAGTATGCGGTGGAGGGAGCAAAGAAAAAAAAAAGAAAAAGAAAGAGGCAATAATAACAGGGGGGGGGAATACATTGGTTAAAAAAAATAAGACCTGGGGACATATTGGGAGTATAATGATCACTTTTATATCACCAAAAGGGGAAATGAATCATCCAAAATGGGGGCAAAGAGGAACATATACTGTATTTGCATAAAAACTACATACTCAAAATTTTCTGAATGGAATGTAAATTTAAGAATGAATTACTCTAATTTCAAAAGAAAGATAACAATGATCAGGTGGCTTGTGTACATGCCCAGTATGATACCCACACACTAATTAATTATGGGCACCCTGAAACACCCACTCCTCATTCTTCCATTAAAAAAAAAAAACTTTAATCCAGACTTGGACTGGACAACCCTTCAAACCAAGGACATCTTCAAACATAACATTGTCATTTTCTATCTCTTCAAATAGAGGACTGCCCTTTGTGAAGTATAACATGTGGCCACCCTAATTGGGAGTGGAATATGTACAAGGGATACAGAAACCTCTGGTTTGTGAGGCAAGATGTAGCCCCATCTGACCAACAAACATCTTCAGCTATTATCTCCTATCCATGATTGGAGAGAAGAGAGCATTAAACTGAACTGAAGTTTGCAGACTGGAAAACTGTTGCATGGAATTGTATGATTGCAGAGGTCTAGCCCAAGTCATTTTGATGTCTGAAGCAAAGGAGAAAATGGCAATCCCCCTCACCCATTTCTACATAAGGAAATCAAACAATGAGAAAATCTTACTACAACAGTGGTAATGTGAGAGTACGGTATCTTGCTTTGCACGCATAGGCAGCAAGCTAGCTTAGGTTGTGTACGGCAGGCTGTGAGGCACATGTTGCTCTGTCCTCTATTACTTTGTCACCATTTGTTGTCCCCTAGTATCTTCCACCTGAGGCTGCTGTTTCACTCAGCCTAAGGGAAGGCCCAGATGTCACTTTACAGGTTGGGAACCTGTGGCATGGAAATGGCACGTTCTTTGCATGCTAGGAAGTTCTCATGCTGAGTGTTTACTTCTGACTGAACAGACTATAGTAAGACCCCCATATCTGCAGAGCATACTTTCCAGGACGTAGCATGGAAACACAAACCCACAGATAATAGTGAACCCTACTGAAATGAATGACTACCAGCTCAAGCATACCATAAAATCAGGCTGGAGGGCCTAGAAATGCCTAAACAGAACACATCGCTAGGTATGTCTAGGTCCTCCAACATGAGACTTGTCTATACGAAGCTATAAAATGTGGATTGATACGCACTAATGCCAATTTGCATTTCATTTGTCTCAGTGATCATTTGGCAAGATCACAGGCATGCAAAGCCATATGCATTTGTTGCTCAAATGGACCAACCTGTGAATCAAGATTGTGGGCACAAGTGAATTACTCACATTTTATTGTCACCAGTTGCCGCTGCCACTGCACAGGGTTTTTTTTTAAAGCATATCCATGGTGCAGAAGTGTGATATTTCACTTAAATAGAAAAAAAGAAAAAGGCAAAAATCCAACAAGGCAGTTCGGAGCACTTGCCTTACCAGCAAACTCCACCCCTTGTGCACATCCAACCAATCAACTTTCCACTTCTGCTCTTATCAGAATTGCACAGCAAAGTTTTTGGTGGCTTTGGCTCCCCTCATTCTGAATACAGCAGATTGATCATAGAATCATAGAGTTGGAAGAGATTGCAAGGGCCATCTAGTCCAACCCCCTTCTGCCCTGCAGGAATAAGCATGATAGAATCATAGAATCATAGAGTTGGAAGGGACCCCAAGGGATGTGGGATCTCATTAAGACAAATCGTGTTCTCCTTGAATTCTGTGAGGAGTATGTTTGCTGTACAGACAACCCCATGATTTTATGGAACGCTTGGGACTGAAGTTGACCGTAGACCACACTGGAAGACCTAGAAATGCCTAGAGAAAACATATTTTTTGGACATGGGTAAGTGAAGCCATGTATATCGGTTCTATGTATACAGGTTTGTAGTGTATATGAAAATTGAATCATACTTTATTATGCTCAGTGGATTAAGTGTTCAATTTGTTAAGAATCCCTTCTGTTTCTGCCCACATGGCTCTAGCCCTGCCTACTCTGGCTTTGGCTCCACCCTCTAACCTTGGCCCCAGCCCCTGCTGGAATGCAGGTCCTTGAGATCCTTCTAATATTGAATTATGCTTCCCAATCACCCAAAAGAGGAAGCTGTGTACTAGAATAGTATTAAATTCTACTTTCTAAGAAGATATGAATTCTACAAGTGTAGGCCAGAATGCATTGTTGTTTCTCACAATGTGCATACTTCTGTTCTGAAATGTTTAGAATTTTACAAGAGCAATACAATTTAGGTCTATTATCAGGTAAGACCCATTGAGTTGTTGAATTTCTTAGTCATGGCAGAGAGGAGGGTGTTGTAACCATTTGTTCTAGTAATACATAAATTCAATATACAAACACCTCCTAACATACCATTCTCTCCTCTTTCCACATTCTTCTACAGCATAGTGTGACCTAGAAAGCAGAAACAATGCTGGGGAAAGTTACTTTTGGACTACAATTCCTAGAACCCCCAAGCCTCCTGCTGCTTGGGAGATTGTGGGAACTGTCATCTAAAAAGTGTCCCCCCCATGCTCTAAACAGAACCCAGGGAAAGGAAAGGAACAGGTTTTATCTTCAGTTTCTCCATTATACAAAGACTAGGCTGCAATATTATGCACACTTTTTGGCAAGAAGTCTCATTGAACACATTTATTTTAACACCCTGTTTGTTTGTTTTTGCTATCCTACCTTTCCACTAAAAATATGATTCAAGATAGCTAACAATGTCATTAAAAAGAGCTGAAGTAACAGAACCATTAAAATAATCATTGATTTATTTTATTTTTTTATTAAACATTTAATTAACATATATATTAACATACACATTAACATACACATACAATAAAAACAATAACAATAACAATAACAAAACTAAACCAACATAACCCAGACAACACATAAATTTAAAAAGACTTCCCACATATTCTCTTCATGCCCTTGATGATATTCATATCATTCCCTCTCCTACAAGACAAAAGTAACTTATTTTTCCTGCCCTAACATATCTTATATTTACAAGTATTTCTTACATTTTCCTTTCACATTATATCCATTAGGTGAAATTATCCAGTTGTTCCATTATAGTATAAAATAATCATTGTGAAATGAAACAATAAAACCATTAAAATCAGCAATCACGGACTATCAGAATGTATTAAAAGACACGTTTGAATAAAAGTGTCTTCATACTCTTCCTAAAAATACAAAGAGCCGGAAGTCATAGAATCATAGACTTGGAAGAGACCACAAGGGCCATCTAGTCCAATCTCTTGCCATCCAGGAAACTGCAGGAACGACATTCTACAGTCTGGAAGCAACACCAGAGAAAGTCCTCATCCATGTACCCATGAACTGCTGATGGCATTCTCAAGGGGACCGGAACATCTTAACATTCAGACAAGTTTATAACAAGGCAGGCCACAGGCCAATTAGGGTGTTTATAGGTTTAAATCAACACCCAATATTGGAGTAATATGATCCTGATACCATGCATCAGTAAACAGCTTAGCTGCCACATTTTGAAGCTCTTAGCTACTCTTCAAGCATAGCTTCATGTAGTAATCAAGACATAAGGAAACTAAGACAAGGATGCCTGTTGGCAGCTCAGGTTGACTGAGGGAAGGTCATATCTGGTTGTAGCTTGCACAAGAGCAGCTGGGCAAAACCAGTCCCTGTCACTGCTGCGACCTGGGAATCCAGGGAAAGTGAGTCAAAGAAAGACTCTCCTGCTCAAATCCCACTCAGCAATGCTGAGTCCCACTCAACATGCCTTAAACACGTGATGAAACTTACAGTGGATTGTAATCTAAGGATTGTGCCTATTGTAGCACTAGCCTGCACTGGAATGAAGTGAAGGAAGAATTTAGAACAGGAGTGGATTAGGGAAGGGAAAGAACTGGAACTCTTCATCCTTTCTCTACTCATCAACTTTAACAGTCTATTTGCTATTAAAAGACTTTATTGCTATCAAAAAAGGACAGCCTTCAGAGTCCTAGATCAGTATTATGACAGGTGCAATGGAAATTGTAGAAACAGAATTTCCTGCTCTGTCCTTGCCACAACACCCCTCTGCCTTCCCTAAACTTCTACACAGAGGTCAGGGGACCCTGCTGAATGGGATAAGTTGTGGAAGGAGGGGCAAGAAGGATCCCTCCAAATCAGGGAGAAAGACCATGTAGCATAACGTAAACCCTGGATCCAACACAGGATCCAACTTTTCATCAGTTTTAGAATATTGACCATTATTTAGCACAGCAACAAACCAGATCAATATTGGCTTTTGAAAGTTCAAAATCCACCAGTAATTTGAACTACATTGTACCATATCATGTCAAACCAAAGATTCATCTAGCTCAGTATTTCCCACTACATTGACTGTCGGTGACTCTTCCAAATTTTCAGACAGAGGTCCCTCTTTGTCCTCCTGGAGATGCCAAAAACTGGCACTTTTGGCATGGAAATCCTAAGCATGTCTATTCAGAAAGAATCTAAATTTAGTGGTAAATGTACTGCAATCTTATGCACACATACTCAAGAGTAAGTCCTGTTGAATTTGGTGGGACTTGCATCTGAGTAAATGCATACAGGATTGTGCTGAATTTTAAAGAAATCTGGTTCATCTACAGTACTGATGGGTCTTTCTCTTTTTAAATAAAGAAGATGTTATCACAGTTATTCTTATTGTCAAAAAGAACACAATCATCCTTAACTCTTGAGAGACAAATTAAGTGTTAATGGGGTACACTAGGCATCACATACAGAAACAAGGGATAGCCCAATAACCATTTTTCTAAAGGAAAGGTGCTTCAGAGAAGCCCACTGTGAGCAGGTAAGGAGTATTAGGGGAAAGTGCTTAACCTTTTCTATGCCAAATAGCCCTGCCCCCTTGCTTCTGCCTTCCAGTGTATTCCAAACACAGGCAAATCTATGCCCTTGGAAGAAGGCCAGTACAAGACCAAGTGGCTGTTGGTGGCTGTTATTGTTGGGAGTGGTGAATCTGCTCAGGTTCCCATCAAAACTGGAAAGGAGCTACCCAAAGTGCTGATCTCTATCCTCCAAATATGCCCAGCCTCTTGGGTAGCTCCTTTACAGTTCGGACTAAAATCTGGAGCTTCTTAACCATCCCACTGACATGGGAGCCATGAGCTACTGCTGCCCAAGCCATTTTACCAATGCACGAGGCAAGGGAAAAGAGAGTGCCCTTACCTCCCCAATCCATGTACAACATCTGACCAGCATGGCAGGCAGCTGAATTTGATTTCAAGATTTGCACTGGGATGGGGTGCACCACACCAGAGAGAATTAGTCTGTCCTAGGCTGTGTGATGTGATGCTCTGTCCTACAAAAGAGGGGAGTGGTCCAAGCACTCAGGAAGAATCACCCATGGGCTACCACCGCTTCCCCCAGCACCTGCTACCTGTGGTAACTGACTAATGGAAGAGCCGACCCTGGACCAGTCCCTATTTTAATCCATCCATCCATCCATCCATCCATCCATTGCTTCCCTCATTTCTCCCAATGAGAACCACTGGGTTGGAGGAAGAGAATATGCAGGAGTGTAGCAACAGAGAAAGAAATTGAGGGCATTACCCCCAAATAAGGATTCTGCCCTCATTTTGCTCCTCCCCCACATATTAGGAATTCTGCCTCCCCAAATGATTTTTTTCCCTCAAACCCCAAAATTCTAGCATTGCAGAGAGGGAAACACTGACAATTGTTCAATGGGACTCTTACATTTGCTGTGTTCTCATTCCCTTGGTAACTCTGTCTGCCTCTTTTCTTTGGAGGCCTAAACTGAAGTGTTAAGTTACTGAAATGCTAGAAATATGGGAACTGAAGGAAAATTTCATTTAGGAGGGCAGAATTCTTATTTGGGATGGGACACAATGCCCTCCTCCTGAGTGACATGCCTGGTAATATGGAGGAGGAAAGGATTGGTAGTCCAAATTTAAGAATTCTCCCTTTCCTACCTTCTACCCCTCTGTTCAAAAGAGCCCCCCTACCTAGGCTGCTTTTCATCAGAAAAAGCTGCCTTAGAGGTTCCATTAAAACTATGTGTACTATACTTTTAGATCCCCCAAGTACTTGCTCCATCCAAGCTGGCACAGGGAAAGTGCTACTCTGTGAAGCCCTGGATGCTTGAAGAGAGCCTGGTGTCCCAGAAATTTTCCATCATGTCAGCCCACCAATTAATTAACAGCCAAATCCATGAATCACCCATTCCAGTTTTAGAGGATGAATCATGCCACTAACCTGCTAAAGCTTGCAACATGGAAAGAAAGCAAACAAACATAAAGCAATCCAGTCATTGTCTGAATGACAGTCCTGCAAACTGGGCCCAAAATTGTATGAATGTTACTGGCTTGGATTTTTAAAAAATATATATATAATCAAAAGGTATTAATAATCTTCTGATTATAAATTACCCACCCTGCACCAGATATGGCAAAGAAAGATTATGTGTTGAGACGAAATTCTGCAAGTGGGACAGGATGAGAATGCACATGCAGAGATGAGAGGTTTTCTTCTGGTGTGGGATAAGGGCAAAGTTAAAACCAAACTTGCTTTGTGGAGGCTTTTCTAGAAACCACTGCCCAGCCTCTGCAAGTTCTCACTGAACAAAGTGAAACAGGAAAGAGATTGGTAGCTTGAGGGTTGTGTGTGTGTGTATACGCATGTGTGCATGCATTTGGAGATCTTAACTCTGAAGTCTCAGAAATAACATCCTGTCTTGATGTGCAGCTTTCGGGGAGTGGGGAGGAAAACAAAGAGGGGATGTGGCAAAGCTGTGTGAGGGGTTGTGAGCTGTCTGCTGAAAGCAGATTAATGGACTTTCAGCTAAGAGCTGACAGTCTGCCAGATTCCCATAGTTTACCTTCTGTGTGTTTCACTTTCAAATTACTGTCAACATCATCTATACCAGGAAGGCATGAGGAAATTGTAGCTGAGGGCCCTGCCTTTTTATACAGATGGCCCAGGTTTAGTCCTTGGTGGGGAGCTATTTTGAACAGAGGAACAGAAGGTAGGAAAGGGAGACTGCTTAAATTTGGACTACCAAATCAAGCCTGAACTCTCCCTAGATGCCAAGATGACTAAACTGAGACTGCCATACTTTGGACACATCATGAGAAGGCATGATATAATGTGAAGTTGAAGGCTTTCACAACTGGTATCCATAGAATTTCCTTGGTTTTTTTCTGGGCTGTGAGGCCATGTTCTGGAAGAGTTTATTTCTTCAGATGCCAGCCACAGATGCAGGTGAAACATCAGAAATAAACTCTTCCAGAACACAGCCTCATAGCCTGGAAAAAACCCAAGGAAAATCTAAAGACAATAATGTTTGGTAAAGTAGGTAGAAGGCAGCAGTAAAAGAGGAAGACTGCATTACAGTTGGATAGACTCAATGAAGGAAGCCATGGCCCTGAGTTTGTAAGACCTAAGCTGCGCTGTTGATGGTAGCGTGACTTGGTGGTTCCCCATTCACAGGCTCGCCATAAGCTGAAGTCAACATGACAGCAGTTAACAACAACAACCCAAGGTACTGAACCCTATCCCCAAAATAAGTTCAACACCTCAGACAGCAACTTTAAAGTTTGAATTAAAACCTGACGTGGATTCACAGCCTCACTAATATCAATGGTCCTTGAGTAATGGCACTCAGCATGCTCAGGTAACAAGCAATGAACCACCTTTACTTTTTCTTTAAAAGAGTAAGTAACTATGAGGCATTAGCATTGGCAATAACAGTTCTAAACTCTGAGATTGATGCCCAGGACCTTCAAGATTGTATTTTTAAAAATGCAATAGATTTCCCTCCCTAGACATCTTTGAATACTATGTATGTTGTTGATAGCACAGAAGGTGCCAGCAATACAGATTAAAGAAGGCAATGGAAGACAAGAAGGTGTCCTTTCAGAAATCAAAATCTGGTCTAAATGAGAAGAACAAAAAAGGAACATGAACTCAGGGGTAAAGTAACATCTTTTGACCAGAAGAAGACAACTGAAAAAGAATCAGAGGAGTATGTTTCCTAAAAAGATCAAAGTTTTTGAGAACCACGAAGCCAGCCAGGGAGGCAGGTTAACTATTAGATGAAAAAGCTAAAAGGATTACTGAAAGAGGACAAGGAGATTGCAAAGGTATAGAAGAGATTGTCACTGTGAAAGATGCTGGAGTCACCTTAACTATCTGTGTGTCTTTGTGTGCACATGCATGCATTTAAAGCAATAAATCAAATGAAGTGACAAGAGAGGAAGGTTTAGGGCCAGATGACAAATGAAAAGCCAGCAAGCCATCAGGTCCACACCCAAGAATTCTTTTAAAACTCAGGTGTGAAATTGCTCCTCTCCTGACAAACATACCGTACTGTAGGCGACTTCTTGTTAAAACTGGCCTCTCTACCAGATGATTTGAAAGTAACCAACATAATATTGACTTTTAAAAAGAGATCTGTGTGGAACTAGGAAATTTATAGAGTAAATGTATACAGACATTTATTAACCTAATACATCTTCCAGCACTTGGGGAAATTTTCCTTGTCCTGAACAAATTAGTGGAAAGCATGATTAAAAACAGAGTTATGAAACTTACAGGTTGGAAAAAGTCTTTCTTTAGAAGAGTCTGCCTGTCTTCAGCAAAGGGAAGTCTTGCCTCACCAGCCTATTGAGAAGTTCCATGTGACAAGTATATAGATAGAAATGAGATTATATATGGGAATTTCCAGAAATATTTTTGACAGAGTTCCTCATGAAAGGTTCTTTAAACAGTCTGCTATGATATGTCACCTCAGATGTAAAATACCCCATCCCCCTCTGAAGGCTTAATCCTTTTGGTTGCTCTATTGGGACTGACACTGGTCTCATTTCAGCATCAACACAACAGTTTTCTCTTCATCCAAGCTTTTTGGGCTCAGTGCCACTGGCATGACTGACTTACTGGGTTGTGGATTTCTGCACATTACAGTATTTTATCTTGTTGAATTGTTTCAAGATGCTTTATATTGTTTAATGTTGTTTTATTCTCTGTTCCTTATCCTATGTATACTTAGGACTTTTTCGGACGTCTCTTATACAGCGCAAGCAGCCTCGTCGTGTTGTGAGGCTGCTGCGCTGCAGGGCGTCCCTTTCGGATGACGCTCTCCCCTGCCAGTACTGTTGTGGTACCGCGGGGACATTTGAGCATTATATTGGGCCGTATTTTAATCACGAAAGTTGATTGTTGCACTAATTTAGTTGCACTAGGTTATAATTTACCCTGGATTCAGTGTCTTCACTCAGAGGTTGTGAACAGCTTCCTAGAGTTGTGGCAAACCATATTCCTCCCCCACACACTCCTGCCAAAACCCATCAAGAGCCAGGCCCACTGGCTGTTGTCACTACCATCAAAAAACTATTCCTGCCATTTCTGTGCCACTGTTTCTGCGACCTAAATTAAAGAGACTCTGCTGAGAAACGTTGTACAGGGAGTATACAGTGGCATCACTACAGGGGTGTGGAGAACACCAGGTGACACCATCAGAGGGAGGTGACATCAAAATGACTATCTATAAAAATTTTGTGCAGAGTTTCAGCAAAAAAAATTATTTCTTTTTAATAAAAATATCCCCGGTGCTGTGTTCATCCAGGTGAGCCTTTCTTCTTGTTTCTATCCCACATATACCGGTAGGTTTTGGGTGAGCCTCAAAGTTACGCACAGATTGCGTAGATTGCTGAGGTTACTAAGGATTCTATATGGTCTGGTACAGGAAGAGGTTCATGGGTGTAACACACTGTTACCACACTGGGTGTCACCAACCCTAGTGACACCACTGGGAGCAAGCATCTTGTTTCCCAATAGACTCATGCTCTGAGCAGCCCCTTCAGAGCATGATTCTGCTGGAAACAAGATACTCACTGTCCATGCACAATGTATTCCAGCAGAATCATTGGTATTTTGGCACTGGCAGCACTAAAACTTACAGCAGCAGGAACTAGGGAGTTGTAGAAAGGAGGGCACATGCACTTCACATATAAACTGATGGGAGCTGAACTGGAAATGACAAACCAGGAGAGATATTTAGAGACTGTGATAGGTAGCTTAGTGAAAACATTACTCTGTGTACAGTAGCTTTTGGGTTGGGGGAAGGCACAAGCCAAGCCATGGATTATTAGAAGAAAGAATGAAATTATACTTTGACTTTACAAGAATGAAATTAAAAGTATCAGTAGAGCAATGCCTTTACAGGTGTGGGGAACATGTAACCCTGCTCCCGATATCTCCAGATTATATTTTTTATAATCCCTGAGCATTGGCCATGCTGGCTGGGAATGGTGGGAGTTGACTTGAAATAAACCCCTGTTGTGGCCACATCATTCCCTCTATGTCCAGTGTTCAAAGTATGAACACAGTTCTTTATGAAGCCAGAATGTCACCATCCAAGTATAACAGGCAGATTTTGGCAGCCTCTGGAGAACTCTGGTATTTACACACTAGTTTTAATTCTTAGTTTTGATTTTACTGTTATTTTATATCTCAGTCTGACTCTGTTTTGTGGCTTTAAAATTGTGCTGCATTCTGCCTTGCGATAATGCTTCATCAATAACTTTAATAAATATATGCCCCTTTCACCAAAATAAATACCCTCCTCCCCAATTAACATTCAGTGGTCATAAAATGATGAGTACCTTTTGGAGAGAAACAGAAAAAATCTGTGCCTGCATAGGTATGTAATCATAGAATCATAGAGTTGAAAGAGACCACAAGGGCCATCTAGTCCAACCCCCTGCCATGCAGGAACACACAATCAAAGCACTCCCAACAGATGGTCATCTGGCCTCTGTTCAAAACCCTCCACATAAGGAGACTTCACCACACTCTGAAGCAGTGCATTCCACTGCCGAACAGCTCTTACTGTCAGGATGTTCTTCCTAATGTTTAGGTGGAATCTCTTTTCCTGTAGATGGGTCCATTGCTCCATGTCCTAGTCTCCAGAGCAGCAGAAAACAAGTTTGTTCCATCCTCAATATGACATCCATTCAAATATTTAAACATGGCTATCATATCACTTCTCAACCATCTCTTCTCCAGGCTAAACATACCCAGGTCCCTAAGCTGTTTCCAGACCTCCCACCATTTTAGTCGCCCTCCTCTGGATACGCTCCAGCTTCTCAATTTCCTTCTTCAATTGTGGTGCCCAGAACTGGACACAGTATTCCAGGTGAGGTCTGACTCAAAGCAGGATAGAGTGGCACCATTACTTCCCTTGATCTAGACACTATACTTCTATTGAAACTCCTATTAATGGAGTGACTAGAATCTTGAACCCACACACTGAAATGTTTTGTTGCAGGACCCATTCATTTGGAATGTTTACAGCTCTGATCACCCTGATTTCAAAATTCAATCTGCAGAGCTGGAAAAGATGCAGAAAATGAAAATCCAGGCAATCAAAATGATAGAGAGAAACCATTCCTGTCAGGAAAAACTGGGGGTTTCTGGCTTTTCAGTAAAGAAAAATAGGGGGGGAAATGGAGAAGGACTGAAATGAAAGCCTATAAAATACTAGGCTCATATGATAAAATGTAACAGCAGCAGATTCAGGATTATAAAAAGAAAACATAGAACTCACTGCCACAGGATGTGGTAATGCTTGTTAGCTTAGATGGTTTTAAAGAGAATTAGACACATTCTCAGAGGATAAGGCTATCAATAGCTACTAGTCTAGGTGGCTATACAGTATATTATGTCCTGGGAGATTTTCGGACGCCTAAAATCAGCTTCTTGCCGCGCAAGCAGCCTCCGGAACAGTATCGAGGCTGCTGCGCGGGAAGGGTCCATTTTGGACGCCGTCGTTTCTCTCTCAGCGTTATCCGTGACTGTTGCGGCCAGCACTGGAGGCGGCTGTGCTATTTTTTACTCACGGACAACTTTCGTGAGTAAAAAATAGCACGGCCGCCTCCAATGCTGGATGCAACAGTCACAGACAACGCCGAGAGAGAAACGGCGTCGTCCAAAATGGACCCTTGCCGCGCAGCAGCCTCGATACTGTTCCAGAGGCTGCTTGCGCAGCAAGAAGCTGATTTTACACGTCTGAAAATGTCCCTGGTTTCTTTAGCAGTTGTGCCTCTCAGTACTAGTTTCTGGGGAATTGTGTCCTATGCTCCAGCCAGCAAGTTGCCCAGGAACTAGGTGGTTGGAGTGTAAGAGTTGTTGAGGAGTTAATTCAGTCCAGGTCTTCCAGCAGGATGAAGGGAGAAACAATAGAATGGCCGTCAGCTGGTAGAGAACTCATTCATCAAGTCAGTAATCCAGATAAACAAAACCATCAAGAAATAAAACAGAGTTGTAAATCATAGCCAGTCCAAGGTCAGAAAAGCACAAACAGGGAAAAGTACTGCTAGTCACCAAAAAGGAGGGTTGAAAGCAACAAAGCTGCCAGGAAGTGGCTGAGAGATTTATGGGCAGCTGTTTCAAGACACCAGGTGCCTAATCAGGTCAGTGTCTCTTGTTGCTCGATGAATGATGACATTGGGTTTTCAACATCTGCAGGACTCCCCTCTGCCTCAAGCCTCAGCTCCACTGACCACTCAGATTGACCACCAGCTTCAGAAGCTGCAGATTCCTGGCAATCTACCTCCTCCTGTTCCTCTGAATTGTCCAACTCCAGAGGGTAGGCTATGACAAATGGAGACAGGGGGTGCTTTTTGTCTCCCCATCTTGCCTCCCCATCTAGTTTGTCACTTTGGTTAGAGCCTGGAAAACTTACTTTGTTGAACTTTGTTGAACTAGCACCTGCCAGAAACCCCAAGCAGCTATGGAAAGCATTGTGGAAAACAGGATGCTGGATGAGTTGGGCCTTTCAGAAAAGCCTGCCTGAGGGAAAAGGGCAAGATCCTCCTCCTCCCATACACATCATCATGCATGTAGAAGCTGATTAGACTGGTAGGTGACTTTGACTTTACCCTGGTGCGTGTTCCACTGCACTCAAGAACAGCAGACTAGCTTAGGAGTGCATGGAAGGTTGTATGGTGCACACACGTTCCATAATATCTTGCTCCCCCCCATCCAATATTTGCTGCCCCTAATGCCCATCTCCCTCTGCCTAGTGGTATTATTATTATTATTATTATTATTCATGTCAACAGTATCTACACCAGTGCTACTCAAAGTGGAGGTCCATCAACTGGTGCTGGTTCCTGAGCCATTTGCTGCTATTCCCTGGAGAACTTCAGGAGAGAAATAAACAAGTGTCGTTCATGGACACAAATATTGTGGCAGTCCATGGTATGTTGGAAAAAAAATAATCGCCAGTCTGTCACATCACATAGCTTAAGAGGCACTCTTCTATATAATGTTATTCTGATCTGTGCAGTAGTGTACATTTATAACAACGTAACAAACACAATACAACGTATCATACCTTCTTTCATTTAAAGCAGTTAATTCAGAGGCAGCAATGCCATAAAATTATAAAGCAAAGGGCTAAGGCAATGATGGGGCCAGCTGTCTGTATCTAGCAGAGCTCATATTAAAATTTTTAAAGATCCACAGCTCATAGCTATTACTGCAATTTCACCATCTTGTTTAAAAGTTCAGGAACCCAGACAGAGGGGGGGAAATGGCCATTTTACTTGCTTCTCATCCTCACCCCATGACTCACCAGAAATTCAGCAGTTAGGGCATGTAACTTCCACTTTCATTAGTCATGTGTGACTAATTTCTGACTAATAGGTTTTTCTGTCTCCCAGGAGACGGTAAGTTTCCAGAGTTTTCTAGCTACCCATTTCGCACTGACTGAGCAGCTGTGACAGAAGGGGAAGTCCCTGAAAATGATTGGGACTGATGGTAAGGGTGGAGTTGGCAAAGCTGACTCTCAGAACCTTAGGTTATGGGAAAGCTATATTTTCACAAGCAGTCACTTCAGCTTCAGCCCATTTCTCTACCTTACGTCTTAACAAATGTCTCCACACAAACTTTTGCCACATTAAATGCATTAAAGTCTTTAAGATGCCATAGGAATCTCTTGTTTTTGTTTCAACAGATCAATACAACTACCTTGCTGGAAACTGAAATAAGTGGGCTAACTCTAGAGCAGGGCTGAGCAAAGTGCAGGCTGCAGGCCATGTGTAGTCCTCTTGTACTTTTTTTCCAACCCTAAAGATCCCTGGGAGACCCTCCAAAGTCCCTCAAATCACACACACACCCCGCAGATTTTAAAATCTTTTTTCCTGAGATGACACCCAGTTGCTTTTTCACCATCAATGGCCCTAAATGCCCCCAAATCACTTGCAAAGTAGCTGTTTACCTTGCTCACCCCCAGAATTCCCCAATCCCCACAAGATGACCTAAACTAGCAAAAATAGTGAGCACACATATCCTCACATATCCTCCATGTGCCCAATTTGCAGGAACAATCACAACTAATCCTTTGTTATCCCACTTTTTCAGCTGCTTTTAAAATGTCCCGGTTTCTCTCTATTCCTCCCACTTTCATCCTTTGTCCTCAGCTTATTAAATTGCTGCAAACTGACTTCAAAGTGCAAATGTCGTTTGCATTCAATTAACTCAGCAGGGATGAGAGGAGAGGAGGGGATGGAATCTTGCTCTTCCCAGTTGGCTCAGACAAAAACAAACTGCTTCAGGCTCTTTTACCTTATGTGTTCTTCATTAATAACTGTTGCCATCTTGACCACACTCTGATGTTGCTTGGTCACATGTGTCCCAGTTTTCATCTATAAAAACTTGGAAAGTATGCAATCCACATCTTACACTGCCTTGGAGAGTGATGGAGTCTCCTTCGGAGGTTTGGAGGTTGGATGGCCGCCTGTCAGGAGTGCTTTGATTGTGTATTCCTGCATGGCAGGGGGTAGGACTAGCTCCTACCATGGTTTCTATAACTCTATAATTCTATGATTCTGTGTAGGAGTAGGCCTGGGGTCTTTTGTAGAAAGGCAAATCCCAAGACATGCATTTTAATGATTCTGTATTAATAACGAACACACCCAGGGAGAGTCTATACAGTACTTGCACCTTAACCACTCTACTCACTCTGCATTGCCCCATTCTGACTTCAGCAGAAATGATGCCCAGACTCTTTCAGGGAGCTGCTTAGCTGGCAAGGCAGCAGAGGTGACACCTCCAAAGAGGGTACATCCCCTTCCCTGCATTGTTCAGTGCAGGGTAAGGGAGATGGCACCATGTTTGTGTGTGGACAACTGGATTGGGCTGAACTGAACCTGACATAACTATCCAGACAGCAGAAGAACCGGAGAAACTCCAGAGTTTCCTGTAGTTTTTCTTAAACTGGCTTAGCAGCTTAATAAAGCAGATTCACTGCTTGTGTTGTATGGACACATTGCACTAGGTAAGTTCAGTTTATTTCCTTTATGTAGACAAGTATACATACACACACACACACACACACACACATACACACACGGGACATATCATCAGCAGGCTCAGAGATATCCCAAGATTTACAAATACACAATTAAGAGAGGGATAAAGAGAGAAATACTCTATAAGCCACTTTGAGTCCTGCATGGGAAAAAGGTGGAGGATAAACAAAGTGATGGATGGATAGATGGATGGATGGATGGATGTGAGTCCCCCAAGTGCCCAATGGGGTCTGAGCACACTCCAAGGGCACAACAGAATGCTGAACTGCAGAGTAAGAATGGAAACCAAGGACAGGGGAAAGGCTGGGATTGTATACCCTAGGAAAGGGTATGTCCAGAGTCACTGTGGTGCAGTGGTTTGAGCATTGGACTACAACTCTGGAGAACATGGTTCGAATCCTCACTCAGCCATGGAAAACCACGGGGTGATCTTGGGCAAGTCATATTCTCTCAGCCTCAGAGGAAGGCAAAGGCAAACCCCCTCTGAAGAAATCTTGAAAAGAAAACCCCATGTTAGTGTTGTCATAGGTCAGAAATTACTTTAAGGCACACAACAACAACAAGATGACTGGAATCTTCAACAGTCACACTCCACATGAAATACAGTTGTCACTCTGTATCCATGGATTTGGTATCCACGGATTTAAGTATTCACAGCTTGAAAATATTCTTAAGAAAATAATAATCCAAAAAGCAAACTTTGATTTTGCCATCTTGTATAAGGGACATCATTTTGCTATGTCATTGCATATAATGGGACTTGAGTATTTATTGATTTTGGTATCCACGGGGGTCCTGGAACCAAACCCCAGTGAATATGAAGGGACAGCTGTATTTCATAACATGTTTCTCTTGTTAGTCCTACCTACCCACCCCATTGCTTCATTACATATTTTTGGAGTTGATTTCAAATACAGAAATACATCCAAGAGAGAGCAATGAGAGCCAAGATAGTGAGGAGGGCAGGGGGAGGGGGGAGAAAAGAACTGAAATAAAGTTCCTGAAAGGCTTTGATATTATGTACCAATTTGGTAGGAACTAGAAGATATGCAGCAGAGACTTAAGATTTTTTTTGGATGAGAACTCCAACAATTGCATAGCCAGCCAGCATGGCCATGCTGACTGAAAGATTTGGGGAGTTGTAGTCCAAAGGCTAACTTTTCCAAGCTCTGATAGGGTGTTGTGAGAGAACAGTAAAAGGCACCTGCAATGGCTTTCCAGAACAGAAGAGAGAATTTCACAGACATTTGCTGAGGAAGGCATGGGGTTTGTGGTGGGAAAGTGACCTCTGCTGGCAAGAGACAGGAGCTATGCCCCTTCACCTCTTGCTCTCCCTGCTGCCTGGGAACCAGTAGATGGCGCTAAATCAGAATGCTACACGCCAATGGCTCTTAGCCTTTTCTTTACCAGGGACCCCCTTTAAATATCTTTTGTGGCTGCAGACCCCCAAGCCTCAAGATTTAAACCCACCAATAATAATAATAATAATAATAATAATAATAATAATAATAATAATAATAATAATAATGCTGCTGCTGCACTGGAGGGGAGGGAAGACTTTTTTCCTGCTTCTTCCTGCAAATTTGTGGCTGGAACGGATTGAACAGCAATGTGCAGGCCAAGCCACCCTGTCGTGGGCTGAGCAGCCTTCAAGTCTTTGCGGACCCCCTGTGAGGACATTGAGACCCCCTGGGGGTCTGCAGACCACAGGTTAAGAACCACTGCTCTACATCATCACTCTCCACTGAAATTCAGTCTGTGAACATAAATGGAGCCTGGAAAGTTATTCTTCAGAAATTTCTTAACAGGATGTTGAAATCATCCATAATTGAGCAGAATGGTGCCAAGGATCGACAGAGCATCATCTTGTACTGTTCAGTTATGGACAGCTTCAGCAGTAAGTTCCCAAGCTCTGAATGTACATGGAACTGAGGCAATTAGACGCAAGCTGCCAGTTTGAACATCTCTTCCCACTACTGTACATTTATTTATTTGTTTGCCATTCTTTCTGGGGGGGAATGGGTAGAAATGATGGCAGTGGATGAAAAGTGGCTGGATCAGACAAATAAAAGCTGCCTGATCAGAAACTACAGCTCAGTAGTCCAGCATGTGATTTGTAGGTAAAAGGCTTAGTCCTTCTAAATATAGGGCTGCAGGTTTCTCTCTCTCTCTGGCTTTTCTTTGCAAAGGAAGATTCAGTTAGTGAGGCTGGGAAAGACCCATGCAAAAGGCAGAGGATGAAAAGGTTACTTTTTGGAGTTCTACTCCCAGAATCCACTAGAGTCACTTCTGTTTCCTATTTTATAGAGGGCAGCCTTTACCAAGATCTGTCAGAAGACAGTCTTCTATTTGAACAGCTGATTGGCTCACATCTGGTTTAAAGGGAAGGGAAAACATCAGGAGGAGTCTTCCCACCATTCCCCAACAGTTACTACCTGAACAGTAGACTCAGCTGGCAGGCACATAGGCCCCCTGGTCACAGTCTACCCCATTATGGTGAGATACATAGGGAGGGGTCATGGCTCAAGGGCAGAAAACATACTATGCAATCAGAAGGCCCCAGATTGAATCCCTGGCATCTTCAGCTAAAAGGTGCAGGTGACAGGCAATGGGAAAGACATCTGTATGAGACGATGCCAGTCAGACCAGGCAGTACTAGATTAGATGGACAAATAGTCTGGCCTCTTGCAGGGCAGTTTCCTGTGTGTACTGTGTTCTCTTTAATTATAATTGCACGGATTTATACACCTTAGCATATGCAGTATGTCTCCCCTGGCCAATGCTATAATACCCTAAAGGCACCAGATCACATCTGACCTTGGAAACTAAGCAGGGTCAGCCCTGGTTAGTACTTAGATGGGAAACCACCAACGAATACCAGATGCTGTAGGCTATATTTCAAAAGAAGAAACTGGCAAAAAACACCTCTGAGTATTCCTTGTCTAAGAAAATCCTATGAAATTCATGGAGTCACCAGAAGTCAACAAGCAATTTGAAGGCACACACACACACACACACACACACTTGTCTCCCCTTGAGGGCCAGCATGGTGTAGTGGTTTGACTGTTGGACTATGACTCTAAAGACCAGGATTCAAATCCCCACTCATCCATGGGAACCCACCGGGTGACCTTGGAGAAGACACACTGTCTCAGCCTCAGAGGAAGGAAAAGGCAAAGGTAAACCCACTCTAACAAATCTTGCCAAGAAAACCCCATAATAGGGTCCCCTTAGGGTCACCATAAGTTGAAAACAACTTGAAGGCACACAACAACAACATACCTCCCCTTTGGTCCTCTTTTAGTGCGATGCATTTCCTCTCTTTTTTGATGGAGAGTAAGTGGCCAACCCACCCACGTCTATATCCTTGGAGAATTGCCAGTCTACTGCCAGTCAGAGCAGATGGTATCAGTCTGTTGCAACATAGCATACTCATAAGAATAGACTCAGCTAGATAGAATGTGCCTTTTTAAAAAGATGTGCCCAATGAAAAAGTAACAGGTTGTTGGCCTTTTATTTCCCCACTTAGGACTGGTTCATAACTTGTATGCACATTAACTGGGCACTCTTGTGTCAGTGACCCTTAAAAAAATCTAAAGCAGGTGTGGTAGGTGTTACATACAATTACATAATAATACCCAGTTGTAGGTGTTACATACCATTACATAATAATTACAAAATAATAATACCCAGTGTAAGCTGTTTCCTCCAGCCAAAACCAGATTGGGCCCCACAAGGCCACAGAAGCCCATCTGGCACACCAGTCCTCACTGCTGCTGCCATATCCCTGGCCCTCCTGGAAGCCAAGCAGGGGTTCTGCAGTGTGTGACCAAGACTGGTCAAATGCAGGAGGCCTTCATCACATGCTGTGGATCCCCTTCCTGACTTCCAAGACAGCAGAGAAAATGGTGGTGGTGGCTGCAGGGATGGGCCAGCATTCCTGTGTGGACTCTGGTCTTTTGTTGAGGTAACAGGGGAAGTACAGCCCAGCTCTGCAGCCACGATACGCCAGTGGGGAGTCAGCGTATCCTGGCTGGTGTAGATAACCCGTTTGTGTAATCTTCCATGGGAGAGCCCAGGGCTCCAACCCCATGCTCTGAGCCAAGATTATTTTATTGTGCAACTATAGGCCAGTTAGTCTGATTTCCTTCAACGTCAACAACTCCCCTAACAGTGAACTTGAGCAAAGAAGACTACCAGGACTGCCGCTGAAGCAAAGTTACTGAGAAGTAAGATGGAAGTAAAAGCTTGTTTTGTCCAAGCCAGCAGAAGCCATTTTGGTGCCTGAAGCAAAGGCCAAAATGGCAACCCTTCCCCCACTTCCCCACTTCACAAAAAGAAGCTGCTTAGACTGCCAGTTGAATATTACTATGGTACTGGTGGAATGTGATCACGTTATCCATCATACCAGGAGACAAATACAGTAGCACCCCTGTATGGGACTGGTTTGCCCCTGCCGATACTGAAATCCATGGATAACAGTGAACACTGGACTCCTTCTCTCCCACCCACCCACCCCCTGTGTTCTCCCTGTCACTGCACCCCTCCTGGGGAAGGAGAAGGGAGGCAAGTTCTCTCCTCCTTCACTCCTTTCTCTGTCCACCCCAGCTGCTGCCCATTGCCAACCACAGATAACTGAATTAGGGGATGGTGAATCAGCAGATACAGGGGTCCTACTGTAGTCAGATTTGGGAAACTAGCTGTATGGCACATATATCTTTCTCCTCTGAGAGATGGCCAGGAAGCTCTGAAGGAGCTCTTCTACCAGGATCTGTTGCCGGAGATGGTGACATAATTCTTGTCTAATGAGAGAACTGACCTGATGCTTGAGAGAACACTTGTGTCTAGTCCATGGTTGGGAGGATTATCAGGCAAGGCATGGATGCAACAAAAAAAGTGAGTTTTTAAAGTTTCCTTCCCTTTTTCTCAGTGCCCATGATTTCTCTTTTCTCCCCCTTGCCTCCTCTCTGCCAAAGCCTTCTAAGGACACAACTCTGAAAAACAAACTGGGAAGGAACTACTATAGCTAGAAAGACGAAACAGGCAGAACAACTACAGTTAGAAAGAAGAAACTGCCAGAATACAGAGGCTTGCAGAATTACACAGTCTGTTATCAATAACAACAACCTTCAAACAGAACATGAGCCAACAGTGTGATGCGGCAGCTAAAAAGGCCAATGCAATTTTGGGCTGTATCAATAGAAGTATAATGTCTAGATCAAGGGAAGTAATAGTGCCACTCTATTCTGCCTTGGTCAGACCTCACTTAGAATACTGTGTCCAGTTCTGGGCACCACAATTCAGAAAGGATATTGACAAATTGGAGCGTGTCCAGAGAAGGGCAACTAAAATGGTGAAAGGTCTGGAAACGATGCCTTATGAGGAGAGACTTAGGGAGCTGGGTATGTTTAGCCTGGAAAAAAGACGGTTTAGAGGCGATATGATAGCCCTGTTTAAGTATTTGAAGGGATGTCACGCTGAGGATGGAGCAGGCTTGTTTTCTGCTGCTCCTGAGACTGGAACACGGAGCAATGGGTGCAAGCTCCAGGAACAGAGATTCCACCTCAACATGAGGAGGAACTTTTTGACAGTAAGAGCTGTTCGGCAGTGGAACGCACTCCCTCGGAGCGTGGTGGGGTCTCCTTCCTTGGAGGTCTTTGTTAAACAGAGGCTGGATGGCCATCTGTCGGGGATGCTTTGATCAAGATTTCCTGCGTGGCAGGGGGGTTGGACTGGATGGCCCTCGTGGTCTCTTCCAACTCTGCAATTCTATGATTCTATGATTCTAATTTATTGGAATAGAAGAATGTGCAATGGGTCTGCTGGTTTTAAAATATGTAATATGTATTTAATGTGTTTTAATTAATTTTAAATTAATATTTAAAATGGATTGTTTAATGCTTTTAAAACTTTGGTACTGCATACCATTTTAGTTATTTTGTTTTAATTTACATTGTGCACCAACTTGAGTCCCATATTGGAAGAAGGGAAGACAGGTGTCAAACAAACAAACACACATAGAGCAGGGAGCAATAACTGGGAGCAATACTAACTGGGAATCATTGGGAACAATCCCAAAGAGACAAAACATCTGAATGAAATTGCCATAGATAGGATCACAATACTGAAATTATGAAAAGTAACACTACTTGGAGTATACCACGTTATTCAATGATACTTCACTGATTTCTATATTATCGGGTAGAATCTGAATCATTGATATTCCAAAACTCCAGTTAGTAACACATGGTGGACTGTGAACTGAGATGATGATGGACTCTGAACTGGTTGACTATGAACTGAGGTGATCATTATTGGACAAAGCATCCCCCCACAACCCAAAAAAGCCCAATAAGAATGTTCAGTTGTGGCAGACATGACTGTTGTGAAAGAAAAACAGAAAATGACAACAAGAGGAAGGATGGGATACATCACTTGGAGGGAATAGCTGGATAGAATCCTAAAAGAAGGTAGGATGAGATATGAAAGGCAAAGTAAGGAAGTAAGATAAAGATGCAACATTTTGCTACAGGTACCATATTGGTCTACACGTGGGGCAAAAACTCCAAATGCATGCCCCCATTCCCCCTGAAGCTCTGCACATTTTTATACTCTGCAGGGATGTGTCTTCACTGTCCCCATGGATTTTCGTCCTCCACTGCTGCCACTGCTACCACCATAACCAATCTTAAAGCTCCAGAGGCAGTTCCTGGTAGAAGGGAGAGGTTTTCTCCCTTCCCCTGGCTCAGCAGTGCTACCTCCGCCTGCTCTCCTGTTGTTTCCTTGAAGTGCTTCCCTCACTTTCTTCAAGCGCTTCTTCCTGCGATGGTCAAGTGAGAGAGCAGGCAGCGGCAACACTGCTGAGCCAGGGAAGGGAGAAAAAAGCTTCTCCCTTCAGCTGGGAACTGCCTCTGGAGCTTTAATATTGGCTGCAGTGGTGGCAGCAGCAGCTGTGCCAACAAATGAAATGCTGCAGAAAACCCTAAATCCCACATACTGCGCATCCTGGTAAGATACCCCAAAATGCTGTGAATCTGAGCCATGCCCTGTGTGGTTAGATAGCCCCAGTTTCAGGGGAAAGGCCATGCCATGTGTGGCCTGATCGCAGCAGATTTGGGGACATTCACATGGAGATTCAGGATATTTAATGGTGTAGACGAGCCCATAGTTTCTCATTGATGAAGTGGCCACGATGGACCAGGAATGTTTGTAACCTTTTGGGCAGGGATACTTTAAAATCTATTAAACATGAGTCAAAGGAGGAGGGCAGGAAGGGCAGGGGAAACTTTACAGAAGCTTGGAAGAAACTGAAAGAAAGGTAGAGACTCAAAGAGGACAAAAAAGCAACTTAGGAACAGGAAACAAACAATGAAACCAAAAGAAAAAAGCAAGGAAGTAGAGGTTAGTTTTTATTAATTTTGTTAAAATGAGGTAAGGGAGAGACAAAGGGAAACAGGTCTATATAGAGGGTACATGGGAGAGAATGCATGAAGATAATAAATGGCCCAGGGAAAGGACGCTTAATGGGAAGATTAGTGTTTGAGAAAGGAGGAACTGAGGCGAATTACAGAGTAAATCAAGAATCACCAAAGGTATATAAGAAGGAATGAGACCGTGGAGTTGTCCACACAGTGAAAATACCTCTCAAATAATTCACTCAGAAAACAAGCTGTCTTAATGCGATCCCGCATTGTCTCATTGTAATGTGAAGGAGGGGGACCAAAAAGAGGAAAAACTATGCAAGAAAAGTCTTCACGGCTTTTCCCGACTTTTTAAAAAAGCTCCAGTGATATGTGCATTTTCGCTCATTAAGACAAGTGATTCAACATGTATCACTTCCCCGCCCCAAGACAAAGCACAAACCTGATTGGCTGGATGAGGGCAGGGGGCAGGGCTGGGTTACAGGGCAAGTGCCCACTGCTGCCATCTTGGATTTTCGCCTTAGTGAGTGATTGCTAAGGTGATAAAACAGAGGTTTGTGCTATCTTTTTTCCTCTTTTTTTTTTTTTTTTTTGGAAAGGTGGAATATCGCTTGTGCGCACCATAGAAATAGGTTTTTTTTAAAAAAAAAAACAAAACCTGGTGGAGGCAGATTTAAAAATGCAAGTAATCCATTCACAGATGCCATCTCAGCTACAGGCAAGCAAAGTTTATGGGGGCTGTAAAACCATTAAGACAGGTCACAGCGGCTGCAACTTGCTATTACTGTGGAACAGTCTGTCTCCCCCCCCCCCACGCTTTGTGTAGACAAGCCCCATGAGGAAAACTTAGTGGTCAAGAGAAGTTTAAGCTTGATACTTAGAAACACAGGACCTTAATGAAGAAAAACATATATAGATGTGAAACTTAATTCAAACAGAGGAGCTGGGAGCAGAGGTAATAGGTTTAATAAGAAGAGAAAAACTGATGAACAAAACAGTGCATACCACATGTAAGACAGAACCATAGCTTGGAAGTAACGCATTAATGTATTGTAAAGTGTTGTCTTGCATTGTATTATACTGTATTCTATAGTACTGTAAAGCATTAACTTTACAACCTTTTTAGCTACAAGGGCCACAATGTCACTACTTGAAGTATTAAAATGAGGACAACATAAATGTTACATTTTTACATGACAAGTTGAGATTTTGCATAATGAGTAATGTTTTATAATTGTTGCAAAAATATTACTTTCAAAGGATTTGGCAATTTTAGGAGGGTTTTGTTAAAAAAATCAAAATGGCAGTAATGTGTTAATAATTAACAGCTAACAAGCAACATGGTAGTCAGCTAAAATAATACTAAAAGAATCATATTGCCTTTTTGAGTAATATTTTCAACCTCTGGATGGAATAGAGATATGAATAAGAATTTAGTACAGTCAAATTAAAAGGTATGTATTTTAGAAAAACTTTAAAGAAATGACAGAGCAAAATATAAGCTAAAGAAGAGCAAAGAGAGAGATCAATGAAAGGGAAGAGTTTCTATATTTACTTTGGAGACTCAAAGTACCATATGATTCTAACAATCACATCCCAGCTTAATAAAATAAGATACAAAGGAGACATGGGCCCACAAACACGAACACTTCCATGTTTTGTGCACTATAACTAAACCTGGAAGTCTTTAATTAACCACAGCTTCCTTCCACATCCAACCCAGGAACAAATGGCTACGATTCAGAACAAGGCAGAATCTTTACCAGTCTCAAACTCTGGTTTAAAACAATCTTCCCCAACTTGGTAACCTCTAGTTATGTTGGAGTACATCACCCATCATCCCCAAACAGCAAGGCAACAGGTTAGGAGAGGCTGCTGTAAGGCCCTCTTTTGTCCTAAATCTAGAGGCTTGTCGCATGAGGGAAGGGAAAGGGCAGTGCAGCCTGATAATAGTGCCTCCCATATTGCATGATCTCATCATTCTAAAGTTGTTCTTCCATTCTGGTCCCATAGGAGATGGTGGTAAACCCAAGTCTTTTTTCTAAAAAACCTTGCATTTACCACTGTCTCCTACAGGATCAGAATGGAAAAACAGCTGAAGAACACTGATGTCATGTGATAATGTAGAACTGGAGGCACTATTATCAGGCTGCACTGCTGATTCTCTTCCCTCATGCAACAAGCCTCCTAGTACAGTGGACCCTTGGTATCCACTGGGGTTGGGTTCCAGGACCCCACCACCCATGGATACCAAAATCCATGGATGCAAAAGTCCCATTATATAAAATGGCAGAGTAAAATTGTGTCCCTTATATAAAACGGTGAACATCAAGGTTTGCTTTCTGGAATGTTAAACAAATATTTTCAAGCCATGGTTGGTTGAATCTGTGGATATGGAGGGCCAACTGTAGCTTTAATTTTTAGTTGAAACATAAAAGGGGAAAAGGAGAGTTGGTGTGTGTGGGGGGGAATTAGGATTTTTTTTTAATTGGAATAAGATCATTCTACTGAAAAATACACCCAACCACAAAAGGCCGTAACAATAACGCAAAAATAATAATAATTGTTTCCTTACTAATACAAAAATAAAACTCTCTATCCTAACACTAATACATTTTTCCTCTTAATCTAAACACACTATAATCACATTATATTTACACATTTCAATTATACCTATTTAGAAAAGAAAAAATCAATAAAAGATTAATAAAATAATACAAAATAATACAATAATAATAATATTTATTTATTTAAAATATCCCTTTATGTTATTGCTGAGAATAACAATATGTTATTGAGAGTTGGTGTGGGGGCTTGAGTGTTGGACCAGAACTCTGAGAAACCAGGATATGAATCCCTGCTAGCCATGGAAACCCACTGGGTGACCCTGGGCAAGTCATATTCTCCCAGACTCAGAAGAAGGCAATGGCAAACCTCATCTGAATAAATCGTACCTAGAAGAACCTATGATAGGGTCACCATAAGGTGAGAGTAGACTTGAGGACACATAACCAGAAATGGTTAATTAAAGATTTTCTGCCTTCTATCATCATATTGAAGAGGGGAGGCGGCAGGGCAAGGATGCAGCATGTGGGCAAGAAGCTTGTGCATATTATTGTTGCTCATAACTGTTACACTGATGGTCTCCACTTCTTTTTGTTTCTTCCTTTGCCCCATCTGTTCTTCCCAACAGTCCCAACCTCAGTGACGTACTTCCTTTAGAGTTCCGCACCACGAGCGATGCTATTGGCTGGCTCAAATGTTTGTTCAGGCTTCTGGTTGGGGATGAGGGGATGAATGAGTGTTGCATTGGGGATGAGGCACTGAGGGGATGAGGGGAGGAATCCTGGGGAGGAAGGAGCGATCAGTGGCTAAACCCTGTGCTTTCCTTTAGAAATGAAAGAACACCATTTAAAGCCAGCTAAACGGGGTGGGGGAGGAGTGATCAGTTGGAGCTGGGGAGTGTGAGAGAGATCAAAAGCAGAGGGGACTGGAGCCCTGGCAGGCACGCACACACACAAGCCCAAGCCAGTACGCTTTCAGCCAGGAAGCCGAGTGCAGGGGGCAGAGGCTTGTGGTTGTCCTGTCTCTTTAAAATGTTAACCCTTTAAGCAGAGGCAGCTGTGGAGTGAAGGTTTCAAGCCAGTACAGGGATCATAAGGGGAGGACACACAAGGCATTTTGAAAGACCCAGACGCTGGCATTTTTTACTGTGCCTTGTGGGGGGGATGAATGAATGTGTGATCATCCGCTCAGAGGCTGGCATTTTTTACTGTGCCTTGGGGGTGGGGGTGGATGAATGTTTGATTTATCCGTTCAGACCCAGGGAGGGGATCCAGGCAGGGGATGAATGGGCGATCCTCCGCCCACAATCTCTTTATAATTTACTCTCTTTAAAATTTAAACCCAGCATGCAGTAGAGGAACAAGTTAAAGCTGAAGGGTTTGCAGTGTAGAAATCCATTGAACAGGGTGATTTAGTACATGCACACACGCACAAACCTTCATGCAGCTGGAAGGGATGCCTTTGTTTTCAGCTGGTGAGGCTGAATCTGTTGAACAGGTGACTGACCCCTCCTTTTCTGGTCGCTGATTTCTGAGCCTGCCCCCGGTCACCATTTCCGGTCATCACCTAGTACTGAGATAGCTTGTCCCGGGCTGTTTACATTTCTGATTTTCCGAATCCTCCAGTGACTTTTTAAAAAAACGCCACAAACCATGGGACTGGAAGTCCCGCAGGTTGTGGGTGGCCCCCCTTCCGAAAATCACATGCCCGACCCGATGTACGTGTAAACAACTAGGGTTCGACACGAACTCTTCCCACTACATTTTCATTGTGTAAACGTTACCCTGGGCTTTCTCCCAGTTGGGAATGGGCAAGACTTGGGGGAGTGAGGGACTTTGGAGAGGGGACGTGACATATCTAGAACCTCTGTGGCTCAGAGGTTCCCTTTGTACTTTCTGTGAAGCAGTAATAAGCTTTATGAGCCATTGATCTGACTGTGTATAAGGCAGCTGCCACTGTCTCTTCCTATGCTAGGGAGGAAAAACACATATTTTGTCTCCTGTACACTAAGTTTGAGACAACACGCTGGTATCCAGGTAAGTACAGTAGGACCCCTGTATCCACTAATTCATTATCCACTGATTCAATTATCCAAAACAGCACACCTACCATAGAGTCTTCCTAGAAAACGTGTCCTCTCTAGCCATTTTCTAGGGTCTCCAAGGCAATTCTATGGAATTTTAAATCAGAAGTCCCATTATTTTCAATGGTGTTCACTATTATCCATGGTTTTCAGTATCCACGCCAATCCCCAGCAAATATGAGAGTCCTACTGTATGTCTGTGTATGTGCCTTCAAGTCACCTATTAACTTATGGTGACCCCATGGGTTTCTTTTAAGGAAAAGAATACTCAGAGATGGTTTTGCTAGTTCCTTCCTCTGAGATATAGCCTACAGCACCTGGTATTCTTTGGCAGTTCCCCATCCAAGTACTAACCAGTACTGACCCTCTGTAGCTTCCAAGATCAGACAGGATCTGGTGCCTTTAGAGTATTTAGACCCTCCAGGTAAATAAACTGTGAGTATTAGAACTGTTGGGGAAAACAAGCGGGAGTGGGGAGTGTACAAAAGATGAAAAGAGAAACAGCTGGATACTTTCAGTTTAACAGCGATACTGCAAACTAAGAAAAGAAATAAGATTGGCAGGAAAGTGAGTGAAAGTGAGTAGAGTGGATAAAGAAATGAATAAAGGAAAAGAAGGAGGTGAAAAAAGAGTGAAAAGAAAGGCGCTATGAACTGGGACCTAATGGCCTTATCACACTACACTGTTCTAGCACTATTATTCCACTTGAACTGCTCTATCTGCCTCCTGTTGAGTCCTGGGATTTGCAGTTTAGGGAGGGGCATTTAACATTCTCAGTCAGGGAGCTCTTAAGCTTCACTAAACTACAAACCCCAGAATTCCACAGGAGGCAGCCTTAGCAGTTAAAGTGGAATAATAGTGCTAGAACAGTGTAGAGCAATGAATGAAGAAAAAGATGAGAAACAAAAACAAAAAGAACCTCCTGCTGACTTTTTTTTTTAAGGTGAGCAGAAGACTATCAGGAAAGGAAAAGCTCCAGCAGGTCCCAGAGGACCAAGAAAGTGAATAAGGAAGAATAAGAAGAATGAGTGAAAAGAGACCTTGTGAGTTGGCAAATAAGGTTACTAAGAGGATAAAACTGAATCAAGATAAATTGAAGTGTGTGGGGCGAGGATAAATCTGTATTGTGTTTGGAGGAAGAACATCACATCAATATAAGCATCTCAACTTTTCATGGACTCTATTCACATATTCAGCTGTCAGCCATCAAGTGATGGGGATACATGCATGCAGTTCTTTTAAGATTCCCCATTTATAGCACCGTTCAAACAGAAAGGGCTCTGTCAAGTGCAAACCGCTGTTCGAAGCCAGGACCTAAATGTTATTAGTGTAATACATTTTATCTGGCCATCTCAAAGGTCACAAAATATTGCGCAAACTTCCTGGTTCTTCAGAACTGTTCATCAGGCAAGATTAACTAAACAAGCAAAGAGACAGCTATAGGCAGAATGGGTGATGTTAAAACCATGGAGTCTGTATCGCAGATGGAGAGGTGGAGGACTCTGAATTTAAATTCAGGTCTACAAGATACTGAGATGCTCCCAGGGCATTGGGATTCTCCTAAGGGCTCCTGAGAAGGTGGAAGAAGAAGAAAAAAGGTTGTCTCTCCATTTTTGCAAATATAAAATTCACTCCATTGTCTGCACAATCCTCCTCTCTGCTCCAAACTCTCTAAAAAAGGGAATCCCACAATATTGATATTTATTAATAAATATTAATTGATGTAATTAATGTAAATATTAATATTACATTAATATCAATTATACTATTCTGTATTTTATTTTTATCCCACTCTTCCTCAGTATGGTGTACACCAGATGGAGGCAAAATCAGAGCTTTAGATGTTGGACTACAAATGCCAACAGTCCTAGCCAGCATAACCAAAGGTGAGGGATGCTGGGAGCTGCAGTCCAACAACATCTGGAAGATCAAAAATTGCCCAACACCAATGTGCACGTTTCTCTCTGCAGTCCTATTTTATCCTCACAACAATCCCTGTGAGGTAGGTTAAGCTGGGAGAACATCAGTGGCAGATAGCCACCCAAGGTGCTTTGAAGCCGAGTAGAACTTTGAACCTGGCTCTTCCCTCTTCTTGTCTGACATTTGAACCAATACTTCCTCCAGTTCTTATGCCTAATCTGCTCTCAATGGCTGGGAGTTCCACATGGTCAAGGTGAGTTTAGATTGATCCTTTCTCACCACTGTGCTGCATAATTAACAACTTCCAAAAAATGGAAATATTGCAAAGCATGAGCTTATGTTACAGCAATGGGGAGGGGACACATCCCCACAGACTCTTTGATAAAGTTTGGAAAAGTTTTGGGGAAGCAACAAAACTCCCAGAATCTTCCAACCACAATGGTGGGTTGTAGTCCAAAACAACTCTGTAGTCCCAAACTCTGCTATTTGGTACAGTATATTCTGGAATCCTGGACATTGTTGGAAATCTCTAAGGGGTGGGCAACATACAGCCCCAAGGCTCCATTGCCTCCCCCTACCCTTTTCCTGGCCAAAAAAGGGGGTCATGAATTGCTCCTCCTGAAAGCCTTTAGGCTTAATACAACATTTTAAATAGCTTGCCAGCCGCCTCCCTTGCACAATGGAACATTTTTTGAAAAGACAACATCTGGCCCCTCTGGGAGTTTGTTTGTTGGCATTTTTGGAAATCTGTGTGGCAGAAAATTGGTCCCTAGACCCACCAAGTTTACCCACCTCTGTACCTGATCAAAGGTGAGGAACATTCATCAGTCCAAAGCCAAAATTCAGTTTTAGAGGTGTTTTTGTGGGGGGGGGGGTCAGGCCAAAGGCAAAAAAGTAAGACCAAAAATACAAGCATATTTTCACTTAAGGCTTTTACTCCCAATAAAAGATGCTCTCATTGCCAATAATTAGGCATTAGGGATTTCAGTGAGGGAAATGGTGTAAAAGGTGGGAAAGGTTAAAAATGTTATGCACAATAATAATTATGCTCATTTGCTTGGGCAAACAACAGTATCAAGGGGAAGGGGCATAGCCATCTGGGGAGGCCCAGATTGGGACCCCAGGGGACCTGATTCAGCCTCAATGGCCAGAGTTTCCCCATCCCTGTTCTATAAAATGTTCCATCTATCTCCCAGATTAGCCCTTTAGAATACCCAACATACTTCATAGAGAGAGAAAGAATATCTGTTGGCCAATGGGGTGTTGTGGTTTCAGTGTTGGACTAGGACTCTGGTTTGAATCAGACACAGAAACCCACTGGGTGACCTTGGACAAGTTATACTCTTGCAGCCTCAGATGAAGGTACTAGCAAACCTCCTCTGACCAAATCTTGCCATGAAAAACCTGTGATAGGTTCAATTCAGGGTCACCATATGTCAGAGGCCAAATCTACACTAAACAAATAATCAAGAAGCTGTGGCAAATAATCCAGTTTCAAACTGGATTGTTTGTGTAGTGCAGATTTGGCCAAAAGCAACTTGACGGCACCCAAGAACCAATCTATAGACTGCTTTGCCACAAGGCTCAGCCCCCTCCCATCCATACCAGCAAAGCACACTGTGTGTTGGGCCCTATATTCATAAGTGGCGTTTTTTAGAACTTCTCTTTTTAGGCCTGTGCTTTTAACTACAGTATGTTACTGATGGCCTATTGTTGTTTTTGTCCACTTTATGCAATTTTAAAAACATATTGTTTCATTATTATTTTAATTACTCTTAGTGATTCTTAGTATTGCCTAGCTTGTGGAGAAAGGTGTGTGTGTGTTTGTGTGTGCACCTTCAACTCAGCTATTGACTTCTGGTAACCCCATGAATTTCATAGGGTTTTCTTAGGCAAGGAATGCTCAGAGGTGTTTTTTCCAATTCCTTCCTCTGAAATATAGCCTACACAACATAGGAGATTTTCACACGGGGCCAAAATGCCCCGTTACTGCCCCGCTACTTCCTCTCCCGTTCCTGCCACAGAATAACATAAATCTTTCACACACTCACCTTAATTCCACAGCAGGAACGGGCTCCCCCTCCCCTTGCTGGCCAGCCGTAAATGCAGCGGTCATAAGGCTGCTTTTATGACCGGCCGTCTGAAACGTTATCACGTCGGACGGTAAATTTAAAAAATAAAACTCCCCCAAACATAAAATCAGTTCACCAAGCACAAAAACACTCTTTAAATCACATAATCAAAACAGGGAGGGTAAAATAAAGGGTGCCACTTACCTGGATGTCCAGATCGTACCAGGAAGTGCTCATAACGGACCTCCCCTCCGTGGCTGTCATTTCGGAACAGGAACGGGGCTCCTGTTCGCACACCTGTGATTGCGTTATAGCAACGGAACGGGAGGTCTATTCACGCTGAAAAATTGTGATTACATTGTTCTGGAACAGTCACGGGAGTAGGATGGATGCAGGACAGAACGGGGTCAACGTCGTCCGAAAGGGAAAACCTTTCCCGACCCTGTTCTGTTCCTGCCATGGGATATATAGCCCGTGTGAAAATCTCCATAGTATTCATTGGCAGTCTCCCATTCAAGTACTAACCAGGGCTAACCCAGCTTAGCTTCCAAGATCAGATGGCTTTTAGGGTACTGTATTTATATACTAAATAAGTAAATGCTGAGTTTCCCCATCATCAAATGGCATTGCTGTGGACTGGGGTGGGGAAGGGAGGGCTCACAAAATAGAAGGAAATGCTTTGTAAATGGATGGTATGATGCTATTCATAAACTCAGGATAGTAGAAAGTGTTTTTTCTAAAGCTGTTTTTAACTTTTGATGCATGAGTTGTTTTCTTCTTCAAATAATTGACATTCAGTCAGTTAGAGGACAAAGGAAGAACAAAATGGTGTTTGTCACCATGCATGCATGCTGTCCACATGTATGGAAAGCACCCAGCTTCCTTCTGAGGCACTCTTTCTTCAGTAGATCTGCTGATAGAGAATAACTTCAGTTCTTTCCAGTTATTTGGTATAAGAGTTGTCCCTTTGAAACATGGGGAAATCCAAGTTCAAGTCCTGAATATGCCATGAAATTCACTAGATCATAGAATCATAAGTTGGAAGAGACCACAAGGGCCTTCCAGTCCAACCCCCTGCCATGCAGAAATGGACAATCAAATCATTCCTGACAGATGGCCATCCATCCTCTGTTGAAAAACCTCTAAAGAAGGAGACTCCACCACACTCTGAGGCAGTGTATTCCACTGCTGAACAGCTCTTACTGTCAGGAAGTTCTTCCTAATGTTTAGGTGGAATCTCTTTTCCTGTACTTTGAACCCATTGATCTGTGTCCTAGTCTCTGGAGCAGCAGAAAACAAGCTTGCTCCATCCTCAGTATGACATCCCTTCAAATATTTAAACATGGCTATCATGTCCCCTCTCAACCTTCTCTTCTCCAGACTAAACATGCCCAGTTTCCTAAGCCGCTCCTCATGGGACATGGCCTCCAGACCTCCCACCATCCTGGTCACCCTCCTCTGGACACGTTCCAGCTTCTCAATATCCTTCCTGAATTGTGGTGCCCAGAACTGGACACAGTATCCCAGGTGAAGTCTGACAAAAGCAGAATTCAGTGGCACTATTACTTCCCTTGATCTAGACACTATACTCCTATTAATGCAGCCTAGAATCGCATTGGCTTTTTTAGCTGCTGTGTCACACTGCTGACTCATGTTCAGCAGATGATCTTGGGCCAGTTGCTGCTGCCTTTCAAGGTGACCCATACCCACCAACATTTCACAGATAAAAACTGAGATATGTGTCACCAAGCAACATCAGAGTGAGAGCCAGATGGCAACAGTGATTAATAAGAAAGAACACACAGGCTATGAGAGGCTGCAGCAGTTTGCTTTTGCCTGACTCCCTGCTGTATCATTGAGTGCAGCCTGCTTTTGCACTTCAAACTCAGTTTGCAGGGAATGAAATAAGTCTGAGGATGAAGGGTGAAACTGGGAAGAGGAGAGAAAAACTAAGACATTTTAAAAGCATTTAGAAAAGTAGAACAACAGAGGATTAATTGGAATTGTTTCTGCAAAAGTGGGACATTCGGAGGGTATGCTAGCCTATCTAACAGGGTTGTTGCAAAAAATAAAAATTGTGGAGGCTGTAAGACAATCATGTGCATTGCTTGGAGCTCCTTGGAGAAAAACCAAGATCTAAATTAAATAAACAAAGAGAGGTGTTTTTTTCTAAAGAGCTGCAGTCTGCCAGATGGGGGCGTTCCTCCTTGTAAGCAAATCTTTCTACCTATGTTTTAATGTATTACAATATTATTAGGACATATTAGAATGATCAGATTACAGTATTAGAATGAGCAAATCTTTCTAACTGTGCTAGTTCTTAACTGAAGAAGAAATTAATGAAAATGGTAAAAGGGTACATTTAAATTAAAGAGGACAGCAATAACTCAAGCAAAGAGTTGTTATAAATTGGAATGTGGCAAGGGGTACATGAAGTGAAGGGGCAGCAAGCCCCAATATTAAGCAGAGAGAGGCAGCTGCATCAGATCTGAGGTACCAGGAAAAGGCAGGAAATATTTGGTTTACCACCAGGGAAAATAAGAGAGGTGCTGATGGGACTCTCTGCTGCCAATTCCAATTCCAGATTTTGGACTTCTTGTTTCCAGACTTATCAGCCTGTTTTTTTGTTTTTGTTTAAATTAAAGGGTCTTTTAAAAGGTCTTTTAATTTTTACTGTAAAGTTTTTAACTTATAAATTGTTTAATTTCTTTTTAAATTGTATATTTATAATGTAATTTTAACTTTGCACTGTTTTTAGCCTGTATTGTTTTTATAATGATGTTAGCTGCCTTGAGTCTCATTGGTGGGAGAAAATGGGGATAGAAATGAATAAAATCATCATCATCATCATCATCATCATCAACTGGGTTTTAAAGATAATTTTTATGCTTCATGAAGCATTCTAGAGTGGCTGCTGATGGTTCCAATGTCAGTAAACTGGTAAAACTGTCCTGGATTTTAGTCTGAACTTTTAATGAGCTATCCAAAGTGCTGAATTTACTGGGGTGAGGGGTTCAGTGATTTGGATAGTTCCTTTAAAATTCAGGGTAGATCCACTGCCCCAATGAGTGCCACTGGTTTTGGAGAACTCAAAGCCTTGTGCCACATTAACATTACTATTTCACATTATACTATTGTTAACACTTTGATGCTCCTCATGCAAGGCAACACCCATCTCTGATTTTTGCTTTTACCTATGGTTCATATGGGGGCATTTACTAGCTTGGGGTACAATGCAGCCTGACTTTGGGAATTCGGAGAAGGGGGAATGGTGCCATTTGCTGCTCTTCCTCAAGCAGCAAAATGTCTTAGGACAGCTCTGTCTCCAGTGAATCTTCTCCAGATTCTAACCTGTGGGTCTCCAGATGTTGTTGGACTACAATTCCCAGAATCCCTCACTATTGGCTTTGCTGTCTGAAGTTTCTGAGAACTGTAGTCCCAACAACATCTGGGGACTCACAGGTTCAGAACCACTGCTCTACACCATTCTTGAGGTGCCCTGTGCAGAGCATGTGAGTACAGGACTCCAATGACATTCTTGAGTCAGCCTCCGCCTCAAATAGCTAATAAATAAGAGTTTTTTTAAAAAAAATAATAAGCAACACATTTGTACTGAAGAAAAACTTAAAACTTCTGATCCTGTTGCTCTTGTCCACTCTCCAAACTCTCCCTGTGCTTCCTCCTCTCTCTTACTGACTTTCCCAAACACCATGAAGTCTTCTTGTACATCTGAGCTCTGCTAAGCTGACCTCAAGTGCTCTAAGGGGTCAAAGGGTCACTCCGGAGGCAGTGGGGGTCAATGTATAGTCATCACAGGTCAATAGGCAACCAATCACGCTTGGATTCTCTATCAGGGCTTAAAGAAGACAGAAGGATGGAAGAACTCATTCAAGCTAATAACAACCTTGTCAATCAAAATCAGCATGTAAAATATGGGAAGGAAGCAGAGACGGAGGGAAGATACCTTTAGCAGCGTGCAAGGACAAGAAAATCTGCCTCCAGAAAATGTACCCATTTGGTACTCAATGGCTTTTAAAAACTTCCCTGGTAATTTTCAAAACATCTTGCAAAATAATTCTTAAAATATACTTTATTTTATTGCAAAACTAAAGTAGGGAGAAATATTAACGTGAACAAACAATTTATCTCCAAATTGGAAGTTGGAACTCAACTGTACTGAAAAACAATTATTCTCTGGTTATTCAGTTATACAGAGATGTTTCCTTAGATGCCATTTTGAGGAGCCACACATTATTATTTTTGAAAAACACCTATAAATCTATAAGAAAGTAATCAAAACATATACATCCAGGGTACATTGAAATATTACATTCCAAAGCATTAAACAAAACAAGATCTGTTTCTATGATACTTCTTTCTTTTTGCCTGTTTTTCTTTAAGATATGAAAAATTCATCATTTTAAATCACAGCAGCAATGCCTCCTTTACCCCTTCAGGCACACAAGAATATACACAAACAGAAGTCCATAACAAGAAATCAAGACACAAAATTTCAATGAACTGGAGAGAGAAAGAGCAACTTGATCCTGGAAGAAGCGGGCTGGGGGAAGGAACAGTGCAAAATGGAAGGGCATTTTCTTAGGACAACTATACAAATTACTTAGCACATTTTAAAATGGTCTTTCCATCCAACCTGTCATAGGCTGTCAAGAGTTTTGAATTTGGATGGAAGGATATTTTCACCAGTGACATATGTGTCTGCAAGTTCCCATTCATCCATCATTTTTAAAAAAACACTATTTTTCCTCAGCACTGCAAGTTGCACTATGAACTAAGACAGGTGTATGGCTCTAACTCTCACATACTTAGTTGTCCTTAGAGTATACCCAATAAACTTGGGAACTGGAATGTGTCCAGAGAAGGGCGGCAAAAATGGTGGGAGGTCTGGAAGCCATGCCCTATGAGGAGTGGTTTAGGGAGCTGGGTATGTTTAGCCTGGAGAAGAGAAGGTTGAGAGGTGACATGATAGCCATGTTTAAACATATGAAGGGATGACATACTGAGGATAGAGCAAGCTTGTTTTCTGCTACTCCAGAGACAAGGACACGGAGCAATGGACTCAAGCTACAGGAAAAGAGATTCCAGCTAAACATTAGGAAGAACTTCCTGATGGTAAGAGCTGTTCTATAGTGGAATGCACTGCCTTGGAGTGTGGTGGAATTTCCTTCTCTGGAGGTTTTTAAACAGAAGCTGGATGGCCGTCTGCTGGGAGTGCTTTGATGGGGTATTCCTGCATGGCAGTGGATTGGACTAGATGGCCTTTGTGGTCTCTTCCAACTCTTACAATTCTATGATTCTATGAAATTAATAGGACAGGTTGTGACTAACTTAAGACCCATTGATTTCAGTAGATCTACTTTAAGCATGGTGGATTCTGGATTCACCACATCATTTTTAATGTCAAGAAAAGTCACAAGTCAGTGTGAAAGTCTACTACACAAGTGCCACTGAAATTAACATGAGTTGGGCAAGACCATGGTTGTACAGGTGGACTTTCCAGTGACTTGTGTGCAAGGTTTAAAAGGGGGAGGGGGGAAAACTGGTTTTGGTCTGGGTTGTGTCACTTTTGAACATTATTAATGCAGGACACAAAGTTCCAGAAAGTTACATTTAAACTAAATATGCTCTAGTCTATGTAAGTTTTTAATTTTATATGCAGACATGGGAAATGCCTTCAAAAAAACCATTATGGTTGCAATCATGTACCAATATACCTGGGAGCCAGCCCCATTGAATTCAGTGGGACTAATGTTACTGAAATGAGCTCTACTGAATTAAGGCTAGATTCACCCCAAGATCAGAATGTACAAGACTGCAACTTAGGTGTCTCCTATATAATCCAAGTAGGAGAAAGCTATCAAAACAGCTTAAGATAGTGTTAACATCTGTGGTTACTCAGGAAACAAGGATAACTTGTTAAAATGAAATCAATGATCCCAATGAAATAAAATGTCTTAGACATTTCTCCCTCACCTTTGCCTTCTCATCTGTCCCAGTTTAACCTCAAGCTGCAATTTTCCCCTGAAAAAAGAGTTGTGCAGGGAAGGAGAGGAATCTGTTTTTATCATTCTTTACAATTTGCAAACCTTCTCTTGAAAAATATGTTGTGTTACTTTCTATAAGAAGCAGAAACAGTTTTTTTTAAAGCAGAGAAACAAATCACTGTGTAATATGGAACATGTCAAAAAGAAGGCAGAAAAATGGTACAATTTCTCCCTCCTGTCTTGAAGACTGATGCATGAATGTTTTCCTTGGAATTGTATAAACTCTTCTTTTCTTTTTTTTAAAGGAGGACTGTTTTCATTTCAGGAAGAGGAGATGCAACTATTTCTACTAGCAGTAGTGAAGAACTATGGAGAAAATGATGAAGAAAGTAAAAACAAAATGCTCTCTTGAAAGCACCATGAAACAGATCTTGGAAAATAATATTTTCAGAGTAATTAATTTATACTGTACTACTTGTCATAGTGTCTGAAAGGTAGTTCACTGTGTTTAGTTGTTGCAGTGTTTAAAAAGTAATTTTTGCATTGCTCAATACGTTTCTGTTACATTTTGGTGTGGAGAAACTTTACAATTCATTAGAATGGCACAAAGCTGGATACATTATTGTTCTAAAAATGTCTTTAAAATGAACAGTTCTACTTACTGTTCATATAAGTAAGTAGAAAATGTTATTGGGTACATCAGTAAAGTTCCTTCTTGTTATTTTACTGTTATTTTACATACTGTAACCTCATCATGTCATTGTTACCAAAAAGAAACTCCTTATAGGTAACTTTTTGTAACTTCCAAAATCATTCTGTGGGGGGGGGGCATAGGGGGCACTTTGCTGCTCTGCAGCTTGCAACACACAAACACACACCACACACACACATACCCACACACACACAAGAGAGAGAGAATGTCAAAACATGGTCAGAGTTTAAATATGTATGTGTCATTTCTCAATAAAACCATATCTATGGGAGTTAAGAAAAGAGGAAGAATTATACAGACACAGATTTTGCCCTTCCCCCTTTCATGGGTTCTATACAGAAATGTTTATCTACAAAACAATGCATTTTTTGTGAAATACAAAGAGGTGTTAGGAGACCCATCAACTCTGTCCTGGCAATCTCCTGTTCCTCCTTCCCTTCCTGTCAAAATTTGTGCTGCAGGATCTTTGGAGCAAAGATCTATTTCTTGTTTACTTTTTCAGCTTATGTACCTGAAGGCACACATATACATCTGCCAAAATACCCTAAAGGCATCAGATCCCACCTGATCTTGGAGGCTAAGCAGGGTCAGTTCTGCTTATTTATTTATTTATACCCGGCTCTTCAGCCACAAGGCTATCAGAGCAGCTTACAAATTGTTTTAAGCAATAGCAATTTACACATCTACACTGCATTAAGCAGCTTCCAATGTATGTTAGCTAATTGCCCCCACAAGCCAGGTACTCAGTACTTAGTACTTGGATGGAAGACCACCAAGGAATATCAGGTGCTCTAGGCTAAATTTCAGAGAAAGGAAGTGGCAAAACCACCTCTGAGTATTCCTTGCCTAAGAAAATCCTATGAAATTCATGGGATCACCATAAGTCGATAAGTGACTTGAAGGCACATATTCACACATACATGGATAATACTATGCACACTGCTGATACCATATTAATATCATTAATCAGTGAACCTCCCAAGTGTATTTATTTTAAAATATTTCTACATCCCTTGATAGAATCAATGCCAGTATTCAGCACAACTAAAACATACTAAAAAAGTAGCTACCATAGCCACAAACTGAAAATCAGAATACAGCCACCATAAATTATGATACAGTAAAGTGAATAATTTTTCAACACCCACCTAAACTGCATCAGACTTGGTGAATGTTTATTTCTGGAGGAGGGCATTCCAGAATGGGAGTGCCATCAAGAAAAGACCCTATTTGGAGATCTTTGGGATATTCAGAAATATTTGTCTTGAAAAGCTTTAATTGACTGTCATCAAATGTTGGACATGCACTTTATAATGTTAACTTTTAAATCTTTACAATTTTACTCTGCAGTTCTGTGTTTGTGTAGGTAATTCAGGAAATAATTCATGCACCCAATAAAGTAGACTGCAATCTGTGAAAGTTTGTGCCATATAAATTTGTCTTTAAGTTTTGACAAGGGTCTTCGTTGTTTTGGCTGCAAAAGATTCATATGGCTATCCCTCCAGAAATTTTTTACATTTCATAAATTAATTGTGTTCATAGAATCAAAATAAAGCAGCTACAAAGCAATCTCAAACATACTTTAGGAGGGAAGCAAGTCTTAAATGTATCAAAGGATCTTATGCTACATGAGTAGGATTCGGGTGCCAGTGTTTTAATGACCAAATTCTTGTGCTATCTCAAATCCTGAGAATTGTTGCAAACATTTCCAAGGTAAAATATAAATAAACTGAACCTGACCTTAAAATGTTGCTCCCAACATGTTTCAAATTTCAAATCTGTTTATACCTGGGGATGTATTTTAAAGCTTTATCCTACAGTAGCTTTTTTTAAAAAAATCCCCCCAAATATATCATTTTAATCTGAAGCCGTCTTCTCTCTCAGGCACATTCAGTCTTGCAGCATCATTCAGGTCCTTAAAACTTAATTTGAATACAGTTCCAGGGAGTGTGCTCACGCAAGGGATGAGCACAAGGATAGAGCACTTACTTTAAAATTCTCACTTCCTACAAGTGAGTTTCTAACAATGTATACTAGGTACGTCTCTCAAAAGTAAAGTTCCACTGGGTCCAATGGGATTACTCTCCAACAATTGTGTATAGGATTGTAGCCTAATTTATTACAGATCCCTTTTCTGAAATTCTTGGGACCAGAAGTGTTCTGTATTTCAGATTTTGGAATACCTACATATATATAATGAGATATCTTCAAGATGGGACCCAATTCTAAACATGAAAATAATTCATGTTTCATATACAGTACACTTTATATACACAACCTGAAGTAATTTTATACACAACATTTTAAATAATTTTGTGCATGAAACAAAGTTTGTGTATACTGACCCATCAGAAAGCAAAGGTGTCACTATCTCAGCCCCACATGTGGACAATTTCAGAGTATTTCAGATTTTGGAATTATGGATAAGGGATGCCCAACCTGTATTTTGAAACAACCTGTCCTAAAAGCAAAAGAAAGTTACCCGGTGCAGGGCCATTTTAAAAACCAGTTCTAAGAGGATTCCAACCTAGTTGTTTCTTATACCACCTTCTGATCTGATTGTACACCCATTTCTGAAATAGATCTCTTAAGACAGTTAGAACCTGGGAAAGTGCCTTCTCAGTGGCTCCTCTCTTTCTATTGAACTCTTTCCCAAGGGAGGCTCCTTTGGCCTCCTCCCTGCTCTTCTTTCATTGGCAAGGCAAGGTCTTTCTATTTAAACAGGGCTTCACTTTTTATATGGTTGGGATAGTGCAATCTGTAGGTTTTTAAGTGTTTTTAATTGTTTTAAACTATTGTCTTTAAGTGGTTTGTGGGTTGTTGGTGTTTTTTTGCTTCTTCTAGTTTTTGTATTTCAGAATGTTTTTATCATTTTAATGTAGGGTGTGACCTGCTGCTTTGGGTCCCTTATGGAAGAAAAGCAGGTTATAAATAAACTAGCTAAATAAATGGGAGGGCAGATACATGATTAAATATGTATGCATGAGAGTAATGGTTTTTAAACAATTCCACATGCAGAGAAAACTATCTGTAGAAAAGAGTAGGTTAGAACCCTTCTCCCTGACAGCTAGTTTTCAATGTAGAGGGTCTGTTTTTTTTTGTTTTTTTGCAGGGGGAGGGAGACAGGGTTACTTGTGGAGAGGAGCTTTTAATTATCTGATGTCTTCATCTGGTATCTCAAGTGGTATAGTCCAGACACATGTTTACCACTTCAGTGACAACCAAGTCAAGAATGATTTGGAATTCCCAGAAAGGTCTAATTTTTGGTTAACCTACAAATACGAAAGGGGATTTTGAAGAACATATACAGTATATACCTTGGAAGACACACAATGTTTTTACAAACCCACACTGGTGTAACTTTTGGTAAATTACAGGCATGAAAGAGCCCATTTATTCTTTACAGTAAATTTCTACCTTTGACTTAAAAGGATCTTTGCAGACAATGGTTAGTAATTCTTGCATGTAAAATTTATGCTTAAATAGAGCCAGCATAGTGTAGTGGTTTGAGCATTGGACTATGACTCTGGAGATCAGGGTTCAAATCCCTGCTCAGCCATAGAAACCCACTGGGTGTTCTTGGGCAAGTCACACACTCTCAGCCTTAGAGATAGGCAAAGGCAAACTCCCTTTGAACAAATCTTGCCAAGGAAACCCATGATAGCCTTGAGATCGCCATAAGTCAGACACAACTTGAAAGCACACAAGAATGCTTAAATAATGCAAGGAAACTTACACACACTGTTGGGGGAATAATACAGAGAATGAAATATTTGTAGATTAAATTTAAATTGCCCATGTAGATTATTTTGGGCATTACTTTGAACACAAGGAAATTAAAAATAGCATTGCCATATTTGTGTAGATGCAGCTGCTTGCCTCAAGGTGAACTGATTCAAAAGGAAGGATGCATTTCATGTGCATATAAATGTCCCTCACAATGAAACTTTTCAAATGCAGCCTGTAACATTTTGAGGGTGATTCTTACATCCAATCCCACTGTGATGGGTCAGGTAATCTGCAAAATTGCTTCAGTTTTTCAACTCATCACTTTTTGTTATAAGGGACTATTGTTATAAGGGACTTTTCACAGATTTTTCACTCTCCCATGTCTTCCTTCTCCCTTTGATGTGTGACTTCAATGAGTCCCGACTGATTGCAGGATAGGAAGCAATTTGCATATGCAATACTTTGTGTGAAACACCCTAGGGGGCTGCAGCTCCTTTTAGCCCCAGCCAGAGAACTCCAAAAGCAAACACAAACAACTTGTGTCTTTCTACATTGGTAGATAAGAACCAGCACATAGACTGCTAGGTGTGGTTCTCTCCTCTTCTCCACTGTGTGCGTTTGAGTCACCTGTCAACTTATGGTAACCCAATGAATTTCACAGGATTTTCTTAGGCAAGGAATATTCAGATGTGTTTTGCCAGTTCCTTCCTCTGAAATATAGCCTACAGCACCTGGCATTCATTGGTGGTCTCCCATCCAAATACTAAACAGGGCTGACTCTGCTTAACTTCCAAAACCAGACAGGATCTCCTCTACTATCTGACTGGATTTCCACACCCAATATAGGGGGATGTGAATGTTGTTTTCGCTGAATCTAGGTCTCATCTGTTGTCTCAGGATGCCTGTTCTTTGCTTTGGCAGATCCACCTTGAGGAACTCAATGCAGTTTATAAGTCCTCCTATTTTTTTTAACCTTCACAACAGCCCTGTGAGGTGGGTTAGGATGAGAAATAAGAAGTAGCACAAGATCTCCCAATGAGTTTTAAAGCTGAGTGGGGATTTGAAGGCACGTCTCTCCAGACAAACAGTTAATAAACAATAATAAAAATACAGAATAGTTTAAATAGCATGATTCTCTGCAAACTGGCTGCCATAAAGAGCTCTGCCTCACAGCCAGGCCACAAACATTACAAAGAACCGTACATTCCACTAATGTTGCCCTGATATTGCCTGAGCCTGGAAATATGACTTTTTTCTTTTTGCATTTCAGCTCTCAAAACCCCCTAGACAGCAGGACCACTGGCCACACCAAGGCAGTAAACGCTCTCATGACATCACCCTGACCACGAAAAGCAAATCAGAAGATAAAGGGCACATTATAATGCCTTTTAAAAAAGCTTCTACATTTGCAAAGGGCCTTGTTCCTTAAGAAAACAAAACCAAATCTCATCAAAACTGTTTATAGACAATGCTTATCTGATTGTTGAACCATTCTATTCATTCTTAAATCTAATACTGGCTGGGGGGGGGGAGCAATTTATTGTATCCCAAAATGTACAGTGTAGTGTCTTTTTTTGAAATAATTCAAAGTAAAGTCTTATTAAAGTGCAATCCTATACATGTCTACTCATATGTAAGTATGAGACTTATTCCCAGGTAATGGTGCATGGAGCTGCAGTCTACATAGATCCCTCTTTCTCTGGCTTGTTTAATTAGTCTCAGTGTTTCCACTTCCACAATGTATCCGGCCTTTGGCAATCATTCTTGAACTTCTTTTAGTTGTTGTTGCCTTAATATATCTTTCGGTGCAAGAAATGCTAAAGTTGCAATTCATCAGATGCATCTTTTAAAAACATGATCCAGCTATGGCCACTTAACAAATTCTGGGTATGGAGAGAAGTCACTACTCATAGTAACTTTTGTACTGGAGCAGACTTTGAATTTTACCAATGTTTGCATGCTTTTTAAAACTCATGAGTTTGGAAAGTTGCATTTCAAAAGTGATTTGTTCCTGCACTTTGTTAGGGTGTTTGAATGTCAGAGCACTGCCATTAACTGTTGAAATTTTGAAGAAGAAAAAAGTAACTAGGCACACTGCTTGCTATGCTACTAATTATTTGGCTATTACTTTCTGACACATTTTTTAGAGAGAGAAAAACTTACAATAAGAGCATTAGAAAACTGTAAATATATATTTAATGATGCCCTTCAAAAGTCAAACATTTGACAGAAACTACAAACCACCACTCATTACACTTATGAGTATAACTTGAAGCTATCTGAGCAGAGCTGTTGAAGACAGGGTGTCTTGGAGGTGTCTCATTCACAGGGCCACCATGAGTCGGGGTCAACCTGCAGGCAGTTAACAACGATATTGTTTTTCTGTTTTCACTCTAGGTGGCTAGTTTGTTTGTTTTAAAGATATGTATCTGACTTTTTTAAAATAAAAATTTGAAACATTAAAAAAAAATGCACAAGAAACTCTGGGTCTCCTGATTTTACAGGAAGTACACTGTGGTCTACGAACATGCTTGACCTTCTTTACCCCCATGCCCTGCGTGTAGTAAAACTATATTGCTAAGCCTATGCTTTGTGTACAGAAGACAGAAGAGCACAGGTTCAGTTCCCTAGCATCTTCCCTAAAAAGAATCAAGTAGGAGAGGATATTTGTGACCCTGAAAAGCTACAGCCAGTCACAATAGACAATATTGGGTTGCAAAGAGAGATAGAGCTCAGAAATATTGCATTTTGGATTATCGTAGGTCGGTAAAATGAATACCCGGCTTGTGGGGGCAATTAGCTAACACACATTGGAAACGGCTTAATGCAGTGTAGATGTGTAAATTACAATTGCTTAAAAACAATTTGTAAGCCGCTCTGATGGCCTTGTGGCTGAAGAGCGGGGTATGTATAAATAAATAAATAAATAAATCTCTGAAAATCCCCTGCAAGCATGGCCACAGTTCATGGTGGCTGGGGAATTCTGGGAGCTAAAAAAAGCAAGCTCTGCAAAGCTCTGAGCCTTACCTAATTTAAGACTGTTTCCTATACAGGCATGCTTCAGTAAGCAAAACCTCTGACAAAAAAAAGTGCCTTTTTACAAAGTCTTTTTATGGCCATCCAGCTCCCCTTTTCCTCTGTCTAGCTAGAAGGTTTTTTTAGCAGCATGGACATTGGGTGTATGGTGATGGAGGCTTGGAAAAACACAGACTTCCAGTGTCAATTTTCAGCAAGCAAAGGTAAGCAAGCAGCTGTTGCCTCCAGAGAAGGGGGAGAAAAAAAAAACAGAGAGAAAAGGGAGAGCAGATAAGCCTGCCTTGCCAGTTCCCCCAATATATTAAAAAAAAGCATAGATCTATAGGTAACCAAAATGGACATTACAGTTGTCCCTTCATATTTGCTGGGGTTTGGTTCCAGGACCCCCATGGATACCAAAATCCATGACTACTCAAGTTCCATTATATGTTCTCTCTCTGGCTTTTCTTTGCAAACGAAGATTCAGGAAGGACTCATCCTACACGTTCTGCAAACGTGCTAATGACTAAAAAGGCCAATCTGAGATAAACAAGTCTGGTTGCAGAAAGCACAGCAGAAGGCCTCCTTGGGTGATGTTTCCGGGTTGTGATTCTTTCTGTGTTGTCATTTCTCTTCAAGACTTGTTCGGCGTGAGTTCTCAAATAAGGCTGCAGCATTGTGGATAGTGCATCTCCATGCCTCCCGATGTGAGGCCAGGACAGACCATTGTTGGTGATCAATTTGGCTGAACCTGAGATGTTGTTTCAGGGAGTCCTTGTATGGCTTTTTTGGAGCTCACTTCTTACGCTGACCCATGGCAAGTTCATCATAGAGTACTATTTTTGGAAGGCAATGGTCCTCCATCCTAGAAATGTGCCCTGCCCAGTGCAGCTATGTTCTCAATATCATGGCCTCAATGCTGGTGATCCCTGGAAGAGTTTACTTCTGACATTTCGCCTGCATCTGTGCCTGGCATCTTCAGAGAATGGTTGGGTAGGAGTGTGTGTGGAGTTTATATATTGTGAACCCCTGTTGGGGAGTATATGTAAGTTTGTGTGTTTGAACGCTTAGTTTCTGGGTATAGAAATGCAAGGCTCATTAGTATCTGTTTGGCTAATGGTTGGTTGATGGCCCATTACCTGCTGGAAATCCTCCTGTTCCTGGGTGGAATTCCTTTGTAAGTGTTGAGTAAGTGGAAGCCAGATTTACAGATTTACAAGTTCACATAGGGAGCACTAAACACAGTGTCCAAACACGAATCAAGGAACTTGAGAGACACTGCAGACTGGACGAGCCAGAAAAATCAGCAGTAGCAGAACATGTTATAAACCAGCCTGGACACAAAATGTTATTTAAAAACACAGAAATTCTGGACCAGCCAACAACTATCATGTCAGAATGCACAGAGAAGCTATTGAAATCCACAAACACCTGGACAACTTCAACAGGAAAGAAGAAACCTTAAAACAAAATCTGGCTTCCAGTTTTGAAAAACAATAGAATAAAAACTCAACACTTACAAAGGAATTCCACCCAGGGACAGGTGGATCTCCAGCAGATAATGGGCCATCAACCAACCATTAGCCAGACACTAATCCTCCCTGCATTTCTATACCCAGAAACTAACCATTCAAACACACAAATTTACATATTCTCTCCAACAGGGTTCACAATATATAAACTCCACACACACTCCTACCCAACCATTCTCTGAAAATGCCAGCCACAGATGCAGGCGAAACGTCAGAAGTAAACTCTTCCAGAACACGGCCTCACAGCCCAGAAAAAAACAAGGAAAATCTATTTTTATTCTTTCCATGTTATTTCTGCCTCTGGTCCCAAAGTTTCTTTTAAAGATGTCATGCCCAAGCACATGTCTACTTTGTCAACAGAGGTATACCTGCATTCTTAGTCTCCTCCAGGTAACTGGAACCCAGACAGTCAGAGGCAGAATGGTAGTCAAGGAGACAGTGTGCTATGGAGCACTCTTGCCACTTTTCTGGAAACACAGAGCGATATGGAGAGGCTGCACAGGAAACTACGGTACTGTGTTCATGGGTCTCAGTCTCACCTATCAAAGCCCTCCCCCTCCACATTCCAAGGATAGGAGACATTACCTCCATAGATTTATAGAGCAAAGGTGGCAATCATTTGAATCCGAATGTTGTTGGACTGCAAGTTCTAGCAGCCCTAGGCAGTGTGATCAGTGGCAAGGAATGCTAAGAGCTGCAGTCTTAAAAAAAAAATCTTTGGAGAGCTACACGATTCCCACTGACTGTGTCTACCACCATAACAATCCTGTGCAGTTGATCACCATCGTCCTCAATTTACAGATGGAATAATCATTGCCTTCTTCATCACCACCAGCAGCTTTATTTATGCCTCACCTTTCCCCCAAAACTGGGAGTCAAGGAAGCTTATGAATATTAAAACAATAATATGGTTAAAACAAAAAAGGAACACTGAAATAGAATTTAATTATTAATAATACTGAAAAAATACAGTTTAAAGCATACAATTAAAAATGTTAAAAAGCAGTTTAAAAATAGTACAATTAAAATATTGCAGCATACTCTTAAAAGCCATTCTTTAAATATATTCACTTTTCAAAAGCCTGTTTAACCTGCCAACAGAAGGATGGCAAGGAGAGGACACATTATTGTTGTTAATTGTCCTCAAGTCAACTTTGACTTATGGAGACCCTTCTTGTTGTTGTGTGTTTTCAAGTTTTCTGACTTTACGGCATCCCTGAGGCGAACCAATCATGGGTTTTTCTGAGGCTGAAAGTGTGTAAATTGCCTAAGGTCACCCAGTGTGTTTTCATGATCAAGTGGCCCTTACTAAGCATTATTGATTTTTCTAGTGAGCTATGCCTTCTCACATTGTGTCCACAGTAGGACAGTCTCAGTTTAGTCATCTTTGCTTATAGGGAAAGTTCAGGCTTGATTTGCTCTGGGATCCACTGATTTGTCTTTTTACCAGTCCACAATCTTTTCAGAACTCTTCTCCAGCACCACATTTCAAATGAGTTGATTTTCTTCCTGTCAGCTTTCTTTACTGTCCAGCTTTCACAACCATACATAGAAACTGGAAATATGATGGCATGGAAAATCCTAACTTCAGTATTCAAATGGTGTATCTTTACACTTCATGATCTGGTTTAGTTCCTTCATGGCTGCCCCTCCAAGTCATCTTCTTTTGATGACTTGCAGTCTCCTTCTTTTTAATGACTGAGCCAAGGTGGTGGTAACAAAGGAATTCTGTAGCCTAGGGGCAGCCACCAGGAAGGTCTATTCTATTGTTCTCTTCTTGCAGATGGAGGAAATTTATTTATGATTTACTTAATTTGTAAATATGCCATCTTTCATCCAAAGAGCTCATGATGGAATCCGTGGGTCTACCCTTTCACTTTATCTTTGCAACAAGCCCATGGGGTAAGTATAGCTGAGAATTTAGCAAGCAGCTAAAGGTCAGCCAGACAGTTTTATGGCTGAGTAAGGACTCAAATTTGTGTATCCTGGATCCTCCTCCAGCAACCACATCCAACAATTATTTTTTCAAGGCCTCAGTGGAAATCCATTTGACAACTAGGGTTTATCACAAAAAGTAAATACCACTGATTTCAATACATGACATATTTCAAGTTCTCAAGTTGAGATAATGTATATGAAACACTCAGAAAGTGCCAAATGAAGGCTAAGTACTACTGTCAAGGTGGTTAACAGGAGGCTGGATGTTTTTTCAGCTCTCCCTCTGTTTGTGTGTGTCTCTGTGTGTGTATCAGTTCCTTTCAAGTCACACCAGGATCTGAACATCACCCATCACAGTGGTATTTTTCATACAATTTGGACTATTCTTTAGCTGTCATAGTTAATCAACAACTTCAGGAGGCAGGTTGTGTGTTGTTATTCCCCCCAAATTTACTTAGATTTGAATGGGTTTTATATTCCAAATTCTCACATGCAAGACTTCTTAGAAAGACTTCTCCGGGAAATGTAATGTCTTAAAATAACAAGTCATCACTGTTCATAATCATTTTGAAATGCACAGAGTAAAATGTAATGCAGCAACAAAAGACCTGCTTTTATATTGTTACAAACAGGCGTGAGCCAGCTGTTTTCATACAAAACCTGTTACAGCTGGAATATAGACACAGATGTATTGTTTGGCTCTCTTTATTAGACAGATTGATTAATATGATGATGCTTCATTTGCCATCACTACCCTAATGGGCTCATTCAGGATTGTTCCCATCCACAGGTGACTAAAACAGTATGTCAAGGTTTAAATGTAGTTATAAATCCACCTACCAGGTGTGCCCCCAATCAAATGGAAAATGAGTTTCCTGTGTGGATTCTACAGATGTTCATGAGTGCCACAGAAGAAGCTAAAACCTCTTACAGAGTTTACTTGCAAAAAAAAATTAAAGTGATCTTAGGATTGGCAACCGACCCTGTAAAACCCTTGGGAATTTCTTAAGTCTTGAGAATTTTGTTTTAAAGTTTCTTGTAGTAATAGCTACACATGATAGGTAAGAGTAGAAGATGATATTCTCCTGGAGCAGACAGATATAAATTGACACTGAAGAACAAGCAAAGCGCAAACTCACATAAAAGGTCTCCTATAGAACTTGAGGGCCATTTTGTATATAGAGTAGAGACAAAACCTGTACTTGCTCAAGGGTACACTGAATGGAACTAATCATACCTCCCTGCCCAGTAAAACCAATACAATGCACATTTGTCATATTCTGGCAGCTTACATTTCAGGTGTATACTTGTAGGATCTTACAAGGGGGGGGGAAACACCCTCCAAAAAATAATTTGTTTCTGACTATTTCCCTGCTTGACATGATTATAGTAAATCCCTGCCTTGAAGACCAGACCTGTTCCAAATAAACAATTCTAACCTTCCTCCTGATAGACAGTTGGGACATTTTAATCTTGTAAAGTCATGTTTTCCTGCAAAATTCACAGAGAACTAAAGCTATAAGGTAGGCATTTTATGACATTTGTTGACTGAAGAGTTGTTCACAAACTTGTCAAGTTTCAGGCAATTGCCATGTACCTTTCTTAAAAAGATAAAAAATAGCTGGGTCAAAAATTGTCCCAATAGAGCTACTGCATTTGTATTGGTTCTATCTATCTATTCCTCTTAAGAACAAGAGCTGACAGTTTCTCAGGACAAAGGTTCCAGCTCATGGGAACATGTGCTTTTTGGCTCTGAGTGTCTAGGTACTGTGGAATATCCCTTGACGCTGTGCTTACAAACACTCCTGTGGATATGGATCCTACAATACACAGGAAATCTCACTGGGGTCAGAAAATAGCCCATTTTAAGTCATTCACTGGAAGGGTTTTTAAAAATCTCAGAGCATAGATGAGGGGAGCTGAATTTTCTCTCCCCATGGTCAATTTACTGTTCTGTAGTCCATAATTCTAGACAAGTTTTACTCTATTGAGTTCCCTTCTAATATTGGAGAGCCCAATTATACCAAAGAGAGTTTGAGCACCAGTCAGGAAGGAGATACATTCAAGAAAATGTAGGATTCAACATCCCCTGCTGCATGCCCCATTTTGCCATGCAATATTCTCCTGATTGAAATAGATCCAAGTTTAAATACATCCGTTTGACCCTTTATAGGTAGCTGTCATTTTTACTTGCTATGCTAAAAAGAAGAGTGTTGAGTTCTGCACTGGTGCAATCTGTAACTCAGCTGATGCTAGACTGGCTGAATAAAAACCCACACTGAGAAAAAGAGGATGAAACAGTTTTTTGAGTACATTATTCCCTCGACTACACATGCTTTGGCAGAAATGACTTACAGGGCAAAAGCTGTGCAGAAATGCACCTTGCTTCCATTTACAAGTTCATATAACAAAAAGAGACATATGGGTACATTTTGCCATTGGTCCATGTTCAAAATACAAATTTTAAGACATCGTGGTTTTTTCCCTCTCTCATTGATTTCTTTTGCAGAAGAAAAATAAGCCCGTCTTGGAGAAGACAATGGGTACAGTCTGCTAGGAAGACCTCCTGTGCAAGGCAAGCTGAAATGAATGGAAGCTGTGTAAAATCCACAGATTTCAGCCTGGTTTGTGCATGAGACCTTCCCAGGGGACTGTGCCCACAGTCAGCAAACCGGCTTCCTTCCAAAGCACCCTTGTTTAACTCGCTTGCACATTCAGCTCCCTGTGATTCCAGCTTTCTCCCGGAAACAAAAAACCATCAGCAGTACGCTCTTTACATCTGCAAAACAAGGAACCCCCTTCCACCCCCATGGTCTCTGTATGGAAAAAGGCCCTACAAGGGGGAAAAAAGAGGGTGGAAATCTTCTTTTAAAATGCTACCACAGCAACAAGTAAAACCAAAATTGGTGAGACAGTGAAATATACACATACACAAACACACAGAGAGGACATTTTCTGTTGTGAAAGAGGGATTGATGGTGGATTTTGGGGCAGATTTTTTAAAAAAATTTCAGGTGGGGAAAAACATAGACATTTTCCTAGACAATTAAAACTTTTCAAATCCTTCAGCTTTATTAACAGCATAAAGGCTTCTCCCATTAATTTCTGTGTTGTTGTTGTTTTTTAAAAAGCAATAGAAACATCAACTGGAGGAGGTTTTTGATCACTGACATAATTGATGGGAAATACATGCAAATCAGATCGTATTCAAATTTTTCTTCCTATTGTTATTGTTGTTATTGTTATTCACTACTCATAAAGTTGTTGGCTATCAGGAACTACTCCAACTATTTGGTATAAATTCACATATTGTCTTAACTGAGCACTAAATGATTAAGACAGTGTTCTTCCTACTCATTCCCCCACTGCCAATTTGTTTAGAAGCTAAATCTCACTGACTAGAAGAGAATTCTTCCAGTTAAGCAAACACTGTCTAAAATCTCATACATGCCATTATCTGGGAGTAAGTCCCACTGGACCCAGTAGAATCTACTTCTGTGTAGACATGCATAAAATTGCACCATAAAGACTATGTCCTTGAGTGCTGGGTTTTAATTTGTGACAAAAGTATATTCCATATACACCTAACCTGAGGTAATTTTATATAATATTTTAAATTACTTTGTACATGAAACAAAGTTTGTGTACACCGATCCATCGAAAAGCAAAGGTGTCAATATTTTAGCCGCCCATGTGGACAATTTCAGATTTGGGGATATTTTGGATTTTGGAATTCCAGATGAGGGATGCTCAACCCATATCAAGATACATATGATGGACAGCAATGGACAATGAAATATGCAAGAGATCAGCCTTTTCATTTCAAGTAAGTCAGTCAGGAGTTATGCGGGCTTATATATACAACCACTGGTGTTACAAAAGCAATAAGGTAAGGTGAATTTCTGCAGAATCTTCAATTTTATACCTGAAAACAATTCTAAAAATAACATTTTTAAAAGGTATCCCCTTTCCTTGGAGTGTATTTGGCAAACCAGAATTAATTAATAAATCCATCTGTTCATCTCTTAAAGGGCACAAACCCAACAGGAAGATCTCTTGTCTAATTGTAAGAATGGAGTTTTTGCAGAACTACCAGCTGGCCTGTGCCTTAACTTACGTTAGTTAGCTTTGAGCTACGACCAATAATATAGTTCCTTTAAAAAATTCATTTTGGGGAGGAAACTATGGCTCCAGTCCAAAAAACTGATGGAGAAGCAGAAGGGTATATTATGTCCTCTGTGGCACCCCAAAAACACATATCAACTAGTGTGCAAACTTGAAAGCTAATTTCTACACCTGGATATGTATGAAATAACCCATGGGGTTATTCATGTGTACCATGGGCATTTGGGTTAAAGTGTGCTAAGCTTCTAGACACTTCGTGCAGCACACACACACCTGAAACTATATTCTGCATTCCAATAATGTGTGACTGAATTAACTATCACATTTCTTAGGATTAATTGTATCTATGTATCCATCCCTATTTTACCAATCAGTTGCTTAAAAACCCCAACATTCTTACATCTTGATCTCTTAAACATATTTACTTGAGAGTAAGTGTCATTGAAATCAATAAGATTTATCTTGATATAAATGACATTTACCTCCAGGAAGATTAGCAAAGCAACCTTAAGCATACCTACTCAGAATTACCTACCCAATCATAAATATTCAGTGAAATTTGCTCCCAGATAAGTATGTATAGGATTCCAGTATAAATTAGGTCTGAGCCACCGTTCCTTCATCTCAGTTAACTCCAACAACCTGTAGGTTTGACAGAGGCAAATGGGAATCATATGCAAAGCTGTATATCAATGGTAGTTGACACCTTACAGATTGAACAGGATTTATAAGACATATACATATCAAAGCTCAGAACATTCCTAGATGATGCTGAACTTTTACATGTCTATTGGGAAAGTCCCTATATTGGAAGAAAATTGAAACAGTTGTACTAGAATATTTAAAAGAGATACAGAATAAAAACTTCCTTGGCTTGAATGTTAAAAGGATATTGTGAACAGCAAGAACAAGGGGCTTTGTCTACAAATCTTCTTTTAGGAAGAAAAAAATTATTAGCCAAATACAGGAAATTACTTAAAAGGCCTAATAGAGTTTGAATGAATGAAAAAAAGTTAGCGGCCTTTTTGTCTATGGAGAAGTTGACTTCTAGTAAAACAAAGAGGAAGATATGGAAAAGAGTTGATTCTGACTATGAAGGTATCCTGTGCACCATTGCTCATTTCCATTTTTTAAAAAAGAAGAAATGAAATAATAGACCTGTATGGAACCACAGACATATGGTTTGCTTTCCTAACATTAAGATGTATTGAAGTAAACTGGTTATTTTATTTGGAGATCTCTTGCATATCACTTTAAGCAGAGCTGGAAAATGAAGGCATATAATCTATAAATAATGTACCTTTATACAGTTTTCATTTATTTCAAATAGGGTTGGCCCAAGTCAATGCCCAACTGGATTGTGCTGTATACATTTTTAAATGGTATAAGTCAGCCCTACAAATGTTTACTTCAAAGAAAATCCCACTGCGTTAAGTGCAATTTACTCCTGTATAAGTTATGCACAAAATTATGGCCTAAAGTCCATAACATAAAGGTTATGACTACAATCCTCTTCTTTTTAAAAATACGAAGGTGTTCGATAATATAAATGAAAGACAAAATAATGCACAAGATCAACAAAAGGACAAAAACAGATACTTAAGCTACAGAAAGAAGAACATTGGTGTGGGGACAACTGTAATGGGGTAAAAACTTAAATAATAATTACTGTATTAGATGGGCTGTAATTACTGGAGATCCTTCAAAATTAACCACGTTGTACTGCGTTTTATAAATTGCTTTTCTCCTAAACAAAGCAAGATTTTTTTTAGGAAAGGATGGATGTGTGTGATTCGTAAGGGCGAGTACCTTTGGAATGGCATTCTATAGGCCATTGTCCACTCACCACAGAAATCATTCCCAAAGAGACAGATACAGAGAAATTAATGAAAATTATCCTTGACTCGCTTTCAACAAAACAGCTTCTTTAAAATTAATAAAAGAAACAAAAGTTTAGGGATGTATAATCCTACCTAGAGATTTCTCGGCGGGTGTGTGTGTGTGCGGGGTGTGTGTGTGGAAACTGTAAAGGCAATAGATTGACATGAAGTGGAAAAGGGATGAAAAGCGATACAATATTTCATGGTGCAGATTCTATTTTTCTTTTGTATCACATTTTAAAAATAAGACTGCCCAGATCATGCACGAGAAAGGCGAGGAAATGGACGGAGGGACACGTCCATGTTCCATACGTTAAAAAAGCACCCGTTTTGTCTTTTCTCTCAACCTACAAATGTATACGAAACTCCTCTACCGCTTTGCACCGTGTCACATCGTCTCTTAAATGAAAGTGTGTGCGCGCGCGTGTGCATATATATATGTGTGTGTGTGTGTGTGTGTGGATGGGGGGGTTACATGGGGGGTGTTAAATGTTGGGGGTTTTGTGACATCACCAGGTTAAAGTACCCAATCAGCTTCCACTCTGGAGAACATTATTTCGTGGGGTGTTTCCTAGAATATACTGTACTTCCAAGTCTGCCTTGGAGAAAGAAGCGAACGGGGGAAAGGTGGACGTGACACGGATTTTGGTGGGGCCACGCCAAAGGCGCCGTTTCCACGTTTTTATTGCGGGTGTCCACAGGAGTGGGGGGGGGGTCCCTGCTTGCCTCTTTCTTCGCTCACCGCCGCGCTTCGTTGAAAGATCTCCCTGCAAACCCAGAAAGGCGGCAGGAGACTGGTGTGTGTGTGTGTTGCTAAAGAGACACACGGAGAGAAGAAGAGGTGGGGGACACACACCATTCCTTGCGTCCTTCCCCGAGAAGATTTGCTCCTAGGAGGCAAAGGGAGCAAGGAAACCGACGAAGGCAAAGCAAGCGCCTTCTTCTCCGTGGGCATCCTCGCCGGGTTTTTAAAGAGTCTCGAGGAGGGGAGCTGTGGGGAAAAGGAGGTTTGGGGATCCTCGAGACATGCGCTGGAAAGGCAAGCGGATCGCTGAAGGGCGCGGGGCTGCTTTGGGGGGGGAGAGGAGGAGGGGTGGGGAGAAGTACCCCTCTTTCTAGCTCCCCCCCACTGGTGGTTAGGAAGCCCCCCCTCCAAATAAACAGACCAACAATCATGTTCCTGACCTGACCCTGCGGGATGCTCGCAGTCGCCGCCGCCATGGCTTACAATGGCGAGTTCCAAGCGGGCTACCAGGACATCGACGGCATCAGTTTGGGCTACCTGCAGATCAACGGCACGCGGATGTTCGCCCTGACCCAGGTCTTCAGCGACCTGTTCAAGGACATCCCCCGGGCCACCGTCAGCAAAAGGATGGCGCGCCTCCAGATCCAGAGCCGGCGCTGCGACCTGAAGGAGCTGCGCACCCTCAAGGCCATCCAGTCGGTCCCCATGCGCGCCGTCAAGTGCTCGCTCATCTCCAAGGCGGACCTGGAGGCCCTCCGCACCTCCTGCCAGGCCCTGGCGGCGCCCAGGAAGAGGAGGAGGAGGAGGAGGAAGAGGAAAAGCAAGAGCCGGAGCCGGAGCCAGCGGCGGGAGCCCGGGGAGCTCTTCCCGAGGGCCGCCTTGCTCCCCGGAGGCTACGGCGGGCCCGGCTTCGGCGCCAGGCGTCGGGGGGCGGCCTTCGCGGGGGGCTGCTACCAGGGGGCCGCGTCGCCCGCCAAAGCCTACGGACGGAGCGGACCAGGGCAGCTGCTGGCCGGCGTGCTGAGCGCCTACCCGGCGGCGGGCGGCTTGCAACGCCTCCACTCGGCCGTCCGGGCTCACGGAGCCGGGCAGACGACCACCACCACCACCACGATGCCGGCGAAGCAGCCCGACGCCGGCCGGCCCAAGCGCTCGTCCTGCGGCTGCCTGGCCCCGAAGGCGCGGCCAGGGGCCTCTTTGGCATCGGGCTCCAAGCGCCACGGCACCTCGGCCGGCTCCTCCAGCGACTCCGACTCCAGCGCCGCCACCTCGAGCGACTCCTCGGAGGACGACGAGGATGAAGAGGACGACGACGAGGACGACGACGAGGAGGAGGAGGACTCGTCGGGCAGTAGCGAGGAGGGCAGCTCGTCGGGCTCGGAGAGCAGCTCCCTTTGCAGCAGCGGGGACTCGGTGCAGAGCACGCGGTACCGGCAGGCCGCCCTCCCCCGCCTCCCGCCGCCCGCCTCCTCCGCCGCCTCCCCGGCCGCCCTCCTCCTCCCCGGGGTGCCCAAAGCCCTGCGCCCCGACCCCGACCTCCTCTTCTGGGCCAGGACGCTGCGCGCCTCCGCCGCTTGGGAAAGTTTCCAGCCGGCCCCGACCGACGGCGCGTCCCAGGAGCCGCCTCCGCGCCCCCGACAGCCCCCGCCTCGTCAGGAGCCCCAGCACCGAGGCACCGGGGAAAGCCCGCCAGGGCCGGCCGTCCAGGAGGAGGAGGAGGAAGAGGCCGGCGGCGCCCGGAGCTCCCGAGAGGGCTCCCCCGTCGGGGCGGCGCCGGAGCCGGCTTTGGACCCCCCTCTCCCCTCCCAGGAAGCCCCCGGAGGGCGAGAGGCTCACTTTGACCGGCTCATCCGGCAGTCCAAGCTGTGGTGCTACGCCAAGGGCTTCAACGTGGACGGCAAAGGGCTGCGGCGGGCCCGAGGGAGCGCGGACGCCCCCTCCAAAGCCGGCCGCCTCCTCCTCGGCTTGGCCGGCGGGCCTTTGCGAAGCGGCCACGGCTCGGCAGGCAGCGCCAAGCGGGAAGGGCCGGCCAAGGGGAGGCCCGCCAAGAGCCGTCGGAAGACGGGCAAGAAGGGGCCCGGGCCGCCCGGCAAGCGCTCGCTCCTCGCCGGCCCGGCTCCGGCGCCGTCCAGGCCCCCCTTCAGCCTGCTGGGCACCTTCCCCTGCACGCCGGCCTTGGTGGTCGGCCCCGACGGGGATCTCTGCCCGGCCTCGTCCCTCTGCGTCAAGGACTCGGGCGCCCTCGCCAAAACCCACCCGCTTTGGACCTGGCAGCTGGGGGGCAACGCCATCCCCGTGCCCCCCAGCCTGAAATTCCGGGGATACAGTTTAGAGGACTTCTAGAGATGCTGGAGGAGCTCAGCTGATTTAAGTGCAACAGGTTGGATTTTTTCCGGGACGGGGTGGGGGGGATTCCTGAGTGTGGAAGAGACGAACGCAGTACGCAGCCAAGCAAAGAAAATGTGGCATTACAGGCTTTTTGCATGTATTTACTCGGAAGTAACCGTATTGGTTTCAGTGGCCTTTAATCCCAAGTAAGTTTACTAAGGATAGCAGCTTGCAATGTTCAAACCCACTTGCCCAGAAATAAGTTCTGGAGGAATAGATGGGAGTCATTGTAGAGAGTTAAGAGTGCAATCCGATACGTGTCTCCTCAAAAGTAAGGCCCACTGACTTCAACGGGACTTACTTCCAGGTAAGTGGGTATGGGATTGCAGCCTAAATTTGTTTAAAGAGGAGAGACTGGTTGCCAAACGAGATCACGAGACTTAAAAAAAAAAAAGGAAAAAACCTCGTCCCCTCCTTTCAAATTAAATTTCTAGCATTCCTTTACTTTGAAACGTTTGCCTTTTTCTTAAAAAGATTCCACAACTTCTGAAATGTTGAAATTTGAGTCTTAACTCCACAGCAAGGCCTCAAATGTGGAGGAAGCCAAATAACTGACTGGGGGTAGTGGTGGGGGAACCAGTTTTCAAATTCTGGTGGTGAGAGTAGGCAAAAGAACCTGGAGAACAAAATCAAGGGAAGATTTTCGTTTCTCCAGGGCAAAATTGGTAGGGGAGGCAATATTTTGGAAGGTATCTGCAATACCTTGTTTATGGGAAGCCCGATAGGTCAAATGATAATAAAGACAAAGGCAGTTTTGGATAGATCTGGTTTCCCCTCTTCTTTTCCCATGGAATGGTTTGTTCCATGCAGAGTAATTTGGAAGGGTTGTGGGTGTGTGTTGTAAAGAATGAGAAAGTTTCAAGCAAGCCTCCCCTCCCCCAACCGAGTGAAAGAACTTCCCTCCCCCCCCTTCCCCTTCTTTGCCCAAGTTAAAAGTATACTCCTTCCCCCTCCTCCACGTTTCTTCCTTAATTTGGAAGAGAAATGGCATGGCCTTTCAACCACTGCACATTAAACTCATCAAAGCATCCTTCCCCTTCCCCTCTTCCATCTACTTCCTGATGAAAACTAAAGCAAGACAAAAGTGACTATTTTAACCCCAACTGCAAAACTTTGAAAGAGAGAGCATATGTGTGTGTGAGAGAGAAATAAAGAGAGAGAGATACACAGATTCGAATTGCTTATTTTCTAGAATTAGGGCGAAAGGAATACAGTAATTTTAAACAAAAGTAATGATATTCTATTGACTGCTGGAGAGGCAAAGAAGGGGGGAGGTGAACCCCTTTGAAAAATCCCTGATCTGGCTTGGACCAAAGAGAGAGAGAGAGAGAAGAAAAGGGTTATTTGAAACTGTTGCACTTTAAGAAAGGATTGTTTGTTGGTTAATAGATGACTTCAGTAGCCTAAGGTAACATTCTGTTTATTTAAAAATTTACTGGGAAAAAAGAAATTGGATCCAGGAGCAGATTTGCAATGAAACACAGATGTACAATTTGATCTTTCAAGTAGAATGCAGAAAAGAGGGAGTTCTTTCTCTTGCCAGAGGAAACAATGTCCCCCTCCTCCATACAAACAACCCTTCTATATTTCCCCTGGTGTGATTTTTGTCTTTTTGCCTTCAAAGGTTTCCCTGCATCTCTGAAATCAAAACCAAACCAAACTTTCAACCCCAAGAGAGTGAATAAAAATTACAATTTGCAAGTCAGCCTCTGTTTCCAATTTCAAAATCAGATCGCAGAGCTCAGTTACTCCTGAGTAGGCCTGGAGTTGCTGCACCATCAATGGAAATTGCAAGCAGAAAGATTTTGAAAGCACAAAGCATTTTTGACTCACTTTGGTATTACTGAGGCTCAAATCCATACATCTAAATATACAGTACTGGTCTAGAAGTAAGCCCTATGTGGACTGGCTTTAGTCCTGAGGGACTGTGCTCTGGAACATTGTCATCATATTTAGGAATCAAATGCTAGGCTTTGCCCCCCCCCCCCATTTATCTTCTATGAAAATAAAAGGATCCTCCTAAGCATGTTTATTCAGAGGTAGGTTGCAATGAGGTTTAATTCCTCTGACTCCCAAATAAGTGAACATTAGACTGCATCCTACAGAAGACAATATTTTTTGCTAGAAAATCATTTGAATATCTAAACATGTTTAATCATGAAGGGAGGACTACGTATTGCAGTGTGAAATTCTTTCCATGCAACTGCATTTGGAACTGCAGCCTTATCTTTTAAAATGTGGGTTTTTTCCTGTATATATTCCAAGTTCAGCTTGTTTCACAGTGATGCTTCCAAATCAATATGTAAAATTCAAAGAGTCAAAATTTTCATCTAGCTGAAATCTGGGATCTGAGTCCATTCTTTATTTCTTCCCTGCAGATATGATTCTGTCTCCTTTCTTAGGGGGCAGAAAATGCTGGTTTATTTCCAACCCACCATTTGGTAACCTGCATTTTTGTTGAAAAGGAAAGGTTTTTGTTGTCAAAAGCAATTTGGAATGTGCAGTGGGATGGGGTTTCCCCAAGGAGTGAGTCTTTCTTTTTACAAAGGAAAAAAAAATGGGTGGAGGAGAGAAGCAAGTTTAGTGGTGTTGTAATTTTTTAAAGAAGAACTTTGGGATATTATTGTGTCTTATACAACCCCCATTCAGTCTGATTATGCCCAGTGAATTGTGCCCCAAATAGTTAAAAACTAAGAACACTAAAAGATAAACCCTGATTTTTTTTTTTATGGTAAGCATCGCATAACTTTGAGGGGGGTTGCTGTGAAGTGAAAGCACTATTCTGGATGTAAATCCCCCCCCCCACTTTTGATTATTGGTTTTGAACATTTGTCTCTGAGAAGATGAGTTGCTTTTCTTAAAATATATCAGGGCAAAAAGACCAAAACAAAAACCATGCGAAGGAGGAAGAAAGTTTTCCAGTTGTCTTAATTTTCTTTAAAATTCACACACACACACCCCTTTGTCCTACCCTATTTTGTATTTGAAATATGAGCTCAACTCTGCTTTAAAAAGGAGGGACAGTGAAATTTGCAAAGCAGTATTGGGGCTTTTAGTTAACTGCACACTGACTGTTATTTTCAAAGGAATGTGGAATTTGATGGAGGCTTAAGATGGACTTGTTTCTACTTTTTAAATTCACTGTGAGCTTTGTAAATATGAGCCACAAAAAGGGAAAAATAAGAATATTTGAAACAAAGTCAGAGGTATCAATAATTTGCTAAAGGAGGGAAATGCTTCAAATTTCATTCTCACACCACAATTTGGTGAACCTAGTCTGTGCAGTCAGAAACGGGTTTCTTTTGAGGGCATATCTACTCTAAGAGTATAGAGATGGCAGCAGGGTAGGTGTGTCTGGGGAAACAGCATTCAGTAAAAGGAATACACACCAGAGGAGATCCCTCTACATCCCTAGATTGTGTAGTTTTATCTGTCGGAGCTGCTCACAGCCTTTTGCTACTCTCCTGGTCTTTGAATCAGGGCCTTAAAAACACAGTACTTTACTCTTTCTCTTTCTTCCCTTCATTCTTTATATAAAATAAATACACTTTGAGTATTAATACATTTATTCAGAAAGCCACAAATAAAAGATGGCTTTCAGGATGGAGGGAGGGAGAGTCTTGGACAAAGAAGACATGGTAATTGGCAGGAAAATACTATATGCTGTAAGGGAAGAATAACCTCTCTCCTTTCTGGGTCCTCTAGCCAATCAATCCAGCTCACTAAGTACCACATTGTCATGGTCACAATCCACCATACAGTTGTCTTGTGTAAGTACTGTAGAAATGAAGGGGAGCTGTGCACAGTACTGTAGTACTGTTGCACAGCTCCTATTTATTTCAATAGGGAATCTGGTGGACTGTGTCCATGTCTTTTGTGTGTATCTAATGGGAACTAAAGCTTCCATACAGTTTCTGTTTAATAGATCTTAAAGCTACTTGCAGGTATGCTTATGTGTGTTCCTGTCTCAAGGCATGGAGGCATGGTGGAGTAGCGGAAAGCCTCTACAGGTCACATGAATACATATATTGTGAGTATGTGTGTACTAAGCACACTGGATATATGTATGTATGTATGTTAGCAAAAAAGAAAGAAAGAAAGAAAGAAATGCAAAGGTACACTGAATGTGTGCATGTTATCTTTTTGTTGAATAATATTAAATATTCTATATCAGGAGGACATTGACAGTTAACAGGTGACACCTTTGGGAATAGCTTGCAATGCTAAGCAAATATATTAATGGAATAAGCCCTATTAAATCCAGGGATGGGCTTCTCTGTAAATATGCTACAGAAGTGCAATTCTGCTTCTTCAGCAGTCAGTGGCAAAAGCTCCCATTGACTGCTATGGAGCTGGGTTGTAGCCTTAACTCAGAGCTGTGGAAACTTCACTCTTCCAGATCATGTTGGAGTACAAGTCCCACCACCTCTAACTATCACCTGTACTGGATGGGGCTGATGGGAAGTAGAGTCCAACAACACCTAGAGGATCACTGTAGGTGCAGACGTTGCTCCTAGTGAAGTTGTATTTCTTGGGTGTTGAGCTGCTTCACATGAGAAGTTGTTGGATTTGTGTCAGTTGATGCTACTAAAAACTACCCAGTAAGAATGATGTACATAGTATCATTAGCAGTATTTTCACACGTGGCAGTAAATGAACATTTCCCCTCTCACTTCAACTGTAATAGGAAATATAAACTCTACCTTCACCAGCACAGGGATGGAGAGCTACTCTTTCAAATTTCAGCTCCCAGAAGCCTCACCCAGCATGGTCAATACTAACAGCTTATGGGAGCTGTAGTCCCAAAAATATCTGGAGGGCTGAAGATTCCCCACCTGTACACTAGCATGTATGATTGATTCTTTTTAAACAGTAATTCACTTTCACATTTATAACATCCACTTGTGTCTGCAAGCCAGAGACTCAAGGGTGCTTTCAAAGTTGTGTGTGAAAACAGCCTTTGTCTCCAACACTGTTTAATTTATTTCTGTTTTCTTGGACATTCCACTCAAAAGGCCCATGGCTATTTTGAATCAGATGATCAGTTAATATGGGAAGCGCCCAGTTTTAATATGAAAGATGGCCCTTTAGAATGTGACAATTCAATTGAGATCACTTGGCAGATGTGCATTATGTGAAAAGATGAGTTTCTGAAAGTGGAGTTGGAGAATGTGTGACCTTCCAAGTGTTGTTAGTCTACATCTCCAATCAGCCCTATTCATCATGGGCAATATTAAGGTGATGTGGGAGTTGTAACTCAAAGCATCTGGTGGGCCAAAGATACACGAGCTCTGTTTTAAAGAATGTACTTTTCATTCATCAGTCATAACCTTTATGGGGGGGGTACTTTGTTCCTGTGCTGTGTGTGTATGGACAAGTGGTGGCATTAGAAAATGATTGGGGTCATTTTTAGGATCTTTTTGTGCCAGAGTTGAACAATCTCCCTAAAATAATAAATTCATCAATTTACAGTTTGTTCATCTTTAGTGGTACTCAGGATCTTTCACCTACTCCAGCTGGCTCAATCTGCCTAATGACACACACACACCTAGATGTTCTGAACTACAGTTCCTGCAAGTCCCTTACCAATGGCCTTGCTGGGTGAGGCCAATGCAAGTGGTATATCAAAATACATGGAAGTACCAAACTCTCTCCATCTCTGCTTTAAGGTTTGGAAGGAAGGTGTGTAAGCCCTTGAAACCTCCTCTCTCTTCTCCCCACTCCAGTGAGTGTATGGGAGTGTTGTCAGTGCAAGATAGAATACAAAAGAGATGCTTTTTCAGTTCAGCCAATGGACTTTTCATAACAGCATTGTAGAATTCATATGTGCACACAAGTGCTTTCACTGTCATTCATGTGTTGAAAACACCTTTTTCTTACAGAGTTGCAATTTTTTAAAAAAAAATATTAATTTGTAAAAACTACTATTGCCTCTGCAGCACTATAGCACTTTTATTCTGGGATTCCGCATATGTCTTATGTATGTGTTTAATTAAGGCTGCTGACACACTGCAGAAATTATCCAGTTTGACATTTTAACTGCCATGGCTCAATGCTGTGGAAGCATGGGATTTGTAGTTTTGTGAAATATTTAGCCTTCTCAGAGTTCTGGTGCCACAACAAACTACATATCCCAGGATTCCTTGGGATGGAGCCATGATAATTAAAGCAGTGTCAAAAAGCATTCTTTCTTTTTTTTTTCCATCCAATTTTTATTAACATTTTTTATTTAGCATGGGTATTAAGTCATATGGACACATTATTTTAAATAAAGCATTATTTCTGCAATCTGTCAGCAGCCTAAGACACATACAGAGTAATAGCTGTGCTGGACCTTATGGGCGAAAAAATCCACAGTAGGACAATCCCTGTATTAGGTTTGAATAAAATGCCACAAAAGTGTGTAAGCTTTCAGATTTTCCAGAACATTTCATGGAGAGATATGGTGCAAAAAAGTAGGAGACTAAGGAGGAAGCAGAATAGCACCCCCACCCCCGGTCAGGCTAGTTTTTGTGATTGCAAATAGAGTCAATCCCAATATGAATATTGTAGACTGAACAAATCACCGTGGTTGGATGTGCAGCTACTAGATGACCCCAGCAATACATAATGAGACAAAGAACCTATGCCCAGCCTCCATTTTATGTTTTCAGAAATGAAGAGCTCTGGATTGTACTTGTTAAACGAAACAATTTGTAGGAAAACATTTAAACAGAGTTTCTTGGATTAACAATAACTATTTGTTGTTTGCCTTCAAGTAGTTTTTGATTTATGGCAATCCTAAGGTGAACCTATCATGGTGCTTTCATGGCAAGATTTGTTCAGAGGGGGTTTGCCTTTGCCTTCCTCTGAGGCTGAGAGAGTGTGACTTGCCCAAGGTCACCCAGTGGGTTTGCATGGCTAAGTGGATATTTGAACCCTGGTCTCCAGAGTCCTACTCTTATGCTATAAGAGGTAGCAGTCTACACAAAACTATTTTCAGCATGTTTGCTACACAGTAAATCCCACTGAAACTTGGTGATACTTACTTCGGATTACAGTAAATACGTTTAGGATGATACTGTAACACACAGCTATTTGGATGCATGTTTTACAGAAATATATCAGACTGGCTTCCAACAAAACAAAATTAGGATTAAGTTGCTAGGCATGACACTAAGTCATTTACCTGCAAGTCAGTTCCACTGATGAGGATGCATGTGTTGTGTCTTGAATAATCCACATGCTTAAGATGCAAACTAATGGCATTAAATGGTATTAATCCCAGATAAATGGGTACATGATTGCAAACTAGAGAATTTATCTCTAAAGAGGCAATCAATCTTATGTGCATTTACTTGGGAGTAAATGCCATGGCATTCAGTGTCATTTTTCAACTCACTGTGTATGTAGGATCCACATGAAGCAGATGTAAATTGTTGGTTTCAATGAAACCTGGTATGCTTGGGATCTCAGGTTAAATTCTAGCATCTCAGTTTAACAACAACAAAAGGTTCAGGGCTGAGTGATATCAAACAGACAGAGAAAAACCTGTAAATAGCTAATTTTTAGCTGGCTTGAGTGAAATACCAACTATTTCTCACATATGCTTTGAACAAGTTCTCAAAACGTGGGAGAATTCATCTCTTTTCCTTTGTATACAAATGTTATAATCCTCACCTCAGCCAAGGTCCTTTTACCTAAGTTAAAGATTTTTGGTAGAGTCCCATCACAATGCTATAAATAAATAAAAATAAAACCATAAAGCAGAACCTGGGCAAAAAAGTAAAAAAAAAAGTTGATTAATGGGGAAAATACAAAGAAACAGTAATTCTGCACATAATGTTTTAAGAAGGATGGGCACACTGACTGATATCTGTGAAGCTTTGCTCCTTTTCATTCATGGATCTTTAACGGCACAGTCCAGTGGGATATTCCTCATACAAAATAACTCCCAGCTGGATTCCTACTGTGCAAGAGACTCATAAGAATTTCTCACTGGATTGTGCCCTTAATGCTGCATGAACACATAGGAGCAAAAGCTCTGCAACCTGAGCATAGGGATATTTATTTACACATAATTCCCACTTTATGTTTAGTGGGGGCTTATTCACACAGGCTGCAAGAAAGCCCCATTGAACCCATTGAATACAGTAAGATTATCTTGAGTAAATCTGCATAGGGTTGTGGTGTTTATTAATTAAAGGGCTCAAGGAAAGCCTTGTTGGTAATGTAACGTATTGACTTTGGTGATGTGGAAGATTCTAAATGGGGCACAGCAGTGGGAATGAAAAGCAGCACCCTGTATTCGGTATTATTATTGCCCGACTCACCTCCCAATAAACAGAATGCATTGTCTAAAAAGGAAAAAACAAAACAGGAACAACTGTTTATATAGGGAAATTTTTGTATCTTCTAAAATGAAAAAACCCAAATACAGTCACATAAGATAGGTTTTCCCAGATTCAGGTACCCTCTGTTTGGAGATACAAAGAAGGTGCTTTTGCTTTGTTTTATTTATTTGGCTGGGGCAGGATATAGAAACAGAGGTAGTTTGCTAACATTCCTCCACCCACCCATCTTCCTTCCTTTCTTTTGCATTGCCTTGCTGTAGTTGACTATGCAGTGTGAAGAATAATAAGCTTCTGTTTTCATGTAAATCACTTGGAATTGCACAAGGAAGGGAAATATATTGAAATAGACTTGGGAAGGCTGAAGTGGATGTGTGCTGATGGAGAGCTGGGTGTTTGAAGCAGGAGGAGGAAATATGCCAGCCCCACTTTCTGAATTTAAATGTATGACTCCCCACTTTTCAAGAAATGAAACAGAAAACATACATACCACATAGAAGATGGTGTTGGTAGTGCCCTGGGAATTTATTTACTAATTCAATTTCTTATGTCTGAATCAGAGAAATGTGATAAAAGGTTGAAAAACAAAGGAATTTCCATTGAAAATACCCATAAATATAATTCTGTTTTCTCCCTCCAAAAAGACTGGAAATTGGTCATCCAGTGAACAATTAACTTCTTCCAGTGAACAATTACATGTTCTGGCTACATGTAGCTGTAATTCCACCCTCTCTCTGTGGGTGGATTTACTTATGTTTTTTTTTCTTTAAAAAAATCTCCATTATTTTCATTGTTGCTGTTTAAAAATTATTTTAAAACACACCTGAGTAACTAAAACTTACTAAGGGAAGGAGAGGATGGATTTTCCTTTTATTTCCATGCCTACTGCTCCAAAAATATACTTGGTTTGAGAAGAAGCTATGTATGTGAAAGGCAGACTCAATGTAACTTTATTTATTTTAAATTGTTGTAAGTACTGTATATAAGGGGGAAAACCTGTAATCCCGTGTGCAATATGGATCCTTGACTGAGGAATAAACTACATTTTCAACAAGGTGTGTGTGTGTTTTTAACAGAGCTCAGAAAAGTTACTTTTGGACTTATACCTTCCAGAAACCCCCAACCAACATGGCCACCATAGTAGTTAAAAAAAAAAAAAACTTTTACAAGTACTGGGTTTTAATATACAATTTACCATTTTGTGTTATGGGGCTTGAGGAAGAATTCCTTATGATAAGAGCAAGCAGGGTTTTCTGAGTCTCAACACTTTAGTGGAAGCAAACAAAACCGGAAGGGAAAAGAAAATCTACCATTCCTGGCCTTGTGTTAACTGCTTCTTTGGCAGTTTTGCTGTTTCTCATCCGTAAGAAGTACAGTTGTCCCTCCGTATCTATGGATTTAAGTATTCACTGCTTGAAAATATTCTTTAAAAAATAATAATCCAAAAAGCAAACCTTGATTTTGCCATCTTATATAAGGGACACCATTTTGCCATGCCATTGCATGTAATGGGACTTGAGTATTCACGGATTTGGGTATTAACGGGGGTCCTGGAACAAAATGCGAACGAATATGAAGAAAGGGACAACTGTACTAACTGGTTGCTTTTGACCTGTGCTTTGTGTATCTGTACTGGCCAGATTTAAAATGTGTTAGAGTTAATGATTTAAATTAATGTAAAAGTATGACTCTCAGCCCACAGTTACAGTAAGACAGAAAATAAATCCTGCAAGCCCAAAGTTTGCCCACACATTTAAGTGAGAAACACAAGCTAGCTGAAAATAGATATAATACTGGACTTCACCATACTTAGAGATTTAAGTTAGTCATTACTAATTTGTCCTGTTGATTCCTAGGGGACTAGTCTAAGCATGTTTTACGTCCAGACCCAGTTCTATATTTTATTGCATGAGAAACAAATGGTGTTAGAAATATACAAGCTTAAAAGAGTCAAACAATGTGACAACCACTGAACTTGATCTTGGATGAAAGTTGTCATCCTTTCAGTCAGGGGCAGGGGGGGTGTTAAAGTTCTAACCATCAAGAAACTTAAAGGCTTCAGACAAGAAGCCAAATAACATCTTTGAAACATGAAGCTTTGTATACGCTTCCTCTAACCTATGCTGGAAAAATAGTGAAAGATATAATCTATCCCTTCTGTTTCCAGAGTTTCCAGCATTAGGAAGATCTATGTTTGGGGCAGAGCATTGAAAGCTCTGAAGAGTACAGAATGGAAGAGGAACAGCATAAGCAATAATGGATGATGTTGTGGGACCCAAAGCACCATCCTTCCACTGCTGAATTATGGGTGGCTGCAGCATGTCATTATAGTCATTCATCTTGCCATTGTACCACCAGATCTTGTCTGATTTTGGAAGCTTAAGCAGGGTAAGGCCTGGCTAGTATTTGGATGGGACACCACCGGGGATCTATCAGGAATAGGAAAGAATCCTCCCTGAAACTGGAGAATCAGTTTCAATAGGTTGACAATACTGGTCTAGGTAGACCAGTGGTCTGATTCAGCTTCCCATGAACTTAACTTTCAGTTTGTACCATGTCCTTTCCCACTTCCATTCTGCTGTATTTACATCTGAAAGCTGTGAGTAGAAGAAGTCTGCACCATAAAATGTGCATATCTTTCCTACAACAAGGGTAAGCCATATTCTGAGCCAAGGAAAGTTGTATTTTCTTCATATAACAGTGAGGAGTATTTGGCATTATTCCCAGGCGAAACAACACCAGCAAGTCAAAACCAATGACTGAATTCGTTAGGTACAGGCCGTTGAAAGAGATCCTATGACCACTTGAAGAACTGCAGTTACAGGTAAGCAACCTGTCCTTTTCACATCACTTCATTGTGAAGAACCAACCATCCATTGGGATGCTTTTACAAGAGTGGCCAAAGCTACTTACTCGCAGCTACTTATTTAGGGGAAGAGTTCTATGGATACTAAGGACTGCTAAAAAGACAAGTGAATGGAATTTAGGCCAAATCAAGGCTGAACTCTCACTAGAAGCAAAGATGACTAAACTGAGGCTGCTATGCTTTGGACATATCATATGATGTGACTCATTGGAAAAGGTAATAATGCTTGGTAAAGTGGAAGGCACTGCTTTCAAAGAAGCCATGGCCCCAAGTTTGCAATAGCTGATCAGGGCAGTTGGAGATTTTTAAACAGGCTGGATGGCCATCTGTTGGGAATGATTTGATTGTGTATTCCTGCATGGCAGGGAGTTGGACTGGATGGTCCTTGAGGTCTCTTTCAACTCTATGATTCTGTGATGATTGGGGATCTTGTAAGTCTCTCTTCATAGGGTCACCATAAGTCAAAACTGACTTCATGGCAAATAACAACAAACCACAACTTATGAGCAATCATTTAATTCAAAGCACTTTTCTTCTGAGTATGTCCAGAAGGTTAGCCTTGATAGTCTGTTGCAGCAAAAGCAAGAAGATGTCTTATGACACCTTACAGACTAAATTTCCACATGCACACCTGTGGAAAATGCAATCCATGTGGAAAAACTGGTTTCAACAAGTCCATCTGCTAACTAGATGAGCAAAAGCCTGTTACAGGAGGAAAGACAGCATCTGGCAATTGGGGTCGGTGGGAGCTAACCCATGTGTAAAATCATACCTTTCTGAGTATGAAATGTTATCCTCAGTAGGGGTGTGGGTGGGAGAGTGAGAGTGTGAGTGAGGGTGGGGGGGGGAGAGAGAATGAATGAATGAAAATGATTTATAAGGGGCAGTAAAGGGGATTGAAATGGAACAACATACAATGGCCATTCACAAAGCAGCCCTGATATTAATAGCAACATCCTGGGACTGGTGACCAAATTAACACCTGAACTGAGAATAAGATGCATTATGTCCATTCAGGTCACAAGAAACACAATGGAACTTCTTAATAAAGTTGTAATTCAGCACTGTTCATACTGAAGTACGGTATTAGAACTGCAGGAGACAAACAACCTTATTTTCAGAGAGCCAAAGCAGTGCTGGGAAAAGTTGCCCTTTTGGACAACAATTCCCAGAGTGTTCTACCCAGTATGGTCACTGGGGATTCTGGTAGTTGTAATCCATAAAAGTAACTTTTCTAACTACTGAGTGAAAAGGTTAGAGAACCATGAGTGGTGGTTGAAGAGTAAGGTTTTGTCCCAACAAACAGGTTTGGCAGGTTAAAAGTAAGAGCTGTTCCAGCGTGTGTGATGGAGACTCCTTCTTTGGAGGTTTTTAAACAGGCTAGATGGCCATCTGTTGGGAATGCTTTGATTAGTTATACCTGGATGGCAGGGGGTTAGACTGGATGGCCCTTGTGGTATCTTCCAGCTCTATGATTCTACGATAAGTGTGAGTTCAGAAATGGGAGAACCCAGTTCAAATCTTCACCTAGCAATGAAACCCACTGAATGTAAAGTACCTTGACAGTTTGTTGTGAAGATAACATAAGAAAGGAAGAGCCAAGTATGGCACTCAAGAGTACTTGTAGAAAGGTTGTGATAAAAAAATATGTATATACTGTAATCACTGTAAATTGCATGTTTATTCAGAAATAAACCAGTATATTCATTGCTGTTTCCCCCTGGTAAGTGTGCTCAGGATGGCCATGTAACTAAGGTAGAGAAGGACAAAAGAACCATATTCAGATCAAATTACACTTTTATGTAGCTTTTTAATTTGCTTTGCAGTCGTGCAAAATGCCAAGAAAAAACTTACACATCTTTAAGTGTTTGTAGTGAAATCTGACACTGGGTTCCATAGTGTCAAGGTTTTTTGGTCCTAGACTGCCAAAAGGAGGGAGTTTTTACCTACCAGTTGAGAGCATCTGTGGCAATTGTACAACTGTAGTTCTGCCACTGGAAGGACCTTTTCTTGAGATTGGAATATGTGATAGAATTATGCTTTTCCAATTATTGTGGGCATAATTTGACCATGCATTTTCCTGATTTATCATGCTTGCCCTTTTTATCACAGAATATTTTCTGCAGATAAATGAAACATTTAAATGAAAATTAATAGACAATGTCCCTTATATTGCAATCCAGAATCTACAGGAAAACTTATTTCAGCAGATCTTGAGTGTGGGTTTCCCCATCATAACCTCATACACCCACTTTCCTTTTGAAGGAAGGTTTTGCATGCAGATCTATTGTCTAAAAGTGTTAGCCTTCCAACTTTTAAGGAATAGATCAGATGAGATCTAGCATTATTGTAATCCAGTGGGGCACATACTAGATTGGCCCTAAAGTTTGAACTGAATAAAATTAAAGAGGGGTGTGTGTGTTCATCTGCACACACGTCTGCTGCTTCTAATAAAAACAAAATTGTTCCTATGTGTGTTAATGTATCATTATGATTATCAAATCAGATGGAGAATTAAACATTTTAGTACAAAGCACACTAACTTGAGAGTCTCTCTCTCTCTGGCTTTTCTTCGCAAACGAAGATTCAGGAAGGACTCATCCTGAGCTTTCTGCAAGCGCGCTGATGACTAAAAAGGCCAATCCGAGATAAACAAGTCTGGTTGCAGAAAGCACAGCAGAAGGTCTCCTTGGGTGATGTTTCTGGGTTGTGATTCTTTCTGCACTGTTGTTTCTCTTCAAGACTTGTACGGCGTGAGTTCTCAAATAAGGCTGCAGCATTGTGGATAGTACATCTCCGCACACTAACTTGAGAGTAGGATCTTTTGAAATTAACAGTATTTCCATGTTTCTTTCTCCTTCTAAACTGTGTTTAGAACATACCCATTCAGGTGAAAAGCCTATTTCATCCAGCAGTCTGTCCCCACAGTGCCCAATCAAACGCCTATGGAAAGTCCACAAGCAATGAATGTCAGAAAGCACTATTTACAACTTCAAGAAAGTGCTACAGAGATTCAATGGGGACCCAACTAAGCTCTATCATGAAGCTAGGGGTGAAAGAGCAGTCTTAAAAGGCAGGTTTTGAGTGGCAGCACGGGCAGCTGAGTGGAATAGAGGGGAGTAGATTTCAGGCCGTGGGATCTACTTTATTACTTTACAGGAATCTTGAGATCCATCAACAGTGATGTATGGGGATAGGGTTGCTGGAACTTCTGGAACATGTGAGCATACACTTAATCTAAGAACTTTGTTTTCATTATCAAAACTCATCTTACAGGCCTTACCTTCACAATCTATATGTTTTTACACTAACTTTCTTTTTTTCAGCAGCCTGAGTGAGATGGGATGCAAGAGGCACTTTTGCCACTGCCACTGTTAAAGAATCAGAAACTCTATGTATACGTTCTAGAAAGCCATTGCAGTATCTAGATATTACCTTCTGGCCACCCATGGAGTAAGGTGGTGCTGCTCAAAGTGATGCTCTATGAACTGGTGTCAGTCCATGGTGAATTTCTAGGAAAGAAAGAAACAATTGTAGTCAATAGGCACAAATATGGTGCCAGCCATTGGCACATTGGGGAAAACTACCATGCTGATCATTCACATCAGACTAGATGTAAGGGGCAGGAGAGGGTTTTTTGTTTTTTGTTTTTTTGCAGTGGGGGGGGGATGATAACAGCTCATCTGAGGATCCCATACCACTAGCTATGCTTGTGGGTTCTGGGAGTTATACTCCAGAAAAGTAACAATTTCAAGATTTGGAAGGAAGAGCTAACTCAGAGGGCACAATATAGAGAGATGCTCTCCTTCATAAAATATTCAAAGGGAAGATTCATAGGGAACTACACAACTACATTTAAATACATGAATGATGCCCAAAGGCACAGTGGCATAATATATGCCTCAGAGGCTACTCATCCTGGTTGGCTAGACAATAAATTGGTTTGTTTCCCTGAAATATGCCAGTGTTGAAATCTCATTAACATAAAGATGAGGAGGCTGGGAACTACCATGTCTTTTGTTCAAATATTACATTTTGACCATGAATTCACTAGCCAGCAACTAGTGGTGGTATGGCATTCCAGAGCATGGAAATGTTATCTAGACAGTGGAAGAACTCCTCATAGAATTTGAGGAGAATACCTTTTGTCCAAATGAGATCCCATGGTGATTTACTGTATTTGGAAGGAGGGGGGCCAAAAACATCAAAAACTATGTGGGAGAAGTCTTTGCGGCTTCTCCCAAGTTTTTTTTTTTTAATATGAGGGAAATACGCCTTCCCACTCATTAGGACAACTGAATCACAGTGCAGTGCATTCCCAGATAAGAGCAGAAGTGGAAACCTGATTGGTCGGACATGCGTGGGGGGGAGGAGGTTTCCTAGCAACCAAGTGTCTAGAAGCACCATTTTGGAGTTTTGTGATCATGCACTTTATTGCTGGGGTAAGGTGATCAAACAGCTTTTTAAATGTAAGGTCATACTTGCGCATCTTAGATTTACAGTTAAAAAATACTTTACATCAGTGGCAACTTTTTGAAAATAATAACATGGGCGATTCACTCCTGGTGACCATCTTGATTTACAGGCTTGGCACCATGTGAACATAAAAACACGGATAGCTTTGCATACCAACAATTCTGCTAAAAAACTGTGGAGACAAATGAATGCTGTAGCAAATTTGTGTTAATATGCAGCAATCAGCTTATATCTTCTCATCTAGACAAGCCCCTAGCATCCCTAGTGGTTTCATGGCCACCATGTTTCAGTGAAGCTATGAGTCCACCCTTGGTTTTAATCTGAACTGTAAATGAACTATCCAAGGTGTCTATGATATGGGAAACAACTTGGAGGCACACAGCAACAATGACCATAGGTCCTTTAAAGTTTGTACTAAAACATGGAGCAGATTCACTGCCTTGTTTATATGGTAACCACTGGCCACCACTGTTGGAGATCCTAGGAATTGCAATTTAAAAACAAAACCTTTCCAAGCTGTGCAGCATACACAAATGCATATAACATGCTGACTTTTTTTTAAGGAAAGGCATTTTGGGCAGAGGAAATCTGGAAGTAGAGAAACTACAGCAGAGGCCAGCTCTAAGAGAAAACAGAGTGAAACAGTCACCCCAGGCAGGAGAGGCTGAGATGGCAGCAAGAAGATGTTGTGGTCCAACTCTGGCAATAGGACAAGAGAAGTGGCTTAGTCCTCTTCCTGCCTGCAGCAGAGTTCTCCATTCCCAGTTGCCCTAAGTGGTTTCTTCCTCTTCCCATGGAAAGAGATACAAACACACATACAGACACCTTTTGCTTCTCTTTGGAACTGTGTTAGGCAAAGACAGTGGGGGGGGGGGGAGTGAGGAATGAGGCAGGATTTGGAGGTGCTGTGAACAGGATTTTTTTTAAAAAAACACACACACACACACAGAGTTTAAATTACAGAGCTTGGAAAAATTGCTTTCTATGCTCTGCTGGATTCTAAAACCACCATTTGTATGTAATATGTTACGAGCTGCTTTGGCAAGCTCCTATCTCTCAAGGCTGCTAATACACTGCAGAAATAATGCAGTTTGACACCGCTTTAACTGCCATGGTTCAATGTTATGGAATCCTGGGATTTGTAGTTTTGTGAGATATGCCAAAACAAACTACAAATCCCAGGATTCCATAGGATGGAGCTAGGATAATTAAAGCGGTGCCAAACTGCATTGTTTCTGCAGTGTGTCAGCAGCCTCACCCTTACTTTTCTATAGTATAGGTGTCATAGTAATCTAGTTTGCAGGGATATTGCAGGGACCTATTTCTCTATTATTTGGGCTGGAAGACAACCTGAAGAAAACGTACGTTCTCTACCAGCCTGCACCACAGGACGAACGCCACCATCCCTGCATTGCCGTCGACAAATCTATGCTTAAATACCGTACATTCAGCAGTTTACCTACCTGGGAAGCATAATCTCCTCAGATGCCAAGATTGACAAAGAGATTGATCACAGATTAGCAAAGGCATATAGCACATTTGGAAAACTTTACAAAAGAGTCTGGAGTAATAAACACCTGAGACGAAGCACAAAAATCAATGTGTATAGAGCCATTGTACTGTCTATTCTCCTTTACGGGATCTGAAACATGGGTCACCTATCGCCACCACCTACAACTCCTCAAAGCTTTCATCAGTGTTGTCTATGTACAATCCTAAATATACACTGGACTGACTATGTGACGAATGTTGCTGTCCTTGAGCAAGCAGGGATCACCAGCATTGAGGCCATGATATTGAGAACTCAGTTGCGCTGGGCAGGGCATGTTTCTAGGATGGAGGACCATTGCCTCCCAAAAATAGTACTCTATGGTGAACTCACCATGGGTAAGCGTAAGAGGGGCACTCCAAAAAAGTGATACAAGGACTCCCTGAAACAACATCTCAGGCTCTGCCAAATTGATCACCAACAATGGTCCACTCTGGCTTCACATCGGGAGGCATGGAGACGCACTATCCACAATGCTGCAGTCTTATTTGAGAACTCATGCCAAACAAGTCTTGAAGAGAAACGACAATGCAGAAAGAATCACAACCCAGAAACATCACCCAAGGAGAACTTCTGCTGTGCTTTCTGCAACCGGACTTGTTTATCTTGGATTGGCCTTTTTAGTCATCAGCGCGCTTGCAGAAAGCGCAGGACAACTCCTTCCTGAATCTTTGTTTGTGAAGAAAAGCCAGAGAGAGAGATTTTGTTTTAACAAGTTACTTTCTTTGCAAGTATGCAATAGAATTTTTTATAATAGTGCAGGTGTATAGGCACCAAGTTATTTTTTACAAGAACAATACAATTCAAGTAAAATAAAATATATTTGAGAGCTCCAACCTAGTTTCAATGCTTGCAATCAAGTTCTGAGCATAAACTTGTGTTGTTTAAATCAACCAACTACAACAAAACCTGGGCTTTTAAATAAAATAAATCAAGCAAACTGTGAATTACCACCACTAGTGCCAGAAAACAACAATGTACCCAGTTCATTCCCTTCCAAATCAATGTCTCTTATGTGCTTAATTACATTCTGCTTTGAAACATCTTCAGAAATGTGCGATACAATCAAGCACTAACCCCTCTGCGCCAAACCTTCAAACCTAACCACAAACTATGTTAAATATTATATAAAGGGAGGTGGTTTCCAATTTTATGCACAAAAGTCACCAAAAAGATTAATCAAATCCAAGTCACACACATATCCCCCCCCCCGCCAAAAAAAGTCCTCAAAAATGAAAGACTTGGAGCTGAACCCATCCAGAGGATTTCCTGAGTAAACCTCACTGAGGAACAGGAGCTGCACAAGAACACTGTTGTCAGGATGCTGTCTGCCTGAATGAGCCTCTTTCCTCTATGCATTTTATAGCTTTGTTTATCAATCATAAATAGGCTACATGGATAAGAAGCGGATTAATAAAGAATGTAATTCTGGAGAGGCAGCAACTCTTCTGAATAACTTTCCAGAGCTACTGAGTAATTGCATTTCTGAATTATGTGGAGGAACATGCACACACACACACAGACGTATGTGTGTGCGTGTCTTACTTCATTTAATAGGATGTCGGAGTGATTATTGGAGTGTGGGGGAGAATATGGGTTGTGGTGAGTTTAAAAAGGGAAGGTCTGGGGAAAAGAAAAGGGGGTAGATTCCTTGATTTTAATGTGTGTCAAAGTGTCAATGATAAATTAGATAAAAGCAAGTTAAAACAGCAAACTGTGGAGGAGGGGAGCGGGAAGGAAAACTTCAAACCCCTTAATCTAGGATCTGTTGTGAAGGGGAGTGGTAGCCTAGAAGGGGGTTGAAGGATTAGCCCTCCTTAAAAGTCTTCATTTATTATGTTTACATACAGTCAGCAGAGAAGAATGAACAATGATTTCAGGCTGGCCAGAGGGGAGGAGGAGGAGGGTTGGGGGGTGTTCCTTCCCCACCTCCATTCCTCTTTAACTCTTTGGTTTATCAATCTCTGAAGTGCCTGAAAGGAAGGTCCATTCCCTTGGCAAAGTTATTTTTCATTCTTGGAGATAAAGGAGGGAAGGGAATAAAAAAAAAGTAACAAGCTCAAAACTTCTAACCACAACAATCAGCTTGGAATTTTAACTCCAGGCTGGGCTGTCAAGGTGGTGCTGTGAAGATCTTCGTGCCATTAACATCTGCATGTTAATAGCTCAATGGATCCAGTTTAGGCAAATTGCAGGAGGCTTACCTTAAATGAGGCCATATGGAAATAAAAGCAGGAGGGGAACCCTGCCATGACTTAAACATTTCTCCCCCCACTTAAATGGCCCTGGAGCAAATCTGCAACAGCAAGAAGACAAAAGTGAATCCCTTTGCAAAAGTATCCTTTCAAGAAGAACCCTTGAGAGATTTGGGATTGTTACCAATCATTCTTTTCCACTCTTTCTTTCTATCGTCCTTTTTTTCTTCCCCCTTCTCTCCTTTTTAAATTTAAATTTATATCTTTAAAAATAAATGTTTGTATGCTAGAACATACAGCCCAGTATTAACAGTCACCTTAAACCAGAACAAGTTTCAATTTGAATGGAAACTATAGAGTCTTATAGATCAATCAATACATTTATTATGGCAAAAATATTTAGTAAAAATAATAATTCTTTAGCCTTCAAAGCCCCAAAGACTCTTTGTGCTACAATTTACCATGGCTATGTATGTAGAGTTTGAGTATAGAAGCATGTACTTAGTCCTCAGAGGTCTAAATAAAATTAAAATTATAAAGAAATAAATCACAAACATTAAAAATCACCCATCTCTCTCCCCCCCCTCTCTCTCTTACACACACACACATAAAGAAAACAAAAGCACAAACAAAAATCACTCTTAAAAACACTGTGTGTGTGTGTGTGTGTGTGTCTTCAAGTCACCTTGAGAGCCTGGGCCCCCTTAGAGGTACACATTCCATGGGAAGATAATTGCTCTGGTCTTCCCTCATTTTAAAGGGAGAGTGAGGTGACAACAGGTCAATTTATGGCAACTCCATGAATTTCATAGGGTTTTCTTAGACAAGGAATACTAAGAGGTGATTTTACTGGTTCCTTCCTCTGAAATATAGCCTACAGCATCTGTACAGAATTTGTTGACTGTCTCCCATGCAAGTACTAACCAGGGTTGACCCTGCTTAGCTTCTAAGATCAGATGGGCTCTCGTACCTTTAGATTATTTAGGCCAGCTCTGAGAAAACCCTACTGTTACAAATAGAAACAGAAACAAGAAATTGGTGCCATTAATACACAAGTGCTGATAAGCAGCTATTTTAGATTAATAACAAATTATGCCAATTAATAGCCCAGTATGCATCCTTTTCTAAAGCAGGCTCTCTCCACAGAATTCAGTAGGACTTACTCACAAAGAAATGTGCACAGATGTGTACAGCCACAGATTTAAATCTTCCTGTACATACCAAAGTGAACTAAAATGAAGAAACCGAAGAACTCTGCAACCTGATAATCATACCACAGTGTTTTTTTAAAAACCTGCTCATAAATGTCTTACTCTTTTCTACAGAAGGAACAGATACTGCCTGCCTTTTATAAAAAACATTCCATTTGAAAGGAAATCCCAGTGATTTTCCTCTTCTTTCCAGGATGACTTCTGCTTTTCCTTTAGTCTTTCTCTTGTGCTCTCTTATTGCCCTTAAATCCCAGCCTAACTCCTGAGATCACCTCTGTTTCTCAGTCCTAGCAACCTTCATCCAAAAGCAAGACCCACTACTTTCAATAAACTGAATTCTAAGTCAAGGATACTTAGGAAACTGAACTTTCACAGTAGCCGTTTTCTATTTCAAAGACACGTTGCATGGGCCTTTATTATTAATAATCAGGAAAAATGTTCTTCCCTAATCATTGCACTCCTACTTGTCTTTTTAAAAGTATTTAATCACAATTCAATGTTTTCTTGTTTGTTGAATGTTTTAAAGTCATGCCATGGAATTGCACCACAAGCAACTAATACAATGGTTTCACCTAGGTTAGGTGACTGGTGGCCTAGACACTTCTCCTTGCCTCCTCTATAGGCCTCTGCACCAACCCAAAACCATCTCCAGAAAAAGGGTCCTAGTCCTCCAGAGCCAGTTTTAGGGTGCAAGGGAGGAGGCACTGAGGAGGAGGGATCTTGTGTAATCTGTTATTCCACCAGTGGAAGTCCACCATTGGATCCTGGCTTTTGGGACTAGACAGTGAGCAATTGTCAGAGAAGAAGACTAGGTTAGTTGAGCTTTGACACATGCTCAAAATGTGTTCCATCCCCCACTGATCATCTAGAAGGGTTCTAATTATGAAGCAGCTTTATAGTGCAATTCTGTGCACATCCACTAAGAAATAAGAACTACTCAGTACAATGAGGCTTACTCCTAGGTAAATTAATACAGGATTGGAGACTATATTTGCTTCTACCTGAGGTCAGTCTAAGATATTTTGTAGCTTCAGGGAAAAAGATAAGATGACACCTCTCCTGCATTCCACATACAGAAGCCAATCAGACTTTGGCCACTGAATTGGATGTCAATACAGAGAATGGAACAGTAGCTCCCCTGCTCTTGAAGACAGTAGGCTGGCTTAGAAAATGATGGGCCAGAACATGGAAAAGTGACTCTTTTGGATTACAACTCCCTAAATCCCCTAGCCAGCATGGTGAACATACTGGCTAGAAAATTCTGGGAGCTGTAGTCCAAAAATTAGCTTTTCAAAGTTCTACAAAGGGCAGACATAGACAAAGAGCAGCAGCCAACAGTTTGCTGCAGGTTCCACCATCCCAAGATCCTGTCCCTCCAGCAGCTGTCTCCCTCTACCTAATGGTAGGGACAGCATCACTTCTGCAGAGGAAAACACAGTTCTGCGTAAGGCATTTTCCCTCATAGGAAGGAGCCTTATGCTAAGCCTATTGTTTACCTAGCTCAGAACCATTCACCACGCTGACTGGCAGTAGGTTCTATCTTTTCTAGGGCTTCAGTCAGAAATGAGTCCTTTGGAGATCTTATTTGGAACTTGATACCTTCCTTCAATGTACAGGCTCTACTAGTTAACTACAGCACTTCTCTGTACACTGTAATTTCCCCTTTAAATGAGGGTGAGCAGAAAGATTATTGCAAAGAAAACTGAACTCAGTACACTTTCATCTGCTACAACAGACATTTTATATTATCCAGCAAGGGTAAAAATGCTCAGGATCAGTTGCCACACACTAGTTATGTTTTAACTAGTAAAAGCTCCTATGGATCCTCCCTTGGCATAGTAAATTGAAAACATACAAGTCAGTGGAGTGTGGAGGGAGAAAGACAACACTGGACTAAAAATTGGCCTACTTTTAAGTATGTTCAAGTAGTTTCATGGCTGAGTGAGGATCTGAACCTGGAAATTAGGGGTGAGAGAAAGGTAATGAGAGAAGGGTGAAAGGAATTGAGGGTGTTGTTTCAAACAATGAGGCCAAAAGGCCATTAAATGCAAGAGATGAGTCTCTTACAGAGAAGAACAGAATAGTCCATTCAACATAGTAGTCCATTCATCACTGAAGATTCATTGAATCATGATGTATTAAATATGTGTTTCTAGCTATGCTGTGCCAGTTTAAAATCTGTCATTAGAAAGAAACACAGGGTTTTGGTCAAGTCCAAATGGTGCAATCATATTTGCTAATACAACATGTTGCAGTAGTCTAGTCTGGAGGTTAAGCATAACCATCTAGGAGCCATGGCACCCGCCTAAGCTGCTGTAAAGTATACCATCCTATAGCTCTGTCTATTAAATAATGAGACTATGGAGATTTTTCAGACAACACTGTTATAGTGTTACTATTCCACTTTATTTGCTCTGGCTGCCTCCTGTTGAATCCTGGGATTTGCAGTTTAGGGAGGGGCATTTACAACTCTCAGCCAGAGAGATCTTAGGCCTCACTACACTACAGACTCCAGAATTCCACAGGAGGAAGCCAGAGCAGTTAAAATGGAATAGTAACACTATAACAGGGTAGTCTGAAAATCTCCTGTTTCTATCTTTCAGACAAATCAGGAAGAACTGATTGTGAACGCTTGAGTGGAGACCTTGAACATGTCTGAACCTGCATGACAAATATCAACATTCTCTGGGGTTCAGTTACGGTAATTGTCAGTCGTCGTTTAAAGTGGCTATGTTGTCTGTTGTTTGCCGGAAAAATGCTAAAAGTCAAGCAATGTATCCATTTGAATTTTTTTAGTAAAATTGAACAAAACACCCACGGAATCTTTTCAAATGATTACTGAGGCCTACGGGGAAGACTGCTTGTCTTGTGAGCATGTGTTTGAGTGGCACAAAAGATTCACAGAAGGTTGTGAGAATGTGGAAGACGATGAACACCCTGGATGACCTTCCACTTCAAGAACCAAAGAAATTGTGGAAAAAATTAGCCAGATTGTTTGAGGAGACCACCAACTCAGTGTCCGTATGATAGCTGAAGCCATGAACATTGACAGAGACACGGCGTGGAAAATTTTGCATGAGGACCTCAATATGAGAAAAATTTGTGCCAAGATGGTTCCCTAGGGCTCTCACACCAGAGCAAAAAGAGTGCCACAAGGAAATTTGTGCTGATATTCTGCACCAACGTGAGGCAGATCCAAACCTTTTTTTAAAAAAATCATCACTTGTGGTGAAACCTGGATCTTCCAGTATGATCCTGAGACAAAACGACAGTCAATGCACTGGAAAACACCATCATCACCAAGAATGAAAAAAAGCACATCAAAGCAAGTCCACATTCAAAGCCATGATCATTGTCGGGTGGTTTATTGAAATCAAGGGCATGTAATTTTGGCAGAATGCATTTCAGAAGGCAGAACGGTGAACCAGAATCATTATAAGGAAGTTTTGACAAAGCTGAGAGAGTCAGGGGAAAAAAAAGGCCAGAGCTGTGGGAAAATGGTTTCATTCTTCATCAAGACAATCCGCCTGCTCACACAGCACTTTCTGTGAAGCAGTTTTTGGCTGATAAACGCATTGCTACACTTGAACATCCTCCGTATTTGCTAGATTTGGCACCATGAGACTTTTTTTTCTTTCCCCTAAAGTGAAATTGGTGCTTAAAAGAACACATTTTAAGCCAGTTGATGCAGTAAAGAAGAAAATGGAAGATGTGTTGAAACAAAGTGATCTGTTCCATGCCTTCGACAAGTGGAAAACAAGACTGCATTGGTGTGTGAGTGTGAATGGGGAGTATATTGAAAGGGAGAAACATTAGAATGTTAATACATATAAATAAAGATGGGTTATTGTATCAGTTTCATTATTTAATAGACAGACCTTGTACATGCTAGGACAGCAGTTTCATCTTGGGATCTCCCCTTTCAAGTCTTATTGTTGAAATATGGTCACCCTAATGTCAGCAGCAGGGCATCTTGGAAGAAACTTAGAAAATCCACCTCAAGCAATATGTTTATTAGGGCCAACCTAATTTTAATTAATTAATTTAATTAATTAAAATAATTATTTATATTATTATAAACATAAATTAAATTGAGTTAATTTAATTATTTAAATTATGTAATTAATTTAATTATTAAAAATATATGTCCACTTTAAATTTTGTAAGACACCTTGAGTCCTTGAGACTGGGAAAAAGGCAAGATATAAATCAAGATGATGATGGTGATGATATTAAATACATAATATCTATCTATCTGTCTATAAAAAAACCTCTTGGATATGTACAATAGTCCTGGGTATGTTTCCTCTCCCCGTGTGCTGATTGGCTGCTCAGGAAACATACCCAACCAAACACCAACCATGTGTAAATAGCTATTGCTTAAAACAGTTTGTAAGCCGTTCTGATAGCCTTGTGGCTGAAGAACGGGGTATAAATAAGTAAATAAATAAATAAAAATGCAAATTCCCTCTCCACCTCACAATTCACTCTGTTCAACCTTTGTCTGTAAGATTTTTGGGGAATGGAACTTTTATCCTTTGCCTCAGGTAGGAAAATATTTTGGTCTGGCACTGTTTTCAATATGAAATACCCCATCTGAGAAAGCAGTTGTTTCTTAGCACTACAAACATCTCTCCTTCACTGGTTAGGAGAAAGCAGACGTTCTTATTAAATCGTATGATGGAAAATAGAGGTCATTCTTTCCCCTTTTCATTCTCTGCATTTCTATCACATCACTTTCTGTGGTCTCTTTTGAACAGAATATATTGTGAATCAATTATGTCCAGCAATGTCAGATCCGTTATTGATCCTGCTGGGTTTTAATTTCCATTCATTGTTTTGTTATTTCTCACAGTTTTACTAGTTAGTTTTTTGTTGAAAACTTTTAAGACATTATTTTTCCAGGGCTGGCTCTACCATTAAGGAGATTGAGGCAATCATTTTAAGAGGCAGATACTGTGTGAGGTAGCAATGGCAGACCTGTGGTCTTTTCTCCTGAGCTCCTGGGATAGTCCCCTAGCTTTAAAAAAAGCTGTGAGCACCACACAGCTGTTCTGTATACTGCATAAGGATGGAAAAAATACTTGTTAATTATCACACCCTGCTGAGGAAAAGGAGGCTAGCTGTTCATAATCTTTTGCTGGTGGTTTGTGTAAAACTACATGTGCTTTTCCTGCTCAGAAAATGGGTTTTTGGGCAGAAAACATTATCTTGCACAAACTTCACCAATTCCTTTACCAAAAAAAAAAGTGTATTTTTTGCATAGCAAACACGTGCAGGAAAACTACATGTGTGGGGTCTTTTTAATCCATGTATTTACCTAAACTGGGTAAATGTATGCAATTTGCATAATTTTATGTGATTTGCTTAGATATGCAGAATCCTGCAAAGAAAAAGTTACCATATATTCTGGTGTATAAGATGACCTTTGAACCCCGAAAAATATCCTCCAAAATCGGGGGTCGTCTTATACGCCGGATACACTTTGCTTCACCCGCCATCCGATCTCCTGCCTCTTTGCTCCCTTCGCAAACAGAGCGAAGAGACAGGAGATTAGGCAGGGGGCGGTGAGGCAAAGTGTTCACCGGTTCATTCTCCCCCCTCCTCTGCCTTCTCCTCTTTTGGGGAGCAACCGAAGACAGAGGAGGGGGGCGAACGTTGCAGTTTGCTGCCGCTGCAGCTCAATCTCCTGTGTGTTCATTACCCAAAGGGAACGAACACACAGGAGATCAAGCAGTGGCCGAGGCAAACCAGGTACGTTCGCTCCTTTCTTCCACCTTCCTGGAAGGTGGAAGAGAGGGGCGAATCCCGCAGTTTGCAACGGCCACCCCCATTTCCCCCCATTTTCATTCCCTTCCAAATAAAATGAAGATGGAGGGAGGGGGGGCGGATGAGGCAAACCGGGTATTTTCGCCCCTTTCGTCCACCTTCCTGGAGGTGGAAGAGAGAGGTGAATCCCGTGGTTTGCTACGGCCGCTGCCCATTCCCTCCGTCTTCATTCCCTTCCAAAGAGAATGAAGACGGAGGGAGGGGGGCAGACGAGGCAAACCCGGTATTTTCGCCCCTTCCACCTTCCTGGAAGGTGGACGAAAGGGGTGAATCCCATGGTTTGCAGCAGCCGCTGCCTATTCCCTCTGTCTTCATTCAGAAAACAGAATTCCTGGATATATTTTGATGCTTCATCTGCTGAGTAGGATGAAGGCAGCATGCTGAAAATGAGTTACCATAACAAGTTGTGCACTGATACATGCTTATAGACTGATAACAAAGGAGATTTGGAAGTGATTTCACAATGTTGGGTTGTGTTAGAAGCTGTTAGAATATGAGGTTAACTTTGGAATCACTTCATCTTAAGAATTTTCTTTTAAATTAAATTAGCTGTGCAAAATTGTAACAGAAATTGAATTAGTGCTGGAGAGACATTGAGACCCTTTTCAAAAGGATCACTGTATGACACTTTTTAATCCACCTTCTGAAGTTAATTACCGATACCTTTTCTAGCACCCATTTTTCATAATATGACTGTTGACTTTCATTCAGGTTACTTCTACTGTACTTGGTACACTGTGGTATTATTTACAGATTGCCATTCATATTCCTATGTAATGACCATAGCTCATATTCAAGTAATGAATTACTTACAAATAATTAAAAGTAGGATTGTGAGAACTCACGAGGAGATCCTCATGAGTTGGAAAACAAAGAGGATCAGCTGGCAAGGCTCCCCCAGACAGCCAGACAGCCAAACTGGGGGGTGGTCTTATACGGCGAATCTATGCCAAACTCTATATTTTTACTTGAAAATTGGGGGGTCGTCTTATATGCCCAGTCGTCAATATACAGTATGTGTAGTTTTCCTGCATGTGTTTTCTGCATAAGACCTATTATTTTTGTCCAGTGCACAATTAATTTTGTGCAAAATATTTGTTTTCAAAAACATATTTTTTGTGCAAGTGCATTTTCCCCAGTAAAGCCCCAAGGTACAAATGGTGTTCAAAAATTGCAAAGAAACTTTTGTATTCTTGCAAAATGGTGATGAAATTACTCACTTTTGCATCCAGAAATGACTTCCATCCTGTGTTCTACATCCTCTAAATGAGCCTGCCAGCCTTGAGGCACGGGGGGACACTATCCCCACCGCTAGAACTGAAAGAAGGGACAACTGCCAGTCCATTTGTCTTCTGTACAGAGTATTGAGGAGTGCCATTTTGTTTTCTACCAGCAAAAAGACTTTGGTCAGCCATGGTATCTATTTTCAAATTAACGTTTGGTCTCTTCCTATTCATATTAGCTTGGTGAGCTCCAAAATAGTGTACAACAGATGTTAAAAACCAGTTTGGGGGTGGTGGCAGTGAGATAGGACAGGAGCGAACACATAGTGAAAACAATCAAGGACACTGCAGAGATTTTAGGAGGCAGTTTCAAATATTAGATTCTTATCAGGGACATTTGGGAAGCAGAAGATTCAGGAAGCAGAAATATTTAATTCAATGTACTCCATGCTTCCCCTCTTTCCTCCATGATCAGATTTCTCTTTTCATTTTGTTCAATCCCACTGTTCCCCATATTTTCAATTCATATTTGGTTAAAAAGAGAAGAGTTCCCCCCCCCAAGAAGTTTGTTTGTTTTTTAATGGTACCTAGCAAGAGATCTTAGGGTGGGTTGCAACAGTCAGAACAGTAGCACAAAATACACAGTAACAATGCAATCCTTTAGATGTTGACATGTCCAAGTTTAAGTCCCGGGTAAATAGACACATTCTCTTCCCCCCCACCCACTGCCGCCAATAGATCAAAGTGAATAGTACCTAAACTGGCCAAGAAAATCCCACAAATACCTCTCACTGGAAATCCTAATACAGTAACAATAACGTACATTATTAACTACATATTTCATTAACAGAGCTTTGAAAAATTACTTTTTTCGGTGGGGAATTCTGGGAGTTGTAGTCCAAAAAGTATGTTTCAAGTCATGACTCCCCAAATCTGTTGTCTGAAGTGACTATTTCACTGTGCCCATGGTAGAGCCAGCATCTAAAACACAGCTCAGTACTGTGCATCTCTACTCAGAATTAAGTTCCATTTTCACCTAAGCCAGTAGCTCTTAACCTTTTCTTTACCAGGGACCCTCTTTAAATATTTTTTGTTGCTATGGACCCCCAAGACTTAACTCAAAATTTTAAACCCTAACAATAATAATACTAAATAATAATAATAATAATAATACAATCACCATCCATTAACCCTTCCCTCAGAGACACTGGAGGGGAGGGAAGATTTTTCTCCTTTTTCTGCCTGCAAGTTTGTGGCTGGAGCGGATTGAACAGCAATGTGCAAGTCAAGCCAGCCGGCCTTTGCCTTGGCTCCTGTCATGTGGGCTGAGCAGCCTTCAAGCTTTCACAGACTCTCTATGAGGACATCCCTTGGAGGTCTGTGGACCACAGGTTAAGAACCACTGACCTAAGCTATTGTTATATAAGTCCAACCGCACATTCCATCTCATGCTTCCCAATGATACACAGTGTGGTACACGTCGCCTCATAGGGGAAGTCATCCTGACTAGTTGCTTAGCCATTGATTATCCATCCTCCATAAATTTATACTTATTCCTCTTTTAAACTTATCCAGGTCAGCAGCCATAATTACTTTTTGCAGCAGTGAATTCCACAGTTGAACTACATGTAATATGAAGATGCTGTTCATCTGTCCTGAAACTCCCACCATTTAACTTCAGTGGATAACCCCAGGTTTTAGTATGGGTTGGTATGGTGTGGAGTGGGGGAAAGTGTGTGTGTGTGTGTGTGTGTGTGTGTGAGAGAGAGAGAGAGAGAGAGAGAGAGAGAGAGAGAGAGAGAGAAAAGCTTCATTCTGCTTTCTCTACTTTTGTTGTGTGCCTTTAAGTCATTTCCAACTTATGGTGACCTTAAGGTGAATCTATTTGGGATTTTCTTTGCAAGATGTGTTCAGAGGAGGTTGAGAGACTTGCCCAAGGTTGCCCAGTGGGTTTCTATGGCCAAGCAGGGATTCAAAGCCTGGCCTCCAGAATCATAATCCAATGCTCAACCACTACCTTTGCCAAAACCATGTTGCAGATGCCATGAAAATTCTTTCTCCATCTCAGACATACACATAATTAGAATAACTGGACTGCCACCCTGTATAAAAAGAAAAGAACAAAAAAACCCCAAAACTTTTCACTCTCTGTTTCTCTCCATTTCTGCCTCCACATTTGCTTTCTCCTTTTCCTCTTCCCCAGTACCCAGTGGATGTCCCATTCAGGGGCATCACTAGAGGGTGCTGGGTGTGCAGACTGCACTGAGTGGCATCTTTAGAGGGGTGTCACCGGCACCCCCTGCCCCCTCTCCTCACTTACTTCACTGTGCGGCTTACTCGGGTGTCACCCCCTCTAGGTAGGCATATACCTCCGCAGTGGTTCATGTCTGCTTCGAGGGGGTGAGCCCCAAGTACTCAGCACAGTGAATAAGCACAGCGGGGCAGGGCACTGTGATGGTGGCGGTTCCTTTCTCTTCCCAGCTCAGGGGAGAGAAAGGAACTGCCAACATTGCAGCATGCCTCCTGGTTAGGGGAGAGGCACACAGCAAGTAAGCACGGTGGTGGTTCCTTACTCTCCCCATCCCAAGGAAGAGAAAGGAACTGTCACTGTCACAACATGACCTCCCAGCCGTGTTTATTTGCTATGTGCTGCTTACTCAGGGGTTGCACCTTCTAGGCAGGCATGAAAAGTATGTGGCAAGTAAGCATGGAGGGACACTGTAACAGCAGCGGTGATCCGCCACTATGGTCTGGGCCCTCCTTCCTCACTCACATCCTCTTCTCCCCTCTCTCTCCAAAGGTCTGCACTGGCCTGTTCTATAGGTTGTTAAGGCCAGCCCCAGGCTACTTCCAATCCCACCTTCTACAGGAGCAGATCCAGAATGCTTATCCTACCCCAGCCCCCAGCCCAGCTCTGTGGGGTATATAATATATAATAGTCTTTTCTAATGCTGTGTTAGAATGCAACAGCATGCCTTTGATTCCAGCACTACCATCCTTAATGCCACACTGTACAACATGTTACACAATCAGCAGCAAAGCTGTTGTGATCATGCATTTAAGATTCAGAATCAGGACTTTCCCAGCACTAGTTCAGTGTGTGTGTAGTATGTGTGTGTGTATATATGTGTGTCTGTCATGTATATATGTATGTGTGTCACATATATATGTGTGTGTCTGTCATGTATATATGTGTGTAGATAGATAGATAGATAGATAGATAGATACAGTATATGCATGCATGCAGATATCCACATATTCAAATATTGATGGGATTAAGGAATGGACAGAAATCTTACTGGGCTCAGGGAAGATTACTCCTGAGTAAGAGTGATAGGACAAAGTGGCCAATTTTGGTAGGGTGTTGCCTGAACAGTAGTCATGAATCCCTCTCTTTGTACTAAGCACCCCACAAATTAAACAAGAAAAAGATGAGAAAAACAAATGCTTTCTTCAGAGAGAGATCCAGCCAGGCTAAGAGCTTTCAGTTTCCATCAATATACACAGAACAGTATAAGCAAGAGCTTACCTGCCTCCCATTGAAATCAAGGGGGTGTGCAGCCCCAACACACACATTTATACACACACTCAGGATGGAGAGGTTACAGAGGGGAAAGAGAAGGAAAGCTGGAATGGGGAGCCCAGCAAGGGAGCTGTATACAACCCAATGGAAGTGCAGGTGGACAGTAAGAATGACAGGCAAACAAGAAAGGCTATTGGTTCATAGGTTTATACAGGTTTTACATGTGGGTGGTGAGTGGCTGAGGGAGTGAGATTGAGGTGGGAGAAGCCCTTGTGAAGCTGGGGGTGTAGATGCAGATTGAGTGGCAGGAGTGGATTGTGGAGGTGGAGAGGGAATTTGCATGTGGGTGGTGACTGGCTGAGGAGGGAGGGGAAATCTTTATTTCAATGTCTTCATCATCCACTTTAAAGTTATGTAAATCTCCTGTGGTTATTATTTTTGTTTTCTTAATATTCAGCTATAACTCTGATTTTACACTTTCTTCCTTGACTTTTCTCAGTATTCATTCCAAGTCTTTGCTATTTTCAGCTAGTAATACAGTGTAATCTGCATATCTTAAGTTATTGATATTTCTTCCCCGAATCTTCACCTCTCCTTCCTCTGAGTCTAATCCTACTTTCCACATGATGTGTTCTGCATATAAATTAAACAGATATTGTAACAAAATGCAGCCTTGTCTGACCCCCTTACTAAATGAAAGCCATTTTGTTTCTTCATATTCTGACAGTAGCCTCTTGTTCTGAGCATAGGTTATGCATCAGGACAATCAAATGCTGTAGCACTCCCATTTCTTTTAGCGCTATCTATCATTTTTTTATGCTGCAACCCCTGGTGTCCTCCTTCTTGTGGACTAGAATGTCTCTCTCTCTCTCTGGCTTTTCTTCGCAAACGAAGATTCAGGAAGGACTCATCCGTACACCAAGCATTTCAGGTGTGTGGGCCATTTTGTTTTTTCTTTCTTCCTTTCTTTTTTTTGGTCAGATTTTTGTTTGAGATCGGAGCTATTCCTTATTTCTTGATTGAACAACTCTGTTGGTATGCTTTCTGTTCCTGTTGATTTATTTCTCCCAAGTACTTTGAGAGTAGCTTCACTTTCTAAAATTCTAGAGTCCCCATCTAGTTTCTTTCAGTCTGTCATTCTTTCATATCATTTGTTCTTCAGTGTGCTGTTTCCATCATCTTTTCTTTTGACCTCATTTCATAATGTGTTCATCAGTTGCTCATTCAGCTTCTCAATTCTTGGTTTACATTTCCTTTTGATTTATTTGAGTTGCGGAAGAGGTCTGTATGCCTACCTTATTTGCTGTGTTCTTCTATTTCTTTGCATTTATTATTTTAACAGTTTTCTTTGTCTCTGCATACAAGTTGTATCCAGGACTGTGACCCTATTTTTGTCATCTTTTATTTTTGCTTCTTACCTGTTGTTAACCTTTTGAAGAGCTTCCTCAGTCATCCAATGAGACTTTCTTTCTTTTCAATTATAGATAGAATTTGTTCTGATTTGGTGTGTGATCAATTTCTTTCTGGATGCTAGCACAACATTTTTCAATTTCTTTCTCTTCTGCCTCTGTAGTTGAAGCATGGTTATACTGATATGTTTTCCAGGAAGTTATATTGATATTATATTGATTTGCATTATATCTCCTGACTGATTTTGTTACACCTCACCCCCTATTAATGCCACCATGTTTCTTCTTAGATTATCATTTCCAGAATAAAATATGATGCAATTATCTGATTGAAAATGTCCCATTCCTGCCCACTTTAATCCATTCACACTAAGTATAACAAGAAGTGGAGCTTATAAACATTGCAGTACTCTTTTGCATTCCTGTTTTTCATGACCTTGAATTGGCTACATTTTGGACTACTCGGTTAACTCCTTGCTGGCTCCTGTATCTGGCCTTCTGACCACCTTTGTGCTTATCCCTTCATCATACTTAGATAACCTGTGACTGACCCAGACTGGAGTGGCTACTTGACAGCTCTTACACACCAACCCTCAGGCATTTGCTGACTCATGTTCAGGACACACAGCTAAGTTCTATTCAGGGATTGAAAGTTTAAATGTCTTTATATGGAGATTTTCAGACAGGAACAAAAAAAAGTGTTCCTGTCTCGCAATCTCCTCTCCCGCCCCTCTCCCATCCCCGTCCCGGCACAAGAACGAAAACGTACACACCTACCTTCACCACACTTGCCCAGGAGTGAATGGAGCTCACTTCCTGGTTTGAAATCCTGGCCGTTCTAACAAGAGGATGTGCGTGTGGGAAGTTCAAAAATAGAAAGGGAAATAAATTAAAAAAACAAGTGATAGCAAGCACAAAAACACACTGAAAACATAACAAGTAACCAGGGGAGGGTCATAAAAATTGTGTCACTTACCTGGATGTCCCAATCTCACTCAGAAGTGTTCTGGCACGGACCTTCCATTGACGCTGGCATTGCACCATGGAAATGGGCACCTTTTCATTGCAGGACATTCCATTACAAAAACGGAATGAGGGATCCATTCACGGCTTAGCCCGTGAATAAAAAGAAGCACCAGCATAACAACAGCTGAACAGAATATGACAACATGGGAACGACATCATCTGAAAAGGAAGCCCTTAGCGATCTCCTGGAGTCGTCATGATGTCATATTTAGCCCATCTGAAAATCTCCTATACCTTCCAAACTCCAATCAGTGGTTTGAGATAATAGCAGAAGAACTATCTTTCCACCTGCACCTATGCTTCTGAGATGCTTCAGGTTTTTTAATTAGGCCCATCTTTTATGCAGTATGTGATTTTCATAATATGAAAAATATGGTGACAGAAATCCTTAAAAAGAAGCAAACACCAAAATGTAAAGACTGCTCTTACACAAGACTCCCTGCACCTATTTATCTGAAATTTCCCAGGCTTGATTCCCTTACAAAGGGGCAATTATTTTTGTTAATTTGCATCCAATCTGCCACAAAATCAAAAACAGCAGACACCCTCCTCCTTTAAAAAGCATTTTTAAAGGTGCATAGCAGAAAACGCCTTGTCCCACTTTGTCTGAAATTCAGCACTCATAATATCTTTTCAAGGGACTATTATATATGCAAATTTCAAATTTCATACAGCTCTTGCAAACAGAATAGAGGTCTAGCCATTTTGGGGGTTCTTTTTTACCTGGTGAGAGGAAAGAAGATTTGGATTTCTAAACTGAGATTCAGATTTGAATCCCATTCTAGTTGGGTAGCCTCCAAAGCACTTCATCTAGTGATGTCAGTGAATTTGCATAGCATTTTAATCCAAATTATAAAGGAACTACTCCAGGTGCTGAAATTATCTGGGGATAAGATTCAGCACCTTGGATGACTCTTTTAAAGTTCAGACTAAAATGTCAAGCAGACTCACCATCCCACTGACATGGAAATCATCAGTTGCTTCTGTTCTAAATTGGTTTGAGGCAAATCAGGCTGTTTTCTGAAGTGCCAAACTGGTATCTGAACTGAACCTTAGGTTTGACGCGTACCTCTACATATATAAGATTGTAAACCTAAAATCCTCTTTAAGACTAAATTTCAGAATGGAATCAGTGTAGGGCTCAGTATTGTTTGAGAAGATGCACGCCACAACATGGCAGAAGCCTTATAGTTTTAAGCCATGTCTGAATGGACTCATGTGTGTGTACACATAACTACTCTACTGCTTTGCATGGCCTATGTCTGGATTCTGGTACTGAAAGCAGGTTCTGGGACTGTGGCTTGGCTTAAAATTGCTGTATTTTGAAATAAGGTATGAATGCCGCAAGAATAGAAAGGGAAGCACACTGAGACATTTATTAGGCTGGGGAGAATTTAAAAGGCAAATATTTCTACAGCTTTACAATCCTGTAGGAGTTTTAAATTTTATTTGTATTATTGAAACATATAAAAGAGTTCGAATCTTCTGGGTGGTAGTTTTTCTTCAAAAAGGAAGGGAGGGGCTAATTTACAAAACACTGATTTTCTCTGGCCTGGCTATGGGTTTTACAGAGATAGTTCTTACTGGCTGAAGAATAAAAGATAACAAGGCCATGGTTGCTATTAATGAAATAATTCTATTAATGTAGAAGTATACAAGTGTTCCATGTAACACAGAACTCATTGTCAAGAAAGGGTAGTCAATTCACATCCCTGGAAATGAAATAAAGTGACTTACTGATGTAACACAACTGCATTTCCAGTAGACAGTAACTGAATAGGTAATATAAAAGTTACATTTTCATGCCTGATGAAGAATTCAGGTTAACCTGAAAGATTATTTTGCTAGCTGAGGGGTCAACTAGTATTAATAAACTAATTTTACTCCAGTCTTCTACCACTGTTTCAGGTTATATTGTTTCCCATTTCTAGCAATAGCAATAGCATTGCTATTTATATACGGCTTATCAGTGTTGAAGCACTCCCTAAGCAGTTTACAAAGTTTTTTATATATATATATATATAATTATATAAAATTATTATATATAATTTTATATATAATGTTATATATTATATAAATTTCTTACTCCTCATCTCCCCCCAAAACAAAAAAGTTAAGGCTGAAATACTGTATGTTTGTTTGTTGTTGTGGTGGTGGTGTGTCTTCAAGGCATTTTCAGCTTATGGCGACCAGAGACCACCAAAAAATACCAGGCGCTGTAAGCTATATTCCAGAGGAAGGAACTGGCAAAACTACTTGAGTATTCTTTGCCTAAGAAAATCCTATGAAATTCATGGGGTCACTGTAAATTGACAAGTGACTTGAAGGCACACACCCACACAAGGGGGTTGTCTATTTGAGGCAAAAAGAAGCAGATTGCTCCACAATAAAGGCAACTCACAGCAGCTGTGATTTGTCCTAATGAGGTTTATTTTAAGGGGGTGTAGGTAGATCGCAGACATGAGCAGCTATCCATGTTTGCTGTGCAAACAGACATGCCTGTGAATCAAGATGGCAGCCGTGAATGAATTACTTGCATTTTTAGTCTCATCAGTTGCCACTGTCAGAACAGTAATTTAAAAAAAAAGGTTAAAAAAAGCATATCTAAGGTGCAAAAGTGTTGCACCTTAACAATAAGGCAATATTTTGCCTTAACAGAAAAGCAACCCCCCCTAAACCCCCATGTTATTGTATTAGCAATACAATACAAAGGAGGGGGGGAAGGTGATTCTCCACGCTTGCCTTATTGGCAAGTAACCCCTGTGCTCATCTGGCCAATCAGCTTTCAGCTTTTGCTCCCTTGAGAAAGTGAATCAATTTGGTTGCTTGTCCCAATGAGCAGGAATGTGCATCCCCCTGCTGTTTTTTTAAAAACTCCATGAAAAGCTGCATGATAGTGTATTTAGCCCCCCCTCCTGAATACGGAGATACAATGCAGGATGCCATTAAGACAGGTTGTATTCTCCTCACATTCCATGAGGAATATTTTTGCCATTTAGACAACACCAAGGTGAACCCATCACCAGGTTTTCTTGGCAAAATTTGTTCAGAGGGGGTTTGCTATTGCCTTCTTCTCAAGCTGAGGGAGTGTGACTTGCCTAAGGCCACCCAGTGGGTTTCTGTGGCACTGTATCTTATCTATGCTGGCTCTCATTATATGCTTATATCTGGGAGTAGGTTCATTGAAACTGTTGAAATTACTTTTAGGTAAGCATGGAGGTTTGAAAGGATTGCATTGTAAATATGCAAGCTGATAGGTGAAACAAAAGACTAGGAGGGGAGGAGTTCTGAAATGGCAGCAGTTCCACCCCTTCATAATATACAGTAGGACCCCTGTATCCACTGATTTAGTTATCCACGAATTCAGTTATCCACGGGACACAAAACAGCACAACTACCGCAGAGTCTTCCTAGAAAATGTATCCCCTCTAGCCATTTTCTAGGTCCTCCATGGCAATTCTATGGTATTTTAAACCAGAAGTCCCATTATTTTCAATGGCATTCGCTATTATCCATGGTTTTCGGTATCCACATTCCCACCCAGAACTAACCCCCAATGGATATGGGTGTCCTTCTGTAGTATAGTAGTAGACTTTAAAATGTGCTCACAGCCATACAGTTTAATTAACTAACTTTTTATTGCTGCCGGAAGAAAGTGCATAGGATTACATTACTATAATGTTAAGTCAAACTAACTTTTTTCCCCTCCCATCAAGCCGCTGTTGGAATTGCAGAAATGGAAGAATGCGGGTCTCTTTCCCCCAACAGGGAGGAGATGGTTTTGAGTGATGCAGTCAATGATGTTTTGCATGGAAAAGTTGGACCAAGCCAGTTTGCCACCTAAGGCAGATGCCCTGGTGAGAGAGCATCTATTACCACATCTGAAGGGAGCAAGCTAGTTTGAAGGGTGGCAGGGCAAGTCCCTTAACACACAGCTCTCTTCTCAAACTCCTTGCTACCCTCCTCCTAGCTTCTGCTGCTTGAGGCAACATCCTCACACCCTGCCTAATGGTAATGACTGAATAAGTTAAACTCCTCTCCCTTTTTCCAATGCTGGATCCCCCTACACTTCTTTTAAATGGATTAAAAGGTCAGCCAATCTGATCATAGCTCTCCTGGGTCACAGTGTTTTGGCTGTGGCTGTATGCTTGAACACTAACGTTTCTAAACTGTGCTCTTTGAAGCAAATCCTGTGGAAGATGATGAAGTATGCACCTGGTTTTTCATTTGGTGATGGGAATGGCAGGTAGGTTGAGGGTCCAAAGTTACTAGGCTTCAACGAGGAAAGTATCTACCTTCCTGTTGCTTCATGGAGGATGAGGCTACTGCTTACAGTGACATGACTTCCTGGATTAGAAGCATTGTTCTATAGACATCTGGTTGGCTGCTGTGGGAAACAGAATGCTGGACTAGATAGGCTTTTGTTGTGGTCCAACACATTTCTTGTTACATTCTTCTACATGCACGTCTCCTTTCCACCACCAGATGGGGATATTGTCAATAAAGTACTTCTCTTAATTTTCCCTTTAGGAAAAAGGTGGGAATTCTGTGGCTTTCTGGACATTGTTGAACTACTACCCCCCAGCAGTCTTAATCATTGCTGCCCATGGTAAAGGATGCTCAGAGTTGCTGTTCAGTAACATCTGAAGCGCCACACAGTTTCTACCCCTGCCTTAGGACTAGTGCCATCCCCTCAGACCCTGAGGCACTTCCTACTACCCACCCCAGCCTGTAATTCACCATGCATGGTTATGTAGCTCGTGGAAGTCCTAGTCAGCTTTTAAAAAATTAAAAACAATTTATTGCTGTTATTATGTGTCTTCAAGTTGATTTCCAGCTTCTGACAATCCTGTCCTAGGGCTGTCCTAGATTTATTTAGAGGAAGTTTGCCTCTGCCTTTCCTCTAAGGCCAAATCCACACTACACAAATAATCCAATTTGAAAGTGGATTATTTGCCATGGCTCCTTCTTATGGAATCCTGGAATTCGTCATTTTACAAGGTTTTGAATGCCGGCGCTTCACCAAACTATAAATTCCAGGGTTCTATAGGAAGGAGCCATGGATTTGGTGCGGATTTGGCCTAAGGCAGAGAGGGTGTGACTTGCCCGAGGCCACCCCATAGGTTTCTATGGGTGAGCAGGGATTCAAATTTTGGTCTTCCAGAATCCTAGTCCAACACTCAAACTACAACAGTACACAAAATAACAGTGAACCCAATTGACATTGACTAATTAGTACAACAGACCACAAACTTCAGTAGATTGGATAGTCTTTTTTTTCTTTTTAAGAAGTGATGTTTATTCAAAAGATGCTTAACTAAACAATAAAAAAGTACAGTTGTCCCTCCGTATCCATGGATTTGGTATTCACGGATTTAAACTTGAAAATATTCTTTAAAAAATAATATTCCAAAAAGCAAACCTTGATTTTGCCATCTTATATAAGGGACACCATTTTGCTATGCCTTTGCATATAATGGGACTTGAGTATTCATGGATTTTGGTATCCACAGGGGTCCTGGAATCAAACTCCAGAAAATATGAAGGGACAACTATACTAAGATATACATTTTTCCAATTTTAAGCATTTGAGCAAGGGCAGATTAACAAGTATGTTACAAATATAACCTCTTGCTATTGATTCTAAAATTTACTATAAAAAATTTGGCATGACCAATAATAACTGTTAACAAAATTATTTCATAATTTCTAGTCATTGTTGGATCTTGGGGTGCCCATCACATCCTTTGGGCCCTTTCACACACTACAATTATAGTGTTATGATTCCACTTTAACTTTCATGGTTCCATTCCATCCTAGGATTTGCAGTTTAGGAACGGGGCATTTGGAATTCTCAGCCAGAGTTGTATTGCCTCACCAAACTACATATCCCAGGATTCAGAAGGATGCAGCCATAGCCCTTAAAGTGGAATCACACACTATCCACAATGCTGCAGCCTTATTTGGGAGCTCACACTGAACAAGTCTTGAAGAGAAATGACAACGCAGAAAGAATCACAACCCAGAAACATCACCCAAGGAGACCTTCTGCTGTGCTTTCTGCAACAGGACTTGTTTATCTCGGATTGGCCTTTTCAGTCATCAGCGCACTTGCAGAAAGCGCAGGATGATGATTTGATTGTATATTCCTGCATGGCAGGGGGTTGGACTAGATGGCCCTTGTGGTCTCTTCCAGCTCTACGATTCTATGAGTCCTTCCTGAATCTTCTTTGTGAAGAAAAGCCAGAGAGAGGAGACATGTTAATGGGCCCATTGTCACACTAACAAGTACAGTATTTCTCCTCCCCCTCCACACCGTCATTATTCTACAGGCTGGGAAAAGAGGGAGAAATCACTCTTATTAGAAGTACTAATGGATCATTTGGAAGAGGACTTTTCATATTAGGCCTTGCCCTAAGATTGTGGGATAACTTGAAAAGTTACTTTTGGGGACTACAGAATCCCCTGGTCAGCATAACTCAGATGAACTCTCATTCAAGCGAACTCCCACACTCCCAGAAGCAAAACTGGGACAACGAAAATAGGTTCACTGCATGAGTCCCTAGTAAATTCTGGTTCAAATTAAGATTTTTGAGACAATGCAAAATGTTTGCCTCTTTAAAATACAAACCAAAACCAATGGCGCAAATGTTGCATTAGTGCAGTTTGGTGCCTTCAAGTGGCTGCTGGGAGGAATTGCAACCATTAAGTTTCACAGTGAAAAAGACACGTGTCCTTTAGAACAGAGAGAGCCGTCGGCTTTCTCCTCTTTAGAGTTTAGCGCTGGGGACACTGGGCCGAAAATGACAGGAGTCTGTAATCCCTTATCATTAGAAACTTATTTCCAAGATCTCTATAGATTATTGTTGTATGGTCTTACTTATTTAATAATTTAGGGACTAAAAGGTATAAGTCAGTATTCCTCAGCCAGGGTTCCTTGGAACCTTCCCCAAGAGGTTGCTAGGAGTTCCTTAAGAGACTGTGATTGTGGGGGGAAAGCAATAGCAGTATATAGGATAATCATATGCAGGGGTTCCCTGAGACCTGAAAATTATTTCAAGGGTTCCTCCAGGATAAAAAGGTTGAGAAAGGCTGGTATAAGTGTTCTATAAAATCAACCAATTACCTGAAATTAGGATGCTTCACTTCATTTTAAGATACAGTTCTATATTAGTTAAGGCTGCAATTATATGTACACTCACTGGGGAGTTAATTCCACTGAATTCAGTGGACTAACCTGTCAATACTGCAGTTTGAGTGTCCTCCTCTAAGCCTCAGGAATTGGACAAGTTTGAATGCAGTGGTATCTACAGATCTATATTTGAAAAGACAGATGTTGAGTATCTTGAAGTGTATAATATAAGTCTGGTATCTGAGTACTATTGCTTTAATACAAGCCACTTAGGAAGACAATTCATGGAAACATCTCTACTTTTGGCCTGATTCTCTTCCTGTTTATATCTGAGCAATATGCACTTTAATTCATCTTCACAAGTCTTTTTTTAAACTGTTTTTATTAATACTGTCAACAGTATTTGATTTCCCTTAACCCCTGTTATTGATATATTTTTTAATATTAGCTACAGGTTTTATTGGTGGTCTTGACTTTTATGTTCATTGATGAGTTTTTAAAACAGTTTTGCCTAAAGTGCACTTTTTCTACTGATATTGGTGTATTATAACACCTTAGCAATATCTTCAGTAGGTGGAATTTTACTCTTGTACAGTCCTTAACTTTCTTGCTCTTTATTAGTATCTCTTAAGGAAATTATCCTTCTTGTTGCTTTATTTTTTAAAAACCTGAACAGATACGTATGACTACAGTATATACCTTAGGTCAAGGCTATCTGACACATTGTCTCCCAATATAAGCCTGCCCTAAGGAGAGGCTCTTTTCTCTGTTCCACCACCTTCACAGCTATGGATGGTGGGAATACAAGAGAGGGCCTTCTCAGACTAGCCCCCTCTTTGCTGTCTTTCTGGTGGCAGGCAAAGAATTTTTTTCAGACAGACTTTTAGAATTGAAGGCTTTCAAGGAAAGGTCTGGAAGAGCTGCAGTGTTTTAAACTGTGTTCTAACTTTTAAATCTTTTTTAAAAAGTGCATGGTTTTGGTTAATAGTTTAATTTGGTTTTAAAGTTGATTTTTTTCTTTACATTTTTAATGTTAATCTTTTTAAATGTGTAAGCCACCTTAAGTCCCCATCTTGGCAAAAAGATGGGATATAAATAAAGATGATAGTTTAGCAGGAGTAAATCAATACAATGAGGCCTCCTGATCTGCGGGCTTGAGAGCCGTGATTTTGAGCAACTACAGATTGTCAAGTCCTATAGCTAAAATGGCAGTGGCGCGAACACAGACGTGCTGAGGCATCTGCGCACACATTGCCACCATTTAATAATACAGGGTGTGCTCATCTACATTTTTGGTCATCCACAGTGGGTCCCAGAACTGACTCCCACAGATCCAGAGGGCCCCACATGTACCTATAAAGCTCATGAAATATATATATATGAATGAGACCTGCGTATTAGAAAGATTTTCAGAAGGTCTCAATTTAAGGAGTTAAATAGTTGTTTCTGTTTTTGGTATGCATAAACTGAATTAAAAATAATTACAGTTGTCCCTTCATATTCGCTGGGGTTTGGTTCCAGGACACCCCCCCCGCCCCGTGGATACCAAAATCCATGAATACTCAAGTCCCATTATATGCAATGACATAGTAAAATGGTGTCCTTTATATAAGATGGCAAAATCAAGGTTTGCTTTTTGGATTACTATTTTTTGAAGAATATTTTCAAGCTGTGAATACTTAAATCCATGGATACCAAATCTGTGGATACGAGGGACAACTGTAGTGTTATTTTAAAAACAGCCAATGCAGTAAGGCTATCTCAGTGTGATGAGAATCTTTTGACATGTGGGTGGGATGTTATGCTTTCATTACTCAACCCAGGTCTTTGGGGAAGAGAAGGTTGTAAATCTAAATCACTAAACTAATGGTGCTGTATCCACCTTGTGAGGCTTGGTTGCACAGCTCATGATCCAATGTCACTTACACGCCTACACAGTTTATAGGTACTGAGAACTTTTGGCTGGGATTGACCAGGCCTGGCCTCATGCCTGATTTGAACAATGCAAGATCAGCATGGCTGATCCAAAAGCAGAAGATGCAGAAATGCTGCTTTATTCCACTACTGCCCAGTATCACCAGCAACAGACTAGCTTGTAGAATGGAGACCATAAGCAGGAAGCAGATGGCTTTAGCACAAAGCATTCCAGATGTCTCAGAAGGGACACTGGTGTGAAGAAGTGAGGCCAGGATGTGGAATTCCCTCCCAAGTGAGGCTAAGCTGGCAGCCTCCATGTTATCCCTTCACTGGCAGCAATGGTGGCCAGTAGTGTCCATGTCAATGGGGCCAGGATTTAGTCCAAACTTTAAGGAGCTACTAATGGCACTGAACCAATTTGGGTGATAAGATTCAGTACCTTGGATGAGGAGAAGCAGTCGTTCAGATTAAGAGTCACTCATGTACTAGCTGAGCTTCCCTGGGGAGGGTATTCAATAGACAGGATGCCACCACTAAAAGGCCCTGACTTATAGCCCTCATGAAGCTCTTGGGTTCTGGGTAGGTAAATATGGGAAGAGAGGCAACTTCAGGCAAGCTGGCTGCAAACCATTTAAAGTTTTCAGCAAGGGTGGGCAACTGCAGAGGGATAGGGGTTCATTTCTCCCCATTCCCACCCACAGCAGGAAATGATACAACATAACATCTATATCTGGTATTTGGTTGAGATATGGCTAATTTCTGCAGTTCAAGGGGTGATGGGAGTAGTGTGGAGGGGGAGGGAAATCAAATCATCATATTTTCGTGGTAATTTGGGTGTTTTTTGTTAAGTTTTTCAGCTGTTTTTTCAATCAGGCTAAGGCTGATTTAAAAAAAATAATTTTAAATTTTGATTTTTTAAAAAATTAAATCAGATTGTTTTTGAAATTTAAGTCAAATTTTTAAACAATTAAATCATATTTTAATTTTTTCCATAAAATAATTAGGAAAAAGCCTAGGTTAAAGATCATGAATCATGATCATGAATGCTAATTATGCAGCTAATTATATAATCATTCATATATCATGAATGCTAATTATAGAGCATCTAATTATATTCTTTGAATATGGTAACAGCAGTTTATGGAGACAGGAGATAACCTGATCAATAGCATTTTGGGGATGCTAGACATGAAGCATGGAGCCAGTGTGGCGTAGTGGTTTGAGTGTTGCATTATAACTCTGGAAACCAGGGTTTGAATCCCCATTTGGCCATGAAAACTCAACAGGTGATCTTGGGCAATTCACACATTTTCAGCCTCAGAAAACCCAATGATAGATTCACCTTGGGGTCACCATAACATAAGAAACAATTTGAAGGCACACATATGGTACATGAAGTGATCTCTCTCTCCCCCTCTCTCTCCCAACCTTGCCTCTCTCTAAACACAATGATAAAGGAGATCATTTGGGGAGCAAAAGTAGGTCTGAATAAAGAGAAGTCTGCATACTGTATGTAAATGCAAGTGATCTCATTTTTGATGAACTGAAAATTAATCTGAAAACAAGAACTGCTTTTTGTGTATTTGCAGATGAAATTCACATCTCTGAATATGTATTACAGTTATATTAAACAATACAGGAGAACCCGTATCCACTGATTCATTATCCACTGATTCAATTATCCATGGGACACAAATCAGCACACCTACCATAGAGTCTTCCTAGAAAAGGTATCTTCTCTAGCCATTTTCTAGGTCCTCCAAGGCAACTGTATGGTATTTTAAACCAGAAGTTATTTTCACATTATTTTCAATGGTGTTCACTATTATCCATGGTTTTTGGTATCCATGGGCCCTCGAGAACCAATCCCCAGCAGATATAGGGGTCCTACTGTAATATGCTTCTGCTTTAAAATGATGATTAAAGGGATTCTTTGTCACTCATGGTTTAAACTGTGATTTGAATCACTAAAATTTAGTCCTTCAGAGAAGTAATTTAAATCATGAGTTAGATCAATGTGAATTAAAACTTATTTAAATGTAATTTGAATCACATTTAAATTACATTTTGATATGGTTTGAACATGATGCCAATGTGATTTAAATCCCATCAACCCTGTCTGAAGCACAGAATGCAGCCTAGCTGGAGCTAAGTGTGTCTGGGTTTGGTCAGAGAGTACCAAGGGAACCCCAGAGAAGCTGCCCTGAGTTGCATGATAGGGGTGGGGGGAAAGACTGGGCAGAAATATATTAAATAAATAATTAAATTCTAGGCCCCATATTAAACATGTACTATACAATAGTGGGACAAGGATTTCATAGCCTTCCTAAGAATTCTGTCTGCCTGAGCTCTGTGTGCGTGTGTGATAAAGGTGTATAAACATTACTTAAGACAAGCAATTTACCAGTTGCACTCTGCAACAACCTATAAAAATAGATTAACTATGTGTTAAAACACCCATCTCTCTTTACTGAAGTCTCTATAAAGATTTTATACATGGAAACGTAATGCACTCATTTGGTTTGGAGTGCTTTGTATCTAAGGAAAGTGTAAGATTAAGCTCTGCAGTTCAACCACCAGCAGACTTTGATGGTTTATATGGTAATGCATGGAGAGAAAGATTCCACCCCTACCCAAACTTTTGGGGTGGGTTTTTCAAAAACATTTTTTTTTAAAAAAATGGCACATCTATCAAATAAAAAGGTGAAACACTACAGTAGTCACCCAGAATTCCAGGCTGTCTGAAAACCATACATTCTTACCTAGAAGCTTGGACCTGGGATCTCATAACTTACTGCAGGACACATAACACACTAGTGAATAGGAAGCACATGCTCAGTAGGAATCTCATGCTCAAAGGGATTTTGTGAATCCTAGGACTCAAGACTCCCAAAAGATCTAAATGAAAAAGGGTAAGAGATATGATACAACCCCAGTGCTTCAAGACAGAGATGAAAGCAGTGCCAGCCTTAAGATGGCATCCTTTGTTTCCCTCCCTTCATGAGCAATGGGAGTGGGGGAAAGCATTTTCACATAGAAGGGAAGGGAAGGGAAGGGAAGGGAAGGGAAGGGAAGGGAAGGGAAGGAAAGGAAAGGAAAGGAAAGGAAAGGAAAGGAAAGGAAAGGAAAGGAAAGGAAAGGAAAGGAAAGGAAAGGAAAGGAGGAAACATAGCTCTCTTGCCAGCATTGGTAATGGAGATTCAGCCACTCTGGATTCACTTTCCCCTATACTTTTGATTGTTTTGCCCCACAGCCTTATGAACAAGCCTTGTTTGGTTCTGTTACAATGATATTCTCTCCTTTCCCATTGCTCTCCTTTACATTTGCTGGGTTAGCCAAATTATCCTGCATCGCACTAACACAAGCTGTTCCTCCTTACCAGTGATACCCTCTATTTGCATGTCCTTGTCCTTGGTATATCCTAAGTCATGTTGTCATACACACCTCAAACAGCCAACCAGCAACTGTGTGGCTCAGTAGTCACTGAGCTCCTTTTGGCTCCAACCTTTTTAAGAGTGGTGTTCCTGTAAGTATTTGTTGTATTTCTGCAAACTTTGGAATTCCTCTGACCCTGCTAATACACCCCTATCTGTGTGGGTATTGCCACTTTGAATATATAAGAACAAAGATACACACACACACACACACACACACACAGACACACACACTAATACTCAAAATAAATTATTTGTTGTTGTTGTGTGCCTTCAAGTTGTTTCTGACTTATGGGAAACCTAAGCACAGGGTTTTCTGAGGGCTGAGAGTATGTGACTTGCCCAAGGCCACCCAGTAGGTTTTCATGGCCAAGTGGGGATTTGAACCCTGGTCTCCAGAGTCGTAGTCCAACACTCAAGCCACTACATTACGCTGGCTCAAATTAACTATTAGTATAGGATCAGTTCAGTGATTTGTGCATAGGAACAAAGAGAAGTATTATTTTAAAAATGCAAAGAAATAGAAGAAGACAACAAAAAATGCAGAACAAGAGATTCCACAAGATCTGAGACATTAAGGGGAAATTCAAACCAAGAGCCGAGGGGCTATATGACAAAGGGAACACATTATAGTATATGATCAGGACAAAGTAAAAAGATGATGGAAGCAACACACTGAGGAGCTGTATAACAGACATGAAACAATGACAGATTCCCATTTGAAGATGAATCCATGATCTCAGCAATGAAATGGGAAAGGCTCACAAAGCACTTGTGAGAAATAAATCACCAGGCACAGATTCCATACCAATAGAGCTGTTTCAGGCTATAGTGACAGAATCCATCTCATTTCTAACAAAAAATTGCCAACAAATATGGAAAACAAAACAATGGCCCACAGACTAGAAATACTCAATATACATTCTAGTCCCCTGGAAATGGGACACCAAAAATTGTAGTAACTATCAGACTATTGCACTGATATCCCATACAAGCAAAGTGATTCTCAAGATTTTACAAGAAAGACTTTTACCATATATGGAACCAGGCATTCTAGATGGCCAAGCTGGGTTTAGAAAAGGAAGAAGCATTAGGGATCATGTTGCAGCATATTTTGGATAATGGAACAAACCAAAAATTTCAGAAGAAAATCAACCTGTGCTGTATAGATTACAGCAAAACCTTTGACTATAGATCATGAGAAATTATGATTTGCCATATCATATAGAAAACAATACTTGACCCAAAGGAAGAAGGTGTGAAAAGTGGGTGGTGGTGGTGGTTCTGTTTGCTCGTTCATGCAAGTAAACAAACGTATGTGATCCCAGAGTACTGTTTTACTGGATAGGCAGAAATACGCTTAACCAGATATGCACACAATAATTTTTTAAAAGTTTTTTTTAAGAGTCAGAATGTAGTCCTATCCACCAGAAGTCCCACCCCAGCTTTGCTCTGAAGCCAATCCTCAGCCACCACACAGCCAAAAATCTGTGTTTTCCTCCTCAAATCCAGAGAAAACTATGAATCTCACATATCTGGGGTTTCCTGCAGAAACTTTTGGTGAAAATGTACATAGTTGAAAATGATGTGTGTCAACTGTGCTGCAAATATGGGGTAAGTGTGGGTTTTATTGCCTGCGTAGACAAGCCCTGAGTTGTTTAGTCATTGCAGATAGGGAATGTAACACTCTGACACTACTGTTGTAGCTACAAGCCTCTCACAGCTGTAGTTTAACAGTTCATTTTAGATTGCAAAGTGTTGATAAGGAATGTGAAGATGAAGGCTTTCACGGCCGGCATCCATAGGTTTTTCATGTTTTTTTCCCAGGCTGTGGGGCCATGTTCTGCAAGAGTTTATTCCTGACATATTGCCTGCATCTGTGGCTGGCATCTTCATAGATAAGGAAATTTGGCAGTACCACTACTGGCCACAATGTGGCAACACTTGACTGCAAGTGTAGAGGGCGAGGCCTGAAATTGAGGCCTGAATCCTATTGTTAGACCCAAGTAGAATAGATACATTGAATCAAAAGCAATTATATAAGTATTGCTTTACCAAGTTACCATTGATTCAGTGGGTCTACTCAAGTTGAGACTTAGGACTTTTTTAGACATACCTTAAATCTGGAAGGAGCCATCAGGAGAGGAACGCAGCTGCTCCGCGGCAGGAGGCAGTTTCTGACGACGCTGTCCCTCTTGCATTACCCTCCGTGGTCCTTCCGTGTCACATTGAAGGAAAAGGTGCCACTTTTTATTCATGAAGAACTTCCATGAGTAAAAAGTGGCACTTTTTCCTTCCATGCGACATGGAAGGAACACTATGCAGGGTAACGCAAGACGGACGGCGTCATCAGAAACTGGCCCCCTGCTGCGAAACAGCTGAGTTCCTCTCCTGAGCCCTCTGGATGACTTTTTCCTGTCTGAAAATGTCCAAAGGCTAGTATTCAGGCCTGAGTGAACATTTGCACAAATTAGTTTCTAAGCAGGTTGTTTTGAATACACTTCTCCTAACTCCCCCCCACCGCAATCAAAAATGGAACTCTCCCAATCTTCTTACAAACATTTCATCTAGTATGAAGATATCTACTATGAAGAACACAGAGCAGGATTTGTGCGCTGGAGAACTTTGCTTGTGAACCAGAACTTCCTGATATATGTGTGGGGTGGAATATTTTTGCTCTAACTTTTGTGTATACCTTTTACGTATTAGAATTTATCTAGTAATAGTGAGAACAGAATTAGGCAGCTTTATTAAACTCTGTGCCAAATTTAGTTTTTAAAAACGCATACCCGCACATCTGTATTGTAAACTTTTGAAAATGAATGTACGTGCCTGGGATTTAAGTTAAGAATGTTTTTACACATATAACTTGTACAATGAGTCATGCACAACATTTAAACCCCACCCTCTGACATTCTCAAATCTAGGGTTCTGTCCTCTGACTTATGAAATTTCAGCAAACATTCCCTAGATACCAACTTGGTCATGAGGGCTAGAACCATTGTCGGTCACTGCTGAGACTCTTTGGGGGCCAGATACTATGCCAATAAAGCTCTCTCTCTCTCTCTCTCTCTCTCTCTCTCTCTCTCTCTCTCTCTCACACACACACACACAGAGGCACACACACAATTTGTGTGTGTGTGTGTGGGAGAGAGAGTAATGACAGATGAATAAAATACATGGCAATCCTTGTGGGATACTCATTTAAGATTAATTAAATTAGAATAAAAAATGTTTGATCTTGTGGAAAACAGCTTGTATAGCAACTGATCCTCAGGACCCTGTAGCCCTGAAAAGCAGTTAGGGAACACAGCTTCAAAGTGCCAGCAATACATCAACAGTATGGGGGGCAGGATATTTCTTAGGTATAGTTTTAACCAAGGCCTTATCTGCATGGGTTGAATGAAACTGCCTCCCCCCATTCCCATGCCCATCTGTCTAGATGATGCAGGGTTTTGGCCCCAATTCTAGCCTGAACTGTCTGGATGACATCCAGGCAGTTCCTACTAGAAACTGGGGCAAACTTCCCCCCTTAAAACATGTTAAGAAACTACCTGGGAAAACCCAATCCTGAGGGGAAAAACAGAATTCCATAGTGGAAACGTGCAGCTGTCTACATGCACACAGTGTTGTACTGGCGGGTACCTGTGCTGCTGGTGTTGTGTGTCATGCTCTAAGGTCACAATGAGCCCCTCCGAGCATGTGATCAGGGCTGGGCACCTTGTTTCCAGCCTCAGAGAGCACAATGCTCAATGGCAGAGGTGCCTGTTGATACAGCGCAGTACGCTCAAGTAGACAGCTGCCTGTTCCCACCACATAACGCAAGGTAACAGAGGGAATCTGCGGCAGCTCCAGAGCCAAAATATTCCAGCCAGAATGCAGAGTAGTCTGCCAGAGCAGACAAGAACCAAGAAAGGAACCTGTGTCTTGACCGTACGTGCCACTGTAGTTTGATACTCACTCAAAAGAATGTCCCTCATGGGAACATGAGGGCCTCTAGAGCTAGAAAACTCTAGAAAACTCTAGAAAAATGTCAGGGAAAAGGCTGGGCTACAACTTTTCACCCTAAAATCTAATCTTTTGCTTCAATTTTATTTATTGTTTATAGAAAGAAATGAGCCTCCTCCTTCCCCAATAAAAAGTGGTAGAGTCCCAAACACATTCTGCACCCTCAGTCAAAAGTAGGCCTAAATGTCCACTCTTGGGTCATAAACTCTAAAGAGAGGTGAGAAAAATTGTTTCCTTTCTCTGTGTCCCTTCTAAAACAATGTTGCTGAGAGAGATAAGGCAGGCCTTTGCCCGCTGAGCTGCCCAAGGGGAACTTGTTCCTGGCAATGAAGCTGCGCAAGCCCTCAGGAGACCATAGGGAAGGAATCAACACTTCTTAGAACAGGACCTGCCTGATGTCTCTGTGTGCTTCATTAAATAGAAAGGTGGTCTGTTTTCACTTGAGATGTCAGTTGAATTATACATGCATGGGAACTATTTGAATTGACATCATTTGGTGATCTATAGCTGAATATGTGTACTGTCTTCAGTCTGTCACAAACAACATAAACAAAGGTGGTTTGATCCAAGGTGCTTCTTACATGCATTTTTGAGTTTGCAGGACTCACAAAAGTGATAGGGAAGTAATGTAGCTGTTTCTCTCTGTGTGAGGGGCAAAAGAGGAGTCTGCAGTCTGAAACAAATTCACTTGGGTAAGGATGCAGTGGTGGTTCTGTATAAGGAAACCTAATGCCCAGCAGTGTAGACCACAAGTTAGCCAAGGCCTCAGTCTTCAATTATTAATAACCTACTTTTCTTCCAAGAAATGCAAGGTGGCATACATGGATCTCAGGTTTCCCACTTCAGTTTTATCCTTAAAATAATTCTGGCAGAGATAGTGATTGGCCCAGAATGAGTGTAAAGCTAAAGAGGGATTTCAACCTCAATCTTTGAGGGCTTGTCTATACGAGCCCCCCCCCAAACCAGAGTGCCCCACAGTAATGGCATTTCACAGCAGCTGCGACTTGTCTTAACAATATTTTTGTCCCCATAAGCTTCACATGCAAGATGGCAGCTGTGAGTGATTTACTCGCATTTGTACTTACCTCAATTTGCTGTTGCTGAACATTTTTAGAAGCTGCCCAAGATGCAATAGAGCAATTTTTCAATTTAACAACGAAGCAAAAAACCAAAAACAAAACCAAAAACCCCACCATCACCTTGTTTTCTAGCCTTAGCGCACACTCAATAAGGCGAAAAATCAACATGGCGACACCAGGCCCTGTTAGCAAGCCTCGCCCCCGTGCTCATCCAGCCAATAAGCTTTGTGCTTCCTCTCCTGTGGGAAAGCAATTCAAAGGAAATTGCTTGTCCCAATGAGCAGGAATGTGCATTCCCCTTGCTGTTTTTTAAAAACTCTAGGAAAAGCCACAGAGGCTTTTCCCTTGGAGTTTTTGATGTTTTTGGCCCACCTCCTTTCAAATATGGCGACACAATGCAGGATCCCATTAAGACAGGTAGGATTTTTTTTGCATTCCATGTGGAGTATTTTCACTGTTTAGATAGCCCCCTAGTCACACTGGCTCACATATTAGTGAGAATGCCATGCCACTACAAACCACTAGTAGTAGAGTGCTTTTCCTAAATAATATGTCCAAGCAGTGAATAACAAGCAGAGCATGGGGAAGCTGTTTTTGGGCTAGACCTCCAAAAATCTCCAAGCCACCATGGGAAGAATGTACAGTGCAGATCCAAGACATTTTGGTGCATGATGTGAAGGTACTGTGTTCCCCACCATTTCACCTATAGAAGCTGACTAGATTGGCAATTGAATTTTGTTTTAATACTGTGGATGGAAAAGTATCACCCACTTCTCCTGTGGGCAGCAGACTAGCTTAAAATATAGAAGTCTGTCCTTCAACAGAGGAGAAAAAACAGGATGCCACTATTGTTCCTTCCACACCATGGAGCACCTGCTGCCTGAAATAACCACCTCACTTTACTTAATGGTAGGGCTGGCCTTGGGAACACATCATAACTATTTCTACGAGATGTGAAGATAGAAGATAAGGAGATCTAGGGAGGTCTTCAAAGACTTTGTTCAGGAGTTGAATCCCTAATTTGCTTGCACAATGTCCCCAGTTCAATTCCTTGCCAGAACCTAAAGGGATATAATAAGTTGGAAAAATTTGTTGAAAAAGTGCCACCACCAGTCAAAGTAGACTATACTGGTGTATATTATGGTTTGTTTGGCTGATATGAGACTTGAGGGTATTGTTTTGCAATGGATCAAAATTCAGAATGACCTGGATAGACTGGAGAGCTGGGCAAAAGCTAACAAAATGAAATTCAATACGGAGAAATGTAAAGTACTGCACTTAGGGCAGAAAAATGAAATGCATAGATATAGGATGGGAGAGACCTGGCTGAACGAGACTACGTGTGAAAGGGATCTAGGAGTCCTAGTAGACCACAAGTTGAACATGTGTCAACAGTGTGATGCGGCAGCTAAAAAGGCCAATGCGATTTTGGGCTGTATCAATAAAAGTATAGTGTCTAGATCAAGAAAAGTAATAGTGCCGCTCTATTCTGCCTTGGTCAGACCTCACCTAGAATACTGTGTCCAGTTCTGGGCACCACAATTCAAAAAGGATATTGACAAATTGGAGCATGTCCAGAGAAGGGCAACTAAAATGGTGAAAGATCTGGAAACCATGCCTTATGAGGAGAGATTTAGGGAGCTGGGTATGTTTAGCCTGGAAAAAAGATGGTTAAGAGGCGATATGATAGCCTTGTTTAAGTATTTGAAGGGATGTCAGATTGAGGATGGAGCAGGCTTGTTTTCTGCTGCTCCAGAGACTGGAACACGGAGCAATGGATGCAAGCTCCAGGCAGGGCCAGTTTAAGGAATTTTGGGCCCCCCTGCAATGCTTTATTTTGGGGCCCCCATATGTTTATCTCAGGTCAATGTAACCTAACCTATTCACCTTACAGGATGTTCAGATTATAGTAGGACCTCCTTATCCATGGATTCATTATCCATGGGACACAAAACAGCACGCCTACCATAGAGTCTTCCTAGAAAATGTGTCTTCCCTAGCCCTTTTCTAGGCCCTTCAAGGCAACTCTGGTATTTTAAACCAGAAGTCCCATTATTTTCAATGGCATTCACTATTATTCATGGTTTTCAGAATCCGCCCCCCCCCGAACCAATCCCCAGTGGATAAGAGAGGCCTACTATATTACATAATTTTCCACCAATAATTTAGTTTAAAAACTATATTATAGGCACTAACATAATATTTTTGTTTATTAGCAATTAACATAATGGTGTAGATTTCCTCAAAGAAAATAAAGAGTAGACTACAAGCTAAACATGAATTAGCAGTGTGATGCAGCAGCAAAAAATGCCAGTGTGTTCTAGGCTGCATTAATAGGAGTTGTGTATAGATCAAGGGAAGTAATAGTATCACTCCATTCTGCTTTGGTCAGACCTCACCTGGAATACCGTTTCCAATTCTGGGCACAACAATTCAAGAAAAATACTGAGAGTGATGGTGAGAGGTCTGGAAGCCATTACGCCCTATGAGGAATGGCTTAGGGAGCTGTGTATGTTTAGCCTGTGGATAATAGCAAACCCTATTTGGTACAAACATACCATAGGGTTGTGTTGGAGGGCCTAGCGATTCCCAGAGAGGAACCTCTCTAGACATTTTCCAGCATGACTCTATGGTATGTGTCCCTATTTTTTCAGCCACAAATAACTGAAACAGTGGATATTTGTTCTGCAGATATGAGGAGCAGGAGCAACCTGTAACTGAGACTGCAGTCTCCCCCTGCCTAATGGAAACACAGTCAGCTGGCAATTTTATTCACACAGTATGGTTTCAGCTTTCCCCTCACTCCAAAAAAGATATATTCCTTGAAATTCAAAATAGTCATGCTTAAAAACAGAGCCTTTTTTTCCATTTTAAAAATCACATATGTCTAATACAAACCTCCAAACTTCCAACTGTTTTCATTTCAGTAAAGAAAAACAATAATCCAGTTCCCCTAAGGTTTTTACACGGGTGATGCATGTCTTTCATGAAGATGAAAGATAGGAACTTATGGAGAATAGAATCAGAGGGGGCAGGTGGCTGGCAGATTATTCAGCAGCTCCCTCAGCAGAGCAGGCAGAAGGAATCGAGACATTCAGCAAGCCCCAGCCCCAGATGGTACCAGCTAGATTGGTTAATCAGCCATGATCTTTTTCTAGAAAACACACGTGTGGGATCGCAAGGCTGTTGAATCATCACCAGGAAGAATGCTACCCTCCAGCTGATTTCCAGTCTCTCCCCTCCCTCTGCTGAGGCAGGCAGAGCACTAATGGCCTTTCTGTATAATCCAAAACAAAGCGAACACCGCCATCCCAGTATGCCCAAATTGCTCAAAGCATAATGTATATTTAACGCAACACTTCCCCAAGGACTTACACATCACCAGTAGCTCAATGCTCTGTCTTTCTAGAACCAGGTGCAATGGCGGGGTGTGTGTTTGTTTACAGCCATGTTTTTGCTTGCAACTGCAAACAGCTATGGGGGAAGCTTTTTCCTCCATGAATTTTAGTACTAATCTAAGTAGTGGGAGAAGGAGAGAGGGAATCATTCCACTGACCCAAGACCAAAGTGAACATTACAGCAGCAGATCTATACTCTTAAAACTCAGGTCTGTTCCAATCATCAGCGAAGTAGACAATGGGAAGATAAAGATTTTAGAGCAAAAGGCCTTCCGCACTGCCCACAGTTTACCCTCTCCCCATTCTGTTCCCCAAGTGCTTTTCTCCACAGCTCAGCTCTGATACTGAATGTAGGCTCAGCTGTGAGAAAAGCATTTTGGGAAAGGGTATGAGAGTGTTTTAAGAAGCAGCCATCGTGTACCAGGAAGGTACACCACCTGCATGGCCTTTTGCTCTGAAAACCACAATCACACTGGGGTCGTTTACATGGCAAAATAAATCCTCAAAGAATGCGACAAGAAGCCTGATAGTTCCCACGCATTTCGAAGCAACAGCGCCCTTTTCAGAAGGAGGGGGTGCAAAAAACCCATAAGTTGCGCAGTATCAGCTTTCGCTAGTTTTCCACACTTTTTTGATTAAGTTCACGAAAATGCACATAATTTATCGTGGGAACTAATGATCGTGTAAACTGGCATCTGCCTTTTTGAATTACTGTGAGCAGAGCTGAATCCTGATTGGTTGGAGTGACCATTCTGCTTTATCCGAATAGACTGAGGGGTTGGAGAGAAGAAATTCACCCTCCTTCTGCTTGCAATCCACTTTGGAAAATCGAGCCCTTCCTGTCTGTCTTTGGGGGGTGGGAAGACGCTTCGCTGCTTTGCTGGTGTGTGTGTGTGTGAGTGTGTGTGCATTCGTGTGTGCTGGGAAACAGCCGATTGCATGTTCATTCTTTTGTTTGTTTGTCCTTCCATTCACTTGCCTTTATTCAAGGCTTCGGAGGGAGGGAAAACAATTAGGAATGAGGCAAGCCCTAGTTCTGTGGTGTGTGTTTGTGTGTGCATGCATGAAGGGAAGCGAAGATCGCTCCACCATGCTTTTGCTTGTTCGTGATTTCATTGACTCCTTTCTTTATAGAAGCCTTTAGGGGCTGGGGAAGACGGGGGGGGGGAGTTTGACAGATCGCTCTTTCAATCGCTTGTTTGTTTCTCCTTTTTCTTTCCTCTCATTATTTATGGTCTCCATAACCCCCTCCTTGCTCCCTCCCCTCCTCCTGCCTGGCTTTAATCATCTGGAGGCGATCCCCCCCCACCTTTGCCTGTGTGAGCTAAGGAAAACAGAAAGTTGCTGGATCTGGCTTCATCATCCGAAAATGCCAGGAGTCATGTGATTTATGCACTCCTGATGCGAAAGAACAGTAATCCGGAATCTTGCGAACTTTTTCCTGTCGTGGAACTGGTCCCACTGATTTTTGTGTAAAGGATATTGTTGTTTGTTATGTGTCTCCAAGTATTTCCACTTTATGCCAATGGGGTGTCACTAGGGGGGTGCGGGGTGTGTGGATCACACCAAGTGATACCTTTAGAGGGGTATCACCAGCACCCCGCTCCCCTTTCCCCGTGCTTACTTCAGTGTGCCTGTGCAGTGGTTCATGCCTGCCTAGAGGAGGTGACAGCAACACAGCAATTAAGCATGGTGGGGGGTTGCTGCAATGGTTCCTTTCTCTCTCCGGCCCAGGGGAGAGAAAGGAACTGTTGCCCTCACAGCATGTCTCCCCACCATGCTTGCTTCACTGTGCGGTTTATACAGGAGGTCACTCCCTCTCAGTAACACAAACATCCATAGCAGTTCATGCCTGTCTAGAAGGGGTGATCTCCAAATAAGTGGAAGTTATTTGGGTCGACTCAGGTCGAATCAGCCTTCCGTAAGTCGGTAAAATGAGTACCAGCATAATAAAAGAGCTGGGGCGACATGCTGTGGAAGCTCTTAATTCAGTTAAAAAAAAGCAGCAGTCGTTATTAGTGTAGAATGCATTCTGCAGTGTCACTCTTTTGCAGCATTGTATGCCAGAAGCGCCATCTACTGGCACTCACATTGTACAATTGTCTGTACTGAATGTACTGTATTCTGAAATGTATTGTATTAAAAATTGCATTGTGATGTATTGTATTGAATTTACTGTATACTGTACTGTGTGATGTTGTACCCTGCCCCGATTCTGAGGAGAGAGGCGGGTAATAAATAACTAAGTATTATTAAATAACTAAGTATTATAAGTGAGTGAAGTAAGCATGTTGGGGTTGTGTGTGGGGGAGCAATGGCAGTGGTTGCTTTCTCTCCCCTGGGCCAGGGAGGGATAGCAACTGCTGCCATCGCAACTCACTTCCCTACCATTCTTACTCCACTCACTGATGCTTACTTGGGGATCGCCCTTTCTCAGCAGGCAAACCACCACACAGCGGTGGTTCCTTTCTGCTCCCTAGCCCAGGGGAGAGAAAGGAACAGCCACTGCACAGCAGAAGTATTTGGTGACAATGGCCATCGACTTTGCCTGCCTGCTGGAGTGTGTAACAGCTTGCGGGATTTTCAGTCCTGCAAGACTTCAAAGGAGATCTGGCAGGCAGACATATGAGGGCCTGCCTGGTCACATCTGAAGTAAATGTGATGGTGGAAGGGAAAGCTTTTACTGATGGCAGGTGGACCATGATGGTGAGTACGGGTAAAATAATTTTGTTTTAGAGAGAAGGGGTGGGGCAAAAATCATCTGTACCAAGTGTCATAAATACTAGGTCCGCCACTGGGTAACCCTAAGGCAAACCTATCATAGCAAACTTATAGCTGTGCTATGTTACAGAAGGCTGGTACCATCTGCTCTGACAGGCAGCAATTCTCCAGGACATAGACATGGGTGTGTGGCCACTTATTCTCCATCAAAAATGCATCACACTAAAGGGGGAGACATGTGTCGTTGTTGTTGTGTGCCTTCAAGTTGTATCTGACTTATGGTGACCCCAAGGCAAACCTATCATGGGTTTTTCTTGGAGAGATTTGTCCAGAGGGGGTTTGCTTTTGCCTTTGCCTTCTCTCTTCTCTGAGGCTGAGAGAGTGTGACTTGTCTAAGGTCACCCAGTGGGTTTCTATGGCTGAGCGAGGATTTGAACCCTGGTCTCCTAGTCCAATTCTCAAACCACTGCAGCACACTGGGCCTCATACATACCCAGGTCTATAACTTCCAACATTTCACAGATGAAAACCAGGACACATGTGGCAAAGCAACACCAGAGTGTGGTGAAGATGGTAAAAGTTATTAATAAGGAAAAACAAGCTAGGGGAGACAACAGCAGTTTGCTGTTGCCTGAGTCTACTGGGAAGAGCAGTAGACTCTTCTTCCCCCCCCCCGTGGTGAGTTAATTGAGTACTGTCTAAACTACTTTCACACTTTGAACTCAGTTTGCAGAAAATGAAGTAAACTGAGAAAGGGTTAGAGTGGAAGGAAGAGAGAGAAACTAATAAATCAGGACTGTCCTTGACAAATTGGGACAGTGGGGGGATATGGAGGTCTGCTGCTTCCATGTAAAAACTAGTTTGCACACACTTTGGTTCTTCTACTATGATTTTTCAAATTTTCCACAAAAATTTCCAGATGTGAAAGGAGTCTGTGTTAGTCTGTTCTGGGAAAACCAACAACAAGGGGACTAGTGACACCTTAGAAACTAACACATTTTATTAGCATCAGCTGAAGTATACCTGGTGGTTCCTGGGTCTAACTTCTAAGATGCAATTTGCATATCTAAAGGGCCATCTCTTCCTCTATAAGCCTGTCTGAGCTATAAGGTAGGCTCTTTGAGGGAGGCACTGCTGTCAGTTCTGCTACCTTCATAGGCATATTTGGTGGGAACATGGGAGTGGGCTTGCTCTATGGTTGCCTCTAGGCTCTGGAACTCTGGGCTTGTTTAAAGGGTGAAAATAATCCTAAACAGATGTGAATGAAAGGTGAGCCGTTGATATGGATGTTCACATCAACATGTGTCATTCGGAAGGGGGGGCAACCAAATCCACCTGAAAGTCCATGTGGGAAGTGTCCAGGGCTTTGACCAATTTTTTAAAAAGCTCCGTACAACATGTGAATGCGCGATCATTCAAACACTCACATTTGTGTAGATGTGAACAGACAGCATAATCTGATTGGCTGGATGAGCATGGGGGGCAGGGCTAGCAAACAGGGAAAACGCCTGCTGCCACCATGTTGGGTTTTTGGCTAAGCGAGGGTCTGGTGAGTCGATAAAATGGCAATCTTATACTCTTTTTCTTTCTTTTTTTGTAAATACAAACTATCACTTGTGTGCATCATGGGAAACTGTTTTTTAAAAAAATTGGTGGCAGCAGATTTAAAATTGTGAGTAAATCACTCATGGCTGCCATCTTGGCCGGGATCATGCAGAGTTTAGGGGGTTTAGGGGGTTTAGGGGGGCTGTTTTGACCATTAAGACAGGTCGCATCATTGTGAATGGCTGCTTTTCTTTTTTGGAGGTGTTCATATTTTCCCCCTCTATAGACAAGCCCTTCATTTCCAGGGGGGTTAGACAGGTTCCCTCCTTGCTGTCCTTTTGTTGGTAGGTGAAGGCCTTCCAATTCAAGCAGGCATTTGGGAACTTTGGGCCTGTCTACACTGCAGAAATACAGCAGTTTGACACCACTTTATCCACCATAGTGGATCCTATGGAATCCTGGTATTTGTAGTTTTGTGAGGTATTTAGCCTTTTCTATCAGAGAGAACTCTGGTGCCTCAACCAAACTACAAATACCAGGTTTCCATAGGACAGAACTATGGTAAATAAAGTGGTATCAAACTGCTGTATTTCTTCAGTGTAGACAGGCCCTGCGTTTAACATGTAAGGCCTTTCTGTTTTAATGAGCTGTGTCTGTGTTTAAAAGCTGTGTTTTAATTTTATAGACTAATACTATTCTAATCTTGAAAAAAAATAGGTATGTTTTAAACGATGTATGGTTTCATTTGTATTTCTTTTTATCTGTAAGCGGTCTTGAGTCCAAGTCTTGTGGAAAAGGCAGGGTATAAATAAAGTGATTGATATTTTGATTTTCACTGCACTAAAAGATGGCTGTATGGATGCTAACCATCCCTTCCCTCCAAGCCCTGAACACAGTTTCCAGACACTTATAATATAGCAAAAAACCAAAACAAAAACAAAAACAAAAGCCAACATATTAATTAGCAGGAATTTTAGAACCAGTGCCTTGGCATTCACCCCCTTTCCATACTTTCCCCTCTCCTTCAGAAATGTTACCTAGCTGCAATGTCTCAGAAATTCCACTCTCATCTTTTAGCCCTTAAAAAAAATTCCCAATGAATAAATTCAGCCCCTCCCGACTTTTTTGCTTCTACCATTTTATGCCAGGTAACTTACCAGAAGTACCTCAGACAGCTCTTTCTCATTTCCCCTCATTATTTATTACCTCAGAAATCTTAGCAGCTGTGCCTCAGATCTCTCCTTTTTTCTTACTTTTTCCCTCTCAGGAATCTTAGGAGCAGTGCCTCAGAGAGCTGTCTCTTAAATGAACTGTTTCAAATCTAAACTTAATACTCCCTTCTTTGGAGGCACCTGCCAAGATGTCCACATGGTAAGTCTACAGGTGAGTAGGAAGATAGGGTGACAAGTATAAATTGTATGAGGGAGAGCAAATTTGCATTTAGATGGTGATTTGTTGAAGGAGGGCGTAGTGCCATTTGAAAGATGTAAGAATTGCTGACATCCCTTTTTTGCTTCCTAGCTCCCCACTCAAAATTTGGAATTGTGACTTGAAAATTAACACAGCCACTTGGACATCAACCAAAAATATTGCCAAAAGTTGTAAATAACTACAGCCAGGCAGAAGGGCTGGCGTAGGAGTGATAGGAATTGTAGTCCAAACCATCTAGAGTAGTAGATGTAGTCCAAACAATCTAGAGTGGTAGTTTACTATACAGTCTATAAAGCAGAGAACACTATTATAGAATCTACAGAATTTGGTGCCAGAGGCAGTAAACATACAGCCAGGGATGTGAAACCAGCTGGGAGAGACACATGACCTATGGTATACAAGTTAACTCACCTTGCTATAGATAGGTTATTTCTGATTAATTAATTCAAGGTGTCACTTTTGTCAGAATGTTTATATTATAGTATACTACCCATTTTATAAATACTTCTGTGTCATGAATTTGAATTATGATGCAAGAATAATAATACTACATACAATGAAATACCTAAGGACAGGATGGGATAGGGTTGCCAGATGTCCTTTATAATGACGTCCTTCTCTGAGGGCCAGAAAACTTGTCCCTTATAGGGCTAGCAGGTGTCCCTTATTATAAGGGGTGTCCCTCATTTGAGAATTGAGGGTTGGAAGTCTTTTCCTTTTATATAGACTGAGTGAAATGCCAAAAAAATAATAATTCTGTATTTTGGGGGTATGGGCCTTTCATAAAGACAAAAATGTGTATGTCTTATCCTTTGTGAATGTGGACAATATGTTAATTTTGCAGAGAAATACACAGCTTAAGTGAACTGAAATCAATACTTTCGTTTGGTAGTTAGGTAGAACACAAACTTGGTAATAGATACTTCCTGATTGTCAAACCCAACATGTCATGAATTTCAGTTGTCCCTTGTAGCTCTTTTGAAAACTCACAACACTACTCCTCTGGACACTTCAGATAAGAAAGGCCTTGGCAGGCTCAGCATTTGCTGAGTTTCCAGAGGAAAGAGGTTCCATTTTGAGAACCCCATTTCACCTTTGTACTCCCATATGCAGCTCTACTCCTGCATATTTGCTCAGAGGTTGGCCCTGGTGAAGTCAACAGGTAAATATAGTATATCGGATTGCAGCCCAAGAGATCTGTGGTATGACATACTGTAGATAATCCAGAGTCAATGCTGCATGAAATATTCTAAAACTATAACCCTCCAGCATCAATATTTTAAGGGCTGGCTCTCTACAGGTCTGGATAAATATTTCACACCAAAAGACCTGTAGCCAACTATTCAGCTGATTTGTTCAAATCAATATGAAATGCAGACTCACTGTTATTCTAGCCTTCCTGCTTGTTTGATTCCCAAGCCCACACAACAGTCTCCACTAGATCTTATTTGCCAACTGAACATACAATTTCCTCCTGTCTGGAAGCTGGTCCCACTATTAGGCAGAATGTGGCAACTGCCTCATGTAGCAGATGTTGGAGGCCAACCATGACATTTTTCCTGAGCCCTCTCCCTCCAGCCATTTCCCTCTGGTGGGAGACAGAGGTCTGCCTGTTTTGGAAACAAAAAGACATTAACACTTGTTCAAAGCCATCAGTGGGAGAAGGAGCGATAAGGAGCTAGATCATCCTTGCAGTTTTTCTTCCTCTTAGATTTTTGTACTTAGACCTTTGCTTCCTTCTTATCTATTCAGGTCATTTCCCCCTTCTTCAAGAGGTAAGTCAGTTCCTTTGTTTCTCTTGTCTGAGGAGGAAACAGCCATTGGGCTCTAATCCCAATAATAGTTGCCAGTTTATCCCCACAGACAACAGCTAGCTTTAGGGGCTCTTATAAGCAAGAACAGCTCAACTCCTTTTCTCTATGTCCTTTCCCATTCCAAGGACATTATCAGACTAACATCTAAAAATGCTGTAATTCCACAATTGAGGAAAGTGGAAACATAGTGGCATGATCACAGTAATTATTGCACATCATTGTAATCACGTGATACTACCGCTACGGAATTATTGCACAACCGCCACTAGCTATTTAAGAATGGGATTTCAGCTCGTGCTATAGTAGCACTTGTCATCGCATTACCTTATAATGACAGAATATTAATGTCTCCTGCTGGCCGGCGCATGCACCTTTTAAAAAAATCTCTTCTGCGATTTTTCATAGGCGAGATTCCGGCTGTTCTCACGAGAAGACGCAACTTTGCTCTAAAACACTAAAAATAAATAAATGACCAAAGAACTTCACAAATAAACACTTAAACAAGCATAAAAAGGTATCAAGAAAAGGCAACAGTTGATTAAAAGAGTATCCTATAGGTCCTCTTCACATTCTCCCTTGGAAGTTTAATTATGTGTTCTCGTTGGGAAAGGGTAGGGGGAGAAGAGGACCACCCATTCATGCTGGAATTGTGTGATTACAGCAGGACATGATTATTGCATGCTTGCCAATACCTTGAAGAAAGCAATATTGAAGGCTATTGATGACTTTTGCCTGTTAATGAGAAGTGGCACCTAATTAACAGGTGGAACATGGACAGAGCACAGGAAGACAATAACCTTGTGTGATAAAGGAAACCCATTCGTGCTACTATTGCATCATAATCACCTGATTACAGCCTCATGTGATAATGCCCTAAGACTTCCAGAGGTTTCCAGAGACAATAAATGTAAGTTTCCTTTTTTAATTTACCAGAACATTGTAATTACTCCTATTTCTACCATGATCTCAGATTGCACTAGCTCTGCTGAACTCTGCATAATAAGCATATAAAAACCTCAGTCAGTGTGTCACATGGCTTGTTCTGCACTCCCTTCACTAGCCTGCTGCCCTTGGGTGGGGGTGGCCTCTTATCCTTTGCCTCAGGCAGAAAAAGGTTTTGGGCCAGCCTGTGCCTTCTGTAAGGTTTTGGCTGCCATCTTTCTTTCTCTTTGTAAGCTCCTTTTCTACCATGTGATACAAGAAGAGCCTTGTGGGATGGTCAGACCCAAGGGCCCATTTAGTCCAGCATAAGGCTCCAACAGTGTCTGCTCAAGTGCGCCAACAGGGATGGATAAAGTGTAGCCTACTGGCCTCCAATGCCCATCATCCCCAGCCAGCATAGTAAACGGTGAGGCATGATGGAGCTGCAGTACAACATGGGGGGTACACATTCTCCAAGGAGGCCCATAAATAGGGTCTGAAGAAAATAACTCTCCCTTGCTCTTTGTTCCCCACCCCACCCTCTGCAAATGGTAATCAGACTAAGGACTTTATCAGGCCAGGCAAATATGATGTCATAAGGACGCCTAATGATCACAAAAGGGTGCACATACCAGATGTCATTGTCCTTTCACGATCACATATTGTTAAAAAGCCATCCTATTTTATTGAGGGGCCAAGCTGTCAATAGATCAGCTGTGCCACTTTGTTGCTGTCATTGCAAGCGTTTGAATCCTTGCGCCATTGTACTCACATGAATACAGCATCAATGGGCAAACACTTCCGGCTGAGATCGTGACAGCCAGGTAAGGGACACTCTTTTTATTACCACCACCATCCATGTGCTTGGGACTTTTAAAGTATGTTTTGGTGCTTTGCTATAGTTTTTGTGTATTTTTTGGCTTTTATTTTTAAATTTCCCATGCTAGCATCTTCTCGTGAGAATCACCGAGATCAGGAACCTGGAAGGAAACGGAGTTTCATTTGTGCTCCATTACTGCTGGGGAAGCCTCTTTTCTGCTGGTCAAGGTAAATCTGGTACAGGGGGTTCTTTCGCCAGCATAAAAACACCACAATTTATGCCGGCAAAAGAACAGTAACATGGGGTGGTCTGATAAAGTCCATAGCCTCAGAACAGGGAGGTTTCTTTTAGCTAGAGCTTGGGAAACCTTCTTCTTCTTCTTCTTCTTCTTCTTCTTCTTCTTCTTCTTCTTTTTTGAGGGGGACCTGGGGGCCGTTTACATGACAAAAAAAGCCCGAGAGGAACACTTGTCAATCCCTGGTAGTTCACACACATGATGTGCTATTCAGAAGGAGGGGGTAGAAAAAAGCCCAGTTAACCTGTGACTTTCCACCCCTCTATTTTTCAGGACTTTCTGGGGGAAAATCCGAGACAGCCCGTGCTATTGGTTGTCTGAACAACCAGGAACCCTCCCAGGACATGGGATCATTTCTGATTGGTTGGACATTGGAGGGGTCGGGCTTGCAAGGTAACCCTTGCTGTCACCATTTTCTTAGGGTCCTTCCCACAGTACTCCACTGGCTCCAAAGCAGCCAACTGAGTGCCAGGCAAGGTCTCTCCCCTTCCCATGCCCTTGCCACCCTGCGGGGCGGGGAGGCCTCCGTGACTGCCAGTCACTAAGAACACTCCCCAACAACTTTCCCCCCACCCTTGCAGCTACGTGGGGCTCCCCCCCACTGTGCAGCCATGCTGGGTGGGGAGGATCTTCTCCGTGACTCTCATTCACGGAGAAGTCCCCTCCCTCCCAGCGTGGCTTCCCCCATGCAGCTGCACTGGGTGGGAGGATCTTCTCCATGACTCTCAGTCACAGAGAAGACCCCTCCCTCCCAGCGTGTCTCCCCCCCCCCCCGTTCAGCCGTGCTGGACGGGGGGGGGATTCTGGGAGGGAGAGGTCTTCTCTGTTGACTGAGAATCACGGAGAAGATCCCTCTCCAGCATGGCTGCACGGTGGGGGGAAGCCACGCTGGGCGGGAGGAATCTTCTCCATGACTGAGAGGCTGCAAGGGCGGTGTGGGGGGGGAAGCTGTCAGGGGTGGGGGGATGGATCTGTGCCTGGCAGGGGTGGTTCTGACCATTCCCAAAATGGCGGATCCAGCCTTGCCAGGCTTCTGTTGTAAGTCTGTCCCCTCAAAAGACCGACCAATCAAAATACTGCTCTGCTGTGTAACCCTATCCCGGGATGGAGGCACTCAAGAACAAGAACTTTTAAAAACTGAGACCTATGCTACCATGACAAATTGTGTAAACAACAAGGGGCGAACTCGGGATGAGGGAATCCCATTTCTCCCTGTGATAAAAAATCTCATGAAACTGGCACCCAGAACTATTGGAAACTCCCAACCCACATAGCCAAAGGCTGTGAGTTTCTGGGAGTTGTAATCCAAAAAACCTAAGTTTTCTAGGCTCTATTTTCAAGTTGCACATTCCCCAGGAACAATTTACCAGGGAACAAGTTGCCACCAGAACACTGATGATGTTTCATTTCAGTTTCTGCACCACCCAGGGGCTATAGTTTGCACCAAACTGAAGTTTCTAGAGCTGTGTTCAAAGGAAGCCTCTTATAGAGTGGTGTGTCTTATACTATTTTATGTGGGAGATCAGCAATTCCCCCCCTCCCCCACAGCAGGGACCAGTACCATATTTGTGCTCATTGGCTACAACTGTTTCTTTCTTTCTTGGAAACTCTCCAGGGACTAACAGCGGACGGCTCATGGCTGGTCCAAGGACCCCTCTTTGAGTAGTACTGTACTTGTGTTCAGTATATTACAGTTACTGAGCATACTGTGACATTACTGGTATATGTAGCTCAGTCAAAATCCTCAGTTTCTGGGTTGCAGGAAAGAGATTCCAGTGCACCAGTGTAAAATTTCTGGGTGCCTGGGAGATTTTCCTCCCCCTTTCAGTCCTGTCCTCTTGACTCTGTATTATTATTCTATCCACCCTGCTCCAGAAGGGAAGGCGGAGCTCCTGTTCCATTTCTTCCTTGCTCTGTCCTTTTCTAGCAACAAGCTCATCCCAGCAGTCATCCTATGCACACGGCAAGAAAATCCAGCTGTGAAGTTGAAGGCTTTCATGGCCGGCATCCATAGATTTTCCTTTGGTTTTTTTCAGGCTGTGAGACCATGTTCTAAAATAGTTTCCTTCTGACGTTTCGCCTGCATCTGTGGCTGGCATCCTCAGAGAATGGTTGGGTAGGTGTATGTGTGGAGTTCATATGCTGTGAACCCTTGTTGGGGAGTATATGTAAATTTGTTCACAGCATAAAAACTCCACACACACACCTACCCAACCATTCTCTAAGGATGGCAGCCACAGATGTAGGCAAAACATCAGAAAGAAACTATTCCAGAACACGGCCTCACAGCCCCCCCAAAACCAAAGGAAAATCTAAAAACCCAGCTGCTTTGAACAAGACTCAGGACTTTTTCAGACAGCAATTTGTAAGGCAAGCAGGCTCGTCCCTGTTGCGAAGCTGCTGCGTGGCAGGGTGTGTGTGTTTCGGATGATGCTGTCCCCCTGCCGATACTGTTCTGGAAGAGCTGGGAGGCTGCAGTGCCATATTTGGCCATTTCCTAATCACAGAAGTTGACTGTGACTAGGAAATGGCCAAATATGGCGCTGCAGCCTCCCAGCTCTTCTGGAACAGTATCGGCAGGGGGACAGCATCATCCGAAACGGCCCCCCTGCCACGCAGCAGCCTTGCAACAGGGACAAGCCTGCTTGCGTTACAAATTGTCGTCCAAAAAGTCCTCACTTTCTTCCTGGAGTTTTAAGAGGATTTTATCATTACAACATGCAGCTTGGCTGATTATGAAGAGACAGCCAAAGACTCAAATCCTGGGCTGACTATCCAGACCCTGGGCTGCCCATCTGGGACCAAAGCTTGTTATGAATTCTCTATGAGTGGACATAGATGCTCCTCAGATGCTCCTTTCCTGTGTGCTTAGTACAAACACTTTCTGCTGGAAATCCACCCTCTCCTCTCAAAGCATGTGCAATTATGCATTCCCCTGGTCTTACAAACTCCTCCTGCAGGGGTGGTCAAAATGATCATGGAATCAGCTGGGAATCCTACCTGTCTAGATGGGATCCTGCACTGATCGTTTTGGTGGCCCAAAACAGGGGGAAAAATCCTTTGCGGCTTTTCCCGTAGTTTTTTAAAAACAGCAAGGTGTGTGTGTATTCCTGCTCATTAGGACAAGCAAAGGACAAGTGATTTGAAGGGAAGCGCAAAGCTGATTGGCTGGGTGAGAGCAGGGTTGGGGCTTGCTAACAGGGCAAGCAACTGCTGCCGCCATGTTGGATTTTTTGCCTTAGTGAGTGATTGTTAAAGTGATAAAAGGGAGGGAGGGTTTTGTTTTGCTTTCCTGTTAAATCGGAAAATCACTATGTCACTCTAGCGCACCTTAGACATCTGAGGGGAGGGGTTAAAAATGGTGGTAGTGAAGAACGAATGCAAGTAAATCACTTGCAGCTGCCATCTGGAATGTCAGGCTTATGGGGGCTTCTGAGGCCAAAAACACCATTAAGATATGTCACTGCTGCTGCAAAATGCCATTACTATGAGGTACTCCATTTCCCCCCATCGTGTAGATGGGCCCTAACCCTTAAAAAAACAACAAAAAAAGTATGGTAACAGCAAAACACCTGTCTTTCCATGCAGTCACACTCTAGTTATGTTAAAACTACAACTCCTGTCATCCCCAGCCATTGCAATGGGGGTGGTAGTCTAACACATCTGGACCGTGTCAGGTTGGGAGTTTGGGAAGTTATTTTTCTTTCCTTTGGAGTGCAGATTCCAGACACCCCCAGTAGCTGCAGCTACAGGTCATCCTATTTGTGGAATTCTGGGATCTGTACTCCAGGGGGACAGAGAGAGAAAGAGTTTTTCTAAGCTCTGGATACATAATTTAAAAGGCTAAACCAAACAGAACTTAAATTAATTTAACAGGCAAACTGAATTGGAATCCATAAACACAACAACTGTTGCTATGTGAATGTTCCCTCAGGGCAAAGCAATATGAAATCCTACCACCAACTATCTTCTACCTCTGTTCCTAGCATCTATAAGCTGAGGTATAGTGCCTCTGTAAAGGGAAGCTTCATTTAACTATAATGGCTAATAGCAGGAAATAGATATGCTCTGCACGGACCTGTTAATGATTTGGTGCACTTGACTCCTTTAAAACAACTTGTCAGGCTATCTGATCTGAGGACTAGCAATTACTTTTCTCTAGTGTGCAAGTGATCAGCACTATATTTGTGCCCATTGGGTACAATTATTTCTTTCTTTCCAAGAAACTTGCCAGGGACCATCAGCCAATGGTTCAGGGACTGCCACCAGTCCAGGAACTACAGTTGTCCCTTCACATTCGCTGGGGTTTGGTTCCAGGACCCCCGTGAATACCCAAATCCGTGAATACTTAAGTCCCATTATATGCAATGGCATAGCAAAATGGTGTCCCTTATATAAGATGGCAAAATCAAGGTTTACTTTTTGGATTATTATTTTTTAAAGAATATTTTCAAGCCATGAATACTTAAAACCATGAATGCCAAATCCGTGAATGTGGAGGGACAACTGTACTACTTTGAGTGTGTGTGTGTGCCTTCAAGTCACCTGTCAACTTATGGTGACCCCATGAATTTTTCATAGGTTTTTCTCAGGCAAGGAATACTCAGAGGTGGTTTTGCCAATTTGAGTAGCATGGCTTTAAACAGCCTAAGTTGTTGCTTCCCCTGCCACCCACCTCTTCTTTTTTGTATTTGTTCGCCATTTCCCCCTTCTCTGTTTCTTCCCTCCCTCCTCCTCACTTCGTACAAAGATTAGATTGTTATAAGCAAATTATATTAATATAGAATGAAAAGCTGAGATAGGATGAATGGTTGGGTGAGGAAGGAGGTATTTGGTAAATTTTATTTGCAAAACTCAATACATTATCAATAAAAAGTGATACAAGTGAGCAACAATGTCTCTCACTCTAGGATATATCATTTAGTTATTTGATTGCAAATCTTGCATAGCAACTTTGATTTGCGTAACACAGTCTTTTTTATTCAGATTCTCACTGTCAGCAGAATTAAATTGCATATTGTTATAGATATGAGAGTGAAGGACCAACAGCCTGAGTGAGGACCATTTGGCCTCCTGAATGGTGTTGGACTAAAACTCCCGTCATCCCTGTCCCCTGGTTGTGCTGGTGGTAACTGTTGGGAGGGGAAATCCAACAACAGGTTTGTCACCCTACTGTAGAGATTCTTTCTCTCATGCACACACACATTCACAATTTCTTTGTCCATCTTAGCAATCATTCCCATAAGGCCCTTTGTTCTTCATCTCTACACTGTGTGGGAGAAAATATCTAGTTAAAATGGCCATTGCTTCAGAGATTTAATTAATTTAATCTTCAGGTCTGAAAGGGAAAAGATCCTGATAAGATCTGAAGTGAAAGAGAGAAAGAACACAATTAATATTTCTCTCATAAATAGCAGCAAATAATCTGAGAGCTCCTGCAGCACTAAGATATCGGGGGGCACATTCTAGGTCATCCTGTAAACAGTTACCTCATGTTCCAGCAATCCTTTATTAGTATTTATTGAAATCAAAGGGTATATGGAAAAGAGAGATACTCAGATGTGAAATTAAGACTCTCAGATCTGATTGGAAAAGTAATAATGTTATGAACATCCCAATTCTCCAAGCAGTGAGAACTCCAGGGGTCCTAGCTTTTGCATATTGCTTTCGTTTCCTTGGAAGCTAGGTCTGGAGGTTTATTGTATTTTTCTGTTACATATGATTTATTTTCACAGAGCTTCAGGTTGAGCACAGATGAGGAGTCAGAGCATTAACGTGCCACACGATGTCTGTCTTTTATTATGTAGCGATAGCCACTAAGTTGCTCAGTTTTGAAAGGGATTAGACTGTATAATATAACCTCCAGTATCACACTCAGTATGCTTCCAATAGCCAGTAGCTGGGGTACAGAAGTAGAGATGTCTGTTACTGTGGTTATGTTTACTTTGTGGGTTGGGCACTGTGGGGACAGAACTTCATTCTGATCCAGCAGGGCTCTTCTTATGTTCCATTAGTGTCTCTCTCTCTCTGGCTTTTCTTCGCAAATGAAGATTCAGGAAGGACTCAACCCGCGCTTTCTGCAAGCGCACTGATGACTAAAAAGGCCAATCTGAGATAAACAAGTCCAGTTGCAGAAAGCACAGCAGAAGGTCTCCTTGGGTGATGTTTCTGGGTTGTGATTCTTTCGGCATTGTCGTTTCTCTTCAAGACTTGTTCGGCATGAATTCTCAAATAAGGCTGCAGCATTGTGGATAGTGCAGCTCCATGCCTCCCGGTGTGAGGCTAGGGTGGACCACTGTTGGTGATCAATTTGGCCGAGCCTGAGATGTTGTTTCAGGGAGCCCTTGTATCGCTTTTTTGGAGCGCCCTCTTACGCTGACCCGTGGCGAATTCACCATAGAGTACTATTTTTGGGAGGCGATGGTCCTCCATCCTAGAAACGTGCTCTGCCCAGCGCAGCTGTGTTCTCAATATCATGACCTCAGTGCTGGTGATCCCTGCTTGCTCAAGGACATGATGAAAGCGTTCAAGGAGTCGTAAGTGTTGGCGATAGATGACCCATGTTTCAGACCCATAAAGGAGAATAGACAATACAATGGCTCTATACACACTGATTTTTGTGCTTCACCTCAGGTGTTTATTACTCCAGACTCTTTTGTAAAGTCTTCCAAATGTGCTATATGCCTTGCCATTAATGGTCACGGTAGGCAACGCGACAATTTCTGTCGTGTAACTGGCACCCTAGAGTTCCAACCCAACCCTGTCTCTAGATTCAGGTGCTGACATTTGCACAGAGACCACTGCATTCCACAGTTGAGACAGGACATGATGGTAAGCCCTTTCCAGAACAATCCTTAACCATTTCCATCACTACTTCTTCTTCTTCTTCTTCTTCTTCTTCTTCTTCTTCTTCTTCCTCTTTTATTCATTTATATCCCACCTTTCTCATGCCAATGGGACCCAAGGTGGCTAACAACCTCTTTAAAACAATACAAGCTCTTAAACTTGAAGGTATAAATCTGAGATTGGACTGGCATGTTTACATGTGGTATGGTAAAATGAAAGAGAATAAGGACTTCAATAATTATTTTGTACAGAGAGCCCTATTAAAAATCTGGGTGAAACAAAAAAAAATTACAAGAAGATACCTACTTGGGTTTCACCTTAGGAAGCTTTTTTTGGTAGATGGCATACTCAGGAACTTGGCTGACATTTAAAGATATTCTAAAAAGAAATTATCAAAACAGATGGGTCATAAAGTCTGAAGAAGAACTTAAAAGCGGTGACCATAATGTCAATTGTTTTTTATATAAGCAATTGTCTGAGAGATCCAAAATGGACTTAAATTTAGAAGACTTTGAAACAAGAAGAAATGAATTAGATGAGATCATTTGGGGAAACAACAGAAAGACAATCTCAAAGTTATATAAACTATTATTGGAAAAGGAAACAGGACAAGAAAGAATAAAAGTTATGGTAAGATGGGCTTTTGATATAGGTCATCCAAACAACTTGGAAAGCTGGGAATACGCGTGGGCTAAAACACAGATATTTACTCAATGCCAAGAACTTAAAGAAAATTATCTGAAAATGATACACAGGTGGTATCTAACACCAGTGAAATTAGAAAAAATCTACAAAAATAAGACAAACAAATGAAGAGAATGAAGATGCCAGCCACAGATGCAGGTGAAACATCAGAAATAAACTCTTCCAGAACACGGCCTCACAGCCCAGAAAAACCCCCAAGGAGAATCTATGGATGCTCGCCATGAAAGCCTTCAACTTCAAATGTTGGAAGTGTTCAAAAGAAGTAGGCTCCTTTTCCCATATGTGGTGGAACTGCCCTAAAATTAGAAAACTCTGGAAAAAATTCATGACACAATTCAAGTAATCTTTCAAATAAAATTTTCCATGAATCCAGAAATCTATTTATTAAACATGGTAAATTTGATAAAAAGAGATGATGAAAGAAAGCATGGACAAGTGATTTTATATCTGATAACATCGCCAAGGATTCTCCTAGCTAAATCTTGGGAAAAGTCCAAAGTTCCAAACTTACAAGAATGGAGTAGTAAAATACAGGATATGATGGAAGCAGACAGACTATCTTTATTGTTGTAAAAAAATAATGTAAATATTGAAAAAGACTGGGCTCCATTATTTAAATACCTTCAAGGAAAGTAAATTAAGAATAACTTTAATTGCAACTTGCTGAGATAGGATTAGACTTCTTATGTATGACAGTAAAGGTCATATATATATATATATGCACAATTTATTAGGATTCCCTCACAAAAATGTGATAAATACTAAGTAATAATGTAGAAACAACTTTGTCAGAAATCAGAAGTAACTATGAGATTACAGAATTTTCTATATTCTAGCTAGAGAAATTTTGACTTGCTTGTTTAGAAGCAAAAAGAAAGAAGACATGTCAACATTCTGACTAGAAGAGTATCCACAAGGAAGTATTTATGTGTTTTGTTTTCTCTTTTGTTTTGTTTGGTAATTTTTCAGAATAGATATAAAATGAGTAGTTTATGTTTGTTAGTAGTGTTTGAAATGTGTTGAATAGTGAATAAGTTTGTGTTTGTCTATTTAGTTTTGTTAATTTGTTAGAACTGTAATTAGATGTTGGAAAAATAAAATAAAAAACAATACAAGCTAAAAACAGTACAAAGAAAAATTGCATTATAAATATGTATTTTTGAAAAAGAATTAAACAATGTGTAAGTTAAAAACACCAAACAGTAAAAATATTAAAATGCCTTAAGCTGCTGCTGGAAGGAGAGCAAGGATGGGGCCATCCTGGCCTCTCTGGGGAGGGAGTTCCAAAGTTGTAGGAGGAACAGCCAATCAAACTATTCTCCAAAACAAAAATAAGTTTGGACATTTTACCAAAACAATCAGCAGATTCAAAGCTCTGGCCAGGTATGCCTCAGACAACCTACACTGAAAACTCATTCACAAGATCCATAATCTGTGAGTTGGAAGGTAATCTGTAAGGACATCTAGTCAAACCCACAAATGTTGGACCAATTAGATAAGCCCTCTTACATAACTAGGACTAGGACATGGAGCACTGAACTCAAACTATAGGAAAAGAGATTCCTCCTAAATATTAGAAAGAACTTCCTGGCAGTAAGAGCTGTTCAACAGTGGAATACACTGTCTCCGAGTATGGTGGAGCCTCCTTCTTTGGATTTTTTAAACAGAGGCTGGATGGACATCTGATGGGAATGCTTTGATTGTTTATTCCTGCATGGCAGGGGGTTGAACTAGATGGCCCTTGTGGTTTCTTCCAACTCTATGATTCTGGGATTCTTTTGTGTTGCTATTGCGTGTAGGCAAAGTAAAGGCTAGTCTCTAGGATCTAAAAGAGGAAGCTTCAGAGAGAGGGCTGGGGCTATGCAGCCCTGTGGATGTTGTTGGATTGATTTCCCCATCAGCTCTAACCAGCATATCCAACGGTTAGGGATGGCAGGAGTTGTGGTTGAAAAGCATCTGGAGCACCACCTGTTCCTCAGCCCTACTCGTAAGTTGTCTCAGGACTGATACAATCATGTTCAATGCAGTGCATTTCAGTGCCACACATACATTTTCTCAGTAGTCCCTACAATAGTCTTGTAAGGTGCGGCAGTGTTATCCCCATACTGTAGCTATGGGACTAGGAAGCCATCACTTGCTTAAGGCCAAAGAGTAAGCTCACAGCACAGGCAAGATCTTGAGTGGAGATTTCAATGTTTTAGCCACTATATTGTTAGCAACTGAAATGGCTGGTTGTCTGAACTAACCAGTAAACCTATGGAGGAAGTATCCAAACTAGTTATATGTTTGAAAAATAAGTATCAGTGTATTGTAATGTATACAACAAAAATATGTACTATCTATAAAGGCTTCAAGAGAAATAGTCTATATAATGTGTTTTAAAGTATATAACTATACATAGTATTCATACAATACATAATATGTAGAACTATATCATATAACCCAATAATCACAGACCAGTTACAATTGAAAAATATAGAGTCAGTAATTACATATACTGTACAGCATCACAGTAACATTATATATTCTTCAAACATTACATACAGAGAGGTAACCACAATGTTTAAAGTATGGTAACATGTAAAGATAGCATGAGAAATGCTATACAAAATAAGGCAAAAACCTATCACTTCACATCCACATGGGTGATTGAAATGTAAAGGTAATAATCCTGTACTAAGTAAATAAAGATACTGTTATTTCACAGTTAATAACCCTATATAGAGTGAGCAAAAATCTTATAGCTTAACAGAAATATAGAGGTAATAATCCCATACTAAATAAAAAAATTATGTTGTTCCACAAATAATGATCCTATAATTAAGTAAATAGAAGTCCTCCAGAGTCAAATGTAGGGTCATTTCGGTGTCCCTTCCTCAGTGTGGCTGTGTATGAGAAATTATGTGTATTATATTATATAAAAGCACATATATATTCAAAAATAAACTAAAGATGAATTAATTAATATAAGTGGGTCTCACCTCAGTATTTTTACCCCTACAACTATGGGGTTATCTTTTGATTATGTTGAATCCAAAAGGAGAATCCAGGACTCTATAATATGTAAAAATTATACACTAGTCAATAATGTTCTTACATTATGAATTCAAAAACATTTTTTTAAAAAAATTAGGACATGTATATTGCTCACCAAAAAGTTTATTTTTACTGCAGGGTAAAGTTAATCCCTATTTAATGCAGTGTTGAAGTATCTATTTGACTCCGGAGGTAGTCATATGTGAAGCTACAGGATTTCTATTTACTTAATTACAGGATCATTTTTTGTGGAACAACATAATTTTTTAATTTAGTATGGGATTATTACCTCTATATTTCTGTTAAGCTATAAGATTTTTGCTCACTCTATATAGGATTATTAACTGTAAAACAACAGTATCTTTATTTACTTAGTACAGGATTATTACCTTTACATTTCAGTCACTCATGTGGATGTGTAGTGATAGGTTTTTGCCTTATTTTGTATAGCATTTCTCATGCTATCTTTACATGTTACCATACTTTAAACATTGTGGTTATTTCTCTCTATGTAACATTTGAAGAATATATAATGTTACTGTGATGCTGTATATGTAATTACTGACTTTGTATATTTTTCAATTGTTGTAACTAGTCTGTGATTATTGGGTTATATGATATAATTCTAAATATTATGTATTGTATGAATACTATGTATAGTTATATACTTTAAAACACATTATATAGACTATTATAGATAGTACATATTTTTGTTGTATACATTACAATACACTGATACTTATTTTTCAAACATATAACTAGTTTGGATACTTCCTCCATAGGTTTATTAGCCACTATATTGCCTAGGCTTTTGGAATGGCTGCATAATTATTTCATCATCTTCACTGAGATTGAAGATCATCCCACTTTTGCTATACTTCTGTTTAACAGACTTGCACTGGAATCTGTGATACTTGTAAACTGGGTTGAAAAAAACAACACATCCAGCTTCCTAGATATTCGACAGGATTCTTTTGCATCTAACATAGGCTAATATCCCACTATCGGGTTTCACTTCTTACCTGCACAAATGGATGTCATCTCTGTTTTTTGCCACAAGAACCCAGTGAATATAATGACCAGATCACTGAATTCCATCATGTTCTATATTGCCCTCCTTTTTTCAGATTTGATTTGTGCCAATAATTACAATGTAAAAACAGCATTGTAGTGGCATCCTGTCTTTTATGGACTGGGAAAATTCTACTGAAGATTCCAGAGCAACTGTTCTAAAGATTTCCTCCATGTCCCCCCTCTTGCCCCCACAGGCTTGTGGTCCAAGGCTTTTGCCCTTTAATTTCTTCTTCTTGTTTACCAGATTCTGCTTGGTCATACTGTTTCTGAATTGCCAAGTCTAGCCCTATCATTTAGCAAAGTGGGTAATTGCTTCAGGCATAATCTGCTGAAGGTCAGGGAGCAGTAGGGTGAACCCTACATATTTTACTGTAAAAAGGAAATGACAAAATGGCATCTGTCTACATTCCCTGTACAGAAACTGATCAGAGTGGTACTTAAAACTTATTTCACCACTGAGGAATAAGTTTCCTCAGGAATAAGCAAGGGCAAGAGGCTAACTTAAGGAGTCCAAGGCAGGCTGCATGGAAAATATATTTCTACCCTCCAGAAACTTGCCACTGATCCCCTACTCTGCCTTTCTGTAAAGCCAGCTGATGCTAGGGAGGAGATAGCAGTATGTGTGCCAAGCAACCAACCCTACCACCTTTCTGTTCTTAGATGCGATGGGGGATGCTCTCCCATCATTACTGCTGAAGATTCAACTGCCAGTTTGGCCAGCATTTGTGTACAGAATGGAGAGAGGGGAGTCTCACCATGTCCTTTGCCTCAGGCAGCTAAATGTCTTGGGCCACTCTGTGAATTGACCCTGTATTTGTCAATTCCTGTTCCCCTGTGTTTTGCAGGCCGGAGGGGTAATTGCAAGTTTCTTCTTTAGAGTAATTGCACATTTTTTTATTATTAAGGCTACGGACATTTTCAGGCACGTCTTACCGTGCAAGAAGACTCCGGGAGAGGTACGCAGCTCCGTGAGTAAAAAATGGTGCGGTTGCTGTAGATGGGACCCGGAATTGTCATGGACAATGCCGCGAGAGGGACAGTGGCATCCGAAAAGGACCCCCTGCCGCGGGATAGCTGCGTACCTCTCCCGGAGTCTTCTTGTGCGGTAAGACGTGTCTGAAAATGTCCTACATTACATTGTTTCATACATCCCAGAAGTAAGACATCTGAAGCTTTGAAAACATACTAAACCCTTTAAAAATTGAACACAGAAACCAAGTGGATTTCTTCTAATTCCTTAAAGAGTTTACAGTTTTTTAAAAAAGGGCCAGTCAGTGTATTTGCACTGGATGATTAGCCCTTCTCTGTGTGTGCACACATATCCTCTCTCTCCCCCTGTTGCCTTTGTTGTTCCTGCTAGTTTCACAAAAATTGGATTTTTTTCTTCACAGCACAAAATTGCTAGCAATTCTGCCCAGCATGACATCTCAAAATACAAGTGAGCACTACATTCTCTCTCTCTCTCTCTCTCTCTCTGTGTGCATCCCTCCCCACCCCTATCTTCATACATCTCTTTCTGCCTTCTGGAGGTTCTTTTGGTCTATCTTCCTTGACCACACAAAATCCAAACACGTGGGAGAGAAGACGAAAAAAAGTGCCTCTTCCCACCCTTCTCCTCAACTCTGTCCTTTTCTCTAAATCTAAAGGCACAAAAGTTGGCAATGACACTGTTCTTACCAGGAAAGCAATAAAAGGAGAAAGGGGAATTCTCCATCTCATCATGAAGAGATTAAGGCAATTTCCTTCTCTGTTTGGTATGCGAATTCAAGGGTAGATCTTAACACAGTAAGGAAACTGTTCACCTTCTCCTTAGTTCCTTCCAGAGTCCTTCCTGACCCACCTACACAGATTCCTTTGCCCAAAAGGTTTCTGTTACGTGTGAGCATGCGCACGCACATTCACACACCCTCAAGTCACCTGGTGGGTTATGGTGACCCCCATGAATTTCCTAGAGTTTTCTTAGGCAGGGAACACTCAGGAGATTATCAGACACACTAAATATGGCATTATCATGATGCCAGGAAATCACAAAAGGGCTTCTTTTTCAGACGGCATTGTTCACCTCTTGTAATGCTCCCATTTGGCTGCCGTTACGCTGGCACTGCTTTTCATTCACAGGCTAAGCCGTCAATAGATCCCCCATTCCGTTCCTGTCACGGATGTTCCTGCATCTGAAAAGGTGCCCCATTATGCTGTCAAGATGCCAGTGTCAATGGAAGGTCACTGTCAGAACACTTCCTGATGAGATCAGGACAGCAAGGTAAGTGACACACTTTTTTGTACCCTCTCGCCAGTGAAACGGGGCACCTTGTCACACAGAGGAAAACCCGTGACAGGAATGGAACTGGAATTTTCCCATCAATAAAAAGCAGCACCTGTGGAACAGCAGCAGAATGGGTGCATAACCAAGGGGGGATGATGTCATCTGATAAGGGATCCCTATTGTGATCTCTTGGTGTTTCTGTAATGCCACTTTTGACACGTCTGATAATCTCCATACTCTTTTAGCTGCAAAGGAAAGCAATGGCAAACCTCCTCTGAATAAATCTTGCCAAGAAAAATCCTATGATAGGGTTGCCATAAGTCAGTGTTGACTTGAAGACACATAATAGCAACAAATCAAGTCTGTGCAGTCTTGATGATGCCAGCTCAAAGCCTTGTTTATTATTTTTTTTTAAAGCAGGCATTTTAATTGGTCAATTTGGTCTTTGGGTTTATTATGTTTGCCGCCTACCTTCCTTGATTATGATGCATCTTCATTGTTTTTTTAATTGCATGTATATGATAACCTTATCAAATTTATCTTTGACTCTCAAAATTCTTGACACTGACCTGATGTCTGTAAGGGTCAACAGTATTTTAATTAAATAAATAAAAACACAAGATACTGTGAAATCTAATGTATGCTACTGATGAATTAAGGAGATTGTCAGACGCTCTAAATATGGCGTTATCACGATGCCAGGAGATTGCTAAAGGGCTTCCTTTTCACATGATGTTCCCTTCTGATAATGCTCCCATTAGGCTGTTGTTATGCCAGTGCGTCTTTTTATTCACGGGCTAGGCCATCAATGGATCCCCTGTTCCATTTCTGTTACAGAATTTCCAGTGACTGAAAAGGTGCCCTGTTATGCTGGCGAGATGCCAGCGTCAATGGGAGGGCCCTGCCAGAACACTTCTGGGTGAGATTGTGACATCAAGGTAAGTGACACACTTTTTTGTATCCTCCCTAAGTTACTTGTAATGTTTTAAGTGTGTTTTTGTGCTGGCTGTCACTTTTTGTCTTTTAATTTTGCTTTTAATTTTTGAATTCCCCACGCTCTCGTCTTCTCATGAGAACGGCTGGGATTTCAAACCAGAAAGTGAAAGGAGCTCCATTAGAGCTGCATTTACTCCTGGGCTGCCTGACAATGCCACTAAAGGTAGGTGTAAAAAGTTTTCTTTTTCTGCCGGGACAGGGATGGGAGAGGGGCAGGAAAGGACAGGAACACTTTTTTTGTTCCCATCTGATAATCTCCTCAATCTACACAGGTGCACATATATATAGTGTGTAGATGAGGTTTTGCCTGTAATCCACTAAGGAAGAGAGCAGCAAGAGTACAGCCCTGACTCAAAGGAGATTATCAGACATGTTAAAAGTGGTGTTACACAAATGCCTAGAGATCGCTAAAGGGCTCCCTTTTTCAGATGACATCGTTTCCCCTCATAATGCACCTGTTCTGCTGCCATTCCACTGGCACTGCTTTTTATTGATGGGAGTAGCCATCAATAGACCCCCCCATTCTGTTCCTGTCATGGATGTTCCTGTGACTGAAAAGGTGCCCCATTTCGCTGGTGAGATCCCAGCATCAATGGGACATCCCTCCCAGAACACTTCCTGGTGAGATCGGGACATCAAGGTAAGTGAGACACTTTTTTCAAACTTCCCTGGTTTACTTGGAAGTTAAAAGTGGGTTTTTGTGTGTGTGCTGCCACTCCCCCCACCCCCTGTATTTTGCTTTTTATTTTTGAATTTTCCACGCTCACGTCTTCTTGCAAGAATGGGCAGGATTTCACTCCAGGAAGTGAATGGAGCTCCGTTAGAGCTCCATTCACTCTTCGGCTGCCCTGTCGACACTACTAAAGGTAGGTCTGAAAAGTTTTTTTACTGTGCTGGGACAGGGACGGGTCAGGGGCGGGAGAAGAGATTGTGGGATAGGTACATGGTTTTTGTTCCTGTCCGATAATCTCCTTGGGCTCAGTTCAGAAAATGTTTTAGAGTCATATGTCCACTTTCTTTTCCCCAAAGCCGCTAAGTAATATTTGCCAGAGCAGACATCATACAGTTAGCTCAATCTCTGCTTTGCAACATCACATTGGACCAGGTTTTTAATTTGGGTTTACTGGTCTCAATCCATGGCTAAATCCAGACTTCATGCTAAATCATAGCTAAGCTTCCTTAGTCATGGTCTGATGTGATGTCTGAAATGAGCACGTTTGCTATGGTTGTTGCTAATTCCATCCAGACAGACAGGGAATCCTTGTTTTGGGGCAACAATTCTAGGACAGCCCTTGCTCTGGTTGTTACACTGAAATGACTGGAAAATACATGCACACAATCAACTAAAGACAGTGTGTGTACGTGCCTTCAAGTCACCTGTCCACTTATGGCAACCCCATGAATATCATAGGGTTTTCTTTAGCAAGGAATACTCAGCTGTGGTTTTGCAAGTTCCTTTCTCTAAATATTACTTTTTCTTTTACGTAGGGTTGCCAGAAAACTAGAGAGGACTTCTGAACCTTTGTGTAGAAGAGGGAAGTTCAGCAGGTGTTGCTTGTCATACAACTAGGTAACAAATACCTGCTGAAACTCCCTCTTCTACAGAACCACAAAACAGGAACCCTCTCCAGTTTTCACTCTGGCAACCTTACTTCTTGTACTTTACTGATCTCCTGGTTAGTAAGAACCAATGTTGAAGAAGTTCTGGTTGGCTTCACTTTTTAGACACATGTTCTGAAATTTCCTATTCAGAATTACACTCCTGACTGAATTAGATGGGGTGGGGGTAGCCTATTTTCCACACCAGTAAACAGTGCACCATCAAACCTCCAAATGATGTTTCCTTTTTGTCTGTGGGTCCTAAAAGCATCTTTAGGCTTCCATTCTCTTATAGGTTGTGCTCTCAGGGTCAGAACTGAGCAGCTACTGATTGTATGAGCAGCTTTCTTTTATTAAGCGTAACATCTGGAAACATGGCTGTCTGGTAGCAAAGTAAACTAGTATTTGCAAATTCCCACATTCTAAGCAACGGAACAAAACCAGAGCCACACCCAGTTAGGCTGAACAACATCAATAGCCATTATAGGGAGAAATTTATTTTTAAAACGATTAAACATTTTATAAAGTCAAAACCTTAAACATTAGAATTCATTAAAACATTATATACAAACCTTAAAAACAGCACTGCACCACATTAAAACCCCACTGCAGTCAGTTTCTAAAAGCCTAACAGCACAAAAACGTTTTGACTTGCATTTTCTTCACACCATGCAGTGTTTTATAGATCTCTACCATGTCTCCCACCACCATCGCCCCAATTGTTTTTGCAGGGCTGTCATTATCGTAGCAAGCCCCATGGAAAGCAGGAAAAGGCCCTCCAAATGAACCTGTCTTTTTCTTCCTCACATCCCATCAGGTCCCTCTCACTTTCCCAGGCCTTCCTCGTGTCTTCAGGTGCTGAGCATTTGGTTGTTGTCCTGACTTTTCCCTGTTTAAAGAAGGAGAGGTAGAAGAATAGGCCATTGCTCTGTGCAATGCTTTCACCTGGATGGATGGAAGGAACTGCTGCTTTCTGTAGCCATTGTAAGCAGGGCTGCTGGGACCAGTGTGGGGCCCAGTTAATTTGGGGTGGTGGTGGACCTCCCCTACTTGTATATCAGTAACATATCTGTGCAATGGGCAGGGGGTGCTGGTGGGTGACTGTGGCCCAGTTGGCTGGCTGAATGAGTGCCCCAGGGCTGTGCTTTGGGCTGAGCAGGAAAGGGACTCCTGGCTGTGCACAAAGGGGAGGGATCTGAGGAAGGGGATCTTCTCTTGCTTCCCTCCCTCCCTGACTTATTGTAGGTGGAAAGACAACCCCCCCCCTGCTCAAGGACAGCTCCTACTGCCAACAGCCACAGCATTCCTGATAGCAGAGTGGGGTGGGGAGAACAAAGTGACCATTTGGTGTGATGGGTTTCTGACACCTGTGGAGCAATTCTGGAGCTTGGCATGGCTGGAGATGGGTGGACTTTCCTCTTTTGCTCCCACAGTGAGGCTACTTTGCTTGGTGGCTGCCTAAGTGGCTCCTAAGGAGTCCAGTTTCCTCCCCTGGCCTACCTGGTAGCATTTTGGCTCCAAGCGAGCTGGATAAAAATCTTGACTTTAAAATATATAAGGCTTGGGTATGTACAATAGGCCTGGATATGTTTCCAACTCTTGGGTATGTTTCCTCTCCCAGTGTGCTGATTGGCTGCTCAGGAAACTCACCCAACCAATCACTGCCTACATGCAAATTCCCTCTCTACCTCACAGTCCACTCAATCTGCATCTACATGCCCAGCCTCACAAGGGCCCCTCCCTCTTCTCACTCCCTCAGCCACTCACCAGTCATGGACTGTGATGGGACCCAGGCAGTCAAGTGGAGGCAGGAGCACACTGCTGCTGCCGTGCAACCAGACCCAGACAGTAAATTAGCAGCAGTGGCAGGATGCTGCTGCCGCCACTGCAACAGAACTAAGTCAGTCAACTGGCGGTGGGATGCCACTGCTGCTGCCGTGTGACAGGACCCAGGCAGTCAAATGGTGGCGGCGGCGGTAGCAGGGCAACAGAGCAAGTCACCCTCAGCAATTCTGGGGAAAGTGCGGAACACTGAGAAGGGGGAGGAGGAATTTAAATCTACTGGCTTACCTTACAGGGTTGCCATGAGGTCTACTGGGCATTTGGGGGAGAGTTTTTTTAATGGCGTATAGTACAACAGGTCCTGCTAGTTTTGTATATTATTATTTGCTTTGAAATGCACATATTTTACAATGGGTGTCAAAAACAATCAATACATAATGATACTACCAGAAATGACAAAAGTATGTACAACAGTGTAATGTTTGCTGTTGCAATTAATATAAGATAAATTCACAAGCTGATAAGAATCTAAAGTCCCAAAGGCAAGATTTATTTCTTCACAAACTCCAGCTGAGCATTGTGGAGGAACTCTGTTAAACACAAGCGCCTCAGTACATTAAATACTATACAGCTGCAGTAAAAAACAGATTTGCTTTAAAGAAACATTATACCACATCTCCCTTTCATAAAACAGAAAAAGAAACAAGTCAATGTACATATCATAGAACACATTAAAATGCTATATTTATAATACATATCAATATCAATAAACAAAATATTTAAAAACATTACAATACAAATTACAACTGTTATCATGGGTCCGGAGGTCACTATATACTTGGGCTATCATTAAGGATAGTCTTTACCACCATTCTTCCTCAAGGAATGTTATCTTTCTGCAAAAACACAGGTCTGCCTCATGATGTTATGTATACTGGATGCTTGTATCCTGCTGGAGGTACACGTGTCTTATAAGATCAAAATGATCCTCTTTGGCTTCTCCTATATCACTCAAGGGAGCACTGGAAAACTCAGCAGATTGAGCATTTGGTTCATCTTTCCTTAAACCTATGTAACCAGGACTTTCAGGTGCCCACCTTTGTGGTGTTAACTGATGCCTATTAAGCTGATATACCCAGCCTTCTGAAGTCCTCACTCAGTATGAACGTGGTTGCTTCCATTTTTCTGTAACAACATAAGAATCCTTATGATCCGTAGATTCCACCCATACTGAATCTCCCTCTTGTAAAAGCTGAAGAGATGTTGCTGTTTGATCATAGAAATATTTTTGCCTAGTCTCGATTCAATGAAGGTCTTGATGTACATTGGTAGGAATCGTGGGCTATAGCAAATTAGTTGTTACAGGAAGTTTACTTCTTAACATCCTGACTATTAGCATTCGTGCAGGCAAGTATGGCATTCCTGAAACTGGTGTTTTCCAATGTTTCAACAGTGCCAAATGCAGATTCACATGAGCATCTCCTGCCTTCTTTATAAGCTGCATTATAGACTGGATTGCTTGTTCTGCCATTCTATTAGACTGTATACCCTGGACTACTAAAGCATTGCTGAAGCTCCCCCTCTTTGGCAAGCACTTGAAATGCTTGACTAGCAAAGGGCATATTATCACTCACAACTGTCTTTGGTATTTCATGGGAGCAAACAGATTTAAGACTACCAGTCACAGTTCTTGCAGTCTTATCCGGTAAACTTAGTACTTCTGAATATTTTGAAAAGTAATCCACCACCAGAAGAAAAGGGGAATTGTCCTGTTCAAAAATATCTACACCTACCTTCTCCCATGGAATTGCATGTGGTTTAAGTGGCTCCTTTTGATTGGTTGGAGCAAAATGATCACAAACAGAACAATTTCTAATAACTATCTCAATATCTTTTAACATACCAGGCCAATACATGAAGCCTCTTGCCCTAGCTTTAGTTCTCTGAATACCATGATGAGACTAATAAAGCTATGAGAGTGTACTGTCTTTAAGATACAGGAATAATAATCCTATTTCCCATGAAAAGAATACCATCTTGGCACCACAAATGGTCTTCACAGGCCAAAAGGACTTTGCCACTGGGAGCAACCTCTCAGATATTGTGGCCTTCCCTGCTCTATATATGCTCAAACCACCAGAAGTGGACCATCTTGCTTTGTTGCCTCTTATATTATATACACTCCACCTGGATGTGTGACTAATGTGTTCACTTCATATACTACTCTGTCACCTTCCACAGAATCTTCCTCACTTAAGGGAGAATCCATAGTAGCTCATGACAGGGTATCAGCCAGATGTTTACCTGCAGTATATAACATATTGATACCTCTGAAGTTGTAAAACTATTCACTGAAAGAAGGCAGGAGCACTGCCTATAGGTTTTTAAAAAATTGCTTTCAAAGGCTTATGACCAGTCTGGACTAAGACATCTTTATCAAACACATACTTATGAAACATCTTTATTACATATATGACAGCAAGCAATTCTTTTTTCAATTTGGACATAATTTTGCTCTGTCAAGCTAAATGACCTTGAGGTTTGTTATCCTGAAGCAAACATGCTCCTAAGCCATCTTTCAATGCATCAGTTTGGACAACTGGTTTTGCCACGTCAAAATATTGGAGCACAGGTGCATGACACAACAGGTTTTTTGGGTAGTGTCAAAGCTTTCTAATGTTCTGCCATCCGCTGAAAAACAATTCTTTTTCAACAAATTTCTTAAATGTGCTGTCAACTCTATCCCACCAAGGAATGTACTTTGCCAGATATTATACTGACCTTAAAAATCTGAGCACACCTTGTCTATCCTGAGTGGGCTTCATTTCTTGAATAGCCTTAACTAACTTTATCTGATCAAATTCCTTCAGCAGTCTTGTCTTTACCAAGGGAAAAAAACAGATTGCTCTGCAGTGATGGCAAATCACAGCAGCTGCGATTTGTCTTAATGGTGTTTTGGCCCTCAAAAGCTTTGCATGTCCACTGGTCAAGATGGCGGCTGTGAGTGATTTACTTGCATTTTTAATTTGCTGCTGCAAAACTTAAAAAAAAAATGTGTTGTGTGCTTCAGTGATATTTTGCCTGTTTTTTTTTTAAAAGAACACCCTGTTTTCTTGCCTTGGTGCTTGTTCATTAAGGTGAGAATCTAACATGGCACCGTTGGGTGCTTGCTCTGCAAGCCCTGCTCCCCCCTCATCCCAGTACCCGGCTTGTGGGTACCCGGCTTGTGGGGGCAATTAGCTAACACACATTGGAAAGTGCTTAATGCAGTGTAAATGTGTAAATTGCTATTGCTTAAAACAATTTGTAAGCTGCTCTGATAGCCTTGTGACTGAAGAGCGGGGTATAAATAAATAAATAAATCTGGCAAATCAGATTTGTGCTTTCCCTCCTATGGGAAAGCGATTCATATCAAATCACTTGTCTCAACAAGGGGGAATGCTCATTCCCATGCAGTATTTAAAAAACTTTGTAGAAAACTGCAAAGTCTCATAGTGCGCAGTATATGGCAGTTCCCCCCCCCACACACACTCCTTTTGAATACGGCGAATTACTATGGGTTGGGTTCCCATTAAGACAACACACGTTCTCCTCAAATTCTATGAGGATTATTTTCAGTATTTAGACAACCTCTACGTGGCCCATATACTTTTACAGAGTCCTTAAATTGAATATTTTCCTTATTAAATTTGATATTTTTAGCATGTGCTGGTTCCATAACCTAATGTAAAATCTCATCATGCTACTCAGCTGTTTGTTTCTGTAGTTATGATCATATCATCAGCTATCATATGTACACTGCTGATGCCCAAAGGTTTCCTGATCTTTTTTTCTTGGGTCCTCTCTATGCGGTCAAAATAATACAAACAGGATACAAAAGATCGGTGATCCATTCATACGAATGTGCACACAAATTCGTGTCATTTGGAAGGGGGCAGCAAAATCCACTGCAAAGTCCATGTGCGCCGCATCTGGCGCTTCGTATGCATTTTTTAAAAAGCTCCATACGACATGCAAATGTGCAATTGTTTGAACTGGTTGTAAGGTGTAAGTTGGGCCTCAAGGGAGCCTTTAGGGAAAGACAGTAATTACTGTTGTTGTTATTGTTTATTTTTAAAGCAGCATCTATATACATGGAACTTTACATTAAAACAAGCAAAAAACGAAAGATTGGGTCCTCCCAAAGGCATACAATCTAAAATATGTGTATATATAAGCACACACAGAGGGAAGGAAGGAATAATAAACATAAATTACAGTAGCACCCCCGTATCCACTGATTCGCCATCTGCTGATTCAGTTATTTGTGGTTGGCGATGGTGGAAGGAGAGGGGGAGGAGAGATCTCACCTCCCTTCTCCCTTCCCCCAGGTGGGCAACAGTGGGGGTGTCAGAGACGGCAGGCGGGAAGGGAGAGGGGAAGGAGAGACCTCGCCTCCCTTCTCCCTTCCCCTGGGAGAGCTGCAGTGGCAGTGGTAGCAGAGGTGAGTGGCTCCTCTCCATTACCCATCGCCCGGCAGCAGCGGCAGTGGTAGCAGCGGCATGGCTCAGCCTGGGTGAAAGCCCTCCACCTCTCCCGCTTCCTCTGCATTGCCACCCCCCCAGCAGCAGCACCACCAGCAGCAGCCTCTGCAAGGGAGGGCGAGCAATCCTCACACAGTGGGCGGCGGTGGCAAGGCAAGTGAGAGACTGAGGTGGAGGGCGGGGAAGGGAGAGGAGGAGGAGAGCTCACCTCACTTCTCCTTTCCCCCTGGAGGGCTCTGGTGGCAGCAGCGGAGTGGTGGTGGTGGGTGGGGTCTGGCATTCACTGTTATCTGCAGATTTCAGTATCCGGGGGGGGGGGCAGAACCAATTCCCCATGGATACGGGGGTGCTACTCTATAGAATACAATTGCAAAACAAATGATCCAGATAACTACCCCCCCCAAAACCCTGCCAGAATATAATGATTTTTAGAAGTGTGGCATTGTCCTTCTTCTGTGGACAATGCCACACTTTGGGTGTGGGTGAAAATCATGTTCACCTGCAACTCCTAGCCAGCTTTATTCCTAGCTTCCCTAACTAGCTTGACCAGTGGCAAGGAATGCTGGGAGTACAGTCTAACAACATTGAAGTATTGCCCAATTGGTTTTACTTAATTTATTTTATTTATATCCTGCCTTCGTCCCATAACTAGGACTCGGCTCAAAAAAAGATTTAATAGTTAAAAATACAAAGCACCTAGGGACAAATACAAACACAAACTTTAATGTTAGATCCCAGTTAAACAAATCATAATATTGGTATCCTTTGGTCATAAGACTCAGGGCTCATCCAGAAGGAGGGAAAAGTCCCTGGAAGTACTGAGATTTTCCAGGCCTTTTTGTTTACATATTCCCAGGTTTACATCCAAACTCTTTCTTTAAATATCTTGGGTTTACCCCACTTTACCTCACCAAGTCCCCCTCCTTTGTGTTCTTCCCCCTCCCCTTCCCACTAATCATATGTCTTCTCTACACTCATGCAACATTTCAGAAACAAACATTGCTCTTCCTTTACTTGATTTCTGTTGAATCTGTGTCCTTGAACCAATACACGTAGCTGGGTTTACTGGTGGCAGCCATCTTAACTAAATACAGATTGCTAAATAGAGATATATTTAATTTGGAAACTACTGGGTTAATTTAAATTGACCTGGGAAGTAGGATCCCTGATAAAAATCCCTGATAATGCTCGGAGTTCCCAGGAAATACTTTGGGATGAAGAAAACATTTTGTGGATCTCCAACATAAAACCATGTTTGTACAGGGACAAAACCTGGAACTTCTGGTTTTTGTGTGTGTCTGGAGGGGCTCTCATTTTGCCTCTATGAACAAGGGAGCCACAACATCAGAAGGATCCCACTAAAGAAGCAAGGGGGACTTGGAACAACCTTGCATAAGAACACGTGGGGATGAAAAAGTTGGGGGATAGATTCCAGGCTGTGGAAATCAAGTGTGTTCAAACATATGGAAACTGCATTTGATGCATAGGGTTGCCATATCACTTGGATAGCGGGGTTTTACCTGGATTCTAGGCATGCCACCAGGTGCCTGTTTAGACCATCATTTGGCCCAGAATCCAAGCTTTCCTTGAGAAAATAGCTCTATTCCATGTAGAAGCTGAGCTATAGGACAAAACGTGAAAGCACACTTTAAAACAAGCCCATCCAGGAATTTCAGGCATGAGGGAAGCAAGAGCTAATGGTGCAAGCAAGAAGCAAGTGAGTGATGCACTACAAGAGCATAAAGTGAGGCAAGGGGGGAAGTGGGCATGACAAGAGAGCAAATGATACAAGCAGCAGAGAGCATGAAGCAATGGAGGAGTGCACCACATTGATGCAAGGTGAGGCAAGGGAGGGAATAGGAGAGACAGAACTAGCAATGCAAGCAGTTGAGTGCAAGAAGCAAGGGAGAGACAGACTGTAAGAGTGGGAGGTGAGGCCTAGGTTGGGGTAGGAGGGACAGGAGAGTGATGGTGGGAGTGGTGAAACAGAAGCAGCAAGGGAAGGGAAAGTTTTGTTGTTCTTTTTCCTGTAAAGTGCTGCGTATGTTGATGGCGCTATAGAAATAAAAGATAGTGCTATAAAAGATAGAAGAAATAAAAAGATAATGATGATGATGTTGATGCAAGGTGGAGCAACGGAGGTAGTAGGAGAGTCAGCAAAGCAAGTGGTAGAGGGCAATATACAAGAGAGGGGCACCCTCACATACAAGGTAGGAGAGAAGGAAGACTGGGGTGAGGAAAGGAGGAAAAGGAGGCTGAGAGATGCAGTGGCAAGAAAGCTAGACATGATGGGAGGAAAGGTGCAAAGCAGGGAGATGTCGTGTTACAAGTTTAGGGAAGGACAAAAGGGCAGGACCGGTTTAAGGAATTTTGGGGGGCCCTGCAATGCTTTATGGGGGGGGCATATGTTTATTTCAGCTCAATGTAACCTAACTCAACCTAAGTTATTCACAGTACAGGATATTTAGATTATTGCTAATAATGTTTTTGCAGAAGAAGGGTTACTATGCCCCCCCCCACAACGATGGGGCCCCCTGATTATGCTGATGCCGCTGGTGCCTTAAACCAGCTCTGCAAAAGGGGTAGAAGAAGTATCAGCAGAGTGCTAAGAACTAGCGGGGGGCATGGCAGAGGCATGAGGTTAATCCTGGGAGGGGAACGATGGGGGTTAGAGTAAGCAGCAGCAGAGGTTCTCCAGGAGCAGGGGAACAGTGCAATTCATTACTCAAGTCCTATTCTTCCTGAGGCAGCCACGTCTTGATGCCACTCTGAAGAAAAGAACTAGGAAAAGACAAAAGAGGAGGGTAGACAGAAGCTTATTAAACTAGATACTTCCGATTTTGGGGAAATGGATCCAAACATTGATAAAGGAAAGATAAAAAGGTTTCTTTTTTAATGGACTTACTCCGCATTTATTTTCTTGGAAGTATGGTATAGGCATTCAAACTGTTTATTCACACAGTAGCCTACTAAGTTAAATGTACAAAAGAGGAATATATGTGAGAGGAATGAGAGGAATATCTCTACAGTGTAAACTTTATCAGGGAATGAAACAGCAGCTATAAGGGTGAGGATGTAGAAAGGATATATGTTGAAGAGAAGTACAATGCAGGAATGGTGGTTAACGGAGGGGGACACATATGACACATTGGATTAGCACTTATTTTGAATATATTTCTTACAACAGAGAATACTTGTAGACATTTTCAAGGGGGCAGCTATGTTAGTCTTTTACAGCAAAAACAATGGGACCTGGCAACTATCCTTATCTACCCAATACAATATATACACTTAAAGACTAACAAGTTATACAGTTGGCCCACTATGTTTGTGGGTTTTACTTTTATGGATTTGATTATTTGTGGATTGTTTGCTGCTGCCTCCACTGCTGCCCTATGACATTTTTAATAGGGACTAGAAGCCTTGCAAAACTGGGAGAGATGGCAAATGCGCAGCAAGGCTTGTAAGTCCCTAATAAAAATGGCGTAGGGCATCAGCAGAGGTGGTGACAAGCCCCATCAGCCAACTGTTTCTGCTTGGAAAGGAACCCCACCACCTTGAAGGCATCTATGGTGGGTTGAATCTATGGATTGTACTTTTTGTGTATGTTAAATATTGTTGGTGGGAGGCTAAAGATATTTGCAATTTTTCCTCTTTTGCAGGGGTCCTGCACCCCTAACCCCAGCAAATGCGGAGGTCAACTGTATTTAGCATAAGCTTTTTGGACAGCAGTCCACTTCAGTGAATGCATGGAATGTTGTCTCATTTGGCAGATATTTATACACATGGTTTGGGTGGGAGGATGTAACTACTAAGGTGAGAGGAAATAGAAATTTAAAAAGTACATCTGTCATTACCCTAACCGGCATTAACAAGCAATAAATGGGAGAACAGACATCTTAGCATAGCTGAGCTGCTGAGCATGCACATTTTGATGAAAAGTCAAATCGGTGAAAGACAGTTAAAGTAGACTGTGCTTTTTCCCTTCAGTGTTACCTACCCTGATAGCCCCATCTTGGAATATCAAATAATTGGCAATATTTGATAAATTTGCTTAATGTGGCCTTCCACATGGTTAGCATTTAAACCAGGGATCCTCAAATACCAAGGATGGAGTCATGTATGACCAAAGGAAGGGACTTTGGAAATTCCCCAAACACTTAGGTCAGAACTTAACACCTGGAGGTGAGTCATTCACTAATCCACTCAAAGATAGCAGAGTCCTTGATGCTTGTAAAATGGGTCCTTACTTTCCTCTTTCCCTACAACAAAAGACCTTGCCTGCTCCTATCCAATTCCAAATACATTGACCATTAACGATCATTCACTCTTCCAGAGGACCCTTTGTATAGTCATGGGAAACTCCAAGAAACATTGTATTCCACTCAAAACCCCATTCCTTCAGGAGAAGTATCAGATATAAATATTACCCTAAAACATACCCAAAGTATGCACAGACCCTCTTCCTTCTGACTCCACATCAATCTGTGTCACCATTCTGCCTTCCAGATCTCCTCACTGTTGGTTTACTTTGCGATCTCAGCTCTGCAGGAACAGTATAGTATAACCCGCCATCACCCTTCTCTATCCCTCTATCCAAATGCTTCCTACTATCTTCGATAGCCTTGTGTGATTGTCTGAAACCTGTATGTGTGAATGCTGTTACTGATAATTTCCAATAAAGATAATTTAATTGTATGTTTTGGTTTAGAGTCTCCTCTGTTACTACCAGTATACATAGGTTAAAAGATCCCACCTTTGCCCAGCTAAGTTCCATGTCAGGTTGAGTTAATTAAATTTCTCATATTAATTTCGGACATTAGAGGGTCCCCATGGACCCCCACACAATTTGGGTAACATCTGTTACTGATGTTTGTCCTTACTTTCCTTAGCATCTTGCCCTATGAATTAGATGGCAATCACTGTCAGGGTCCTCCTGTGGTATTTTCATGGATCTGTAATTTTGTGCCATCGGTGAAAAATTAGCGGACAAAAAAGTAGTGCTCTGATGAGAACATCACTGGAAGTGTCTGACATGGCAAAATGTTAATATTATTGTTCTTTTTATCAGTACTCCACAAGGAATGTGTATGTCCACTTTACTTGGTTTATTTCTCCTTGTTAATCCCCACAGCAATCCTGTAAGGTAGGTTTGTTGAGAGGTAGTGGTGCCACATAGTCACATGGTAAATACCATGACTAAGCTGGCATTTGGGTTTCCTTGTTCCAAGTCCAGCCCTTTAAACATTACTGTATACTGCTTCTCTCAGATCAGTTGCAAATATATATATATATAAATGGCATGAAGTCTGAAACATAGAAGAAAATGCAACAATCAATTTGCATATTTGGGATGCAAATCAGAATAATTTGCATAGTGTGCAAATTAGACATCCAGATCTGAGGGATGGGATATAGCAACCCTATCCATGCACAATTTGTTTACTTCTTTGCTGTAGATCTACTGGGATGGGACTCTGTAGCCAACCATAGTTTTACAGGTTAGGATCAATGTCCTTAAATTATGGTTCTGTTTTGTGTCTGCCTGCATATAAAAATATTTTGCTGAGGGGCTTCTGTAGGTACCCTTCCTACCTAAAGAGATGCAGGGAGCTAGTGAGGACAAGGCCTTGCATGGTAGCACCCCGATTTTAAAATTCTTTTTACTAAGTGGATTGTCTGTCAGATACTATGTTGCTCTCTTGGCGCCAAGCAAAGATCCTTTTGTATTCCCAAACCTTTTAGATTTAATTTTAGCCCTGCTGATTGTTTCTATCTGGCTTTTAAGATCTTGTTGCCTTTTTAGCGCTTGTGTTTTATGATTGTTCTGTTTTGTTTTACCTGTATGTTAATTGCTTTTGTGCTGTGTAAACTGCCACAGGGATTTATTTTGAATGGTGGTGTAGACATTTCTATATAAATAAATAAATAGCTTCCCAACTGTGCTTGCAGTGGAATACACATGCGCACACACACACATGCACACACACAGAAGCCATAGATGTTTCCATACTGAAATTGTGTAGTGTTGAAGAGACTACCCACACAGGGCTGAGGAAACCTAAATTTTGCATTAACTTGATATAAACCAGCCTATTTTATTATTATCCCCCCCACATTTTTGCAGGTCTGTTGTATGCTTGTATTCTTATCTTGTTAAACACAGCAGTTCTTGTTCTCTAGTGGAGAGCAAAGGTCGCTTCTTATTTTCTGTACATTTCTTTATTCCCATTTTGAGCAGACTGGTACGGGAATACAGTACATGTATGCCTGGCACGGGATGACCTTTTATCCAGGGCTGTGCAGCTCTGAGCAGCTGCTCTTTTTAGGCTAGAGGTGAAAAGATGATCACCCAGCTGCAGCTGCAAAATTGGGAGAGGAAAGAGGGGCAACAAACAAACAAAGAAATAAACAAACATAAGACAGGAAAGAGACATCAGAATTCAGAGAAGGGACAACTCTAAAACTGTGATGTAGGCAGGGGATAGTCCATAGGCTGTGGCTTTTAAAAACCCTTCAGCTCTTTAATTTACAAACCTGAGGTAAAGCAAAGAGCTTTCCCTTATCAGGGGGAATTCCTTCAGGAATGGCAGCAGATTTGCTTATTTCTATTTTTAATATGTGCATCCTACCTTTTATTGTACAGTCTGAGAGGGGCAACACAAAAATTGTAATTTTTTTTTTAAAAAAAACATACAATAGTAAGACTAATAAAGTTAACAGGTATAAACAAATAAAAACAAGGGGGATGAACATGGAGTTGCCAAGAAAAGCTGGGCTTCTATCTCTTCAATGGTTGTGTAAAAGACTGGGCTTCTATCCCTTCAATGTTTGCGTAAAAGAGGGAATTTCAGCAGGTCATGCAAGCAACACCTGTTGAAATTAAAGGGACAGGAGCCTTGTCCCTTATTTCACCTGGTAAACCTAAATGAACAAATAACAGAACGTGTATAAATAGTGAACATGACAGTATGTCTGTGAGTGTGGGCAAACGCTACATCTTCCAGAACTCCAGCCCTGAATCAGTTCCTGCTGCTCTGCAATTGATTTTATTCTTTTGTTTATACAAAGGAATATACTGTGACATCTCATGTTGGATGTCTTGCATCTTGCCTAGTTTTGTCCTCATGAATCTGCTTTGCCCTTCTCTGTGTGATTCGTCCTTGTTCATCCTTGCCCCAAGAGAACTCCCTTTCCTTACTTGTTCAACCTCTGGCTTGTTGAACAATGTTCAGAGGAGAGAACATTTTGTTCAAAAATGTTACCATGCCATTGTCATGCCGTTGCTGCTAGAGGAAAAAAAACATTTCAGTTTGATTGTGCTCCACATGGTGTGGGTCTGGCTATTGTTTCCACCCCAGTGCAATTACTGACTAGTTGTACAAGGCCACTTTGGACATGGTCCACCACTTAACTGGGGCAAGGCATGGAACAGGTGCTTACAAAACTCCAACTGCCACACAGAGCTGTAGGGGAACATCTTTTGAACTCTTGAACCTATTATACATGCAGTTGTACAACAGTTTCAGAAGTATAAGGAGCTGCTACCAAATTCCTGGTAGTGGTGTGGTCACACAGAAGTACCATTGCTATAATATAGTCTTTAAATGATTATTTGTTGTTTTTGTTTCTTTTTAGGGCAGCTTTGTTACTTATGTTGCTGTTTTGCATTGTGGTTTTTATATTTTTATGTTTGTATTTAAGCTGTTTTAAGGGCTCAAGGACTGAAAAAGGAGTAAAAATCTAAATCAAAATAGTCTAAAATTCCCTTTCCTACAAAACTTGATGAGCGTTCAGCTATGTGATGATGGTAATCATTATCACAGCTCTGAAATAACATTTTGTTCCAGTCCTGTGATTATGGCCCATATGTGGGTACAGGTACTTAGAGGGGCTCTGGCTGTAATAGCTTCTTCCTCCCCACCGATACACAGAAGGGAGCAGCAGCGTGTCTCTTTTGCTGTTCGTGTGACCTTCTGGAGCTAGATCTTTGCTTTAAATGTTGAGCATGGAAAGAGACTTAATGTACACAATTGCACAATGGAAAAACAAGCAGAAGTAAAACAGGGAAATGCATAGCCCCCCCCCCCCGTGACATCTGTAATTGTACTGTAGAGTAAACTCTGACCTGCATTGCTATACTTACAGCCGTTATATATATCTTTTCTGTGTCCATATTTAGACCACTACGTGCAGTTCTTGTCTTTCCACTTCAAAAAGAGCATCACTGAGAAGGGACAGAAAAAGGTTTCTAAAATTATCATGGAGGACAGAGAAATGAAGGCTTTAAATGTGGGTACTTTTTTAGATGGGAATGGGGAGAAAGCAAGCTTGATCGAAGCATATAAAATTAGAAACAGGAAAGAATGAACAGAGAGAAATTATTCTCTGTCAGAACATGAGGATTTAGAGTCACCTAATGAAACTCATTAGCAGTAGGTAAATAAAAGGTCATTTTTTCCCTATTCAGTGCCCACTTAATTTAGGGGATTCATTGCAACAACATGGGTTATGGCCATTAGCTACAGCAGCTTTTTAAAAAAACAGTCAGATTCAAGAAGATGATGATTATCATATATACCCCCCCTTCTCCCTTAGAACTAGAACCCAAAGAGGCTTACAATATTAAAACAAATACAGTATAGATAAAAAAATTACAAAATATTATCATTAAAATGTAATTAAACTATAATATTATAAATAATTTTGAAAAATCCATTAGGAAAAGAAAAATAAACAAAAAGAAGTTAAAAACCAGTGCAACACACTTTTAAAAGCACTTTCTTGAAGTCAGTTCCCAAAAGCCTGTCAGTCTTTTCCTGCCAATGAAAGGACAAATAAAAGGAGTTCTCACCAGCTTCCTTAGGAATGAGGTCATAGAGCCAAGGAGCCGCCACCAGATAGGCCCTTTCCTGTGCTCCCACCAGATGTACCTGTGTGGGTGGCAAGACAGAGAGAAGAGCCTCTCCCAATGATCTCATTCTCACATGGGAGAATATGGTCCTTGAGGTATCTGGGCCCACGCTGTGAAGGGCTTTCATAACTGCCCCTTTGGATTGGGCTTGGAACAGAGCAGCAGCCAGTGGAGTTGTTGGAACAAAGGAATCCTGTGTGCTTTGTCTTGAGTGTTGGTCAGCAGTCTGGTTGCAGCTCTCAAGGGCAGCTGACACTTGTCAATGCAGTTCCATGTACAGTGTGTTATAATAATCCAAATGGAATGCAGCTGAGGTGTGTGTCTTTATGGCCAGATCAGGCATCTTCAGGAATGGAGGCAGCAGTGGTGCGCAAGCTTTAATTGCGCATATGCTTTCTTAGGGGCTTATAGCATGAAGGAAGGAAATGGTAGTGCATCCCAATAACAGTGCTACACATCTTACCTTATCACATGACATCTGTGTGTTTCAGCTGTTCTCCAGGTCCTGGTCCCATGGGAGATGGTAGTTTTGCTAACTGGAAAAGTTTGAAAGCAAAAAGACCTACATTTACCACTGTCTTCCATGGGATTGGAATGGGAGAACAGCTGAAACATGTCAATGTCATGTGATAAGGCAAGGTGGGCTGTGCTACTCTGGCTTCCCTTCCTTTGTGTGATAAGGCTCTTAGTCATAATGGAAACCTGAACATCTAGGCTCAGGACTAAATCCAGGAATACACCCAAACTGTGTACTTGAATCTTTGAAGATGTGGTGATAGATAACCACATCTATCACAGGCTGAATCTATATTCCCTGAGCAGCCTTTTGACTGATCAAAAGCATCTCTATTTTTTTCTAGATTAAACTTCAATCTGTTTGCCTTTATCCAATCCATTACTTACTCCAAACACTGTTTTAGAACTGAACAGCTTCCCCAGATTTAGCTCAAAAGTGAAGTAGAGATGGGTGTCATCAGCAGTTTCAGGCATGTTGGAACACTGCCTTGATGTAAAGAGATATTAACTAATTTATCCATAGAGCAATCCCCCCACCCCTATTTTTATAAGCCAGGAAGAACAAGGATTTAGCAGATGTGGTAGCAAAAATCTGTCCATATCTATGAGCTGTACAAATTGAAAGGTCCACCCCACTGAACCTGTATTTTATTTATTTATTTATTTAATTTATATACTGCCTTTCTCCCCAAGTGGGACCCAAGACCACTCCCAGAAAGAATAAATTAGAAAACCTTCACAATAAAATTTAAAACAATTAAAATCACCACAGGAAACAATATAAAACCATTTAAAAGTTATACACAAGTTTATAAAGGTAAATAAAACATCCCCGAGTCATTCCTATCAGGACAGTCTCACCATTGATGTTGAAATCCTCCAGTAAAACAGCTAAGGGGACTCTGATACCCCAAGACCACTCCAGGTAGTCAGAAAGGGAGGCTATTAAGTAATGGAGTAGTTGTTGCTGTTATGTGCCTTCAAGTCAATTCTAACTTATGATGACCCTATCGTAGGATTTTTCTTGGCAAGATTTATTCAGAGGAGGTTTGCTATTGCCTTCCTCTTAGGCTGACAGAGTGTGACTTGCCCAACGTCCCCCACTGGGATTCCAAGACTAAGCAGGGATTGCAACTCCAGTCTCCCAAAGTACTAGTTTAACACTCAGACCACTACACCACTCTGACTTGGGGTGGGCAGTATGCAGTAGGACTCCTGTATCCCCTGGGGATTGGTTCGGTGGTGGGGGGGTGGATACTGAAAACCGTGGACAATAGTGAACACCATTGAAAATAATGGGACTTCCGGTTTAAAATACCATAGATTGCCTTGGAGGACCTAGAAAATGGCTAGAGGTGACAAATTTTCTAGGAAGACTCTATGGTAGATGTGCTATTTTGTGACCCATGGATAATTGAATCAGTGGATAATGAATCAGTGGATATGGGAGTCCTACTGTACCAACAGGATCTCTATTCTGTCCTAGTCATCTATCTTCAAATATGCACACATGAGCCCAGAAGACAGTGGGAAAAGGCACCCAGTTAGGGGTAGATGGAATCATGATAGACCACTACAGGACTGCATTCCTGCCCCCGAGGTCTCACCTGCCACTAGACCGAAAACATTGCCAGGCAAAGTTGAGAAAAGTCACCATCAACATTATCCAGCCAGGTCAGTATGTTCATCTGAAATCATGTCCTGGGATAGTTGTTTTATTGTTCACTGACTTGGCATTCACCAGCACCATTTTCAACTCATGGAAACTTGTCAGGAGTTAGAAACTGAACTCCATTATAAAATGGCCAAACAAACTGCAAATCATAATGGCTGACTCCATGAACTGCCTAAGTCTGCCTTAGCTACAGAGGGAGGGTTCTTATTGGTGTGTAAGATCATGCGATTGAGTATGTCAATGCCCTGTAACTGTGTATATAAGAGAGCTCAGAACAGAGCTCACTCTTCTTCCTGTGAATGCTGAGGCCTGGTGAAGCAGTTTCTCATTGGATTGTAAATATTTGTATATATTGCAACTGTTTGAGTTTGAAGATAAAAGTGCTTCCTGCTTATTTGGACGTCAAACACTCTGTGTGTGAGTATTCTTGGGGGCGGGTTGCTACTGAGTCTACTGAGACAGTTTGGGGTTTCTTCTGGGGATTGCATGTCCTATCATTCACTGACAGAACTATCATCAAAGCTGTCCAGGCTCTTTGAATTGGAGGACAGATTGACAAGCAAAATGACCCTTTCTCATGATAACACATCTGTATTCCCCATCTACAGCTCCTAATACCCACCCACCCCACAACTCTGTTGAGTATTCCTTGAGTCCTGTCGCCTCCTCTCTCCTTTGGAAAACACATCCTTACTTTGATAAGCAGGCAATGCCCTCCTTAACAGCTAAGGAGATACTACACTATCCTGACAGGCAAATATTAAATACAGGCCATCTCTTTCCTTTTCCCAAGCAAGGAACAGGCCCTCACCCTTGTACCCTGTTGAAACGGCTCCCTAAAAGCAGATGTGTTCTGAGACAATTGTTAGATAAGAGGGTAAATAATAGGTGGCCCTCAATTCCATGTTTTCCTGATAGGTTTGTCTGGGTACTTTTGAGATGCACTAGGTGGGCCCTTTGCTCTGATCCAATGGTGACTCTGAAAGTAGCAAGTCTTTACACAAATTTGTCAAGTTCTTTTACAAGTGAACTACTGCACAATGCCCAAGGAATTTTGCTGCCTCAGGTGAAATACAGGGTGACACTCCTCTATACAGAAGCTGACAGGCTGAATCCACACAAGGGCTATCTTCCAGCTCCAGTGTGCAGTATCCTGCCCCAATTTGACTGCCTTAAGGTCACACATACCTGTTTTAATCTGAACTCAAATGGGTCTTGAAAGCCACACATTCCCCCTACCTGCAGTTACATCTGTACAAAAGGGCATTTCTGGCATCGTTCATGTATTCAATTATTTTAGGTTACACAACTGCAGTGGCTGCAGTTTTTTTTCTTCCTGGCATGCATGAGGATATACATACATTTGCATACACCTATGAATAGCCTTTCTTGTAGTACCCACCTGGACTCCCAATAAGATGGTGTGTATGCCTGGGAAGGCAGTGACCTTAGCCATTGCCCTGATCATCTTCGCGGACATTCACTATCTCTGGAGGACTGAAGTGGATGTCACACAGGTGTTGTTCGTGGCAGTGTTTGCCTTACTGCAAATGACTATTGTGCCTCTTAAGCAGCTGGACATTGCCCTTTACAGATGAGCGAGAGCATGTGCGAGACATCTCCTGAGATGCTGTGCTCAGATTTCATGGGACCGGTATCAGTTGTGGTAACCAGGGCTGGGGCCATTCCTCAAGAACCCAGATATTGTTGGCACTGATGTGTTTACCCATGCAGTGAGGAGTTGTGGGAGGTTTTTGTTATATTGGTCTGATCAGATGAGAAATGGTTTGACAATTTCTGAATGCCTCAATCCATTATTTTCACGGTTATGGTGAAAGGGAGGCTGTACGGGATACATTTGCCAAATATTTTTGGTCTGGGAGGATGTAGACTATGAGGATCTCCTCCATCAAATTTGCTTTTGCGGAGGGGTGTGTTTTATAGAGATGCTTCCCAATTGGTTGTGTGGTGGTTGGGGGTTGCTTTGTTGGTTTTCCCTTGTACAGTATTAATAAAGATCTACTATTTTAGGATTTTTTGCTTTTGTTTAAAACCTATGTTGTGTTGTGCTGTTGGGTGGGGGTACTATGTGGCTCTTTCCTCATTTTTGTTGTTTGCTGACACAAGTGTAAAAATAAAAATTATAACCTGAAGTGTTTATTGCCAATGATTACAAGTTTCTGCTTCTCCTTAAGGGAGGATAGCAAATCAAAATGTTCCATTTATTTGAATATCTGCATAAATGAAGTGTTGGCTCTAAATGGAGTCTGTATACCTGACTATGGCGGCAGATGTTTCCTGCAGCAACACTTGATTTATGCGGATATTTTAATAAATGGAACATTTGATTTGTCGGTATCCTGTACAGGCCGCCATTTTGGGGAGGGAGAGATGTGCAACCTGAAGTGGGTGGGTGTTTTTTATCAGCACAACTTCTTCAAACTTTGTGGCTAGTGGGGATTGGTTGCTGGTTAGCCCTGCCCCATCTCTGCTCATTCAAATATTTGAATAACTGTTGGTGCAGCGGGAAGGCTAATTGCAAAATGGCTGGTCAGCACCTGTCACACTAGATTGAATTACTGGCAGCCTGATTATACTGGCATCATGCTGGACTGCTTGCTGGAGGCTGGTGCTGCTCATCATGAGGAACCAGTACTTTTTTGTAGCTGCTGCCCATGCCTGAGACAATGGAGCTTTAGCAGGGACATGACCCAGTGCCACACAAAGTTCAAGGCCCCAAAGGCCTTTTTTAAAAGGCCCTTGAGGCCTACAGCTGAGACCTTCAAAAGGCTGCACATCCTCTGACTGAGGGTGGACAAGCCCAGCTGGTGGGATCAACATCCACCAGGTCAGTTTGCAGCACCAGTAAGAAATATGTTACCACCTCCACCATCAGCAAAATTACAGAGACATATAGTAAAAGGAGAGGCCAGTTAATGACATTTCTGTCATTAATTAATTACTCTTGGTGAGGCTAATGTGGTGTTAGGAAGGGGTTCTTTTGACTGTATTTGTTTAGTTGTGATGTGGGATTTCCATTCTCTGGGGCATATATTGTGTGACTTGCCCGAGGTCATCCAATGGCTTTCCACAGCTGAGTGGTAATCAACAACAAAGCATAACCCACTTCCACGCTCACCTCTTTCCTCTAAATGTCATGATACTACGTCTATAGTTAGTTGTGTTTTCTTTTGCTTAGGAACATACAGATGCTGGATAGCACAGCCACTCCATAAAATGGAGGTGGCACCTGGCAGCTCCCCTTCCTCAGGGTCCCACGAGGGTGGGTTTTGCAGTGGGAGAGGTGAGGCATATGCACTTTCCCCTTACCACTCCCACCAGGCAAGAGTGGGAGCTGCTGCATCGCTGCCCAAGTGTCTGAAGTGGCATGTTTCAGGGACTCAGCTCCCATAATCCACATACAGCCAACAAAGAGATGCCATGTGGTACCCTCTGTTATGCCTTTACAGGAGGCCAGAGGAGGTCACCATCAGGAAGGCATGCCCACAAGGCAAGGGCCAAGGAGGAAGGAGAGCTGGGTGCTATAGTGGAAGAGGAGAAGGTACAAGCCCCGCACCAGCTGAGACAGACACTTACTAGTGATACATTTTACCTTGCCTTTCACTCCACCAAACTGTACTAACTACCCTACCCTAGTGGCATCACAGTGAACACTGGGGCACACTGGAAAGGCTAGTGCAGAAAGTAGCAGGAGAAGTGTAATGTTCTGCAGCTGCAGCAATTTATCCTGTGACAATCCAGAAAAGACCAACAAGAACAGAAACATGCAACAAAAATAGCAACATTTGTACAGAGCTGGGACAAAGAACAATAAGAAAAAATATCCCAATTCCAATGTGAGGGGGGATCACCAGCATTGGGGCCATGTTATTAAGAACACAGTTGCACTGGGCAGGGCACGCTTCTAGGATGGAGGACCATCGCATCCCAAAAATAGTACTCTACGGTGAACTCGCCACGGGTCAGTGTAAGAGGGGCACTCCAAAACAGCGATACAAGGATTTCCTGAAACAACATCTCAGACTTGGCCAAATTGATCACCAACAATGGTCCGCCCTGGCTTCACATTGGGAGGCATGGAGACGCACTATCCACAATGCTGCAGCTTTATTTGAGAACTCATACCAAACAAGTCTTGAAGAGAAATAACAACGCAGAAAGAATCACAACCCAGAAACATCATCCAAGGAGACCCTCTGCTGTGCTTTCTGCAACCGGACTTATTTATCTCGGATTGGCCTTTTTAGCCATCAGCGCGCTTGCAGAAAGCGTGGGATGAGTCCTTCCTGAATCTTCGTTTGCGAAGAAAAGTCAGAGAGATGTTAGGGTTAGTAAGGAGTTGGAGGCCTGATAACTCTTATAGCCTTCCTCTTCCGCGAACCAGTGAGAGGTGTAAGTGGTGTAGAAGTTTGCCTAGAGCAAGAAGACTCAGGAGTTTGTCCATCCATGGTGCTGTTACTCTCTATGCTCAGGGGTCCGGGGAACTCTCAAAATATCGATATTAAAGTGGGGAATTTAATATACTCACTGTGGCTATGCAAAGAGGAGGGTAACAACAGCAGGATCTTGTAACCTTTGTATACTGATACTAGGGAGGACACAAAAGCTAGATTGTACAATAACAATCTTTATTTGGAAAGCAATAATTATAATAGCACACACACACACACTCGTACATTAAGCAATCAAGCAAGACTAACAAATAAAGTGGGAATTATTAGATAGAGGAATAGCAATGGGAAATTTCAGTGGGTAATACAACACCTTTTCCTGAAGAGATGAGGTTGTGGAGGAACCAGTGGAATGGGAACGTCTCAGAATGGCGCTCTTGAGGGTCAGTCAGCAAACTGACAGCGTGGATGTAGGAAGGGAGCTGACAGACACTGAGTCCAATTTTCACGGGGTTTATAGGAAATATTTGCTTTTAGGATATGATACTTTAAGTGGAAAACAATAGTTTAAGTTGTTGTTCGGAGTTAGACAAAGGTACTCTGGGCGTGTTAATCGCATTTAGATGAGATACTTTTTTTGTGAGAGAAAAGGTGGAAGCAACTTCCTTTGTGTGGAAGAGGGAAACATAAGAAGGTAGTTTGCAGGTTTCGGGTAGGAAAAAGGATTATGCAAAGGCTTGGGCAAGCTGCTGCTCTCCGTTCCTTGTTTATTAGCATTTCTTTAGGATTTGGGTTTGGCCTCTCAAATGTGCATACCTGACCCTTAGCATGTTGGTCTTTGGGTTATCTATTTCCCCAGGGCATGTTAATGGCCACACTGCATGAAAGACCAGGTTAGATCTAATTATTAACATAGCCAATTATTAAATACAGATATGGGGATGAGGGTTGTCCGCTGGGGTTACACTGCTGCAAAAGGGGGTGGGTGGGATGGATCATCTACAAGGTTCTGGCTGTTCTCTAGCAAATCTGAAACATCTCCCTGGGGTAAGGCCCTGTGCCTGGATAGTGGATCATGACCCTGCTTTACCTTGCCCCATCCTCAAATTCCTTCATACGTTTGACAAGGTTGCACAGCACGTGTACTGTAGTCTGTGCCTCAGTGCAGGTGGTAAGCTTGTCTCAATTTCTGATGGCATTCTCATCTTCCATTCTCATATAGTCAAAGTAGTCTTTGCCCTTCCTCTTAAAATAACCCAGCAGCTCCCTCATCTGACCTGTGCGATGTTCAATCAAACTGTCAACATTGCCTCTCATGTTCTTGCACACTTTCTGGTTCCTGTGTTTGGCCAGGCGGACGACCAGATGAAGTGTGGCTATATGGTTGGGCATGCCATTATCTGCCAGAGAAAGCAATGTGAGATGCAGGGCAACACATAGCAATGAGCCAAGAGCAAGAAATTGCTGGTGTTGTATAGAGGAAAAGTGACTGGCTCTTGGGAAAGGGAGGATGAGGATTTGAGGGTGGTGTTCATGTACAGGTAGTCCCTGACATGACCATACAGCTCCCATGCAATGCCAGATTGAGTAGTATAGTATAAAATTGAGGAGGAAGAATTCCATAAGGCCACCAGGGTGCTTTGAGGAACGTAGGCACAGTACAGGCACACACACAACATTTCTCCCATGTTCTACAAATATGCAGATAGCCACATGTTCTGTCATTGCAAAAACGAGCCTACTTACCAGTGATATTCTACTACATGAATATCTGCCATATTTTTTAATTACAAAAAGGGGGTCTACCTGGCTTGCTTGATCCTGAAGTGTTCTCCAATGCATTCCCAGCATCAGATTCTGCATACTCCCCATACTCTGCTGGAGAAGAGATCCTTGATGGAAGGTTACATGATGGGAAGTAACTTCCTCCAGAGGAAGATGAGGAAGTTCCCCCCCATCATGTAATGCTGTATCAGGGCACTGACCCACAGCACTCCTGGTGATAAAAGTGTTGTCAAAGTCCTGGGAGTCATACAGCTCAGCATCACTTATAGATTAAAAATGCACAAAGTAAGCACCCACCCAACTGCCAATTACATGGAGGGGTACAGAAACACCTACCTGAGGCTTACAGCCTTGAACTCCCTCTCATCCATGGTACCTAGGGTGCTAGAGTAATCCAAAATGGCAGTTCCAGCCACTTCGTTGCTGGCAAGCCCGACCCTGTGCATGTCCAACCAATCAGCTTTTCACTTCCGCTCTTATCTGGGAATGTGCTGTGCTGTGACTCAATTGTCCTAACAAGCAGAAATGTGCATTTCTCCCACATTAAAAAAAAAAAAAACCTTGGGAGAAGTCACAAAGCCTTCCCCCCCCCCATAGTTTTTGTGTTTTTTGGCAGCCCTCCTTCTGAATACCATGAATCACCACAGGATCTCATTAGGACAAAATGTATTCTCAAATTCTATGAGGAGTTTTTTCACTGTCTAAACAACCCCTCAGTTTCTGTGTGTTTCCTTCAGTTGCTCCTGGACCCCTGCTTCACTCCCTGCTCCACCTCTCCCTCCTTTTTTCTTGGCTCAAAAGGGCCTCTGCCATGCTATAAAGTGAATCTGCATGGCCGGTTTAAATGCTGATTTGGAAGGTTTGCTACGCTTGGTATGTGAATATCCGCATATACACAACATTTTTTTTTTAATTGAGACACCATGTTTGTCATCTATGGAAGCAAACAAGGGAGGGTAACCTTCTGTGGTAGAAATGATCAGGTGGCCACCTGGCCTAGGTAACCTCCCACCAACCTGCCCCACTCTCCAACCACTCCACCGCAACCCCCCATTCTACCCTGACCCTGATTCAGAGCACTGGGCACATGTTTTTTTTAAAAAAAGTTTTTGAAAATGCGGAGTAAAAGGTTTTTGGGTTTTTTTTAAGAAAAAGAAAAAAAGAAAAATGTCTTTGAAGCCCCCAGATGTCCAAAAGAACTGCTTTCACTTTGAAACCAGAAGAATGTTGTGTGTTCACACAGGGTGGGGATCAAGGTAAGGTTGAATTATTTTGCAGGTGTGGATTCAGCCTGGACTGGAAGTTGAATCTTTTTTATGCAATGGTAATTAAGGTAGCATCCACCAGCACACCAAGTGAAACAGGGTACTTAGTGTGCTTGGGAAGGATGTGTGGCATATACAGTAACTCTGTTCTCCAGTGGATGAGGAAGAGCCAGAAAATGCATGAGGAACAGCCAGAAGGCTGCTACCACTGCTCTCCAGCATCTTCTGCTGCCTCCTTACTCTTCCTAGAGGTAGGGCCAACTCTGTCAGGGTGTTGATCACTCAATGCGTACAACATTAAATATGGGGTTGTAGAGCACCCAGCAGGCTGCAAACCTCAGTGGAGATTATTCACACAGTTGTTTTGCTGTGTGCCTTCAAGTTGATTCTGACTTATGGCAACCCTAAGGCAAACCTATCATGGCATTTTCTTGGCAAGATTTCTTCAGAGGAGGTTTGCTATTGCCTCCCTCAGAGGCTGAGAGAATGTGACTTACCAAAGGTCACCCAGTGGGTTTCCATGGCTGAGTGGGGATTTGAACTCTGGTCTCCCAGAGTCCTAGTTGAGCACTCAGACCATTACACCATGCTTGCTCTCTATTCACACAGTTACTGGCTTATATTTCATTATCTGAGTAATGCACTGGTGAATCAGTGTTTGCAATTAATAGATGGTTGTGGGGGGTAGTAGACTTTAAAACAGGTGTTGAATGAAAAGGTGAATAATTTTAGCAGTACTGAATGATGAAAGGGTTATGCACTTGCTTGGCCACATACTCTTTCACTTCAACTCAGTGTGTGCTTATTTGATCACTATACTCTTCTCTTTGTAGGCAGTTTAAAATGGGCATTACACAAGACTTTCCACCCAAACTGCACAGATCTGCTCTGTTCACAGTCTTGTTAACACCATGTGGTTGTAGGATATGTGAACTCAGGAATTCATGACTTTGAGCCTCTGCTGATTATGTCGGGGATAGGGGTGGGTGGGCAGAAGTTATTTGGGCAACATCAAAGACCCAGCTCCCATGCCACACCAGAGGACACTGCTGCCAGGCTACATCTCTCTTTTCTCTCTGTCTAAATTTCCGAGACTTGTACTGCCTGGCAGGAGGCAGCTATGAAAGAGAATTGCTAATTCAGTGTAGTTGTTTGGGGGCAATTCCCCTGAGGCCTCCTTGCTTTACTACGCTGTGTGCATATCCTTTACCTTCCAGAATCCAGAGATACTGAAAAACTAGGTCAGTGGAAGGAGGTGGGGGAAGAGAATAGAACACCACAGAGAAGAATGTGTGCATCAAATTAGAGGGAGACTGGGCGGCACAGGTCTCATACCTTCCAACAGCTGGAAATCTTTAAAAAGGTCACCTTAGGCTGTGCACCAGTGCTTATCTTTGCTTAATAGATGCTCAGTATGTCTTAGCATGTGTCTGTGGCTCCAGCACTAAAGCACACCAACTCTTTATAAGGCAGAAATGAGCATTCATATCCACATATCCTAAACTGACCTCTCTTTTACAAACATTATCAGGAAGCACACCTGTGCCATGGTGGTGACAAACTGAGTTTGATCTGTCTCTAGTGGATATTTTAGGAGTTAGTCTCACTTCTTTAAAGTTCTCAGCAAACAAAAGTGCTAGAGATTGGAAACATTGCCCCCTCCTCCTCCTCCTCCTCCTCCTCCTCCTCCTCCTCCTCCTTACTACAACTGCCAGACTGCTTCAGCCAGCATGGCCAGTGGTCATGGTGGCTGAGGGATTCTGGGAGGTGTAGTCCACAAAACATTATCTTTTCAACCTGGGGCCCATCTATATGAGGGGCGGGGAAATGAAGTACTTGTAGTAATGGCATTTCGGTGCATCAATGATTTGTCTTGATGGTGATTTGGGCCCCAAAAGCCCCCATAAGCTTTGTGTGCTAGATGGTGGCTGCTACTGATTTACACACATTACTACTTTGCCGCTGCTGCACTTTTTTTAAAAAAAACACCCTTTGTCTAAGGTGCGCTAGAGCGATAGAGTGATTTTCCGGGCTAAAAGGACAGCAAAAAAACAAAAACCACACCCTGTTTTATTGCCTTACTGATTGCTCGCTAAGGTGAAAATTCAACATAGTGGTAGTAGACACTTGCCCTGTCAGCGAGCACTGGACCCCGTGCTCACCTGGCCAATCAGCCTTACACATCCAGTTGTATGGGAAAGCAATTCAAGCTTGTCCTAACAAGCAGGAATGCACACCCCCTTGCCGTTTAAAAAAAAAATCGGTGCAAAGGCTTTTCCAGCATTGTTTTTGCTGTTTTAGGCCCCACTCCAGCTTCTAAATACTATGGATTGATGCAGGATCCCATTTAGATAGGTAGGATTCCCAGCAAATTCCATGAGGGCTATTTTCACCATTTAGACAACCTCCTGGAAAAGACTGGTCTTCCTTCCAAAGGGCTCATGGGAGGACATACGATACAGTTGTCCCTCCGTATCCACGGATTTTGGTACCCACGGGGGGGGGGGGTCCTGGAACCAAACCCCAGCAAATATGAAGGGACAACTGTATAAGAATTTTCAACTGCTGTGTGCTCTCCTTATAAAATAATCTTTTTAGGGTAGGCAGAAGCTCCCTGAGAAGACACAGCAGGGAATCTTATTCCAGTATTATTTGCATGAACAGAGTTTATGAAGAGAGATGCTACATGGACTTTAGATACCCTTGAGATCATCAGTTCTTTAGGGTGTTAGAGAAAAAGCAGGAAAAGAAAGGAAAGTGTCCCAGAATTGACCACCATAGTTCATCTCAACCCTCAGCTTAACAGCGCTTAACAATGGTTATAGTGAATCAAAAGAATTTGCTGAAGTGAAGATAAATGAGATAAGGGAATGTGGAACAAATCCACACTGAGAGAAAGAAAGGCATTAAGGCTACTTTCTGCTAGAAGTACAAAGTAACCTGCTGACACAGTAACCTCTAGAACAGTGGCTCTTAATCTTTTGTTTACTTGGGACCCCTTTAAATACCGTATCTTTTGTTGCTGTGGACCCCCAAGACAACTCAAGATTTAAAACCCTAACAACAACAATAACAACAACAACACAATTACACCATCCATTAAACCTTCCCTCAGAGGCACTGGAGTGGGAGGGAAGTCTTTTCTTCTGCTTCATCCTTGCAAGTTTGTGGCTGGAGCAGATTGAATGGCAATGTGCAGGCCAAGCCAGCCAGCCAGCCTTTGTGGCCACTCTACTGCAGGGAGGATGTGGGCCAAGCAGCCTTCAAGCCTTCGCGGACACCCTGTGAGGACATCACAGACCTCTGGAGGTTCCTGGACCACAGGTTAAGAACCACTGCTCTAGCAGCCTAGGTTATTCAGCCACCTTGAAAATAGGGGGTAGGAGGGAAAGGGGGAGGAGCTGGAACCTTTTGCCTCTTATATATTTTGGCAGCCATTTTGCTGCTGAAGCAGTAATATAGAGCAGAGTACCTGTAATGTTGTACAGAATGCCTTTCTGTTGCCCACCAAGTCCAGTACTAATCTGTACACTTGGACTATACAGCAAGAGTTACCTGGTGAGTTTATGTTTAGATAACTCTCTTGTTCAAAATTGTGAACATTGGTGCCCTGTTTTGGGATCAGGCTGTGAAACAGAGAGAGCGGGAGAGTGCGGGAGGTGCTCTATATGCAGCTGGCTCACCATATCCACTGGATTCTGCATCCGCGGATTCCACTATCCATGACTTGAAATATATTTCCAAAAAAATTCCAAAAGGCAAACCTTGATTTTGCCATTTTATATAAGGGGCACCATTTTACTATGCCATTGTATATATAATGGGACTTGAGCATCCACAGATTTTGGTATCCACGGGGGTCCTGGAACCAAAGTCCAGTGGATACCAAGGGCCCACAGTACTTGTATTTTCCCAATAGGTGTCCTTTTGCCTGAGAGGACAGAGAGGTGGGAAGGACTAGTTTAAAGAATTTCTCCCTCCTCTTTAGAGATTTGTGTTTGGGGTATGTTGTCCTCTTGCCTGATTAGAAGATAGAGAGAAGCTGGGATTGCTGGTGGAAATGCTAAATAGAAAATGGGGGAAAATGTATATATTCCCATAGTGAAGCCCCAACGGACTTTTCTGTCACAGAAAAAGAGGGGGTGGCATTTTTCTTTCTTACCTTCTGCTCTTTCCCCACCATTGTTTTGCCTGATATATAGCTGAGGGGTAAAGAGGCACAATGAATGTGAGAGAAATGCCAGAGTCACTGTCTCCATCTCTCATCTCCATCTTCTTACAGTTGGTTGCCATAGCAACTATATTACCTGTATTTGTGTGTCTTTCTCTGTCCTGCATCATGGGGCCCCACCTCACACCTGATTCCAATTTCCTTGGTTTTGCAGAGGTCACAGAGCTAAATATATCCTCCTGACCTGGCATTTGTGTTGCATTAGGGCATCAGAATGCAGATTAGGGGCTGTAACTGTGTGCCAACTCTGGTTTTGGTAGAGGAGTAGGAATATTTCATGGCATATACTACTGAGCAGTTTTTCCAAAATCTTAGGACATTTTCTCTACTCTCTTTTTCCCATTCCCTTATGCACTATTAAATTTCTTTTGTTTCCTTTGGCTGCACATTCCTTCTTCACTTCCCACATCTTCTTCCAGTGTTTAATTCCTAAATTTGGAGACAATGAGACTCAGGCTTTGTGTGCATGGGCCAAAAATGATGTACTCACCCCAAATCTGGCTCTGGCTGTCCAGATAATGTACAATTACTTCTGGGGGAGGAGCTGCACTTTCTGGCTCTTAACCCGACTTTGCCCTGCACTCCGTAAAGTCAGGGAAAAGTCTGGTGTTTGTCAGAAACCCTGGAATAGCTCCAGGGTCTGTTGGCACGAGAACAGCTGGATCGGGCTGGAGTTGGAGCGACCCATCTATCTGTATGGCTGCCTACCTAACGCATTGGCCCGCTGGCCCATCATTCTTGATGCCACTGCTGCCAATGCCTCACCTGCTTGCCCAGCAGCTCTGGCATCTCCTGTCACTGCTGGTGAGGTAAGCAGAGGTTGCCATGCCATGTGGTTGACAAGGAGGGGGCGCTGCCCCCTCCTTGCCAATCGCACAGGTGCCCTCTGCTTATGCAGTGACGGGAGATGTCAGGCTCTCGGACAGAGCTGCTGGGCCAGCGGGCGAGGTGGTGGCGGTGGTGGTGACTGTGGCACCAAGGGTGATAGGCCAGCGGGGCTGATGCAGTCTCAGCCTGGCTCACCTGTGTGAAAAACATGCTCTCACACTAGTGTGTGCTGACACCATCATGTTCCATCTATGGCCAGTCCAGAGCATAATGCCTTAGAGCAAGTCCAGAGTCCAGAGCAAGGCCTCAGTCATGCCTGGGGAACTATTCTATCTGGTGGTGGTGGTTGGAGAATTTTGCATATGTCCAAAGAAATATTCCTCCTTAAGGGGTCTTGGTAGCATTATTTTTTTTCCCAGCCCTGTGGAAGAGTAGATCCAGTGCTTATCAAATGCTTCCTTTCTCTCTGGGTGTATGTTTGAACCATTACAATTTACTGTATTCACAAAAGAAGAGGCAACTAGGTTTAGATTGGAGCCAGGGATGCAAATCTTACAAATTCTGTCTTCTGTCAGTAAAAATGCTTAAACAACCCTGGGCAATAGTCTTTATAACCCTGCTATTTTCCAAAGCATTTATGGTCACCCAGACAGGCCCCGGACATTTTACTGGCTGAGCTGGAGGAGCAAATGGCACCACCACCCACCCAGGTTACCTAGAGCCAAACAAGTATTTTGACACATAAGGCAAGAAATTCTATAAGCACCTCTACCCATCTTTGGCAGGAAAAATACAATAATAGCCCAGTTAATAACAATTTGCCACCCTTTCAGGGTGTGCAGAATTTGCTAACTCCTGCCTCGCTCTGCCTAATGGTACAGCAATTCCTGATCCCAAGAATCTTTATTGTACATGTCTTACTTCACAGCTGCTGGATCCTTTAAATATGCTCTACCTGGCTTTAGGTGCTTCCTGGGTATTATTCTCTTCCATCAATTGTTTTGTTAAGCTGCATCTGTATGTGGTGTTATACTTTTGTTAAACCTGCACCTCCCTTAGGTTTGTAAAGTCAACAAGGACCTGTTCCTGAACTCAGTGTTTGTCTAGATGAGAAGATATAATGCAGATTGATGCGCATGATCACAAATCTGCAGCAGTGCTCATTTATCTCCATGGTATAATAGCAAAATCTATTGTATGTGAAGCTATGTGTGTTTGAAGTGCACATGCAACCATGCCTGTGAATCAAGATGGTGGCTGAGAGTACAGTACCTTATAATTCTTCCCATGTGTTGTAGCCATGGCACAGTATTTTTATTTTTTTATTTTTTTGTACTTGTAAATCAAAGGTGCCCAAGTGTGACCTTCCACTTATAAAAAGCTCTTTGGTCATCTCAGTGCAGCAAAAAAGCACACACTCAAAAACAGAAAACTTGAAAATGGCACTTCCAGGCACTTCCTTGCTGGCAAGCCCACGCACTGCCTGCATGGTGGACCAATCTGCTCTCCACTTCTGCCCTCATCAAGAATGTGCAGAGTCCTGAACTGGATATCCAGACTGTGATAATGTGCAAGCCCACACATGATTCAGGAAACCTTGGGGAAATCCGTGAAGGTTTTCCCTGCAGTAGATGGAGTTTTTGGCCCCTCTCCTTCCAAATACCGTGACTCTTGTTCACAGCTTGTTGGGACAAAAGGTATTCTAGTCGAATTCTATGAGGTGTATTTTCACTGTCTAGACAACACCTCAGATTCAGCCAGCGATGCTAACTCCTGCAGGTTATTTTTGGCTTTGGCCTTGTAGCAATTTTCCCTTGGCCATGCCCATATGGCACTGCTTTCTACCCCAACATTCTTGAGCTTTCACATCTGCAATCCACTTCTCTCCTACAGGGTTCACTGAGGGATTTGGGGTTTTTGCCTGGTTGCAAATCAAACCCACAAGTCTTCTTCTTTCAATAGCTTTCTTGATGTGCTAGAATTACTACTTAGCTGTTTTTTAATCCATTGCCCTCATTTGAAGGATCTTTTTAAATAAGACTCTTCTCAAAACAAGCAAAGAAAAAAGGTAGAAACTTGAAGGGAGTAGAACCTTAAGACAACTGAATGGTTCTTGCCCCTTCACTCTCACTGCTGCTCTTGTAAGTATAGGCTTCTACCTACCCATGATTTTTCCATTTTTTCCCCAGAATAGTGCCAAGGTACCACCTTTTTCATCACATAGCTCTTGACTAATTTCCTCTACTAGAATAAAACAATACTAAGGGTCCGTCTACACTGCAGAAATACAGCCATTTGGCACTACTTTATCCACCATAGTTCCATCTTATAGAATCCTTGTATTTGTAGTTTGGTGAGGCACCAGAGTTCTCTGATAGAAAAGACTGTTACCCAAAGAGGTGGGGGTGCTTTAGAGCCCCTCTTGTGGTGACAAAACTATATTAATATTTGGGGTAACTTTGGGATCTTTTCACCTATGTATACCAGTACTAACTGCAGAGAACTCCAGGTTAAAGTGAAATAAAATATTTTTATTGGAAATAATGCAAAAAGCATTCATTCATGCTCACAAGAAGCACCCAAGGCTATCGAAGAATTAAGGCAGAAAAGTTGAATAGAGGAATAGATTTGGGAAATAGGGTGATCATTACCAGTCTTGAAGAGTAGCAAAGTACTCAGACTAAAGTCTGAGGGTGGTACTAGAAGTTCCAGTCTGGGGGTGCACCAACAAGGAAAGTGGCCAGGTCTTGTCCACAGTGGCACACTTTGCTATTGTTTGGGGCTAATATTTATACCCTGCTTCATATGTTGGAGGGGGTACTTGGCTAGAACAAAGCTTAGATGGTTTTCCCACTGTGTATGTAAACAAAGGAAACCAAAACTTAGCTGGTTGTTGTTAATGGCTGGGAGATAGGAATTGATGGATTTATGACAACCTTACATTGTAGGACAGGAGGGAGGTTCCAAGAGATATTTCCTGGGGATTTGGGTTGTGTAGGTCATTTAATTGTTTAGGATGTGTGACTCACCATTGAGGGACCCAAGAAGGAATTAGCACATACCTCCTTAATGGTTTTGTTTACTGGGGTGTCTGCTTAATCCTAGCTTGGGTGTGCTTGCTGAAATATTTCTAAGATACCTTCCCAGGTCTTTGTGACCTCCACCTGACAAACATTTCCAGTTTTGAGATATTATAGGGTGGGGTTAGTAGGACATGCTAACAAGGCTAAATACTTCACAAAACTACAAATACAGTAGCACCCCTATATCTGCTGATTCGCCAACTATAGATTCAATTATCCATGGTTGGTGATGGCGGTGGGAGGGAGGGGAGGAGGGATCATACCTCCCCTATTCCTTCCCCTGGGAGGGCTCCTGTTGCCATGGCAGTGATTGTGGGGGCGAAGGGAGGGAGAGGAGTGAACTGGCCTCGTCCCCTTTCCACCCGTGATTGCCACTGCAGCAGGGCCATGGGCAAAGGGGGAAGGGGGAGGAGAAGCAAACTGGCCTCGTTCCCTTCAACTTTTGCCTTGCGATCACCACTGCGGCAGAGCTATGGGGGGGGGGAAGGGGGCGGAGAAGCGAACTAGCCTCATCCTCTGCCCCCTTTGCCCCTGTGATCGCTGCCATGGTGGGACCATGGGCCAAGGGGGCAGAGAAGCGAACTGGCCTTGTCCCCTCCCCCCTTTGAATCTGAAGTAGCCAGGTGGGCCCTACTGTCTATTTGCTGAATGTTGTCACCTTGCAATCACTATTTGGAGGCCAGACTGGACGGCCTCTGGGTCTTTGCTAAATTCTCTTTTCTGTCTCTTCAGTCAGGCTTAGTCCTCACTAATGAAACTCCCCGTTCCATAAACATGCAATATGCTGTTACCTTGTTCTGTAAAAATTCTTTCTCTAATAACGGTCAAAGTGTACCAGATTACCTTGTCTTGTATTTCCTGAACTGTCAATAATAGTCGCAAGAAAGGGAACTTGCCGAAACCAGAGAGGGAGGGGGGATTGCTTTTGCATACGTGTCAGATCCACTATAAATTACATTTTGTAGTTTGGTTCGAGGCTTTTGGCTCTTTGGAAGTTATTCCAGCCACACAGCCCACTTGCGTTACTTTTAAATAAACATAATGTTTCCCAATCTCTGAGGTCTCTCTGACTCTGAATTCTGCTACACCCCCCCAATCGCTGCCACAGCAGGGCCATGGTGTGGGGGGGAAGGGGGCAGAGGAGCGAATGTGCCCCCCCTTCGCCCGGGATGGCCTCCCAGGATGACATTAGCTATTATCTGTGGAATTCACCATTCTTGGGTGCCCCTAGAACTAATCCCCCATAGATACAGGGGTGCTACTGTACCAGGATTCCATAGGATAGAACTATGGTGGAGAAAGTGGTGGAGAAACTGCGGTATTTCTGCCGTGTAGACAGGCCCTATGTAGTTCTGAGGCACTGAAAATATGCAAAGAAGAGCTAAAACTACAAGGAAAAGCAGCTGAAGCAGACACAGTTATCCAAAGAAGTAGTGACAGTGGATGCGTGACTTGTATGTGTTCTTTTTCTCCCCCGTGTAGTAACTTGCAAAGGAGGATCAGTCCCCTGTGAATTCAGTGATCATTGTGGGAGGAGATGTGTGACTTCTGCTATTACATGTTCTGGACTCATTTCAGGTGTGAGAAAAGAGCAAGTGAGTATCACCTATGTCTTGAGAAGAGACAGCTGAGGTCTATTTATATACCTGGCTGTATTTGCCAAACATCTAAGGTGGCTATATTAGTAGAAAACAACAATCTCATAACCAAGCCCTCAATTGGCCTTGGTAATACAGTATATCTCCCATTTGAATGTAGGAATTAATTGCAAGAAGGTAGGTAGCCTTTTGTACATGTAACCATGGGATCAGTAACTGTCCTTTTGGAGGGTCTATCAGGCCTGTACCAGCTACCAATCCCAGTCTTCATATGATATATATTTTGGCCAGATCTGAGGCAGAGGATGTTTTTGTAACACCACCCCCCATGAACAACGTAAATTATGTCAGAATTCTCTCCTTTAGTACCACAGTGCCTCCTTTCCACATGCAAGTTGTGAATGGGTGGGCATTCTTTATGGGTTGGTGATAAACATGTCCTGAGAGGATATTCTATATGAGTAAAGATATGGCATGTAAATTGGAGTGTTGATATTTGCTCTCTCCACTGTTGTTATAATAATGTATAAAACTTGCAGCATATAATTTATTCCCATACCAGATTTGTGAAGTAGGTTAGGCAAAGAGAGAGAGAGAATGCATGTGAGAGAACAATTTGCCCAAGGCTTTATGGCTAAGCAGGAATTCAAATGTTGGTCTTCTTCAAAATACAGCACTCTTATAATTGCATGACAGGCATTTGATATAAGCAATAGTTGTGAGATCTTTTCCCTCAGTTTCTGAGATACAGATTTTCATAGTGTGACTCATGAAACATGATAGGACTGAAGAAGAGGGAGAAGAATGGACCTGTAATCATCCCTTTCCACTCATTGTGACTCTTTCTGTTTTTTCAACAAGGCTAAAGGGTCTCTACCAAAAATAATATTTTACTGCAGGTGACAAATAGATAACAAATGTAGATATAATCGATATAAGATCTTCTGGTCTTCTACACATTATCTAAGCCAGAAAAACAAGAAACAATACATCTGTTTAAAGGAATATTCAGGCACATAGGAAACCGTAGCTAGTCCCAGGACCTGACTGGCGGGGTGGGGGGACCTTCCGGCATATGGTACCTCTAGAAACTGAGCCTTTCTTCAATGGCTAAAAATAATTACTAATGTTCTGCCCTTCGTAGTCTGACGATTGGAAAAGCACTTTGCAAACCATTAATGAGGCTGCCCGACTCCCTTGTGAGAGGGATAATTATTCTCCATCTTGCAGGCTGGAGGCGAAAGAAGAGGGGGAAACGTGATTTCCATAAAGGGCAGGGGATATGAATGTGAACCCAGAAGTCCAGAATTTCTCTTGTAGCCTACGCTGTGCTAATAGTTCCAATTTTATTCCAATTTTATTTTTGAAAAGACTGAAAGTAAGGAAGGAAATATGCTTCCTCACATGCATGAATCTTTTGGATGAAAGAGACCAAATGCATCATCTAGAGCTCAAGCTTTTGTCAATTTTTTTTCTATTAAAAGAGGTTATCCTACACCGAAAGCATTCCTGACAGGAACTGATCAGCCTTTTCCTGAAAATCTCAGGAGGAGGAAATGCTTTAACCGTTTTTTGCATCACTGAGCTGATCTCCAGGTTAGACAGCCTTATTTCTTTAAGTGTTAACATTGATCTAGCTTCCTGTGGTTTTTAAGCCCAATAGTTTTTGTCCTATGCTCAGTGGAGAGGGGAAAGAAATTATTCCCTCCCTTTTCAGCACCCTTTGAAATATCTGAATGTTCCTGTCACCTTACTTACCTTCATAATAATCTTCTTTTCTCTAGGCTAAACTTACCAGTTCCCTCATCCTGATGCAATGTGTGGCTAGATATAACAGACTGCCAACTTCCTAAGCAGTGAGCAAACCCACTACCATCAGATTAGACTTTTATCATCATTGTCTGCCATGGAATCCAGGAAGAACCCAATGTGAGGACTGAGGGCCCGTCTATATGAGGCAACCCCCCCAAAAACAGATTGTTCCGCAGTAATGGCAAATTGCAGCAGCTGTGACTTGTCTTAATAGTTTTTTTGGCCCCCAGTATCTTTGCATGCCCATCAGTCATGAACCTGCATTTTAACTTACCTGAATTTGCTGCCACCAAACTTTTTTTTTAAAAAAACTTCCCTATATTTTGCCTCTACTAAAAAGAAAAAAAACTCAGCACCCTGTTTTATTACCTTAGCACTCACTCGCTAAGATGAAAATCCAACATGGTGGTTCCGGACGCTTGCCTAGTTAACAAGCCCCACCCCCATGCTCATCCAGCCAATCAGTTTTGTACTTCTGCTCATATGGGAAAGCGATTCAAAGCAAATTGCTTGTCCCAACAAGCAGGAATGCACATTCCCCGACTGTTTTTTTCAAAAACTCTAGGAAAAACCGTGAAGGCTTTTCCTTCTGAGTTTTTGATGTTTTTGGCCCCCCTCCTTCTAAATACAGTATAACAATGCAGGATCTCATTAAGACAGGTAGTATTCTCATTGCATTCCATGAAAAGTATTTTCACCATTTAGACAACCCCTGAAATTTTTCCAGCTACCCTTAGGGAGGAAGGCAGTTCCTACTTGCTGCCCTTCCAAACTTGCTGCTTTCTGTTTGCACTCAGTTTGTTGGATGTTGTGGGAATGGGAGAGGAAGTGCTGGCCTCCACATTGAGCAAGAGTGGGTGGGAAGCAAATATCTTGTCTTCTGTTCTCATGTGATCCTCTGTCCTGAACATGCAGAAGAGTCATCAGGTTCAGAACTACAAGTAGGGCACAGGCAAGGAACTCCCATCTTTACTAAAGCTGACTGGAGTATGGCATGCACTGATCTATCCATTGTCAGGATGAGGAGGAGGATATTTTATTTGTTGCTGCTGCTGTTATTTCTCATTGATTATTCTTCTGCATCTTTTTCTAGACCTGGGTGGGTAAGTTAATGGTTCTTCTAAATTGTTAGACAACCATTATCTCTCACCACTGGCTAGGGCTGGTGGGTGCTGCCAAGCAGCAACATCTAGAGCACCACAAATTGCCATCCTTTGTCCTAGGGCCTGTCTACACTGCAGAAATACAGCAGTTTATCCACCACTCTATCCACCATAGTTCTGTCCTATGGAATCCTGGTATTTGTAGTTATGTGAGGTATTTAGCCTTTTCTGTCAGAGAACTCTGGTGCCTCAGGTGGATAAAGAGGTGTCAGACTGCTCTATTTCTGCAGTGTAGACAGGTCCCTAGATAGTTAAGGGGTCATCCAAACTAGATTATCCATTACCTCCACAATAAGCTAGTTTCAAACTTGCAGCTAAGCCACAGATATTTGGTATCAGGGAGGAAATCTTCTGTGGTGCCTTAAGAGCATCTCATTCATTCTTTCTGGATATTATGCATCCCTACTTTTCTTCCTCTTTTCTCTGTCCCTATTTCAAGTTCTCTCCATACATTATGCATTAAAGATCCTTTTGCCCACGCAACAGCAATGGAGAAGAGGCGGGGGGACTGGCTACTGGATGATAAAAGATAATGCAGTCTCTTTAACGCTAGCATGCGGGGCCAGCAGTGGGAAGCCAATATATTCGTGGCACATTCCAGCCTGCTCCCTGGGGCCTGTCCATCAAAATCCACCAAAAGAAAGAGAGAGCTTTTGATAATAGCCCTGAGAGAAACATCAGGGAAATGCCAATGAAACAGTAAGAAGAACAGAGAATCACAGTTGTTTCAAATTGTAGTAGAGCTGGAAAAGAAAACAAACCAAATCTCAGATTTGTAGATTTTGGAGAGAAGAAACTAGTTATCTAGTCCAGCACCCCGTTGTGAAGCACTGCACTGTTACGTAGCCAAGTACCAAAGTGTAAACTTTTTCATGAGAAGTCACCTTTACTCATCCCTCATTTTGGAACTGGTCTTTGTAAGTACTAATTCCCATAATCTGAAGCCAATTATAAATATTTATGCCTGGTATCACTACTAGATGGGGCCCAGTACAGTAGGACCCCTGTATCCACGAGGGATTAGTTCCGGGTCCCACCACGGATAATGAAATCCATGGATAATAGCAAACACCATTGAAAATAATGGGACTTCTGGTTTAAAATACCACAGAGTTGCCTTGGAGGACCTAGAAAATGGCTAGAGAGGACACATTTTCTAGGAAGACTCTATGGTAGCTGTGCTGAAACTGAAACCGCAGATAATTGAATCAGAGGATAATGAATCAGCAGATAAGAGGGTCCTACTGTAAACTGAAACTCAAGTCTGATGGAAGAGGTGCTATTTGACAGTTGTTTGTCTACTTGGGAATTGATGCTCAGCATCGCTAGGCTTGTACTCCTAAAGCATCCTATCCATACTGAGGAATACAGATATACCTCAGTTAACAAAGTAGATGCATTCCTGTACATTACTTCTTTAACATAAATTTGCTACCAGAGGCAGAAATGGAAAGAATAGGGATAAGTTACTACACAACAAAAGAGAAGGGCAGTTCAACATGTTTCAAACTTTGTATTCAAAACTAACTATATGCACATAATGAAGTGGGGAAAACCCCAGGTCAGGTGACCCTTATGTAAGTAAACAAAACCATTCTGAACCTTCTAGATCCCACTTGAAGGCTTCTTCCAAAATGCATCCAGAGAAGACCACTTTCCTTATGATTTCCCTTTTGATAGCCAGACTTACAGATGTATGCTTTGTTTTAAACATGTTGGGGGTAGGTGGTGAGGCAGACATATCTGCTGTCTCCTTTTCTCTGTGTTTTGCTGTTCACTCATGCTCAGTAAGGGATTCTGGAGGTGGCTGCTGTTTATCTTTCCTGTTGCAGCAAGCACACAAGCAACAGTAGGATTAGCTAAAGCAAAATCCTGCTCTTTCCCAGCTCAAGGTTCATTTATTGAATTGTTTACTTTATACATGCTGCTACAACATGAAACTGGAAGTGTCTGCTTCTCCAGCCCTCCTTCACCATCTTTCCAATGCCCATGTTCCTAAAAAAACAATCCAGCTACATAGAGGAGGAGGAAAAGGGGAAGAGTGCTTGGTGGATATAAAAAGCCTTTGTAAAAAGGAGCACCACATTGACATTTCTTTTTTGTGAAAACTGGATATCACTCAGATAATGTAACCAGGATGTCTTGGCCTATATAGATAGTTAAGAATCAGAGGTGATAATATTGGTCCAAAAGGAGAGATGGTGTAACGGGTTTACTTTGTGTGGTACGAGAACTGATAATATGAAAAAAAGGAAACAATATATATATATATATATATTTTAAAGACTGGGCAGCTTCTCCATTAGTATGTTGTTCCACACCCTATCCTACAGCTATCTATTTTTAAATGGCCCGTTTTCCAATTCTTGGCAAACATAGATATAGATCATCATTCAAGGCCCTTCTCTTGGTGTTCCTACGTTCTGAACTGAGGCAGCTGGCAACTGGGGAAAGACCTTTTTTGTTGGTACCTGTGCTGGAACAGGACATTCAACTCTAATATCTTTTGGTGTCAGGTGAAGATGGTTTTATTTTTCTGTGGTTTTTTAAAAAATCAGTTGATTTTTTTAAAAGCCTGGCTACTCTGTTATTATCTGTTGTATCATTGTTTGTTTCATGGCTATTACTTTTATTATTTTGTTTCATGTTTATTATTTTTATGTTGGTGTTTGATAGCTACTGTGAGTGAGGGCTTATGTTGAAGCAGGTGGTGCAGTCCAAAAGAACAAATATCTGCCCTTAAACTTGGGGCCTTTTGGGGGATTATGAGGATCCCTTTTTTCACACAATATTCCATATTGGATTAAAGAAGTATGAGTTCTTGTGATATCACTCCTTGGATTTTGCTGGGGTTTGCCATTTTTTATATGTCACCTTCACATCCACATTCAAGCTGGCAAGAGTGCTATTTGATATGATACTTTGAGACATGTTTGTGTATGTAGTCATATGTGCCTTGTGCTTCTAATTTTTAAAGCTAATCTCTCCGATCTACATTATATGGTGATTACAAGTATTGTCATGAAGTAGAAACCTTAACTTTTCTATTCAAACAAACATTTAAAATTGAAAATGCCTCTGCTTCCACAGTCGCTTCCATGTGGCAGCTTCTCTAATTTTCCAGTGCGCCTATATTCCACACCAGATCTGTATGGAGCTTGAGATATATCTGAACGTGACTGTACTCACTAGGGCTCAACCTGCTCTCAATAAGGACAGAAGCTTGCGTGCTAAGGCTGAGGTGAGGGAGAACTTTATATGTACAGAGCTGCCTCTATTGCCTGAAAGTCCCTCCCATGCTTCCATTCACAGTATTTGGGGCTTGGTTTGTGGATTACTGAGGTAGCTTTTTTTCTTTCTTTACTGTGCACTTCAATTCATTTTCTTTAGCCTACGGGGCCAGTATGAGAACAGTGTAGAAGGAGGCAAAAAGCAGGAGAGAGGGAGAGAGAAAGAAAGAAGGAGGCATCCTTTTAGTGCCAGCTCCATCCATGTGAGTTTTCCAGCTCACTTGTTCCCTGTGGAAATTAGCTGTGGACAAGCTCAAAGACGGACTATTAGTTTCTCAGCATATTCCAGATGGAAAGGGGTAGGCAACAGGGCAGCTGACTCCATACTTGCAACAGTGCGCAACAAACAATACAAAGCAACTCCTTGCATTTTCCAATAGCCCTGATTCTTAACATCTGTCAAGAGATATATTATTTAACAGTTATTAAGGCTTGTAAGTTAAGGTGGAGAGGCCAAGTGGTTGGGTCAATTTGATCATCTCCCTAAGGGATGATGTTTCATATCGGATGGCCAATAGATGAGCCTGCTTGCTTTAAATTCAGACTCAAAATGGGGTCAGAATGGTTAACTGGTAGTCTGAGCCATATTTACATATACAGGTATGTGAGATTTACTTTCCTTTAGTGCTCTTTTAATTATGGACGTACTAGAAATTCACTCCATTGAGGTTTTTAAAAATGAATTTCCCAGCAGCACTTCAAGACCAAACAGAAACAGGCACAGTTTACAGTTAGAAATTTGTACATAATTTTGGGGATAGGAGTGCATTTTGGAGACGAAGAAAAAAATGTATTTAGGACAACATGGGCACATTTGGAAAATTTATAGACTGCACTGCATATCTTTCTAACCTGCTTAACTCTAAGGCAGAGATGTAATATTTCCAGAAATTTTGAAGCCATGGAAAAAAAGTACTTTAGGAATATAAGATATGACTATGTACAATTTGATTTGGCATAAAATTATCATAATTGGTATATTAAAGATTTTATTGTCTTAAAGATTTCATTCATCATTCTAAAATAAAACGTTCCATAATCAATTTTCTTCCTTTTTTCAATTTTTCAAGAAAAAACAAAGAAGGCTTCAGGAATAAAATGGGAAAAAACTGTTTTTTTTTAATTTTCTGGTTTTTTTTCTAGGCCTTCACATCTCTAGTCTAAGGGAGCATGCGTCCATTAATGTGTCTGTTTGAAGAATGTACGCAAAAATACATATAGATTTTTACCTTAAAAAAAATCACATAAAACAGGCACAGAATGGATGTGGAGTTGGAAAAGGAAGAAATCTGTGGAAAGAAAATTGATAGAATTGTCTATCCCTACTTCTGTTCTCAGTGAGTGCCTCTTCTCCACACATTCACTGATCATACAATAGCCATTGGAAGAGGTCAGAGCTGTTATTATTTGCAAGATGTATTATTTAATTAGTCATATCATCTTTCATAATTCCATCAGTGTTAATAAGCAAATTAAATCTGTATTTTGATATGGATGGGTAATAGTTGTAAATGAAAAAAATTGTTGTAGCAGAAGCTCTTATAAAAGAGATATTCCCTCCTGTGTTAAGCACAGGTGGGATGCCTCTTCTAAGACAGTAAAATTTGTAACTTTTTAATGTAACTAGGAAAATTATCCAGCATTGCCTGGTTTGATAATGATGACTCCATTTATGACTTGATTTGAACAAGTTTTTTTATTTGATTTATGATTTGGTTGAAATAAGTTTGGCTGGTAGCACCTAAAAGCCTTAACATTTGTTTCACACCAATTTTCATGAAAAATGGACTAAAATCACAATATTCCAGAAAAAAATCTGAAGTTTGTTGATTGGTCCCAAACACGTACAAAAAATGTTCAAGATGTCAACCTGTCTAAATATCAAGTTCCATCAAAATTGATTCATAAATGTGCGCTCAAGAGCAAACCCCCAACATCTGAAGTGTTTAGGAATTAGCAAAGTAGATGATAGACCTGATCTAGTTTGTGCCCATTAGATAACATAAAAAAATTGGTGATAAAACATCTGGATTTGGATAGCAGACACTTGAAATGATAGAAAGCAGCTGCCAATCAGTCCCAAATGTGCATGCCCCTCTTCCCCCTTCCCCATGCTGTTGTTAGCAATGCCTTCCTTTTAAAACTTTTTTTTTTTGCTGATCTGATTTGCTGGCCCCATCTTGCTTCTCCTGTTCTCCCTGTCCTGATCTCTCATCCCCCTCAGCCCTCCCCACCCTGATCTCGCTTCTCCTGTCCTTCCCCTCCTGATTTCTCACACCTCTCCTCTTCCCCAATATCACTTCTCCTACCCTCCCTGTCCTGATCTCTCTTCCCCCCCACTTCATCCTGGCTGATCTGCTTCTCCCACCCTCTCTGTCCTGTAGAGTAATAATGGGGAGGAAGCAGGCAGTTTGGAAGGAATGTGCAGCACCATACTGATATTGGAGAGGAGGTATGATCATTATTGTTCGCCAACTGCTGTGTTTCCATTTGCAAGATAACTACCTTGTATGATAAAGTCCTTGATATCTGGGGTCTCTGTTAGAGATCTTTCTTGGCCCTTCTGTCCCAGATCCTGTAAATCAGGCATGGGCAACTGCTGGGGATCAGCGGACCACATTGGTCCTAAGAGACCTTGGAGAGCAGTCCCCACCCTAAATATATATATATATATATATATATATATATATATATATAGGGGTGGAGGGCACTTTCTCCACTTATTTGGCTCTCTGGGCCATTTTAGGCCCAGGAAAAGCCTTTTATTAGCAGGAAATGACCCAAAAGTCAATTTCCAGGTCATTTCCTGTTTTTAAAAAGGCCTCTGTTGGGCCAAAAAATGTGGCAAAATTGTCCATTAGGCAGCACATGGGAGCAAAAATCATTTTCTAAAAACATTTATTTAAAGATCTGGGACCAAAGGGCCACCTTTGGTCCCTAGGCTGCATATTTCCCACCCTTGGTCTAAATGGAGATGGCTGGGATTGACCTCAGCTCCTTATGCATGCAAAACAAGTGCTCTGCCACTGAACTTTGCCCCTCCCTCAATAGTGAGCAAATGTCTGGAGATTAATATTGATTGTGGGGTGTCGAAAAATTAACGGGAGCTGAGGACTATAGCTGGTTTACCACAGGTTTAGAGGAAGTGTATCCAGCCATTTCAGGCTGTGAACAGCTCCCAGGCATCAGATGCATTAGCAATCCTCCCAAGCATTTTCTTGCACTTGTGAGTGCCAAATGCTGCCATGTTCCATCCAAGAGCAGATATGCTGCTGTGATGAGTAAGTTTTTGTACATAGCTCAGTGGGTCCAGGGAGCTTTTAGAAAACTGGTGAAGCCTTTTGTTCTCCCTTTCAGCATGTTTCTCAAGATTAGGGGAATCCAATTAAGTTATTTAAATGCTGTGGATTGTTAACTCTCTTGTTTTATGACTACTTTAAATGCATTGTCTTAATTAATATTGTTGCCATTTATATTTTATCTTGTAAGGCAGTTTTCGGAGGTGGGGAGGCTCTGTGTAAGATGTAAGAGTGGGGTGTAAACTGAGAAAACAATAAACACAGACAAGCTGGTTTTCTATGTTTACCACATGCCCTATGTTGTTGAAATAGGGCAGAACTATACTTTGCAAAGGACATGGCTTGTTGCAAAAAGTAGCAGTACCATATATCAGATTCCCTTTCCCTTTTCTGAGTCTATTAACATTATATTTTGTGTCATCCTAAGTGTGTCTCAACCCTGACCAACAATATTGACTGTTGCCAGAAGTTACAGCTAACTAGATGTTAGAAATTATAGATAGGGAAGTAGATGCTCAGTGCTCAGCTGCTGTTTTTAATATGTGGTTACACTCTCCAATGATGATGACGATGTAGGAGTATGGTTTCTTCTTTAAAGAGAGGAGACCTGTTCTTCAACTGTTTAGGAACATGGAACCTGCCTTATACTAGTATAGACTGTTCTTCCACCTAGCCCAGCATGGAAAGCAAAGATTCTTTTTATCACTTATTAATGGCCTAAATATCCTAAAGGCACCAGATCCCACCTGATTTTGGAAGCTAAGAAGGGTCAGCTCTGGTTATTACTTGGTTGGGAGATTGCCAACAAATGCCAGGTGCAGTAGGCTATATCTCAGAGGAAGGAATTGGCAAAACCACCTCTGAATATTCTTTGCCTAAGAAAACCCTATGAAATTCATGGGGTCACCATAAGTTGACAGGTGACTTGAAGGCAGGCAGGCAGGCAGGCAGGCAGGCACGCACACACACACACACACACACACACAAAGAGACAGTGATTCTTCTAACTAGAGATTTCAGGGACTGATCCTAGGACCTTCTGTATGCAAAGCTATACAACTTATGTGTGGTCTTTCCCTATTCATACATATTTCAGCAGAGCAGGGTGAGCTGTATTTTTTTGCAAGGCATCTCTCCCAGAAAGAAATTTCTCACTAGAAAGCAGAACACACTTTTGAAATAACCTCTCCAGATCTTGTCTTATGGGGAGGGGGAGCGTGGGAAATATGCATCCCTGTCTACAGTGATTGTATAGAATACATATAAAAAGTAAGGTGTATCCTTTTGAATGATAATCCTTATAGTAGGAAGAGAACCTGATGCAATTTTTTCTGATTAATGCAGATGCCTATTGCCACAATAATAGATTGCCATTTTCTCCTGAGTTGGTCAGATGATTGCACGCTGTCCATTTTTAAAAAATCAGTTAGCAAAAAGATGTGGTTTTACTTCGGTTTCTCATGGGACCCTTATGGTAGAATACCGAAGAACAACGACATCATGTGGTAGGGCAGCATGGAAAACAGAACCTTCTGGCTGCTCTGCCACTTTAATTCGGCATGAGATAAGCCTCTAAGTAGTCACCAGTGGAAGGCAAGGGCAACCCCCCTCTGAACAAACTCTGCCAAGAAAACCATGTGATAGGTTCATCTTAGGGTCACCATAAATGACTTGAAGGAACATAACAACAACAAGTCACCAGAAATAGCTGTGTTTTTATTCACCATTGTACTATATGGTGTTAGCTGGCACAAGCTTTGTTTTGACTTTATTTTATAGAGATCCGTATAAGCCAAAAGATGCCATGCTCCAGCACCTCAGTATCACACCTCCTTTTGATCATTGTTTCACACTTCCCACTTTCCCAAGTGGCAGAAACTTTGGGTGCCCAGAGAACTGAGAACTTATGGTGCTTTCATAATACCTGTGTTATTTACAAATATACAAGATGAGCTTTTGGGAGCGAGAAAGTACAAACAGTAATTTCCTTAAAGACTTTCAGTCAGTTACAAAACTTTTCAAACTGATTTTTTTCTCCACAACATATATTCCATCTCCCAAATAATTTCTCTGCAGAGCCCAATCCCAAATGAAACAAGTGGAATGTGATTAACAGCTAGTAGCCATTAGACATCAAAAGCCATTCAAGCAACATATTTAAAAAACAAAGCTAAGCAGCGGCTATTTCTTCAATCACCACGAAGTAGGACAATTGTGGCCTCTGAACTGAATGGAGCCCCTGAATTCCACTTTTGTGGGTCCTGAAACCCCTGACAGACACACAAAGCCTCCAGACCTGGTGTGATCTTTAGCTCCCAAATTGCTCCAAACTCATCAAAACCACATGCAAATCGGGCAGTTTGCCTTCGTTCTTACCTCCCAAAGCAGACCAAAACCCCTTTGAAGCTTTAAAGTTGGCCATCCACCAGAAGCAAATTGACCAGGTACCAGAAGTAAATCAGCATGATGTCTGGTGCACTGCTGATGTGCTGGTGAGTCCATAAAGGAAATGGGATTGAAAACTGCACAGGTGCCCACCTCGAGTTACAACTTAGTAATATTCCTTCTACAGTATAATGTGTTTATTGGACCAACAATTGTGCATAGAGGAGCAATTAAGCTTTTAGACTACACCAATTTTTTTCAGGCAGAGAAAATGTAAGGTACAGTATGATCACTGCCTTGTGATTTTAGCTTTATATTTCCAATCCCCATTTATAGAAAAAGAAAGAATGGATAAAACACAGAAGAAGCAAGTAAAACCCCATACAGCCAGCTTGCTTCATTCTCCTGCATCTCCTTGCATTCACCTCCTCACATTTGATTTTTTTTGAAACCCTGTAAGTTGTGGTGAAGAAGCAATAAAGCTTGAAAAGCCCCTTGGTTTAGTGAAAATGTCTGTGAATTATTAAGTGCTATTAGTAAGTACGGTAATGACTTTATGTCTTCAATCACAAGGATGAAAATGTCATTTATATACTGTGTCATCACTAAGGCTGGTGTCACCCCTCCCTCCTGATGGTGTCACCTGGTGTGGTTCAGCTCTCCCACACCCCCTCCTAGTGCCGCACCTGTTTATATATAGCTAAAAAAACTCAATAAAGACAAAAAAGGAAAAGGAATTTGCCACGGTCTTATTATGTTTCTCCAGTGCAACATACATCTCCCCACCCATTTTAAAGGATTTCACAACTGTCAAGTTGTGCTTCTCTTGCAAAGTGGCTGCTACTCTCTTGGTAATTACTGTTGTTTCTGTTTAACAGAAAGCAATTTTTCATTTGTGTTGTCCAAAATGGATATTGTTATGAATAGCAATTTTTCATAGCATTTCTTCAAAGTGTTCAAAATGTCTCAAAATTGATCCTTACTACAATTTTCTTGAATATTTAGAGAATGCCACATGACCCCATTTATCTGTTAGGGCTAACAGAAGAATTCTTAGTTAAAAGTGCTTTTAGTTGGGGAAGTGAATGCTGACTATGCTGTTACATTCTAGCTTGTTTTGATTTATGAACCTGCCTCTACTAACAATGCATGGTTTGTTAACCGTTAACAAACCACAATCTGAACCCTTGCTTTATTGTTGGCTTATAAATTCCGGCTTGTTTAAATCATGGTTGGTATACACCAAAACAGGACTTATTAATCATATGTGATTGGAATGCAAAAGTAGGCAACAGAGCAGAATCAAAGATTGTAGGAAAATTTGGTCTAGAATCAAGAAATGAATCAGGAGATAAACTGATTGAATTTCGTGAGGCCAACAGTTTGATCATTGCAAACACCTCTTTCAAGCAATCAAAAAGAAGTGTCTGTGCATGGATATCATCTAATGGCCAATACAGAAACCAAGTAGATTACATAATTGGAAGCAGAATACAGAGAAGCTCAATTTTCTCTGCAAAAACAAGACCAAAGCAGATCATGGCACACACTATGACCTGCTATCAAAAATTAAAGTAAAGTTAAAGAAGAACGCTAAACCATCCATTCCGCCAAAATACAACATCCCCATGGAATTTAGAAATAATGTAAAAAAATAGATCTGCACTATTTAGTCTAGCTGATTGAGAGCCAGAAGAATTCTGGACTGAAGCCAGGGGCATTGCCAGGGAGGAATGCAAAAAGACACTAGCTGCAACCAAAATGAAAAATAAGTCTCAATGGATGATGAATGGAACTCTTCAAGCAGTTAAGGACAGGTAAGAAGAAAAATGAAAGGAGGCAGAAATGGGGTCAGAACCCTGAATGCAACTGTTCTGCAACTTTTGTACAGGGACAAAGAGAACTACTATAATAATCAGTGCAGAGAAATAAGAGATGACAGCAAAAAAGGAAGAACATGAGACCTCTTCCACAAGATTCTGAGAAATCAAAGGGAAATTTAAACCAAGAGTGGGGATGCTGTATGACCAGTAGGGGAACACATTGCATAACCAAGTAGAAATAAAAAGATGATGGAACAATACACTAAAGACACATATAAAAGAGATGAAAGAATGGCAGATTTATTTAAGAAAGAACCATTTGAAGATGAACCTCCAATTTTAGAAAGTGAAGTGGAAGCTGCATTAAGAGCACTTGGGAGAAATAAATCACCAAGAACTGATGCAAACCAATAGAGCTGTTTCAAGCTATAGAAACAGAATCTAATCTAGTTCTAACTAAAATATGCCAGCAAATATGGGGAAAAAAACACAGTGCCCCACAGATTGGAAATGCTCGGTATACAGTCCAATCCGCAAGAAAGGGAACACCAGGGATTGCAGTAGCCACAGGACCATTGCATTAATTTCTCATGCAAGCAAAGTGATGCTCAAAATTCTACAATAAAGACTTCTACCATATATGGAGTGGGAAATGCCAGATGTCCCAACTGGGTTCAGGAAAGGAAGAAGCACTAGGGATGGTATTACAATCATACATTGGATAATGCAGGGCACCAAAGAATTACAGAAGAAAATCAGTCTGTGCTTTATAGATTATAGTAAAGCCTTTAATTGCAGAAATCATGAAATATTATGGACTGCTTTTAAAGAAATTGATGTGCTGCAACTTTTGATTGTCCTGATGCATAAACTTTACTCATGACAAAAGGCTACCTAGCATCAGGACAGAATACAGAGAATCAGAATGGTTTGCAGTTGGAAGGGGGGCAGGCAAGGCTACATTTTATTACCCTGTTTATCCAACTCCTATGCTGAACATATCATACATAAAGCAGGATTAGTCCCAGAGGAAGGAGGCATGAACACTAGAGGAAGGAACATAAACCATTTTAAGATAAGCAGATGACCCCATACAACTAGCAAAAAATAGCAAAGACTTGGGACAATTACTGAATAAAGTCAAGGAAGAAAGTGCAAAGGCAGGTTTACAGCTGAACATTAAGAAAACAAAAATAATGACTACGGATGATTAACGTAAAGTGAATGAAGACATTAAAATAAAGTTTTTCTATACCTTGGGTCACTCATTAATCTGAATGGAGACTGAAGTTAAGAAATCAGAAGGTTTGGACTTTAAAGGGCAGCTATGAAAGAACCAGACAAGATTCTGAAGTTTAAAGATATATCATTGAATACTAAAGTTAGGATAGTCCATGCCATTGTACAGTACAGTTGTCCCTCCACATTCACGGATTTGACATTCACGGATTTGAGTATTCACGGCTTGAAAAATATTCTTAAAAAAATAACAATCCTAATAGCAAACCTTGATTTTGCCATCTTATATAAGGGACACCATTTTGCTCTGCCATTACATATAATGGGACTTGAGTATTCACGGATTTGGGTATTCACGGGGGGTCCTGGAACCAAACCCCAGCGAATGTGAAGGGACAACTGTATTTCCAATTTCTACCTATTGTTATCAAACCTGGAGAATGAAAAAAGCTGATAGGAAGAAAATAAACTGATTTGAAATGGATATGTTCTATGGATACTGTGGACTGCTAAAAGGACAAATAAATGGGTCCAAGAGCAAATCAAGCCTACACTCTCCATAGAAGCCAAACTGAAGCTCCATAGAAACCAAACTCAGACTAAACTGAGGAGATTATCAGACATGTCAAAAGTGTTGTTACAACAATGCCAGAAGATCGCAAAAGGGCTCACTTATCAGACGACATCATCCCCTATCATTATGCACTTGTTCTGCTCCCATTCCGCAGGTGCTGTTTTTTTATTGATGGGGGAAGCCATCAATAGATTCCCCCATTCTGTTTCTGTCACAGATTTCAATGTGTGCGACATTTGCTGGTGAGATCCCAGTGTCAATGGACGGTCCCTGCCAGAACACTTCCATGTGAGATTGGGACATCCAGGTAAGTGACACACTTTTTATGACCCTCCCTGGGTTACCTGTACACTTTAAAGTGTGTTTTTGTGCTTACTGACACTTTTTTGGTGTTGTTTTTATTTTTATTTTTTAATTTCCCATGCTCGCGTCTTCCCATGCAAATCTGCAGGATTTCACTCCTGGGCTGCCCTGTCAATGGGAGAGAAGGTAAATGCGGTGGGGAGGGTGATTGTTCTGGGACAGGGATGGGACAAGGGCAGGAGTGAAGATTGTGGGACAGGAACGCTTTTTGCATTTCTGTCTGATAATCTCCTGAGACTGAAATGGGATCCTGTAGCACCTTTGAGACTGAGATAAAGAAGTTGGTAGCATATGCTTTCATAGACAAGTCTACTTCATCATTTGCACTGTCCCTAGGCACTAGGGCATCTGCTGAAGTAGACTTGTCTATGAAAGCTTATGCTACCTTCTTTTTCGCAGTTAGTCTCAAAGGTGCTATAATACCCCTTTGCATACTGATCCAAATTAACACGGCAATGTCTTTGAATTAAATGGAGACTGTCATATTTGGCCATATCATGAGGAGACAAAATACTAAACCTTGGTAATATAAAAGGCATAGAGGATGAATTCCAGATGGATAGACTCAATCAAGGAAGCCATGGCCCTGAGTCTGCAAGACCTGAGCAGGGCTGTTGATGACAGGGTGACTTGGAGGTTTATCATTCATAAGTTGAAGTCAACTTGACTAGCAATTAACAACAGAACAATAAATGTATTTATTCCATCAAGCAGTTAATTTGACAGTTCCCTGCTCTCAGCATTACAATATAAATAAGGCAGAGCATACAAGGAAAAGAGGATGTCAGCAGGGGAGGGAATTAAGTTCATGATGCCAACTCCTTACCTCCTTTCTTTCTATCTCAGAGGTCAGAGCAAAATCAGTTGGAATCTGGCAGGAGGGTCTCTTACCATCTGCTCGGGTTCAGACACAATGTCTGGTTGTCCTCCTTCCTCTTTAGAAGCTAAAGCAATGACTGTTAGAATGGAAGGCTAGAAGTTTTGTTGCAACTTCAGAACCTATGACTATGGTTTGTCTCCAGTTTATTTATTCATTTACCTACTCTAAAACAGGAACTGACCAAAAAGGTAAGAACGAAACAAACCAGAAAGAAAACAACACATGGTTAGTTTGGCAGTTGACTTCACAATTCATATCTTAAGCAGCAAACCATGGTTAATATAAACCTTGTGGTATGTGAAAGTGTGAAATGAGGTATGTGTAACTGTCTGGGTTGTGCTTGGGGAAACAGATAATCAGGTACCTGTAATTAATGGTTCTAGCTTCAAGGTTAGAGACTCTGGGAAAATGTTAAGCTTTGTTTTAAGGAATGCCTGTGTCAGTGGATGATGGACAACCAATAGCTATGCAGCCTGCCAGATTTTGTGTAACTGTAAAATACTTTTAACTTAGAATGTAACCCTTAGGCCCTCAATCTCAACAATGACTTTGTATTTTATGCTTCCTGGATTTCTAGCAATAAAGTTTTCTGATGAAACCTGACACTTCTGTTCAATGAGTTTGGGAAAGCTGGTACCTGACAGCCTCACAGTTGAGGAAAACATGACCCTTTGATGTTTTCTCCCTCTTCCTTCTTCAGCCCTGGGATGTCTTTATACTTGATTCTGTGCTCAGGCCAAGCAGGATTATTTGACTGTAACCTGGGGCTGGTTTACACAGCAGATTTATTGCGGCAACTTGCGTTGTAATTCTTTTCCGCATCTGTGCCAGTCAGTTTTTTTTTCTAATTATGCCGCTTTTTCGTTCAGATTTGAAAAAGTGTGGAGGGTGTGGCCTCCCAAGCAGACAAAGGCTGTATGGAGAAGGGCATAGACCTTCCTTTGAAGCCTTGCATTTCCGAGCTAAAGACTCACAGACTGCCCAAATAGCAGAGGGGAAGATCAAAGAAGTGGCTCTGTCTCTGTGTCTCTGTAAATCTGCCTGTAAATGAACCCACTCCCTGAAGCAGAGGGAAAGACCTTGCTGCCATGCCGTGGATCCTGAGGTGAACCTATCACAAGTTTTTCCAGCACGATTTGTTTAGTCAGGGTTCACAGACTTGCAAAATAGCAGAGGATTTTTGACTCTCCCTCCCTCAGTCACACCCTCACCCTCACCCCTCTCTCTCCCTCCCCCAAGCAGAGCTGACAGATGGGAACTTTATGACTGAAAGGTCTTGGGAATCCTTTTTCTTGGCAGACCTTCTGCAAAATAGCAGAGAGGATTTTTCAAAAGTTTCCTGATGCTACTGAATGCAGTCCCTCTCTTTTAAGCCCGCCCCTTACATCATAGCAACCAATCACAGTAAAGATCTGTGGAAGCTCTTAACGGAATGGTAGTTTACACTGCCAATAAAGCACTACATTGCAAATATACCGGCAAAAGTAGCAACATCCCCTGGCACGCTATATTTGGGTGTTTTACCTTCCCCCCTTCTGAATGAGGCGATGCTATGTTGCGATCCGTGGGAACTATGAGCTATCTTAGCGGTATATTTAGAGGAATATTTGCCCGTGTAGATGACCCCCTGGAGAACATACCTTTTACCTTTAAGAGTTCCAACACAGTAGAGTAAGTCGCTATTGTCACCTCTCCTGTTCTTTCCTTGGTCCCACTTTTAGTTCTCTCTCTCTTTCTTCCTTCCTTTGCTGGACTTCATTCTTGCTTCATAGCAAATGGACGGGGAGAATAAATAATCTGAGAAGGAAAAGATCACTGTTCACCACATCTCTAGATCACAAATTCTGCAGCTGTATTACTGTGAAATGGGTTCTCCAGGTCACAAGCAACCTTATAGCTTGAATGGTAGCTTCTGTATTGCTGCCAGCATGGTGCAAGTTAATCAGTTGATATCCTTCTTGGGCCTACCTACTTCCCTATCTTTTGCTCTATAAGTTGTCACTTTGCATTAGTTGTGGTCCCATCATTATACCCGCTAAAAATGTGGGCTGTGAACTATCCAGGAATTGTGTGATTTGTATGTGTGTTTTACAGAGCTTGTAGCCATGCTGGCTGGAAAATTCTGGGAGTTGTGATCCAATAAAGGTAACTTTTCCAAGCTCAGATTTTATACATATATACAATTCTTCCTTAGGATTCTCAGTGGTCTTCTGTTCTGTTTTATTCAGGCACTGATCAATTATCAGATCCCCATCTGATTAGCTTCAACTGTGCTACAGCATTGGATACTCCTGTGCCCTAGGTTTTTACAGATCATCTGATTTGGACAGCAAAGCTCTTTGAACTGGCCTTGAATGCAAGGTGTGCAATTGCTTTTCCCAGCCACTTGTGAGCTATCATGAGGTGGGGTAGGGAGGGAAAATAAAATGTACCACAAATGGGTTTTCTTTGGGGGGAAACTGTATGTGTGTTGGGATGGGGGAAGGCAACTTGGAAGTGACTCATGCTTTTTAGAGGCTGTGTGTGTGTGTGTCTATATATATATAAAGTCCTCCCACTCATACTTCCCACACACATCTGTCCCTTGGTTACATTGAGTCCCTGTAATCGCACCCTGACAACAGTGGTGTGGACACACATGTTGATGTGCCTTGCCTTGTACACAAATGTACAGCTAGCTCTATAGATCAAGTAGGAATAACACTTATAACAATATATTTTTTACTTCTTTCCAAAATGAGTCCTAAACATCTACTGAAAGCATAAAACAGCCCTGTAGCTTTTGGAAGGTCTTGCAAAATTTTCAAAGGGCCTTGATTCACACAGAACTTTAAAGTTTTCCAGTTCCTCTTTCTGTCTGTTTGTCAGTCAGGTGTATACTCTGAATTTACACAAAAACTAAAATATAAAATGTAAGGGCTATACTATCCAGGTAGTTTAAACAAATTATATGTACTTGCTTTGTCTGAATACATTTATTTCAGTGATTTCTGTTACTCTGTGTGAAATGCATCAGGCTATTTAGGACACTGGTAGAGGTTTCTACCCCCTCTACAGATGGCATGACATTTACCAAACATTATCCACATGGTTTCAAACCTATCTTCCCAGCTTGCAGGATTAGAAGCTTTTTTTCTAACCTTTTTAAAGTGTAGGATGCATCCATAACCCAGTTAGGGCCTAGCCTAGCTCACAGCAGACATTATTTCTGTATCACTTTCCTGTTTCCAAGAATTCACAGTATTTAGCTTTCAAACTGGAAACCCACCAACTCAAATGCAGCCAACCGGCCACACATTGTAGCCTCCAAGACACCTGGTAATCCTCTTGTTTTTGCAGTCCCTGGTTGACAATAAAACTAGGTTTATTGAACCTCTGGTGGCCAATAAGCGGCTCATGGACTACTTTTGGAATGGACTGGTGGAGCTGATCAGTCCAGCCTTTATCTGGTATGAGGATACCCAGCCTGACCATTAAAAAGAGAGAGGCAAGTACATCAGGTTTCAGATTTTGGCTGTTTAAAATTTTAGTAAATTGTTAGTTATTTTATTTAATGCAATTGCTAACAACTGTGTGGAGTTGTGTCAAGTGACACACATGAACACACAACTTGGTTTCGTTTTACTTGCCAGGGCTGGGAAGAGGTGACAATGGAAAATTTTCTGCCTTGTGAACAGGTTTTGTGCACCTTGATTTTCACTGGGTTGTGTATGTGTTATTTGCTGCTCTGCTTCAGGCAGTGGAATGTCTTGATCCAGTCCTGGTTTAAGACATGGGAAAGTTATATACAGGATTTAGTCCCAAATCTGGATGTTCAGTACATAATTCTTCAGCATGGGAAGTAATTGTAAAGATAAACATGAGCATGTATACAGTATACAGTATTTCTCCATCATTAGTAAATGTAGTTAGTCTGCCATTCCCATCTAGGTTTAAGGGTCAGTCTTCAGTTAGACCAGGCACAGTCCTAAATTCTCCATGTTAGAAATGAATTTATGCTTATTAATATATCTGAAATCTGTCCACAGATTTCTCAGGCAAATACTTCATGCATTGTTGCTTGGTGGTTTCTTGCTCATTTGTACTGCACTGCTGGACAGCTTTTGGAGAAACAGAGAAAGTGGCAATAGATGGTGGGTCAATACTGATCTTGGAGTGGTAATATAGCTATCTGAAGATTTGTGAGGCTGGGAGAGATTTAAAGAGGCAATGGAAAGATGTGGTGCAGTGTACTGTGGCATCCTTGAATGGCCTCCAATTGTGTGCTCCTTCATTACCTGTAAGGACCTTTAGAACAGCCTTGAGAGCTTGTTAGTGGATAGGTCTTTGGTCACCACATTAGAAGGAGGATGGTGTCTCTTATGTTACCTCATTATGAGAGAGCTGCTTGTCAGAAGGATCTGCACACTTAATTGAGTGTCAGGTTAGGACTAGGGAGACCTTGAATTCAAATCCCAAAACAGTTGCAAAGGTCACTGGTGACCCTAGAACAGTGATTCCCAAACTCTGGTCCTCCAGGTGTTTTGGGCTTCATCTCCCAGAAGCCCTAACCACCTTGGCCAACAGTCAGGAATTCTGGGAGATGAAGTCCAAAACATCTGGAGTACCAAAGATTGGGAACCACTGCCCTAGAACAGTCACTCTCCCATAGCCCAACCCTCATCATAGAATTATTGTAAGTGGGGTAGAGGTGTGGAGAGCTATGTACTCCATCTTCAGCTTCTTGAAGGAAGGGCAGAATGTAAGTATAATAAATGAATATATCAAGGTAGTGTGTGTGTGTGTGTATCACTAGATATGAAACCATCTACACATAGCTGTTTAAAAAGTAAATTGTAGATGCAAGGGGAAGAAGGGCTTGATCTGGATAAACAGATGTAAACGCCGAGGGCTTTAATCCTTTGCTCTGCTGCCATTGTAATCCCAACCTGGACCCCCTACTTCTGCAGCTACGATGGGTGGTGCAGAAAGTGGAAGTCTTTCTTCAGTATATAGCACCTCAAAGTGGTAAAGTCCCACCACACCAATGTCATTATCTGGTCAAGCTCCCCCGCCCTACAATATTTTTAAAAAATAATTTACTTTGGATTCACCCCACTGTGTAGGGATCGCCTTCTCTTTGAAAGGCTTTATGTATGTATGTGCCTTCAAGTTGCCTGTTGACTTACGGTTACTCCATGAATTTTTCAGAGGGTTTTCTTAGGCCAGAAATACTCAGAGATGGTTTTGCCAGTTCCTCCCTTTGAAATATAGCCTACAGCTCCTGATATTCATTGGTGGTCCCTCATCCAAGTATTGACCAGGGCTGACCCTGCTTAGTTTCCAAGATCACACAAGATCTGGTATCTTTAGTGTATTTAAGCAGACTGAACAGCTTTAGATCGGAGTAATTAAGATAGCCTTAAGGCTAGATTATTATGATATGGTTTATGTGGTATGGCCCCTGATGACCACGTGGAAATTTCAATAAATGCAAAATGTCCCAATGTATGTTCTGGCACAAGATTCCAGTCTGTTACATTCTAAGAGGGAAAAAAGTTTGGAAGGATAGATTTGAATGTGTCTCAAGAATGGTATTACAAGGAGTAGTACCGGCATACTTGTTGTGAAGGGCTCTCTCAGTTGGGCGAATGCTGAAAAGTGTTGGGGGGGGGTGTTGTTCATTTACTTCCTATGTTTATGTCCCTAATAGTGATTGTAATTATAAATGCTATTTAGTATTATTTACTATTTAGCACTTTTCCTGTGCTTTCAAGGCACTTTTTATATATTTTGTCCTTATACCAATTTTGTAACATAAGCCAGCATCTATCCCCCATATTGCAAATTCTCTTCATGGTTCCTAATATATCCTTCCTACCTATTGCTTTACAGCACGGTTAGGGAACCTTTGGCTCTCCTGATGTTTTGACCTACAACTTCCAGCAGCCTTATCTAGCATGGCCAGTGGTAAGAGACTGTGGGAGTTGTGGGGCAGCTAAAGGTTTCCCATCCCTACTCTGATGCAGTGGAAAGAAGGAGTGTGTTAGAAACTTTGAGGCCAAAAGGGAAGCAACATCCAGAGTGTGATTAGGGTGAAATGGGACTTAGGGTGTTGATTGATTCATCTGACTGATTCCTATTGTATCTAAAATAGACCCTCATTCCCACCACCCCATGTGGAATTTTCTCTGCTATGGATCTGGAACAAGCCTTTCAAAAGCAATCCCTTTTCCTGGCCCCTCTTGCTCACTCTGCCAGCAAGGTCTAGACGTCTAGGAGGTTGTAAAAAGATCAATGGTCATCTTTTCAATTATTCATTGATTTATTTCCTTTACAGTTTGCTTGTTCTTAAAACAATGGTGTTTGTTGAGGAGGTGGAGAGAGAGGGAGTTTTAATCCTACCCACCCACCAATACACCTGCTTTCTAGCCATGGAGAGGTCTCCTCCAGGGAAGACTTCCCCACACCAATCAGCCTCCTCTCTACCCCCTCCTCCCGCTCTCTAATTTATTCTCATTGTATCCTTTTCCCAGAGGTGGACACTCGATCACCTTGGAAGCCCCAAGAAGAGTGAGTGCCATATGTACCTGTCTCAACGCACTCCTAAAATTACAGGTTCTAAGTGTCACGAGGAAAATAAAAAGGACAAAAGCCCACCAGTTTTCAAGGCCCTTTTCTGGCTTGCCACAGCTTCAAAGCAGAGCCTGCGTTGCCTTGGCTGTTCCTTTCGTGAGTAACCTGTTTTATTTGTTAGTGTGTGGCTTAGAGCAACAAATGCAAAGGGTGGATGGAGACTGGCGGTGATGTCAGCACCTATGTTGTTTCCATATTTCATCTTGAAGGAATTCTGTGAAACTGAGTTGCCAGTTCCTTGAAACAGGAGATAATCTGAGAACATTCTTCTTTTAATTTGTTAGCATAATGGTTACAAGAATGAGCTATGATTCAGGCAGACCCCTACTTGCATTCTGCCATGGTGGTCTTAGCTAAGCTGCTATTTTCTCACTCTCACCCCATCTGCAATATACTGTATGTGTGTATGTTTATGTGCCTTCACATCACCTGTTGGCTTATGGTGACCCCATGAATTTCATAGGGGTTTCTTAGGCAAGGAATACTCGGAGGCAGTTTTGCCAGTTCCTTCCTCTGAAATACAGCCTATAGCATAGGGGAAATAATATTCTTCCCTTTTACAAGACTTGTAAAGACTGCAACAATGTTATGTATTCGAAGCTTTTTGAACACTCAAAAGGCATGCCAGAAGTGCTACGTTGTTATTGCTAGCAGTGATGACTAGTGGCTTCCATGCCAGTGAGGTGGTGAATCAGCTCTGGGTTTAGTCTGAACTTTGGAGGGGTTGTCTAAAGTGCTGAATCTATTTTGGTGATGAGTTCAGGAGCTTGGACCTGCTCCTTTAAACTGAGAACTAAATTCCAAAGCAGAGTGACCACTCCACTGACAAAATCACCAGCCATTGCTGGTAATAAACCTCTTTCTGTTTGGTTGCTCCACTCCAAAAGGTCTAAGACAGGTGATAATATTTTAAGAAAAAATAGAAAGCATCTTGCTGAAATCCAGTTCCATTTAAACTGAGAAAATACTTCTGCCTCCGCTGGCTTAAACCCTGAGTCTGAACACCAGTGTATAGGATAAGCATGTTAGAATGTTTCCAAATGGTGCTCAGTAACAGTCTTCTTGGAGGAGGAGATGTCATTACTGCATGTCAGGCACCAATAATACCTCACTGCTTGTCTTTGGCTGCTTTGAAATTGGTACATAGGTTCTGTTGCTAAGAGCATCTTTGATTTTAGTGGGATGGGACATAAGCAGGACTGTGTACATACTCAGTGCTAAAGGGGAGAAAAATGCAAAATTCTCCACTAAGGTAACCTAAATTCAGTACTGAAAAAGCTGATTTCTCTGTAATTTTTGCATAATATTGCTTGTCCTGCTTGTACTAATCATGGGTAAGCGGGAGGAGAGGCAAAAGATAGAAGTCCTAGTCCTGTTCCATTTAGCAATCCTGCTCAGTTCTTGTCTTTCCTTCTCACACCTTCAAACCAATTGATGTGTCTTTAGGTGCTAGAACCGTGTTAAGGATCATACATACCGTCAAGCCCTTCTTTGGAAACTTTTGAAAAATGCTTAGCATCTAGTTTTGATATGTCACTGGTGTAGGCATTGGGAAGCACACATTAAAAATGACTCTTGTATGCCCTTGTTGAATAAAACGGGCATACAGAGGGATCTTCTCAAGGCAGCACTTGATCTTGGGGAATTTAAGGAGACATGGAGTTAAAATTATTACTGTACTTTGATAGGATACACCTCAGGTTGGAATGTAAAAAACTCTCAGTCTTGATTTCATGGTGTTTCTCTAAATCCCACCTTCATTCCCATCCCAGGCTTTGTTCATATCAGATTGCACAAGTTTATTTTTTCTTTCTGCACAGAAGTTTATATGCATTTTCAATACACAGTTTCTAAAAGGTATGCATTTATTTATCAAAGGTTCCTAACATATGCAATTTTTCCAATTGACAACATATTTGCACATATTTTTCAACTGTACACATTTTTAGCTGTTTGAATTTTTAAATGTTTGTATTATTATGTGGATATGGAACACACCAGAAGACTTACAAATGTGTGAATTTCTAAGGCAAGGTGTGCTTTGTCTTGCAGCAGTTCTCAGAAAGTACAAAATGTGTACAGGTCAAACCCCATATCCACAGATTCGGTATCCACAGTTTCACTTATCCATGTCTGAAAAAATATGTTCTCTCTAGGCATTTCTAGGTCCTCCAGTGCAATTCTATGATTAACTGTGTCTCATTGAAAATAATAGTGCCTCGCCTATTATTCATGGTTTCGGATATCCACAGGGGATCTTGGAATGTATCCCCCGCAAATACGAGGGTTGACCTGTAATTTCAGTGTCAATCTTGAAACCACCGAAGCCACAATAGACATTTAAAATATGCCTGTTAAACTTGCTTATACCTGCATCTGTTACTCCAGACTTGTAGATGTGAAGCTGCAGAATCCAGGATTCTGCTAAACATATGGCAGGCCATTATTCCATTCATATATATATATATATATATATATGTGTCGGACAGTGACAGTCCTCTTTTCCCAAGCTTTCAATTACAGGTTGAGTATCCCTTAGCCAGAATTCCAAAATCTGAAGTACTCCAAAATTCAAATGTTTTGGAGCTACAACACTTACATAACTGTACTGTATTTGCTAGGCTGGAGAGAGATGCAGCTGGAGAGAGGTGCGAGAATCTGTGAAATTGTGGGAATTCACACCTCCTGCCATTTTCAGATCTTCATGTCTCTCTCCTGCCAAATGAATGAGTAGGAGCGACACAGCCACTGTGTTGAAGGTGGAAGCGGGTAGCTGGCAGTCTCACTATTGGAGTTGGCTGCGATTACTGGGTTCCCATCTGCAGAAGATTTGGGTAGGAAAGGCATTGATTGGCATCTGGTCTCTGGCAGTGGCAGAGGAGAGAGAAGAGGAGGGCTGGGTTTTTTTTTTCTGGCATGGGGCTGCTGTGTCCCACTCTACACCTCTCTTCAGCTGAGGGGCACTGGTGGAGGAGCTGCAGCAGCAACAGCCATCGTGGCTTCTGGTTGTGCAAAGTTTGCCTGCTGCACCACCTCCCTCCCTCCCTTGCACTCCTCTCCTCTCCTTGAAGGCAGGGGAGACTGAAGAATGCACACCTGGTGGTCAGGGCTTACTGCCACCTCTGCTGCTGCCCTACGCCATTTTATATACAGGTACCTGTACTGTGTTACAAAATTTGAAAAAAATCCGAAATATGGAACACTTCCCAAGCATTTTGAATAAGGGATGCTTTTTATGTCTCTTTATATAAGGCGATCAGTGTTTTGTCTGCATTGCTGTTTTATTATTAGGGAGCCCTGGTGGCACAGTGGTTAAATGCCAATACTGCGGCCACAACATTATGAGTTCGATCCTGCAGGGCTCCAAGGTTGACTCAGCTTTCCATCCTTTCATAGGTTGGTAAAATGAGAACCCAGCTTGTTGGGGGCAATTAGCTAACAAGTTGTAAACCACTTAGGGAGTGCTTTGGCACTGATAAGCAGTGTAGAAATAGAAGTGCTATTGCTATTGCTATTATTGTTTATTGTTGTATTATCTCTATCTTATGATTTGGGGGCAAGTTGCCTTAAAGATACTATATAAAGGGGTAGGTTATAAATGTATTAAATAAATAAATAATGATTGGCATGCTGCATATCAGGGCCTAAATACTGTATAGGCACCAAATCCCATCTGATCTTGGAAGCTAAGCACAGTCAGCCTGGTTAATATTTGGATGGGAGGTCACCAGTGAATACCAGGTGCTATATAAGCTATATTACAGAGGAAGGAACTAACAAACAACCTCTGAGTATTCCTTGCCTAAGAAAACCCTATGAAATTAATGGAGTCGTCATAAGTCGACAGGTGACTTGAAGACATGCATATACACACACAAGTTGCATCTGAGCAGCAGGCTGTAGGTCTGAGAGTGTGTCATAAGTCTCTGCAGTGGGTTTTTAGATTGTAGGATTTGTTTAAAGTTTTATTGGGTCAAAAATCAGTATCCAGACTTGTGCCTGGAAAACCATAGGAATCCAACGAATCTGTTAGAATGCTATTTGACTATTTTGTTGCTGTGTCACATCATCTTTTTGGGCATCATCTGTAGACTGCTTTCTGCTTAACACAATTCATGCAAAAGGACTTTACAGCATTTCTGGAAAGGGCATGTCAAGCTTGGATAAGCCTCTCCCACTTCATTTATTTTGAGGTCCAAGACAGAACAGAAGAGAGAACAGTTGGTTTCTTGTCTGGGAGAAGTAGGTTTAGAAGGCAGCACAATTCTCTGTATGCTTACTTGGAAGTAACGCTAGTTGTGTCTAGTGGGGCATACTGCTTAGTAAGCTTTGCTGTTTCTCTTCTCTCAGCTTTAACACATTCTCCCTTTGGAAACAATGGCTAGGAATAGTGTCCTAGGCCCCGTCTATACAAGCCCCCCAAAACTAGATTGTTCCGCGGTAATGTCAAATTGCAGCAGCTGCAATTTGTCTTAATGTTTTTTTTGGCTCCCATAAGCTTTGTGAATAGGACTGTGGTGGTGGCAGCATGGAGGGCACCCACGGGGGGGGGGGGGAGAAGAGGAGAGAGCCATCCTCTCTTCCCTGACCCCAGCCTTGGTGGCACAGAAGGCACCCGCGGGGAGGGAGAAGAAGAAGAGAGAGCTGTCCTCCCTTCCCGATCCCAGCAGCAGTGACTCGGAGGCCACACACAGGGAGGGGGAAGAGGAGGAAAGAGACATCCTCCTTTCTCTGATTCCTCCTCTTCCCCCTCCCCATGGCTGCCTTCCATGTTGCTGCTGGGTCCCTTCTGTCAAAAAAAGGGATAAAGTGCATGATCATGCCTGTGCACCCCAACCAATCAGGAGGCCTGTTCTTCCCCCTCCAAACCATGCAACAATTTGTGCAGTTGTCTTAATGGCCGGGGGTGTGCATTTTCCTCCAAGGAAATCCCGGAAGTCTCCTATCACACTGTTTTTATGTTTTTTGGGTTCCCTCCTTCTGAATACTGTGATTCAATGCAGTATCTCATTTAGAAAGAGGGAATTCCCCACGAATTCCCTGAAGATTATTTTTGCTGTTTAGACACTCCCTTAGTACCTTCAGGGCTACTATTGGAGAATGAAGGTATTGCATTTTGTATATAAAAAGTACAGGTCACCCCCTTTTATGTGGGATTGGTACCAGTGGTTTCACTTAACCTGCAGTTGAGGGGAAAGGTCTCTCTAGGCATCTGGAGGACCATAGAGTTGTGCTGGAGGTTGTCTCTCTAGGCATTGGGAGGTCATCCAGTGCAACTCTATAGTCAGCTTCTGTCAGAAGTTGATCATAGAGTTGCACCAGATGCCTAGAGAGGCATCCTCTCTAGGCATTTTCTAGGTCCTTCAGCATGATTCTATGGCATAATATTGCAATTCGCTATTCTATACAGTTTCACGTATCTGCAGTAAGTCTGTGAGCATATCTCCTGTGTAAATGGGGAGCAAACTTTATAATATAAGCAATATTTTAATGAAGAAAAACTGTATGTATATATAGTACGACCCCTGTATCCACTGATTCATTATCCACTGATTCAGTTATCCATGGGACACAAAACAGTACACCTACCATAGAGTCTTCCTAGAAAATGTGTCCTCTAGCCGTTTTCTAGTTCTTCCAAGGCAACTCTATGGTATTTTAAACTGGAAGTCCCATTATTTTCAATGGTGTTTACTATTATCCACGGTTTTCAGTATCCACAGCCTCCCCAGACCCAAATCCCAGTGGATACAGGGGTCCTATTGTAGTGTAGGAGTAGACTGTTAAAGTGTGCTCAGAGCCATGGGGTTTAATTAACTAAACTTCTTATTGCTGCCAGAAGAAAGTATACTACCTTCCAGCCAGAAACACAATATGGAAGTGTTTTCTGTCCATTGAATAATTCCCTCTAGCCCACTGTCTAGTTTACTGATTCAGCAGTATTAAAGAAATACTTTCTGTCCGTAATTTAACACAATACAGTCCAGAACATCACACATGTGAAGCAACAGAAGATATTAGTACATATTTGTAAATTAAGTACTGTATTATTTTAAAACAAAGTCTTGTTGCTGATAACCTGTCTTAGGAATTTATCACACCAGCCTGCTGTCTTGTTGCAATCTCTCTAGTTTAATAATGGAAACATACCAGTTTTGCACCCTTTCTTATCACACCATTCTCCCAACTAGCACTTTAGTGCTGCTTTGGCAATCCATGGTCCCATGATATGTCTTCCTTATCACCTCCATCACCCCGCCTTCTGGCCCCAGTATGCCATACTGTACGCATGTGTGCCTTTCAACTTTTTTAATTTTGTGGGGAGGGGGTTTAAGAACACAATTGTGAAATTAAGGCAATACAGTTACATTTTAAAAAAGAAAAAAAATCAAAAATAAATGATAACAACCTACTTGGGGTGGAGAAGGGGATAGGAGCAGAATAACACCCACACACATCACATGACTGCCAGGGAATCGGAACTGCAGTGGTATAGATTTATTGCACGGACATCAACAATGGAAAAAGAACGTGATTGGGAGTCATTGATGAGTATTACCCATCAATGAAAGAGTGCTCCAGGAATGCATTGGGGTGTGTGTGAAGCAGCTACTTGACAGACATGCTGTTGTGTGATACGTATTGTCCAAAGACCCAATTATGCATTAAAATAGCACTGTACCACCCTCATGTGATAAAGTTCTTAGAATCCCTGCCTTAGATGTTCTTCTAGCATATTCTAGACCCTGTAATTCTCTGATTTGTCTTAATCCTCTGCAGATACTGTCTTCACATTTGTGGGTTCTGCCACTCCAGCAAATTTAAAATCTAGAAACTTGTTTTAAAAGTGTTTTGGAAATGATCATATTCTAGGTTAGAAATTCAATCTTTTTGATCTTTTGCAGACTATTATTATTATAGGAAATTAATACTGAATTCTGAAACAAAAGACAGACAGTGGCTAAGGCATGATTGACAGCTGCCAGTGTTGTCTGGGGAAAATGATGACAGCAAAGAAAATACATTGAGCTTATTCTCCATCTTCTTCTCCTATATACCTCACCCCTTCCAATTTTCTTTTCTGATGAAATTGTCCCTTGCAGTGAAATCAATATCAATTTCCATTTGGAGATCGTGTGCGCGCGCGCATGCGTGCGTGTGTGCACATGCATGCACAGCAGTTACAAGATTGGGGTGGTGATGGATGACTGACAGCAGATTGATAGAGCTTCCATTAATTCTTTTTCTTTTGCCCTGGGTTTTAAATGTATTTTTCGAGTATGCTTTGTACTCTTTACATTCTTTTGTCTTCTCAACAGCCCTGCAATGTCGGTTTTGGAAGAGAAGAAATCCTAGGTACACATCCCCTTTCATCCATAAAGGTGATTTGGGCAGATTGCTATGTTTTCAGATTCACCTAATGCAAAGGATAGAGAGCTGTAAAGGCCTCTGTATGCAAATTTCCAGACACATAAAGGAAAAAATCTGTTTCATAGAATAGGAGAACTGGGGCTCAGAAGGAGTGATTTGTCAAGGGACATTATTGGATCTGAGTATTTTGGCCTTTTGTAACTTCCATTTATCTGCTGGGTCACAGATGTGTATAACCAGGAAACTTATGAACATAAAGATTCAAGGCTATTGCAGTTTTAATGTCTCTGTAAGTTTATTTCTGCAATTCAGCTATGGAGAAAGAGAGAGATGATTACAGATTGTCTTTGCACTATGGCCACACAGGTTCTACTGCTACCACTGGACCTGGCAGCAGCGTATGCCAGTAATTATGCACTGTTCTTGTATTATTATTATCATGATATTCTCCTGGCATTTATGCTAGACACCCATCTCTGAATAAAAAGTAGGGGCCTTTAAGAGGGGGAGAGAGAGAGAGAGAGAGAGAGAGTCTCCCCCAGCACATTAATCTATCATGAGCTAATGTGTTTTGCCCATTCTGTTTCTTTGTACTATCGCCAAGGCGTGCACACACACACACACCCTCTCTCTCTCACCCGCGCTCTCTTGTTGCACTTCTGCCACCGATCTCTGATGGTTGGTTGGGCCTGAGACAGTCCGTGCAAGAGAGAAAGACAGACAGACGGAGGCAGAGGAACAAAGCCAAGACAACAATGGGAAATTCACCATCTCAAGGCATGTCAATGTTCATCCATTCTTAAGTAGCAGGTATTTTTTTTATTGGTGTGTTTTTTTTCAAACCCTTCCCTTCTCTTTCCCAATCTACCAGTTCTGTATGATGCTCTTGCCGGCTGTAGTTGTGCCATGAGCCGATGGTGCTGGCGTTTGCTTTGAATCTAACCATATGAATTTGACATTTTTTTCTTTTTAAAAGAAAAAAAAGGGGGTGTGGTACAGTGAGGAAAGCTTCCCCTGCCCCTTGTGGTGGGGAGGCAAGGTAGAATTTTGACTATCAGATCTCCCCCTTAAGTGGGCACTGGTTTTTTTTGGGGGGGGGTCGAGATTTTAAGATGCAATATTGAATGGTTGTGTGGTCACAGCTTTCTTTGGGTCTGTATATTCCCTTACCCCATTGTTGTCAAGGCTGCTGAGCTCCAGGGAGATTAACTAGCTAGGAAACCTGCTGCCCTAGAAATATTGCTGAAAATAGAGGGGGAAGGGGAAGGTGGATGGACAGACCGATGTGGATAGGCAGAGGAGCCCTATTGTTATCTTAATTTTTCAGAAACCTGGCTTGAAAAGGTACATAAGATTTGCCTACTGATTTTACCGGTAGTTTGTAAATGGTTGAACTGCTGTCTTCCACCTTCCATAATTTTTGCTGGAGATTAAGGCTGTTGCTGAGTGCTTTGTTAACTAAGGCATAAGGGTCTGTGGGGAGAAAAAGTGAGTGAGAGAGAAGAAAGAGGAGAAAAGATGGGAAGGAGAGAGGATGGGGGTTGAAGTGTTGGCTGTCTTTCCCCAGTAGCTTGATTGTGGACCTGATGTGGAAAGAGCTTTGAATTTCAGGTTACATTGCCAATTTAGGGCTTCTTTGCTTTCTTCCGAGCATCTGTGCAAAACCAACAATGGGTACATTTCACGGAAATGTGAGAGGAGATGGAAAAGAATGCATTGATTTATTTCTCTCGCTCACTGTTGTGATGCAGAATACAGGTTGCTTGTACGTAAGCATTTATGATGGAAGATTAAGAGTCATGTTTCATGTGAGATTGTTCCTATACATGAGAACCCAGGTTGTATGCACACACACATGCGTATGTTTAAGGCATCTTGGATATGTGCAATTCTTTATTAGCCGGCAAGCTTTTCTTTCTTCACTCTCACCCCACCCAGGCAGCCACCATGTGCCAGCCTCTTTCAACAGGAGGGTTTGCCACTGGGTTGTGTGTGTGCGCGCTTGAAGTTTGTGATAATGTTTTGAAAAAAAGAAGGCTTGAGATGAGGGTCCTGTTTCTGAGGCAAGAACTAAGAGAAAGGAGAGTGGGTTGATATTGGGGTCAGGGCTGACTGAGACAGAGGCGACCTGTGCGATATTCTGGGATGCCAAAATTCCAGGCACTCTGGTACAGAAGGGTCTTAGAGAGTGAGCTGCTGCCTGCACTTTGGGAGGTGGTGCACAGAAGTAGATTAACACTCCCTGGCTGGGTGATAATCTTCCTGACTTTAAAGGGATGTGGATTGGGAGCTTCTTATATGCATTAGGTCCCTCTCCCTTGGGATGGATCCAATCACAAAGAGGAAGTAAAGAAACAGCCAACATTAAAACATGAATGTGGAGGGGGGGTGATAGGATACTACTCAGGTCATTTATTATCTAACTGGTATATAGTATTCGGTATAGTATAAGATGTGTGTGGCTGATGTGGTTGTGTTTAATTAATTTGAGACAGCAAAAAACCTTGGGCTGTTCCCAGCTGGGATTCCAAAAAAGAGAGGTATGCTTATAGTGCTCCAAGAGACTATAAAACCTCTTTATGTGACAAGATCTGATTGTGTTTCATTCAGTCCTTATACTTGACAGAAGAAACATGATGAAGCCACCTCACCTTCAATACATGGTTGCCCAGTTCCGAAAAGTTCTGCCGTTTCCCCATCCCCTACTCTCTCCCAGCCACAATTCCTTTTCTGGTTGTCCTTTTCAAATATTTGCCTTCAATCTACTGGCAGTGGGAGAGTTTTGAAAATTAAAAAAGGCATTATTGTAATAAAGGTAGTACAAAAATAATCTTTGGCTTTAGAGATTCTGTGATATTTTAGGAAGGGAAAGAGAAGGAATAATATTTTCCAGGCAAAAAAAGGGGGGATTTTGAATGTGTATAGGGGCTGTATTATTGCTAAATGCCCAATTTTTTTAAAAATAAATTGATGTATCAACCTCTCTTTGTCTTAGATATGCAAATAATCAATGTCCCTACACAATGTTGGGTGGTGTTATATGAAAGAGAGGTATGGAACTTTTTATTTGTTTGGGTTCAGAATATGCTGGAGAGGAGAAGGAGACAAAGGGCAAGGATTTATTTATTTATTTGAGATATGTTTAAGATTTTTTCCAGATAAGGCTTCTCAGGGCGCTGGCTTATAGAGTAGAAAGAAGGGAAGAGTTTCAGTGGGTACATGTCAGAAAGATGAAGTGAGGCATGCAGTATAGTAGGACAGAAAACAGGCTAACCAGAAACAAATTTTCATATGCTCCTTCATAAGTTATCATGAAACAGAACAAAAGCAGGTTTTTATTTGATCTTGCATAGGACTGGACCTACTATTAGGCACAGCGAGGCAGCTTCCTCAGGAAGCTGATTTTGAACAGTAAATCATAGATATTTAATTTACTATTACTGTAAGAGTACTCCAGAGGAGGAGTGGCGGTTTGGAATTTTCTGCCTCAGGTACCAAAATAACTTGATCAGTCTCTAGCTCTAAGCATCTTTCTTTGGGAGGGGGAGTACCCCTTGCTGATTTGCTTATCTGTTGAACCTCACTGGCAGTTGTGATAGCCACCTGAACGTACCACTTTTCAAATAGTAAAGACGTGGAAATTTTCTCCCAATAATTTACTAACAATTATAGCCATGAGCAGCCTGCTTATTCAGAGTTATGTATCCTGCACAACCATGGTAGATGTGAGATCTGGATTAGGGTACATTTTATATATCTACAGATGTGTCCTTAGACGTTAGTTCTTTAACAGAAAATTTGGTACCAGAGGCAGAAATAGCATGGAAAGAACAGGGATAGGTTCCTACATCACACACACAAAAAAAGAGTTCTCTTGCTGTGTATGTCCTGGAATTAATATACTGTATGTCAAGCCCAAAGTAATTTAAAAAAGAAAAGAAAGAAGAGCAGTTCAACATGTTTCAGAAAACTTTTTATCCAAAACTAACAAGATGCACATGGAAAATAAAATAACCACATAAGGTAAGCCTTACAGAAGTAAACAAAAACATTTTGAATCTCAGTCTAGAGAGACTACTTGAAAGCTTCTTCCAAAATCCATCCAAAGTTGATTTTTTTTTCTTTCACCAGCCTCCACTTTTCTTGAATTTCATTTTAGTCTATAGGTTTATGCTTTTTTAAAACATGCTGGGGGTAAGCTGGTGAGGCAGCCTAATCTGGTTTCCTCTTTTCTCTTTGTTTTGCTGTTCACACATGCTCTGTAAGGGATTCTGGAGGCAGCTGCTTTTTACCTTGCCTGTTGTGACAGGCGCACACACAGCTACATTAGGATCTGTTGGAACAGGACCCCATTCTTTCCCAGCTCAAGCTTTATTGGGTTATTGCACACACACTGCTGAAAATTGACACGGAAGTCTATCTTTGTCCAGCCCTCCTTCACCATCTTTCTAAATGCTGGTACAGCTGAAAAACTACTCGCTGAGCAGAGGACAAGGAGAAAAATGGGGGTTGTGTAGGTCTAAACAGACTTTGTACAAAGGAGCTTCTTTGTCATAGGCTTTGTTAACTGAGGTATATCTTGTATATCTGTGTTTCACCAGTTCTTAGAATCACATCTTTGCTGTACTTAGCATTAGCATTTATATTTCTATATATCAATGCCAAAGCACTCACTAAGAGGTTTACAATGTGTTAGCTAATTGCCCCCAACAAGCTGGGTACTCATTTTACCAACCTATGGAAGGATGAGTCAAACTGGAGCCCTGCAGGATTGAACTCACAATGTTGTGGCTGCAGTACTGGCATTTAACCACTGTGCCACCAGAGCTCCAGTACTTAGCAGTGTCACACTCCAGAGTAGTGATTCTCAACCTGTTGCCATCCAGATATGTTGGACCAATAAGTCCCAACCAATATGACCAATAGAAAGTGATTCTGATATTTGACGTCTCAAACTTCTGGGAGGCAATAGGTTAAGAACCATTGCTCTGGAGCATGAGAGAAAAAAATAGAGTAATGACTTTTGGAAAAGAAACAGAGTTTTTTTCAGGTTGGGGTGGTGGTGTGGTGTCTACCCCTCTTTGGGAATGGGCTTTGGGTTGGGCCTTAGCAGAGCATATAGTGCTCTAGCTCAGTACAGCCAACAGGTCATGATCCATGGCCATGAGTCATGCAGACTATGCATCAACTTAGTAAAGCATAGCTTTCTACCCCTTGGGACCTCTCTTTCTGTAAGTAATGTGGATGGAAGACTTGTGTGTATGCATGTGTGTGCGCACGCCTTCAAGCTGCCTGTCCACTTCTAGTGATTCCATGAATTTCATAGGGTTTCCTTAGGTAAGAAATACTCAGAGGGGTTTTTGCCAGTTCCTTCCTCTGAAATATAGCCTATAGCACCTGGTATTCATTGATGGCATTTCATCCAAGTACTAACCAGAGCTGACCTTGCTTAGCTTCCAAGGTGACTTCCCCAAAAACTGGCCCCAGGAGAGAGGTAGATTATCAGAATAGTTAGCAGTAGAGCCCAGCTGGGAGGGAAAGAAGTTAGGACATGTTGAGAAGTTACATATGTGGTGAAAAGAGTCAGAGATGGGGGAGAGGGATGAGTGGAGAAGGGGCATGAAGTGAGGACAATAAGGGGCTTGTCTAAATGGTGAAAATAACTCTCATGGAATTCACTGGGAATATGACCTGTCTAAATGGGATCCCACATCAATCCACTGTATTCGGAAGGAGGGCCCCCGAAAACAAAACAAAACAAAACACCACATGAAAAGCCGTTGCATAGTTTTTTTAAAACAGTGAGGAGGGGTGCACATTCCTGCTCGTTGGAACAAGCAATTCAATATGAATCACTTTCCCATAGGAAAGAAAGTGCAAAGCTGTTCGGCCAGGTGAGCGTAGGGGCCAGGGCTTGCTAACAGGGCAAGTGTCACTGCCACCATATTGGATTTCTGCCTTAGTGAGTGTTCACTAAGGCGATAAAATTGGGTGGAGTTTTTTGTTTGTTTTGCTTTCCTGTTAAATCGAAAAATCGCTCTAGTGCACGTTAGACATCTTTTTTAAAAAAAATAAAAGTCCAGAGGTGGCAAATTGAAGCAAGTACAAATGCAAGTAAGTCACTTGCGGCCAGGGCCGGTTTAAGGAATTTTGGGGCCCCTGCAATGCTTTATTTTGGGGCCCCCATATGTTTATCTCAGGTCAATGTAACCTAACCTATTCACCGTACAGGATGTTCAGATTACAGTAGGACCCCCATATCCATGGATTCATTATCCATGGAACACAAAACAGCACACCTACCATAGAGTCTTCCTAGAAAATGTGTCCTCCCTAGCCATTTTCTAGGCCCTCCAAGGCAACTCTATGGTATTTTAAACCAGAAGTCCCATTATTTTCAATGGCGTTCACTATTATTCATGGTTTTCAGAATCCATGCCCCCCCCCAGAACCAACCCCCAGTGGATAAGAGGGGCCTACTATATTACATAATTTGCCACAAGTAATTTAGTTGAAAAACAGTATTATAGGCACTAACATAATATTTTTTGTTTATTAGCAATTAACGTAATGGTGTAGATTTCCTCAAAGAAAAGAAAGAGTGGACTACAAGCTGAACATGAGTTAGCATTATAATGTAGCATCAAAAAATGCCAATGCGATTCTAGGCTGCATTAATAGGAGTAGTGTCTAGATGAAGGGAAGTAATATCACTCCATTCTGCTTTGGTCAGACCTCACCTGGAATACTGTTTCCAGTTCTGGGCACCTCAATTCAAGAAGGATGCTGAGAAGGATGGTGGGAGGTCTGGAAGCCATTACGCCCTATGAGGAATGGCTTGGGGAGCTGAGTATGCCTAGCCTGGAGAAGAGAAGGCTGAGAGGTGACGTGATAGCCATGTTTAAATATTTGAAGGGATGCCATACTGAGGAAGGAGCAAGCTTGTTTTCTGCTGCTCCAGAGACTAGGACACGGAGCCATGGGTTCCAACTACAGGAAAAGAGATTCCACCTGAATATTAGGAAGAACCTCCTGACAGAAAGAGCTGTTTGGAAATGGAATACACTGCCTTGGAGTGTGGTGGAGTCGTCTCCTTTGGGTTTTTTTAAACATAGGTTGGATGGCCATCTGTCAGGAATGCTTGGATTGTGTGTTCCTGCAGGGCAGAAGCCGATTGGATGGGATGGCTGTTGGGGTCCCTTCCAGCCCTATGATTCTAGGCTGCATTCAGAGCCTGGGAAAATTACTCTTGGTTTACACCTCCCAGAATCCCCCTGCCAACACCCTCCTCAAGGTCTGGTTGCATTGTTCCTTTCCCAGCATTCTCTAGCCCAGTGGTTCTTAACTTGGGGTCCGCAACGTCCTCACAGGGTGTCCACAAAGGCTTGAAGTCTGCTTGGCCCACCTCCTCCCAGTAGTGGAGTAGTCACGTGACAGGAACCAAGGCAAAGGCTGGCTGGCTTGGCCTGCACATTGCCATTCAATCCACTCCAGCCACAAACTTGCAGGAAGAAGCAAGAGTGCCTCTGAGGAAAAGTTTAATGGCTGGTGTAATTGTATTGTTGTTAGCTATTATTATTAGCTATTATTATTAGGGTTTTAAATCTTGAGTTAAATCTTGGGGCAACAAAATGTATTTAAAGGGGGTCCCTGGTAAAGAAAAGGTTAAGAACCACTGCTCTAGGCCAATGCCTCTCACATAACACTAATGGGATACTGGTGTTTTAGTGACAACAATAAAACCATTGTTCCCAGTAATATTACTCCAAATTTTTATTTATATTCTTTATATTCTTCTGTTAAAATAGCCAGGGTGTTGTAGAAGTTTCAGCATTGCACTATGACTGTGGAAACCAGGGTTTGAATCCTTACTCAGCCATGAATGCCCATTGGGTGACCTTGGGCAAGTCACACTCTCTCAGCCTCAAAGGAAGGCAAAGGCTGCCTTTGAACAAACGTTGCCTAGAAAAATCCATGGTGGGTTGGCCTTACTCAGAAATGACTTGAAGGCACATAGACAAACACACACAAATGCAGGCTGAACTCAGTTGGCAGCAAGGGGAGGAAGCTGAAGAAGACCAAGGGGGAAAGGGAGGGAGGGCAGAGACCCCAGGAAACCATGTTAAGAGCAGGTGGAAAGATGGGCTGGAGGGGATCGATGTGGAAGGAAGGGAAGGGAAGGGAAGGGAGAAAGAAAGAAAGAAAGAAAGAAAGAAAGAAAGAAAGAAAGAAAGAAGCCCTTTCCGAGGGATATACAACCCTCAAATCCCCTGTCTCTCTCTCTCACATACACACACTTACCCCTCTCCATGCCTGGCTGTTTTTTTAAACAACAAATTCCCTCCTGCTTCTGTGACGGAGAGTGGCTGCTTCTTTCTCTTTCGGTTTTTTAACAAAGCCAGCAGGAGGTTTTGGAGGAGGAGGGTAGGAGGGGGCTACAAAGCAGCAGCTTTGTCAGATAAGCTTTGTCAGGTAAGGAGGCCACTAGGGGGCCCTCTTGACCTCCCCCCCAATGCTGATTTGGCAGATTGGTTAAACTGGCCCTGCTTGCCGGTGCCATCTTGCATGCAAAGCTTATGGGGACAAAAACACCGTTAAGACAAGTTGCTGCTGCTGTGAAATGCTATTACTGTGACACACTTGGGGTTGTTGTTTTTTTGCCTCATATGGATGGGCCCCAGTGTTCGGAGAATGCAAGAGGTCATCTGTTTCCTTTCTGAAATATCCTGTACAACACCTGTTGAATTTCATGCTCAATTGTTATGAGTACATAATATCCTTTAGTATTATCTTGATTCTTTCCCCAAGTATAAAAAACTCTTTGGGTGCTCTAAGTCAATATCCCTTAAAATAATCCTTTTTAAAGCAGACACAGAATACAGATAGAGAGAGGGTCTGGGGCCCGAGAGCAAGGGAGTGACCTATGGTTGAGTTCATGTCTGAACTACAAGATTCAGACTAAACCAGGTTCTTCTAATTCTGGGCAACTGTGTAAACTGTTAGCTCTACTCTCATCATTTCCTGGGGGCTCAGTTACACATCAGTTTTTATTGCGATAGTTTGCGCATTGGCGCATTTTCATACCAGTGCCGCATAGTTAACATGATTTAGTGAGAAACTGGTTGTTCTGGTAAGTTTTCTGCTTCATAGCTCACACAGACAAAGGTGGGGGTGTGGCCACTGGAGCACCCCGATCGCTGGCTGGGGGGGGAGAGAGATGTGCAAACAACCAAAAAAGAAGGGAGACCACGGGGGAGGGGGAGAGGAATAATGACAAAAGGAGGCAAGAAAAGCAGACTAGATTCCCAGGCGGAAGATGGTCGGGGGGGGGGATGCTCACGCAGCCACCAGAAGCAATGGAGTCTCAGGCTCCCCCATCCCCCTGCTTTCCTCCTCGCCTTGGCTCCGGCCGCCGCCACTCCTCACTTGTTGGCCACCTTCGTGGCAGAGTTGGCTGGCTGGTGGGGAGCAAAGGGGGTGGTGGGCTGCTGGTCAAGGAGCTGCTGCCGCTCACCCCTCTGCCCACTGGCTCGCCTCTGCTTCATCCCTTTGCCTCGGCTTCCTTCCCCACAAGCCTGTCCCCTCCTCAGCTGCCTCCTCGTTGCTTGCTTGCTTGCTTTGTCACCCACCAAAGAAGGCTTGCAGGCGGTGGCCCAAAAAAGTTTGGTACCAGCAACGGAGGAGGGATGATTGGTGGGTGGGTGAGGAGGAGAGGGGGGAAGAGCACACCGGAGGTCCCTCCAACCAATCACAGACCAGCTGTGCTGTGGCTATTTCAATATTGCTGGTAGCTCCCACAGACTATTGCAAATCGGTAGTTCGCACCGCCGATTGTACGCATAGATTTTCCTTGATTTTTTTCCTGGCTATGAGGCAGTGTTCTAGAATAGTTTCTTTCTGATGTTTTGTCTGCATCTGTTGCTGGCATCTTCAGAGAATGGTTGGGTAGGAGTGTATGTGGAGTTTATATGCTGTGAACCCCTATTGGGGAGTATATGTAAATTTGTGTAATTGAATGGTTAGTTTCTAGGTATAGAAATGCAAGGCTCGTTAGTGTCTGTTTGGCTAATGGTTGGTTGATTGTGCTCATGTTTGTGAACTTTATCAAAAAAGTCAGGGGAAATATTGAAAGCTGATACTGTGTGGCTTATGGGGTTTTTTGCCCTCTTCCTTCTGAATACGGTGGTTTTGATCCGAAAGACATGGGAACTATTAGGACTCTTTGCGATTTCTAAGTGGATTTATTTTGCCATGTAACTAACCCCTGGGTTACTTGTGATCCTTATGCTGCCTAGCTGAATGCTCAACAAGATTGGTCAGACACATAGCTATTTATTTATTTTTTGGCTGAACATGAGGGCTGGCATCTTTTGGTTCTCATGAGAAGCAGGGTCCATACTATGGTGGAAGAGTAGGGAGACAGAGTGGCAGAGGACTGGCTTGCTCTATTGAACAGGAGGATTATTTTTGTCCCGTATGCTGGGCCTGAGGGCTGGAGATTGACTAGGAGGTGGTCAGTGAGGACAGTCTGCAGTTGCCTAGCAACCTCTAGAAAAGGGGGAGCATTGGAGGTGTTGAAGAGGGTGAAGGGAGACAGTGCTACTGATACAAGTCTAAAGGAATCAGAACTGGGCTAGCCGGCAAAACTCATTCCCTTCAAGGGTGGTCTCATGGACATGTCCACCCTTTGGCTACGCAAACTCAACAACCAAATGCTGGGGCCGTTCATGCTACCTTCTTTTTGTTGTCTGTAATAGAGAGAGTTATACTGGAAGACTAATCCTGGCTTCTCCACACTGCAGTGCCTGTTGGTAGGTAGGCTGGTGAGGACTATTTTACACTGTTCTACACCTCCCTAGAGCTATTAACACCTCACTTGGTAATCACCCTGTGTGTCTCCTTGGCTTCCTTTCAAAGTATATTAGGATTAATTGGACAGTACAGATGTGCACTGTGTAGTCATTTCTCTAAAATGTCACCATACTAAGCATTATTCGGCATGTTACTTTTACTTAACTCTGTTAAGGGGTACAGGCTGAATGAGAGAACAGCAGCTCTTGGTGTATGGGGGCTGGTACCTCAAGATTACAAGATGGCCTGCACAGTAAGTCCATTAACTGGCCATTGAAAGTGCTATACAGATCCCTCTGTTTTTATCATCCAGCCACCTTGAGCTGACATTATTCTAGCCAGGGTGGGCAGATGTCACCCTCCATATTTTGTTGGACTAGAACTCTCTTTTTTTTTAATTTTTAATTTTTAATTTAGTTATTTATACCCCACTTTTCAGCCACAAGGCTATCAGAGCGGCTTACAAATTGTTTTAAGCAATAGCTATTTACACATCTACACTGCATTAAACAGTTTCCAATGTCATTGTTAAGCTGGCATGGCAACAAATGATATTTAGCGGGGGTCCCTGGTAAAGAAAAGGTTAAGAGCCACTGCACTGGAAGAATTTGTATCTGAATCTCCCTATACTTGCCCCAGTTATAAGATTCTTAGGCAAACACTAACCATTCTTTGCCCTCATAGCAGCCACCACGTCCTATCCTCAGGGCATCTGTTTTTGCTTTTGTACTTTTGGCCCAGATTGTGATTTATCAAACTGCTTTCCAAAAGATTTTTTTTAAAACTGTAGTATTGAGTACTGTACTAATCAAGCCAGCTCAAAGGTCTGTGTCCCCATTGAATAAGTAATTTTGTCTTGCTTGTCTGTGTCTGTGTGATGAGCCTAATGTGCAAGGTGTAGGAAAGCCGATATTTGTGCTCATTTCCCCACAATGGTCTCTTTATGAGGTCGACATCTTTTTCTTAGAAAATGGAGCTTGGAGAGGCTTGCTCAGAGCTCCAGGAACCACAGACTCCTTGCTGAGAAGGTGTCCGGGTCCAGCCAGCTGTGGTGAAGCCAAGCATAGACTCTGTGGAGCTAACCATGGTACCAGGCTTTGGGCCAAAGCAGCTGAAGCAAAAGAGACCCATTGTAACCCTGCAAGAAGAGGAGTTGCTAAACAGGCGGGCGGGGGAGTCCTCTAACTAAATAAAAATGAAACAAGCTGGGATTTAATTATAGAAATTGATCCTTCTCTTTGCTGTACATTGATTTGTACTGTGCAGTCATTGCTGGAGACAGCACAGCTGCCTTCTGCCCTCCCTACTGAGCTTGCTTCCCAATCAGCACACACAACAAACACTCCTCTTATTCTGATTGTATACCACTGAGGATGGGGTGGGGTGGGTGGAGGAATGTTTGGATATCCCTAGCATGCATATAGAAAGGGGGAAGGAACCAAGCTATCTATCTGTCTGTTTCCTTTGGACACTAAGAGTGTATCCATGTTGTTGTGTGCCTTCAAGACATTTCTGACTTATGGTGACCCTAAGATGAACCTATCATGGGGATTTCAAAGAGTGTTTGCCGATGCCTTCCTCTGAGGATGAGAGAGTGTGATTTTCCCAAGGTCACCCAGTGGGTTTCCATGGCTGAATAGAGCTTCGAACCCTGGTTTCCCAGTGTCCTAGTCCAACACTCAAACCAGTACACCATGCTGGCTCTCAAGAGTGTATTTATACTACACAATTATAATGGCTTGATCCCACTAACTACCATAGCTCCATCCTATTGATCCTATAGAATCCTGGGATTTGTAGTTGGTAAAGTTCTTAAAATTCTCAACTGCACTTCCCTGAACTGCAGCATTGGGGATCTCTAGCAAAGAATTCTAAGTAGCTCATGAAATTACAAATTCCAGGATTGTGTAGAGTGGAACCATGACAGTTAAAGTGGGATCAAACTATTATAATTGTATAGTTTGGCAAGAGTCCAGGTCAAAGGGGACACTTCTGGATAGTGGCTTTTTAAAATTTAACTTATATATCCTGCCATTCTCACAGAACTAGAACTCTAGATGACTCAAAACAGGAGGAAAAATAGGTACAGATAAAAAACAAACAGCTGTAACATAAAAATTAAATTGAACACATTTTAGTAGTAAAAAAAAAACCCTACTGAATTTAAAAGTAAAAACATGTCAACAAAAAATAATAATATCGGTGCATTAAAACCACCTTTCTTAGCAGCCAGTCAGTACCTACAAACCACTGTTAATGAAAAGATCTTTGCTTCTTGGCAGAAGGAGGACTGGGAGTGGGTCACCTTCAAGGAGAGGGCCTTTTTGGTAGTGACACTGTAGCTCTGGAATTCTTTGTTTATTTCTTTATTTCTTTATTTCTTTATTTATACCCCGCTCTTCAGCCACAAGGCTATCAGAGCGGCTTACAAATGGTTTTAAACAATAGCAATTTACACATCTACACTGCATTAAGCAGTTTCCAATGTGTGTTAGCTAATTGTCCCCACAAGCCGGGTCCTCATTTTACCGACCTACAAAAGGATGGAAAGCTGTATGAACCTTGGAGCTCGCTGGAATTGAACTTGCAACATGGTGACGAGGCTTGCCTGGTACCCTCTCAAATGACTTTCTGCTACCAGCTAAAGACTTCTTAATTTCTCCCTTGTTTGAAAGGTGTGTGGATTTGTTGTACTTTGATTGTTTTAATACTATTTTTATGCTGCTTTCATAGGTTTTTGTAGTTTTTAGCTTATTTTAATGTACTGTATTATTTATTTTATGCTATTTAAAAGATATTTTATTGGAGGCCACTCCAATAGTCAATTTATAGGTTAGAGTATAAAATTAACTAAATGAAATACGTGGATCATTTTTCTGTCCCAAGGCACCCAAGGATATGGATAAACAACATTTGCCATAGCAATAAAATTCAACCCCAGATTTAAGTCCTCTGTTAAAACTTATTCCTGCCATGATATCTATCACTAGGCAGTCTCAGGGGCCATCTGTACAGTGAAAATACTCTTCATTGAATGTGAGGAGAAGGCTATCTGTCCTAATGGGATCCCACAGTGTGTCAAAGTATTCAGGAGGAGGGGGCAAAAAAGGGCAAAAACTTTGCAAGAAAAGCCTTTGTGGCTTTTCCTGTAGTTTTTGAAAACCTGCAGGGGGGATGCACATTCCCACTTATTTCCACTCTCATAGTAAAGGAAGCGTGCCCCTGATTGGCTAGACAAGTGCAGGGCAGGGCTTGCTGACAGGGCAAGCACCTGAAGCTGCATTCCCCCCCCCCCAGTGATCAGGGATGGGGAAGGGAGGAGGGCGGCTGTCATTCCCACCCACCCATTCCAGTCGCTCCTGCTGTCACTGTTGTGGGGATCAGGGAAGGTAGGAGAGCGGCTGCCATCCTCTCCCCCTTCAGTGGTTCGCTTCCCCCATGTTACCGTCTGTGTTCCCCCTGTGTTACTGTTCTCTTACCCTCTTCTCCCTTCCTCTCCTGGGGATCTCCATAGGGATTGGAGAAGGCAGGAGGGGGGCTGCCATTCTCTCTCATTTACCCAGTTCCCTGTCCCCCATGCCTCCTTCCCACCCCCGTGGAGACTGGGGAAGGAGGAGGACTCCCCCACCCTCTTCTCCCTTCCTCAGCTGTTATCGCAAAGCTTGTGGGGGCTGCTGGGGGGAAACCACCATTAAGACAAGTCACAGCTGCTGCGAATTGCTACTACTGCAGGGCAGTACATTCCCTCCCCCTCGTATGGACAGGGCTTCAGACAATTTATCTTCTCTCATGTTCAGCCTTTGGATATAATATGAGTATGCCAATGCTCACCTACCTACCTATTAGATGTTGTAAGGAATTATTATAAGACCATTTCTGTGAAGCATTTTGAATGTTCAATGTTAAGTATGGTTGTATTGATCCTAAGTCTCTTTAGCGCCAACCGAGGAGTCCAAGGCTCAGCTATCCAACATATGATACAAAAACCAATGAAAAATGAATTGGACATAGCTCCCACTTTGGAAAAGACCCTTAAGGCCATACAGCAGATGAAAAACGGCAAGGCAGCTGGGATTGATGGAATCCCACCTGAAGTTTGGAAACACGGAGGTCATGCACTCCACAAAAAATTCCACGAATTCCTTGTGAATTGCTGGGAAAAAGGGGAACTGCCATCAGACCTCCGAGATGCAGTCATCATCACCCTGTACAAGAAAAAAGGAGCAAAATCCAACTGCTCAAACTATCGAGGCATAACACTGCTCTCTGTTGCTGGAAAAATCCTTGCAAGGATACTCCTGAACAGATTAGTTCCTGCTATTGCAGAAAAACTTCTCCCTGAAAGCCAATGTGGCTTCAGGCCAATAGGAGTACTACAGACATGGTATTTGCCCTTAGGCAACTGCAAGAAAAATGTAGGGAGCAGAACAAGGGTCTCTATTTAACATTTGTCGACCTCACCAAAGCCTTCGACACTGTAAGTAGAAAAGGTCTGTGGCAGATCCTGGAAAGACTAGGATGTCCCCCCAAATTCCTTAAAATGATTATCTTGCTACACGAGGGCCAGCGTGGTCAAGTCAGATATGGCAATGCTCATTCAGAGCCCTTTCTAATAACTAATGGAGTGAAGCAAGGTTGTGTTCTTGCACCAACTTTATTTACAATCTTCTTTAGCATGATGCTCCAAAGGGCTATGGCAGAGCTTGAAGAAGACGATGGCATCTATATACGTTACCATACTGATGGTAGCTTGTTTAACTTAAGCCGCCTGAGGGCTCACAATAAGACTCTAAACTATCTAGTCCGTGAGCTGCTCTTCGCCGATGCTGCTGCCCTTGTTGCCCACACAGAAGCAGCTCTGCAGCGCCTAACATCCTGCTTTGCAACAGCTGCAGAGCTGTTTGGGCTGGAAGTCAACCTGAAGAAAACAGAAGTTCTTTACCAGCCTGCACCACAGGACGAACACAACCATCCCCACATTGCCGTCGGCAAATCTGTGCTCAAGTCCGTTCAGCAGTTCACCTACCTGGGAAGCATCATCTCCTCAGATGCCAAGATTGACAAAGAGATCAATCACAGATTAGCAAAGGCATATAGTGCATTTGGAAGACTTCACAAAAGAGTCTGGAGCAATAAACACTTGAGGCAAAGCACAAAAATCAGTGTGTATAGAGCCATTGTACTGTCTATCCTCCTTTATGGATCTGAAACATGGGTCACCTATTGCCACCACCTACGATTCCTCGAACGCCTTCATCAGCACTGTCTACGCACAATCCTAAATATACACTGGACTGACTACGTGACGAATGTTGCTGTCCTTGAGCAAGCAGGGATCACCAGCATTGAGGCCATGATATTGAGAATGCAGCTGCGCTGGGCAGGGCAAATTTCTAGGATGGAGGACCATCGCCTCCCCAAAATACTACTCTACGGTGAACTCGCCACAGGTCAGCGTAAGAGGGGTGCTCCAAAAAAGCAATACAAAGACTCCCTGAAACAACATCTCAGACTCGGCCAAATTGATCACCAACAGTGGTCCGCCCTGGCCTCACATCGGGAGGCATGGAGACGCACTATCCACAATGCTGCAGCCTTATTTGAGAACTCACGCCAAACAAGTCTTGAAGAGAAACGACAACGCAGAAAGAATCAAAACCCAAAAACATCACCCAAGGAGACCTTCTGCTGTGCTTTTTGCAACTGGACTTGTTTATCTCGGATTGGCCTTTTTAGTCATCAGCGCGCTTGCAGAAAGCGTGGAATGAGTCCTTCCTGAATCTTCGTTTGTGAAAAAAAGCCAGAGGATTGATCCTAAGGAGATTTTCACATGGGGAAATTATTCCCTGGGGAGATTGGAAGAGAAACAGGGCTGTTCCAGTTGCAGCGCCCCATTTTGCACGCCCCCTCCTTCTCGCAATCTCCTGTCATCTTCCCCCCGTGCTGCTTCTGTTTCCCTCCCGGTATGTTCCGTAATTTTTAACTAACAAACGTTTGTTAGTAAAAAATACCGGGAGGGAAGCAGCACGGAGGGAAGACGACGGGAGATCGCGAAAAGGAAGGGGCATGCAAAACAGGGCGCTGCAACCGGAACAGCCGCATTTCTCTCCCAATCTCCCCTGGGAATAATTTCCCCGTGTGAAAATCTCCGAAGAAGACAGAAATGGGTTTTGTTGATTTTCATACCATTAATCTGTTGTGTAATATATCAGTAAATCATAGCAATATACAAGATGCTATTCCACAATCCACATATAAATGAAAGAGGATTTGGAGAATGACAAAAAAAAAAAAAGATGAATGTTGGACAATTTAGATGTATTTATTGTGCTGGGAAGGGTGCAGAGTTGATGTACTGACTGGGGTTTGCTTTAGAATTGGGGTTCACATGTTTTCTTGGCCCTTCAAAAGACACAACTCCTCTTCTACTCAAAAATGGTAAATACCATTGTACCTTAAAGTTCTTTTGTTGATTCTGCTACCGTACTACTTCATTGCTCACTCTATAGCCCACAGGCAGGACCCGGCTTTCAACAAGGGCAAGACAGATTCATTTGCCTTCTCTGTATTTCAATGGCTATGCTCTTACCTTAGGCGGGTGGAGGTGTTCTTTGGAAGCCCCCATAACCTGCATGGCATATGATATTAAATAAAAGGATGCAGCATGCTGAGAATCTCCTCTTTATATCCACAATAGAGTGGGCCCTTGGTATCCACTGGGGTTTGGTTCCAGGATCCCCTGTGGATACCCAAATCTGTGGATGGTCAAGTCCCATCATATACAATGATGTATTAAAATTCTGTCCTTTATATAAAATGGCAAAATCAAGGTTTGCTTTTTGGAATTTTTGGGGGGAGGAGTGGGGAATATTTTTGAACCGTGGTTGGTTGAATCTGTGGATGTAGAATCCGTGGATATGGAGGGGCGACGGTACATTAAAATTCAATTACTTTAAAATCCCACAACTTTCAATGGAGAATTTTAAAACATGCTCTTAAAACATGCTTATAAAAATGAAAAGAACTAAAAATATTTCATGTTAGATAGTGTATGTCCTGTGTTTGTAGCCCTGAATATTTGGAGGATAATTTAAAGTGCACAAACACTTTATTCCTGTTGAAATCTTAGCTGCAAAATAAATCATACTAAATATGAAAATGTATGTATGTAATCTACATAATTGATACAGGTTGCAGAATTCATCTTTCATGTTAGCTTGGCATGAACCCTGCCAGTTTCTGAGATCGCCTTGATTATTCCATTTGAATGCTGGGTTCAAGACAACAAGGACTCCAGTGATTGGTGCCATTAAACAACCAAAGCAAGGGAGCTAATGTCCTTCTTTCTGGATGTTGCACTGCAACTGTCAGTATCCATAGCCAGCATAACCAGTATTGAGGGATGATGGCAGTTGCAATTCAGTAGTGTCTGGTGGGCCACGTGTTCCTCATCCATCAGCCTTTAATAGTGAAATAAAAATTGCCCTTTTATTTAAGCAATGGAGCTACATAGCTTATGTTTTTCTCTCTCCCCCTCCCCCCAAGTTAGGATGGGGCTTGTTAATATAAGTATGAGGGTCCTGCTGAAGTGCCCAAGAATTGCCCTACCAATAGAGAAATTGAGATGCCTCTCTAAAGTTTTTTCCCTCAACTCTTTTTCTGATTTGTTGGGAGAGCTAACAAAACTAGAGAAGAAAAGGTGCCCCAATTTGGAAGACATGTTAAACAAAACATGGAGTGAGACTCTGTGGTTCATCTAGACATTCCCACTGCATGCAGGAGCGATCAGGCTGTGTGTACCAGCAGGCTGCTCCTAACTGATAAGTCAGAGTTCCTGTAATTCCCTGGCTTATTGTGCTGTGCAACTGCAGCCAATAAAATACCCATCAGAACCTGATTTAAAACATGTTGCAGTTGGTAAAAATGTTACCTATTTTGCAAGATTTTTTTTTAAGTGAGTTTTTTGTTGGGAATGTGTCTGACTTCAGGTTTTTAATGTGTGGGAGCCTTTATTAGTTTATTTTATTTATCTCAGCCCTGGGGGATAGTAGGAAAGCTCTGGATAGATCAAAACAACCAGAAGCAGTTAATCAAATCATTGAAGCATCAATGAAACCAACAGTCAGTTGGCCTTAAAAGGGCCTCAGCCTGAATAAAATGGCTCTTACAATTGTTTTCTGAATGTACCGAGGGTACTCAAGCTTTAGTAAGTTTGAAAGCTGCAGAGTAGCTATACAAGGACTGCTTCAGGGATCAGACCTAAGGCCTTTCTAGTCCAGCACTCAAAAGCACGACATGATGGTGGCAGCTGATCTAAAATGTTTTGCTGCCAGAGGCAGAACAGCAAGATTTGTGCCACCCTGACGTTTTGCTCAAAAACTGATCAAATTATTTTTGCACTTGAGGCATAATATCTAACAAGAATTTCTCCCCCTATCCCTTTGGTCAAAATACAATAATTAAAGAAAAAAATAAATAGCATTTCACTAATAACCAAATCTGATGCTGAGGCAACCACTCAATTTGCTTAATAGGAGGGTTGGTTCTGCATGGAGGGAGACATTTCTTCTATCAGTGACTGACACTCAAGGTGTCTTGCCTTGTTTTGCAGATGACAATTCTATTTTTAGTTCTCATTTGTAAACATACATTAATAAAAATGTTCCCTATGGTTTTATCAAATGAAATGCATACATTTCTACATACCCTCTTAGCCATTCAAAGCTGGTATATTGCAAGCACTGCTGAAGACTGTATGAGCAGTTCTGCTGGATCAGACCTAACTATGCATTTCATTTTCAACAGTGGCCACCAAGCATATTTCTAGGAAGTCCACAAGCATGGCATGATGGTAATAGCTGTCCTCCATTATTTGATTCCCTGCACCTCATATCCACAAATATAGGGTATATAAAAGTTGCCATGGCAGACTGTTGTTGATAGACTCTTCTACTATAAATGTGTCCATTCCCCTTTAAAAAATATTAAGCCAGTAGCTATCATCACCATATATTGTCTCTGCTGGTGCACTACACACTATTTTATATGAACTGTGTAATGCACAGCTCAAAGTTACTAGCTTTTTAAAATATAAAAATAAGCATACAGGGCCCCAGTTGAAATCAGGATCTTTCTATGTGACTAGCGGAAGCTGAAACTTCCCCCTGAAAATCTTCCCTCCCCAACTTGAATACCTTAAAGATCCATTATTTCACTGGTGCAGGTAGTCCTTCTGTGATGTAATTACAACTAGTTCACACTATCACTATGGCTAGCCTTCTGGTGACAAGTCCACTCTGTACTTAACTAGGCTGGTTCTCAGTCAACAGATGTGCAGTTTGCTGCTGGGACCATACTTACACAGGGGTGGGTGGGTGTTGAATTGGTTGTCAAGTGGGGCAGCCCACACTTTCCTGCTGCTTGAGGCAGGAAGTAAAACAACCCTCCCCCCATGTTGTGTGGCGCCCCCCATCCCATCCTGTCCCGTCCCATCCTGTCCCATACTAAATAGACAATGACACATTGGAGGTGCCTGTCACCACAAAAATTATTGCATCAATTGACTCAAAACATGTTCCTTTAAGCACCGATTTCCTTGCAGCACCCTTTTTGCTCTGGTGTTTGAACACCAGGGACAATCTTGGCACAAACTTTTCTCATGTTGAGATCCTCATGCAAAATTTTCCATGCAGTGTCTTTGTCAATGTTCATGGCTTCAGCTATCATTCGGACACTGAGTCGGTGGTCTCCTTGAACAATCTGGCTGTTTTTTTCACAATTTATTTGGTTCTTGAAGTGGAAAGTCATCCAGGGCATTCATTGTCTTCCACATTCTCACATCCTTCTCTGAATCTTTTGTGCCACTCAAACTCACACACCCGAGACATGCAGTCTTCTCCATATGCCTCAATAAGCATTTGAAAAGATTCCGTTGGTGTTTTGTTCAATTTTACTAAAAATTTCAAATTAACACATTGCTTGACATTTAGCATTTTTTAAGTTTAGCATTTTTCCAGCACACAACAGACAACACAGCTGCTTTAAATGGCAACTGGACGTCCAAGAGTGTTGATGTTTGTCATGCAGATTCAGGTACGTTCAAGGTCACCACTCAAGCATTCACAATCAGTTCTCCCTGATTTGTCTGAAAGGTAGAAACACAATCTTGTTATTTAATAGACAGACCTCATACATTTTGAAAAACATCATACTAAAATTAATAATTAATAAAAAGCAATAGCAACAGTAAGGCAGAAACATTTAGCCCAATAAAAACACTAAAAAACAACAAATAATTACAGATGAAACGGCACTATATAGAGAATAACCCAATAAATTCAATGTTAGAAAAAGTCAGTGCTGATTGTAAATCAATTTTCACTGGGTAACCCAAGCAGTGCTGGTCTAGGTTCTAATATCTACAATTTGGGGTGGCTCTATGGCCATCAATGTCTCAGTGATACCCCTCCCCCAGCTGTAAGGTGCAGGATAAGTAGACTAAGCATTTTATATATTTTAATATTCTGTGCAATATTAGAGTAGTGGCCCTTCGGTTGGTCTTGGAATTTGCCAAATGCCCAACCTTGCTGATGCTGGTTTTTGAACCAAGCAAGTCCCTGTGTTGTCAATAGGGATCTGGAAGTCTGGTTTTGCTTTCTCTCACATTTGAATTTTTTAAAGTGTCAAGGTTTTTGCATCTTAATTATGAAGAAATGTACAAATTTAGATAAATTCTTATCTAATGTTGAGAATGAAAAATAACTTTTTCTTTCTGTCTGCTTTCTAAACATCTACAGCTTTCATAAGAGTGCTTTTAGAAGAAACAGAATTGCTACTGAGCAATCTATTCCATGCAGAAAAGATCCACACAAAGGATTTTAACTGTTGCGTTATAGGATTTTATCAGATTAGCATCTCAAAACATTGTAATTCCATGATTTAGGAAAACGGAAACATAGTGGCATGATTACAGTAATTATTGCACATCGCTGTAATTGCACAATTCTACTGCCATGGAATTATTGCACAACCACCACTAGCAGTTTAAGAATGGGATTTCAGCTCACACTACAGTAACACTTGTCTTCTCATTGCCTTCTAATAACTGAGTATTAATGCATCCTGCTGGCTGGTGCATGCGCTTTTAAGAAAAAAATTCTCTTCCAGGATTTTGCATGGGTGAGATTTTAACTGGTCTTGCAAGAAGATACAACTTCACTGTAAAAAACTAAAAACAAATAAATAACCAAAGAGATTCAGAAATAAACACTTAAACAAACATAAAAAGGTAGCAAGAAAAGGCAACAGTTAATTAAAAGAGCATCCTGTAGGTCCTGTTCACATTTCCCCCCGGAAGTTTAATTATGTGCTCTCGTTGGGAAAGGGGAGGGGGAGAAGAGCACCACCCATTCACGCTGTAATCACACAATTACAGCAGGATGTGATTATTGTACACTCATCAATACCATGAAAAGAGCAATATTGAGGACTATTGACGGCTTTGGCCGTCAGTTTAAAGTTATGCCTAATAAATGGGTGGAACACACATGAACCATGGGAGGACAATGACATTGTGTGATAACAGAAACCCTTTTGTGATACTTTCACATCGTAATTCGGCTATTTCAGCCCTGTCTGATAAAGTGCATAGATTCTCTTGATTTGTTAGCTGCTTTGAGGGGAAATAATAATAATAATAATAATGATGGTGGTGAAAATACAAAGTTTGTCTAAAGATGTGGCAGTTTGCAAGTATCTCCATTTGCTACAGCGCTGTGTGGTACAAAATTTAGAGGACCCCAAGCTATTACTGACTCACTTAGGAAGAGGATATTTTGGGTCTGAGAATGGTCTTACAAAGAAGTTGGCAGTCTTACCAGTTAATGCCTTCCTGTAATATATATTGAGAGTGTATATATGTAGGATCATTTAATATATGATAATGTTCTTCTGATGTCATGCAGCTTTCTCACAATTGGATTGAAGGCTTTCAGCAGATATTTATGGGCAAAGTAGAAATTGTATGCCACTCTAATTCTTCACCTGCTTCTTATGTTGCAGTGATTATGTTCAGTTATTATTTTTTTTAAAAAATAGTGACAAGTATGCTTTATGCAGTATAGATACCATTTTTACAAGAGCCCCATAAGGTAGGTCCAATATTGCTATCTTTATATTGCAGATGCTGAGACTGAGAGATTATTTATTTATTAGTTAGTTAAATTTATTTTCCATCTTTCCTTCAATTTGCTCAAGGAAGCATATGTGGCTCTCCTGTTCTCTACTTTATCTTCATAGCAACCCTTTCAGAGTCAGGTAGGTTACACAGAGGAAGAAGGTAACTGACCCAAGGTCACCTTATGAATTTCATGGCTGAGTGGAAAGTTAGAACCTGTATCTTCCAAATCCCACCCCATTAACTTAATCACTAAACCACATTAGGTGTTAGTTTGTGGTTGCAGAGTTGGGAAAGCTCCTAAACACAAGTGCTCCTAAAATAAATTTGTTTATTTAACGTGCCACCTTTCTCCTGGCACAGAACCCAACATTGTACAGTGGTGAAAGTGTTGAACTGGGACCTGTGGGGACATAGGTTCAAATCCTCACTCAGCCATGAAACTCACTGGGTGACCTTGAGTGATGACTTTCTCTCAGCCTCTCAGATTGTTGTGAGGATAAAAGATGTACACATCTGAGGAGAAGCTGCCTTGATAAGTTGGAATGGAAATGTAATGATGCAGTGTGAGTGATACTGAGCAAGGTGGAGAGATATTATGCAACCATTAAAACTTTCATGGGGCTCCAATTAAATTAAGGTTACCATAATTAATGTATGAAACTGGCATTAATTGAGATGAAGTACGAGAGAGTAAAGCATATACTGTATATCTTATTCCTTCTTGTGTAGAATCATTTGCCACTATCATATATTTTGTTATGGTGAGCAAAATATATTGAGATGCATAAGGCAACTCTTCATTTTGAGATAGGCAGAATAGGTTCCCAGTGGGCAGTGCTCCCTGGTGGTCAGTAGTGAGTCATACTTGTAAGAGACAGACAGGGAAAGATGGAGTTAATTTGGTTTTCCCTTCATTTTGGAGACTAAATGAGCCAAGAGGCCATTGTGGCAGGGCAATCAAGTCCTTTCCCACCTTAATGAGCAATTACTTGAAATGGACAAAGCTCCAGGAGAAACCTTTGCATGTGCAAATTTAGTTTCCTTTGAAGTTTTGAAGCATGTTCAGTTTTCAACATGCCCCAGCCTGCAGGCAAAACTACTTCCTCTTGCTAATCTGAGGCTGTCCTGAACTTGTATTTTGTTTGTGCTTTTTCTTATAAATTAGCATCACTGTTCATGATAATCAACGTAATAAAATACTCTCCACGGCCATTCTAAGGGCCATAACACTTATGTTCCCCTTTAAAAGGGACCTCCCTCTGCATATATTTGGTGCAGGATGAGTCAATCATCTTAGAAAACAGGGGCAGATTCAGTTGCCTATGGTGCAGGGCCAGTCCTACAATTACTCAAAGGTGTTTACCACACAAGGCTTTTTTCCGTCATGAAAGCGCTACAGTATTTGGTTGTATTTCTGTGGCCCACATGACACCATATGTCTTCAGTGTTCCCTCCATCTCCGTTTGATCTCTGGTGCGCTACAACTAATTGACGATCTTTCCCCGTCAATAGCCCTTGATCGTGCAAAACTCCCACAAGAAAAACACATGTGGTGTGAAATTGCATGCTTGTTCCGTCTACTCTTCATCACGTGATCACACGAGGGCGTGACTAAACCGCTCAGTATTCACTCTGCGCCTACAGTCTTCCCAGTTCAGCTTCCAATGGCCATTTCATTGAGACCCAGGAGAAGCTCTGTACCCACCCCAGAGCCTCAAAGCCTGACAGAGCTGAAAGGGAGGCTGAGATGGCTGCAGGAAGAGAGAGAGAGAGAGGAAGGGGGGAGCATGCGATCTCGCTCAGGCACACTTGCTCGCTTGCAGACATCCGTCTACCTTCAGACACAGACACTCCCCACAGACTGGGGTGGGCTTTTGGTCCCCCCCTGCCTGCAAAGAGAAGCAGAGAGATGAAGAGGAAGACCCCTCTCCACCACAAAGCTGAGCCAGCTGCAAGGCGGAGGGAGGGAGGATGGGTGGGGAGAGTGAATGTATGTGCCAAGGCGAGGGACAGTGGAGGGAATGGAGGGAGCCAAGCAAGCCCCGGGCTTCAGGGAGCCCTTGCTTCGAGTGGGTGGGTGTCTAGGGCTGCTGTCTTCACGATCCAGAGGTCAGCCTCCCTTGAAGCTCTGCAGAATCCCTTACTGTGTATGCATGAACAGCAAAACAGGGAAAAGTGGAAAACAGATAGGCTTGCCTTGCCAGCTCTCCCCAGCATGTTAAAGAAGCATAGATCAACAAAGCTGATCAGTGAAATCAAGTGACAGGCATACTGAATGTGGAAATAGCCCACCCTGAATGTGTTTGTTATATAATAGCACCAAACATGCTGCTAAGTATGCATGCGCTACTTGACAAAAATACCAGGCAGAGGCTGAATTATCACAAGATCGTGCGAAATACAAATGCGAACACAGCAAGATCTACAAACTTGTGCATGCGCACAATCATGCGAGGAAGTGACGTGAGAATGAGGAGATTGATGCATAAATGGGAAAATGATGGAAAGGAGGGGCATAGACCAGAAATGTGGTGCACAAAAAGCGCAACACTCGCTTGTTCTTCTGTCTCTGTTCTGGAATGGGCTGATACATGTGGTGCAAAACAGACATGAATCCGTCGTTTACATGATGGAATCATTGCACCTTCAGACCTCTGTGTGGTAAACACCAAAGACAGTTTTCTCAGGCTGCCTGTTTCTAGAGGAAAAAGCCTAAACTAGCTCATCTCCTAAGCTAGCCCACTTCCTTCAGGTGTAATGGGAAATGCTATCCTATCACAGCACTGAAGAAAGACTCAACAGCCAGTCCATTTGCCGACTGGGCACAGAATGAGAGGGTGTATCATATTGTTCTTTGCCTTGGGCATTAAAATGTTTTTAACTCGCTGTGCTGTATCCCATCAGGCAAGCCCACAGCTGCGACCAAATGTGGAGTTTCCACCCTTTATATGAGGGTTCCACCCTTTATTCTCCTGCTATGGTCACCAAATATGGGGGTTTTCCAACCCTTGTCCCACCAACTTTGGTATTTATACTGAGCAATCCCACTAATGCCACCAACTGTGAAGACTTCCACAGTGCTTACCAGTGCTTACCAAAAGTGAGGACTTTCCCAGATCCCCACCTCTGCCACCATGTTAGGTCTTCTTTGTGTCCCACTGTGTGACACCAGCTTTGGGACCATCTAAATTCCTTCAAGGTACCTATGAGGATTTATGCAACTTCTATCCACCCTTCTATATTCAATGCTGCTACCACAGACACCTTGTCTGAATCCAAGCTATCAGACAGGTAGCCTTTCTGGCAGCCAAATGTATATTAAAAAACACAAATAAACATTTATTTACAGAATTTAAATGTAACACAGCAGAGCATTTATTACACTTAAAACACTAATCTCTCTTTCTCTCTCAAATGCACATAATAATCTCAGTTTAACTCAGACCCTTACCAACCACTCAACTCAAATTCCTTTCTCCCAATCAAACCCTAGTTTAACTCAACCCCTTTTCTAACTGCCCTATACTCAAACCTAAACTAACAAATCCCCCACTCAAAACTGAACTCCCAACTGTCATTCACCAACAGTCAATCACCAGCCTTATACAAATCTCCCTACAAATCTCCTCAAACATTCCACCAATCAGCAATTACTCCAATATTCCATTCTCTCTCCCCTCCCAACAGCTAATTACCTCATACTCTGATGTGCACACAATAAATCAAACAAAATTTTCAGATACAAATCCATGATATCGCATGCACCCTGTAGTGTGCCAGCCCAAGGCAAAAAGCAGGATCCGTTTTTGTCATTAAAATATCTGTGCTGGTAATAGTAAGGATAAGGAAGGATGGTAAGGATAAGGAAATAGTAAGACATTTAAATGATAAAGGACATGATGATAAATAACAATGGTAGGGAGGATAAAAGGACGAGACAAGTACTGCAATATCCCAGACAGGTGATACTTTAAAGGAAGTTTGTGGGATGGATGAAGGATGTAAGAAAGGGAAGATATGAGTAAGTAACTGAGTAGATAGGGAAGGGAAGTTAGAAGAGAATGGGATAGGGAAAGACTGAATAGAAAGAAGATAGTAAGGGTAAGGGTGGAGGGAGGAAATGGTAACGAGTGTGTTTTGAAATTGGAAATAGCGTTTTTGAAATTGGAAAAAGGATACAGATTTGAAAAGATGGAATGGAGATTGTAAAAATTTGAATGTAACTTTGTAAGTTCTGTTGGAAATAAATATAATAAAAAAATATCTGTGCTGGGGTATAAGTGTGTCACAGCAGGATTGGGACCAAAGTGGAATACATGGTGTGGCCAGATCCATAGGAGGGCTGAGACAGAAAATGAATCCTTGGCAAGCAAGGCAAACAGTAAAGTCCATGTAAAGCTGAGCTGGAATAGGGGCAGATAAAAGGTGGTTGGGAGGGGTTCTGACAGACAGAAATACCTTGAATAAGCCTGGATGTTCCATAGGCAGAACCAGAGCCTGACCTGGAAGTAAGGTTATTTAATTTATGTTCAAATAAAGAGCAATTGTTTTTAAAGCATTAACCAAATGAGATCAACAAATTTATACTTAAGCTAATTTGAACAAGATTGATGCTTATGCTAAAAAGCTCAATTACTTTGATCTTCTTGTAAAACAATAACATTAACTTTAAAACATGTTTAATTATTTTCTAGTTCATTTTATTACATTTTAATCTCACCTTTCTCCCAAGGAGCTCAGGGTGGCATACCTAATGTGCCCCCATCTGATTTTATTCTCACAATAATCTAGTGAAGGAGGATAGGCTAAGAGTGTGGGACTAGCCCATATTTACTTATGGGACATACTTATAGGTATCTCAAGCCCCATTCACTTCAGTGGGGCTTACCCTCAGATGAGTGAATATAGATTTCAGGCATAATGAGTTTCATGGTTAACTGAGGATTTGGACCTTGGTATCCCTGGTTTTATCTGGACACTATATCCCAGGATTGAGAAACACACAGTCCCCATGATGTTTCCTATCCTTTCCCTTCCTTTGTTACCCTAAGAGATGTGGAATACACTGGAACCCCATTTGTGATGCCAAAATCTCCTGTAATATTTGTGGGGGAATTATTAGCTCAACAGGAGGCCTGTGAGGGGAGGGTAACTTTGGGGATCTTTTCACCTATGCATACCAGTACTAAGTGTAGAGAGCACTCCAGTTAAAGTAAAACAAAGTATTTTTATTGGAAATAACACAGGAGATACACTAACATGCAAAGCATACACTCTTAAAAACCATACAATGCTATTGGAAAGAAAGGCAGGGAGGTTGGATAGAGAGAGGTTTGGGAAAATAGAGTGATAAGTTACCAGTCTTGAAGAGAAGAGTTCCACGCAGTGAAGATGCTCAGACTGGCACCTGAGAGTGGCACAGAGAATCTTGCAAAGTATCAGTGTCCATTTGTGGTATACTTTACTATTATTGGGGGACTAATATTTATACCCTATTTCATATCCTGAAGCGATACTCTAGTTATGACAGAGCCTGGATGGCTTTTCCCATGGGATAGACAAAGGAAACTGAAACCAAACTGATTACTTTAATTGGTGGGAGATAGAAATTGATGGGTTTGCAGCAACTTTGCAGGGTTGGACAGGAGGGGGTATAGGAGAGATTTCTGTAGGAATAGATTAAGGAATGGTCACTTAATTGCTTGATTGAATCATTGCTGAAACGCCCAGGGCTAGAAGAAATGATTAGCACATACCCCCTTAATGGCTGTGTTTACTAAGGGGCTTTCTGCATGATCCTAACTTGGGCTTTCTTACCATTATATTTCTAGACACATCTCAGAGCGTTCTGGCCTCCAACTGACCTTTGGTTTGCCCCAACCAACCTGACCCTGAAAAATGTCCAATATTTCCAGTTATGAGATACCATGAGGAGGGGGAAGTAGGGCATATTAACACCTTTTCTTTCCATTTTTCCTTCAGGTATGATATAAATAGTTCCTACCTGCATCAAAAGCAACCAACCAACCAACCAACCAAAACAAATAAAAATATTTTATTTATTATATCTGCTGACCTTGGCGCCAGTGTCTTCCACTATTCTGGGGAATGTTTTTCCCTTTTGTATTTTACTAAATCCTATTTTATGTAAATCATCTTTATAGTCTGCTGTACATTAACTGAAAGCCTCAGGGCCTGGGCACTAGCTCTTCATTCCTGCCCTTGATAACCAAGGACTGCTCCCCTCCACCCCTAATGAGAAAGAGGTGAGCTGATATCTGTAAGTGGCATTCTTGGAATGTTTGGCACAGGCAAGTAATAGGCGGTTGCTTAACAAATAGCCTTTGATGATTGTGCCAACTCTCTTAGGAAGTATTCCTATATAGTGCTTGGCAGAATTCCAAGAGAAAATTATGGTTGTTTTGCCAGTGGTCAAGCTTAGGAACCAGCATGATACCAGGTCAAAAGGATTTGGGCTATTCTGAGGGACTGAGGACAAAGCCATGCTGGGATCTGGGAGAGAAAACATTGCCATGTTCCTCTCCACTGTGCAGACTGGAAAGACTTAACAAAAGGAACACTGGAAAGTTCCTGGTTTGAATTCTCACTGATCTTACCATTTGGTTTTTCTCATATCCCTCTAACAGCCACTGCTGGCCTCACTGACCCTTGTACTTGTGATACATTTTCAAACTGATTGAAATGTTATCAGTTTGCATTTGAGAAGGACTGAAATCTCAAGACTACCTTCTAATGGGCAAAGTTATATAACAGTATACTTTTGATTGGTTTCTCCTCACCCCCGATTGTTTGAAGGGTTTGCAAAGACCACAGTTCAGATACACTATACTCTTTACATGTTTGGTGCTCCTTTGTTCTAAATTGCCTCAACTATAAGCAGCTTTTCTGAACTAAAAGGCCTGTTGGGGTCAGCTCCATGCCTGAATTAGTGGGCTCGATTCCACCCCCTTTCTCTAACTAGCTTGTCCTAGTACTTCAGATGAGGACTGTATTTTTCATTTTTACCTTATACCACCTGCAGTAATTATGGTCCAAAATGTCTTCTGAAGTCTGTTTAAGCCCTGCATGCCTGAGTAGGAAACAAACAAGCAGACCTAAACATCTATAACCCATATTGCAGGACTGTCAGGTGAAATAAGGGACAGCACTCCTGTCCCTTTAATGGTTGTGTAGAAGAGGAAATGTCTCTCTTCTACCCTACCCGTATTGTGGTGATACCTTTATTGCACATTGTTGTTATGTGCTGTTAGGTTGGTTTTGAGTTGTGGCAACGCTATGAATGAGATACTTCCAATATACTCTGTATAGTAGGACCTGTGTATCCACTGGGGATTGGTTCTGGGGGGGCATGGATACCAAAAACCGTGGATAATAGTGAATGCCATTGAAAATAATGGGACTTCCGGTTTAAAATACCATAGAGTTGCCTTGGAGGACCTAGAAAATGGCTAGAGAGGACACATTTTCCAGGAAGACTCTATGGTAGGTGTGCTGTTTTGTGTTCTGTGAATAATTGAATCAGTGAATAATGAATCAGTAGATACAGGGGTCTTACTATATATTAACAGCCCAGCTCAGGCTTTGCAAGCTCGGGGTTGTGGCTTCCTTGATTGAGTCTTCCTTTTTTCCTGCTGCCTTTCACTTTAGCAAGCATTATTGTCTTTTCTGATGAGTCATGTTGTCTCATGATAGGTCAACAGTACAATAGCCTCAGTGTTATCCTTTTGGCTTCTAGGTAGAGTTCAGGCTTGGTTTGCTGTATGATCCATTTACTTGTCTGATCGGCAGGCCATGGTATCCATACAACTCTCCTCCAGCAACACATTTCAAACAAGTTGATATTTTTCATGTTAGCTTCCTTCGCAAACCAGCTTTCATTTCCATATACAATTGGATCCCATTATCTGTGGAACCAAGTTTCAGTTTTCCGTAGGACACAAAACAGCACAAAACAGAGTCTTCCTGGGAAATACCTAGAGAGGCATCAGCTCTAGACATTTTCTAGGTCCTGCAAGGCAACTCTATGGTATTTTTAACTGGAAGTCCCATTATTTCAATGGCATTTGCTGTTATCCGCAGTTTCTGGTATCTGCGGTAAGTCCAGGAACTGAACCCCTGCGGATATGGGGGTCTGACTGTAGAAATCAGTAATAGTATAGCACACATGATCCTGACTTTGGTATTCAATGATATATCTTTACACTTGAGGACTGTATCTAGTTCCTTTGTAATTGGCCTTCCAAATCTTAGTCTGCTGACTTCTTGACTACAGTCGCTATTTTGATTGATGACTGAGCAAAGGTATAGAAAATCTTTAACAATTTTGATGTCATTATCACTCACTTTAGAGTTATGTAAATCTTCTGTGGTCATTATTTTTGTTTTTGTTTAAATATGCAGCTGTAATCCCTCAAAGGCACAAAAATTGTGCATGCTTTTGAGATACCTTCTGTAGGTAAAATGTTACAAAAACCAACATGGGCAAAAGGGAGGGGGGATTTTATGTAGTTTAGATGTTTTTTTGAGATGTAATGAGAAGGAACAGTCCGCAGACTCAAATGGAGCTTATTGAGAGATGTGTTGATAATTAGATTTCACCTGGAACAGCCCCCATCTTAGTGGCAGCAAGAAAAGTTGACACATTTGAATCTCCATTTTGAAAATACAAAACCATACTGTAAACCCAGGACTCTCTCCAGCTGTATGAAACTCACAGTTTCCTCTCTTGGTTCAAAACAGGGGGCCACTTAGTAGTCATGTGCAAAGACTAGAGATCATTTTAGATGTTGGATCAGATAAGTCCTAGTTTAGGTGGTCTAAAACCCTCTTCCTCCGTCATAGCATCCCATTTCTGGCTGCCTGAATTTGTTATTTTTTTTGAAAGTCATACAAAAAAAGAAAGGGGGGGAGGGTAACCATGTTGCCATGTTGGCCATAAGACAAATTTCTACAGTTTCTGTTAGGACTTTGTGGATTTTGCAGTATTAGAGAATTTCACAGAACTTGGCAGAATCCCAGCAGAAAATGATGGTTGCTTTGCTGATGGTCAAACAATAGGAACTAGTAAAAGGCCCTGCTGTGCTATACAAAGCAAACCCATTCTCCATCAAGCCCGGTATTATCAACACCCCCTGGCAGCTGCTCTCCAAAGTTTTAGATGCTGAGGATTAAACCTTGGACCCCCTGCATGCAAAATAGGTTCTGAGCAGCAGTTTCTTATTGCTAGGCAGGCCTAGATTTCTTCCCTTTTAGCAACTTGAGGACATGGCTATGCACCCTATGCCTTGAAATGATTTTGAAAACTCCATTAATAGATCTCAGCTAAATAGATCTCTGAAAACCTCAGTTCCATGAAAGGATCTGAAACCAAATGATACTTATTAGATTTTCACACAGGCTATATATCCCGTGGCAGGAACAGAACAGGGTTGGGAAAGGTTTTCCCTTTCAGACGACGTTGACCCCATTCTGTCCTGCATCCATCCTACTCCCGTGACTTTTCCAGAACAATGTAATCACGATTTTTCATCGTGAATAGACCTCCCGTTCCGTCACTATCACGCAATCACGGGTGTGCGAACAGGAGCCCCGTTCCTGTTCCGAAATGACAGCTGTGGAGGGGAGGTCCGTTCTGAGCACTTCCTGGTATGATCTGGACATCCAGGTAAGTGCCACTCTTTATTTTACCTTCCCTGTTTTGATTATGTGATTTAAAGAGTGTTTTTGTGCTTGGTGAACTGATTTTATGTTTGGGGGAGTTTTATTTTTTAAATTTGCTGTCTGGCGTTTTCACGTGATAATGTGATAACGTTTCAGACGGCCGGTCGTAAAAGCAGCCTTACGACGGCTGCATTTATGGCCAGCCAGCAAGGGGAGGGGGAGCCCGTTCCTGCTGCGGAATTAAGGTGAGTGTGTGAAAGATTTATGTTATTCCGTGGCAGGAACGGGAGAGGAGGTAGCGGGGCAGTAACGGGGCATTTTGGCCCCGTGTGAAAATCTCCTTAGTGGGGGATCTGTAACCGAGTCTTCTGCTGCTTTTATTTTTGTGTTTACATAGTCAGAGCAACTATGCTAAATTGGGGGACACGGTTCATAACCCTTCCTCCATGTGGTTTTCCTCACCCATCAGGAATTAGTTAAACCCATGGGGTAAATACTTACATGGTGCCAGCTGAGAACAAACTTGGGCCCTCTACCTCATGTTGGGACGTCTGGTAATCTCTTCTGTAACATGTCCTGTAACTTAACAGACTTTTTTTTTTTTTAAGGGAAAATCCACAGCACCCTCATAGAATTATAGTGCTGAGAATTCATTTGGGGAAGCCATGGCAATTAAACCAATTTATACTGGGTAAGATTTTAACAGCCATGACTAGATTGGTGATAGAATATACAGACTATACCAGTTGTAGCATTTTCAGTGTGAGGTGGTCAAAGCTCCATAAGCATGATCAGTGCAAGGAAGGAGCCAATAAAAAGGAATGCAGGATAGATTTAAGACAAAGATGGAGGGAGGGAATGCAGAATACTGAGTTAAAGCAAAAAAGAAGATGCTGAATACAGTGACAAAGGGCAAGAACACAAAGCTGCTTGTGGGTCAGGATGGGGTCAGCATGGGACTTCATATAGTTCTTATAACTAGGTGCAATTACCAGGGCTGATGAGATGGGGTTTGGGAGTGAGAAGTAGGATTTACTGGCTTTTAGGTTTTGGGTGTTGTTATTGTTGTTGTTTTGTTTCCTATCCTGTCCAGAGACTGTGCAACTATACTGCGGATTCTGTAGTCTTGCTTCTCAGTGCTATGTTTCACAGGTAATAGCAGCTCTTAATACTTACCTAGAGCAGCAGTGATGCTATGGAAAGAGTTGACATTTTTAAGACTAAAAGATTTATTATACCATGAACTTTAACAGGTTACATTCTGCTCTGTTAGGTGTATGAAGTACAATCTCATACACACACACACACACACACACACGGTATACATGGTTGGGGAGGAGCTAAATACCTTAAAGGCACCGGTTTCCTTCTGATCTTGGAGGCTAAGCAGGGTCAGCTCTAGTTAGTACCTGGACAAGAGATCACCTACCATGTGCTGTAGTCTATGGACTTTTTTGGACAAAGAAAAAACAATGCTAGCAGCCTTGCCACGTTGCGAGGCTGCAGCGCTGCAGGGTGTCGGTTTCGCATGACGCCCGTCCCTAGCGGTACTGTTGCAGTACCGCTGGGACATTTGAGCGTTATATTTCGGCGATTTTTACTCATGATTGTTGATCGTGAGTAAAAATCTGCTAAATATAATGCTCAAATGTCCCAGCGGTACTGCAACAGTACCGCTAGAGACGGGTGTCATGCGAAACGGGCGCCCTGCAGCGCTGCAGCCTCGCAACGTGGCGAGGCTGCTAGCGTTTTTTCTTTGTCTGAAAAAGTCCTAAATTTCAGAGGAAGGAATTGGGAAAACCACCTTTGAGTATTCCTTGCCTAAGAAAACCCAATGAAATTCATAGGGTTGCCGTTAAGTCAACAATTGACTGAAAGGCACATACATACATGGTTGGGGTAGGATCGGAGCAGAATTGGATGCAGAAAGTATTACAGAGTAGTATGAACATTGCACTAGCCTGATTGTAGGGTTGGGGAGAACAGCAGCATGGGAGACAGTCACTTGGCTGAAGGGGACTGGCCTTCAGATGGGTTGGCTGGCCTTTATGGCTTCTTCAAGATCAACAAGCATGCATGCAACCCCACCACATGGATTGCATCAGCCACATCCAGGTGGGAGTAAACGCATTAGACATTCATCTGTGTTTCTCTACTATACTGTATGTAGCAAATGCTTCCCTTTGAGGCCTTAATGTATTACAATGGGGTGGGCAGCTAACTACACAAGGGGCAGGGGCCAGTTTGTGGCCTCACAGACCATAACCCACCTCCTAACTGCACTGGAAGTGATGCCACCATCCCCTCCCATTTTTTGGCTTTTTTCTTTCATTAGTATTTGGGCTTGGGGGTTTGCAAGGAAAACGATGGCATTTGTGTGTCATCTGGTGTGCTTTGGGGGCATTTGAGGGGGGGGGAACCCTCTCCCTAAATCAGCCTGAAATTTAAAAAACTTTTTTTGGGAAGGTCAGAGGGACTTGAGGGATCTCGAGGGGCAGGGGCAGGGGCTCAGATACCACAAAAGTGGGTTCTGGGAGTACACTTTCCTCACCTGGATGTACACATGCACATGCAGGTAATGCTAGGAGACAAAATACACTACCAGTCTTTTCTTTTTCTGTTTGTTTGGACTTTGCATCCTCTAATTCATAGCTTGTAAAGTTATTTTTAAAAAAATTAGATGTAGGAGCTTATTGCATGAGGGGAAGGAAGTGGAAGTAAAGCCCAAGAGTAGCACATCCCGCCTTGCCTCATCTCACGACATTGGCATGCTTCAGTTATTCTCCCATTCCAGTCCCATGGGAGACGGTGGTAAAGGGAATTCTTTTTGCTAGCAGATTTTTCCAGTTAGCAAAAAAGACTCGCATTTACCACCATCTCCCACGGGACCAGAACAGAAGAACAGCAGAAGCATGCAGACATCATGGGAGAAGACAAGGCAGGACACGGTATTCTCAGCCTTTACTGTTGCTTTCCTTCCCTTGTACAATAAGGCTCATAGTTAATAATACCAAAACCTCCCCCATTCCAGTTATTTTAGATATAATTTTAAAGTGTAACTCTTTACCAGTCCTGTTTCACAAGAGTAATTAGTTTCTTATTAGTTACTATTACAAACTGCATCTAAATACTATAAGCTGCTGGTTTCTAGTATAAAACACACCCTCCTTTTGTCTCCCTCACTGATAGCTCAACACTCATAACAGAACATGAGAAAGGAACATAAGTTACAGTGTGAGACAACACATGAGCCACATATTTCTCTTCCACCATTTAATCAGGCCACAACCCCATAAGTAGAAAAGTAATTAAAAGTTACACTAAAAACCTACTTTCATCATAAAACATGAATTATGACTGTCATTGCATTACAGTCGTAATGTCATGTAGTCATGTCTTTGTTGATGAAAAGGAATTACAAATACCTGTTTATTTGTAAATAGTTATTTCTAAGTTCTGCTCCGATTCCCGTAACAGCCAAGAAAGTACTGTTCTGACTAGATCAACAACATTCTGTTACTTGAGACATTGGGTTGGATCCAGATTAAGTCAGCTGGGCTTAGCTCTGATTGAGATAAAGGGCACAAGTTGGTCATAATTTAAGTCCTACTGAGAGCTAATTTGTTTTGCTAATGCATATTGGCTGAAGTAGGTTTTATCAAGGTTCCCAGCTTGGAACCCATCTAATCTAGCTTTCACACTATTTCCTAATTCCAGTGGCTGCTTCCCGCTCCAGGTTTAGTACTGTGCAACTGGAATTTCATAATTAAGGCATCCTTGTTGCAAGCAAAAGAGAGAGACTCCCTCCTCCCCATTTTGGCACTAAAATTATGAAACAATCTCCCTGGAGAGATTCAGTTGACTCCCCAATTGCTCACTCTTAAGCAAGGGCTAAAAACAACATTAATTCAGCAGGCATGTTCGAGATAAATTTTCCTGTAGCTTTTCACTCTTCTGTTCCTGCTCTTTTTTATTGCTCCTTTATTGTTGGGATCTATTTTAATTTTGGTATGTTATATTGATTCATCTTAGCAATATTACTGTATTTTGATGTAGCGTGCGCCACCTTAAGTGAACACTTTGCTTGTGCAAGCACAGTATAAATTTAAATACAAGTAACACACACACTGTTAAATATTTGCGAGCCCTGGTGTCCATCATATCCATGCTGGAACTCCATATACCTATCACAAAGATCACTCTATGTTGGGTGGCAAGTCTTAGCATTCCTCACCAACCACTGTGCTGGCTAGGGCTTCTGAGAATTGCAATACAACAATATCTGCTGCACAATTCCCACCCTGACCCAGGGGCAGTAAAAAGTATATAAATGCTGGAACTCCATGTTCCTACCAAAGAGATGGTCCAAGGTGTCCATTAGCCTAGAGTTTTAAAATATTAGTGTGTTGGACTACAGAGACACTGTAAGTCATCCACACAAACTCCCAGGCAAACACAGAACAGTCTATATACTGTACAATCCAGACTTAACAGTGTGCAAATATATGATAGAAGAGGGTTATTAAAAAAACAGCTGAAGATTACTTTTGCAAGTAAGCCAAGCTGCATACTACAGTGAATGCTTACTGCAGAAAATCTCACAGTCAGTCTGTTTTGGAACAAATGTAATTTCAGAATTGTTTCCCTTAAGCCAAAGCCCTGTATGTTGCAAGGAGATTCTATTTAAAGCAACACTTTGCTCTTCAGCATCCTGCTTGCTTGCAGCCTTCTTTGATGCCACAGACAAAAAGCGATATTGTCTGTTCAAATGGGCTGTTCCATCTCTGAAGATTATAGATTCTCCCTGGAAACTAGCAAAACCTTTTTTGTGACTCCTTACCAACTGCCACCTTCTGTCACTTCTCCCCCCCCCCCCAATAGTCTGACTTCAAAAGAAGAAAAAAAATCTGATACGATGATGTGGTTGCAGCATTTAGCTTCCATCTTCTGTTCATGTTGCTCTTTTCCCCCTCTAGAAGTGAAGCCTTTCCTCATGAATACCTCCTGATTAAAAGTACCAGATTCTCATTTCTGATGTTCTTGACAGCACTCACCCATCTAACTGCCTATTCATCAAGGAAAGATGGGGCATCTGTAGAGATAAAGCTTCCCATTTTAAACCTTCTTTCTTACGCCTTCCCTCACAGTTTTAATCCTTTCATTCTTGCGTTAATTTGTCCTCCACACCAAAACTGGCTGCATGTGTGTGAGTCAGCTTTCCTTACTGCCCACCCCATTCTGTGTGGTAGCCCCAGATCCCCAAATGTAGCATCTTTGGAACAGCAAGATATTGGTTTGTGGCAAAACATTACTCCCTACTGACAGCTCATCCCCTGGACTTCTGTCTGTGCTAGTCCTGCAGTCACGCTTCTCTTGCCAACATATGGAAAAACTCATGCCTTGCTTCAGAATGAGGGGAGTACATTAGATACCCAGAAAAAGTTCAGCCACAACTGCAAGAGCGTAGCATTGTGCTAGAGCTGGGATTTGCGGGGTCAAAGTTCTGGCACCTTCTCCATAGCAGAAATGGTAAAATTCCCCTTCCCCCGTTTAGTGAAAATCCTCATAGTAGGTTGGATGTTGGGGGTAGGATGGATTTTCTCAGCAATAATATATTGTAATGCAAACTATGGGGGATGGCCTGATCTCAAATATGCAATTGATGTATTAGTTTTACAAAAGACCTCCTGGTAGAGATGAAAACAGGGGCTGTTTGTTTATCTGGGGGAAAAAAAAAGCCAGATAACTGAATTATTGGGTATATACAAATAGTATGCATTAGTAAGGAACCCTGTACAGAGATCTGGGTTCAGATTCCCATTTAGTCATAAAACTCATTGGGTGGCCTTGGCCCAGTCACACTCTCTCAGACTAACCTAGCTTTGCCCAATATTGTGGCCTTGAAATGTGTTGGACTAATCCCTGGCTGTGATGCCTAGTGGCTTCTGTGTCAGTGGAGCAGTGAATCTACTCTAGGTTTTAATCTGAACATTAAAGATGCAATCCAAAGTGCTGGACCTATTTTGGGAGAAAGGACTCACTAGTTTGGAAAGCTCCTTTAAAGTTTGGAGTGTATTCTCCCCCCCCCCACTCTCACACACACAGAGCAAGAAAGCTACCAGCTACCACAGATTGATCATGTTAGCTGGGTTTGATGTGAACCACATTCCAAAGCATTCTGAAGGCACCAGATTAGGTACACTGGCCTAGCCAATCTCACATGGCTGTTGGAAGATAAAATGGAGAAGACAGAGAGAGACAAGGAGTCTTGAGCTCCATGGAGGAAGACCAGGTTGTCGGTGTGATAAATTAATGTATAATCTAGACCTGGAACCAGGTATGGCTTTCTTACATGATACCAAATGGATGTGACCAAGTCACTTTTTGTAGTCTGTCCAGCAGCCTTTTGTTGCTCCCACTTTTCTCTGGATTGTCTGGATATTTCTAGCTACCTTTCTTTCCTTTTTCATTCATTTTTTAAACAATACCCCTTGTAGCTGAAAGAAAGAATTGTGATTGTGAGCTGCTTTGTGTATTGGGCATAGGGATGGACCCAAGGCCACAGAAGGTCCGGTTCTCTTCCTGTGCATGTTGGGCGTGAACAACACTTTTCAGTCTTAACCATCTCCTCCATCTCATCACTCCCCGCCATCCCTGAAGCTGGAAATAACTTCAGGCTTGTCAAGAAGAAGAGGGAGGCAGCTAGGCCCTGCTGCACTAAATGATGTGGTAATGGGGACTTAAACAACCACCTGTCAGTTGGCATTCACTTTTGTGGCTGCCATTACCGTTGGCAAGGGCAGAATCAGGGATGAATAAAACGATTCCTTTCCACTGTTATTTTGGGCAAATGCTGTCATGATGCACGTGTGTGTTTGGCTGATTGGCTTTATGTTAATGACTACACTCGTTTCCTCTGCCTCTTTCAGTCAGAGGGCTGGGAAGGGAGGAGGAAAACGTTTTTATAGATTGTTATGTGCATGGAAAAATACTGTGTGGTTTGCCTTCTATTATTGGAATCAACCTTCTTCTTCTTCTCCTCTCTCTCTCTCTCTCTCTCTCTCTCTCTCTAGAGAGAGACTGGGGAAGGGGGTGTGAAACTAGAATGTGCAAAGCTGAAGGATCAGAGTCCTGGCAGCCGTTTGCGGTCCACAGAAGAAGAAATACAGAGCGAGCAAAGCAGCTGTTTTTATTGGTGAAACTAGCATTAAAATGCTGTGTGCAGTCTTTTGAGTTACACAGACTTCTCCAGGCATAGAAATTTAAAGCAAAACTGAAAAGCTTTTTTAAAATGACATTTCTTTCTAGGATATCTTTAACTGAGACTGAACAAAGCTGAATTTTCTCTGCAATGAAACAGAGCAGAGTAACTTAAATAGAAATATGGTGAGTTTATACCTTCCACAGAACCAAACGGTAAAGTCTTTTGTTGCCTATACCATTTCTGACTGGAAGTGATGGTCTTGTTTTTCATCAGGTGGTGTTCAGTGTCCTACACATTGAAAATTAGCACATCAGGATGAATTCTAGGCTACATCCTGTCCTGACAGGATAGCTCTCTATGCACAGAGAGTATAATTTTCCTCATGCGGAAACATTCAAACATGCAAATATGCTTGAAGTGCTATGATTCAGGAAAAGCTGCACCATCAGATTCTGCTGAGCCATGCAGGTTCAGGACCACCGAGAATAGGTTCAGGTCCTGGTGGAAAAAAATTTTAGTCACCTGCCCAGCTGTTCATCAGTAGTAGATCTGTGCAGTGGACAAGAGATGCAGGTGGGTGACTGGGCCAGCCAGATGGACAGATAAGCATCTGTGGCTGTGATGGTGGCTTTGGGATGAGTGGGTCTCTTGGCTGTGCATGGAGGGGAGGGATCTGAGGAAGAGGCCCTTCTCCTGATCCCCTTCCTCCCTGACTTCTGAGACTGGGAAGACACTCTCTGCCCAGGGGCCTCCTGATGAATGTGTACACATTCATGGCAGTAAGGAAGGCAGGTGGGTGGATGGGTGGAGATAGTGAGGCTGCCATTTGGTGCACCAAAGGGAGGTGGGACAGGGAGAGTCTCCAGTACCTAAAATAGCCCGGAGCCTGGCTTGGCTGGAGCAGAAGGACTTTCCTCCTTTGCTCCCACAGTCAGGCCACTTTGCTCACCAGCTGCAGAAGCAACCCCTGAGAAGTCCAGCTTGCTTTCCTGGCCCTTCTGGCAGCAGTTTTGAGCCCCTGGAAGACTGGCTAAAAGTCTTTACAAAGGATTTCCAGTTTTGTATATCAGTATTATTCTGTGTGAAGTTCACCTCTTTTACATTAGATGTGAAAAATAATCAGCAAATAATGATACTACTGAAAAACAGTAAAAAACATATGCAATATATTCAGGTCCTGGACTAACTTCTGGACTGCTGGGCCTCAGTAATTTATATTGCATCTCCCCACCCATGTCAGCTCTGTGTAGGTTGGCTATGTTTGATTATTATGGATGATACTTAGTGATGATTCCAGGCTAGTACTAGTAGAGCACTGTTTAGCACTGTAGATATACTAGCTCTGTTCTCTGTAGCTTGGCCTCATTGTCTTGTGAAGCCACTCTCATGACCTCCCTAACATGGTACAAAAAGCACATTGTACAGGATGGTGGTGATTGCAACAACTCTCTTTGTCTTCAGCTCAGCCTTTATTGCCTTACTTTTCTTGGACATCTTTGTTCATCTAGCATCCAGAACAGAAGCTCTGCATGTGCTGGACTTTGCAGTCTAAACACACAGACAAGAAGCTGTTTGTATTTAAAACACTTATACCCTACCCTTTGACAAAGAAAGCAAATAGCAGTCCTTGTCCTCTGTCTTACAATCTCAGTTTCAGTTGTGATATACAAGGAGCAAGGGATAAGGATAGAGGAGCTGGGGGGGGGATCCAAGTTAGTAGCCATTGATATATTGGCCAGTTCGGGTGGAAACAACTCAAATAACCTGCTGAAATGGCTGCCTCTGGATGACGGTTGATGTTTGGGCTTGACTGAAATATACAGGGCTGACTCTACACATTTTGCTCCCTGAAGCAAAGAACATGATGGCACTTCAGCCTCCCTTTTCACGCACAGAAACCAACTGTACTAGCATCTAAATCTTACCTCTACACATGGTGTCATCGGCTGCACCCAAGGGCAGCAGTCTAGCTTAGGAGGCACAGAACATGCCATGTGGCACACACATCTGTCTTCATCTACCTCTTCACCACTGCCAGTCCCATACCACTTGCTTAGAAAGACAGTGTCTTCACTTTGCTTAGGGTGTGTCTTGGAGATAAGGCACACCACACTTCACTTCATGGTAGGAATGGCAGTACCAGCATGACCCTGTTCTGAGTCAAGAATTATTCTTATACATGTCCCATGGGGCCTTCTTCCACTTCGAGAGACCATTACTTGCTCCTCTTCAATCAATTTACTTGGTGTCCAAAGTTACTTTCTTGGATTACAAGAATTTTTTTTTTGCAAGACTGGCCCCTTCTTTGGTGTACTTCTGCAGGTAGTTCTTTTTATCCAGACAGGGTTTCAAGAATGGCCTGGCTACTGAGAAAGAGGCTTTCAAAGGATTGGTGATGTATTAAAGAAGGCATTTTAAATTGACTTTTCAAGTCAATAGTGTTTTAATATAACAATTTGTTTAATTTTGCTTCGGTAGCACACCTTTTGCATCTGTTTTTATCTGTTCTGCTTTTTAATGTTGTGAGTGAAAGGCAGGATAGATGCAAAATAAATAGATACATACACATCAGAATGGATGCCATCAGAAACAACTGTGAGAAATGTCTCTGAATACTTTCCATGACCTACCTTCCTCTGATGAAGGTTCCACTTCAGCTTGCTTGCTGTGGCTGAGGCACTTTGCTACCATCTAGTGGTGGCTGTAAGCATCTCATTCCCCCAGGAGAAGAGGTGATGGCCATCCATTCCTGCTATCTATATTGCTACACCTACATTCAAACTTAATTTTCCTACATTGGTACATTTTGCCCAGTACAGTGCAGTGCCAGTTTCTGGTATGCTGGATTAGGAAATCTGTGCTTAACCAATGTGCAGGCTTTAACAAAAGACCAGCATAGATGACAGTAGCCATCCTCCCTCTGCTGGCATATCACTATGCTGTCATGGAGGGTGCTGGAATGGAACTGCGGGCTTGCATGTATGGTTTAGAATGTGGGAAGCAGGGGTGCATGTGGGCTCGTGCAACAACTTTTGGCCTTGCTGGAGTGAAACATGGATGCAGACATGTGCTGGCATGGGCCTGCTTTGGCACCATAGCTGCTGTTTTTCTTAGTGTCTCTGATGTTCTCTGCTATCCGCCAAGTGGGACATAGAGCAGCAGAAACTCCTGGTGCTGGCTTCTCCCTACCAGTTGCTTTGATTTGTTCTTGGCACCTCTCCTCTCTACAGCTGCAGGCATACCAGTTTTCTTCCAGAAGATACTGAAGGGTATTAAAGTGATGGCTGTTCTGTGGTAATTGCTGAGAGAAAGAAGTTGAAATGCCATCTCTCTAGTAGAAATCATAGCCTCTGGCTAGAAAGCTCTTATTATGTGCTTATTATTTGGAGATGCTGATGTCATGGCAGTGGTTCTACCCTATCAGAGATACCCCTTAATGCCTTGTGCAGGATACCTTTCAAAGCCACAGTATTATGAACTCGGGCTCACCGTATACCAAAGAAAAGTGGCAGTGCAGCAGGAACATTCCGTCTTCTGTGCTGCCTTACTGCACACCGTTGTCACTCTTTTGTTCTGGTCCCATGGGGGACCAAGGTAAAACCACATCTTTTTGCTAACCAGAAAAACCCGTTAGCAAAAAGATGCAGTTTTTTCTTGGTCCCCCATGGGACTTGAACAAAAGAACGCTGGAAGAATGATTACGTCATGTGGTAAGGCAGCATAGAAAACGCAACATTCCTGCTGCACTGCTGCTTTTCTTTGTAGTGTGGTAAGCAGCTCAGAATCAGAACAATTGGCCTGCACAGAATTAGTCCCTGTCCCTGATGGGAGGAAAGAAAATTCCTGCCTAAAGAGAGGCTAGTTGAGGTTTGTGGGTCAAGATAATGGCTGCATTTACATGTCATACTAAGTAATGGTTTGTTTTAGCCATAATATGTTGTAGTAACTGTGGATTGCTTCATAGTGAATACAGTAGGACCCCCATATCCACTGAGTCGTTATCCACTGATTCAGCTATCCATAGTTTCAGTTTCAGTACAACTACCATAGAGTCTTCCTAGAAAATGCATAATCTCTAGCCATTTCCTTGGTCCTCCAAGGCAGCTCTATGGTATTTTAAACCAGAAGTCCAATTATTTTCAACGGTGTTTGCTATTATCCATGGATTTCATTATCCATGGTGGAGCCCGGAATTAATCCCCCATGGATATGGGTTCCTACTGTATTGCTTCTCAATATTTTTATCAGTGATTTAGATGGTGGGGTGTACAAAACTAATGATACAAAACTGGGAGGGATAGCTAAAACATTGGAAGATAGAAACAGAATGCCCAAGGACCATGATAAACTAGAAAAGTGGACTAAAATTAATACAGTAAAATGAAATTCAACAAAGGTAAATGCAAAATTTTACATTTAGACCACAAAAACCAAATGCACAGGTATAGGATTAGGGATACTTGCTCAGCAGTACTACATGTGAAAAGGACCTTGGGATTATTGTTGACCATAAAATGAACATAAGCCAACAGTGTGTTGTTGCAGCACAGAAGGCGAATGCTATCTTTGCCTGCATTAATAGAAGCATAATTGCTAAGCTGAGGGAAGTAATAGTCCCCTTACATTATGTGCTGTTCAGGCCTTTTCTGAAGTCCTGTGTTCAGTTGTGGGTGCCTCATTTTAAGAAGGATATAGACAAGGATAGAGATATAGACAGGTACAGAGAAGGGCAACAAAAATGCTAAGGGGTATGGAGAACAACATATGAGGAGAGGGAGATGAAGCTGGGCATGTTCAGCTTGGTGAAGAGAAGTTGAGGGGTAACATGATTGTATTTTAAATACTTCAAGGGCTGCCACAAACAGGAGGATGCTGGCTTGTTCTGTGCTGACTTGAGGTAGAACCAGGTCTAATGGTTCTAAGTTACATGAGCATAGATTTCGATTGAACATTAGAAGGAACTTCTTGACAGCGAGAGTGGTTTGGCAATGGAACCAATTGCCTAGAGAGGTGGCAATTTTGATGACATCCTTCTCTGGACATCTTCAAAAACAAGCTGGACAGCTCCTGCTCAGGATGCTCTCGCTGGAGATCCTGCATATAGCAGGGGGTTGGACCTGATGGCCCATGAGGCCCCTTCCAACTCTATGATTCTATGATTGCTGCACAGACAGTAGCCAAAATGACATCATCCAAGCAGAAAAAAGAGGAATCTGCCATTTTGGGCAAGCCACAAGAGATGCAAAAGTCTAAAACTAGTGGGAGGACCCGAAGGAAAGAAAATAATGTCCTCATGAAGATTCATCATGCACAGTACACATGGCATACTGAGCGTGTTGGGAATGAGAGCAGAAAACAAGAGAAGGGAAGGAATGGAATTACGTGTCTTGGAAAAGGGGTGGATGGAACCATGAACGGGAACCATCTGTACTGCAATATTTTGTTGCAAGTGCCATTGTAGATAATGCAATCTGATTCATTTGAGCCAATCAGTTATGAAATGCCAGGGCAGTACAGCTTTCTGTAAGTGGTCACATTGGCTGGCGAATTGTGGGAGATGTAGTCTCCAGTCTCCAGGGATTGCTCCTATGTAACACTTGCAACCCTAGTGTTTATAGCTTCCTTATGTTTATTGTTTATTGTTTTATAACAACTGCATGCTGAAATTCTTGTACTTCATGACTTTTAATATGACATGCTTTTATTTGTAAAAGAGGGAAGATTAATAAATAATTAAGTAAATAAGTTGAAGAGCCCTATGTATATAGCCTACCCAGCAACTGGCACTCCATGAAAGAATGGTGGTAATTAATTTTGTGGAGTACACTGAGGCCAGTTTCTTTCTTGGCCACATCCTTGGCTCTTGGCTCTCTCCCATTCTTTCTGCTCCTAGCTACTGGCGCCTGGGCATATCTGTATGCACCTCCATCCTCCACCCTCACTCATCTGTTTGAGGCCTGTCATTGCAGCTGACCCATTCAGTTAAGAATCCATTGCTTTTATGCTGGAGAGGGTTATGCTTTTCTGACTGCCTTTCCCCTTTAAAAAAGAAGAACAGGGAGAGAGGGATGGGTTCATGCCAGCTCATTTGTGTGAGTGTGCAAAGGCTAACAGCAACACTGAGTTGCACCACTGTGCCTTGACACAGTTATAAAACAGAGAGCGCTTAGGAGCATAACAAGCCACTTTGGCATTGCCTCAAGATTTGAGGGGGAAGCTGTCTTATTCTGGAAAAATTAATGATTCCAACATCATTTGAAGAGCATTATATGGCTCATTAAAAAGGCATTGTGTGGACCAGGCAGAGTGGTGTCTGCAGGCTTAAAGGCAACATTGATGGCTTTTCCTGAGGTCTCCACTGAAAAGTATGGCAGAGTGGAATAAGCAGCAAGTGAGTTGCTGACAGTTTGCCCTTTTCCCTCTAGCTCTTGAAGGGCCAGTTAGCACTCTAAGCTCAGCAAATCAAATGGTAACATCTTTGTTAGGTTGCTGGTGAGGGGGAATTGTATGTATGTCTGTCTGAATGCTTCACATGGTGGTTGCAGAAGGCCAGCTGGAGAACCATCCTGCAAATTAAAACAACAACATTGGGGGAAAGGCAAAAAGATTGGAGGACTATTTGCAGTTTGATGTGGGATGGCTCATGCTTTTTTTTTTTTTTACAACGTATGTCAGAATGCCTCACCCTACATAGTCACTGGTCATGCTGGCTAGGACATTCTGGGACTTGTAGTCCAAAAATGTTAACATTTCTAGCCGCTGATAGTTTTCCCGTTTGATGGGACAGTTGTTCCATTTTTGTTAAATATGCAAGCTGGCTCTAATTTGGTGAAGGGCTTTGGTAGCTGTTAATAGCTGCAAAGTGAGAGGCCCCATGGATCATGTCCCAGGAGTTCAGATTGGTGGGGCCATATTCTCCAACGATTCTGATAGTCTTTATTAATCCTCTCTTGGCCCATTTTTTTCAGCTGTCCCAGTTTCCTCCTCCTCCTCCTCTCATCTTTTCCCCTTAGCTTACTTCAGTTGGTACAAACTGAGTTCAAATTGCAAAAGTAGTTTGCACTTAAGCAGAGTGGAAAGGCAAGAAGGAGAGGGGGCAGACGGACAGATAGGGCTGAATATGATCAAGAGTATCATCTCATTTCATGGCATTTTCTTTCTGTTATTTGTGTTTTGTGGGATGTGTGCCCCCCTTTGCAACTGTGCAATACACATCTCCCTGTTTATTTGAACTGGGCGAACAAACTTTTTCCTTACAGCAAGGGTCCCATCTCATTACATTTGTACAGAGCTCTTGTTGCTGCTTCAGGATCAAAGTTAGATGTGAATATATTGCTGAGAGGAAATTTGCTCTCACTGCCTTTAAAAAACAATGTGAACAGAGAGATATTTTCCATCGAAACCTTTCTTATCAAGAAACATCATCCAAAATCTCAAATGCAGATCCTGAAGTGTGAAGAGCCAAATCTCTGTGTGTTTTTGAACAAATTGCTTGCAATTCTCCTGGCTCAGTTTCAAGGGAATTTTTGTTCTACTTGCATGTTTCTTTTGCTCAAAATATAGATGAACTGTCACAGAGTGAGTTAATTCTTTATTATTTAAAACATTTATACCCTGCATTTTTCATGCCAAGGTGGTTCACAAGGTCTAAATTGGGTGGGAATTGTATGGACCTCCAGGTGTTGTTGGACTGCAGCTCCTGTAACGCTAGCCAATGCTGAGGTGTTCTTGGAATTGCATTGCAACAGTGAGTGGAGGGCTGCACAATTCCCACCCTTGATTTATAAAACAAAACAAAAATGAAGCAGTTATCAACAATCACTAAAACTGCAAAGGGATGCACACCTAAATGTGTTTACCTTCAAGAAAGTCCAAGGTAAGAAATACACTGAGATTTGTTTATTTCACAGGAATGTGCTTAAAAAAAAACCTTTCACAAACTGGGGGTGTTACTTTGGGCTTATCTACACTATCAAAAACCCCACCCCACCCTGCAAATTCCCCCAAATTTGTAGCAATCAGGCTACACATGGCATGACCTTTCCCCAAAATCTGGGGCAATCCAGCCACACATTGTATGGCCCGGATTTAGGGCATTCCAGGGTATTTCACCTAGATGCAGAGTATGTAGGATTCAGGGTTTTCTCTGCATTTTTGTCTACTGCTGCCACCATTTCCACCATCACTGTGACCAATTTTAAAGCTCAGGAGGCAGTTCCCAGCTGAAGGGAGAGGTTTCCCCCCTGCTCCTGGGTCGGCAGCACAGCCTCTGCTCACTCTCTGCTCACCCGTCGTTTCTTTCAAGCGCTTCTATTGTGTTCTTCAAGCATTTCTTCTTGCGATGGGCTAGCAGACAGAGGCAGCACTGAGGAGCCAGGGGAAGGGAGAAAACCTCTTTCTTTGGCCAGGAACTGCCTCCTGAGCTTTAAATTATGGTTGAGGTGGCTGCGGCAGACGATAGTGAGGACAAGGTGCCTCACGTCCCTGCAGAGAATAATAATGCACAGGGTTTCAGGGGGAACGCGGGGTCATGTGGGCACAACTCCATTTGGAGTTTTTGCCCCATGTGTAGACAAGCCCCTTGTCACTTTGACTGTTAATGGTTCTGTTGGGGGAACTGACTGATTCTAAAGCTTAGGTCAGGCAATAACTCCTGCATGTTCTCACCAGTCCTCAGATAAAATGGGATCTACTACAGAACCTCTCCAGGGGATGTCAGAAACTGGACAAACACATACATTGGGAGGAAGTCTTTACATGATTAAAGCCATGATTAAAGCCATTAAAGTGAGTTAACCAGCTTGAACTGAGCAAAGTAACACATAAGAAGTCAGAGAAGATGATGCCACAATAAAATCATATGCTATGCTCTATTTTATGAAAATGTGCCTTTTTTTGGACCATAGTTTTCAGAACCTGTGCTGGATGGGGGCTATGGGACATTCTCTCTCTCTCTCTCTGGCTTTTCTTCACAAACGAAGATTCAGGAAGGACTCATCCCGCGCTTTCTGCAAGCACGCTGATGACTAAAAAGGCCAATCTGAGATAAACAAGTCCGGTTGCAGAAAGCACAGAAGGTCTCCTTGGATGATGTTTCTGGGTTGTGATTCTTTCTGCGTTGTCATTTCTCTTCAAGACTTGTTCGGCGTGAGTTCTCAAATAAGGCAGCAGCATTGTGGATAGTGTATCTCCATGCCTCCCGATGTGAGGCCAGGGCAGACCATTGTTGGTGATCAGTTTGGCCAAGCCTGAGATGTCATTTCAGGGAATCCTTGTATTGCTTTTTTGGAGCGCCCCTCTTACGCTGACCCATGGCGACTTCACCGTAGAGTACTATTTTTGGGAGGCGATGGTCCTCCATCCTAGAAATGTGCCCTGCCCAGCGCAGCTGTGTTCCCAATATCATGGCCTCAATGCTGTTGATTCCTGCTTGCTTATACTCCAAAAAAAGTAATTTTTGTCATCTCTGACTCTTGATAAAGCACTCCAATTAACAACCTTGTAGCTGTATTCTGCACCAGCTGAATTTTCCAAACAGTCTTCAGAAACAAACCCACTAGGACAATTCAGTCTTGATGTAATTAATGCATATGTGACTGTGGTCAGACCTGCCTTCTCTAGAAGTGAGCACTGTTAGCATACCAACCACATTGGGTGGAAGGCATTCCTGGACACAGCTGCTGGGGTCTGTGCATCCATTAGTAAAAACTACAACCAGGAACATTTCCAAATGGTGAACCGAATTATTCAAGGAGAAGGCAATACCATTCCAGACAGATTGTATTCCTGTTGCTGAAACAGAGTTTTATCCAAAAAAATGGGCTGTACCTAAGAATCCCTTTTGTCTTGCATGCACTAAATTTCAGTTTGACATTAATTGCTGACACCAATTCAGGAACTTTTGCTCCCTGGATTGAGATGAAAAGGAGAGAGGGGGTGGGCAGAGCCATCTGCATCCCACAAGTTGCATATTTTTGGATTCCATATTGTTGCAAGACAAGTTTGACCTTGAACAACATTTCACAGATACAGTCGAATCCCCGAGTCTGCAGGGGTTTGGTTCCTGGACTTATCACAGATACTGGAAACTGCAGATAATAGCAAACACTATTGAAAATAATGGGACCTCTGGTTTAAAATACCATAGAGTTTCCATGGAGGACCTAGAAAATCTCTAGAGAGTACACATTTCTCTATGGTGTGTGTTCCTCTTTTTGTGTCCCGTGGAAAACTGAAACCGTGGGTATTGGTTCTGCAGATACGGGGGTCCAATACCGAACACCAAAATTCTGGACCAGCCTAACAACTATCAGGTCAGAATGCATAGGGAAGCTATTGAAATCCACACACACCTGGACAACTTCAACAGGAAAGAGGAACCCTAAAAATAACCAAAGTTTAGCTACCAGTCCTAAAAAACACCAAAATAAAAACTTAACACATGCAAATGAACTTCCCCCAGGGACAGGGGGCTTCCCAGCAGACAATGGACCGTGAGCTAAATAGACACTAATATCCCTCGTATATCCTCCCACCCTAAGAACTGAACATCCAACAAATGAATACACAAATTTACATGCTAATCCTCTTCAACAGGGAATCACAGTATATAAACCCATACACCCACACTGCCACCATTCTCTGAAGATGCCAGCCACAAATGCAGGCAAAATGTCATGAATAAACTCTTCTAGAACACGGCCTCACAGCCTGGAAAAAACCTATGGATGCTGGCCATTAAAGCCTCTGAATTCACTCTCTCTGACTGTTTTTCCCATCCTGTTCTCACTTCGTTGACCCACAGGAGGAAAAAGGAGTGGGATAGGGGATGAGAAAATGAAATAAACAATAAAAAGCATTTGGGGATTTTTTGTTCCTTCCTCATCTACTGCACTCTGTGTAAAAAGCTGGTAAAGGACACTCAAGGACAAAGCTATTGAGAATCTTCATCTTGCAATGAGACGGGATGATTCTCAGTATTGCCCTGCCTATGTCCTGCCAGTTTTCCATACCAACCCACCAAGCAGGAGAATGTATCCCCAGTATGCCCTCTATCTGTTTCCCCTGCTTACAAGCAGGATACCCTGCCTTTATAGGTTCTAACACTGCCTTCAGATGATTGTTCAATAGGTGAACTTTTTTCTTAAAATGTCTGGTTTTTAAGATGGAGACATGCCAGCGCTCATGCCTCCCTCAAGGTCTCAACTGCCTGCGGCAAAAGTGAATGCACACATATTAGTTTGTTTATTACAGAATGTATATGGCTGCCCATCAGCCTATGCTCACAATGGTTCACAAAAGCAAGAGTAACCCCCAAACATAATAATTAAAATAGGACAACTGGAATACTAAAACAAAACAAACCCCCAGGAGAATAAAACCATAATATAATCTGCTCTGAATGATAAAAGAGAACAAAGATTGGCCATGAAAATTCCAGGTGTGGACAACTGACATAATCATGTCTGTGTGGTTTAGTGATTAGAGTGTAAAACTGTCTCTAAGGAGATCTGGGTTCAGATCTTTATTCGGTTGTAAGATTCACTGGTGATGGTGGCGCAGTGGTTAAATGCCAGTACCGCAAGCCACCACGTCGCAAGTTCAATTCCAGCAGGCTCCAAGGTTCACTCAGCCTTCCATCCTTTCGTAGGTCAGTAAATTGAGTACCCAGCTTGTGGGGGGCGATTAGCTAACACACATTGGAAACTGTTTAATGCAGTGTAGATGTGTAAATAGCTATTGCTTAAAACAATTTGTAAGCCACTCTGATAGCCTTGTGGCTGAAGAGCGGGGTATAAATAAATAAATAAATAAAATACTCTCTTGTAGCCTGACTCATCTTACCAAGTTCTACTTAGTCCTGATTTGGCATTTCCATTGGTCTTAGTTGCCATACTGATTGCCAAAAACACAGAATTTGTGCCACAACACGGCACAAACTCAACCGCTTCTCTATGGTAGTGATGTAGGGACAGAGGAGTTGTTGCTTGTTGTTGTTGTTGTTGTTTTCCATACAGCAGAATGGCTAATACCAACATTATCCAAAGCTGATTTTGGGAAGCTGCTTTTTAAAAAAGTAATTGGTTACTCCTGAGCCTCCCAAAGAAAATATTTACTAGATCATTTTCCCAATGAAACTCATTATTTTCTTGTTTCTCAAAAATGGAAAAATATTTACTTTTTAGTTATTCTAAATAAGCTGGATACTACACGCCCTGACCTGTGGGAGAAAACACACTCCTTTAATCTACCTTATTAGCATTTAAGTATTCACACTACAGCATGAACCAGCAGCATGAACCAGCGCTTGAACCAGGTGATACTGAGGCCACAACTCTGTCAACATAAAAGAAATGAAAAAGGAGTGAACTGGTGTTACAACCTCAATGTAATCTAGTTAATGTTCCTAATGTAATCTAGTTAACCTTCATAATTGGGAAAAAGGAATTAATTGAAAAATAACTTGTTCAGTTACTTCTGAAATCTGGTCAGAGGTATATGCTGCATCGTCTTAAACTAAGGGCTCAGTTAAACGAGCAATTTCTGTGTTGTGGCTCTTAAACTAAGGGCTCAGTTAAACAAGCAATTTCTGTGTTGTGGCTCTTTCTACCCAAATGGTGGTTTTCAGGTGAGAGCTGGCAGTAAAAGCTTTGTACTTTTTATCTCCTACACTCGGCTTTATCTATTTATTGTCAGGCAGCTCTCTTTTGAGCAGTTGGTTTCAAGGCTGGGGACACCCCAGACCTTGTTGTTTTAGTTTCAAATGCTGGAGGTTTTGTGAAGATAAGCACCCTGCAGTTTGCACAATACTTGGATTCTGTGTTTAACAGGGACCAGCCTTGAGTGCATAGATAAATACCATGTAAATAATTCAGCATGAATGCTACTGTTAAAACAAATGAACAAAGCACGTTTTGTTAAAGATTATCATGGCTAATTTTTGTTTTCTCATGAGTGCTTTTTGTTTTGTGTTTTGGTGTTTCGTTATGTCATTGTCGGTTTGTTTTTCCTTTTCAGTTCACCTTGCTTGGAACAATTCTCTGTTCCTTTTGCAGACTCAACATGGTTGCACTGTTCTTGTTTTCTCTCTTTCCTGTATACCAGAGATAGAATATCAGAACAAGGGGAGAGTCTATATTCAGCATTAACAACAGAACCAAATGAGGTTGGGTTAAGAATTGCTTCACTAGGAAAGGGATGTTGACATTGTTACTTGGCTTTACACCCCCCTCCAACAATTCATAATTTGGCAGTATTAGACAGTTCAGAAGGTCTCCAGTAGACCACACCAGCCACAGATTGGTTCAAGGAAAGGTCACCCAAAGATCTAAAAAATTGTCTTGAAAATTCCCTAAATCCAAACACACCCAGGATGAGATTAAACTAACCCCCCTTAGACAATAGTTAGGGAGGATTATGCTAATCTTTCTGGAAACACCTGGCAGTGATTCCTACTCCAAAAACAGTGACTGGAACACCTATTATCCACACATATCCAGGTAAATGTCTTTTCCTCACACATTTCTCCATCCACAATACAGAGGAGGCCATAAAACCCATCAGCCTTAATGGTTCGACCATTAAAGGCAATCAACGAAGCTGGAGCTTCCATTGTTTAACCCTGGGAAACTCACCCAAGCATTGTCTCACACTCAAAACACCCCTTAAGTGTACGATATTGGGTCTGAATAGTACCCCCAAAACATAGCCATGTGCACATAGTTTCCACATGCTGTTACTCTAGCTGTCTGCTGTGTGACCCTCTGATTCATATCTGAGTCTTTCTCTCCTGCATGAATCTCTGCTCTCCAGATAGGTCATTATAGCCCATTCCCCGAATCTGTTCCTCTATCCAAACAACTTTCTCTAAATTCTTCGTTAGCCTTGTGTGATCGCTTGTGAGCCTGAGTGCATGTGCGAATGCTCCCATGATTATTGTCCAATAAAAACCAATTCTATTTCACTTTGGCTTGGAGTCTCCTCAATTAGTACTGATATAAACTGATGCAAAGATCCCGTAAGTTACCCGGCCTCTCGCAGCCAGACTTTTGAGCTAATTAAAATTCCCCAATATAATATCATAAGTCAAAGGCCACAAGTGGGTCCCATGGGCCCCACACAATTTTGGTAACAACACATCCTTACAGTACTGTCTTATCGTTTTGGTTTGGTGGCCTAATATTTTGGGCTTCAGTAGATGTGTGATTATCCATAAGAGTACTGCAGTTAGATATAAGCCTTTTTCTCCCTTGGCAGTGGTGCCACCATTTGTTTTATGAAAATAATTCTCTATTTCTCTTTTAATAAGTAACACCTATGGGGTAGTACACACTAGTGTTCTAACATACCATCAATGCTACAGAAAACGCTACCAACCATAGTTCCATTTTGGTTAGAATGCTGGTTCTGAAATTTGCTGCTTGTGTTAATCATAATGGATGGTTCAGGAAACTATGAGCCTACAATGCTGTAGAAGTTAAACAGCTTAACCTTTTGGAAGGGCAACCAGTAGGAAATGTATGTAAAAGTATGTATTTTTTAAATCTCTTGGTTATCATTGGGTTTACCCCTGGCTCTGTATTGAGTCATAGCGGCATTTAACTGGCCTGATACATCTGAGGTTCACACAAAGGTTGGGAAGGCATCTCCCTGTCACATCTTAAGTATTATAGTAAAGTAGGGAAATCCTGGTTTGATACATGTGGAAAACAACTGGGTAGTCATTCACGTGACCTAGAAACGCTTACATTGGGTAACCAGACAATCAAGAGGCAAGACTAGAGAATTTTTCAGACAAGCCTTACCGCGCAAGAAGAGTCCGGGAGAGGTACGACGCTATCGCGTGGCAGGGGGTCCTTTTCGGATGCTGCCGCCCCTCTCGCAGCATCGTCCGTGACAGTTCCAGGTCCCATCTACAGCAATCTCGCCATTTTTACTCACGGACAACTTCCTTGAGTAAAAAATGGCATGGTTGCTGTAGATGGGACATGGAACTGTCATGGATGATTCTGCGAGAGGGATGGCGGCATCCCAAAAGGACCCGCTGCCACGCGACAGCGTCGTACTTCTCCTGGAGTCTTCTTGCGCGGTAAGGCTTGTCTGAAAAAGTCCTAGGAAGATTTGGAAACCAACAGAGACATTTGCTGAGAGTTCAATACTGAGCCTTTTGTTGAGATTTTGGGGTGTGATAAATCTCAAGAGTACCGTAGATGTATGGTGGACCATATTCTAAGAGTCCAAGTAGATGCATGGTGGGCCATATTCCAAGATTTTCTTTTCTAGTTCCATTGTTTTTGTGCAGATGTGTGTATGTGTATGGGGAGTGGTATTTCATTCTGGCCCTGTCTACATGATGAAAAAAAATCCATTTGGGGGGGTAAAAAATTCAAAAAGGCAGCTATTCAAATGTGTACAATCTGCCTACATGATTTTTTTACCACCCCTAAACTCCATTTAAACGAGCTAACTGGAGCGAGTGATCCAAGCGGCAGTTTTAAATCTCCTGCCACTTTAAAATTTTTTTAAAAAAAGGTGCCTGTTATGCGGACAGTCGGTTCTCCATATTTACAATATAAAATAAAAATGAATAAATGTAAAAAATCTCAATTCATGGACTTACCAGACTCTTGCTTAGCCGGGAATCCAACATGGCAGCTGCTCCCAATTCCCCTCTTTGCTAGCCTTGCCCCCTGTGCTCAGCCAGCCAATCAGATTACACTGCCTGTTCGTATGTGTGTGAACGGGGTGTACAGACAATCAACAATTTGAGCGGCTGTATGGATTTAAGTCAAGATCTGCTAATCCTCCTGAATGCTGAATCCATGTAGTTTATGGGGGATTCACTAGTCCCCCTTCCGAAAGACACGAATGCATCTGAACAGCCGTGTGTACACATTATCGATCTTTCGAACCGCCGAGCGGATTTTTTTCATCATGTAGACAGCCCCTCTGTCAACACAATGGGATAGCGTGGAGAGAATCAGCATCCCTATGACGGTAGCCTTCACCCTGACTTGCCACCATTGCAAACTTGTAAGTATTTGAGCCAAAAAGCAGAGAGACTGGTGCTTGAATGACAGCCAGGACACAAGGAATGGGACAAAGAGTGTCAAATAGCAACAACCCTTGATGGATAGAGGGCAATAGAATTGCTTCTTGCTTTCCTGGAAGTAGATATTGCTCCCTCTCTTGCCAATCCTCATGGAATGAGGTGCTTGTAATGCTTAAAAGTCTGTGTCAGGCCAGACCTTTTAGACTTCAGTTGAAAAGCACAATGGAGGAAGGAGAAGAAAATGATCTCATTCCCTCTGACAGGACAAAGCATCAAAGAGAGATGTCTGGGGCTGTCTTTTCCCAGCACCTGGCACCAGGAGCAGTTAGCTGCCTCTCAAACCAAAAGGCTTTTTTCAAGCTTCAGGAGCCCATTGAGAAGTTGGTTTTGCAGTAGGAGTTGCATTCTCTCTCTCTCTCTCTCTCTCTCTTATTCTCTGTTTCTCAAATGCTGCAGGCTTTAACATCATCCAAAGGTTTTGCTGTTCTCATATGTGAAAGTTCAGAAGATAATTGCTCTTGGAAATGGCCATTCACAGGACAGCTAATCAGAGCATCCTGGAAATTGTAGTCCAAAAAAGTAACTTTCCCAGGCTCTAGCCCCATCATTCCTTTGAAGACTTTCCTGTAGGAGGGTAGCATCTCCACAATAATCCTCACTATATATTTTTCCCCTCATAATATCTTGGCATTGTTTGAACCAGAGCTTTGAGCCTTCTGCTCAAAGAACATTCAGAACAACGATGGACCTGAGGGTCAGACTGCACCTTTTTTGGCTCAAAGTCCAGATTGCCACCCAAGAAACCTCATAGAGGTCACATGACAATAGTGGGTGTAGCTACTACTCACTGTCTCACACCCAGGCACTTCTTGAGGAACCTCTCTCCAAATGCCTGGCACTCATTTCTTGGCAGCTGCCATTTCAAGGCACTGCTTTGGAAAAGGAAAGAGACTTCAGTGGGAGTGAGAAGGATTTGCAAGCCAAATCTGTCCTGTAGGCTAATGGTTATTCACCCCATCCTTGAAAATAGACAGAATATCCCAACTAATCAATTTTATGTTTTAGTTTAAGGAATGGAAGAGCTTCTTGGACTTGGTGTACTGTATGTAGCATCTGAGAAGTTATTGTCCCCCTGTTTTCTTCCACGTCATAATAATCCATGTTATGTTTTAGTTTAAGGAATGGAAGAGCTTCTTGGACTTAGTGTACTGTGTGTAGCATCCTAGAAGTCCCTGTACCCCCATTTTCTTCTACAGCTTGATGATAAAAGGTCATCATATATTAATTGGTACTACAGATAGAGAATCATATCATAGTACTTTCTTATATATAAAACACTCCCTTCCTGTGGAGATCTAGCATGACAGGGAGAACAGTTTGATCCTCTCCTCTTCACTATTTTTCTATCCAGATGGAGTTTTACAAATAGAGTATTCAGAGCAATTCTTTGCCTGCATTCTAATGGGAAAACTTTCAGGAGGCTGCAACACAGGAGCAAGCAAAGTCTGAACCATGGTCTGCATGCAATTCCAAAGCAATTTTTGTACCCCCATGCCCTCTGTTTGTGCAAAAAATCTTTTTTCTCCCTCAAAGTCCTGGAAGCCCCCTGAAGTATATAGGAGGACTTGGGGGGCAATTTCATTATGTTTCCTCTCTGCCCCATTGTTGAAAAAGCCTCTCTGCCCCAGAGGGAGGTTTTTTCAAAACTAGACTTCTGGTCATTTCTGAATTTGAAGTGGGGGTCCTCTTTCTAGATTTGAAGTGGGGGGCCTCTTCTGGGTCTCAAACAGATCAGCATCCCCCATTATGGCAAAATTACCCCCATGACCCCTAGAGCAATGCTGTTGAAAGTGGTGGTCTATGAACAGAGCCAGTGTGTGAGCCATTAGCTGCTGCCCCTGATGAGTTTCAGGAAAGAAATAAAGAATTGTGGCAGTGTGGTGTAATGGTTTGAGTGTTGGACTCCGGAAACTAGGGTTCAAATCCCCATTTGGACATGAAAACCTACTGAGTGACCTTGGGCAAATTACAGTCTTTCAGCCTCAGAGGAAGGCAAAGCAAATCTCCTCTGATGAAATCTTGCCCAGAAAACCCTGTGATAGGTTCTCCTTAGGGTCGCCATAAGTTAGAAACAAGTTGAAGGCACACAACAACAACAGCCAACAGGCACAAATATAGTACCAGTCCCTGGCAGCATCCAAGGTGCACGAGGAGGGAGAGTGTGCACCCCCTAGACCAATGGAAGCTGCCCACCCCTGCTGTACCACATGCTCCCTCCCCAAAGTATAGATTTATCCCTTGAGTCAAACTTAAAATTTGCAGCCTCTTTATGGTTTTGCTTTAATTTACATTTAAGATTATAATGCAGCTGAGTTAAGCTATATAAACAAACAATGGCTTACATAGTTGTATTTCCATTATGGCTTAAGTACTAGGGGCAGGCAGGGCGGGGGATTGAGTATAAAGCTCTGTTTTTATCTGTAACACCAGTAGTCCTGGCAGTTGCACAAATGCAGCTTAAGACTTTCAGATACCAACAACAGGCTAGACTGCTTACATGCTGGATTGAAATGGCAAATGGAGATGCATGTGTCCAATAAGATTGGCCCTGAGGACATTCTTCTATAGCTGTGGAAATCTGGGTCAGGGAAGGTTGTTCTGCATCAGACTTGTGGCTTTGAAGGAATGTTCTCCCAAGCCATATTGGTTGGTGACCCTGTTGGGGTGTGTCTTTCATCTTCCTGTGCAGTAGACTTGGCTTGATACCTCAAAGCATGGAAAAACTGCCCATGTATTAGGTGTGGTATAGGTAAAATCATATGGAATGCAAGCCCAAGTGGGCATTGCTGCAGCTACTGGGTGTACCTGACAAATCATCAACAAATGATTCCTCCCCCCAACCCGCCTTGCCTTGTGTTGTCATACTGTCTGGTTAGCTGGGTTTTACTGGTTCACTGCTCTCATGCCCATTTCCACAATCAGCTGAACCAAAAGCAATCCTAGATCACCTCCCCAACCCTTCACTGCCTTGCCTCTGTGAGATCACAAGGACACCTCCCCATGATGTCATAAATGTCTGCCCTATTACATCATAAGAACTCCTTTGTCATCATAATGACTGACCCAGTGACATTGCAAAGACACCCCCCCCAGTCTTAATAGCATCTCTCTCTCTCTCTCTCTCTCTATCTATCTACTCCTGTTTTTATTATATTATAACTGGGGTGGACATTGTGCAGGAGAAGGGACCAATGTTTCCCCCACCCCCTACCCCACATATATACAATTGCACCAGAAGTGAAGTCTTGTCATTTTTTGGTTGCCATTTCAAACTGCTATACAACTAAAAATCCTATTATGGGGAAGGATGGATTACAGCATTTGTGTGCAATTCGGGGTATTTTGGTGCAGGTTCAGGTGACACCTGTCCTCAGGCCATACTTTACCTACCCCTCTATTATATCTTGCTAATCAGGTAGGATTGTTTTCCAAAGCAAGTTACAATTAAAATATAAACACAGTGGCAAAATGAATTAGCAATAAGTGGAGAAGAGGTCTTTTCTGTTCCCTGGTTGTGTTGTTGTCATAGTCCAGATGCCTGACCTTTCTTAAGGGGCAGGTGGGTGGGTATGATGAGTTGTGTATGAACTCAGGGGGTGGACTGGTGGTAAATATGCCAATTCACAGAAGCAGTACATACTTCTAATGAATGCTCACCCTGGAGAGATAGTGTGGTATAGTGGGTAGAGTACATTGTCCTTGGACTTGAAAGATACAGGTTAACATCCCCACTCAACCATGAAACTCACTGGGTGACTTTGGGCCAGTCACTCTTTCTCTCAGCCTTCCCTTCCTTGCAGGATTGTCGTGAGGATAAAGTGAGAAAGAGGAGAGTCATGTACACTGCCTTGAGCTCACTGGAAGAAAACCAGGCTGTAAATGTAACTAATAATAAATGCTGATGTGCTTAGTTTCAAGCCCCTGGTAACTAATGCCACAGGCCAGATCACAGACTTTTTCCTCCAGAGGGAAGGGACAGACGTTGCTGGAGGTACAGTCATGTGCTTTCTCATAGTAAAGATGCCAACTACTTTCTGTTGATTTGGAGACCCCAATACACCCTGCCTGGCTATGTATGAAAATACCATTGATCTCTTTGTCAGTTGGGTAAGGGTATTTGCAGGTGAGTACATGCCTCTTTGTGGATGTGTGTGTGTGTGTGCAAGGTAGTTTCTGTGCCTCAATGTTGTCCAAATTGGCTCTGAGTTAGTAGGTTTCCATATGCATGCTCTTTTCAAGGGTCATGGGACGTTTGCATGTGTGCAATTATTTGTGTGAGAGGAAGGAGATGGCAAATGTGTTTTCTGTTTTTACATAATTCTTGCACAATTGACTCTAGTTTTATACTATGCTAAAAAAAAAAAATCAAATCTTTGTACAGGCTGAGTCTCCCTCAGAATTCCCTCCAGAATTCTCAAATCTGAAATATTCCAAAATCCAAAATTGTTCACATAGGTGGATGAGATAGTGACACCTTTGCTTTCTGGTGGTTCAGTGTACACAAACTTTGTTTCATACACAAATTGTTTAAAGTATTGTATATAAAATTACCTTCAAGCTTTGTGTATAAGGTGTATATGAAACATAAAAGACTTTTGTGTTTAGGCTTCGGTCCCATCTCCAAAACATCTCATTATGTATATGCAAACATTCCAAAATCCAAAATGCCTCTGGTCCCAACCATTTTGGATACAGGAGACTCCACCAGTATCAAAGTAACCCAAATTCTGAAAAAAGAAAAGCTGAACTCTGCAACTTGAATACATTCCAAAAATTAGAAAATTTTGTGTGGCTTCTTTTATTACTGCAAATAATTTGTTTTCTTCCATGGTTATTTTTCCACACAATTAATTTGGCTGCTCCTGGTCCCATAAAAGGCAAAAAAAAATGTGGGGACTTGAAGACTGTTAGCCACATTGCATCCTCTACAGCCCCCTGTCTGATTTCAGAGAATTTATCTGTTCTTGCCCACAGACTTTCAAATGTGTATTTATAACCGTAATGGCTACAAACTTTTTTTTTAAGTCAAATAAAGATGGGGATCTTGGGTAGCTTGGTTTTGTAACTAAATCCAGATTTGGGGGGTGGGGGGTTATTGTCTTATGTAGATCTGTAGGATATACACAGACAGAGTTTGGAAAAATTACCTTTTTTTTCCAATGGCTAAGCTGACTGTGAGATTTTGGTAACTCTAGTAAAAAATAAAAAAAAACATTTCCAAGCTCTGGTGTTAGTCATGTGAATGAATAGTACCCAAGGATTGCAAAAGCACCCCGGTGAATTATGCAGACTGGCTTAGATGTTTCCTGGATGGGCACTTCTGTTCACATGGGCACTTCCATGTTCACATGGAAGGGGAGCCACTATGTCTCCTCCCTCCCTTTCTATTTTCTGTGATAAGGATGCTTAGGTACAAATTCCAGTTTTACATCCACTACAAACTGTGTGAATTGGGGGTTTGTACAGATGGGCAATGTTCACCTTGCACATGAGGATATTAAGGGGAAGGAGGAGTGCATAGCACCTGAACACCTCCAGTGGAGCTGGTAAGTTTGTGAACGGAGCCTGAATGTTTTGGTTGGTAATTTTCTTTATTAAACAGTCTTGTGTCTGTTGCAGAGGAAGGCAAGCTATCTGCATCTTGAAGCACAAGCAGCCAAGGCCACAACATGTGGAGATACAAAAATGATAGCCTTTTCTCTCCTTTCCCATCTTTCATTGTGTTTGTTTTGAATCTATGTTTTTAAACAAAAATATTTCCTGATGTTGTTTGTTTAAAAATAAAACCAACCCACACCACCGTTTTACCCAATATATTTATCTCCTGCCACCCCTGTTCATCCCCAGCCCTCTGACCCCCCCACCCTGCCCCACAAATCCCTTTCTGAACTTGTTTGTTCCTGAATTTCCTCCTTTCCTGTCCTTAACCAGGCGTCGGGCGAATTGCAGGAGGGAAGAAACCTGGACTCTGTTCCCTTTGTTTAAAGTCACCAGGTTAGTAAATGGGGTGGCTGTATCCATGGGTGGGATGCCCTCATACCTCCTAAAGTTTCAGACCCCATCCCTTCCATCCTTCACCATTTAAGTGTTCCTCCAAAACCACCCCAACCACCCCATCACCATTCTTCTCATTGCAACCACCTCATGTAGCAATTGGATCCCCTTTTCTAATCTACTCATTTTCTACTATTTCATTCTTAGTAGTCTTGGTAATCTTGTTGTCAGAAGAAAACCTCTGTTGCTTCCTGATTTGGAATGAAAGATGTTAAAACTAGTTTTCCTAAGGGGAGGGAACTGATGTTCTTCAGTGTTCACTGACTTGGTAAAGGTATCAGGCCTGCTAAGCTATTCTTGCCCAAGGAGGGACCAGGAAGTGTTGAGCAGTGAAAGGTGCTTCAGAGCAAGCAAACATCAATATCTGTCCCTGATGCTGGTGCTCTACTAATTTCCTTGGTTTGGTGTTCCTGTTCATAGTGATGTGGTGTCCATGGTGTTTAGGGTTGCCAGCCTGCCAAAATTATACAGGCATTGTTGACTGTAGGGCCAGAATTGTACAGGCACTCTTGACTGTGCAGTTTGACACCACTTCAACTATCATGGCTCCATCCTATGGAATCCTGGGATGTGTAGTTTGTTGTGGTACCAGAGCACTCTGACTGAGAAGGCTAAATAACTCACAAAACTACAAACCCCAGAATTCCATAGCACTGAGCCATGGCAGTTAAAGCGGTGTTGAACTGCATTATATCTTCAGTGTGTCAGCAATCCAGGTTTTATTTTTTATTTTTTGAGAAATACTGTATGCCTTTATGGGCCCTGCCTGAATAATTCAACTTAATTGCTTGTGTCTGTGAGCTTTCCTTTTCTTCTCAGCTTAATCCATACTATCTAGAGCAGAAGTGGGCAATTGTGGAAGGCTAAGGGGCCTCATTATCCCCCCAGGAGACCTTGGAGGGCTGCACCTACTCCTGAAAAAAAATCATTTTTTTTACCCTAAACACCTTTAGGAGGTATGAGGGCATTCTCACTATGTTTGGGGTTTCAAAAAAGGCCTCTCCTGGGCTTAACATGCCCAGGGGCGGAGGTGTGAGCAAAATGTGGTGGCAATACCCCCATGCCCTCTAGTGAACATTTTGGAGTCTATGGGGGAATTATGAAAAAAAATTGCAAAAATTGTTTTTGACCTGGGGGGCACAGGGGGCTACAAATGTGGTGGAAATGATTTCCCTACCCCCCTAGAGTGCATTTTTAGGCATTCTGGAGCAAAAAAAGAATAATATCCCACCCCCCAAAAACCATGTTTGATTGCAGGAGGGTCACAAAACCAGCCCTGGGGGTCATATGTGGCCCATAGGCTGCATTATGCCCACCCCTGGCCTAGAGCAACAGTGGGCAAATACAGTGGAAGGGTTGGCTAGTTCTTACCCTCACCGACCTGGAGGTGGTCACATCACCACATTTTGGACTGAAAATGGCATCCAGTATTAACCAAAAAATCTACTTTCAGTTTTCAGCCAATTTTCAGCCGGGTGAGGGGGTTGGATAGGATTTGGGGTACATGGGCATTTCAAGGTAAATTGCCATTACAGGAGCAGTGATTTACCATCTGGAGACATTTTTCATGGATCTAATCAAATAATGAGGGGAGGTATACAGGGATTTCCAGGGAGTCAGGAGCCTGCAGAAGAAAGGCTGGGGCTATATGTAGTCCATGGGCTGCACTTTCTCCACCCCGATCTAGAAAAAGAGCCTGTCTGATGTTTGGTGTGCTGGACTGGGACTTGGGAGATCCAAGTTCAAGTCCTCAGTTAGCTATGACGTTCACTGGGTGACCTTGGCCCTGAGCTACTTCACAGGGTTGTTGTGAGGATAATGTTAGGAGGAAGAGAACCAGGTTGATTGCCTTGAGCTCACTGGAGGAAAGGCAGGGACTAACCGCAGCTGACAAATGAATAAATATGCTTGGCAAAAATAAAGTGTGAATTAGCCTGCAGAGAATTGCTAAAGAGACATGAGATGGATGCCCAGAATTTAAAGCAGGGTTGGGCAACTGTGTCATGTAGGGGTAAAATTTTTGCACCTGCACATCCCCAGGGTTCACACTAGTGCATGATTAGTGACCTGAAAGTGATGCCAAATTACTTCTGGTTCATCTTTGGGCTGATTTCTTGCTATTTTTTTAAGGCTTGGGGGTGGGAGAAAAAAGAAAATTCACCAGAAAAAATATTGGACAGTCTAGTGTGGTGTAATGGTTTTGAGTATTGAACTATGACCCTGGAGACCAGGGTTCGAATCCCCACTCTGCCATGAAAGTCCACTGGGTGACACTGGGCAAGTGGTACTCTTGCAACCTCACAGGAAGGCAATGGCAAACCCCATTTAGAGAAGAGAAAAGTTAAGAGGTGAGATGGTAGCCATGTTTAAATATTTGAACGGATGTCATATTGAGGATGGAGCAATGGACTCAAACTACAGGAAAAGAGATTCCACCTAAACATTAGGAAGAACTTCCTGACAGTAAGAGCTGTCCGGAAGTGGAATACACTGCCTCAGAGTTTGGTGGAGTCCCCTTCTTGGGAGATTTTTAAACAGAGGCTGGATGGCCATCTGTCAGGGAAGCTGTGATCATGATTTCCTGTGTGGCAGGGGGTTGGACTGGATGGCCCTTGTGGTCTCTTCCAACTCTGTGATTCTATGATTCCTCCTCCAGTGCTGCTTATCCTGAGATTTATCACGTACTGCTACTATCACTGGTTGGAGGGAATATTTAACTCCCTTGTTGACACAACTTCACTACCGGTAGTTACCAGTTTGTTCCCAGCTACAATTTAAAGTGCTGGTTGTGACCTTTAAAGTCCAATACAGTTTGGGTTTAGACTATCAAAAAGGCTGTCTCTCCTTACATGTGTCTGCCCAAGATCCTCAGGGGAAGGCTTTCCTTTTGTTCCCCTTGTTGCCACAGGCCTATTTGGTGAGGATGTGTGAGAGGACCTTCTTAGAGGCAGCTCCCAGGCTGTAGATTTCTCTTCAGTAGGAAGTGAGGGTGGCCTTCTATCTACTTTCCTTCTGGCAGCAGCTAAAAGGCTTTTTATTTAATCAGGCAATTAACTGGTTGTACAGAAAGGTCTTTTAATGGGGTCTGTGTACTGTACTTTTGTTTTTATTATTAATGCTTTTATACTGTTTTAAATTAGTGTTGTTTTAATAGGGTAGATTGTTTAGTTGTATTTTAACATTTTTATTATCAAATGTTTAAATATACTTTGTTTTAATCTCTGCTATAAGCCACCTTGGGTACCGTGACAGTGAAAGGGTGGAATATAAAATTAATAAAATAAAATAATTGTTTCCCTGCCTAGAAACCTAGAAAGGCAGAGTGATTTCCTCAGGTTTCAGACAGTGCCCTGACACCTGGCAACCCTAGTGGGTGAAGGGACATTTTTTGTTCTGCCTCAAAAAACACAGTGTCTTGAACTGGCTGAACCCCACTTCACAGCATCATGTTCCACACTGATTTTACCCCCTTTCCTTCTCAGCCTTTTTTTTTCTTTTAAAGTGACAACCCAGAAGATTGGGTCATATTGCTCCTACCCTTTTGCTTAGGTTGGTTCTAACCTAACAACCCGTGTCGGGGGGGAAGGCTCTGTCCTTTTCCATTGTCTTCCCTCCCCCCCAACCATGGGAAAGCAGGAAAAGGTAACAGGAAGTGTTTAGGGACAACTTAAATTGGCTGGTGTGTGATGCTGTGGGTGGCTTTTGCAAAATTGCCACCTTATGTTAGCCTCCCCTGACTTGGGAGATTAGCAGACAAGTGCCTAAAAACGTTATTATGGCACCATATTTTACAGAGTTTGTGTTCTGGCACAATGACACATGTTTTCACACACTGCCGTGATAACGAAACAAAATTCCCCCAAGAATCCAGCAATACAAGTGCTTGTGCCCCTTACTTCTGTGTTTCTCCATGAACAAGATTTCGGCACGTCTCATGAGAAGGTGTGAGTGCACTAAAAAAACCCAAACACCAAAATTAAAAAAGAAAATGTTCAGAAAAGCACAGATACACATTTATAAACATGCAAGCAAGATGGGGAGGTTCATGAAAAGAGCATACAATACCTAGTTTTCCTTTTTGCACCTGTTCTGGCGGAACCGCCCATTGACACTGAAATCACACCAGCAGAACAGGGCACCTTCTTGCACGCACACAAATCCAGAACACAAATGCTACGGGAGATCAATTTTTGACTTCCCCTCAACAATAAAAATCTCCCTCGTAATGGCAGCAGAATGCTGGGATACAGCATCATCTGATAAGGAAGCCCTTTTGCAATCTCATGGCATTGTTATAATGTTGGGGCGTAGAAAGACACGCTGTGTCCACCACGACCACCTGCAGAGTTGTTCCACATCAATGGGACGCCAAGGAGAAGGTTTCTGGAGAGACTTCTGCAAAAGAATTCAGGCTGAGAAGGAAAAATTCCTTCACCCCAGCACACTGCCTTGAGCTCTGGCTTGCCAAATAAAGACAGCATCAAGGCCAGCCTTCACTCAACTTGAGGGCTTTAATCTTTGTTTGCAGTATATTTACAATATATATACAGAGTATAGGACAGCCATCTCTAATACTCATAAATCTCTCTCAAACCAACAAACTGCTTCGCCAACCACCATCCCCAACAAACCCACACTGGAGATAATTCCCATCTCCTTTTTATAGGCAGTTAAACAATGCCTGTTACATCAGGCATCTCAGGTGTGCATACTGTCAAGTGCTGACTCACACACACACCTGCCACTGGAGCTTAACTACTTTCATTACTAAGCTTACAGCTCCATCTTGTGGTCACATCCATGTCATTTCCTGACATATAACGCCATAATAATTTCCTTGGTGCTCTCCAGATGTATTGTATTACAGCTCCCATCATGGGGTTAATTGGAGTTGTAGCCCAACACATCTGGAAGGCACCATGTTGAAGAAGACCATAGCCCCCACAAGTGGGGGGGGTGCTGACAGGGCTCTAGCCTGGGGGCCCAGGATTAGGAGGGGCCCCCAGCGTGATGTTGTTGTAAGTTTTTATTATATAAATCCATTTAGTTTTTTTAAAAAAATAAATATAAATATTACTTTGGTGTCATCATTTAAACTGACTTATTTTAATTTTTTTCCTAAATCCTGTAGAGCATCTTGCTGCCTTTAATCTTAGCAGTACGTAGGGGGCTCACCAAAGATCCTGGCCTGGGGGCCCACTTCAGGATGAGGGGGCCACGAAGAAGACTGACATAGCAGAAATATGTTACCTCAAAAAAAAAAACTGCTTATGGAATTTGTTAGGGTTATTGTTTTCTAAAAAAAAGTATATTTTCCACCATGCCCTGTTTGCTATCTAAAATACCTGTTTAAAAAAGGCTCAGGACTGAGACGGTATAGAAAGTTCAGTGTCAGCTGCAATGCTTCCCTTATTGCCACTGTCACATCTAGCTGCCTTTATTCAAAGAGACTCCATCTTTAGGAAAATGACTGTGATTGTATTGTAGCAAAGCCTTTTTAAAAAACAACAAAACAATAAAAATATAATAATGGGAAAGCAAAATGCATTGCAGTCCTCAAAGCAGCAGCCCCTGCTGCGTCTGTCACAATAATAGATTTTATTTCCACGGCAAGTGCCGACTTAGAATGTTTTTTGGTGAGGCACATTTTGAAGTGAGACAGCTGCCAAGAAAAAAGCTTAAATCTATTTAAATTAGGAGGACTTTTTTTTTTTAAAAAAAGGGGGAAACATACAAAGAGTAGAAATATGTACTGCTATTATTTATTTATCATTTATGTCAGCCTCACAAATAGGTTTTAAAAAGCTACTAGCTGTCAGGAAAAAATTGCTAGCCTGGTGGATCATACGTTATCTTACCTTGTTCACAATATATTTTTTTAAACTGTCCTCAGTGTTATTGCTTTTACTTTGAAGAAAATGCGGGGATGTGGAAGCCTAATCTGAATCAGCAGCACAGTGTGTGGCTGCCAATTTCATGTCCATACATAACCTCACCTCCTACAGCTGATATTTGGCCCTGAAGCCTTCAGAGGGAAACTGCAGTCCGAAGTGGGGGAGAGAACAAAACTGGCAGTAACAATGTATATTAATGATATGGATTTGGGGATTCAAAACAAAAGCAGCAGCATTATATGCACTTTCTTTTTTAGAAAAAGTGTTTGAAATGATGTGTACTTTTGTCCCTGTTTCAACTATAACATCATAAGCCCTATTAAGTGCATGGGGCTATAGCTTTAACCCTCGTGTATGAGGGTGGTTTTTTTTTTTAAACCACCTTGCATTATATCTTTTCTGACCTCAATGAGAGTTCCAGTGTATTGTGAGGTATAAAAATACCCCATATGCAGAAGAGTGTGAATGTGTGCAGAACTGAATATATTTTAGCTAAAGACTCAAGAGTCAGAAAACAGAAGGTGAAGAAAAGGAAAATATAATCAGATATAATAAAATGTACACTTGTATCATGGGGCATGTGCTGAGTTCAGCAAATCCCATTGTTGCCCCATGGAATAGATCTCAATTTTTCCTGAATGGGGCCAGCGTCCTAACAGCCAGAGCATGTTGCTTCTGTTTCTGTGCATCAGGTTTTGTCCAAAAATGGTAACAGGGCATTTTAAAACATCGCAATATGTTACTTTGTCTAGAAGAAAAATCATTAGATTGGTTGGAAGAAGTTTTGTTCCAACTGGTTTCTATTTGAAGAAAAAAATATACATGGCAAGTGGCTGAAATGTGAGGACATTGCTTACAACTGTGCAGATAGAAATGTCATAGAATGCCTACAGTGTAGGTAGATTCTGTTAACAAAATGTAATTCAGGGAAACTAAAATTCACCTTCCTACTGTATGAATATTAATTAAACTGAAATCCTAAGGTCCCTACTTGAAGCACATTCCATTGAACTGTGTGGGGCTTACTTCTGTGGAAATCATGCATAGGATGATACTTATAAGTCACTTGTGGCACAAGAAAATGTTCCCTTCCAGTTTACTAATTATTATTCTATATATTTCTCTATTTATACCATGCAGATTTATATTATAGGCTCCCTTTCAGAGTTAACCCTCTCAAGCTGGCTAAAAACATATTAAAACAATCTATAATAACACATTCTAATCTGTAACATCATAAACTGTAACACACTAACAAATCTTTTAAAATGTTATAGCAGCAGCGGAGGGGAAAACAGCAGTGTAAAAACAATGTAAAAATATATGAACCCGCAGCAATAATAATAAGTTGTTAAAATACTAGTTATTAGCTGTTAAAACAACAATTAAATACCAAAAATAAATATAAATTAGAAGTAATTTGGAACAAAAAGTCTTTAGCTTGTATAAAACACAGGTCTGATGGGAATATTAGGCAGAGTAAGGGAGCTGTCTTTGGTGACAGATGCTATACGTGGCAGTAGGGGTAGCATGGTGTTAAGGAGCAAAGCGCTATGCGCAGCACAGCCCACCTGCATCCTGTAAGTTAGCCTGCTGCTTTCATTTTTCTTACTGCCGTTGACTTATGTATTTTGCATTGTTTTACTCTGCTAGTTTTCAAAGGCTTACCAGTGCTGTTCCATACCCTTCAAATGTCCTGATGAGGCAGGACATTGCCATAGCAGTTAAAGTGGAATCATAGTGCTATAAGTGTATAGTGTGAAAGGATCCTAAAACAGCAGTCTCTACATTTTTTGTCTTTCGGATCAAGCTAGAACTCAGGCATTCTAAGATCCAAGCAAAAACAGACCACGAAGAGGGGTGCTTAGTCTCATAAAAGCTGCCATCTTTTTCCATTTGTTCTGAACATTTTCCATTTGTTCTGAACAGCTATATTTTCCCCATGAACCTGCCCAGAGAGTTTGGGAGAGGCCTTTCTCAGTTCTGCCACCCTCGAAGGTATGGCTAGTGCAAATATAAGAGAAGGTGTTCTTGGTGGCCACTTCCAGTGTCTGGAATTCCTTGCCAAGTGTGGCTAGCCTTGCCTTGCTATGCAGGGGAGATGTTTTCATTCCAAAAGGCCTCTGGCCAAATAGGTTGTCTCTGAGGTATGTTTTGATTGGTTGGGTGAAATTGTTTCTCTGCATGAATTTAGGCTGAGAAAAATTCTACAAAGGGATAATCCACATATTCATGCACCTTATTAAGTGATGAACCACTTGGGACCTTGAGGAAGAACACACCAACTGCCTCTTTTGGAAAGTATTGTATAGAAATGCAATGACTATTTCCACACATGCAAGTCATTCAATGGAACAGTCGTTAAGCAAGGTTTGGAAAAAAAGTGTTAGGAGAAGGTTTCATAAAATACTGAAAAGAGTGAACAAGGAAAAATTCTTCATTGCTTCTCCAAAATACCATTATCTTACCCTAGTTATCAATTTCATTGCAAAAACATATGTTTTTCTTGGTTATATCTTGCATGAGAAAAATCACATCTGTTATGAGAATGTACAATATTTTTCTACCATATTAATGCCTACTGCAGGCATACTTCAGTTGACAAAGTCTCTGAGAAAGAAGTCTTTTTATGCCTCCCCAGCTCCTCCTTGTCCTCTGTCTGTCTAGAATGTTTTTAGCAGCATTAGCATTGAGAGGGAGGGCTGGAGAAATACAGGCTTTCAGTGTTGGGTTGCAGAAGCATGTCTGTAGTGAGCAATACAATAAAGCTTGAGCAGGGAAAGAGCAGGATGCTACTCCAAGCTGATCCAAGAGTGTGTGCCTCCTTAACAACAGGCAAGGTGAACAGCAGCTGCCTTTGGAATCCTTTACTGAATATACATGAACAGCAAAACAGATAGAAATGGGGAAGAAAGCCTCCTCCAGCATGTTAAAAAAATAGATCTATAAGTTTGGACACTAAAATGGAAATTATTAGAAGTGGAGGCTGGTGAAAGGAAAAAAAATCTCTGGATATATTTTGTAAGACGCCTTGAAGTGGTCTCTTGAAGATTCCAAATGTTTTTGTTTATTCATGCAAGGCTTACTTGACCTGTTAGTTTCATTTCATGTGAGCATATCTTTAGTTCTAAATAAAAAGTCTGCTGAAATATGTTCAAGCTGCTCCTGTTTTCTGTGGTGTAGGAACGTATCCCTATTCTTTCTATATTATTTCTGCCTCTGGTACCAAAGCTGATGTTATAGAAGTAATGCCCAGGAACACATCTACTTCATTTCTGACTTATGGCAACTGTAAGGTGAACCTATCACAGGGTTTTCTGAGGTTGAGAATGTATGACTTGTCCAAAGCCGCCCAGTGGGTTTTCATGGCCAAGTGAGGATTTGAGCCCTGGTCTCCAGAGTCGTAGTCCAACACTTAAACCACTACACCACCCTGGCTGAGATATACCTCTATATAATTGGAGTTATAAACTGAAACTCTCTTCCAGCCAACAGAAGGCACAGTGCTGCCTGTAACATAGTTAGCTATTGGTGTGGTCATCTACTGGATAACACCTGGGCATCACTGATGGAGAGAGTGATGTTCCACGGTTCTGTTTACATGTTTATGTGTGTCTAAATTAGGTTATAAGGTAAGTGATATATTGAGTGGGAGGAATGAGCATTTGGAACATTGGGCTGTTACCAAGAGAGACAAATTGAAACTGGTGTTTGGCAGTTGGTTTTGGGCAGTTGAAGGAAGGTGGTTGTGAGGTGAGGAGTGTTAGAGAGCATAGGGTGAGCATTGGTTTATTTTGGAGGGAGGATTTTGATGGTTAGGGTGGGATGAGTAGAAATATCTGTCATACTGATAGATAGTAACTTCTGTGACATTCAGTAACTTTAAAGGAGTATACAAAAAAAATTATAACCATGTGTTTCTGAACACAAAGTAAACTTGCTTCTTATAAAGTACATCTGTTAAAAATAAGCAGGGTGTTTTTGTTTTGATTTTTGTTTCACACAAAAATGCTTATTTGTTGGCTACATTAAGGATATAGTGAGATGTGTGGTATCTATGCTGGCAGCCAATACTAAGGAGCAGTTAGTTAATGGCTGTGAGCTCTATAAGGAGAAAGTGGTACAGCAGAGTTGTGGCTTGTCCTGTCATCTAAGCCAAACAGTCACACCACTAGGGGAATATAGAAGGGAATCTCTGGCTGGCATTGTTATTCTGGTTGGTAAAGTGGAAATAGAAAACCTGCATCCTCATCTCTGCTGACAGAAAAGTGTTGGTGGTGAAAGTAGCACAGAGTAACATAGCTACCCTCTGATGCCTGGACCATGTTCAGATGAATGCTTCGAAAGGTGTTTTATTTTTTTATTTTTACTACAACTTCCAGAATTCCCTAGACAGAATTCCTTTGATGAACAGGGGGTTCTGGAGTTGTATTCTCAGAAGCAGCTTTTCCAAGCACTAGGTTGTGGCCAGTGGCTTCCATGACAGGGACACAATGAATGCACTCTTGGTATTATTGCGGATAGAAAATCCAGTGTCCTAAATCTACTAGAGGGATGTGGAAGTAACTTTGGATATATCCTTTAAGGTCTAGAGTAGATCCAGAATGGATTTGCCACACACTGACACAGTTGTCACCAGCCACCACTAAGCAGCAGAAGATTGGGAAGAAATAATTCTTTCAACAGAAGCTAGAGTGCCACAAGGACACCCTTTCAGTTTATCACTTGAATAAGCCCTAGTGAGTGATCCATTGAAACTGATTTGCAGCAATGTTAATGCAGAGGAAAGCACTCCTTCAAGTGGTGCATAATTAACCCATACAATTAATTGCTACAAGATACAGTGATGGCCATGGGCAGAGACAGCTGTAAAACTCTCATCCCTTCCTATGTTGGAAGACTCTTCTCTCCCCCATCTCCACTTCTTGTAGTTTAAAAAAGATGTTACTCATGTTTTGCTCAATGTATTTTTTTTTTTTGGTGACTAAGCTGAGTAATTGGCTGGAAATGGATGAAAGCCGCCAACAGCTGATTGCTCCTTATTAAACAGTGCAGTAAAATTCCAAGTGGGAAAGCCACATTGGCAGATATTGAAGACTGGAGGAGGCACAGATGTAGGCACCAGCTTCCTACTGTTTGATCTTCTTTTATTTGTTTTTCAGGCTTGTTTTGTCTCCCTTTATAATAAAGGCTCAGTCCACCAGTGTTGTGGGGTGGGGAGAGAAGCTTCTTTTATACCTTTCAATATTTGACTGTAAATCCTTCAAAAGCTTATGTGTAAGAATATGACAAGAGGCCTGCTGAATCAAATAAAAAAAGCTCATCCAGCCAACCATTCTGCTGCCCACAGTGGTCAACTAGATGCTTCTGAAAAGTCTACAGGGAGGATATAAGGTTAACAGCCCTCTTCAGCTATTGTTCCTCAGCAGACAGCTATTGACCTGAAGGTAGGATATAGCCATGAAGACTAATAGCAGTGATAAACTTATCTTCCATGAGTGCATCTAGTCCCTTTTTGAAGGTATCTCAGTTGGCTGGCCAGTCACCATATTTTGTGGCAGTGAATTCCACGAGTTAACCACATGTGTTAAAAGCTGCTTTCTCTTGCTTGTTCTGAATCTCTCACCATTCTCCTTTGCCTAGCTTGGAAAAGCTACTTTTTTGAATCACGTCTCCCATAGCCTCTCAGTCTGTGTGATACTTGACCATACTAACAGGGGATTCTGGGTGTAGTACTAAAAAAAAAGTAATGTTTTCAAGCTCTGTGCCTTGGATGGACCTCTTTGGGTTCTAGCCTTAAAAGGAGGCAAACTTCTCCCTGTCTACTTTATTTAAACCCATATGTCTTTAAGACAGCCTCCTTCCCTGTTTCCCATTTTAGTCTCCATGGTGACTTTCCAAACTGCCTCTGCAAGAGTGCTTCTCTTTCAGTTTCTCACCTTCAAGCTGTGAGGCCATAGGGAGAGGTTTTTCCTTACTGACTGAGAAACTAGCAGGAAAAGCGGCAGAGGCAAGCAAGATTGTGTGTAGGAGAAGATTGAGAGAATGATGTTTGCCCTCCCAGGCTACTTAAGGATTCTTTCTCAACCCTCCCACTTAGTGCCTCCTTGGAGAGACCCGGGCATCAGTGCTCCCAGTTGCCATGTAATTGCCCTTCCGCAGCAGGCAGCACAGGGAGAAATCAGTCACAGCCTCAATGGCTTTTTAATAACTCTGTGCTTCAAGTCAATTTCCATTTTGCCTTTTAATTAAAATTACCATTTTCCTGAACAACAGGATGCAAAAAAAAGACATGCCCAGATTTTTTTAAAGCAAACATCCAAACAAATACTCTTCTCTGTCTTAATTCTGATATTTTTTAATACTGGCATTGCTGCATTTAGGATTGATACTGGCAGGGTTTCACTGGTGCCTCTCTTCCTCTTCTCCACAGTCAAGACCCCCCTTCCAATGGCTCATCCCTTCTCCATCTCCTTGCCTGTCCTTCCTTCTCCTCCCTTTTCTCTTTATCTTCCCCATTCTCACTAATGCAGACATGTCTAATCTCTGCTACAAGTCGTAATTTTTCTCCTTCTACCAAGTTAGAGGGAGATTTGAATGTCGAGGCGGGTGATTGGAAAATTACGTTGAATTTTGGTCTGTACATAGATGAACATGGGGATCCTATGCTTGTGGGGGCCCCGTGCAACTGCCCAGCATGCCCAGCATGCCCATGCATTAAGATGGCACTGTCTCATTGCAAAATGAAAGGTTGAGGTATCCTTCCTGCTTGAACTACATGCAGGTTGCTGCTAGCACATAAGCCCCAAACACTGTTGCCTTTCCTTCTAAGGGAGTTGCTATTGCCCCTCAATTACTTTGGTTGCCATTTTCTGCATCCTTTAATGCTTTCCAGTTCAGAAGAATCTAAATTGTGTGTGTGTGGGGGGGTCTGGTGGGTTTGAGGGTCTTCTGGGAGGATCCTGTGGGCAGCACTTAGGAGTCCCAATGGCTGCATGCCCACCTCTTTGCCCACCTCTGCTTAGAAACTATTTTGAGAAAGTTAAACTGGTAGAAGCACATAAATACTTTGTCTTAAACATTTTATTCAGCATTAAAAAATAAGATATTTCACCATTTTTTAATTTCTTAAGAAAAAGAAGTCCTTGAGGGGGAAAACAAGGTCTTTGCCACCCTTGAATTTTTCCATATTCCATCTCCACACACACCACAGCTTTAGTTTCCATCAAGGCAAAGAAAAATTGCAGCTAGTAACCCATTCAGTAAGAGATGCTTTGTAGAGCAGCAGCCTAGAATCCTGGGTTTCTAGACCTCTGGGCAGCAAGCTATGCTATATTTTTTCTTCCCAATGTGGAAGGAAGCTCTCCTCCCAAAAGTGGCAGCTGCACTGCTTCTTTGAAGTGACAAAGCAGTTGAGTGTTACCATGGCTAGAGAAAGTAAATCCTTCCTGAGGTTGTGACAGCTACCCTGTCAGTTCTGGAGGCTGGGGGGGAGGGGGGTTGAATTCTTATGCTTTCTGACATCTTTGTGGGTCATAACCTGGGGGCATCTGAAAATGTTGGTTTGTTGTACAAGCTTTTGATTTTTGTCAAACTAGAAAGGTGCAGAATTGCTCTGTGGCAGAATATGTTCCTTTAAATAGAAATAAGAATCCAAGAAGGAAGGAGAGACACTATCTTTTTAAGGCACCATTGACCTTAGAAGTTACTGTATGTACCTTTAGAATCTGCCAGTTGTATTTTACATCATAGTGGTTTATGGTATGCGGGCAGTTGTGTTTTCATGTTCATTTTCTTATAGCAGAACTCTCTTCCTATTGCTTGGTTCTCCCCATCTCTCTCTTCTGCAGAGATTTGTCTTGTGTTTTAAACATCTTTTTGTACAGTCATCCCTCTGTATCCACGGATTTAGCATCCACAGATTCCACCATCCATGGCTTGAAAAATATTTTTTTTAAAACATCCAAGAAGCAAAACTTGATTTTGCCATTTTATGTAAGGGACACCATTTTACTATGCCGTTGTATATAATGGGACTTGAGCATCCACAGATTTTGTTGTCCACAGGGCGGGTGTGTGTGTCCTGAAACCAAGGCCCACTACATAAACAAATGCAATAAGAATAGGAAATTTGGCAGACTCCAAGAGGGAAATTGCTAGTCTTTAAAGTAGCATTGTGTCTTCTAAAAGCAGACAGCACATCCCCTGGATCTCCCTTCCTTTGGCTTCTTCTGGGTAGTTGTAAAACTTCAATCTTTTGATTCTTTTGCTGACTGTATTCCAACCTGCCACATTCTTTTTGGGTTAATCCCCACCCGAGGATGTGAAGTATGTAATATCCAGAAGCCACCAGTCATCATAAGTCATTTGTATCCATTTAGGTAAGTATCTTCTTACAGTTAGTGTCCATTAATGAAATATATACTTAGCTACTGAGCTATACAAAAGTCCAGAAAAGATCTTTTCATTTGCCATGGCCATAAACCATCTGCTCCTGAAGTTCAGGTTTTATGCCCCAAAGATCTTTAATTCAACAAGCAATACAGTTGTGAGTATCAGTAAAGCTTATGCACATTTGTTTATATTGTACCACTGTGCTTGGCTCATGTACTTGATTCTTCAATCAAATGAATAAACAGCAAGGTGGCCGAACAGCTACGGCAGAACAATAGGTATAGAAGATTAGCTGTAGGTTGAACAGGAGGAGTGATAAGGTGTTTGTGAAGTGGGTGGGATGATTTTGTCCCTTCCAACTATTCTGTGATTCTCTGTGAGTTGCAGATAAAATGGTCAGACAAAGTGTCTACCAAAAATGTGAAGCAATGTTGGATGGGGAGGTGAAGTGAGACATTCTCTCCTCCTCCCTTTACATTCTGTTTTTTCTCCTGAGGTGTCTGCAATTTGAACACTGACAGGTGTAGGGATGATGAGCTTCCAATCTGTCAGCATAGTTGATATATCTATAATTACTGTCTGATGTGCTGGAATTTGAATGAGAACAGAGTAGTCTGGTTCTGAGAGGGCTGTCCTTGGATGCCTTGTAAGGGACAGAAGAGCACTAGGGCCTTGGGTAGAAGTGGAGGCCTCCGTGGATGTCACCAAACTTTGACCCCCATTAAGGAAAGATGCAGAATGAATCATGTTGACACTCGGCCCATGTGAGCTGCCATGTTGCCACAGGAGGTGATGTGAATGTTATGGCTCAGGAGTCTATTTTGGGGGTTGTCCTGATGTGCTGGGGAAGTAGAGAATTTTGAGTGCCTATGCATGACCCAGCATGACCTCTTCAAAACAAATTCAAACACTGGAAAGTGGATAAAAAGGGCACAAATGGATCCCTCCCTCCCAGTAATGGAATATAATTGGAACCTTGGCAGTATATGAAGGTTAAATGCATGGCGTATGGAAGAAATATGGGAGATGAGAGAGTAGATCAAGGCCTAATTCTCACGAGATGCCAAAATTTCTGAAGTCAGGCTGTTGTGCTTTGGACACATCATGAGACAACATGAGTCAAGGGGAAAGACAATAATTCTCAGCAAAGTGAAAGGCAGTAGGAAAAGAAAGAGACCACATTACAGATGGATTGATACAATCAAGGAAGCTATAGCCCTGAGTTCGCTAGACCTGAGCAGGGATGTTGGTGCCCAGGGATCCTGAGGTCTCTCATTTCATAGGGTTGCCATAAGTCAAAGCACAGTTGATGGTCAAAAACAGCAAGTATGCAAGAAAGTGTAAATTTTGCTCTGGCTTCCACACATTGTCCAAGGTGTCATTTAGACATTCTTTGCCTTACCACCATATGAAAGATATGTAAAAGGGCAACTAGTGTGACCAGGGGGCTGCTGGAACACATTCCTTATAACATCTGGGGCATTTTAGTTTAGAAATAAAGCTTATCATTGGCATGACAGAGATGCATAAAACCAGACTTTTATCCTTCTTTCAAATATTGGAACTTGTAGTCATCCAATGAAACAGAATTGTAGAACATAATAGGATAGAAAAAAGTAATGTTTCTCACACAGTGTGTGATTAATTTATGGAACTCATTGTTATTAATAAGTGTGGTGATTGCCATTGGCTCAGATGTATTTAAAAGGAATTGGACTAAATCATGGATGAGTTTGCCAACAGCCACTCATCAGGATGGGTATATGGAACTGCCAGGTTTGGAAAAAGTATGCCATTGCACAAAAAAATTGCCAGGCAAGACCATTTGGGCTGTTTCAACAATGGGAGAGGAGCATTGCTTTTATGTCCTGTTTCTAGACTTTCTAGATACATCTAGTTGGTCACTATGGGAAACAATGTGCTGGATTAATCAGGCTATGATCCAGAAGGACTCTTCTTAAGAGAAAAGATAAAGCAAAGTACCTGACTGTAGTGAGACTTTGAACCTGTCTTGTTTCATCCCCTGGAATCCTATACTCACCAGAACTGCTACAGTGTTTGAGATGGAGTGACAAACCTGGTTCAGGGTCCAAAAGTCTTAAATCTCTACCTACTGTTGAAGATGACTGGATGCTAGCCTTCTGTCAGCTAGCCTTCTGTCAGCCTTACCCACCTCACAGTTAGGAACAGGTGGGAATTTTTCCCCAGTTCTCACTTTGATGAGAAATTGCCAGATTTACCTTTCTCATATCTCCATATAAACTAGAATACAGCTGTACAGATATATTGCATTTTCCTGAATTTTGTGATGCAGTTTGATTATTTTTTTTAAATGCATGCAAAGATGTATATGGCAAACAGTGTTGCTGTCAGACAGTCCACTAATATCATTTAGAAAAGGATGGGGGGAAATATGGCCACATGCAGCCTCCCGGGGCCATTTGTGCCCTCCAGTTTCCCAAGCACTCTCCCTACCATAATTTTTGAAATGTTTTTGGATGCTATTGCATATTCCGTTGCTTCACATGACCTTTGAAAGGGCTAAGGTGGCATGAAAATGGAAGTACAGATAATAGCACTGCATTGGGTCTTGGGAGAGCCAGGTTCAAGTCTCTACTAAGCCATGAAATGCAATGAGTAACCTTGGGCCCATCACTCTTTCAGCTGGACCTAATTTGCAAGGTTGTTATGAGGATAAAGTGAGGGAGAAGAAAGGATGCCTCCTACAGTTCATTAGAGCAGTGATTCTTAACCTGTGGTCCTTGGATCCCCAGGAGGCCCAATGTCCTCACAGGGGGTCCATGAAGGTTTGTAGGCTGCTTGTCCCACCTCTTCCCTGCAGTGGAGCGGCCACATGACAGTAACCTAGGCAAAGGCTGGCTGGCTTGGCTTGCACATTGCCATTCAATCTGCTCCAGCCACAAAGTTGCAGGAAGAAGCAGGAGAAAAGTCTTTTATCCCCCTCCAGTGTCACTGAAGGGAAGGTTTAATGGATGGTGTAATTGTGTTGTTGTTGTTGTTGTTGTTGTTGTTGTTGGGGTTTAAAATTTTAAGTTAAGTCTTAGGGGCCCATGGCAACAAAAGATATTTAAAGGGGGTCCCTGGTAAAGAAAAGGTTAAGAGCCACTGCATTAGAGGAATGCTGCGATATCAATATAACTAACACATAGTGAACAAATAAATACATTCAGAGGCAGCTAATGACAAACCTCCTCTGAATAAATCTTGCCAAGAAAACCCTATGATAGGGTCACTAATGTCAGTGTCAACTTGAAGGCATGTAACAATAACAACAGTAGTTTTTATAGCCCATTGTAGTAACCACCAAACCAACAGAAAATGAGGTTCCTCCCTGCTCCACTGCAGTTACTCCTGAAATTTTCCCTTAAGGAAAATGGAAACAAATTTGAGGATTTTGTCCTTGATGCAAAACATCTGGAGGTATTCTGAAAAAAAAGGAAGTCCAGAGTGTCAATAACACTAGTGAACTCCTTTTAGAGGTGTTCTACGCATCTCCAAATTATCAGTTGTGAGGGCAATGAACTAAAGAACCAAACTTGGAATAAGTATTTCCTACTTCATATGGTTCATTATGAATTGAGTCTAATCACCGCTGCTCAGGTTTCACTCAGCTCATATTGGACTCATTATTACTAGCTAGACCTCCCTTTCAGTTCCACACCTTTTCACATGTAAACACTACCTTTCAACAGTGCAACTGATGGTACAGAAGACTTTCTGGAAATAGACGAGGACATGTAAGCCTCATCTTTGTTCACTTCCTGCCACATTTCTTGGGATTTTTAGTTTCTTGTGTTCCCATGGCCAAATTTATTAAAGCAGACAGCATGGGGTGTGGTAATTCTCATGTCACCAGAATGATGTTTTCACCCAGGCTGTGATGGTGAGGCATTCAAGTTCTATTCAGCCTTCTTGGAGCGCATCGTGCTGTTCTACCCCTCTCCCCAGTTCTGTAATTGTAAATGTTTTTGGCAGGAGGTAGAATGGCAGGAAGAGATGGGGGCAAACTCTACAAGGTTGTCTCCCCCCTCAAAAAAAAAACCCTTGGGAAAATTAATGTTTTTTGTTTCTATAAGAATTCTTGGAGAAAGCTAGGAAAAACTGAACTCATTACAAGGAGACTCAGGAATCACTATGTCACCAAATGTTTTTCCTAAATTGGATACCAAGAACACATTTTGTCATTTCTCCTTGTTAAAAACATCTAAGGAATTTAGAAGGAACCCAACAGAGTTTCATTCAGCAGCACAAAACTAGACGTGATCCAAGTTTTTGCCATCATCAAACTCCACACATACAGTTCCTGAATTCTCTTTACAAGATTTTGTAAGAGAAATGCAGGACATGATGTCATCCCATTGTTTCTCCATCTTACTTGATATTATGGGAGGCTGACAGGGAAGGATGTGTGCCAGGATGGGTGAATGTATAACTTATGCCATGCCATGGGTTGCGTTTACTAAATGTTGTGAGGAGAGTAGAGGAAGTGGAGCACACAGTTGTGGTTTTTGTCTCTGGCCCTGTGAGAAGCATCACACCATGCTTTGTCCTCTAGCTATAATTTCTAGGAAGCTTTTGGACATCTCTATTCTATTGTCTTCTCCAGGCAGATCCAAAATGGGGATCAAGAGAAGGAGAATCAGCCTTGGCAGTCAAAAGGCATATCTGTAGGCTGCTGGTATGAGAGGGTTCTTCTGTATTCTGACCTCATTTCCTTGTGGAGGAATCAGCCATCTCCTCTCCCAATACTAACAGCTCTGTTATTCTGTCCCTTTATTCATGGTTTTTTGTCCTTTCTTGTCCTTCACATTGACAGCTTTTGTCCTTCATTCTAGAATTCAGCCTCTCTCTGAGACCTGTAGTTCCACTTCTCAAACTGAGTGAATTTGCTGTTGCCCGCCTTCATCAACCCACTATCCCCAAACCCTGTAAATGCAGTACTGAAGCCATTTTCCTAATAAGGAAGATTGTAATTCACATCACAGTAGAACTAACAAAAGGGGGTTGGGAAAAAGATTCAAAGCCGTTTAGCGGCTTCTGCTCAGAAAAGAGAGAGAGCAGGACCTCCATTAAGCTATTTGTACATCATTAATTTAAGCATCTCACCCAGATGGCTTAAATTCCTCCCACCCATGGCTTACAAATGAGTAACGTGCAGCAAAATACAAATGCAGGGGGAGGAGGGACAGTATTATAATTTTGGGTAGTGGTAACAGTGTATTGCTAAAAGAACCTTGATTTTTAAATTGGAATAAATCACGACACATAGATTTTCCTTGGGTTTTTTCCAGGCTGTAAGACCATGTTTTGGAAGAGTTTATTTCTGATGTTTTGCCTGCATCTGTGATTGGCATCTTCAGAGATGCCAGCCACAGATTCAGGAGAAATAACAGAAATAAACTCTTCCAGAACACGGCCTCACAGCCCGGAAAAAACCTAAGGAAAATCTATGGATGCCCGCCCGTGAAAGCCTTCAACTTCACAAATCAGGACACACTTCAAAAAAAGATCTGTGTGGGAGAGAAGGCCCCGAGGTCAGGTGGCAGCATAAGTCTTGTTCATGCTCTGTGTTTTTATGGCTGGTTCTCTTTTCTCTTGCACATCTATTTTCATCCTGAAATGTGCTGGTTAATTTTTGTGAGTTGTAATGGCTCAAACTGTATTGGCTGTACCATGCAGCAAGGTCAGGGGACCTGTTTCAGATGGTATCTTCAATGTCAGCTACAAATCAGGGTGATCATTCTGAGCAAAGGAACTGGCTTTGCAAACTGGTGTAGATAGTTTTAAGACAGGCGTAGTATTCTCTGAAATAACTGAACAGCCTCACCAGACTGTAATAGGACTGGGTGGAATTTTATTGGATCCCACTTATCACCTGATCACTGCCAAACAAGAAGTTGTAGCACTGCTTTTGGTGACTGGCACTGTTTGTGCCTGAATGCATTAGAGAGCAGGACAGCAGCTTCCCCTTCTGGTAAGCCACAATGGTGATACAGTGAATAAGGAGGTCTGCAGTTGGCTACTGGAATTCCTGGTTCAAGATACCAGTACAAACAGGATTGGGATTGCTCACAGCCACCACTGCTGAAGAGGTGAGGAAAGTTGAGAGGGCAGAAGAACCTCCTAATATGTGGCCTCAACAGTGGGGAATTTTCTCTTTGAAATGGTCTCCTTGTGCCCAAGCCACCAGTATTTCCAGAAGCCATGCTGAAACACCTCCAGGAATTTTTGTAATGTTGTGATGTGCATCTTTTTTGAAGTAGGCAGTACTTTCATCATTGTCTTCTATGTATTTTTAATTATTGCGAGCGATGTGTGCTATCAATTGGATTATGATAATTACACAACCTTTTATCTTATGTAAGCTGTTTTGAGCCTCTTGGGTAGAGGACATCTCTTTTAGGAAGAATGTCATTTGAGTGGTTTTCATTTTGTATTTTAAGCTGCCAACAGAATTACATGGGGAACAGGGGCGTGGTAGAGTGTCAGATAGCAATTTCCTTTCCGCAATCTATTCCTTTTAGCATCTCTCTCTCTGTCCTCGCCCTCTCTCTCCCTCCCTTGCTTACACACCTCAGTGGTTTTCTCATTTCAGAGGGCAGCCGAAATCTGCACTCATCCTTGGCCAATACATTCTTGCTTACTCCTCTCACAGTATTGGTTATCTCATCTCCAGCCTGCATAGACTGAAGCTAAAATGGCAGGCAGTGGAAGGCAAATACTGTTCTAAGCCTCCACCAGATGCAATAGGTAGATTCATTTGGGTAACTTTCTTCACATAAACCTTTATATCATCTTAACACCCTTCACAATGCCAGAAGCTCTTGTCTGAAGTCAGGAGTCACATTCACCTGTCAAAGGTAGAGGCTGAAATCACTTTTTGACCTATTTGGGGGAGTTGGTAAGCAGGGAGGCAGTGTGTGTGTCTGCCTGTGTATGCACAGTTTTTAATTTTAAGAAATATCACAGCTTGCCAGTATGCTTGCTTTTGTGCCTGTATAATCAGGGCTTGTAAAGCTCCTTGAAATAATGTATTACTTGTTGCAATGTTTAAAAACCCATTCATTCCCATTACTCACTGCAGTCCTGAGAGGGTGACACATTATACTGCTTGTGGGGGCAGCTGTTGGTTCCCATGTCATTGGGGCAACAAATCTGTGCCTTAGTTTAGGGGAGCTAAGCAAGGAGCTGAATCCTGTATTTAAAATATGTTCAGCACCTTGGACAACTTCTTTCCCATTTGAACAAAAATCCAAGGTGGATTAATTACTCCCACTGATATGGAACTCACCAGCCACCACGGAGTAATTGCTGTTTCGTTATACAGTAGTCTCAGAAGGAAAATTTAAGTTGCCTAAGAGAATGGCATAAAACCTGGAAAATTCATATCCTGGCTGTGTCCTTTAAAACTAACTTCTACTACATCAGTAAAGCAACTTTATTTTCGTTTATTTTGTTACTTTGGACATGTAACATAATTATGCTGTCACTACAAAAAGAAGGTTAGGTAACTCATTACAAGTTACTTGTAACTCATTGGTTCTAAGTTCTGTATATTAAGTGTGTCCAGTGTCTTCTTTTATAAGCAAACAATTTCAAAGATCTTGTTCATTCCTCACTCCAGAGAAAACTGACCCCATTAAGGCTGCCTGGAAAGTTATTAGGATCCTTATTTCTCTAATGTGAATTATCTCTTGAAAAGCTTTCTCTTTTCTGAAATGCTGAATTTTAGAGCATTGCTTTTTCATGTTTTTTTTTAATGTTGCAGCTGTTTCCTATACCTCTTCTCTGTACAAAACCCCAGAGAAAGGCTTCATCATTGTCTCTAGTGTCCTACAATCTAAATTAAGTAGATGATGCACTAGGAAATTTATTTTCACATCAGATGGCCAGAGCAAATCCAAATTCAGAGGAATGGTGGTGATTTATATACATAGCTTAATTATATCCTTAGCAAATTAGCACCAAAAATCCTATGCAGCTCAGAGCATCTGTTTCTCATAATTAATCTTTCCCCTTCTCCTGTTATTGTCTGGTGTAGGGGTGCCCTATAGTGGAGGTGCTTAGGTACTGTGAGACCCCAGGGCAAAAGCAGCAGTAATTTCTAACTGAGCTACCAGCATTGGTGTGACAATGTGAATGTAGGTGGTTGAGGTATGCATTGTAATTGCATTGGTTAAGTCAGCTTTCTTCAACTTGGTGCACTCCAGAGTTTTAGACTCTAACTCCCATCAGGCCTAGGTAGCATGGACAATTGTCAGAAGTTTTCAAAAACATCTGGAGGATGCTTCTCCAAATGCATACTGTAGTTTTGCAGGAACATAAGAAAAGCACACAATGCTCTCAGCTTCCTGAAAATCTCAGTTTTCATTATCAATCACAAAGCACAAGTTTCTATCCCTGTGACAGAAAGAATACAGGTAATGTGAAATCTCAGAAACCAGAGAGATGACTAAGCTTTTCCAGAGCTTCTGTTCCATGCATAACTCCCTCTCCACATAAACATACACATACATATTCCAGGATCATCAGGACAATAATAAAAACCTGAAAGTGGCAAATCATGCAAAATATGAGGAGTTATATTTAATTCCTGAATTTGTATACCTTATACTTTGCACAGAAGCAATCTTTCTTAGTGGAGAATTTTAATTTAGTTGTTATTTAGTGTGAAAAAGACACAGCTCTGACCAGAGGTCATAAGAAAAAAAAAATCAGATCTAGTCTGCCATTCTATTTTCATCAATAAATATCTGGTTCCTATAAGACCTTACATCAGTAGGGACAGACAAATTTGTTTTGCTTTCTATATAGGTATTTTAAAAGCAAAAGTCCTTTCCCTCCCATTCTGCTTTAGTTTACCATTTTTTTCATGCACATTTTTCTACACCTTTTTCTAACATACAAATCTTGGCAAACAATTTCCTCTAATGTATGCCTCCTTGAATACAATTTTTTTAAAAAAAAATCTGTATGCTTTTTTGTAGGCAATTTCTATTTTTGTGTGCATGTATTTTAAAATCAGAGAACTGCTTTACAACATTTAGAGAAGTATGAGACAAGTGCAGCATTCTAGTTTGTTTATTAGTTTGGGAAGTGAGATTTATGTCATTTTATATTACAATGGGAACCAACCCAATTCTTACCACATCCCAGATGCTCTGTTGCAGGGCACTGTTTTTCTGTTCACTAAGATACAGCTCTCTGCTTTCCTCTTGCAACAGAATAAGGACTTTGTGATGTTTGAAGAATTATATATTAACTCTTCTCTAGCTTACAATTTCCCAATTGTTATTTGCAGTGGCAGCAAGCTGTCCAGTATTTTAGGGGTTGTCTAAATGGTGAAAATACTCACGGAACGTGAGGAGAATACAACCTGTCTTAATGGCATCCCGCATTGTATTGTCATATTCAGAAGGAGAGGGGCTAAATACACCACATACTCTGCAGGAAAAGACTTTGCAGTTTTTCCTGCAGTTTTTTATAAAAAACAGTGGAGGGGTGTATTCCTGCTCATTGGGACAAGCAACCGAATTGATTCACTTTCCCGCAGGAGCTGAAAGCTGATTGGCCTGACAAGTGTGGAATGGCAGGGCTTGCTAACAAGGCAAGCGCCCAGAACCACCAGGTTTTTTTCACCTTAGCAAATGAGCACTAATGCAATAAAATGGGGGTTTAGTTTCTTTGCTTTTCTGTTAAAGTAAAATATTGGACTCTGGCACCTTAGATATGCTTTTTTTAAAAAAAAAATACTGTTTGGCAGCGGCAACTGGTGAGAATAAAAATGTGAGTAATTCACTTGCGGCTGCCATCTTGCACAGCAAAGGCAGATAGCTTTGCATGCCTGCTATCTACCTAAGACCCCCCCCCCATAAAACCATTAAGACAGATCACAGCTGCTGCAAGTTGGCTTTACTGGGGAGCAATCCATTTCTTTTGCCTTGTATAGACAACCCCTTAGTCTGAACTTCAAAGAAGCAGCCTAAGGTACTTATATTTCACAAGCAGGCTTGTCCTTTGGATGGTTCCTTTACAGTTCAAACTGAAACCCAAAGTGGATTAACTTCCCCACTGACATAAGAACCCCCTGTGTCCACTGGCTATTTGGGGACTTAATGTTTTCCTTCTGTAGAGCCAGGAAACTTGTGGCACACTATTTCAGCCAAGGGCAGTTGTGTTGTGGGCATTTGCTCCCATCAGCCCCAGCCTGCATAGTGAGTTGTCATTATGGATGATGAGAGTTGTAATTCAACAATTTCTCCACCCCTACTCTATGTCTGAGGAAAAGGCACTGAAAAGCTGAGAAAAGCATCTCTAATTTCAGCTGAGCTCTCTGAAATGAGCAACATCAGTTAGTAGTAGAAATGTCTGCCTGATTTTACTGAAAGGCAAGTGCATATATGAAGCTCCTTTATATATTATACATGCATGCACACACACATTTATCTTTTTATTACATTAAAACTAACCAGCTTTTTCAAAACCATCTTCAAACATGAGTTTTCAAAGAAATAGCCATGTTAGTCTGTTGTAACATGAAAAGGAAAAGTGCGCAGGGAATGAGAAATATCTTGTGGTACTTTTAAGATTAACTGGTTTAAAGTATGCACTTTAGTGGCTCTCAATCCACTTTCTCAGATGCACTGATAGAATGATATTAAAGCCACAGATTTTTAAGGATAGTTACAAAGTTCTTGAAGTAGGATAGAATGTAATTGACCCCAGCCATAAATCATCAAAAAGCTACATGAGGTGATACCGGTCTTTCAAATGGCTGGGGATCCTGTAGCCCTTCCAGCACTGGATTTCAAACTTCCACCAGCCCCAGACAGCATGGCCAGTAATCAGGCATGATTTCAGTCCCAACAATATTTATAGTGCTGAACAGGGTCCGCAGCTGCTCCAATAGAAAGGTGACTACAACCATGGTGCTATAATCCACCTCACCACAGCTGCCTGGTTGCATGAGAGAACATTAGGTGAGCACACAGTGGTGGGAAGGCAGTTGAAAGGAGACAGGATAGCAAATGGCTATGTTGTCTGGACCCCTTTTCTCACCCCTCAAGTGAGAAAGGCAGAGTCACTCAAATGGCTGAATTTAGAGCAAGTCATTGGGCTTCACTTTTGCCATGCCCTCTGCAGCCTCCTCCCCCACCAGAATTAGGTATCTGTTCACCTAACTCTCCATTACCCTCTGCTAAAAACATTCTGGGGGGGAAAAACTGGCTGCTGTAAGCAGTAATCTAACAAGATGTTTAGTGAAACACCAGAGGGTGCTGTGAGATGCTGCCTCTGTGTACCACACCAGTCACAGTGTTGGCTTGAAGCCTTTTTACTTAGGAGCTGGTTTCACCTCACTGACTATTTCTGTGACAGCTTCACATGCTGTGGTACACACACACACACACACACACACCATGTTCACACAGAAGGCCTTTTGTTGCCTGAGGCAAAATATAAATGATGCTTCTCTGGATTCCATCTATAGAAGAAGATCAGACTGGTAGTTAGATGTTATTTCAGCATTAACAAAAGGACAATATATTTTACCACATCTAAGGGCAACAGACTACCTTAGGGTTTCCACAGAAGGCTTCAAGGGACACATACTACCTAGGTCTGCCTTCCAGCACCCTGCATCTGCTCCCCAGCCCAACATATTCTGCCTTAGACAGCCACATCACTGTCTGCCTAATGCTAGGGTGAGTCTCTGCATGTGCGCATGTGTGTGTGTGCATACACATTTTATGCAGTACATTTAGGTGAGCTCAAATTAGATGCAGTTTCCTAATGGAAGAATGAGACTTAATTGGATTCTACCTGCTCCCTCAATCACCTAGGCAAGGTTAGGGTTCCATTGTTTTCACACACACCAAGACTAACCAGGGACATTACAGGAGCATTTGTCATTGTTGCTGGGTTTACAATTGCTTCAGTGATGTGGTGAGTGAGGACAGGGCAGCTGACTACCTTGCCTGGTGCATGGTTATTTTTGCCTCAGATACTGATATTTGGACCAATTGTTCTAACCCTGCTGTTAGATGTGCTACTAGAGCCTCCAAAAATATGCTCCAAACACACTGTGCATGTCAAGACATTCCCATTTTCATCTCTTAGGACTGACTCAAAATTTTTGTGAACAAAAATTTAAAACTTTTATACCAGATCAGAATGTTTGAAATCTTTTCTTTTGATTTCCAAACATAGTGGGACGAGCACAGTGGTGGAATTACTTGCTGATCATTATCACATAAGGTAAAACTAGTAGGATAAAAACCATCTGTTATTTGAATTGTGTGTGCTTACATCTATCATATTGGGCTGGAAATGTTCGTATTTTTTCTATTCCTGTTAAAAATTATTTTTCTGGAATACATATGTAAACTCTTAGGTATGTTGCAGTTCCCAGTGTGCTGACTGGGCGCTTAGGAAACTTTCCAACCAATCAAAGCTCTCCGTTGGCCAGCCAATCAGCACACTGGGAGTGGAAATGTGTGGAATGCTTACACTAGCTGCAGGCCCTGAGTGCAGTACTGGGCACGTCCGCAGGGGTTTACTCATGAGTAAAGGGTTTCTCCCCACCTCCTCTGGGCTGTTCTGCTGAACCCTGCACATGCCACCGGAGTTGGGTTTCTTGCAGCTGCCTCGGGGGAGGGGGCGCCACAATCCTAGGTGGGTTTACTCAGGAATAAAGCCCGACTGGGCTTCCTTTCCTTAGGAAGTGGCAGAACTTGGTCTCTCCCCCCCCCCCCCCGCATGAAGCGTGTTGGAGGAACAGGATAAGATAACGGCATATGTTACTGGGTACAGCTAGTTAAAAAAAAAAATCATCTTCAAGAAAATCTTTTAAAAACAAAGCAAAATTCAAAAGAGGCTTCCTTTTGTATTCCTGTGCTAGGATGTGTTGCAAAGCAGCCTTTTGCTCCTGATAAACCTTGCTTGCCTCCTTACTGTTGCAATCAGAACAGAGCCAACCACCCAGGCACCTTGAGTAGTCTGAAATGGTTCCCTTCTTCCTGAGGAGCTCTCTAAGTTTCTTTCCTCAAAGCCTGGCAGAGAGAAGGTATGGAGGCCAGTAGATATGCTTTGCCAACAGCAAGCTTTGCTCTTCTGCTCCAATCCATTGCCAGTTTGGCAAGTGCAAAACTTTTGACTTGTGCTTGTCTAACTCAACTGCCATAAGAAACCTCACCCTCATAGCCCAGGAAATCAGGCCTTGGCAGGCATCACCATGATTCGGCACAGCAGTGTATCCCCTCTCTCTCTTTCTCTTGGATCAGTTGCATTCACAGAAACTGAACCATCTCCAAAGGTGGCATTCAACTTCCATCCCATTGCTGGTTTTATAGACATATCCATTATTCAAGAGCCTGTCTTGGCTTGATATTAAAATTAGGCACGTGCAAGCCTCTCTAAATATGGAATACCATTTTGGCCATACAATATTGAAGAGCTCTTAATGTATTTATTTTTGCTTAATCTAACAGCTTCTTCCTCCCATGCATTAGTAGGAAAATCTGGCATACTTGCCACTTTTTCAAACTCTTAAAAAAAAACAGAAGAAGAAAGAGAAGAAACAGATTGTGGGTTCATAACCAGGTTGGGTTGTTTTTGTTGAATAGTGGCTTTCAACACTTGTAGAGTAGAAAGCCCAAAAGGACAACAAATCACAAGAATCTACTGAAAAAGCTGAAAAAGAAAACCCATCAATCGATCTATAGAATTTAGTCCATTATGTGCCCAAAACAAGGAATGTGTGTGTTTGTGTGCGTGCATGTACACCTTCAAGTCACCTGCTGACTTATGGCAATCCCATCAATTTCATAGGGTTTTTAAAAGCAAGACATACTCAGAGGTGGTTTTGCCATTTTTTTCCTTTGAAATATTGCCTATAGCACCTGGTATTCATTGGCAGTCTCCCATCCAAGTACTAATGATCAAGGAGGGCTGACCCTGCTTAACTTCCAAGATCAGACTGGATCACAAATACATAGCAGGAAAAGGTTTGCAAAGTAAATAGCTTTAGATGGCTCAAGCAAGTTAAGTAACACACACCCTGCATGGAAATTCTCTGCACTGTTTACAGATAACCTGACTGGGGATGGGGGTGAGGGTCCTTCTCAGTGCCAACATCTTGGAAGGTCAAACTATGTAGCAGTCTAAAAGCTCTTTTGGTTTGTTTTTTCTGTTGAAGAAAGTGATCCCGTGATTGCAAGGGGTGAGAAGAAAAAGAAACAGGAGAGGGAGTGTGTACTTGTTTCAGCTCTAGCTGACACCCCCCCGCCATGTTTGTGTCATGAAAGCAGGGGACACTGGAATACCATTACATGCAAAAGCATGTAACATGGAATTTGGTCTTGAGCATGATGAGAAATTGTCCTCCAAGGAAAATTTTGGTTAGGTCACAAAACCTTAAGACTATCCTAGTTCCCTTAGTCATGGTGTTTATTGCTTGCATAGCTATTCCTGGAACATGATATATTAATCATCCCAAAATTTGTGAACTGTTGCAAGCATTTCTCAAGTTGGTGGATATGAATTTAATAAATAATGTGTATAATGGCCAGCTGTGCTCATTTGGCTGTTTGTCACAGGGATGACAGAAGTGAGGTACTAAGTAGCATGGCGTGTCCTAAGGTGACTTCGACTGGTTGCATGAATTTCACAGAGGTGGTGCCTTGTCTTTCCTTACATCCCTCTCCCTGTTGTTATTGTTTGTCAGAATATTGACAATACTAAATCAGTTGAACCAATGGTCTCACTCAGTATAGGGCAGCATCTTGGGGACCCAGACAGAGCCGGACCTACTATTTGGGAGAGAGAGGCAACTGTCTCAGGTAGCAGGGTATTAGCCTTGAACAGAACTTGGAAAAATTACTTCCAGAATCCCTCAAGTAATATGGCCACACTCCCCATAGCCAGAGTCAGGCGTGTAATTGCAGGGCCGGAGGTGGGGGGAACGAAGACATTGCCCCTGCAAATAAAAATTCTGCCTCCCCAAATGAATTTTTTTTTCTCCAGTCTCAAAATTTCTACCATTGCAGAAACTTACAGTTGAGCATTTAGAAATAGGCATACAAAGAAAAGGGGCAGACAGTGTTACCAAGGGCATGTGAACACATCAAATGTTAGTGTCCTAGGCATGAACCATGTCTCACCCTCTCAAATGGTAGAAATTAAGGGACTGAAGGAAACTTTCAATGGGGGGTGGGATAGAATTTTTATTTGGATAGCATCTGCACTATAGTAATAATCCTATTTGACACCACTTTAACTATTGTGGCTCATTGCTGTGGAATCCTGGGATTTGTAGTTTGTTGTGGCACAAGAGCTCTTTGACAGAGAAAGCTAAATCTCTCACAAAACTACAAATCCCAGAATTTCATAGCAAGCGGTGTCAAACTGTATTATTTCCACAGTGTGGCAGCAGCCTTGGAATGGCAATACACTCATTTTGCTCCACCCCATACCACAATCCTGGTCAGGGTACTGCTCCTTCTCCAACTGGCCTGCTATGTTAGATGCAGTAGGGAACACCCTCCCATCACCTGTGTTGAAGATTCATCTGCTGGTTCAATGGGCTTCTGTAACTGGAATGGGGCGAGGGCCTTGTCTAGATGAGAAGATATAATGCAGATTGATGCACGTTCTTGTAAATTCACAGCAGCACTAATTTGTCTCTACAGTCTTTTGCAAAATCTATTGTATGCTAAGCTATCAGTATTTGAAGTGCACATGCATCTTCAGCCTCATTCTCAAGACCTTTCCCATCTGAAATACCTTCCCACCCGATTCCTTCAGTTTCCTCCTTCTCCTGAATATCTCCTGTCCTTCCAAACCTCCAGCCACTTACTTCTGTTTCCAGCTTGCCACCAGGATCCCTCAGCCTCATTCTCAGGACCTTTCCTGGCTGAAATATCTCCTGTCCTGTTCAATAGGGAAAGGTCCTGAGAATGAGACTGAGCGAAACTGGAATGAATGGCTGGAGGTTTTGGCAGGGCAGGAGATATTTGGGAGAAGGAGGAAACTGAAGGAATAGGGTGGGAAAGTACTTCAGCTGGCTGGGAAAGGTCCTGAGAATGAGGCTGAGGGATCCTTGTGGCAAGCTGGAAACTGGAGTGAGTGGCTGGAGGTTTTGGCAAGACAGGAGATATTTGGGAGAAGGAGAAAACTGAAAGGATGGGGTGGGAAGATATTTCAGCCAGAAAAAGTCCTGAGAATGAGGGTGAGGAATCCTGGTGGCAAGCTGGAAACTGGAGTGAGTGGCAGGAGGCGAAAATGCTGCTTCCGGCCACTTCCTTACAAGCCTGCCCCCAGCCCATACATCTGACCAATCCACTGTCTACTTTTGCTTAGCCAAGAATGCACAGCATTCTGAACTGGATGTCCAAATGAGTGCTAATGTGAATATCCTTGCATTATTTTAAAAACTTTGCGAAAATCTGCGAAGGCCCTCTTCTTCTGAATACAGTTGTCCCTCCACATTCACGGATTTGGCATTCACAGTTTTAAGTATTCACGGCTTGAAAATATTCTTAAAAAAATAATAATCCAAAAAGCAAACCTTGATTTTGCCATCTTATATAAGGGACACCATTTTGCCATTGCATATAATGGGACTTGAGTATTCACGGATTTGAGTATTCATGGGGGGTCCAGGAACCAAACCCCAGCGAATGTGAAGGGACAAGTGTACTGCAAATCTCATTCAGATCTCATTGGGACAAAAGATATTCTTTGTGAATTCTATGAGGAGTATTTTCATCATCTAGACCACACTGGGGAAACCATCTTATTCTTTACCTGAGCTAGCAAAATGTCTTGGGCCAGCTCTGACTATACATTAGGACCCCCGTATCCAAAAATTCATTATCCACTGATTCAATTATCCATGTGACACAAAACAGCACACCTACCATAGAGTCTTCCTAGAAAATGTGTCCTCTCTAGACATTTTCTAGGTCCTCCAAGGCAACTCTATGGTATTTTAAACTAGAAGTCCCATTATTTTCAATGACATTCACTATTATCCACGGTTTGCAGTATCCACGCCCCCCCTAGAACCAATCCCCAGAGGAAACGGGGGTCCTACTGTAGTTTGCATGTTGAAATGGCTCTATGCCTTGCAACCAGCCCTTCTACAATTACTACTCTATAACCAGTGACCAAGAGTGAAAACAAACCACTAATGAAAGTATGTTACGGGATATTTTTCCATGTGCTTATGGTTCTGTGCTCTAGCACTCACTCCTTCTTAAAGAGGTCTGTACACTGCCCAAAATAGAACATGTGGCCTGCAGTATAACCACCCACATCCACCCTGCTGTCCCCAATGTCTTTTCAAGTAGCACACAAATCTCTATGTGTGAATTTTTAACAAAATGTTAGCAGCTCCTGGGTCCCTTTTCACACTTCCTTGTTTTTGTCCCACTTATAGAAGACAAATGTTATTAACATAAATGCCCTTGGTAGGAAACTCTGCTGTCTAAAGCATTTCTAGTGGTCTCCTAGGAAATTTGGTGTACTGTGAAAGAAGACCACAAAAGGAAAGGGCATCCCTGCTCCCTTGAGATCATCAGGAGAAGCCTGCACCAGATTCTGTCTAGCTTGGGGCAACCAGAGGGAGGCCAGGAGCAGAGCTTATCAACAATGGCCCTCCAACTCTGCAGCCCCCTTTTGAAGGAGACAGATGTTAGCTGGTTATTTTGATTTTCAGGAGGAAGATTAAGATTTCCGTTGTTTCCAGGAAGCATTTTGAATAGTGCATTTGAGAATTTTGATGCTGCCTGGTTGTTATGGTGCCCACATATACCTTGGCAGAAAAAAAAAGAAATGCATATCTCAAGAGAGGATAAAAAGTGTGCAGATTTGCATAAAATTTGCATGTGCTAATTTATATTTGTGTATCCAAATTTGGAAACAATTACTATAATTTAAACAGAAATATAACACATCCCACCACTTACAGAGGGTAAGACTATGACCAGCAGCGCTATATGCCTGCTCAGTCTTCTGTCCAGGTGAGACCTCTTGATGGGCAACCTCAAGGCTTCTCTTGTGCTCTTTCTCCTTGTGGTTGAAAATCGTTAACCAAAACTTGGACTAGCATGTCCTTTAAACAGAGTACTGTCCTCTGTAAAGCCTCCTTTATGGAGAAGAGTCTTTTGTTTAAAGGACCTTTCACATGGCCTCACTAACAGCCTTACCACACTCTGAGGAAAAGCGGCAAAGCAGCAGGAATGCTCTATCTTTCCTGCTGCCTTCTCACATGACATTGGTGTCCTTAACTATGCCTTTTTGCAAACAGGTTTTCCTGGTTAGCAAAAAGGCATGGTTTTACCTCTGTCCCCTACAGGACTGGAATGAAAAAACAACATCATGCAGGAAGGCAGCAAGAAAGAACGTTCCTGCTGCTTTACTGCTTTTCCTCGAAGTGCAGAAAGGCTCTAAGTGGTGTTGCTCAGACAGTGGGACACTTACTAAACACTGCAGTGAGTAACAGGAACAAATTATTTTTTAAAAATACTTTCCAAGCTCTGTGGTTGATGTTAGTGTTCTTAGATATGTGTTTGTTTTAGGACACTATACATACTATGTAAATTGGGGGAAATGACTATTCTTGTTACACAGTCTGGCTCCATAGCTGGAAGAGAGAAATGGTACTAAATTATGCTTCGAGAAGTAGACCAGCACAAGTTCCATTGAAATGAGTATGTCTTGTCCATCTATAGAGGAGTTCAGGGCAGGTTGCATTGTGGGATGAAGAAAGAGTATTCCATTTTGTCCACAGAGCATGTCTGGGAAGCAGGTTCTTAATCAGGTTGGGTTAAGAAACTGTGACCAGCCCATGGTCACCTAGTGAGCACCATGTCTGAGGTTCAAACTGAATACAGATCTCACCAAAATCCAATGCTGTAGCCAATCTACCATGCTGGCTCCAGTTTGAAAACCAAGTTTTGTTCCCATTTCCTTTTGTCTCCCCACTATTTGAATATTAGGATATTCAGGGCAGACCTTAATTGGGTCAATTTCCTTTTGGAGAAGAGAGTCAGGAGATATACAGTGTCTATAGTCGTCTATCAATTTACAAATGCACAATTTGGACTGTGTAATGGAGGTCTAGAAATAATCACATGGCAGAGTAGTAAAATCCCAATCTGGGCATCAGTCTTTCTGCCTCTGAAAAGATATGATCTCTCTCTCTCTCTCTCCGGTTTCTCTTCACAAACGAAGATTCAGGAAGGACTCATCCCACGCTTTCTGCAAGCGTGCTGATGACTAAAAAGGCCAATCCGAGATAAATATGTCCAGTTGCAGAAAGCACAGCAGAAGGTTTCCTTGGGTGATGTTTCCGGGTTGTGGTTTTTTCTGCGTTGTCGTTTCTCTTCAAGATTTGTTCGGCGTGAGTTCTCCAATAACGCTGCAGCATTGTGGATAGTGTGTCTCCATGCCTCCCGATGTGAGGCCAGGGCGGACCACTGTTGGTGATCAATTTGGCCGAGCCTGAGGTGTTGTTTCAGGGAGTCCTTGTATCGCTTTTTTGGAGTGCCCCTCTTACGCTGACCCGTGGCAAGTTCACCGTAGAGTACTATTTTTGGGAGGCGATGGTCCTCCATCCTAGAAACATGCCCTGCCCAGCGCAGCTGTGTTCTCAATATCATGGCCTCAATGCTGGTGATCCCTGTTTGCTCAAGGACAGCAACATTCGTCACATAGTCAGTCCAGTGTATATTTAGGATTGTGCGTAAACAGCACTGATGGAAGCGTTCGAGGAGTTGTAAGTGGTGGCAATAGGTGACCCATGTTTCAGACCCTTAAACAAGAATAGATAATACAATGGCTCTATACACACTGATTTTTGTGTTTCACCTCAGGTGTTTATTACTCCAGACTCTTTTGTGAAGTCTTCCAAATGCGCTATGTGCCTTTGCTAATCTGTGATTGATCTCTTTCTCAATCTTGGCATCTGAGGAGATGATGCTTCCCAGGTAGGTGAACTGCTGAATGGATTTAAGCACAGAGTTGCCTATGGCAATGTGGGGATGGTGGTGTTCGTCCTGTGGTGCAGGCTGGTAAAGAACTTCCGTTTTCTTCAGGTTGACTTCCAGCCCAAACAGCTCTGCAGCTGTTGCAAAGCAGGATGTTAGGCGCTGCAGAGCTGCTTCTGTGTGGGCAACAAGGGCAGCATCATCAGCGAAGAGCAGTTCACGGACTAGATAGTTTAGAGTCTTAGTGTGAGCCCTCAGATGGCTTAAGTTAAACAAGCTACCATCAGTACGGTAACGAATATAGATGCCGTCTTCTTCTTTGAGCTCTGCCATAGCCCTTTGGAGCATCATGCTGAAGAAGATTGTAAATAAAGTTGGCGCAAGAACACAACCTTGCTTCACTCCATTAGTTATTAGAAAGGGCTCTGAAAGAGCATCGCCATATCTGACTTGATCGCGCTGGCCCTTGTGTAGCAAGATAATCATTTTAAGGAATCCTAGTCTTTCCAGGATCTGCCACAGACCTTTCCTACTCATAGTGTCGAAGGCTTTGGTGAGGTCGACAAATGTTACATAGAGACCCTTGTTCTGCTCTCTACATTTCTCTTGCAGTTGTCTAAGGGCAAATACCATATCTGTAGTACTCCTATTGGCTCTGAAGCCATATTGGCTTTCAGGAAGAAGTTCTTCTGCAATGGCCTAATCTGTTTAGGAGTATCCTTGCAAGGATTTTTCCAGCAATAGAGAGCAGTGTTATGCCTCGATTTTTTGAGCAATCGGATTTTGCTCCTTTTTTTTGTACAGGGTGATGATGACTGCATCTCGGAGATCTGATGGCAGTTCCCCCTTTTCCCAGCAATTCACGAGGAGTTCGTGGAATTTATCATGGAGTACATGACCTCCGTGTTTCCAAACTTCAGGTGGGATTCCATCAATCCCAGCTGCCTTGCCGTTTTTCATCTGCTGTATGGCCTTAAGGGTCTCTTCCAAAGTGGGAGCTATGTCCAATTCATTTTTCATCGGTTTTTGTATCATATGTTGGATAACTGAGCCTTGGACTACTCGGTTGGCACTAAAGAGACTTTGAAAGTGTTCAGCCCATCGATTCAGGATGGAGGCTTTATCAGTAATTAATGTTTGACCATTTGTACTATATAAGGAGCTTTGGACCTGATAAGTAGGTCCAAACACTGCCTTAAGAGCTTCATAAAATCCTCTAGAATCCCCCAGATCTGCACAGCATTGTGTCTTTTCTGCTATATTGATCCACCACTTGTTCTGCATGTCTTGGAGTTTTTGTTGAAGTTTACTACATGTGAGGCGGAAAGCTGCTTTTCTTACATGGCAAGTTGGCTGGGCGAGGTATGCCTGGTGAGCAGTTCTCTTCTTTGCCAACAACTCCTGGATCTCTTGGTTGTTTTCATCAAACCAGTCTTGGTTTTTCTTGTGGGAGAACCCGAAGGATTCTTCCGCAGACTGGAGGATACTGTTTTTGATATGTTGCCAAAGCACTGTAGGAGAAGGATCTATAGGATAGTCTTCAAATTTTGTTTGCAGGTTTGCCTGGAAGTTGTCTCTCATGGTAGTTTGTTGAAGATTGTTGACTTGGAGTCTCTTCTTTAACATGCCACCCCTCTTAGGTTTGAACTTACGATGAAGATTTAGTTTACATCTGACGAGGCGATGATCTGTCTGGCATTCTGCACTGGGCATCACTCGAGTATGGCGGACATTGCGAATGTTTGTCTGGCAGACTAGAACATAGTCAATGAGATGCCAATGTTTGGATCGGGGATGCATCCAGGTTGTCTTCAAGCTGTCTTTCTGCTGAAAGATAGTGTTTGTAATAGTCAGCTGTTGTTCTGCACAGAACTCTAGCAAAAGGCGTCCGTTATCATTGCAATTTCCAACACCATGCTTGCCTAAGACACCTTTCCAGGCTTCAGAGTTCTTTCCTACTCTGGCATTGAAGTCACCAAGGATAATAATTTTATCTTCTACAGGGACTTTTTGTATGAGGTGGAGTAGGTCTGTGTAGAATTTTTCTTTCTCTACAGGGTCGGCTTGCATAGTTGGGGCATATATACTAAAGAGAACAACATGTGGGAGGCATAAGGAAATAATGCGATCAGAGTGTCCTGATGGCAAGGTTTTGAGTTTGGAGGCAATGGAGTTTTTAATCTAGGTAAGTCTGCATAGAACTGAATCTTTTTGTAAAATAAAATTATTGATTCATTCATTTTAACACAGTATAATTCACAACCAAAGTAGAAAGTTCTACATAGAACTGAACCTTAAAAGGATCTATGAATATATGTTATGGAAAACTCGAAGCACTTCAAATGTAAAAATGGAAAGAATATTTGAAAATATTCAAAAACTGGCAAAAAAAATAATTTTGAGTGTTGAGAAACAGTGAAGAGAAGAATCCTGGGCTGATGAGAATCTACACAGTTCAGGACTTATTCTGCACAAAATTCATGTGGCTGTTTTGTGCAGAAAACAGGATTTTGTGTGCAGGAAAAAGAATTTTCTGCGTGGAAAATAATATTTCAATGGAAAAATATTAATTCCTATGCAGAAAATGCTGTTTTCTGGACAGAAAATGCTATAATTGTGAAACAATTCTCCATAAAATTCATGCATGGTTGATTTGCACAGAAAACAATTTCTGTATTGAAATATTATCTTCCATGCAGAAATGCTGTTTCCTGCACAGGAAATGCTGTTTTCTGTACAAAAAAACCAAGAACAAATTTTGTGTAGAATAAGTTCCAAGTTATGAATAGCCCTTGAAGACTGCATGTTTTTCAAAGACTTTCTCACAGCTGGGGAAAAAATGATGAAATTACTGGTTGCTACCTTTGAGAAGAAATAGTGAAGAATTACATGCATATTCAAATGATAGTGTATGCTTATTCAGGTCCTTGTAAGCAAATACAGTCAGTCCCCCGTATCTGTGGGGGTTCAGTTCCCAGACTTACTGTGGATACTGGAAACCACGAATAATAGTGAACCCTATTAAAATAAAGGACATCTGGTAAAAACATTCCACAGAGTTGCATTGGAATGCCTAGAAGACCTCTAGGCATTTTCCAGTGCATCTCTATGGTATGTGTCCCTATTTTGTGTCCTGCAAATAACTTGAACTGCAGATATTGGTTCCATGGATAGAAGGGTCCAACTGTATGTTATTTTGGAGAGAGATACATTTTGGTTATGAATCTTATGATATATACTTTTAGATTTATTTGGTAACCTTAAGTATGGATGCATTTATATTAATTATGAATTAATTTACTTAATTATCAAGATAAGAGAAGAACATACTGAATAATAAATATTTGTATTACAGTATACTATATGTACATTGGATATACTATATTGGACATGATCAACTAGTTATTACTGTATATTGAAGATCTTCTAACTGCTAAAAGCAAAAAAAGTCACAAAAAGTCAACATGGGTTTCAGAGAAACAAGTCATGCCAGACTAATCTGATCTTTTTTTTCCATAAAGTTACCAGCTTGGTAGATGAAGGGAACACTGTGGATATTGCATACCTTGATTTCAGTAAGGCCTTTGACAAGGTTCCCCATGATATTCTTGCAAACAACCTTGTAAAATGTGGGCTAGACAAGTTAACTGTTCAATGGATTTGTAATTGGTTGACTGGCTGAACCCAAAGGGTGCTCTGCAGTGGCTCCTCTTCATCTTGGAAAGATGTGAGCAGTGGGGTGCCACAGGGTTCTGTCCTGGGCCCAGTGCTATTCAACATCTTTATCAATGACTTGGATGACGGAATTAGGGGCATACTTATCAAATTTGTAGATGACACCAAATTAGGAGGAGTAGCTAATACCCTAGAGGACAGGATCAAAATTCAGAATGACCTGGATAGACTGGAGAGCTGGGCCAAAGCTAACAAAATGAAATTCAATATGGAGAAATGTAAGGTACTGCATTTAGGGCGGAAAAACGAAATGCATAGATATAGGATGGGGGAGACCTGGCTGAACGAGAGTACGTGCGAAAGGGATCTAGGAGTCCTAGTAGACCACAAGTTGAACATGAGTCAACAGTGTGATGCGGCAGCTAAAAAGACCAATGCGATTTTGGGCTGCATCAATAGAAGTATACTGTCTAGATCAAGGGAAGTAATAGTGCCACTCTATTCTGCCTTGGTCAGGCTTCACCTAGAATACTGTGTCCAGTTCTGGGCACCACAATTCAAAAAGGATATTGACAAATTGGAGCGTGTCCAGAGAAGGTTGACTAAAATGGTGAAAGGTATGGAAACCATGCCTTATGAGGAAAGACTTAGGGAGCTGGGTATGTTTAGCCTGGAAAAAAGATGGTTAAGAGGCAATATGATAGCCCTGTTTAAGTATTTGAAGGGGTGTCACATTGAGGATGGAGCAAGCTTGTTTTCTGCTGCTCCAGAGACTAGAACACAGAGCAATGGATGCAAGCTCCAGGAACAGAGATTCCACCTCAACATTAGGAGGAACTTTTTGACAGTAAGAGCTGTTCGGCAGTGGAACACACTCCCTCGGAGCGTGGAGGGGTCTCCTTTGTTGGAGGTCTTTAAACAGGCTGGATGGCCATCTGCTGGGAATGATTTGATTGTGTATTCCTGCATGGCAGGGGGTTGGACTGGATGGCCCTTGTGGTCTCTTCCAACTCTATAATTCTACGATTCTATGAAAAGCACTTCAATCAGAGTAGGCAACTTCCTTTGATCCAAGGGCCAACTTGCCTCTCCCAGAACCCACAAAGAGCAACATCCTCCTAATGCTACTGTCAATAAACCTGCCTCCACTCTTTCTGGTACACCAATGCAGCGGAAAAATGAGTGTATAGGAATGCACTCTGTCATGCACTATGTTTTCCAGTGAAAATGTAGCAATTTTTGTGCAAGTAGGGACCCAAAGGGGGAAGGGACAAAAATTTCTAAGGGGCAAATGTGGCCCAACAGCCCATGTGTTTTCCCATCCCTTATTTAAATATTAATATTTAATGTTGATTAAATGTTGTCTTCATCCCTTTTGACCTTCTGTCAGGCAGACTTTATTGATTTGCATGGCCTTTGGTCCTGTTTTTAAAGACTATTTTCATCTGTTAATATCTAGTAGCAAACATGAGTGTGTAGAGGCCTTTGTTAAAGATTCCTCTATCCTTAACATTTATACCTCTCACATGAATGTAGACTTATTGGTCTCTCTAAATTCTGTGACCCTGTGGAAAGTTGATTGTAAGTTAGCAAGTCTGAAAAATCTGGCCAATATGTCAGAGAGCAGGTGAGACAGAAGTGATGGCAACTTGCACACAGGATTGCATGGAATAGGGAGACATGATGTTCAGACTCTTATCTGTGGAATTTTATTTTTCTGCCATTCATGCTTAGAGGAATCTCCTTTTGAAACCAGAGCTTGCTGGGGGGGCTGCAACTCCCCTGGCCATCTAGCTGTGGGATTGTAGGAACTCTAATTTTAAGAAGTAACTTTTCCTAGTCCAGTTAGGATACCTTGTTCTGAAACAATGATAGATAGAGGTGGCTTGGAAGTAATAAGGAGCTTGAGAAGCTGTTAGCATGGTTGACCTAGGTGTAAGAGGTGGGTTGCTGCAGAATTCATATAAGCCACAAGGGGGTCCTATTAAATTGCAACATAGGCAAGCAGGCATGCAAGAGCTGAACTCTACTGGCTTTGCACAGTGTACCGTATATGTATACACATACTCCAAAACCTCTTTGCCTCTGCTGTTTTTCTCCAGGTGAGATTCCAAAATCAATTCATGCAATCTAGTTTCCTAACTGTCTTCTTCCCCAGAAGGTGCCTGAATGAGTTTGCTTCAAACGAGGCTGACTGCTTGGCTTCCATGGAGCAGATCATCAGCCAAATGCCTTAGGTAGGTTTTAAATCTACACAGGTAAATTGGCAGGGAAACCATTCCAAATATCCAAGCAAAGGCTTGGTAGGTTTATCTCTCACTTTTGAACACTTTTGCCAGGCAGTTACTCAGTGATTATTAGGATCCATAGTACATTATTGTTTTTCTCTGTTTTCCTCTCACATATTTTGGTCCATGTATTGCAGCCTTAACTTAGATATCTGTACATGTGGTTTACTTTTCTACACAGTACATAAGGAAATTTATATCTCCCCTGCCACGACAAGAAGGTCCCTAAGCAATTTACATGAAGAAGAAACACAGGCAATAAAATAGCCAATAAAAAAATAACAATTAGAAACAAAGAAATCAATAAAATCCAAACACACTAGAACACAAGTATTACTGCCCAAGGAAAACCCATTATTACACAAAACAAAAAACACACGAGAGAGAGAGAGAGAGAGAGAGAGAGAGAGAGAGAGAGAGGATAAAAAAGTTATTTAAAAAAAAATCCCCATTCTATATTCTCTCTATCTCTCCTTCCCCTGCTATAAGCTATGCAGTGTTTAGAACAACAACCTGCATTGCATAAGTTGACCTTCCTGTTGTCTTGAAATTGATACCATAATTTAAAATATGGAACAAGAGACCCAATTCCTGATATAAGTACTGTATTGTAATTTTGCTAGTGCAGACAGTAATTCAGAACCTACACTCATTCCTTTTCTGTCTTATTTAGTCTCCCCTGGAAAACAAATATGGTAATCAGCTGCTGGGTATGCATGTTCTTGTGCAGAGCAGGTGGGGGTTTAAGAGTGAGGATGTGTATCCTAATGAGATAAAGGACTCATCCATAGGGGAAACTCTCATGTTCAGAAGAAATTAGCTCTATTGACTCATTTACAAAGTATGTTGAATCAGGAAACCTGAGTTCCCAGTTGCATGGGGAGCACCCTTGCATAGGGGAAGCTCTCTTGTTCAAATTTGTCAATGCGTCCATAAAGAGAGAAGTGTAACTGGAGACTAAAGGGATTGGACTAGCATGTTCTCCCCTTTGCATGTTAATTGAATATACAGCTGGCCCTCCATATCCACGGATTCCGCCATCCACAGCTTGAAAATACCCCCCCCCAAAAAAAATTCCAAAAAGCAAACCTTGATTTTGCCATTTTATATAAGAGACACCCTTTTACTACGCCAGTGTATATAATGGGACTTAAGCATCCACGGATTTTGCTATCCATGGGGGGTCCTGGAACCAAACTCCAGCAGATATCAAGGGCCCACTGTACTTGTAAAAGAGTGAATAGGGCCAGTTAGAGAAAGGAGGGGCTGCATCCTGGAGAGAGAGACTATGTTATAGAAGATTGTGTTCAGAGGTAGTTTGTTAGTAAGGAGAAAAATAATATGTATATAGCATCTTAAGTTTTATTCAGTAAAAATATACGTTATTCATAATAACCTTTGCTGCCCCATGGTCACTACTCCCAATGTTTTAATAAAGTAGAGCTGAAGAACTATATATATGCATTACTAAAAGTGGATCCAGTGGGGATTCTGATGGCAGCAGTACCCTAGGAAGAGTGTGAGAAGGTATTTGGGTTTCCTGCAGTGAGGCATGGAAATGCCTAAGGATTCAAGCAGGAATTGCCAGAGGTGGCGGTTGGTGGTGAAATCACCATGGGGTGAGCATCGTGCGGGCCATCATTTGCTGCCCTACCTCAGGCACCAAAATGTCTTAGATTTTCCTTGGTTCTGCTTTCACAAGATTGGAAAGAGCAGCAATAACATTGTCCTGTTGGGAAGGCTGTCTGAAAGCGAAAGAAGAAAACTAAACACTGAAATAGAATCCTAGATACAAGGAGATAGGAAAGTGATGATAGCACCATATAATGTTGCGTGATAGAATGCAAATGAAGGACAATATTCTGTGGACAGCAAGAATTGTTCAGCTCTGTTATACTGAAGCTAGGGCACTTGCATTGTACGACTTACTAATTTGAATAATGCTGCATCGTTCCAAACGTTGGGCTTGGATGATCAACAAAGATTCCTTCGCTCCCTCCCTCCCTCCCTTTTAACTCTTCTAAAGTCTAAGAATCCTTGATCAGCAAAATTATGCAGAAATGGCTAATCTGTTTATAATTTTCCTGTCTGGCAACATTATTATGATTGTTTTATGGCTTAATATAATACAATAACACAGTCTATAACATTTGGATTATTGATTGGATCTTATGGCAAGGTGTGAGGTGGCAAATAAAGGCCAGTGTCTCTCTTTAATTAATTAGTCCAACCATAGTTGATATAGCAATATGTAAAGTTCTCATTTCTTTCATGTATTTTTTTTTTTGAGGGACTAGGCATAGACATGATCTCAAAACCTTGTTACTTCTAATAAAAAGATACTGTCTGACACACCCGTTAGTCCTCACATGCCGTGAAGACTCCAGCGGGGCCCATCTGTTTAGGATTCACTCTAGGTTTCAATCTTGATGCGGTATCTTGTTCTCCCTTGCCCTAAAGTGTTGTCTGGCTCTTGTTGAACATCTGCCGTTCTGCTGCCCCATGCCTGGCACTTTGACGGCAGGTGAAAATGATGCGTCTGTGTGCCTGGTTTGTAAAGTGCTTGTGGCAGGGAGAGGTAGTTGCCTTTCTGAGTATGAGAAGCTTCACAGTCTGCCATAATGACAGAATTAGAATTTTTCCTTTATTTTTTGGACTGGTTATTCTAATTTCTAGCAAAACGTCTGACATTTTGTCAGATTGTGTGTGTGTGTGTGAGAGAGAGAGAGATACAGCTGAAATACACTTGGGGTTGGGGGGGGAGGACACTCTGTTGCTTTATGGGTAGGGACACATTGCAGCCCCCTCCCCTGGTATTGAGAGCAGATGTTGTTCTTGCCCCAATAGTATCCTCAAGTACACAGTTTTTCTTATACCCATAAGACTGAATGGCAAGCATTCACCCAAATTCGGGAAAGAAAAGGGACATATTTAATAACATAACTGAGTAATTAGCTAGACCTGATTTCCCTCTACTCCAGCCCATAAAGATTCACATCTGCTATTCTATACATATCTCCACCCTTTCATCTGCATAGCTCCATTCCAGGTTCTTTTTCTTGGATATTAGACAGTAGAGCTTTTACCATCTTAGGAACTTTGTAGACCTTGGACTCACAAGCATACAATACTGTTTATTTTTTGAAAAACCATGCATGGAATAGTGCTGTTGGTTTGACCCACCTTATACTATAAAAGAACGTATGCTATTATTTTGAGCCATATGTGAATACTGTATATGCAAATTCAAGCAATAAATGTCTTGATTGGCTAAAACATGTACAATTTATTCAACCATGTTTTCTTCAATCAGATAATATCCCTAAATAAAATGAACCATATAATTTAGACAAACTAAAGACCATCCTAGTCTAGGCCCCTGCTCAGTGAAAGGCCATTTATTCACCAGAATAATCCAGCCTGCATAATCAAAACAGGGAGCAGGTGACTTGCCAGCAGAGCAAAACAGTTGCAAAATAGATCTCAAGCAAATAAGCCAAGTTTGACTTACCTGACTTCTTCTTCTTCTTCTGTTCTTGTGAAGATGGTGTGTGTATGGCAGCCATTATCTAATGAGAGACATTCTCTCTTCTGTGTGAGAGAAGGGGGGAGACCTCTTTTAAGCACAAGTTCTTATAAATTCAATAAAGTATTGTCAATGTAAAAAAAAACACTTAAAAATGCATCTGCCTACCTGCTTTATCAGAGATACCCTCTTAACCTGTTCAAATGTTTGCTTTTGTGCCATAGAGAGGCTCCTGTGATTTCTGGTGTGAACAATGTTGTCATATTGACACCTGAATATTTCAAAAGTTTTCTCCCTACTGTGTGAGATTATGAGAGTTTCTGCACATTTTTGGATCCCACCCCCCAAAACACTCTTCAGACCTTTTTTGTGAAAGTTTTGTTCCCATTTAAAAAAACATTGCTTTTGTGCAAAGAATTTGTGCTTTTTTGGTCCAAACTGCACTATTTTCTATGCAGAAATCTTGTTGAGGAGGAAAACATTTGTGACTGTCCTTTGCATCCCTAGTGTACGTGTGTTCAAGTGTGTGTGAATCCATTGGGAAGTTCTCCGTGCAAGCCACATTGAAATGAATGGCAGTGCTTTAGCACAACTACAGTAGGCCCCCATATCCGCTGGGGATTGGTTCTTGGGGGCAGCGTGGATACCCAAAACTGTGGATAATAGTGAAGGCCATTGAAAATAATGGGACTTCCAGTTTAAAATACCATAGAGTTGCCTTGGAGGACCTAGAAAATGGCTAGAGAGGGCACATTTTCTAGGAAGAATATATGGTAAGTGTGCTGTTTTGTGTCCCATGAATCAGTAGATAATGAATCAATGGATACGGGGGTCCTACTGTAATTTTAATTGCCATAGATCTGTCAGTATAGGTGTATTTGTTGGCAAACAATGCGTGACTCCAGTGATCTTCTCGTGCTATTCATTTGGAAGTACTGTTACCCTAAGAGGTGGGGGTGTGCTGTAGAACCCCACCCATGATGCCAAAATCTGTATTACTACCTGGGGGAATTATTAGCTCAAATGGAAGCCTGCGAGAGGAGGGCAACTTTGGGGATCTTTTCACCTATGTATACCAGCACTAACTGTTAAAGTGAAATAAAGTATTTGTATTGGAAATAACACAAAATGAACTCACGCATACAACACATACACTTAAGAACCACACAGGGCTATAGCAGAATAAGACAGAAAGATTAGATAGGGGGAGTGATTTGGAAATATAGGGCAATAGTCACCAGTCTTGGAGAGAAGAGATTCATACAGCCAAGATACTCAGACAGGTGTCTGAGGGTGGCATAGGAGGTTGCAATCCAGGCTGTGCTGAGAAAGAAAGTGCTCAGGTTTGTCCACAGTGACACACTTTACTATTGTTGGGGGACTAATATTTATACCTTATTTCATATCCTGAAGGGGTACTCTGACAAAGCCTGCATGGCTTTCCCATGGGATAGACAAAGGAAACTGAAATTCAACTGATTGCTTTAATTGCTGGGAGATAAAAATTGATGGGTTTTCAACAACCTTGAAGGGTTGGACAGGAGGGTGTATAGGAGATATTTACATAGGAATAGATTAAGGAATGGTCACTTAATTGCTTGATTAAAACATTGCTGGGATACCCAACACTGAAGGAAAGAATTAGCACATACCTCCTTAATGACAGTGTTTACCAACGGGTTTTCCACATAATCCTAATTTGGGTTTCCTTGCCATTATGTTTCCAGACACGTCCCAGGTCATTGTGACCTCCAACTGATTTTTGGCTTGCCCCAGCCAACCTGACCCCAAAAGTGTCCAATATTTCTGAGATGCCGTAGGGAGGGGGTAGTAGGGTGTACTAACAGTATGTCAATTTCAAATGCAAGTGAGGTTATTATTTGCATTCTAAATGCTGGCATCTGTCTCACCAAAAACCTGCTTTGCTGCTTTCACTTTTCTTACACTGTGTTGCTTGGATGCTTATCTTCTCAACTCCTCCCTGTTGCCATAATGGTGTCTTTCATCTTCCACTTCCCTTCCTCTTCCCTTTAGAAGATGTAGGTCTCCTTCTGCAACCAGCCTGTCCTTGAGGCAGAGTGAGACTTCATTCCACTCCTAAAGGGCCTCTGCTATCTTGCCTTCCCCCCTTCTTATTGGGAAATGTGAAAGATTGTAGTGGATCTCTCAAGGAGAGTAAATGATGCACTAGGCAGAAGGTGAACAATCCACCAGCTCACTCCCCCCCCCAACATACAAGGTCTAGCAGAGAAAGAAATCAAAGTTAAGGGTGCATCTACACTGTAGAAATAACGTGGTTTGTGTGGTTTGACACCACTTTAAGTGCTGTAGCTCCATCCTATGGAATCCTGGGATTTGTAGTTTTACAAGGGCTTTAGCCTTCTCTGCCAAAGAGTGCTGGTGCTTGAAAAAACTACAAATCCCAGGATTCTGTAGGATGGAGCCAGGGCAGTTAAAGTGCTATCAAACTGAATCATTTCTACAGTGTACATGTACCCTTAGTCTTCTTTGTAAGGTATATTAAAGTAGTTTTACTCATGAGTACTTGTGCATAATCAACACAGATTCATCTTCTTGAAGAAAGGTAATAAAAGAAAGAGTACTACATGGTATCAGGGAGTTAATGTATCTTGCCTAGAGAGATTCTTGTAACACATGCATGAGGTTTTCCACTAATCCACCACTGCCACCAAATTAAGGGCTTTCACTTATCCCCACCTCTCAGCAGTGCAAGGACCTCCTGTCTCACTGCTATGGCTACCAACTATGGGGACCTCTTAGATGTCCTCATGGCTCCTATATGAGACTATTCAGCTTATATTCTCAATCACCCTTGATTAACTGCTATCACCACAGACACTGTGTGTCCAAAATTAAGCTTTCTAATATCCCTAATGTAGTGTTCTTGTATATAATACAAAAATAATGATTTACTACACAGAAATTGAACATAACGTCACAGGTTATTTATATAATACAGTTGTTCCTCCGTATCTACAGATTTGATATCCACAGATTTAAGTATTCACAGCTTGAAAATATTCTTTAAAAAATAATAATCCAAAAAGCAAACCATGATTTTACCATTTTATATAAGGGACACAATTTTGCTATGCCATTGTATATAATGGGACTTGAGTATTCACAGATTTTGGTATCCATGGGGGTCCTGGAACCAAACCCCAGCAAATATGAAGGGACAACTATATATCTAAATCCTGATTCACACTCACTCTAATTCACATCTCTCACTCATATCCTAACTATCTCTGACCCTGACTCTAACTCATCTCTGACTCTAACTCTCCTAACCTTGCAAACACCTCCACCTAACTAACTCCTAATCTTAACAGATTCTACTCTCATTCTCACTCACTGTCATACTCATCTGCCTTTTAAAAAATCCCCTCAGGCATCCAGCTAATCACCAGTGACTCCTAGCATTCCATACTCTCACCCCTCTCTCAACAGATCCTTACCTTATCAACTATATATTACACACATTACCATAGTTTACCTAATATATGAAACAACATTTTCACCTGAAAAGTCCATAACATTGTAACATGCTTCATGGAGGACAGGCAGAGCGAGGTGAGGGCAGATGAGAATCCAGAGAACAAAGGAAGGTCACATGGTGGAGGAAGAGAGTGAATGTGGACAAACAAACTGGAAGTTACTATAAACATACCATACCTGAATGCTGTGCAATTTAACTACCACTGAGTATAAGCATGCAAAACTTGCTTAGTCCAACACTACCACCACCACACTACCACTACCTCACTCTGTCCTTTTCTTCCTCTCCCCCCACCGCCTCTAGGGCTGCCAGACTGAAAATTGGAGAGGGCTCCTATACCTTTATTGGTTGTGTAGAAGAGGGAATTTCAGTAGGTGTCAGACAACCAGGTAACAAGCAACACCTGCTGAAATTCCCTCTTCTACACAACCATTAAAGGTACAAAAGTCCTCTCTAGTTTTTACTCTGGCAACCCTGCTTGCCTTCCCTCACTCTACAGGCCTTCCTCCCTTGTGCCTTGGCCCCATAGCTCCCACAAGGGGGGGGGCTAACAGTGCTCTAGCCTGGGGGCCTGGAATTATAAGGGGTGCCTGGCATGATATTATTGTAAGTTTTTATTATGTGAATCCATTTACTGTTATATATATATATATATATATATATATATATATGTATATATATATTACATATTACTTTGGTGTCATCATTTAAACTGAGTTATTTTAATTTTTATCCTAAATCATAGAATCATAGAATTGTAGACTTGGAAGAGACCACAAGGGCCATCCAGTCCAACCCGCTGCCACGCTCTTGTAGAGCATCTCACTGCCCTTAACCTTAGCAGTAGGTAGGGAGCCTGCCAAAGATCCCAGCCTGGGTGCTCACTTCAGGATGTGGGGGCCATGCTCGGTCCCAGCACTCACCTGTTCTCCCTCCCTCCTCTTGCTTCACCATGTGCTTTGGCTTTCCTACTCTCTGTAAAACAAAGCAGGCTACACAAAGCAGCTGCTGCTGCTGCTGCTGCTGCTTCAGACAGAGGGCAGACAGAGAAGCAGGCAGGTGGTGACTACTGCTACACAATCAAGAGGAGGGAGAACAGGCAAAACCAGGCTCTCCCACTGCTTGAGAGTAAAGAACAGGAGTTGCTGCTACTCCCCTATTATGCCTCATTCTCTCTACCCCTCTGCCTTACTTTCATGCCTTTGTATTCCTGCCTCCCTATTCCTTGCCTCCCTCTCCCCCTGCTTCTTGCCTCACAGTGGTGGTGGTAGTGGTGTGTTGGAACTGCCCCTTACCTGCCTACCTGTCCTCTGTTTAAAGCAGCCAGCACTGCTTTACAGCAGGTAGGCAAGTAGCAATGTGAGATGAACCACGGAGGGGCAGGAAGAGAAAGGAGAGTGGCGTGACAGTGGGGCAATGGGCCGTGAGGTGCAAGGGAATGAGGTGTGTTAAGGCAAGGGTGGAGAAAATGGCAGGGCAAAGTGGTGGCAGCACAGGGAGGGAGTAAGAAGGCATACCTGCACATACTTAGCTAACACATTGTATACCGCTTAGAGAATGCTTAGCACTATAAAGCAGTATAGAAATGTAAGTGCTATTGCTATTTTGCATATGAAAGCCAGAGCACATGTGGACAAACAACATCAGAGTGTGGTCAAGATGGCAACAGTTATTGGGGAAGAACACAGAGGGTAGGAGAGGCTGTAGCAGTTTGCTTTTGCCTGATTGGATTGGGAAGGACAAGATTCCACCCTTTCCTTTGCCCTCTCCTGCCCAAGTTAATTCTGTGCGAAATGCTTTTACATTTTGAACTCAGCTTGTACCAGCTGAAATAAACTGAGGAGAAGAGGACAAACTGGGACATTTTTAAAGTAACTGAAAGCATGGGATGACAAAGGATTAATTGGGACTGTCCCTATCAAATAGGGGCATTTGAAGGATATGGGAAGGAGGAAATTTGAGGCAAAAAAAGAGGCTCTTTGGGTGTGTAGGGGATCAACTCAGTATGGTGCTTTTCTGTTTGAAGTGGCTGACTTGCTTTGTTTAATGGACCAGCCAGCTTTTTTGGGGAGGGGGCACGTAAGATGGGGCAGGCAGAAGGATGTGCCACTGACTGCTAAAAGTCTGTTTTCAGGTTGCTTGCTAGAACAACAAATACAGGCCAATAGAAACTAAGGACATGTAGCCAACTCCCCCCTTCTCCAAATCAACGGATTACATTGTTGCTCCCCCCCTTACACATGATCCTTGCAACTTTAAAGGGAAAGAAACAGATTTATTTATTTATTTAAGTTAAGGGAGGCTGAACAATAGCACCAATCAAAATACAAGCCAGTTAAGGTGTTGTGTAAAAGTGACATGACAAGGAAAGCAGTAATGTGAGGTAATTCTGAACCTTATCTGAAAGCGCTCTGTATGTCTTGTATCAAATAACAGGCGGAAGTGTTTGGATTCTCCACCGCCTGTACCAAAACACCTTGCCATAGCTTTGTCTTCTTTTTGGAAAGTCTACATAGGATTTATCCTCAGGGTGCAGGGCACAAGTGAGGGAGCTCAAGTGTATTGATTGCTGTAGTTTGATAATGTATTTTGAAAATGCCTACTGTTACAGTGCTGCCTTGAAAAATAGGTTTTGATTGATGTAGCCAATTATTTTATTGATTTTATGTGTTGTTAGCCACTACTGAGCTTTTTTGTTTTGAAGATGGAAAAAAAAGACACATTGGACATACAGCTCATAATTGTTCTTTTTAAAAGGACAGGGTTACATTTTATATATGAGAAGGGACACATAAACCAATATGAAAGGACTTTAGCTGACATCTCCAGGTAGGGATGGAGAAGGATGCCTGTTTGAAAAACACTAGGGAGTGGGAGCCAGTCACTGGGTCAGTTCAAGTCACTTCACTACCTGAGGTGGAATAGCAAATGATATCTGCACTCTCTCCAAGGATTTTATCATATGAGGCTGGTTAGTCACAATTACAGCAGGTAATAGCATCTTTGACTGGTACTTATCACGCAATGTTGTGTCTCTCCTGTTGCTGCTTTGCATTTAAATCGTTTTCATTGACGGGGAAAGCCCATCAATGGCTCCCAATATCACTATTTTTGCTCGTCTGCCTATATTGCACTAGGTAACTTCTGCTGCAGTTCAGATACCAATGCTCACATGACATGAGCGGGCAATTCTCTTCCTCTCCCCCTCTCACCTCAAGACAACAGGCTGCTATCATAAAGCCCTAAGAAAGAGCTCTGGGGAAGGGAGAGGGAGGCTTAGTAAGATTAGACCTGATTTCACTCTCCCCAGGGAACACCCCCTCCTTAATCCAACACATGCTCCCTTTGATCTGATCACTCCGCACCCCTCACCTCCCCTGATTGCCAGCAGAGTTATCCCCTCCAGACAGAGTGAGGGGTATTTTGGAAACACACCAACATCCACCTGGCACAGGACCTGCCTGTGCTCTTCTGAAACTTTTTTTTTAAAAAAAATTTGCGAGTGGACAGAAAGATCTTTTTTTCAAAGCCTATGGAAAGGGGGAGCTGGGGAGAAGATAAGAGGCAAGACAGGAGATGAGAGGAACAGTAGAGGAGAAGAGAAGGATGCTTTAAAAAATCCTTTTGGGGGTGCAAAGGCCCGTTTTTACAAATCCTGCAGAAAGGTGGAGAAGATAAGAGGCAAGACAGGAGAAGAGAGGACCAGGAGAGGAGAAGCAAAGGATGGGGGGAAATGAGTGTTTTCAAACCAATGGCACAATAGTGCAATTGCAAATGTGATAGAGAGCGTTTTCAAACTGGTACGTTGCTGGTTTCTTCACGTTTTCTGCAACAACATGATCGCTATAGGTTTTTTGGGGGGAGTTCCAGGCTGTGGGGCTGTGGTCTAGAAGAGTTTATTCCTGACGTTTCACCTGCATCTGTGGCTGACATCTTCAGGGAATGGTGGCATAGGGAAGCTATTGAAATCCACAAACACCTGGACAACTTCAACAGGAAAGAGGAAACCCTAAAAGTAAACAAAGTTTGGCTACGAGTCCTGAAAAACACCCAAATAAAAACTCAACACATGCAAATGAACTTCACTCAGGGACAGGGGGTTTCCCAGCAGACAATGGACCGTGAGCTAAATAGATACTAATCCCCCTTGTATATTCTCCCACCCTAAGAACTGAACATCCAACAAATAAATACACAAATTTACATGCTAATCCTCTTCAACAGGGAATCACAGTATATAAACCACACCCACCCACATGCCACCATTCTCTGAAGGTGCCAGCCACAGATGCAGGTGAAACATCAGGAATAAACTCTTCTAGAACATGACCTCACAGCCCAGAAACCCCCCCCACACACAAAAACCTATGGATGCTGGCTGTGAAAGCCTTCGTCTTCACAACATGATTGCTATGAGACAACAGGCTAGTGTGATAAAGTCCCAAATCAGAGCCCATAGAACCATAAGACCGAGGCCAGTCAAGTTACTTTGGCACCAGAGAGAGAGAGAATCTTACGAATGTGTCTTTCTCTTCCTGGCAGGAAAAATATAATAATAGTGAACTAATCATTATCAGTGCATTGCTGTTTTGTGATACCTAAATCTGCTGCCTGAGGTGTCTCCCTCACTCTGCCTAATGGCAGGGCCAGCCCTGGGGGTTTTTTTGGCACAGATAATACTGAAGTAAATAGACCAGTGGCTTCAGTCTGTATAAGGTAGCTTCCTTCCCTGAGTTGGGGGAAAAACAAGGACAGAAGAGCCCCCCCCCAAAAAAAAAATTGCAGAAGGAGAGAGTATACTGAGGGGCTCTACCCTGATAAAGGAGGCAGGAACCAGGTAGGCTGACATATCTTTTATTGATGGGCCATCCAGAGGATTTCTGGCAGTGAGTGCAGTAACTGGTCATGCTGGCTGGAGACTTCTGGGAGTAGTAGTCCAAAAAGTTTGCTTTCCTATGCTCTGCCCCTTGGTATTCTTCTAGGAAGGGGTATAGCAGCAAGGCAGGGGAAGTAGCATGTTTTAATCATGAAGTTGGGTTCTGTATTTAATTAACATAAACAGCTAAAAGCAAACGCGATCTGTCTCCTTGGATTTAACTTGACAGAGACAGCGTGTTGCTTTAAATGCCAAGTGATTAGTTAAACCGTATTTAATTTGGTTTCAGCATATGGGAAGTGATGAGTGTGTGCCTCTGTGCGTTTGTCATGTGGCTTTTTTTTTGTGGAGGGTGGTGGTGTTTGTCTCTAGCTGTCACGGCCACGAATTTGCAGTTAATTGGGTTTAAATTGGACATAGAAAATACGCACAGAGAAGATTTCTTTATACACTGGAAGTGGGATCCTGGTTTCAGCAAAGGTCAGCCATGAGGATAGATTGAGGTAGCCAGAGTGTGTGAGAAAGTGGTCAATGGAAGAATCACTGGAGCTGACTTCAGGAGCATCCTTGTTGAAGGTCAGTCATTTAAAGAGAAAATCGTGGGAGGATAGACCTGGGCTTATTTAAAAGCATTACACAGAGCAAAACCACCATCTCCGTTTAGCTCATTGTCATGTATGGTAGTTTGGGGATGCTCCAGCTTTAGGTGTAGACATTCTGCATGCAAAGCATGTGCTCTGCTACTACTATCCCTCACTGGGATTTTTCTTCTTGTTGTTTCTTTTACATTCATGCATGAATAAATCTGTCTGGACAATAAATAGCAGCTTGTGAAAGGAGGTAAGCTCAGGCAGACATGTGCACTGAACACTTGGGCTTCAAATCACGCATGTGTTCCTCCAGCAGGACAAACAGCTGTGGATATTGTAGGGAGCATGGCCCAGTGGCTAGGAACCAAGACATGGGAAGGGGGAATCTGAGTTCAAGTCTTGCCTCTGACTACCTCTGAAGCTCAGTGATGCATACTTCTAATTTTAAATGAATGGCAATATTTTTGGACCCCAAACATTCTAAAGTAACATATTGGGGAGAGGTTTAACATAGTCAGATGTGCTAGTTTACCAAACACAGGAAAGGTTGGGTTTTTTAAAAAATCTGGATGAACATTCAAAAATGCCATATTTCTCCTGCAATCTAAAGTGGTATAGTCTAGAATTTTTATTCCAGAATTCTCTACCAGCCCACCTCCCCACTCCCATTCCCAGAAGTTGATCATAACAGCAGCAGGATCTCATACAACCAGCAATAATGGGGGCAGGGTTCTGCTGCTGAGACTGTAAAACATAATCATCTGCATGGGTCAGCTGGGCAGACACTGCATTGGCCCTGCTGACCCATCCCTTGTTTTTGGAACTGCTGCTGCTGCTTTCTTGCCAGCCTAGGAACTCAATGGAAGGCCTATCCAGCACGTAGTCACTTTTGCTGAGGGCAGAAACAGGTGCCCAGACATGTGATCAACAAGAAGGGGAGTCACTCTACCCCCTTCTCCTTGATCACACAGGCACCCTGTTCTGACCTCAGCAGACATGGCAGCATACCGGGCAGGCTTTCCATGGCACTCCTAGGCTGGCAAGGAAGCTACAGGGTAACAGAGATGGCGCAGCATTTGCATGTGGACAACTGTATCAGGCCAAATTGAATCCAGTCCAGTTGTCCACACTGCAAAAGAACCCAGAGTTACTCTGGAGTTTCCAGGAAACCCTGGAGTTTTTCCTGGCTTTGCTTAGTTCAGAGCAAAATTGGGTTAAAGGCGAAAAAATTCTTTTCCTCCCCGGAAGTAGCTGTACATCATCTGGACTGCCAGCACTGGATTTGGAGTGAGTCCACATTTATTTTTGTTTTATTTTTTGCTGGTGTAGACAAGCCCTAAAACAGAGATCGAGGAATAAATATCCCTCCAGGTGTTTTGGACTACAGCTCCCTTTAGCGCTCACCATTGTTCATGCTAGCTAAAGTTGATGGGAGTTGCAGTCTAACTTCCCCTAGAGGAACACACACTCCACCTACCTGAGGTATAAGGGATGTGGGACTATCTAGGGGAACGAGTAGAAAGTGAATCGTAATGGACTTAGATAAGTCCTACAAAAAATTTAAGATCATCAGGGGAAGTCTTTGTCTCAGTCCCACCATCATCACAGGCTCACTTGGTGAGGACACAAGAGAGTGCCTTCATATTGGCTGCTCCCACCCTCTGGAACACTCTTCCTCAGGAGGCTAGGCTGGCCACCTCCCTGTTTTCTGGCAGGCAAAGACATTTTTATTCAAGCAGGCTTTTAATTCGTAGCTGCGTGCACAGAGGCTTTTTGGGATGTGTGTATTTTTTTTTGTTTTTTTAACTTATATATGTTTTATATAATTTTAAATTGACAATTAACTTTTAATTGTCATATTTTAAATTGTATGTTGTATTTTTGTGTTGTGAGCCACCATGGGTCCCATTCTGGGAGAAAGGCAGCGTATAAATCAAATAAATAAATAAATAAATAAATAAGATGGTAGTAATAATGCAGGGGTGAACAACCTGCAGGCCTTTGATCCTGTCTACTCCCAAAAGTTTACCTATAGTCCCCTATATTTTCCTCTCTCCATTCTGACTGTCCCAATCATCAGGGTCTTGGAAGAGGCATTCACTATTTCTCCACTACTCATGGCAAGGGAAACAGTAAAGTTACCAGCAAAGCAGGAGGCTTTAAACAATCACAGAGTATACGTGCCTTATTTTTGTATTTGATTTAAGGCCAGTCACACTACACAAATAATCCAGTTTGAAACTGGATTATTTGTCATGGCTTCTTCCTATGGAATCCTGGGATTTGTAGTTTGGTGAGGCACCAGTACTCTTTGGCAGAGAAGGCTAAAGACCTTGTAAAACTACAAATCCCAGGCTTCAATACAAAAGAGCCATGGCAAATAATCTAGTTTCAAACTGGATTTTTTGTGTAGTGTGGATTTGGCCCTAGATCCTGCCTTTCTCCCCCAATGGGACTTTGAAAGTGGTTAATACTGCAATGGTCTGCCTCTAAACCAGTGTCTCTGTGTGTATGCTGGTGTACCCAGATACATGCCTATACCTGTATTTGCCTGGTATGTGGCCTTCAGCTCCTAGATGATACAGGATATAGCCCTTAGGACTGAAAATGATTATGCACACCTGTTAATAGTGTAAGAAGGTTAATGATCAGAAAGTCTTCATCAGAGCTGCTAAACAGCTGTCCCACAGGGTATGATCAATGGAGAGAACAGGCTCAGGAAAGAGACATTGTAAAGAGTACCAAGATGGTAAAGCTCTTTGTAAATAGAAAATGTTGCATAAATGATAAATAGCTATTATTACAGATGCAAGGAACAAAGCAAACATAATCTACTGCTCCAGCATAGTGCAATTTGTTCAGAAGAAAGGAGCTGCAGTCATTGGAAGCTATCACAAAGTAAAGATTCACATCTGATTTCCTCATCAATGTAATTAATGTGGTTTTCAACTTGTTTTATTAGGCATAGCAGGTGAATGTGTTACAGCAGGAGGGCAAATTGCATTGATTTTAATGCAAGTTTAATGTTTGAGAGTTTGGAATGTGGCTTTTGTTCTTGTTACACACACTGCATCAGGCAGGCTAGAAATTGAGCTCACTAAAATATTAATTTTCTATACAACTCTAAAGAGTAGTGCTCTGCTCCCAAGGCTGGTAGAATAACAAAACATTCAAAAATCTTTAGCTAGTGAATCTTGCTTTGCAAAAAGTCTTTAGCTAGCATAAGAGCTAAAAACAATTATGAATTTGGGCTGTTTTTTTGTCCTGTGGGTGAGCTTTCTTTCATTTTTGTTTTTCAGATTTTATAACACTGAGGACTAGAAACCTTCTTATGCAGAATATCCAAGTTGTAATGACATGCACAGATATATTTCATTGGGAACAGTGGTCTTTAGGCTGTGGCATAAATCCAATTGACCAAAATCCAATGGCTAGCCCCCAGCCCAAGTAGACCTATTGAATCAATGGGAATATGGCAAGTAAACACTTACATACGTTCTCTTGGTTCAATGGATCTATGCTAGTTGAGGGGTAGCCATTGGATTTTGGATTTTAGATATGGTCAGAGAATGGCACAAAACTTTAAAAATTCATATCAAAATGCTTCTTAAAGACACCTTTAAAAAGTAACTTTTAAAAGTAGGTAGACACTGTTACTTGTAACACCACTAGAGTAATAATAATAATAATAATAATAATAATAAATTTTATTTCTTACCTGCCTCTCCCCAAGGCTTGAGGTAGGGCACAACATGAATTAAAATGCAATATATGACACAGTCATTAAAACACAGAGAGAAATACACATAGGATTAAAAAAAAACATCATAAACTTAAAATACCAATTTAAAACTCATAGATTAAAATCAACTGGGTAGCTTTACTCATTGTGTTACTTTGTAATATTATTATGCCCCCTTTTTTAAAAAAAAGAGTAACTTGTACAGGTAGTTATATTACTTGTAACTTGTTACTTCCAAGCTCTGCTATATGCAAAGTATCTGTTCCACCAGTGAGCAAGAGGGTTTCCCTGGCAGAAAATGTTGAAATGGCCTGGTGGTATTTGGTGCTGAGCCTAGGATGCTCTTCTGCCTAGAGCTTTTCATTCTGGGCTTCTTGGTTTAGTGTCCCAACTCAACATAAATTCTTAAGGATCATCTGTGTTTCACAGCTGAAGATGGGGTATTCTGGTATACTGTATTTTTAACATGCCCATTCCTGTGTGAAAGACCATAGGACTCATTCTAGATTTACAATGCAATCCTCATTCATAGATGTTTTGGATGTGGGTGATTAGGATTCATCTTAAATCTCTTCTGCTAGTAGGAATGCTCTTCTGGCAGCTTGCTCAGATATCTGCTGATAGAGCAATCTGCTGGCAGAAGTGCTCTGCTGGCTAAACTCTGCTCACAGAAGAGGAATAAGGAAAGTGGTGGATAAGGGATGGGGTGATGAAGGAGTTGAAATGTTACAATGCCAGCACTGAGTTGGACTTGGTTCATATGAAGGTGCCACATGGTTGGTACATAGTCTGATGTCAGATCAGATCATGGGATTGGATTCCAGATTTAGTACTACTTCAACTAAAAATCCATGAGATTCAAGTCATGCTTAACATGAATCCCACTGATTTCAATGGCCTACTCTTAAGTATTAATTTCCAGCATCCCTAGGTTGAGAAAGATTTGGATTCAACACAACCTTAGCTGGCCTAGTGTTAGCTCAGCTGGCCCTTTGCCATTTTAGTTTTAGTTATACTTAGACCATTGAAATCTCTGGCACATATGTTAGGCATGACTTGAATGGCATGGATTTTCAGCCTACTCTCAGTAGGACTAAATGTGGAAACCCTGTTCCATGTCCTGAACCAATGGCAGACTGTGTACCAACCACATTGCACCTTTGCATTCAGTTTTTTATATGCCTGGCACTTCAGAGATTTCACTTCCAGAGGAAAGGTCTGGATCTTGAGGAGTAGTAACATGAGTGAGTATGTACTTTAACAATGTATTTAAATTGTATCCCCCCAAATGTAAAATCAGGACTGTCATTTGCTTGCAGTGAGTACAAGAAATGTAAAACTGTCTCTGGGAAACAGCGACTAGTGAAAAATAAGAAACTGAAGAGAACCTGGCCATTTTGTGTCCATTGGTTACAATTGTTTCTTTCTTTCCTGGAAACACTCTAGAGACCAGCAGCTGAGGGCCTGTGGACCAGCACCAGCCCATGGACCACCACTTTGAACACTGAGCTACACAACAAAATTAAAGTCCCTCGGAGCGTGGTGGGGTCTCCTTCCTTGGAGGTCTTTAAACAGAGGCTGGATTGCCATCTGTCGGGGATGCTTTGATCAAGATTTCCTGCGTGGCAGGGGGGTTGGACTGGATGGCCCTCGTGGTCTCTTCCAACTCTGCAATTCTATGATTCTATGATAGTCCCAAATGACTAGACCTGTTGAATCAATGGGAAACTAGTAAGTCGAGATTGATGTAAGTTTCATTGATTCAGGAGTTCTACTCTGTTTGGAAACAACAATTAGATATGGGCCTGTATGTTGCCTTCCTCTGCATTACTCGGTGCTCTGTGAGTAGCCTCACCCTTAGAAGGAAAGGGGGAAAAGCAAAAGGCAGGAAGCTGGAGTTCTTCAAGACATAGGACTTATCAGACTAGCAGCTTAGGGAGCTGGGTATGTTTAGCCTGGGGAAGAGAAGGTTGAGAGGTGACATGACAGCCATGTTTAAATATTTGAAGGGATATCATACTGAGGATGGAGCAAGCTTGATTTCTGTGGCTCTAGAGACTAGGACATGGAGCAATGTATTCAAACTACAGGAAAAGAGATTCCACCTAAACATTGGGAATAACTTCCTGACAGTAAGAACTGCTTGGCAGTGGAATGCGCTTGCCTCGGAGTGTGATGGAGTCTCTTTCTTTGGAGGTTTTTAAGCAGAGGCTGGGTGGCCATCTGTCGGGAATGCTTTGATTGGGTACTCCTGCATGACAGGGGGTTGGACTAGATGGCCCTTGTGGTCTCTTCCAACTCTATGATTCTATGATTCTTCACATTCTCTCCCAGAAGTTTAATTATGTGTTCTTGTTGGAAAAGGGGAGGGAGAAAAGAGTACCGTCCATGTATGCTGTAATCACACAATTACAGCAGGGTGTGATTATTGCATGTTTGTCAATACCATGAAAAGAGGGCTATTGAGGGCTTTGCCCATCAGTTAAAAGGTATGATGGGTTTATAAAATTGAGGCGGGTTGGTGGTATAGTCTGATGCTAATGCATCAAAAAGGCTTTAAAGAGGGGGAAAGAAAAGAAAGAAAACATCATTGCCCATAGACATCCAGAGCTCTTCCTGCACGGATTGCTGAAAAAATCCCTCCTGGGCACTGTTGCACTTTAGACTTTTGTATGCATCCTTGCTCCACTGGGGAGGGTTGGCTTTCCACACCAGGTTGGAGGCATGATGTTCAAAAAGGCTGAAGCGACTTGCTAAAGACAAGTCAATCACTTCCTTGAAAAGCCACAGCCATCAGCACATAGGCAAATGGCTCAGTGGGTGATATGTGCTGGACAGTGAATTGATATTGTGCTTAGATTGCACAGCAGTAGCTCATCAAACAGAAGTAGGAGCAAGTGTCTAGACTTCAAACAAGGCACACTTGCCCACCATAATACCACTCTTGTGCCTGTCACTGCAAAATCTATTCATCACTCTTTGTAATGCCCTAGTGAGGGCCAAAAGTGTAAATTGGACCAAGGAGCCAGTGTGGTGTCCTAAAGTATTAGCTTTCACTGGAGAGAAACCCCTGCTAAGAGATGACATTTCACCAAGGAGACTTTGGGCTGTTTACTAGCTTCCCATCCAATGCACTGGCTTGGAGAATAACTTGTTATAGTTACTACTGTCTCTGCCTCATTGTCTTCTTTTGGTTTTCAACATCCAGAATCCTTTTCTCAGCATCTGGCTGAGGGATTTGGGAAAAGTAGTCCAAAAGCCAACATTTGCCAGCTCTGGTTTTGAACTCCTTGGAGGAAGATCTGATAGGTTAGATAATTAATTAATTAGATGGATGAATAGGAGAGCAAGGAGGCAGAGAGGATTTTATACAGAAGTTTGAACCAGGGACTGTGACTTAAGATCAAAAACCTAGTACTTAAAATAAGCTGCAAGTGGGGGAGAAATTAGGCTCAGGAATTCAGGTAGTTCTTGGGAGTTTCAAAGAGCAACTGAGGCAGCTGCTTACTCAGTTCTTCATCAGCCACTAGCTGCTCGGATATGGGAGCCATCGTCTGGAGCCAGAGGCCTTTCTATAGCTAATTCTTTGGACTCTGTGGGATGAGTTATGATAATACTGTACTAGCATATGCAGTTTTATGCATACTAGTGTCTTCTTTTGTTCTCTCTTTTTTCTTACTTTTTTGGGGGTGTTGTATAAATGGCCATCCTAGGTTGAAGGATCTTACACAAGTTTGAAGGGCATGAGTCTGTTCTACAGCTGGAACTAAAATATCTTTATGCGGGTTGTCATCTGAATTCAAGTTTGAAGGTTTTCTTTCAAATTTGGGGATACTTGAACATAAAGAACTGCCAGGTCTGCACCTCTGTTCTTGAGATTACCTTAAGCATCTGTACTACTGATTGGAGACAAGCTCAGGACACCTTACCTTCTAACAGTTCCCTATCCAATTCTGGGCCTTTTTTTCTTACTTAATATTCTAAACCTTATATTTTCTGCATATGGTTCTTTGCTTCTCACCAAAAGCATACTGCCCTTCCTGTTGCTTAGCCCTGTGTTTTCCCTGCTAAACTGGCAATTTTCTTGCCTCACAGAAGCTGCAGTTTATGAAAATTCTTTGTATCAACCTTTTCCCACCCAGATAGCAGAATGTACATAATGATTCCATGATAGCACATCCAGTGCTTAGGGGAGCCTTACAGGTAACAGACTAGAAATAGACGAGTATCAAATTTTGTTTATTTTACACACATGCATGCTTGTATACACACACACACACAGAGAGAGAGAGAGAGAGAGAGAGAGAGAGAAAATATGTTGCCATGATGAAACCCAGCTAGCTATACTGTACTCCCTTCCTGAATATTTCATTTCATCATCCCTACTCCATCCCAGTTTGCTCTTCCTTTCTCCAACCCTTAGCCAGCCTTTCTTGACCATTAAGCAGGCTCAATCTGACCACTCCAGTTTCCCCCCCCCAGTGTGTTCTTGTTCTTCTTCTGTAAACCTTGGATTTGCCCAAAGCCTGTGGATACATACTTCTTCTTGTGTTATCTGTAATAATTATATGTAGGCAGTGGTGATATCAGAATTACCTACTATAGTTCTCTCAGTCCTTTCACAGCTGCATACTTTGGATGCAAATTGTGATGGAAATGAGGGGGTCCCTCTGTGCCTCCCCACACCCTCGGGAATGCCTAATTTCCTTTTATCAAGCTGCCATCACCCCTTGAATTCCAGAACTGTTAACTCTTGGGTGCAGTCCAAGGGGAGACTGATGGGTCTGCTATTTCTTCCCCACTCCCCCACCATGGGGAAGGGAAACATCAAGCTGAGGTATGTGAATGTGTACAGGCAATGAAAGGTTGAAAGAGGCTTTATTCTAAGCAGAGTCTACAACAAAAGATATCTCTTCATGAGAGATTCCTTTCTCTCAGGCACACTTAGTTACAAGTTGCAGATACAGCCAGTCACTCCTAGCCAAGTCAGGACAGAAATATAAATTCCCTAATGTGTCTAAGTATGTTGGCTGAGAAGCTTTAAGCAGAAAGTCAGTTCAAATGTACAAAAATACTAAGTGCTCCATATTTCTCCATATAATACCTACTTCAGGTTATACAGCAGGGCCTGCATTTTTTAAATGTTCATACTGTTACTTGTTAAAAAAAGGTTCATAGCACATAGGAAGCTAGCACATGATGGGGAAATTTAATTTCTTGGGTGTGCTAGCTTTCCATTCCCAAGGAGTTTGTTTTTTACATCATCTCCATGCACTTCCATTACAGTGTTACAATCAAGGAACAATAAGATGAGTCACATTCTGGAGAGCTTAAACAATTATGGTTGGCATTTAAGGACTCTGGAAGAGCAGGATGTAGATCATCTGGGGATTCAACGCATGCCAAGTAATTAGCTGGTGGGGCTGAGCACTCATTCCACCTGCCCCTCAAGATGCACAGGCAACAAAGACTATAGTTGTATTCCAGACTAATTCACAAAGAAGAGGTAGAGGTCAGCCTATTTCTTAGGCCCTAGCATCTGCAGTGTCTTGCTTCCTATGGCTTGGAAACGGCTTTTCTGTTGAGGGAGGAGCTGAGCTGAGAACCAATACATGATGCGAGGTGGGGGTGGGCACGGAGATTGCTTGAAAAGTGAAACAATTGGGACCAAAAGAATGTTAAAAGAATTTATCATTTTATAATACTGATTAATTGTCTCTTTGTGTGTGGGGCGGCGGCAGTGTACTTTGGATCCCCATTGAATTTATATTTTGATTTAATTTGGATCTCCTTGAGCCTCTGCCCCACATTAAAAACATTCCCAGGTTTATACATGAGTTCCTGTCACCTTTACTTCCCAGCATTACCAGGAAAGATTTGAGCTCTTGCTTGACTCCCCCGGATTTTATTTCCTTATCCCAAGATAATATGTTTGGATAAGGTCACCAGGCAGAACAGGATCCTCCATGTTTTCCAATCACATAGGAAAGATCTTTATCTCTGGTGAAAAAAAATACTGGAATACACCTCAGTCCAGCTTCGGCTGCAGTCCTCTTGTCTCATCAGCTCAGCATCTTTGCTCCAGCATCTGACAGTTGGCTCTGTGTAGGCTTACTATTTTTCCTATCCTGGTTTCACCCTATTTTCCTCATCTCTCCGTCCTTTGCTTGTTGTTTGGTTTAAAATCTGCAGTAGTTCTTAAAACTCTTTTACAATGGAACTCCCCTGCCCCACAGGCTAAAAAAGAAAGTGCCACCCAATCCATTTTAAGCATGAAACAAAATGGCTGTGAATCTGCTGTTTTTTAATTCAACCAGGGAAATGCATTGCACACGCACAGTGAGGTTTCTCTTTGAACATCCCTTGTTGGATAGTTTTCCCACAGCTCAGCTATGAGAATGGCTAAGTGGTGGTGGGTGAAGAATCCGTGAATCCATTTATCAATACATATTTCATGCATCTGTTCACACACTCCATACATCATATCCATCCACAAATTCTCTGTGTTGTGAATATATGGATGGGAATGTGTGTTGTATATGTGATAGAAAAAGAGAATGGGGTGGTGATCTGACCTACACATACATACACACTTACTTCCATACCTGTACCCTATCCATTTACACACACATGTATGGATGGAGAATTTCTGACTGTGTATAGATTTGCAAACCTTATCTTAATCCATACACACAACCTTGTCCTGTAACCACACAGTTAAACAGTGCAAATGGGGGTGTGGGGAGTGACGTAGGGATGAAATAAATATTTACAGAATTTCTCATCCTCAAGCAAAAGGCTATCTCAACAAGTCAAGAAACTTTGGGGGCATTCACACTATTTAAAAAAAACAAACCTCAAATTCCCCCTGAATCTGATAACGCCACAAGACATATGGCCTTTCCCCTGTATCTGGTGTGAAAAGGGTACGTGACGTATGGCCCTATCCACACCAAACTCGGGGAATACCCCCCTTAATCCGGTTTTTAGAAAACTGTGGTTTTCTCCAGAGTTTGCTTGAGAAAACTGTTGTGTGATCAATCCATCTGCTCTGGATTTGGGGGGCATAGGGAGGAGAGATAGGATGAGCACTGCATGAGGTGCCACCATTTCCTCTCCTCCTCGGTGCCACTTCTCATTCCAAAGGCAGAGCCCCAGCAGTATTTACTTTCTGAGGTCAGAATACCTGGTGAACCTCACTATCACAAGGCTAACCACCCATTCTGCCTTCAAAGAGAGTAGCTTCTGCTGGAGGTTTTCCTTTTCCAGTGCACAATCACCCACTTGAGCTCCATGAAAGCAAAGCCACTCTCTCTGAAGCCAGAACAGACAGCTAGCGTTGCAATGGGGGGGCACCCATTGTGGCTTCAGAGAAAGTGGCTACTGCTGAGGCTTTGCTTTCATGGCGCTCAATCAGCCTCGATGAAAGCCTCAGTGGTAGTTGCTTTTCTGAAGCCAAAATGGGTGGCACCCCCCATTGTGAGGCTGGGCACCCATTCTGCCTTCAGAGAGAGCAGCTACTGTTGGAGCTTTTGCTTTTCTGGCAAACAATCCCCGACTTAAGCTCCATAAAAGCAAAGCCCCAGTGGTAGATGCTCTCTCTGAAGCCAGACTAGATGGCTCCCCCTTCCATCACAAGACTAGCTGCCTGTTCTGCCTTCAGCAGCTATCACAGGGGCTTCACTTTTCCAGTGCACAATTGCCCCTCTGAGTTCTGTGAAAAGTGAAGCCCCCGTGGTAACTGCTTTCCCGAAGCCAGTAAAAATCTGAATGCAGATTCAGGCTTTGGCCAGAGGTGTGGTGCTTACATCTCAGCCAGAGTAGTCTGAATTTCATGTACCATAGCTGTGGGCCAAAGTAGTCTGAATTTCATCTGGAGTTTTACCTCCCCCCACCCCCATATGAATGGCCCCTATGTTGAAAAAAATGACAATTGCAGCAAGATTATTTTACATTTTGGGACTGCTTTGTGAACATTTCATGAAGGTGGGGGCAGTGCACACAGAAAACTCATAGTGAAATTTTCAATCAATCATTTACACCTTGCCTCCCCACCACCACCCCTGCCAAAACTCTGTCTCCAGGCAGCTTACAAGATAAAGGCAATACAAGCTTTTCGTAAAACAGTCCTGAGATGTGCAAAAGTCACTCCACCCCCCCACCCAAAATCACATGATCTCACCCAGCAAAGAGAAGACTTTCAATATTTTGTTGGTCTTTTGGGTGAGAATAAAACAAGCAAAGATTTTCATTCCTAGTGTGGCTGCAGACCCCCTCAGATCAGCTGATTGGTGGGAATTAAGGAAGTGAGGCTACAGATAAAGATTGACTTGATTTTTGCCCAGCTCCCCTGCTGCTGAGCTATTCTTTGCCAATCAACTGAGCAGTACAGGGGAAATTTAACCCTTCCCTCCTCTGCAGTTCTCTTGACAATCATTTCTCTAAACTTTTTATTAGGCTTCATAGCAATGCTGGGGTGATTTTCATCAGGATTTGAGGGTAGACAGAATAAACATCCCCTTTTCTTCAGCTTCCCCTGCAGTACTCAGCTAAGTGGTGGTGGACAGTGAGTAGCAAGGGTGCTACAACCATGCTTCCCCATGCTCAGCTGATTGGCAGGAGAAGATAGGAGTCAAACAGTGGATTGCATATGGGAGATTATCAGATGCGGAGGAATGTGGCAAAAAATTGTGTTCCCAACCATGTCAGAAGAATGCCATGGGAACAGGAAGGGGGAAATTATCAGATGCCATGCCCTCAGCCATTCCTGGGGTGTACCATTGCCACAGACGAGGCTTCCCTTTTTTATTGACAGGGACAAGCTGCCAATACAAAGGGACACCTTACTCATGGCCGTGCTACACCCCCAGGACACTGAAGGATGTTGTTGTCTGATAAACTCGCCCCTTCCTATTTTTGTTGCAATCTTCTGATGTGGTTTTGCTGCTTCTAATAATCTCCATAGTCTGTGAAGGGCAGGTAGTTTGCTTCTGAACTAGAAATAAAAACCAAGTGCACATTTCTTGAATTCCATGCATATTGACTAGTAATATACAAAATTCATGATACATGCCCATTGCCCAAGGTTTGTTGGAAACATACATAATATTTGGAGGGCGAAAAAAATCAAAATCCCCTAAGGCAAAATCCCCTGTTGGAGAGTATGCTTATTGAATGGGAAACATGCACAGTTCCCTCTTCATGAGCAGATTGACTGCATCTGAACAACATTCATGAGCAATACACTGGTTTAGATTTTCCTTGGGGTTTTTTTCGGGCTGTGAGGCCGTGTTCTGGAATAGTTTCTTTCTGATGCTTCGCCTGCATGTGTGGCTGGCATCCTCAGAGAACCAACCATTCTCTGAGGATGCCAGCCACAGATGCAGGCGAAACATCAGAAAGAAACTCTTCCAGAACATGGCCTCACAGCTTGGGAAAAAAACCAAGGAAAATCTATGGATGCAGGCCACAAAAGCCTTCGACTTCACAATACACTAGTGTGTTCTGCCTGATCAGTCTGGGTTGGCTTCTCCTTTTAACAAAATCAGGTGGAGTAACTAAAAACTCACCAAAAAGCAAAGGCTTGGCACTGTATCTGAACTTGGACTCTTGGTTTGCCACTCCACTAACAAGCCAGCGCCTGAATCTAGAGTTTGCATTTCGGGTCTAATTCCTGGCTTGTTTGGAAAGCATTACACCAGTCCCAGTGTAGATATAACTCTAAGTGCTTTTTTTCTGCTTACTGTAGCTCATCTCATTGGGAGGACCCTGCCAATGAGTGTAGTCAGGCAATAGTAATTTTATGTCAGAATTCTCCACAAAATCTCTTGATTGTTGAAAGGAGGAATCCACAAAAAGTGGGTTACACCTACCAGTGCTCAGAGAAAGTAGCATGTATTGAAGCTGATTGGCCAGCTAGGTGTTCTGAGCTCCCTCTATCCATTTTATTCCCCGGCCTTTGTAGCTCCATACTTGATCTTGGTTGATCTTTCTACTGTGTCATTCTGCTACTTCTGTATCTGCTTCTGCTACTGTATTTTTTATTTCCAACCTTTTTTTTTTTTAAACCCTCTGTGGTTCTCTTTTATCCTTCTCTTTTCCTGATGGCTCTCTAAGAGGCAGATGTCTCTCTAAGGAAGAAAAAGAAAACATCAGATTCCTCATCTCCAATTCTGCAATGAAAGGAAAACAACTTATAAATGCACATGCACAAACATGGGGCAAAAAGCTTCCATTCTGACAACCGAATGGAATACATTGCTGGCTCCCACTGCAAATTCTTTTTCCAGTCTAAGCCCAGTACAAAAAGAAAAATTCAGAAGTGTTCAATTTACTTGTTTTCTGATGGAAGGAAGATTACATGTTTCTCCCCTTATTATTAAACTTTAAGAATAATTATATCTTAATTTACATACCTAGATAGATACACACACACACACACACACACACACATTTCAGCTTTCTTGCTATTGCGTCTTACACACTAGTAGGTTTGGAGTGATACCCAAATACTTTGAAGCTTATTTGGTCATGGAACTTCTCACCCTCTATTATAGACGTTTCCAAGAAGACAGCTGTGCTAGTCTGTTAAAGCATAAAAAGGAAGGAGTGGAAAGGAGCAATCTAGCTCCACTCTTTAAGGCTGCTTTATTTTAGCATGAACTTTTATCCATTTCAATCCATGAGAAATGACTGAAATGGGATATATTCACAAAATCCAGTCTGCTAGTAGAAGTATGAAAAGAAACAATTGTTTCTTGGCACATTGCATATATTAATACATATTTCCTCACAACCAAGCATGTAACAAAATAATTATTTCCAACCAAGCTCTAACTTTAAGGGAACTGACTCTTGGTAAACAGATTTATTGAGTTCACAAGCAGAGCAGCCTGACAGACCTACTTCATCTTGCACAACTATTTGAAGGTTTATGGCCAGTGACACAAATGACATCTTTCTATATCTTATTACATTGTGATCCTACATCCACACATATTGAGAATATGCCTTGGTTTGATATTAACGCCATCAGTATAGCTGAAGAAGTAGATTGCAATCCATGAAAGCTCATGCTAAAATAAATCAGTCTTAAAGGTGCTACCAAATTATGCCATCCCCCTCCGTTTCACGTTCTCACTCTCCAGTTGTTGGACTACAACCAGCATAGGCCAAGTCAGCTCAGCTAATGGAGGGGGATCCTGAGAGCTACAGTCCAACAACATCTGGAAGGCCATGGGTTTTCCAACGTGATGTATATGCAATTCAGTTCAATTCAGTGTATATGATAATGTGCATAAAAGATGTAAGTGTGAAAATCTTGCACCTGTCATTTTAAGTTCATCTCTGTCTTGTCCACACACTTTTAAAAATCCCCCTTTCATGAAGATACTAGCATTAAAGTTCCTTAACGTATCTGCTTAAACTTAAATGTGATCATCAGCTCATATGAAGGTTCATCCCTTTCAACCTTCTCCCAGCTGTGAACAGTACTTCGTACCTCGGGCTTGACTATAACCAGCTTTTTCCACCTGCAGACCCTTGAGCAAGAGATATTGTGCATGTGACTTAGAGCACTGTCTTCAGGGCTGCTTGCTTGCTTGTTATTGTTTTAGGGTGGCTGGGCTTGACTGCCGTTTCCACCCTGCACACCCTTCCTTCTCTCCTTGCTTGTCTGTGTCACACAGAGGAAGGCACACAAAGCTGACAGGTTTCCCTCAGAGCAAATATTCCCTCCACTGCTGCCTTCAGGGCCCTGGCCTTTTCCTCACAGTAAATGGAAAAGAGGCTCAACTTGCCATGCATGGACTTTAGATAGGCTAGTGTGTATCCTGCATAAAAACAAAAAAGAGTTCTGTGGGACATTATATGATGTAACTGTATGATATAAGCCTGCATAGACTACAGTCCACTTCACCAGAAGAATGAAGTGTTATTCTCAGTTTCAGGCATATATACATATTGAAGGTAGGTGGGATTGTAAGCAGTGAGGATAAGTATAGACAGCGACAATTTGATTAGAAGTTGATTGTATGCAAAAGAAGCACAGTGACTGTTCTCTATAGCAGTAATGGGTGGTAACGCAACCAATTTGGCAATGTTGAGTTAATGCTGTGTAGTAGGACAGGAAGCCATTGCTTCTGTTCAGATTCAGATAAATAGAATTGCACTTGATGGAATTATAATACATTGGTTTTACATGGTACCTTCCCCCTAAACATTTCTTTGATCTAATATGGCCACCTGAATATTAGAAGCAGAATATCCTGCTAGGTTGGAATAGCATCCTTAACCCAGTGCCTTCCAGACTTCTTGGAACAGTGACCCAGCAGAGCTAATGGTTTTGCTGGCTGGGGATGGTGGGTAATGTAGTCCAAATTATCTGGAGGGTCATGGGTTGTGGGAGGCTATTGTTCTTGTTTCTGAATATTGTCATTTCTGTTGCATTCTGTAGGGACTGGCCTGTTAGTCTTATGCAGAGTACCTAAAGGCTTTCTTGGCAGATGAGAACAGATTGTTACATTCAAAAATGAGCAAGTGAATGGCCCTTTCGTGTTGTATCTAACATTATTAGGTCTAGCTGCAGTGTTACCTAAAAAGATAAATGAATCAAAACAAAAAATATGGTACTGGTTGATTTTGCAACTATACTGCCTCAGCATAGGCTTTGGTATATGAATATATTTTTTTTTAAAAAAAATCGAACTGGTATATTTCTAATCCGTCAGATTATGAATTTAGGTTTGATAGTGCATAAAGATTGCCTGACAGACATTTGAGCGAGGGTGAAATCAGGATTTCCAAAGTTATGGAGCGCCTGATCTTTTGCATTGCATGCTATCATATCTACTATAAGAATCAGTCAGAAGAGAATTCTTTGAATCTATCCCAGAGAGTGCTTTTTCCAGGATTTACCTATTGGACAAAACTGAAGTACTTGCTCACATATAACCCAGTTCCTAAAGCTCCTATTGCATTCTAAAGTGTACTCCTATTCAAGTGTTCTGTTTCCAAACTGTATGCGGAGGATTAATGTGGCAGTCTCAGCCTTTTTACTCCCAGAGTACAGCCAGCATGGTGGAGTGGTTTGAGTGTTGGACTAGGACACTGGGAGACCAGGGTTCAAAGCACTGCTTGGCCATGGAAACCCACTGGGTTTCCTTGGGCAAGTCACACTGTCAGCCTCAGAGGAAAGCAAAGGCTAACCTCCTCTGAACAAATTCTGCTAATAAAGCCCTGTGATATGATCGCCATAAATCAGAAATGACTTGAAGGCACACAACAACATGAAAAGAACATGATTCCAAGATTCTGCTTGATGTCCAGTTTTAAGACCAAATTGGATTCAAACTGGTGGACTTTCAGTTTGTGTGCTGGTGCCCCTGGATGTGAGCACCTCAGAGCTGTGGAGGGGAGGAAGAATGGGACAGTATAGAGCTGTTGGAGCATAGGATGGTTCCATACTGCCCCTGCCCCCACCATCCATTGATTCTTTCTTATCTTGTCTCACCTGGCCAAAAAACAAACAAACAAACAAAAAACTTCCTTGTCAGGCCTGGACATTTGTCTGAGCAACAGATTACATGGGTTGGAATAGAAACTTCGTCTTCTATGGGTGCAAACTCAGAAGATTCTATATCTTACTTCATGGGCAGAATATCTAGCTGCTGGACTTAGCTGTGGTTATGCATTGTACTGGAAGAGCCTGGAAAAGTTACTTTTTATAATGTAGCTCTCAACATTCTCCCAGCCTCTGGCCATGTTGGCTGCAGGATTCTGGGTGTTGTAAAAAAAAAAAAGCCGTAATCCAAAAAAGCTTTTCTAGTCTCTGTACTGGCTGTGGTTACTGTGCTTAGTTTTTAGCAAGCTGTGCTCTGGCTTACTCTTGCCCTTAGCTCTTGTTCTCCCTGATATATCACGGATTTGATTCAGGCTGTGGAATGGAACTCTGCTAGCCTCCTCCTTGGCCACTTGGTCTCTCCCAGAGCTCTATCCAACAATGGCTCCTACCCATCAAGGACCCTTTCCCCCCTACTTGCAACCAAATGCTGAGACATTTCTTCAGCTGAAACAATGAACAGTTCTCTTGTTTTTTCTTCTTACATTATCTAACATCCTTTTGTCTTTTTTTCTTACATAATCTAACATCCTTTTTCAACAGCTGATGATGGTGATGACACATAGATTCCCTTGTTATCATTCCTTTAGGGCTAAATATATCTGATTAGTTTGAGCTTTTGGACCCTTCATCACCTCCATCTAAAATGACTTGAGACAGCCCCTCCCCAACTCGTGGTTTGTGTTTGGGGTCTGAGCCCCAGCTTAAAACACTCAGCAACAGGGTCAGTGCAGGAAGGTTGCCTTTAAAGATGGAGCATGTGGGAGTCAGGGGGTGGGAGGAACAGAGACCCTGGCTTCCCTGGCAGCATGGAGTGGAAGGGGTTATCTCTGTATTGGGAAACTCCAGCGAACCAGCGAATGGCTTGCATCTTCCTCAGGCGCTGTGTATGCAGAGTGGAGAGGCTCACGTCTTGATAGCTGCAGCAGTTCTAGGGTAGCAGAAGCATGCCTCTCTTCCTTCTTCCTTTAATGGCTGGAGGTAGAAGATTCTTCTCATCACTTTGAGGGCTTCCCCCCACTTATTTTCTTTCATCCCTTCTCCACCACTCCCCTCGCTGCAATTTCTTCTCTGATAGCAGGTCTCTTCCCCCCACCTCCCTCAGTCCATTTCTAGATGATCGCTCTCTCTGACTATTTTTCATGCTCTGCTGAGTGCTGTTGCTTCCTTTCACGGCCCAGCTGCCTGTCTCGTTTTGCCTTGCCTCATGAAGATTTATGGAACTGCAGTAATAAACTGTGTTTGAGCGATTTTCTTTTCCGATAATCCTCGGGTGAGTGCCCAACTGGGTGGGTGTGATTTGAGCAAGGCTGCAATCATGTCCAATCTGGGCCCCCCTCCCCATCGTGGTGGTGTCAGCAGCTGCCAGTGAGCCTCAGGCAGCAGCAGGGACCTAACCAGGTTATCCGTGATGGTTTTTTGGAAGGAAGGAGAAGCTTCACAACCTGTCCTGTTCTCTCTTGCAAAGACCTGTCACCATCTTTCTGAGAAAGAGGGCTCCAGCTGCATCCCCTTTCTGTACCGGGTAGCATCCTCAGGTGTGAATTCCACAGAACAGGAAAAAAGCCTTTCTTTACCCCGGGTAAAAGGGTACTTACTGAATGGATGAATCAGCACAGGAGAGCTTTAATCCATCACCTGCTTCAAGTAAGCCCTCTGATGCAATTTTCTTTCTGGAAGGATTTTACCTTAGTGTTGCTTCGGCTTTCTTTGACTGTGGATTGAGAGGATTCTGAATTTTCCAAGACAAGACCTTTCATCATCTTCTTGGGCTGCAACTTGGGAACTGTCTACGCTGTTGGAGTGGCATCGTTCCATTTTGCTTGGAGCTCCTCCTGAATTATTTACAGGGTAAGGGGAAAGGAAAATATTTCCATTAGCCTTCTGGACAAATTTAGGCCCTTGTGCTTATAGTCTTATGTTTCTTCTTTCTTTTCCCCTCACCAATTCGTTTACCATACATTTCTCATTTTGATCCATTTATACATCCATTCCTGCCACTTTTGATCCCAGTTGGTTGTTTTGTTCTAGGTGGAGTATGAGAAACTACCAACTTTCCAAAATGTAGTTAGTTGCTAAGCAACTGCTGCCTCCCCCCTTCTCCTGGCACAAAATGGTTGCTTGGGGGCAGAATTTGGTGGGACAGAAGGGGAGTTGCCACCCAGCTTTGCCTTGCCACTATTGAGTTTGCATTTACTAAACTGGTAATAGGGCATATGTAGCTGTGTTCAACGTCTGGTGGAAGATTGCTCCCACAGGCCCAGCATCTTAGAACAAGGGAACTTTGACTTCCTTCATCTCTAGCTAGCATGGTCAGGAGCCAGAACAGTGGTCTGTTGAATGACAGCTTCTACAGGGTCACACATTTACCTACCTCTGTCTTAAAATATAGCCTTCACCCTTTTAAAATCAGCTTCATGTAAACATTGCTCCACACATTACAAATTACAAGTCTTTCCCCTTATGGGTATGTACTATAGAGTATCTTTACTAAGCAGGTGTTGTCTGCATAGCAGCAAGTATGTCTCAAAATGCTAAATGTTGCATCTATAGCTTGCAGGAAACAGGTACACAGTAAAAACACAATGTATAAAGAACCCCTGTTTTTACTGGCTTGTAAAGCATGCAACCCTGAGGCTGAATAATCTTTTGAAAAGTGCTAAAGCCCATACTATTCCTCTGGCATTGAGGAGTAGTTGGAGGAAGGGGAGGGAGTAAAGTAGTGACTGAAATAATAATGCTTTCCCCCCCTTTTTTTGGTGTTTCTATTGCATTGTGGGGGGGGGGGCAGAGAACACCCATCTCTGATACTCAAATCACTTCTGGCATTGCGCATAGAACCTTGGCCATTAGCCACTGAGATCGATGCTGATCCTGGTGAGGGTGGTCTGTAGGCTGGGTAGAGCTGCAGGCAAGTTGCCATTTTTCATAGAGCATGAAGGGACTCTGAGAGCTTTTGGCAGCTAGAAGGGGTGGGGGAAGAGAAGTTGGCAAAGGTGGACAGTTCCACGTGAGAAGGTAGAATGGAGGAGTTATATATAGGCAGGAGGCTGAAAGCTGGTATGGCGTAAGAGAAAAATTGAGGGGAGAGGAGGGAGGATAACCTGTGAAGTCAAGCTCCTGGATTATTTATGACCTTAAAATTGTGATAGCAGCAATTCATTCGACTGCATCAATGGAGTCAGCTTCAGCATTAGGGCAGTGCATCAGAAGCAAGAGATTTGCTCCAAATCTGGATCCTATTAAATGGTCTGCCATACTTCTATCATCTCAATTAAGTGAGAGCCTGTTTTAGTCCAGGGCATACCCAAAATATTTTGGTGCTTAATGTGGAATATCCAAATGGCATCCTCCCACATTCCTTCCTTTCCAATAACTATCATGGGATACAATCCATTGGGAAGTGCTATTGTGCAAGCCCCAGTACATTGCATATGTTAGGATAGCTCTATTCCTGTTACTTTTAATGGTACCCGAATCCACCATGGGAGTGGTTAATATACCTAGTGGTAGGACTGCATCTCTATTGAACATGTGCCAATATTCCAGATTGTCTCTGAAGAACACACATCCTATGTTCTTCTCAACCCTATATCCAATTCCTTCAAGTCATTTCCAACTTATGGTGACTGTCAGGTGAACCTACCAAAGGGCTTTCTTATCAATTTTTATTCAGAGGGGCTTTGCCGTTGCCTCCTTCAGAGGCTGAGAGTGTGTGACTTGCCTAAGGTCACCCAGTGAGTTTCCATGACTGAGTGGGAATTTGAACTCTGGTCTCCCAGAGTCCTAGTCGAACATTTAAACCACTACACCATGCTGGCTCTCTCTATCCAAATATCCATGTATATAATTATATGCACACATTTAAATATGCATTTCTGTGCCTAAAGCAAGCTACAAAAATGAAGCAGAGTAGCATATCTATATGTGATTTGTTTTTAAGTCTTAAAAGAATAAAGTGTGGCATTGGTTAAAGGTTTAGGGGCATAAAGATCTCATTAAAAAGGTTAGAATAGGATAATCAAGGGGCATGGAGAACATTTATTATATTGTTTCTAATTGCAGTCCAACATACAGTTGCATGTATTCAAGACCAGTTGCTGCTTCTTCAAGAAATAGAACCAGTGCTGTCTGCTGCGCATAATGCAGTTTGCGTTTTAAATCAAAATGCACATGTTTCTAGCCCTAATGGCTACTAAGGAAAATAATGGAGGTAGTGGCTTGTGAAACTTCCCAAGGATGCTGAGCAACACTTGCAGTCATCAAGAGATGAGACCTGAATGTCTTCCATAGTTTTCTGTATTTCCCCAAAGACAGTTGATGGTGGAAAAAAACAGTGAAATAGACTCGTATTTTGCATAATTGCATAGTTTATATAGTTCCCTGAATTCACCTTTATTGGTGCACTATTTAGGTGCCTTTCTGGTTGCTGAACCATGAAAACTAGGAAGTTGGTGCAGAACTGAAATTCTGAGCAAGCACTTAGAATCCCGCTACCTTGAAGGAATGGAAACATCTTGTCTTGGCATGGCTGCTACTCTCTTTGTGAATAAATACTTAGGAGTGGGATCAGAGTTGATTTAGAAGTCTGGAAATGAGTTAGACAAGGAGCCAGTTAGGACAATGAAAGTCCTATGGCATAGTAGAGAAAGATAGGTCAGACTCTGTATTCAAGACTATTCACTATTATAGCCAAAAACTTTATTCTTCTCCAGGCCCAAAAGGATCTTGGGGGGAAGTTTCCTTAGATATGCCACAGTGCCATAGGGGGTCATAATCAAAAGACAGTGATGGGTGAGATATAGCAGAGCAATGACTGAAGTGACTTCTTGTGTAAAGTCACATTGAGGAGCTGTTCAGGAGGTCACATAGAATGGTATCCTTGCCCTTATGCTTCAAGACAGGTATGTGTATGTGTGTGTATTATACATAAAATCAGTACGTTTATATTTATACTCCGCAGCATGTGTTTATTGCATAGATTCATGAAATGCAACTTCTCTTTCCTTGGGGTATCAAGGCTAAATACTGTGTTCTTCCCAGTTACTATGATTGTGAAAAGCTGCCAGTCCTTAAATCTCTTCATTGGTTTCTTGTCACCTTCTACATGAACTTCAAGCTTCTACTATGCAGTTTTAAAAGCCCCACCTTTCTGACCTGGGGCAGATCTTCGCCCTTCTCTGTAACAATTATATTCATCCAGTGCTGTAATCAGCTACTCTACTGCCGATCCACTTTGTTTCATCCCTCTGCTTCTACACTGGCATCTTCTCCCATGCTATTGGAACAGTCTTCCTCCCCCATTTTTCTGGATACAGTAGGATCCCGTATCTGCTGGGGATTGGTTCTGGGGGGCCATGGATACTAAAAACTGTGGATAATAGCAAACACCATTGGAAATAATGGGACTTCTGGTTTAAAATATCATAGAATTGCCTTACAGGACCTAGAAAATGGCTAGAGAGGACACATTTTTTAGAAAGATTCTATGGTAAGTGTGCTGTTTTGTGTCCCGTGGATAATTGAATCAGTGGATAATGAATCCTTGGATACGGGGGTCCTACTGTACGTCCACTTTAAGAAGACCATCTTCTTTATTACATTTTAGGTATGACCACCTGTTTTCTCCTTTCATCTCCTGGTCTTCCTTCACCACTACTTCAATCACCTTGTAGACAGTGTGGCAGCTTGGTGGTTCCCCATCACTGAAGTGGTGAATCTGCTCTGGGTTTTAGTCTGAACACATTATTCACAGCACTGAACCCAAGGCCCAAAATATGATCAGAACCATGGATAGCTCCTTTAATGTTAAAACTAAGATCTAGAATAGAATCATTGCCTCATTGATATAATAGCCACCAGACACCACTGGTCATGCAAAGTACAAGCCATTTGGTTTAATTATCAAGTGAAGTTTAAAACCAATTGCTAATTCCATTGGGAGTGGACCTGTTGAAGCAATGGAAAAGAGTTAAATTTACATACTCTACTCTAGTTGGCCTATTTTTAGAACAAGGGTGAGAATTGTGTGGCCCTCATGTGGACTGCAACTCCTAGCTTTCCTCTCAACTTTCACTGTTGTGGCTAAAGCTCCTGAGCGTTGCAGTTCAACATTCCCAGCTCTGGTTTAGGATTTGTCTGTGTTCTGCTTTCTCTTGGCAGGGCTTGTGTGTCTTCTACAGTTACATGATGTTGTGGGGCATTTGGCAAGTGGAGTCTTTCCCCACTGCTGTCATTTCTGTGCCAGGAAAAGCTTCACCTGCCATGTTTCTGTTTGTCATTCAGCTTTTGAGGTGGGGTGAGGAAGTTTTGGTCCTCCAGATATTTTTGCCTTCAGTTCCCAGAAGGCCTAGCCAGGATGGTCAATGAGAAAGGATTATGGCAGCTGTGATCCAAAACATCTGGAAGGCTAAAGATTACACACCTCTGTTTTATGGCATAGGAGCTGAGCGTCTGCCAGAAAACAGGGCAATGGGCAGCCCTGTTGGGAGGAATTCATAGGGACAACATGTTATCTGTTCTGTGCTGAATCTCTGCATTTTGCACTGCAGTTTTGCAGTGATTACAGGGTTTCCTAGAGTGCTCTGCTCTCCTTCCACCCTGGAAGATTGCAAATTCATTCTCACCCATCTTCAGCTACATTTTTATCCTTCTATAGCAGATTTGTGAGCCATATACGGTGCAGGAGGGAAGAAGCAGCAGAAAGAATTCTTGCATAGGTTAAATTTCCATCTCAAGATCTCACCTGCAGCTGGCATTCAGCCCAATTTACCACCCCTTGCGAGACTTACTTCAAATGGCCATCCCAGTCGGTTTCAGACAGGGAAGCACTGAGGATGCCATTTACTCCACCTGTCCTGCTACTTTGCATGACAACCTTGACAATAGACAATGAGAGTGGCTTGTGGGAAAGAAGAGGTTTTTTTTTTAAAGGCTAGAAGCAGCACTGCAATCGCCTGGTTTTGTAGTTTGCACAAAAGCCCTTTAAAAATCATTCTCTTTAGCAGTTGGGAGAGCTGGCATGTTCCACCATTGGAGCGTGTAATTAGAGCAAAGAGAACTGCATGCTGATGGTCTGGCTATAGGGGTAAGAGGGAAAGAGGAAGAGGTCGGAGCATCATCCTCTTCTCTGGGAGCATTGCAGCATGGATTCCTAGGCAGATTCCTAAGGGAGGAAGGTTGCAGCAGCTACATTCCAGAATTCCTCCTCCACCCCCCACCCTACTGACGCTGATTTATTTCTAGAAGGGTAAGCCTGCAAGCCTCTGTACACATGTAATGTGGAACTTAGTGGATCTTACTTACGAATAGACACACCTGCTTTTGTACTGCTAAATCATTGATATTCTTTTGTATGGATTAGCCATAAGCCCTGAAGTGATGTCAGGGTTGTTCCTGTCACTAAACATAATGAGGTATCTGCCTCAGGTGGCAGGTGCTTGTGGGTGGGGGAGTGGCAGTGCCCTTGCCCAGCAGTTCCCCTATGTTGGCAGGTAGAGCTATAGGTGCCACATTGCCCATCATGCACCCCCTGAGTTAAACTGCTACCCTCAGGTGTGGGAGAGTGGAGGAAGTTGTCCCATCATCAGTGCTGAAGTAAAATTCAAACATTAGTCTGGTTCAGTTCTGTACATGGAATAGGAGCAGGTAGGGATTGTGTCCATTGCCTTAGGAAACAAAACACCTTGCTCTGGCCCTTCACTGGGGCCCTCAGTTGTCTTGGGGTGCCTGTTCTGCAGGGCCCTGTGCAAGGTACACTTGAAACCCAACAGACAGGAAATAGATGTTGCAATTGTAAGACCTGAATTCAAACCCCACTTCAGACATGGTCTTGGTAGCATCAATATTTGAATGTGAGAGGAGTCCCTGCCCTCTGGGGTGCAGATTTAGAGATACTGCATGTCAGTTTGATGTCCTTCCTTTTTGTACATTTGGTTTGGCACAACCATAGCTGCTGGGAGGGATAGCTAGAAATGCTCCGTGCTTAAATAGCAAGATATTCTGCTCATGTACAGAAATATTCTCTTTTCTGTTATTGCATTCCAAACTGTGCATTGGAATGAGGCTTTACATTGGAAAGACTTTCTAGAACCAAGCCCTGGAAACACACACATACACACACCTTGCCAGTTCAATGGATTGTTGGAGGCTCTACCTGATGGAATGTGTTGTCCATTTGTAAGAATGGGTTTGCTGACTAGTTACCTGTCTCTGAGTTTAAGTCACAGAAATCAACAATGGAGGTACATTAAGGCAGGTGGAATAGTGTGGACCAGGAATAGTGTTTGTTCATTACAGATATACCTCAGTTAACAAAGTAGATGTATTCCTAGGCATTGCTTCTGTAACAGAAAATTTGGTACCAGAGTCAGAAATAACATGGAAAGAATAGGAATAGGTTCTTGCACCATAACGAAGAGCCATTCAACATGTTTGATAAGGCTTTTTTATCCTAATTTGCACTTGTGAAATGAAACAACCAGGTCAGGTAAACCTTGCATAAGTAAACAAAAAATGTTTTGAACTCTCTAGAGATCACATGAAGGCTTCTTTCTAAATGCATCCAGGGATGACCTTTTCTTTCACCAGCCTTCACTTTTCTTATGCCTTCCATTTGGTATGTATTTTTAATATGCTGGGGGTAGCTGATGAGGCAGGCTTATCTGCTTTCCCTTTTCTCTCTGTTTTGCTGTTCATCCATGCTAGCAAGGGATTCTAGAGGCAGCTGCTGTTTACCTTCCCTGTTGTAGGCAGGCACTAACAGCTACAGGAGTATCAGCTACAGTAGAATCCCATACTTTCCTAGCTCTTATTGCATTGTTCACTGTAGACACATTGCTGAATCCAGCCTTTGCTCACCTTCCTCATAATGCTGATACTGCTGAAAAATTTCAAACTAGACAGAAGACAAGGAGGAAAAGAGGGACTGGAGGGAATGAAAATATTTTGTAAAAAGGAGCTTATTTGTCAGAGTCTTTGTTAACTGAGGTATGTCCATACTAAATTGTTGATCAATAGTTTTTAAGTCTTTGAAAGCACCTTGGGCAGGATGATTGAAAAAAAAATACATTGAGTCTCTCAGATTTTGTATCAAACAAAAGTTTAGAATGTCTTTTTGAGGTGGGAAACCAGCTCAATAATTTACAGTAGTAGTATTATTACTACGGTGATAATAATACATAAGGTTTTTATTTGTAATTTGTTTTGTGACATTCACTGTTTTATTGCAGCTTTGTTAACCACGAGGAATGGCAAGGACCTTTGAGTGGAAGATTTTCCTAACTTGGTTCCCTTGAATTTTGTTGGGCTATAATGGGTTGGTGATAAGAAAACTTTTAATACCAAACATCTGGAGGGCACCGGCTTAGGGAGGGCTAATGAAAGGCCCTGATGTTTTGTCCCTAAGCTCTGGCAATCTTTTTTCAGTCTTGAGAGTTTGTAGCAGCCACTGACTGCTATGGAGAAGTGTTCTACAAATGCCATTGGCTGCCAAAAAGAAAAATAAATGGGTCTGAGAGCAAATCAAGCTTGAACTCTTCCTGGAAGCCAAAAATGACTAGGCTGCAGATGTTGTACTTTGGACATATCATGAGATGACATGGCTCATTAGAAAAGATGATAATGCTTGGTCAAGCTGAAGGCAGTAGCAAAAAGGAAGACCACAGCACAGGTGGATAGACTCAGTCAGGGAAGCCATGGCCCTGAGTTTGAAAGACCTGAGCAGGGCTCTTAATAACAGGGTGTCCTGATGGTCTCTCTTTCACAGGGTTGAAGCCAGCTTGACAAACATTAACAACTGCCTGTAACTTTCAAATATATAATCACAGGCATAAGGGCTAAAAACTCGTGTATTAAAATAAAACTGAGAGCTAGAAAGGTGCTCTAATGCAGTGGTAGAACACGTGTTGTCAACCAGGAAGGATCATAGGACCATGCTCGATGTGGTGGTAAATGATTATTTTACAGCCTAATCATTAAAAAAAAAAAATTAGTAAGGCACAGGAATGTCAAAGTTTAGATCAGAACTACAGCACAGGAGGACATGAGCTTTAATCTTTTCATCTCTGACCATGGTCCTAATGAAACTTGTGCTTCTGTTAAGGGGTGTGTGTGAGAGAGATTCTCCAGCAGCCTTTTTTCCAGACTAAAATGGGTAGGGTCCACTGTAGGAGAGGACCCGTGTGCTGTGGTCCTGAAGAAAACTGCAGTGTCCCTGCTATTTTAAAAACATTGAAGGTGTTCTTAATAACACCTTTAGTATCAGTTTAGCCCTGACTTGGTAAGGCTGAGGGGGGAAATTTCCTAAGGCCTTGGAGAACTGCTGCCAGTCAGAACAGGCAATAAATCACAGTCTAGCTGGACTAAAGCTCTGACTCAGTATAACGTGTATTTCACATAATTCACATGTAGCTGAAATATGTGCCTAATATATTCTCCACTTCTACAGAATTGCTGCATTGATTTTGCAACAGGGCTGACTTTGCTGGCTGAGGGATTGTGGGAGTTGTGGTCCAAAAAAGTAACCTTTCTGCACCTTAGCCTGAACCCTAACCCTATTTAAAAGCCACTTAGTGTTTATTGTGTACACAGTCAGTTGTATGTATTCAAAGAGAGCTAGATGGAGTATGTGGCTTCATAGAAAGTCTCCCTGGTGTATTGCAAGGTTTCTTTTTAAAGGGGAGATGGGGTTGGAGGGGTAGAAAACGATATGCAAATTCTGCTGCCCCAAAAGCCAGTTTTGGCAAGCAAGCAGAACAAAATGGTGCAGATGTTTTCCATTATGCAAATGCTGTTTGATTGAGGACAAAATTGCTCTTCACCATCAGCGGAAGTGGTAATTGTTTATCATGCTAGCTCTGGTACTTTGAAAGCCTTTGGTCTCTTCACTCTTTAATCAACTTCTTCTCTCTTCTACTTTCTTGCTCCAATGCATTGCCCAAGCTCATCTGTTATCAAACTCCCATTGTCTGTCATGCCAACACATATACCCCCAAACATTCCCTTTTATTGTTACCCGGCATCTCCATTTACTTCCATCTCTGTGCTTTGTCTCCACTATCTTAATTTAGATTGTTGGTTCCTTGGGGCAAGGACCTGTCTTTTATGCTTTAAGTTATTCGGTGATGTGCCATGGACAATTGTGGCATTGTATGAAACATTTGTTACAAGATTACATCACACTATAATGTGGCTAAAAAGCAGACTTCTGGACAAAGCTGTGTGGGAAGTAGGTAGGACAGGAAATAGGTTTCATTTTCAGTGATTGGGATGGACAGCAGGGAGCAACTTTAGTTCTCAAATAATAGTGGCTCTGAGAAGGATGTAGACTTTCCAGAAATGTTGATGCCATGGAGGGAAAACCAGTGAAATCTCAAATAAAAGTGGAATTACAATTGTACTGTAGAACTAAATGAGTTCTTGCTGAACCATAAACCATCATGTATAAAGATTGCTTATTGGTCCATCTAGCTTATTATTGTCTGCACTAAGTGTGGGGTGGTTAGGCTATAAGCTTGTGGGGTTGACTTTACCCTCTTTTTACTAGAACTCATAAATTCTAACCAAGCACAAAATCATGGTTAGGAGAGCAGGCACATATTAGGATGGAAAGAATGTTCATAAACCTTGGAATCCCATATGAAAAAATGGGTTCCCAAGAGTTATGAAACCCTGATGAGGAGATTCTTGGACAGATGAGAAACTTTACAGTTTGGGAGTTATTCTGCATGCAAAATACATGGCATTTCCTGCACAAAACTGTTGTTTTCTGCACAGAAAACTTTATTTCACTCTTAATAAGCTTGTACCATTGGGAAGTTATTTTAACTATTTTAGGCATGCCACTCTACGTTCCCAATGAATTTGAGAAAAGTTGGTATTGCTTCACCAGTCAAACCAGAAACACTTGGACATGATCTGGTGTCCCACTGAAATGATTCCCTCTCTTGCCATCTGTTGTATGCTTTTCTTTTTGTGTGGAAATCCCTTCTACTTTCCTCCCATGGTTGGAAGACAGCATGAGAAATGAGGATGTTGCTCAGGTTTTCATATTTTCTTTCTTTGTTTCTGAAAGTGAAGTGGAATACTATTGATCTACCTCTCATTCTAGGGGAGCCAATTCCAAGCAATTTTTACAAGATGAAAAAAAAGGGGGGCAATCAAACTGTGGCTGGATCATCTGTCTTGGATATTAAAGCTCATCTGTGACATGCTTATAACCTGAAATATTTTTAAAAGCAATTTGTTACTGCCTATTAATTTTTCTAAGTAGTTTGTTGCCTATGACTTGTTACTTTTTAAAAAGTAGTTTGTTGACATTGCTTGTTGCTCCATATTTGAAGAGTGCCTACTTTTTAATTACTGTACTTTTCAATAATTATTTTTAAAAAATACACTCAGATTTTGAAAAATGATGCCAAATCCAACTATATGCTCCCTGGAATGAATGTCATGGGAGGAACAAGTAGATGCTAATCATTACACCATTACTCTGGTTTTGGTGGTTGTTTTCTTGTTTTGTTTGTGGGGTGTGTGCACATAAATAACTTTACTATGCCCTTATAATCCCCTGCCTAGATGGCCATTACTGTCCCTTCCAAGTCCATAATTCTATGTGCTACAGGTACTGTAATGTTACTTGTAACACATTACTTCCATCTCTGGACCAGACTCCTTTGTCACTTAACCTTCTCTTTTGCCCCTATCTATGCTTGGAACAGTGTTGGCTTCTATATTCATCCAGACATTTCCCTCAAGAGTTGTCCAAGAAAATCGTACCTGTTTCACTAGCTCAGCATCCTCTGCTACAGTTAATTACAGCTCTTTGAGAGGTGAAACTCGTTGATAACACACATTTTCAGACATCTCTTTGTCATATTCACACATTGTTTTTAGGCTGACTTTTCAAAATGGTAGATGTATGCCTTTAAATATACTGTAGTACATTAAGAGGTCTTCATTAGTTCCCATCTTCACATGACATCTACCTTCCCTAGATTTAGTCTCCTCAGGCTCAGATGTTAAAGTACAATTGTCCCTTCACATTCGCTGGGGTTTGGTTCCAGAACCCCCCGTGAATACCCAAATCCGTGAATACTCAAGTCCCATTATATGCAATGGCATAGCAAAATGGTGTCCCTTATATAAGATGGCAAAATCAAGGTTTGCTATTAGGATTATTATTTTTTAAAGAATATTTTCAAGCCGTGAATACTCAAATCCGTTAATGTCAAATCCGTGCATGTGGAGAGACAACTGTACTGGCTTCCCCATGGCCAGTTTCTCAGTTTTCCTTGTGCTAAGTTATAATTCATCAGTGCAGGAAACAAAAAAGACCACTCCTACACGTACACATTTTTGCCTTCAACTAAAATAAGGTGGAGACAGTTAATATGGAAAAATAATTTCAGAAGTTAATTAGGTTTGATAATTGAATCTATTTAAATCTAGGGAAATGTGTGTATGTGTGTGTGAAGCCATAGCTCTGTGGTAAAGCACATGCCTAGCATGCAAAAAGTTACAGCTTTAGTGCTTAGCTTCTTCAGGGAGGTCTAAAACTCTACAGAAAGGCTGCCAATTAGTGTGTTCTAGAAGTGGGAGTCATGTGGCCCTGCAGTTGTTGTTGAGCTGAAGCTCCCAGCAGTCTTGCCCAGCACAATGAATGGTGATGGATGTTCAGGGCAATCCAGCAACATCTGGATGGCCACATGCAGATCACCCCTGATCTTGACTTGTACTGACCTTGATGTACAAGTCCTTGATGTACAAATCAACCAATGGGTTGCTTCAATATAAATAGTTTCCGGTGTCTGTCATGGCTTTCATTTAATGAACACAAAACTATCAATGTTCCTCTGTATCTGTATTCTCAGTCCAACCCTGCTGGGTCTTTAACTGATTAAACAGTACAATCCCTATCTAATTGTAAGCCAAATATAGCTTTTAAAAACATGTCATATAGATATTAAATAATATATGACAATGGCATATTGCCACAAATACAAAGAGAAAAATCCCTCCCTGAACTTAACAATGTATATACCAAAGAATGCCTGGTTTTGCACTCATGATTTATTAACCAAATCCGTATTTTGATTTCTGCTCTCAGAATTTAATTACGAAAAGCAGTAGGTATGCTTTTCTAGTAAAAGAAGACCTTTTTCTATTAATCAGAATATCCCAAATTTCATGTGAGCCATATTTGAGCTGTCTTGTTGCAGAAATACCTTAATAATGTTGATTGATACCCTCTCAGTGAGGGAGTGGAGTAAGTCAGTGAGGGTCAGGCATTGATAGATAGGGAACCACTTAGTGCCCCATTAGAGTTTCCCTTCAGACAGTCCTTCATGCCATTGGGGTCTCTGATCGTTGTGTCTTCCCTGCTCCTCTGGATATCTGATAATCTGCTCTGATGGATCAGTGCAAGCCATTGAAAGTGACTTCGAATATGAGAGTTTGAAATGTGGAGCCTGCAGAAGCTTTTGACAGAGTAGAGGGTAAAACGCATTAGCAGAAAAATGAAAGATACTTGAGTTTCCTTCTTGTCTGGAAACATGGTTTGGCAGACAGTTCAGTCATCTGTCTGGACTTAGTTTTGCCAGACCATGAGCAGCATCAGAAGGCCTGATGGTGGCCCACCTGAGCTGGCCCAAGACATTTTGCTTCCTGCTGCAAAGAACAAGATGGCCTCTCTTCCTGTTCCATATACAAAAGCTAGCTGGATTGGAAGCTGAATCTTCAGTACTGGTGATGAGGCAGCTTCTTCTCCCAAATATGAAAGCAGCAGATTAACTTAACATGGACAAGGCAAGCTGCATAGCCCATAGCTCTTTCTCCCAACACCTTGTTCCACCTCAGTCTGTCTCAGGCTTGCTCTGTTGCCCACAATGTCCAGACTACTTTGACTATCGTTGACTCGATTGGCAGAGAGACATTTAACCTCACAAGAGTTTAGATTAGCTATTATATTGGGGGGTTTCCTTCTAGGTGAGTTGGGTGCTTTCCACTCCTCCTTGTAGCTTGGCTTACTTACATGGTGTTTTGTTGAGTTGTTTGCTCTCTGCCATGCACCCACCCTGTATTTGTGGTACTCTGTGATCTATCTTAAAAGGATTGGGTTATGGGTGTCTGGGCAGGTGGACAGTTCTTGTGGGACAAGGTAAGAAGTGCTGCATGGGAAAGGACAGGTATGGGACTTGTTTTAACCTGAGAATTCACATTCCTGCCTGCTTCTCTGGTTTAGGTGCTATTGGCAGCTTATATATTAGTCACCCACCTGCCAGGTGATGCTTCACTTTGTAAGGATCTTTATTTACTGCCCCTTTCCCCAGCCCCAGGATGCAAGATTTGCTGCTATTTCTGGTTCTTTCTCTCATGGCAGCTGGGTGCCAATTTCAGAGCCAGCTGGGCCACTGGGCATCTCCACAGATACAACTTCTGAGAAAACTGCTTAGCTTGTGAGTTTGCTGGCTGTGTTTTTAATGAGCATCATCAATGAATGCAGCAGCTCACTCCAGCTGCAGAGAACAAGCAATGTGAAGAGCAGTTCCTCCCCCACATCCACACCTCCATACTCTTGACTTGATCCCAAACAGCTGGCAGCAAGCCTAGAGTTGCCACTTATGTGTGTTTTTATTCTTCTAATGCAGTTGTATCCCATCATCTATGTAACCTGAAAAGGAGACTCACCTGACTCCAGAAAAGGGAAACTAGCTGTCATTATAATTTATGCAAAAGGAGAGAGGGGAAAGGAGAGCCACACAGAATTTGGAAAAGTTTCTTCAGTGTATTTTGGACTACAGCTCCTACAGAGGGATACTAGGAACTATAGTTCAACTTTCCCCCAAACTCTGGATCCAAATGTGCTCCTGTAATTTCACTGAAAATCACAGAGACTGCATTTGCAGAAGGTGCAGAAACCCCAGGAGTTTGGAAAATACAGATGAGATAGTATGGAGGCAAGACAAAACACAATTTTCAGGGAGTTAAAGGTGGTCTGAGAAGAGGCATTGTTGCTCATGATGGGTATCTGTGTCTTGTTTTTGCCCTAATAAACAGGGTTGGCAGGTATCTGTATTGTTTCAAAGATCTTTTTGACCAGAGGAGCAGATGTCTGTGAAATTTATGGACCTGCAATAACAATATTTAGAAAGCTTATAAAAATAGCTTTTGTCCAATTATTAATTTTTTTAAATGATGGCACAAATTCACACAAACCAAGAAGGAAAAAATGCCTGGGATACAGCAGATTTAGGGCATAAAATATGAGAAATGGATGGCTGAGCTTGCTTCTGCAGCCAACCACCTCTCCTGTACTTGAATTGCCCTCCCCCACCTCCTCTGGTTTATATGCTTCACAGAAACCTGGCTGGGAGAGGATAGCGCTGTCATCTGGGCGCAGGCCCTCCCAACCGGGTATTCTGTCAGTGAGCAGGTGAGGGGAAGTGGGCGGAGGGGCGCAGAGTGGCTCTGGTTTATAAGAACGATCTGACCTTGACCAGGATACCTGTCCGAAACACAGTCCACTTTGAGTGTATGTACCTTAGTCTGAGGACCAGGGATAGTCTGGGGATTCTGCTAGTATACCGACCACCCCGTTGTCTAGCAGACTCCCTAACCGAGCTGACACAGCTGGTCTCAGAGCTGCTGTTGGAGTCACCCAGACTTTTAGTTTTGGGCGACTTCAACATTCCACTCGAGACCAGCTTGACAAATCTGACTGGTGCGGCTGAGGAGTTCATGGAAACCATGACAAACGTGGGCCTATCCCAAATGGTCGTCGGGCCCACACATTGTGTGGGTCATACCCTCGATGCGGTCTTTAGTACGGAGCAGGAATATCCATGGGCAGAGGTTATAAAAACCACCGCATTGTCATGGACGGATCATTTCCTGGTCAAGACTGAACTAAGAGTCTCTTCCCGCCCCACCGAGGGTGGTGGACCCATTAAAATGGTCCGCCCTCAAAGGCTAATGGAACCAAGAGGAGTCCAGAAAGCCTTAGAGGGTTTAATGGTTGGTAACACCGGTGACCCTGTCGAAGCTTTGGTTAATACCTGGAACACCGATCTTACCAAGGCTATCGACACGATCGCTCCCAAGCATCCTTTCCAACCCACTCCAAACCGTAAGCCATGGTATACAACAGAGCTTAGGAAAATGAAGCAGGTTGGGCAATGACTAGAGCGCAACTGGCGGAAAACTCGACTCTTATCTGACAGGACTCATCATAGGAACTTTCTTTGGTCCTATCGAGAGGCAATACGTGCAGCGCAGAGATCCTTCTCCTCTGCACGTATTGCGTCTGCAGAGTCCCGTCCAGCAGAGCTGTTTAGGGTGGTAAGGGAGATGACACATACCACCTGCGCAGTTATTCCTGCGCAGAACACGTTGCCTAACCCAACGACAGCCTGCTGTAATGCATTTAACAACTTCTTTGCAGATAAAATCTCTCGGATAAGAGCCGACTTAGATGCCAGTAATTTGACAGAAACAATTGATGAGGTGTCCAGCAACTCCGTTGATGTGAGTTTACTAGATGAATTTCAATCCGTGAGTACCGAGGACGTGGACAAGCTACTTGGTAGGGTGAAGAAGACGACCTGCCCTCTCGATCCTTGCCCTTCATGGCTGGCCATCCAGGGGGGGACTGCCTTGATGGTGTTCCTTAAGGACATCATCAATGCATCCCTCAGGGAAGGGTGTGTTCCATCTTGTTTAAAGGAAGCAGCCGTTAGGCCGCTCCTGAAAAAATCTTCCCTTGACCCCCTGGACATGAACAACTATAGGCTGGTTTCTATGTTACCATTCTTGAGCAAAGTGATCGAGAGGGCAGTTGCGCTTCAACTCCAAGTGGTCTTGGATGAAACCGATTATCTAGACCCATTTCAAACTGGCTTTAGGATGGGATTTGGTGTTGAGACTGCCACGGTTGCCTTAACCGACGACCTGCATCTAAGCATCGACAGGGGTAGTGTGACCCTGTTGGCGCTTTTAGACATCTCAGCGGCTTTCGATACGATAGATCATAGCATCCTCTTGGATTGCCTGAGAGGGTTAGGAATCGGAGGCACTGTGCTCCAGTGGTTCCGGTCTTTCCTCTCGGGCAGGTCCCAGAGGGTATTGCTCAGAGACAGCTGCTCCAGCAGAAAGGAGCTTACTTATGGTGTTCCGCAGGGCGCCATCCTGTCCCCGATGCTGTTTAACATCTATATGAAGCCGCTGGGTGAAATTATTCGGAGTTATGGGGCTGGGTGTTATCAGTACGCCGATGACACCCAGATCTATTTCTCCTTGTCCTGATCGTCGGCCTCGAATTCCGATGCCATCTCTCCTCTTAATGACTGTCTTAAAGCAGTAATGGGCTGGATGAGGAAAAACAGATTGAGACAAAATGGAGGTGCTCACGGTAGCAGCCCCAAAACCAGGAGTTGGGTTGCAACCTCCAGTCCTGGACGGGGTCACGCTCTCCGTTAAGGATTGTGTTCGCAGTCTGGGGGTGCTCCTTGAGTCATCGCTTCAGATGACTAGTCAGGTGAATGCGACAGTCAGGAGCACCTGTTATCAGCTTCAGCTGATACGCCAGCTGTGCCATTTCCTGGAAGTAAAGGACCTCGAGACTGTGGTGCACGTGCTGGTAACCTCTCGTCTAGATTTCTGCAATGCGCTCTACATGGGGCTGCCCTCATGCTTGGTCCGGAAACTTCAGTTGGTACAAAATATGGCAGCCAGAGTGGTCTCGGGAACATCTCAGAGAGACCATATAACTCCAGTATTAAAATCTCTTCACTGGCTGCCTATCAGTTTCCGGGCCCAGTATAAGGTGTTTGTTATTACCTTTAAAGCCCTAAATGGCTTGAGTCCAACTTATCTCCTGAACCACCTCCTCCCATACAATCCTCCCCGCGTACTCCGGTCCTCTGGGAGGAATTTGCTTCAGCCACAACAATCTAGGCTGTCTGCAACCCCCCAGAGGGCCTTTTCGGTAATCGCCCCCAAATTGTGGAATGACCTGCCGAATGAGATCCGTCAGATGGCAAGCCTGAGTAGCTTTTAAAAAGCACTAAAGACAGATCTCTTTCGGCAGGCCTTTCCTAATTAAATCCCGGCCTCAGGGGATCCTGGCCTCTTTTCGTCCGCTGGCTATTTATTGTATTTATTGTTTTTAAAGGTGATTTTAGACAGTTGCTTTTAGTTTATATGTGTTTAATAATTTTTTATGGGGGAGGGTGGGGGTGGGGGTGTTTAGTGATTTTTATATGTATTGTATTTTAATTTTTGTAAGCTACCCCGATTGTTTTAACAGAGGGGGGGTATAAATAAATAATAATAATTATTATTATTATTAGGATTTGAGCTGAGCCTTCAACATTCACATCTAGTTTTACCCTAGTAAAGCCAAATAAGTATGTTTTAAAGAGATGAAAGATAACCTAGTTTGCAGAAGCATAATATCATAGTGTTGTTACTGTGTTTGCCATTCTAGTTCTGCAAAATGAAATTGTTGTCCAAGTTAATAAGGATCTCTCATTACCGTGGTGACCTGTTTAATAATTGCCATAAGGGGACTAGATGGAAACATAGGATCCCTGTGGCTTCAGTAATTCTCTTTGATGTCCTACTTGTTTGCCCCAATGAAGTGGTAGATAGCTGAGCTGTCCATAATTCATCAGGTTTAAAGGTGACAACACTGCTTTCAACTCTCTTAAAAACAGTCATCTGTCTCCAGCCTTAATTGATGAGGGCTATTTTGTAGAGTGCCAGTGATTTAGTTTCTAAGGCACTCCTCCCTCAGGGTGTAAACAGAGGCATGGGAAGAGGGGTAATAAAAGTGGTGGGGATTTAGGGCCATTCATGAACTCAGGCATGCATCAAGCAGAAAGGGAACTGAAAAGCAAGCACATCGTTCTTACAGAGGGAATAAACCTGTATCTAAGGTGGGCACTTCTGGGTTGCCAAAGAAAGAGGAAATGCATTGCCAAAAGCAGGATGAAAAAAGGACACAGCTAATTTGCATGTATGGATGCAGAGATTGATAAAGAAAGACTTCAGATGTAAATACTATACATCTCACCATAATTGGAAAGAATGTGACCTGGTTTCTTGCTTAGCCTGCTGTCGAAGGGCTGCCTGCTGGTAGTTTCAAGACTCCCACTGACTCCCACTTCTTTCTTATGATGTTCTTGAAAAAACAACAACACTTACACTGGACTTGGGTTTGATTGAAAGCCTTTCAAAAAAAGCAGGGGTAGGAATCATGCAGCCTTTCAGATATTGCTGAACTGCAGTGCCCAGCAGCTGTAACCAGGTGAGGAATGCTGGGAATTGTAGTCCAACAACATCTTTGAGGGCCATGTAATTCTTACCACTGCAAAAGAGAATGCCTTCAAATAGAGCACTGTCCTTCAAACATAGGACTGTTACCTGTAACGTAGGACACATAGCTGCCCTCCCAATGCCAAGTCCCTCATTTCAATGGGGTGTCACATTATTTCAGTGTTTTTGCACATAGGAAACTAGGTCCTAAACCTGATGGCAAATCCCAACTAAAGTGGGAACATTGAGTCAAGAGGATACACATAGTAAATACTGAGTTAGCATTAAGCAACTGATTCAAGGGGCTTATACTCCAATAGCGATTGCAATTGCAGCTTACTGGCAATTAGCTCCAGGCCTTGATGTCTAGGGTAGAGTTGGGGGGATTGGTTTGGGGGCAGGGAGCTGCTTTTCTTTTTCATACGGGTTTTCTATCTGACAAGGATTTTTTAAAAAATATACATTATGAGTATGCAGGAGTATTGTCATTCATTCAGTTATTTGTATAGCTTTATATACCATTCTTCAATAAGCTACCAGAAAGGTTGACGAAGAATTATCAAAACCATTAAAAATAACAAAACACCAATTGATAAAACAGGATTAAAAATGAGGAATAAAAGAGATCCAGATGTTAAAATCCAGATGTTACCAGATGTTAAAATCCAGTGTAAATGAAAAGGTCTGGACACACCTGGCACCAGAAATATATTATTCATTATTTTTTATTTATAGGGTACCATATAATGAATTTCACAGGGCAGCTGACAACAACCAATTTAAAATTCAGTACTGATAAAAATGATAGAAATATGCAGCCAAAATAAATACTCTCTCTCTCTCTCTGGCTTTTCTTCGCAAACGAAGATTCAGGAAGGACTCATCCCGCGCCTTCTGCAAGCGCGCTGATGACTAAAAAGGCCAATCCGAGATAAACAAGTCCGGTTGCAAAAAGCGCAGCAGAAGGCCTCCTTGGGTGATGTTTTTGGGTTGTGATTCTTTCTGCGTTGTCGTTTCTCTTCAAGACTTGTTCGTCATGAGTTCTCAAATAAGGCTGCAGCATTGTGGATATTGCGTCTCCATGCCTCCCGATGTGAGGCCAGGGCGGACCACTGTTGGTGATCAATTTGGCCAAGCCTGAGATGTTGTTTCAGGGAGTCTTTGTATCGCTTTTTTGGAGCGCCCCTCTTACGCTGACCCGTGGCGAGTTCACCGTAGAGTAGTATTTTTGGGAGGTGATGGTCCTCCATCCTAGAAACGTGCCCTGCCCAGCGCAGCTGTGTTCTCAATATCATGGCCTCAATGCTGGTGATCCCTGCTTGTTCAAGGACAGCAACATTCGTCACATAGTCAGTCCAGTGAATATTTAGGATTGTGCGTAGACAGCGCTGATGAAAGCGCTCGAGGAGTCGTAGGTGGTGGCGATAGGTAACCCATGTTTCAGATCCATAAAGGAGGATAGACAGTACGATGGCTCTATACACACTGATTTTTGTGCTTTGCCTCAGGTGTTTATTGCTCCAGACTCTTTTGTGAAGTCTTCCAAATGCACTATATGCCTTTGCTAATCTGTGATCGATCTCTTTGTCAATCTTGGCATCTGAGGAGATGATGCTTCCCAGGTAGGTGAACTGCTGAACGGACTTGAGCACTGATTTGCCGACGGCAATGTGGGGATGGTGGTGTTCGTCCTGTGGTGCAGGCTGGTAAAGAACTTCTGTTTTCTTCAGGTTGACTTCTAGCCCAAACAGCTCTGCAGCTGTTGCAAAGCAGGATGTTAGGCGCTGCAGAGCTGCTTCTGTGTGGGCAACAAGGGCAGCATCATCGGCGAAGAGCAGCTCACGGACTAGATAGTTTAGAGTCTTAGTGTGAGCCCTCAGACGGCTTAAGTTAAACAAGCTACCATCAGTACAGTAGCGTATATAGATGCCGTCGTCTTCTTCAAGCTCTGCCATAGCCCTTTGGAGCATCGTGCTAAAGAAGATTGTAAATAAAGTTGGTGCAAGAACACAACCTTGCTTCACTCCATTAGTTATTAGAAAGGGCTCTGAAAGAGCATCGCCATATCTGACTTGACCACGCTGGCCCTCGTGTAGCAAGATAATCATTTTAAGGAATTTGGGGGGACATCCTAGTTTTTCCAGGATCTGCCACAGACCTTTTCTACTTACAGTGTCAAAGGCTTTGGTGAGGTCGACAAATGTTACATAGAGACCCTTGTTTTGCTCCCTACATTTTTCTTGCAGTTGCCTAAGGGCAAATACCATGTCTGTAGTACTCCTATTGGCTCTGAAGCCACATTGGCTTTCAGGGAGAAGTTCTTCTGCAATAGCAGGAACTAATCTGTTCAGGAGTATCCTTGCAAGGATTTTTCCAGCAATAGAGAGCAGTGTTATGCCTCGATAGTTTGAGCAGTCGGATTTTGCTCCTTTTTTCTTGTACAGGGTGATGATGACTGCATCTCGGAGGTCTGATGGCAGTTCCCCTTTTTCCCAGCAATTCACAAGGAATTCGTGGAATTTTTCGTGGAGTGCATGACCTCCGTGTTTCCAAACTTCAGGTGGGATTCCATCAATCCCAGCTGCCTTGCCGTTTTTCATCTGCTGTATGGCCATAAGGGTCTCTTCCAAAGTGGGAGCTATGTCCAATTCATTTTTCATTGGTTTTTGTATCATATATTGGATAGCTGAGGCTTGGACTACTCGGTTGGCACTAAAGAGACTTTGAAAATGTTCAGCCCAACGATTTAGGATGGAGGCTTTATCAGTAATTAATGTTTGACCATCTGTACTGTAAATAAATAAATAAATAAATAAATAAATAAATAAATAGCAGAGAGTACAAAACAGCTTAAAGCTAAGACAAACATCTTGGGAAAATGAAAGTCTTCTGCTGGGTACCAAAACAGTGGCCAGGTAGATGCCACAAAGACCTTGCCTGATAGGAGGGTGTCATAAATACCACAACTGAGAAGGCTCTCCCCCCCACTTCAGACTGTAGGCATCCTTGGAAAGAGTATCATGAGATAGGAAATCCTTTCACACTGCACAGTTATAGTAGTCTGATACCACTTTAACTGCCATGGCTGCATCCTAAAGGTTCCTGGGACTTGTAGTTTTCTGAGGCACTAGAGCTCTCTGGCAAAGAATTTTAAATACAACCCAAAACTACAAATCCCAGGATTTGGTATCCAAGTGCTGTGAGTGTATAATGAGAACAAGACTGGTGTCAGTACATTGGTAGGTTGGTGTTTGTGCAGTTATTCCTTCTATACCCAGGTCCTAATTCACACAGGGCTTTAAAACAGAGCTTGGAAAAGTTACCTTTTGGGACTATAACTCAGAGAATTCCTCAGCCATGTGATCATGTTATCCTCCTCCTTCTGCCTCTCATGTTCTAGTCATTTTCTGCCCCTCTCTACTTCCCTTAGTTCCCAGATAAACCTTGGCCAATCGTCTCTAAATTAGACCTTTCTAAGCTTCTGAATTAAAGTTAGCAGCATCCTTTATTGCTACACTTTTAAAATCTTCGTATAGCGTAAAATTAGGGCCAAATAGCATACTCTGTTTTTGTTTTGTTTTTTAAGAGCAGCTATGGATCAATCGTGACCAAAATGAGGAGGGGAGATTTATCATTTCACCAAATTCCAGTGTCCTAATCGCATATGTGCAGTGCACACACACACACACACACACCAGCAGGGCCGGTTTAACCTGTCTGCGAAATCAGCATTGGCAGGGGGCCCCGAGGTCAAGAGGGGGCCCCGAGGTCAAGAGAGGGCCCCGTGTTGGCCTCCTTAATATGAAAATAATGGGATTTCTGGTTTAAAATACCATAGAGTTGCCTTGGAAGGCCTAGAAAAGGGCTAGGGAAGACACATTTTCTAGGAAGACTCTATGGTAGGTGTGTTGTTTTGTGTCCCATGGATAATGAATCCAGGGATACGGGGGTCCTACTATAATCTGAACATCCTGTACAGTGAATAGGTTAGGTTACATTGATCTGAGATAAACATATGGGGGCCCCAAAGTAAAGCATTGCAGGGGGCCCCAAAATTCCTTAAACCAGTCCTGCACACCAGCCCTTAATCTCTTGGGCAGGGCAAGCTTCCATTATCAGTGGACACTTCCTTCTCATACCACACACACACACACACATTCATTTATGGGGCAGAGGGGAGGTGTCCTCCTCCTTTCACCTTTGGTTGGACTTAATTTTTTTTCTTTGTGTTTAGAGTTTTATTTCCATTGATCCCAATGGGAGAGAAAATAAATACATAAACCCCAGGGCTGGCGTTCTCATTTTGGGAGCATGCTGGGCGAACTGGTACCTTTTGGAAACTGTAGATCCCAAGCCTCCTCCAGCCCATGCCCACCCCCAACCCAGTCTTCCTTTGCTAGCAGAGCACCCACGGTGGAAGAGCTACTGTGGCAAGCCCATGGTTCAGAAAAGTCACAGTTTTGAACTGCAGTTCCCAGAATACCCCAGCCAACATGGCCAGATAAAAGAATCTATAGTTTATTTTAGGTTTCCTTCTCTGGTTTGTTGAGAGAGGGGGGAAAACAGGAAAGAGAGAGCACTTGCATGGCACAGTGAACAAATGAGAGAACAAAGCTGTCTGAAAGGAACCTGAATGGATTCTTAAAGTTGTTTTTTATAATTTGGGGAGGCTCAGTAAATGGCAAAGAAGACTATCACATGGTTTAGTTGATGGTTTGGGCTGTACCCTGTGCTATTGAATGGAAAACATTAAGATAGGTGGAGGGGGGTTAGTAAGGGAATGTAGATCATTTTTAGTATTTATACTCTTTACATTTGTCTACTTCCATTGTATGCCATCCTGAGATCTCTGGACATCCAGGAGGTTATCTGATTGCTTACTCTGAAAGATAGAGCTAGGAAAGTTGCTTTGGGAGGAGAGATTGGAAAGAAGCAGGTGGATGAGCAGCCCTATAAAATCAGGCAAAATGGTGGAAGGCAGAGATTCAAGCTCTGGAAGGAGCCAGAAGAAACATTTCAATATTCTGGTCTGCACATTGAGAATTTTTGGTCCAGGAAGCTAATACAGTACTACAAATGGTTTCTGGTCTGGAAAACTGCTTTGGATGCCAGCATTCTTGGGAGTCCAAGGAAACAGATTTTTATTTCTCAGGAGCCAAAGATGCCAATAGATTTTGGCTGCAAACATGAACTGCCAGATAAGAATCTGCCCTTCAGGATGCACAGGTAGATTTCACATGTTTGTGATATCCTGGATGAAATTGTTTAGACAGGTTTACTTTGCTGTGGGGTAAAAGTGTGAAAGAATAACAACATCCTTAGCAATTTTCTTCCTGGACCTTACTAGGAATAGTCTTTCAAAAAAAAAAAAGAGCAGGTGGCACAAAGATGTTTTTCCTATATTGGCAACATTTCCCCCCCCCTATAACAGACTGCACAGCCGAGCTGATCTCCTTCATTTTTACTGCCTTGTTAAATCTTTTTAATTTTTTCAGCACTTGTTCCCCTTTCCACATAACAAGATCCCATAAAGTATTTTTATAAAGAAGAAAGCTTGTCTTTCCTTTGCCAGCATTGAAGTCACACTTAACACTCCATTGCTTCTTACAGTGACAGTTCCAACTGAACTACTATATTATTACAAAATGGCCATCTCAACAAAGCTAAACCTGTAACTGGCACAGTGCCATTTAGAATATTTGGAATCAGCAACCTTAGAAATAGGATCTTGTGGATTTTGTGATCACTGAACATTTGTAACAAAACTGAAGTTGTCAGGGAAGTCAACATAGCAAAGAAGACTTGCCTCTGCAATACCAAAGGAATACTTCACTGGCTCCATATTCTGATGGTTCAATATTCTGTTGCTGGTCTATAAATAAAGGCACACAGTGTTGCAATGGAGCCAGGGCTCATAATGCAGATGTGCCTATATTTTTTTGATTAGCAGAGATGATGACATCATCTGTCACCTCTTCAAGCTTCCTTGTTCCTTTTAAGGAACTATCTGTGGGGTGCAATATAATTGTTTAGCAACTACATATTGTTTCAAGCGAATCCTTTTATAATGCAGAGTATTTTGGTGTGGTTTGGTCTTAACTGGGCAATTATGACCTATAATTTTACAAAATATGTTCCCAGAAGAGATAATAGAATCATAGAATCATAGAATCATAGAATTGCAGAGTTGGAAGAGACCACGAGGGCCATCCAGTCCAACCCCCCTGCCACGCAGGAAATCTTGATCAAAGCATCCCCGACAGATGGCCATCCAGCCTCTGTTTAAAGACCTCCAAGGAAGGAGACCCCACCACGCTCCGAGGGAGTGTGTTCCACTGCCGAACAGCTCTTACTGTCAAAAAGTTCCTCCTCATGTTGAGGTGGAATCTCTGTTCCTGGAGCTTGCACCCATTGCTCCGTGTTCCAGTCTCTGGAGCAGCAGAAAACAAGCCTGCTCCATCCTCAGCGTGACATCCCTTCAAATACTTAAACAGGGCTATCATATCGCCTCTAAACCGTCTTTTTTCCAGGCTAAACATACCCAGCTCCCTAAGTCTCTCCTCATAAGGCATTGTTTCCAGACCTTTCACCATTTTAGTTGCCCTTCTCTGGACACGCTCCAATTTGTCAATATCCTTTCTGAATTGTGGTGCCCAGAACTGGACACAGTATTCTAAGTGAGGTCTGACCAAGGCAGAATAGAGTGGCACTATTACTTCCCTTGATCTAGACACTATACTTCTATTGATACAGCCCAAAATTGCATTGGCCTTTTTAGCTGCCGCATCACACTGTTGGCTCATGTTCAACTTGTGGTCTACTAGGACTCCTAGATCCCTTTCGCACGTAGTCTCATTCAGCCAGGTCTCTCCCATCCTATATTTATGCATTTCATTTTTCCGCTCTAAATGCAGTACTTTACATTTCTCCGTATTGAATTTCATTTTGTTAGCTTTGGCCCAGCTCTCCAGTCTATCCAGGTCATTCTGAATTTTGATCCTGTCCTCTAGGGTATTAGCTACTCCTCCCAATTTGGTGTCATCTGCAAATTTGATAAGTATGCCCCTAATTCCCTCATCTAAGTCATTGATAAAGATGTTGAATAGCACTGGGCCCAGGACAGAACCCTGTGGCACCCCACTGGTCACATCTTTCCAAGACGAAGAGGAGCCACTGCTGAGCACCCTTTGGGTTCGGCCGGTCAACCAATTACAAATCCATTGAACAGTTAACTTGTCTAGCCCACATTCTACAAGCTTGTTTGCAAGAATGTCATGGGGAACCTTGTCAAAGGCCTTACTGAAATCAAGGTATGCAATGTCCACAGCATTCCCTTCATCTACCAAGCTGGTAACTTTATCAAAAAAAGAGATCAGATTAGTCTGGCATGACTTGTTTCTCTGAAACCCATGCTGACTTTTTGTGATTATGGCATTGCCTTCTAAATGTTCACAGACTCTCTGTTTAATGATCTGTTCTAGAATCTTCCCTGGTATTGATGTCAGACTAACTGGACGATAGTTGTTGGGATCCTCTTTTTTCCCCTTTTTGAAGATGGGAACAACGTTTGCCCTCCTCCAGTCTGCTGGGACTTCTCCTGTTCTCCAGGAGTTCTCAAATATTATTGCCAATGGCTCTGAGATTATATTTGCCAGCTCTTTTAATACTCTTGGATGTAGTTCATCTGGTCCTGGAGATTTAAATTCATTTAGATTAAGAAGGTATTCCTGTACTACCTCTTTACTTATTTTGAGCTGGATTTCCCCTATTGTGTCCTCTGTTCCATTCTCCTCAGGTTGGTCCTCCTTTTCCTTTTCTGAAAACACTGAGGCAAAGAAGGTGTTGAGTAATTCTGCCTTTTCTCTGTCCCCTGTTAGCATTTTGCCATCTTCTCCACGTAGCGGCCCTATCATTTCCTTCTTCCTGCTTTTGCTGCGGACATACCCAAAAAAACCCCTTTTTATTGTTCTTAACCTCCCTAGCAAGCCTGAGCTCATTCTGCGCTTTAGCTTTTCTGACTTTATTCCTACACGTGTTCGCTATCTGTTTGAATTCTTCTTTGGTGATTTCCCCCCTTTTCCATTTCCTATACATGTTCCGTTTAAAACTTAGCTCCATTGAAAGTTCTTTAGTCATCCATCCTGGTTTCTTGAGACACCTCCCATTTTTCTTCCTCAATGGTACTGTTTGAAATTGTGCCTTCAGTATCTCCCTTTTGAGAAAGTCCCATCCGTCTTGAGGTCTCTTCTCATTAAGTATTCCTGACCATGGGATCACCCCCAGTATCTCCCTGAGTTTATTGAAATCAGCTCTCCTAAAGTCAAGAATGCGTGTCTGACTATGCCTGGCTTCTCCTTTCCATTGTATAACAAACTCCAGGAGAACATGATCACTCTCACCTAAGGATCCCACCACTTGCACCCCATTAACAAGGTCGTCTCTGTTGGTTAGGATCAGGTCTAAAATAGCTGACCCCCTTGTTGCCTCTTCCACCTTTTGGACCATGAAATTGTCTTCCAGGCATGTAAGGAATTTGCTAGACCTTGTAGTTTTGGCTGAGTTAGATTGCCAGCAAATATCAGGATAGTTGAAGTCACCCATCACTACTACATCTCTCCTTTCTGCATGTATGTTCATCTGTTCTAGAAAGGCAACATCCAATTCCTCCGTCTGATTTGGGGGTCTGTAGTAGAGTCCCACAATAACATCCCTGTTGTTTCCCTCCCCTTTAATTTTTATCCAGATGCTCTCCACCTGGCTTCCAGTATTGATGTCATGGATCACTTCACTGGTGTAAATATCCCTGACATATAATGCTATTCCTCCTCCTTTCCTGTTTGGCCTGTTTCTCCTATAAAGGTTATACCCCTCTATTCCTACATTCCAATCATGAGACTCGTCCCACCAGGTTTCAGTAACGCCTATTATATCATATTTGTTTTGTAGTGCAAGGAGTTCAAGTTCATCTTGCTTATTTCCCATGCTCTGTGCATTAGTGTAGAGACATCTGAGACCATGTGTTCCCTTTACTTGCTCCCTGTGCAAGTTTTTTTGCCTCCCACTGTTGGGTCCTTGCACTGTTTGCCTTGTTCCCTCTATGACAGTTTGACTATTTTCTCCAGCCCTTTTGCCTTCATATATTATATCTAGGTTGTTGGTAGGGATCAACCAACTGTCTGAATTTTTAGACTGTCTTTGTGGGAGTGCCATAATGAATGCCTTTACTTCAGAATTTACTACTATACCTCTGCTATCACTGGTTAGACACCATCCTTTGCTTTTCCGGAAACTACTGCCTGCCCACCCCAATACAAAGAGGTTTGCTTCTAGATATAACAGTAAATAATCACCATGAGAACTACAATAGGAACTCACTTTTGCATGGGTCAACAGTAGGGATGCTGGATATTTTTTTCTGGTATGCATTTTTAAGTTAAGTGAACTAAACTAATGCTTCCTGTACATACATCAGTCTAAGAATGCAGTTATTTTTCAGAGTCCTTTTTCAAATTTTGCAATGCAATCATCAGCTTAAAAAGGTGAATAAAATGTACATTTTTCATTAAGGGTCTAAATCTTCACTTATTTTGTTTTTGCATGCAAGTAGGATTGTGTATCCTTTTCCCCCCTCTTCTTGCTGGGCTAATTTATGAGACTTTTGGAGTACTTTTAATGTTTTTTCCCATGACCAGGGGCTTTTATTGTGCAAATTTCACAACAGGTTTTCTGTACAGTGTCTATCTCACATAATAAAATATTCTTTCTCAAAAACATTGTATTCTGTTGGGAAATACACTGTTCTATATGCAGAAAATGCTTTTTTCAACAACAAAAAAACTACAATTTTTATGTGAAAAATCCTTGCATATATATATCTATATATCTATATCTATATCTATCTATATATATTTTGCAAAAAAACCTCCCAGAATGTGAAAAATTTTAGTGTTTGAAATTTTGGGAGGGGAGGCATTAAGACACTCTTTCTTGTTGAGGATGAGAAAATTCCCAAATATTCTTTATGTCCATAATTTTCCTGTTAAAAATACTGCAAAAAAGAAAAGAAAAGAGGACCACAGAAAGTTATGAATAAATATGTATGAAATTCACACTGGCTGAAAAGACACAGATACATCTATCCCTGTTTAATAGTATTCAGCATCAACACTTACCTGTGGTGGGGGGAAAATACAGTTCCTGTACAATTGATACTACAGTTGTCCCTCCACATTCGCAGGGGTTACGGTCGCAACACCCCCACGAATGTGAAAAAAACGCGAATAACCACCGCCCTCCTGCAACCCCCTCACTGCTTCTCCCACCCACCCCACCCGGCCTGCCAAAGTAGCGTGGGGGCCTTGGAAGGCCCCCTCGTGCTTCTCCCACCCCCAACCCAGCCTGCCAAAGTGGCGAGTGGTGGGTGGGAGAAGCAGTGAGGGGGTTGCATTGGAAGGCTCCCTCACCGCTTTTCTTCCCCCCCCCCAGAAGTGGCCACGGGGCTTCTACAGCCCAGTTGCTGCTTTTGGGAGGGCGGGGGGAGGCCCTCCCAAAACCACGAATACTCAAAACCGTGAATGCGGAGGGGCAACTGTACATTGGAACAGCAGTAGGTGCCTAGTCTTGGCATCTCTTCTTCAGCTGACTTGCTGTTATTCTTTTGAATTTGCTGCTATCCTTTCGATGCTACTAATCAGGAAGTGCCACCTTCCCATTGGACACTTTACTCTTGAGATATTGTACTGGTGGCCATATGTTTAGTTTACCATACTAACTGACTAGTGACAACTGATGGCTTCCATGTCAGTGAGTCAATGAATCCACTTTGGGATTTAGTCCAGACTTTAAGGGAACTCTCAGAGAGACTGAACTTTCCTCCATGAATAGGTTGAACATCTTGGATAGCTCCTTTAGTTCACACTTCTTAGTTCAGACTGAATCCCAAAGTGGATTTGCTGCCCCATTGACTATGGAGCCACCAATTACCATTAATGATGGTTCAGGGTCCATAATAATGTGGTCTTCATATAGCAGCAGAGGATTCACAATTACAGAGCCCAGATCACAGAAATCTAATAGGAAATCGACAATAATATTTCACACTAGTGGTTCTTAACCTGTGGTCCGGGGACCGCAAGGGTTCCATGATGTCTTCACAGGGGGTCCGCAAAGGTTTGAAGGATACTTGCCCCACCTCCTCCCTGCAATGGAGTGGCCACATGACAGGATCCAAGGCAAAGGCTGGCTGGCTTGACCTGTGCCTTGCCATACAATCCATCCTAGCCACAAACTTGCAGGAAGAAGCAGAAGAAAAGTCTTCCCTCTCCCTCCAGTGCCTCTTAGGGAAGGTTTAATGGATGGTGTAATTGTATTAGTATTATTATCAGGTATTTTTGTTGTTGTTAGGGTTTTAAATCTTGAATTAAGTCTTGGGGGTCCACAGCAACAAAAGATATTTAAAGGGGGTCTCTGATAAAGAAAAGGTTAAGATCCATTGTTTCACACTATTTCTGTTAAATAAAGGAGAGGGACCACCAACCAAGCTTCCCTTAGGAGAGAGATCCACAGATGAGAATATTCCAGAGAACAAGTTTTGTTAAGCAGTATGAACTGAGCCTCAGAGGTTCAGCAAACGTGGAGATTGGATAGGACAACCCATTTCTGAGGATGAAGGTCTGTCTGTATGTGCTCCTCTCTACTGTTTGCATACACAAAAGAGATTATGCAGAATACATAACTGGGTATGCAAATATGTACCATTTTCAGGTTGCAATTTGGTGTGTGTTTTCCTGTGTGCAGCATTTAGTGTGGGATTTGAGTTCTTTCTTTAATTTAGATTATATACTTCCAACCCATGCTTTTGGGGGGATGGGAAAGCTCAGCTAGTGTGACTGTTACAGAAATAACATTACAGGCTATTCAGGGGTCAGGAATGGCTTCAGGCAATTTAACAGTGTGTAGGGGAAGCAGGGAAGGGTTTGAGGCATGTTTGGCTGTGAGAGCTGTTCACTCATTTTACTGCTGACAGTGAGTCAAAATGTCTGAGCAGGTAATGTAGTCATTTTGGAGCAGGACTTTTGTAAGATGATGTACTTCCTTTCCTTGGGGCAGGCACTGGAAATGGAAGCATAGATCCCCCAACCTTTTTTTTTTTTTAGGTAATGGCAACAACTTCAGTTTCAGAGCAGTGTTCCACAAAAATTCCTTTCCCTGTGACCCAACCTTCATTTTTGTTTTCTTTCAGTTTCTTTCTTTAGGTATTTACTGTTTCAGAATGTTTGTCTGTCTTGGTCCTCCTGTCTGCCTCTGCTTGAAAGCAGGGGCCCCTGGGCTGTCATCCACCGTAGACATCTTTTGACTGTTTATTTTTTAATTTTGGCTCCTCCAGTCCAGTTTTAATGTCTGTGGTTTCCCAGCTGTTGTCCTGATATGTTTATTGTCTTGTCTTTCTCCTGGATGACAGCCGTTTCTGCCCTTCACCTTAACCACCAACCCCAAACACACCCCTTGTCCCCTTTGCACCTAGAAACCTTCTGGAAATCACTTTGGAATCAAAAGTGATTGGAACAGACCTCTGTCTCCCCATTTCTCACTCACTTTTATCATGCTTCCATGAAGCTTACGGTAACCTCCTTTTAAGGGTCTGAAATTTGTGTGACCTTGTTCTGAGGCTTACTAGGGAAGAAAAAGCAGAGCTTGGAAGTAATTAACTTGTAATTAATATTCCCTCGCCCAGTGATGAAGATATAACTCAGTTACATTACCACAGGGGGTAATGTCATTTCTTCTGTGGTGTAAAAAACCTTCCGTGAGTAAAAAACAGCGCGGCCGCCTCCAATGCTAGCCACAACAGTCATGGACGATGCCGAGAGAGAAATGGCGTCGTCCAAAATGGATCCCTTGCCGCGTAGCAGCCTCGTTATTGCTCCGGAGGCTGCTTGCGCGGCAAGAGACTGAAAGAGGCATCTGAAAATCTCATAACTAAGAGAAAGAAATAAGCTTTTGTAGACTTGGTCTACTTATGCTATGCTTATGCTACAATTTCTTTCTCACAGTCTCAAAGGTGTTACAAGATGTCCTTGCTTACAATAATGCAGACTAACACTGCTATGTCTTTTAATTCTCACATAGTTCAAGTGCAGGTTTGCGCTATGTCTTGTGTGTATTTTTTTAAAAAAATTTTTTTAAAAAATATAGTAACTGGGAAAAGCAAAGAGTTACATTTTAAAATTTGAACAATATAAGCCATTTTAACTATGACAGCCATTTTTGAAATGGGCCTTGAAACCATAACTAATTACTTTTAAAAGCAACTTCCAAGCTCTCACAAAAAACTATAGAATAGGCTCAGTTCCCTGAGGAAGAACAGTTGGTTATTACCAAAGGGAAAGTAAGTTGTGGGATATTCCTGCCCTATTTAGAAAGAGAAGTCATGGAATGAGGAGGACTGACCGGGATCTCGTTTGAGTCCATGATTGGGTCCCCCCCCCAGCTCTTTCAAAATAACCTCTCCCTGTCTTTCCTCTGCATCCAGCATTCCTGGTTCTTTTCCCCCACTGTGAGGTAAGTAGAACAGTGCCCTGACTTCCTCTCTACGTTTCTTCCTTCCTCCCAAATCTGCGTAGATCCCGAGAGGACTAGCGCCCACATGATCTCGGCAGATGATGCAGAATATCCACGGGAATACCGGACCCTTGGAAATGGCACACGCCGCTTCTCCAACGTAGGGCTGGTGCATACCTCAGAACGCCGGCACACTGTTATCGCCGCCCAGAGCTTGGAAGCCCTCACAGGGCTCCAGAAATCTGAGATGGAACGGAAGCGGGATGCCTTCATGGACCATTTGAAGAGCAAATACCCCCAGCATGCCTTGGCCATCCGAGGGCAGCAGGAGAGGATCCGGGACCAGGTAAGGTCTGCCTTTTTCCCCTTGATGGATTTCCTGTGATAAGACAAAACAAATAATGGCCTCTTGGCATGGGGACATGTCTTAATAGGGGTGTTAATGCAACATTCTCTTTGAGAAATAGAGGACAATGTTGTTTGATTAGTATATCTCAAAATTTGCAAAGGTCTTCCTGAATTCAGTATGAAGTATTTGAGATTTTTAAAAAATTGAACGTAGGAGAAATGTGAAACTTGCCTTGCAGGCAGAGGGCTTCAAGGGCTTAGCTCTTAAGGGTCTGCATTTGAATCCCTGTGTATTCAGCCATGTTTGGGATGCTAAATTAGGGTTGCCACCTTTTTTTCCCTGGGTTGCCACCTTTATCTGCCAGGCTTCTCACCATTGACCATAGCATGGCAGGCAGTTATAAAACAATCCCCCTTTATGCTGTGAATAGCTGTAGCTTCTGAATTTGGCCTGTGGAGATGTTTGAAAATTTCACTGGACTCATTTTTGAGAAGAATGTTCCAAGGTTCATAAATACCTTCATTACATTTAAATGGGGGAAAAAAAAGGAATTTTAAAAAATTGAATATAGGTGGCGAGGGGAGAAAAGAAAAATGGACATGTGTATTTGTCCTTAGTACCTATGCTGCCTGGCTGGTAGTGTCAGCAAAGGGCAAGGCTGTACCATTTCTGAGTTGAAAACTCTCTCTGGTTTTGCACCTGTATAGGAGTCAATCAACATTGCAAAAGACAGTCCTAACAGTTTGCAATCAGAGCTGAAAATATGACCCTGGGGCTCAGCGTGTGGATCACATAATAGAAACTGTAGAAGATTTGGGGGATTTTTAATGACATACTGACAGTTTAAACAGAAATTAGTTTTAAAGTATGCTTTTCTCCAAGAAACTGTGTTGTAAGAATTGCTTACTAAGAGTATGCTTGCAAAGTGTGTGCTGCAGCCCAATAATATCAGGAGGGGTACATATTCCACACTTGTTGGTTAGATATATACTTCCCTTTCAGAATTGTGAGCTGGTGGTTTTTGCAAGTCTTTACATTCATATAGCCACAATAAATGTAATACAATGTGGTGGGCATTTGAAGGGTTAGTCTTGAGATGGTGTCATGAAGTTTTGTTTCAGCTAAAAGAAAATGAATCCATTTGAATAACATGAGTGATGAGACTGTAGTGGATCCACACTCACTCCCATCTAAACTAAATTAATTCAAGAGGAATTGGTCCCTCCTGTTTTGCAGAAAAAATGGTTGTGCAGAGTGGTCATTGTCTGGCCCTTGTTATAGTCACAAAGTCACCTTCCTCTTTTGTTAAAAAAAGTCTCTAAGGCTGACTCTCATGTGTGCAGGTAAGGCATCTTGAGGCTGATGTGCCTCATTTCACTGGCTTCTTGCTTCTCAAACAAAAGGTTGTAAAATATTAAAAGGTCTTGGAGCAAAGAGGGAGGAAGTGACCTCTGCATGCAAGAAGGAAGTAAACACAGATCAGGAACACACACAGAGAGCTGTAAACAAGAGTTGATGCTTCTTCACTTCCCATACTTCTCACCCTCCCACCTAGATAGGCAGAGTACAGATTGGCTGGTCTTCCTGACAGTCACAAAACAAAGACTCTCCTACCTTTCCACCCGGCTGTAGAGATGGTTAATTGACTGGTCTTTGTTGTAATCACAATGCCTACAATGCCACCTTTCCCTTTCTGCCCTCAGCCTACAGCAGTGTTCTAAATCAATAAGTGCTTAAAAGAATAAAGAAGTTGGGGACTAGAGAAGCCTAAAACATACCTAAATCACAGTGGAGTGTGAAAAGTCAGAGCCACATAGTATAGTAAGAGGAATGAAGGAAGCAAAGCTAATCTTACAGAAACACACACACACACACAGATTCCTGAAGGGAAGTACATGCATACAGTTTTAATAAATATGAATATATATGCTGTTGCTGAAATTCAGCATTATACATTTTTTTTAAAAAAAAGTAGGAGAAAGCAGGGGCTCTAAATAATGAAGGATGAAGAACTGGAGCAGTATCTGGGAAGAGTGGTAACATAGTATGGCTACCAGGCCTATCACAGGAATGTTAGTGTTTCATCCATAAAGTTCACATTTTCACGTGGGAAATGAAAGGACGACTTTGAAAAATAAATATTTATGATAATTAGACTGGGAGTTTGTTAACTTTTAGTGTTTCACTTCTTAAGTTACTTCTTTAAGTGAAAATCAGGAGCTCATGGTAGGTATAATACCTTAAAAGGAAGGTGACAGATATTGCAGTGTATAGTATGCTTGATGTGATCTGAAACCTGTAAAATAGGAGACATTGTAGGATTGATTGAACAAATGGGAGAAGAGCATGTGAAAGTTACTGTTTTGGATAACAATTCCCAGAATGCCATAGCTGGTGACAATCTGGCTGGGGAATTCTGGGAGTTGTCTAAAAAAGTCAGATTTCCAAACACTCAATAAGGGCACATGAGCGTAAGAATATAAGAAGAGTTGTGCTGAATCCAACCAAAGGTCTATCTAGTCCAGCATTAAGCTTTCACAGTGACCAACCAGTGAGCCCAGAGAGCAACATATGAATGCAATAGCACCCTCTTGCTCATCTTTGCCAGTAATTGGTTTCAGAGCCAGTATGCTAGAGTTAGTTCATTGGCATCATGACTGACATCCATTGATAGCTTTACCTTCCATGAATTTCTCTAATCCTGTTTAAAGCTATCCAGGGTGGTAGGCATGACGATATCTTGCAGTAGCAAATGCTATAATTTGACTATGCACTGGCGAAGACCCCAGGATATTCTGGAAAAGAGCAAGAAGAAAAGTGATGAGGTCACAAATGGTATAAAGACTGGTTCTTTGGGCTATAGCTATGAGGCTTAGGAAAGGAAGAAAAAATTATGATTGGTTGGGAGGAGACTTGGGAAGTTGGAAAAGTAGGTTGCAGTTGTGAACATTCAGCTCAGAGCTGAAGGTTCTGAATGTAAAATTGGGAAAACATTTACAGTTTCAGAGCTACTTATAATGCACAGGTGTCCTGCTGAACTTCCTGTTTCTTTTCCAATATCTCTGCCACATCTTGCATTATGTCTTATTATAGATAGATAGATAGATAACATTGATATAGCCTCAGTAGCATACTAGGTGCTGTTTAGAACATGGGGGCAGAGATCTTTTATTGCTGAGAATCCTATCATCATGTACCAATATTCTCAGCTCCATTGTGAAAAGATTTTAGAATCATCCAGTGGATGTGTACAGTGATTTAACATTCTTAAATTTTTGAAAAAGCAAGGAAAAGATGGATAGACCAATAGCCAATAGTAAGTGTCCCACCCAACTGAAAGTGTTGCAAACTCTGCAGAAATCCCATGAAGGCTGCAAAAATTCTCCCTGCAACTTTTCTAGTACAGTACAGCAAAGGTAAGAAAGGAACCTGCATCCAGCTTTTAAAACAGGGAGGCTTTGGGCCCTATTTGGAGAACAGTTCTCTGTTTGAAGTCATCTTGTTCCAGGGATAGCAACCATTAGGCCTTCCAGTTGTTGGACTGCAGCTCCCATCAGCTCTAGCCAGCATAGCCAGTTGTGAAGAATGGTGGGAGTTGTAGCTCAATGCCTGGAAAGTCACAGATTGGCCACCCTTGCTCTTGTTTGAAGGGCTGTCCAGTCCAAGTCTGGTTTAAAGATACAGAACCATAAGAAGGCAGAAGAAGAGCTTTGAAGTTGCCCATCAGCAATGAGAACCTGAGCAGCAGCCACACAATTCATCTGGTCACAGGCTTCCCCACAATGGTAAAATGTATTCTTTATGTACTTAAATTGTTATTTGTAAATTTGCATCGATGTATATGCAATAATATTGATACATGTGCAATTTATCCAACTCTGTGCATTCTTTATCTTCCTCCTTGGCAAACATTCTTCTTCCTTTTAGCTAAGGCACAAATGGCTACCCTGTTTTTAATGCAACCTGGGACAGAAGGCTGCCACATTTTCTTGCTCTGTTCAGAGCTGTTTAAACTAGACAAGGAGGCCATGTGTGTGCATTGACTTGCCGCCTGCCATCTGAAATTGTCGTGTGGAAAACAGCTGATGTGGACACTTCCTCCCCCTTCTCTCTTTGCCCAATAGAGATGTCAGAACCAGAGGCTTCAAGACATATAACAGGAACTGATAGGAAATCGGGGGGGGGGAGTCATGCCCCTTTTTGTGCCAGGTGCCACGAATGAGGCTTCTGTAGCAACATCTGTTCTGTATGCATAGTGTAACATCTTTCTGTGTTCACCTGGAGATAACTTGCTGCCCCCTCCTGTTAGCTAATTGCTTGGTACTGAGCTCTGGGGCAGTCACCACAAAAGGCAGATTCACAGACTCTGCTTCTTTTAGTTTCTCTGTAGTATTTTTGACTTTTTTATTTGATCTAGAGCTCAGCTTTGGAAACCTTTCCAAATCTAAGGCTCAATGCCAGCACAAAGTTTGTGAGATTTTAATGTCTTCGCATAAGTATCAACTCTTTTAAAAGGACAAATTGCTCTTCCCTTATTCGGTTTAAGTAATTAGATACAGGGGGCCCTTGGTATCCCCTGGGAACCCCCATGGATATCAAAATCCATGGATGTTCAAGTCCCATTATAAACAATGGACTTTTTCGGATGAGCTTTTATACCGCTAGCAGCCTCGTCCCCGTTGCGAGGCTGCAGCGCTGCAGGGCGTCCCTTTCGGATGACGCCCTGCCCTGCCGATCCTCTTCTGAGACTGTTGCGTAACCTCTGTGACGCTGCTGCGTTATATTCGGCGGTTTTCTAATCACGAAAGTTGATCGTGATTAGAAAACCGCCGAATATAACGCAGCAGTGTCACAGAGGTTACGCAACAGTCTCGGAAGAGGATCGGCAGGGCAGGGCGTCATCCGAAAGGGACGCCCTGCAGCGCTGCAGCCTCGCAACGGGGACGAGGCTGCTAGCGGTATAAAAGCTCATCCGAAAAAGTCCAATGACACAGTAAAATTGTTTCTATTATATAAAATGGCAAAATCAAGGTTTGGTTTTTGGATTTTTTTTTAGGGGGGGTGAAAATATTTTAAAGCTGTGAATGGTTGAATCCATGGATGCAGAATCTGTAGATGCCAGGGGTGTCACTAGGGAGGTGCGGGGGGGGGGGGAGGACCACACCAGGTGACATCTGTAGAGGGGTGTCACCATCACTCTGCCTTCCCTGCACTTACTTTGCTGTGCCTGTGCTGCTTCTAGACAGGCATGAACCCCTGCAGTGGTTCATGACTGCCTAGGTGGGGTGATAGTGGAACAGCGAGTAAGTATGGTGGCTGGGTGGGCACCACAATGGTTCCTTTCTCTCTCCGCGTACTCAGGAGGTCACCCCTTCTTGGCAGGCAAACCGTCACACAGTGGCAGTTCCTTTCTCTCCTCTGGCTCACGGGAGAGAAAGCAACCGCTGCTATCATGGCGTGCCTCCTCACCATTACTTCACTGTGCCACTTACTTGGACGGGGGTCACCCCTTCTTGGCAGACACAAACCTCCACAGTGGTTCATGCCTGCCTAGAAGGGGTGATCCCCAAGTAAGTGGCACAGTGAAGTAAGCACCGCCGGGGGCCCATGATAGCAGCGGTTGCTTTCTCTCTTCTGGGCCATTGCCATTGTTGCACACACACCCCACCATGCTTACTTCACTGTGCCACTTACTCGGGAGGTCACCCCTTCTTGGCAGGCAAACAGCCACAAAGCAGTGGTTCCTTTCTCTCCCCTAACCCAGGGTAGAGAAAGGAACCACTACTGCACAACAGAAGTCTTTGGCCGACAATGTCCATTGACTTTGCCTTCCCACCTGATCTTACATGATACACTAGGTCTCCCACTGGTGGATACAGACGGCTGACTGTATTTGTTTCCCAGGGAGTAAATGGGTTAGGGAGCAGGCAGTTTGGTGCACATATAACAGTCTGAAAGAATTCCATTCGAGATTACTTAAATGGGGGCTCTCAGGAGCAGCAGGGATTCAAAGCAGCAGGTTCCTGATCTCTATGCTGGCACCTGCAACCCATGTGTTAGCCAGAGCTTAGGAAAGTTAGCTTTTCCAGACGACAACTTTTAAGAATCTGGTTGGGATATTCTGAGAGCTGTAGTTCCAAAAAAGTAACTTTCCCAAGCTCTAGTGTTAACCACCTGAGACTGTGAAGTGAGATAATACTGTCCTCTCAGGTCCTACCACAGTAGTATACTATAAATTATAGTTTCTGTAGGTCTCTAGACTGCATGGCCTTTAAAAAAATCTTATAGGACCTCAGGAAATGAGAGCCAGCACCTCTCTAGAGTCTGCCTGGAAATAAGGCTGCAAATATTCTAAAGATCTCATACATAGAATCATAGAATTGTAGAGCTGGAAGAGACCATGAGGGCCATCCAGTCCAACCCCCTGCCACACAGGATATCTCGATCAAAGCATCCCCGACAGATGGCAATCCAGCCTCTGTTTAAAGACCTCTAAGGAAGGAGACCCCACCACACTCCAAGGGAGTGTGTTCCACTGCCGAACAGCTCTTACTGTCAAAAAGTTCCTCCTAATGTTGAGGTGGAATCTCTGTTCCTGGAGCTTGCATCCATTGCTCCGTGTTACAGTCTCTGGAACAGCAGAAAACAAGCTTGCTCCATCCTCAACGTGACAGACCCTTCAAATACTTAAACAGGGCTATCATATCGCCTCTTAACTGTCTTTTTTCCAGGCTAAACATACCCAGCTCCCTAAGTCTTTCCTCATAAGGCATGGTTTCCAGACCTTTCACCATTTTAGTTGCCCTTCCCTGGACATGCTCCAATTTGTCAATATCCTTTTTGAATTGTGGTGCCCAGAACCGGACACAGTATTCTAGGTGAGGCCTGACCAAGGCAGAATAGAGTGGCACTATTACTTCCCTTGATCTAGACATTATACTTCTATTGATGCAGCCCAAAATCGCATCGGTCTTTTTAGCTACCACATCACACTGTTGACTCATGTTCAACTTGTGGTCTACTAGGACTCCTAGATCCCTTTCGCACGTAGTCTTGCTCAGCCAGGTCTCCCCCATCCTATATCTATGCATTTCGTTTTTCCGCCCTAAGTGCAGTACCTTACATTTCTCCGTATTGAATTTCATTTTGTTAGCTTTGGTCCAGCTCTCCAGTCTATCCAGGTCATTCTGAATTTTGATCCTGTCCTCTAGGGTATTAGCTACTCCTCCTAATTTGGTGTCGTCTGCAAATTTGATAAGTATGCCCCTAATTCCATCATCCAGGTCATTGATAAAGATGTTGAATAGCACTGGGCCCAGGACAGAACCCTGTGGCATCCCACTGGTCACATCTTTCCAAGAAGAAGAGGAGCCACTACAGAGCACCCTTTGGGTTTGGCCGGTCAACCAATTACAAATCCATTGAACAGTTAACTTGTCTAGCCCACATTTTACAAACTTGTTTGCAAGAATATCACGGGGAACATTGTCAAAGGCCTTACTGAAATCAAGGTACGCAATATCCACAGCGTTCCCTTCATCTACCAAGCTGGTAATTTTATCAAAAAAAGAGATCAGATTAGTCTGGCATGACTTGTTTCTCTGAAACCCATGTTGACTTTTTGTGAATGTGTACAGCACAGAATGTATCATTTTCAAAATCAAACTTTCAATTTAAAAGGTTTCTACTTTGTGATGACAAAGAGATCATGCCTGGTGAAATTTGAAAATCTACAGGAATTCGTGTAGACATGGGATGAGCCTTTAGTGCCTTAGACCTTTTCCATGAAGCAAAATAAATGTTGCAATATAACTCCCATAATCCATGATCATTGCTCAACTGGGCAAGACCAATGGGAATCCAAAACAGCTGGAGAGCCTCAAGTTGCTTATGACTGGACTAGATTATATGTTTTACTTATTGACCTCTGGCGTGAAGTACACAGTGGCCTAAATTCAGTGGCTCCTAACCTTTTCTTTACCAGGGACCCCCTTTAAATATCTTTTGTTGTCCTGGACCCCCACGACTTAACTCAAGATGTAAAACAACAACAACAGCACAATTGTACCATCCATTAAATCTTCCCTCAGAGGCACTGGAGGAGGAAAGAAGACCTTTCCTCTATTTCTTCCTGAAAGTTTATGGCTGGAGCAGATTGAATGCCAATGCACTGGACAAGCCAACCAACCAGCCTTTGCCTTGGCTCCTGTCACGCAGCCACTCCACTTTAGGGAGCAGGTGGGCCAAGCGGCCTTCAAGCCTTTGCGGACCCCCTTTGAGAACATTGTGGACCCCTGGGGTTTCCCAGACCACAAGTTAAGAACCACTGGCCTAAACCCATTGATTGACTTGGTCTACTCTACTTGGGACTAACCAAAAGGATGCCAGACAATGTGTGACTCAGGTGGATTTATTTCAGGGAGGAGTATTTTCTGTACTTGAAGAAATAAACACAATTTCAGGGTTTATTTTGAAGCCTGAACATTGTTCCAGAATCCAGTCAGACATTAGACATTTGAAATCCATTTCACACTACCTCAGTCAGTATGTTGAGAATGTGAGTTAGACCATACCACCTCAGTTCGCTTTCATCAGCTTTTGTTTATGCCACAAATGGATATGTGTTCCCTTCAGTTTTCACAGCTATCCTAGAGTTTAATGATGCCTCTAATTGCTTGTTATATAGTAAAATTTCTTTTTTATGTTTATTTTTTTCTTGGTTGGCAGCCTGGTTTTATCTTTTCCTGGAAGAGAGTGACAATTCCTTTTTCCTCTTGAGCAGAATAGCAAAGAAACAGGCAAGGCTGAAACAGCAGATGGAGCTACAGGTCAAGAAGAAGTATTTTCAACACTCCAGAATGGAAACAGAATGGATATTGGCCAGTGATCAGTAATGTGGGTCTCTGGCTGTGCAGTGGGGAGCTGAAGACTGAATTAGCAGAAATATGGCTTCAACTGCACAACATCCATGGTGCAGCACCCCCAACTTAGTCTCAATTAGCAAAAATGGCTGCTTGTTTTTCTTCCCCATGAAAGCTCTACAACAGTTGTTCCCAAATGTTGGTCCTTTGGGTGTTTTGGACATCAGCTCCCAGAAGCCCTAGGGCGCATCTAGATGGGAGGAAAAAGTGTACGGGGATGTGTATTAACTCACTTTCGTAGCAGCTCCAAGTTGCCCATGCAGCAATGCACGTTGAAGTTCACATGAACGGAGCCCCTTCCTGCAAATCAAGATGGCGGCCGCAAGAATGAGGCACTATTATTCCCACCAAATTTATTATCACTCTTACATTTTTAAAAACTTATTTAAACTTATTTATGGTTTAAAAGGGCAGAAGGAAGACCTTCCACTTGTAAAATTATTTTTTCTCCTCAGTGCAGTGAAACAACGCTCCCTCTCTGGTCTGGAAAGCCAAAATGGTGCTTCTGGACTCAGCTGGAGGAAAGCCCACCCCCAACTTGCACAATGGACCAATCAGTTGTCAACTTCCGCCTGGTCCAGAATGCACAGTGCTGAGAATTGGTCATCCAAGTGACTGGTGATGCATTTCTCTCCACAGTTTATTAAAAACTTTGCAGAAAACTGTGAAGTCTCTTAGGGCACAGTTTATGGAGTTTTTGCCCCCCTCCTTCCCAATATGGTGAATCTCAGGCACGGCTCATTGGGACAACAAGTATTCTCTGCCAATTTTATGAGAGGTATTTTGACTGTCTAGACAACCCCCTAGTTATCTTGACCAACAGTCAGGAATTTTGGGAGCTGTAATCCAGAACATCTGGAGGATCAATGGTTAGGGACCATTGTTCTACAAGCTCTGTCTCATCTTTTGCTTTTTATGCCTTGAGGGCTAGATGAATGAGGGCTAAGTTCACCTTCAATGAAAGGTGAACTTACGTGAATGCGTACTGCTGGTAGAGAGGTGATTGAATGCAAGAGGAACTAAGACATTACAGATAAAGTGTATGGATAGCCTTTCCGGACCTCCTCTTTGCCCTAGTTTATATTGGGAAACTGGATGTGAGGTATTTTTATGCTTAAACTGAACACAGTAAAGCAAGACTCTGAGCTTCCTTTCAGCAGAGGGTCAAGAGGTCTTGGTCTAAGAACTTGCATTTAATTCCAGAAATCAGCCCTGGTGGAAGATGAGAAAGAGTGGTAAAGGAGAAAGACCCTTGAGCTGGGGTTACTTGCAGAAGTTTTCTGGAATGGAAATAGTTTCATGTCTCCTATGTTCTACTGCCTTTTAAATAGATTATACAATTGGAAGAAGTGTTGGAAGTAATCTAGTCCAACCCCTTGCTTGGTGTAAAAATAACAATGCTGAATGTAATTAGAGCAATCCTGTCAAAGGGAAGACATCCCGCCTCTGCTTAAGCCCTTCAGCAAAGGAGAGCCACTACCAGCACCACCCATCTCCCAAGGCAGACTGTTCTGTTGTTGAACTGTTCATACCATCAGGATGCTTAAGTTTTGATAAAATCAGCTTCCCAGCAATTTCCTCCTAGTGGTTTTAGTCTTACCTTCAGAGAATAAGAACTCTGAGTCTTGAACTGAAAACATCATAGCCTTGCCAGTTCAGAGCCAAGAAAAATTACTTTATGGACTAAAATTCCTGGCCATGCTGGCTGAGGGACTCTGGGAGTTGTAGTAAAAAAAATAAAATAAAAAAAAAACTTTCCCAAGCCGTGAACCAGTTTATTCTCTTGGGACAGGATGTATTCAGCCCATCTTCAGGAACAATAAAGAATATGTGTGTGTGACATCCCCCTCTGTAATTGGCCATACGAGGCCTGAAGGTTAACCAGGGATTGGACCGAACAAATATTAGGGCCTTGTCCATCTACCTTTCTTTGGGTAGTAGAGCAGGGTTTAGCTTGGGCGGGGGTGCATGACAGGACATGTGGCACATATGGCCACATGGTTGTACCTACAGCCTACAGTACAGAGTAGCTGCAGAGCTGCAGAAGAAATGGCATTGCTGACCCCCATCATCTAACATCTTTTTATTTATTTGTTGGATTTATATCCTGCCTTTCTCCCAAGTTGGGATTTAATGGCATCACACCAGCATAACGGGTCACCTTTTCAGAAGCATGTTACTCCGTTATGTTAGTGGAACTGGGGATCTATTCATGGCTTAGCCTGTGAATAAAAAGCAGCACCGGCAGAATGGAAGGAGCACGGGCGCATGACGACATGGGAACAACGTTGTCTGAGAGGGAAACAATCTCCTGGCGTTCGTGTAATACCATATTTAGCGCATCTGATAATCACCTTAATTGGGGGTTTGGGGAGGCAAACCCCAAAATGTTTATGGTGAAAACAGTGCATTTTGTGCAAAACCTTCTATTTTCTGTACATAATGTTCGTTATGGGGGGAAAACAAGGTTTTGGTGCAAATTTTTCACAGACACAAAGCACTGAAATGTTCAAAATCTTGTGAGACTGGCCATTTTTTCTGACGGTGTGTCTTGGTATGTCAAGACAAAGGGTCTAGAAATAATAGTTTGACACCACTTTAAGTGCTGTAGCTCCATCCTGTGGAATCCTGGGATTTGTAATTTTGCAAGGTCTTTAGCCTTCTCTGTCAAAGAATGCTGGTGCCTCACAAAACTACAAATCCCAGGATTCTGTAGGATCTGTAGTTAAAGTGGTGTCAAACTGCTTTATTTCTACAGTGTAGATGCACCCAAACTTTCTCATTATAGGTGAGAACATTTGTGAGTATTCTTTATACCTGACTAAACCCAAACTGGTGCTTGGGGTGGTGAAAAGGAAGGGAATGGATGAAAAACACCTGTCAGGATTAATGCAAACAAGGGATCCTGATTTAGCTCATCCCTTTTGCATCTGTATAAACATTATTTATGAGATGCGTATTATTCTGAGCAAAATTCAGGGTGCTGGTTTTCACTTGCAAAGTCCTAAATGCCATGACACGCTATTTTAACCAAAGCAATTTTACTCAATTTTGCTTTTGTTTTTGAGGGTGTGCTTGTTTTGATTGTTGTGCTTTGTTACCTGCCTTTGGGATGGGACAGGAAACACATCTACAGAAATAAACACTATACTGTACTGTCTGAAGTTTATTTTATTTAATGCATTTCTTTGTCTCTTCTGAAGATCAGGGTCTTCCTAAAGCAGCTTACAACACAGAAACATAAAATATTTTAAATTTATTATCAAATATAAACAGTTTTAATTAAAACCAGTTTCAGTAAAATACAGAATAGTTTGTAATGTTTAAAAATATCTGTCTGCAATGGATAAAATGAAAATTTTCAATTCAAAACCAAGAAAAACTGATGAGTTTCAAAAACACTCTTAAAACAATCCAGAAATGGGGCCAGCTATATTTCTGTGGGAGGGAATTCCATAAGGCAAAGGCCACCAGTATAAGGTTGGGTGATCACTTATCTATCACTGAAAGAGAAGTAATGTGTGACCAGAAGAAAGAGGACTGAGATTGACATAAAATATGCATATACACATTTTAATACATAAACATGTGAAAAAAATTGTTTTAATTTAATTAGAAATGTAACAGATTTCAACATGGGGAGAAGGGAAGGCTGTGATCAGGTTACCTGCTTGACTGCTCAGGTCTTCTCTACATGGGCTAAATACCCTGGGCTCCTCCTATTCCAGAGCCCTGCAGTCCATATGACGCAAGGTATTTCCCTCAATCTGTCTCTGGGCAGTCTTCACCAGTCCTGGAGCAGATACAGGGCTGGAATAGGGACAATCCAGGGTAGGACCTGATAAACCATTTTAAATTAATAGCCAGTTTAATCTGGTACTGCCAGGATGGAATGGATAGAGTCCCATGTGTCTGTGGAAACTTGTCCCAGCATACCATCCCTCACTGCCACCACCAGCTCCCTGGCTCTCCTGGAAGCCAGGCAGGGGTCCTGCACCATGTGACCAAGGCTGTTCAAATGCAGGGGGTCGTCAGTCACATGTTATTGGGTCCATGCCTGTTTCCACATGAGTAGCAAAAATGGTGGTGGCTGCAGCAACAGGCCTGTTTGGATGCTGGCCTGGTGGGGGGGACGGGATGGGCCAGAGCCAGGATAGGCAGGAAGGGAACTGTCATATCCTGACTAGTATAGATAAGCCCTTTGTCTTCTGTCCAGATGCTAACTCTTACATACCCTCCAATTGAACCAATTTGCCAGGAACACTCCAGTTAATCCTCTATCCCACTTTATCAGCTGCTTTTAAAATGTCCCAGTTTATCTCTCCTCCCCCCGCTCACCACTTTCTCCCTTTGTTTTCAATTTACTTCAGTTGTTGCAAACTGAGTTCAAAGTTTGTGCAACTTTCACAAAGTTCAAGAGAGGACCAAGTCTTGCCCTTCGCAGCAGACTCAGGCAAAAGCAATCTGTTGCCACTTCTCCTAGTTCGGGCCCATCTATACGGTAAAAAAAATACGAATGCCGTTTGGAAGATCGCTCTTCCGTACACATAGCCGTTCAGATTCATACGTTTCATTCAGAAGGGGGGGCTAGCGAATCCCCTGTAAACTACATGGATTCGGCGTTCGGAAGGAGTAGCGGATCTTAGCATAAAATCCATACAGCCGTTCAAATGGCTGGTGGTCTGTACATCCCGTTCGCACACATACGAACAGGCAATTTAATCTGATTGGCTGGCCGAGTAGAGGGGGTGGGGTAGTAAGGGAGCGGCCGCCAGGCTGGATTCCCGGCTAAGTGAGAGTCCGGTAAATCTGTGAATTTTATATATATAAATATTTTACTTTGTAAATAGGGAAAGTCGAATGTCCGCAAAGCAGGCACCTTTTTAAATAAATAAAAAAAAAAGTGGCGAGAGATTTAAAACTGTTGCTTGGCTTGCTCACTCCAGCCAACTGGGAAAGGGGTTCATACAGAGTTTAGGGGGGGGTAAAAAATCGTGTAGGCGGATCGTATGCATACGAATGACTGCCTATTCGTATTTTTAACCCCCCAAATGGATTTTTTTTTAATTGTATAGACGGGCCCTTCATATGTTCTTCCTCATTAATAACTTCTGCCATCTTGACCACACTCTGATATTGCTTGTCCAGATGTGCCCTGCTTTTCATCTATGAAATGTTGGAGGTTATGAAGTGAGATGTATGTATGTATGTCTTCAAGGGCTTCTGCTCCCCTTTCTAGTGTGTTATCTTTCAGTTGGACTTGACCAGCCCTTCAATTTTAGATCTGGCCTTTGACAACTTTGGAAAATGTGAACAGCCTCCTATTAGTAGGAACACATGCTTACCATATACTGAGAAGCCCCCATCTCTAGTGTATTTGTGGGCCTGAGAATATAATGAATTTTCTGACAGATAAGTAGTAATTCACTAGGTGAGGCTTTCCCCCATCATTACAGGTATACCCTGTGGCATTACTAAGACTGGTGTCACCCCTCCCTCCAATGGTGTCACCTGGTGTGGTTTGGCCTCTCCACACACCCCTTAGTGCCACCACTGGTATACCTCAGTTAACAAAGTTGACATGTACTTGGGCATCACTTCTTCAACAGGAAATTTAGTACCAGAGGCAAAAAATAACATGGAAAGAATAGGGTTATGGTCCTGTCTCACAAAAAAGAGGAGCAGTTCGACATGATTGAACAAACTTTTTATTCAAAACTAACAATATGCATGTTTAAAATGAAAGAACCAGGCCAGATATGCCTGGCCTGTCAGGAAAAACACTGCATCTTCTAGACCAGTGGCTCTTAGCCCTTTCTTTACCAGGGACCCCCTTTAAATATCTTTAGTTGCTACAGACCCTCAAGACTTAACTCAAGATTTGAAACAACAACAACAAAAATACAATTACACCATCCATTAACCCTTCCCTGAGAGGCACTGGAGGGGAGAGAAGACTTTTCTCTTGCTTCTTCCTGCAAGTTTGTGGCTGGGGTGGATTGAATGGCAATGCGCAGGCCAAGCTAGCCAGCCTTTGCCTTGGCTCTTGTCACATGGGCTGAGCGGAAGCCTTCATGGACCCCATGTGAGGACATCATGAATCATTGTTCTAGACAACACTTGAAGGCTTCTTCCAAAATGTATTCTGGGGTTATTGTTTCTTTCACCAGCCTCCACTTTTGTTATGATCTCCATTTTGGTGGGCAAACTTATAGTGCTATGCTGGTATTTGGGAATAGCTGGTGAGGCAGGCTTTCACTCTGTTTTGCTGCTCATACATGCTTAGTAAGGCATTCTAGAAGCAGTGCTATTTACCTTGCCTCTTGTACGCAGATAACCACTGCTACAGTAGGACTGATTAAAGTAGAATCCCATTCTTTCCCAGCTCAAGCTTTATAGCATTGTTTACTGCAGACATGCTGCTGTAACCTGACACCAAAATTCTGTGTTTCTTCAGCCCCTTTTCACTATCTTTCAAATGCCAATGCTACTAAAAAAACTTAACAGACAGAGAACAAGGAAGAAAAGGGGGTCTGGACAGGTATTAAAAGACTTTGGTGTTGTCTAGATGGGGGGAAATCTTCAAGGAATGCAGACAGAATACCTTTTGTCTAGATGAGCTCCCATTGGGATTCACCACATACAGAAAGAGTGGGGCTGAAAACTCCCAAGTAGTTCGTAATTACAGCTTTTGCTGTTCCAGTTAGTCTGACATCAATACCAGGGAAGATTCTAGAGCAGATCATTAAACAGAGTCTGTGAACATTTAGAAGGCAATGCCATAATCACAAAAAGTCAACATGGGTTTCAGAGAAACAAGTCATGCCAGACTAATCTGATCTCTTTTTTTGATAAAACTACCAGCTTGGTAGATGAAGGGAACACTGTGGATATCGCACACCTTGATTTCAGTAAGGCCTTTGACAAGGTTCCCCATGACATTCTTGCAAACAAGCTTGTAAAATGTGGGCTAGACAAGTTAACTGTTAAATGGATTTGTAATTGGTTGACCGTCTGAACCCAAAGGGTGCTCAGAAGTGGCTCTTCTTCGTTTTGGAAGGATGTAACCAGTGGGGTGCCACAGGGGTCTGTCTTGGGCCCAGTGCTATTCAACATCTTTATCAATGACTTGGATGACAGAATTAGGGGCATACTTACCAAATTTGCGTATGACACCAAATTAGGAGGAATAGCTAATACCCTAGAGGACAGGATCAAAATTCAAAATGACCTGGATAGACTGGAGAGCTGGGCCAAAGCTAACAAAATGAAATTCAATATGGTACTGCATGAAATGTAAGGTACTACACTTAGGGCAGAAAAAATGAAATGCATAGATATAGGATGGGGGAGACCTGGCTGAACGAGACTACGTGCAAAAGGGATCTAGGAGTCCTAGTAGACCACAAACTGAACATGAGTCAACAATGTGATGCGGCAGCTAAAAAGACCGATGCGATTTTGGGCTGCATCAATAGAAGTATAGTGTCAATAGACGTATAGGGAACTAATAGTGCCACTCTATTCTGCCTTGGTCAGGCTTCACCTAGAATACTGTGTCCAGTTCTGGGCACCACAATTCAAAAAGGATATTGACAAATTGGAGCGCACCCAGAGGAGGGCGACTAAAAGGGTGAAAGCTCTGGAAACCATGTCTTATGAGGAAAGACTTAGGGAGCTGGGTATGTTTAGCCTGGAAAAAAGACGGTTAAGGGGCAATGTGATAACCCTGTTTAAGTATTTGAAAGGGTGTCACATCGAGTATGGAGCAAGCTTGTTTTCTGTTGCTCCAGAGACTAGAACACGGAGCAATGGATGCAAGCTCCAGGAACAGAGATTCCACCTCAACATTAGGAGGAACTTTTTAACAGTAAGAGCTGTTTGGCAGTGGAACACACTCCCTCAGAGCATGGTGGGGTCTCCTTCCTTGGAGGTCTTTAAACAGAGGCTGGATGGCCATTTGTCAGGGATGCTTTGATCATGATTCCTGCATGGCAGGGGGTTTGACTGGATGTCCCTTGTGGTCTCTTCCAACTCTACAATTCTATGATTCTAGGATTCAATCTTTTTTTAAAAAAATACACAAAAACATGCATCCGAAGAACCAATTCATATTGGGGCACATCCAGGAAGTCAAAATGTGATTGGTTAGACGTGCACAGAAATGGGTTTGCCAGTAACAAAGTAACCAGAGACGCCATTGTTGTTTTACATGGAAGCGATTGTGCACTATTTTTGAGTGGCAGAGCAACAACAATAACAACAACAAAGGTTTTTAAGCATAAGATCACTCTTCCGAGGGAGCTTTTAGGGAATAATAATGCAGGTAATTCACTCATGGCCACCGTCTTTTCTTGCGGGCATGCTCCATGTGAACTTCAAACTCTGATAGCTTTCCATGCCAGTGATCTTGCAAATGAATCATGAACACTGCTGCAATAGTGAGTTAATGTGCTATTTTCTTCAATTATTTCTCCCGTCTATCTGATCCCTTTGTTAGAGGCTTTGGTCATGTCTACACTGCGGGCAAAAATCCAGATGGAATACAGACTACTTTGTCGCAGAGTTGGCCCAGATTCACCACACTAGCACTACACATCTACTTGGTTTATGCTGAAGTGACGTCATATCTATGTCCACACCCGCCTCCTGGCCAGTGCCCAAATCCACACCACTTCATTGCTATTGGTCCTCTTCTCCTTGGATCCGCTGCCGCTGCCTTCCCAGCCAAGCCATGACAGAGCCCCTCTGGTGCACAGTAATTTGCTCTGAGGTCAAAATACTCAGAATACTCTCTGAGTATGGAATACTCAGCCATGAGATCAATGGTGAGGGGATTGATCGGGCTACCCCCTCATCAATAATCATATGGCTGAGTGCCTTGTTCTGACCTCAGTGGAGGTTGATGGTTCCAGTGACAGCAGAGCAGTGAGTCTGAATGCTAAAGGAGCTGTACAAGGTGTTACATAATATATTTTGGAAACATATTTCCACACACATTTTGTAGGAAGGGTTGAACACTTTGGATAGGTCCTTTAAAGTTCTGACTAAAGCCTGGAGCAGATTCACTATCCCAGGGACATCACAACCACTGTCTTCAACTCCTGGTCAACTTTGAGCTAGTCACTCACATTCAGTCTGACCTACCTCAAAAGTTGTTAAGAGGATAAAGTGGGCAGAACGAGAGTCATATCTATTGTCTTGAGCTCACTGGTTCAAGAAACGCAGGAGTCTGATAGAAATGTAAGAAACATATAAATAAGCAGATTGATATGACTGACTGAATTCCAGGTATAATGGTAGCATTCCAGAAAGGGAAGAGGCAAGGCACTGTGTTGCGGGGGTGGGGGAGTACAAAACTCATTTATATTTTCACTTATTAAACTAACTTATGATCATTAAAATGCTTTCTCTAGTTGTAAGGTGAGAGGCAAGTCTTGCTCATGTCTCCCTATGAACAAACTCTGTGCAGCCAGCCCTCCTGTATCCATGGATTCAACCATCCACAGCTTGAAAATATTCCCCAAAAATATATTCCAAAAAGCGAACAAACCTTGATTTTGTCATTTTATATAAGGGACACCATTTTACTATGCCATTGTATATAATGGGACTTGAGCATTTACGGATTTTCGTATCTACAGGAAATCCTGGAACCAAAGCCCAATGGATACCAAGGGCCCACTGTATTTTTACACATGCTTAATTTGCCAAGTTAAGCCATTGTTTCATAGTCATTTGAGATCTGGACCAAAGTTTAAACAAGAGAGTACCATTGGTATTGGTCACAGTTCTATGTCATGTCCTCTTTTGGCTGCAGACAAATGTGTATTTGATTGGCATATTTGGTAATCCACAAGTGATTTTCATGTGCTCTCCTACACAGAGACACACTTTTTGTGTATGGAATACATAATGCTAGGCGTGGAACAAGATGCTCCTAAGAGAGGAAACAGGAGAGGTGATTTGGGAGAAAATCCATTATACCCTCTCACCATTCCATCTGCCATCTCTACAGGATATGGTTTTTGAGCACTGACTGCTAGATTTGAGGCCTAATTCCCAAGGCCTGCATGAAAGGAATCCTGTAAGAACACTAACAAGGTTTCTCCCAAAGGCATAAAGGTGACTCAGATCTATAAAAGTGATTTCAGCGGAAAGGGAGAGAGAGAGCATCTTGCAGAGAGCCCCTGCAGGCTTCTTTCTTCTCCATTTATAAGGTTGGCGTGCCATCATCTTTCAATATGGAGTTGTTCACACAGCTGCTCCATATTCAGCAGCCTTTCTTTTTGTACCCTATGATTGTAAGATAACCAAGCCTTCCTGCCTTCGTGTTTGTTGAGGCTCCCCCCGCAAAAAAATACCTCATCAAGTCCATTAATTTGACATAATAAATGTATCAGTCTTTAAGGTGCTGCAAGGCTCTATTCTGTTATTACTGAAAGAGGAACAGATGCTATCTTACTAAATGTGGCATCTAGAAGACTAATTTCTGGAGTATTCTGTTTTATAGAAGCTTTGCTAGTCTATATATGGTAAAATCCATCTGAACATATTACACGTAGAAGAATATGTCATTTGAAATAGAATCTGGGGTCTTCAGACATGAATTTTTCTTTCTAAATGTATAAAGAAGGCTTTTTTTTTTTTTACTTTATCAAATGCATCACTTGTTTCTAGTTCTCAGTGTCTGAGAACTGGTCAGTAGAGTCTCTGCAGAACACTGAAATCTGTCTAAGGATCTTACACAGTTATCAGTCAGTTGCACTTGGATTTGGGTTCTCAACTTTCACCTTTGCCACTGGCCCACTGTATATGTATTGGGCCTCGCCAGAGTTTATGCTGGATAATAGTAATGGCTGGAAACTAAAACGACTAGCCCTGAATCTGGCAGAGCTGTTGCCAAATCAACATTGCTCTCATTCTTGCACTGCAGGCTCTCTATTAATTTTTAATGACTGCTCGCTCATAAGCAGGCTGTTGTTAAGGTTGCGTTAGGCCACATTCACCAGAGATCTCCCTGAATGAGCCACCAAGACTTGTGCAACATTTTAGAAACAGTTTGGGCACAATCCAGCAGGATGTTCTCCAGAGCAAGCCCAATGAAACCAAATTACGCTCCTGCACAGCTGCCATTCATTTCAGCAGGGCTTATGCTGTGGTTTGGGTCTTCAGTTTTCCACCTTGTTGCTGATGTTGGAAGACAGAAGCAATATTGTTGTTTTCTTCTTGATTAATGTTCCTTTATTTTTAGTGAACTGTTTTAGACGTCCAAGCTATTAGGATAGGCGAGCCTATAACTCTTTTTGTGTATGTTTTTGTGGGTAAAATAATAACAGGTAAAGAAAAATATAACATCAGCATCCATAAACTGATAGGATTTTGTTTTGATCAGGAGGGAGTATTGTCTGGAAGTAAAAAAAAAAAACTTTTTCAGAAGAAATAATTGACTGTGTAAATCTGTTGCAGAGAAATGAAAAACCAACACCTGTGAAGGTGGCTTGATAGAAGGCTTATTCTCTGCTTAAATCCTGCATTGTCCCTGGCTTTATGTGGGATAGTATTATTGTTTTTTTTATTTTATTTCTTGACATGTATTTATTTGAATATATTTTAATTGCATGGTTGAGCATACAAATCAAGTATGTATATTTATACAGACATGTTGCAGGTTTATGTTATTTATTTCTGAAGCAGAAGTGGGGATTTGGGGTTGGATTCATACTATTCCACAGAACCATGGAAAGAGCAGGAGACTTTACCTAAACTCCAACATTTCAGAGGTTACAACTGGGGCACATGCGGCCAAGCAACATCAGAATGGGGTCAAGATGGCAAAAGCTAGGAGAGGCCGTAGCAGTTTGCTTTTGCCACAGCTGACTGGGAAGGCAAGATTCCTTTCCCTCCTCTCCTTTCTGCTTTGTTGAGTTAATTGCGTTCAAACTACTTTTGCACTTTGAACTCAGTTTGCAGCAATTGAAATGAGCTGTGCACTAAGGGAGAAAGTGAGAGGAGAAGAGAGAAACTGGGACATTTTAAAAGTATCTGAAAAAGTAGGGTGGAAGAGGGTTAATTAGGACTGTCCCTGCCAAATTAGGATGAAAGTCCTGATTTGACTTTACAAGCTACCTTCTGGGATCGGCCAACGGCACCAGTGTAGTTATGTGTGTAGTTCTCCATTGCTGGGTTGTGGTGTGTTGCCTCTGCTACAGCTGACTCTTTTGTGCACATGGCCTGGGTTGGGATACGGTAACTGTCTCTGTTACCGCTGTGAAGGGACAGAGAAAATGGGATGAAGCACAGTACTTGTTTTATGTGCAAGTTAAGTAAGTTGTATTTTAGGGCCTGAAACTATGAAATGCTTCTAAATACAAAAGAAAATACCTTCCTAAAATCTGTTAGAGTACCACACTTTTCTTGGTAATGCTTTGCAGCATCTCAGCATGTAAATTCTCAAGATCTCCAGATCCCTTCATCAGGCAAGGTGGTACAAAAAGCAGTTGGGGGGAGTGAGGAAAAAGCCCTCACCTGAGGTTGAAGTCAAGGTATCTTTATTACATCCTGAAGGAGGGGGGATTCAAATGAGGCTCTTGGCGGTCATATGATTGATTTAGAGTTCACCTGGACTAACCCGTGAAAATCGTGGGAGCACATAAGACTTTTTTATTTTTTAATCCAGCTCTATACTCAGGGGAGGAAATCCAGCTATAAATTCTGGGCAAAGCAGACTGGCTCCTTTACAGTCAGAAAACAGAGATAAACTAGACAGTCTTTCTATTAATTCCCCAAAGAGGAAAAACCATTTGTTAAAAGCAAAAAAAGTATACTTTGATCTAGAGCCCCTGCAAGTAAGAATATTTGGACCACAGATCAATTACCCACTGCAAAGTCAAAACATGGGCTCCTTCTTGTACCCTAGCTTCCACTCAAGTAAACACTAGTGTGGAATCTCCCTAGGCACCCCAATCTCTACATAGTGCATCACTATTTGTCTGGAAAAAAATAAGATGAAATATAGTCATCCCTCCATATTTGCAGGTTAAGAATTTACAGATTTTATTATTTGCAGATTACTAAATATGTTCTCTCTAGGCATTTTCTAGGAATACTTTGTCCAGTTCTGGGCACCACAATTCAGGAAGGATATTGAGAAGCTGGAACGTATCTAGAGGAGGGCGACCAAGATGGTGGGAGAACTGGAAGCCATCCCTATGAGGAGCGGCTTAGGGAACAGGGTATGTTTAGTCTGGAGAAGAGACAGTTGAGAGGGGAGATGATAGCCATGTTTAAATATTTGAAGGGATGTCATACTGAGGATGGAGCAAGCTTGTTTTCTGTTGCTCCAGAGACTAGGACACGGAGCAATGGATTCAAACGACAGGAAAAGCAATTCCACCTAAACATTAGGAAGAACTTCCAAACAGTAAGAGCTGTTCAGAGGTGGGACTGCTTGGGAGTGTGGTGGAGTCTCCTTCTTTGGAGGTTTTTAAACAGAGGCTGGGTGGCCATCTGTCGGGAATGACAGATTGTGTATTCCTGTATGGCAGGGGATTGGACTGGATGGCTCTTGTGGTCTCTTCCAACTCTATGATTCTATGGATTTAATGGACATAGTCCCAGATGAGCCAGGTGTGTAGGATTCCACTTGCAAATATGGTGTAACTAAAGGTTCTCTGCCAACCTCTGCTCTATCTGTTTTTAACTTTTTTTAAAAGTTAAGTATTTAACTTTACAACTGTAGTTAAAAACATAGCTCTGTTTTAATTATAAATGGCTTCTCTTCAAATCCAAATGTCATCTCAAAAAGGAAGTTTTGTGATGTGCTTGGCAAAGCTAATAAATCCATGCTAAACATTTTGCTTTTCCACTTGTAAATACTGTGGTCTAGAAGGTAAATAATCACACTTTTCCAAGTGCTGAATCAATGAGTTGTTTCACCCTGAGTTATAAAGTTTCATAGTATCAGGGGTTGTGAATGTGTCCTTGTTTAGAATTTGCTGGAGTGTGTATGATATGTGGTCCAATTGTCCTTCCTTTTGGGACAGAGCCTACCTATCTAAAACCTTGATTCTGGCTTTAAGTCAGAGGGGTTTCCCTCTCTTTAGAAAATCAAAGACAAAAGCACTTATATTAAATTTCCTATACAAACCAGACAACCATCTCCCAGCCAGTTCTGGCTGGATGTATTTTTAAAAAGTATACCAATTCACAAAGGAGAAGGAGGGGTTATTGCTATTTAAGCTGGTCTCTTAAAGAGGCAGGTCCTGTATACCACAAGATACTACTCATACATAATCCCCCTGGTTTTAGTGTGCTGCTAAATGTTTCCCTAGTCCTATCTGTGGAAAGGTGGGTTAGAAAACCATAATTTTCATCCCAGATTGACAGTCTGCATTGGGTAAAAGGCACACATAGAGAAAGCAAGAAGTTTTCAAAGAAGTAGCAAGATTGAGGAGTAGAACTGTAGCATTAGTGCATAACAGTAATAAATAGAAGGTTGACCAAAAAGAAAGCAAGCACAGCTTTTTTCTGTGGAAGAGATAACATGGAAACATTTGTCACCGACTACAAGTATACAGTGGCTAGAATGACTATATGAATAAGGCTGGAAATAATTTTAAAAGTTGACTAGGGGCTTGACTACCCGGGTGGTGGTGGTGTACACATCCGGATGAAATTCGAACTACTTTGGCCTGGACTCTTGGTGCATAAAATTCGAACTACTCTGGCCTGGATTTAAGCACCACAGCTGCCAAAGCCCAAATCCACATTTGGCTTTTTACTCCCAGTGAAGCCAAAATATTTGTTTTCAAAGTGTATTTTAAAACACTTGGCTTCCATTCAAAACTGTAACTCACACTTAGGGCTTGACTCTGAGCTCCATGAAAACAAAGCCCCAGTGCAAGTTGCTCTCTCTGAAGTCAGAATGGGTAGCTAGCCAAGTGATGGCAGGGCAGGCCAGTCTTTCTGATTCAGATAGAGTGACTAGCACAGGGGCTTTGTTTTCCAGCACACAAATAGCCCACTCTGAGCTCCATGAAAACAAAGCCTCAGTGCTAGTCAGACCAAGCGGCTAGTCTCGTGAAGACAGGGCAGGCATTTTAACCTCAGAGAGCGTGACTAGCGCTGAGGGTCTACCTTTGGAATGAGAAAGTGGCACCGAGGGGGTGTGTGGGGGGCAGTGCCTCAGGCAGCACATGTCCTTCCCCTACTCCCTACTCCCCACTCCGTGTCCAGTACAGATAGATTGTTCACCATACAGTTTTCTCTGGAGTTTCAAGCAAACTACAAAAAAACTGAGAGTTTTCTAATAGCTGGATTACGGGGGTATTCCCTAAATCTGGTGCAGATAGGGCTATGCATCATGTGGCATTATCACACCTGATCTGTGGGAAAGACTGCATGTTATGTGGCATTATCAGGCCAGGTTCCAGGGTGGATTCAGGGTTTTTAACTAGTGTAGACAAATCCTAGGTTAAAGAGTTAGTAGAAGCTAATGGTTGTAAGGGATGTACCCTTAGGGGAGTTAATTTGAGCAAATGGTAATTGAGATTGGCCTCCAGAACCTGTTTTCAGCAGATTTGTGAAGATTTGGCTGGTAATCCAGGTCATGGTCCATATTTTTAGTTAGTTTTAGGAGTGAGATGACCCAAATAAATAATAAATAGACGTCTAGTACAGCATTGCCTTATAGTTCTCTGTTCTATACATGGAAGCAGCAAGACTTTGTCCTAAGTCTGTTTTTAATGCCAAAGCTCACACTGGCATATATCTGTACTAATGAAAATGAAATTTCCCTTACACATGTACAGAATATACTTCACTTACTACAAAGTAGCAAAGCCAGTCTCCTTGGTAGAAAAAATGCAATGCAACAACAAAAATAAACTCAATGCAACAACAATACAAATAAACTAAAAAACCAACAATTTGTTGCACCTTCAGGACACACCAACTCAGCTGCCTAAGACCTCTGCCTCACTCTGTCTAAAGTTATCATTTACCTTGGCCATGACACATTTGTTTCCCCATGGCAATTTGACCAGTTCTCACCATGTTTAGAAAAGAAGGAGAAGCTAAAATACTCATTATTTTAAAACAAGCCTACTTTTCTCCTTAGAAAATCATATTCCACATGATAAGACATGATGCAGATGTCTAGACTTCCTGCCCACATACCTGTTTTATGGAAAGGAAGCTTATTATCTGAATTTAACAGGCAGGGAGCTTGAGGCAAGAAGCAAAGGGACTCATCTTTAGAAGGGAGAGAGAAAAGCCACACACATACACACACACACAAACACACACACAGTGCCTATCAGATTTGCAAATCCAGTTCAAAAATCAGTTTCCCTTTGATTAGCACTTGAAACCTGAGCTTTGAAGGCATCAGTCATGTCCAAGTGTCGGTGATTAATTAATTTCTGGTTAGCAGTCACAAAGTTGCACTGTGCCATTCTGAATTTGCATCATGTCATTCTACCATGGCTGTTAGTTCCCTTCAATTCCTGTTTTACAAATCATATTTCCATGGATTCACAGTTTCCAATTTGTACACCTCATCCTTACACATCTTATTGTACATATTCATTATTTCTTATGGCACCTGTAGGAAATGGGCAAAAAGACATGCATTTTTACAATTTGTTTGTGGTCAGGCAGTTGTCTTGTAGATTATTACAGCAACACAGAAGCTATGCCTCTTGTGTCTTTTCTCTCAGGCTGTCATGGTGCTGTTTAAAAACCCAAGACCACATGGGTGGGGCCATTTATATATCCTCTTTCCACCAAATTGATTCTCACTCCCTCTCCCTCAAGCTGGGCACTGACTGAATATGAAGAGGATTTGCACTGGCTCCACCACTGATCCTGGGTTTGTAAATACCTGCAAAGAAGCAGCTTTGGTACATTTTCTCTGTTACAGAGGTGGGGAACCAGCAGCCATCTGATCATAGGCAACATGGCCAAGGAGCTAGGAAGATGGCAGTTGTGATCCAACAACACTCAAAGGAGGCACAGGTCACCCATGTGTAGAATGGATTCAAGAATAATAAAATTGTGGGGTGTGTGATCTGTAAATAACCAGTGTTGGGACATGGAAGAGTCATTTTAAATACTCTCTGTTTTCCAGCAAAATTATCTGGCATGTTATTTTGGCTGGGTAGGGTGATATGAAGTGTTATACAGTAGGACCCGCATATCCACTGATTCATTATCCACTGATTCAATTATCCATGGGACACAAAACAGCACTCTTACCATACAGTCTTCCTAGAAAATGTGTCACCTCTAGCCATTTTCTAGGTCCTCCAAGGCAACTCTATGGTATTTTAAACCAGAAGTCCCATTATTTTCAATGGTTGTTCGCTATTATCCACCGTTTTCAGTATCCATACCCCCCCAAACCAATTCCCAGTGGATATGGGGGTCCTACTGTACTGTAAGTCAGTCACTGTGCAGCAAACTCCAGAGAGGATGTAACCTTCTGCCCTGTGTCTCTGAGTCATTTTTAAAAGCTGTGCGAATAAGGATATTATTTTAATTTTCACTGCTAGAAAACACCTGTCTACTTCCTAGGACATGATAATTTTTTGGTGACATACATGCTTTGATTTTCAAGTCAGCATATTTACCATAGAGTGGGTTGTGTTTTAAGGGACCTGGGGGCACCAGTATAGAGTTATTACTATGCACAATTCTCTAGTCCCTTTCATTTTTGCTATCATGCCATAGTCTCTGGTTCAAACTGCATTTTGCAGGGATTTCCTGAAAGAGCCTCCAAAAGCTTGTACCTGCTGCCACAATATTTATGTGTTATGTTTAACTCTGTTGCAATTATTCATTGTATAGTCCCTAATATTAATAACATGCTCTCCGTGACTGATGGGGTGCCACCTTGAATCTAGTTCTGGGCCACAAGCTAATCCCTCCACTGCCCTCCAGCAGAGGTAGCCTGACCAAATGACCTTGGGCAGTGCCATGGAAGGTGTCCATGCCATCTATGGATGACATTTTAGGACCAGGTTGTAAATCTACGGTATTTAGCCTAACATCCAGCTGGAAGATTACAAGCAGAATTTGAAGTCAGACTTCCCACTCAGATGTCTTGGATTCCATTGTTGCCATCCAGCATGGCTTTGTTGGCTGGTAATGAAGGAAATTGCAGTCTGGCACACTTGGGCAACCCCAAATGGGGGAAGTCTGATTTCAAAGCAACATGCAATAGACAGCCACTACTTTTTCTCTTGCCAGCAATTGATATTTATAAGCATGCTGCCTCTGAACTTGGTGGCTCTATTTATCTCAGCTGATACCTATTGATAGACTTAGCCTTCATATAAGGGCCAAGACTGCTTTACGTGTGAAAGCTCCATCCTGGGAGAAAGGTGGGGTATAAGTTGAATTAATTAAATTAATAAATTTTAAGTTTCACATTAACCTAGTGCAGTGTTGGGGTTATGGTTTTAGTCTGAGATTTGGGAAATGCAGGTGAGAGCCAGTGCAGTTTAATGGTTTGAGTCTTAGACTCAGGGAGACTCAGGTTCAAATCCCCACTTGGCCATGGAAACCCACTGGGTCACCTTGGGCAACCTCTCTGATCCTCAACAGGAAGGTAATGGGAAACCATCTCTGAACAAATCTTGCCAAGAAAGCTCAATGATAAATTCACCTTAGGGTTACCATAAGTTGGAAATGACTTGTAGGCCCAACAACAGCAACAAGTCCCCACTGAACCATGATACTCAGTTGATGATCCTGGGTAGTCACTCTCTCAGTCTGACCAACCTCACAAGGTTATTGTGAGGATAAAAGGAGGCAAGAGAGCCATGTGTTCTTTAGAAGAAAAACAATATATAAAAGTAACAAGCATATAATAAACTTAATTGTTTAATTATGGTGTTAGAGAATCTTCTTCTTTTTTATCTCTTTGACTCACACACAGGTTGTTCTGTACCCATACTGACCTGGTTCAGAAACTTCTAGAGTTGAGCCCTGTCTTTTAGAGGGAATCCTGTCCCCCGTGGCACTTTACGAAGTATGCTTGCCCTGGCAGTGCCTTTCCCTTCCCTTCAGTCTACCACAGTTGCTACACATGTTTTGGAACTTCTCTACCTCCACAGCTTTGATTTGAGTGTAAAATATATTTTGCTTCTGTCACAAGGTTCTTATCTTCTTTTCTTACCATTGACTGGTTTTCTCTTTAACTTATTTTACACTCTCACCAAGTTTTTCTTCCTGTTATAGAACTTTGAGTCTTTGTGCAATGTGTGGCTATTCATCCAAGGTTTCTGGCCTTGGCCTTGCAGCTTATTTCAAAAAGTGTACTCAGTGCTGAGGAATGATCCTGAATTCCTATGGCCATCTCCACTATTTATTATGCCTCACTGAAACCTATATAGCACAGAAGTGTAAGCATTGCCACAGTTCAATTAAACAGGCTCTTTGGAATTGGTTGTACACTATAGACTTTGCAACTTGGTGTATACAGAAGCCTTTCTAAGCTTTGGCCTGGACAGTATCTCCCTTGCCACCTCTTTCAGTTTGTTCCCAGTTACTCCCAATGATGGAACAACTAGAAATCCCTTCAACATCACAAGCCACCCAGAAATCAGCCTCCCAAATGACTTGGGATATCCTTGATTTCATTTTGATTAGTTTAGGTATTGCTCAGCTTCATTGCAACCCCACATCAGTCACCCTGTTGACCATGCTGAGGATGAGGGTCCTTCAACAATGGTTTCTAAAATATTTTCCCTCCAAAATCAACTCACAGAACAAGCACCTGCTCCTACCACTGTGGGTTAGTCAGTCTGGTGGTAGACAAATACCCCCAATGTGACAGTTGGCAAATCTTTCAGGTAACCCCATGTTACTGCCTCAGTGACAACAGCTCTTTCTAGCTGGCTCTGCTTCCCAGATCTTCATACAACGGAGAATGGCAAGGTAAGACATCTTCACCCTGAAACTCACAGTGTCAAGAATCTCTCAAGCACACATTTCATAGGCTGTGCTTTATACGCACATAAGCTACTTGTAAGCTGGCAGCACTGCTAAATGGAACACATTTCAACAATTCTGGGTGGCTTGCAATGTGAATGCTACCAGGTGTCAAGTGAAAAATGTCCTTGACTTTTTGATATCCCTCTGGTTCTGAGGTCTTCTGTTGTCCTTGCTGAGCGTATCTGTTAGCTATTTCAGCATGTGTTGCCCCAGTGTTATGCTATTCCTGAAAGAGTTTAGAAACCTACATCCATCTTCTGCTCTGCCTGTGATCTGGGACCCTCTACTGTGCCTGATTGGTGTTGTGAAACACCTGTTTTATAAACAACTCTGTTCTCCTTTGTTATCTGTCCTTCAAGACAGTACCGGTATTATAACTTCAGTGAGGAGAGCTGCTGGACTCTATACTTTTTGCCATCATCCACCTCACCTTCCATTCCATAAGGACAAATTGGTATTGTGGCTTGAACTGCCCTTCCTTCCAAAGGCTGTTTTGTATTTCCACCTTCTTCAGAACATTGTGCTGTTTATGTTGACTCCAAATCCTATGCCACATTGAAAGTGCCCTGCTACTCTGTGGATGTTAGAAGGGCCTTCTGTGTTGACAGGACTAAAAACTTTTCTTGTGTACAAAGCTGTTCACTTTCCACTCTGTGCAATAGAAATATCAAGACTGTTCATCACTATTCATTTCCTGGCTGGAAAAAATGGGTTTCCCAATATTTGGAAAACTCAGTTGGGAACAATATCACAGTGGCAAGAATTTTGTGCAGTTTTTGCTTCCACATGTTGAAAATTCAGAGAAATAATTCTGCACAGAAATTCACATGGGTTCTTTACATGACGTTTACCATTTTTTGTGCAAAACAACTATGCTTTTTTCCTGCAAAACCACTTGAAACCACATGCAAGCTTTCTGGATTCTACAAAACAGCAATTTTGCATAAAATGACTATCTGGAAGCAGTTTTTTGTGCCAAAAACATGGTTCTTGTGTAGGAAAATCCACATAAATTTCCATGCAGAATACTTATCCCAAATACTTCAGGATGTGTGTATACTGGATACTGTACAGAAATATTTGTTTTCTTTGTAGTGGGGAGAAAACTGTAGATTTTTTTTGTCCTAATTTGTGAGAATGAAATAATTGAATATTTTTATCTCCATAAGACAACGTCATGACCTCCTGATTGCAGCTCAGCTCTTGGCTAAGTGGGTATCAAGTGCCATTTGGTTGGTGTATGAACTGACTTGCAAGCCCTTATGGAGATGCATGCTACTGCATTCCTCCATGGACAGAAATTGAAAGAAATATGTAGGGAAGCCACATAGGCCTCATTGTTCATTTTCATGTAACATTACAGTCTGGCTGTCTGGTCTTAATGAAACACTGGTTTTGACTTTGCTGCCCTTTTTTCAGGAATCCAGTGGTCTTTCTTTTCCCCATATATTTGGCTTGCTAATCATTCATGTGAGTCACAGAGACTACAAAGAAAAAGTTGCCTACCTGTAAACGGTGGTTCTTCAAGTGGTCATATTTAAACTCACAGTATCCATGCACACTGTGTGGACATGCACATCATTCATTCTAGAAGTTTCAGAACCCATTCATTACAGGCATAGAACTATTGATGTGTGTGATTTCACATATGACTATTCTGAGAATACCAATGACAGGTAAGCAAGCTATTCTTCTTGTTAGGAAAGGGGAAAGGAAGTTTGTGTGTGTGTGTGTGTGTGCTTTGTACTTTTGGAACAAATTCAGCAATGAAGGAGGAGAAGCTATACCTGCACAATAACTCACCTTTCAAACATCACTGTGTCTTCTGCGTCACTGATTAATCCAGCGTGGAATGTCAGTGTGCAATTAAAGCTTTTGCCGATTGATTGAGCTGACAGGATAAATAAAGCTTCTAGTCCTGATTGCTAATGAACTTACCCTTGAGTGGACCAGCGCAACTTGTGACTGTTCAAATATAGATGAGGATAGTCAAGCAGTTATATTATGGTAACCTAAAGTCTAAGGGCTCCAGAAGCCTCCAGGTTTTGCTACCTGAGGAAGCAAACTTAGTGGGGTTTGTCAACATCTGCTCAGTGGGCATGATCCACCTTTCGCTTGGTGGGTCACAGGCAGTGGAAGCATGCACCTAAATGTTGACCAATACGGACAAAACGGAAGCTAAGTGAACAGTGACTTTTAAATGACATTGCAAAATGAGTCACAAGGGCAGTTTTAACCTTTTCCATGGTTGAGACCTGGCTAAAGTTTTTCTTTAATATCAGTCTTTTAAAAATGCTTTATTATGTTAAGAAGGAGGCTGTGAGGAAAATGAGCTTTTTTGTTTCAGACGTAGTCTCTTGTTGGAAAGGATAGGGGGAGGTAAAAAGGGCCCTTGACGTGAATAGAAAGACTTTGCAAATGTCAGAGCTTTGCTCAACACGGCTCTTGCACTGCTATAATATGCGATGCAATCAGAAAACGAGTGCAAAGTTAATTTTAATCGTGCATCTATGTAACTGGTGGAGGGACGGGGAGGTGAAATCAAGGGAAAGGCATATGTATAATAGCGTAGACATCCATCAGGCGAATCGACAACAATAAAAAAAAAGGAAAAGAAACACTGAACAGCTAATGTAAAATCCAGATGGGAGAGAGATAATTTGAAATGGGAATGTTTAACAGTAAAAGACTCTTGTATTTTCTAGAGGAGGAGATGGGGAAGGGGAGATAGGAGGAGGAAAGAAGATACAAAGGAGATGATCAGACAGGAATGAAAAAAGCATTCCTGTCCCACAATCTCCACTCCCGCCCCTGTCCCATCCCTGACCCATCACAATCATCCTTCCCACCACACTTACCTCCTCTGTCATCATTTCAGCAGCCCAGGAATGAATGGAGTTCTAATGGAGCTCCCTTCACTTCCTAGATCAAAATCCTGCAGATTTTCACAAGAAGATGCAAGCATGGGAAATTCAAAAATAAAAATAAAAAGAATAGGAAAAAGTGACAGCAAGCACAAAAACACACTTTAAAATGTTAAAGTAACCTGGGGAGGGCCATAAAAAGTGTGTCACTTATCTTGATGTCCCGATCTCACCCAGAAGTGTTCTGGCAGGGACCTCCCATTGATGCTGAGCTCTTGCCAGAAACAGAGCACCTTGTCGCATGCAGGCAAATCCATGACAGAAACAGAACAGGGGATCTATTGACAGCTTCTACCATCAATAAAAAGCAGAGCCGGTGGAACAGCAGCAGAACAGGTGCATAATGAGGGGGGAACAACGTCGTCTGAAAGGGGAGCCCTTTTGCAATCTCCTGGTGTTTGTGTAACGCCACTTTTAACGCATCTGATAATCTCCAAAGTCTCTGTCAGAATCTTCAAGCTCTGCCCATGTCACACTTGGGGTGCAGAAGCAAACCCTGAAAATGGTAGTTTAACACCATAGTGAAGCTCACAAATTCTGAAATGTGTTGCTTAATAGTCATACTGCAAAGGCCAGCCCTGTCATTAGGTAGAGGGAGAAAACTGCTTAGCAGATGCTAGGGAGAGAAGTGGCTGTTTCTCTTTAGTACCCAATAATCTTTGTTGTTGTTCATTGCCATTAAGTTGACTTTAACTTATGGCAACCCATGCATGAGAGACCTCCAATGCTGAACCCACACTAGCAAAATAATTCAGCTCCAGTGCACAGTGTTCCATCCTGGTTCAATCCCATTAATGCCACACTAACCTGTTATAATCCAGACTCAATAGGCATCGACAGCCACACATTTCTCCCACCCAAAGTTAAATTGGTACAAAAGGGCATTTCTTCCCATGTCTGAAATGGAGTATTTTAGGTCACATGACAGCAGCAGCTAGGTTCCCCCACCCAGCATGCATGCCCATATAAACCAATACCCTTCCTGTCATTATAACTGCCCACCTGAACTCCCATTGGACAACTCCCTTGCCGGGTTCCTTCACCTGGGAAAATTAAACACTTCCTCATTCAGTTGAAAGAGAAAAATTGGTGTTGGCTAGGGAGGAATGGGTGAAATGGTGGGGGGAGATCAGAAGGTGTGATTCACTATCTGGTCTCCTTTGATATGATCACTGACTGGAGTCAGGGCTGTTGCAGTGTTTGGAAAGGGGGTTGCATTTCACCCATACCATTAAGTTGTGCTGAAGTTGTTCACAGTTTTAAAACAATTCTTTTTGCAAGTGCAAGGGAGAAAGAAAGAGAAAAAAGCCTTGGGTTTCCTGCATGGAAAAGCAGAGAGGGGCGGGGCAGGCATGGGAAGTCTGGCTGATCCTCCATTCTCTTTTTGTTCCCAGAGGGGCGAAAGCAATCAGCCCGCCAACTTAACCTCCACAGGAAGATTAAAAATAAAAAAAGGAGACAGTGTGTGTGGTGGGGGGTAGGGTTGCACAAGTGCATGTGGAGGCAAGCCAGGGTGGGGGAACCTCTGGTGTGTGTTTCTGTGTGTGGTATTAGAGTTGATTGGTTGCTTGGGGTTGGCGGGAACATGTTTTTCTGTGTGGCATGCAGGGATGGGGGAGATCAATAAACCTTTGGTGACTGAAATGTCTCTGTTGGCAGCGATGGTGGTGGCCTTTCACTGCCCAAGATGTCAAATATTAACCCAGAGGGGCAGATGGGCCACCACCGCCTCTCTGGATTCCTCTTGGGCACATTAAGCTCAGGTTGCATCCTACAGGATCCTGGTGCCTCTTGGATGCTGTTACCACTGCCGCCTTGCTGCATAACCTCCAGCCCCATCCCCGTTCATGTACATTGAATTTTTTAAAAAATGATATGATTTAATCACTGACTAGAGTCCAGGATGTTGCAGTGCTTGGAGGGGAAAAGAGGGCTGAAAGGCAACCAAAGAGTGCCCCCCACCTTCCTATCTCTCTCCCCCCATTTCACCCATTCCTTCCTAGCCAATGCCTTTTCTGGGGCTGCATCTGGTGAAGCGGCTGTACGTGAACAACAAACAACAAAAAAATGGTGACATTATGCTTGTCAGATGAGGATGTCAAGGGAACCTCCCACTAATGTGACCCACCCTCCAAAAGCCCCACCCCCGATCCCACTCCAACCCTGTTTTGGAGTGCAGCGCACATCTAAAAAAGCCAGTTTTCCCACAAAAGTGGGGAGTAAAAAGGTTTTGCTTGTTTTTTAAATCGCATTAAAGCATAAAAGAATCACTTTCACTTTGAATACAGAGGAATGTCATGTGTTCCAACAGCACCAGGATTGAGGTAAATACAAATTATTTTGCAGGTGTGGATCCAGCCCAAGTTATCATTAACAACCCTGCTCAGGTCTTGCAGACTCAGGGCCCTGGCTTCCTTGATTGAGTCTATCCATCTAGAATGCGGTCTTCCTCTTTTTCTGCTGCTTTCTACCTTACCAAGCATTATTGTCTTTCCTAGGGAGTCACGTCTTCTCATGATATGGCCATTGATCTTCCCCCTCTCTTATGTACCGCATAGCCTGTCCTGGGTCCCCTAAACTTACTTGCTACTTTAGGTGCAGCAGAGAACAGAATCCTGCCACCTTAAATGAAGCATGCTGGTCCAATCAGCTTCTATACATGGACCAGGAAGGGAAATCAAATGTCTTGGGACTGCCCTGCATGCTGCAGAGTCTTTTGCAGTGATCTGGTTGCATGGGAATTCAAAACTGAATGTTGCCCCCCCCCCAAAAAAAAAAATCTTACCGGTGTTGCTTACTGTTTGAGGGTTTGGCTTTTCAACTTTTGTTGCTCTCCAACAGCTCATTGAAAAGCCCCAAGTTGCTGAAATTACCATTTGCATGCAAAGTGTACCTTTTGCTGAAAAAATTTAGACAGATACAAGGGTATGTACCGTAATCTGATGTCCTTATCAGACAGATGAATCAAGAGTTCTGCATAGATGTTTCCACACTTTTCTCTCCCACCATCAGGCCTAGGAGCTTGTGGTGGAGAGAGGTTCTTCAAATCAAAGTCAAGATTCTTCAAGTGCCAAATCTTTGTGTACATGTTTTTTTAACTAGCTGTCTTCCTCTAAGTCTTGGACCCTATGTTGCTGGACTCCTATTCCCATCAGCCCCACTCAGCATGACCAATGTCAGGGAAGATGGCAGGTTATAGTACAGCAACATCTGGAAGGCTGTTCCCTACTTCCTGCTCTGAGTACAATTAGAATTTACTGCAAAGCACTTAATTTGTCAGCTTGTCTCTAGTCTTCATGGTAAAGACTCAAGGGCAAAACCAATCTATAGTTAGTAAGAACATGGAATATTAATAGTTTATTAGCTTTGGGATTCTTCCCTTCAAAGTTGTGTTTTGGAACATCTTTCCCAAAGCTGCTTTCAATTTGGAAATTGACTGATACTGTTCTCAACAGCTCTCCTAGCTCTGGAATATTCTTCCCCATTCACATAACCTTCCCAATGTTCCCAATTCAACACACTTTCCTTCTGTAACAGCAGCAGTCGCTCTCTGACTCAACTCTAGCTCTGTAATTGTTGGGCTGGCAGCTAATTCCGTCTCCTTTCCCACCCACCTACCCCCGTACCTTAGGAGGCACACTCCTCATTCATAAGTGAATGGCTTAGCCTTCCTCAGAAAATCTGTCCTCCAGCAACCTGTACATTTTGGTGTAACATTAAATATTGAGAAATTTGCAATTAGTTATATTAGATACCTTTGTTGGTTGCAGGACCACCACCCCGTGGTGAATGACAAAAAACATAGATGATTGAGTCTCATATTATTAAATGGCAGAGATGTACACATGGACACTTCAGTGCATCTGTGTTCACATTGCCACCATTTTAGGTATAGGATGTGACAATCCACAGTCACTCAAAATCACAGATCTGGAGCCTGCAGATCGGGGGTGGGGGGGTACTGTATAGGACTGTTGCCACAATATTATTTATTTGTTGGGTTTCACTGCAAGATAGACTCAAGAGAAATTATTTATACCATACCATCCAACATTTCACAAGTGAAAACTGAGACACATGTGGCCAAATGACATCAGGGTGTGGTCAAGATGGCAAAATTATTAATGAGGAAGAATAGCTAGGAGATGCTGCAGCAGTTTGCTTTTGCCTGAGTCTCCTGGAAAGGGCAAGTTTCTTCCCCTCCTCGCCTTTTCTTTCTGCTGTGCGGAATTGAGTGCAAACTAGTTTTGCACTTTGAACTCAATTTGCGGTATCTGAAGTAAGCTGAAGACAAGGGTAGAAAGTATGAGGAGGAGGAGAAAGAAATTGAGACATTTTAAAAGCTGCTGAAAAAATGGGATGATGGACAGTTACTTGGGACTGTCCCTGCCAAATCAGGAGCATACATTATATAGTACGACTCCCATATCCATGGGACCTGTATCCATTGATTCACTGACCCATGTCTGGAAAAATGGTCTCTCTAGGCATCTTGTAGGTCCTCCAGCATGACTCTATGTATGTTCCCACCAGTAACTGACATAGAGTCACACTGGAGGACCTAGAAGATTCCTAGAGAGATATTCTGTCTAGGCATCTTCTAGGTCCTCCAGTGCGATTCTATGGTATGCCTGGGCAAAATTCTTTCATTTTAATAGGATTCACTGTTATCTGTGGTTTCCAGTATCTGTGGCAAATCCAGGAACATACCCCCTGCGGATACAGCAGCTGTACTATACTAGTTTCCATAGGAAGTTAACTGTGCACAAGCCTTATGACACCATAAATCTACTTCCCATCTATCCCTAGAGGAGTTGGCGATTCCAAACTCAAAGTGCATATTGAGCTTAATGAATGCTTAATAGGAACAGAGCACCTGGGGATTGGTGGGTAATGATCTTTGTTGGGCTATAACTCCCAGAATCCTCCAGCCATCATGGCCATTGGCCATGCTTCCTTGGGGATTCCAGAAACTAGTAAAACAACAACAACACTTCCCCCCAACTCTGAACAGGAATGACTTGCAGGGTATTTTAGAAGGATGAGGGAAAGGGGACAATGTGGCTGAAGCATAATGAAAGGCTGGAAGTGAATAGGAATTCAGTTCTAGAGTGACAAGTATGTGCATCTTTTATTTGAGAAACAAAAATGGAAGAAGCCGACTACAATCCTACTTTGTGTGTACAACAACCCTACTTTGTGTGTACATCTGTGTGTTTTCAAAATTTCAGAAGTGGCCAGCACTTTCTAACAGTCTCGTTAGAGCAGCCCTTTTACAATACAAAAGGACTCTCCATCCTTCAAATGTCCTTGGTGTAATCCAAACTGTTCCTCAGTGGGGTTGAAATGGCATTTGAAAAAGGCCGAAAAATACTGTAATTTTAAAAGGTTTGGACTGTCTTTCCTCTCTGCTGTCCTTGTTGCCTTCTGAGCAGTTAAATTGGTTTGAAAATGTTTGTGTCAGCTGAGACCTGGGTGGCATGTGCCAGTCTGGGATGCATTATAAAACAAAACAAAACAAAAAAATCAACATAAAAAAGCTTCATACATACAATTATAAACACTGGATAATGGGAGATTACAGAAGCCTGCCTGACCTTCACCTCTGTAGAGAAAATGTGACAGCATGAAGACCCAAATTGCTTCCCATATCAATGCCCTTGGAGATTGGAAATGGTGGAAAGGGTAGGGAGGGCTGCATGTAGGGAGGGTTGTCATGCTGCAGCAAAAAAAATGGATGATGATAACAGCAACAACAAATATCTATAGAAACTACACAAAAGGACATAACAGTTGGAGGAATTTACAGTGTGTTGGGGAAGAAGAGACATATACCTGAAAAGCCCAAATATAGAGGGTTAATGGGCTTTTGGAAAACAGTGTCTTTACAGCTGTCAAGAAATTGGATTTAAGAATATAAAATGAAAAGGAAGGATCCACTCCAATCAAATTTAAAACAACACCTTAAAACTTCCTCTTAAGTGAGAGCCTGAGATTTCTCAATGCAGCCTCCCAGCTCCCTGAAATGTCTCCTTGGGAGGGGGGGGGGAAGAACCTGCAGAAATACTGTTTTCATTATATTCCAGTTAATCCCTGCAGTTCCTATAATTATTCATTTATATAGGCTCTTTAAAATGTGCAAGTGTTTTAGAATCTATTGTCATCTCCGTCTATCCAAGGGGACTCATGTTCAGAAAAAAGCTTTTGCATGAAGATTTTCTTCTGGGTCGGGGCCCATGTATGCAAACAAGGTGCTGTACCTCTCTCTCTCTCTCTCTCTCTCTCTCTTGTTGGACTGGAGCTGCTTTGTATGCAGATTTCTAGAAATATAAAGGATGATGTGTGGGGATACAGCTTGAGTGCTACCCTAAACCAGCATGTAGCAAGACAGCCCAAGACATTTTGGCACCTGAGGTGAAGGACAAGATAGCATCTCTCCCATTGAAAAGGATTGCTGATCAAATCTTTCTTTAATACTGTGGATAGGTTAGCATCCTTTCCCACATATATGGGGAGGAGACCAGTTTGGAGGATCACGACATGGCTCATGGCATGCTCAGCTCTGTGCTCAAATAGAGTAGGAAGGCTGGAAGGCTCAAAAAGAAGAGTTAGAGAACTGCTACTGCCCTCCCACCAGCATGTGCCACCTTAGGTAGTTGTCCTACTATGCCTAATAGTAGAGCAGGCCCTGAACTGTTGAATAACCAGCCAGTCCATCACTTGAAGCCTCACCAACAGCAGTGAGCCTAACTCGGTTTTAAGGTCAGGATTGTGTTGAAGCTAGAGCAATAAGGGGTTTTTGCTGTGTTTGCCCTTTCATCCTTGTTCTGCCTTTGTTATCATCTTGACACACCCAGCTTTGGGGAGGGTTTGTAGTTCAGTGGCAGAGCACATCTTTTGCATGCAGCTGCTCCTGGTTATTATGCCTGATATCTCTCCAGGACAGGCAAGGGAAGCCTCCTAGCTGAACCCTTGGAGAGCAGTTGCTCAGTCAACAAGATCAGGTTTGTGGAACATGTAGCCTTTCAGATGTTGTTGGATTGCAACGTCTATCAGCTCTAGCCACCACTGCTGATGGCAAGAGGTGAGAGGAGTTGAAATTTCAACATCTGGAGAGCCATACATTTTTCTTCCCTAAGCTAGATGGATTGACTAATCATTAGGAGAACCTTCCTAATGCAGTTTGATAGTTGAACATACTGCTTCAGAAGCAGTAAATTCTTATGCAGTGAAGGTGTGTTGGGATGGCTGGGTAGCCATCTACCAGGAAATCTGAAATTAGCTCTTGTATTTAACCTTGCATTTAACAGCAGGTTGAACTAGATGATCCGAGATGAGTCTCAAGCTACTTCCTATGTTCATAACTAGGGCCTGGTGCTTATTGGAACTGTTGGTGAGGGGGCATTCCAGGAGTTGTAGTCCCCCCCTAATATTTCCAAGTTCTGACAGATAATTGGCTCCAGCTGTTGCACTAGCATTTTGCATTCAGCTACATTTGGTAGATTTCAGGGTTCTTAAAGAAAAACAAAGCCAACCTCACAAAAGCTGAAGTCTTACCCACAGCTTAGTTAGATGAACCAAGGGGTCAGCTAGATGGGAGAATTAATTCTGGAAAATATCGCTTTACCTCCCTTTCGCTCCACTGCCCATTTGTGCCCACGATGCATTCACAAGATCAGTGACAGGAAAATTACCCGAGTTTGTAGTTCACATGGAGCATGCCCCCCGAGAATAGATGGTGGTGGCCATGAGTGAATTGTCAGCAGAAAATCTCCCTTGGGTTTCCCCCCTTTTTTTCAGTTTCTGGATCTCGCTTCCTCTTCCTCCCCCTCTTCTTTCAGCTAGAGGCTGCATTAAGGATCACATCATGGACAGAGGAGGCAGAAGAGAGAGGGAGGTAATGAAGAGAGGGGGAGACACACACAGAGAGAGATGGAGGAGCTCTGAGTTCCCCATCTATCAACCCAATCATTTTCACAATCATGGTGCGCAACGTGGGCCAGGTACTCATAATCCCCGGGAAGATTACTGGTAGGGAAGGAGAGGGGTGGAGGGAAAGAACAACAATGGCAGCTCTTACATTGCAAGCCTTCCCTTTTGAGCCTGCCCCCTCCGAGGTCCGCCCAATCAGATTTAAGCTCTGTGTGCCCCTTTTTGAATTGGTTGATCAGATGACCAATTGTGCACTTCTTCACGCACTTTTTAAAAAGGATTGCTAGAAACAGCGAAAGCTGTTACAGTGATCCATTTGGAGTTTTCAGCCCCCCTCCTTCTGAATATGGTGAATGTGGGCCATCCTCTATGAGGACCAATGGCATTCTGTTCGAATTCTTAGAGGGTTTTTTTTCATTGTGTAGTCAACCCCCAATGTTCCAATTCAGTATAAGCCTGTTTCGCAGATCTATATTAAGGTAGCCAAAAGCAAAGGGGGAGCTGTTGGGTTCTATTGGGTTTTGTTGAAGACAGAAGGGATTTCAGATACAACGTATCTCACTCAAAAGTGGCATGACATGTCTGCCAGAATTCTACCTTTTGCCACTATTAAAGTATAAAAGCAGTACTCCTTTCCATCTGCTTGTCCTAAAGCAGGGATGGGAATCATGTGGCTCTGCAGATGTTGTTCAGTTGCAAGTTCCAACAGCCATAGCTAGCATAGCCAGTAATGAGGAATACTGGGAGCTGCAGTCCAACAACATTTAGAGGGCTAGATGATCCCCACTCCTATCCTAAAGGTACTGTGTGAAGCATCAAGATTAAAAATAACAACTAGGATCCACCAATACACTCGTAAATGCATCCTACACAGATTTAAAACAGAGTGATTTCTTTCAGCAAAGCCAAACCACCTACCCACTTCTGCCTCAACAGCTACTGCTTTCCTGGGTAAGAAAGCACACACACACACACACACACACACACACCTTGTCATAAAACTGATTTCTGCCACCGTGGAAAGCTGCATTTTTAACACATCAGACCACTGGTCTGTCTAGTTCAGTATTGTCTAAACCAGTGGTTCTCAACTTTTGGTCTTCTAGCTTTGGATTTTCATTCCCAAAAACATTAGCCAGCACAGCCCATGGTGAGAGCGTCTGGGACTTGGAAGTCCAAAAAGATATGGAGATCCAAAGGTTGAGCATACCTTGTCTAAACTGACTGATGGTTTATAGTTTTGAACAGGTTGTTTCAGCCTCACTTGCATTTGCTAGTGTTTGCAAAAGGGACTTTTGGTGCTGAACCACTGACCTATAGCCTTTCCCTAGATAGAATAGGCCATTTTCACCATGTGCAAACCAAAGATGCAGCCATTTCTAGTTCTCTCCTTCCATTATCAATGTACCTTGCTGGTGGCTTGTTCCAAAGCATTTTAGTACTATACCTGTATGTTCTATTCCAGCTGGGGACCTTGTGTGTGATTTCCTAAGACCTGGGGCATGGTGATATTTGGTTGAGAATTAGTGAATCCTACTGCAGGATTGCTTTGTGCCTGTGTGTGCCTACGTACTACCCTTGGACTCTAAAATATAAGCAGTGAAGGCTGGACACCATGGCTTATTTCAAATTATATCATGGTTTGCTCTAGGCATCATTTAGAACCCATACTGGTTCCGAATACAACAAGCAAGCTTTGGCTTAATGCTGTAATGTTTTGCGGATTGAGATAGGAAAGAAGAGGACCAGTCTTTATTACCTGGCTACCTTGCTAATGGTATCCAGAATCAGTTACCCGAGGTAGCTGCTTCATCTTGCCTTATGGCAGGGTTTTCTTCCCTCCAAATTCCCTTCAAAATTCTACCTTTTCCCTTTGGAGATTTTGACTAGGGAGCCCTTAATCTTCATTCTAAACAGTAATAAAACCCTCATGCGCTTAGCTCATTTGCTAAGGTTCATTCCTTTCTACTCTGGATGGTTCCTGATGAGGACTTTATCACACCGTTGTCTGGTTCATTCACTGAATTTTAATAATGAACAAGGCATGCCAGATCACTATGTATTAATAAACCCCACAGTCCATTACTGATCCTTCATTATTTTTCAGTAGCCAGTGATGTCAGTGCAGAATTTAGTCAAGGCTCATTTTGCGACTCCAACTCCTGTTGGTCCCAGCTATGGTGATGGGAGTTGTAGTCCAAAACAGAAAGAGCAATGCAGATTCTCTCTCCCTGTCCCAAAACCTTGCTTCTGTTGAGAGAGATTGTGACTTGCACATTGGAGCTGCTTGTTCTTCTTCATGGTTCCTTGTACAGATAGGCCATTCATGTTTCCAATGTTTGTGCAAAGGAAGCTTAGCAAGTAAACCTAAAAAGAAGGCATGTGAAGTACAGTAGGGCCCCTGTATCTGCTGATTCATTATCCACTGATTCAGTTATCCGCAGGACACAAAACAGCACACCTACCATAGAGTCTTCCTAGAAAATGCCTAGAGAGGCATCCTCTCTAGATGTTTTCGGTCCTCCAAGGCAACTTTATGATATTTTAAATCAGAAGCCCCATTATTTTCAATGGTGTTTGCTGTTATCCGCAGTTTTCAGTATCCATAGGGCCCCCTGGAACCAATCCCCAGTGGATACAGGGGTTCTACTGTAATTCAAAGGATCCTACAAGTAGAAGAGCTTGTTGTGACCTCTGCCTGAGGTCCCAGGGCCCATTTATATGAGGGAGGAATAACAGAATACCTTATTGTAATGGCATTTTGCAGCAGCAACATCATGTCTTAATGGTGTTTTTGGCTCCAGAAGCCCCCAGAAGCTTCGCATGACTGATTTACTCACATTAGTTCTTTGCCTCCACCAAACTTTTTTAAAAAACTATGAGAAAAGCTGTGAAGGCTCTTCCTGCATTGTTTTGCTGTTTTGGGCCCCCCTTCTTCCGAATAATGTGGATTGATGCAGGATCCCATTTAGACAGGTAGGATTCCCAGCAAATTCCACGAGGGTTATTTTTACCTTTTAAACACACACACACACACACACCCGAGAACCATTGCCAGGAAAACTGGCACTTTCCAGATTTTTTTTTTAATTAGTCCCTAGAGAGCATGGGCATAAACCAGTGGCGATGATGGGTATTGTAGTCCAAAACATGGGAGTGTGTGGAGTGTTCCTGGGTTTATACCTGGCCGGGTGTAAATCTGCTGGATTTTATGTTAGCATAACCAGGGAGTGTAAAACTCTCTCCCACCACCCCCATCACCATACCTTAAAGAAACTGGTTCCAAAGCATGGCCAGGGCTCTAGCCCGCACATCTACGCACAGCCTCCAAAAGACAGGTGGAGTCCTGGTTGCTACAGCGACGGTGTCCTTATAAGGGAACCTAGAGGAAGCTTGCTTGCAATTGCTAAGGTCAGACTTGGGGGGTGGGTAGGGGGTGCAATGGCAAGCGTGTAATGGAGAAGAGGGGGGACTGCACTCGCATTGCTCTCCCTTCCCATGGGTGATTTGGCCCCTTCCCCCCCCCCCCAAAAACTGTGTCTCTTCTCCTCTGCACATCACCTCTGCATAAAAAAGCCCTCTCCGGCAACAGCAGCAGCAGCAGCTAACAGGAGTGCGCAAAGAAGGCAACCGAGAGAGAGCTGCTGACGGATGAATTTATAGGCACTGCAGCCTCCCATTGTGTTATGCTGGCTGTGCTTGGGGATGGCGGAGGCAGAAGGCTCTTTAAGGTAGCCCGGCTGGAACTAACCTGTGGCAGGTAAGGAGATGATGGGTGATGAGACAGGTGGAGGGAGGCGATGGAAGGAAACGGCAGGAGTGCCAAAGCAAGAGAAGGAGGGGGAAGAAGGCTGTATCAGCAGCAGCAGAGCTATTGCATCTTTGGTGGTCAAATTCTGGAGGGGAACAAAGTATATGCCCTCCCTGCCTGTGAATATTTTGAAGGAGAGTTAAGAATCCCTCCTTTTGTTTTTTGGAAAGGGTTTTCTCCCCCCCCCCCAATTCTGTGTCACCCCCAATCTCTCCTGTAATTTGATCACTGCACCAAACTGTATAACAGCAGAACTGGTTGATAGCTTCCCACCCCCACTCCCCCAAAACACGCACACACATCATCCAAAGTCTGAAAAAGCCAAGTCTAAATTAACAGGATGCCACAATATGTCCTATGGGACTGCAGATGGCTTGTGGAGCAATGAAGGGGTGATAAGGGGCAGCTGCCTATCTTATAGGTCCATGCACAGGGACACAGTTTTCTCCAGAGGTTACTTGGATGTAACCAGTACATATAGAGAAGAGCATGGGATTGTTGCATTAAAAAAAAATCTTTTCATTGTGGGGAAGGAAGGAATGAAGAGGAAGAAAGAGAGGGTGTATGTCTGTTTGTGGCTTGTCAGTAAGGCAGAGTGGGGCCAAGACGCCAGGATTCGTTTTGGTGGCATTGGGTAGTTAGTGTAAGTGAAGTGGGTGTGTTTGTGTGTAGTAGTTTTTTTCTTTTTTCTCTCTCTCTCTCTTAAGGACACACAGAAAAAAACAGGGTAGCTGAGGCCAAGAGGCTGGACCTGTAATATATGTTTCTTATGTCACCCAGCCCCCTAGCAGCTCAGAATGGTGTATAAGGGCATTATATCATTCTATCCTTACAACAATCCTGTGAGGTAGGTCAGCACTGCCCAGGTTTCAGTAACTAATCCAAGGTCACTCAGTGATTTTCATGGCTGAGGCAGGATTGGAATCTATAGCTTCCTGATCTGGAGTCAGACACTCTGAACACTATACTACACTGACACTTATTTTAAAAATAAATAAATATTTTTTTTTAAAGCAGTGGCAAAGAATCTTGCTGTTATAAAGACTGGGACTCATTTCCAATCACATCTCACTATCAGAAAAAACAGAAATGGCAGTAAACGAATTGTTGATGGAAAGGTATTAGGCTTACATCTATGTATGTGGACCTTCTAATTTATAATTCAGACATCTCCATCTCTACATGTGGTTCTTCAGCTTCATATTTTCAGTGAGATGTTCTTGCCAATGCTCAGACATCCTCTTTACTATATTCCATATGTTGTAGGGATGAGCTGTAGCAGTGAGAATGGGATAGGATTATGAAAAGCCCTTTCTCAACTTAAAAACCTCTTTCGCTGTCCCTTTTCCTGAACTGGTCCTCAGGATCCCAAAGAAAGATTGCTATGATTATCTGTTCCCCACCTGTTCATTGCCTGTAAATTCTCCCCAATTTAATGCTTTTGGCCAGGTGGATGTAGGAAAGATTTTTGCATCTGACTCCATAGTCAGAATCTTGGAAAATCCAGTTTTGCTTCTCACTTCTTGCTCTCTTCCCTCCACACACCCCTTTGGCAATGACGTAAGCTTTGTCTCATCCACCTTCCTTTAATATTTCTGATTCCCAAATTTGCATGAAGAGAATTGTTTTGTGATCTCCCTACAAACTAAAATCCCTACAAAGTGATCTCCGTATGCTGTAATTAATTTATCCAACAATTGGGCAATGTGTGGCTACACCTCTTGCCGTCTAAAGGAGTAACTCAGTGAAACAGAATTAGCAGTGTGACTTACTCCTAGTCCTCATAGAGATAGTAAATCCATCTCTGGGCTTAGTCATCTCAGACCACACATGAGGTCTCACATAACACATGATCTATTATATGCAGCAAAATGAGATGATAGAGTTGTGATATGGTAGAATCAACTGTACTACTATAGGAAGTACCTGGTAGTTTCCATTTTTGAATGCTGCACTGCATTACCTTCAAGTTGAAAACTAAGAGAGCAAGGTATTATTTTACAACATTTCTCCCTAATGTGCAAGGTTTCTACTTATATTTTAAAAAACCCAGAAGAATTGAACAATAAAATCTCCTGCCTGCAACTTGAAGTGGCAAAGTCTACCATGTTAGCTCAGGACTACCATCTCATCATTTATCCTCTGTAGATAATGTTAGCTTAAATGCCCTCCAATTATGAATAAATGAATTATTCCCTGCAGGGAGAAAGTTAGTATGTAAGGGACATGACTAGATTAGAACTTGTCTCCTTGACATTCTGGTTTCTTTTCTTTTTTTAAGGGAGGAGTATTCTATAATGGGTTCCTCTACCTGTAAACCTAAAATACTTGTCCAGATTTATCTTTGAAGAGTTGTCCTAAACAGATTATATTATGATACAATTCACTTTTTGAATTGTTGTTGTTGTTGTTGTGTTTTAGACTTAACTCACCCTGACTCCTAGAGCTCTAGGGCTGGTCCTACTTCAGGTGGCAAGTGCTGAGGGGCAGCAATGACAACCCTCTGCTGTTCTCCCAAGCACCAAGAAACTCCTGACTTGTAGGACACAGCTATGTGTATCACACAGTCTGTTCTGGATCCCCTAATTCAGAGGTGGGCAACTGGCAGTGGTTCGGGTGCTGCATTATCCCTCCATTAGAACTTGAAGGACCATCCTACTGCACCCTATCATGCACCATTTTTAGTTTAAAAAATAGGCCCAAGTCCCCCAGGAAGCATGGGGCAATTTTGCCACATTTTTTCCCTCCCCCTCAGCCATTTAAGGCCCAGGAGAGGACTTTTAAAAAAGTATACTTGAAATGAACTATTTGGGGGGCTTTTTTAAAAAAGGGTGCTGCCTCTCTCCTCAAATGGCCTGGGAACCTGTATATCACCCATGGTGATATAAGCCCGCTCCTTAGGTGTGGTGGAGGCCACTCTCCCATTTCCAGCATTTAAGGAGGGTTTGACTGGTCAGCTCCTGCATGTTGAATGGAGGAAAGAACATCTTTTCCTTTGCCGAAGATAGTAAAAAATGTTTGGGGCTGGCCATGGTGGGATGAGATGGTACTACAAATTAAGGTACACAATACACACCCCCTTCCCCCCACACAAATAATCAGCATTCTTACAGGACTGCCCATCTATAAGGATGCTACAGAAAACAGAAAAATAACCCCCCCCCCAGGACTTAGCAATCCATTTTAGATAGGGAAGCCAAGGGAAGGAAAGAGAAGCGAGGAATCAATTAATCAATAGTGCAGCTTGGAGGTAAGGGATAGACAGATGGTGACTGGACAGGAAAGAGTTGCCAAATGGTTTGGCTGAAGAAGTGGACATAGGGAGGGACGCTTTAATAGGAAGAGAGAAGCAGCTGAGGGGCTCTTTAGAAGCCCTCTCCTGCCCCATGCACTACCTCTTCAAGGCTAATATGTACAAAAATGTATAATGAGGATGGTGAGTCTACCAGTGAAACCTCCTGTGCTTCCCTACCCCACACTGAAACAGATCAGAATGCCTGAAAAAGAGCATCTGTGTTGTTGGCTTCAGGTTGGGATTTGTCTTGTCCTCTTGTGGCACCCCATAAATACAAGCTGGCTAAGTGCTGGCATGGTACGCACTTTATAACATCCAATTTTCCTCAGCGCCTCATCCTACCAGTTTGGAGTTTGTCTTCTCAGAACTGTACATTCAAAGACTTTGGAAGTAATGTCAATTCCCGGGAACTTGAGTCTTTGCCTTTTTAAAATTAGATAATGCTTTGCATTTTTCTGTAGCTGGATCCTGTTGTTACCTTTTTCATACAGTAGTACAGTACATAGCATTTGTGCAAAACTACAATGCATAGCATTTTGTACACTGTTTACAAAGAGTGGCATATATATTGCTTCAAAAATCCTTAAAAGTCCTTTGTGAAGTAGATATCACTATTATTATTTAGAGAGCTAAGCCAAGAGGGATTTTTGTGATTTGGGGTGATTTTTAGTGATGGCTTTGTAGCATCATGACATCATCTTATTCACTGTACGACTCCTGGTTAGCTGATATTGCCCTGGTGACTCACTCCAGAAGCAGTGTTTCCATTCTGAATGGGTTTCTCTCAGTGATATCAGCACTTAGCCAGATTGGATTAGCTGTATAGCATTATGATGCCACCCCTTTAATCAAAATAACAAACATCTATATACAGTTGTCCCTTCATATTCACTGGGATTTGGTTCCAGGACTCCCCGTGGATACCAAAATCTGTGAATACTCAAGTCCCATTATATGCAATGGCATAGCAAAATAGTGTCCCTTATATAAGATGGCAAAATCAAGGTTTGCTTTTTGGATTATTATTTTTTAAAGAATATTTTCAAGCCGTAAATACTTAAATCCATGGATATCAAATCTGTGCATATGGAGGGACAACTATATATAAAATGCTTGGGTATGTTTTCGCTCCCAGTGTGCTGGTTGGTTGCTTAGGAAACATATCCAACCAATCCCCTCCCTCCTCCCACTCCCTCAGCCAATCACCATCTACATGCAAATTTCATCTCCACCTCACAATCCACTCCTGCCACTCGGTCTGCACCCACACCCTGCTTTACCTTCCATTGGGACCTCCTATCAGAAGCCTTGGAATAGTGTGTGGGAGAATATCATTCATATAAAATAATTGTTACACTAAAATATATTAATATATTTATTAATTTATAAACTTTCAAAACTACTATAATGGTGTATATTACGCCGGGTACAGCTAGTTGTGGTTTTAAATCAATAGAGTATGTTGTTGTGCAGAACAAAATCATACAACAGAGTAGAGCAACAGTGGGAACCTTTCATCCTGTATATGTTTTGGATTTCAATACCAAGGTGCCAGTTAGATGCTATTTATTGTCCCAGGACATCCTGGGATTTCTTGATCCCGAATTCATCCCTTGTTGTTTAAACGATTTTTAACTCTTACCTGGATATCCCAGGATCATTGTTTACACTGCATCACATGCTGGTATATGTTTTGTCTCCCGTGGTAAAGTATCCTGTGCTTTTTTGTTTGTTTGTTTATACACCTTTAAGATCCCGGGATTTGGGGGTTTTTTTGTTGTCAATCAAGGAAGCAATTACTCGTTTTTTCACAACCTCAGTGAATTACTTCCTTTAGAGTTTCCTGCCACAAGCGATGCTATTGGCTGGCACAAATGTTTGTTCAAGCTTCTGCATTGGTCAGAGAAGGAGGGTAAGGCAACCCCCTCTGCACAATTTCATTTAAAAAAAAACGTTGATGGGCTTGCCACAGAGGTAAATGCCAAAACAATGTTAAAATCCATTTAAAAGGAGAATGCCGGTACAGACACACAAGGCATTTTAAAAGACAAGCCTCAGTTGATGCTGGGGACAGTGAGAGAAGTCAAAAGCAGAGCCGACTAGAGCCCCGGGCGCGCACACACACACACATGCCCCCCGCCTGCTTTGCCTTCAGCCGAGAAGTCAAGTGTACAGGATGGGGCGGGGAGGAATTGAATGAGTCGAACGTGAGCCCAGAGGCTTGCAGTGTGACTGTCCCTTTAAAAAGTTAACCCTCTAAGCAGGGGATGCTGAGGAGGGAATGCATGAGCGATCGTGAGCCCAGAGGCTTGCAGTGTGACTGTCCCTTTAAAAAGTAAACTCACCATGCAGGGGAGGGATAGGTTAAAGCTGAGGGGTTTGCACTGAAAAAATCCATTGAACAGGGTGACTTATGGCACAGACACACACACACAAACCTATGTGCAGCTGGAAGGGAAGCCTTTGCTTTCAGCTGGTGAGGCTGAATCTATTGAACGGGTGACTGAGCCCTCCTTCTCTGTACTCTGTACCCGCCCCTGCCCACCTCAATTTCCGGCCATCAGCTAGTCCTGTGATATCTTGTCCTGGGGCTGTTTACATTTCCAATTTTCCGAATTCTCCTGTGACTTTTTTTTAAAAACGGGACAAACCAGGGGATGGAAAGTCCCGCTGGTTGAGGGATAAAAGGTGGCCCCCCTTCCGAAAAGCTCGAGACCGCCACTCTATACGTGTAAACAACCAGAGATCGACACGAATTCATCTCACTACATTTTCATCGTGTAAATGGCACCCTAGAAACATCCACCAGTATGGCCAATGATGATGGCTATGGGAGTTGTATTCCAAAAGATCTGAAAGGTCCAGAGTTCTCTGTTCCTATAGCATTAGACAGGAGACATTACTGATGTGTCTCTGTTATCAACTATCAAAAGCCTTTATACAAATCTTGTGCATGTAGGTGGTGATTGTATGCAGTACAGTACACAGGTCTGGTTCCTGCATCTCAAGAAGAGTATTACAAAGCTGCTAAAAGTGCAGAAGAGGGCAATGAAGATGAGGAAAAGTTACATTTGGGGTTGCTTAGCTTTTTTAAAAAATCTCAAATATTGGGAGAAGGGACAAATGATGTGATAGAGAAGTATAAAATTATACACAGTATGGACAAAGTTGAAAGGAAGATGCATTTCTCTCCTTCTCATAATTCTAGGAAGCTTTGGTCATCCAAAGAAGTTAGTAGGGGATTCAAAACAGATAAAGAGAAGGGCATCTTCACAGAGTCCATATGTAAATGACAAAAATTTGCTATAACAAAGTGTGGTGATGACTGCCTGCTTGAAAGTGGTCTTGTCACATTCATGGAGGATAATGCTAGCCATGGCTACTTCTCTTGATGGCTATATATTAACCTCAGAGGTGTCATTGTTCTGTGTACCAGTTTGCTGAGGAACACATGCAGAATTGGCATCTGGTAGCCCCCATGCCTGTGGAATGAATGGTGAATCTGCTCAGGGTTTTAATTTGAACTTTAAAGGAGCTGTCAAAGGTGCTAATCCTAACTTGAGAACCATCGTCCAGAGTGGATTCACTGCCTCCCTGGCATGGAAGCCACCAGGCATTACTCAAATGCAGGAAGGTGCTATTGCCTTCATGTCCTGCTTCCCAGAGGTACCTTGGGGACAAATCCATTTGTTTGATCCTGTAGGGCTTTCTTTAACTAGATTTTCCTTGGTTTTTTTCTGGGCTGTGAGGCCGTGTTCTGGAAGAGTTTGTTCCTGATGTTTCACCTGCATCTGTGGCTGGCATCTATGGTGAAACATCAGAAATAAACTCTTCCAGAACACGGCCTCACAGCCCAGAAAAAAACCCCCAGGAAAATCTATGGATGCTGGTAGTGAAAGCCTTCGAATTTCCTTAAATTCTTATGAGGTGTTGGAGAGTATGGGCTTAGTGTTGACTGCCTACAGCAGTGCCTCTGCCGTTGCCTTGCCCTCTTGGCTCTCTGGTTAGGGTTCCCTAGCAAAGTGATTTGTAAAAACAACATTTGCAACCTACCAATCAATACAGTTTCTGGAACAGTTTGCCTTAGCGTTCCCTTCGTAGCTCCACAAGAAAAACCAGCCATGCCTTTATTAGCCTTCCTCAAGGCACTTATGTGAAGCCTGATTGGCTACTGATGCCCAGCAGTGTGTGACTCTGTCACTTGGTGATATGCAGATCTCCAAGTACAAAACTGATGGGATGTTCACAAACATGTCATGGGCTGGCGTTTACACATGAGAACCTAAGGAAACTGCTAGGGCTTGAGGGGGCTGTGTCAGCACCTCATGGGACCCTAGAAGATTGAGCCCCTCATTTTGCCCCCTAATTGGGTGCCCCCTAATTGGGGGGTCTTCAAATGCCCAGTAGCATCCCCCTAAGCCTCTGGAGACTTCTACTAGCTATTCTGCAGTGTTCATGGGGGTGTCTTTGCTTCTTCAACTGTTCCAGGTCCTGATAGGCCTTAGTTTCAAGTAGTTTTGGGAGGAAAGCCCACTTCTGGCCATAAGCACAATGAAATAGCCAGAAGCACTTCACAGAGGCTTTTTGGGGTGAGGGCTGGAAAAATGGGAGGGTATGACTTTAGGAAATTGTATTTGAGCACTTTCCCCACACTTGTACTGGAGGAGCCACAACTTGGTTGGTGGGGAACCTTATTGATGCCCACTGTTACTTCTTTTTTTCCTGGCCTAGCAAGGAAAGCCAGGCAGCTGAGTCTAGTCACCATTTTGTTTCTACGGCATACCTCCAATGCAGGTGAACTGTAGGAGATTAAAGTGATGGTGAGACCCAGCAGCCCAGTGCTGATGCAGACAAGAGAGCCACCAGAGAGCACTTCAGCCTTGAACTGGGAGCTGCCCCTGACTGGAACAGCTGCACAGCACTCTACAAATGAGCAGGCTGACCTTTTGTGAATTTCCCTTGAGGGATTTGAAAAACAGATAGAAAAATCATGTTCCATCAGCAAAACTGATTCTTGGTCCTGGGAGGGTGTTAACAAATGATCTGTGGTGTTGAATGGGGTCTGGTTAGAGGCAAAAATGAGAGAGTGTCAGCAACCCTTCTGGAATTCAAACTGACTTTATTCGAGTGACAAGCAGATGCAATAAGGAAGCTTTTATGGTGAGAGCCAATTGTTTATTCACAAGGAATGCCATTTGCAATGTGCTGATCACATAATGATGATAATTTGGGGGATAATGTTTTATGCAGTGAGTGGGAACTAAGACTGGGAACTAAGCATGACAGCATCGGAACTGTTTGCTCAAACCCTGGTCTGTCCCAATCACATATCAAATGGGTAGGGTTGTGATTTTTAGAGAAAAAGTCAAACCATGGGTTCACCAGAATGTTGTTTCATCTATTTTGTGATGGTTGGGATTCAGCTGATGGGATGACATGAGCAGGTATGGATGCTGGGATCCATTAATGTGACTCTCCCTCCCATCAAATTAATGCAGTCATTGAAAACTGGTATCACATAGTGGCTAACAGGTATACTTAGTAAGAGTGAAGATACAACTCCTATCCCTGTTTCTGGTTCAAATGAGATTTCAGCTGTGAACTCACTAGGTGATCATGAAGAAGTAGTTTCCTAACAGAGATAATACATATGAAGAAAATCGTCTCCTATCTGCCTATCTGTCTGTCTGTCTTTGTCTATTTATGTTAAGGTCAAAGGAGGAGCATTATATTTTAATGGGTATGGGTAGCTGATGCGCATTAATTATACTGCCTGCACCCTTTAAAAGCAAACTGGAAAATAATCAGCCTGCAATTTCACTTAAAATTTTAAGTGCTCAGCCTTTTCTAGTTTGTCTTTGTTGCCATGGTTGTTCCTGAAATTTGATCAGCTTTGCTACTTGCTGATCACTGTTGTTCCAATGGTTCTGTTGCTGAGTGCAAACCAGGGAGAATAGAGCAGGGAACTATTAGGGTGAGGAGTGGTGTGGCTGTACAACAGCTCTGTCTTATCAAAACCCTGCACCTGCTATCATGTTAGGTTCCTACTGAACTGGAATATGGTTTGCTGAGATGCAGATTTACGGTATCTCCTTCAAGGATCAAGGATACCTGAGAAGCTTATGGTATGGTGATGAACAAGACAGGCATTCAAAACAGTCAGGACACATGACAGCCAGCAGGTCCTAGGGATGGAAATTGTTAAGGTAACCTGAAGACTTTCTGCAAGAAAGAAAACACATTTTTGAAATATTAGAAGACTACTAATCTGCCTCTGCAGAGTATGTTAGTAAAGAATGGGGGTTAATTTCAGAGACAATCCACTCCAGGTTTGCATATCTGATTTTTTTTCCCCATAAAGGTCTTGACTGCAAAACAGGTGGATATGTACAGAAAATGTGCATAAGCCTCTGCATGCAATTTTCTGGTCACTGCACATGTGCTTAATAAGAGGTAAGCTGAATTTGGACAGGTGGTTGTAGCAACCATAACTGTGCAGGTGGTATTGGTAGGTGATTTTGGAGTCACTGTACAAAGGAATTACAGATAGACCCCTGTATCTGCAGGACCTGTATCTACAGACTCACTTACCCATGTCTGGGGGAAAAAATATGGTCTCTCTAGGCATCTTCTAGGTCTTCCAGCATAACCCTATGGTATGCTTAGGCTGGAAGTTACTCGTTTTAATGGGATTTGCTATTATCCACAGCTTCCAGTATCCATGGCAAGTCTGGGAACATATCCCCTGCAGTTAAGGGAATCTATCTGTATATTTCCATATTCTGAGGTATCCTAATTCTAGGTGTTGAGGCTTAAATGGGGCATGGTTATCATCAACATGCCCACTACTTTCTCCTGAGTTTCCAGAAAGTTAATATTGGAAATAACAATGCAAAGTTAGATGGAACTTTGTTTGATCCAGCATAACAGCTTCAGTTCAGTAGATCAGAGGTGGACAACATTCCCACATTGGAGGATGCATTGTCCTGCCAGAAGTCTCCACAGGCAGCCCATGTACTCACTGTTTCCATTGCTACCTAAACCCAACAGCTCTCCTGGGAAACATGTTGCATGGGATTCATGCACCTTGTTTCCCAGAAGAATCTTAACTTTAATATTCTACTCTGAAAGAAATGCATACTTCATACACACTGTGTAGTAGTGGTTGTTGTGACATCATTCCACCCACCCACCCCTGCCTGTTTCTGAGGTATATTTGAGGCATTTGGGCCATATTTTTGTTCACCCCTGCTAAGAGCTTGGAAAAGTTACTTTTTTGTCTGTGTTCCCAGGAAACACCAGCCAGCATAGCTAGTGGTCATGCTGTGGCATTGTAGGCACTGTGGTCCAAAGAAGTACAGTAATCCTCTCAAGTGTTTGCTCTATTATAGAATAACAGAAATCTATTTTCTAGGTGTGGGTGATTATGTAGCACCATTCACATGCAATAGGAAAGTATCTGGAAAAGAAGTGGGGGGGAAGAGGAAGGTATCAGCAAGATTTCGGGAACTGAAAAATTACCACAGTAAAAGAAAAAGTACTTCAGTAAAAAAAAAAAAATGTAAGTGGGGGGGGGATCCCAACAACTGTTCTGTGAGGGCTGAGCAAGCATAGTGGCCACAAAATTCTGACTGTTGGCAGAAATGGAAAACTGAGGGTAAGAAGCCAGAGGAAAAGCATGCAGTATGGTGGTAAAGGACAAGGGTAACTGAAACCTCAGTGGGACTGCTCCACACTGCAAGATTTTTTCCCTCTTCAGACCCTACTTTTCTTCCTAAGAAAGGCACTTTGCATTTGTTCAAAGTATGCTTTTTGTTTTTTGTTTTTTTCAACTTGATATGACAATCTTTGGTCCTTCTGCTCGAAATAACTTTTGTGGTTCTTATAGCTCTGGATCAATTTGCTCAAAAACCAATCTTCACCTGGTCTGTTGCTTCCTAGTCATGAGGAGATGCTTTATTCCTTGTTGCAATCGACTCTTCAGCCTTTGCCATTCTTCATACCACCCTTTCCGCACCGTTGGCCTTGCTTTTATCAGTGCTAATAAGCCTGTCATTTCAAATCCTCTCACATAGTCTTATCTTCTTTTGATTCTCCCATACAAACAGAATGATATTAATTGTGCCTCTCCTTTCTGCTTTTGCTTTGAAGAAAAAATGGGGGAGAAAATCTGCTAGTGTCATTACCACCCCAGCCTGCTGCAATGCAACTGATTTCCCTTGCCAATAGCTGTACTGAAAGGTGTATTCTGGATAGGTTTGGGAGAATTTGTTGGATTTCAGTGCACAGGGTCAACAATTTTGCTAAGGAGGCAAGTACAAAGCATTATGAGCACAACCAAATATCCTTAAACCAAGAGGCCAAATTTCACTGCCCCCCATTATTGCTACTACAGAGCTAGCTTGCCTCAAGCTCTATCTAGCTGCAAGCTAGGAATGCCAAATGAACATGTTCTCCATTAAATTGACAGTTGGCAGTGTGGATGAGTCCATGGATTCTCCTCACACTTAAATGAACGCCAGTACCTATAGTAATGCACCATGATGCAAGCAGAGCACGATCTCCTGTAAGCAGCAGGGTGCAAATAAACAGCTATCTTCTTCAGTGACTCATCTGCATGCCAAAGAAACCTTCCACTTGCAGCTCCATATGGCACATGCAAGCATGAAGGAGCAAGCCCATCGGCGTAAACAAGCTGCCATTTGACAAAGTATTTCTCAAGGTGGTCTGGATGCATATGCCTTGTTTTTGCTCACTACCTATTAGTAGGGATTTTGTTTGTTTATGGCCTGCTCTTTGTAGGGTCATATTCCTTGCCCAGAGTTATAGAAACTATTTCCCAAGAATGAGATGTGGGAGATCTGTGAGCTGGCTTTCCCAGGTACTTTTAAAAGCTAATGGTCAGGGTGATGGGTGTGATGAGATCAGATCAGAGCTGGGAAAAGTTACCTTTTTGGACACTCACTCCCAGATTCCCCCAGATGACATGGCCACCATCACATGAAAGCTATGATGCTAGGGGAGTGAACCCTTCACACATTCATGCAGATGCACTTGTATTTTTTCTTATTTAATTATTGCCCAAGTTGCTATTTGTCCTGCAAGACAAACCATACGAGTATAATTTAATTTAATTTAATTAATTTAATTTTTTTCTTCTAATTTCTATATATTTTTAATTATTGCATGTTTTTAATCCTTCATAATTTAATATTATTTTAAGGGGTGGGTGGGCTAGGGTATTGTGATTCTGGAGTTTTTATATTGTAAGCCGCCCCGATTGCGTTGCAGAGGGGCGGGATAGAAATAACATTTTATTATTTTTATTATTATTATTATAATGCAAGTATCAGTCAGAAGTTCAGTTTCCAAATTTTGAAGGATTTGCACAGAAGCTCTCTGGTGTCATGAACTCTGCCCATTAAGCTAGCATGTTAAGGAGAGGGCTTCTAGCTAAGCCTTTTCCCTGACATGACAGTCTTCTAAATGTAGGAGGACGAATAGTTGTTTTACAGCATGTTTTCCCCCCTGAATGGAATGCACAAATAAAGGGACATGTCTCTAGATGCTGTGAGGTAAGGTTTTCTTGTTGAAAAGAGGACTTTTTATTGTTAAAGGAAGGCTTTTTAACAATAAAACATCACCTCATATCATCTTAAGTCGTGTCTCTGTCATTGGATGCTCTACAGTTTTTGTGTTTTCTGTTTTTCTGAATAGATCCAGTGGCTTTGATGACATCATGGATAGCTTTTTCTTTTTTTTCTCTCTCCTGTAGAATGCCCCATTTGAGTGACTATAAACTCAATCCCATTTATTGAGAGCCATTGATTTCAGTGAGGCTTAAGTCACATGTAAATGTTCAGTCATTCTTGGACTGGTGTACAGGTAAGGGCTCATGACCAGAAAAGAAATGAAATAATTATAATATATCCACAAACTCCAGTCTACTGGCAGTGATTTCAACAAAAACATTGGTTTCCTGGCATACTACACATATTATAACAGTAGCTGACATCCAACCACAAGTAGACTCTCATGCCTACTTCATTACATCTCTTTTCTGGTCCTGAGCCCATAGCAATACATCAAACCACGAACTTCCTCCACTATTCATATGTTTACCTACTCATCTTGGCTTTATGTAGATCCTGTCTCCCACCTTTGCACGTCACTACTCTCAAAGACCATGGGTGAAACTGAATTTGTCACCCCATCATCATACCCACATGTTTTGCATTTCTGTTACTATGCACATACACACACTCCACCCATCCATTGGTGTAAATGTCCACAGGTGCAGTCACTCCACACATCTTATAAAGTAGACAGAATCATTGAAAAGTTATGCTACCAACTTCTTTCTCTCAGTCCCAAAGATTCTACAAGATCCCTTTGTAAGGGTACAAATGCAGCCTAACTCAGGAGTAGGGGTAAGGAACCCTTGACCTTCTGGATTGTTTGGATCACAATTCCTACAATCCTTTACCATTGATCTTGCTATGTGGGGAGAATGGGAGGTGTAGCCCAACTCAAGTGGAGGGCCAGAGGTTTCCCACCTCTATTCAAAAGACATCAAAGTAGCTGCTGTGGTCCTACCACTCGAAACATGCAACATGTGGAATTAACCCTTTATTTGGCCCAATTGGCACTGGACAATCTAGGAATTTTTGAGCTGTAGTTGTTGAATTGATCTGCTTTTGCAGGTTACCAGAAGCTTATAGTCCTTCCCTCTCTCTTTCCATTTTTAAAGCATTTTCACAAGTGTACAGATTGAAAAAGAATCTGCATCAAAACCCAATGCTGGTAAAACTAGTCCCAAGGCAGAAAATTAATGTAGGTTGCCAAGTCCTATAGACCCAGAGCACTCAGAGTTGCCTCTACCTTTGCATTTGGCTTCAAGTGTAAAAAACATTTTTTAAAAACAAAACAAAACACCAATTTCTCCCAGATGTGTAGCCTTATGTTAAGCCCTTCAGCTAAGTCTGAAGCAGGCATCTCATGTTATTGTGCAGACATCATGTGCATGCTGTAACAGCCCTTGTTGTTTACTTCCATCATATTGACTTTGACTTATGGTGACTCCATGAATGAGAGACCTCCAAGTTACCAGCTCTGCTCAGGTCATTCAGACTCAGGGCCAGGGCTTACTTGATTGAGTCTATCCTTCTGGAATATGGTCTTCCTCTTTTCCTACTGCCTTCCATTTTGCCAAGCTCTATTGTCTTTTCTAGGGAGTCATGTCTTATCATGATATGGCCAAAGTACAACAGTCTCAGTTTACTCACTCGAGACATTCCACCAGAATTTCAACTACCGTATTTCCACCCCATCATCAATCTCAGCTTGGAACTATCTACAGAACAAGTCCACTTTCTGGACACCACTATACAGCTTACATGATGGACCACACTATATTGCAAACCCACTGACTGCTAAACATACTTACATGCCTCCAGTTTCTACCCTGAACACACTACCAAATTCATAGTTTATAGCCAAGCCCTACGATATAATCACATCTGCTCAGACCCACAGAACAGGGATGCCAAACTCATAGAATTACAACAAGCATTCCTCAAGCTACAATACCCACCATATGAAGTAAAACAACAACAAATTGACAGGGTAAGACTTGTACCTAGGAATAATGTATCACAGAACAGAGAGAAGACAGGAAATGACAGAACCTCCACTAGTGGTCACATACAGCTCTCAGTTGAGACCCCTCAGACGTATTATCACTGAACTATAACCTATCTTGGACAATACTGCTGCCATTTAAAGGGCTCTTAGTGGCAGACCTGTACTTGTCTACAGACAGCCTCCCAATCTCAGACGCTTACAGGAGGATGCACAGCATAGATGGGAGACATGTACAAGACCTTGCCAGAAACCCAGATGCCAATTCTGCCCACATATCTAGTCAGGAACAATTCCAATCCATCAACAGGTTGAATAGAGGCAATGGTTTCCTGGCACACTACATATATCATTACACTAGTTAACAACCTAGTCTCACGAGGGCACTCTTGGACAGTTTATCACATCTCCTTTCTGGTTCTCAACCAGCAGCACACTACATTTCAAAACTCCCTCCACCATTATATGGTCATCCACCCACCCTGGCCTTAGACAATATCTTATCTCCTGCCTTTAACCTTCAACAACCATTGTTAAACTGAACTTGTCACCTCATCACCACACCCACTAGTTTTGCATTTCTTTTGCATTTCTATGGCTATGCAACAGCCTACTTATAAGGTCTGTTCCTAGGTACCCAGTTCACTCCATGCATCTGAGGAAGTAGACCAAGTCTGTGAAAGCTTATGCTACCATTTATTTCCCTCAGTTAGTCTCAAAGGTTCTACAAGATCCCCTTGCTTACTGATAATCTTAGTTTAGTAATCTTGGCTTCTAGGGAGAGTTCAGGCTTGATTTGCTCTAGGACTAATTGATTTGCTTTTTTAGCAGTCTCCAGTATCAGCAGAACTCTTCTCCAGCACCACATTTCAAATGAGCTGATTTTCTTCCTATCAGCTTTCTTCACTGTCCAGCTTTCACAACCATATATAGAAATGGGAAATAGGATGGCATGGACAATCCTAACTTTAGCATTCAATGATATGACTTTACACTCCAGAATCTTGTCTACTTCCATCATAGCTGCCCTTCCAAGTCCTATTCTTCTTCTGATTTCTTGACTGTAGTCTCCATTCTGATTAATGACTGAGCCAAGATACGGAAAATCTTGAACTATTCCAGTGTCTTCATTATCAACTTTAAAGTTATGTAAATCATCTATGGTTATTACAGTATTTTTGTTTTCTTAATGTTCATATGTAAACTTGCCTCTGCACTTTCTTCATTGATTTTTTCAATAATAATTCTTTGTCTTTGCTATTTTCTGCTAGTAGTATAGTGTCATCTGCATACCTTAAATTCTTGAAGTTTCTTCCTCTAATTGTAATGTCTCCTTCTTCTTCCTCTAGTCCTGCTTTATGTATGATATGTTCAGCATACAAATTAGATGGATAGGGTGATAAAATGCATCCTTGCCTGACCCCATTGCCAATTGGAAACCATTCCATTGCTCTGTATTCTGCCCCGACAATAGCATCTTATCCTGAATATAGATTATGTTATGTATCAGGACAATCAAATGTTCTGGCACACCCATTTCCTTAAGAATGATCCATAATTTTTCATGAGCTGTTCAACCAAAGGTTTTGCTATAATCTATCAAGCATAGGCTGATTTTGTTCTGAAATTATTTTATGCACTCCATTATCCAAAATATGTTTGCAGTATGATTCTTAGTGCCTCTTCCAGCATAGACATCTGGCGTTTCTTGCTCCATATATGGTAAAAGTCTTTGTTGTAGAATTTTGAGGACCACTTTGCTTGCATGGGAAATTAATGTCATGGTCCTGTGGTTACTTTTCAGTGCCAAAATAGATACCAAACTGGGCTGTCTGTTCCTATCAGATGACAGGTTGGTCAAAATAAAATAGGCTGTAAAAACAGTATTGCCCCAGAGATCAGTGGACATAATGTTTTTAGCAAAGGTTCTGGGACTCCTGATATCAGCAATTCAGTTGGTGCCTTGGGGTCATTATCATTGCAAGACCCTACAGAGATTGCTCATGAAACATCAAGAAGCGATAGGGCAAAAGAAACACTATCATGTAAGCATTACTCCACAAGTAAGGTTAGACTTGAGATGCTGGCTACTGGACAAAAATGTGAGGAGTACCAATAACTATTCTAAATAGGGTAAGAGTAACAACAGATGCCAGCTTGGCATGTTGGGGAGCTCATTGTTTGGACCAGATAGCTCAGGGTGTATCGACAGCGGAGGACAAGCAGCACAGTGTAAATTATTTAGAACTGAAAGCAGTGAGGTAAGTGTTAATGCATTTCCAGCATCTAATAAAATGACATCATGTCCAGGTTTGGATGGACAACATAACAGTACGGGCATACATTTCAAAGCAAGGGGGTCTGTGTTCAAGACCATTAGTACAGGAATCCAACAAGCTGTTACAATGGGCAGAGGAGAACATTCTCTCCATAACAGCAGTATATCTGAAAGGAGTGTACAATACTTGGGCGGATTACTTGAATCGTCATTCCATAACCCTGGGTGAATGGGCTCTAAATTATACAATGTTCCAGTATGTCAACAAAAAGTTAGGTCTGTGTCAGATAGGTCTTTTTGCATCAGCAAAGAATGCAAGACTCTGCAGATTTTTCTCGATAGATGGGAGTGTAAGGGCAGAGGAGCAATATGCCTTAACTGCCCCATAGTCAGTGGGTCGCCTGTCTGCATTCCCTCCTGTACCAGTTCTACAAAGAGTCTTGCACAAAATTCAGGAAGGGAATGCAGCTGTAGTCCTCATAGCTCCATATTGTCCAATGACCTCCCAGATGACTCAGACAAGGAAGACAGGGCAGATTACCAGGAAGCTGCAGCTCCTGCTAGTGGAACTCTATCTGAGTCTAAGGAGATGAGGGCTAGGGCAGTAGGGGACCCTTCTCCCCAGGAAGAGTTGACAGAGACTGCAGAGGCTGGAGATGACACGCCCCTGTCCTTAGTTGAGTGATGGAAGGAGAAATGCCAAGCCCAGTGCCAATTAAGTAATAAACACAGACCTAAATAAGACACTAATTAGGCACCTGTGGCCTTGAAGGAATTGCCCATAAATATCCTGGCAGTTCTCTCTCAGCCTTAGTTCTGACAACTGTCTTATTTGGCAGTGCTCTCTCGAGTTCCTGTTTTACCTTGAACTGAGTACATTTTGGACTACTCTGTTTACTTCTTGCTGGCTTCTGTATCTGGACTTCTGACCTGCTGATATGACTTCTAGACCAGCTGTTGACTACCCTCATGCTTTCCCCTTCATCTTGCTGAGATACCCCGTGACTCACCCAGACTGGGCTGAGTACCTGGCAGCTCCCCACACAACAACCACCTGCTTCCTCGAGCACTTGCTGACTCATGTTCAGGACAATTGGAATGTATATTGAGCGTTTCCAATCTGTGGACCATTGTTTGTTTTCCATTGTTATTGAGAGATTTTAGTTAGAACTAGAGCAGATTCTGTCTCTGTAGTTTGAAGCAGCTCTATTGGTATGCCATCTATTCCTGGTGATTTATTCCTCCCAAGTGTTCTGAGTTCAGCTTCTACTTAACTTTCTAAAATTATAGGTTCATCTTCAAATGGTTCTTACTTGAATGAATTTATCAGCCTTTACATAGTTCTTCAGTGTATTGTTTCCATCATATTTCTACTTGGTCACGTAATGTGTTCCTGAGTTAGGTGTATAGCATCCCCATTCTTGGTTTAAATTTCCCCTTGATTTTTTTTGATCTTGTGTAAGAGGTTTCTTGTTATTCCTTTTTTTGTTGTCATCTTCTATTTCTCTGCATTGATTATTATAGTAGTTTTATTTGTCCCTGTGCACAAGTTGCTGAACCAGGTGCATTCAGGATTCTGACCCTATTTTTGTTCCCTTTCACTTTGGCTACCTGTCTGTCCCTAAATGTTTGAAGAGTTTCATCTGTCACCTACAGAGGCTTCTCTTTCTTTTTGGCTGTAGTTGGTGTCTTTTTCCATTCCTCCCTGACAATATCCCTGGTTTCAGTCCAGAGTTCTTCTGGCTCCCGATCAATTATGCTTAATAGTGCAAATCTGTTATTTTCATTATTTTCATTCATTATTTATTATTTATTTATACCCCACTCTTCAGCCAAAAAGGCTCCCATTTACATTCACAGGGATGTTATTCAGGTTATATTTTGGCATGATGTAGTGTTCTTCTTTAGCTTTACAGTAGGACCCCTGCATCCACTGATTCATTTATCCATGGTTTCAGTTTCAGCACAGCTACCATAGCATCTTCCTGGAAAATGTATCCTCTCTAGCCATTTTCTAGGTCCTCCAAGGCAACTCTATGGTATTTTAAACCAGAGGTCCCATTATTTTCAACAGCATTCGCTATTATCCATGGATTTTGTTATCCACGGTGAGCCCGGAACCAATCCCCCATGGATATGGGAGTCCTACTGTACCCTAGTTTGTGATATTAACATTTCATGGTCTGTGCCACAATGTGCTCCTTCCGATTATGTAGTCTATTTGATTTCTCTACTGGAAGCCTCTGCCTTTTGATGGCTCATTATCTGATGACTCACTCTTTCAACACTTGTAAATTAAGAACAAGTTTCATTCATTCGACAAGGAATCCACTCTTTTTGTTTGTTTGTTTTAAATCAGTCTCAATAAGAATTTAACCATTCTGGCAAACTACACACTTGCACAAAACTATGATACGTGTTGCCTTGTTGCACAAGGTGTTTGTTTTTAAAGCATTAAATGTTTTGTTTCCATCTTTTAGATGCACCAGCCAGTGATTGTGTAGTTGTTGTATCTGTGGAGATTTTCACACGGGGCCAAAATGCCCCGTTACTGCCCCGCCACCTCATCTCCTGTTCTTGCCACAGAATAATGTAAATCTTTCACACACTTACCTTAATTCCAAGGCAGGAATGGGCTCCCCCTCCCCTTGCTGGCCAGCCGTAAATGCAGCCATCATAAGGCTGCTTTTACGACCGGCCATCTGAAATCCCGACCATTATCGTGTGATAATGGTTGGGCAGTAAATTTTAAAAATTAAAAAAAAAAAACCATACATAAAACCAGATCACCAAGAACAAAAACACTCTTTAAATCACACAATCAAAACAGGGAGGGTAAAAAAAGGGTGCCACTTACCTGGATGTCCAGCTCATACCAGGAAGTGCTCGGAGCGGACCTCCCCACCGCGTCTGTCATTTCAGAACAGGAACGGGGCTCCTGTTCACACACCCATGATTGTGTGATAGCAAAAGAACGGGAGGTCTATTTACGATGAAAAATCGTGATTACATTGTTCCGGAACAGTCATGGGAGCAGGATGGATGCAGGACAGAACGGGGTCAACGTCATCCGAAAGGGAAAAACTTTCCTGACCCTGTTCTGTTCCTTCCACGGGATATATAGCCCGTGTGAAAATCTCCTTTGTTTACTTAGCTTTTCAAAGGGAAAAGACAGTAATTTTGCACAGAGGCATTTTCAAGATGCTGACCCAAACAAGGGCTATTTGTCTCATTCATGTGATGGAGTTGAGAAATCTTGCAGGGGTTAACAAATTCTTGAGGGTCTGTCTCATGCTCACGCAATGTCCTGCCTCAACAAAAGGAGACAGTTAACAAGATTTCTTCATATCACTAGCCCTGTAGTCTCTCTCTCTCCTGTCCTCGTGTTTTCCTCCATGACTGTATGGTTACCACTCCTCCAGGCCAAGTGAGAGTAAATGTGAAGGCGGAGGATTTGAGCTAAGCCAGTAAGTCTCCAGTTCAAATTTCTCCTCATCTACAAACCCATGAAGTGGCATTGGGCAAACTGTTATTTCTCCACCTTAGTCACTCATCTGTAGTATGGGAATAATCTGACTGACCTATGCTGTAATTGTTGCCTCAGAAGTGATTTGAACCCTCTGAAGTGCAATACAGTAGGACCCCCTTATCCACGGAACCAATATCCGCGGTTTCAGTTATCTGTGGAACACAAAACACATACCATAGAGTCTTCCTAGAAAATGCCTAGAGAGGTGTCCTCTGTAGACATTTTCTAGGTCCTCCAAGGCAACTCTAAGGTATGTTAAACAGGAAGTCCTATTATTTTCAATGGTGTTCACTGCTATCCACGGTTTCCAGTGTTTGCAGTAAGTCTGGGAACTGAACCCCCATGGATATGGGGGTCCTATAAATAATGTTTACCATGGGTTCAATCCAGAGTTAGTCATGTTTAGAGAAGAGTTGTTGAAATAAATTTGATCTTAAGCTAGTTATGATTGTCTATCTTCCATTGATTTTAATGGCTATAATCGAACTATGACTAAATCTGGACCTAACCTTGCATTCTTAAAGCAAAATGGGCAAACTAGCCTTCCAGATGTTGCTAAGATGCAAATCTCACAATTCCTCACCATTAGCAATGTTGGCTGGGGCTGATGGGAACTGGAATATCATAATATCTGAAGGCTTTCAGGTTTCTCATCCATGTCTTAATTCTGCTTGAGATGTCTTCTGGTAATTGGGCAGGGGTTGAGCTTGTGCTGCTAGAGAGAGGCAATTTTATTCTCATGATAGATATGACCCCGCTGTTACAGTATGCTGTACATTCAAATTTCAGGATGAAAACCAATGTCTGATGCAGACTGTGCTTTGAAGAGTCAAACTTTAGGCAGTGGAATAAATTATACAATATACAGCGTGTCGTCCCCCCCCAAATGTATACATCATTAACAGCTTATGATTCTGGGGGAAAATGTGCATCCCCCCCCCAAATGTATACATCCTTGACAGGATTAAAGATTACAATAGTACAGAAGTGTCGTGAAATTACAGTAGAAACTTTAAGTGAGGTTTTCAACTCTGTGCTTCAACAATGCAAGCAGTGCATAGTGTACAAGGATGATAGTTTAAACACCTTACATAAAATTGTAATTTAAGATGGATTTTGTAACTCTGACTAAATCATTATTATAACATTTATTCATCAATATAAATGTATTTACTTAGCCATAGCTACCATTAACTGTTAAAGGGTGTATACATTTTGGGGCTGGACACACACACACGCGCACGCACACACACACAGAGATACACATAGTTTCCTGATCTGCATAATATTTTCTAGGTGAAAAATCTCCCTCACCCCTTCCTAGGATGAAGCAGTTTAATTTATTCATTGGTATGCAGATTGGCCACACTTTCACTTAAAAAGGCCTTTGACACCATTTGTGTTTTAATTTTTTTACATTTTTTTCTTGCAGTGAAGTCTCACATCTATGTCTACCTCTTTGAAAACCTTCCCATGTAACACCCACCAGCCACCCCACCCCTATTCATTTTATTGAATCCATTGCTTTTGTTTAAAAAAAAAAAACCATTGGGAGGGGACTTTAAACAAATCAACTAAAAACCAATTACTTATTACACAGTTTAAAGTCAACTGTTTTCTCAAAACAGAATCTTAATGGTATTTTTTTGTTCTGTTTTTTTTTTTGTTCTGTTTTTTTTCCTTTTTGTTTGTTAGCAACCCAACTACTGGAGCTTTAAGGTCAGTACTTCCAATTTTTCCCCCCACGCTTTTCTGTAAAACAAATGCATGCGCTTTTTCACCCTTTCTCTGTATTTTTCTGTGCGTGCAGACAAGTTTGGGAGGGGATTTGAGAGGTCTGCTTCTTTTGCTCCTTTTCTCTTGCATCAGATTTCCTGTTTCTAACCACTAGTTCTTGTATTAAGCCTCTCAACCACACATGATCAGCTCTACCTCTAGGCAGAGAACAGGGTAGCTGTCTGGTGCAGCAGATGTGAAGTATTTTTTAAGCCAGCAAATTGTTACTTGCAAGGTCTAGCACCAAGTTGTCACCCCAGCGCTGTGGGGAGGATCTCAAAGACCCACACATGACATGACAGCAGAGAAAATGACCACAACTTTATTGGTTACAACTGCTGAGTGCTGGCATGGTATGAAGCCAGATCCAGGTATTGGCTAATCCATTTGTAATCTGATATAACCATCCTCTCTGGCCAGCATGCTGGGGAGGGAATCTAGAGGGATGACAATTTGGAATATTGTGGGGATAGTGCCATTATGTGGTTCCCTGCCACTTGGAAGTGAGTCTGGTCATTGGTCCCTGAGACAGGCCTAATCCTGCTTGCCCATGTCACCAAGTTCTCTTAAGAGGGGCTGTAGTTTTCAAAGAAGTAGCTGTGTTAGTCTCTTGCAGCATAAAAAGGAGGAAGGAAGTGGGAAGAGAAAAAAGAAATGTGGCAGCATCTTTAAGATTGGTTTGTTTGTTTGTTGCATGAGCTTTTGTGGATATAAATTCACTTCTTTAGATGCAGTGCCGAGTACTATTAGGGCCTCAGGTATACAGTATATTGTTATAGTTGTGGGAGTAGGACAGTGGTCCCCCTCCCATTTCCTCCAAACTGGATCCTGTCCCACATCACACTGCCCCACCAAGTTGTGACGATTAATATCAACCAGAAAGAAACACGTGCAAAAAACCAGAATGGGTGGGTGGGAAGTAGGGTCGCCAGAATTAAAACTGGAGATGCCTCCTGTCCCTTTAGTGGTTGTGCAGAAGAGAGAATTTCAGCAGGTGTTGCTTGTAAAATAACCAGGTAACAAGCAACGCCTGCTGGAATTCCCTTTTCTACATAGTCATTAATTGGATAGGAAGCACCTCCAGCTTTCGCTCTGGGAAAGTGAGAAAGCTGCTCAAACTTGAATGACTAGAGAGCCAGCGAGTGGCCGTTTATATCAGTCAAGCTGAACATGACTGAAGTCAAACAGTCAGGTCAAGTGCAGTCCCTGTCCTGCCCCTCACTTCTCAATCATGATTGGATGCCCTTCCCAAAAGCCCACAAATGTCATGCAGGCTTCTGGAAAAGAGGTGGATCCTTCACCCCACAAAATGGTCATCATTCAGAGCCATGTCACACCCTACAAGTGGTAGGTTGTAAGTAAATTACTTACTGGTAAGTTAGTGCCCCTGCTTATTTAATGTATTATTACTGAGGCCTTATTTACATAGACTAAATACCCAGGCTTCCCTTCTCTCAGACCCCTGCAGTCCATAGGACACAGAGCATTTACCCCATTCTACCCCCCCGGTAGTCCTTACGGCCCCTGGGGCAAGCCAGGGTAGGGCCTGATAAACCATTTCCAAGTAATACCCAGTTTAATCCATTACCGATGGCAAAAACTGGATCAGGCCCTGCATGTCCACTAGAGCCTGTCCAGAATGCTGGCCCTCACTGCTGCTGCCATCTTCCTAGCTGTTCCAGAAGCAAGGCAGGAGTTCCTCAGCTTGTGACCAAGGAGATTATCACACGGGTCCCTAAAACTGTACCTGTCCCACTACCCCCCCACCCAACCCACTCCCGTCCCTGTAACATTAAAAAACAACCTTTTCAAACACTTACCTTAAAGTGGGAGAGAAATGGCTCCCCCTCCCCTCAGCTTCCCTGCAGTAAATGCAGCTGTCATAAAGCTGCTTTTAGAACAATGAAGCCAAATCCAGCACATTCTCACGAGAGAATGATTGCACAGGAAATTTAAAAATAAAACCCCAAAGAAACATAAAAAAAAACCAAGCACCAAAACAGGAAAAAAAAAAAGTAACCGGGAAGGGGGAGGTGTCACTTATCTGGATGTCCTGATCGAACCCAGAAGTCTTCGACACGGACCTCCGGCTGGCATCACGTTCCGATGTCATCTCGCAAGCAGAACGGGGCATCTGTTCACTCAGCTGTCATTCGTTATTATAACGTAAAGGGCTTCTTATTGACGAATTCTCCTGTGAATAAGAGGAAGCAGGTGGGGGGAACAAGAGCAGAACGGGAGCATCATAGGAGAGGGATGATGTCATCTGAAAAAAGGAGGCCTGATAGTGATCTCCTGTTGTCACTTTCCTGGGATGTTTTGCCTGTGTGATAATCTCCCAAGGCTGGTCACATGCAGGGAGCCTTTCAGTTACATGTTGTGGGCCCCCTTCCTGGCTTCTGAGTCAGCAGAGAAATTGGCGGAGGCGGCAGCTATAGGGATGGTCTGGAGTTCCTGTTTAGACTCCGGCCCATTTGATGGTAACGGGGGAAGATAAGGTCAGCTCTGCAGCCAGGATATGCTGGTGGGGAGCTGGCGTATCCTGGCTCATGTAGATAAGTCCTATGTTTTATTCCCAGGCAGTGGCATTTATAGGGGCTTTATGCCTTACGTGCCCAGGTAACTTGAGAAGCATTGGGTACTATGTACTTTGACTTATACAAGGTATTGTTTGTTGCTTCAACTCAGCAAATGATACCCTCTATAAGTCACCCTCTATAAGATGGTGTGCTCACAAAATATCTTGGGCCATCCCTGAAAATGCAGGAGTGTTTCAGCAAGTTGCTCCACTGAAACACCATGTAGGAGTTTTGTGGGGCAGGAGAAACACACAGGGGTTACACACAGATACATATTTCTCCTGACTACTTACCTGCCCCCCCCCCATTTTCTTACAAATGAAAGCAATTCTGGGAGGTTACCAATGGGATGAAAGGAACAATGGCAGCTTGAGGTGGAGAAGCTTAAAACCTTTTTTCCAGCAGCCATTTTTCTGATGAAAACTGCCCCAAGATGGATCACAAAGAATGAGCTGAGTACCATTCCCAGGGTTCCAAACAACCTCACAGTATCTTAAAGTTGCTTTCCATTAAAACAAACAAACAAAAAAGCAGAAGAAATTCACACATCTCTGTGTAAAACATCTAGTTTGGATAACGTACACAATTATAGTTTGAAATATAAATGAATTTCCAGCTGGCTTAACTGTCCTGCACATTCTTCTCCTTGTTGAAGTGCTGTGTTAGATCCGAAGTGCTGTGCTAGGTGTATTAGATCCAACCACGCAGGGGGAACTTACGTGTTGCTCTGCTTTCCACTTGTGGAAACTGGCATTCTATAGATGTTGATGTAGATATAGGTGCAGATGTAGGTCTTCCCATGCATATGGTACTTCCAGAGAGACACAAGCAAATAAAAGGTTCCTGCCCCAGGGGGATGGACCTTTTGTTTGTTGATGTCTCTCTGTAATTTGCTTGTAATTAGTAAATGCAGTAGTGCAGTGTACATGGAGACAGTCAGGCAGCACATACTAAGACTGACTCTGTTCCATTGAAATCAGTATTGTCTCTTCGGATACGTAGTGGCTTCCCAGTCTCAGGCACAGGTCTTTGTCATCTCCTCCTCCCTGCACCTTTTACAGGAGATGCCAGGAACTGAACTGTGGACTTTCTGTGTTCTGCAGCTACAATGTGCTCTGCAGCTGACACTGCTAGAGCTTGAGAAAAATTCTGTTCTGGGACCAGAAATCTCAGAATCCCCTCAACCGGTGCAGTCATTGGGTGGCCGCCACTGGGATTCTGGGAGTTATATTCCCTCAAAGAATAATGTTTCCAAGCTCTATCTTCCTCCCCTCAAGGAGAGGCAAGGGTAACCAAATTGCAAAGGAAGAACAGTTTGCTTGCATACATGGAAAACATGCACAGGGGCAGTGCAGTGTATAAGATAGTTGTGTTGTGCTGCAAGAAAGGCAATGTACATCCATGAGAATGTATAGCTGCAACAAGGCTTTGCATGCTGGCACTAATTAAGCACACAGTCTTTCATGCGAAAGGGCTATGATAGAGCACTTTCTAAAGATGACGGTTTAAAAGATTATTCAGAGGAAAGCATGACAGTAAATCACATTTCAAGCCATTTTTAAATGATTATTCTATCTTTATACAGTGCCATCATGCTTTGCAGAGTTTCATAAGCAAAACAGCAGGTCCCTGACTCTAGGAAATTACAGTCTCTCTAGATGCTGACAGTGAGAGGTGAGAGGCTAGGTAACAAAGGAATGTACTGTAAATATGCGCTTTTATAGAAACAGCTGGACTTCATTTCAGTTGTAGTTGAGAATTAAGGCTGGAATCCTGTTATGACTTTACAGTGTTGTAAATGTTGTGCAAGCAATTGCACTTTCATGGAACTTGTGCAAGTAGTGGTATAATACCACTGTGCAAGCATTTCTCCTGTCTAGATGGTGCCATAAATGTGATCCTTAACAATGTCAAGGGACCCGGGTTGACTGTTGTGCAAAGGGAGAGTGTACAGCCAAACCGCCTGATGTGAAGCCGTTTGTGCAATCCCGTAACCCAGTAAATTCAGCATACCTTCATCAGTGCAGTGTTATTCTACACAGTATAGGCCTACATGTGCAGCATAGAGTTGAACAGAGTTTAAATATATGGTGTACCCCTGTGCCCTTAATTTACACCTAAATTTAACTCATTTTGACATAGTGAGGCAGATGGTCATGTCAGCTCAGCAGTTTCTGTCTTTCACAGAATTAATTAGTCACAATCAATACATCCCCCCACAATACATTTTCAGGAACAATTTGTGTGTTGGGATATAGTCAAATGGTAGGCAGTTCTTCCCTCAAACCTGGGGTTTGATTTAGGAGCTGGGGAAGAGAGTTTGGGAGGTTAGGTCCAGTTAAAAGTAGGGCATGTCAATTACAAATATCAAACCCTGGACAAAAAAATGCAAAACAACAGCAGCAACAAAACCAGGCACCCCTTCTGAAGTATGCTGCTTAAAACCATCACTTCATATGGTTTCATGGTAAAACCAGTCCTGTGTTGAGTACACCACAGCTTGAATTTTGAGGTGCTTAATAAGAAAAATGTACAGAAATAGGTCCCTTTCCCTCCTTGATAGTATTCAAGGGAAGAGGAAACCCGGTGCCTGCTGGACTGGATGTCAGGACTTAGAGTTACCATAAGTAAAGGAACGAAGTAATTTAGAACAGGAGTAATTATTATTCTGCTTAAAGGTGATAACAATGAGTTTATTGTGAACCCAGGGGCCATATGTCAGTGAGCATCCTATGCCCCGCAGCCCTTACAGAAAGACACCAGTTGCCTGTAACCTGGGGCTTAAAATCAGCTGCAGTGACTTTCAGATCCAACAAATGCGTATTGGTTACACGATCCATTTGGCTGCTGAACATTGAATTTAAATTAGTTCCTTTCTAGCTTCTTCCAGAAATCCAGGAAATTGCCTGCTCATTCAGTTATCTCCAGTAGAGGCCTGCAAACACACACACATGTATGTATATATACTTGCTCCAACATGGGATGGTCCTATGGATTAAGAACTGGATGTCTGTGCATGTTCCTGTGTTTTGGACAGGGTTAGTATAATTCTTGGCTGCCCTGCAGTCTCTTGCTCATGTATGAAACAGCCAGATGATGTCCTTGTCTTAAAAATACAAAAATAAAAATAGAACATAGGAAGTTATGTGTATAAGGTATATATGAAACATAAATGAATTTCATGTTTAGACTTGGACTCCACCTCCAAGATATCTCATGATATATATGGAAATATTCCAAAATCTCCAAAATCCCAAATCCGAAACACTTCTGGTCCCACTCATTTTGGATAAGGGATACTCAACCTGTAGTTGTTTAGAAGAATGTCTTTCAGCTACACCTGCTGAAATTCCCTTTTCTGTGCAACAGTTAAAGGTACACAAACCCCAACTTCTTTGGCATCTGGCCACACTATTTATACCAGGTCAGACTGTGATGCTAGCTAGGGAAATGTAATATATTCTGTCTGGCAACAGCTTTCCAAACTCTCTGGAAGAAGATGATTTTATATGACGCCTGGCAGAATTTCGTCAGAGGATGCTAGCGACTGAATCTTGGCTCTTTTTCTTATGTACACTCTACCCTTGAACTGCGGTTCCTCTGGAATCTCAGGCAAACCTGGAGCACTCAAAATTCTGTTGCAAACCCTGAACTGCAGAAAACCTACAACCTTGGAGAGAGGCCACGTAACTTTTCAGTCAGTTTTGCAAAGATGCATGTGCTTCCAGCTATAGAAAAAAACCTTGAAAAAAAATGAAGATATTTTTTACAGCATTTATTTATTTATTTATTGAATTTATATTCCACCTTTCTCCCAACACTGCCTGATGTAAAAAGGCCTTGTTCTCATATGTTGGATAAACCTGTGAGTTAGCTGTACCACTTCAGGACTTTTTCAGATGCTGAAAAATAACACAAGCAGCCTCGTCAGCTTGCGAGGCTGCTGCGCTGCAAAGTGTCAGTTTCGGATGACGCTCACCCCTGCCGGTACTGTTGCGGTACCACGGGGAGAGTTGAGCGTCATATTTCCTTGATTTTTACTCACCAAAGTTGATCATGATTAAAAATCAAGGAAATATGACGCTCAACTCTCCCCGCGGTACCACAACAGTACCGGCAGGGGCGAGCATCATCCGAAACTGATGCTTTGCAGCGCAGCAGCCTCGCAAGCTGATGAGGCTGCTTGCGTTACTTTTTAAACGTCCGAAAAAGTCCTCAGACTACAGGCAAGGGATCCTATTTTTGGAATGCTTCTCTACTTGTGTGCCAAACAATCCCTGCACATAGAAAATTAGCATGACCAAGAGAAGGGTGCCAAACAGCCAAGTATATTCCCAGATGTGCTGGTTTTCTGATTACAGGGATGGATGGATGTAGCAATAGTTCAGTAGGATTGTTCCATGTGTGAGCCCCCATCTGCAGTTGGGAGGGGCATAATACAGGCATAGGTTTACCACCTTAGTGAAAACAAAGCCAAAGTCTTGCAGATATCATACCAGATGAATACATTATTTCTGTGTGATGATAAGGACAGACAGGGGTCTGTTTTATGGCAAAGACCAGTATGGGAAATGAATGTCTCTATGCTTAACTTGCTGCTGTTTGCCAAATAAGGCCACTTCTATTTCAAAAGAGAGTTATAAGAGGACAGTTGTCAATATTAAAAAAGTATCGTGACTTTCTGGAATTTCTTGGAGGAAGATTCATGAAAGGTAAGCTGATTGATTTTGTAATTCATACATTTTGCCTTTAAGCAGTTTTGACTTCCATTCTCAAGTTTTACAAGATTGCCATATATAAATTGAGGACATGATGTGTATCACTGTGTTAGCTGGACAAGATAAGACTGCATAAGTTGAAAGATTTGGAGAGCATTGCCTGTATAATATACATAGATATACCAACTTTGAAATTTCTTGGATAGAGTAATGACTTATTGAGACTCAAAAGTTTACCTGCTTCTGCCAGTTCATTAAAAGAGTTCATGTTATCGGCTGCACGCTCCTCTGGGCATGGTGATTCTCTTTTCACTATTACAGCTCATAGTTATTTACAGACTTGTCCTGTATGAATTTGATTACTCCCTTTTTAAGTACATTGGTGGCTATCACCATATCTTGTGGTTGGGGGTTCTGCACGTTAATTATGTATTCTGTACATTATATATTCTGTGTTTCTTTTGTCTGTCCTTAATCTCCTTTCATTCATTGTTACTGATTCTGCAACCTCCTACAAATGGAGAGGTATACAATTATCTCCATTCACTCTCTTCAAACCTATACCAGTTGTCCAACTGTAGTCTTCATAGGTTCACCTCAGAGGAAGAGAGACATATCTAGTTAAAGCTGAGTGGCTGTACTACAGTTGATTTGTGGAAAGCAGGATAATGAGTAGCCTTTTCTGTGTGGCACCTTAAAGATTATTAGTTTTATTGTAACATAGGTTTTCATGAACAGAGTTGTTTCATCAGATATATGACGTGTTATCCTTAGTTAGCAGGTACGGATACACAAAAGAAAGTGGGAGAGTGGGAGAGAGAGAGAGAGAAACAGTATGACCAAGAAATACAATCTTGGTAATTCAGTTAATGCTCAAATGGAATAGAAATTCCAAGAGTATTAAAAGAGCTGGCAAATATAATCTCAGAGCCATTGGCAATAATCTTTGAGAACTCCTGGAGAACAGGAGAAGTCCCAGCAGACTGGAGGAGGGCAAACGTTGTTCCCATCTTCAAAAAGGGGAAAAAAGAAGATCCCAACAACTATCGTCCAGTTAGTCTGACATCAATACCAGGGAAGATTCTAGAACAGATCATTAAACAGAGAGTCTGTGAACATTTAGAAGGCAATGCCATAATCACAAAAAGTCAGCATGGGTTTCAGAGAAACAAGTCATGCCAGACTAATCTGATCTCTTTTTTTGATAAAGTTACCAGCTTGGTAGATGAAGGGAATGCTGTGGACATTGCATACCTTGATTTCAGTAAGGCCTTTGACAAGGTTCCCCATGACATTCTTGCAAACAAGCTTGTAGAATGTGGGCTAGACAAGTTAACTGTTCAATGGATTTGTAATTGGTTGACCGGCCGAACCCAAAGGGTGCTCAGCAGTGGCTCCTTTTCATCTTGGAAAGATGTGACCAGTGGGGTGCCACAGGGTTCTGTCCTGGGCCCAGTGCTATTCAACATCTTTATCAATGACTTAGATGAGGGAATTAGGGGCATACTTATCAAATTTGCAGATGACACCAAATTGGGAGGAGTAGCTAATACCCTAGAGGACAGGATCAAAATTCAGAATGACCTGGATAGACTGGAGAGCTGGGCCAAAGCTAACAAAATGAAATTCAATACGGAGAAATGTAAAGTACTGCATTTAGGGCGGAAAAATGAAATGCATAAATATAGGATGGGAGAGACCTGGCTGAATGAGACTACGTGCGAAAGGGATCTAGGAGTCCTAGTAGACCACAAGTTGAACATGAGCCAACAGTGTGATGCGGCAGCTAAAAAGGCCAATGCAATTTTGGGCTGTATCAATAGAAGTATAGTGTCTAGATCAAGGGAAGTAATAGTGCCACTCTATTCTGCCTTGGTCAGACCTCACTTAGAATACTGTGTCCAGTTCTGGGCACCACAATTCAGAAAGGATATTGACAAATTGGAGCGTGTCCAGAGAAGGGCAACTAAAATGGTGAAAGGTCTGGAAACGATGCCTTATGAGGAGAGACTTAGGGAGCTGGGTATGTTTAGCCTGGAAAAAAGACGGTTTAGAGGCGATATGATAGCCCTGTTTAAGTATTTGAAGGGATGTCATGCTGAGGATGGAGCAGGCTTGTTTTCTGCTGCTCCAGAGACTGGAACACGGAGCAATGGGTGCAAGCTCCAGGAACAGAGATTCCACCTCAACATGAGGAGGAACTTTTTGACAGTAAGAGCTGTTCGGCAGTGGAACACACTCCCTCGGAGCGTGGTGGGGTCTCCTTCCTTGGAGGTCTTTAAACAGAGGCTGGATGGCCATCTGTCGGGGATGCTTTGATTGTGATTTCCTGCGTGGCAGGGGGTTGGACTGGATGGCCCTCGTGGTCTCTTCCAACTCTGCAGTTCTATGATTCTATGATTCTATGATTCTATGCATTGTGGGCATTCACAACAGCAGTAACCAGTGATAACTTAATTAACCTGGAATTGCTAGGTTAATTAACATCTCTAGTGGATCAGGAAACCACTGTCTGTATTCATGCCCAAATGGATGAAATTGATTTTTTATAAGTTCTGTTTCAGCAGTTTTATACTGGAGACTCCCTTTAAAGTTCATTGTTTAAGAATGGAAATTTTCAAGTCAGAAGTTCAATATCCTGGGAGACTGAAACATTCTTCCTGTGGTTGTCATCAAATGCCATATTCACAATACACTATTTGTAGAAGAACTCAAAGCTGACTTTCCTATTCAGTCATTTATTTATTTCTAACCCCCAAAGTATATTTGGGGAGAATATGCTCTAAAATAGCTTAAGTACATATTTAAATGCAAATTTCCATGCAGATTTAAAAAAAAAACAGATTAGTGTGGGAATGTGTTGGATTGGATTTGTGCACAAATGCAGAAAAGAAATGGATTTGCCTATCACAAATTTTACTTCATAGTGTGGTTGTGAAGATAAATTTAGAATCCAAAAGCACTCTGTATGATGAGGTAGCTTGTATTAATAACTGTATGATGGTTCCTCTGTACCTTTTTTTTTTTTAAGAAAAGTATTTTAAAGTGAATGAAAAACCAGTGGTAGTCTGGATTTAAGAAACTGTTTTAATCTGTTTTTATTAAATGTTTTTATTTGTGTGTGTATTGTTTCAAATGTTTTTATCTGTTGTACATTGCCTCGGTGGCCCTAGTTGGACGGAGGTAATAGGTAAATGCTTCAAATAATAAAATAAAATAAAGGAGTAAAAACAAATTCAACCACTGATAGCAATTTCCCAAGCCATTCTTAAGCCACACACCAAGTATGAGCCTTTATCTCCTACATTTATAAGTGCACATCAGGTGCTCCCCCAACATACACATTCATCTTTTATACTTACAATTATTATTATTATTATTTATTCATTTATATCTCACCTTCTCCCAATAATGAGACTCAAGGAAGCTAACAGCAGATTTAAAAACAATACAAATTAAAAATGATACAGAGTCATTAATAAAAGTATAAATATAAGAGTTATTTTAAAAGTGATTAAACATTTTGTAAAGTTAAAACATTAAACATAAAAACATTGAAATTCATTGAAAGACTATGGTCTCTTCCAACTCTACAATTCTATGATTCTATGATTCTATGACTATATACAAACCTTAAAAACAGCATCACGCAGCAATAAAACCCTGCTGCAGTCAGTTTCTGAAAGCCTAACAGAATAAAAATGTTTTGACTTGCGGGCAGAAGGACAGTAAGGGGAAGGCCATCCTGGCCTCTCTCTAGGGAGGAAGTCCTAAAGTCTGGGAGCAGTCACCGAGAAGGCCCTCTTCCCACCAAATGAACCTGAGAAAGTGAGACAGTGAGATGGGCCTCTTCAGATGATCTAATTGACTCATAAAGCTCTAATAAAGGGAGAAATGTTCCTTCAAATAATCTGGACCCAAACTGTATCGGACTTTAGAGGGCAAAACCAGCACTTTGAATTGTGCCTGAAAACAGCCAGACAGCCAGTGGAACTGTTGCAACAAGAGAGTTGTTTGCTCACTGTAGCCAGCCCCAGTTAACAATGTGGCTGCGGCTCATTGGGTTCTGTCCTAGCCCCAGTGCTATTCAACATCTTTATCAATGATTTGGATGAAGGAATAGTGGGTATACTTAACAAGTTTGTAGATGACACCAAATTAGGAGGGGTAGCTAATACCCCAGAGGACAGAATCAGAATCCAAAATGTCCTCAACAGATTAGAAAGCTGGGCCAAAACTAACAAAATGAATTTTGACAGGGAGAAATGTAGGATAGTACACTTGGGCAGTAAAAATGAAATGCACAGATATAGGATGGCTTGATGGCAGTACATGCAAAAGGGATCTAGGAGTCTTAGTGGACCACAAGCTGAACATGAGTCAGCAGTGTGATGCAGCAGCTAAAAAAGCAAATGTGATTCTAGGCTGCATCAATAGGAGTATAGTGTCTAGATCGAGGGAAGTAATAGTGCCACTCTGTTCTGCTTTGGTCAGGCCTCACTTGGAATACTGTGTCCAGTTCTGGGCACCACAATTCAGGAAGGATATTGAGAAGCAGGAACATGTCCAGAGGAGGTCGACTAGGATGGTGGGAGGTCTGGAAGCCATCCCCTATGAGGAGCAGCTTAGGGAGCTGGGCATGTTTAGTCTGGAGAAGAGAAGGTTGAGAGGGGACATGATAGCCATGTTTAAATATTTGAAGGGATGTCATACTGGGGATGGAGCAAGTTGTTTTCCGCTGCTCCAGAAACTAGGACACAGAGCAATGGGTTCAAACTACAGGAAAAGAGATTCCATGTAAACATTAGGAAGAAATACCTGAGCTGTTCAGAAGTGGAATACACTGCCTCGTAGTGTGGTGGAGTCTCCTTTGGAGGTTTTTAAACAGAGGCTGGGTGGCCATCTGTTGGGAATGATTTGATTGTGTGTTCCTGCGTGGCAGGGGATTGGACTGGATGACCCTTGTGGTCTCCTCCAACTCTATGATTCTATGATTCTTTGGGCCAGCTGAAGTTTCTGAGCACTTGTCAAAGGGCTTGTCTAGACGAGAAGATATAATGTGGATTGCTGCGCAGTAATGCAAATTCACAGCAGTGTTCATTGTCTCCATGGGCCTTTGGCAAAATCACTGGTGTGCGAAACTATTCGTGTTTGAAGTGCACACAAAGCCTTGCCTGTGAATCAAGAAGGTGGCCAAGAGTGAGCTACTTGCATTGTTATTCTCCACAAGTTTTTGCCGCTGCACAGATTTTTAAAAAACTTTAAATCAAAGGTGTGCACTTGCAACCTTCCACTTTAAAAAGCTGTTTGGTCATCTCAGAGCAGCAGTAAATGCACAATAGATAATGAGTAACTCCAAAATGGCACTTCCAGACTCTTGTCTGGAACAGGCAGCCATGGATTATTGGAAAAAAAAACAGGAAAAGATGCAAAGGCTTTTTCCATGCAGTAAATGGAGTTTTTGGGACCGCCTCCTTCCAAAAACTGCGAATCTCAGTGGGATCTTGTTGGGACAAAAAGTATTCTCTGTGAATTCTATTAAGTTTATATTCACCATCTAGACATTCCCAAAGGCAGCCTGATATAGAGTGCATTACAGTAGGACCCCCGTATCCACTGGGGATTGGTTCGGGGCGCGCGCGTGGATACTGAAAACCATGGATAATAGTAAATGCCATTGAAAATAATGGAACTTCCGGTTTAAAATACCATAGAGTTGCCTTGGAGGACCTAGAAAATGGCTAGAGAGGACACATTTCTACAAAGACTCTATGGTAGGTGTGCTGTTCTGTGTCCTGTGTATAATTGAATCAGTGGATATGGGGGGTCCTACTGTACAGTAATCCAAATAGGATGTAACCAAGGCGTGTACCACTGTGGCCAGATCTGACTTCTCCAGGAACAGGCGCAGTTGGTGGTCACTACTGAAACCTGGACCTCCAGGCTCAGAGCTGAATCCAGGAGTACCCCCAAACTGCAAGCCCACATTTTCAGGGGGAGTGTAACTCCATCTAACACAGGCTGAATCACTATTCCCAGATATATCTTTTTACTGACCAGAAGTAACGCTTTCTTGTCTAAAGTTTCCATTTGTTCTCCCTCATCCAGTCCATTGCAGCTGCAAGGTACCAGTTTAGCACCAGAACAGCTTCCTTGGAATTAGATAAATTGCAAGCATAGCCTTGAATACCCACAGTGCATGAAAGCGCAGAAGCAGGGGAAAATCTATGGTTGTAAATTAGTACTTCAAACAAATAGAGTGAGAATGCTAAAGAATGCAGTGGACTGACTAATCTATGCTAATATGTTCCAGATTATGCACCCTTTGTCCACCCTGAATGGAATTAGAAATTCAAATCTGGTTTATACTTTCTATCTTGGAAAGTTCTAGAACATGAGTGACAAATTCTTGCCAATATACAGGACCAAACTAGAAGTGATGGCAGTAAACACATGTCTCAGGTTTGGGTCATTGCCAAATACCTAGTGATCTAGGAAAGGAGAGCTTTAAAGCAAAGTTTGGGTTGAGACAGAAATATATGCCCTGCTGATGCATGCTCTTCTCCTCCCCATTTGCTGAAATCATTCTCCCAATGAGGTTCCAAGGCCAGAACCAAATTCTTTTGGGAAGCAGCAGCCCTCTCCTCTCTGCCAGAGCCTAGAAAATTTACTTTATGGGCAACAGCTCCCAGAATTGCCCTGCCAGCATGGTCAGTGACTATACAGCCTAAGGGATTCTAGGAGTTTTAGTACAAAATCCCTCATCCCAGCTTTGTCTGTGCTATATTTTAAATCTCTTGCACCCACCACCTTCACATTGTAGAGATTTGGCATGACCCCAATGGAAGTTCTATCTCCTCATATGTAGTTTCAGCCTTGTGTTCCCAGTCTGCCCAAGGTGCATTCTGTCCCTCTCACCTCATCTATTGTCTGACAGAAGCTGTGCCTCAGATGAAGCTTATCTGCCTACCCACAACCCTCCTCCACAGTTGTCAAAAGAACTTCTGGTCCCTTTGTCCCATTGCAGGTTCCATAATCCATCATCTAGTCCAGCTTGGTACCCAATGGCCTTTCAGTAACCTAGCAACCGCAGCCTCAGTAACAAGGAAGGGAATACATTGCAGGATACTAGGCAACAGAATTCTAAAGTAAATCAGGAACACCCTCTCCTTTGTTTTCTAAAATTACTGAGCATTTTTTAAAACTTGTTTTTCTCTTTTCTTCTTTGCAGCCATGAGGTTTTTTTTTACTTGATTTACATGGGTTTGTGTGTGTTTCAAATAGTTTGAAATAAATGAGATTCCAGTGTACTTGCAAGCTGCACATTGTGGTTTTTAACAATCTTTTCACAATCTCAGAAATTTACTTTTAGGCACTGCTAGCTGCTGCTGAGTGAAAAGCATTCAGTACATGTCTCCAAGGTGTTCTGTTCATTATTTTTATAGCATAATTTCTCTGGCCAGATGCTGACAACAAGTTTGTAGGCTAAGTCCTAGTGGAACCCTGTATCTCAGATGCTAGTAAAAGTAGTCCTTCTTACTTGGTTAAAAAGGAAATTCATTCTTCCCATGAGAACCACTTTTTAATTGAAATATGGCTACTCTTCAGTTCAATAAGGTCTTCATGGTAAAGAGTTCTGATGGATTTTGCCCTGTTTTGAACACTAGAAAGGGGAAGGCCCTACAGTGTCTTGAGATAGGCCTAGAACCTGGGAAGTTCCTTTTTTTACAAAGCTATGAGTCACAGTTATAGTCCCTACCCATGCAAGGTAGCTAGAAGGTGCTAAAAGTAACGATGTGCACATTTCTCAAAACTAACTAGTTACTTTTTAATTACATTAAAACACAAATCTTAATACTACAAGCTACTAGCTTATGGTACAAACACAGTTCTTCCCTCAGCTTCCACAACAGAGCGTGAAGGAACAGCATAAGGCAATATTTGAGTTATGGACTATTCTGTCTCCACCTCTTATTGAGGACACATCCTTCTAACTACAAAAGTAATTAAAAGTTAGGTTTATACTGAAAAAGGAGTGACACTTTCCTGTCCTACATTACAGTCATAATACAGCTCAGGTGTGCTTTAGTTATGGGGTTATTAATTACAATTTACTAGTTATTGGTGACTAGTTACCAAAATCTGACTAGCCCTGGCTAGTAATGTGTGGTGGCTGTGAAGAATTAGTGGGCCACAGCTTCTGGGGAGGCAGCGTCTTTTTACCTTACAGCTCTGTTTTGTTTTTATCCTTTCAGCAGGCTGGGGAGTTTGCTGAACTGGCACTGCCTACGTTATCAGAGATGTTTGCTCTGACGAGTCAGGCAAATATCAGGCAGGCTTAGTGCTCATAATCCTCTGCCAAAATGCAGCCTGCACCCTGAAGGCCAAGCTTTAGATAACATCTGTGCCTTCCGTGCAGTTGGTGCTGCTGCAGTTGTCATTGTTGTGGAATTTGGCCCCCCAGTAGTTAAAACAAAAGGTTACATGTTGCTACAATTGGCACCCAGGCGGAGTTTCATCTCCAAAACTTTTCAATACCATGGTTCAGCTTTAAAGGAAGATAGGAAAGAGTGTTTCAGAGAGATATACAGAGTGCATTTCCCGCATTTCTTAACAGGTGTACATCTGGGATCATGAGCAAAAAAGGTCTGGAGTCTGGTGTATCTATATTATTCTTGCTTGGAATGATGGGGTCATCTAAACGGTCAAAATAATCATCATGGAATTTGCTAGCAAGGCGATCTGTCTTAATGGGAACCCACATCGATGTGTCATATTCAAAAGGGGGGCAGCAAAAAACTAAGAAAACTATGCCTGGAGAGCCTTCACGGCTGTTTCCAGAATTTTAAAAAAGCTCTGTAGGGAATGTGCATACCTACTCATTAAAACAATCGTATTTGCATTGCTGCACTTTCCCATATGAGAGGAAGCACATGCTGATTGGCTGGGTGTGCATGGGGGGCAGTATTTGCTAACAAGGCAAGCACCTGCTGCCACCATGTTGGATTTTCGCCTTAACAAGCGATTGCTAAGATGATAAAAATGGCAATTTATATTATCTTTCTTTTTTTTTTCCCCCTGTAAACATGAAATATTGCTTGTCCACACCATGGAAAAAGGGTTTGGGGGGGGGTTGGGGGGTGGGGTGGGGGAAATTGGCAGCAGCAAGATTAAAAAACGCAAGTAATTCACTGTGGATACCATCTTGGCTAGAGGGCATGGGAAGTTTATGGGGGCTGTAAAACCATTAAGACAATTTGCAGCTGCTGTGAATTGCTATTTCTGTGGAGCAATCTGTTTTTTTCAGGTTCATATAGATGTGTCCGATGTTTTTGTTCGCAGGTGACTGTACTTGCTAGGGGTCGTTTTGGTTTATCAGTGGGTATTTCATTATAATCTTTCCTATCCAGAAACCTTAGGCAGGACATGAGCCCAAGGCAGCCATGGAGGGAGGTGTATACAACATGTGTGAAATTCATATATGTGTAACTTTCATACATGTAAAACCTTCATACATGTTAGGAAGACCCTATTGGATAGGGGTTTGTAGCATTTGGAAAACTGGTGCACATGATCTTTGCAAATGGTGATGACAGCAGTGTTGTTCTCGTTTTCCTCATGCAAATGTGTAATAATGGTCTGCTTCAAATCACACCAAAAACCGCCTACTTAACCCAGCGTTCTTTTCCAACTGTGGTCAGCCAGGCTTCTATAGAAAGCTAACCGTACATGTAGAGCATCATGGAAATAGCCATCCCATATTGTTTGTTTCCAGATTCTGGCAAGCAGAGTCTGAATATGAATGATAGGGCCCTTCCACACTGTTCAGTTATAATTCCATTTAACTGCCTTGAGGCTTGTCTAAATGGTGAAAATACTCCTCATAGAATTTGGGGAGAATACCTTTTGTCCCAATGGGATCCCATATCATTTTGCCATATTCAGAAGGAGTGGGGCCAAAAACACCAAAAACAGCCTTTGCGGCTTTTCCAAAGGTTTTTTAAAAACTACAATGGAAATGTGCATTCCTGCTCATTGGAACAACCGATTCACTTTGCTGTGCTTCCTGATAAGAGCGGAAATGGAAAGCTGATCGGTCAGATGTGCTCAGGGCAGAGCTTGCTGACAAGTCAGCACCTGGAACCACCATGCTAGATTTTTGCTGTAGCAACTGTGCGCTGAGGTGACAAAACAGCCATTTCCCCCATTCTTTTAAGCGGAAGGTCGCACTTCAACACCTTGGATTTTCTTTTCTTTTCTTTTTTCTTTTTTTAAATACTGTTTGGTGGCAGAAACTCATGAGAATAAAAATGCAAGTAATTCACTTGTGCCTGCCATCTTGATTCACAGGCATGCCCATTTGAACATCAAACATGTATGGCTTAATATACCTGAGACTTTGAAAAAAAGCTGCTACGAATTGGCGTTACTGTGCACCAATCCACATTTTATTGGCTTATATAGACAAGCCCCTGTTTCATCTTATGGAATTTGCAGTTTAGGGAGGGGTATTTAGCATTCTCAGCCAGAGAACTTTAGTGTCTCACCTAACTACAAACTCAAGGGTTCCATAGGATGCAGCCATGACAGTTAAAGTGGAATCACAATACTCTGTCTGTGTAGTGTGATAAGACCCATACATAGTTTTCCCCCCTCCCTCTGAGATTTCTAAGGTGGTTTGAAAGAGGGGTTACTTCTTCTGGGGTGCATACATGTCTTTCCCTCCTGTTTAACCTCTGGTAAAATACATTTATCAGGTTCTTAAAAATCTGAAAAACCCGAAAACCTGTTTGGCCAGAAGAGGTGTTGGAAGAAAAAGAAATGTGCCAATAAACTAACATCACCTCAAACCCTCATCAGATCTTTAAAAAATTATTATATGGCTCCTGCTAGAAGAATTCTCAATCTGAACACCAAGGTTTAATTTTAGCTGTCTTGGCTAAAAGCCAATGATAGTCTAGTTCACCATGAATTTATTTATGTGAAGCATTTTTACCCTGCTCTTCAGCTGAAAAAAACACACCCTAATCTTTTCTTTTTAAGCTATGTAAGCTATTAGAGGCCATTGCTACCTCTTGCGGTAATGAATGCCATATGTTCAAATATGGATTGTGTAAAGCACTATTTCCTTTTGTCACTCCTGAATCAGCTGTCATTCTGTTTCATTAAGTGACCCTGGCTTCTAATATTACAAGGAAAAGTGGGTGAACCATTTCCGTTCATTTTCATCATAAGTGAAACAGCCTTTGTGGAAGCTCTTAACTATGTAAAAACAAAAGTCAAGAGATTGAAATGTGTTGAGGGTAGAGGGGTCAGTGTTACTACAGATAAATATTTTCATAATCTCTTCAAATACTTCTGTGTGTTGCTCCCATGGGTGTCGTGAAATGTTTGTTATTTAACTTGCTATTGTATTTTTACTGCCTGGGATGGAAAAGAAGAACCTGTAAAATTTTCAGCCTTGTGTACCAAATACCTGGATTTGGGTATTATCACCTTGTCTGGAAGGACTTTGCTTCTGTGCTTCAGACAGCAAAATACGTTGGCTACAATTCTATACCCGGTTATCTAGAGATAAACCCCATTGAAGGAGGGGGCTTACTTCTGAGTAGACATCTATAGCATTGCACTGTTAATCAGCATGAAATAGGTGGACCATGGGCAGAGCCATTCTTCTATGAAGGAAGCAATGTGCTTTTACCTCATTAGGTTCTTTACATATTTGATGCAATATCTTAGAAGTTCCCGTGTGTATCTTCCCTGCATTCCCCTGCCTACACCCCGTTCTACCCATGCACACATACATTAGCCAAGGGGGTACCGTCTACCCACTAATCCGATTTCAACATTAATCCTGTTAATGTTGAGATCGGGATTAATTCTGGGTTAATCGGGATAATCCTGACAAAATGGTGAGCATTTGAAACATCAGACGGATTAATTGTTACCCTAAGCAACACACAGGTTTAAAGGAATACTAAAATTCATCATGTAAATCTAAGATCGGTGAGAACAAGGCCAGGGGGTAAGGGTGAAGCCCAGAGTTAAAGGCTAGAAGAGGATTGATTTCATGTGGATAGGGGAATGGGCAATGGAAACACATTTTTGGAGCTTGAGATGGAAGCGTCATTCAAAAATGTATCTGTAGTACTTGAGTCTATTTCCATCCAAGAATCAAAACAAAGGGATTCCTGAATGACCCCCAGCATCCTTCTTCTTTTCTAAGCATAACCTGAAGTAGACAGGACTAAAGATTTGCCTTTCTCTGCAACAGTTGGCTTTGCTGATTTTCTGAAGCTCTGCTTGGAGAGTTTTGTTGTCTGGATTCAGTCGACTGATCAATGTAGGTTGGCAAGGAGATCAGTTTTCGTGCTGGAAGTGAAAAATACAAATGACAGGTCCCTTCGTCCAATTAATATGAAGCTTAATCCACTGGGAAATTCTCTGTTGACAGAGAAAGAGAGCCCATCAGACACTATGTTGCCCGGGGCTGCTTCAAACCTAAAACTACCCCTGTTGTATATACAGAAGATGAAGAGAAAAAGAGAAGGTTATTTAGTGTCAAGAATATTATTAAAAAATGGATGGGCCCTGTTCATCTTTGCGGCCCCCATCCACCATATTTACCACCATCCTGATAGGGTGGCCAATACCCGGAAATTCCTTTGAAAACAAGTGTGGAGAGTACATAGTACACCTTGCTTTAAAGCAGAATTGAACCTATGGAAACATAATACTGCTTTAAAACAAGGTGTACACCCATACCTTATTTAAGAGGCATTTCCAGATATTTTGCTGCTGCCACACCATCAAGTGGCATGATGGTAGGAAGGTACACTCCCTAGAGGGTTGGGAGGCTCAGTGCCATCAACCTTACCCCCAGAAGTTGCAGGAAATGGAAGGAGTGCTTTTTTCTTCTCTTTTTAAAGAAAGGGATATCATTTATTTTTCAACTTGTCCAGTTTGAGGAGTGGACAAGTTGCCTGCAGGGTTAGGAAATGTCATTTGTTCTTTATATCCCTGTCCTTTTAGTTATTGAACTTGGCCATTATTTAGCTTTCAGCTTGGACCTCATTTCATGCCTCTCAGAGGCAGAATGTAGTTCTCTATTACTCTTAAGAAAGGGGTAATTTGATATTGGGTGGGGGGATCTATTTAGGGGCCCTGTCTGTTAGATTGAGAAGCAGGGGGTTGTTTAGACAACAAAACAAAAATCAGAACGAATGCGGGCAGAATACCTTTAGTTTAGATGAGCTCCTGCCATATTCAGAAAGAGGGTGGCTGAAAATTCCAAATAGATCACGATAACAGCTTTCACTGTTTCTCGTGACCTTTTTTAAAAATTGTGTGAAAATGCACAGAACAGGCCGTCTGAACAACCAATTCGAAAAGGGGGACATAGAAGCACTGAAACCTGATTGGTTGGACCTCGGTCAGGGATGGGCTTGCAAGGGAGGAAGCGGCCAGAGCCGCCATTGTTATTGTTTTTGCCACTGAACAATCATTCAAGAGGCAGAGCAAAAGCAAGGAGGTTTTTTTAGTGGAAAATAGCTCTTCTGCATCTGTGACTTAAAAAAACAAAAAACGGGGGAGGGGAGAATGGAGGGAGATTTTCAGGAGGCAACTCACTTGTGGCCACCATATTTGGGGGGGATGCTGCTCTGTGTAAACTGCAAACTTACTAATTTTCCCTTCCAACAAGCTTGCAAATCAGTCGTGGGCACACCACTGAACACTGCAGCGATAGGGAGGTAAGGCACTATTTTTCACTACTAATTCTCCCATCTAGCTGAGCCCCTGGGGTTGGATTCTCATTTTACAACGCCTTCACTCACCTTCATTCCTCTTTTCTTCCTACTGCACACAAATATGTTTATTTCACTCATTCTTCAAACGTCTTGTTTGTTAGAAGTTAATAAGGAATTGTGTATTTCAGTTAGAGGATGCTAGACCACCACAAGTGTAGCAATAGCTACAAGATCGGCCTTTGAATGCAGGGTGAAGAATTCTTAATCAGAAATGTTTTGAAAGCCTCTCTCAACTTACGTATTTTTACACAATTGAACAATTGTGCACAATTGAATCATTTAATTATTTTCAACTCTCCCCCTCTCTATCAAGAGGTGGGGTCTGCAAAGATCAGTGGCAGAACACATGTTTGTATGCAGGAGCTAGGGTTTCCTAAATCCATTCTGTGACATCTTTAGTTTGAAAGTGCAGGTGTGGCTATACGATCATAAAAAAATCTGTATGGGGGGCAAAAAATACGAACAGCCTGTCGTTCGTATGCATACGAACCGGCTATACGATTTTTAACTCCCCTAAACTCCGTATGACTCCCTCTTCCCTAAGCTAGCTGGAGCGAGCAAGCCAAGCAGCAGTTTTAAATCTCCCGCCGCTTTTTTTTTTTTTTTAAGGTTCCTGGTTTGCGGACAGTCGGTTTTCCGTATTTACAATATAAAATAAAAATAAATAAACATATAAATTCACTGACTTACCGGATGCTCGCTAGCCGTGAAACCAACATGGCGGCCGCTCCCAATTCCCCTCTGTGCTAGCCCCGCCCCCTCTACTCAGCCAGCCAATCAAATTACCTTGCCTGTTCGTATGTGTGCGAATGGACCGTACAGACCCGTCAGCCATCCGAACGGCGTACAGAGTTCTCTTCATGATCCGCTTTCCCTCCCGAAGGCCGCGTGTGTGTATTTCAGGGTGGAAAACCAGGCCCCACTCTTTTGCATTCATGTGTATCCGAACAGCCGTTTGTACCGAAGCGCGAACTTCCACACGCTGTATGTATTATTTAAATCGTGTAGACGGGACCAAGCCCACTATTCTCTGCATCCACCTACTTTAATTAAAAATTAATTTAATTAATTTAAAAGGGGGTGGGTAAAAAGAATGAGGGGGGGTAAAAAGCAGAATAGGAAATATGGGAAGCGATTGGTGGAGAAACAAAGAAAAAAAGGAAGTGGGGAGTAAGGAAAACTTTTAATCTAATTATTCAAGCTCGTATACTGTGTAAACAAAATAAGATTACAAAGGGATTCACTGCAGCTTATCCCAAGTAATATTATACAAGATTGTATATTATACAATAATATGCGGTAAATAAAATCTTTTCCACAGTATATTTAATAGGAGAGGAGACATTACTGAAGGAAGCCTCCTCCCAAAAAACTCCAGACACTTTTCTGTCATACTAACTGGAGGTATCTACCTTTTAGGCCTAAAAGGCCCGAAATTCTGTAAGGGCATTGGCTGCTTAAGGGCCTTGGTCTCCAAACAAATCACTTCCCTCACAATTCCTCTATTCCATTCCAAGACTTACTTTTTTCTTCTTTTTACCCCTGTTCTGATTTGTATCTTCTGCTGCAGAAAGTCGTATTTCTAGCCTGGCTAACAACAGAGCCACGCGATGCAGTTCTTCTCCTATCAATACAACTTATGAGGCAGCAGGCCTTCCTTTTTTTTATTTTTAATGTGGCAGAGGAAGAAGCACCCACCTTAACAAATTCTTTAACGTCAGCATTAATTGAGGAATTTTGAAAGGTTGGTGAAATCACTAGGGAGGTCTAGTGAAATCACTAGGAAATTCTAGTGAGTTAATAACTTATTGAATCAATTAACCAGTTAATTCTAATATTTGATTGGGACTTTCATCTGTCAGGGCCTGGAAAATTTACCTTTAACTACAATACACAGAATCCCTCACATAAATATTCTGGGAGTTGTAGTCCAAAAGATAACTTTTCCAAGCTCTTCATCTGCGCTAGCATTATATTCATTCCTGAAGTGAGAAGTCTAAGTGGTCAGATGACAGTTTTTAGTGGGATAATTTGCGCATCAGCACCATTTCGAATCTGTGGCCCATTGTACCCACGATTTTTTTGCAGAATGTAAATGTAAATAGTTGCAAATACCATGTTCACATGCATTTTTTATGTGAAACAGTATGGAGATTGCTACAAATTCTAGAAGTTTTTTAAAGTTCCTGTGGCACAGAAGTTGTGAATTTTTTTTCCAACTGTCAATCAAGGCAGTGCATCTTCATTCTTGCACTTTTTTGACACGTAATTCCAGTTGTGATTCCCACCACTCACACTGCGATTGGTCAGCTTGAAGACATCTGGGGATTCCTGGAGCGCACAGCAATTGGTCAATTCTCAAACACCTCCCAAAGGTTGCTTGTTATCTGTCATTGTCCATTGTCCATTTATGTCTGTTGCCGTTTTTAGCAAGCTAACATCATTGAAGGTAGTAGTGTTAGTCAACTGCTGCATTGCTATTGCTATTATTCAATCAGCTTTGATGTTTAATGACGGACAGGACAGGCTACATCACCTAAGAGCATGTAAATGTATACACATGAAAATAAACCAGGTAACAGACAAAATTGCCAACATAAATATATATCATGTGAGCAATCAGCTATACTGGTATTGTCCCCCTCTATAAATCCCATTAACATATAGCCCTCTATATCTGCACCAATGTATAGATAATAATAATAATAATAATAATAATAATAATAATATTTTTTTATTTTTAACCCGCCCCTCTGCTCAGCAACCGGGGCGGCGTACAACGAGATTAAAACATCAAGTTAAAACAATCCCTCCCCATCCTAACCCTCCCACCCCTTAAAACTAAATTAAACTAATGAGGAGTTAAAACAAGAATAAAATATGATAAATAAATAGCAGTTCTAGAGAGAGAGTTATATTTTTTAATGACATTTAAGAAAGAAAGAAAGAAAGAAAGAAAGAAAGAAAGAATTCCAGACTGAGTCCCAGAATATTATGCTTAATAGGGAACATGAGGACGTGTGAGTCACTGGTATAAAGATCCCAGTAAAGCTTTGCACGGTTCTGAGAGAGGAGCATCTGTCATTTTTGGCTATAAAGAGTGACTGTCACAAGAATGGCTGCATAATGGGGAAGTCAGCTTTGTCATTGCTGGCTGTGAGGGCACGACAGCTGTGGGACGTGGCAGGGGAGGCTGGCATCACCTGCAGCGAAGAAAGAGAAAGAGCTTGAATGGCTCCTTTCCAGATGTGGGCTGATGTCATCTTCTGAATGATGGAAGGGAGCCCAGAGAAGAGAAGCCACATCCAGTGCTCAGTGCCTGCTGATGTGGTTACCAAGGTAACAGGGCAAATCCCAGGCCAGAGTGTTCCATGCTGTGATACCGCACTCTGTGCCTAAGTAAAAAACAAACCCTGTTACACAATTCTCTTTTCATACTCAGGGGAAAGAGTAAAAGAGGATACCACCAATAATGCCATTATATCTATTTTAAAATAGTGGACATTTTTGATGCATTCATTTAAATACACTATTCAACCATATCCCAGTTTATTGTTTATTTGAATTTCTCACATTCGCATCCCAGTCTTCTTTCACAATGCTAAGAGCAGTGCAGTTGGCCCTCAACTTTCATGGAAGTTGGGGTGGAAGACCTACACAAAAGTGCAAAAACTGTGAATATAGGCCCACTATATATATATATATTTACCTGGGAGAACACTTCTGTAGGCATTTGTAGGTCTTCCAGTAGAAGTTGACCATAGAAACATGCTGGGGGACCTACAAATGCTTAGAGAAGTGTTCTCTCTAGGAATCTCTAGGTCCTTCAGCACATCTTTATGGTCAACTTCTGACAGAAGCATATCATGGAATCATGCTGGAGGACCTAGAAAATGCATACGGAGAACATATTTAATAATCCAAAAACAATCAAATCCTCAAATGCTTAATCTGGAAATATGGAGGTCTCCACATGAGTCTCCAGGGTGGGTGGAGGGAGCAGGAGGGGAGGAGGAAAGAGCTGGGGCGGGCAGGCAGGATGGCAGCATCAGGAGGAGGGCAAGGGGGAAGGGTTGTGGCAGCTGTTCTCATGGTGGTGGCCCCAGTGGTTCTGTGCTTAGAGGCAAGACCTATACGTCTTTACTAAGGCCCTGCCTACACAATCGTTAAGACCATCCAAGGGAAAGGAAGTAGCACCACACATTCAGTGATGCTTGGATATAGCTGCTGCTGAGAGTCCCCCTTCCTATCAGTTTGCTATCACTGTGGCCATCAGAAGAAGAGGTTGCAGCAGCCTTTCCATTGTACGTGGATCCATTTCTGCGGATTTTCTAGGACCTCTTGAACATTTTAACCAAAAGTTGGTGCCTAGAGTTTGTTCTTTTGTTCTTTGTTCTTTGTTCTTTTTCTGACTCCTTTTCCTTTTGCCTCATATTTTTTAGACTGTAAGCCTAAGGATAGGGGTTATCTTATTTCTGATCTTTTTCTACTGAAAAACTAGCTAAAATGCTTGAAATAGACAAAGAATGAATAAACAATAATAAAGCCTGAGCAGGGATTTGAAACCAAGTTCATTACCCTGCCTTCTAAAATGGCATAGTGGTTTCATGAGCTCAGAGGAAGCAACCACACTTTCTCATATTGCAGAAAAAGGCTGCATCAGAATCATCTCAAGGCACCCAAGCAAAAGCTTAACACAGGCCTCCAGCAGATAACCCAATGCCCTTTTTCAGTGCTCCTCATCTTGGGGCAGGGAGGGGAGGGGGAAAATCCCTCCAGAATGTAATCATATTGTAGTAGGAAATGAAGAGGTTCTCTTCTGATTTTTGGCAGCTGAACAAATAATTTAGAAATGCTATTGTTGGGTATGTACAGTGTTTAAACATCTGTTTCTGAGAGTCTTGATTGGGCCAGGAGTCTCTAAAATATGTATACTTGTTCTTAAGAAAGGTAGATGTGCCTGTAATATATGATGTCCAAACTGACTTTGTTACAGGAAAGGCTAGTCATATCCTATAGACCTAATGGCTGAATAGTTTACTTTGGTGTTATGGGCCCAGAGTTCAGTGTGCCGCCTGTCAGTATGTGTGCGTGGTTGTAATTGGAAGGTAGTTAGCAGGGAAGATGCAGGTTGTGTTACTGCAAAGAACCAATGTGAGGGAGTGGGGTTGCCCTTGGTAGTCATATTTCTTTGCTTTGGCGAACTGATTGTGTTTTGCAGACTAGTATTCTCTGCTAGGTGTTGAATAAATACATATTATGAAAGGCAATGTAAGTCTCCTGTGCTCTCTCATCCCAAAGGAAACTAAAGGATTTTTTCAAAGTTCACAGTTAATGCTTCAGAGGAGTATGGAGGGATGCACATTTCATCTGTTGTGGAAACCTAACAATAGTCTGAAAGTCAAAGGCACGTACTGGATTACTGGTAGCCTCCAGGGCAATTCATTCCATTCCCCTTGTGTGAAGCTCTAGGGAAAATATGGAATGATCAGGCAGCTTGTTCATTTTGTGTCTCCCCAGCTGCTAATCTTTGCTTCTTTTGAGCCCTGTGCTTTCTTTGCATTTGCCGCATCAGCTGCCTTCAAAGAAAGCAGTTGGCTAAGAATTCACTGCCAAATGGATCCCATTTTTATAGATTTCACACTGAGTAGATACCACTGTCTACCACCACACCTCTGCTAACAATATGAAATCTGACAGGCTTCCGTGGCTAGCTAGTCCCGTTCTGACTGATGGAACAGTGCTGAAAATAGCATGAAATCTCATACTTATTTGTCAACATGAAATTTTTTCCTAATATGAAAGTTCATGAGCCTATGGGGTGGGGGGGGGTGCACGAAATTTTAAAATCTCATTGGGAATGAATGAACAACATCAGCAGCCATATGGGGAGTAGTTCCTTCAGAGTGAGGGAAAGAGAGCAAAAGGTGCCTGCATGGAAAATGATGTTTGTTTGCAAATCCCCAGGTAGAGAAGGACTTTTAAGGTAATAGAAGCAGCACAAGGTTGTGCTAGTCATATCTCATATGGAGCAACATGACTGAATATTCAATATAATTTGAATAAGAATGAGCCCAGCCTGAGACAGGTCCCTAGAACAACCTCCCATTGAAACTAAGGCTTTTCATAAGAAGGAATTCTCATTATTTGCTAATGCATCAGACCTGGATAAACATTATTGTGTTCGAAATTATTGGACTGGCTTTTAAGAATAATCTTTGTTTTCCCAGAGGTTTGCAACTTTCTCTCTTTGACCTTATCTCGAATTAGTGCTTATGTGTGCTGGAAAGATTTTATTGTTCTGTATGCAAATTTTGCCTTGACCTGAATGGCTGATTGTATATGATGTTTGGATATAATCTTCCTGCAGAGATGTTTTAATTGTTTTCAGATGCTGTTCTCTTGGGAGACACATACTTATATCCTCTGTACTTGTGGGTGCACATATTGCTTCCTTTAGTCATAGTTTTAAATAAAATTTCAAACCAGACAAATGTGAACAGGTCTTCTTTTACCCTGCATACATCAGAAAATCCTCCCATGCTGTCTTGCAAGGCTTTTCTGGAATCTGGTCCCTGCCCCGCTCTCTGCAATCACCTCTCTCTCTTCCATACCATCCAACTGTTCTGATTTGAACAGTTTAATCCTCTGCCTTCCTACTTTTTCAGCTGCTTTAAAAATGTCCCAGTTTCTCTCTTTTCCTCCCACTTTCTCCCTTGGCTCAGCTTATTTCCATTACAGCAAAATTGTGTTCAGAGTGCTAAAGTAGTCTGTTTTCAGGTAACTCATCAGGGGAGATGAGAGAAGGGAGTGGAATCTTTCCCTTCCATGTAAGCTCAGGCAAAAGCAAATTGCTGCAGCTTCTCTTATCTTGCGCTTTTCTCCCAATTAATATTTTTTTCAATCTTGACCACACTCTGAAGTTGCTTGGCTACACCTCTTAATTTCATCTGTGAAATGTTGGAGGGTATGCTCTTGCCTCTACATGAGCAACTAGTAGGAGGAGAGCAAACTTTGCCAATGGACAGCCTACTCTAAGGTGACTACTTAGAGGCTGTCTTTAAAGGAGGATTACATTAGATTAATCCAGATCACTGACCAAGTGTCAGAGTTTTATTTATTTGCCAATTGTCTGTTTGAACCTGCTATGTCTCAGAGTTTGTCTCACTCTGTTATTGGCTGTATCAAATTCTACGTCTTCCCTCACCTCTTGCTCTTGGAACCTCGAGGTCCTTGGTGATACTTGGAATCCTCCCACCAACAAAGTTCACTGGTAGGCTTCCAGTGGAATAGCGTGAATTGATTCCTTGGCGTATTCTTCAAAGGGAAGTTATCCATCCATACAGGAGGTGGTTCCTTGCCAGCCCTCTAGCTGCCTTGAAAACATTCCAGGCTATTATCTTAGCAAAATGTGACGGCACTGGCTGTGAAGGAGGGATGGCTGGGGATCCCACGGCAGCTGCTGAGTCTTTTTCACTGTCTGTATTGCATTTGGTGGTGGCTTTACCGAGGAACCATATCTTTGGAAAGAAGCTAAAGAGCTCCAACTTGTGAGATTAATCCTTTGGGACGGGACATGAAAAGCCATATATACATCAAAGCAGGGTCAAAGCCTGTTCTCATCACAGGATGTGACTGAGGTTTTCTTGTTCAATATTAATTTTGTTACAATTGTTGGGAGTCTTGGACATGTGCTCATACTCAGGGTGGAGGTGCATTTGGGCAGTGGATGTGTGATGCTTTAGGTCATTGCAGATATTGTAAACTGATGCTAAAACATCTGCTCTGTCTTGAAATCCTGAAATACTGTGTAAATACGGTACTATCTGAAGTGACATTTTAATTTTGTGCATTGCAATTTATAGTGATTGGCATGGGATGTGATGGCAACATGGGAACACTGAATAGCACTAATTTCAGTGGCAAAATCTTAATATTCGTGTTCACTATAAGTAGGAAGAATATTTCATGTATTTGATTGGCCAGTGTTAAAAAATGATGAACACAAGAGTCTGAGTTGCCCAGAATGCTCTTCAATGCTCAGAAAGAAAAAGAACACAAATTTGAATACAAAACAGGATCAGATCCTGTATGAGCATGGGGTTGCCTCACCCCAGAACTTCATAGAGAAGCAACCCCCCTCCGCTTTATGTCAGCTGCCTACGACTGACATAATGCTATTTCTGTAAAAGGGTACTATGCAAATCCAAACTTTTTCATTGATTGAACCAAATACCTTTATTATTATTTCCAAGGGCATATTTTTGCAGTTTGAGAAAAGGGGCAAGGGGGCTTTTTGAAATCTGAGGAGAAATTGCTTATTTCCCCAACTGTTTAGCTTTGATTATAAGATTTATGGTTTGAGTGCAGGTTGAGGCACTGTAAAAGTGAAATAAAAGTCTGTAAGAGAAGTGAAATGAGGAAGGTTGTGCAGTTTGGAAATATAGTTGGATGGCATGTTTCCACAAGTTGAGAACTTTTGTTGCAGGACCTGTGCAATTTGACCAAGGGAGGAAGAGACTGGGTAGATCAGTTTTCCCGAACCCAGTGCTGTCCAGAGAAGCTGGAACGTGTGCAGAGGAGAGTGACCAGGATGTTGGGAGGTCTGGAGGCTATGCCCTAGGGAGCTGGGTATGTTTAGTCTGGAGAAAAGAAGGTTAAGAGGTGACATGATAGCCATGTTTAAATATTTGAAAGGATGTCATACTGAGGGCGGAGCAAGCTTGTTTTCTGCTGCTCAAGAGACTAGGACATGGAACAATGGGTTCAAACGACAGGAAAAGAGATTCCACGTAAACATTAGAAAGAACGTCCTGACAGTAAGAGCTGTTCGGAAATGAAATACACACCTCATAGTGTGGTGGAGTCTCCTTCTTTGGAGGCTTTTAAACAGAAGCTGAATGGCTATCTGTCGGGAATGATTTGATTGTGTATTCCTGCATGGCAGGGGGTTGGACTGGATGGTGTTGTGGTCTCTTCCAACTCTATGATTCTATGATTCTATCATCCGCAACCAATATGACCAATCAAAGGAAACTATGTTGGGGTAGGCGTAGGTAGGTGATTGGATGGGATAATAACTATTTTTGATTTGGTAGTGTTCCTAAAGCCATTGAGGAGGTCTGGGGTTTGCTCATGAATGTGTAGCCTTTCCCTCCGAGAAAACATGTCTGCCAAACTAGAAATTGTGCTCTTTTCTGTTGCTCTGGAGATGGAGCTCACCAGTTTTTGGTTTCCCAAAAAGGCCTTCACCAAAATTACATGAGAGCTGTTTTCTTCCTGAATGTTCTTTCTGCATGTTCAGTTTATATCCCTCCACAGATGTGGACAGATTTTAGTCTGTGCCTCAGTTCAGCACATGGTATAGAACCCATCTCAACTAGATACGTCTCTTGGATCAAGACTGTGGCCAAAAACACTGGTTTACTTGATAAGTGCTTTGCTTCATGGACTGCTTCGATTCCTGGCATTTGGCAAGCAATTTTGACAAAGGACTGGGGGGGGGGTTGAACTTGAGCAGGGCTGATTCAAGACAGAGCTGAGCCCAAGGCCCAGTTTTGAATTTATTGCTACCTTTCCCATGACATAGCTCCTGGACTTTCAAAAGCTATGTTACAGCCAGAATTTCAGAATTTGAAGCTTTCCCCACCCACTACATCTCTGTGCAGGAGTATTATTGCCCATAGCTAACCCTAACCCTAACCCTAACAGGAAACTGCAATGGGTCAAGAGCCAATTTTCTGCCTAGAACTCTCTGGAGAGGCCACTAAAAATACTAAAAATGCCATTGCCCAGTCCACTTCTGGTTGTGAAAAATGAGTATTTATTGATTTAAAACAGTGCAGGAGGTACCACTGCAATCTGTTTAAAAGAAGAACTGCCACTCCTGAAGGCTTCTGACAAAGGCAATTTATCCTTTGTAAGGCCAGTAAAAGTGGAGTCTGAGGAGTCTGGAAAAGCCAGGAGCTGCAAGAAAAGCCTTGGGAGGCTACATGAGGCTTTGGGGCTGCACTTTGCCCACTTTTGCCCTAAAGGCATAGGAGCTCTGCTCAAGAAAATACAAAAACACTGAGGCTCACCCCTGAAATAGTGCAGTCTGCTTGTATCTTCCCTCCTGAAAACCAGAACCATCCTCTGTACGTGTCTGCACATAATGGGTATGAGGACTGATATCTTCCATTTTAGAAATTAAATTTTAAATATTAAATGGAATTGGGGTGAGACTGTAACTAGGACAAAAAAGTGAGTGTAAAGGGGTGATACTTGTGGCAGAACTTTTGTGCACCACAAGTAATTTGGAATCCCTGTTCTTTGATTAACTTATACGCCCCTCTCCACTTCTCTTGTACAAGCCAATTTTGATGCCTCCAGCTACAAAAATTACACATGGCAGACTTGGCAGGCATAATGTTAGTTGACACAGTGGCGCAGAGATGTGGGAGTAAAGAAGAGGGAGACAGGCACATAGGGAAGCAAGATCAGAAAAGCTATCTTATCTAACCAGGCAGATATAATGAAGTTATTTCTCAGCAGGCACAATGAAAGCGATTGTTGGATGGGATTTGAGAATTGCTTAATTGTTTCAGGGTATTTTCCTCTCCCTTTCTGTGTCCTGAAAAGCAGCAACTTTTTCTGCTCCTTTCTTCTATGCTCTGCTTTTCATAAACATGAAAAAGAAGAGCTGCCAATGCAGGAGAGAGAGGATCAGTTAATTTCTTAGAAGGAAAAAAAGCTGAAGAGTCAGAAACCTGCTTAGAAGTCCCATTCTCTGACACTGAAGCTCTAGTCTCTACTGTCAAGTATGATCACATTGACCAATTTGAGTTACTGAGGCTTGTTCTACACAAAACACAGAATAGGCTGGTAAAATTCTGAATTGCACCACTTTACAGTATAAGTGGACCCAGCATGATGTAGCGGTTTGAGTGTTGGACTATGACTCTGGAGACCAGGGTTTGAATCCCTATTCGGCCATGAAACCCAGTGGGTGACCATAGGCAAGTCACACAGTCTCAGCCTCAGAAAACTCTGTGATAGGTTCAGCTTAGGGTCGCCATAAGTTGGAAACAACTTGAAAGCACACAAAAGAGACTGAGATAAGGTAGACAGAGATATGACTACAACTGTAGACACAACACAGCTCTGACATACATAAACCTCTCAGAGAGGACAACTGTCTAGAGAGGAGTAGCAGATAAACCTGGGGGGAACAAACTATAAGTGAGGAGATGAATCCATGGCTCTGAGCAGCAGAAAGGTATCTGCGGTGGGTGAAAAGTGATTCCTGATCTGCAATCATGCCCTCTCTGAAGTGATGGAAAAGGGTAGGTCAAGGCACTCCTTCAAGATTGTCTGATACAAAAGCAATTGGTAACCCTCAGGATCACTCAGTGACTTTAACAACTTTTTAACACTAAGGTTTGGATGTACATACTAAGAATTACAGTAGTCTTTTTGATTCAGTTTCATATAAAAAAGTTACAACGTATTTCCAAGCCCCATGGTATACAAAATCTTGAATCATGAATATTGACAATCCAAATCTGAATTCCACAACAGTAATACTGTTTTGGACATACCAGGTAGCAACCATTAGATCAAGCCTTGGTGATGAGAAAGACAGGCCTGTGTCTCTCATCTGGGGATAAAAAGTGTTGGTGTGAGAGAGAATTTTTTGTAGTTTTTAAAGCTTAAAACCATCAGCATGTGCACCAGTATCTGTGAACCAAATGCAAGGATAAAGTTGATCGAGGCCAGGTATTATTGTAAAGCTTAATATCACCATTTCAGTCTCTAGGGAGTTAAAAGTAGAGTATGTATTGTTTATTTCCTTTGGTCTGTAGGAAGGGGAGAATTAGATGTTCTTCAGCTTTTGTGAGCAACTGTTGATTTACAGATTTGTACGCTGAGAAATACTTGGCAAAGGTATAGCAGCTAATACCTGTCCAGTTACAGATTTGTAGGCTGAGAAATAGTTGGCAAAGGTATAGCAGCTAATACCTGTTCATTCATATTAGGAATGAATGGGAAAGGTGCAACAGCCAGCAGATTTGAATGGAAGTTGCAGAATAGAATCTGTGCTAATCCCAGAGCTAAGCAAATGCAAATCAGGTTAAGCTGCTTCTTTCAAGCCACACTAGAAGAATTTCATTTCAAATTCTGTTGCTTGAATTTGAGCAGCAGATTTCCATAGAAAATCCAATTGCCTGTTTGGATTTTGGTGTATTTTGATTGTCCATCACTTAATTCAAGATTGCAATGTTCTGCCTTTCATTAAATAGTCTGGATCACTTGCATGCATGCTTTGAAAGGTGCTGCATTGCATCATGGGTTTTATCATCTTAAGATTTCACATAGTGTTTAGCTTTATTATTTCCATGCTTGCATGGATTAATTGTAAGAACGAAGATGGTTTGGTGATGTAGAGCTCAGATGTTGAAAAAGTTTTGACACTGGTGTCATGGAGAGATACTAATTTGCAATTGTGCCAGTATTTAAATGTGCAAAGGTTAATATGGATATGGAGATAGTTTCATGCAAACCTTTGAGCTATTACCAAAGTGTAGCTATCACAAGTTTAGACAATGTCCATTTCTGTAACATCTGTAAAGTTCCTTTTGTGGGACCTGTCCTGCACATACCCTCCAACATTTCACAAATGAAAATGAGACACATGTGGCCAAGTGACATAAGAGTGCGATCAAGATGGCAAAAGTTATCAATGACGTAGAACACACAAGCTAGAAGAGGCTACAGCAGTTCACTTTTGCCTGAGCATACTGGGAAGGGCAAGATTCTGCCTCCTCATCTCTTCTCCCTTGTGCTGAACTAACTGAGTGCAAATGACTTCTGTACTTTGAACTCAGCAGCAATTGAAGTAAGCTAAGGAGAAAGGGGGGAAGCGGAGAAGAGAGATACTGGGATATTTCAAAAGCAGCTGAAATGGGGGATGACAGAGGCATTATTGAGACTGTCCCTGACAGATTGGGATGGTTGGAGGGTATGTCTACTGTTAGTCTCAGAATCAGAAAGTATTTGTCTGAGAGATTAGGACCCATCTACACAATGGAAAAAAAAATCAGTTTGGGGGGTAAAAAATCCAAAAAGGCAGCCGTTCAAATGCATACAATCTGCCTACACAATTTTTACCCCAAAAAAACTCTGTATAACCCCCCCCCTTGCCCAGCTGGCTGGAGCAAACGATCCAAACAACGGTTTTAAATTTCCTGCCGCTTTTTTTTAATTTTAAAAGCTGCCTGTTTTGCAGACAGTTGGTTTTCCCTATTTACAATGTAAAATAAAAATGAATATATGTAAAAATCTCAATTTCATGGACTGATCAGACTCTTGTTTAGCCAGGAATCCAACATGGCGACCGCTCTCAATTCCCCTCTTTGCTAGCCCTGCCCCCCCCGTGTTCAGCCAGCCAATCAGATTACACTGCCTGTTTGTATGTGTGCAAACGGGGTGTACAGACTGTCGACAGTATGAACAGCTGTACAGATTTTAGCTCCAGATTCGCTAATCCTCCTGAACGCCGAATCCACGTAGTTTACGGGGAATTCGCTAGCCCACCTTCTGAAAGACACGTATGCATCCAAATGGCCGTGCGTACACATGATCGATCTTCTGAACACCATACGTTTTTGTTTTGTTTTTTTACTGTGTAGACAGCCCCTTATAGCATTCAGGTACCTTCTACTTGTTCATCTCAACATGTTTGGCAGCAAGGACTTGCTGCAAAATAGCATAGCCAAAGCATGGTACTATGAACCCAAGTCTTGTTGTGGGCAAGGGTAGAGGGACATTTCCCTTAAGTGCCTTATTGAGGAAGTAGACAGAGGAGGGTCTGATATCTTCCCTTTCAATCTGCTAACAGTTGTATCTACTACTTTGTTAATTTAGGTTTGAATCTTGTACTTGGTCCCAACTAGAGTACAGCTATTGAATCTCTATAAATTTCTATGTAAGTTCCATTAAGAGCTGACTTACTAAAATATTATTGATTCAATGTGGTTATACTAGTTGGGACTAACCATAGGATTGAAGCCTGATTATGGGGAGAGGAGCAGAAAATTTCAAATCAAAATCAGTGGTTAGATTGTGCTGTGAGGTTTCACATTCTCATTGTAGAACATCAGCAACTATGTTGCATTTAGGGACCATGAAAGCATCACAAATGAAATTTAGAAGGCATGGTGGGTAGCCATGTTGTTCCTTTATATATTATAGTGCTAGAAAAATGAAAGAAACTATGGTTTGGGGCTATCAGAAAATGACCTCTTCTAATCTGGAATCCCTGTAGCCTTCTGCCCGCTAGGAAATGTCTGAACTCAAGAGCAAATTCCTTCTATTCTACTGGAACTCTGTTTCCCTGGATCTGCAGATATTGGGGACATTTTCCCCTTTACTGAAAGGGGAAGACTGCTAACATAATGGTATGGCAGGAATGGAAGCCCTTTGTTCCTCTCAAAGGCCAGACTCTGAAAAAAAATATTTCTGTACACTCAGATTAGACGTGACCATTCACAGCATTCACAGGTCAGTGCTTTGTAAGATTATGAAATAACCTCTCTTGAACAGTTGTGCAGCTTTTAAGAAATGTTCCATTGCATTTTAAAGGCATTTTTAACAGATAAATGAATAAGCTAGTGCACAGTGGCATGACTCTCTGGACTTTTCTTTTATCACTAACCACTGATAACCATCTTCCTCAACTTTGGGCCTTCCAGATATATTGGAAGACAACTCCTGTAATCCCTGACTATTGACTATCCAGGCTGGGAGTCATGCAACTAGTAGTTCAAGCCATCTGGAGAATGATAGATTGAGGAAGGCTAATCTTTAACCTCTAAAAGAGATTAGATAAATTCATGATAATGAGGCCTGTAAATGACTATTCTCCATGACAGCAAAAGGTCTGTACATTCCAATTGTTGGCATACACAGTAGGGTAGGTGTGTTGCCTTCTAGTTTTCCTTATAGATTTCCCAGAAGCATCTGATCAGCTTTTTTGGAAACAGGATACTGGACTAGATGGATCATTGATCTGATCCAGAGGAACATAATTGGGTTGCTTATCATTTCTCATTTCTCTTTAGACTGCCATACTCTGTCATAAATCAAAATGAAGAGCTGAATCCAGTAGAACAGACCACTGAAATCAATGCAGCTTAAGTCACAAGTTCCATTCATTCAGTACATTTACTCAAATTATGACTAAATTTGGATCTGTCCACAAAAGTCTTAAATTATAGAGAACCATTAATGTAAATGTCATAGTTTGTTTATTTTTAAAGCAAATTAACACGTGTAAACTCAACAGGTATGGGTGTGTTGCTGTGAGTTGTAGCATTTAGCTAGAAGTGCAGAATTTTAATATTTTTGTTGAACATTTTGGACATGATTCAGCTAAATGCTTAGCTTTTAAAGTCCCACTGATTTTTTTTTTGAGAAATATGTAAACTCATGCTTAAATCTCCCACTGAATGCAATGGGTGTCAAAAGTCCTTAACAAAAGTGTCAAAATGTTGGTTGACTTGTGCTCTATATGGTTATCTTTTCAGTTTTTAAAATAACTCCAACTGTTGGTTGTTGGTTTTTTGAAGAGCTAAACAACATTCAGATTATCATAGTTAGGAAAACAAAGCATCTGGTTTGCATAATGTAGCATTAATTTGCATAATAAAACAATTTAGTGTAGTTTTTCTTGAAAATAATTTGGACACCTTTAGCTTGGGTTGTTGTCAGCAAGGGAGCTCCCTTGCTCAAAATCCTCCCTTGATCCAAATTTCCCCTATATCTTTCATCAGGGACACTGTAGCTTTTAAACTCTCCAGGTAGCATCACAGGAGTGCACCTGTATTCCTATGCAGAGCATGCATCAGGTGTAAATAACCAGAGGCTTTTCATTCAATGTTCTTGGCATCGTATCGAGACTTCAGGTAACACAGATAAAGCCAAAAGGTTCTCTTGGGTGAAATGTGTTTCATGAATATAAAAGTATTTTATTAGCTGGTGTTTGTTCAAATTTCATAGCTTTCATCTCTTGATATCTTTCTGCCACAAAATAATTTGTGAAATGTAAGAAAATGCAAAAAAATTCAATGTGCAAACTTAAGTAGGCAAGCCTTTAAAAGTTTCACGGGATGCTTCATCAGACAGAATTGAAAGGGAGTAAACCTTTCAGGCTTAATTATATAGAGAGAGCAAGGGGTTGTCTAAAAGGTGACAATAACCTTCATGGAATTCACTGGCAAACGACCTGTCTAAAGGGGATCCCACCTCAATCCACTATATTTGGAAGGACAGGGGCCCTCCTGTAGTTATCACTTTGAATAGCTTTCCTATAGGAGAGGAAGTGCAAAGTTGATCGGCCATGAGTGCAGGGGGTGGGGCTTGCTAACAGGGCAAGTGCCTGCTGCCGCCATGCTGGATTTTCACCTTAGTGAGCAATGACTAAGCTGATAAAATGGGATGGGGGGGTTGGGTGTTTTGTTTGTTTGTTTGTTTGTTTTTTGGCTTTCCTGTTAAATTGAAAAATCACTATAGCATACCCTAGATGTCATTAAAAAAAAAAAAAGTTCAGCAGTGGCAAATTGGGGTAAGTACAAATGTGAGTAAATCACTCGCTGCCGCCATCTTGCATGCGAAGCATATGGGGGCAAGAACACCATTAAGACAAGTCACTGCTGCTGCGAAATGCCATTATGGTGAGGCACTCTGGGGTTTGGGTTTTTTTGCTTCATATAGATGGGCTCCAAGTGACAGTGACAGAAAGTATTTGCATGCCAAATAATGTATTTGCAGGGTAAATAAAGAGTCTATTTACAAAGCTAAAGTATATATGTATAACTGGTACTCACTTTTTCAAAATCTACAGTTACAACAGATTGAGAATATTTGCATGTTAAAAATGTATTTTATAAGAGTTGGAACTAGGAATCAAAGCTGCTTGGAAGGTATTCTTCTGTTGTTTGCTCCCTAATCACAGATGGTACTTTGGGGGACAAGGAGTCATTCTGGTTACATGGTGGCATGGAAACACCCTCTTTATGTGTGCAAGATACTCTGCAAACATCCTCTGCTCATTTGGCATAATTTATTATTGTATAACATATTTGGAAGATAGTAATTACTTTGAAATATGTCACAGTTTACAGCCATTTGAAAAAAACAACAATGAGTAATACCTTTATTTTGATTATACAAGTTTTAATGGACTTCAGCCATTCTGTCAGATGTGCCTGGTGCATGATGCATCTGATGAAGTGGGGTGGAGTCAAATGAAAGCTCATGTCAAATAAAACTTGTTCGCCTTTAGGGAGCCACAACTCTCTCCATAGTTCTCGCTAAAACAGTCACAGCTAGCCCCCCCCCCTTGTCATACCTTCTAATCTGAGCTGAAAGGATGGAAATCTCAGCCATGAGATCCTTTGGTTTCATATCTCAGCCATGAGATCCATCCTTTGGTTTCATATCCTCTTGTAAATTCTGATTTTTCCAATTTTCCCATTATTTGGGGCCCTTTCTCCATCTTTATAGGAACCTTACTGATGTTAAGATAAACCTGGTAGATCAAAGCAAACTACGTACTCTATAGCTCAAGTTCCTTGCATGTTACCATCCTAGTACTGTACTTTGTAAGGCACTTTGCTAATTGACCTACAAAGGAACTAGGCATGCTGCAAAGTTCACTGCAAAGTATCACCTGAAATGTGCTTTAAATCCAGCTCAGGTTTGTTGCAAAGTGCTTTCTTTTGATCTGCCAAGCTCTGCTCTTAATAAGCCATGTTGAAGCCAAGCTGATAGATCAAAGTAGAACTTTTTACAGGGCAGTAGCCAGTTTGCAAATGAATCAAGTTAAAATTCTCTGATCAAAACTTCAGCGAAATAACCTTGTAAGAGAAACCTAGCACAGAATTTGCAATGGAAGTAAAAGACATAAATCTAATTTTAAGACACAAGAAGTATTCCACAAAGCTTTTAACATAATTTAGGAATATGATCTGAATGAGTGAAACTATTAAATGTATGCAGATACAAGACAGTTCACTTGGCTCTCACCCACAGCACCAAGAATAAAAGCATATGGACTTCAGTGCTATGAAGCAGAACCTAAATTTCCTCTCTTTTTTAATTTTCAAAACTTGACAGGTACTGTATGGAGAATGCACTTATGACACCCTGAACTCTTGTCTTTCTGCTCCAGTAGTATGGATATTCCATATAAATGTGGGGTTACCAGTATTTACTTTTGCCGAGGGCACATTTTCTAATTGGCTTTCTTCCGTGATGGAATCAGTGGATAGTTTAAAGTACCCCGCTACAATATAATGAAGAACTTGGGAACAATCTGCCATTTGTATAAGAAACAGGCATTTTTTGCAAAGCTTAGAAAGGTTACCTCTTTGGAGTACAACTCCCAGAACTCACAGCCAGCATGGCCATAGGATTCTGGGAGTTGTAGTGCAAAAAAGGAACTTCTCCAAACTGTATCATTTTATGGTTACTCTCACCTAGCATCATACCTTTCTGGCCTGACCTGTTTCATACATCATCGAAAGCAACACTAACTGAATTAAACTAATTTCTCTAGCTTTTTGATTCTGCTTTTAGACTCCATGCAGTAGGGACAAAGAGTAATGCAGAGCCCTAGAGTTCAAACTGTCTGACAATTGGGAAGGCTTACTCTATTAATCTTTTCCTATGGTCTCTTAGATTTCTCCAGAACATACATTTTAAAATTTATTTAAAATAAATTTTAAAGACCTAAGACTTTGGAAAAGACATTTGGCTTTTTGTCCAAATGACAAACTACCTTTGACTGTGTACGTTTTATTGTCATGGCTTCCCTCCCAAGAACCCTGGGAATTTAGTAAGGTTTTCACAATTTGCTAAGAATTTAAAAGCCTCTTCTCTCACACAGTACAATACAACAGTTGCTATTGTTTCCTGTAGCAATGGAGTGACTGTTAAACTGGATTTGTCTTGTTACATCATTAAGCTCTCTGTTTTCAAAAAGCTGACTTGCTCCCAATATTTTCTCTTTCTCTTCTATAAGTGTGATGCATTTATGAGAAGTGATGCAAATATAGCCTTTGGGCCCTTTCACCTATTTTTCTTAGTGGCCTAGGAGCCACTTCTTTGAGATACTGTGGCAGAAGTGTCTGTATAAAAAAAGTGGCACAGGCAGGACAAAACTTATGCCATCTTCCAATCAGATTATTAAAAAATATGTTTTTGGGGACTACATCCCCAGAAACTACCAACCCAGGAATCATGCTGTCTGGGGGGATTCTGGGAGCTATAGTCCAAAAAGGTAACATTTCCAGGTTCTGCTTCTAGCTGACCACTTGGCCACAGCCCCCCACAAAGACCACTTTGATTCATCCCATTTTCAGTCCCCCCTCCCATAAGAATAACTTATGTCAAATGTATGACATAATGGCTTCTATTTAAAAAAACATAATGCTGCCTTTTGATTGTGATTTAAAAAACACACCAGTGGTAGCCGATGGTCTCTCAAAAGTTAGTCTTACTCCAGATTTCTTCACTTGATCCAGCTCTGGCCACCCAAGATTTTCTCTGCCTTAGGGTACATTTTTTAACATCACCATTCTCTTTTTTGTGTTTAATTGATCATGTGAAGAAGAAAATAGACTTTTATATAATTCTGGCAGCAGGCATAAGGGAAAGAGGGCAAATTAAATAAATTATTATTTAATTAAGGAAAGTGGGTAAATTGATTTAAATGGGTAGAAGGTGCTGATTAACTTAAAGTTAATTATTCTTATTCAGCTTAGGTGACAAGCTCATAGAAGTCTTGGTTGGGAGGAAATCATTGATTTTGCATTCGTGTTTTTGAAGCCCCATTTGGAAATGTGATAGCTCCACCTAAAAAGGAAGGCTAGCTATGGCTCTGATCAACCAACTGAGAGAGAGCCACATAGTTGGTCCTACCCAGATGGCCTACGAGATGCTTAGTGCAGCCTTGTGGGATTGCCACAAAGAAGCAGTTCCCAGATTGCTGAGGTAACATGAGAAGGAACCTCATTGGTAGCCCAAAAAGGTGTCACCTTGAAAAAAATTCTAGGCCTGAGCCTTAATTTATGTTGAATTCGAGCATAAATTAAGCCATACTCTGCTCTGAAGCTCCACCTGATAAAACTGAACAATGGCACTTCTTTGAAAGATTAACCTTCACTGATTTGAGAAAATTATGGTACTTCAAGTCAACTATCCAGGCATCCTGACATGCACATGCTTTGAACCCCTTAGCAACCAAGTTGAGAGCATAGCAACAACAGCTATTTGGCTGAAAAATCCTATACCATTGTCAAAATATAGCTGTATCAGCTTTCCCCCCTTCCCTTTTTGGTCATTCATGGTGTGTGTGTGTGTGTGTGTGTGTGTGTGAAGTAAGCTATTGAGAAAAGTGGAGAAAAACAGATTGCTCATCTGATATAGACTGACAAAGCTTTGTCTGCAATTCAAAAACAGCTGCTGAGAAATAACCGTGAAGATGGTTTGATGATGGGAGATAAAATGCCTGTGGGAAGTGCATGAATTTAAATATCTGGATTTTTAAAAAGAGAATGATATATGTAAGGTTGTGGTTCATTTTTCGGGGGATTTGGAGATTAAAATGGGGGGTTGATTTCAGATGGAATCTGAATTAAAATAAGCCTGTGGGGGAAATGGGACTTAAGTTAGTAATGAACAATTTAAGTCCCATGGATTTCAATGGGCCAATTCTTGATTTCAATGGGAACATTCCTAGCATTTATAAAGACATCAATATATAAATTCAATTTAAAAAGCAGAACTTCCTGAACGCTCTGAAACCACAATGTATTATTATACTGTGGCATTGTTTATCCTGTGGTTATCAAAGGTGGCCCTACCATGAGGGGGAATGAGGTTGTCACTTCAAGAGGTAAATTTTAGGCACCTTAAAGGCAAGAAAGTGGGACATAGTTGGATAGTAGTCCACTGTGAAAGTCTGCACAAGCCTCACTGAAGTAAACCAGATATTTGTGATAAAGATTTTGGGTTGAGCCTTGTGTTAATTTGTGAGGGAGAGATGCCTTTTGGATTTTCACATCAGGCATCAAAGTATTTTGAGTCCCAACTTTACCATATGCTGGACTTGTATGGGTGAAATGGCTGTATTCTGTCCCTCCCATGCATGGGTATGGATACAGACATAGGTGGTGGAACTTGCTTGAGCAGATATTCTGTACATATGCCTCAGGGCACCTTAAATGTGTGGTCTAATTTGCAAGTGAGGTGTGTGTAAGTGGGGCCGTGATAAAGAGGTATATTGCACAACCAAGTAAAGCAGCAGTGCAGCTGGAAGATTCTGTCTTCCTTGCTGTCTTACTGTATGACGTTGTTCTTCCGTTCTGGTCCTGTGGGAGACTGGGGCAAAGCCACATCATTTTGCTAACTGGAAAAATCCATTAGCAAAAAGATGCAGTTTTACCTCAGTCTTCCACAGAAGTGGAACGGCAAAACACCAGAAGAATGATGGCGTCATGCAGTAAGGCAGTGTTGAAAATCAGAACTTTATGGTTGCCTTGTTGCTTTATTTCAGCATGAGACAAGCCATAAAGTAACAGCAGAAAGACAATAATGTAAGTTGGAGAACTGTCTTATCAGGCAAAAGGATGGGACCTAAATCACCAGCATGTTTTGCTTGCAGCTCTTAACTGCCAGTGTCTAAGGCCTATGATAGATCCACTTCAGCCTTTTTGGATAGGGGAAATCCATACAGAAGCTGGGAACCTACAGTGTGATAATGTCATGGGGATGGGGGAAGCATTCTGGGGAATCAAAGTGGGCTGGATTGGGACCTCTGGAGGCCTGAATTCAGCCCCAGGATCTGGGTTTCCTCAGCCCTGTCCCCAAGCCTTGGGGAGAGGCAGGTAAGAATTAAATGTTGTTGTTATTTAATCATAAAAGATGAAGCTATGTAATCCTGGGGGTTGTCCATATGGCGAAAATACTCCTCATAGAATTCGAGGAGAATATGGTTTGTCTAAATGAGGTCCCACAATAATACGTCATACTTGGGAGGAGGGGGGGGCAAAAACACCAAATACTCTGTGGTAAAAGCCTTCACGGCTTTTCCCGATTAAAAAAAAAAACTCTGAAGGAAATTTGCATTCCTGATCATTGGGACAACCAGTTTGCTTTGATGCACATTTCCCATAAGAGTGGAAGTGGAAAGCCGATTGGTTGGACATGCGCAGGCGATGGAGCTTGCTGACAAGGCAAGTGCCCCGAATCATGCACTGAGGTGACAAAACAGCCTCTTTTTTTCTGTTTATTTAAATAGAATATTGCACTTCTGCACCTTGGATATGCTTTTTCTTTTTTTAAAAAAATACCGTTTAGCAGCAGCAACTGGTGGAAATAAAAACGCAATAATTCACTCGTGCCCACCATCTTGATTCGCAGGCATGCCCATTTGAACAACAAACACGGATAGCTTCACATGCCTGCAATTTTGCCAAAAAACCGTGGAGACAAATGAAAGCTGCTGCAAATTGGAATTAGTGCTTATCAAGTCACATTTTATAACCTCATATAGATAAGCCCTAAGCTTCTGCAGTATCTTTCCTCTCATGTTAAAACCAACAAGATTCAGATTTTATCCCATAATAAACTGGTGAAGGAGTTTCATTCCTTTCTGCCACCTACAACAAGCTGTTCCTTGATGGTTGGAGAATTTTAAAGCTCTGTGTTGCCAACAACTTTAAGAGAGAGAGAGAGAATTTACAGCCAATTTTATGGTAAATTATGGAGAGAACATTTTCTGTGCCACCCCACAGGACTAATTAAATTCTCCAATTAATGCCTCATTTAAATGATGATTATGGCTGTTATCATTTCAGCATTGATTTCTGTCCTCATCTTCATTTCTTTCTTCTTTTAAAACCTAGTCTCCCCCATATCCTACCTCCACAACTTGCTTACCTCAAGAGTTGATTGTTCTCAAGTCAAATTTGCAAACATGAAAGAACCTCTGTTGTGTGGGTGTCTCTGTGTGTACATGTGTGTTTTCAAAAGATAAAACAGAGCAACCCAAGCATTTTGTTTTCTGAGTGTTGAATGATTTTCCTTCCAATGCACATCTTGGGATGTATGTGGGATGCTTGTGTGTCTCCTCATGGACTCTTAGTTTAGCACAGCAAGAGATCTGAACTACATTCAGCCATGACAAATGGCATTATTCAAAAAGGTTACAAAGGTCCCATGAGGTACCTGTGAAGACGCCTGAGGAGTTATAGCTGTTTTAGACCTATAGGCAATGGTAATGTCCAATGGTTAGATTTATCAGAGTGAAAACTGGAGAGGACTAGTGTATCTTTAATGGGTTGTGTAGTGGAGGAAATTGCAGCAGGTGGTGTTTGTTACCTAGTTGGGTGACAGACAACAGCTGCTGATATTCCCTTTTCTATTCTAAATGCATCAGATCCTGTCTGGTCTTGGAAGCTAAGCAGGCCTGGTTAGTACTTGGATGGGAGACTACCAATAAATACCAGGGGCTGTTGGCTATATTTCTGAGAAAGGAACTGGCGAAACCACCTCTGAGTATTCCTTGCATAAGAAAACCCTATGAAATTCATGAGGTAGCCATTAGTTAACAGGTACCCTGAAGTCACATACACACACCACCTCCATCATGAACAGTACAACAGCCCTCTCCAGTTTTCAGTTTGGCAACCTTATCTATGGTATACATCTGGTCTAAAAGTTGAAGGTAGAGACATTTCTGTATCCTGGCACATAGAAACTGCAGCCATGATACTGAAGGTGATGCCCTTTCATGAGTCTCACCTTCCCTCCCAAACAGGGTGGTGTTTCAAAAAATCAGTATAGTGTTGTTTTATGTGTGGAAAATCTGCTTCCTCATGCTTGTCGAACTGCACTTAATTTGAGTATGAGCTCATCAATCCAATGCCTTGTGCATTACCCATTTTATCATAAATTATATTTTATACATTGTCTTGCGTGGATCTTTCACACTCTACTGCATTTGTTAGCTCTTTGAGACACTGTGTGAACAGCAGATAATGCAGCATTTATAAATCAGGAAATTAAATAAATTCCCACAGAATCTATTTGCAATGCTAGAAAGCTCCAAAACATAAAGGGAAAAACAGGATTACCTCTGCAACTGAACATGTAAGTGCCCGTTTTTTCACTCATCCTGAACCCCCCCTGCCCCCCCCCACATTTTGGATCACTTCAGGGTAGGCTTGTGCTCTTCTCTTTTTTGAAATTATGCTCTGTGAAAATCTTCATTGATCATTCACTTCAATCTTCTTAAATGTATTAGCACAGTAGTCTTATCAGGACATGAGATGAAGCCATTTATGCAACTTCCTCTTTCTTAAAATTGGGAGAAAGGCATTCCCTATCCCTCAAATGGTACAGCTTGACAACATAGTGAGAGTGTGAGACCTAGCATGAAGGATTTATTATTCCTAATATTATTTTGACAGCTCCTGTGCTATGACACTGTACGAAAAGCAGCATAATATCCTGCAACATTTCACAGATGCAGACCAGGACACATGTGGCCAAGCAACATCAGAGTGTAGTCAAGATGGTAAATGTTATTAATGTGGAAGAACAAGCTAGGAGAGATTGCAGCAGTTTAGTTTTGCCTGAGCCTACTGGGAAGGGCAAGATTTTGCTCCCTCCTCTCCCAAGTGCAAATGACTTTTGCACTTCAAACTCAGTTTGCAGCAGTTGAAGTAAGCTGAGGACAAAGAGGGAAAGTGGGAAGAAGGGACAGAAACTGGGACATTTTAAAAGCAGCTGTGAAAGTAGGATGGCAGATTAAGTGGTGTTGTCCCTGACAAATCAGAACAGTTGGAGAGTATACATCTTTGATGTTATACACAGTATCCAGATGGGGGACTCGGTCTTACAGTGCTTCCAGATGAAGCCCTTTGTCATTCATAGAATTTTGCAAACGTTCTGATTATGTTGTCTCAACATCTAAGCATCCCAAGTTTCCCCACCATTTCTTTTATCTTTTTTTTTATTACTAGAAAAAAAAATCTCTTATGGGGGAAAAGACACTTTAGCTGCACAATACCTTTTGACTGGGAGCAATAGGAACCCCCCTCTAGAGAACCTAGAGAGACCGTGACTTGCCTAAGACTCCTCATAGACATCTTGTTTGTAATAGTCTTTGACTTCAGCCACTTTTAATATTTTCTTCTTTAAACATTTTTATCTGAATGTATTGGCACATCAAAAGGCCCATTTCACACATTACACCAAGGCAATTTTTGATAACTCAGCACGAGAAATAGAGCCAAGCATGATATCAGCATGATACCACATGCTTGTCATATTCCCATTTTACTTTTTCAGGAGTGGAATTAAATTATATTAGGTGTACCTCATGTGGAAGTTCTGGAAGATTATCTGGACATGGAACTATATATTGTTTACCTCAAATGTACAACTGGTGCTGAAAATATTAATCAAATACCTTATTCTCTCCCTTCCTCTGAAATGTTTCTACAGAGCTTGTAAAAGTAACTGTTTTTACTATAGCTTCCAGAATTCTCCATCCATTATGACCTCTGGCCATGCTTACAGATATGTCAGTGGGAGCTGAGATATAAAGTAATTTTTCTGAGTTTTGTCTTAGCATCATGACTAAATGGTGTTGTACATTTCCTTGGCCTGTTCTATATCACGGGCCAAGTGTGTTAGTTTCACATGTTTTCAGTCCTAACTCTCTTTTGTCCAAATTTGCATCATTCTGCATTTTTAAAAAGTGCACAAAAATGTACATTTATTTTTGCATACAACTTTTCCTGTCTGCATCATTCCTTGTATGTTTGATTCCCTAATTTCAACATATTATTTACAATTTTCCTTAAAATATACCTGTTTGTCTATCTTTCTTTAACATACCCATTTTTGTATGCAATTTTTGAAATGGGAATTGCATCACAAAATTCAGAACAGTGCAGAATTTAAAGATTATTTTATTTTATTTCCTCAATAACATCACACTACCCTCCTGCAAATGGGTCTCAAAATGTCTTAATATAAAATAGTATAAGCAAATACATACAACTAAAACATAAAAGCATAAAATAATTCAAACTACTAGATGGACCCAGTGTACCATATGCCATTTAAAAACTCCCCCCAAAACACCCGGTAGACCTCACAACAACCCTGTAAGGTAGGCCAGTGGATTTGAATTCCTCCTCCCCATTCTCATCTTTCCACACTTTTCCCAAAATTGCTGGGGGTGTTGTCCTGCTGCCGCCACCACCAATTGACTGTCTGGGTCCCAATCTGGGCCACAGACTGAGTTGACAGGAGTGGATTGTGAGGTGGAAAGGGAATTTGCATGTGGGTGGTGATTGGTTGGGTGTGTTTCCTCAGCAGCCAACCAGCACACTGGGAAAGGCAACATACACAAGAAAATTATATATAGATATTTTTAAAAACAATGTTCCAGTCTTCTGCATATTCAAGCATTAAGTGAAGATTTAAATTGGTTTGCTTAAAAATGCAGACCAAAGAAAATTCTCCAGTATTTCTGGGAAATACAAAGCAAGGGTCCCCCACTCCAGATATTATTATGTGTATGAGAGAAAAAGAGTAAACAATAAATTTCTGTTGCAGCCGCATGGTTGAGTAACATCTGACTCCAACCTCACTCTCACTCACACACACACACACACACACACACACACATATATATATATAGCTAACATATTTCAGAAGTCACACCCTGGACTCTGAACATCATTATATGCTTTCAGAAACAGATAGTGTTGCTCTTACTAATGTGGCCCAAGCCTCCACAAGACAATATGATTCCTTTTCACTCCCTTCTTTTTCTTTCCCTCCCTAAAATTCTACATCTGTTTCATCTGTAATGAGTGGAGCAAGAAAACAAATATGTATGTAGTTGTTTTTTTTAAGGAACAGCAAAAATCTTTGTATGTAACCAGCTGTTTCCAGGGAGTGAATATTCTAAAATACTGTCCCAAGAGTCTCTTATTCATTCAGTATTTAAATAATTCACTATTTCTAAAAACCACATGGATGATGGGGGCAGGAGAGAAAGGAGGCAAATAATGACCCAACAGCCTGTGCTACTGTTACATTGTAAAATCAAGCAGATTTCATTCTGGTTGGTGCCTAGATAGAACAAGAGCTCCATATGATTTCTGAGTTTCACACAATGTATAATAAAGAAAACAGATGCCTGAGCCATAATAATGAAATAGGTCCAGATAGTCTCAGGGATGAGAGAATCCAATTTCCACAGTCTAAGACCAAACTATGCTATGTATGAAATGCACAGCACTGAAACACACTGGAATAATGGAGTGATTCCAGACTGATCGTTCCTACCACTACCAATCAAAAGACATGGTATGATTAACTATCTCCTCTTTACTTCCTTGACAGATTTTCTGTGATAAGGAAAAGGATAGAATAAGTCACAAGGGAAAATTCCAAGGGTTATAAATGAAAGGCAGCATCTTCTGGAACATATCCACCCCATTAACAATCCACCAACAAGACAAGATAAAAGCCTCATCTGGATGCACTGCTACTGTAAATCGTCTTTGGGTTGAGTCACCAAGCCATGCCTCTCCAGCTCTTCCATCAAGGGGGTGGGAACAAATGGAAGGAGATGGTCAGCTGGAGCCACAAAAGGGATCCCTTGGAATGTGCAGAGATGCCATCTGCATAGTGATCATCTCTCCCATGTGGATTTTTACAGCATTTCTCTTTGAAAGGATCTCATAGCTGATTTTTAATACTCATTTTTAAAAGTGACTCTACCTTCTTATACAGAGTTCTAGGTAAAACCTGTACTCTTAGGTCACAGGAATCCCTCAGCCAGCTCTCTGTGTAATACATAGGAGGACTGGATGTTGCTCCCTGAAAAGCTAGTTTTTATGTGTGCCTAGCAGTGAGGATTCTTTGTAACTAACAGCAGCAGCATCCAAACATCTGTCAACCTACAGCCCAAGTTGAAACAAATCTACTTAAAAGCATGAATCTGTTCACTGTATAAATTGGCTCTCCACACTGGCAAATTCTGACAGATTCATTTTCCCTTCACACAAAGGTGCCCAAAAAGGAAACTGCACAGAAAAGTTCCCACCAGAAGGCAACTCACACATCAGTTTTGCAGGGCAAACTCCTGAAACTTCCCATCTGCTACCACTCCTACAAAAGTCCATGTGTATTCTGATATACAGTGGGTTTAAGCTGGAGAAAGCTGGGCCACTGTTTATTCCTCCCGCACTTATATGAGGTCTGTCTATTAAATAATGAGACTGATACAATAACCCATCTTTATTTAAATGTGTTACAATTCTAATGCTTGCCCCCTTCGATATACACCCTGTTCACATTCACACACTGATGCAATCTTGTTTTCCATTGGTCAAAGGCATGGAGCAGATCAGTTTCTGTCAGCTGTTTCAACGCGTCTGCTGTTTTCTTCGTACTGCATCAGTTGACTCAAAATGAGTTCCTTTAAACACTGATTTCACTTGGGTGGGGGGGAGGCACATGGTGCCAAATCTGGTGAATATGGAGGGTGTTCAAGTGTAGTAATGCATTTATCAGCCAAAAATTGCTTCACAAAAAGTGCTGTGTGAGCAGACGCATTGTCTTGTTGAAGAATTAAACCATTTCCCCACAGTTCTGGTCTTCCTTATAATAATGGTGGTACACTCTTCTGCCTTCTGGAACCCATTCTGCCAAAATTACACCCTTGATGTAAACAAAAAATGTGCATGGCTTTGAATGTGGACTTGCTTTGATGTGCTTTTTTTGTTCTTGGTGATGATGGTGTTTTCCAGTGCATTGACTGTCATTTTGTCTCAAGATCATACAGGAAGATCCAGGTTTCATCACAAGTGATGATTTTTTTGAAAAAGATTTGGATCTGCCTCAAGGTGCTGCAGAATGTCATGTTGCTCAACTTTTAAACTGAGCATTTTTCTGGCACACAACAGAAAACACGGCTTCTTTAAATGATGACTGACAATTAACTGAATGACCAAGAGTGTTGATGTTTGTCATGCAGGTTCAGACATGTTCAAGGTCACCACTCAACCATTCATAATCAGTTCTCCCTGATTTTTCTGATAGGTAGAAACATAATCTTATTATTTAATAGACAGACCTCATACACCAACACTTTGTCAAACAGTTTCCCAGCTTCTCAGCTATGGTTCTGATATGCAATTGTTTTGTTCCATTTTTTTTTTTAAACCAGCTATTTATAACCAGGTCTGTATTTAATAATTCGATGATTACACTGGCTACCCAGGTGCAGAAACTGACATTGGGTCTGCAGTTTAGCTTCCTAAGAAACTTCCTTTTCAAAAAAGTTTGCAGTCCTCATGGCTACAAAGAGAGATATAAAAGTGTAATTAGAATACTCATCAAAAGTGGGAATTGGTGGTCAGCATCTAGGCATTCTGTATACTGCATCACTCTTTGAACCTCCTCTTCAGTTTTCAGGGAGAAGAACACTGCACAAAATTAGCAAATTTGGCAAATGTGCTCATTTTGTATATAAAGGGCATAAAGTTAAAGTACTGTATATGTCCATTCTACATTTTGACTCTCTCTCCTTATACACAGCTTTAGGTAAAAACCTGTATCTGAAGTGACTCTAGAATTTGTAGTCCAGGAAAGTAAATTTTCCAATCTTTCATTACATCTACAATGGAATTACAGAAGGGACAGTGGAGCCATCTCCCTTATCCTTTGTGTTACCCACCTTACAGTGTGGGCATGATCTGGCTATGCTGGGGAATTGATAACTTCAGCTTGTGAATTTGAGGGTGGCCCTACCTCTTCTCTTGTAATTTAAGCGCTATTCTACATGCAAGCTCTACCCCAAAACTGAAATGAATCAGTCCAGGTTACCTCTTGATTCTACTGATTCCTGAAACTGGCCCAGAGTAGATGAAGGTTGTTTACTGAGCAAGTGTGCTATTTCAGTGAAATGCACACAGCAGCAGTCGTAGCCCCCTGCGACTATCTGTACCAACAGCACCTCTATATTGGGAAGAAATATGGTCATTCAAGTGAAATGAGTCTCTTGGCATATTACTGCTGGGACTCATGACCATTATTTTTGCCCAGTTCTTGCTATCATAAACTTTGCTGAGACTTCTCTTCCAGAATCACAATAGGTCCCTTTATGTCTCCCAGGAGCTGTTTTCCCAGCAATGGTGGATAGACAGCCTCCTGTAATTTCAGAGGTTATACCAAAGCTCTGACTCATTTGTCTGCAAATTTTGCTATTCCTGTTGTTATCAATGGAGCAGGAGAAAACAAGTGCCAGGGCCATGAAGTTATCCACAGACATGTGACTTGATCCAGGATACAAAAGTAAACTTCTATGTTCACAGAGAACATAGCAGGGCACATGTTTCCCAGCAACAGGTAGAGTGAAGAGGAGGCAAGAGAGACAGTGAAGGAACAGAAGAGCAAGATACTTCCTTATACACCCCTTCCTTTTGTGTGCAGAACAACTCACCCTCCTGATCCTTACTCCCTCTCACTGCTCCTAATACTGCTAGGAGAGAAAAGGCAATTTTACTGTCCAACTGTCTTGCCTCACAAGAACGTAATAGGAAACATTCTGTTCACACGTTGACCCACCAGTTGCATTTTGGAAGCTCATCAACAGGCCATGAGTCCCATTTCACTCAGCAGCATGCATTCTCTGGCAACCTAAATACCAAGTCATACTGCCTCTGATACTGGGGTCTGGATGTTGATGTTGTTGTTGTTGTTGTCTTCCATTTGTAACTCTCCTGGGTTTTCTCACAGTTTCAGCTTTTTCTTTTTCTTTCTACAAAGAAATCCATTAAAGACAGAAAAAGGGAGTAGCTGTGCAATGTCTTTTGATTGGTATCACCAGGAGGCATCCATCTGGAAGCATCTAAAGTGCCTTGCACCTGAACAGGGCAATGTCCTTGTCTCTGGCAAATGGCTGCCAGTGCTTTGTTCCCCCAGCAGGAGAAGGAGAGAAGGGAGGTAACAACTAAGCGGCCAGTCAGTGCTTGCAGCACAACAGCATTCAGTGGGCTGCTGTGCTTCTGATGCATGTTCAAAAGAGAGCTCAAAGTGCTTTCACAGTGCAGTGAGCCTCTTTTTGATGTCTGACTGTCTTTGCCCTTAGAGAGCTACTCATTTCTCCTGTAAAGCTTCTCACAGCTTCAGTGAGGCTTTGGTGAAATTTCAATAAGGGACATAGAAATGACAAGCTGGGTTGCTTATTTGCAAATAGATTTGTGCTTCATCAACCCCATCCTCTCCAGTCTGGTGTTTTAAGGGACGAGTTGAACACAGAAGAGACCATAACACACAAAAGCTGGCTGGCTGGAGGATCCTGGTAGCTGTACTCCAGAAAGGTGACTTTTTCAAGCTCTGCATGAGGTTGGATAGTATCTAGACTACAGCATATAGTTAATTTGTAGAACTTGCTGCCATAGATGTAGTGAAGGCATCTAGCTTGTGCAGGTTTTTAAACAAATTAATGGAGGAATGGTAGCTACTAGTCATGATGAATATATGCAGTCTCTAAATGAAGAGGCCATAACAAAATACCAGCATCAATAACAGGAGAGCAGCTATTGTCTCCATGTCTTGCTTGGAGGCTCTCCAGATTCATCTGGTTGATATTTGAACAAAGTAAAAAATAGTCAGAAAATTGTCTTTGGCCTTGGTTTTCTTGAATGTTGAGAAACCCTGACAAGGAATCCTAGACTGATGAGACTATTCGCAGTTTGGGACATTCTTATTTTTATTAGTTGTCATCAAGTTGGCTTCCACTTATGGCAGCCCTGTGAATGAGAGACCTCCAATGGCTTCCATGACTGAGTCATCCACCTGTAATACAGTTTTCCTTTTTTCCTGCTGCCTTTCACTTTACCAAGCATTATTGTCTTTTCTAGTGAGTGATGTTTGTCTTACTCTGTGTAAAATTCAGACTTGGTGTTTTTTGTTCAGAAAGCAGCATTTTCAGAGCAGTTTCCCTTGCATAAAATGCTGTTTTCTGGGGGAAATATACCATGTGCAAATTTTGTGTAGAAAGTCCCAAGGTATCAGTAGTCTTTGAAAACTACAGTTTTTGAATCACTCCTTGCTTCCTTCAAGAAGTTAATCAGTGAAGAATTATATCTCTTTGATAAGAAATAGGATTCTGTACTTCTAAATCAGCATGAGAAAACCTGCCAGTTTGAGTTTCTTCTCCAGTTAATTTTTTTAAAGGTCTACTACTTTCCATCTTAAATATGGTAAAATTTACCAATGAGGAAACTAAAACAAACTGCTTATACATTTGTTCCATACAGATTCAACAGATACAGCTCTTCCCAACACAAAAAGACCATATTGTACCTGGGTGCTATAAATGTGTTTTATATGAGGTAGCAGCCTTATTTCGTGTTAATATGGTTGAATATGGTAGGATTCAAACCCAGATGTTTATGAAGCCAAGAACCTGGATGACTGTCATTTTCAGTTTGTATTTGTACATTGTACACATTGCATATTCAGATTGTATTTTTAAACTTAAAGATCTTCCTACTGCAAATATGAAAAAGTTAAATTTTGGCAAGTTCCTATTAAAAATGAACTGAAACAAAAATTTCATCCTTGAAAAATTTGTAAATGTAGGCTTTTTAAAAGCCACCTTCAGCAAATTATAAAGGCACCATAGCCAAAAAACAGTAAAGACATTTTAGCAATCAAAAGGGACTAAGAAAGAAAAGAAAGGAGACACTAGGTAATTGTGAGTGCTGATGGCATACTTCAATAAATTGCCAACAGGTGTATGTGTATAAGTATCTACAATCTTCATCACCAGGTGGCTTTCAGAACAAATTGGATGATCGCTTGGCTACTAAATTAATTTAGCTGGACTCTCTCTATAAAGTAGAATCTCATTATGATTAAGGGCTGTTGACCAATTAAAGAATCCTGACTTGATTAGTAATCTGGCTCTTAATATATCAGTTGTCTTAATTGATACCATGTGCAATTTTTGTGCCTGATGAAGCATTTATATAACTCTGCATCAAGCCAGAAACCTCAATATAGGATACTATTTTGAGTATCCTTGAGATAACGAGGGAATGATAAACTGCAGAGTTGCTTTAAACAACAGCAACAACTCCCATTTTAGGGAGAAAAGCACATCTTTAATCTACTGTTTCTGAGTCCCTGTTATAATGATGTACAAGAACCAAACAACCATGTTGTTAATACAAAGCCCCACTGATTGAAATTAATCATCCCCTATCTATTAATTAAGTAAAGTGTTAGTTGATAAATCTACCAATTAAAGTGGTTAGAGCTTGTATCTTTATATTTATTCTGATCTCCAAATTCAAGGTCAGAGATTAGGATGGATATCGCTGTGTTTTCGTGTTTTTGTGTGTGTGCAGTTTTTCTAGAAAAAAGATTAAGGGACATTTTGTGCTCCTAGACTTTACAGCACTTTAAGTCACTTTACAATCATGTAAATAAGAGTGCTTCCAGGCAGACCACTCTTGACACTACCACTCAAAAGAAACTGTGCAGCTTGTGAAGTCGAATGCTTCCACGGCCAGCATCCATAGATTTTCCTTGGTTTTTTCCCAGGCTGTGAGGCCGTGTTCTGGAAGAATTTACTTCTGACGTTCCGTCTGCATCGGTGGCTGGCATCTTCAGAGAAAGTTCTCTGAAGATGCCAGCCGCAGATGCAGGCAAAATGTCAGAAGTAAACTCTTCCAGAACACGGCCTCACAGCCTGGAAAAAAACCAAGGAAAAACTGTGCAGCTGTTTTTGTGGTAAGAAAAAGCAGAGGAAAATCACAGAAGAGTAAAGTTGCTAGACTGAAAACTGGAGAGGACTCCTGTACCTTTCATGGTTGTGTAGAAAAGGGGATTTCAGCAGGTGTTGCTTGTCATGCTACCAAGTAACAAGCAACACCTGCTGAATCCCCTCTTCTACACAACCATTAAAGGTACAGGAGTCCTCTCCAGTTTTCACTCTACCAACCCAAGCTGTGACAATGTAGTGCACTGACCTTGCAATGCTGTGAATTAAGAAAATATGGACTTTTAAAAAACCTGCATTGCCAAATATTGTAAGGTATGCCTGGGCTGGGTTTAGCTGACAGAGAAGATGTAGAGCACAAACTAGACACAACCTACTATTAAGAACTCAGATTTAATTCTGAATAGCTCTACCACCAGCGGTCTGGCATACAGTGGTAGCTTCCATGTTAGTGGGGTAAGGACTCCATTCAGGATTTTAGTTCAGACTTTAAAGAAACTATCCAAGGCACCGAGCTAAGATTCAGCAACTCAGACAACTCCTTTAAAGTTCAAGCTAAAACCCTGAGTGGATTCACCACCACTGGTGACATGGAAACCACCAGCCACCAGGGCTGGTATATCTCTAATAGAGCAAGAGTTGTTAGTTGTTAGTCACAACTAGAGTAGACCATTGAATCAACAGAACATAATAAGTTCATATGTGTTGACTTACCAAGCTCTCATAGATTCGTTGGGCCTTTTCTAGTTGAGATGGATAACTGGATTTAGGCCTTAGACCAGCACAGAAAAATGATGGGGAAATGATGACATGTTCACAGTCTGTGCTGATAGAAAATGTTTGGTCCTATCTGTACCCAATATTTCTCTCTGTGTCTTTCAGACTCGAAGCTCCCGACACTCACAGGGTTCTCAGCCTGGCCTGGCTGATCAAGCCAAACTCTCCTTTGCTTCAGCAGAGTCTCTGGAAACCATGTCTGAAGCCGAGTTACCCATAGGGTTCAACAGGATGAACCGCTTCCGGCAAAGCTTGCCTTTGTCTCGTTCTACCAGCCAAACAAAGCTTCGGTCACCAGGTAAACTCCTCTGAGAGACAGTTTTCAAACAGGGCTAACCCTGGCATTAGACAGAGTGAGATAGTTGCCTGAGGCAGCAGATTCTGGAAGACAGTATTTGCAAACTCCCTTCTGTCCTTCTTTACTTCACTCCTAGGCATTGCCCTGTCTTGGAATACACTACCATATATACCACACAGTGTTCTCTGTCCCCCTATAAACAAACTTGCTTCCCTTAATTGTAGGGGTTAAGATGCTGCCCTGTTGTCAATGTTAAGGTAACATTCAAGTGACAATCTGATCAGCTTCCATACACAGAATTAGGAGTGGACAACATCTTGCCCTTTGCCTCAGGTAGCAAGATGACTCAGGACAACCCTGTCTTCAAGCACTCCTTTTTAGCAAAGATATCCTTGGTTGTAAAGAGGAGATATCCTTTTCATGAAAGCTGACCTTCATCTTACCCTTATGGAGTCTCTTTTGCAGTGCTCTCAAATGAGGATATGCAGTTGATTCCCCTTTGCTCTAAGCACCTCTTGTGGTGCACCTGCTCTCTGGCACATAGTATTCCTAGCTCAGTCAGCATATGTTCTTATGATTTGAAGTACCTAATTTCCAGTACTTGGGAAAGTTACTTTCTTGGTATAACTCCCAGATTCTGGACTTTTCTAAGTTCTATAACATAATGCATGTATTAATTGACTTATTTATTTTGATTTATATCAATACAGAAAATGTTGTTTTTATTAAAAAGAGTAACTCCAGGTGGCTGACAGAACATATTTATGGTTTTTCCCCACCTAAAATATATCTACAATCGTAAGACAATTGAAGAACCAATTATTACTCCTTTTTGAACTAACAGCAGCAGTAAGACCAGAATGTCAAATTCATTCTTCAAGTTACTCCCATGTGCCTGATGAAATTAAAACATGTTTAATTATCTGAAACCTAAGGATAGACAGGTACACATGGAGTTCCTTAGGGAGAAAATTTCAGAATCTTGGCACAAACTAGGCTCTGTTACAGGTTGGCACTAAAGTATTTTCCAGATAAACTGAACATAAGATCTCAGTGAATGTGACATTCAGTGAGTGTGACATTCACATTCAAGGGCAGACATTTTTATCTGTCATTCTGACTCAATGACTATATTTTAACTCTGCTAAACTCAAAGAAGAATCCTGCATTTCTCAGAAGATTGCATTTCTACCATTCTAAGCATGAGTTGAGTTAGTCAATGTTTTGCATTCTTGACCCGTTTCCTTTCTGTGCTCCCATAATCCTCCATGTCCCTAGGCATCCTTTTTCTGCAGTTTGGAGATGAGACGAGACGGGTTCACATCACCCACGAAATCAGCAGCATGGATACTCTGCATGCCCTCATTGTCCACATGTTTCCCCAGAAGTTGACAATGGGCATGCTCAAATCTCCCAACACTGCCATCCTGATTAAGGACGAATCCCGCAATGTCTTCTATGAGTTGGAGGATGTCAGGTGAGACTTATGCTTTGAGAAAGGCACAGATTCCTTGATGCAAGCATGACAGTTACTGTCATAGAACTTGGAACCTTATTTGCTTATTATTTAAAGGATCACATTAGGCATTACTTGTTATCCACCCCCCCAATTCTTTGTAAATCTTTAGTCATTACTTTAAGAGTAATGTGATACTAATGTGTTACTTTTTTAAAAAAAAAGTCAATATTGTTACAAATATACACTAAAAGACAATATTTCACTTTAAAAATTATTATTGTTACAAATGTACACTAAAAGATAGAGAATTTGCCCCAAATCCACCCAAATGACCCCCGCATCCCATCGATGCAGAAATAAGATGTGAACATTACCTCTTACACTGGAATAAAGTACCGCTGACATCATTTGTTGCGTTATTTTGTAGAAGTGATATTGCTATGCCCTTCCTTGGTTCCCAAAGTAATTATCTGCAGGTAATGTTGTTGATTTTAATGTGTTAAGTCCACACTCTGTATTACTGAGTTGTCTGGCCAGAGTATTGCCCACCACATTAGAATGATGTAGTCTATCTCATCCTCACCCTCTGCCCCATTTAGGAGCTAAAGCATCCCCAACTGTTGGCCATCTAGCATCTGCTTGAAGATCCTCACCAAGGAAGATCCCGCCTAGAACCACTTAGTTCATTGGTTCAATTGGCAATCATGTCTAACCATAAAGAAATTTATCTTCATCCATGCAACCATAATTTAAGCCCATGAGATCAAGTCCTGCTTTTTGGGACATCAAAAGAGACATCTTTGCCCCTGTCTAGATGTAGTATTTGTAAAGTGCATTCCCCTCACCACCCCCTCTGTCTCCACTACTCCAGCCTAAACATGCCCAGTTCCTTCTTAATTTTCTCATAGGACTCCCCATCCCTCTCCATTCTCCTGGTGATTTCTACAGTCCTTTTCTGAGCCAGTTACAATTTGCTTGTATCCTTACTAATGTACAGTGCCCAGAGCTGAACACAGTACTCCAGAGCAAGTCTGGTTAGTACAGAATGAAATTGTGTTTTTCTTTTCACTTCAGGAGAATTGTAGGAGGGGGAATATAAGGGTGGGAAAACATTATATGCGTTCCAAAAAGAGCTTTCAGTGTAACATTCATTAAATATACACTCTGTCTAGACACCTGTTGTTTGTTAGACTTAGCTCTGATTTTCTGTTCCTTCATGATCAAATTGTTGAGAATATAAAGCTCATGTTGGATCAGACCATCTGGCTCAGCACTCTGTCTCTAACAGTGTATGTGTTTGCATATGTGCACGCACACGCCTTCAAAGTCGCCTGTCAACTTATGGTGACCCCATGAATTTCACAGGGTTTTCTTAAGCAAGGAATACTCAGAGGTGGTTTGGCCAATCCCTTTCTCTGAACTATTGCCTACAGAACCTTGTATTCTTTGGTGGTCTCCTGTCCAAGTTCTAACCAGAGCTGACCCTGCTTAGCTTCCAAGTTCAGATGGGATATGGTGCCTTTAGGGTATTTAGGCCTTGTATCTAGCAGTAGTTTGCCTGAAGTTTCTGTGATGTTCACATGCAGTAGTTTGTGGAAACAACAGCCCCATTCCCTTACTCCCATCACACTCTTGGACCCCACAATCTACTATTCAGCTGTTCACTGACTTTGAACCTGGAGCTTCTATTTAGCTGTTATAGCTAGCAGGTAATTGTAAAACTGCCTTCCATGAATGGTCTTGATGCCTCTTTTTAAGGTAGTGGCCAATACCACATCTTGTGACAAACAATTTCATCCATTAATTATGTGTTGTGTAAAGCACTTTCTTTTGCCTGTCCACAATCTTCCGACAATCAGTTTAATTGCGCCTGCTGCTGCTGACTTTTAATATTATGATAAAGACAAACAAATGTACCTCTAGCCACTCTCTCTTTCCACATTGAGCATAACTGTGAGAGACCTCTGTCAACGGAGATTTTCACACGCTGAAAATATCGCTGCCAGAAAGCGGGACAGAAATATTTCTGTCCCGGAAGCAGCGCCGCGGTTCGCACGCTCACCTCCCTCTCCCGTTGTTCCGTCATCCTCGCTTTGGGTTTTTTCCTCCCTCTTCCGGAATATTTTACTAACGGGAGTTTGCCGTTAATATTTCTGTCCCGGTTTCTGGCAGCGATATTTTCGGCGTGTGAAAATCTCCAACGTGTTCCTTAGTCATTCCTGGGTTATCCTTACTCCTTCTATAAAACTCTAGTGTATCTCACACTAAGCAATTCTGATAAATCAGAGAACAGCCACATATCCGCCTTACGGGAGAATCTGTGTTTGTAATCATACAGAATTCCTCTGATGTGAAGCTTGGGGATTCAGTCTCAAAGTTTCTAGAAAGTACTAGATATCTGTGTAATTCATAGGAGCACAGCACAAGCCTGCACAAGAGTACTGAATGCAACCACAAAATCCATATGTAGGAGCCATAAGAGGAACTGCATGAAAAATCTATATTATATATGTGTGTATACACACACACACACACACACACACACAATTTTTGTGGGTAAATGTGCAAATCCTCTTTTTTTTAGGCAGGGTTGGCGGTGCTAATCTGCACCTGAATGAAGGCCTCTAGCAGATGGCAAAGGCCAGTGATATCTCCAGATTGCCTCTGTGTTGTTGCCACTGCACTTGTTTTCATCATGGTTGCATATTATCTGGTTCTTTGAATCATAACCAAGATATTTGACTCATTATTTTGCCTTTTTTCTTGCAGGGATATCCAGGATAGAAGCATTATCAAAATCTACCGGAAAGAGCCCCTTTATGCCTCCTTCCCTGGATCCCACATCACCAATGGTGACTTGCGGGTAAGAACACTATGTTGCACAGGAGATGCTGAGCTGTTGTTATCTTCTTGTGTCTGCATATGGGTAAACCAGTGGGGGCAGGCAGAATATTAAATCCCATTCCAGCAACCCATATCATTGAGCACAAACCAGATGAGGAGCTTCTAAAAAGCTATCCTTCTCTACCTTCCAGATGTTTTTGTCTACAACCCTCTTCTTCCACAACCAGCAGATTGACTGTGGGTGATGGGAGCTGTAGTCCCATGCATGTGGAAGGCACCATGTTGCAAAAGGGTGTGGCCACCAGTACATTTCTGCAGCCATGCAGCAACATTTAAAAAAAAAATTAACTGCACAGGTTCCTTCTTTCTCAAGAGCCATTGCTCCCCGGACTAATAAAGGTGTGGGGGGGGGGCTGGCTGTGGGGCGGGAATTCTCCTTTTCCCTTGCAGCATGAGGGCTATTGATTTTGAGAAAGGAGTTTCTTTTGACTGCTATACCTTCAGAAAGTGACAGTAATTTCTTGGAGTCCAGTCTAGGTTCCATTCCTTTTCTTTTAGTAGGACTGAGAAACTCTACAACTAACTACAATGTACTCAAAGGCAACCCTGGTTTTACTGATTCTGTGAAGTGCTTGAATTCTCCTAGGATTTGAATGTATGAGAACTGTTGAATCAACATTATCCTTAGTTAAGATAGCATACTTCTGACGGTTGTAGAGAAAAGTGATGCCTGTGGGAACAGGATTTTAACATGAGATTTGCATATCTGTACAGCTATACAAAAATCACAACTTCTGGTTACCCAAAATCACTGCTACTCTTAAGGTGGACAGTTCTATTAAAAAGTAATTAAAATTTAAAAAGTAATTTTAAAAATTAAAAAGTAATTAGTTAGAGTTATGTAAAGTTATCTATAGTTTAAATAGCCTCCCAAAAGTGGTTAATTACTCTTATAAGTAGTATAATTTTTTAAAACTTGCTCCTAGCTTGATATTTCTACGATGCAATTAAATTAGTTACTTTTAAGTTACTTTAACAAAAGCACCTTAGCACTAAAAGCTTCTGTAGTGTGCTACAAAACACACTTGCCTCCCATGCTTCTGTTTCCTGAACACTTATAAGTATGAAGTACAGCACAAGCTTGCAGTTGAACCATGTGTCATTCCTCCTCCACCATAAAGTGAGTCCACATCACTTTAACTATCACAGTTGCTAAACATTATCATTGCAGTGGAAAGAACTGGAGTTGTCCCTTGTTAAGTTAGAATCATAATATAATGCAATTATATCTTCATTGTTGGGGGAAAGGAATTCGTTACAAGAAATTACTCACTTGTGATTAGTCATTCCAAGTGTATGCCAGGGTGCATGAACAGAAGAACACACAACCTGTATGTACACATGCAACTGTGACTGTTTGGGGCATTTGTCTGGACAAGGAAAGGATGGAAACACTGACTGAGAGGGAAACAGAATATTGTATGTGTTGGCAGGAGGGATGGGCATGATATTGGTCACTGCCAGGAAATGTAGCTGTAAGAACATGGGTAAGAGTGTTGGTGCCAAATACTGATAATCAGGACATTATTTAGAGGTAGCATGTTCCAGAAAGAAAGGAAGATATTGTAAGAAAAAGTGAAGGAGGGATGTACTGTTCTCTGGGAAGGGGGCAAAGTCCAACATTGAACAATCAGGTAGAATTTTTGGTGTCATCATCTCAAAAGCAGCTCTAAGTGTTTTCCTATACACTTGTATTATTGTTCCAGACCATGACAGAATTTGCTACTTGCCTGAAACTTGAAAAATCCTGAGCCTTCCAGGTTTCATTTTTTAAAAAAATGGTAATAGTCTTTACAGCTAATAAAAGGAAAGGTTTGAAAAAGTGTGAGCATCTCCTAAGAAAATCCAAACCAGCCAGAAGAGGGCCATCTTCACTGCTCAGGAGGCAAACTTTCAATGCTCCTTTGCCTGTCCTGCCCTGGCTAACAGAACATAAATGTATAAACCATAGAAACAAATTTGTGTGTTTTGCATAATATATTCTTATTGCAGAGTGCAGATAATAATGCAGAATTTGAGGTAGCCATGCAGAAGATTAATACTGCTCAATTCATAGCCTAATTCACATAGCAGATAAAAGTTTAAAATGCTCCCAAGATTATACCACTTTTGTAGGAGAGGGCAATATTTAATGTTTTTCAGTAAATGAAATGCATGGTATGAAGAAAAGAATATACCAGGGGGAAAAATTCTGGCACATCTTCCCTTGCGTACTAGGGTTTTACATGCAGATTTTTAACTATTACAGTGGGCTCCTGATCTATGGATTGGACTGTCTGTGGATTGCCACGCCCCATATTATTCAATGGTGAATAACTCAATACATGTTCACATCACCACCACTGAATAATACAGGGCTTGACCATCTGTGTTTTTTGGCATCCATGGGGGTCCTGGGGCTGAACCCCTGTGGTTCTGGAGGGCCCATCGTATTATTATTGTTATTGTTATTGGGAAGGATTTATGTTTCCCATACACACAGAAGATTGAAGTGGGTATAGTTCAGCTTGCCCACCATATCTTTTTGTTGTATGAGTTATGAGTTAGGCCATAGGAAGAACTGATAGGAGTGGTTTTCAGTCTTCCTCCTCTACCTCTTTAACTTAATGCCTTTTCATCATTGTTATATAGTTAGTTGAGCAGAATAGAGTCCTAACATTCTCATCTTCTCTGACCTGTTGTCTCTACAGAGAGAAATGGTCTACACTTCCAGGGAGTCCTCTCCCACCCGTCGTCTGAACAGCATGTCCCCTGCTTCCCATCTCACCTCTGGTTCACCCCCACCAGTCCTCCAGTCCTCCTCACCATCCCGTTCCCGTATGTCTTACAGTGGGGGGCGCCCACCCTCCTATGCTGGCAGCCCTGTACACCATAGTGAACGCCTCTCCAACCTGCCTCCAGCCCAGGGTGTCTCACCGAGCCCAAGTGCTATTTTGGAACGCCGAGACGTCAAGCCAGATGAAGACCTGGCTGGGAAGAACATGGTGTTGGTGAAGAATGAAGGCCTGTATGCTGACCCTTACAGTATGGTGCATGAAGGACGTTTGAGCATTACATCCACTCAGTCGCTGGCTGGGATGGGAGACCCATTTGCCTATCCTGGGGGTCTCTATAAGCGTGGCTCCGTCCGTTCCCTCAGTACCTATTCAGCTGCTGCCCTGCAGTCAGAACTTGAAGATAGCTTATACAAGCCCAATGCACAGATATATAGTGATACCTATGGCCCAGGGATGGGCTTTCGCCTGCCCCCATCGTCCCCCCAGAAAATTGCTGATGGTCGCCTAGTAGACGTTCAGCAGAGCCAAAGCCCCCATAGCCCTTATTCAGGGCCTCCAAGCCGGTCTTCACCAGTTCGCCAGTCTTTCCGCAAAGACTCTTGCTCCTCAGTCTTCATGGAAAGCCCTGTCAACAAGCCACGGAATCCTAGCTCTTCAGGACCTCCAGAGCTCTTCCCTGGTCCTGGAGAACGTCCCCTTTCTGGATTTAGCTCACCTGTGCCTGCCAAGGATACAGAAACAAGGTAAGATGACAACGAGGTTTTACTTTCCAATGGCTATAGATAATAAATGTCGTAGTAAGACACTGTTCTGCACCTTGTTCAGTATCCGCATATCATTTGAGCTTGACACTCATATACAGAGCCTGCATTCTGTGCAGGATTTGGCACTGTGCAAAATATGAGGTTTAGTGTTTAGAAAAGGGCATTGCTTCTCCTCAGTATCAAAATGTCCAGAGTGGTTTTGACAAGTTAATTCATAGTCAGTTACCATGAATTCATCAGTCAGAGATGCGCACACTGCCTGTTTAGCCTCCTTATCTGCTTCGTTCTATACCTTTTTAATGGAGTCTTCAAAATTACTTGCCTACACCCTTTCTGCTGAGAGTATTTAGTCTACAGGCCCTCAGCCAGGCTATGCAATTTTTTGTTCCCCAGATGTCTTAGATTGCAACTCCTATTATCCCAGATAGTTAGCCATGCTGGCTGGGGTTTATGGGAGTTGTAGCCTAAAGCATCTGGAAGGCATAAGATTGCTCATCTCTCTCCTGCACGCTATGTAACCTCCAATTTGGGGGGCCTTTGCTCCTTGGGACTTATTTCTAAGAAAACATTGTAGAAGAATCTTCATCATGAGAATTGCATTGTGGGATAATACAATAGTATATTACATGCTTCATGGAGTTCCATTTTAATTCCACTCCCAGCTGATTTCAGAGAAATGGTACCTTTGAAACAGCTAAGGGCTGTGTAAACAACTATTTTCAACCCAAGAAGTTTGAATAGTTATGCGCATTCTGTGTCTGCATAGCAGTTCACCCATTCCCCTTCTCACTATTTGGAACTTGTGGGTGGCCTTCTTCTGTTCTTTTTAGAGGGATGGCAAAAGGTATATTCAGACAATCACACAGGGGAGAAAATGGGCCTATCTCCTGCTAAATCTTCCTGAGTCTACATCTCCACAGCCAGGATAGTTCCTGAGCTGTCAGCTGATTTGTCAAGGGGGAATAATAGGAACAGAGCTCATTAGGATAACAAAAAGATAGAAAGAAAGAAATGATTAGAAACAGCAAGAGGGAAAGAACAGAGGGGAATGAAAGGCATGCAGAAGAGGTCAAATGAATGACAAGCATGGTCCTGTCAGAAGTTAATGTACTGGAAAGTGTGTGTGAGAAATTTCTCTTCAGTGCAAAACCTTCAAGGAAGGTTGACAGAGGAGCACCTTTGGGATGAACATTTTCAGGAGAGAGTAGCCAAACAAACCAGCCTGTATTTTGGAACAGATTCAGGGTTCAGTCTTACCCTTTCCCAAGGTGCTTTACCCTCCCCACTTTTAAGTGCTATGGCTCCAGATGGGAAGGATTTGCCACTTCACTTTAGCCAAAGAGCATTGACCTTGACAGGGTGGCATGCCCAGCCCTTTTATTAGGCAGAATGGAGCAACTACTTCTGAAGCAGATGATGGGGAGCAGCAGTGAGAACCACCCAGCCATTCCTTATGTGGCCATTCCCTTTTGTTGAAGGACAGAGCTCCCAGTGCAACACTATATATCCCCTAAGATAGGGTGCTGCCCTCAGTGGCCAAGGAGACACTGCCCTGTTATTAATGTTGAGGTAAGAGTCAGTTGCCAGTCCAAGTTGTCTTTCTACACAGTGTGTGAGAGAGAGGGAATGCTCTCTTGTCCTTTGCCTTAGGCAGCAAAGCCAGCTATAACCAACAGAATGATGATGGTGTTTGATTCCCTTCCAGGATTCTTCCTCCTCCCCCCCCCAACCTAAACTTATGGCTTCTTTCCCTTTCCACATATGTGACTGCAATATCCCAGAATTAATGCCTAGACTTATGCATTACCAACAGACTATGCAAGGGCACTGCTGCTGATGTATGACTTTTGGGTTATGGCACGTTATTGAGGAGGCACATGCTTGATTGCATCAATCAGCAGTGCCCATGCATGCCCTGCACCATCTCCATAAGCAGTGCATGAAGAAGTGGGAAAGGGCCACAGGATACTGCATACAATCATGTCATCTGTGTCACTATTTATTTATTTATTTATTTATTATTTATTTATTTATTTATTTTGATTTTTGCAACTATACATGTTAAACCAGGAAGACACGGCCAGGCAGGGGATGGAGAACTAATAATGGGTTTGTAATGCCTATGGATTGCCTTATATGGATTCAACTTAGGCTTGAGAATACACTGCTTAGTTATCAAAATTGGGAGTGCAGTGACACATTGAAATACATTTTTGGTGGCTGTCCAGAAATTCTGAACATTCATTTGGATGGAGGCATGTTTGAGGCCATGTTTCCTTACCAAGGAAACAAATTTATGGGTCATGCACACCATTATGAACATCTGTCTTGTGAGTAGGTTAACTGCCCCTTATTTAAACTTTGCTTTCCCCAAACTGTCCTTTTTTCCAACTTGATCACTGCCCTTTATTCTGTTGCCTTCCCAGGATGATCAGGTTGTTCACTGCAGAAAAACAGGATACTAGATGACATGCTCCTTTGCTCCGATTTGGCTGGACTCTTCTTGCATTCTTACATTTCTTATATCCTCAGGAAGCCTGTTTTGCTCCATTGCTCCACAGTTTTCAATTTATTAAGAAGAGGCTGCACTTCCAGAGGGCTTTAGGAAGCATGATAAACTGAATTTCCTTAGATGCTGAGGCTTAAGAAAGAAAGAAAGATGTTCATTGTTTTGTTGAGTTTTCTGGGAAATTGTTGTTTCTTTAATACTTAAAAAAAAAACCCTTTATGTGGTGAATTTAGCATTTAGGCTTTTTTCACACTGTTGTAAGTTGCCTGGAATGTCCCAAATAAGACAGAGGTGAATGTAATGTTTTTAAATGAAAACAGAATAAATAAATTAGGATGTTCGCTCCTTAGTTAGAAGTAAGGGAGAATTTTCTTTGGTCCACATTTTTAAGCAAACTGATCTCCATTGCACTTCCCTGACTGAGGAGATTTTCAGATGGGGCTAATATTGCGGGGCAGGCATGGAACAGGGTCGAGAAAGGGGCTCCCTTTCTGATGACGTCGACCCCTTCCGTCCTGCTCCCATCTTGCTCCTGTCCTGCTCCTGGGGTATTCTATTCACAATGAAACATCATGAATAGAACACCCCTTCTGTGTCTGTCATAGAATCAGGGATGTGGGAAAAGGAGCCCCGTCCCTGTTCCGAGATGGCAGGCACGGGGGAGGAGGTCCATGCCGAGCACTTCCAGCCATGAACAGAACATCCAGGTAAGTGGCACCCTTCCCCACCTTCCCAATCCCCGGGGTACTTGATTTTTTAAATTTTATTTTTGTATTTTATTTCTTGCTTTGACGTTGGGTGGGGGTTATTTTTGAATTTAGTGCGCAGCTGTTCTCTCACGAGAATGGCCGGGATTTCAGCCGGCCGGTCAAAAAGACAGCCTTACGATGGCTGCATTTACAGCCAACCGGCAAGGAGTGATGGAGCCCGTTCCTACAGCAGAATGGAGGTAAGTGTGCAAACATTTACCTCCATTCCACTGCAGAAACGGGAGAGGAGGTGGCGGGGCAGTAACAGGGCATTTTGGCCCCATGTGAAAATCTCCTAAATAAGTGGAACATAGTTATACTTCAGGTTGCAGAGTTCTTTGAATTTTTCATATAAACTTTGCATACAAAAGAGATATATCAGTGGCAGTTGCATGCAAAATGTATATATACTATGGAGAATTGAGTACAACAAAGTGTGAGTTAAGGAAAGATGCACACAAAGTATTTATGTTCACGAAAGTTGTGTATGAAAGTAAATGCAAATTTTTGTACAGGTTCTCCTCTCCCTCCCTCTTCTTCATGCAGATTGATGTGAATATTGTGTGAAAACAACTTATGATTGAATATATGTGAAAGTGACACGTACCAAATATAGACTGATTGATCAATCCCTGTCATTCCTGCTGCCATACTATTAGTCAGAGGAAAGAAGGAGAAGCATCTATTCTATTCTGCCCATGACTTACTGATCCTCTCTCCTCCTCCCAACCCTCTGTCTTTAAGGGAGCGAATGGAAGCTATGGAGAAGCAGATTGCCAGTCTCACAGGCTTGGTGCAGAGTGCATTGATGAGAAGTTCTGATGCAGAGAATGCTGGGTAAGAGATTGTAGGGGATGGTGCTTGCTGTTCTTCCATTGGCACTGGCAGATTAAGCTTTTCCTTAGAAGGTGTGAAACAGAGTTTTGGTATCAAATTACAGATCCATTTCTAGCAAAAAGTTTTGCAAGACCTGGAGGTATTTGTATTAAGCTAAGCATAGGATGGGGGCCAGCATGGAATAAGGGTTAAGATGTGAATCTGGGCCAAGAAACCTAGAGTTCAAATTCCCAATCAGCTATGAGGCTTATAAGGTTGGGTGGTCTGATTTGAAAGCAGACGGCACTTTTAGTAGCTGAGTTTTTTTAGAAAGGGAATTTTGTCCGGGGCAGTTTCCAGCACTACACCAGATAAAATTCCCTTTTTTAAAGACACCCTTTAAAGGAGCTGTTCTCTTTTGAATGTTAGCAGGGGACTAGGACTCTGGGAGACTAGAGTTTGAATTTTCACTCTGCCATGAGACCCACTGGGTGACCGTGGGCAAGTCACACTCTCTCAGCTTCACAGGACAGCAATGGAGAATCCCCTCTGAACAAATCTTGCCAAGAAAACCCATGATAGGTTCACCTTAGGGTTGCCATAAGTCAGAAATGACTTGAAGGCACACAACTACACTGAGTTTGCAACAAGAGAACCAGCATGGTGTAGTGGTTTGACTGTTGGACTCTAGAAGGTAAGAAAGGAGCCCTGGTGGCGCAGTGGTTAAATGCCAGTACTGCAAGTCACCACATTGCAAGTTCGATTCCAGAGGGCTCCAAGGTTCACTCAGCCTTCCATCCTTTCGTAGGTCGGTAAAATGAGTACCCAGCTTGTGGGGGGCAATTAGCTAACACACATTGGAAACTGCTTAATGCAGTGTAGATGTGTAACTTGCTATTACTTAAAACAATTTGTAAGCTGCTCTGATAGCCTTGTGGCTGAAGAGCGAGGTATAAATAAATAAATATCGAAACCCCTTCCCACTCAGACATAGAAACCCACTGGGTCCACCAGGTGACCATGGGCAAGTCAGACTCTCTCAGCCTCAGAGGAAGGCAATGACAAACCCCCACTGAGCAAACCTTGCCGAGAAAACCCTGTGATAGGTTCACTATAAATGGGAAATGACTTGAAGGCACAGAACAATACCAAACATTTGCAACACCTACTGACATGTCCTGTTCTAGATACTTATTAAAGATGCAAGACCCCTGCCTTCACTAGATGACCTTTCACTTTTGTATCTCTCATTTTTAGCCTAACATATCAAATTTTTTCCTGAGGAATAGTGGAATAGCCCACATCCATGTACACCAATGTGAACAATAATATAATAATTGCAATGCTGCCATATTGTTCACATAAGCCTTGCCTCCTGAAGTAGAAGGTTAAACATTCCCTATGGAGAAAAAAAAAATCTTGGACGACTTTATGTCCCTATTGGGGATGTAAGCTTTGGTATCATTCTTGCACATGAAAATGAAATTTTTCTTTTTAGAGGGTGAGATTATAAAAAAAATTGTGAATCTTCCAATTATTTTTCACAGTTTAGGACTTGTGAAAAATTTGCTGGTGAAAGAAAGTGTATCTTGTGTGAAATACTTTTTTTGTAAAAGAAAAAAAAAAGTGACAATACAAATTATTTTTCCACAAAAGTATTTTTCACAAAAGTATTTCCCAAAATAGTACTTTACATTGAACTCGCCATGGGTCAGCGTAAGAGGGGTGCTCCAAAAAAACAATACAAGGACTCCCTGAAACAACATCTCAGGCTCAGCCAAATTGATCACCAACAATGGTCTGCCCTGGCCTCACATCGGAAGGCATGGAGATGCACTATCCACAATGTTGCAGCCTTATTTGAGAACTCACGCCAAACAAGTCTTGAAGAGAAACGACAACGCAGAAAGAATCACAACCCAGAAACATCACCCAAGGAGACCTTCTGCAGTGCTTTCTGCAACCGGACTTGTTTATCTTGGATTGGCCTTTTTAGTCATCAGCATGCTTGCAGAAAGCGCAGGATGAGTCCTTTCTGAATCTTCGTTTGCGAAGAAAAGCCAGAGAGAGAGAGAGAGAGATATTTCACATAAATTATTCCCCTCCCAGAATATATATCCACAAAACAAAATGCTTTGGGGGCAAACAAAATGTTCACACAAAAGTCCCCAAAATGCAAAAATCATCCAAAATGACCAAGTCAGAACATTTTCCCTTTCTCAGTGAGAGCAAAGAAAAATATTCTTTATGTTCCTAGTCTGTCTATACTTTACACATGAGGTTCTTCCTGTTGTAAACAATCCCTGTCAAAATGTAAAATCCATCCCAGAGGTGCTCCTTAATTGCATCAATCCTCTCAGTGCAGTTGTACCTCAATTTTCCAGCCACTTCACCAAACAGAGCTTTCATTCCTCCATTACAGATCATACATACAGAGAGTGTGAAGACACCCATCTTGCTGACTATAGCATTTGGGGCGCAAAAAAGGACTCAGATTCCAATTTTTAAACCATGTAAAAAAGAAAAGCACACCTCTAACAGCAGTCTATTTTATATCCCTCCCAAAAGACCATTCCTTTTCTGGTGTAAGTGCCCAGGTCCCAGTATGGTCACTATTCGAGAAAAATGTTATTTTATTTGAATGATAGGTTCTTGTTCTCAATACGTTCCACAGATTTAGTTGAGTATGAGTGCAAAAAGCAATTTGTCACCAGACCTGATAACTAGGTTAATTTTTCATATCAGATGCTTCTGTCTAAGCATATGCACAGCATACATGTTGTTACTGGGTTGTCGTATCATTGTCTTCCTCCTTTCCATCATGCAAAAATGGAGATGCCTTTTTAATGTTTAATCCTTGTTTCATTGCTGTTGTTGCAGTGAGAGGACAGAAGGCACTAATGGAGGGACACCTCCATCAGCACGTAAGTGAGCAGTTGTCTTCATCTCCCAACATGCCTTACCACAAGGAAGAGAACTGATCTTGGGTTCATCCATGGAATAGGAAAGCAAGAATTGGGGTTTCATCTGCTAGGGCTATGCCAAATACACTGTATGAACATTTTTGGCTTTACAGGTGGGCTTTTGTAGTGGAAAAGCCCCCCCCCCTTCCTCCTTTTCTGCCTCTTGGTAGTTCTGATGATGGCAGCAACTACACTTCCAATTCCTATTCAGTTTTATTTTTTCATCTTTGGTACAGTGGGGCATTGGTGAGGAAAGAATGGACTGTGCACTTAATGTTCCCCTCCGGGCCATTTTTCTACCCCTTAAGCACCTCTGGAAACCAATTCTTTAATTATTATTTTTTTAAAGGGAGAAAATTGAAACAAAATAGAACAAAGTTTATCCCTCCAAATGGCCCTCATAGAACATGAAGGGAAATTGCCACATTTTTTGGCCCTTTCTGGCCCTTTTAGACCCAGGAGAGACCTGTTTTAAAACAGGAAATAACCTAGTACAGAGGCGTTAAATATGTAAAAATGGCTCCCCATGCCCCCTAGGGATGTGGGGTGACATCTGGAGACAGTGTGGAGGTTTTTCTCCAATAATTTTTTTCCTGGGTAGCTGCCCTCCAAGATCCCATGGGAGGCCAATGTGGCACCCTTGCTCTCATCAGTTGCCCATCCCTGGAGAAAGGGCAAGAAGCAGTACCTTCTCTCTGATTTTACTTCACACAAATGCTACACAGATAATTGGATCTGGCGGTGTGACGTTGCAAAGTAAGTCAGACTTAGGGGGTTTGCATTCACATTGAACTGTCTTCCTCACAAAGCCAAAATAGAGTGAAGGCATGCATGACATAGCCATCAGTTCAAATCCTACGGGCAGAACTTTCTTATTGCCTTGCACAACCTCAGATGTAATCCTTTTTAACTGGAGGTAGTTCACAGATTTGGCTACAAAACCACTGACTGGGTAAATTATTGTAAGATGAAAATGCATGTCTGAATCAGCTCACAGCTAAGAGAAAAAAAGGTTAAAATTTTAAAAAGAGACAAGAAGTTTAAAATTAACCTTGATGCCATGAATCTGGGTTTTTGTGTTTGGTTTTTTGTTTGTTTGTTTGTTTGTTTGTTGTATCGCCTCCATATGCTACTTTATTGATTTTGATAGCTGACAATGTCTATGCATATAGAACAATAAAATTATATTATCTCAAGTCCAGAGGGGTTACAATCGACATTAGTTGCCTAGGGTGGGATAGATGGAGAAATGATGGATAAACATTTGAAGAATGGTGTTGGAGTGGGCATGAGGTAAGTATAGCCCCCCCCCACTTCCTTGAATTACTGATTTTTTTCATAGAATCATAGAATTGTAGGGTTGGAAGAGACCACAAGGGCCATCCAGTCCAACCTTCTGCCATGCAGGAAATCACGATCAAAGCATCCCTGACAGATGGCCATCCAGCCTCTGTTCAAAGACCACTGGACTAGAGAATGCTGGAAAAGGAACAATGCAACCAGACCTTGAGAAGGGTGCTAGCAGGGGGATTCTGAGAGGTGTAATCCAAAAGTAACTTCCCCAGGCTCTGAATGCAGCCTAGAATCATAGAATCATAGGGCTGGAAGGGACCCCAACAGTATTGAAGACACAGAAATTATGTTAGCTACATTTTTTGCAGAACAGCTGTTTCAAACAAGCGTTTATCTTCATATGAATATGTGTCATTTAACTCTAGGTGAACTATGGAATCATCTTCATTTTACAGCCACAAGCATCTGTGTGGACATAGGACAATTTTATTCCCTCAAATACACTGGAATCCCATCCCAAACCTGTGATAATAACTGAAAGCTGCTCTTGGCCATAATTCTTTATGGATATAGAATGATTTTGTGCTAGTTGCTGGCATCACTATGATGAAAGCTTATAATATATTTTGCACTGGTAACTTGAGTGTAAAAACCAGTTCCAATTTAGCATGCAATTTTTCAAAAGCTCTGCAATTTTAAAAAAAAATCACTGTGGATTGTAATTGGATTGTGATTAGAGTGACTGGGTCTTTGCTATTGTCCCTCTTCCAGCCCCCAGCAGAAGCAGCGGAGGGACCCCAGTTCCTGGCCCTCCACCCTCATCTGCTACTGGTACACCAGCTGGGCAGCCCACTGCTATTACCCGTCTGCACATGCAGCTTCACCTCCATGACTTGCAGCAGAATGCCAGTGATCTCCGCAATCAGCTGCATCAACTAAAGAAACTACAGGTATGCTGGGCTTGATGGTTGTGTTTATGAGTCCACCTTTTCATGAGTGCACAAAAAATAAAGTTCAAAATATTATATTGAGTACATTATGGGGAAAGTGATGGTTTCTTTAACAGGGCATGTGCTGGATCCTTAAATTATGCTTTGAAGGTCAATTTAAAGCCTGTTAAAATCTCAGAAAACAATGGGGTGGTTAGATAGGATTTCCAGTGCTCGGTGAGTTCCTGAAAGACCTGCTAAGGCTTTCTGTGATTAACAAAACCGGAATAAATTATTCAGAATAACAGAGGTGATGCAGATGTATGAAAGTTAACTGAATATAGATGTAGCTTTCTTGAGGCAGATTTCAGGTTTCCATCTAGTCACAGAACTTTTAATTTATTTTATTATTTGGTTGTTTTATAAAAGACAAAATACAAAACTCTGGATTGGATTTTTTTTCCCTGGGGGTCAGTTACATGACAGTTTTTAATTCAAAAAATGCCAGCTTGCTTCTCTTTCGAACCAGTACCTACCAGTTTACAAGATTTTCTCGGCCATGCCCCCACCCTACACCTCCGCAGAGGCCTCGGGAAGTGGCGCAGCGGTTTAAACCACCACACAGCTCCGAGGCCTCCGAGGCCAGCGCCTTAGGTGGGGGGGCGCCAGAGGCCCAATGACAGCAACGGTGCTGTGCCATTGCTATTGTTGGCTCTTGGCTGCAGCCCCACCCTGCACTCCAGAGGCCCCAGGAAGACACTGCAGGAGGACAGGTGGGCAGTGGGACTGTCAGTCCCTTCGTTGCCCACCCTTTCCCCCGCTGCTGCCCCTCCCTCTTTACTTGCCCTTCTCTTCCCATTCACAAACAGCGAACGGGGAATAGAGAGGGGGGAATGGAGGAAGAGGCTGCTGTGGAGGACAAGCGGTCAGTGGGACTCAGCGTCCTGTCAACCACCTTTCCCCAGCTGTTGCCTCTCCCTTCTCTTCCCCGTTCGCAAGCAGCAAACGGGGAAGATAGAGGGGGAGGCAAGTAGAGGAAGAGGCTGCAGCGGAGGAGAGGTGGTTGATGGGACTCAAAGTCACACTGCCCGCCTTTCCCCAGCTGCTGCCTCTTCCTCCATTTCCCCCCTCTCTCTTCCCCATTCACTGCTTGCAAACCAGGAAGAAAAGGGCAAGGCAGGAGGGAGAGGCAGCAGTGGGGGAAAGGTGGGCGATGGGATTCTGAGCCCCATCGACCGTCTGTCCTCCACTGCAGTCTCTTCCTCCATTCCCCCCATTCTCTTCCCCATTCGCTGTTTGCAAATGGGAAGAGAAGGGCAAGTAAGGAGGGAGGGGCACCAGTGGGGGAAAGGGCGGGTGATGATGGGACTGACAGTCCTACTGCCCACCTGTCCTCCTGCAGCATTGTCCTGGGGCCTCTGGGGCATGGGGTGGGGGCATGGCTGAGCGCCAACGACAACAACAATACAGCGCTGTTGCTGCTGTTGGGCCTCTGGCTGCCCCCCCCATTGGCCTTGGAGGCCTCTGGGGTGGTGTGGGGTGGGAGCTTGGACAAGACCCAATGATAGCAAAGACATGGCACCGTTGCTGTTGTTGGGCCTCTGGTCACCCTTCCCCCCCACCATTGAAGGCACTGACCTTAAGGAGGCCTCGGGAGTGGCGTTGCAGTTTAAACCACTGCACTGGCCGAGACGCAACGACAGCAATGGTATGGCACCATTGCTGTCCTTGGGCCTCTGGCCACCCCCTCCCACACCAAGGCTGAGACCCAACAACAGCAACAGCGGCAGGACAGGGAAGGGGAAAGCGTTGGGGTGAAAAAATGGCAGTAAAGTTTTGCAAGCCATCCCTTTCAAGTCCATCCCCTCTGACCAATGACCAATGGGATCTCAGGTCTGCTCTGAGCCCCTGCTTTGCAATTGTTGCTAGTAATTCACACAGCCAATACTGCGCAACCTTCCAAAACTTTTTTTAAAAGTCGGGGGAAACTGCGAAAGCTTTTACTGCACAACTTTCAGGTTTTTTGGCCCCCCTCCTTCTGAATAAGGCAACTTTGAACCCAAACATGTGGGAACTATTAGGAGTCTTGGCAAATTCTTAGAGGATTTATTTTGCCGTGTAAACGACCCCCTGGACTCAACTAACATTATGTATGGTTCTTTTTAAAATTTTAGTTTTATCTTTTCTTTTTCTCATTTATGTCATATTTATGACTTTTATTGGTGTCTTCATTGTGTGCCTTCAAGTCATATCTAACTTATGGCAACCCTAAGGTAAACCTATCATGGTATTTCCTTGGCAAGATTTGTTCAGAGGGGGGTTGCCTTTGCCTTCCTCTGAGGCTGAGAGAGTGTGACTTGCCCAAGGTCCCTCAGTGGGTTTCCATGGCTGTGCAGGGATTCAAACCCTGGTCTCCAGAGTCATAATCCAATGCTGAACAACTACTCCATACTGGCTCTGTATTTATGGCTTCTAACATTTTCATATTTTAATGCTTTTATAATCAAATCAACCCAAACAGTATCAATTGGTGATTTCATTGATTTTTCCCCACCCACCCATATTTGTAAACCACCCCAGAGCATTTGTAACCTGTATGGTATATATAAAGATTTCGTCCTGAATTTATTTTCCCTGCTCTGTTGACTTTTATCCTCATTAGCGGTGCTCACCAAAACAAATCCTTCTTGGAGATGGGTGATATTATTTTGGAGTATCTGGCACCAAACAAATGGCCAGATGGCAGCTGCAGATCCATAGCCAGTGATCTGATCTTGCCATCCCCAACTATGGGGCGCACTTGTGTTTTCCTCTGAATTGCTTAGCTCCAGAGATAATTAACAGTGACAGCTTGTTGGAAACTAGGAAGTGGTGAATAGAGCAGAGTAGTAGAAAAGCAAATGGCTCTCATTCTCTCATCTCCTGTGGATATTTCTGGACTTTGGAAATCCTGCCATGTCATTTCTGAGCTGCCTTTCTCTATCAGTGTCAATCATGTGTGGAATGCATCACTCCACTGGGCATGGAGAGGTTTTAAGTCATGGATACTTCACCCTTGAGAGCCAGCATGACGTAGTGGTTTCAGTGTTGAACTACAGCTCTGGAGACCAGGATTTGAATCCCCACTCAGCCATGAAAACCCACTGGGTGACCTTGAGCAAGCACTCAGCACTCAGAAAACCCTGTGATAGATCCACCTTAGGGTCGGCATAAGTCGGAAACAACTTTAAGGTACACAACAGCAAAAATACTTCACCCAATAGAAGGCAGACCTTAGGACTGGGCACATAAAGAACTAAATTTGAGTTTAGTAGCTTCATGTCTATTTGTGCAGAACTACTTTTCATCTACTGGTCTTTTCTTCTTTGAAATTACAAATATAAGTAGATGGACACCGTTTGAGAAAAATAATCAAACCTACAGACCCTTGAGGTACAGACAGAAATTCCCAGGATGCAGATTCTGGTTTGTCCTGGTTTTGTTATTAGGACTTTGTCTTAGGACAAAAGTATTGTGGTGTTTTAGTTGTTCTTAATTTTGAAAAGAGAATTACCGTGCAGTTTTTTTTTCCTGTAGAAAACAGAAAACAATACCAAAATATGCATATTCTAATCCAGTTTCAGTTTGTCTGTGAACAAAAAGGAAATGTTAAACAGGAACTATGTCAAATCTTGTGCTTGAAACACAACATCTTGCATATCATAATAAAGGCGGAGTTGAATCACTCCAATACATGCCAACAGCTCTGAAATATGAACAAGAAAAATCCAAGATTCTGAATAATTATATATCCACAGGCTTCATGTGCTAGTAGTTATGTAGGCTTGTACCTTCTCTGCTCACATGTATAAGTGGTAACTTGTGTCATGGGGTGTGTAGTGCAGCTAGGCTCAGTTTATCTAATCATTCCCTTTACCCTTTCATGAACACTGCAAGTAGTTCCACACTACGTTGGGGTACTCCGAACAGATATAGTAAACTGAGGGTTGTTTAAATGTTCATGCCCTACTAACTAGGAATATACAAATCTATTGGTTTCTCTTTCTTGAGTTCTTACAAGCTTGTAAGAACTTTCTCATGTTCTTCCCATCCTATTTATGCAGGAAATTCTGGATATCTATACTACCTGTTATGTATATTTAAAATCCAAATGATTTTTAATATACATTTAAATTGCCAGCGTGGAGAGAATCATGCTGTGCCTGCCAAACATTTAGTATTAAAAGAGGAGGAGGAGGAGGAACCCTAATTTAGCAGCATTACAAGTATGCACAGGGATTCAAACCCTGACTTTTAAGAGGAAGCACTCAAAGATTTAGGCTGCATTAATAGGAGTATAGTGTCTAGGTCAAGGGAAGTAATAGTGCCACTGTATTCTGCTTTGGTCAGACCTCACCTGGAATACTGTGTCCAGTTTGGGGCACCACAATTCAAGAAGGATATTGACAAGCTTGAGCATGTCCAGAGGAGGGCAACCAAAATACTGAAAAGTCTGGAAACCATATCCTATAAGGAGTGGCTTAGGGAGCTGGGCATGTTTAGCCTGGAGAAGAGAAGGTTAAGAAGGGACGTGATAGCCATGTTTAAATATTGAAGGGATGTCATATTGAGGTTGGGGCAAGCTTGTTTTCTGCTGCTTCAGAGACTAGGACACAGAGAAGTGGACTTAAACTTAAGAAAATAGAGTCTACCTAAACATTAGGAAGAACTTCATGACAGTAAGAGCTGTTCGGCAGTGGAATGCACTGCCTCCGAGTATGGTGGAGTCTCCTGCTTTGGAGGTTTTTAAACAGAGGCTGGATGGCCTTCTGTCAGGAGTGCTTTGATAGTGTATTCCTGTGTGGCAGGAAGTTGGACTGGATAGCCCTTGTGGTCTCTTTCAACACTATGATTCTATGATTCTTTCTCTGCATGAATGAATGAGTCTCTCTGTTTCCCTTCCTCCAACATTTCTTTCTTCTCTTAGTGAAGAAATGTGTGAATTCTGGCAAGTTCTTATCAAACTTTGCTGTACACACTACAAGGAAAATGACGCACATTGGAGAGAACATCAGATAGTTTGGGATATTCATCAGGGTATATTCTAGAAAAGGTTTGGTTCAGTTTGTGGAATATTTTCATCTTCTCTCTCTCCAAGTGGCTCTGGTACACGATGGCTTTGATGAGAAAATTAGGCTTCAACTGCTTCTCCTGTAGCATCCTGACTCCCCCCCCCCACCTCATCTCTAAATTTTCCTTTTCAGCTTCAGAATCAAGAAACAGTAAAGACTATGCTGCGGCGGACAGAGACTGAGATCAGTGTGCGGGTGACGGACACCATGCGCAAACAGGAGGATCCCTTGCAACGGCAGCGTACCCTAGTGGAGGAGGAGCGTCTCCGTTACCTCAATGAGGAAGAGCTCATAACCCAGCAGCTAAAGTGAGGATTCTACCAGGGAAGTGTGTGTGAGGATGTGTGTGGTTTGTACAGGACAGAAAGCTGAGCGATTTGTCAGAGCCTGCTGCATGCACTTTTCTTTGTATGCTGTTCTGCTAGATCCAGTGATGGGGTGGGGCTTGAACTTACACAGCTCTTTAAAGGTTACTTTTTGGACCCTAACTCCCTCAGGGATTGCAGGATTCTGGGAATTGAAGTCTAAAAAGCTATTTTTGCAAGCTTTGGTCCTCAAACATTTCACAGATGAAAACTGGGATGCATTTGGCCAAGCACCATCAGAGTGTGGTCAAGATGGCAAATATTGTTCATAAGGAAGAACTCACAAATTAGGAGAGGCTGCAGCAGTTTGCTTTTGCCTGAGCCTACTGGGAAGGGCAAGATTCTTCCCCTTCCTCTTGCTGAGCTAACAGAGTTAAACTACTTTTGCACTTTGAACTCAGTTTGCAGCAATCGAAGTATGCTGAAGACAAAAGGGGGAAGTGGAACGAGGAAAGAAAAACTGGGACATTTTAAAAGCAGCTGAAAAAGTTGGATAGCAGATTAATCAGAACTATCCCTGTCAAATCGAAACAGTTGGAGGATATACAAGCTCCTGAATTTATTTTCCTAAGTGATAATTCAACTCAGCAATGTCAAATGCTGGAATACAACCGGTTTTGTCCCCTTGAATAGAGATTTTGAAAGGTCTATTGAGCTTGTGAAAAATAGGCTCATGAGTGACTTTACATTGTTTTTCATTTTTTTATTATAACACATACAGTTACAATTTTAACAAGCAAACAGATGTTTAATATGATATCAAATAAAAAAAACTCAGTCTTCTGCTCATTAACAAGGAATTGAATTTTAGTTTTAAAAAGAGACAGTTGAGGAGAATTTGAATTAATGAAAAAGAAAAGGAAAGAGGAAAATAGAGGATTATTCAGTGCCATGATCTGAGGCTGCAATCCTGCACTTACTTTTAGGAGGCAAATCCCATGGAACTCATTGATACTTACTTTTACAACAGCAAACATGCACACACACGCCATCCAGCTCAGGACTGTGAGGTGAGGAGGATGAGGGTTTATACTTCCATCTCCATCTTTTCCCTGAAAATCTCCATCCCCTGTCGCTTTGTTCTCAGAAGAAAATATATGTGTGTACAGTATATAAATCCCACCATGCCATAATTTCAAAATGAACCTCTCTCCCTCTCTCTGGGCTTGTCTACACTATTGAAAAACCCCAAACTCCCTCTGAATCTGGCCCAGTAAAGCCACATTACATGTGGTCTTTTCCCTGAATCTGTCCACACACCATATGGCCCTCTCCGCACCAAACTAGGGGAATGCCACCTTACTCCGGGTTTTAAAAACTTGCAGTTTTCTCTGGAGTTTGCTTGAAACTTCAGAGAAAATTAGTGTGAACAATACATCCTCTGTGGATTCAGGGGCTGGGAAGGCAGGACAAGTGCTGCTTGAGGCGCCTCCATTGCCCCCCCCCTCCTCGGCGCCACTTCCTCATTATGAAGACAGAGCCCTGGCACACAATCACCTGCTCTGAGGTAAGAATGAGGCAGCCAGCCTCACAGTTGTGGGGCAGGCACCCATTCTGACCTCAGAAGGAGTGGCCAGCCATGCCATTTTGCTGGGAAGGCAGAGCCCTTGTGCATAGTCACTCTCTCTGAGATCAGAACAAGTAACCAGGCATGCAATTGATTTTGTATCAGGAAGGCAGAGCCCTTTCCCTCTACCAGCCCACGCCAGCAGCGGGAAGGTGCCATGGAGGTGCCTGTCCTGGCTAGGCAGCAGGGGTGGACCTGCAGCTTCATTGCGGGTAAAAATCTGAATGAATTATTTTGTAGACAAGCCTGCCGATGAGTGATGCAGATCCGGGCTTTGGCCAGGTAAGGTTTGGCACTTAAATCCAGGCCAGAATAATCCAAATTTCATGCACCTACTTTGGGTTAAAGTACAGTCATCCCTTCCCATTTGCAGGGGTTAGGGGTGGAGCACCACTGTAAAAGTTTTTTTAAAAAACGTGAATAAAAAATGTATGGGGAAAAAACAACCACCACTGCCAGATGCACATCTTTTCCACAAGTTCAGTCTGGCAGGTTCACACACCCTCTCCTCTCCTCCCCACTGCCCCCAGTGCCACCCCTCAGAGGGCCCTGCACATTTCGGTACCCCCCCATGTGCATTCTGAGCAGCCTGTTAGCCAACTCCAAAGGAACCCCCTGCCGCTTCCACGAGCGCACTCCTTGGCCCCCTCCCTCCACACCGCCATGGCTTCTCCTTCTCTGACCACCCAATCCAACCCTCCCATGGGATTCCAAGCAGACAAAAGCACCTCTTCTCTTCCACCCCATCTCTCTCCCCATCCACCCACTCCGGCTCCTTCTCACCTGCAATGCCAGAGAACCAGGGCTCTCCTCCCCAGCCGGCCAAAGCCAAGTGACCGGCCAGCCTGCTCGTATCTCCATGCCAGGCCTCCAGCAGCATCTCCACACCCACCCACCCAGATGGTTGCTGCCTCCTTCCTTCCTTCCTTCCTTCCTTCCTTCCTTCCTCCCTTGCTTGCCTACACACTGTGGCCCCACTGTGGCACCCAGGGCCTGCTGCTGGACTGCGCCAGCCCCGGCCAAGAAAGAAGGGGGCTCTCTGGAGTAGGAGGAGGATGAAGAGGAGGAGGAGAGCATCAGCAGAGGTGGCCAGGCACAGGCACCAAATGTGTGAGTGGGCGCCCAAGGAGGGGAAAGCCCACCTGAGATGCCGGAAGGTGAGGAGAAGGAAAAAGGAGAGGAAGGGAGGGAGAAAGGAAGAAGAGAAAGAAAAGAAAGAAGCCCATCCATTTTCTCCAGGATGGCCTGAAGGTGCAGGAGGATAGGCAGGTGCTCCTTCTCCAAAATACACACTTTCGCCTCTCCCTCCCTGGGCGAAGAGCCAAGGCCAGGTGGGAGGCAGGCTGAGTGGCTCCCTCAATCTCGTGGAGGGAGAGGGTGCCCAAAGCCGCAGTGGGGGCAGGAGAGCCCCTCTGCCATCACTGCGTGCCCCCGTCTGCACTCCTGCCCACCTACCCAGTGCATTGCGAGCAAGCACTGCAGTGACTGGATGGTGGGGCGGCTGGTGGTGGTGCTGCTGCCGCCACTGCCCCTTAAGCCTGGCTTTGGATGCACCTCCGTCCAAAGAGCTGGAAACGAGGCGCTCCCCTCACCCTCTCCTCTCCCTCTCCTCCTCTTGTCCCCCAGCATGCCAACCCCCCAGTGCGCCATTGGTTCCAACTCCGCAAATACACAAAACCGCGAAAGGGAAAACTGCGAAAAGGAAGGGATGACTATAGTCCAACTTTTATCTGGATTTTTACCTGCAGGGTGGACAAGCCATCCCTCCCCCCACACACTCCTGCTGTTTGTTACAGTTTTACAGATACAGAGTTGCTTTCACATTTATAAACAGCATCAGGTTGCATAAGTCTTTCCCAATTTTATCAAATTATTACATACAGTACTAAATGTTGCTATTCATACTAGGTATTTCTTCTCAGCTACTAATGTTATAAATTATATATATATCTACTCGTTCATGTCTGAAGAGACATAAGATTTCATGTGTTTAGTTTTTCAGTAAGGCTAACTTAATTTGTTACATTAATCAATTATGTAGTAACTTTTAACAGTGAAGTCCTGAACAGGTCTAGTCAGAAGTTAGCCCCCCAAGTTCAATGGGATTAAACCCAGGTAATTGTTGATAGGAATAAAGGCTTGATCAGCTAATAAGGGTAACCCTCAGTTAATCAGGAAGCAGATGTATGTGTGTAATGTATACATATATGTGTGTGTGTTTGTGTGGTGTGTGCTGATAAGAACAGCAATTGAGAAGTATACTGTCTTCTGTTACCTCTTCTAAAATTATGCTAGCTATACTATATGTATGTATCATTCAAAAACAAAAAAGTATGCTTTTTGCTTCTGAAGTAGTGTCTTACTCATATGCAAATGTAATTAATAGCCCAATCAGCTAAAATTAGTATGATTCATTGATTAACATTTTTGTAATCAGATTGCAATTCTTAATTTTTAACCAATTTAAGCATAACATTTGCACATATATTTTCTAGATGCTAACCTATAGAAAATGCAAGATTCCTTTCATATGAAGTTAAGATTTGTTAGCCAAGAACCCTCCCTGGGCTCTTGGCTTGTGAATGAATAAACAAACCAGGATCCTAGGTTCAGATAACAAGTTAAACAAACCATTTTTAGGCTTGTTAAGCCTGTTAGGCTAGGAAGAGGAGGTTCATTTGCCTCTCCTGTCTGCCCCCCTCTTATTTTGTCCAGAAGAAAAAGGCAGCCCAAGGAATCTGTAGGGGAAAAGGCTGCATGCAGCCCCAGGGGTGTACTTTGCACCCCTAATCTGTTCTTATTGGATCACCCTCCAAGAGAGGCAGTTTGCTGTTCAACTTGGTTACAGCCCTCCTTTCTGCACTGTTTAACTTTTTCTAAAAGAGGTTGTTCAAACCAGCAATTGATTTCACAGCTAGCTCTAGTTTTTGTTTGGATAGGCTTGCTATGCGTCCCGGAAAATCCCAGATTAAAGGGACTTAAAATTGTCTTGTCCAGCTGGGGTGCTTGAAGCAGCAGATCCTGGATTCCTCCAGCTCTAGAGGGAAGAGAGACTGTATTCCATTCAGAGCTGGAGGAATCCAGGATCGGCTGCTTTGGGCAGCCCAGACCATTGGACTGGCGTAGCGAAAGTGGGTGGGAGGGAGGGCAGGTGAGTGGGGGGTGGTCCTCCCAGGCAGCAGTTTTTTTGGGGGGTGGCGCTCCCTCCTGCCTCACTTCCCCACCTACTTGCTTCCTTCGCACCCATACGCCCCTGCCCACTCACTTCCCGTGCGGAGTTGCGGTGAGTCTTTGGGTGCCCTCCTTACAGGGATGGGGGGAGAGATGGGGGCTCCCTCCTCCTTCCCCCCCTTGGGTGTTCTGGATGCCCTCCTCCCAGGGATGGGGGGAGAGAAGAGGGATCCCTCCTCCTTCCCCCACTCCTGCAAGTGCTCTGTCCCGGTTTTGTGGCAGAGAATTATGGCAACCCCATGTTTGGTCTGTATGCACAAGTAATGCACATCAGGCACTCACTGGGATTCAGAGCAGCTTACAGCAAGATTAAGAAGAGAGAGAGACAGAGAGTGTTACAATATGAAAACATTGTTGAAATATCATTAAAAATTAGAAATAAAACAAAAGGGTACATGACCCACCTGTTAAAAGATCCTTGTTCTGCAGCCAATCTATTCCCAAAAGCCAGTCAAATAAAAAGGGTTTTGCTTCTGAGAAAAGCAACAGGGAAGAAGTCAGCTTAGCCTCCATTAGAATGGACTTCCACATCCTGGGAGTAATCATGGAGGGGGCCATGTAAAACACCTTAATTCCAAACCTGCCTTTCTTGGTTGCTTATGGCCATTCTTTCTGACTCATTTATACACGCTTCATCCATACAATTAAGCACTCTAACTTGCTTTAGCAAAAAGTTTATTTGAATTGTCTGGAAAGAAGTGAGAGAGAAGAGAACTTAATGCCAATAATAAGGAATCAGTAGTCATCTAGGTACAAGATGGTGAAGTTTGAAAGTGTTGTTCTGTCTTCTCCTCCTGTTATCTTTGGAGGAAGAGAGAATAATTCACAAGCCTACATCTTTTTGTTCTCTCTGCGCTCTTTTTGATGGTGTCCTTGTGTGTTTGCAGTGACCTAGAGAAGTCAGTGGAAAGGATCCAGAAAGATTTGACCCACAATCATCGACTTATCTCCACACAAGAGCTGGAGGAGAAATCCCTGGTGCTTAAGCAGCTGGGAGATACCTTGATGGAGCTGAAGGGTGAGAGTGGGGTGAGGATGGGGGTAGGCCAGGATTGCTCGGATAACTGTGGCTAGGTTGGAAGAGGGTTTCTCCTGAAGTACTCCATGGACAAGTTCATGTGTAATAACTAGTTCAAAATTTAAGTTAGTGAAAATTTCAGCTGAAAGTTTCTAGCCGTCTTGATTATTTTAAAGATGAATTTGAGAAATGTGTAGGCACTGTGTCTACAGAATTCAGCTCTCCTGTTCTAAGTACAGGGCTTCCATAAAATGAATTGACCTATTTGTGGAGTGCTGGTGAATGAATGGTTTTCTCTTGTTTGGCCTTCTGATTCTGTGATTCCATGTTTTGCACCCCAGTGTCATTTCCTTCAGCTGTGTTTCCCCACCCACCCCGCTTTATCTATCCCTGCTGTCCCTCATTCTTATCTTTCCTTATGCCATCACCATCCCAAAATAAGTTCTCAGCTCAAAGCCCAAATCTTCATAATAGTAGAGATTTTGTACAATTGACTTTATCAGATGAGCCCCTTTAAACGTTCTTTTGCTGGCATTAAAAAATCCATTTTTAAGCCAGCAGAAGAACGTCTCTCACCACACTTATTTTCTCTCCCAGCAGAATGCTTCCCCAACAATGAAGAGGAAGAGAACGAAGTCCCGTTCACTTCCTTTTTTGAAATCCCGCGAGACTTCATTGTATGGGAAGTTTAAAAATAAAACAAAATATAAAACATAAAAAAATTACATCAAGTACACACACACACTTAAAAACTTCTGAGTAAACCAGGGAGGGTAATAAAAAGTGTGTCACCTACCTGGATATCGTGATCTCACCTGGAAGTGTTCTGGCCATTTATGAGGTAAGTACAGTACGTGAAAGAAAAAGATGCGAGGTTACATACGCCGGCAAAAAAATGGCACAGCTAATCTATTGACAGCTTGGGCCATCAATAAAATAGATTGGCTTAAGGACAAGACATAAATGCGGAAAGACAACGTCATCTGGTATGCGCACTCTTGCACATATATGTGGCGTCATTATGATTCCGTATTTAGTGCATCTGATAAAGTCTTTGGGAAAGGAAAAGACAAACAAGCAAACCCAGGACCTCAAAGTAGTTTCCTCTGGGATGCAGAATTTTTGAGGGGAATATTTTTCAGTGCAGACTTTTTCAATATTTGTCACACAGATTATTAACAGCCTGCCTGTAAAAGCCTCAGGAAACTAAGGACTTCTCAAGATATTAGTCAGAACAACACATGAATCATGATGCTGGCTCAGACCAAAGGTCTGCCAAGCTCAGCATTCCAACAGTGACCAGCCAGCTGCCTTGAGTTACTCACAAGCAAGGCAACATTTAGGCAGCAGACACTCCCTGTTGCTTGTTATCAGCCTTGCCCTGTTGTATATGGGGATTCCCCCTGCCAAGTGGGTCCTAGAATTCTGCCCAAAAGTCCTGTCCTGATGACACCATGTAGCCAGTAGCTGTCAGAAGACTCATTTTGCATGAATCAATAGATTGTTTGTTCTCTCATATCTTTTTTCCCCATTGATGCTAGTGGCCATCACAACATGACATGGCAATGAGTCCAATACACTGCCCTATGCCTTGTGACATTAGATTTAGGTAAAAAGATACTCCTTTGTTTGTCCTTCTGCCTGTGTTTTGTTTTTAGCTCAGTGGGTTAATTTTAGGTGTTTCGAGAAGGAAAGCGCTGCTTGTGAATTCAGATAACCAGTTACCAAGTGGTGCCCAAGAAAACCCTATGAAATTCATGGGGTCGCCATAAGTTGACAGGCAACTTAAAGGCACAGAAACACACACGTGGTATATAGCAAATATTAGAGGTGCACAGAACAACTCTTCCATCCCCAAAAGGGTTTTCTGTTTAACCTCCCAGAACATTTGTGCAGTCTATGTCCATGTGCTTATCCAAGATGTAGTAACACTGGCCCCAGACACAGGCAATCACACATATACAGATGTTTATACTGTAGATATATGTATGTGTGTGTGTGTGAATTCCCTCTGCATGCTGCTTGCCAGTGTCCCTGTTTGCACTGCTGCTTGCTGTCAGAACATATTCTGGAGACTCTAGCTGATGTAGTGTAACAGTTCATGTTTTCTCATTTGTGATTTTCTTCCATATATAAATGGGTTCTTGGCTTTCCCTTTTCCTACACTCTCAACTACCCCTTCTTCCCCACTTTATATCTCCCTCAGCCCTCTTGTCATTGGGTTGGAGATCTCCCTCTGTGCCCACTCACCCTCATTAGCATAGCTGTACTTGATTTACATGCCCATGAGAGATTCTAGTGTTCCACAGCTGTATTTTTATTTTTTAAAAATGTTTATGAGTTGCTTCTTTTCATTGTTCACCAGGGCTCCCAAAGCGATGAACAATGAAATGTATTAAAACATTAATTAACAACGGGTAAACTCAATTTTAAAAGACCAGGCAGAATAAGACCATTTTGACCACATGCCAGAAGTTCAGCAAGGATGGAGTCAGTCTGACTTTTCCTAGGAGAGATCCCACATCAAGATGCTGCCACAAAGAAAGCTGTGTAGGTGCTGCTACAACTAAAGCCCTGACCTCACATTATGCTGGGATACACAACAAAGCTGCTATTCCAGATCTCAGGTTTTGGTCAAGCTTGTACAGGGGGAGGCTTTTAGGTAGCTTAGCCTCTAGCCATTTAGAAGGTTAGTTTCATTGTGGGGAGAGGACATTAGAAATTTATGTGGTATTTGAGAGCCAGCATGGTGTAGTGATTTGACCATTGGACTAGAATCTGGAGACCAGGTTTTGAATCCACACTCAGCCATAGAATCCCCCTGGGTTTCCTTGGGCAAGTCACACTGTCTCAACCTCAGAGGAAGGCAAAAGCAATCCCCACCCAAACAAATCTTGTCAAGAAAACCCTGTGGTAGGTTTGCTTTAGGGTCACCATAAGTTGGAAATGACCTGAAGGCACACAAGAACGTGATATTTATTTGGAGATACAGACTGAGACATGCACCTATCTATTTACTATGTTTTGGTTGTTAGTGCCAGGCAGGTACCATTTGAAATTCTGTAACCTCTGTGCCAAGGCATTGTGGGAAATTAAAGTGGCAACTTCCTAGCCCCAGTCAATAGGCAGGAAGAGACCACCAGAGGGCTGAAGGACCCTTGAAACCTGAAGCCAGCATTGTCTGGAGTAAGGCCAACAGTTGAGCCTGAAAGCAGAAAGACAAACAAGTGGGGACAATTCTGTCTCAGAGCATGGCCTGAGCATTCGGTGTAAATTAGACACATTCATCAATCCTATTTAGGAGATATTCAATTGTACCCATGGATAAAGTGTGGATTGGTGAGCAGTGGACATACTGCAAATTCTCCGTTCACACTGGTTCTGCTTTCAGGAAAGCCTGAAAGGAGATTCTTTTCAGAGTCAGCTGAGCACTCTTAGGACTTTTCAAATGGAGTAAAAAAAAACAAAACCCAAGGAGAAGAATTGGGCTGTCGCACTTACAGAGCCCTGTTTCAGACAGCCCCATCCTCCTCCTAACCTGCCCCCGTGCTTCCTCTGTGCTGCAGGTGCCGCTTTTATTGATGGGGGTTCTCCATCAATAAAAGCAACACGTTTCTCAGCACGGAAGAAGGATAGGGGAAGGTCGGAAGGAGGACGGGGCTGTCTGAAACAAGGTTCTGTAAGCGTGACAGGCCCATTCTTCTCCAGACCTCCTCAGGTTTTTTTTACCCCATTTGAAAAAGTCCTTAGACTCTTGCCCACCATCAGGAACTCTGGGCCTTTGGCCCCTTGTATTACTTGATTCCCCCTTGAGCTGCAGTGCAGCTGTCTGAGCACCTACAGTAGTGTTGTTGAAGCATGATAGGAACCAGGCCAGCAGCTTCTTCCTCTAGCAGACCTACCAGTGTAGCTCTTAGAAAACAAGGCATCACAGTCCAGCTGAAGAGACTCCTGCTTCAATAACCCTACCCACTTTATCATACCCTCCAGCATTTCACAGATGTAAACCAGGATACAGGTTGCCAAGCGATATCAGAATGAGGTCAAGATGGCAATTAATGAAGAAGAACACAAGTTAGGAGAGGCTGTAGCAGTTTGCTTTTGTCTGAGTTTACAGGGAAGGACAAGCTTCCTCCCTCTCCTCCCCCCCTGCTAGGTTAATTGAGTGCAAACTATTTTGGCACTTTGAACTCAGTTTCCAGCAACTGAAGTAAGCCAAAGACAAAGGGAGAAAGTGGGAGGAAAAGAGAAAAATTGGGACATTTTAAAAGGAGCTGAAAAAGTGGGATGACAGAGGATTAATCAGGACTGTCCTTGTCAAATTGGAACAGTTGGAGGGTATGCATTAACAATAGTTTTAGGATGGGAGATTGCTTTTTTTGCCAGCTTTCAGATAATTTCCACTGCTAAATCTGAAGACATACAAATACATGATGTTTGTCTCATAGTTCATACCTCAGTCCCACTACTATGATGTGTCTGCACTGGGTGAATGTCACAAAGTTAGAACCAAAAATCCACATATCTTGTGTCATATCCTGATTAATGCTGCATTTGTGGATTTTGTATGTGAAAGCTGGTGTTTCATAAAACAAACTCATCATGATACCTTTTATCCTCATTTATAATAAATGTTTGTGGTGCCCTTCATCCTCAAAATTCATGTTTGTGGCACACTTCATCCTAGTCATTTTTCTATTTCCACTACTAAAAGTTTTACCTCTTTTAATTTTTGTTTCAATGTATGTTCATGAGTCTCCACCAATAGATATTATAATTGCAACCCTGTGCAAATTTGGAGTAAGGACCATTGGACTTCTGAATAAACATGTCTAGAATTGTGCTCTTTTTTCCAGATTTTTTTCATTCATTCAAAAGCAATTATTATTTTAAGAATACATTGCTGTCTGTGCATATATCGATTACAAAATCACTCTACTGACATGCTGCATAGAGTCAAAGATTGCATGTCACAAATGAGATTTTGTGTTTTAAAAAACTATGCCAAAACCAATAATCCTGAATGGGAAGTACTGTATATTTTATTAAAGTAAATGTCAAAAAATATGGCAGATGTTAGCATTTATCTGTAATTCTAAGGGTTTTAGAAGACCATGGAGGATATTTCGGAAATGTCCAAATGTCAGTCTCATTTCCCACTATTTCCAAAAAAGAATACTACACACACACACACACACACACCAGTGAATGTAAAAGTGAAAAAACAGATCTACAACACAAAGATTTCTGACATTTCTTGCTGGGTCTAAGATTTCCCCAGTATATGTCAATATACATCATGTTTCTGACATTTAATACAAAGAGAAACCGAGGACAAACTTTAGCAAAAGCAATAAAAGAGAGTTGGCATAGACATTTCCTAAGGTCCCACAAGGACTTGATAGTTCCAGATCTGAATCTGATTGCAATTTTTAAGGGCCAGTGTTACACATACCCCCCTAACCTTACAATGTACTGCAATATATATTGAGTGTGGGGTGCACAGAGAGTTTACTGTGGCTGTTAACAGGGATAAGTCCATGTTGGTCTTGGTCTCAGTATCCCTCCCTTTCCCTAACAATTTCATAAATCCTCATTGTATCTGGTTACTCTTGGGTAAAATAAATAAATAAATCAAGGGCATTTCAAATTTCATTTATGTTTCTTTAAGTTGCAAGCCCTCATGAAACTAATCTTCACAGATGTATGCCAACATTTGAGGGGAGTGTAGCCCTTCCTCGCACTCTCCATTAATGCAGACACAAGCGCTTGCCATGCTCATGACTGGCTGTGCTCTTGGGAGGTGGGAGAGGCTATGGTGGGTGTTTTATAGGGTGTGGGATGTCATCCTTCCTCTGAGACCAAGTAACAGTAACAGTCAGGGGAGGCCTCACTTGTCACTCACCAGAGCCTCACCATCATGCCCACCTGCTTCCCTTCTTGGGTCCATGCCTCCCTTTCCCCTCAGGTGAAAGCCTTCCTTGGGCCTGCTCTGACCCCCATGCTTCTCCCTTCCTTCTCTACCCATCCCTGGCATTGCAGCTAATTTCCCCAGCCTGCAGAGCAAAATGCGTGTGGTCCTCCGTGTGGAGGTGGAGGCTGTGAAGTTCCTCAAGGAAGAGCCACACCGGCTGGACAGCCTATTCAAACGGTGCAAGGCAGTGACCGACACCCTGACGCAAGTCCGCAAGTGAGTGAGCCCGTCTTGAGTGAGAGAAAAGCCCTGGGGCCTGATAAGCTGGGGTGCTAGTCTCCTCCCCTAGAGATGCTCACAATTTCCCATTAAGACGCCCTGCAGGTGCACCTGGAATCACAGAACACCATCGGTAGTGTTCCTAGGTGGCTTCCTTTCCAAGCACTGGCCAGCTTCACAAATGGAAAGTATACCAGTTCTCTTCAGACCGTCCTCTGGGCAATGGAATTAGGAGCATTTCTTTTAAGCCCTGACTCTTTGTCTCCAATTCCCCCTTCTAGTGGTTAGGGCTCCACTACCATCATCACCCCTATTGCCATTGCAACTCCATTTGCTTCCTCCCAATAGCCAGGCCTTCTCTTGTCCTCACTGCCACCAGGCTTATTAATGCTGTTATTCATGCACATGCAAGTGCAGTTTTTAAAATGGTCCCTGCTAGACAAAAAACAAAACAAAACAAAAAACACACCAGCATAAGATGGCAGCCTTTTAAAAATCTGCTGCCATACATGTGGGCTTCTTGTTCTTGACTTCTCTTTGTGCCCTTTTCTTGGCAGGCAAGTTGATGAAGGTATCTGGGACTCATCCAGCAGCCTCCTCACTCAGTCTCCAAAGAAGGTGGAGCCAGAAAGTGACTTCAGCAAGGGCTTGGATTTTGAGGTACCCACCAGCCCCCCAATGAACCTCCATGACCTCACCTCTTCCACGGATAGCCTGGGCACGACCAGCTATGGGCAGAGCCACATGTCGAAGAGCAGCAACCCATCCCGGGGTTCAGAGATGGTAACAGCCAAAACCCAGACAGGCTCTGAGACCCCCAGCAAAAGGAGTGTGGACAGATCAGTATCTGTGGAGGTGAGAGCAGTTTATACTTACCACACATTTAATTAGTTAGTTAGTTTTTATATCCTACCTTCCTGCCCAGGGCCGGTTTAAGGAATTTTGGGGCCCCCTGCAGTGCTTTATTTTGGGGCCCCCATATGTTTATCTCAGGTCAATGTAACCTAACCTATTCACCGTACAGGATGTTCAGATCACAGTAGGGCCCCCGTATCCATGGATTCATTATCCATGGGACACAGAACAGCACACCTACCCTAGAGTCTTCCTAGTAAATGTGTCCTCCCTAGTGGTTTTCTAGGCCCTCCAAGGCAACTCTATGGTATTTTAAACCAGAAGTACCATTTTTTTCAATGGTGTTCACTATTATTCATGGTTTTCAGAATCCACCCCCCCGAACCAATCCCCAGTGGATAAGAGGGGCCTACTGTATTACATAATTTGACACCAATAATTTAGTTTAAAAACTATATTATAGGCACTAACATAATATTTTAAGTTTATTAGCAATTAATGTAATGATGCAGATTTCCTCAAAGAAAAGAAAGAGTGGACTACAAGCTAAACATGAGTTAGCAGTGTGATGCAGCAGCAAAAAATGCCAATGCAATTCTAGGCTGCATTAATAGTGTCTAGATCAAGGGAAGTAATAGTATCACTCCATTCTGCTTTGGTCAGACCTCACCTGGAATATTGTTTCCAGTTCTGGGCACAACAATTCAAGAAAGATACCGAGAAGGATGTTGGGAGGTCTGGAAGCCATTATGCCCTATGAGGAACGGCTTAGGGAGCTGGGCATGTTTAGCCCAGAGAAGAGAAAGTTAGGAGGGGACATGATAGCCATGTTTAAATATTTGAAGGGGTGTCATACTGAGGAAGGAGCAAGCTTGTTTTCTGCTGTTCCAGAGACTAGGACACGGAGCAATGGACTCAAACTATAGGAAAAGAGATTCTACCTAAACATTAGGAAGAAGTTCCTGACAGTAAGAGCTGTAAGGCAGTGGAATACTCTGCTGCCTGGGAGTGTGGTGCACTCACCTTCTTTGGAGGTTTTTAAGGAGAGGTTGGATGGGCATTTGTCAGGAATGCTTGGATTGTGTGTTCCTGCAGGGCAGAAGCCAATCGGATGGGATGGCTGTTGGGGTCCCTTCCAGCCCTATGATTCTAGGCTGCATTCAGAGCCTGGGAAAGTTACTCTTGGATTACACCTCCCAGAATCCCCCTGCCAGCACCCTTCTCAAGATCTGGTTGCATTGTTCCTTTTCCAGCATTCTCTAGCCCAGTGGTTCTTAACTTGGGGTCCGCAATGTCCTCACAGGGGGTCCACAAAGGCTTGAAGACTGCTTGGCCCACCTCCTCCCTGTAGTGGAGTAGCCATGTGACAGGAACCAAGGCAAAGTCTGGCTGGCTTGGCCTGCACATTGCCATTCAATCCACTCCAGCCACAAACTTGCAGGAAGAAGCAAGAGTGTCTCTGAGGGAAAGTTTAATGGATGGTGTAATTGTATTGTTGTTGTTGTTAGCTATTATTATTAGGGTTTTAAATCTTGAGTTAAGTCTTGGGGCAACAAAAGATATTTAAAGGGGGTCCCTGGTAAAGAAAAGGTTAAGATCCACTGCTCTAGGCCAATGCCTCTCACATAACACTACTGGATATTGGTGTTTTAGTGACAACAATAAAACCATTGTTCCCAGTAATATTACTCCAAATTTTAATTTATATTCTTTATACAGTATTCTTCTGTTAAAAGAGTTAAGAGTGTTGTAAAAGTTTCAGCATTGCACTATGACTATGGAGACCAGGGTTTGAATCCTTACTCAGCCATGAATACCCCACTGGCTGACCTTGGGCAAGTCACACTCTCTCAGCCTCAAAGGAAGGCAAAGGCACACACCCTTTGAACAAACCTTGCCTAGAAAACCCCATGGTAGGTTTGCCTTAGCCAGAAATGACTTGAAGGCACATAGGCAAACACACACAAATGCAGGCTGAACTCAGTTGGCAAGGGAAGGGAAGGGAAGGGAAGGGAAAGAAAGAAAGAAAGAAAGGAGCCCTTTCCGAGACAACCCTCAAATTCCCTGTCTCTCTCATAAACACACACTCACCGTCTCCGCGGTAGCAGCAAACTCCCTCCAGCTTCTGCCACAGAGGGCTGCTGTTTCTTTCACTTTCTCTTTAGTTTTGGAGACATTTTTTTGGAGGAGGGCGGGAATGTGGTGGTCTCCTTCTTTAGAGGTTTTTAAACAGAGGCTGGATAGCCATCTGTCTTGACTCCAGCAACAAGTTAAAAAGTAAAATAACCACCCCATTGTGCATGGCAGCCCCCCCCCCAAGATCCCCGTGGCCCCCTGAAGACAGTCACTCACTCACACGACCAGCTGCTCTGCCTTTCCTCCTTCACAGCAATGCAGCCAGGGACTGTCTCCAAATTACAACTTCCCAAGAGCAAACCCTTTCTCTATCTCCCGCACTAGCTCAGTGCTATTGCCATGCCCTGCCTGAGGAGGGAGGGGGAAGGGGCTCCAAAGGAGCGGAGGAGCCGGCTGCTGTCTCCTGGCTGTCTCCTTCATCAGATAAGGGCAACACTCACCAGGGGGCCCCCTTCACCCCCGAGGCCCCCCGCCAATGCGGATCTGGCAGACAGGTTAAACCGGCCCTGTTCCTGCCAAAAATGGTGCTGCTACTTCCCTTGGGGGCCATCAACACCCTGCAGATGCTCATATTCTTGTAGTTTCCCCTTTCTTCCTCCAGGATTTCTTTTAAATATTTTTTATGCTTTCAGAAAGACAAAAGAGGAAAGAATTAAATAGTGAGACAAAAAACAACACCCCAAATAGTTCATGTTCACAATGCATTTGAAACACCTAACACATTCTTTGTGGTCCCTGACTAGTACTCACTCCCTGCTCCCTGAGCAAAACTTACATATATTCTGCCGTATAACACAACTGGGCATATAAGACAACCCCCCAATTTTTAAGTTAAAATATAGAGTTTGCCCCCGCCCCCGTCCAGCCAGCCACCCGGCTGGAAAGCCTGCCCCCCACCAGCCAGCCAGCTCAGTGGCTGTAGATGATGGAATAGCCTGTGAAATTAAAGGACTGAGAACAGCTAAAAAAGCATGGCATACTTTGAAAAATCTCTGTGGTGTTCAATCTTTGGAAAGTAAGGTTGCATTAATAGTGAAGTTGGTTAATATGAAGCTATCAAATCCCAAATTTTTGAGTGAGCACATTAATGAATGAGCACATTAATGATTTTAGAGCCACATTGGCAGACAAGAAAATTTCACCATAGACAAAACTTGATGCAAAATGATAAGTTTGAATCCAGAAATTCTAATTTGCTAATTAGGTTAGAAATGCTAACTTGTCCTGAAAAGAAACATCATTTTGACTGCTTTTCTCCTCTCCTAAGCTAAATGGAGGGCAATTTAACACTTCAAAGGCAAAGCAGTAATTCTCACACCAGTGGGAAGGATCTGCTGGGAAAACTGCCCAGGCAATTTAACACTTCAAAGACAAGGCAGTCATTCTCACAGCAGGGGAAAAGATCTGCTGGGTGTATAAGACGACCCCCCACTTTTGAGGATATTTTAAAGTGTTAAAAAGCAGTCTTATACGCAGGAATATACGGTACTTTCAAATATTGGTTCACATTAAATCTGGAGCTTCCTCCTAAACTTTTTGAACATGGATAGCAATGGCTACACTTCACTATTATGTTCTACCTCTTCTGGGCTATAAGGGTTACAGCTGCTTCAAACCCATACTACAGTATATCATTTTTGTAGCCAGAAGTGGGTTGGTATGAATCCTAATGCTATTTCAGCTCTCCATATTCTTCTTTAATAGCAGCAGTGCTAGCGGCAGCAGCAGCAAAACCTGAAAGAAGATAGATAAGCCACTTAACTTTTCAATTTAAATCCATTTTTTCCTAAAAAATAATACAATCAAATTGCGTACCTAAATAAAGATTCCTATAGGCATTTGCACTTATTAAAACACCTGATGTTGAAATGGGGATGACACACTCAGGTCTTGTCTATACAAGCGGAAAAAAATACAAACATGTCCGAAAAGGCAGGCGTTCACAACAATGTGACCTACCTACATGGCCAAAAGAGCTCCCCTAAACTCCGCATGACCCCCTAGCCAGAGGGTGGCCACAAGTGATTTACTCACGGTTTTAAATCTGCCGCCGCCAATTTTTTTTTAAAAACAGTTTCCTAAAGTGTGCACAAGCAAGACTTTGTATTTAGAAAGAAAGAAAGAATAAAAAAATATAAAATCATCATTTGATCAACTTACTAGACCCCCGCTTAGCCAAAAATCCAACATGGAGGCCGCAGTTGCTTTCCCTCTTTGCTAGCCCCACCCCCTCCTCATAGAGTCAATGAGATTATTCTGCCTGTTCATATCTGTGCGAATGCGAGTGTTCAAATGATTGCACATTCGCATGTCGTATGGAGCTTTTTTAAAAAAATCTGTACAAAGCCCCAGACATGGCACACACGGCCTTTGTGGTGGATTTCGCTGCCCCACTTCCGAATGAAATGTATTTGTGTGAATAGCCGTGGGAACGGATTGCCATACGTTCGCATGCCTTTCATATATATTTTTTACCATATAGACAAGACCTCACATACATGTATGATTTGTTAACGGGGTATATAGTATTTTAATCCCCATTAAATAGGCTGTATTTGAAAGAATTAATACTGTAGCAAAATTTGCAAAATCCATCTTAATTTTATGATAGTCAAGCATTTCTTTTCCTTTGTGGGGAGGGGAACCCAAATTGGGTAACATCTGTCTGCAACTATAAAAATATTTTAAAATAATTTTACTTTTAGGCCACCTTTAAACACCCCTTCTCTCTCCCTACCCATTTTTCCCTCACTGCTCTGCTCCCTTTCTCCATGATTTCTCTGCCTGCCAGCCTGCCTCCCCCGTCCCTCTCTCTCTCCTGTTTCAGATTCCCCTTAATCTCTACCATTTATTCTGTGGTAGATGTTCTCTCCTTGTCTCTGTTGTCCTTCTTAAAGATCCTGTGGTCTGGACTCCTCCTCTTATCTCGCCAGATGTTTTTCTGTGTAGCCAGTGTTTTATTGGGGTTGTATATACGGTGAAAATACTCCTCGCAAAATTTAGCTCAGAAAACGAGCTATCTTAATGGGATCCTGCATTGTCTCATCGTATTGTGAATGGGGAGGGGGACAGAAAGAGGAAAAACTACATGAGAAAAACATTTGTGGCTTTTCCTGATTGTTTAAAAAAGCTCCAGTGATATGCGCATTTTTGCTCATTAAGACAAGCAATTTAACATGAATTGCTTCCCCATACAAGACAAAGTGCAAACCTGATTGGCTGGACGAGCACAGGGAGTGGGGCTGAGTTACAGGGCAAGCACCCGCTGCTACCATGTTGGATTTTTGCCTTAGCAAGTGATCACAAAGGCGATAAAACGGGGATTTGTGCTATCTTTTTTTTTTCTCCTTTTGGGGGGAAAAGGTGGAATATCGCTTGTACGCACCATAGAAATAGGGTTTTTTTTTTTAAAGTTCACTGGTGGCAGATTTTAAAATGTGAGTAATCCACTTGCGGCTGGCTGCAACTTGCTGTTACTGTAGGGCAGTCCATTCTTTTCCCTCCATGTAACAAGTCATTGCTTCCTTTTGTTTGTGCATTCTCTACTCCATTTGTTTCTAGTTTCATATGATTCCCTCCCTGTACTCTTTCTCCGTGTGCCTCTCTTCTTCCACTCCTTTTCTCTCATCTTGCTTCATCTGTCACACATCTATACTTTCTCCCCTTCTCTTTTACTGCACAGGCTGACCTTCCCTTCTCATGTGTGCTTCTGCATTTTCAGACAGTATGCTGCAGGATCCCTCTTCCTGCTCTTCCCTTCCCCCTCCCCACCATGTATTACTCTTGCTAATAGCCATTAGCAGCCGCCTGCCACTGTGGCAAAATCTTCAGTGAGGATGGCAGGGGAGGCCTTGTTGTGGCGGGGAGGGGGCAATGTAGCAAATGAAAGTCCTACCACCATGTCATTCCATACAAAATGCCTTCAAAATTATACCAAGTTTTGTTGTGAAAATAAGTACTTCTGTTCTGGCTTAAATTCACACACACCCCTATATAATGTTAAGACATTGTTCAATGGGTTCTCTGAATCTTAGGGTCAAACTACAATTGTTTTTAAGGGGCTTACCGCATTCTGAATAAAAGCAGCAGTGCAGCAGGAAGGTTCAATCTTCCATGCTGCCTTACTGCACAATGTCATCATTCTTTCAAGGTAAAACTGCATTTTTTTTTGCTAATCGGAAAGATCTGTTAGCAAAAAGATGTGGCTTTACCTTGGTCTCCCACGGGACTGGAATGAAAAAACACCGGAAGAACGATAACATCATGCAGTAGGGCAGCACAGAAGACAGAACCTTCCTGCTGCACTGCCACTTTTCTTTGGAGTGCAGTAAGCACCTAAAAGTAGTTCACAGAGTGGGTTTTTTTCTTCAAAAGCCACTTTAGAGGGAGTTTGTACAATTTAGAATGGAATGGTAGTGATAGAAGACACATTTAAGCCTTCTTCCACTCACAACTTTACTATACCCTCTTGTCACATACACCTTAGCAGTGTTTTACCTACATAGATCTTCAGATACAGGTCTGCCCCTTAAATGCCATTTCTTCTAAGAGCTCTTCCAAGTTCCCAGAGTGCCTCAAAAAGCTACCCCAGTCCCTGAGATCTCTGCAAGATTATCATCCCAACCAAAATGACAGCTTTCACTTATCTCAGAGAAGCTGCATTGTACAATTTCCAGCAGCATTACTTCCTGAACAGCTGAAAGGTTTGTGAACATCCCATCCCTGCTCAGCTGATCAGTGTTAGAGACTTTACTGCCAGGATTGTAATACAATATAGATTGTTCTGCAAGAGAAAAGAGCCAGCTCAGTAGACAGAGACTGCATCATAGCTTGGCTTGGAGTGGGCTTGTCTGATAAATACCAGGGGGAACTGAAATCTTCCTTCACCACTCCTTAAAAGGGATAACATTCTTCACACAGTGACAGCCTTTCTGTTTCCCCATCTCCAGCATTTCCCATTTGTCCATGAGGCCCTGCTCTAGAGTAATAACCGTAACAGTTAATCCAGACCTGCTTTACAGGCTGCTGAACGAGACTGGGAAGAGAAACGGGCAGCCTTGACCCAGTACAGTGCTAAAGACATTAACCGCCTCCTAGAAGAGACCCAAGCTGAGCTGATGAAAGCCATCCCTGACTTGGAGTTTGCAGCCAAGCACAAGCAGACCTCCAGTGGTGGTGGAAGTGGGAGTGCAGCCTCGACCCCAGAGCACAAGCCCTCCAAGCCACAGCATGGCCAAAAGACCACAACCAAAATTGACCCCAGTGGCCGCCGAGGATCAGGTAATAATGGTGCAGGTGGGTTCTGCGGGACTCTGTGTATGTGTGTGTATGTGTGCATGAACACAAGAGGAGGGAGAGTGTGCAAGAGAGAAATTTCAATTAAGATCTGTATTCAGAGTTTAAGGCAGGTTGCAGTTTTACACATGTGAGGAGAACTTAGAAAGTGAAGCAAGAAATGTATGGGCATCAGTGTTTTTTGCATAAACATGTTTGTGCTTTTATTGATAACCACTACTTGAGAGTAACATGCAAAACACCATATAAACATGTTGAATTTTTTATTCTATTAATTTGTATTTTGTGGGGGATTTGGGGGGATTTTATGAGTGCACCATCCTGACAGTTCCACACCACTGTTGCTGCCAAATCAAACATTTTGTGTTTAGTTGCATAGTTTATTTATTTATTTATTTGGTTTTGTTTCAAAAGCCTTGCTTCCACAGATACAGTGATCATGGGCAACTTTATGTCTGTCAGAGAGTGCAGTGAATGAAATGTCTGACTCTTAATGCTGACTTTGTCATTGCCCTATAGATGAGTTGACAGTACCCCGATACAGGACTGAGAAGCCCTCTAAGTCCCCACCCCCACCCCCACCCCGGCGGAGCTTCCCATCCTCACACGGTCTCACCACCACTCGCACAGGAGAAGTGATTGTCACCAGCAAAAAAGAATCCAGTTTCATGAAGGTATGATGACTGTACTTCCCATGAAGAGTTGCCAAGTGTCCCTCATTAAAAGCAATGTCCCTTTTTTTTGATGGCAGAAAGTTTGTCCCTTATAGGGCCAGTAGGTGTCCTTTATTATAAGAGATGTAACCTATTTGAGGACTGGAAATCTTTCCCTTTTGTATAGACTGAATGAGATGCCAAAAAATCCCATATTTTGGGGTGTGGCCCTCCATAAAGACAAAAATATATGCACCATGTGTTTTATGAATGTGGGCAATAGGTTAGTTTTGCAGAGAAATACATAGTTAATTGAAATGAAATCCTTTCATTTGGTATTTAGACAGAACATGAACGTATTAATAGTTGCTTCCTGATTGTCAGCTGTACATGTCATGAATTTTGACTGTCCCTTATTGCTGTTTTGCAAACCTAACAACACTAAGAGTGGGCTAATGTCAGTCCAAGACTTTGTCCCATGCCTCTCTCCCCTTCCCTATATTCACAACCCAGTTCCTTCCTTCTTCCCATTCACCTCTCCCTTGTTTTTAATTCCAGAAAGCTGAATCTGAAGAGCTAGAGACTCAGAAGCCACAGGTGAAACTGCGGAGGACTGTGTCAGAGGTTGCCAGGCCTGCCTCAACACCCCCCATCATTGCTTCAGCCATTAAAGATGATGATGATGAAGACAGGATCATCGCTGAACTTGAGGTAGGAGGAGAAAGTGCAAGAAGGGACTTTTGAGCAGTGGCTTGCAAACAGTATTCAGAACTGTGACTGCAGTATATATGGGGAAATTGCAGATGGTCATTTCCATACAAGTCAATGGTTGTCACAGTGGCCATACTGGACTTTGTTTTCAACTGAACTTGAGAAATGCAGCCTTAGTAGTACAATAAAACCAAGACATTGACTTCTGCACTTCTAAGAAAACTGGCAGTGCAGCACAAACATTCCATCTTCCATGCTGCCTTACCACATGACATCATTGTTCTTTTGTTCTGGTCCCGTGGGGGACTGAGGTAAAATTACATCTTTTTGCTAACCAGAAAAACCTGTTAGCAAAAATATGCGGCTTTACCTCAGTCCCCCACAGGACCAGAACAAAAAAACACTGGAAGAACGATAACATCATGCATAGGATAGCATGGAAGACAGAACATTCTTGTTCCCCTGCCATTTTATTAAACGTTGTGAGAGATAGATTTTAGACTTGGACAAAGTCACTGAGAAATGCTTCAGAGCAGAGAAACACATAGATGGAGATTCACTTTATAGATTATGTTGGGCTAAATGTCAGCAAAAATTTCTATACATTTCTATACATTAAACATATTCTGTGCTCCTAGACTGTGCACTCAGTGCTGAATGCTTTGTGGGCCAAATGTTGGAGTCTGAGCCAAATTTATCAAATTCTCTGCTCGAAAGATCAGTTGGTCGCTGGTATCTTTAAAACCATGAATTATTTTTCTAGCAATCTGTGACAGGTAGCCAAAGGATCTCTTTGTCCTTCTGTCACCAGCCAATAAAGCTGAACAACTAGGGGCTAGCTATTATTATTATTATTATTATTATTATTAAAGTTTATTTCTAGAGTGCTGTCAGTGTATACAGCGCTGTATAAAAACAATCAAGGATAAAACAGAATGAAACATGCCAAAGGCATACAATCTAAATAAAACAATAGGCAAAATAATAAAAAATCAATTAAAAACAAGGATAATTACAACAATTAATAACAACATCCACAGTAAACCCAAATGACAGAAGAAATAAATGTATATCAGACAACCACTAGGACTTTTTAATACAAGCAGTACTGCTCTGGAAGGGGACAGATGTGGAGGTAAGAATCAGTGGGAAATGGAGAAAGTGCTTGCTCCTATCTGGTGCTTCAGAATGCCCTCTTTGTCCAAAATCGGTTTCCCCTTGCCATCGTTCAAATGTTTGTTTGTCCCTTCAAATGCATAAGATATGTTTAAAGGGGGTGGGGGAAAAGAAAAAAAAACAACTTTTCAAGTATCTAAATACTTTGTGTCAGACATTTTTAAAAATCCTGTTATAATATCAATATACAGCCAACCACCATCATTCATCAAGTGGTGACTGTCTTGTCTCATTTTGCCCTTCCTCTCAATGTTTGTAAAAGGTTAACTCGTTCATAATATGGCTCTCCAGATTCTACGCAGCCACTTCTCTGCTGTGACACAGTTCTTTTTCCCAATACATTTCTGAAAGAATATGTGTTGGTATTATCAAAACCTACAAGAGTGTCATGTATTCTCAGTATATATGTTTTCAAAGTAACCCAGAAGGATTAATAAGGGGTTTCATGATATACTGTAACCTGTTAACATGTCTGACCTTTCTAACAATCTTCCTCTGGTATATTAAACTCACTTTGTTATAGGACTGCCATATGTACATGAAATCATCATCATCTTGATTATACCTCTGACAAGAACCAGACATATTTTCATACATTTTCCCAATACTAGATGGAGTAGATAATTGACATGACAATTTATATATAGTTTTAGAAAATCTCTATAGACTTGGCATATAAAGGTTACCATAGTTCTTCTTTACAGATATAAGCCCACTATGAGTTGAAATGAAAACTTATATATTCCTTTTTCCTTTGTCCTTATAATTATAATCTTTAGGCTTAATCTCCACTATAATCCCATTGAGAAAAACCCTTTACAGGTAATGGGAAGCATTGGACAACTATTCAGATATTTACAAGTTTCTTGACACAATAGTTCTCTTTTCATGGATTTCCATGGATTTGACTCTTAATTTCTAAAATATGAAAGTTATCTGTATTTAAATTTCACTTTGTTATAAATAGTGTCTTTTCCCACCCTAAAAAAAAAAAAGTTAGGAATCTAATAATGTGTATTGTTCCCAGATGGTCACTCAATGTCCTTGCCATTTGAAAATCTTTACATTTTATAATTACAAATATCTTTACAAAATCTTTACAATTACATGAATAAATTCTAGTTATGGCTGTATGTATGTCATTACTTTTTGATCTGTCTGAATCTCAACCAGATAGATATTTATATTACATTGTTCAGTGGCAGTTGGTGACTTCCATGTCAACGGAACAGTAAAACCATTCTGGGTTTTAGTCAAAACTTTAAAAGAGCTGTCCAAGTTGTTGAACCCTATGGCCAAAGTTCCACCATCATTAAAGTTCAGACTAAATCCCAGAGTAGATTTACTATGCCACTAACATGGGAGCTACCATCCATCAATGATAGAACATCACTTGACACACACACACACACACACACAGCCAATACAGCTACAATGCAGTATGTGGGTACATGTGGAAGAGCAACATTAGCTATAGAAGGTACCTGGTATTGCATTGCTTTCCTGGAACTTTAGACTTCTAGATAAAACAATCCAAACAGGACTGAGTACGTTCAGAGCTGTGGTCCTATACTTAAACATGCGTGCAAATATCCCAGTAAACACAGTGAGGCTTCCTTCCAAGGAGGCATGCGTGGACTTGTTTGTGTTATAAGTTCCTCTGAGCAGAGAATTATTAAAGCTAAAGTTAGAAAATACAGTATGACACCTGTATCCACAAAGGATACATCCATGGATTTACAGTGGATACTGGAAACTGCAGATAATAGCAAACCCTATTAAAATGAATGACTTCTGGCCTGAGCATACCATAGAATCATGCTGGAGGACCTAGAAGATGCCTAGAGAGGACACCTCTCTAGGCATCTTCTAAAGAGTACAGTACAGCCCCTAGCAGAAGCATACCATAGAATTGTGCTGGAGGACCTTGAAGATGCCTAGAGAGACCATATTTTTTCAGACGTGGGTAAGTGAATCTGTGGATATAGGTCCCATGTATACAGAGGCTGTACTGTACTAATATTTAAATGTTATTTTGGTGATAGTGCTTATAAACAAAAGTGTTCCTGTTGCCAAGGCATATTTTAAACACTTGTTTTATCTTCCTACCCAAAGCTTGAAAATTATATTTTATTAATAAAGATAGCTATGATGGAGGAACTTGTTCAGTTTTCATTTCAGTTGCAGTATGAACTCACCTGATTTCCACATCCTGAACCATTAAGCAAACTGAAACACAGTTATACTTTGGTATTTGCACTTTTCTGAACCTGGCGAGACAGTTGAACTTGGTTAAACCAACATTGTTTTATCGAACAAATTTCCAACCCTTAAATCCTCTGGAGAGTAGAAGAAATGGAATATGTTCCAGAGCATGCATCGGCAATGCATGTTTTAGAAATTCATGAAGTTACAAATTACTATTATAAAATGCAGACAATATTGTATAATACGAATCACCTTGGAAGGGCAACCAAAGTGAGAGTCGAGAAGCAGTTTGCAGGTAAATGCTGCCTCTTGGTGGGCATGCTGAGAACTGCAGATGCCCAGCTCATACTTCTAAATGTTATGCCTTTAAACTTATCTGTGCACTAGCAGGTGGTGGTAGAAACAATTCTGACCTTTCAAAGGGGATTTGGAGACCTGGACTTTAAACCTTCCTTCATGAAGTATAAGATATAGCAAAGGCTACTGGTAGCATTTACCATACCGACCTGAACATTCCAATTCTTGTCTGATTGCAGGCACTAGGCAGAGTCGGGCATGGTTAGTACTTGGGTAGGAGACCACCATGAAGTATCAGGGTCCTCCATGTCAGGGTAGGGAAAAATCCCTCCTGAAGTCTGAAGAGTTAGTGCCAGTCACAGTTGACAGTGGTGGGCTAGAGGTACCAATGGTAAGATCTTTTAGTATTTTATTTTATCCCAGTTTTTTTCCCCAATAGCAGGACTCAAGGCAGCTTGCAACTTAGTAAAAACAATACAAATTTAAAGGTATATAAAAACATCAATAAAAAGTATAAATATAAATGTTATTTTAAAAATGGTTAAACAAGTTGTAAAGTTAAAGCCATTAACATTCTTTGAAAGACTCTGTACGAACCAACAAAACAGCACAGTGCACAGTTAAAAGCCCATCCAAAACAATTTCTAAAAGCCTGATGGAATAAGCATGTTTTTACATGTCAGCAGAAGGACAGCAAGGAGGGGGCCATACTAGCTTCCATAGGGACGGAGGTCCAAAGTCTGGGAGCAGCCGCCAAGAAGGCCCTCTCCTGTGTTCCTGCTAAATGTTTGTGCAATTTCCAATGTTCCTGTGCTTGCTAATATAGCACCTTCAGTTTGCATGATGATTTTACGGGTACTATAATTGCAAACAACAAGTCTTGGAAATCTGAAGTTTGACTCAGAAGAGGCAGTCAAGGGAGAAAAAGAATATGGAAGCAAAGGTGCAACAGGGAAGTTTAGTTAAATGTACTCGCACTCACTCAAGACCAGAAGCCCATCTACACAAGGGGGGGGAAATCCCAAATACCTTGTAATATTGCCATCTCGCAGCAGCAGCAACCAGTCCAAAAGTTTTTTCTGGCCTCAGAAGCCCCCATCAGCCTCACATTCCTGATGGCGGCAGTGAGTGATTTACTCATGTCAGTTCTTCACTATTGCCAGGTTTTTTTAAAAAAAATCATCCCAAGGTATGCTGGTGTGATAGAGTGATTCTCCAAAGCAAAACAAAATATTGATCCTTTTTTTTATCCAAAGCAAAACCAAATATTGATCCTTCTTTTTATCATCTTAGCAAGCGATCGCTATGGCAAAAATCCAACATGGCAGCAGCGGGAGCTTGCCCTCCTAGCAAGCTCTGCCCTTGCCCTTGCCCGGCCTATCAGCCTTGTGCTTCCCTTCGAGGTTTTATTGTTCAATAGTCCAAAAGAGCAAAAATGCACACCAGCCTCGCAGTTTGTGAAAAAGTACGGTGAAATCTGCAAAGGCTTTTACCCTGTTGTTTATGCCATTTTGCCCCCCCCTCCTTCCGAATAGTGTGGATTGGCACTGGGTCCTGTTTAGACTGGTAGGATTCCCAACGAATTTCATGAGGGGTATTTTTACTGTTTATACAGGCCCTAGGAGATTATGTCAGAGTTTAGGTGGTTTTCAAAAAGGGTTGGGAATATTCATGATGGAGGGATCTATCAATGGTCCTTAACCAAGATGGCCAAACAGAACCTCTGTGTTCAGAGGTGGTGTACATTCTGCATGTCTGATGTTCAGGACCAGCAGGGGTACCTATTCATCTCCGTGCCCTTCCTGTGCACTTTCTAAAGTCTTCTAACTGGCTGGCTAGTATCCTAAACTAGCTGAAACTTGGTTTGCTCTAAAAAGGCAGTTCTTCACAACCAAGGCCTGCCCAAAATATTTTACTACCTGAGGCAAAGAACAAGATGGTCTCCTCCTTCATTACATTCACATGGAATGGCAGTTGAATCTTAATCCAAAACTGGCAAAGGGATTGGTTATCTATACCTGAGCATACACACTGTAGGAGTACACAGATTTGCCTGCCCAAAGGGGAACATCTGAGAAATAGTCACACACACACACACACATGAATTTGTTCCCTGAGGCAGTTGCTTCACATTGCCTAATGGTGGAACCAGCCTTGTTAACAATACTTGCTGGATTTTGAATATTGCAGAATTGGAGGCCAAAATGATACTAGACTGGGAGGATGGGAACTAAAAGGGACCTTGAAATCAATGTCTTTCCTGTGTCTTCCAAAACAGCGCCACAGTAGCTTTTGGCTAAATTGTCATTACAGGTAGGACAAGGCAGCCATTTGATAAGTGGTTTTTTGCTTGAGAGGATTTCAGCTACAGACCACAGAGTGAGGTTTTTTAGTTATTCAGAAATTTCCTGTGCCTAAGATCATTGTTTGTTGTGGCCTATTGCTATATTCCTCTTTGTAGGTATCACTGTTACCAGTCTTTTGTATAGAACAATGTATTTTAGATTTCAGAAGGGATATTGGCATCATTTTGTTACAGATTTTGTGCTTTTGGCCATTAATAGTATTTCTAACCACAGACCTTTTCTAAAATTAAGGTTGTGGTCAAATTCCTGGTTGTGAAGTTGACTTTGTTTGTCTTTTGAACACCCCCATCTTTGATCCATTGTTTATGGTTATCTTCCTTGAGCCAGAAATAGCAATCCAAACTATTTTGGTTTTTGTCTGTATATAGCCCCTTCAAAAACAACCACCTTCAATGTTCTGACTTCCTCAGGTATTTCAAAGAAGCTCTTCATTTATTCCTAAGTTCCGTTGTGACCAGCTTGTGCCAGACGCAGACATGTGGCCCAATGGGGCCACCATAGCAGCTGAAGGATGGAAGGTAACAGCCGTTGCTCGGACAGACTGCAACTCCCTCCTTCTCTTCTTCCCCTCGACTAGTTACCCACCACTGCACCTCTAACAGGATTCCTCTTCCTTTTCTGCAGCCTTTGTTAACTCTTTTTTCTCTTCCTCTCTTTACATTAACCAACTAACGGCTCTTTCACTCTTTCGCACATCACCCGTCGGACACAAAGTAGCGTGCATTGTACTGACACAACATGGGATCCAGGGAGCACTAACTATATATGGCTCTTCCAGGAGGGTGTATCAAGGATTCCAGCCTTCCACCAGAAAATGCTGGGAAAATTTGGACTGGGGTAAAATCCAGAGTGTTGGTCACTGTTAGTTTGGAGTACCTCACTCTTTCTTGTTTGTATTTAGATTCTGCTTGCACTTACAAAAAAGGGGGTGTTTTTGATTGCAATGCATGCCATGCCCTATGGCAGAGCCTGGATACTTGTTTCCACTGCTAGTTTCCAAGTGCATGTCTCCTAAACCAGGAAATGCCACAAGGTTCAGATAGGGCCTCAACCTTCTTGAGTGTGTGTGTGTTTTTTTCTCCCTCCAAATTTAGGATCTCTACTCTGGTGTTACTTGCAGTTTGACAGCCTGCTTAATAATTCCTGGAAATGGAAAGAAGCTTAAAACGTTGGTATTAGAGGTTCTACAAACTGTTCCCTGGAAAAGATTTGGAAACAAAGAGACTCATTGGCTTCAGTGCTGTGTTGGACAAAGTTAAGAAGAATGTATTTTAGCTCATATGCATTAGTTAGGAAACAGAGGGTCTTGGACAGAGCTTGGAAAAGTTAGCCTTGGATAACAACTCCCAGGAACCCAAGGTTCACTGAAAATGGGGAAGCTTGTTGTATGGATTTGCCCAAAGAATTATGGAAGGGATCTACAAAGTCACCTAGGATGGCAACTCTTTGCTTATAAGGCAAGCAGAACCAACCATGAGTACCTTGCACAGATCTGTCCCCACAATCCAGACCACAGCTTGCCAGTTGTCACTGAAAGCACCCCAGGGTGGGGGTGGGGCAGGGGAGAAGTCAGAGCTTGGAAAATGTGCTTGTTTGTCTTGACTACAACATCTAAAAAAAGTAATATCTAAGCTCGGGGGGAAAGTAGCTTAAATTACTACAGATTACTTGACCTGATTATGTAAGCAACTAACCAAAGGTATAGGTAGCAGGGGAAGAAGAAAATCCCCCAGGGTGACTGCCTGTCAGACCTGGGCAAAATGTCTTTCCTAGTGGCCAAAACTGAACCTCCGAGGATACAAAAAGCCATCTACTAGTTTACCCCAAGATCATTTTAGCAGGCACCACTTGAGGATGGATCAATCTGTTTCTAGTCCATGTCAGTTTCACATTTGTTCTTTTCTTAAAAGAAACTGCTAAAAAAATTGAGTCAGTGAAAATGGTGTTGATCTGGCTCATGGGGGGGTCAGGAGATGCTGAAAATGTCTCATACCCTTTTTTAGGTACTATGAACCCTGCCTTGGTGTGAGGTGCCAACCCTACCACACACACACACTGTAGTCTCTTGGTTAGTTCCAACTAGAGTAGAACCATTCAATCAATTGTTGAATGGTGAGTCAACATGTAGGTAAATCCCCTTGATTCAATGGGTCTACTCTGATCAGGACTAACAACAGGGATTTAGGTCACAGAGTATAAATAAGCTATTTGACATTGGGACCTGCAGCAGCAGAGCAAGAGGTATAAAGAATTAAATCTCCTTTCTCATACTGCTTTCCCACTTCTTACCCACTTACCTTGGCTGTTTATGTATATTTGAAAATGTTAAATTAATTGCAGTCACACACTTAACCTCACATTTAATTTGGCCCCAGTTTAACACTGGCATTAATGTTTCATGAGTGAAAAGAGAGTTGAAAAAGAAGCAGCAATCCCCTGACAAGATGGTTTCTGTTGTCCTCTTCTGGTATAAGTGTTGGGGCAGCGTATCCCACTATAGACACAGCTCTTACCATCAGGAACTTCTTCTTAATGTTTAGGTGGAATCTAGCTGATTGATGGTTCTCTCTCTGTTAGATTTTGTTCTCAGCTTCCCAGAGAACATGGGAACTAATGGATGACTCCAAAGAATCAAGTGATATTGTGCTGTTGAAATACCCATGACAACCACCCTCAGAGGTCCATTTTGAAATCTTAATGGCCAGGGCTGGTTCAAGATCCTTTTTGCTGCCTGAGGCAGAGCAGTAAATGACAACCGCTACCTACCTTTCCTTGTCAAGGTGTAAATTACCTAAACCCAGCCAAATTGTTTTTGACATGTAAGACAGAAAATCCCATAAGCCCATCTCCCCATCTCTAGCGACCCCTGTGTCTGCAGGGAATACGTTCTCGGACTTACTGTGGATACCAGAAACCATAGATAACAGTGAACCCTATTAAAATGAATTACTTCTAGCTTAAGCATAGCATAGAGTCACCCTGGAGGATGCCTAGAGAACCCATTTATTTATTTATTTTGATGTGAATAAGTGAATCTACAGATATGGGTCCAATGGATACGAGGCTTATCTGTGCAATAAAAACAAATTAAATAATGAGCCCTTTGTTGCCCTTTCATAACAGCCAAAATCTCCTGTTGAGATGTTCATCTCATTTTGCCTAATAGTAGGACCAGTTCTGTGGTGGGCATAAATAAAGACCAACATGAGACATAATAAAGAACAGTTTGATTTTGAAAGTAAGAAAATAAAACCCTCTGTACAGACGAAATTAATACTAGGATATAGTATGAATCTTAGGGTGAAATGGGGGGATCAGTTTCAGGAATACTGGGAGGTAAAAGGAGTTAAGTGTGTCTGCTTCATGAGGCTAATCCTAAAGAACCAGAGGGTTTGGAACATGAATATGTTGCAGTCAGAATGAGCAGGACATCTATTCTTCCCCACTTTGAATTATTTCCTTCCTTTCTGCCACTGAGAAACAGGGGCATGAATCAATGTTGGTAAGTTAAGCCTCCCCCCCCCAGCACACACACACATAAAGGAAGGCGACTAAAGATGAATGAAGAATCCCAAATTGACAGAAGATGGATGAGGAACCTCAAAATGCCCACTATTATTTTTTAAAAGCAAAAAATGCATTTGTCCACAGATTTGGAAAGTCAGTTCTAATATGATCCACATTGCTTTATCTGTCACCAGGTTGCTTTCATCGATGCTGAGCTGCAATCAACCATGCTCAGCTAAATCATAGTGTCAGTTGAACTCTGATAGCAGTTGTCTGACTTGCTGGTTTATTTTTTTCCTCTTGAATTGTTTTTATCTCTACTTTTCAGTCTCAACAGGGATCTTGTTGATTATTAGGGATGTGAATATTTACTTCCATTAAAAGACACTTAAAACATAAAAAAAAAAAATACACCCCTAATTAAAAACTCCATTTGCTGCAATACACCGAAAACCAAAAGCAGACCCCACATGTTTTGGGGACCCATAATTCCTATCAGACCTAGGCAGCATTGCCAATGGTGAGGAATTATGTGAATTAGAATCTCAAAGGATCTGGAAGTTCAGAGTTGCCCATCTCTACTGTATTGAATTACCATTTTATAGCACTGAGCTGTATGGCCATTTCTCTCTTCATGGTCCACCTCACCTGTAAATATGGTCATTCATAGATCATTGTGTCATGTTGCTGCCTATCAGGTATGAGCAACACAATTGATGCGTGCATGGCCATTTATGATGGGATGCAATGAGCAGATTGTCAGCTTTCACCCACAGTGTACTCAAATCCCTAGTTTCAGTCCTCGCATCTTTAGTACAATTGGAAGAGAAACCAAAGTATCTTCAGCCATCTTCAATTAAAACAATGTTTTGTAGGAGGCATGTGCCACCCTCCCCACATTCGCACCACCCTCCTTGCACCCTGTGCCGCCCTATGCTGCCCTCCCCACATCCGCACCGCCCTCCTCACACCCTGTGTTGCCATGTGCTGCCCTCCCCACATTTGCACCACCCTCCCCGCACCCTGTGCCGCCCTCTCTGCATCCCGTGCTGCTCTCCCACTCGCACCGCCCTCCTCGCACCCCATGCCACCCTGTGCCGCCCTCCCTGCACACTGTGCCGCCCTCCCCACACCCCATGCCCCCTCCCCACACCCCGTGCCACCCTCCCCGCACTCACACCTCCTTCCCTGCACCCCATGCTGCTTTTCCTGCACCCTGTGCCTCCCTCCCCGCACTCATGCCACCTTCCCCATGCCCCATACACACTGCACACACACACACACCATGCCACATCCCACCCCATGCTACTCACACCCCCTCTGCCTCCACCATGTTTAGAAAGGAGTGAAACTTCCACATGGTCCCATCCCCAGTGTGATGATTGGCTGCCCAACAGAGCTTGGATTGGTTGGTCAATTTCCTAAGTGGCCAGTCAGCACACTGGAAACGGCAACATACCTAAGAGCAATAGATAGATACATAGATAGATAGATAGATAGATAGATTATTCTACTTTAACTGCTATGGCTGCCTCCTGTGGAATTCTGGGGTTTATTGTTTAGTGAGGCCTAAGAGCTCTCTAGCTGAGAGTTCTAAATGCCCCTCCTTGAACTGCAAATTCCAGGATTCCACAGGAGGCAACCATAGCAGCTAAAGTGGAATAGTAGTGCTATAACAATGTAGTGTGATCATCTCCACACCTCAGTGCTATAGAATTCTGGAATTTGTAGATTTGTGAAATATCTAGCCTTCTCTGTCAGAGAGCTCTGATGCCACAACAAACTACAAATCCCAGGCTTCCATCACATTGAGCCATTGTCAGTTAAAATGTTGTCAAAACAAGATTATTTCTGCAGTGCAGATGCAGCCTAAGAAAGTCTTAACATAGCCTGATAGGAGCATCTTTGCCCATGATGCATACACTGATTTCTCCCCACACTATCCCTCTCTCTGATAAAAACGTTTCACACTTCGTAAAGAATTTTTAAAATTGTGAAAAGAGGCAGTAATAGGTTTTGAGGGTTTGTCGTGACTAATTATGGCCTCCCCCTGTTAGCCTTCTGTCCCTGAAAAAAAAAAAAAAAGGATCTTCAGGAGGGACTATTACTGGTGGACAAGACAACATATCCTTGTCTTGAAACACAACTTACCCACAAACATCTGTAAATCATTAGAGGAAAGAAATTTCAAGTGGAAAAGCAAGAGACACGAAAGAGGTGCTTAGCTCTTCCTCCATGCACCATTTTCTCCCATAGGTCTATTCCTCAAGTTGTTTCTCCCACCTTTTGTCAGGCTCATGTTCATTCATTGAGCCTGGGTGACAGAAAGGTCAGCTGTGGAGGAAGTGGGGAAAGAGTTCATCAGCATTGACCTAATACTTTTCCACTTCAAATCACAACACCACTATGTAGGAATATGGTGGTGACTCACAGTTAGAGACAGACATCTGCCAGTATCACGACTTGTTTGTGTTCAACCTCACTTGGTTATGCTAGTTTTTCAGGCCATTTCCAGGTGTACATCTTTTAGCAAAGCAACAATTCAGCTTGGCAGAGAATTTAATCCAGGTAGGGATATAAAATCCTCAATTATTTCAGCCTCATATACAAGGATGAATAACTACCATAGGGTTCTCTCCACTGTGGGAGAAAATGAATATTACTCCCCAGTATTCTCCTTGAATGATCTAAATTCTAAAATGTTGTGGAGGAAATATGCTGCAGAGAAAAATGTGGGGCTTTTTGTACAAAAACATTTTCTGTGCAAAAAATAGGTTTGCCTGTACAAGAAACTGTGTTTTATGTGCATGAAACCCATTTTCTGTTCAAAAAACAGGGAGGGTTTGCACAAAATAACTCCTCTACAACTGTTTAAGACATTTCAATTCCAGGAGAAAACTGTGCAAAATTCTTGCTGATCTATTCTTTGCAAAAGGGTTTCTTGACTGTTGGGAACCCCTTTTTCTTGAACTTGGGAATGAATATCTACAAATATTGGCTGAAATCCTATTGTTACTCCAAACTAGAGTACCACCATGGAATCAACTGGATTTACCTATGTTTTGACTCACCATTCAACAGTTGATTCAATGAGGCTACTCTAGTTGTGACTAACCAATAGGATTCCAGCCATTCTTTCCACCCCTAAATCCAGGCACATTATCCAGCATTGATTAGAGTCTTGAATAAAGAAGATCCTGTTTCCGTTCATTCTCTCAGCAAACTCCCACTTCATTAATAATTGTCTGAATTTTCTCTTAGGAGTCAGGACTCTCAAAACCTTCATCTGGTAGCAATACCCACCTCTCTCATATTGTCCTGTCTGAGTGGGTACCCAGCCTGCCACTTCCTGAATTTCAGCGAGAAGCAGGGTTGGAGCCATGCAGTCCTTGGACCCATAACAACCATGGCACCGTTGGAAAGTTGGGAGTCATGGAATGGACTAGGATGGAAATTAAAACAGGTCCAAAGGTCTTGATGAGCAAGCTGAGCAAGAATGAAAGGAAGCTAAAATCTTTGATTCATGCGTCACCTGGTCTATCCAATAAGGTGTCAACATATGCTCATTATCTACCAGCAAAGCTTAGGATTCAAGGGTGTGTGCCTGGTCCTAGGACTGGTTTTTTTCATAACACTGATTATGGCGTAAAAGGTGGCACAATGGCATTTGAAACAACAAAAACATCACTGGAGCATAAAATGGTTCCACTAGAAGGAGAAGACATAATGGTTATGAATGATGGGGACAGGCAACCAAGTAAACTACAGACATCTGCCCAAAGAGCTGAAACCCATACATCAGATAACCAAGCAGCTATTATCCCATCAAAAGTCATATATAGTTGTAAGACATTTTCTTCATCCACTGAAGAAGGAAAAACATTCATGGAGCTGAATAACAGAAATAACACTACAGAATCAAAAAACAAAGAAGCCAATCAGACAACAGAAGAGGTGCTGGTAGCTTTGAAGGACTTGGAAGTTGTTTGCACACACATGTGGAGAGACAATCTGACATATGTTTCAAAATCTTGTTTGCCTTTGCAAAATCTCCAATCCACTATGAGCAAAGACACCATTGACTGTGACATAGGAAGTAGGCAGCAGAACCTGGGTTCTAGTGGTCCAAGCACCAGAGAGGACAAGATAGATGTAGAAAGAGTAACAGATCGGGAAGAGAAACAAAAGGAATATGGATTTCTTGATACTGTGACCATAAGAAGCCGAGAGATTTGCAAGGATACTTACCAAAGGTTGGACAACTTAGAAGAAACGATAAGAGACCTAGAAACAGCTATCAGTGAAATTAGTAGTCAGGCATCTACTGATCTAATATTTCCGCAAAAATTTTTTGGACAGTTGGGATCCAAATGTGTTAAAAATGGAAAAAGAAAGACAGACACAAATGTGTCCAGAGGTAACCGTGATGGTATCAGGGACATAGAATCAGACTGCCAGCACTTAAGACAATATGATGCAAACAGCAGCACAACCAACCAGAATGCACCACCCAGCTCCAAACCATTTTTGCTGCCTAAACCATGGTTCCTGCTGAACAGTGATCCACAGGTTCACTTTTTTGATACTCCTCTTGCTCTGATTTGCCAGTCTAGATTTTTCCTGAAAATCTTCTCTACTGTCTGTCCTCTCAAGATTTCTTCTACTTTTAAGAGACAAGGTTTAAACAGAAGCTGGACTTGGGGGTCTCTGCAAAACTCTAACTGAATTTCAGGTCCACTCTTACTGACAAGCAAAATAAGATTCTATTTCCTTCCTTCCACTGTTCTTTCTGTCTAGCTTGGGTATTCTTTGGAATGATTATTACTTACTATCAGTTTCTTTACCATGATTATAACTGTCAATTTCCACTTCCCTGATTGTGCTCGCTTTTGCTTTTCTTCACCCCGAGCCAAACAGTGTCTGTAGAAATGGAACAGCTGCACACTCTCTGCTATGGGCAGTTTTGAACTACAAATGCAGACTGATAGCACAAACCTATTTGCTGAACTGTCATGGCCAACTCTTACCTAGGAAACCTTGGGAAAATAGTGTTTCATGAAAGGGTTCCCAGGTCTCTAAAACAGAATTCTCAGCAGTCTCCTAAAACTAGAATTCCTATAATTATCTGGAGAAACCAACATAGTTAAAACTGGCTTCAGACTGGTTCAAATGTTTATGAGTTTATTGAATGTTGCACCCTTCAGAAATAGCATTGTTTGTTTTGATGGGGTTAGATTGTTTATGGGCTCTTTCTAACTCCCTCTAGTAGATAGGGCTCTGTATGTATGTATGAATCTATTTACCTTCCTTTCCATCATGTATAGCTGAAGGCTGTTTGTGCTTTCAGGCTTGGATTTGAGATATGTCCACTTCTTTCTCCTGCCAACTCCCTGGAAAAGGGTGACCCCTGTGAACTGATCATGAATCTTTCATTTTCCCTTCAGCAGCTGGGCAACCTTACAGCATGATATTGTTGGGATGGAGCTGGCTTTGGTTATCTGAAGCATATTTGGTGGGGTTTGCTTTGGAACAACCATCCTGGGGACATTCTTACTATAGATTTAGCTTAAATGGGCAAGGTTGAAACTCCCAAAGTATAAAATCCTAAGGGTGCCCTCATTACTCAACTCTGTTGTGGCTCTTCTGAAACAGTGAAGCACTCGGGTCATCCCCCTGTCCCCCAGCATGCCATGGACAGCCACTACATTTGTTCCCATTGGGTACACTTTTTTCTTTGTTTCCTAGAAACTTGCCAGGGACTCGCAGTCAGTGGCTCAGGGACTAATGCTTTGAGTAGCGCTGTTCTAGAGCAGGTGTGGGAATCATGAGGGCCTCCAAATGTTGTTGGACTACAACTCCCCAAATTCCTTACCATTGGCTATACTAGCTAGGCTTGCTGGGAATTGTAATTCAAGTAACCTCTACAGGACCCCACTCTTTCCACCTCTCCTCTAAAGCCAGAACCTGGAAATATTACTTTTTTGGACTATCAATCCTAGAATCCTCCAGCCAATGTACTCCCACTCCCAGAGTACTCTGGCTAGCATGGGCTACTGTTCATGTGGTTTGGGGGGATAAGTAACTTTCCTATGTCTGCTCTAGAGTTGATTTTGTTCACCACAAATCTGGTTTGTATTTGAATTTTTCATCAACTCACTTTGAGAAAGAATGGGAAAATGAGCTGATTTCTTATTCAGAAGTCTGTTGAAGCACTACAGGAACAAATGTGACATGGTGGAAAAAGGCAGCTTGTGTTGACGTTTTAATACCAAACCTATTTTAATTAATTAATTAAACGAACCATTAGATTCAGGTCTGCATTATAGCCGCTTCCTGTTTTTGAAGCTCTTCTCTCAGTCCTAAATCCTACAGTTTTTATGATTGTCTTTTGGAGCCACCTTGGGTTTCATTCTGAGAAAAAGGCAACATACAAATGCAATCAATCAATCAATCAACCAATCAAAATGGGAGACCCAGCAATCATAATCTAAAGATGAGAGAATGGCATTCTCAACTGTTCTAAACCTCTTTTTTTCTTCTTTTTTTCTTTCTGAGGTTTCAGGTCCAGAGTTTGAAACTGAAAACAGGTGTGGGGGGTGCAACTTGACCCTCCCTGTCCTACTTTTCTATCAGCCAGTAGTAAGCTTTCAACAAACCCATTTTAGATTTCCCTTCTAGAAGAAAAAGATAAGTTTTAATTGTGCATGTTTATTCTTATGCAGTGAACATGTTTCTTTTTTTATTTTAGCTGTTCAGTAACTGAATTCTACATACTACCAGAAAAAAATTAGGCACATAGGGTATTGGTGCCAATTGTGGTAAGCTGAGGTTATGTCATGGGAGGTCCTGTTCCAGAAGCACCATGCCTTGTTCGCACATCTCACTGCAGTGCAGTAGCATCTTCTGGCACTCCCATAGTTCTTTAGATTGTAGCCCAAGTGTTTATCATCACTTAAGGCAGAAAGCGTTCACTTAACTTAAGAAGCCAAGATAACCAAACTGAGACTGTTGTACTTTGGCCATACCATGGGACGACATGGCTCATTAGAAAAGACAATCATGCTTAGGAAGGTAGAAGGCAGTAGGAAAAGAGGAAGGCCACATTGCAGATGGGGAGACTCAGTCAAGGAAGCCACGGCTCTGAGTCTGCAAGACCTGTGCAGGGCTGTTGAGGATAAGGGGAGTTGGAGGTCTCTCACTCATAGGGTTGAAGCCACCTTGATGGCAGTTGACAACAACAAGACAGACAGGGGGATCCGTCTCCATTCTCAGTTAAATCCTAATGCCCTTCTGATCACTTTAAGCTGTGAAGTCATGCTTGCCAATTATTATTACTATTATTTTTTGAAAGATAGAAGCTGGGTGAAATGTGTGTGCCAAAAATAAAGACTGAGACTTTATGAATGGATAACTCTTTGATGACTTGTGTTTAACCATGAGGCCCCAGCAAAGCTTTTAAAAGCATGCATTAGTGTCAGTTCACTCCCTTACCAAGTTTCTTTCATGCTGTCAAAATCAGTAAATGAAATGAAGGTCATTAATTTGATGAGTGCCTCCCAAAGCTGTTTACAGAGTGGCAGATTCAAAAACAGACCTCAGAAAAGACTAGCAAGTACAGTTTACTCTTGATCTCTTGTCAGCGGCCAATTCTGCCACATATAAGGGGAAGGAGGATGCCAAGGGTTATAAGAGACAAATATGAAACATAAAAGAGGCGAGTATGAGGCAAGATGGTGAACAGACTGATACCTATCTCTATATACTGTACACACACGTGAAAGGCAGACAGATAGACGGCTATAGCTACAGGGGGCAAAATGAAGATGATGCACCCCCAAATAAGAATTCTGCTCCCCTGTGAGGTTTTTCTTCACTCCCCAAGTTTCTAGCATTGCAGAAACTTAAAACTTGTTGAGCTTTTAGAAATATACTTTAGGCATCCAGATAAATGGGGCAGCAAAGTTACCAAGGGAATGTGATCGCAGCAAATATAAGAGTTCTAGGTATGAATGCTTTCCAATCTCTCACTCTCTCCAATGCTAGAAATTTGGGGATTGAAGGAAAAATTCATTTTTTGGGGGGGGGAATTCTAATTTATCAATTTCTACAGCTCACAACTCTTTATCAATTTCTACAGCTCACACCCCATACTTTACCTGATCTATGTCCAAAGGTATTTGGGTAACAGAATGAGATTATTTCCCCCAAAATCTCATTCTGTTACCCAAATACCTTTGGACATAGATCAGGTAAAGTATGGGGTGTGAGCTGTAGAAATTGATAAAGAGTGTGTGCATGCAGCGGTCAATACCAATGGCTTTAGAGAAACAAACTAAGGAGATTATCAGATGGGGACAAATATAGCGTCCCCATCTCACTGTCTCCTCTCCTGCCCCACTCCTGTCCCCATAGCAGTTTTAAAAAATGTTTAAACCTACCTTAATCGTGGAAGAGAAACTGCGTCCCCTCCTCTCAGCAGCCCAGGAGCAAATGCAGCTCTCACAGAGCTGCTTTCACTTCCTGGAAAGGAAATCCAGGCCATTCTTGCAAGAGGACGAGCATGCAGGAAATTTAAAATAAAAAGAAAAATAAAAGGTAAAAAATTAAACCAAGTACAAAAACACATTTTAAAAACCCCAAGTAAACCGGGGAGGGGGGGAAAGTGTGTCATTTACCTCAATGTCCCAATCTCAACTGGAAGTGTTTGGCAAGGGCCTCCCAGTGATGCTGACATCGCACCAGCATAACGGGGCACCTTTTCACTCACCTGTCGTTCCATTACAGAAATGGAACGACTCATCAATTCATGGCTTAGCCCGTGAATAAAAAGGAGTGCTGGGGGAACAGAAGGGGCATGGGAGCATAGTGACACAGGGACAACGACATCTGAAAGGAAAACCCTTTCACGATCTCCTGTCATCTCTGTAATGCTTTAATTTGATCGTATGTTAATCTCCTAAGGCTTTTTTATAGGAACTCCATTCTAAGATAGGAAAGTTATTCAAGGTTCTAATAACTTCTAAGTTGTTCTAAGCTAGCTTCATCTCTAGGGAGGACTGAGAGAGTTCTGGGGAGAAGAAGAGGTGGAAACATCCCTAAGAACATCAGTTTACATCACAGAGGGAGCAGGATTGGTAGAACAAGCAGGAAGGACTATGGGTCACTCAAACTATCTGACCTTAATACTACTGTCTATGAGACATTCTTAACTCTTTAGTGCTAAAGAGTTCTTGCATTTCTAACAGAAATTGGCTCTGATTGATTGGTTAAATGCAGTAACTGTTTCTTGTGACCATCCTTTCCTTAGCTGTCAGGTGATAAGCTATGATGTTATGAACTGTTCTTCAACATTCTGCTAATGGTTTAGTGGGAAAAACATTTGGCCATGAGATGCTTGTTTGCTGTTAGAATGTCCAAGTGATGAAGCTGAAGTTTGTTTTTATTTTTTTTCCCCAGTGGTGTGAAAGTCCCTATAGAGAGTATCAGGAGAAGTTGTGCGATTTGGTAGAGCTAGGGGCAACTAATGCGTGATAGGAGGGGGCTAGAAAACAGTGGAACTGCTGTCAAAATGAAGCTATACAGTGAGTAAGCCTTATCCAAAATGCTTGGGACCAGAAGCGTTCCATATTTCAGATTGTTTCAGAATACAGTACAGGTATCTGTATATAAAATGTTGTAGGGCAGCAGCAGAGGCAGTGATAAGCCCCAGCCTCCAGGTGTGCCTCTTCAGGCACCCCTGCTTCCAAGGAGAGGAGAGGAGCAGAAGGGAAGGTGATGTTGTGGCTGAGTTCACAGCCAAACTTTGTACAAGCAGCTGCCACCATGGCTGTGGCTGCAACTCTGCTGCTGCAGATCCTGCTCCTCCACTGCCACTCCCCCCCAGCTGAAGTGAGGTCTAGAGCAGGATGTGGCAGCAGTGACTACTGACAATCATCTCCAGCATTGGCCCTGAGGACAGCCCCCTGCCAAAAAAAAATCAGCTCCCCTCTCCTCTCCCTGCCTGCTTTCATGAGATCTCAGTCAGTGCTTTTTCTACCCAAGTCTTCTGCGGATGGGAACCCAGTAATGGCAGCCAACTGTGACAGTGGCAGCAGTGGGACTGCCAGCCGCCCGCTTCTGCCTTTGAGATGGGGGCTGCAGCACTCCTGCTCATTCGTTCAGGTGAGAGAGACACAACGATCTGTGAAATGCTGGGAGAAATTTATTCTGGCCATTTCACAGATCCTCGTGTCTCTCTTTGGCCTCACAAACACAGTACAAGGTACATAACTCCAGATATTTTGGATATGGATTTTGAAGAATTCCAGATAAGGGACACTCGACCTGTAATGATCTAATAAAAGCTTTGGAAGAGAAGTGGACCTCAAGAAAGAACTAAGACTAGAACTAGCAGGAATGCCTGCATGACAAAAATGGCTGCATGACAAGCAACACTGAAATTCCCTCTTTTGCTGAAATTCCCTCTTCTACACAACCATTTACAGGTACAAGAATCATTTCCAATTTTCAGTCTGGTAACCCTAATTGAACAAAGTAAGGAGAGCCTGTTCCAGGCAGAGAGACTGGAATGGCAGAAGGTCCAAGGCTGGAAATTGGAAAGGGAGGGAATGGAGTCAGTTTGATTGCACAAACTTTCTGCCCAGAAACTTCTGTGTTGGGCTTGTTGATAAACAATAATAGTGGATTGTCTCAAGACTAAGTCATATTAAAGCTGGGGTGGGAAACCTTTGACTTTCAAGATCTTTTGGCCTACAACTGCTCTCAGCCCCACCCAACAAGGCTAATGATAAGAAATGGGAGAGATGCAGCCCAAGACCCTTGGAGGACTAAAGGTTCCCCCCATTCTAAAGGGACTAAAGTCATCCCACTGGTTGTAGACAATCTAATCTATGTATAACTGAGTCTCCATCCCACTTAACAATAAGAAATAATTGTTTATTGTTGTAATAGATGAAGAGAAGTAAAGAAAGGGTCCTTGTTAAAGCTTTCCAGTCTCTAAACATGAAAAGGAGCAGGAGGTGAAGGGAAAAGAAGAAGCAATTCAAATAAAAATAGTGTGACAGATGTCCTGTCCTGTAGGTGGAGGCTTTCATCGACTGCCAGATGAAAAGACTGTTGTCAGAAGTCAGAACAGAAAGGCCAACAGGAAAAAGGCAATTTTACAAAGACTCATATGAAGAGGGGAGTGTAGCCATCAGCATGATGTATATTATTAAAGTGACAAAGAATTCCAGTAGTAAAAGAAAGGAAAGAGAAGCAGATGGCATAAATGCAGGAGGCTTCAGCAGTAGAACAAGAATTGGAAAAACAGAGAGAATGAGACAGAAATCTACAAGATGTCATATAAGTAAAGCAGTGGGGATCATGTCATGCTTTAAATATGAGAAATAGAAGCTTGTGTAGAGGGACAATGTGGAAGAGCTGACTGGTCTAAAGAGAAGGAAAATGATGAAATTAAGGGGCAGATAAGATTACCTGAATATGAGAATTAAGAACAGAAATCAAAGGTCAAACATCAGGAACAGGAATCTCTAAAATTGTTGTAGCATAAAAGAAGGGTGACATCAAACACACTGCAGTATTTTTTGACCACATATTGCATTTTCGACAAGCAAGAAAGGTAGGTAATATTTTCCTAAAAGACACCTGATGTGCAAATATTTAGATTCTCTGGTTTTTATTCAAACTGGCTAATCACAGATGATCAGGGATTATATAGGAAATTAGATGGTTACAATACTGTGTAGTTGATTATATTTAGTTATGTAGCCAAAGTCACTGAGGACAATGATAATATCCAGAAAGAGAAAAAGAGAGAAACAGAGTAAAAGCAATACAAATGAACAATCAAACATTTTCACAGCTGGGGGAGTATTTTTTGATATTGCCCAAAATGATCCCCCGCAAGATAAACAAATGCTAAATAAATGAATATTTCATTAATATTCTCAGTCTCAAGAGGTGCTTTTCCCTCAATTTAATATTTTCAGTACTATTTTTCTTCCTAGGTTTTCACAGAGTAAGGGCATTTTCGCAATTGACCCTGAAAATGTCCATATGACTTGAGGTACAGCTTAAAAGTGATTGTAAAAAATGTAGAGATTACATGTGGCTGATACTATATTTAAACTGGGTCATTGGTTTCCTGGCATGGTGTGGTCTTACAACACCTGGGTAAAAGACAGTGTGATGTAGTGGTCTGAGTGTTGGACTAGGACACTGGGGGACCGGGGTCCGAATCCCCACTTGGCCATGGAAACCTATTAGATGATCATGGGCAAGTCACACTCTCAGCCTCAGAGAAAGACAATGGTAAATCCCCTCTGAACAAATCTTGCCAAGAAAACCCCATGGTAGGATCGCCATAAGTCAGAACTGCCTTGAAGGCACACAACAACAACAACAATGGGATTCTATGATGTTAAAACTGTACATGTATAAAACAGCAGCCTGGTTTAAGCATGACATTGGTCACAGGTAAACCAATAATGGGTACTTTAAAAAAAAATATCCAACATTATTTTTCAATTGGGCCTGAAATGTAGGAAATTAGGAAATGCACAAGATTTTCTCTAATTCCAATTAAAGATTAGAGCTGTGGAGACTTTTTCAATGAAAAATGAATTCCTTATGGACATATATAACTCCTGTCCTGTACCAGATTTTGAAACAGAGTTGGGAGGGACTTGGATGGTCTAGTTCAACTTCCTGTAGCTACTGCATCCCTGACAAGTAACTGTTCAGCCTTTGCTTTAAAACCTCCAGTGAAGGAGAGCTATGCCATTCTGTTCCATGGTCAAGGAAGCTGTACTATTATGAACTTTCTTCTATTGGTTCAGCCATAATCTGCTTTCTTGCAGTTTACACCCAAGAAAAAAACAGAGGTCAGGTCTTCTGTGTGTGACAGCCCTTCAGATATTTGATTATGATATCTCCACTTAGTCTTCTTTTCTCTAGGCTAAGGAGACTGTCAGAAAGAAACAAAAAAAAGGGCTCCTGTCCCTCAATTTCCTCCCCTGCCCTTCTCCACCCCTGTCCTGGCACAAGAACTCAAAGGACTTTTTCGGATGGAAGAAAAGTAACGCAAGCAGCATCGCCAGGTTGCGACGCTGCTGCGCAAGAGGGCGCCAGTTTCGAACGACGCTCTTCCCAGCGGTACTGCAACAGTACCGCTGGGAAGAGCGTCGTTCGAAACTGGCGCCCTCTTGCGCAGCAGCGTCGCAACCTGGCGACGCTGCTTGCATTACTTTTCTTCCATCCGAAAAAGTCCAAAGTTTCAGACCTACTTTTGGAGCATCTTCAGGGCAGCCCAGGAGTGAATGGAGCTCTAATCAAGCTGCAATGAAATCCAGGCCATTCTCACAAGAAGATGAGAGTGTGTGAAATTCAAACTTTAAAAGAAAAATAAACATCAAAAAGTAACAGCAGGCATAAAAACTCACTTTAAAACTTCCAAGTAAACCAAGGAAGTTTTTAAAAAGTGTGTCACTTACCTGGATGTCCTGATTTCACCAGGAAGTGTTCTGGCAGGGACCTCCCATTGACGATGAGATCTCGCCAGCAGAACGGGGCACCTTTTCAGATGCACAAATATGCGTTACAGAAATGGAATAGGGGATCTAGTATTGACTTCTCCCATCAATAAAAAGCAATGCCAGCAGAACAGGTGCATTATGAGAAGGGAACGATATCGTCTGAAAAGGAAACCCTTTAGCAATCTCCTGGCGTTGTGATAATGCCATATTTAGCATGTCTGATAATCTGCCAAGTCTTGTTTTATCTTTTTTATAAATTAAAAAGCAAATCAAGGCAATGAAGAGCCTTATGATGAGTCACAAATCGAGAGAACCACCAAGCCAAGCTTAATCATATCTCATCCCGCTAATATAATGAGAGATAATTTTCCACCAATAGCAATGGGACTTCAAATAATTTAACTTTGGTTAGATTGTGTTCAGCATATTTACCGAATCTGGACTTCAGAGGCTGTTGCTTGATATAACAAATGGAAATTCTGTTTATAGAAATGAGGATTTGCACTGAAACCTGCATTGCTGGGTGTGCAGGAGCCTGCTTCTAAGTATCTACATTCTCCGTGACACACTGTGGGGGGAGAGTGGGCAAAGATCCAAGAGACAAAAATGCTAAGATATTATTATTTAATAATTTGAACAGTATTTGGAAAGTTACTTAAAACTGATCAGTTGCAATTACAAGACCCAGTAGATAATTTCCATTATAGTTTCAGTGGTTTTTAAAACAACAATAATCACTTGATTTCTTGTTATTCAAAATGAACTAAAATAGTTACAGTAGTTATGTGGGGTGGGGGGGTTAATGTCAGAATGATACAATTCTCAGGCCTGTGTTATAAAGGGCTGGCCCCTTCCCTGTTTTCTTTTTGTTGGCAGGGAAAAACCTTTTTGTTTAAGCAGGCTTTTAATGTGTAAGCAGCGAGGCTTACTTTTTAACTCTTGTATGTTTTCTAAATGATTTTATCCTGTTTAATGTGGTGATTTTTTAAATTGTGTTTTTTTAAAAAAAATGGTTAAGGTTTTTAATTTGATTCTCTTTGGGAGCCATCTTGGGTCCCACTCTGGGAGAAAGATGGCATACAAATGAAATAAATAAATATAATAAATAAATAAACAAAACACCTAAGTAGTAGAGCCATGTACTTTGTGTAACCAGAAAAATATTGAAGACAGTTATGGTTACACTGCAAAAGGAATGAAGTTATCCCTCTTTATATGATAGTCATAAGGTAAGTTAGTTGTGCCTTAATTATTGCAAAAAGGAATTAATTGCAATTAACTAATGACTAATATCTGAGATCCTCAGATATAGGGTGAGATATGAATATTTAATTAATTAAGGAGGCAAACTAAGTACTTTTAACTAGTTATTTCCACAGTGGGTTAAGGATGAGCAGCATATGCACACAGATGGCCTGGCCACATACCCCTGTGTACAGGGACGAGGACATCTAAGTGAATCCTCTATGTAAACAGATCAATGCAGGGGGATGGCCCCAGAAAGGCACATAAAGATTGCTGTTTCTCTGATGCTATGAGAAGTGGGAAAACAGTGACTTGTTGGGGTTGTGAGAGAGGCTTTTACCTCTCCCATTCCTCAGAAATAACTAGCAAGCCTGTTTCCCCAGCACTGTGAATAGGATCAACAGCAGTCCAACTCTCAGCCCATCTCATCAACTGGGCTATATGGAAAAGTGACTAGAACTCCTATTGGGTTTGAGGGCTGCACCAAGAGCTGTGCATAGTCACATGCAGGCAGATAATTCTCCAAGCATTTTAGCTGTCTTCATTGGGACCTGACAGAGTAATTAACATGATGCAGAATTATGTGTTCTGCTACCTCAACATATATCCATGTACAAACATGTAGTTAACCAAACAAGGACTAACCACAAATTTGGTAAGGTTTTGTTATTCCTCAGAAACTTAAACTCATTTGACAGCAGATTAAAAGAAAAGAGTGTGTGAGGTCACCAAAGGAGACTATGACTATATCAATAGGATTATAGTGTCTATCGAGGAAAGTAGTAGTACCACTCTATTCTGCTTTGGTCAGACCTCACCTGGAATACTGTGTCCAATTCTGGGCACCACAATTCAGGAAGGATATTGACAAGCTAGAAGGTGTCCAGAGGAGGGCGGCCAAAATGGTAAAAGGTCTGGAAACCTTGCCCTATGAGGAGCAGCTCAGAGAGCTGCATATGTTTAGCCTGGAGAAGAGAAGGTTAAGAGGAGACATGATAGCCATGTTTAAATATTTGAAAGGATGTCATACTGAGGATGGAGCAAGCTTGTTTTCTGCTACTCTAGAGACTAGGAAACGGAGCAATGGACTCAAACTACAGGAAAAGAGATTCCACCTAAACATTACGAAGAACCTCCTGACAGTAAGAGCTGCTTGGCAGTGGAATGCACTGCCTTGTAGTGTGGTGGAGTCTCCTTCTTGGGAGGTTTTTAAACAGAGGCTGGATGGCCACCTGTTGGGAATGCTTTGATTGTGTTTTCCTGCATGGTAGAGGGTTGGACTAGATGGCCCTTGTGGTCTCTTCCAACTGTATGATTCTATGACAATACAGTCATCCCTCCACGTTTGAGGGTTAAGCATTCACGGATTTGATTATTTGTGTATTACTGTATTTGCCCCTCTGCTGCCATATACATGACCAATATAGATAGATAGATAGATAGATAGATGTTCTCCTTAGGCCTGTCTATACGAGCCCCCCAAAAATGGAGTGACCCGCAGTAAAGACAAGTCGCAGCAGCTGTGACTTGTCCTAATGGGTCTTACAGCCCCCATAAACTTTGCATGCCCTCTTACATGGGGGGGGGGAGGTGAAGAGCCTAGCATCCCTTTCCATTCTCTGAGGCTGGGAAGGAATGTCAGTAGCTGCTTCGCCAGCTGCTCCGAGGAGGAGGGGAGAAACACTACCCCCCACCTCCCTCTCCAAGCCACTAGCCAGGCCAATGTCCCTTCCCATCCTTCAAGGCTAGGAAGGAATGTCAGCTGCTTGGAGGAGGGGTGGGCAAGAAACACCCCTCACCTCCCTCTCCAAGTGACTAGCCAAGGGAGCTTGCCCTGAGGAGTATTTTCATCATTTAGACAACCCCTAGGTCTTCCAGCACAATTCTGTGGTCAGCTTCTGCCGGAGGTTGACCATAGAATCATGCTGGAGGATCTAGAAATGCCTTGAGAAGTGTTCTCGCAGATTTTTTAAAAAAGGGTTCTGTACTCACAATTTTTTCACTTATGTGGGGATCTTACACCCCTAGCCCCTGCGAAAGTTGAGGTCTGACTGTGGACTTTTTCAGATGGTGGGGGGAAACCCAAGGAAGTCAGGAGAAGAATGAGGCTGTTTTGCTTACAGAGCCCCTTTCCAGCCAGCCCTATCCTCCTCCTGACTGCCTCCTGACCTTCCCCCATGCTGCTGGTGTTGCTTTTTATTGACGGAGAACCTCCATCAAAAAGCACCGCCTGCAGCACGGGGGAAGGTCGGGAGGAGGATGGAGGAGGACGGGCTGTCTGAAATGGGGCTCTGTAAGCAAAACAGACCCATTCTTCTCCCAACCCCCTTGGTTTTTGTTTTTGTTTTTTGCCCTGTCTGAAAAAGTCCTGTATCTCACGATTGTCCATTTTCAGAATTAGTGCATTAAAATTCAGAGTTGGGTTTTCTTGCCTGCAGCCATACTTGGCACTTCTGTAGGGCTGGTCCTACAGTGTTAAGGCATGAGTGGAGTACTGCTACAGACAGGAATTAGTATCTGAATGGTACAGAAAAACTTTTTAAAATGTGGAGAGGGGGGAATTTGGGTTCTGCTTTAGATAGCAAAATATGTTGTGCTGCCACTGAACTACTAAGTTCTTGAGCACTTCAGGATTTGGGGAAATGTTGCTACTCATCCTAGACTTGAATGAATAAATTATGTTATGAAAAAGCCATTATTAAGATTGGCTGCTATTTTGATCTTAATAGCTCAGTACTGCTCTAAAAAAATGTATTTAATTATATTGCAAATTGAATAGTTTTAACATATTTTAGAAGTGGCTGGGCCTCTCAGGTCCCTACTCTGTACCTGTGTGTGGCAGAGAGGAAGGAGATATGCTTAAGTCCTGTTATGATAAGGAAGCACAGCATGCTTGCTTATGAGAATTCCATGTATGGATCAGGGTAAATGCGTGAAGGAACCTACCTGCTGAAAATAACCCTTTCTCATTCTTTTCTCATTTTCTGCTATTCGACTGTGATTTTGATTCCTCTCTGACCCTTCATCCAATCCTTTCTGCTCTCTAACCCTCTTCTGCATTTCCAGAGTAGCAAAGAAAGTGAGATGGGGTGAGAAAAGGAGCAAAGAGCCATTTAAAAAATCAACTGCGTCTTGATTCTGGAAGAGAAAGACTGTAATTTAATGAACTTCTGGCGTCAGCAGCTAACACTTCTTTTTCTGGCAAGCCAAGCGGGAGTGGGGGACATAGCTATGAAATGAATAGCGGGGTACCATGGGCAGGAAGATACTTGGGCCATCTTTCAAACAATGAGGGCATATGCACAAACCAAATTTAAGCAGGTCTGACTGAGCAAGAGCCACTTTTCCTTCACCTGGACTCTAGGAAGAGATAAATTCTCTTGCAGACAGATTCTTCCTGAGCAGTTAGACTGGAAGCATTATATGATACATTTAGTCAGGTAGGGAATAGGAGAGATATCCATTTGGCAAGAGGCAAGAGGGGCCAGCCAGTTCTTTCTGTGGTATTGAAGCAGCACAGCCAATGAATGACAAGCCGTGCAGTGGAGGAAAGGCATTTACATAAGCTTTCTAGAGGTTTATTCTTTAACTTTTCTCCAATACCATCTTTTCATCTCTTCTTTCTGCAGAGCGGTGGTGGTGTCTCGATTCCAGCCATGAAGATGGTCAATCCAGCATCACGACTGAAGCAAACTCAGCAAGGCAGCCCAGACAAAAGCAAACACATAAAACAACGCATGGAATATATGCGCATCCAGGGACAACAACAGGTAGTCTATCTATAGGCAGCCACATCAATCTGTTATCTGAGCCCTGGGGTGTAAGTAGGCTGAATTAGAGTCTTTGATTTCTGCATTTGGACAGAAGCAAGTGAGACCTTGGCAGGAGACAGCTGACCTGGTGGGTGGGGTGGGCAAAGGGCAGAGCTTCGACACATTACTTTTCTGGACTGCAGTTCCAATAATGCCCCAGTCAGCATGGCTAGGGGATTCTGGGAATTGTAGTCCAAAAGACTAACATTTTCAAGTTCTGGGAGCAGCATCTCTGCATTATCTTTGAATACAAACTTGTATTGTTACTTTTAGAAATGATGTCTTATGCCTTTAACCATCCACAACAGCTGCCTACCACTGGAAATCCCTGTATAAAGGGAATGCTTACTTGTGGTACGGCGTTGACTTTGCAAATAGAGGAGAAAGGTAGGAGTCTACTGTCCATAGACATATTTGCATCAAAACCCAGAGCCATACCTGACATAAGATAATTTCCCATATGTATATGTGTGCTTGTATGCGTGCGCATATGTGTGTGCATTTTGTGAGAGCAGAACAGGACTTGCATCTTCCACAAACCTTAAGCCCATTCCTTACTTGCGAAAGTTCCATGTGCTTGCATCTTCTGGAAACATCTCCCTGAATTCCAGGGACCAACAACTGGAATCCACTGCCCTGACAAGAATAAAGCATTTTTCTATCCATTTCCTTGACCATATAAACCTAAGCATTTGATTACTCACCCTGCTGTTTTATTTGTGGTAAGTTAGTAGTTCCACTGCAAGTGACGTCATTCACATGGCAGTATTGAAGCACACATGCTTGAAAGATGTGACCGCGCATGTTAGCAGAGGCTCTCATCCCTTTTGGAAAAGGCAGTGGCATTAGATGTGATGTCATCAAACTCATCTTCAAACCCCCATCCCCACCCTCAGTTTTACTACACATCCATGTATGTGTGTGTGTGCCCCAAACTCCTTCCCTGGCTATGACATACACAGAGAAGCACTGTGTAAAGAAGCCATAGGAGACGGATGTTTTGTGGGAAAGGGAAAGAAGAAGGGAAATATATTGGCTTACTTGAATTCTTTTGAATGGATAACTCTTGAGAAAATCATAAAAACCACAAAAAGCCTGTTAAAGAGTTACAAAAGGTCTAATACATGTGTGGCACTCTTCTTTCCAAAAATGTCAACTGCCTCATGTGCAAGAGAGGGGGATAGCTCCGTATAAGCATCCTTCCACATGTGGAAAGGCTGTCCTTTTTGTTCAGCTGTGCAGTCTGCTTTCACAGATAGGGCTTCTGTGTGCACATTGGGCATGCATAAGGGGTTCTGGTGAGGAATAATGGGTACCAGTGAGGAAAAGACTGGCAGGGCACCTCTGTATTATTAAGCAGTTCCTCCTGAAAACTAGTGTCCCCAGCATGCTTTAATAACCTGACTTTGGTGGAGGTAAGGGTGTCCAGAGGAGGAGTTCTCAAAAATATGTTTGGCAGAGCTGCTTACAGGAAGATCAGGCCTCATTAGTTGTATGGTAGACTTCTAAACTGGAAGATGCAAAGGAGAACGTTTGAGCACTTGCATAACTCAAGAGATGCATAACAATTGATTTGGAAAAGCGGTGTGTTCCCCCCTCCCCGTATGGCACTAATATGCTGTCTTGACCATTTACAGTGATAATAATAATAAGAATAATAGAAAATAAGTAACCCACATAAACACTAGGTACAGCCAAATGGATGTTATTTTTGTAAACATGGAAATACAGCTTTTCTAAAATATTACTTAACTTCATGAATAAGATGTGTGTGTATTGATAGAAATTTTGAGGATTTCCACTTCCATTGAGATAAACATTATTAACATCTGTTTGTATACATGCAAGTGTTTATACATTGGCTTGAACTCACATCTGCAGTGGCAACCTCCTGTGAAAACAGCCCAGTCAGGGTGCTTGTACACTCTTAGCTTATGTGCCACATGCAGTTCTTCCCCAAGTTTTGCAATATTCATGAATATTATGCATACTGAATTCATCATTATTATATGGTGTGCATGTCCATCTAGCAATACAAATGTGGATTCTCTAAAACCATTTCTAAAAACATTTCACCTCAATCAACTATCATTCCTTCATATTTTAGAGCAGGGATGAGGCATCTGTGGTTCTTCAGATGTTGCCAGATTGCAGCTCTTACCATGTCCCAACATTGTACTTACTAGATGGGTCTGATGGCAACAGCACCTGCTAGTCCACAATTTCTTCATCTTTGTTTTAGAATGACCAAGAAACAGAACCCAGGAGACTACTAGGCCAACTTAAATGGCTGGAGGTCACACTTAGAACACCCCTCTTTCTCTCATTTGAATGGTTGTCATTCATTCATTCTTAGGTATAGAGAAATAAACTGCTGAGAGGTGAGAGCAAAAGCTGATCTTTTCCCTTGACACAGGCCTGGCCTCTGTTGCTAGGAATGCCACCAGAAACACTGTGTGTTCACCTGTGCCATAGGCATGGGGACATTTTATGTTCCTTTGAGACCTTTGTCATATACATGCCCTCCCTCCTTGCAGAACCCACCTAGCTTATTGACATATTATAGCTAGAATTCTGTTAGGAATATCCAAACATGTACGGTTCCCTTACATGTGCAGATGTCCTTTTTCAGGTACTGCAGGGATTGGTCTTCCCTTCCTACCTCTGCAGTGCCCAAAGCCTTCCCCCACACACACACCTTTCTTTTGTCAAGTAAAAGCCCTGAAGCTGCCCTGCATGGTCATTCTGTTTTTTGTGGTGAGCTGGCAGGCTAGGAGAAGCATCTAGCTACGTACATCCCCATAGCCAAATGTGAAATTATTACAGGAACACTTGGACCCCCAGAGATCCCTGGTCTATCATAGCTCTGATGCCATCAGTTGAGTCTGGCTATGAGAAAGTAGCCATACACTTCTTTGAGCCTGCCTGCTCACCACAAAGCATGGGATTGCCTTATGGTGTTGCTTCAGTGGCTTTTCAGCAAGTTGGAGGAACAGTATATGTCTCAGCATAGCATGGGTCCCCATGTGGACATTTACACTATGCTGAGAGTATGTAGGATTGAGGCCAATATGTTAATGACTTTTTAAAAATGTGTCATATAATTAAAAAATAAAAGCAGTAATTTTATCAACATAGCTGTCCTGTGCTGAAATGCTGGGAAACTGCTCAAGAGGCTATTTAGTTATTTTTAGTGGAACTTGAGCAAGAGATCCACCCAACAGATTATATCCTTAATAACTAACCTGCGTCTATAGTTGCAAACTGTAATTATTTATCAAAATATCTTCATGATTGTTTATGTTTTTATTCTATGCTGTCCTCCATGTCAATCTATACTTTTTTGGTCCATCCATTTCTCTCTGAGACATATTCTAGTGGAATAGCTGTGTTAATCTTTTGCAACAACCCCCACCTCCAAAACCCAGAGTCTTGTGGTACCTTAAAGACGAATAGTGCAATCTGATACATATCTATTCAGTAACATGTGTTCAGTAGGGCTTAAAGCCAGGTAACAGAATATAGGATTGTGCCATTATTAGTGATTTACTGTGGTATAAATTGGGGTTTACCAGAAGCTTCTAGTCAAAGCATATGCCACCATAATTTTCTTAGTCTTCATGGTGCCACAAGATTACTTGTTGATTTTATCTGACTGACTAGATTTTATCTAACCACATGTTTTGTTAATTGTGTAGCTTGCAGTTGCATTTGAATATTCCTTAGGTGCAATACTGCATGTGTCCCCACTCCAGTTTCTGTTGAGATCATAATATGTATATGTGTGGTAGAGTGAGGTCTGCAACCATGACCTCAGTGAAAAAAGTCTGTAAGACAGTAGAAAAAAACTATTCAGTTGAAAGTAGAAGAGGAGCTTTTTCACACCAGTAATTGCACCATGGAAGCAGGCATTCCCCCTTCCCCCTATTTTGCCAGGGTTACAGTTGGGTGACCTTGGGCAAGTCACACTCCCTTATGAGATTATCACACCAGGCTTCTAACATAAGGCAATTGCATTAGTGAAGCAAATGGAAACATACCAGTATTGAAGTATGGGCCCAGTGCTATTCAACATCTTTATCAATGACTTGGATGAGGGAATTAGGGGCATACTTATCAAATTTGCAGATGACACCAAATTAGGAGGAGTAGCTAATACCTTAGAGGACAGGATCAAAATTCAGAATGACCTGGATAGACTGGAGAGCTGGGCCAAAGCTAACAAAATGAAATTCAATACAGAGAAATGTAAGGTACTGCACTTAGGGTGGAAAAATGAAATGCATAGATATAGGATGGGAGAGACCTGGCTGAACGAGACTACGTGCAAAAGGGATCTAGGAGTCCTAGTAGACCACAAGTTGAACATGAGTCAGCAGTGTGATGTGGCAGCTAAAAAGGCCAATGCAATTTTGGGCTGTATCAATAGAAGTATAGTGTCTAGATCAAGGGAAGTAATAGTGCCGCTCTATTCTGCCTTGGTCAGACCTCACCTAGAATACTGTGTCCAGTTCTGGGCACCACAATTCAAAAAGGATGTTGACAAATTGGAGCATGTCCAGAGAAGGGCAACTAAAATGGTGAAAGGTCTGGAAACCATGCCTTATGAGGAGAGACTTAGGGAGCTGGGTATGTTTAGCCTGGAAAAAAGACGGTTAAGAGGCGATATGATAGCCCTGTTTAAGTATTTGAAGGGGTGTCACGTTGAGGATGGAGCAGGCTTGTTTTTTGCTGGAACACAGAGCAATGGCTGCAGGCTCCAGGAACAGAGATTCCACCTCAACATTAGGAGGAACTTTTTGACAGTAAGAGCTGTTCGGCAGTGGAACACACTCTCTCAGAGTGTGGTGGGGTCTCCTTCCTTGGAGGTCTTTAAACAAAGGCTAGATTGCCATCTGTCAGGGATGCTTTGATCAAGATTTCCTGCGTGGCAGGGGGTTGGACTGGATGGCCCTCGTGGTCTCTTCCAACTCTACAATTCTATGATTCTATGATTCTATGAAGTAACACTTATTGCACCTCCTCTTGCTTTACTGTTTCCATTTGCTTCAATAACACAATTGCTCTGCAATACTGGCAGGAGAGTGGTAGAAAGAAAAGAAACAGATGGGGGTGGGAGGGGAGATAGATTGGGCAGGTGAGAGTGCGGATAAATGGATCGGGTGGACAGGAGGGTGGGGGAAGAAAAGAGACAGATGAGGGTGGGAGGGGAAATAGATTGGGCAGGCGAGGGGTGGGAGAAATAGTCAGATTGGAAGAGTAGGGAAACAAGAGGAAGAGAGAGGAAGAGAAAAACATGCCAGCTCACCCCACATGACTGCTGCTATCAGAACTAAAGTGGAAGAAGGCATCAAACTACAGGAAAAGAGATTCCACCTAAACATTAGGAAGAATGTCCTGACAGTAAGAGCTGTTTGGCAGTGGAATACACTGCATTGGAATTTGGTGGAGTCTCCTTCTTTGGAGATTTTTAAACAGAGGCTGGATGGCCACCTGTCAGGAGTACTTTGATTGTATGTTCCTGTGCGACAGGAGGTTGGACTAGATGGCCCTTGTGGTCTCTTCCAACTCTATGATTCTGTGATTCTATGATTATCTCACTGAGGCAATAATGGAAATGCAGTGCTATTGAGGGCCTATTGACATGTTTCCTCTATTAATGAAAAGGTGCCCTCCAGCCACAGTTTGATTGCAGATTGGCAACAGCACAGATGCAACATTGTGTGATAAGAAATGGCTGCATATCAGCTCTAGAACCACTGGTAAAGCCTGGTGTCATAATCTCCTTAGCCTCAGAGGAAAGCAAAGTCAACCCATTTTGAACAAAACTTTCCAAGAAAACCCTGTGATGGGTTTGCCTTATGGTCACTGTAAGTAGGAAACAACTTGAAGACACAAAACAGTTACTGTAGGTCTGGAAAAGTACACATATGTATATACACACACACACTATTACAAGTATATTTCGTGATCCTGCTGAAAAGCCCTCTCAGGGTTACATTTTAAAATCCCTAGATGTGTCAGCAAGCCACAAAAAATGAAACATATAGTTAGGCCCCTAATGCACATTTTAAGCTATATTAATTTTCCCCAAGCCTATCAACCTCAGGTAACTGGCTATTTAAACTTGATGTCAGTATTTGCAGCTGTATTTGCAGGGACAGTTTTCTGTTCCCTATGGAATCCCTGTCCACACCGTTTGTCTACCTTCCTCTGCCCCTCCAGAATGCCCACATGCATTAGCATTGTTCAGGATCTTAGTGGTTAGGCCAGTACAGTTCCTCTGGGTTCACACACTTCTGTATTCTTGCTGATGCTAACAGTGTGCCCAGTGGTTGGCCAGCTTTCTGAGGCCACAAAGCAAGGTAACAACTGCCAGTTTTTCACCCCTTAAACCACAACATCTCTATCTGTTCCTCTGTGTTTTGTTTCTCAAGGCTTGACTTGATTTCTGCCTTCCACAAAACCTGTTGTTCTCCCTTCCCATTGCATTTTCCCTGGCACATTTGATATGCTGGCCCATTTACCAATATTCCCTGCTGATCCTGGATTGTTCTTTGTCTGTTTTGTCATGCCAGATCTGTATGATAAATAGCAATGACTGTGGATGCCTCCTTTCCCCTGTTCCTAGTGTCTGTCTACGCCACCCTCAATTTTGCTTGTTCCCATATATGTATAAATACAGAGAAGACCACCACTGCTTCCCCAAAACTGTAGGGGATGAATAGATGGTTGTGAAATTGATCTTCCTGTGGCTTTTCAGTCTATTTTGAGACCTGCTTTGTGAACAAAATGAGACTGTAACACAAAAATGCAACCCTTCCACCAAGTTTCCTACACAACCCAGTTTCCTGCACAACTCCCATCATCCTAAGCCCCTGCACTTCAATACTAACCACATCCTGAACTGGTTTCTCACAAGCACAGGTGCTGTTTGGCTAAGTGGTAGCCATGGAATGCTTTTAAGGATTTACTATCACTAGTAATACTGTAATTTCATGGTTTGGTTTGCATCTGAATGCAGTTGCCTGGCAGGACTCACCCATATCTCAGAGCTTAGAGCTGAACCAGAAATCAAGATGGCAGACCAGGTGTAGTAGCCTGCTGTGGCCTGTAGGTGGTTGAAGTGGAGTGCTTCCCATAACATATCCAGGGTGTTTCCAAAGTATAAAGTAGCTTGACTTTTGCTCTTGGTTCCTTTTATGTAAAATGTCAGCAGTGGGAGGTGGAAATATAATTGGCACATCTGAGTTAATATTTAAGAACAAACAGATTCTCAGCCAACATAAAAGTGTTCCTCTAGTGTAGAATATCCTTGGAGGAGCAGACATGAAAGGCTGGGGAACCTTCATCCAGGAGGTATTTTAAGAGAAGGTTAATTTCAGTTGCCTTTAACTGTGAAATGGGAGGCCTTAAGAGTCACTTCAAGTCATAAATCCAGGCATAGTAGCCATCACTAGAGATGTAGGTGGGTGGGTAAGAGATATGGATTCCTCCTGTTGTCTAGGCACTGTATTGAATTTTAACCATTAGTTCCCTTCCAGCTCATTTGTCTTTGAACTAGATGCCTGTCTGTTCTTGCTCATGGAACTTTCATGCAAATTCCGCAAGGACTTTCTATTGCTTGCAACAATGCAACATATACTCGCTTGTGGAGGAAAAACATTGTGTTAAAATAAGTCTTTAGGCAAAGACCGTCAAACTTAAAAAGGCCAGATTCTAAGATCCTTAATAAAAAGTTTTCTTAAAATAACTACAAGAGGAAAACCTGCTTCCATAAAGGCTTTATAGTTAATTCTCATATATTTTTTGCCATATATGTTTCCCATTTCCTCAGCCTTTGTCAGCTATGAGAACTACAACAGTAACCAGATTTGTCTTTAAAAATGAAAAAATGTGCCCAAGCTGAATTCCAGATTGCAAGTTGAGGACACTCCCGAAAACAAGATGGCACCTCTCAATCTTTCCAACATAGATGATCAACAAAATTATACTTCATTTCGGGCTACCTCTGATAAACAGCACCTCTGCAGTAACCTGCATTCAATCCTTTCCTCCTGCTATCCCCAAATCCTGCTTCCCCACCACAGTTCTTCTCAGCTAAACAAATAGTGTTGTTGTTCTAACATGGTGTCCATGGTCACAGACTAACATTTCAATTCTTGTCCTTCCCCATTCCCTGTCCCTCCCCTCCCTTCTGTTGCCTGCCTACATGTTTGTCTGTTTTTCCCTCTGTCTCTTCTGGGGGTGGGGTTCTTTTGTCTCCTTTACCTCCTCTAACAATCATACCTTCCCTTTGTCTAGTAAACCTATAGAAACCAGCTCACCTTGTACTGTTTTTGTCATATGGACCTCTTGCCTCAGGCCTAGCCAATGCTACTGCTTCTGATAGAAATGTTCCTAACTAGACCCCACTCTGTCTCTTTTTTTCTCTCACTTTCCTTCTTTCTCTTTTTCTCTCAGCTTTGAGAAGAAAATGTTTGGTTCCTCCCCCCTTCTCCTTTTCCTCCCTCCTCCTTCTTCTTTTCCCTGAATCTTGCTTTTCTTTCTAGGCCGCTAGATCAACCAAGGATCCTAGCACGATGAATGAGACTTCAAGCCCAGTCTCAGAAAAGCCTACTTCGGGCAGGACCTCCATCCCAGTACTGACTTCCTTTGGGTCACGGAACTCCTCCATTTCATTTTAAAAGTTCGGTTGCCAACTTCTCAACCTGTTGTTTTCCTACCTATTGCTACTGGGGGCTGGGGAGGGTTTGCGTCTCTCTTTATGATTTCCTCCTCCCCAGATCTTACTGAGGCACCTAAAAAAGCCCTCCCCCTCCAACATTTTAAATGTTCAAAGCTCCTTCAATATGGCCAACCTGCAGTCTCACTTCCTGAAAATGAGTGACCTACAGACTTGATTCCTGTTTGCCAAAGGATCATTTTCTGTATCACAACAATGTTCTTCAGAATGGCCAGTTTATTATCTCACATCCTTTTCCAAATTGACTGACATGTTCATCCTTTTTCTTGTTACAATATGGCTGACCTGATGTTTTCTGTTTCTCCTCAGAGCTTTCCCCACCCCAGTCCCCACCTACCCCCACCTCACTGTTTTACTCCAACAACGTACATTGTTTATGTACAAAGAGCATTAAGAATTTTTGCCAGCTCCACAGACTCCAGGCAACAAGGCTGTTGGGCAATGGCTGTCTTTGCTACTCCTTTAAAGGGATGGTGGGATGGGAACAGAATCACTGGAGAAGCATATAGAAAGGAGGGGAAGAAGCCCGTTTCTGAAAATGCCTCAGAACCCTATGGATATTTGCTGCTATTCTTATTTCCTTATGTTAATATATATACATACATACATACGTATATAATTGTAATTAATTGATTAACATGGATCCTGTAGGTGTGTGCTGAGTCATTCATGAATCAATGGTGTTTTGACTTCGGGGCATGTATGTGCTTCCATTTTGTGGGTTTCTGTTGTTTACTTGCTGTATCAAAGACTGTTTTTGGAGCGGGGGGTATGCGTGTATGTGCGTGTTTCACAAATTGATATATCTGTTCTTTTTCTTCCAAGTGATTGGATTAAATTTGGAAGAAGAGCAAAGACTTGAACAAGCACTGAATTTTCAGCCTGTAAATCCCCCCCACCCCGCAATCTTTGCAACCATGCAGAAGCAACCAACTGTTAAAACAGTGGGAAGGAGACTGTTATATGAAGGGACACTGCCAAAGTAGGTAGGATAGGTGGTTTATCTGAACAATGCTAAGAACAGGGTCCAGAAACAGAAAGTCATGCTTCCTATGAAATTAATACACATAAATGTAGCACTTTAAATATCTGTTCAGTTACCATACACAAGAGATTCCAAAATTTGTGGAATACCAAATAGGAGGCAGAAGTCAGGGAGATGAGGGCGTCAGGGTATCTAAGAAGCTGGGTAATCAGGGAAAAAGAGAGTTTGGGGTGAATTTGTAGAGGACTGAAGGAGATGAAAGAATGTTCTGTTGTTTCTCAGGATGAGTTTTTTGTGGGTGGGAATGAAGGTGGATCAGTTCATGAAGAGGAACCTCTCTTTTGCTCAGTTACTGTCCAAGGTGAAGTTCCTTCATGAGAAGAAGGTGGAGCCCCATCTGAAAGCAAAACCACTGTGTAGACTTTTGTTGGCAGAGGTTCTGTCCATCATCTATGAGGCCTTAACCTAGTAAAAGAGAACAGCAGGGTAGTAGAAGGAAGAAAAAATGCTGAGGAAATCTTTCATTTCACTGGGATGTGTGTACAGGAGAATTTCCCAATGGATCATGTGTGTGTGTCCCACAAACAAGGCTGTGTCTTGGAATAGTGGGTTTTGGAAGGCTCAGCCCAACTGGATGAATCCTTACTATTTATGGAGTGATTTAGATAAACATTTAAATTTACCTTTGTACCTCGAGGAACCTTTATCCTAGATTCAAATAGCAAAGTCAGCATTGTGTGAAAAGGCAAGTGGGTTGTTGGGCTACATTCTTTCTTGGCCTGTGAGATGCAGAAACATTCAGGTTGCAGGAAGCACAGCAGGCAATCAAAAAGAAATGTTGCAGTGAAGGAGATAATGTAAGGTGTGGGACTGGGGGGCAGGTGGGTAGGGAGCAGGAATATGACATGACAAAGGCTAAGTTAGTTGCTGAGTTCTGGGCCTGGCAAGAAAGATGAGGAATGATTTGTAGTGGAGCTTGGGAATAGTACCTTTTGGATTACAACTCCCAGAATTCTCCAGCTAGCTATAAAACCCAGCTACCATTTTCAAGCTCTGATTTGTAGCATGAAGGATTCCCCACACCCAAATAAAAGTGTAATATGTGTGTGTGTTTTTAGACTGGCAGGCCAGGATGAGGAGAGGAATGTTCCTTAAAGAGAGAAGTAAAGGCACAGCCTAGGGGAGGAACAGGTCATCTTGCACAGCTGCCATTAAATAAAAGAGAGCTGCACAAGCACATGGCGTGTTCTTGCACAGCTCCCGTTTCCCCTCCCCACAATTATGTTGGCACAGGAAAATTTACCCTTGGATTACATCCTCTAATATTAAGCACAGAGAGGAAATGAAGAAATACCTGACATGTCATATGGGCACATGCACAAAATGGCATTATATTGTGTGTGTGTGTTTTTTTTTAAAGGAAATGGAGAGTCTGTATGCAACACAACAAAATGTGATCATTCCTTGTTTTCTCGATTAGCTTGTCCTTTTTATTTTTATTATTGGGATATTTTGGTGGGGGGATGTGGGTGTTTGGTTTTTTTATGATTTTTCTTCTTTTTTTGTAAATCAGTCGTTTTTGTATAAAAATTTTAAGAGAGCCTTTTTTTCAATAACAAAGTTTTTTAAAAAGTCAAAAAAAATGAAATATGTAACAACAATCCGACAAACATGAAAAACAAAACAAAAAAGCAACCTCTTTACATTTAAGTGAAGTGTCTTAACATTTTATACATTTGTTTTAAGAAATATATTTACATATTATATATATATAATATACGTAATATAAATATATATATATAAATATTGAAGAAGAAAAGAAAATGAAATTCTTGTTGTGTCTAGTGTATTTAGGGGGAGGGGGAAGAATGGTGTTTGTTTTTTTCCCTGATTAAATTATGTATGTTGCTCTTTGTGCTTTAGAAATGATCAAGGCAGTGGTGCTGGTGCTGGTGATGCAAATAGAGCTAGAGGGCACGATTCACTGGGTAATTTCTTGCTCTTGAGCAGCTCCCATTCCTCTTGATGGGATCTGCACAGGAGATGTTTCTAGCCATTTTGTGCCCTGGTGAGTTTAGAAATCCTTCTGCTAAGCTAACATTCTGTCTTTGTGGCTTTTTGTGTCTCGTTTCCCATTGTCTGTCGCTTTCATATTTCCTTTTAAGTTTGCCACTGGCAGGAATGGACTTTGCATTGCCTGCTATCCATACTTCTGTTTTTTCTCTCTCTTGAAAGTTTCCTGTTTTGCAGCAAGAAGGGGCCAAAGGAGGGGGAGGGATAGAGTATTGAGCCACTCATATTGAGCTTGAAAAGGCAAATTGATAATTAGCTTCCCAACAGTGGCTTTGACTTCCCAAAGAACCTTGTGAAATACAGTTGTCCCTTCATATTCACTGGGGTTTTGTTCCAGGACCCCCCATGGATAACAAAATCCGTGAATACTCAAGTCCCATTATATGCAATGGCATAGCAGAATGGTGTCCCTTATATAAGATGGCAAAATCCAGGTTTGCTTTTTTGATTATTATTTTTTAAAGAATATTTTCAAGCCATGAATACTTAAATCTGTGGATACGGAGGGACAATTGTCTTGTATTAAAAAATAAACTGTGCAAAACCAAAGCGAATAGTTACAAGTGAATCATTACAAATAACTGATTACTTGTAATCATTGGTTGAGATCTTGCATCATATATATACAGTAGCTACAAAGTTGTAGCTGTGCTCTGTCTCCTGATCTGACTCCCCCAAACCCACCATTAAATCCAGATAAACATACTGAGGGACAGAGTTATGCAGTACTGGTGAGCTGGGTCCTAAGGAAGACATGTCCAGCTCCCTCCAGCAGTGAATGGTGGTGCCACAAGGAGTTGTGGCAGGACTCTGTGGGGGTCTCTGCTTTTGCTTGTCACACCACAATCACTCGTGGCAGAGGGCTGGACATGTCAACTTTCAGCGCCGCAGAATTCCTTCACTTGATACAGCTGCCTGGCTTTTAAGCTGGATCTTAGGGAATTTGTGGTCATGGCAATGATGCCACAATTGTAAATCAGTTATGAGGTTATAAGCCTAGCTTATGACATCATTAACTGTCTTGCATGATGCCAGCCAATGGCTTTTTCCCAAAAACAACACACTAGGGTTAAATTTGCTATGTACTTTGCTATGTACTAACTGTAAAGTTACTTTTATCGTTATGGGGTTGGGGCCTTGCTAAATGGTGGAGGGAGAGGAGAAAAACTAGCAAATTGTTCAAGAGCTGTTTTGCATTGGGCCTTTTGCTCTCTTGCAGTATTAGCCAACTGCTTCTAATGTTCAGATTTTTTAAAAAAGTAATAGAAAGTAATCATTTTAGAAATTCATGATAACTGCAACTGCTTTGACCTTGGAACCGTAACTAACTACTTTTAAAAGTACTGTATCTTCTTGAGTTACAGAAATATTGCTGTTAAGACGTCTCAGTGCTTTTGCCAAAAAGAAAGAAAAAAACACCACTCACCCACCCACATATCAAATTACAGCTCCCAGGATCCTTGTGGGGAAACTATAGCCATTTGCGTTGTTTGAGATGGGGTGGGATGCAATCCCCCTGTTTTTCAAGTGGGTTAAGACTGTGCCACTTATTTTTAATGGCTGTAAAACCCACTGAAGATCCTACACAGGAAAGGGTTATATCTGGATCATGGAAGGCCTCTTAAGCCAGACCAGAGCTGTTTGTGGAGTTGGGAGAAACAGGCAATTCTTCCTCCAACAGTTGAACTGCTAAGCCCAGCAAAGATGGGGCCTTGGAGGAAGAGGAGGGTTTTTTGTGGGTTTTTTTCTGGGCTGTGAGGAATCCCAACAACTGAATACACAAATTTACATGCTAATCCTCTTCAAACAGGGACTCACAGTATATAAACCCCACACACCCACACACCACCATTTTCTGAAGATGCCAGCCACAGATGCAGGCAAAATGTCAGGAATAAACTCTTCTAGAACACGGCCTCACAGCCTGGAAAAAACCCACAAAAAAACCTATGGATGCCGGCCATGAAAGCCTTTGACTTCACAAAGAGGAGGTTGTCTACCCAAGTGTCTGCCTGCTCCCTGTTCTAGCTCCTGGAAGAGTGGTCTAGTCTGGTAATAACTCTTTTTTTTTTTTTTTTGGATTTACATGGCAGATCACTGACTGTAAATATTTAGAAATATGAATGTACTAATTCAAGCTTGTTAGCAAACAATTTACATCTTTATAAAGATGGTGAATTGACCAAATGATAATGGAGTCCTCATCTGCAATAAAACTACCTACTTTTTCCCTTCCCCAACTTCTTTGAGCCACACCCATTGGAACTGCAGCTTGCATTTACATGGGAGGGAAAGAAGGGCATAACAACATTGTTCTTTGTAGTTGGCAAAGTTTTTAATTTGTGTGTGAGTGTGTGTAGGTATTCTTTAAGTTAAAAAGGAGCAGGTTTGCTTCCTCCCTTGTACCTTAGACAATACCACCACCCCATACAATATTTTTTTTTAATTATGACAATGAGTTATTGGGTAGGCAGGTCTTTGAATAAGTAACATAACTTTATTTTTAAAAAGTAAAATCCCAAGGTATGATTACTAATTTTCTGCTATTATGGGGTTGGACGCAGGCTTAGTCATACTTAGAGCAGACCTACTGAAAGCAACATGACTTAAATCTGATTTCAGAATGACTAAGAGACTAAATTTGGATATAACCAGTTATTCTAATGCAAAGTTCACACATTTTGACAACTGAGCACAATTAAACTAAACAATTTAATTCCATTGTATTAAAAACCACACTGTCTATTTAAAGATCATGGAATGGAGCTGCAGCCCAAAAGGCATCTAATGCTTATATCCTAACTTATATCTAGCAGGCAGAGTTCCAAAGTCATTTAGCATTTGAGCAAAAAGTGTTTGGAGGAAAGGGCCCCTTCCATTTAACAATAGAAATGGGAGCATACACACACACACAACATTTTAAGATGTTAACGCCTTAAGGAAGGCATTAAAGTGAGGTGCTTTGTATGAATATGGTCCCAGGTTCAATCTGTGGCATAGTCAGACCATTGGTCCATGTAGCCAATATTGTTGCCACTGGCAGGAAGCAGCTCTCCAGCCCTACACAGTGATGCCAGGGATTGAACCCATGACCTTGGGCATGTATAGCTCATACTTTTCAACAGAGCTATAGCCCCTTTCCCTGAAGACTTTAAAGGGTCTCAGTAACATGTCTAGAAATGAAGTTGGTCAGCTGTTATGTGTCAAAGTAGACAATAATGTGTAGATAGGCAGCTAAAAACTATAGGGATGATCCTATCAGTGGCTTGGTGCCCTTGGCATATCTAATATTGATTGTATTAGCTAACACACATTGGAAGCTGCTTATTGCAGTGTAAATGTGTAAACTGCTATTGCTTAAAACAATTTGTAAGCCGCTCTGATAGCCTTGTGGCTGAAGAGCGGGGTATAAAGAAAGAAAGAAAGAAATATTTGATTCCTGTCGGTATGATGTAAGTGAGGAAGGAATGGTATTTGCCCCTGCTCTTGAAAAAAAAAAAAAAACCACCCTTCCTTCCTATTGTTTAAAAGATTGCTTGGAAGCTTCAATAAGGAGATTGGCAAGAGTAGACAAGCTTTACTGAACAGCAATCTCGCTCCCCTCTGCTACTCTTATTTTGCAGTGCACAGCCACTAAGACTGGCCAGTGAAATGCCCTCCCTGAACTCAAGCCAGTGGAATGTCTCTCCCCCTGCCCTGTGACTTTCTTGAATTTTGCACAAGGAGGTATCTGATACTTCTTTGTGCAACACTTTTCCCCTGGCCCCACAATCATAGGTGAACAGGTCACCCTCTGCAAACCCAAACAGCCATTGCTTGGGCAGGAGAGTGAGTCTGGACACCATCTGGCTGCCATTACAGTAGCACCCCCGCATCCACTGATTTGCCATCCTCTGATTCAATTATCCGCAGGTGGCAACAACGGGGGGTGGGTGGGAGGGAGGGAGGGAGGAGGCAAGCTCGCCTCCCCCCTCCCTTCCCTGGGATGGTTCTGGTGCCACATGTTCCAGCAGCAGAGCTGGCAGAGGGTAGACGGAGAAGGGAGGCAGGAGGGAGTTTGCCTCCTTTCTGCCTTCTCCGCGGTGTGTGTGTGTCAGGTGGCCGCAGCAAGGGCGTTCACTATTATCAATGGATTTCACTATCCACGGTGGGGCCTGGAACCAATCCCCCATGAATACAGGGGTTCTACTGTACATGGGGAAGGAGCAGACCTCACTCTCCCACACTCCCAGCATAAGTATGTTGGTAGATCTGAGCATGAGTGCACACCCTAAAATATCCTCTTAGGGTCTTATGGAACACAGGGATTCCATGGCAGGCAAGAATGTCCCTAAGGGCACACAATTTGATTATGGAAAGTGTTTCCTCAAGAAGCTGTGAACAGAAACTGCTCTACCATTTTTCTGATATTTTGCTTGCAGTGAATCGAGAAAGCCATTGTTTACAGTGCCATCACCACTGGATGCTTAAGTGCTGGCATCTGTTAGTTCTCTGGTTCATTGATGTGACCTGGAAAGAGAAAATACTGGCTCTTTGAGCTATTTTGTGACTTAGGCCTTTTTGTGCATTTAAAAACAACAACTTCATCTGCCTAGGGTCATCTTATATTTGCAGGCCACATTACAAGAGGACGTTTTTCCACCCTTGTTACACAAACCAGGTCTTAGAGTTGTTGTTGCTGAAACATTGCTTCATGGACTTGACTACAAGTTTGGATGGGAGATCATGAGAACAATTTTAGAGATATGTGTATATGGCCAGAATCCTGTTGGGGACTTGCATCTTTGTAAGTGGCCTTATGTCTGCGGGAATTAGAATTGGGTGATTCCGTAAACCTCTGACTCCAGAGTAAAAGGGCTGCTGTTACATTACTACATAGGGGAGCCAGCAAAGTGATCGGTGCACATCAGGACTGATGCACATTGGTCCCATTGTGCATTGGGACACTGGCTAGTGTCTTGCCAGTGCCCCATTACACATCTTTGCAATTCACTAACAGGATTTCTTAGTGCCTCTGCTACATAGCTAAGTGTAGATGAAGTTGCAGAACATACATGGTGAAAGAGGATTCTGCCCTATATATTTAAAACTCTCCTTAAATAATCTCCTAACAATTGTACGGTAATTGCTTGATTTCTGTTGTGGAATAAGAGATAATCACAGGCATACTGCTGGGTTTGTGTGTCCCTCCTAAAGCAGCTTCCCCCAAACTAATGCCTTCCGGATGTGTTGAACTGAAGCTCCCAGAAACCACAACCTAAGAAATGTACTTCAACAAACCTGAAGAGCGCCAGTGGAAAAAGCTGCCCCGAAGAATGGTGCATTGATAGAGGCCAGCTGTATAAAAAAGCAAGGCATAGTGAGCTTTTGGGTGACATTAAGATGAGCAGAGTGGGAGACAGGAAGGTTAGACAGATGCAGCTTGTTCTAAGGGCATGTCCTGTTGCATCTCTGGCTTTTCTTCGCAAACAAAGATTCATCAGCTCCACTGAAATGGAGGGTGTTTCTAAAGAGCACCACCTCTTCATTTCAGCAAGCTTTGTGCAGGAGAATACCTTGCTGAAACATGTCTTATCTTGCTTAAATGGATCAAGAGGGCTGCCATTCAGATATCCCTCACCCAGTTAGGAGTAGAAATAAATCTTGGATTTGCATGCCTTAGACAGGCATGCATAGGCTTTATACTAGGCTGTTGGATTCAGACTATTTTGCCCTGAAGGAGCAACAACCCTTTATGCAAATTCAAAGACCAGAAGGGGGGAAACATCTGCCAAAAGAAACAAGTAAGTTTTCTTAGTATCATTTGCAAATGTATCCTTAGGGAAGAAGTAGTTGAGAAGCCAGTGGTCTCAGGAACCATTCCATTTTAGTTCCTTCTGCTTTCCTTGTCTAAAACACATTTTTCCTTTACATGTGTGTTCTTGAACTCAATGGGTGTTTGTATGCGTGTAAGTGAGAGAGTGTGTCACTACCATGGCATTATCCAACTGCTGTGAGAGCAACAATCATAGAGAGTTTATTTAAATATATATATACAGATTATATATATATAAATATACAGTATATATATATATATATAAAGCCCACACTTTATTGACTTTTTATTTAAAACAAAAAAGTTTTTAAAAAACGTTTCAATGATGTAAGTTAGAAAGCACCAAGCTATGCATGTATTTTTGGTGTGTATGTTTGTGTGTGCGCGTGTGTATGTTGGGGGGAAGCAATCATCACTGCATGCCATGAGCTTTACTTGTGTGGATGTTGTTTAAGAGAAGTTTAAGCAATTTTGAAAGTTTTTTAAAAAAAAATTAAAAGAGAGAGAAACTTTTAGGCACTATTTAGGGAGGAGTGATGATGTCATGTGTCTCGCATGGATTTTATTGTGAACTGTTTTTTTCAAAGGAAAACAAAAACAAGTACCTATCAATGACACCACACCAAAACTGGTCATAAAAACAACAGTTCTGAAAAATCTGTAACTTTTGTAAATCTTTCTGCTGCTATCTGTAGGTAGAGTTCCGTGTATAAAAATCTATGGATGCCATGTTTTCTTCTGTGACAAATGTGATCATTGTTAGTCAAGAATTCCGAATGAAGGAAGGTTGCTTTTTTTCCCTAATTCCCCCCTCCTTTTTTTTTTGTTTCCTATAAAGAGTGTCTGACTTTAATAAACTACTCTTCCCCCCCTCTGTGACACTTATTTTCATAATGCTTTGTTTCACACCATATCTTAAAAGAGAGAAAAAGAGCAGAGGTCTGTTGGGATGCTTGCAGAGTGTTGTGCTTATTTTTGGACTCCTAGTAACCACAGAACTTAGCACTGTTGGGCAAGAACTAGGATGGCCCTCTCTCTTGCTTTATAAAAAAACAGCCCTTGGTTTCCACAGCATCCTCTGTCGGAAGGGCTGTCAGAAGACAGTTCAGTAAGTGAAGGGCTGTCCAATGCCACTCTAAAATGGCACACAAAGTTACTCATCAACATTTAGCACATGGATGGCAGACAAGCAGGCACACAGGTCACCTGATCACAGTCTTCCCCTACTATGGTGAAACGGATTCTATTTCTGTCTTTATTTACAAGAAATGTTCCAAACTCATAACATCTATAAACAGCCAAAATTGCACATCCAATTTAATGCAATTTTATTTTGACCTTTGGGGGAGGACAATACATTTTTGTCTTAAACCCCCACCCAAAATATATATAGTGTGTAAATGGACACCCGAACAAGTCCTTCAGACAGAGCATCATCTCCGTGCTGTTGTTTGCCATGGTAACGGGCCATGTGCAGCAAGTCACAAAAATGCTAATATGAAAGGACCTGAATGTGCTTAACGTCCTTTCCCTAAGCTGGCAGCAAATACCACAATTTCTTCACTTGCCAGCCATCCCACTTCCAGGTAGGAGGGAGAAGAGTTTTAAAGCCACCAAAGGATATGAGACAGTTGCAGAAAAGAATGAGCAGAAAGGGGAAAGCAAAGGTACCCCCTGCCACGTGGTATTTCCTCTTGCATGTGCCCCCAGCCCTATAATTCTGGGTTACCTAATGTTTTGTTCCCAAATAAATTCAGCCTCGAGTGTGGTTGGGGGAGGGGGGATAGAAATATGGCTTTAAAAAAATTCTACACTTAACGGTTGCAAAAGTAACCTTAAAAATATGTGGGTGATGTTTGATGTAACCTCTAAAACTAGGAAGATGATAGTTTTCCAGTGGCTTAAGGTGTGAAGTTTTCAATGCCTGCTTTGACTTCTTGATGTTTCATAGGTGGAACCAAATAAACCACACAGTGTGGAGTTTTTGCCTTGATTTGCATAATTGAAAAGCTTTGAGTTACTTTTAGTTTCAGTTTGCTGCAGTGGGATGGGATTACAAGTACCCTCTGTTGTAAAGTATCTATTTACATAGAATTATAAGGAGTCAAGTGAACCCTTTCTAGCCTAGAAAAAAGCAGACCTTCAAAACTGCAGGCTAGAATTCTTTGTAAGTAGACTTACACATGTGGGAAATAGAATTACAGATAGACCCCCCATATCTGTGGTGGATACATTCCCAGACTTACCATGAATACCAGAAATGGACGATAATAGCAAACCCTATTAAAATGAATTGTTTCCATCCCAAGCATACCATAGAGTTGTGCTGGAGGACCTAGAAGATGGAGGACCTAGCGAAAACACCTCTATGCATCTTCTACATGCTCCAGTGTGACCCCATGGTCAGCTTCCAGCAGAAGGATACCACAGAGTTGCACTGGAGGACCTAGAAAGTGCCTAGCAGGACCATATTTTTTTGGATGCAGTAAGTGAATCCGTGGTTATGGATCCTGCAGATTGGAGGGTGGGGTCATACTGTAAATTTTGCAACATCTATATTCACCAAGGGGCTGCCATGATGTTATATCATGCAGGCATCCATTGTGCAATGGTACCTAGCGGAATGACTGATGCAGCATGGTGTGTTCCAGATGCACATCCAGATACCAGCTAGGAAGTGCTGGAGTGCAACAGGCGTGCCCATTGTGAACAGCAGTACTCAGATGTCCATTGATGGTATCCAGTGTGCTTTAGAAGTATCAGAATCTTTGCAATTGATTAATAGGGTTTTGTTGCATTTCTGCAACTTAGCTATGCATTTGTATAGTTATGAAACTTAGACTGTGATATAGAATCTTGGCCACAATCTCTGTAACTAGCAGTTATGTTTTTTTTAAAAAAAACAAACAAACAAACATGTTCTCTGAATAAGCCAGTTTATTTCCAATATATATATAACTGTAATTCTGAGGCTATTTTCAAAGCAGAACTTGGGTTTCTTCAGTTGTTTTGTTGACCATATATGTATGCCTGACATTGTACAACACATGTAGGAAGAAGGACAAACCATGCATGCAGGCAGGGTTTTCTTTTTTAAAAAAAATCACCACTGTTGTATAACTCCAGCTTTTAAAAGAAGCCAAACAAAAATGTCTGTTTTTTAAAAAAGGATCTTATAAACTCTTTATCATATGTTACACATTTAAAAGCTATTTACAAAATAAAGTGAAAAATAAACCTTTACAGCAAATAGTTGCATAAAAGGATAAGAATAGTTTAGTTTTGCTCAGTTTTCAATTCACACCTTCACACACCCTTTCTCAAGGCCTCAACAGAATGGCTGACAGATGTGCACCAGAACATGTGAAGTGTGGACCACAGCACATTTTTTTGCTAATCTGACTATTGAACAACTTATTGGCAATTTACAAATTTAAATTTTGGGTGCTGTATGTTAAACATTGTTCCTAATAAGATGAACCCAATTTATATCCTCTGTGGCCATCTGCAGATTTGCCTTATGAAAGCTTCCCCTTTGTTGAAACCCCGTTGAATCTATGAACATCTCAACAGCAGAGGAGAGCATATCAGCTAGTCATCCCTCACTTCTAATTACTGGGAAGATTCTACACCATCTGACAAAACTCAGGACTATGTAAGTTTTCAAGTTGCACAGAACTCTTCCCCATGTAGAAGTGATCATGAAGACTCCTGATAAATTTTTGATCTCTGAAGGCTTGTACACACTTTTTACCTCCAAGGGGAATTATTTTTGCATACAATACATTGATTAGCCTGTGAGACTACAGCTACAGACCAGGCGGCTATAGTAAGGAGATGGGGGGGGGATCTCCCCTCATAACAGAAGAGGGAGGGGAGAAATAATGACTGGCAACCTGTTGGTTAGTCCCAACTAAAGTAGACCCATCCACTATTGTTGAATAGTGAATCAACACATAGGTAAATCTTACTGATTCAGTGGCTCCACTGTAGTCAGAACAAACAATAGGAAAGAGGCCAATACCTGAATTCCAGTGTGATTCCAGTTCCATATTCAAATCCACCAGTCTTGGCATACCATGTATAATTTGGGTTGACAAACAAATTCTACCTAAGATGGGTCTTGGAGCAAAATTCAGGATATTACTTGGTATCAATTTGCTAAACACGGTCAGGTGTTGTTGAACCTACATGGCTTTTGCTGGATTGTGGTTAGTCTTTTTTGTGTTATAACAATTTTTAACATTAGACAATCTGGATGTGTCCTTGTGTGTATTCATGCTGAATCACAGACTATGGAGTCTATACAGTTGGCAAATTCACTGTGTGGTTCATGTGGGAATTGTCTACTGTTAAAAGGCTGCAGGTCTGGAAGAAGCACAGACAGCTCTTAGTGGGATGCAACAGGCCAGGTGTTAAGTCTGACCCTCAAGGTAAACAGCAGAACCTATGGTGGAATTTTTCTAGCTTTTGTTTCACACAGATGCTCAGAAATAATTATGAGAGCGATTTATGAAGTTAGAAGGAGATAATGTAAAACATTTTGAAGACACAAAGGCTCAATATAAAATGCTAGTTTAAAAAAAGTATATCAGTGCCTTGATTGCCAAGCCATCTGTGCCTTCATTCTCTCACAGAAGCTGTATATTAATTCACACATTAACAATCATGTAACTCACGAATAGATTTTACACCATCACTAGCCCTTAGAGGTCATGCTTGTCACAAGCATGCCCATCACTTGATTTCTCACTGGAGTATTTGGTGACTCACAATTGTACCTTTGAATAACTTCCATTGAAACACATTGGGCAACCTATGTGCAGTATTTATAAGCATGGACAAATGAGCAAGCCTACAGTTAAAAAAAACACCATCAGATGTAAGCAGCACCTGCAGTCACTGTGATTAAAGTGTTTGGAAACCAGAGTTCAAATCCTCATGCAATCAACACAGCTTGCTGTCAAGCCAAAGTACTAGTTCAGATAATCTTTCCTCATTTGCCTGTCCCCTTGCATGTGTGTTTTGGCTTATTATCCTGGCTGTTAACTTGACATTAAACCAGAATTCCTCACTTTGGACATAATAGGGAACTGGGGCTTTAACAGAACTCAGAAATTAAATGCCAAAGTGAGTATGTTAGGGGAGGGTTGAGGGAACCAGCGTGAGGGGAGTGGTTGATTCTGAAACTCAGTCATGAACCATGGTTTATTAGGTCTGGCTCTCAATCTCATAGTGCTGTTGTGGAAAAGAAAAGGCCACACAAGCTGCCCTGCTCAGTCATGATACAAATATGTAATAGAAGACTTTAAGGCGTTACTTCTCACATATAAGAAGTAATTCTCGCAATTATCATCGTAAGGGTGATATTTCTCTTTCTTTCTTCTGTGAAGTCATTTCCAAATGGTGGAATTCAGTATTTCCCACATGTCATCTACTACATTTGAATCCTGCTGTTTCTCCAGTGAGCTCAAAATGGCTGCCCAGTCTCCCAATAGTCTTGTGGAGTAGGGTGGGCATCTACCAACTTGCTTAGAGCTACCCTCAGAACTTCATGACATGGACAAAGCCTGGTGTTTCCTTGAAAATTACAGAAACCAAATATTTAACTAATTTAACTAATGTGACTAATTGTTAACATGACCAGATGGGCTTGCTGTTAGAAGAAAGATTGTCTGTGTGGAAGCAAGGGAGGCAAAAACACTTAATGTAGCTTCTGATGACATTTGCAAAGCAGCCCAATGAACAGGGTGGCAACTCATACACTTCAAAGATTTACAATCTTCAAATGTTAAAGGGTATCTCCCATATTTATTCACTGCACATGATCCTCCTTTTTATCACATGCCTTGTTGAACACATGAGATTCTAAACTCTAAGAGGTCTTCCAATTCAAAAGACCCACAAACATGAGAACTCTGCCCTGCTATGCAAGACAGAAAACGAGACCCTCACCTGCTTCTGCCCAACATTGTGAGAAAACCAAGAATGGAAGACGTCGTTAAAAGTAAGTTTAGCACCAGTCAAAGTGTTTTTCTTTTCTGAGAGAGTGATATTTGAAGAACAACTGAATAACACAAAATGGTAAGATTTGGCATTTGAGTCATTGCTGGAAAAGGCCAGAATGGAATTCTTATAGATTTTACTGTGGGAATCCTAAAAGCCAAGTTAAAAAGTATTTTAGACTCTGATATGACATAGATGTACAGAGGCACTGGAAAGGGAATCAGATGTGTTTGTCATCTGTATCTTGTTGTCCACACCCCACCATGCAAATCATACAGTTCCTATACTTATCCCACACCCATCACTTGGCTTTCTGCACTGCAGTGGGTTGAAGATGGATGGAGTCTCCATGGAAATGGCATGAAATTACCATGATAGTTTGCATGTGCTGTGCCGCCTAGGGCAAGGAAAGGTGGTTCATTCCACTCATCCTCTTTAGCACCAAAAGTAATAAAGAGCTATTATAAGTGCCAACACAACCGGCTAAATCCCCATTTGCACAACAACCATATTTTCTACTTCAAACTCCTACTCCTTTAAATTGTACACAGGGAACCTCATTGATCAGTTTCTGAAACTACTCTACTTCTCATGGTCTGTACAAAGTGCTATGAGAAGAGAAAGGACAAGGAGCTAGTCCAATGCCTGGAAATTCTTCCTTCAAGGTTCTGAGCAGCTGAACAGTAAAGTTTTAAGAAGATTCATAAATGCTCAAGGAGGCAGACAACATATTCTTACCAAAGGATTTAGCACACTTTTAACTGAGGCTACCCGTGAAGATAGCATAGTCTTAACTGTGGCTTCAGTCATCTTAAAATAATTAAGAGGGGGCAAGAGAACCAGGGGATGTGTGTGTTATTCTAGAATTGCACATCTTTGAAATGACACAGACCCCTCAGAGTCCATGGAAAAACAAAGGCCATGAAAGTCATGTTGGAGAACAGCAAAGCCTATTAAGTGTGGTAAAAGCCACATATCTCTTCAGGGGCCATGATGTCTCTCTACTTTTGGTTTCTCTATCGGTAAGATGGTCTCCATGGGCCTGGGGTATGCACTGGGCCTGAAGAGGATTTGCCCCCTCAGCACAAAGAGTTAGTGGGAAATTTGAGAAATGGGTACCTGTTCACTAATCTTAGGGAAAGGCACAAAGTGGGCAGTGAGTGTTTCATGGGGACCCATTAACAGCCCTCAATAGTGATATAGTTGGTTACCATTTCAATATTAGTAAGGAATGGGAGAGGGGAGGAAGAAGAGGAGGAGTTCCTCACCATAAAAAAGGTGGACTCCAGAGGCAGAATGGCATGGAACAGGTTTAATTGGTAACATCGCTTTTGGCAGTGGTCAAATGGAAACATGGACTTGCATCCATGAAAACTCTGATCTGGTTTCCCCAGCTCCAGGCTCTGCCTTGCTTTAAAACAGAAGAGGCAAACTAGACTGGCAGGAATGAGGCAGAGATGAGTATTAAAAGACTTTTTGAGTAACCTGGAGCAATTCTGGCTTCTGCTCCTCTACTTGCCTTCTCCTTCAAAAATATGCTCTGAAATTCACATGCAGCAGACCAGCACTTGGAAGCAAGAATGGACCGGGCCATCCCATCACCTAGGTAACTTTCCAGCACCAAACCAAGATAAAACCTTCCTATGGGCTGACTGAACAGCCCTCTCCATGTCCCACCTATGGCAGCTTTTCTCCAAAACCACCCTGGGTGGGGGAATAAATAAATTCACAAGTCACAAATAATAGGGGTGTCATTAAATTAATACCAGGGAGAAAGGGATCAGAAAGTGAGGTGAAGGTAGGCTGGGGCTGGGGCGAGACTCTGCACTGGGGACCGAGGTATTGAAGAAAGCAAGGCAGGCCAGCAGTGGGAGCTCAAGAGAAGAGCTGCATCTATAGCTGCCCACTTCTATCCTCAGGTTGAGGCTACTGGTGTGGCCAGAGCTCCTTGTCAGCCATTCAAACAAGAGCATCCACAGTAGGCTACCTAGAGACACTGGTGAAAGCGTAAGGAGGCTGTACGTCGGGGAGTTGAGCACCCCTCAGAACTGCCCTTACGGTGCTGTTGCTGCTCACCGCTCCCCTGATGGCTAGGAGCTATCACGCTCCCAAGGGTGGATGAAGAAGGCCGAGCTTTTGTTGACTCCAGGCTGCTAAGTCCAGAGTCCTTGTTGTCCTTCAGGGCATCTCTGCTTGAGTCTAACGGGCAAGCAGCCTCATGAGTCCCCAACACATGCTGCTCCTTCCACTCATTGTAATTGAGGTCCTTCAGGCTGCCGGGTACAACAACGGTGTGGCGCCGCCAGCTGTTCTTCTTGCGCCGTGTCTCGGGTGAGTGTGGCTTGCGGAGGCGCACCGCCAGCATGTCATCTGCTGATCCGCGGAAGCGAAGACGTAGCTGCTCTGTGAGGGAAGGCCGGATGTGAGCCTCTATGGCACCAGTAGGGTGTAGTGACTCCTGGCTGCCTGGCAAGCTTGAGCTGGAGGCTTCAGTGCTGCCCTTGGAAGAGGACTCACTGTTGCGTCGGGGACGTGAGAGCTTGCGGCGTGCCAGAGTATCACACTGCATGAGGTGATGGGAGCTGAAGGAGGCTCGGTTGTGGGATCCTTTGTCAGACACAGTAGCTCCCCCCTTTACTATCGCTGCCATCCCAGTTTCTTCCAGAAGCAGCCCAGCCTGCCCTGGCCCAAAACCATTCTCAGTGTCCGTCTCTACGTGGCTGAACTCACTCCGCTCATCATCTGCCTCCTCCCCACGGCTCTCTGCTACTGACTGCACCTCAGAACACAGGCTGCGATCGATGGTGGACAGGGTGGAGTAACCTGAAACGATGGAGCGGGCATCTGGTGCTGGTTCTGGAGTCACCCGAGGTGCCACCAATTTCCTTTCTTCCAACTCTGTTTCCAGTTTGACAGAGCACTCTGGAACACTCTGCCCAACAGGCACAGGACCTGTGCTGCCGCTGCTGCTGCTCCTGAGCCCCTCAGCCTCTCTTTCTTCCTCCTCAGCTGCTGCCTCTTCCTCTCCATCTCTCCTGGCAGCCAACTCATGCTCAGAGTCATCATCTGTGCTGCTCCCAAAACGCTTGGCCTCTCTCCGTTTCTTCCTCTTGCGGTTGACGGCTGAGATGAAGGAGATGGCAAGCATCTCCTTGTGGTAGTGCTCCTTCCGTGAGCCCCAAGAAGCCTGTGAGCAGGGGCAAAAAGCACAAGGGAAGAACAGGCCAAACAAAAGACACAATAGACGTTTTTGGTGCTACTAGCCTTGTTTGCATGATTGGTTGACCCTGAGATAATAACCCCTTTAATCACAAATATGTTCACATTCCCCAGAAATAAAACAGAATGTACCTATCAATCATGCTCAGAATATTTAATGCAGACTTTCTCCTTCTAGAAATAGGTTTTATTTTGTTTTTGCTCAAAAGGAGACAAGTGGATACCCCCACTTTTTTTTGGAAATATACTTGCATTCAAAATGTTTCTTGCCCACCAGCTAATGTGGCCACAGACTCCAAGGTAGCAGCTACAAAGTGTGCAGAGAAGTGATCCTGTACCTATACTATCAGTAGCTGAAGTGAGTTTGAAAGAAGAGGGCATAATCTTGTTTCCCCCCTCTATCACCCTTGGAAAAAAGAGCATGAAGATTGGGGGTGAATAAAGTGTGGCCCATGGGCCAGATGCAGTCCCGAACCCCCTTTAGTCACACCTGAACCCCCCAGTCCCCCAAAGCCCCCTGAATCTCCCAATATTTAAAAAGGCACAATTTTGGGCCAAAATCACCTGAAAAAATTACAGCTGAAATTCCCCCAATCCATGCAAATACACAAAGATCTCCTCTCCAACCCCACAAATATCTTCAAACCCCCCCACTCCCTTCTAGATTCCTTTCCTTCCATTTTGGAGGGGAAATGGAGAGAAAAGGATTTATTTTGGTGTACCTGGGTGGAACTACAGATTGTGGTGGTTTGTGGGGGTAGAAATTTGGCCACTGGGCCCTGCGCAGTGGTGCACCCCTAATGTTAACAATGGGATTATTAACTCTCATATACACAAAAATAACAGAGCAATCTCACAATACCAAGAAAAGAAAGTATGTTGCTGAAACACCTTGGCCTTCCCTGCCCTTCTGGACAGAAGGAGAATTGCTACTAAAAATCCTAAATCAGCAACATCCAGAGCCAACCAGCCACCTAATACAGTCAGCCCTCCACATTTGCGGGTTTAACTTTTGTGGATTTGATTATTTGCATATTACAGTCAGATCCCCATATCAGTGGGGGTTCAGTTCCCAGACTTACTTCAGATATGGGAAACTGTGAATAATAACAAACCCTATTAAAATAATGGACTTCTGGTAAAACCATACCATAGAGTTGCATTGGAGGACCTAGAAGATGCCTAGAGAGGATGCCTCTCTAAGCATTTTCCAGTGCTACTCTTTGGTATGTATTGAAACCGTGGATCTGTGGATATGGGGGTCCAACAATTTGCTGCCGCCTCCACTGCTGCCCTATGCCATTTTTAATAGGAACTGCAAAACTTCTGAAACTGAGAGAGACTGCAAACATGCAGCGAGGCTTCTACATTCCATAAAAATGGCGTAGAGCCACAGTGGAGGAAGCAGCAACCCACCTGCTTCTGCTTTGCGGAGGAACCCTGCCGCCTTGAAGGCATCTGTGGTAGGTTGAATCTGTAGATTATACTGTTTTGGTGTGTTAAATATGGTTGGGGGAGGCTAAAGATATTCTTCTTTTTTCTACTTTTTTGAGGGGTCCTGTACCCTTAAACCCCAGCGAATGTGGAGGGCCAACTATAATTGCTTTTTAAAAAAATTGCATAGAATGCTTGGCTGTCAAAATAATACAATCTTGCAAATTTGCTCAATTTCTTTTTTGTCTAATTTCCTCCTCCGTTTCACTTAACCAGCCCTATTTTTGTTAGCCAAGGAAGAGGTGAGGACAATGAAGTCTTGTCTCAATCATGAAAATGGTATTTAGCCACCACTCTAGCTTCTGAGACTTAGCATCATCACGCATATGCAGAACTTGGAAACAGTACTTTCTGGGCTACATCTCTCAGAACTACCTCCACTGGTATCCTAGCTTAAGGATTATGGGAGTTGTATTCCAAAAGATAATGGTCTGTATTCTGTATCAGCTACTTAGTTAAGTATACTTAGCTTAGTTACATTAGTTAACTAAGATAGTTAAAACTTAACTTAGCTAAAGTTAGTTAACTCAGTTAAGTTAGTAACTAACTGAGTTAAGTATACTTAACTAAGTAAGTAGGTAACTAAGTAACCAGTCCTCATGAATACAGAACAGTTAGCTATATTTACTCATCCATAACTGTTCCATATTCACTATTGCTGCTTAGTCACGATCGTGACACTACTGTCACGCTCATAACTCTCCCTCCCACTTACTTTACTAGGCATCTGCTGCAGGGCGAGAGGAGATCCATTCTGTTGGTGAACAGAGCGTAGGTGAATGATGGGTCAGGTTCGGGGGGATTGGACCATGAGAGGTTATTTGTTTAAGTATACTAAGTTAACTAAGTTTAATATGCTTTAACTAAGTAGTTGATACAGATTACTGGCCATTGTTGTCAAGCTCTTTCCACATGCTTCTAAACACAGCTTTGTTGTTATAGGGGCGAGACTATTATTATTATTATTATTATTATTATTATTATAAAAAGAAAGCTGAAATTCATGAAAGCTAGATCCATTGCCCCCATTCTTCTCTTTTTTTGAATTTCTGCAAAACTACATCACATGGACCCAGGCAATCAAATTTAAAACAGGCAAGAACAGTGTCCCAAGAAAAGATGGACATGATTGCATCCTCTGTGAGAGACCAGCAGGATGAGTTGCACAGTCTAGTGCACAAATAGTATGTACTAAAAAAAAATCTTGTGCATCTGGTTGATGAGAGACTTGTGTATCTGGTTGATGAGAGATTAAACAACACCAACTGCAGGTCGCTTGGGTGGGAGCAAAGTTTGAAAACTACTATGCACAATTACCCCATTCGAAACCTTTACCCCAAAGGTTATGGCACAGAGGGGCTCTTACCTTTGATTTAGCTGAGCCACTGTTCGTTGAATCTGCAAGGGTCAACAAAGGAACAAAAAAGACAAACATCTGTTAGTAGTGGAACAGCACTGGGGAAGTAGGGAGGGAGGACATATGGCTACCAGAGTAGATGAATACTTGGTCCAGTGACTTCCCATCAACTTTTGCGCACTATTTTAAAACATGTCATACTCTCAAGGTAACAGAGCAGAGCTAAGCTGCAGGGAGATACCCACAAAAGGAAGGGTCATTTGAGAAAGATTTTGCCCTGCACTGCCTTCTCCCTTCTGACTGTGCAAGCAAGGCAATATCACTACAGCGGTCAGTAGGTGGCATGGCGGGGGGGGGGGTTGATCCTGCTTCTTTCCCTGAAATCTGGGTTATGATCTCACCTTAATGAAAACCTAATATGGTCCTTTCTCCCTCACAATCTAAAACAGGGTGGGCAAAATGTGGCTCTCCAGATGTTGTTGGATCATAACTCCCATTATCCCTCATCACTGGCTATACTGGCTATGGCAGATGGCAATTGCAGTCCTACAACATTAGTCCATCCCTGACTCATACATCCAAACCATAGTTCTATTTAGACAGAGGTACGGAGTGTGATTTTATGTCACCTATGAATCTTGCACTCAAACTATTCATTAGCTCAGCTGATTCTTAAATGTAGTGAAATCACACTACATTTTTGTCCACTATAAAAACACTTGCTTGGCTGTACACAACTGGCTCCTTAGCACATACACTTGCCACATTTCTTCCTCACTCAGGTAGAGAGCGGTCAGGGACTCATATCCCCTCATAATAAATCCCATTATTCTGATCACAACTTGCACTCTGGATAACACAGTTGCTGTTTATGATTGTTTATGGTTCTATCACCGTTGCTATAGACAACACTGTTTGCACCCCCTGGAGCTAGCCTATTGAAATTAACCTCCAGTTTGAGAGTTTAAAATTATGTACCCTTAATTTGGGGGTTCTTGGAATTCCTAGTGCCATCTGGTCCAATCCCTTCACTGACATTTTGACAGACTTTTAACTAAAATTCCCCCTTTTTTCCTCAGCTGATTAATGCAGAGATGTCATCAGTTGTTTGGAGGGGGGGTGCAGGGGAGGCCTTGCAATATTGAATCAAGAGAAATATGTAGATTACAAGAGTGTACCTCTGAGAAAAATGGAAAATGTGCTGGGCCTTTACTGTAAGAGAATCAAGAACAAAATTGTTTACATATACTTTTAGGCTTGGGGTTTTTTTGTTAAATACTTCAAGGAAAGGAAGTTCTCTCCAAGTGTCCATAAACCTGCTCACCAGGACCACACAAATGAGCTTGAAACAAACAGATGGAGAGAGAGAGACAGACACACAGACAGATAGGTAAATGCACTGCTTTGCATTGTTTTGTTTTGATTTTTTGTATACATCAATGTACTAGTGGATAGCCAAACAAAGGAAAACTAGGAACAAAGAACACATCAAGCACTCTGGAAACAGAGAATACCTCGAATGAATGAAAAAACAGGGATCACTGCAATGGTGGTGACCCCTTCTACCCTCGCCCCTGGTGCATTCACCCATGTGACAACAGCAACCTTGTCAGGAAGGTTGTGGAACAAAGCCAGTGGAATTTAGTGAAGGACTAGTGAATTGGCAGGCCAAGCACAAGTGCAGCAGACAGAAGGATCAACCCAATGTATAACATCTGATGAATCCTCCCATTGCTACTGCTAGCCCCTGCAAGGTAGCCTACAGAACGGCAAACCATACAGCAGAAAACCCAATGTCCTAATGAGCCAGAAAGTAATATTTTAATGCAGCTTTCCCCAACCTGACACCCTTGTGATATTTTGGTCTATATTTCTCATCACTCCCAGTGTCTTAGTGTCTCTGCTCATATGTTGAATGTTAACTGCAGAAGGGAACTTCGCAGAGGTCTGCCTAAAGGAACAAACCAGACTCAATACAGTGTGACCTACCAAGAGAAAACTGACCCAGGTCAAGTATGGAGGTCCCAGACATGTTTAAAAAGCCTCCTGGCTTTGCTGCCTCTAGGAAATGCAAAGCAGAGAGATTGTCAAGCTCTTATACAATATGTGGGATGAATTTGGTTTGGTGGGTTGTAAACTGTGCAGGTCTCTGTGGAGAGCAATAACAAACCTTGGAAACATCTTTTAAAAAACAAGCAAACAAATCATAGCTACCAGAATCCCCCAGTGGCCATACTTGTCTGGGGAATTCTGTGATTGGTAGTCCAAAAAGTAGTTTCTATGCTCTGGACAACACTGCATTCTCTCAATGGCTACGAGGTGTGCAGAATATGTGATAACAGGAGAAAGGACTGAGGTGTTCTCTAGTAAAATAGAACTCTGTTACCTACTAATGGTCAGGGATGTGCTTGAAGACTCAACAGGACAATCTCACAAACATGATAATAAAATCATGTCATTGTTCCTGTAGCAAACTGTAATGAACAGTGAATTCTCCTACTCTTTTTCAGCTTCACTGTAACTGTACTAAATGCATAGGCTGAAGGACAATCAGAAGTGCTTTTAAGTTTAAACTAGGTCTGCTCAGTAGCATCTGAATAACCCAGAGCATACAGAAAGCACAGTTATGCCTACAGTCTGTTTAGAAATGTTTGCCCTGTTCCTTCGCCCCATATGTTTCATGCAGTTGTGTTAGAGGACGTGTATTTTAATTCAGAAGCTGGTCACAAGGCAATGTTAAACCAGCAATGCTGTCTAGGTGCAGAGTTGCTTCTGACAAGTCTAGAAAAGCCCTGCTCCGGCTGTCCATATTATGTTAGCCTCCCATTTGGATTACTGCAATGTATTATATGGAGCCTGCCTTTGAAAATGGTCTAAAGAAATCCATTAATCCAAAACAGGTCTGTCAAACTGTTAACTGATACTGGAGCTTTCAATCACATCACACCAAAGATTTGACAGGCTTGACGTCAATTTCTGGGCCCAACTCAAAGCTCTGCTTTGAACCTTTAAAGTCCTTAGTGACTTGAGCTCAGGTTACTAGAAGGCATCTCTCTTCCCTGCTTGAGACTTGAGATCACTTTGGGTAACCCTTCTCTGGATTTCCCTTTTCTGGGTGTTCCTCTTAATGGAGGTGCAACAACTTGTGGAAGGCTGGAGGGCCCACAATGGCCTATACAATATGTCACCCCAGTTTCTATATGTGTGTAAATACGTTCTGGTGTGTGGAGAGGAGTGTGAGGCTTAACAATTGTCCTGCATGATTGAGCACAGACAACCAGAAGTGATGGTACTGGTCAGGTCACACAGGGGTGAGAAAAAGCACCCAGGAAAAGCTGAATGTAAGCAAGTGGCAGTCTTGCAGAGTAAGCAGCAACTGATCATGGACACAGAGCAAGGATCAGGAATCTAACTGATCTGCAACCATTAAGAGTAAACCATTAAGAGGATTCATGGTCCTCTTAACAAGGTTCTGGAGGACCATGAATCAATCAGGCCATCAAGCTGGCTTAGAGCTTTGGCAGCCCTATGAATGAGAAAGCTCCAGAGTGCTGGTCATCAACAACCTGAGATCATCAAGAGCTCTGCTCAGGTATTGTAATCAATCTATCTGTAACATGATCTTCCTTTTTTCCTACTGCCTTCCACTTTACCGAGCACTATAATCTTTTCCAGGAAGTCATGTCATCTCATGATATGTCTGAAGTACGACAGTTTAGGCATTTTTGGTTTCCAGTGAGAATTCAGGCTTGATTTACTCTCAGACCTGTTTATTTGTCTTTTTTGGCAGCCTGTGGTAGCTACAGAACCTTCCTCTAGCACCACATTTCAAATGAGTTGATCTTCTTCTCATTAGCTTCCTTCACTGTCCAGCTTTCACAACCAAACACAGAAATTGGAAATACTATGGGATGAATGGTTTTGACTGGTGTGAGTATACCCCCAGCCACCTCCTCCCCTTGCACAATCTTGTAAAAAAAAAAAAAAAAAGGTCCCTCAGTGAAGCTCTTTCCTTTCTAAAACACTACAAGTCCTGGGCCTCAGTGTCTGTTGTTCTTGCATTTTTTTGAGGTTCTTTTATTTCTGTCTTCTTTATGTTCTTGCATTCTTGGGGCTCCTGATCACTCAACCATTTCTTTCTCTGAAATATTCTGAAATCGCTTGTTAAATTAAAAACACTCTGCTCAATGCTGAGCTGCAAATTACTTTAAAACGCAGAATGTGAGATCTTTGCCAGACAACTTCATTAGCTTGTCCTTATAAACCGGGATGGACAACTGAAACAAGTCTGGGGGCACTTTGATGCTCCAGAATTCTGCAGGGGGCATTTCTGGTTCTCAAAAATGGTTATTTATTACATTAAAGAGTTCAAGAATGCCTTGCAACCTATTTAAGAGGCATATTATTGCACCTGGAAGCTTCCAGAAGTATTAATACACTCTCTTGTTTGGCTAGATAAGGTCAATTTGAGAATTCTGGAGGTGTGGAGGGCCACAAAAACCATTTGGAGAGCCTCATGCCACCCCAGGACTGGACTTTGCCCACCCTGTTGTAAGGCCACAGTTCTGGCAATCTGGGACCCACACAACCGGAGACCCTTAACATGGCATCTCCTTGCAGCAATCACTGGGCTTCCTATGCTCTTGAGCTTTTCTTCTGAACAATCTAATTAAATTCAAGGAAAGCCACCTGTCCTTCAGAGGTCCTTCCGCTACACACCTCAGCTTCCTCTTTGACAATGTAATAGTCTTCATTCTCTTTTCTGCTGTGTGGCTGTTTATGATATGATTAAGAGTGTGTGTGTGTGTGTGTGCGCGCGTGCGCATGCGTGCCTTCAAATCGCCTGTCGACTTAGGGTGACCCCATGAATTTCAAAGGCTTTTCTTAGACAAGGCATAATCAGTTGGTTTTGCCAGTTCCTTCCTCTGAAATGTTGCCTGCAGCACCTGGTATTCATTGGCGGTCTCCCATCCAAGTACTAACCAGAGCAGATCCTGCTTAGCTTCCAAGATCAGACGGGATCTGGTGCCTTTTCCAAATAAGTATTTATTTAAACCAATTTGTGGTCATGATCCCAACTGTTGAATGCAGCCTTTGCCCTGAAATATATACAGTAGGACCCCCATATCCGTGGGGGATTGGTTCCGGGCCCCACCACAGATGGTGAAATCCACGGATAATAGCAAACACCATCCACCACCCCGCCGCTGTTGCAGGAGCCCTCCGGGGGGAAAAGGGAGGCAAGATCCCTCCTGCCCCTCCCTTCCCCCTTCCCCCCCACGATTGCAACAGTGGTGACCGGACCTCTCCTGGGAAAAGGGACGGGGGTAGGCAAGATCCCTCCCTCCCCTCCCTTCATCCCCGCGATTGCTGTGGCAGTGGCAGGAGCTTTCCCAGGGAAAGGGACAGGGCAGGCAAGATCCCTCCCGCCCCTCCCTTCCTCCCTTTGCCCCCATGATCACTGCAGCGGGGACTGGAACTCTCCCAGGAGAAGGGACAGGGCAGGCAAGATCCCTCCTCCCTCTCCCTCCGCCATTGCCAACCACGGATAATTGAATCCATGGTTGGCAAATTAGCGGATATAGGGGTGCTACTGTATATTAAAACTTACAATAGTTCTTTCAAATGTTAGTGATGTTGCTTCAGTGTTTCAGACTGTCATTTTGATGCTTCTTGTCCAGCCTTACTCTTATGATTCATAACTGTATTATAATGTTTTTCTTCCTACTACAAGCTGCCCAGAGACCTTGGCTGGAATCCTGTTGGGGACTTGTGTCTACATAAGTGGACTTAGGTTTGTGTGAATGAGAATTGGGTAGTTCCATAACGTCTGTATCCAGTAAAGTTCTGCTGTTATGCTATTATGTAGGGGAGCCCACAAAATGGCCAATGCACATTGGGACCAATGGACCACTGTGCATCAGTCCCACTATGCATTGACCCCATTGTCCATCAAGACACCAGCTAGGGAGTGCTGATGTGCATATGGACACTCTTGCTAGTGTCCCTTTTACACATCTCCACAATTCACTAACAGGGTTTCTTAGTGCCTCTGCTACATAGCTAAGTGTACGTAAAGTTACATAATGTACACCATGATAGAGGATTCTGACCTTTACGTTATTGGGCAACATATTAATACTGTTAATAAATGCATACATACATTAATGAAACAAAAATACTGTCCCCTGAAAGGATTAGTAAATCAGAAGAGCAGCCAGCAATGCAACTGCATTTTGGGATTCTCAGCACTTAGTTTTAGGGGGCAGCTGCCATCGATGAAGTTGGGGGGCCCATATCTTGCAGCCCACAAAGGCATGAAGAAAAGGTACACAAGGAGTGGTGAGAGGTTTACAGAAAGCTCAGAAACAGAGTCCGACGGCCCTGGCTAAAACAAGACATTTAGAGTGCCATGCCAAACAGATCTGCTAGCAGATGTTGCTTAGATGTTTGGTGTGTCCTAAAATCCAAGTAATGGCAGAGCAGGCTCATCTGTGCATCTCTGTTCATGTGCTCCTTAACCAAATCAAAAGCCAGGGCAAATACATCCAGCCAAACAAAAGCAGAGGGCAAAGGGCAAAAGACCCAGAGCAATGATGGGTGTGGCAAGGCCAAAAGGATAGCAGCACAGGTGGAAACTGCAAGAAATGGGTCAGGCATTCACCTTTACCTTTTCATACTCATAGGGCAAAGGGGCACGGGATCAGCCAGGCTGTTTGCACAACAGCTTCCCCGCCTTATCATACAAACATACACAAAAATCGCCACAGCAATGTCAGTGACAATGAAACCAATAGACAATATCATGGATGGCCCCCACAGTCCACTATATCCAAAGCCTGCCCCCCCCACATGCCCACATGAAATTAGTGACTGGTGATAACGAGAGTGAGGGAAGGCAGAGAGGGCACACTTAACTCTGTTCCCCTGCTCTGAAGTTGGGGAAGGAGAAACATTTCCGGGATTGAGGCAGCAGCATCAAGCACTTCAGATCAAAACCTCTGTTTAATGGGGGGAGTTGAATACAAAATAGCTAAGTCAACTGTTTTCACGGAACCCATATTTATTGTGTAAAAACCTCAGGTAAAATCCAACTGCTAGTCCCAACTAGAGCACAGCCATTGAACAAATGGGACTTACAGAAGCATTAACTTACAATTTAGCAACTGATTCAGTGGGTCTGCTCTAGCCTAAACAAGCAAAAAGTAGGCTTTTAAGTCACAAAGAACTCTTCATCTGACAGAGAAGAAAGACAACTAACACTCAGGTTTTGATGTTACACTGGTCAAATAAGGAGATTATTCTAGCCAAGCAAATTTGTTTTGCACACAGCACCCCCCCCCACTGCATCTGTGGGGGTCACATTCCTGGACTTACTGTTTATAAGTGAAACCTGGATAGTAGCAAACTCTATTATAATAAAGGATTTCTAGTACAAATAGACCATACAGTTGCATTGGAGGACGTAGCGATTCCTAGAGAGGGCACCTCTCTAGGCATTTTCCAACATGACTCTATGGTATGTGTCCCTATTTTTTTTCAGCCATGGAGAACTGAAACTGCAGATATTGGTTCTGCAGATAAGTGGGGGGTAACCTGTATATTGCTGAAACTCAATCAGTAATACTTTGCTTGACAAACCCATTCTAGGTGATATTTTATTGCAATAAAGTGATTATTTTATTTTACATTGCTCAATGTCTCCGACAATAAAATCTATGCCTACACTGGAGTAAGCCCTGATGGAATCAAGTGGATTTACTTCCAGATTAAGGAGTAATGGACTGCAGCCTTTGGGCATGATCCAAAGTAAATTCCACTAAAATCAGTAGCTCTTACTTCTTGGCTACATGGTATATTTTTTAACTGAAAAGTGATTGCCCTTTGAGTAGGTAAAATAAAGTAATAAACATTGTTTTTATTTGTTTGTATATCTAAAGTGACCTGATGAATAAAAATCCAACAATTAAAAATAAGCCAAACTCTCCCTGTGACAATGAGGCCACTGCCTATTCTGTCTGAGAGTTTCATATTGGAAACATTTGCACAACATGGCAAGCCAGGGATCTGCATGAACTCTGGCTTGTGTTTGTGCAGTGCGCTGGTATGTGCTTCCTGATTGCTCACACTTGCAGTTAAAGCAACCAGATGGAATCTACAGTGTTTTAAGTTTGTGGAATCTGTTTCTGGTTGATTGGTTGGCTCTGCACCCAAGTTCACACAACATGATAAATCATGGACGGAAGCTCCATGGGTTCTTTAGCTGCTGGCACCATGAGTGGGAGCACTCATTCTGCACCAGCATACTGCTTGCTCATAGTAGGTCTGAGTTCCCTCTGGATGCCTAGCTTACTCTACTAGGGATGGAGAGAATATTTGAAAATATTCAGAAAATCATTGAAAAATGTGTTCTCAAAGGTTGAGAAACTCTGATGAGAAGAATCCTGCACTGATAAGAGTCTTCAAAATGTGCATGTGGTCGTTTTGTGTAGAAAACAGGAAACTGCATTTTCTGCACAGAAAATTAAGTGCAGAAAATGTTGTTGTTTCTATGCAAAATTTGCACAGTATTTTTGCACAGAAAGCAGCATTTTCTGCACAAAAATACCATATGAGAATTTTGCGCAGAATGACACACACCCCCAATTGTGAATAGTCTTCAAAAACTGTACGGTTTTTGTAGTCTTAGTCTCAATGGGCGGAAAATTTTAAACTTGAAAAGAAAGCTAGCAAGATATTACATCCCTATGCTCAGTTATATGAACTGCTAGTTATCAGAGATATCAGAGATAAGAATGAGCTATCTTTTCTCTCTGCCGAAATCAGTGTTCTGCATTGACTCAAAATACTTCCAGACAAGGGCTCCTAGTGATACCAGCCAAAAAAAAGCATGGTGCACCTATTCCATCTTTCTCTCCCTAACACGTTTTTTTTTGGGGGGGGGAGGAGTTAATAAAAGATTAAGATGAAAGATGTGGTGGGAAAACACAAAAGAGTTACAATTGGAAGATTACAACATCTTGCAAAATTCTGCGAATGAGAGAAGGCACTTGCACAATAAGAGCTTCCTCTAGAAAAAGCTCTTCTCAGTATTTTGTTACAAATTAGTGGTAAGGATTCCAAATGGCCACAGTTCAGTGCCCAAAATTATCTTTAGATGGCCTTTATCAATGACTTGCTTTGTGGATCAGGTCCCCAGCCATGAAGGGTGACACAACTTTAACCTCTGTTCCAAATTAACAGAAATATGTTCAACTGGAGGAGCAAAACTACCCCCAATATTCTCCTTACAGCATATGCCATAGTTGTCATTGGTGAATGTGGCCAATGAGGGACCAGAATCCAGGTCCTTCTTTCCCCCCTCTCTGCCTGCCTCAGTCTCTCGTAATCATCCAATGGAATTAGTGCATAAACACCAGAGCACACCCACACTGTACCAGCTCTAGAGCTCCGGCAGATCCGCTAGAATAGGAAGGAGGAGGAACAGGCGGAGAAGGAAGATGAAGAGAGAGAGAGAGAAGGAAGAAAGACAGCAATAAAGTTAAGGAAGTCCATAAATAGCAGAGGGAGAAAAAACACTTAAACAACAACTCCCCATCAATATTAGGAACTACAATTGAAATGCAAGCATGGTTCCCCTCCAGGGCTAGAAAGCTGGGTTTCTCCTCTAGCAAGTTAAAGGGCACTCAGCTGTAAGTGTAGACTAAAAAGAAAGGCTATGCATGCCTTTCTTTTTTTAAGGACTATGCTATCACACTAGGGTTGAGCGGTGGTAGGGGTGGACTTTGTTGCCCAAAAAGCTCTGGAAGGCAACAGGGCACAAGGAAAGGAGATCTTCTCTGTAAGTCACACAACACATGGGATTCTCTTCCTCTGGAGAACAGCCCAAACACAAACATTTTTTCAGAAGGGGCCACAGCATCTGTTTTGCTGTCTAAGGGATGACCTCGACTCCAGGAATGGGTGGGATGGCAGGCCAACTATAGGAAGCTAAAGAAAATTCACATACCTACTACAGCAAGGCTAAGGGAAATCAGAGCTAGGGTTGTGTACGTTAGATCTGAGAGGGGAAAGCAGGAACGTGAGAGGTTTGACTGACAAATGAATAAATAAAGGAGCCACTAAGGAGGAGAACTCTGACAGAGAGACCAAGCTAGACAACCTCATTCAAGATGCTGAGCTCTGGGAATTCCATGGCCATTGCTTTATTCCCCAGAGGCTTCCCTCTGTACTCACCTGAAGCATCCCCTGGTGCTGCAGTCCTCCCGATGTTGGGCAGAAGGTACTCAATATTCGGCACTGATTGGGCCTCCTGCTCATCTACGGGGGTCTGTGAAATGAACACATATGAGGTTAGGAGAAAAGACTTACGTTGCCTATTGGAGGTGCAGTGTTTTCAGCCAACTCTGACATCAGTTGAGGCACACTGCAGCAGCTCAGTATCCCATGACTGAAAATTCAAGAGCTCCACGGAAAGAAAGAACAGATTTAGGATCCAGGGTCCATCTGAGCTATATTCCAGCTCTTTCCAGATTTTCCAGCAAGGTTTACTCAGATACGGTTTTGCACTGCCTTCCTCTAAGACTAAGACAGGGTGACTTGGCCAAGGTCAGAAAGTGGGTTTCCATGGCTGAGTAGGAATTTATTTATTTATTTATTTATTTATTTATTTATAGTATTTATACCCCACTCTTCAGCCACAAAGGCTTTCAGAGCAGCTTACAAATTGTTTTAGCAATAGCATTTACACATCTACACTGCATTATAGTGCACTAGGCACTCTCTAAGTGGTTTACAATGTGTATTAGCTAACTGCCCCCACAAGCTGGGTACTCATTTTACTGACCTACAAAAGGATGGAAGACTGAATGAACCTTGGAGTCCTTGGGATCAAATTAGAATCATAGAATCATAGAATTGTAGAGTTGGAAGAGACCACGAGGGCCATCCAGTCCAACCCCCTGCCACACAGGAAATCTTGATCAAAGCATCCCCGACAGATGGCAATCCAGCCTCTGTTTAAAGACCTCCAAGGAAGGAGACCCCAGCACGCTCCGAGGGAGTGTGTTCCACTGCCGAACAGCTCTTACTGTCAAAAAGTTCCTCCTAATGTTGAGGTGGGATCTCTGTTCCAGGAGCTTGCATCCATTGCTCCATGTTCCAGTCTCTGGAGCAGCAGAAAACAAGCCTGCTCCATCCTCAATTCACAATGTTGGGGCTGCAGTACCCACATTTAACCGCTGCACCACCAGGGATCCTTTTGAACTCTGGTCTCCCAGCATCCTGGCCCAGTATCCAAACCACCATACTATACTGGCTGCTTGCTGAGCTAGTTCAAGGAAAATTCCATCGGGCACATACCAACAGCAACCAGTTTGCATCTTGTGCCTGCTTATAACATCCTGATGATAAGGGAGATGTAGTAAGTCTAAAAGTCTAAAAAGTAAGTCTATAAAACACTTAGTTTTGATTTCAGGGCAGATCTGGTGCATGGGGGTGGGTCATAATTTTCATCAAGACTGTGAGGAGTACGAAACAAAGGTACTTTTTCCTGAATAAGTGTTCCTATGGCGCCTAACAATGTTAGACTCGAATCAGAAGAGAGGTTTTTAAAGAATGGTTTAAAGAACCAAATATGGTGGCATATTCATGACAAGAATAGAGAAAGTGCAGTCTATTGCCTGCATTCGGCACCTAGACTGCACTTTTGAGGTTGCTGACCCCCTCCCATTAAAAAAAAAACCTGTGATTTTTTTTAAGGCAATTTTTGCCCCCAAATCAAACAAATGCACATGCCCCAGGCCTGTTGTCATCAGAATCCTTCTCACAATGGTAACAGGAAGGGATGCAACATCACTTCTGGTCACCACTTTGAGAGGTAGAGAAGAAGAGAGGTATTTTGAGGTGCTGGCAGCATGTGGCCTACATGGGAGCTGAAGGGAAATTGGTCCCTGGCCTCCACAGGTTGCTCATCCTGTTGCATTCTCATTCTACTTTCACTACCAGTAAAACAGGTTTTGAAGATTCATATATTTCAGAAATGTATTTAATAAAGTTGGGCAAAACCGAATAAAGTAAAGAGTATGTATACACACAGTGAGGGAGCATACACACACAGACCTCAAGCGCTAAAAAAAAACTGTGTCAAACCAGCTTCACCCATCATAGGGAATGTACAGTCACAAACATCCTCTTCTGCAGGGACACCTACCCATAAGAGTGCCCTCCTCAAACACCACCAAGAGTCAAGAGAAGAAGCCTCTACATATCATGCCCAGGAGAAATTGTCCCAGCACCACATTCCCCTGAGGAACCATCTGTCGCCACAAACTGGGAATTTTCTTCTCAATTACTCACCTTCTCACCTTTGTCTTCCTTGTCGCTGAAAAACCAGTCTGACTATGGAAGGAAAAGACAAAGAGAATAATCAAAACCACAGTCAAAGCCTGCTAACACTTATCTCAACAATCAATAAATACATATATGACTCCAAGGATGAAGACAGATGTATCATGTAACCAGGAAATTACAGCAGTTTTTTCAACCATGATATTGGCGCAACAGCTCTAATTCTTCCTGGCTTTTCACTTTGCCTGACCAATTTCTATTAAGTTGAATACTGCTTTTGTCATTGCAGTTTCCTTTTTCCCCTCTGTGCTTCAGGAAGGCTGCCTGCTTATTCCATTTTTTAAGGGCAATAGACAGATTTAATTGTACAACCATCCGCACAGCACCATTTCTTTTTAAATTAAAAAAAACCAGAAGAACTATTGTATGACTAGCTGGACCCGGTGTACCATACACCATTAACCCCCCACAAATGCCCAGGAAACCTCATGACAACCCTTTGAGGTAGGCTGGTGGGTTTAAGTTGCCCTCCCATCAACACCCTGCCCCCCCCCCACCGCTCATACTGCCCCCCTGCTGCTCGTGCTGCCCCTGCCATTTGCGCTGCCGCCGCCACTTGTACTGCCCCCGCTGCTTGTACTGCCCCCCGACTCGTTCAAATTCACCCCCCCACCGCCAAACTGGCCCCCACCCTCTGCACTCCGGCACACATCACATCAACCTCCGTGCTACTCACTCTCCCTCTCCAGCCGCTACATTTGAAATCTACATGGTCCCATCCCCAATGTGCTGATTGGCTGCCCAACAGACCTGTGATTGGTTGGTCAGTCCCCTAAGTAGCCAATCAGCACACTGGATACAGCAACATACCCAAGAGAATTATATAGATAGATAGATAGATGGTTTCAGATATTGCAGTATGTTTGTGACAACATGACAATGAGCCAATCCTTGCTGTCTCACAAAACTAAAACTTAGGCTACAAGCTTGTACAACCGTATCTATCCCACTCCCCCTGTAGGACTGGAAATGGCTGCAAAGGCTATCTAGTCCAAACCTCAGCCATACAAGATTAAAGTACTGACATTCATTATTTATTTCAAGGCCCCAAATTTAGAGAGTCCATCACCCACCAAAGCAGTCTATTTCACCATCAAATAGCTCTTGCTGTCAGGAAGTTCTTCCTAATATTTAGATGGGGTCTTTTGTCTTATAATTTGAATCCATTGATCTGTGTCATAGTCTTGGGAGCAGCAGAAAACAAGCTTACTCCTTCTTCTATATGACATCCCTTCAAATATGTAAAGATAGGTATCATATCACCTCGCAATCTTCCTCCAAGCTAATCATGCCTAACTCCCTAAGCTGTTCCTCACAGGGCTTGGTTTCTAGACTTTCATCATCCTTTTTGCATTTCTCTGGACATGTTCCAGCTTGTCAATATTCTTCTTGGATTGTGATGCCCAGAATGGACAAAATAATTCCAGGTGGGTTGAACTTAGTTATTTTGACGGTATAGATAGGACCTTACTCTATCGCTGACTTGCTGTCTAAGATCCAATTCAGCACAATGACTAAAAGATCAAGCTGTGAACCTGTGAAATCTGAAATGCTTAGTGATGCTGCCAGAATTCAAAAATATGAAGATGTGCATGTGACACAATGGAGCTTGGCCAGAGCTTGCAAACAATCCATTAAAAGCAAATTTGTCACCCCCAGTTCATTTTTTAAAATAAAAATGATCTGAAAATCATTGATCTGAAAGCCCAACAGCATTACTTTTTAGTAGCTGCAAGTAATTTTCATTGCTTTTTCATAATCTTGAATGTAATTTTTTTTAATTAACAAAAAGATTAATCTTACAAAAACATTTAATGTTTTAACATTAGTAAAATAAACGTCTTTGGTACTTTAATGTAGCACATTAGCACTAGCCCTATGGGGTGCTAAGATCTGAGCTGGCAAGGCTCAGCTCCTTTAACAATGACAGTAATCTTTTGCTTGCATTCATTTGGAGAAAAAGACATGCTTACATAAAGGTATCACCCTCTCATAGTCTGTACAGTTGGCCCTCTGTATCCACGGATTTGGCATCCATGGATTCCACCATCCATGGCTTGAAAATATTCCCACAAAAAATAAATTCCAAGAAGCAAACCTTGATTTTGGCATTTTATATAAAAGACACCATTTTACTATGCCACTGTATATAATGGGATTTGCACACCCACGGATTTTGGTATTCATGGGGAGTTCTGGAACCAAACCCCAGCAGATACCGAGGGCCCACTGTACTTTTCAGTGTAGTTGCTGCTTCACTGCTTGTTGGCTATTGAAATTGATTTGAACTTTTCAAGTCAAATAGGCAATTTATAAACCAATATCCTCAGCTCCTGATTATATTTAACCCAAATTTCCAACTTAAGAAAAACTGATATAAGCCCCAAGGGCAGGGTATATATCATACAAATGTAATTTCTAGCAAAACAAATAACTCATCCAATTGGGAAAGGGTAAGAAGAAGAGGATCAGCAGTTTCCAACCATGATGGACAATACCATGACACATGAGCTAGGAGGAAGGAATGAGGGTGCTTCATGGTTGCCTAGGCAACAAACTCCTTCTCCACTGCCCTACAATTCTCAAAAGGCAATGCAAGCATGCATAAAAAGAAGGCTTTATCACACTTTTTATGTACAAAAAAAAAATCCCTTTTCCAAGGAGGAGTCTCAATTTGTCAATGTAACTGATGGGCCAATTGTGATATTGGATAAAGTGAATTTACAGATCACAAAATATAGTTAGAGAAATGAGTCAGTCATCTGAAGGTGCAGCTATACCATAGAAATGATGCAGGGTGACACCACTTTGGCTATGGCTCCATCCTCCAGAATCCTGGTATTCGTAGTTTTGTGAGGCACCAGCACCCTTTGGCAGAGAAGGCTAAAGACCTTGTAAAACTATAAATCCCAGGATTCCTTAGGATGGAGCTACAGCACTTAAAGTGGTTGTCATGGGCTAAACCTGGGTTTACTTCCCAGGAGCCCCAGGTTAGCCCTCCCTGTAGGGTTAGTCCTGAGTATCCTCACTCCAGGATGCTCCCTACAGATCCCAAAATCATTCAGTAGCACCGCCACCACCCACTGAGTTAACTAGGGGGGGTTCTTTCCCCTTGGGACCCCCCCCCTTTCTCACCCACAACACAGTGGGAAGTTGTGCATAGTCTATAATAATCAGTGGCACTCCTTGCCACTATATAATCAACTAACTCCCTCCTCCTAACCCCAGAGGAGGCTCACAGTAGCATAGTCGAGAGCAAGGCACATGGTAAGCATCAGTATAGGAAGATTAATAAGTTTACTTTATTCAAGTGAAGCAGTCATGCAATCTCACATGAGGCAGCTCCCTCCAGAATCTCTCCAAATCTCACACACTGGTTTCAAACTAAAGCAGTTAAATCTTAATCAGATTTCCCGGGCTTAAAGCTGTAATTGGTCAGTCCAGTTACATGGTGTTATGGTAATGATGTCATCTCATTAGCTCTGTGAAGGTGGCGCTTTAGACCTTCCCCATTAACCCTTTTCTTACCTGATACTATGCTGGCAAGACAATCTGCTTACAGATAAAGGGAGTTATAGTTCTCTAGCAGAATGATGGGAGTTTCGCCTTAAGGCAGAATGATGGAACTCCATCATGACAGTGGTGTCAAGCTGCATCATTTCGACAGTGTAGATGCATCCTGAGACTACAGTTTTCTACTAAATACTATCCTTTCTTTGACAGTTATTACTTTCAAGCACTGATATATTTGCAGGTAATTTTTTATTTCCAATGCTAACTCCCTTCTTGTCATCTTTAAGGGATGTAGTGATCTTTTTCTCCCTCTCTCTCTGATGGAGGTGAATTAATCAGAAAGCTTATTGGGCATGGCAACCTTTTGAAGCATTTTGGAAGGATATTACAGAAAGGATCAAAGCCATATTAAGGAGCTCATTACGATTTGCTCCCTTAGGGGCATTATGGTCTTATTAGGGGGGGGGAATGTAAGGAGAAGTGGGGGGAGAAGAGAAAGTTTGAAACGGATTAGCTGCTGCAAAGCTACAGAGAACAGAATATTTGAAGAAGTAGTGATCAGCAGCATTCATTGTTGCCCATTTAATTAAAATAGGGAGATATTCCCTGTATTACACATAACATCTTATATGGTTAAACTGATATGCTACATTAAGTTGAGAAATGCCAGATTCTATCCCTCCAGCAATGAGAACAATGTTTTTTAAAAAAACCTGAAACTTGAAAAAATGTATTTACTATTTTATAATGAAATTGATTTTGATTTCCTTGTGCATTTCTTTGCAAGCAAGTAACCAGAATTGAAGAAAAAAAAAATAAACCAATATGTTTACCTCTTGTTTTAGTCACAGCATTTTTATTCACAAAACAGAGTTAAAACCATTAAACTGCAGAATAAAATATTAACATAAAATTTAAAATAAAAAGCTACAGAATAAAATCAGAGGAAAACAGCAGGGGACAATAGCAACATAAGGATCTAACAAGCACTCCCCCCAAGGAAACTGAGGGACAAAAAAGCCTGAGAAAATAAAAAGGTCTTCAACTCATGCTGAAAATACCAGAATGTAAACACCAGGCCAACATTCCACAATTTGGGTGGACACGTATGGTTGAGTGACATCAGAGTATTGTTAAGTTATCAAAAGTTATTAATGAGGAAAACCACACAAGCAGCAGTTTGCTTTTGCCTGAGCCTGCTGGGAAGGGCAAGATTTCACCCCCTCCTCACCTCTCCCTCTTGCTGAATTAATTGAGTGCAAATTATTTTTGTATTTGCAGCAATTGAAGTAAGGTCAGGACAAAAGGAGAAAGTGGAGGAGGAGAGAGAAACTGGGATATTTTAGAAGCAGTTGAAAAAATGGGATGACAGAGGATTAATTGGGACTGTCCCTGCCAAATAGGGACAGTTGGAAGGTATGCCAGTGGTCACCCCCTTTTCTTACTTGGTAAAGTCATAAAGAGAAGGGTGTTAGAAGATAGCCTTATTCTATTTTTTTTAATTTTTATTTATTTAGATATTTATACCCGGCTCTTCAGCCACAAGGCTATCACAGCGGCTTACAAATTGTTTTAAGCAATAGCTATTTACACATCTAACTGCATTAAACCATTGCCAATGTGTGTTAGCTAATTGCCCCCACAAGCTGGGTACTCATTTTACCGACCTACGAAAGGATGGAAGGCTGAGTGAACCTTCGAGCCTGCTGGAATCGAACTTACAACGTGGTGACTTGCAGTACTGGCATTTAACCACTGCGCCACCAGGGCTCCTTCTATGACCCATCTTCTTAGCACAAAGGATCAACCTTCAGTCTCCTGCCCTCCACAACTCCTCTCCCCCACAAATACCTCCTTGCTCCCTTACATGTTGTATGAGGGTCTCCACAATTTTGTAGCGGTCAGGCATATGCGTCACCATGTCGGTCATGTTGTCCTCTGACGTTCTGACAAGGGTGGGACCAAACACCAGAGCAAGATTCCTGGGCTCCATCTGCAAAACAAGCCTTTGTGAGTTGTTGTTTTGTTTTGTTTTGTTTAATATTCCCAGCATTTGGCAGCAAGCTTGTGTGAAAAACTACAGAACTGCCTCCTACCAACATCACAGCTTTGGGCCCAGATAAATCCTCATTAAGGTGTTATTTCCCTCATGCAATTAGAACTACATCCAACAGAGTGGGTAACAGAGAGCTAACTCTGCTGCCATAGATATTTTGGAGGGCATTTTAAGCTCCCCTTGATTGTGGAGACTGGAAAGAGAAAATTCTCAATTATGCAGAGAGCCAGAACTAGGTTATCAATGGTTCAATTGCAGCAATTGATCCGGGCCTCTCCATGGTAAGGAAGGTGTATATTGCTTCATTTTCTTCCTAGTTAATTCCTGAATCTCTTGATGTTTCTCTGTTATCCTCTACATTTTGTGTGTTATTTGAGTAATCTGAGTAAAAAGGAATGGAATAAGACTGTTAGTTTCACTGAAGTTCCACAAAATGAGATCCCACTTCAAGATTTTTGTTGCACTGTCCACATTACCTTGTATTTTATTCATCATTTACTCACTTGTTTATTTAACTTCTATGCCACCACCACTTCTACAACAGCTCACAAATTTGCACCAAGGGACCTTGACTTTGGAACTGATCCAGAGCCTCAACCACCTTAAACTGGCCTTCCAGAGAAACTATAATAAATAAAACCGTCTCCCTGCTACAGTCACCATTCAGGATATACAAGATGACAAAGGATGGGCAAAGCTAACGCTTACCCCAAATCGCCTTCATCAAATATGGGGTTTAAAGTGCCTTAACAAGTTGTTGTTGTTGTTGTGTGCCTTCAAGTTGTTTCTAATTTATGGTGACCCTAAGGCAAACCTCATGGGGTTTTCTGAAGCTGAGAGTGTGTGACTTGCCCAAAGTCACCCAGTGGGTTTTCATGACAAAGAGGGGATTCAAATGTTGGGCTCCAGAGTCATAGTCCAACACTCAAATCACTATACCATGTTGGCCTGAACAAGGCTTATGTTCCCATATCCTCACAGTACTTTATCGTACATGGGACTTCACAAAATTCTATAAACTAAAGAAAGCTGGACTTTACTCCCTAGGGTCTTACAAACTAAATTGTGTTTTTTTACTGGAGACTAGACACAGAATTGTTCAGACTGAACCAAACTCCCAGGAAGAGAGAGATCTAAGCCCATCACTATGTGGGTGTGTCATACTCAGGTGTTCTTTTTAGACATAAGAGTCAAATGCCACCTTAGCGTCAATATTGATAAAAATCTGCCATGTTGGCAGGGGTGGCCTACGATCTGGCCAGAGAGGTTTCTCACACCAAAGTGGCACATTGAGGCACACATATGCCAACTTGTTCACTCTTTATTTTATTTGGTGTGGGAATCTACATATTCTCAGAGTAACAGCAAATTCATGGCCATTTCCTATCCTGGAATACTGCACTGGACTGATTGTGTTATGAGCCTTGTTTACTTTTCTCACTATTTGGGCTGAGCTGCAACAGCCAGGAGTATGGAAGTATGGTTGTTTGTGCTTATTTTTCTTCCCTGTGATTCCATACAGAGGAAGACCAGGATAGCAGAAGGAACAGTCGTTAAAGAGTACTGGGAGAATGCTTTGCAAAACACCATTGTGTTCTGTGGGTCAGGATCAGCAGTGGTGATGGGCTGGGAAGTTCTGTAGGAGAAGGCTGGGATGACTGAGATAAAATCCTACCGTACGCTGTGTGATGGTGACTTTATTTCCAAATAAATCTGCTCATGACTGGTCTGCTGCTGCTCTGTGTGAGATAGCTGTGAGTTTTAAACAGGAAGGGCTTGGGAGAGCTGAAAGCAAGCGCAAAGGGTGAAAAATAAGTTTCACTTACCTTTTCCCTTAATCAAGAGCCTTTGCTTTTTATTGATTGTTGTTACTGTCCCTTTAAGGGAAGTTGAATAGAACTCCAGGAAAAGGAAGAAAAAGGCATCCCCTGAACACATACACACTACAGAATTATAGCACTATTCTACAGTACTTTAACTGTTGTAGTTCCATCCTAAGGGCTCCTGAGGTTTGTAGTTTAGTGGGAATTGGAGTGCTTGGCTGAGAATTCTAAATGTCCCTCCTTAAACTGCCAGTCTCGTGATTCCATAGGACTGAATCATGGCAGCTAACATGGAACAGTAGTGCTATAAATCTGTAGTGTGCATGGCCCTAGGGCAGGTGGGTTTGGTTTTGCAATAGCTCTGTTACCCCTCTACCAAGTTGCAGTAGTAGTGTTTGCTCAATAAAGTTGGATTTATTTGAATCTCCCTGGAATGGAATGAAACACAGGCACGGACTCTGTGATGGTGATTTACTCCTGCTACTCCTATTATATGTGCACTTTTAAGAGGACAAGGTTCTGCTGCTCTCATTTACTTCTGCTGCTCATATTATATGGACACTTTTAAGAGGACAAGGTTCTCAAATTAATGGAAAAGTAAAGCAGATTCAACTACTTTTGCACTGGTACTTGCTTTCAACTATTCTAATCCATTCCTGTTTAAAACTCTCCTACTCCATCACCTGTTAGCAAAATAGACACTCTTATTTCTGAGTAAATCTGCTTAGACCTGTGTTTGAACAAAGAGGGCTTTGGTTAAAAGTTTTCTCTTTTCAGCACTGAGGCTAGGATTTGGCTGGATGAGCAAACCTCCTTCCCTATTCTACATTCAATCATTTAAAAGCTACACCTTCAAGGAAAGTTTTCTACCATCCCCCCCTCCATCCACTGCTCTCCATCATTACATGTTGGCTAGTTATTTCAGAACTGCATTTACATCAGGACTTCAGATTTTACCATCAAATCAAATTTAATAACCACACTGTGAAGTAAACAAACAGGAATAAAGAATTTAAAATTGGCGCTGAGAAGACTGTGTTGATTGGTGCTATGCTGACTTGCAAGATAATAGAACTAATTTTTATACTGGCTTTTTTCAAGCTGTATTTATGCATAAGAACATTTTCTTCTTCTTGACCATATGTTGCTGATTGGCAAAAGTCATTCTTTATTATCAGGGTACCAACAGTAAGTAAGGGATATCCTCGTAGCAACTGTATAATTTCTAGAAAATGAGGTATCCATGTCTCAAGGTAAAACTGGAGAATCTACAATACGTCGAGTCAACTGATCATAAATGTATCTTTTTCTCAAGCCTTATTTACTTTTGAAAAATGTCCTTGTCATTGCTTTACCCTAAGTGAATTATTATTATTATGGCACAAATTTCTTAGGATGAAACTTGCAACAGTCGGTGAACAGATGAAAGGCAAGGCAGATAATAATCTCATTCTGAAAGCCCAATGATACACTGTTGCCAATGCAACAAAAGCAATTTCTGGCGCAGTTTTTAGTGAGGAGAGCACCAATCAGAAAGCTACAGGAGGGACATGCTAGCATTTTGTTGAGCAATATGCAAGGAACCATAGATTTATGGAGTAATTAGTTGCACAATTCTATACATATCTGCACAAAAATACCTGACTTCATAGAAGCTTACTCCCAGGTGAGTGAGCATAGGATTACAGTTTTGTAACTGGAGTGCTAGTTCCCACGGTTCTTTCAGAGAAAACATGACAATTAAACCACTTCCCAAATTGCTTTAAAGCAGGCTACTCTAATTTGCCACTCTCTAGATGGGTGGGAAGATAACCACCATGATCTCCAACTAAGGGTCCATCTACACTGTAGAAATAATGCAGTTTTGATGCCATTTAACCTATGGCTCCATCCTACAGAATCTTGGGTTTTGTAATTTTGTGAGACATCAGCACTCCTTGGCAGAGAAGACTAAAGACCTTGTAAAACTACAAAGCCCAGGATTCCATAGGAAGGAGTTACAGCACTTAAAGTGGTGTCAAACTGCATTATTTCTACAGCACAGATGCACCCTAAGGCTGATAGAAGTTGTACTCAAACCTAGCTGGGGGCACCAATTGGGCAAGCCTGCTTTAATGTATAGAGTAGAAAAGATACAATCTCATGAGTACTTGACAATGGGTCTTTCATATTTAAACTCAATATTCTTCCCTCTTCTTTTCTGTGGTGACAAAAAATATTTTGTACACCATAAGTGGGAGGTGTCTGGAAATGTTACCTTATTCTTCTCAGAATGATCTGCAATTGTTTTTAGATGTTCCACAAGAAATTTCAGGGTCTCATAATAATGGCCTGGTAAGTCCCGGATCTACAGTAGAAGCAGAAGAAGAACAGTGAGAACAGATTAAATTTTCCAACTATTATGCCAACACAGGAGTGATCCTACTCTGCTCCCTGTATTCTAATTTTTCTTAAGATCACTCCATAATTTATTGGCCCATAAACTGTTTCATAATGGGCATGGTAAAAGTATACAGGAATATGTATGCTTCTGAATTCCATTGCTTTTCCTCAGGATGACAACAGAGTTATGTGAAACTCAAGAGCTTCCAAACTCCTACTTCCATTTGCTCCCCCAAATATATAGTTTTACCTGCTTTAAAGATAATATGGCAGCATCCATTTAAAATTATTCTCACAAGAACCTTGAGAAGCAGATAGTAAAACCTCCAGGGTCTCTACCCCTACTCTACAGGAATTATGTTTTTCTCCATCTTACTGCTATATGGCTCTAGCCATGTGAATTAATATCTCCCTCCCCATACTGATGGAAAGAAGCAGAGCTTCTGACTAGGAAACATCTAGACTTTCTATAATTTATCATGAGCAGTAGGCTTTATATGTGCAAATTTCACCAGCAGATTGTCAACACCCTCCCTATACAATATTATGTGAACTGTATACACATATATAGTTCCACTTTTGCAGTTCTTCCCCCACCCCGCCACCTTGGGAGGGGCTGCTGCTTATGGGGGGTGGGTGCAGTTCAAGCCATGAAGTAGCAATTTGACTCAGCGGAGGGGAGATGAGGATGTGCACACAGATAGAGTGCACCCTTCTTTTTCTTCCCCTGAGAGCCAAGAGCAACTGCATCTTCATGGTCTGAATTGCCTCCCCAAGGGTAAGACACAGCAGAAGCATTCCCCTCCAGGGCTTGACAGCTGCTGGGCAGAGGGATTAGGGAATGGAATACAAGGGCAAGATAGTTCATGGGCTATTAGGGCAGAACAACGCTCAGGCCGTCCACTATCTTCAGAGTCTTGCATGGTTCTGATGTTCCAGCATGCAAGTGTCCGTTTATTTACACCTTTGGAGGCCGGTGTGTGCCTTTGTTTCTTTGCCTTGGTTTGCCCGCATCAGAAGATGCCTGTTGGCTGCGGCTAGCCAACCAGGTACTGTCTATCCTTTATGGATCTGAAACATGGGTCCAAAAAAGCGATACAAAGACTCCCTGAAACAACATCTCAGGCTCAGCCAAATTGACCGCCAACAGTGGTCCGCCCTGGCCTCACATCGGGAGGCATGGAGCACTATCCACAATGCTGCAGCCTTATTTGAGAAATCACGCCGAACAAGTCTTGAAGAGAAACGACAACGCAGAAAGAATCACAACCCAAAAACATCACCCAAGGAGACCTTCTGCTGTGCTTTCTGCAACCGGATTTGTTTATCTCGGATTGGCCTTTATAGTCATCAGCGCGCTTGCAGAAAGCGCGGGATGAGTCCTTCCTGAATCTTCGCTTGCGAAGAAAAGCCAGAGAGAAACAAGGGCAAGAAAATATCCCCCTGTACCCCATCCCAAAAAGGACACGGCACATACATAAGTTGCACTTAAGCAGACAGATGTCACTAACAGGATGCCGGCTCTTAACTGTATGGACCGAAATCGGTCAGACATTAACACCAAGCAGCCATACCACTCTGAACACATCCAATCTTGTCTGATTTTGGAAACTAAGCAGTGTAGGCCCTGTTTATTATTTGGAAGGGAGACCACGAGGGAATACCAGAGATCTCCAGGCAGAGTTAGAAAAGACCCTTGCCTGAAACCCTGGAGAGGAGCTGCCAGTCAGAGTTGACAATATTGAGCTAAATGGAGCAATAGTATGACTTGTTATAAAGCAGCTTCCCATGTTCTAGCCCAGAAAAAAAACTGGAGAAACCCAACTTAAATTCTTATATACTTTGCAGACAAATTAAAGGCTGACTGCATAGCTTTTTGGACTTCTACAGCAGCTTTTACCAAGAAAATAACATTGAAACATATTTTTATCTCAACACTTCATTTTTAAACCTGTATAAGATATAGTAGGATCCCCTTATCCACTGATTCATTATCCACTGATTCATTTATCCATGGGACACAAGACAGCACACCTACAACAGTCTTCCTAGAAAATGTATCCTCTCTAGCCATTTTCTAGGTCCCCCAAGGCAACTCTATGATATTTTAAACTGGAAGTCCCGTTATCTTAAATGGTGTTCGCTATTATCCACGGTTTTCAGTATCCACGGCCCCCCAGAACCAATCCCCAGTGGATAAAGGGGTCCTACTATATATAAAAACAGTGTGGGAAGAAAATGAAACCAGCAACTTCCCACCTACTTAGTGTGCCCCACATTCCAAATGTCTGAAATAAAATAAAAGGCAGCACAATTCTACTGGTCCATTAATCTGCACACTCTCTGATGTACTGGGTAAACTCTGATGTTACATTGGATTTGTCTCCCAATACAGTGGGCCTACCATATTGGCAGGCTAGCCATCCACGGATTGGAGCATCCACAGATGGCAACACCCCATATTATTAAATGGTGGTGCACGCACACAGGCGCATCAGTGCACGGCCATGTGCACTTACAATCATTGATTAAGATGGGGCTTTAGCATCTGTATTTTTTTTTTATCTGCGTGCAGGGGGACCGCAGATGGGAAGGGCCCACTGTATTTTTCCTGCTTTGCTTTAGTACAACTATAGGTTCCATCTCCTCCCATTGCCAGCACCCTCTCCTTCCATTTGAACAATACCCATGTCTTTACTGTGTCTCTTGGTGCTTCATTCAAGGCTATATAGCCTTCTCTATCCTTTTGTTTTATATTTCCCCTTTTATCCATGTCTCTTGGCTTTTGGGTTTCCCCCGCCCTCCATCCTCAGTATGACATCCCTTCAAATATTTAAAGATGGCATCCCTTCAAATATTTAAACATTGTCCCTCTCAACCTTCTCTTCCCCAGGCTAAACATACTCAGCTCCCTGAGCCGCTCCTCATAGGGCATGGCTTCCAGACCCCCTACCATCCTGGTCGCCCTCCTCTGGACACGTTCCAGCTTCTCAATATCCTTCCTGAATTGTGGTGACCAGAACTGGACACAGTATTCCAGGTGAAGTCTGACCAAAGCAGAATAGAGTGGCACTATTACTTCCCTTAATCTAGACACTATATTCCTATTAATGTAGCCTAGAATCGTATTAGATTCTGAAGCACAAACAGCATCCATCCCATGGCAAGCATGGATATAAAACAGTTTATGGAAACTTGGACCTAAACTGGATTTGTCACACATCCCCATCTTTCCTCACCAGAACAAAAGATGAGATGTGTGTTTTTCCCTGTTACCTTATGAAGGAAAAAGCATTAACTGAAAGGGACATTTCCCCTTTCAAAAGTACATACCAATTTGCGCAAAGTCTTCATCCTTTCACTGGCATCTTCAATCCGGTTGGCTTCAATAAAGTCATTGTATTTATCTTTTTTAAAAGAAGAAGAAGAAGAAGAAAGCAAAGGACATCAGTGATTGATAGTGTTGCCTGACCACAGAAAAGTAAGTTGTTTTCAGGGGTGTATGATGATAGCTTTACTGGGAGAGGGGGACTGTCTAAAACTAGAGGCAGTTAAAACTATGGTACAAAGATGAAGAGGCAGCACCTGAAATATCATGCTTCTACAAATCTGAACCTTAACAAACCTTAACAGAGATGTAAGAGATGGAGATTCATTAGAATGTGCTTTGAGGAGTGATCCCTAATAATCTAATTTCAGTCCTGAAAATGTAGGAAGAATCATTTCAGTTCAGGATATCTGGGATATCTGAGGAGCAATGGTGCAGTCTGAAGGTCCTCAGATACAGTTAAGCCCCCACAATCCCTCACTGTTGCGGGTGCTGGCTTGGGTTTTGGAAAACTGGAATCCAACAATATCTGTGGACTGAAGGTTGACAAGTGTTGCTGTAGCAGAACATTTCTCCAGTTTAGATATTATGGGGACGCATAACTCCTGCAGACCCAGTAGACTATAGAACATAGCGTGACATCATCATGTTCAGCCACCCCGCATAAGTGGCAGGATACAAGGTGGAGGTGGAGGCAGGGAAAATCAGAGCATGATGGTGCCTCTTCATGTGTCATCATTTGTTAGTCATTACTAGGAAGACATGGGACAAAGGCATGGGTAAGCTGCAAACATGGAGCCCTAGTAACTGCTTGTCTGGGTCTCAACATTTAGAACGAAAAGCAGTCAACATACGGTACAACCAAAAAGTACCGAACTGCATTCCTGGGAGAGAGGATCTAAGTGATATTTGTCCACTCTTAGCTTAGACGATCCAGAGGGTCTTCACCCACTCCGGCTTAGAACAAAGCCTAATTTAGGCTTGAAGGGTTTGACCTGACAGGTCAGAGACTGCAGTGGGTTGATATGTAGACATTCCTGAACTTTGAGGAAGACTGAGGCCAAATCCACACTACACAAATAATCTGATTTGAAACTGGATTATTTGCCATGGCTCCTCCTGATGGAATCCTGGGGTTGGTAATTTTACAAGGTCTTTAGCCTTCTCTGCCACAGAGTGCTGGTGCCTCACCAAACTACAAATCCCAAGATTCCATAGGAAGAAGCTATGACAAATAATCCAGTTTTAAAGTGGATTATTTGTATAGTGTGGATTTGGCCTGAATGGCCTTCTCCCTTTTTCTTCCAATGTTAGAGGCCATCCACCTCATATAAAGGCAATAATTTTGTTTTCACTAGGAAAAAGAAAAGCAGGGCACACATTTAAGGTACCTAAGACAATAAAGGAGGGGAAAACTAGATACCCAGCCTTTATTAGCGCTCTGTTATTATGCAGCGACGTGCCCTACTACCCCTAAATTGTCCTTCTGTTTTCCCCCATGCTTGTCTCTGCGCTACCTAGATTAATTCCATGTGCTAGCTATTAAATGGTGTTGGAAAAGGAGAGGTATAGGTTTAAATCTGACCAGTGAACTGGAAGAACAACAATTGACATATCCCATCTATTTTGTCTTTTCTACAATAGGACCCCTGAATCCACTGATTCATTATCCACTGATTCAATTATCCACAGGACACAAAACAGCACACGTACCATAGAGTATTCCTGGAAAATATGTCCTCTCTAGCCATTTTCTAAGTCCTCCAAGGAAACTCTATGGTATTTTAAACCAGAAGTCCCATTATTTTCAACGGTGTTCACTATTATCCATGGTTTTCGGTATCCACGGGAGCCCCCAGAACCAATCCCCAGCAGATACAAGGGTCCTATTGTATTTGTATGTTCTGGTGGGAGGAGAGACATTTTGCTAAGGGAGAGCAAAAAAGGTATCAAGACATAATTACTCACCATCTGTAAACAGGGGTTCTGGAAGCTTCCGGAAGAAGGACTTCAAGAGACTGCTGATGACATTCAGATCTTGCCACCTCTGGGCATAAGGGGGAAGAGAGAGAGAGAGAATTGCAAGGTTGGGATGTTGCAAGCCTGCATTCCAGATCTCTCCCTGAGATTTATAAATTAGGTAAGAGACCAGGACCTCAAGGTATCAACACAGCCTTTTCCATTGTTCTAAACTGCTCTTCATTTCTTGTCATGCTGATTTAAAATATATATATATATAACTATTAATTTGCACTGACTGATAAACTTTGTTACCAGTTAATGGTAGTTGTTCCTTATTAGTAGAAAACATGTGTCTGAGCAGAAACATGGGCTATATCCCAGGTTGCAATAATGACAATGTCCCACCCCATCCTAAATGACCATATAAATGGTGGAGGGAGTTTTGGAATATAGTGTGATGCTGCCTTCCAAAAAACCCTCAACCATTTATTTCATCATCCACCCACCCTGGCCTTAGGCAACATCTTACCTCCTGCCTTTGTCTCTCAACAACCATTGTTAAATTGAACTTATCACCTCATCACCCTCTCTCTCTGGCTTTTCTTTGCAAACAAAGATTCAGGAATAGTTTTCTGCAAGCGCGCTGATGACTAAAAAGGCCAATCTGAGATAAACAAGTCCGGTTGCAGAAAGCACAGCAGAAGGTCTCCTTGGGTGACGTTTCTGGGTTGTGATTCTTTCTGCGTTGTCATTTCTCTTCGAGACTTGTTCGGCATGAGTTCTCAAATAAGGCTGCAAAATTGTGGATAGTGTGTCTCCATGCTTCCCGATGTGAGGCCAGGGCGGACCATTGTTGGGCCTCCATCCTAGAAACGTGCCCTGCCCAGCGCAGCTGCGTTCTCAATATCATGGCCTCAATGCTGGTGATCCCTGCTTGCTCAAGGACAGCAACATTCATCGCATAGTCAGTCCAGTATATATTTAGGATTGTGTGTAAACAGCACTGATGGAAGCGTTCGAGGAGTCGTAAGTGGTGGCGATAGGTGACCCATGTTTCAGACCCATAAAGGAGAATAGACAGTACAATGGCTCTATACACACTGATTTTTGTGTTTCGCCTCAGGTGTTTTTATTACTCCAGACTCTTTTGTAAAGTCTTCCAAATGCGCTATGTGCCTTTGCTAATCTGTGATCAATCTCTTTGTCAATCTTGGCATCTGAGGATATGATGCTTCCCAGGTAGGTGAACTGCTGAACGGACTTACAGCACTGATGAAAGCGTTCAAGGAGTCGTAAGTGTTGGCGACAGGTGACCCATGTTTCAGACCCGTAAAGGAGAATAGACAGTACAATGGCTCTATACACACTGATTTTTGTGCTTTGCCTCAGGTGTTTATTACTCCAGACTCTTTTGTAAAGTCTTCCAAATGCACTATATGCCTTTGCTAATCTGTGATCGATCACCTCATCACAACACCCATTAGTTTTGCACTTCTTTTGCTTTTCTATGGCTATTCAACATTCTGCTTATAAGGTCTGTTCCTGGGCACCAATTCATTCCATGCATCTGAGGAAGCAGACCAAGTCTACAAAATCTTATGCTACAATTTCTTTCAGTTAGTCTCAAAGGTGCTACAAGATCCCCTTGCTTACTGATATTCCAGACTAATATGGCTATGTCACTGAATTCTGTATCTATATTATCTACATCAGACCTTGGAAATATTACTTTTTAGGGACTATAATTTCCAGAATCCCCCAAATAGCCTACTTGCTGGCTGAAGAATTCTGGAAACTGTAATACAACAAAGTAAATGTTTCCAAGCTCTGAACTATATCTATGATGCATTCATACACACTGTTTGCAGCATGGCCAAGCAACAGCTAGAGGTTGGTGCTACTTAATAATAGTTTTTTCTACACTAGTGAAGGTGAAGAAAATGAGAAGGAGAAGCTCTGACAGCAAGCTAGGTGTGAAAAGAGCCAGGGAGATCCATGTGGTCACTGTCCTCACCTCATCTTGCAGGTTGATTTCTGCAGACCCTTTGTTGAGCTGATCTTGCAGACTGGACACTACAGCATTGTTTCCAGGGACCCGGTAGATGCCCATGTATTCCAAACCTTTGTCTTCCACCACCTTGCAACAGGCTTCCACAATCAAGGGGACCTTCTGCAGAAGGCAAAATGCAGCAGTGATTCTGGCAATAGGTTCTGACACATAACAAAACAGAGCTTGGCAAAGGTACTTTTTCAGACTACAACCACCATGGTTGCAGCTTTGCCAAGCTCTGTTTTAAAAACAAAACAACATCTATTTGAAAATCTCTGTTAAAAACAAAACAAAAACAAAGCATTTCTCTGTGTAGGAAGTCAATAAGAACTATGGAAGCAATTGAAATGCTTTCAGGTGCCTCCCCCACCCACCCATTTAGCTGCCCAGCGTCCAAATTTTAACATACACAACAAATTCATATCCCACTGTAAGTATTAATTTCTGGCACATGAATTTTGTCTGCAGACAGTGCACTCTAAAATTTATTTTGTATCTGGGCAACAGTGAAATCAGTAGGCCAGCAACCTGGGTTCTGTCTTTTAAGTGGGCATGAGACATGGGAAGGACTGCCCCCAAAATATACAAACAGTATCATTCCATCATTAGGTGAAATTACTCTTTTAGGTAGCATGTTTCATCTTTCCTAAACAGAAATGTATGGTATAGATGTGGCATCAAACTTCTTAACAGGTTCCCTACGGGCCACATCTTGGAAGATAAAGCTTTCCCACACATGAATAGGCCTCCCCTTTCTTCCCTGGCACACCCCATTTCCACATAGCCACCTGCCAGATCTTGAACTAACTAGTTGCAAACAACTAGTTACTTAATTTAATCGCTTTCCCCAATAACTAAGGTATAAATAAATACCTCACATTATGACATCATGAGGGATGCAAAATCTTTAAAGGAGCGATACCTTTATTGGCCAACCAAAATATCTCCACTTTCATTTGGACTACAATTGGCACATTTTACCTATACAGCACCTAAATGTTTTCCAGATGTAACACTACAGAGACCTCTTGAGAAATTCAATGTTCTCTGCCTAAGAAAGAGGCAGTTAGCTTTGCACAGGACAGGGGCAACCTGGATCTCAAGGGAAGCTACTTCTCTGTTTCTAATGGAGGTGACCTTTTTATTACTGGTCATTTATTGCCCTTTATTCCCAGTCCCCACATGGCCAATAGGGGGAATGGCCTCTGCTTACACTGATATCCCTCTACCATCTTAACTGACAGCAGAAATAACATCTGAGACAAAATCTAGGTCTGTGTTTCTAACATTGTCACTTTTCTCCTGTATGATTTTTTAGATTTTTGCCTGATGAAGAACGCCAGTGAAGCTTTGAAAGCTTGCTTGATGTAGTTTGTGCATTTTGGTTGGTCAATAAAGGTATCACTCTTTGGTGGATTTTGGATTTCGATTTATTTTGCTGCATGGCAACACAGCTACCTCTGAATATACATTATGAGGGATGTCATTGTTTCTACGGCATGAATGTAACTTTAAAAAATTACACATATGGTTCCCAAGCATGCAGCCTTATGGTTCATGCTGTACTTTGCATTGTTACTCTGTTGGAGGTACTGTGGTGACAACGAGGTGACGGGCGTGAAAGCATGTTTATAGTGCAGGCTGGCCAGCAGCTTGTAGCATTCCAGACTTTTTAAAGACTATTTAGTTAGTTTTAAGAAGTGTAAAGGAAAGTATCATTTAAACCCACCCCCCACAGAGTTTTAATGTTAACTATTTTCCAGATTTTTTTAGTTTTCATTTAAAAAAGGCCACAGCCTTGAGTTCGCAAAACCTTAGTGGGTCTGTTGATGGTCCCTCATTCAGAGGGTCACCCTAAATCAAAGCCAAGTTGATGGCAAGTAACAACAAATTTTCAGGCCTTAGAAATAAAAGTGTAACAAATTAATTGTTAAAAATAATTTACAAGCTCGGCCACCCTGCATGTTTTTCTGTTGCATGCAACAACTGTGTGCACCTGGTTACATGTGCTCATTATTCTATGGAACTGTGGCCTAAACTGAATTGTTAGTCCCAACTGGAGCAGACCCATGTGATTAACAGAATTTACATGGCTGTTAATTTACCAAGTTTATATTGATTCAATGGATTTATTCTACCTTGGGACTAACAATAGGATTGAAGCCTATGTTTGTGGCTAGGCTAAGTGCAAAGAACTGGCAATGGGCCTTAGAAAAGCAAGATATCAGGCAGATTGCCCTGTTTACCACAGAATTAGGTAGCAGGCTAGTTTCCACAAGCGGAGAATTTCATCCAAGGCCTACCTTGTTGTCAGGGGCTGGCTGGCAGTCTTCTAGCCTCACCCCAAAGGCCCTTGGAGCAGGTTTCTTGTTCTTCTTCATTATGTGGATACCCCAAGGAGCTCTCTGATGAACGTTGTCATCTGTATGATAATTTTTTTTAAGACAAGTTCAATGGTTAACAATGGGAAGTAGAGTAGAAAGCAAAATACTGCAGGTTCAATCAGGTGAAAAATTACCGCTCAAGGTTCTGCCTAGGGCAGGTTTATGCAAATAGGTTTGGCAGGAAAAGGACACTCTGTGGTGAGCATTTCCTGTCATGAGAGGAGGTACAGAAGGGGAAAGTTTGGTGTAATGAGGAAACAGCCCCAAAATGGCATGGAGTAGACAGAGGGAAAAGAACAGCAGTGGGACTGATGAGAGATGAGATCAGGGAGCACAAGAGTGAGGGGGAAGAAATGGGGATGGATTAATTTATTTCATTCGATTTATTACATTTGTACCATGCCTTATGACAACACTTATAATAAGGACTCTAATGACAAATGAAAAAATAGCCCTATACAGGTCACCCTCCATATGAACAGCACCCATTTTAAATTATCCGTCACCCAAAAAGTATGATCTCTCTAGGCATTTCCTAGATCCTCCAATGTGACTCTTTGGTAACTTCCAGCAGAAGGTACCACAGAGTTGTGCTGGAGCTACCTAGAGAGATGGCCTCTCTAGGCATTTCCTAAGTCCTCCAGCGTGATTCTATGGGGTTCGCTATTACCCGTGGTTTCAAGTATTTATGGTAAGTCTGGGTACATCTCCCCCATGAATACAGCAGGCAACCTGTATACAAAACCAGTTTCAAAACAGCATGAAAACTGAAGACAATTTAAACACTGAGCAGCAGCTAAAATATCAAGCAGGTAGAATCTTCATTAAGAAATAAAGCAGGCTAAAAAGGTTTTCAAGGCCAGTTAAGGAAACAAAAATGGGGGAGGGTATGAATAATTCTCAAAGGGAAAAAACTGCACAAAAGTTTTTTCCTATATCTGGTAGCAGCCAAGGTGGTGGGATGGTGGGATCTCACATGCATACAAGCTTTTAGAGCAACAATACATTTCTTAATGCAGCCTTCCCCAAACTGACACTCTCCAGACATGTGGGATTGCAATTCCCATCATCCATAATCTAAATCTGGCCATTTTAAATGCATTACCCCTGTGCTGTATCAACTCATTGTTTATAGTCAGTTTCTAGTCCCAATTGATAGTCCTGGTGATAAAATGTAAAGTTCCGTATTACTTCAGACCAATCTACCTGAAGAATCACCTGCTCTCCTATGTCCCTGCACAACTGCTGAAGTAATCTTTGGAGGGTCTCCCCTGTTATGATGGGTAATCACCAGAGAAAGAGACTTTTCAATAGTGGCTCACAATCTGTGGAATGCCCTCCTAAGGGAAATCCAACTGGTTGACAGGTGACTTGAAAGCACATACATATACACACACATCTTAATTAGTAAAATTTAGACTCCAGGTACTCAGTCCTTGATTCTTATTCTTATTTTTGCTTTTTCTATTTAATTTTTAATTCTTTAATCAAATCTCAAATTTGATTGTATTGTCTCTGGCTTTTCTTCGCAAACGAAGATTCAGGAAGGACTCATCCCGCGCCTTCTGCAAGCGCGCTGATGACTAAAAAGGCCAATCCGAGATAAACAAGTCCGGTTGCAAAAAGTGCAGCAGAAGGTCTCCTTGGGTGATGTTTTTGGGTTGTGATTCTTTCTGCGTTGTCATTTCTCTTCAAGACTTGTTCGTCGTGAGTTCTCAAATAAGGCTGCAGCATTGTGGATAGTGCGTCTCCATGCCTCCCGATGTGAGGCCAGGGCGGACCACCGTTGGTGATCAATCTGGCCAAGCCTGAGATGTTGTTTCAGGGAGTCCTTGTATCGCTTTTTTGGAGCGCCCCTCCCACGCTGACCCGTGGCGAGTTCACCGTAGAGTAGTATTTTTGGGAGGCGATGGTCCTCCATCCTAGAAACGTGCCCTGCCCAGCGCAGCTGTGTTCTCAATATCATGGCCTCAATGCTGGTGATCCCTGCAGATATAAGTATAGTTATAAACACAGAGAGAGAGTGACACACCCAAGACCTTCTTACCTCTCAATGTAATTGCATCCTGCCGTGGGGAGCGGGGTGGGACTGTTCCTATTTGCTTCTGTAATTCTGACTTCACCCCTGGGGCACGAGGACCTTTTGGGGATGAGTCTGGTTTGGACCCAGAGGAGCTGCAAGGGAAGAACAACCAACATACCAAGTTATGGTTCAGGTTTAACTGCCACTTCCTCCAGGCCAATACACTGAGAGGTCTTTGCCACCAACCAAAGCCAGAGACAACTTTCAAAACTGTTTTTGATTTGGTGGACAATGATGAAGAATTGCGGCATATTCTGGGATGACAGATACATATAACACTGCTCCAGCAATCTCCACTGTTACATCAAAACTCAGTGCTAGAGTACTCTGTTAACATACTGCATGGTTATGCCCTAGATAACAAGCTGAAAGTTTTAGCACAGATTTGGGTAGTGGGAGCTGTCTTAAGAACTGCACTGTTTGAGATTCTGAAGCATGCACTGACTACCATTCTAATGCTTCTTGGGGTGATTTGTAGCATTGTTTTTGATCTTATCTGGGGACCCTTGTCTCTGAGGAGAATCAGCTGACGTGGAAGCCTGAGAAGAAGAATCTGAGATAGGTGAGAATTTTTGCAGTTTGGGATTTATTCTACATGAAATGTACATGTGGGCTTTTTGCACAGAAAAATGGGATTTTTTGCACAGAAAACAACTTTATAGTTCAGAAAAGACTATTTTCTGAACAAAAACAGGGAGCTGAACAGAAGCAGAACATTTCTGCACAGAAAATATTCCTGTACAGAAAAACAGGTTTCCAGCACAGAATACAGAATTTTTCCAAGAAAGTTGTTTTCTATGCAGAAAATGCCATTTTCTATGCAAAACGTGCATTATTTTTTTTTTTACAAAGTAAGTCCTAAACTATGAATATTCTTCAACAACTGAGCAATTTTTGATGAGTTTCTCACAGCAGGGAGAAAAACAATAAAATTATTTATTCTTGCTTGTGAGAATAAAACTGATGAACATTTACATTCTTTGTGAGTGGGAGTCTATCACTCTGGACACTGGGATCAGAACAATACTAAGGCGAACCTATCTCAGTGGAAGACAGAGCACTAATAACAATAGGAGTCCCTATCAAAGGAAGGGAGAGCCTTTTTGGGGAAGGTTGTCAGGTCCTCCCTCCTCCATGGGACCAAAGACAGTAGGGGGCATGGCTTATGTACACTCCAGGACACTATTAGGTCCCCATCCAAAGTGCTAGTTGAAGCTTCCCTAGCCAGTATCTATTTTTATAGAACGTTTGAGGACTGATCAGACTGAGAACTGCTTTCCTCTGAAAACAGAAATGCATAAAATGTCCCTGAATCCATGTTGCAAATCATTGTTTGTTGTTCCAGTTAATTTCCAAACCTGAAATATAGGAGGCAGCATAAATTCTGCAAGACTGTGGAACTGTGCTTTATCTGAGCTGCAGAATTTCAGACTGCAGATGGGAGCTGATAGGACTGAAACAGTACAGTTGAGACATAGCTTCATCAACTCAGACAGAGCTATATCTGACTGTGGATGAAGGATGGGTAAACTGGGTCAGCATGGAGTCCCTAAAGCCTATTTTTGTGGCCTCAACCTCCCTTCCAACTCCTTTGGGCAAAAAATGGGGGGAACCAGCTCTCCTGGAAGACTCCAAGGGTAGTGACTCACACATTAAATAGTCTGCAGATCCCCTGCTGCACTATTTTTATAATTTATGAAAATGTCTCATTTTTTGAAACCAGAGGTAGGTCATTCTCAGTTTCACTTGGTTTTGTTTCCCCCACTTTAGGTAGCCTGCATGCCCCCAGAAATATGACTCCTAGAACTATTATTGCCCACCCCTGCTCTAGAGGGATAGAAAACCCCAAAGAATGAAAGGATGTATAGTAAGACATTTACCTCACTTTCCTGTAATCATTTAGCTTCTTATTGATTAGTGCTTGGCTTGCAAACCCAGGGTCCTAAAGAAACAAACAAACAAACAAACAAAAAATAGAAGCGGTGAGGAGATAAAGAAAAGATTAACTGCTAGCTCAAAGCCACCAAAATTCAACCAGTCCTGCCTTGCTCTCTCCTGCACTGACTACCTTCTTTCCCACAAAAGAATGAAGTGCAATCCAACCACCCCTTAAACCAGCTGTCTCCTAAGTCCTCTTAAGTGGGTCTGGTAAAAATGCTTGGACAGTTCCAACCACCCACTTTGGTTTTTTTTCTTTGCTGCAGGCTAACGGGCCAATTTATATATTCCAACTGAAATCAAGTGGAGACAGATGTTTTGTACAGAGCAAAGGGAGAAATATGTTCTCATCTCTTACTATTTATTTACAGGAAGGGAATCAGATTGTCCTGCCATTTGTTTTGCAGGGCATGGAGTATATTCAAACCACTACCTGCAATCTCAGGGCCTGGAAATGTTACTTTTCAGACTATGACTCCCAGAATAACCCAGCTTGTATGACCATTGGCCCTCCTGGCTGGGAGAACCTGGGAGCTGTAGTCTAAGAAAGTAACATTTCCAGATGCCAGACTTGAGAATGCAGAATATATAAACTATGCTAGCAGTAACTGAAGGGCCTAAATGCCCTAAAGGCACCAGGCCCCATCTGATCTTGGAAGCTAAGCAGGATCAGTCCTGATTATTATTTGGCTGGGAGACCACCAACAAATACCAGGTGCTGTAGGCTATATTTCAGAGGAAGGAATTGGCAAAACCACTTCTGAGTATTCCTGGCCTAAGAAAACCCTATCAAATTCAAGGGGTCGCCCTCCGTAAGTTTATGAACGACTTGGAAGGTGCATATGTGCACACACACAACATTAACTGAGTTTGACCAAGTGACCAACAGAGGGCGCTGTAAGCCAAGTGGAGTTTCCACAAAGGATTCTAATTCCTAATGCAATAGAACTCTTTCACAAGCTAGCTATGATCTCTAAGCAAGGGAGCTCATGAAATCAAAAACTTATTTTCTCCCTTTAGAATAGTTTGTTCTCTCACATCACCTCCAGTTAAAGAGGGCAAAAAAAAAAAAAAAAAAAAAAATCCAGCTAGGCTCACCACTCCCCATATCTCCTAATACCAAGAGGCCCCAATACAGGATGAAAAATTGCTTCATCAGAAAGTTAAAGTCAGACATCAGTGCGGAGTGGAAATTATTCAAGCAGAGGAGTATTATACTTTTGTCATTAAACAAATGGACAATGCGTCTAATCCAGCACCATACATGCCAAATTCCAAGACCAAACTCAGCCCCCAGCGGATCTTTTAAAATTCTCCAAACTCAACAGCTTGCAGTAACTATTCTCAGAGGTTTTCAGGAACTGCTAAAATGGGTTAGAAAACCCAGGTACATGTACATCTAAGAGAGGGGAGGCAAACTTTAGGTCCTTCAGATATTTTGGACTGTAACTTCCACAATCCCTTTGGCCATATTGGGTAGGGGTGATGAGGGCTGCAGGGAAAAAAAATCTGGAGGATCAAAGGTTTGCCACCCCTACTCTGACAACACATTCATATTGTTGGATCAGCTACAGCAGAACGTCAAGCACAGTCAGAGGTTTCTAGGAAGCAAGCTGCTTTTCAAACAAAATGGTGGCTTGCCTCTTCCACAAGAGGAGTTGCTGTCACTACAACTTAATAGAAACGTCTGGCTGCATAAACATAGGCCCTCCACATCACTCTATAAAGATCGTGCTTCTTTGGAATGCTTCCACTGGGTGGAGGCCATATTTCCATTCAGCTGTTGCAGCACCACAAAGTAGCTATAGATCCCAGCGTGCCATGGGAAATCTTTGGCTGCTCACACAGCAAAGCATGCTAGAAGAAGGCTCACTGGGAATTTGCAATGGGCCTCTTTTAAGCCCCTTGATAGAAAAAACAAAGAGAATGCTGCTAAAAGAACCAAATTGGGTTTGGGCCTACAACTCCCAGGAGCCACTAGCCAGCAAGACAGTGTTCATGCTCCTGCGAGACTCTGGGCAGTGTAGTCCAAAAGGGCACTTGTTCCATCTGAAGAGCCAGTGGACCCAAGATCCAGCCACTGCCAATTCTCACCTCCCCCTCGGCTTTGCTACTCTCCCTGATGACTTTAATCCAGGCCAGCATGTCATCCCGATCCTCGGCCTGAAAGAGACATTCACAGAAGTCAGCGGTCGTCAGCCGAAAGACGTGCTTCCTCTTGGTGTCACTGTAGGAGATGTCTACCAGGCACGCTCGGATGCTGATTGGTGGCTGCTCCTCCTCACCTGGGGGCGGGGCTATGGCCACGGCCTCCCGCCGGTCCTTGCATAAATATAGCAAGTGTGCGCGCAGAACGGCAAAGACCCGCTTCCACTGCCGGATGCCTCCACCAACTTTCTGCAGAGGGGTTGGGGGGATGGACGGACAGGGAGGGCATAAATTGGGTGTGTATAGAGCGATAAAGAAGACAGAAAAACAGAAAGGGGAGGTGAAGACAAAGCAAAGGGAGAGCCAGTGAGAGAGCCATCAGGGTTGTTCATCTAGTGTCAGATATCAGCATTCCCAAATTCATAGAGCACAAGCTTCAAGGTTTATCAGAAAACTTTATTGCCAGAAATCCAGGAAACATACAGATACAAAGTTGTTGCTGAGACTTGAGAACCTAATGGATACACTCTGAGTGAAAAGCATTTTACAATCAACAAAATCTGGCAGGCTGCATAACTATGGGTTGTCCATCATCCACTGACACAGGCATTCCTTAAATTGAAAGTTAACATCTTCCCAGTGTCTCTAGCCTTGAAACTAAAAACTTTAATGGCAGCTGCCTTGTCATCTCCTTTCCCAAGCAAAACCCAGACAGTTACACGTACATCATTTCATGCCTACATAAACTGCTATGCACACTCTACATCAAAGCCCCAGGGAAACTAATAAATATGGTAGGGGAAGGAGCAAAAGGATCCAATCCTGACATCTAGGCACCTAGTGCAAATCCTGCCAACCAACACATCCACCTCCATGGATGAACAGACATCAAACTCAAAAGACATCAGACTCAAAAGACATAAACTCAGGCTATGTGAACTTGGGCAGTTTCCAATTTGGTCCCTCATCTTCTGCACGGTTTACAAGGACAAGCAGTGGCTCTTAAGGCTTTTTAATGCAAGTTTCTTGTTTAAAGCTTTGCCTAGAGTTGCCAGAGGTTAAATGTGGAACATTTTACATACCAATAATTATATTTAGAATCTTTAAAATGTTTAACACTATGCTCAAATTAAAACTGAAGCAGAGTTTCCACTAGCTACAATATTGGAAAGCTTTATTTATTTCTTTGAATTAAGATTTTTTCCCCCTCTGAAGAAGAGCTTTTAAAAGGTCACAATGTGTTGAGATATTTCAAAGCTTCATGTTTGTACCTTGGCTGTATTTAATCTTCTTGATCCATAACGTTACATTTTGAAACTTGCGGGGGGGGGGGGGGCTAATAATTCAAACCAAGCACATTTTTATGTGTTTGCTTCATTGAATGGCTGTCTTTCCAATATCCTGGCTTCCACATAAAAGAAAAATCCAAAATCTATATTAGGATACTATCTTTGGATTTTGTTTTAGAGTCAATAAAGCTGCCTCTATTTTATATAACAGTAAACAACTACCAATATTGCAACAGAACTATCTTTTCAAAGATTGTGAAGGAAGGGACACTGGCACACAGCTATCATTCTTTATTAGAAGAAAAAGCTTTATTTTTCCCAAAAAACTTTATTTCTCATCCCTTTTGGAGAGCAGTATCTGGAAACATCCAACACACCACATTATAGTTATGCTCCAGAAGCAAACATTTTATTTTTTCAATTAAAACCTCATTACCAATGTTAAAGATCCGTTATTTTTAAAATATATCGGAATGCCTGCCCATGATCACTGCTGGTGCCACTCACCTGTGCTTTCACACTGAAAAGAAGCATGGAATAAACTTGAATTAAGGGTCAAACCAGGCATGACAGAAGCTGGCCCATGTACCTGTATTGAGATTTTACCAAATGAACAGAGAGATGTGTAGTTGAAAGTCCACTAGGGCTGAGGACACGGTATGTGTGTATTGCTGAGCCCTTCCCCACCTGTTCACTTCTCCTGTAATTACCATATACACTTTTGTATAAGTCAACCACATGTATAAGTTGAAGACAGGCCAAAATTATGGATTTTGCTATGACTCCTACCTAAGTCATGGATAAAACCTAGGAGCATGTAATAAACAAATATTTCCTCTCCTTTTAACAATACATAGAGGGAACATACCTAGGAGGAGCTAAAAAGAAGGAGAGGAACTGTTTATTTGATGAGTTACCACTGGGGTGTGTAAATTGCATTGCTGATTTTAAAACATCTACATTTATACAGATACGGATGGGGGAAGGAATATAATGAGGGAAAAGAATGAGAATATAATGAGGGAAAAGGTCTGAAAAAAAGGGGGGCAGAAGTGTAAAGACAGCAGCCTGCCTCTATTAGCAACAGCATTGATATTTTTATACCACTTATCAGTGTCAAAGCGCTCCCTAAGCCATTTACAATTTGTTAGCTAATTGCCCCCAACAAGCTGGGTTCTCATTTTACCAACCTACAGAAGAATGGAAGGCTGAGTCAACCTTGGAGCACTCTGGGATCAAACCCATAACATTGTGGCTTGCAGTACTGGCATTTAACCACTGCGCCACCAGGGCTCCTTTAGGGATCCAGCATGAAGGCAATGATGAGAAGCTCCTCTTGGCACGGTGTGGAAACAGCACTCCCATCCCATTATCCCTTCTTTGCCCAAACTGGAGAAAGAAAGGCAGTCTTCCCTCCTTCCCCATCTTCTTTTTCAGCCTGAGCAGCATTCAGCAGCAACGTGGGGGAGCCTGAAGAACACAGTGTGCCCACCATTTTGGGTGCTTGAGCTGGAATGTAGTAGTGGCAGCCATTTAAAATAAGGGCTTACTATGTAAGCCTCACTTTGCCAGGCTTTCAGAGACACTGCTACGTCTCACAAGGCTTATACAGTAAGCCCTTATTAAAAATGGCCGCCACTACTCCACTCCAGCTCAAGCACCCAAAATGGTGGGGAGCACAAAGCTCATCCAGCCAACATTGGTGTCATATGTTTCCAGCATTGACCCATGGAGAAGCTGATGCAGGTTTGGGGGGTCATTTTATTTGTCAAAATGTTTTCAACATATACACAATTATGTACAGTACCTCTCAGCCATTTTCCAGACCTGACAGGGGATAGCTTTTAGTCTTACAAGTCATCAGGAAACAGCTGAGTAGAAGCAATTTGCAGGGAGGAGTGCTACGTGTTGGGGGATCAGCAATGCAACCCATGTTCACTATGATACTCAGTGAAGTAGTTCATGTATTACTGTGTAAGTATACAGGAAGAACAATGTTGTGTTATGACGTTGCTATCAACATATCCTTAACAATAGTAAAGATATCCTTTAGAATGACATTTGTGTTTTCCTATCAGCTGTGGAACAAGTTGGGAAAAGACTGTGTGTGTGTTTGGTGGCAGGAGGAAAAGAGTGTAACATTGTGAAGCTTGCAGAGTGGCATCTTATTAGCCTAATAACAAACAGGTAGGGAAGTTCTGATTTTAGATTATTATTCTATTCATTAACTTTATTAAAGCTGCCAGCTACTTATTTTATACAACCCTCTCCTGCTAAGTAAAGGAGCAGAATGACCTGAATGTATTTTCAACCAACTCCATTGGTAAACAAAGTTCTAATATTATGAAAAGGGAAGAAAAACACCTTTGTCAAAATGTTTATGGATCAATCGACCAAATGTCAAGCGAATGGACTGCGTTAATTGACCAAATGTTTTTCCTGATTCATCTATGGCCAATACATTTTATTGGATGCCACCAAGTTCTAATACTATGAGAAAGGTAGGAAAATGTCTTTGTATATCCACTTTCTTCACATTGAGTGATCATGAGTGAAGGATGAGGCCATGTAATTCACTGTCAGTTTGAGGGCCACAAGTTCTTCATTCCTGTTCTAAACCAAAAGCCTCTCCTACTTAAGACATTTACTCTAATTAGGAAAAAAAGAATAGGTTTGGCTGCATACTTCAGAATTAATGTAACATATAGTTTAGCACGTAGTTCCCAATGAAACCAACAGTAGTCTAGCCAGGAATGTAAACCTTTGCTTATTTCATTCTTGCACACAAGAGTGAGTAATTTGATAAATGTTTGCCTGGCTGTGTGAAATTATCAGCATTTTTGCATATTTGGGGACAATTTTTCACACTTTAGAACTTTTTGTGAAAAATGTGTCCAAAATGTTGGGGGGGGGGAGTTTGCACAAAAACAATATTTTTGCATAGAAAACAGTACATTTGTTGAAAATACTGTTTTCCATGAAAAAAACATTTTGCACAAAACCCCATGCACAAAAAATTTGCACAAGGTTTTGGAGTGAACTAATTTTTTTTGCAAAAAGTCTTAAATTACGAATAATCCTGCAAGAATTGTCCATTCTTCTCAAAAGGGTGTCCCAAAGTGTTGAGTATATCTCTCAATGTGTCTCTCAATGTGGCAATGTGTTCAGACACCCATTTACATTGAGGATGAGAAACACTGTGACTATTCTTTACACCCCAAGCTCCCATAAAGACAAGACTATTGACTTATCCCATTGACTTAAATAAGATGCAAATGGCCCTAACTTAGTCTTGATCCTATCCACAGAACTGGTGCTTTCATTGAGCTATCATCTCCTAGGATCCCGAGATTTGTCCTTGTTAGTCACTCCCAGTTCAGATGCTATATGTATATGTGAAATTCTTTTCCTTCACCCCATCACATACATGAACGCAGACAGACACAACAAAACCCTATTACTTCATCTTAGAAACAGCCTTGCAAGAGGTTGCATACATACCTTGCCTTTCTTGGTGAGAATTTGTTTGTAGTGGAGCCAGCCCTCTTTCCTCACATCACTGAAAGTGACATCCGACAGGTCAGACGTCGAATGTCGCTTTGACCGGGTATCTTCAGAGGTACCCAGGCTATCCAAGGACTGTAGGGGAAATGGAAAACAAGGATGGTTTGATAGGTACCATCAATGAACAAAGTGACAGCTGCTCAAGTATGGTGGGGGGGAGAGAGCGAGAAAGAGAATTATGCATGAACAAAAAAGAAAAATGGCTGCAACAACTGGACTGAGGAATGGAATGGCCTCCAGAGCAGCGGCATATGCAGAGCCTGGAAAACTTGCATTTTGAACTACAGCTCCCAGAATGCCCCAATGGCCATGTTGGCTTTTGGATGTTAAGCATTTTGCCTTCTCTCATTATACTTCTATGACTGTGCAATATGCATGGATTTCATGGGGAATTAATTGCCCAAACAGCCCTTTAGCACCGCATACTTGACTTTAACCCTCATCTGGTCAGAATAAAAGAAATTTCCGCTGAGTGACTTAATCTGGGGTATTTTCTGAAACCAATAACTATTCTAGTGTATTGTGAAGTATAAAAAAAATACCCCACGTCCTCAGGAGTGTTTGTGAGTACAGAATCAAGGGTATTACACAATACCCGCCAAAGTCAGAAGTAGATCACAGAGCAACAAAGATTTACCCCATCAGTGAAGAAGCTCCGTAACATGCGGAGGCTTGGCACACGGCTTGGCAACCTCCTGAGAAGAAAGCATTCATATTATTGGCATCAACAATGCAAATTAAAAAGAGAACTAAGACGCTGTATTCACTTTCAGACCCCCTCACCTGGTTACCTCCCTCACCCGCCTACATATGCCAAATTCAAGAGAACAACTACTTTAATACTTTCAAAGCAAAACAGAATAATACACTTTATCAGATAAACTTGGACAAAGTAAGTTCTGCACCCTCCCCCCAGAAAACCTCACCCATTACAACTTATCAGTAACTAGCCAGTATGATGAAGAGTTCTACCTGTATCCACTTTCAGTCCCAGTACTGGGGCGAAACACATTATATAAATAAAATAAATGAAAACCATTTGCCTTAGGTGATAAGAAGCTCAGGAGAAGGAATCTGGTACCAATGGTTACCTATAAATAATATGCACATAACTGTATACAACACATGTATATGAAAGGAAGGTCATAATTCAGTGCCAAAGCACATGTTTTGCGTACAGAAGGTCGTCAGTACAACCCTTGCTATTTCCAGTTGAAGAATCTTTTGTGGCAGGGTTCAGAAATTTTGGGGAGCAGCTGCCCAGTTGGAGCAAAATGTCTAACTCAATATTGAGAAAGCTTTATATGTTTTATCTTGCCTTAAGCAGGCACAACACCCTTGTATGCTTTTTGCTGCAAAAAATTAAGATGGAAAGCAGATGAGAGCATCCTGAAAGGGAAATCATACCGCTCTCAGAGTATACATAATTTCACCTCCGGTAAAACTGGTTGTGCAAGATTTTTATACAGCTCCAAAAACCTGTTTGTCTAAAGATAAAATATGTGTACAGTATACATCATGGGAATCAAAGCCTCTTTTAATGTACTTCCTCAAAAATTATTGTCTGTTATCAACAGCTACTCTTCTGGAATTTCCCATCAACTCTGAACAAATCAAAATAATTCACCATCTGGACAAATCAGACTAATCCAACATCTTTCCTCTTTCACCCCACCAGAAAGAACAGATTGTAAGGATTTTGCAAAAAAGGAGGTAACAGGCAGAGATGCAAGAAACCACACCAACCTCAGAAGCTTCCCCTCATCCCGAAATGTGTTCAGACCATCATCACATGACTTGGAACGTTCTGTGGTTATGGCTAAGAGGTAGGAAGACCGGCGACTGGCTTTGATGTTGCCTGTGACAAGAGATGACAGAGGTGTGTGTTGCTGAAGGAAAGCAAAGATGAAAAGCAGAAAGTGAGGATCTTGTGGCCTCCAGATGCTGCTAGACTCCAACTGTCAGTAGCCCCAGTGAGCTGGGAGCTGTAGTTCAATAACATCCGGAGGGCCATAACGTCCCCAAATTTGAAGTAGTCTACCTCCCTGCCTTTCCTCACTCCTGGCTCCCAATCTGTTGCCCCCTCTTTCCACTGGCACGCAAAAACTTTTTTGTTCAAATTAGCTTCTGTCAGCTGACTAGCTGCTGAGGAAGAATCTTTTCATGGGTGGGTACTGTACTTTTTTACTTATATGCTTTTAAATGGGGTTTAATTCCTAATTTCTTCAAATCATGTGTTGTTGTTACTGTTACGTCTTTGTAGTTTTATTTGCATTTTGTAAATCTACTTGTGAGTGTGTCCCAGTTTTGGGGAAATGACAGCAAATAAATCAGATTAAATAATTAAATAATTAAACACTCCCTTTGGCCCTTGACATTGATCTAGCTGTTTTAACTGTCTGGCTTTGAATTGATTTTAAGGAATGTTTCTAGTCTGTCTTTAAGTCTGTTTTTAAAAGTTTTTTATTCATGTATTTAATCAAATGTACATCACCTCAGAGGCCCGGGCAAACTGAGAAGCAAAACATAAATTCCATAAACAAGCAAACAAATCATTCCCATTCAAATACACAGGAGAGCATACAGATGGACCACACCAGATTGGAGGTAAACCTGCCCCTATAATATCCATTCATCCCAGGTAGACAATCATGTTTTGCATTCTTAGTTTTGACTAACAGGATTTCGCCCACAAAATTCAAACAATCCAGCCACTCCCAATCTGCATAGTCACTCCCAATCTTCATAGTCCTGTTTCTTATGAGACACCAGACTGTGATGAAACTTTTAAGGACTAGCCTCTGAATATATATGGACATTTGAACTTAACAGAAAAGAATATGGTAGGAAAGTTACATAGCATGCAGCAGAAATTCAAGTTTAAAGGTTCTAAATTGGTTACCTGCAATTCCTGCACTTAAAGGCCCATCCATATTTAAGCAAATACAAAACAAGATCCTGCCTTGGATTTTGGCATCCATTTTGCCTATCCCATCTTCACATATGAAAACAAAGAGCACAGACTCAGAGAGGAGAGGAGCTCAGCTACACAGATTCTGAGCTAGTTGTATATGGACATTTTATATGTAGGTGGTATTAAGCTTTAATATCACTGTATTAACATCAACATTTATTTATTTTAAGTGCAAACATAGCTGGAGACCACTATAGCCCCAATATATTTCTTCCTCAGCCTTCTGATAGCTATGAGGCACACTTTTGCATGCTGCCTCCCTGAATTAAAATGGAAATGCCTAACTCAGGTTTATAACCCAGACAGTTTCATACTATTATGAAAAGAGCCGAAGAGGCCTGCCATTCACTGAATGCCTTGTCTGTGCCTCTTTATGAATCCCTGTTCTGGGAGACTTAAAGGAGGGAAAGCTAGAGCAGTGAATGACATAGACAGACACAGCAACCTCTCCCATGGGTTAGTAATTTGGGCTCATGAGAGCCTTAAGTAATTCCATCCATTGCCACCCCTGGGCCCAGCATCACACTAGCAATTCTCTCACAGCACACAATCTGAGAATGACTGCCTTACAAGACCAGGTTTAAGACTGTTGGCTTTCAAGGTCTTTCTTCCTCTGTCATCATGATTCCGCTTCAGTGGAATTTGTTATAAAACAAACCACTATCATTTTTTTAAAATTTCTTCTTTTAATACAGCTAACCAATTTGGGGAGAACAATTCTCAAATGAATTCTCCTTGTTCTAATTTTCTTGCAGTTTCCCAAAGCCACTCAAATCTACAGGTTATTTATACTTGGCAAAAAAATATATTGCAATCTCTTCAGTTACGAGTGCTATTTGATTCTCTGCAATTGTAGGAGAGGAGAAAGGCATAACATTCCACCAGGTAATAAAAGTACTAAACTGAGCAAGTTGCTACTGATGGTGCTCTTGCTTGAAAATTCAGCAACAATAGTTCAAGACTGAAAAAAACTGGTTTCCAAAAATTAATGTCAAATTCTAAATAAAACAGTTTGAAGTGTTTGAAGCTTGGAGTAAATCAGCTTCTAAAATGTCAAATGCTAGACTGTGTAGAATGCTCTTCTGACTTTGTATTTAAGCATTAAGCAACCTTGTATTTATTAGCCTAAGAGCCACAGGGAACTGCAAACTGAATGCAAGCGAGTGGGCTGGTAGAGGAGGAATGAAGGGCTCCGTTTCTGCTCCACACTCCAGATGGAAATGCAAGTGGGCTGCCAGAGGAAAGTCCCCTCCTTGAAACTAGGGTTGCCAGAGTGAAAACTGGAAAAGGCTCATGTAGTTCTACAAGTAATGATGGCATAGATGAAGGAATTTGAGCAGGTGCTACTTTTTATCCGGTTATGTGTCAAGCAACACCTGATGAAATTCTCTCTTCAATAGAAGCATTAAAGGTGTAGCAACTCTCTCCAGGTCTCCATCTAGCAACCCTACTCAAAGCCCAGCACTCCACCCCTCTTCTGGCAGTATCTATCTATCTTGTTGGGGGCTGCCAGAAGAGGGGGGTGGAGATAGATATATAGATATGATAAAATAGATTACCACTGCTACAGTACTATTGCTACTACTATCACTAAAAAACTAAGCATTTATAGGCTTATTTGCAATGCTGTGTCTTTAAGTCTACTATAACACTGCGATCTGCCAATAGGCAAGGTTCTCTCCACAAGACAGGAATTTCAAGTAGGCTTACTAGCCTTTCCCAACTTTTGTTCGCCAGTTCTAGGCCAAGTAGGCTAATGTTCCGATACCAAGGTTCTGGAAATACTTACTGCAATCCTGGGAATAATGGCGGTTGACAGCAAAGGTGAAAGTAGGTGAGGAGGGACTAGCAGAGAGTACAGGGGCAGAGTTCATGGCACTGGAGACAACAGAGGAGGCAGGGATGTGCTTTGCCTTCAGGTCAATGCTGGGACTTGTTGGCTCATCTGGAACAACAGAGACTACCCAATCAATCAATCATTCACACAAAAAGTAGAGGAGACCTGAGCTGGCCCAAGGCATTTTGCTCCCTGTGATGGAGTAGCAAATAGCACCCCACCCACCCACCTACCCACCTAGGTCAAGGTGCAAAGTATGCAAATCCAGCCAAGCTGTTTTTGTACAAGAGGCAGAAAATCCCACCAGCATCTTTCTCCCTTTCTTATCAGTCTAAATACAATAACAAAACATTACAATTAACAATTTGCTGCTCTTTCATGACACTTAAAATCTGCTGTTTAAGACAGCTGCCTCCCTCTGCTTAAGGGCAGAACTAGTTCTGGAGGCAGGGCAATTTTTTTTGACAGACTTTCCTAGATAGAAGAACAACAAAACTTTTCAAGCATTCCAAAAGCTGGCAGGATCCTACATGTGCCCATTATCTTCTTTTCCTGCTCATATCCCCAAGTAGGGTGGACTAAGGATTGCAGAAATAAGCTCTCACAAGAGGGAAGGGATGGGTTTCTGGCAAGTGATGGTGAGTTCTTATCCAGGTCCCGAGAGAAGTCAGTTCTAAATGCTACTGTCTATGAGAGAGGGTTTAAAATGAAACAGAAATGGAGGGACGAAGGAAGGAAACAGGCCAGCAGCTAATGCAAGACTGATTTGAGGTGGAGCAGGGAACAACTGAGAAGGAGGATGGCAACCTAAGAGGTTAGGATGATTTACAATGAATAATATGAGAGTGAGGGTAGGGGGAGAGAAAAACACTAAGAAATAGGCACAGGAAGTGTCAGAGTTGAGGCCATGGTAAAGAGACAAGCTTACAGGGGAGGGAAGCTGGAGGAAATCTGAACAATTCTATACAAACACCCCCTTTCAAACTCCATCTTCCTCCCAAAGTTAGTTCTCCCAAGCTCTACAAACATGCGAGCAAAGAGGAAGTGGCCTAAGGAAGCTTAAACTATCTTCTCCCTTTACTTCTCCAGCCACTCCTTATCCACTTGCAAACTGGAAAGATGTGACACGGATTAGAATAATTTCAGAATAATTTTATACATGACTGTAGCTACACGGGAGTCTTATGTCTGTCAATAGCACCTGCTTGAACAATGAATACGTGCTCCAACCATGTAGAGTGAGTAGGGAATCAATTATTCAAACCACAGAATCACTGCCCTGGCAGGAGATAGTGTTTGTTTACGCACCACACTTATATCCTGCTTTTTCTCCAATGAGTTCAGTAGCTCTACTGCTCCCCTCTTTATCATCACAACAACCCTGTAAACTAGGTCAGAAGCAAGAGAACAACAGGGTCACCTAATGAGTTTCATAGTTCAGTAGGGACTAGAGCCCCATTCACCCAAATCCCAGGCCAGCACTCTAACCACTACACCACACTGGCTCTCTCATACTGGTGTTGAAGTACCCCTATACACAACTGACTGCAATTTCCATGATCAAGTCATTTAAACATTTCTAGATTTAACCATCTAGAAACCACTCATCAAAAAGCAGCTCCCGCCTAAGCTAAGGTAATGTTTCAAAAGCACCACAGGTTGAGCAGAAATCAGGTGGCAAAAGTTACCACCAAGGCGGGCCACCTGCAACTTCACCCACATCATGGAGTCATGATATCCTGTTTCAGATTTGTGCTGAACATCAGCAGGGTGTGGACCACTCCAACAAAAAAAGCTCTGATTGCTTCAGAAAGGCAGTCTGTCATGGAGTGGGCTGCAAATATGTGTGCGATGGGAAGGGGGCAGGACTATTACAAGGAGTACAGCTGCACCACCTGTAGAAAGCCCTGCCCATGCAGTAGCATGGGGCTGCATGGGGCTTTTCTGTAGAAGCCCTGTGCCAGGGTGAACAGTATGTCTTTGGATGTTGGTTGGACCTGATTTTGCTCCCTGTCCAAGTCCCTGCACAAACAACTCTGAAGGCTTCAGCCAAAACAACCCGACCAGTGCACCCTTCCTGCCCAACCTGAGCCAGAAGCCCAGCAGGTAGAGAACTTCATCCTACTCCCCCTTTTCAGAGGTCCTCTATGCTGTTTATAAATCATGACAGTCCATGCTGTGCATTTGGGATGTGCTTACACAAAGCTTTTCAAACAGTTGAACTCTCCCTAGACATTAGCTTTGTCAAAATACACAAGTGATGCATAGCTTGGAAAGGGTATTTTGTTCAATAGTGTCCAATGCTGCCAAGGGGGTTGAGAGATGTAGTCCAGAACAGTAACTTTTCCAAGCTATGCATAGTCTAAATCCTGCTCACAATGATCACACCCCTCCTGCTCAGACAGTGAAGAAAGGGGACCTCATCTGGATAAAATGGGAGTCCCTCTACCAGGCATCCTGTTTGTGGCATACACAGGCACCTTTACACCTGCCTATGTCATTATTTGGTCACTTTGGAAGTTGATATTCCTTTCCTCCCTCTGCCACCATCCCCTGGACATACAGTTGAGCCACTGTACACCCCCCTGCCATTCTGTGGCTGGTGGACAGTTGGGGGAGGGGAGAGAAACATCTGGCTATGTTCCTATAGCCAGACACTAAATGACCCCAGCAGATGATGTAATCATTTTGCATCTGGCTGTGGGGTCATAGCCAGGTGCTTCTCCAATTCTGCCCTCAACCAGCCATGGAATGCTACATTGGTTACTTACCATGAAGGTGCATTCTGGGGTTGGTCAAGAGGAGGAATCAATTTCTTGGGTACTTTCTTTCACCACCCAGAGAAGAGTCAGGAAGAACATTCAAGTCTTGCAATAGCCAGAGAGGGCTGTTGACTCCTCCCCTCCAGCCACCCATGAGGCCAGTTCACTGACTAGCAAAGACCAGAATAGTGTAAAAGGAATTAGGTAAATATAAATAAGTTTGTTTAGATAGAGAGAGAAAGGGAAAGAGGGGGCAATCACCAGGATGGGGTGGATTCCTTCTCTCAAACAACTCCAGAATGTACCTTCACAGTAAGTAACAAATGTGGCATTCTCAGGGCTGGTAAGAGGACGTGCCCAAGCTACTTACTGTTTAGGGAGGGGTGAATTCCCAAGTACTCAGTCTTTGACTACCTCCTGCAGGTGCTTTGACCAAAAAGCACATCTGCTGACCTGAATTCATCAATTTTGTAATGGAGGAGGAAGGAGTGTTCCAGGTGGCAGCCCGACAAATTTCCAAGACTGGAGCATTAGAGGAGAAAACTGAGGTAACCACTGCTCTGGCGGAATGGGCCAGTACCCTGGTGCGACAGGGTATTTTTGCCACATCGTATGCTATCAGAATACAGGCCTTGATCCAGTTCGTGATAGTCTGTTTGGAAGCTCTAACTCCTAAGGAGGTGGCCTCATGGATGGCTGGAGGGGAGGAGTCATCGGCCTTCTCTGGCTATAGAGAAATTTGAATGTTCTTCCTGCCTCTTCTCTGGGTGGTGAAAGGAAGTACCCAAGAATAATGGATTCCTCCTCTCACCAACCTAGAGAATGGCCATTGGTGAGGCTGCTGCAAGTTTGTGGCAAGTCTGGGGGTGTTGAATGGCCAGCTATAGTGTAGTTCCATATGTGGAACTACTTTCCATACAGGGTTCCAGCCTATGAGGGGAAACTGCCCTTATAGGAGAAGTTTTTTGGGTCCCTTTTGCCTGAAAATTCACACTGGAAATTCCTGGCCATTTCTGCCTGCTCATGCAGTAGGCCCCCTGCACCATGAATATCTTGTAGTCTCCTGAAGGCATGGCTATATGACAGTACTGACAAGCAAAACTGGGTCCTCAGAGTTGCTGGGGTGAGCCAGAGTTGCAGGAGAGAAAGGTTAAAGAAGGCTTCCCCAAACCAGCACCCTCCAGATATGCTGGGTTGCAACATCCATAATTCTTAGCTAATGCTGCCAAGGGGTTGTAGGAGTTGTAATCTAACACATATGGAAAGCCACAGGTGATTGAAGGCTGAATTAAAACAAGAGAGAAAGAGAGTCTCCTTCATAGCTGTACCCTGCCCTTCCAACAACCATGAATTATCACAAGTTTTCCATGTGCATATATTAAGGTTCTGTTTTGCACACTGATGAGTTCTTCGTATTCTCACTGGTGCTAAGTAGCCTGTGAGTAATGCTGAAATACTTGTAGATTTGCAGAAAATAATCTGTTTCAAGGATTTCCTGAAAATTACTGTCAGAACACCAACTGTCTGCTTGTCACTACACAGTTCACACAAATACAAACGATAGGCACCAGTATGACCCCAGAGCCCAATGTGTTATACAGACAGAGGCTAAACGTGGATATGTACTCTTTGGTCTCCCATCTACATTTGACTACCTAACTTTCACAAATATTCATGGGATTCAACTTGTAAACAGAAAAACCATGGTAATGAGTTGGTGGTGGAAGAAAACGCCAAACAAAACCAGTGCCAGCTTCTTTGGACCCAAGGAGATCTCACAGCTTTATGACCACAGATCTGAATTCAGATTCTGCTTCAATCAGCAACAAAAGTATAGATAGTCAGATGCAACGCTGTAGATGGCAGTGTAGTCATGTCAATGTACCCAGGCCCTTCCACTTCCCATACATAAGGCCTTTCCTTCTCACCTACCTGCCCATAACTCCCTCTGTATCCCATCCCACATCCAACCTAATAGGCTGAGGTAACAAGAGTCAAATTTCAGAATCATGTAACTGAAAGGAACTTCAAACGTGAGCTACTCCTGTCTTCTGCCCAATATAGATGATTCACCAATACTACTTCCCCAAAAAATGGAGACTTCACTCAGAGTGAGGAGCCAAGAATAAACAGTCTGTTGTACTTGGAAACATTTGTTTTTTTTTAACTATAACTCCCCAAAATACCCTAGCCAGCATGATGGCTGGATGCTTCTGAGAGTTTTAATCCAACAAAATAACATTTTGCAGCTGTGGCAGTCCACTGAGGCATACTGACTGCTACCCCAAGGATGCGCTTAGGAAACTCACACATCCTAGCCTGTTCTTCAAATTGCCTCCATTTTTTCCACAAGGCCAAAATTCAGTGGTAAATCTACACTTGCTCAACCTGCAACCTCTACTTACCAATAAATGGGATGGAAGCTAGTGAATCCTCTGGTGTAGCCAATGGGGCTATGCCCCGCTTGCTGTCTTTACCGGCTGCCAGCGCCGGTGGAGGTGGATCACAGATGTCTGTTTCCTTCATGTCATCCGGAAAGACAAAATTCATCTGCCTTGCAGGAGGAGGCATTTTGCGTCCAGTTGGGGGCTTCTGCCGGAGAACAACCTCATCCCTCCTCTCCTCAGTCTCAGGCAGCAATGGTTCTGTAGCCTGAGGTGGAGAAGCCCACTCAAGAGGTTTTGCATCATTCTCCTGTTTGGCTGGTCTTTGGTCCACTGGGACCTCTGGGCTACTGCCCAGGGGAGGTTCTGGGCAAGGAGTAGGGACACTGGGGAGTACGGCAGTGGGCAAAGGCCGTTCGACATAAGGTGGTGTTGAGTGCTTTCCTTGCCTTTGAGAAATATTAAAAGTTGGAAGCTCACCGAAAGTAGCATCCCGGAATGAAAGGGCATGGAGCAAGCCAGTCCGGCGTTGGAATGAAGGGCTGTAGCTTCGGTAACCAATATACCCAGAGTCATCGATGCTCTGGAGGTTGGGTTGGGAAGGGTGTTTTTGCACATGCGCAGGGAGTGGATCCCTGGAAGAGGCAGAAGGGATATAAGAACTGGGATGATTAGGCTGAGCTCGGTTAATTTGCCCATGCCGGTAAAACCTATCTGGTGGCCACATACATCTGTCATATCTAGGAGAAACCAAGGCACCCTGCTCAAGAGCTTCCAAGGATTGCCCATATTTCACCAGATAGTTCTCTGACCTAGCCCGGTAACTCCAGCCATCATGGGCAGGGGATTGGATTAAGGTGTCCTGGGAAGCACTGTGAGGCCAACCCCGGGAAGCTGGGGCATCCCCCAGGCGGTCTTGTGAAAAGCTCCGGTAGCGAGGTGGCATGGCACAGTGGCGCTCCTCTGAAGAGCTGCGACGTGGCACTTGGCTTGAGATCCAGTTGGACAAGGCCTGTTGGCATTCTAGGCGGCTGACAGATTTGGGGCCAGCCCCAATACAGTCCCGGGATGGCCGGCCCTCTCGGGGAGCGTCCTTCAACCCACCATGAGGGCGATGGTCAGGGAGATGTGTGTGGGGTCCATAGGAAGTGTGGTTGGGCATAGAGGGAGTGGAAGGGACACAGTACCTCTCAGCTAAGGGGGTGGCTATAGAACCTGGGCAACTGCTATTGGAATAGCGGGGAAAAGAGCCAGAAGGTGGGGAGGGTCTTGAGACGGGCACCCTCTGAGTCAATCCATACTGGACCTCCTCTATGCGGTGGGCAGGGCTGGAATGGTTACTACTGAAGTTCTGTGTGGACTCAGCCCAAACACTTGGGGGGCTTCTGTGGACCGCAGTGTTGTTCAAGGAAGACGAAGGGCCTGAGGATCCCGAGTGGTATGGCTGCCTGTTGTCCACTTGTTGTCCCTGGTAGGTCTCAGTGGCTGAAACATCTCGAGGGGAAGGTCTTGACTGAAAGGGGTAGGTTTTGCGAGGGTAGCATATAGGTGGTGGTTCAGGGATGCTTTGGGCCCCTCCAGAGTATGGTTCGTTGCCCTTTAAATATGCATCTTGAGAATATGCCTAGAACGAGCAGAGAAGAAAAAGGGAAAAATCAGTAAAGTTGTAGCTGAAAGCTATGGATAAAGTGGAAATTCTTTATCCATACAGGCAAGAAGGCAGAAAATGATAGATGAATGGTCTTTAAATTTGCTCTCGAAGACAGATAAATGTCATCTGTATATGTAGCTGTGTTTGCTGTCATGATGGTAGGGAAATAATGGCACCTAGGCCAAGTCTGGCCTCCAAATTTACTGCTTGCTTCCCAGATGCTAATCAATGGGTGACAGGTTAAAGGGAGCAGTAGCTGTAAAAAATGAATTGTAGAGGTGTGCTTTGGGGAGTGGAGCCTTGGCTGATCAGCTCCCTTTCCTATCTCAAAGTCACCCTGTTAACACTTGGTGGAGTGACTGAGCTGCCCCTGGGCTAGATGTGGCCCTCAGAAGGTACTGTGCAGCCCTTGTCCCTCCAGCCCTCAACCCTCTCCAAAATATTTTTTTCTAGGCCACAAGGGAGCCCTGGTGGCACAGTGATTAAATGCCAATACTGCAAGTCACCATGTTGCAAGTTCAATTCCAGCAGGCTCCAAGGTTCACTCAGCCTTCCATCCTTTCATAGGTTGGTAAAATGAGTACCCAACTTGTGGGGGCAGTTAGCTAACACACATTGGAAACTGCTTAATGCAGTGTAGATGTGTAAATTGCTATTGCGTAAAACAATCTGTAAGCCGCTCTGATAGCCTTGTGGTTGAAGAGCAGGGTATAAATAAATAAATAAACAAACAAACAAATTATTTCTCAGACAGGGAAAAAACCCTCTGTGGTGTGCTTATGTATTTAACGCAGTTCTGGGGGGCTACCCTGAAACAGCAAAAAATCCAGACATGACCAGAATGATTATACATGAGTACCCGGCTTGTGGGGGCAATTAGCTAACACACACTGGAAACTACTTAATGCAGCGTAGATGTGTAAATTGCTATTGCTTAAAACAGTCTGTAAGCCGCTCTGATAGCCTTGTGGCTGAGGAGCGGGGTATAAATAAATAAATAAGAATTTTACTTTTTATCATGAAAAACGGCAGCAATGGCAGCATGGTGCAGATGATGCAGGGATCGAAGCTGCCAAAAATGACTCTCTGGTCCCTAGTGCCTGCACTCCCCCACAATAGGAAAACCAATTGCAATCTGAGACATGTGAACATTTCTTAGTATCAATTTCACTACATTTCTCCAAATGCCACTTGAATTTTCATTGCATCCTTCCTTCATATCAGATTGTGAGACCTTGTGTCTGTGGGGAGGATGAGGCCTTGCATGGAAATCTGCTTGCATTTTTAATGCAGTTTGCTTATGTGTAATTTATTTATGCACTTCATGTAATGTATGCATTTTCCCACTAACTAAAGCATTCTGCATATACTTTTCAACTGTGCATATATTTAGTGATTCAAACTATCGCATTATTTTGTACACTCCTTCTTCCTCTGAAACGCACCATCAGCTTTGCAAATGTGCAATTATCTAGGTCAGTGATTCTCAACCTGTAGGTCCGCAGATGTGATTGGACTACCGTTCCCAGGAGCCCTCTAAGGTCTCACCTTGACAGCCAGATGGTCCTCCCAGTCATTAGTGAGGCTGTAGGATTGAACTCACAGCTTCACTAATGACTGGGAGGACCACCTAACTGTCAAGGTGAGACCTCAGAGGGCTCCTGAGAACTGTAGTCCAACAACATCTGGGGACCCACATGTTGAGAACCACTGCTCTAGGTGAAATGTTTCTTCTTGCAATGGGAGGTGAGAAAAGGCATCTTCCATTGACACTGTTGAATTCAATACAACTGTTTTCCATTCCCACCACCACCACTCTTTTTCACACCCCTTGCAGCAAGCTGTCTGTCATGTTTTTGATGAGGAATATTCACTGTTTTGCAACTCTCTGCACCCCTTTCCACCAATAATACACAGCTCATCCTGAACTTAGCTTACTGCATGCTCTTCTCTTCATACCAAGACATCTTCCTTGGCAAACATCACTGCTCTTTAGCTCCCTGGCACTCATCCACTATGTACTTTTTAATCCATTCTGTATCTTCAGCCTTCATGTCAATACAGAACCCTTCAAGTTCCTAGGAACAGGAACTTTTCTGTCCAAGCCAAAAATGTCTTCTACTTCCCTTATGACAACCTTGCGAACTCACAAGATCCTGTACAATCATAGCAGTTCAGCCAATAGCTGGTATCAAGGGGGCCTGCCAGGTTTTTAGGCCACATAGGATTTATACAAGTTGTTCTTGTATCTCTTCAAGGCATTTCTGACTTATGGCAACCCTCAGGCAACCCTATCATGGGGTTTTCTTGGCAAGATTTGTTCTTGCCAAGAGGGGTTTACTTTTGCCTTCCTCTAAGGCTAAGAGAATGTGACTTGCCCAAGGCCACCCAGTGGGTTTCCATGACCAAGCTGGGATTTGTATTCTGATCTCCAGAGCCATAGTCTAATACTCCAAGCACTATACCACACTGGCTCCCCATGTATACATTTAATACAGAGAATGCACTTTTATTTTGCATATGTTTCAGGCAACCCTTCCTTTGCTCCTCAAAGGAAAACTTTGGCTCTTCAGAGAATGGAGCTACATATTACCTTGACAAACGTACAGCCTGAAATCCCCAAGGTTAACACAAATGTATGGGTGAAAGGGTGGCTTGGCTGGGGAAAAACCAAGCTTGCCTCTAAGTTCCTCCCATTCTCCATGTCCTGCCCACCTGTTCACTGACTCTCTGGCAACAGAACAGGCAGCGGGACCATCAGCAAAAAGGAACCACAATGCACTGTTTCCATGTCAGTTGTCTGGGTGAGCAAGTGACCAGTGATACCAAAGAGTGGGTCATAATTGGGCAGGAAGGTTGTCATCAATGGTATCTTGCCCAGAACCCTAGAGTATCTTGTCTTCCAAAACCCTAGAGGTAATACTGCCGAAAGTGCACTTGCAAACTTCTATTGACATCAGAGAGGTGTCAGTGAAAAGGTTTAGGATTCAGATATAAGAGAGACAAACAACACAACCTCAGGCATACTGAACCACAAATCCATCCCAGTGAGTTAAAGGGAGATTATTTCCATGTAAGCATGCATAGAATGTAATCCTTATATTTCAATATTCTCCCCGCTCTCCTGTTTTCAACCATGCCAAGATACAAACCTGCCACTGAAGTTAAAGAAAATGCCTTCTAAATCACCAGACTCCCTGTGGTTGTGCTTTGAAGGAAAGTTGGAATATAAAAATGGAGATTTACCAGAGAGTCAGTAACAGTTGTAAATGCCAGTAGAAACTGATGCTGCATGTTTTCTTTAGAATTTCCTGCAAACCCCTACCACAAAGGGCGGGGGGATCAGATGGGGATGGAGAGAATATTCCATTCTTCCATTTAAAACAAAATCTGAGACATTTATAGTTCTCCATCTCTCCGCTGGGTGTGTTTCTGAAGAAAAACTGTCTGACTCATGCTCACATCTGATGTCCTGGAAGCCCAGGGTTCAACGTATACACAAAAGAAAAGCAAGTTGTTCAGTTGTCAGAGAAGCCTAGTCAGAATTGAACTGGACTATATATATAAAAAGAGAGGCAGATATACCTTCAATCCATTGCACCTACTTAGTACAAGCATGTACAGCTGCCCCAGCTTTCTCACCCATCTGCCTTAAACAAGACAAAACCTTTGCTAGGTAGTAATAATGCCTGGACACCAAGCTAAGAAGCGAAATGTTCTCCACTGCTCCTGGCCCAGCCTCCCGTCACACACTGGAATCCTGCCCCCGTTAGATGAAACCACATTTCTAGCCAGAGACTTGCCAAGATCCAAAAAAGGAGCTATGTTTGAAACAAGGCCTCAGCTTAAAGGAGCAGCAAGAGCTGCCTTGTTAAAACAGATGATGGTATAAGAAAGAAAAAAAGAAAGCAAGAAAGTGTTAGTTTATGTCATATGTGTTTGTGCCTCTTACTCAAAAACAGCCTCTGTGATATTAATGAAATTATAAATCCCCATCCCCTGCCCTGGCAAAGCCTCGGGCACTGTAGCTAGTGAATTTAAAATATATTTGCAATCCTATGCCAGATGTTGTAGGGCGTAACACAGTACTCTCTTGTCTATCAGACATAAATTGGACACTTTTGCTTACCCAGGAACCTCCACCCTGCATTCAGGCTGATCTCTGGCCAATCATGAATATGTAGAATGTCTTATATTAAAAAATAATGGAATCCTCACAATATAAAATTATTACCTTTGCCTCCTTTGTTGCTCTGCTTATGGTCCACTATCTTTGCTGCACACTCTCTTTCTTCCCTCTTCAAAAAGACAGATTCTCTCTTTCCCCGGGAATCTCTGGTGCCCAAGCTAATATTTCCTCTCTTTCTCAATCTTTCCTTTTTAAGTTTTGCTTTTTTAAAAAAATAATAATAATAAACTGGGACGTCCCAATGTGGGAGGGATAAAGAGAGCTGAGAATTCCTTTCTGTGCACCCTGTCAAGAGTCACTCTGTAACCCAGGGCACTCTCATTGGCTAGCCAAGCCGGCTTTCGCACCACAGGAATGCCGACACACCCCTGTGAGGCACCAGGGCAGGGGAAAACCCACACAAAGGTTCTTTTGCTGCACAAGATGTAAAAAAGCAAAAGTAAATTTGAGGACCAGCTCCTTACACCTGGGCAGAGAGTTACTGCGTCCCCAGCTATGATCCCTTCTGTTGAACTTCAGTTGCTGATTAAGAGCCTGGTGTGTGATTCTGTATGTGCCTTCAAATTGCCTGTCAACTTATGGCAACCCCATGAATTTCATAGGTTTTTCTTAGGCAAGGAATACTCAGAGATGGTTTTGCCGGTTCTTTCTTCTGAAATATAGCCCACAGCACTTGGTATTCATTGCCAATCTCCCATCCAAGTATTAACCAGAGCTGATCCTGCTTAGCTTGCAGGATCAGATGGGATGTGGGACCTTTGGGGTATTTAGGCCAAGAGCTTGGTGCAATTCCTAAATTGCACTGGAAAAACCCTAGACGTTGCTGGGAGTATATAACATCTGCACTCTTGCCCTTGTCTTGCATCCCTGTTGCTTTCTCAGCACAATCTAAAGTGCCACTTTTAGCCTCTATAGCCCCAAAGAGTTTGGGCCTTGCATACTTCAGACCAGCCCTCCCTAGTTCGGTGTCTGTTAGGGTTGTCCATCTGTTCCACCACTAGCACCAAATCTGTCAGACTGCAGCTTCTGTTATCTCTTGCCACTAGGGACACTAGGAATTACATACAGCTTGCAAGCTTTTCCATGACCTTGGAAAAGTTACTTTTTTTATTACAACGTCCAGAAGCTCTCAGCTAGCATGATCACTGTCACACCCTTCCTCTTTCACACATAGATATGTAATCCCTATGAATTACTGGTTTGGCCTACTGGGTGGGGAAACCCTAAGGAAGGGGCTTGTTGAGTTCAGAAAGAGAGGGAGTTCTGGAGAGGAGAGGTAACTGCCAGGTCTAAGGAGTAGGCCCTGTTCACCTTGAATAAGGTAGTGGGGTTTTCAGTTATGTATTTTGGAGGGAAGAAAGGGGCAAATTTTTGTAATGAAACTTTTATATTGCACTGGCATCTATTTTGTATTTTTTATTTAGGGCTTTAAGATTGTATTGAAATGTTGCAATAATACTGAACAGCACAGGTAGAAGAGTCCTATAATCAAGTCCTGCACTAGAACCTCACTGGATGCATAGAACTTTTGGGACAGTGCATATGTGACAATTTTAATATACAATGTATTGTATTGTTCTTTATGTATGTATGTATGTGGAATTAAGCTGTGTTTGCGTTTACAATATTCAATTATACAGTTGCCCCTCCACATTCGTGACTTTCACATTTGCGGTTTTGATCATTCGCGGAAAGCTGCCTGCGGCCCCCCCCCCCGCTCAACACCCCGCTCCATTCCCAAGGCAGCCAGGGGCTTCTCAGGAAGCTCCTCGCTGCCTTGGGAAGGGGGGTGGGAACCAGCTGGCGCGCTCGCGCTACATCCCACTCCCTTCCCAAGGCAGCCAGGGGCTTCTCAAGAAGCTCCTCGCTGCCTTGGGAGGGGGGGTAAGACCCAGCTGGCCCGCTCGCGCTACACCCCACTCCCTTCCCAAGGAAGCCAGGGGCTTCTCAAGAAGCTCCTTGCTGCCTTGGGAAGGGGGGTGGGAACCAGCTGGCGCGCTCGCGCTACACCCCACTCCCTTCCCAAGGCAGCCAGGGGCTTCTCAGGTAGCTCCTCGCTGCCTTGGGAAGGGACTGGGGTGGAAAACTGCTCGCTGGCAGGCTCATTTCTTATTCGCGGTTTTTTCACATTCGCAGAGGTTGTCTGCCCCTAACCCCCGCGAATGTGAAGGGATGACTGTAGTTGGCCCCACATAATTCAGAAAGAGATACAGACACACAATTATTACTTAAAATTTTAATCAAGATGTGGGGAAAATGTGGGTTACACTTTCACTTGCAAAAAAAAAAAAAAAAGGGAAGAGAAATTTGCATGTGTCCTCTGGGTTTTCAGTGTCATGGCCAGCCGCATCCAAGCTCTTACATGTGTTGCCCTAAAGAAAAACATACTGAATAATGGCACAGCCTATATTTTGGAGTCTAACCATCTTTTAAGGGCTGTAACATTAACAAGGACAGAGCAAAGGAATACAAACCATGTAGGCTATCTGTAGTATATATACACTACTCAACATCTTTATCAATGACCTGGATGATGATGGAATAGAGGGCATGCTTATAAAATTTACAGATGACACCAAATTAGGAGGGGTAGCTAATACCCCAGAGGACATGATCAGAATTCAAAATGACCTTAACATTAACAGATTAGAGAGCTCAGCCAAAACAAATAAAATGAATTTCAACAGGGAGAAACATAAGGTATTTCACTTAGCCAGAAAAAATGAAAAGCACAGATATAGGATGGATGACACCTGCCCTGACAACAGTATATGTGAAAGGGAGCTAGGAGTTTTAGTAGACCACAAGCTGAACATGAGTCAGCAGTGTGATGCGGCAGCTAAAAAAGCCAATGTGATTGTAGGCTGCATCAACAGGAGGATAGTGTCTAGATCAAGGGAAGTAATAGTACTAGTGTATTCTGTTTTGGTCAGACCTCACCTGGAATACTGTGTCCAGTTCTGGGCACCACAATTCAAGAAGGATATTGACAAGCTGGAGCTTGTCCAGACGAGGGTGACCAAAATGATAAAAGGTCTGGAAACCATGCCTTATGGGGAGTGGCTTAAGGAGCTGGGTATGTCTAACCTGGATAAAAGAAGATTAGAAGGTGACATGATAGCCATGTTTAAATATTTGAAAGGATGTTATACTGAAGAGAGAGCAAGCTTGTTTTCTGCTGCTCCAGAGACTAGAGAAATACATGGAATGAAGGGAGATGCAGCCAATATGGTTAATAAGAATTGGAGAAGTGGCAGGCATGGAAAGACATTCATATCCTGCTATTTCTTTAAATTGCTTCCTTCCAAAGCTGCTTTGTCCTTTTTTTAAAAAAGCAGTCATTGGGGTTTAGCTCTAAGTGTATGGCAGTGTCAGTCACTGAGTGTAACACAGTATAAGAGACTCTGGGGTCGTTTACATGGCAAAATAAATCCGCTAAGAATTCGCCGAGACTTCTAATAGTTCCCACATGTTTTGGTTCAAAGTCGCCCTATTCAGAAGAAGGGGGGCCAAAAACCCGTAAGTCACGAGGCAAAAGCTTTTGCAGTTTTTCCCGACTTTTAAAAAAAGTTTTGGAAGGTTGCACAGTATTGGCTATATGAATTACCAGCAACAATTGTGAAGCAGGGGTTCACAGTAGAGCTGAGGTACCATTGGTCATTGGTCAGAGGGAGCGGGCTTGCAAGGGATGGCTTGCAAAACTTTATCCACCATTTTTTCACCCCAGCGTTCACCCCACTCGTTCTGCCGCCGTTGCTTCGATGTGTGTGGGGGCAGCCGGAGGCCCAATGACAGTTGTGCTCCCATGCCATTGCTGCCTGGGTCTTGGCTGGCACAGCTGTTTAAACTGCCACACCGCTCCCGAGGCCTCCCCAAGGCCAGTGCCTTCGGTGGTGGTGGTGGGGAGACCGGAGGCCCAACAACAGCAACAGCGCTGTGCCATTGCTATCATTGGGTCTTGTCCGAGCCTCCACCTCTCGTCACCCCACAGGCCTCCAAGGACAGCGCCTTCGATTGGGGTGGGGGCGGCCGGAGGCCCAACGACAACAACCATGCCGTGCCACTGCTGTCGTTGGCTCTCGGCCGCAGCCCCACCTCGTGCCCCAGAGGCCCAGGAAGAGGCTGCAGGAGGACAGGCGAGCAGTGGGACTGTCAGTACCATCATTCGCCCTTTCCCCTGCTGCTGCCTCTCCCTCCTTCCTCCCCTTTTTTCTCTTCCCTGTTTGCAAGCAGCAAACGGGGAAGAGCGGGGGGAGGGGATGAAGAGGCTTGCAGAGGAGGACAGGCAGGCGATGGGACTCAGAGTCCCATCACCTGCCCTTTCTCCCACTGCTGCCTCTCCCTCCTTCCTCCCCCTTCTCTTCCCCGTTTGCAAGCAGCGAACAGGGAAGTGTGGGAAGAATGGAGGAAGAGGCTGTAGAGGAGAACAGGCAGGCGATGGGACTTAGATGCAGCCTCTTCCTCCATTCTCCCCCCTTCCCTGTTCACTGAGAAGGGGGAGGAAAGAGGGAGCGGCAGCTGCAGGGGAAAGGGTGGGCAATGGGAGGCCTCTGGAGCGGCATGGGGCGGGTGCTTGGACAAGACCCAACAATAGGAACAGCATGGCACCGTTGCTGTCATTGGGGCTCCGGCCGCTCCCCCCCCAAGGTGCTGGCCTTGGAGGCATCTGTGGTGGGATGGGGTGGGAGCACAGACAAGACCCAACGATAGCAACAGCACAGTAACGTTGCTGTTGTTGGGCCTTCGCCTTAATCCACACACCAAAGGCACTGGCCTTGGAGGCCTCAGTAGTGGCGTGACTGAACCGGGGCCTCTGGTTGGTGTCAGCGGGGGGTGGGGGGGTGGCCGAGACCCAATGACAGCAATTTTGCTGTGCTGTGACCAGGGCTGTCGTTGGGCCTCCGGCCGTTCCCCCCTCACCACAGGCGCCCTTTCCACCCTGGCAAGAGATAGGCCTCTGTGACTTAGTCATGGAGACCACGCCTCCCCATGTGAACTGCAAATTTGGAAAACATTCAGATGTCATCATAGAAATGACTTTCTGGAGAAAATCGTGTAAACTATGATTTGGCACTGGTTCGAAAGCGAAGTAAGTCAGCATTTTTCGAATTAAAAACTGTTGTGTAACTGACCCCTGTGAGCTGGAAACCAGGCTTCATAATAAAACATTGAGATATTTCAGTAAGTTCGATCTGCAGTCCAGTCAGCAAAGTAAACCCACCAACAAAGCACTCACCAGCTGCAGAATATCCTCATCTTTGGGCATGATGGAGAGTTCCAAAGCATCTTCACTGTAGACGAGAGAAGGAATTTTGGAAAAGATTAGGTATGAAAAGGACTCTTCTATTCCACACCACAGTAATCATTTGGGGAACATGTGCTCCTCCAAATGGTGTTGCCCTATAACTCCCATCATATCTGATAATTTCTCACACTGTCTGAGCTGATGGGAGTTGGAGTCCATCAACATTTGGAAGGCCACAGGTTCTCTGCCCCTGCGGTAACTAATACAAACACACATACACCAGTGATGCTGCCAAGTCAAGACTTTGGGACAGAATTTGAGGGCTTCCCCACTCAGCAGGTTAAGCAGGAGGGACCCTAAGAACAGCAGAATAAACAAACATACACTGCTACCTAAGGAGGGGACTGCTCCCCTCCACTCTAAGACCATTAAGTCCAGAGTCTAAAATGGCCTAAATGCACCACTCTTCCCAAAGTATCCTGGCTCTTATGCACACACTCACATTGCCTTTCTCAAAATCAGTACAGAGGCAACAGGGCTAAGGAAGAGGTACTGTCATGTACAACAGAATACTTAAAGGAGCCACACTGCCTTCTTTAACAATGCAGTGACAAACCTACTTTACAGCACATTTTGTTGAATGAAAAGTAGCCTCAGAAGGCTGCAAGTACTTCTGGCTGGAGTACAGAAATGGGAGGGATGGGGAGATATGGCATAGACAACCCTTTCCCACACAGACGTTCTTGAGCAAGAATATGTATCATTCTGTACAAGCCTACCTGAGGGTCTGTGTACACTGCAGAAATACAGCAGTTTGACACCACTTTATCCAGCATAGTTCTATCCTATGGAATCCTAGTATTTGTAGCTTGGTGAGGCACCAGAGTTCACTGATAGAAAAGGCAAAATACCTCACAAAACCTGGATTCCACAGGATAGAAATATGCTTGATAAAGTGGTGTCCAACTGCTGTATTCCTGCCATGTAGACAGGTCCTGAGTGTTTCTCTATACAAGCCTACCTGAGTTTTAAGATCTGTGGGGGAGGGCTTTCTCTTAGACCCATCACTATCACAGGTATGTCTGGTGAGGACTTGGGAGAAAGCCTTCTCAGTGGCTGCTCCCAGGCTATGGAATTCTCTTCCAAGAGACACTTGATTGTCCCCCTCTCTGCTCTCTTTCCACTGGCAGGCAAAGACCTTCTTAAGCAGGCCTTCAGCTTGGAACTAGTTGGGGTAGTGCAATGGGTATACCAATTCTTAAAGCTAAGAGCTTTTAACATGTTTTTAATTGTTCTACATTAGCTACACGGTTTTAACTTTTCCACACATAAGCTACTTTGGGAGTAAAATGGGATATCACACACACACACACACACACACACACAAATCACTTACTACTTTTGCATATAGCATTCAGTTTTGGAGGGCAGAGCTCACTCTCCAGCTCAGATTCCCTAACCTCCTTTCCCCCTGTTCATATCACTGTGTCAGTGACTTGGATAAAGGAGCAGCTGAAGAAAAGTTACTAAGTTCTCAGTGTTTCAATTGTTATAGAACAGAGAATGGGGTGGTAGAAATCCATGAGAGGACTTTGGGCTTGTCTACATGGGCAAAAAACCCCATACTCACCTGTAGTTGTGGCACAGTTGCCACACAATATTTGCAATGATTCACATCTTCACTGGGGTTTCTGCAGGAAAATCCAGGTCTGAAAGATTCATAGTTTGCTCCGCATTTCAGGGGAAAACCTGGGTTACTGGCCATGTGCTGGCCACCGATTGGCTTGGTGTGAAGCCAGGAGTGGGGCTTCTGGAAGTTGGGACTCTATTCTGGCGCTTTTTTTATTTTAATTTTTTAATTTTTTTTGACTGCGTGCAAATCTGTATAAGCATATCTCCACTTGTCCAGTAATACAGTACTCTGGGGCAACATATATTTGCATGCACAAGCAAAATAACAACACCAGAGCAGCCCTGGCCTTGTGGCTGGAAAGTATGCACCATATAGGGCGTGTGATCAGCAATGGACTGCCCTTTTACATAGCTACAATTCACCTATGATTACAGTGTGGCGGGATGCTCCGGAGAAGCCCCCCGGTTGAGTGTAGTGTTTACGGGGTTACTGTGGATCAAATATATCCACGGCAGCTACAAGGCAGGTTCAAGGTTTCCCACTAGTGCAGACAAGCCCTTCTTTAACTCCCTATATCAAACCAGAAATCCAACTGCAACATTTAAATATTTGTGTTTGTTTGCTTGAAACTTAAATCCCATCCTCACAGAGGATAACAAAAACAGGAAAATGAGAAGAAGAAAGCAACAATTATACTTGAAATAGCCCTTGTAACAGACAGCATGATCAAATATAAGCACCACAGAACAATTAAAAACAACACAGCAGATTAAAACTAATGTTAGCATTAAAAGGCCAGGAGAAATCAAAATAGCCAGCACCAAACCAGGCTCCCTCTATGGGGAAAGCTGAGTAGACCCTCTCCGTAGCTGATATCTTCCTGATTTCAGAAAGGGGGGACACAGAAAGATCCACATCAGTTGTCTCAATAATTGGGCAGCTACATGGAAGATGGTGGGCCTTTAGGTACCAGGTCCTGAGCTATATAACTGCTTTACCCCAAGTCAGATTAATATTCCCTCTGCAGGGATGGGCCTACCATTAAGCAAAATTCTGGGGCTGGGGGCACAACAGGGTAGCAAAGGGGATGTTTAATGCCACAGACCCCATCCTGTGCTCTCTGAGCCACTGCTACCTCAGTTGCAGCAGAGTCTACTTCCCCATCACCACTGCTGAAGAAATATTCAATAGCCTGTCTGGTTGGATTTTCTACATAGAAGGGGAAAGAGTTACCAATCTGTATTTTGCTTCAGGCTGCAAAATATCTTGGGCCAGCCCTGCTACTCAGACTTAGCAGCAGCCTCTGAAAGTCACAAGAAGTCTTTCCTAGGCCTTTATAAAAGAGATTCCCTTTCATTGGAAATTCCAGGGATTGAGTCTCTTCCCTGACGAATGTGATGACATCACATCACACGTTTCCTTTGCTCAGAGTTACCAGGGAGATGCGTGGGTTAGACATGAGTCAGGAGCAGCCACTTGGCGCTTATAACTTCTAGCCTGAGGTTGAAATTGTAACCAGGGAACTCCTGGCACACACTTAGCCAACACACTACAAGCTATGCATTCAACGAGCAGTCCAAAATAGTTAATAGCTATTTAATCAATCAAGTTCCCTGGCAAGAGTACCTCACTGAGGCCTGGCTAAATTTATTTAGTTTCTCCCTTCCTAAGATTTGTCTCCCCCCCCCTCTCATTTCTTCTTTTTTTATCTCAGGTGGGGGAAAAATCAACCACTTCTTCCCCTCAAAGATGGAATTTTCCCCCAATGGCTGTGGATTTTATAGCAGCCAGGCTTTCAGGATCTTTCCAGATCCAATTTCTCCCACGAGCAACCTGCCAACTAGGAAGAAGGCCACAAGCTAGGAATGGGGAGGAGATACAGCCATACCAGAATTTTTCATAAACCCTGCAACTCCTCTGATGAGCTATATTTTCAGTTGTTTTTCTTGCAGCTTGTCTGAAGAGTTGTCTTCTATGTGTTTTCCTCTGCTTACGCTATCTTTTTCCACACCCCTTTGATGCTTCTGGGCCAGGCATTTTATATATATAGTTCCCAGCTGGATTGATTTCGCTTTGCACGTTCCCCATTGGCTATATTTAGGTCCCCTTCTCAGGTCAGGTTTGCCTCCCCACGTCCCATACGCAATTCTGAAGGCTAATTAGATACTGAGCTCAGAGCCACACAACAAAATAGAACAAACCAGGTTCTTTTTAGCAGGCCATTTTGTCTTTGGGTCAGGAATAAAGAAAGTGTTAAAGTGTTAAATGTAGGACCACTGCAGATTTGAGGAACAAATGCTTAGAAGACGCATGTGCGTACATGTGCATGAGCATTCATGTGTGTGCACATGTGCTGAAACACATCATCAAGCACACAAATCAATTAACATAAGAAATTTGATGGACTATAGTCTACAAATTATGATGAAATTATATGAGAAACACAGGACAGATGCAGATTCAAATATTACCCCTTTATAATGTGTGGTTAAAAAAAAAACACCCTTTTTTCATCTCCTCCTACCAAGAACAGCCAATGATATCAAGCAAAGCAGAAAAAGAAAAGGATTGGGAAAGCGAGAGTTTGACACAGAATGTTGTTTTCAGTGGTACTTCTGTGATTCTCGTGACATGTATGCAGGGTGCAAGGGTCGGAGGCAGAGTTATTATCAAAGTTATTAAAGTGCCTAATTTATTCTGAGTATTGCACAGAGGCTTACAATATTGGACAATCAATATTGTAGGAGAAAGGAACAAGGAAGTGTGATGAGTGACCTAAATACTCCCAAGTAGCTCAACAGTGTCACCTAGACTGCATGGGATTTCACACCCCTACAGTGACCCTGAATGTGCAAACATGAGATTTTCCTTTGAAATTACAAATTAAACCGTTTTCACAAATGGCAACTACCCAACACCAGCTAGCAACTTTCATAATATAAGTCCAGAATTGTTAAGGAGATGGGAGCAGCTTTTAAATAATTTTTTGATTCCCAAGAAATCCAGTTATTCCCACCATAGCCCATTTCCGCTGATGGTCCAGCTTTACTGGTCTTAGGGCTTGTCTACATAGGTAATTTACCCCACCTTGCTCCCATCTTGGAGCCCTGCAGTCCAGACTGTGCAAGGCTTTTGCCCCTGGGCAGTCCTCATTATCCCCAGAGCTAAGACAGGGGGAAAATAGGGTAGGGCCTGATAAAACATTTTTTAAAAATACTTGTTTAAATCTGTTCCAGCCAAAATAAAAAGGATTGGGCCCCACATGACCGCAGGAGCCCATTATGGCATGCCAGCCTGTCGCTGTAGGTGCCAGCTGCTCTTCTGAATCCCCACAGGGAGCCTGCAGCATGTGAACAGGCTGGTCACATGCAGGGGGCTTTGCTCAAGTGCTGCGGGCCTCCTTTCCAGATACGGAGAGTGGTGGCGGCTGCAGGGACAAGACGGCTTGCCCATCTAGACTCTGGCCCGTTTCATCCAGGTAATAGGGGTGGAACGGGCCTGATCTACAGCAGGCAGGATACACCAGCGGGATCTTGGCCTGAGTAGATGAGCCCTAGGATTCCCAAAAATATGTGAAACACTAATGTTCATGGAAATACCTGATTAGAAGTCCAAAGATGATCTCACTCTCTTTCTGACAGATCATCCTTTCTGCAAGGAACTCTGCCTGTGCTCTCAACCCAATGTTCTGCTTAAGTAGTTAAAACGTTGACTACACTATCTACATTACATTGACCTTATTAACCTAGGTACTTGCCTGATGACCAGAGTGAGGCTAAGTGGGGCAGAAAAAGCAAATATGGCAAATGGATTCAAAGCAGGAGTACTGTATGCATGAGGTTGCAAAGGGAAATCTGGCAAGAAACCTAGAGAAAGAATAAATGAGAAAACCATGCAGGCCCATTTTAAATTTAAGTAAGGGGGAAACTTGTGGGTTTTTTCCTAGAAGCCTAATTAAATCCTCTCAGCAAACATCTGAAGTTATATAGAGCTCTTTGATTAGGGTTAAAATGCTGACTATAAAATGTGTGCATTGAAAAGCACAATATAAATGTGTAAAATAAGTTTTTAAAAGGAAGTGGCAATTTTAAACTTTTCTTATGTAAATATACAACACTGAGAACAACAAGACAAGCCAGCAGCTTGGCTGAAACACTGCTATCTTTAGTCAGAAATAGCCTTTCGTTTTTATGGAAAAAACATACAATTTTCAGACAATTAACTGACAAATATGTATTATACTCTACTGCTGTGACTAGTGATGCTGTGATGTCTTTGTGATAAAACAGAAATGACTATAGGAGATAGAAAAGAACAACTCACCAGTTCTGTATGAGGGCAATAACCTGTGAGTAGGTTTTCCCAATGATGCTTTCACCATTCACTTTTACAAGACGATCTCCTAAAAGGGGGGACAGGAACTGGTGACAGTCTGGTCAACACTAAACTTCTCATGGCCTTAGTCATTAAACTATGCTTGGTCTTCCCTATTGCATTCCTTTGTTGAACAGACACTAGGAATTCCAATTTCTGCAATTTTATCAAGCTGTTTCTGAACATTTTCAACATTTTCACATTCAGCCTTATGGTCTAGAACAGTGTTTCTTAACCTGTGGTCCATGGACCCCCAGGGGTCCACAACATCCTCAGAGGGGTCTGTGAAGGCTTGAAGGCTGCTCAGCCCAAATGACAGGAGCCAAGGCAAAGACTGGCTGGCTTGGCCTGCACACTGACATTCAATCCACTCCAGCCACAAATTTGCAGGAAGAGGCATGAGAAAAGTCTTCCCTCACCTCCAGTGCCTCTGAAGAAAGGGTTAGTGGATAGTGTAACTGTATTGTTATTGTTGTTGTTGCTGCTGCTGCTGTTGTTGTTAGGTTTTTAAATCTTCAGTTAAATCTTGGGGTTCCACATCAGAAAAAAAGATATTTAAAGGGGGTCCCTGGAGAAGAAAAGGTTAAGGGCCGCTGGTCTAGAACAGTGGTTCTTAACCTTTTCTTTACCAGGGACCCCCTTTAAATATCTTTTGTAGCCACAGACCCCCAAGACTTAACTCAAGATTAAAACAAAAACAACAATAATGCCTGATAATAATACAATTACACCATCCATGAAACATCCACGATTTTTTTCCTTCTTCCTGAAAGTTTGTGGCTGCAGTGGATTGAATGGCAATATGCAGGCCAAGTCAGCCAGCCTTTGCCTTGGCTCCTGCTACATGTCCACTCCACTGCAGGGAGGCTCCAGGGGGGTGAGATCCTTGGACACCAGGTTAAGAACCACTGGTCTAGAAGCTTGGTGTTGTTTTTTAAATAGTAAACTGGAACGTACATTCTCAGGTTATCAAATTCTAAGACCCATACAGATTTCTGTACTTACAACATGTAAAATAGTTGGGATCCCAACCATATTATTAATCAATTTTAATTTTTAAAAATATTCTTACTTTTCATAAACCTGGGTATGTTTAGCCTGGAGAAGAGAAGGTTAAGAGGTGACATGACAGCCATGTTTAAATACTTGAAAGGAAGTCATACTGAGGACGGAGAAAGTTTGTTTTCTGCTGCTCCAGAGACTAGAACACAGAGCAATGACAGGAAAAGTGTTTCCACCTAAACATTAGGAAGATCTTCCTGATGGTAAGAGCGGTTTGTCAGTCGAATACACTGCCTAGGAGTGTGGTGGAGTCTCCTTCTTTGGAGGTTTTTAAACAGAGGTTGGCTGGCCATCTGTTGGGAATGCTTTGATTATATATTCTTGCAAGGTAGAGAGTTGGACTGAATGGCCCTCATGGTCTCTTCCAACTCTATGATTCTATTTCTCTTACACATCTGACAAGTTTCCGGTATTGACTTAACCTAATTTGGAAACAATCAGTAATAACTGAGCCAAGAGAAATATATTGCAAACCCTTCCTAAATATATCCATGATCAACAAATTAGGGTTACTATAGTTCTACATTTTTTTTACTAGATAACAGATTTAAGGCTGTGGTAACTGTTGGCAATGGAGGGCCAACTAAGGGCAGAGTAAAGGAGGATGAGATTACAGATCAACAGGCACCTTACTACAGGTCAAAACCACTGGGGCTGCTGCTGTGGGCACATAGGTGGACAGCATAGCTGGGGGGACTGTGGAGCATGCATGCATACTAACAGCATGGCAGAGCATGTGTGCATCTACATGCATACACAACACCAGCTGTTGGCTTCGCTGGAACAGCCCTGAGAAAACTGGCCAGAAGGCTACCATAAGCTACAATTCCAATCAGAATTGGATGATTTTGCAGATATTGTTAAGAGAACACTCTGAAAATAAGGGGAAAGTCCCCTTTTCTCACCTGTTCGGAGGCCAGCCTGGTGTGCTGGCCCATCTTCTTTCACACTTTTCACAAAGATGGTATCCATGGGTTCCAGACGGTTCCGTGAGGGTCCTATATAAAGACGGAGAGAAAGAAAGATGGAGTCTTGAGATGGTCTCTTATACATACTTCCATGATAATTCTAGGGAATGAAGTCAGGACAAGTTTCAGATTTAGGAAGCTGACAAGGAGGCAAACTGACCAGGAAACAAGCTGGCCATATAGCTATCTGGAGTCAGTTCTCCGTGAAAAATAATCATGGCTTGACAGAATTCAAAGGGTGCATGGCCATGGCATTCATGGTTACTTGCAGTTCTCAGAGCTCCTCAGACCACAAGCTCAAGTGCCTGCCCCTGAAGGGCAGCAGAGTGAGCTCCCAGGATAGCCAAAAGTTTCCTATCAAAGCTAAACAGCAGTGATACATTCCGACGGCATCAGATCTGCTCAGCTCAAAATCCTGCCTCAAGGCACTGGAGTTGCAGACTGTCCTTCAGACAGAAAAGGGAGCAAGGAGTAGCATAATTAACCACAACTTCACTGTTTTCAGGCTAAGCCACTTTCCAGTTACCTTGGAAGGAACCATGGGAAGGAACCCTTCATGGGACGAAACCATGAGAAGGAGCCCTTCAAACTCTACCACCCAGAGGTCCTATCAATGCTGTCAAGAGACCAGCACAGATTGAGTTACAGATCAGAATGGACTGAGATGTGGGGCAGATCCTTTAGGCACAGTAACACAACTGCCTCAGGCAGTGGATTTAGGGTAGCATGAAAGAACAGTGAATTGTTAGTCACTTAATTTTTATTTTTGTATTTTTATCTCAAGGTACAGGAAGAAGCTGTTTCTCTGCCTCAGGGGCTGGCTTTTATACTATGAACCTTCACTTGAAATGAGAGGGGGTTGGGGGGAAGAGCATTGATTGTTCTGGCTCAGGCAGCAAATTGTCTTGAGTGGCCCAAATATTGGTGAAAGGGACAGAAATGTTTCTTACATGGGATATTGTTGCAGTAGCGCAAGTAGAATGGAAAGTTATATGGGCATTTTGGAGCTTTATGAAACATGGAAAGAGGCTCTGCAGATATGGATTTTGACTTAAGATTTATGTTAGATGACAGTTCACAAGTTCTGTGGGGCCAAGCTTCCAAATCAAACTATACAGTATGTTCTCCTTTTTTAAACTACTGTAAAAAAAGGATACCTAGAACCTGACCCATATCTGAATCCCAGCCCAAGCAGGTTAGTAAAGCCTAATATTTAACCATGGCCTCCACATGTTCATTATATTTAAAAAGGAGATCTGTTTTTGCCTGTAAATGAGGGACACTTTTTAAAAAAGATGGACGAGAGGCCCTTCTCTGTCCCTCTACCTTCCTTGATATGGTTGTCATGAACATGGGAGGCAGGGCTTTTTCACAGTGGGCTTTCATGTCCCTAGACTTCAGAACTCCCACCCTTGAGAGATTAGAATGGCCCCTTCCTTGCTGCTCTTCCGTCAGCAAGACATTTTTATTCCAACAGGCTTTTAGGAGTTAAAGCTTTTAAAGAAAGGGCCTGCAAGAATCTGCTGTATTGCTTTAAATGGTTCTAATAACGTTAGTATAGTTGACCCTCCGTATCCACATGCTCTGTATCCAGGGATTTGACTGGCCATGGATTGTCACAGCCCATACCTAAAATGGCGGAAATGTGCCCGTAGACGTGCTGACATGTCCACACACACGTTGCTGCCATTTAATATGGGATACGACCATCCATGGTTTTTGGCATCCACAGGGGGGGAGGGGCTATAGATATGGCAGGCCCACTGCAATTTAATACTATTTTTTTAACCTTGACTACTTATATGTCTTTAGCTATGCTGTAATCATTTTTATTTATAAGCTGCCTTGAGTCCCAATATCAGGGAGAAGGTAGGATATACATAAAGATAATAAAAAATAATAATAACATGTGGAAATGGTTGTTAAAAGGCGAAACTATGACTTTTTGACCACATCAAATTTCAGTGGAGCACCACTGTGTCTTATCAACCCATTTGTGGAAGAGGGATTTGATAAACTTTACTATAAAATAACTGGCAGCTCGTCAGAGAGGAAGTAAATATTGTGTACATGTTTATGTATAACTGTTTAGAAACAATGTTGTATTGAGTGTATTGTTTGTTAATACTGTATGTATTGTCTGTAATAATCTGTTTATCATATAATCTAAATAATAAAAAATATGGGGGGGGGGAATCAGTGGAGCACCAGAAGGTGGACCCCTAGGACAGCAGGGGGCTGACAATGCACTCCCCTGACTCCCAGACTTTGTCTACTCCTATTTTAAAGTATTGTGTAATACAGGAGTGGATGACTAAATACGGGCCAGAGGCCATTTTCTATCCCTGCAGCCCCCGGCACAGCTGACACAACTGAAAGTGATGTAACGTGACTTTCAATTTCATTTTTGACTGGTTTGGGGTGAGTTGGGGGACATTTAACAATGTGGGGTCTTGGAGGCATTCTGGCTGCAAAACCTCCACATTTTGGGCAGTTTGGGCCACAAAAATAACTTTAAAAAAAAGGGGGGGTCTGACAGCTTTGGGGGCCTTCAAGTTGCACCTCCCCCCAACCCCCAATACCAATATCAGGATGTCATAAAGTTGTCTATCCCTGCTTTAGGCCATTTCTGGAGTTAACATTTTCTTGTTTTCAGGTAAACAATTATCATTCTGTGACTTCAAGTCAGAGGGGTTTAATTCCCTGTTTCTTAGCTGCACATGTGGATTGCCTCATGCAGGCATAATTGCTTATGGTTTAGGCTGGAGATGTGCTTTAGCAGAAGGAAGAAAGGTCTCAGAAGAGATTTTGCCTTTTTATCTGAATACACCAGTGACTTGTGGACCAAGAACTAAAATAGCCAGTCAGTTTCACTGAGGGTTAATCACTGGTGACAGCACAGGGCAGCCTAAGGATAGTGGGAGTGGGGAAAAGGAGAGAGGAGTGAGACATCATACTACATAGACCTTCCTCACTTTAAACTCACAGTGTGATGGAGAGGGGAAATTTCCCAGGGAACCTGAGAATCAGGTACCACAAATGTGCCACTACAAGGCTGCATTTCATAGATAACAGCACAGATTTGTTAGCAGTAAGATACATAGGCAGGACTATCATTTCCTCTCAGTGCACCTATACCAGAGTTGAGATAGCTACTTCCTTCCATAGTAAACACCTTTCCATAGACTGTAAAAGAGTTATGGGGAAAATGTGTGAACATCGGCTTCAAAGACCTCTGGAGTAACCTCCCTCAAATCATTTTCACTGAACAAAATCCTCAGGGTGAGAATATGCCTCTCTGTATACAACATGTGAGAGATACCCCCTGGCGCAAACTCTAAAGCAAAGGTTGGAAATCATGTGGCCCTCCCAATGCTGTTGGACTGTAATTCCTGGCATTCCTTAGCTTTAATATGCTGACTGGGACTGCTGGGACTTGCAGTTGAACAACATCAGGAAGGCTGTTTGATTCCTACCCCCGATCTAACAAAAAGTTGGTCTGTTTCATGTGAACATTGATACACACAGAGAAGCACAATTTTGGTTAAGTCAAGGATGAGTGCACTGTTTATCAGTACTATTCAAAGCAATGTCCATGGATCAGTGTCAGTCTATGAGCAATCAGATGCTGGTGCTTACTGGCAGATTACGAGCAGAGATAGAAACAATGATAGTGAATGGGCACAAATATGGTACCAGTCTTTGGAACATGTGGCAGAGGGGGAGAAATTTCTGCTTCCCACACATCAGATAACTTGAGATCCAGTGTGGTAGACTGTGTTTCTCTGATAGGTCATGGACCAATTTCCAGTGGACAGCCTAGCAACCTACTGCTTAAGATACAGACACACACAGGAACTATTTTTATGGAAAGTGTGAACCAACAATGAGATGGTTACCTTAAATCAAATACTTGATGTTGATGGTGAGTTTCTGCCTTTTTCAATTTTGCAAGAGCAGTTTAAACTACTTCTGTCAGCTAAATGGCAATATCTACAACTGAAATATTTGTTACAATCCAGATTTGGTCTTGTAGCTTTAAGTGTACCCTTAATATTAAATATATTAATTGAGGCCAATCAAGTATCCAAACCCACAATTGATACATATAAATTTCTGTTACCTATAAATACACATGGCACAGGAGGATTACAGCTCGAATAGAACAGAGAAGTGGAATATCTGATTCTGACTACTCAATGGCCATCAGTTTTAACATCTATAACAAGTATGGCTATAGATCTCCAACTACATCTTTATACAGCAGAAATTGCTCTTTCCGGTATATTAGTCACCACAATGTCTATTTAAGAAATGGCTCTTTAAATCAGCAAACTGCTGGAGATGTAACACAGGTTGTGTCTCCCTTATCTGAAATGCTTGGGATCAGAGGTATTTTGAGTTTTGTAATATTTCAGATTTTGGAATACTTGCATATACATAATGAGATAACTTAGAGATGGGACCAAAGTCTAAGCAGTATTCATTTATGTTTCATATACACCTTATACACCTAGCTTGAAAGTAGAATAATAGGATCATAGAGTTGGAAGAGACCACGAGGGCCATCCAATCCAACCCCCTGCCTTGGAGGAGTACACAATCAAAGCACCCCTGACAGATGGCCATCCAGCCTCTATAGTAATTTTATACACTATATTTTTAATAATTTTGTGCATGAAACACATCAGGAAGCAAAGATATTGATGTGGACATTTTGGATTTTGGAAAATTTCAGATTCTAGAATTCTGGATAAGGGAGACTCAACCTGTTCTGCTAATGCTTCCTTAATGCATATGGTATGGATTTGTCACATAATAGCTACATTTAGGGAGGAAGTAATCACATGAGTGAATTTGGTTTTGGAAAGTTCCTTGATATTTAAGGATGTGGATGTTCTTTTGAATTATTTATCTGTTTCTTGGAAATTAACAAATGGCCAATGTGTCATATATTGGCATTCCCAGACACAGTGACCAGTAGTTTCAGAGTTAAAACAGAAAACTTTATTGGCACAGAAATCCAAGAAGTGAACCATACAGGGTTGTTGCTGTGAATTAAGTTTAACAGGAACACACTACAGTAGCACCCCCGCATCCGCAGATTCGCCATCCGCAGTTTCAATTATCCGCGGTTTCAGTTTCAGCACAGCTACCATAGAGTCTTCCTAGAAAATGTGTCCTCTCTAGCCATTTTCTAGGTCCTCCAAGGCAACTCTATGGTATTTTAATCCAGAAGTCCCATTATTTTCAATGATGTTTGCTATTATCCGCGGTTTTTGTTATCCGTTGTGGGGCCTGGAACCAAGCCCCCGCAGATGGGGGGGTCCTACTGTATACTAAAAGCAGATTACAGTTAGTCAAATCTGGCAGGCTTCAAAATAATTCGTTAATCATATAAACATTCCTGTCTTTGTCTCTGTCCCCTTACTCTGAAGGAAATAAACAAAACTATGGCCACATCTGCAGCATTATTTCTCAGACATTCAGACAGTTATACTCCTTTCTCTAGTTCACTCAGTAGCAAGCATCAGGAAATGAAAACATAATTAATAGCAAGATTACATGAAAAATACTGCACATGACAGGAACAGGCAACATCAGGGACCATTCCTGACAGAATGGGAAGTGTAATTTTTGTACCCTTTTGACTGCTAAAAGATTGATACTATGTTACTGGAAAGATAATTTTCTTCATCTCTGATCTAATGGACAGAAGAGCTGACAAGGCTTGCAACATCTGAAAGAATGATGTACAGTACAGACAACATTTACAAATAGAGTTATATTTGAACATTTGGTCAGCTTTTATAGAAACTTGCAACTAATGTGGTCATTTTTTTCTCCTTTTGTGTTTTTATTTTCCTGCTTTTGTTATACTGGAACATTATTGTATGTAACTGAGGTCCCTTTTGAATGTAAATTTAAAAAAAAATTAAGTTTTACAAAATAACATTTTTTAAAAAAAAGATAAAGACACACACAGAGACACTTGAATCCCACTCCTGATGTAACAGAACAGAAACATGACTACATACCTGTTCTGTTTCCATTTTCTTCTTCCTGTAAAAGAAAAAAAGATAATGTATAATTTTGAACAGGGCATGATGTTTACATACAACCCAAAGAGTAAGCAAGGGAAGGAATAGGCTGCTCTCAACTCTCAACTCTTTTGCCACTCATTGTTTTTCTCCTTGTAACTGTCCTACCAAAGCTGTATTTTTTGCTATACAGACATGATATGGGGACTCATACATTTTACTTTGCGTGAGGTGGTGGGTAACATTCCAAAATGTTACATGTGTTTTTGTGCACAAAAAAAAAGTTTTCTCCACAGAAAGTGGGTTTCCTGTGTATAAAACACTGTTTCCTGTGAAGGAAACCTGTTTTCTACAGTTTTTGTGCAAAAGAAAAGAAAAAAAAAGAAAAGAAAGAAAGCATTTTTCTCTGCAGAATAGTTTCTGTGCAGCACTTTGGGATGTCCTAATATTGGGAGAATGCTCCAGAAGTATATTAATTTTCTCCCAAAGAGGGGAAAAAACTCCTTTAATTATTGATTCCCACATGTGAGAATAAAACAATGAATGAATAATGAATAAAATAATGATTTACATCCCTAATGGAGAGTGGATATAACATTAGCAGGTGGTTTTCAGAAGACAGACCGCTTATAGTAAAGGGTTAAGAACTGCTACCTACTATTCTATGATTCTATGGCTGCAGCCTCCAGTGACTGGTTTTGTCTTCTGAATGGCTAGGAAGACCCCATGGACTGTTGACTGTGTGGTCTTTACTTGTAGAATAAAGAGGTATACAAGCATGCTTCTTATTTTCCATTAATTTTCTATATGGTGTTACAAAACAACCCCTCATATAATACTTTTACTTTTCTGTAGGCCAAAATGTTCAAAAGGCCAGTCTAGACTGAAATTATCAACCTTAGTTGCTGATGATAATGAAGAAAGGCCTGTTATTATCTTCAGATAGTATTAGTACTTGTCCCACATTTCCAGGAAAGTAGTCACAATAAAATCAGTTCTTATAACAGCGACGTGCCTGCATCATACTCTAACTATACCTTTGGCATTCCCTAAACCTCATTTTCTTCAATGATTCAACATTATTATTTTTTTACTAATCCTAGGTCTCTCATTGTGCCAGATGGAATGTATCAGTATTTTTTGCCAATCACTATATGCCATTTCAAGTATTGCAGCAAATAAATTCCACAATAAAAATATTGTAGGAGAATGTTCTTGTAAAGCATTAATGTCACAGAAGAAAGAAAACAGATGTATACAAACTGGCCCAAACAGTAATAGTTTCATGTATCTTCTTGATAAATGTAGAAAGGTTGCTTTAAAAACAACTCACCATCATTCTTTATTAGGAATGTAACTACAGTAATTTTTTTAAGGGATGTAACTAATTTGTTCATTGCAATCTCTATTTTTTTCAGTCATTCATTTGTTTCATCCCATCTCTGCAGCAGTTTACAAAATTTTCTTTTACAAATTCTGTACAAAAATCCACATATTCAAGCACATTTCTTTGAACATGAACATTTTCTGTGCAATTTTGCCTAATATTTTTATAGTTTTCAAGCAAGTTCCTGTAATATAATATATTTTTAATACATTATTTTCACTAATACAGTATATGCATTTTGTGTGCAATTTTCCTCTACAACACAAAGGTATGTCTACTTTTTTGATTGAAGAAGTACATTGCAAAATTCAGAGAAGTGCCAAAAGCAAAGGTAAGTAGGTCCACATTAAAATGCAAACCAAATGAAGTGTCTACCTCTGTTCTTTACTTATGGCGAGATATTTAACTGGACATGGAAACAGTTTTTGCTTACCAATGTTTATTGGTACATCTGTGGGCCATCTCCCGCACTTGTAGTACCCAAGTGGATTTACCTAGTGAAGGCAGCCCTGTGATCAGTAACAGACAGCTATCAGTCTAATCAGCACTGTGCCTGGGAGCACAGTGGGGGCAACCTGGGAGCAATAAAATTCAAAAGCTCCAGTTTTAGTCATACTTATAGTAGATTCACTTAAATCAGTAGGACTAAGTTAATCATGATCAATTAATGCCGCTGATTTCAACCTTTCTATCCTAAGTATGACTAATTTTGGATCCAACCCAATGGGATTTACTTCTGAGAAGACAAGCCTAGGAATGCCCTGCTTACAGCCTATGCAAATTCTTCCTATCTTATTGCAATGTTCTTTGGAGCTTTATCTTGTGCAGTTAGGGAATATTCAAACTGTTTTAAAAATCCTCCAAATTATCAGTGTCTGGATGTTGCCATCTGAAAATATCTACGCAAAATTTAACAAATCCTTCTGCAATTTCTTTGCACATCACTGCTAAACTGTTACTATTCTTATTTTAGCTAAAGATAGCAGATTCTTTGCAAAAAAAAAAAATCTCTGAACTCTCCAACATCAAAATATTAGAATTTAGCATAGAACACATTTTTATGCGCTTTAAATGTGCCCAACAGCATCCAATTTATTTTCCTCTTTTATAATTGTTACATTATAGTTGAAACTGATTCCTCTGATGGTGGCTTTTGCTTTTAGCTTTTTTATCACCCTCATATCTGTTTCTTCATTCTGTTTGTTTCTTTGTTTTAGAGAAAAACTGTACTGCTTGATCTCTCATTTACTTTCCCAAATTTTTTTCTCTAAGAGAAGGCCTGTGACAGTGACAGTTTTTTAAACAAATTCTGAGCATATAAAACAACTTTATTTAATTCCAAGGATCACTTCTAATATCTACACTAATATTCACCAAACTGATTAACTCTAGAGATACTGGACTACAATTCCCATCATCCCTAAGCTAAAACAGCAAAATCGTAGTGAGTAGAAGTGATGGGAGTTGAAATCCAACACAACTAGAGGGCACCAGGTTTGGGAACACTGGTTTATATAGATATAAAATAACTGCTTCAAACGACTGTTGCCCATTAGTTATTAACTTTAGTTCCACTGATTTGAATGTGTCTACTATAAATTAGCCCTCAATATTTATGCAACCCAATATTTTTAGAAACTTCTCTCAGTGCACAACAACTAAACAATATTTATGTTTATTGAGACACATTTTACATTTTACTGTAATCTCGAAATGCCTTCTTTAAAAAAAATTGAAAGAAAAAGAAAAATGCCATGATGAAGGTGAGGGAGTGGTAATTTGTTACTATACATGTTGTTGTTGTTGTGTCATTTTTGACTCAAAGGCAATCCTATCACATGGTTTTCTCGGCCAGATTTGTTCAGAGGGGGTTTACCATTGCCCTCCTCTTGGGCTGAGAAAGTGTGACTTGCTCAAGGTCACACAGTGGATTTCCATGGCCCTGCAAGGATTTGAACCCCAGTCTCCCCGAGTCCTAGCACAACACTCAAACCATTCAGCACTCTGGTTCTCTCCATATCTATTTATCAGGGAGTAAGTCCCACTGAATTCAATTATGGCTTATTCTTAAGTGGATACGTAAAAGACCATCCTTCTAGTTCTCAACTACTGTTACCACAGCTTGGAAAGTTACTTTTAAAAGTAATTCATTCTGTTACTTGTTAGATTTGCTTATATTTTTTTTTATTTAATGTTTTAAATATGATTCTAAAGAAAGGGGGGAAAGAAAGAAGAGAAAGAAAGGAGGAAAGAGGAGGGGAAGTACATATGATATGAACATGTATTAGATGTGTGTGTGTGTGTGTGTGCGTGTGTGTGTGTGTATGCACCTTCAGGACGCCTTTCGACTTATGGCAACCCCATAAATTAGTATAAAGTCAACGTATTTCCAAAAACACATTGTCTTGAAGTTAACATCTATAAAATACGCATTCATGAGTAACTAAAGCAGTGAAATCATCTGACCGCTTAACAATAGATGGTGAATGTGTTTGTTTCCAACCCTGGGGTATGTATTTTAGCAACAATACTAAGCCACTCTGTTAACTCTTAGAGTGTATGAAAAGTTACCCTCAGTCATTACTTGACATGACACTGAAAAACTAACTAATCACATTGTTCTTTCGCACTGCTTTTCTATTTCTGTTACTTTTCTGAAAGAGAAAAACCTATAAGTGAATGACATAAAACTTGAGAAGTCCTGCCAAATAACCTCAAAATTGCCTTTCACTTTTGAAAATAACAAGAAACTGCCCACTAGTTGGGTAAATTTGTTCTACCTCACTGAGTTAGTTTTGAAAGGTGGCATTATTACATACTTATTAATACCATCACCTTGTAACTACTAACAGGCAGCTGTATTGTTTGTTACTGGTTACCTCCAGCCTGTATCTGTTCACTTCTGACAAATGCCTTCATCACTAACCTACTGACCAGAAAAAGTCACTTCCAATTTTTCAGAATACTTCTGTTTTCAGGCAGTGGCGATCTGCCCCATCCCTCCTACAGTGCAGCTAATTGGCAAATTTTCACTTGACTCCAGAAACATGCATTGACTAGGGATATATACTAAACTGTGACCATAACAGCAGTTATAGCTAACAGCTGGTTTCAAAACAACTGTACAGTCAGCCCTCAGTATCTGCTGGGGTTTGGTTCCAGGATATGCAAGTCCCATTATATACAGAGGTGTAGTAAAATGGTGTTCTGTATATAAAATGGTGAACACCAAGGTTTGCTTTTTGGATTTTTAAAAAAATATTTTCAAGTCGTGGATGTTTGAATTTGTGGATGCAAAATTCGTGGATATGGAAGGCCAACTGTACTTACATGTCAATTCAGTTAGTGGTTTGAGCACTGAACTATGACTCTAGAAACCAAGGTACAAATCCCCACTTGGCCATGGAAACCCACTGGGTGACCTTGGACAAGTCACATTTTCTCAGTCTCAGAGAAAGGCAAAGCCAAACCCTGTCTGAACAAATCTTGCCAAGAAAACCCTGTGATAGATTAACCTTAGGTTCACTGTCAGACTTGAGGGCACATAACAAGTTTTAGGAACCTATATGAACATATTTTATTTATCCAGTGTTTGAATTATAGCCAAGCCTTCATCCAGTAAACTCACGGCAGTATAACTGGCTCTCCTCCCAGCAGGGACTGGAATCTGGATCACCCAAGTCCTAGCCCAATACGCTAACCACTACACCCACATTACAATTACACTACCCAAAAATAAAAAGCTGCCATGCACTGAGAAAGGCTGCCACTCCATCATGCCCCATGGTTGTCTGTTCTTCTTGACTGGCAGAGGGTCTCTCAGCCACATGTTTTTCCAGCTCTGCTACCTAAGATCCTTTCAGAAGATGAAAATTTTCTTGAAAAATCTAATGCATCAGTGTTATTTGGGGGTGTGGAGTGCTTTATTTAATCGTTACTGGTAGCAAAAAAGCACCACATCACATTACTCATTAGTAATGTGTTACTAATATATTACTTTTTAAATGGCTTTTCAAGCATTTTAAAAATACAAAAGGTATTCCAAAATAACTCCTCAAAATTATTTCAAAGCTGTTGTTGTTGCTGGTGTTGTTTCTTACCCTCCTCTCACTTTGGCTCTAGGTAGGGAACAATATCAGAACACCAGTTAAGAGAACTTAAGTGTCATGCCTCATAAGTCTGATGAGGGTATGGAATCAGAAATGGACACGGCAGAGAATGGCCCTATGGAGCCTGGCACAGGTTTATCTACACCTGTGCCAGCAGCAAACTCTGCCAACCTGGAGTCCCCAGCAGAGGAGGAGCCTGGTCAGATAAGGAGGAAGAGGAGACGGACTTACCCATACCATTCTTCATCCAGCAGAGATCTCAAAAAGAAGCTAGGAGGAGATCGATGAGACATTATCTGAAACATCAGCTCATTAAGGACCACCTGGCACAGCCTGGATGGCTATATATATGCCTTGGGGGGGCTATGGAGCCTTTGTCAGAGATCAACTGATCTTCCTGGCAAAAGCTTCTGTTGGTTATCTTTGACTCCATGTTCCTGCTGCCTTGACTCCTGTTTAGACCTTGGACTGATCCTGACTATGCTGTTGCCTGATCCTGTTGACCTATAGACTTGCTTTTGGACCTATGTTGACTTCTGTAAGCCTATGACTCTTGGATGGTTTTTGGACTATTCTTTGCATATCCCTGCTTGCTTCTGTCAAATCCTATCTGGACTTTACTTAACTGCCTTGTTATTAGGAATTGACCACTTTCCCAGACATTTTTTTTATCCTTTTGCCAGCATCTGGCTGTTGTCCTGGCCATTATAAGACCAATACATATTAAAAACAATCAATACTTCCAAACTCATAATTACTTCAAAATTCATAATTTAAAAATAATCTGCATAGGGATAAGTAAAACATAAATGTTATTCCTCCTGCATCAAATGTAACATGCACATCATTTGTCATTTATAAAGCTTAAAAGTAACCTTGTCATCTTTTATCACATGGGTATAACAAGTAACAATGTCACTTTTAACCTGTTGTTTTCAAACTCTTTTTAATTAGATCCTTTTAACTGAAGCTGCATGGGGCTGAACCTCAGACCTCTTGCATATAACGCCAGTTCTCTCCCTGCCTCTGTCAGTGCTGACTGTGCATGATAAAAGTTGTAGTCTGGCATGTTTGGAAAACACCAGCTTTGAGAAGGCTGCTGTAAACTATGGCCAAATCCACACTACACAAATAATCCAGTTTGAAACAGTATTATTTGCCATTGCTCCTTCCTATGGAATCTTGGGAGCTGTAGTTTTACAAGGTCTTTAGCCTTCTCTGCCAAAGAGTACTGGTGCCTCACCAAACTACAAACTACTATGTCCCCTTTGCTATTGTATCTCCTTTTTGTCACCAGACTTATACATTAAGGAGCACAGTATATAATAATAAAGGTCACTACACAACCAAAGAAAAGCACTTTCTAGTCATATTCATTAGGCAATTTTGCCTGATTTAAAGTGAGCAGTAGAGTTGGATTGCACCTTAAATTTAGCACCTTTCTCCCACTATTCTGAACCGCAACTAGTCCAACAAGATTCCCATATTAACAGGCTTTTGTTCCATTACTTTGTTCCATCCCATACATGCCTCATTTCCAAATATTTCCTACAATCTCCCTTACCACATACAAACATTGGCCAACTTTGCTTTTAAGATAATATCAGTTAAGCTAAGCACAAAATTATATATAATTCAAAGCAGCCCTAAAATAGTATAGCTAAACACTGCTAAAACATGCCATGATCTGAAAACTCAACCATCACTATCTGGTCAGAAAATAAATCTCCCTTCCCCCATTCCTCATGACCTCTACTCTTCACCAAGAAATATCAACATGAACACAATTTGCAAATGTATACAAATGTGGAACTAATGGCTGCAAGTAATCTATCCAATGCCATGGCTTAACTTTTACAGAGTATTGGTCATTTCTTGGCACAAGGACCAGAAAGATGGCTTAGAAAACTGTCCTTAATCCAACTGCCCCCTAAACACACCTCTGTGAATAGGGCATGGGAGCAAAGCAGGCCTCCACAATCTGACCTTGATTATGTTTTACAGCTGTTACTAGCAAAAACAGTGATATGCCTCCCATTTGGTACAACTTCCATTTATGATACTTCTCCCTTTTAGGATGAGGTGCCAATCTTCACATTGCCCCATCTGTGCAGTGCCACTCAATGCCCTGTTCTTTTGGAGAGAAGAGATTTCCTGCCAAACACTCAAACCATGAAAATCTATAATATATAAATGGAAATGTATTGATACTAGCATGGGATCCTATTTATGTATTTTTAGACTTTATACCCCAATTTTCCTTCAGCCACAAAAGTGTGCCACAAAAATTAAGTCCCTAAACCTGTTTGATTATGATAGGTCATCAAACAAGAGCCAATGTGGTGCAGTGATTTGAGCACTAGAGACCAGGGGTCAGATCCCTGCTTGGCCATGGAAACCCACTGGGTGACCTTGGGCAAGTCAAGCTCTCTCAGCCTCAGAGGAAGGCAAAGGCAATCCCCACCCCCACCCCAAATAAATCTTGCCAAGAAAACCCTGTGGAAAGTTTGCCTTAGGATCACCATAAGTCAGAAATGACTTAAAGGCACACAACAACAAAGGTCATCAATCCCATAAGCTAAGATCCTATTCCAGGGGTGGGAATCATGTGGTCAATGCCTATTATGTGTACTCCAGGCCACAATTCTGGTTCTTTAGTGTTTCCCTGTCTCCTCAGTATCCAACAAAAAATTCCTGCAATAATTGGAAGGGCCCCCCAACCCACTGCTGCAGTTTGCTTCCATATTTCAGTGGTGAAAACACATTGACCTCAGAGCACAGCAGAAAACCTGGTCTCCAAAAAGACCGCATTTCTCCCAACTTTGCCCTCCAGCCACATCCCCATTCTCTAGCACCATCTTTCATCCTTCCACAGTAGTTGCCCTCCTTTTCTCCCTCCTTCTTTCCTTGGCAGATGAAGGAATGAAGAAAGTCAAAGAAAAAAGAAGTCCTCACTCCCACTGCCAGTAGCTGGTCTACAGAGCCATCCATTTCCTGACTGGGTGTCTTCAGAGTCCATAGCACTGGCAATTTTCTTAGCCAGCCCTGTTCAGGCTCTGAAGACCTCCAGAAAAGAAGCAGAAGGCTTTGTTGAGAGCAAGCTGTTGGCAGCAACATCAAACACATTTTTTTTCTTTGTCTCCTTTTCTCATTAGTCTTGGAAAGGAGGTAGGGGAGGGAAGGAAGGAAGGAGGTGACAAGGAGGGGATGGAGATGCAGCATAGGGGAAATAAAGATGGGGAAGCTGTGTGGACCATGTAGCATCAGCAGGTCCCAAAAATGCCCCTACAACCCCCAGCACATGTTCACTCCATTGTGTCCATATAATGTTGCACTAATATACAGCTGCCCAACTGACTGTGTAATAGGTGCCATGGCTTTGAACTCACTCAATGCACAAATGTCAATTGCCCACTTACCCCCTCCAAAGTCAAAAGACAAAAAGAAGGATGTGTGTGTGTACCTACTGAAGAACTGGCTGCATTAGGGACTGCAATTATGCAATAACCTCTGAGAAAGTGCAGCTGCTTATGCAACCATTTTTCACTAGTGCAATACTATAACAGGATTTTGACCACAATTTTGTTTAAAAGAAAGAAAAAGCAAAAACCAGTAACAGAAAGCAAGAACAAAAACAGGAGAGGTTGATTTTTCAATAACCAACAAGTAAACGACCTATCTAAATAAAGAAGAGTATGGTTCTGAGAGGCTTTTTAAAGGAGGGTTTATTAAGAATGCATAATGTACAGTGCACTCCCCTCTGCGTGTTCATTCACAAGTCCCATCAGCTTCAATGAAGCTTACTCGTATGTAAGTGTACAAAGGATCACAACATTGGTTTTTTACTGCAACCATAGTGAGGATGAATGGAGGGAGACTCTTCCAAATGTTTACTTTGATACCATATATATCATTTAGCAGAGTTAAACTGTCCATGCTGGCTGGGGGATCTAATTTTTCCAAGCTCCATGTTTATCATCATGAGTATCTATTGTCAATCAGCTGCCTTTGGTTGAGCCTAAACCTATTGTTAGTTTTTTAGTCAGAGTCAGCTCCAGGTTTGAGTCCCTCTTCTTAGACAAGGCTGACTGTCATGCAGTGTGGCAAGTCCTCTCCCTAGGCCAAAAAGGAGAAAGAAAGAAAAAAGAATTCCTTCTCAGGCAGCAAGTTGTGGCTGGCAGTGGCCATGTTGATTCCTCCACAATCCTCCTGGGAGATGATGCATTGGGATTCCAGTGTGTTGTGAGAGAATTAAAGGATGTGTGTCAGACCAAGGGGAGATGGCAGCCACCTGGCACTAAGTTAGTTGTGCCCTGGTCTCAGGCAGCTCTTGCAACTGTTCTAGTCAGTGGTGATGTCCACAATGGTTCTCTGCAGCTGCCTGATGATGCCAACCCCAACACTGGGCCCATCTTCAGTCACATACAAAGTCCATATAATGTTCTGGAGGATGCTGGCCCAGCTGGAAGCTGGGGTGAGTCCATGCAGATTGAAGGGAAACAAAGCATAAGCATTGTAAGCCAAGGGTGTAATACTTGGCCACAGCTTTACTTCTTATGTTACTGTCTTGGTCTAAACTCTCAGAACCCTCCAGCCAGCCATGCTGGTTGGTGAGGAAGGGCTTGGAGTTGTAACCCTAAAAAGTAGCATGTCTAAGCTCTGGAACCTAGCAACAGTGCCCACAGCCAAAGCACAATATGGCATGACAACAGTGACTCACTATCCCCAGAAATGCAGCCAGCCTTCATCCTTGCTGAAGGCAGAAAAAATGGTACCCAATGAATGAAGGACTTGCCAAACAGAAGAAACTAAAACACACCCCATTCCTGTTAACACACACACACACACAGATACACAGACACACACAGGTATTCATTTGTTTGTTTATCCCATTTATATCCCACCTTTCTCCTCAGACAGGACCCAAGGCAAATCTTATGTTTTCTGTTAAGTATTTTGTAGGATATGCTGTTTGAGAGGACGGCAAAACAGAGTTCTCAGGGGAGGGGATGAAACATTTTTTAAAATACCACCTGTAATATGAGGACTTATAGGCCTGCTTCTGACTTTGGGGAGGCAACTGGTGCTCACTCCCAGCACCTGCCTTGACTTGAGCCCCTGTGGCAAAAGTACTGCTGCAGCCACCAGCTTTGCTTTCCCCATCATCTACTCACAAGCAGACTTACCCCATAGTGTAATAGGCTTTAAGCCTAATCATGGTGGTGGGGAGGGGGCTGCGGCTGCTGCGGCTGCTGCTAGGGGGACTGCTAAGTAATAAGTGGTGACATCTGCTGCAGGATCAGGCAAAGCATCAGCAATGGTGGGCCCCTCTGGGGCACATGGACCCTCGAAAAAGGCTCATGTGCCAGATGCTTACATCAGGTCTGAGAACCAAAATGCACTTTCGTATTACTGTTGTGGAAGGGAGGTAATTATTGTTGCTCCAAAACTGTGAGGATGGGTGCCAGAATGTATAATTAACCAGTTGTGAACACTGGTTTTATTCAAAAGGGCAGTCATGGTTAACCACTAAAAATGAAACTCCTCATGAAGGGATACCTTCCCAACATGTGTTTATGTGCCTTCAAGTCACCTTTCAATTTATGGTGACCTCATGAATTTCATAGGTCTTTCTTAGGCAAGAAATACTCAGAGCTGGTTTGCCATTGCCTTCCTCTGAAATAGTACTTGGTAGTCCTTGGTGGTCCTCCATCCAAATACTAATCAGGCTTGACTCTGCTTAGCTACCAAGATATGACAGGACCTGGTGCCTTCAGAGTATTTAGACTTACTGACCTTCTCTCAGATGGATATGGACACAAGGACACTTTTGTAGAGGGTTGTATGAAACAGCAGTAGCAGTTAAATGAAACACTGTAATATATTTGGACGCACACAAAATCTTCTCACTTTAGAGAAAGCAAAAGCCCCACATTTCTGCATTCCCAAGCAGGATGGAACGCTGTCTCAGGAAGAATAAAAGCCCAATCAGGCAGGTATCCTAGAGCTCAGATGCACATCACACCCCAAGGGAAAAGGGCAGGGCCTGGAAAGATACAAGCTCAATCCCTTTGTTACTCTTGACATGTTCTTAGAGGGCAAGACTGGAAAGGAAGAAGGAAAAAAAACCTGGGTAAATAATTTGCTACCAAACTTATACCTCTTGCTTTCTATTCCAGAGCCCATCCATATAGACACAGGCAGGCACAGTAAGAAAACAGCAGGTGGGAGCCGTTACAGAAATTCATTCATTCATTCAGTTTGTGTGTCACCTTTCTCCCAAAGTGGGACCCAAGGTGGCTCACAGAAAGTCATTTTAAAAAATGAACAATAATTTTTAAAACAATTAAAATCATTAATAAAACAATAAAATCACTTAAAAGATGTACAAAGTTTTAAAATATAAATAAAACATCCCAATAAAAAGCTTGCCTGCTTAAACAAAAAGGTCTTTGCCATTCGGTGAAAGGAAAGCAGGGAGGGGGACAACCTAGCCTCTCATGGAACTGAGTTCCAGAGGGTGGGAGCAGCTACTGAGAAGGCTCTCTCTCTTGTTCTCACCAAGCAAGCCTGTGATGGTGGTGAGACCGAGAGAGAAGATCTTAGAACTCTGGCAGGTTCGTATGGGGAGATATGGTCTTTCAGGTAATCTGGACCTAAGCTATATAGGGCTTTAATGGTCATGACCAACACTCTGAATTGTGCCCGGAAAGGTAGCCAGTTAAGCTTTTTTTTTTTAACAAGGGAGTTATATGTTCCCTATAACCTGCCCCAGACAGCATTCTGGATGCAGCATTTTGGACTTGCTTAAGTTTCCAAACACTTTCCAAAGGCAGACCCATGTAGAGTCTGCTACACGAGTCCACATCTGACATCTCAAAGGACAGGTGGAGCTGGGGCACTAGTTTTAGCTGTGCAAATGCACTCTTAGCCCCTGTTGAAACCTGGGTGTCCAGACTCAGAACTGAGCTTAGGAGAACATCCAAGCTGCAGGGAGATTTCAGGGGAAGTCTAGCCCCATCCAGTACAGGCAGAGTACCTATTCCCTGATCTGCCTTTTGACAGACCAGGGGCATCTCTGTCTTGTCTGGATTAAGTTTCAATTTGTTTGCCCTCATCCAATCCATTACTGACAACAGACATTGGTTCTGTACCATGACAGCTTCCTTGGAATGAGATGGAAAGGAGAGGTAGAGGTTCTTGGTCATTTTGTTTAACTTTCATAACACAGTGACTTCCATGGCATTCCACTCTGAATTAATTTGTTGTACCTGAGTGTGAATCCCCCATCTCTAGAGCTGTATCACAAGAAGAACCAACTCCGAGAATGGAAGAAAAGGCCCTCTCCTCAGTCCCCCGTGCCACTATGTCTCCTTGCCTGTCACACAAGATTGGAGTAAAAACATCCTCCTCCAGTCCCTGCTCACTGCTCTCCTCCTCTGAGCATTAGATCTTGTCAACTCACATCACACCCCAGTGAAGGTGAAATCTCAAGGACAGTTCCTCCAGCCAAAACGCACTCACACACAACCCCCCATGCACGTGCAGGCAGCATTTGCCCTGGATAATAATTAAGGTGCTAAATATAGCTATGTTTGGGGTTTCTGAATGTTTCCAGGAAGACAGGAGGATGAACACTGAACAGAGGCATGTCTTCTAGGCATTCTGTAGAAATGTGCAAAGGACCACTTGCATCTCATCTCCTCTGACTGGATGCACCAATTTGCCAACAGACTCTGCACTAGGTAGGGCAGGGGGAAGGCAAAGTGCAGACCTCATGCACCTCCAGGGCCATTTTGTGACTCCCTCCAGAGGATCAAAAAATTGCCTCCCAATGCCCTCTAGGGGCATTTTTGCCACATTTTGTGCCCTTCTGAGCCCAGAAGAGGGTTTAGAACAGGAAGTAATCCAGAAGTGACTTCTGATCACTTCCTGTTTTTTTAAGACTCCTCTTGGACCTAAAACGTTGCAGGGGAAACTTAAAAACAAGGCAAAAAAATGTCCCTACAATCCCAAGAGAGCATTTGAGGGCAAAACTTATTTTGATTTTTTTTCTTTGTGGTGGGTGTGTGGCCCTCCAACCGCTACCAGGGGGTGAATGTGGCCTCCTAGCCTCCCACAGTTGCCCATGCCTGAGGTAGGGGGTTCTCTGCAGGAGAATGTTGTTCTACTAATTTGTGACATAACGCACTTGCTTGAGCAGTCTGTTTAGTATTCAAATCCTCCTTCCAATTGTATGCTGCTTGGGGCACCTACGGATAACTGGCATGGACTAATTGATATATAGGGGGCTGATGGGATAGATGTTGTATGCGTGTTATTATAAATATCTATTCCGCATACTGGAACCAATGAATGCTTGTTCTCTAGATTTTCTTCTACAGTACTTAGCTCAGTTTCCTCAAGCTCTCTCTATAAATTATTTGCATGTGTTTTTCCCTTCCCCAGAATCCTCCAAAGCACATAACATTGATGCAGCTGTGAGATTTCCAAGGTTTACACACTTGAAAAGAAGGCAGAGGAAAGGAGAGCTAGTAGAGATGTCTGTGTCTCCAATGCCTGGGTTTCTTGGCCAGTACTCCATGCCACTGAAGAACTTGGAGGGTGAGATTCCCAACATCTTCTATAGTTTAAATAGTTGGGACACACAGAATATTCCATTCCTTAAGACCCTCTCAGCATTAATGATTGCTCTATGTGAGCCTCCAGCACTGTCACAACCCCTCCCTGTGGCCATCCAAGCTTTTAATATGTAGCTGGGCTGTAGAAGTTTTATTGGGGTGTCTTTGTTTTTATTTTTATCTTGTTTATTTCTAATCTTTTAACTTCTATATATTTATGTAATTTTAGATTTTCTATACTGTGATGTTTTTAATTATTTTAAACTGTATTTTATATGAAATTTTGTGAGCCGCCTTGGTCTCTGCTGGGAGAAAGGCAGCATATCAATCAATCAATCAATCAATCATCATCATCATCATCCCAACCTCACTTAAGCAAAGTATAATTTGGAAAAGAAGGGCTGGTCAGTTCTAAGACAGACCCTGTTTGGTGCTCAGCAAATAATAAGCTAAAGACAAACTCTTGCATTCAGATCCATTTTCAGAATTCTATTTTGTCACAGAATCCTAGAATCCTAGAATCATATAGTTGGAAGAGACCAGAAGGTCCATCCAGTCTAACCCCCTGCCATGTAGGAATATACAATCAAATCATTCCCAACAGATAGCCATCCAGCCTCTGTTTAAAAACCTCCAAAGGAGATTCCACCACGCTCTGAGGCAGTGTATTCTACTTCCGAACAGCTCTTACAGTCAGGAAGTTCTCCCTAATGTTTAGGTGAAATCTCTTTTACTGTAGTTTGAACCCATTGCTCTGTATCCTAGTCTCTGGAGCAGCAGAAAACAAGCTTGCCCCATCCTTAGTATGACACCCCTTCAAATATTTAAACATGGCTATCATGTCACCTCTCAACCTTCTCTTTCTCGAGACTAAACATGCCCAACTCCCTAAACTGCTCCTCAAAGGGCATGGTTTCCAGACCTCCCATCGTCAGGAATTCTAGCACCATCCCTCATTCCTGGATTGGACCATAGATCCCTCTAATCCACAATTCTGTCTCCATCATCAGCCCACACTAGGAAGAAAAAGCACAGGTATTCATGAACAAGGAAGTTAAATAATAGCAATAATGTTGACATTTCTACACCACTTATCAGTGCCAAAGCACTCCCTAAGCAGTTTACAATGTGTTAGCTAATTGCCCCCAACAAGCTGGGTACTCATTTTACTGACCTATGAAAGGATGAGCCAACCTTGGAGCCCTCTGAGATTGAATTTGTAACATTGTGGCTTGCGGTACTGGCATTTAACCACTGTGCCACCAGGGCTCCCTGATGGCAAAGAAAGCAATCTTAAAGAAAGCAATCTCATGTCATTTATCCCTAATATCTTGCCAAACCCTTCAATGTGGAACAAGTTGAATTTTCATCTATCCCGAATTTATCATTAAAAAAAAAAAGTTAACAAAAAGTCCACTAAGCACAACTCTAAAATCATGAATGGCTGGTGGGGATAACTGCATGTCAAGGTGACATCCTGGACAAAGAGTTGGAATACATACATCTCAGAGCAAAGACTTGCATCGTTCAACTTTCAACCCAAAGGGTGTGAATGGCAGATGTTTGGAACTCAGCAGCTGTATGAGGTTCTCAGACTACTGGGAAATTGCCAGCTTTTGCCAGCAGAGGGTGTGTTCTCCTTTATCACACTGACCTCTGTCAGAGCTAGGGAGCTTCCTGGGGACAAAAGCTTCCAGGTCAGGCTCAACTGGCCTTGGATGTGACCTTTCCATATTGTCTTCCCTCCCACCTTGCTCCTAACCTTTGTCCAGGATCCTCAGTTCCTGTTTCCGGATCCTCTGAAGTGGATACGCAGCACAGCTGTCCCTTGGTCTCCACCCAGCCTTGGCTCTAATTCACTGTTGTACTGGTTACTGTGATTGGACTGTCTTCCTAGTTCTTGACCCTAGCTCTCATCTGTTTCCTGTTTGCCCTCCTTCTTTGTCTCTCTGAAACTGTATAGGTGGGAGCTTTGCAATGAAGCCATGATTTCCCTGAAGGCTCATAGAAAGGCCTGCATTAAAGGAATGCCACATGTCAGTTCCCTGAATCTGGGTAATCTAATTTACACCCTAATATTGGTGGGCATACATAGTAATATGGAGAAAATCCCTCCCACCTCGCCCTCCAGGACACCAATAGTTTGCTACACAGATAAGTCATACAAAGAAGAACATAAATGGTCTTCCGTGTCCTCTGAATACTGGGATGAGAACTTTGCTTTCTTAAAAATGACAGCAAACAAAATCTCCATGACCTTCAATGTGTCAAAGTTACAAAGCAAAGTGCAGAATCAGATCTCTTAACATGTTAGGGTTAGACATGACTAATTGTATTAATTAGGCAGTGAGTTATGCCTTTTTAATTAAGCCCAACTAATCTGCATTAATACAAGAAAAGCCTTGCTGGGACAGATCATGGCTCAATTTAGCCAGTATGCTCTGAAAGAATCCCAGAATGTTGTTGGGTTGCCTCTCCTCATCTTTGGCAGCACCTTTTCCTTTCTGCATTCCTCCTCCACATATATGAGGTAACTTGCAGTACCTGTCTCCCCGTGGGGCACAAGGAGACAATTGAGTCATCAGCTGACAGTTGCCAAAGTATGCTTGGCACCAGACTTGTGGCTCCCTTCTTTGCCCCAGTGAATCACCTCCATCGAAACCCAGCCCCCGGATCAGGAGCCCCACCCTGCCAGAGCTTTTTTCCCCTTGCCTGGAGATGAGGATGTCCTAATTAGGCTGCTGAAATTCCACAAGTAGTTTCGAAGTTCCTTTGCTTTAATTTTGTGCCATCTGGGTTACTGAGCTTATATTGCCACACTGAGAAGAAAGGAATGGTGGTGCTAAATGTGCATTTGCACATGGGAACTGGATTTGCATATATTCTTCTAAGAGATTGGGAAAGTTAACACTTTTAGAGTGGAATTCCCAGAATCCCCTACTTAGCATGGAGTTCTAGTCCAAAAAAAGTTCTTCAAGCTCTGCTTCTTTGTATATTACTGTATCTTCACCTTTCCTTCCCCCCATCCCCTGTAGACTTCTTTTGGATCTAGATATATATTATGATCTTCACAGGGGCAAGGAATGGCCATTTTCTTGTTGTTATTACTCTGCTAAGTGAAATGTATATTGATAGCACTAATATAACAACAAAATGAGTAGAAGGATTAGAATTGTGAAGAAGAAGAAAAACCATTGCTGAGTCAAAAAAAAAAACTGCTCAGTACTCGTCACTAATATTTTTAGTGTTTAAAAAATAATCTCCCTTTCTCAACCTTTTTTGTATGCGTGCAAGGAGGGCTTCTTTAAAAATAATCCCACAAATTAATGCACATTTCCTTACTTTGCTTTCAATTCTCAATTGACTTCAGTTGTCCTCAGTGACATAATTATGTGATCATATCTGACTGGCAATGCAATATTGGGAGGTAGGATCCCTGTTTACCTATATGATGAATCCAGAAGGGAAAAGAAGAGGAGGGGGAAATGTGCCAGAATGACATCAGCCAGTGACATTAAAGAGGTGTTTAAAAATAAATAGGTAAATATTTGCATACAGTTTTCTTTCAAGAGCCAGCATAGTGTAGCAGTTTGAGTGTCAAGCTATGACTCTGGAGACCAGGGTTCAAATCCCTGCTTGGCCACAGAAACCAATGGGTGACCTTGGGTAAGGCACACTCTCTGAGCCTCAGGTGAAGGCAAAGACAAACCCACTCTGAAAAATCTTGCAAGGAAAACCCCATGTTCACCTTAGAGTCACTGTAAGTTGAACATAACTTGAATGAACACAACAAGAACAAAAAATGTCTACCTTATTGGATTGTTTTTAACCTGAAAACAGAGACTTGAAAATGTTGTTTGCTTTTCTTTAACAGATTTATATCTGACTCTCAACAGAATGATCCTCAAGGCAGTTTACAAATCATATTAATACCAATTATATATGTATACAAAATCCCAAAACTGCAGCACCTGGCGAATCTTTAGCCCCATTGCATTTTCTCTTAGCAGAGAAGTGATGCTAATCAGGAGTCTACAAACGCTCTTCCCAGACTGCCAGTGGCAACTATACCTTTCAGTCTAGCAAGCGCCTAATGTGAGTTTCAGAGATACTTAGAAGCAGCACAAAGCTAACACTCTTCCTGCAGTGGTGCTGTGCTTTCCAAGCAGCATAACTTCTTGGTGCTTATGAGCCCCTCTAAAATGTTGAGGGGTGTCAGTCAATCATGAGCTGCTGTCTCTTCCTCATATCAGGGAAAAGGTCACAGCATTGGCAAAGGGCTGGCCCTGACCACAAATTTGGGCTAAAGGACAGCCAAATGATGTGGGCCCCATTCATGCATATCTTAGTCATCTACAGTCCACAGACCAAGGACCAAAAGCAAATCAAAATGATGTTATTACAGAACACACTTTGCCTTGTCTGCCAAACTTGGAAAAGTCCATATATATATAATATATATATATAGACTACGGTTCTCAGAATTCATCATGTTCCTGAAGGATTCTGGAAAACATCTCCAACTTCTGGGAGATGTTTATTCCTTCTGACGATTCTGAAAGCTGTATCCCAGGTGCCAACTGTGGCTACAGCTCAATAGGAGAACATATGCCAAGAAAACCCTGGGACAGGTTTGCCTTAGGGTCGCCACAGGTTGAAAATGACTTGAAAGCACACAACAAGAACAATACTTTACATCTTCGGGTACAGCTGGCAATTACTCCTTTTCTGAAGTCTCAGGGTGTTGTTGCTACAGTGTACAAATAATATGAGCCAGGTGAACCAGCCTGATTCAGTATAAAGCAGCTTCCTGTATTCCTATGTTCAGCCATCCCACACTGCTTTACTTCATGGTCCCCAGCTCCTGACCCTTACTTGTCCTCCTGCCTAGAGAGAAGCAACAGCCCAGGCTCGTTCAATACCTTCTTTTGTTCTTGCCTGAGGCTCTGCTGCTTTATCCTCCAGACTCCCTGCTCAGACCCGGCTGTTGCCTGGGATTTGGACAGTATGGCCAGTATCCTGTGAAGGGCATAGCAAGCATAAGTCCGCCTTAGGCCTGTGTATATCTTTTCTTTTCTTTCTTACCTCCCTTTTTTTCTTTTGGTTGTTGTGGAGGTTGATATTCTCTTTCACCCTCCACAATGACCAAAGCTCCCCAAAAGTCATGGTTTTGCTGCAATAGCCCTCAGGAACAGCCATTGTGTGACTGGTGAAAAGTGTGGGGGATCAGAGGAGCATCATGCTATGTCCCCTTAGCCAGGCACAAAATGATTACATCACCGGCTGAGACTTCTAAAGGACCTAGGCTCATCTCAGGAGAAGGTAACATCATTCTGCATCTGGTTTGTGAGGCATATCCAGACACTTCTATGATCCCACCACCTGCCCACTCCCCACCAGCAATGGAATGGCTGTTCACAGCAAAACTGAATTTTGGGGGTGGTGAGCAGTGAGCCATAGCAGAGTTCCACTCTTACACTCCACTGGACAATGTAAGATTGCAGCCAATGTCTGTTTATCTCTTTTGCTCCAGGCCATCACAAACACACATGCTTGTAACTGTTTCCCTTGGAGTGGGCTGCTCTGATTATACTTACTGTCATAGAGTCTTGACCAAGACCCTCCCCCAACACCAACAATAAAATCATTTCTTGACAGTTTTAGAGTTTCAGAATTCTTTTCACAGAGAGGAAACCTGGGTAACAATCTGGTTGTGGGATAAAGAGAGCAGCTAGCAGCAGTATGGGGTGAGGGTGGGGAGTAAGTCTAAGAGCCAACTTTTTGATAGCTCTGTCTAAAACGGGGGTGAGGTGGAAAGCGGGGGGGGGGGAGGAAGACAGCCTTTTGTCCAAAACATGAAACACAACAGTCATCCTTTTGTAGAGATGAAGCTGACGCTGCAGAAAAGGGACAGACAGGGAAGCGGTTTAACACATACCCCACAAGCCCATCTCCTCTCCTCCCAGCCCTCCAATGCCTTTGAACTTATCTGGCAAAAGATCCACTTTCCCTTTCTGAAATGACAAAAGGGGAGGGGGGAAGCAGGGGGGGGATGAGGTCTTTGGTCTGTGAGGGCCGGAAAGCTGGCTCTCTCTTGCAGAGACAGCACTTCCATGCCAGACATTTCATCTGAATGGAATGGGACATCAGCAAATAGCTCCCAGGAATTTGGAACAGTGATCAGGGTAGGAGGTAGATATATGGAGGGACAGGGGTGGGGGTGGGGTGCTGAAATAAAAACATGGAGACTGTTCTTCAGCCTCCTTGGTACTGTAAAATAGGGATGGGAATATGAGATCCTCCAGATGTTGTTTGGCTATGGCTCACAACATTCCTCGCTAGTGGCAATGCTGGCTAGGGATAAGAACAATGAAGAACAGAAAAGGGTCCCTGTGCCTTTAATGGTTGTTCGGGAGAAGGAATTTAAGCAGGTAGAGCTTCTGTGATAACTAACAGCTGCTGAAATTTCCTCTTCTATGCAACTACTAACAGTATAGGAGCCCTGTCCAATATTTCACCTGACAACTCTAGCTAGAGCAGCTGGATGTTGTAGTCTGATATCATCTAGAGCCAGGCTGGGGAATCATATAGCCTTCCAGATGTTGGACCGCAACTCTCAGCATTCCCTAACATCAGCTTTGGTGACCAGAGTAGCTGGGAGTTGCTCTCCAACAACATCTGGAGGGCCACACTATTTCCAGCCCTCATCTAAAGGGCCACTGCTCCCCCGTGACTTAGAAGAAAATCAAATTTAAAGGCTTGCAGGGGGTTGACCCGATGGGGCCACAGAATGCAGTGGAGTGATAGAATCATAGAATTGTAGAGTTGGAAGAGACCACAAGGGCCATCCAGTCCAACCCCCTGCCACGCAGGAAATCTTGATCAAAGCATCCCCGACAGATGGCCATCCAGCCTCTGTTTAAAGACCTCCAAGGAAGGAGACCCCACCACACTCCGAGGGAGTGTGTGATGTGTGGATATTTCTGCAATACTGGGGTTTTGAGGTGGGCTCAGCAGCTCTAGCCAACAGCAGAACCTAGGAATGTTACCGTGTTAGACTACAACTCCCAAAAATTCCCAGAGCAGCATAGGCAATGACCATACTGGCTAGGGAATCCTGGGAAATGTAACCCCAAAAAAGTAACTTTCCCCAAGCTCTGGCCCATAGTGAGTGACATATGTTTTATCTTATGTATTAGTGACACTATAGCTACACTGTAAGACCTTTAGAAACAATGATTAAAACTAGTTGTATATTTCTATCAATTAGGGTAGAGTAGGAAAGGAAGTGATCACGGTCAGTGAAGAATCTCAGCTCTAGTGACTGAAAGATACTTAGCTGAGATTTGGGGAAGGAAGTAGAGTCCAGCTGACCAGTCTAGCCTGCTGTAGATGTCAGAAACAACAGGTCTCTCAGCCGATTAATAGACCGGACATCACACACTTTATTAACAAATTGCTCATAAACAGTGGGTTTAGTGGGCAAAAGGATGTACAAAAATACTTGCAGATATATTTTTTTTCATTCGGACTTTTAAAATGCAAGCTAATGCAAAAACTGGACAACTGAACTTAAGGTTGAAAAAAATGAGGAAATGGGTAGAAGTCTTGATGAAGACCCAAGCCAAAATTCTTCACCTCCATAATGGCTTCCTTAATTAATTAATAACATTTATATATTACCTCTCAGCCTGTCAAGGTCCCTGAGACAATTCATACTTTTAAAACAGTCACAGATTAAAACTTTTGAAAACAAACTGCTAATATTTCTTTTAAAATAATTGAAAAGCAGTTAAAACAGCCAGAGCTATTTCAAGTACCAAAGGCCAGGCAGAACAACAGCCATGCTGTTTAATAAGTGGGCTAGTTCACACTAAGGTGGTAAACCTCTGAGCTGTACAAATTCAATTGCCAGAGGTGTGTGGTTGTGCTCAAAACTGAATATTCTCTATGGGGGAAAGGTGGGAATAGAATTCCTACTTAAGAATAAAAGTATGTCCATTAAAAGTCTTGGCAGCTACCCTTGTACCTGCATTTAAGGGCCAAATGATATGTAATACAGGTGATCCATAGATGTGATTTGAACACATCTTCTTTTACTTGGCACAGCACACTGCTTTGCTATTAAGTCCGCATTCACTTGGAGCAAAGACTCAGCCTCTCTCTCTCTGATGAACTTACCTTCAAGACAAATGTCCTTGCAAATTGGTTGGTGGAATTTATGATTCTGGAAGCACAATGAATACATTCAATGCTAGATTTCTACTAATCAGGAGATGGAAAAGCAGGCAAGCCAAAGCTAGATTATGTTGTTACAGATCAGGTTCCATCTAGTCCTGAAAATCAGTTGACTTCAGACAGCCTATTTATGGTACTAGAGCCAGTGGGGTGCAGTGGTTTCAGCATTGGACTATGATTCTGGAAACCAGGATGCAACTCCCCACCCAGCCATGGAAACCCACCGGCTGACCTTAGGCAAGTCACACTCTCAGCCTCAGAGGAAGGCAAAACACTCTCTGAACAAATCTTGCCAAGAAAACCCTGTGACAGGTTCGCCTTAGGGTCACCATAGGTCAGAAATTACTTGAAGGCACACAACAACAATCTACGCTCCTCCTATAAAGTTCAAAGATAGGCTGTAGTCCTTGTATACGGGCAACTTGTTGCTGGATGCATCCAAGAAGCCTCTCCACCTCTAAACATTCTTTCTCTCTCACTGTTACCTTCTCTGTTCCCATAATATGTCACCTACTTTGGGGTGGGGGGCAATAGCTTTCACCACCACTGTGATCAGAACACCTGGCAAAATGTAAAGCAACTGTTTTCTTTGCATCAGTCTAATTTCTAACTTTAAAAAAAAAGGCTTAAGTAGACTCGATCTAGAATAATTTTAGGTAGAAATGAACCTGAACCAGAACTCCTGTTTCAGGAGACTGTGTTGGATTAGATGCAGTGGGCCAACATAGGCCAGATGCTATAGATCTCCAAAGCCAATGGAAACTGCTTCTGCATTTGAAGAGGGGAAAGCTGAGTCTTTGTATTTGGGGGCAACAGAAACAATGTTCAGACTCCCTGGGAGATTATGTCAACAACAGGTTAGATAGAACTGGAATAGTTTTGGAGAGAACAACAGAAGCAAATACAAGTTCTCCTCTGAAAAAGAAAGCAGGAGGAGATCCCCTAGAGGCTGACAGGTAATAAATTTTTAAAAGCTGTTAAATTCTTTGGCAGCTGAATTTGCTTTGGGAAGTTTGTAGCAAACCTGTGGAATTTGCCACCAGTGGCACAAGGTACATATCAAAGAATTCAGCAGATCTGTGTGGGTCAAAGAGGGTCAAAGCAAACAAGACTGAAAACAAAGAACAAAACATATGCAGTCAGATCATTAGAAGTTACCCACATTAATTCTGGTAAAGAGCTGTAGCAGAGACATGGGCTTTGTATAGAAAGGTCCCAGGTACAATCTCTGCCATCTCCAAGTATGGCTGGGAAAGACTCTGGATTGTATCTCTGGAGACTAGCTGGCAGTCAGTGTTGACAATACTGGCTAGTTGGACTGATGCTCTGTTTTTGTGTAAGTCAGCTTCCTACATTTATTATGTGATATTTATGGATATATCCTGCCTCTATCCACGATGGAACTCAAGGCAGCACTTGGGTGAATTCCCAGGTGGTCCCTCATCCAGGTATTGATCAGATTGAAACCTGTTAAGCTTCTGTGAAAGTACTGTACCACATGCCTCCGAGACCATGCCTTGAGATATTATGAAATACACAATGAACCCTACCCACTCCTCAAATCTGGAAGGGACATTACCTTCACGTTGGAATGAACCGCTGACTCCGGGGGGTAGACAATGAAATGCCGGAGGGTGAAGCCATAACCCCCTTGTGAGTTCTTATGCAGCACCACTGTTTTCGGCACCACCCAGGGAAAAGACTCCACAGGGGGGGCATTGGCATTTGTGGCCGTACCATCTCTCTGGCCCAGCTTTGGCTGTTGAGAAACAATTTAAAAAGAAGAAGATAAGGAAAATGTTAATTTACACTAGAATTTGGAGCATGATGAAAATCCTCTTCTCCATCACTCTCACATATACACACTATAGGATGAGCACAGCATTTTGAATTAAGACCGGAGGCATAGGAGAGTGAGACAAGCATAGTTTTAAAAGACCTTGACATGGAGATTTTCCTGGAATGCATCCAGCTTCTCAGTGCCACTGGCTCAGTAGCTCCTTCTTAAGACATAGCCAAACCTCTCAGGAAATCAGGGCCAAAGTCAAACTTCAGATTTTTACGAAGTGTTGAATATTTTATTTCTTGATTTCTTATTTATATGTGTAGCCCAAGCTCCAACTTATGTTCCCAGGGTAGGGAATATAAATATTGATAAAACGCTCTAAATCAACACAAAACCAAAATAAGTACTTTAAAACATTAATACAGCACACAGCTTCATTATAGAGAGAAAATATGATCTCATCTTTCACCTATTTGCAACTGCCTGGTGAAAGAGGTGTGCCCTGACTTACCAATAAAAAGCATACGGTGAAGGAGCTAGATGTGCCTCATTGAGGAGGGAATTCCACAACCTGCCACACTGGATACTTATTATGAAGGTGCATTCTGGGGTTGTTGAGAGGAGGAATTCACTACACTTGGGTTATTTCCCTTCACTACCCAGGTGAAATGGATTCCTCCTCTCACCAACCTAGACAATGTGGGGCCACCATAGAAAAAACAAAACACAGAGTGATGCCCCACAAATGTCCAACAGTCACAATATTGATCACAGGGCTACCTCCAGTTATCTTAATACTTGGTATGGTTGATATAGAGAAATTAAAAAAAAATTTCCTTTTAAAATTTTATGAACATTTTCAGTTTAAATTTATTGTCTGCCTTGAGTCTACCAAACTGAAGAAAGGAAGGATGTATCTGGCCAATGCATACTCCTAGGATGCTTCAAAGAAAAAGAAAGATACATACACTCAACTGGAAATGGTAGCAGAATAGAACAAGTAAGCATGTCTACTATTTCACCAGCCCCAAATCTCTTTCCAAATACTGCTTGCCTGAAGAACCACTGAACTATTGGATATACAGTTGTCCCTTCATATTTGCTAGGGTTTGGTTCCAGGACCCCCCGTGTATACCAAAATCCATGAATACTCAAGTCCCATTATATGCAATGGCATAGCAAAATAGTATCCCTTATATAAGATGGCAAAATCAAGGTTTGCTTTTTTGGTTTGCTATTTTTTTAAAGAATATTTTCAAGCCGTGAATACTTAAATCCGTGGATACCAAATCCGTGGATACAGAGGGACAACTGTACTGATAGCTCCACATTCCTCTTCAAACACAAAAGGACAACCTAATTAGATCCAAAGACCTAATATTGGTAGACAATATTAGGTCTCTGCATTAGACAGGCCAAGTGTAAATATTCTGTTCTAGTAAACAGAACAGAATTTTAGGTCATTCTCATACCTACTGCACAGCATGGTTGGGAAGATAAAACAGAATAATGCCCACTTTATGCCTCTCTGAACACCTTCAAGTAAGGAGATGGCCAACCATACTATTAGGCAGTATGGGGCAACCACCTCAGGCAGCAGACAGTGGGGGTAGCCCTGATAGCCTCCCAACTGTTCCTTGTGAACTCCCACCATTTGTGGGACATCAGAGCTGGGTACATAACATAGTCTATTCTGAATCCCTTAAGCTAGCCTGTTGCCTACAGGTGCAGTGGAAAATGATATCCCATTGCCAGTGCTGAAGTAAAATTCTACTGCTAAACTGGACATCTTCAGTAACTTGATTTAGGAGGGGATACCAACTTAACAACAGGCAACAAAATCTCTTAGGCCAACCCTGAGTAAGGGCAGTATACAGTGGGTTTCCTTGATATCCACTGGGGCTTGGTTCCTGGACTACCCATGGTTACCAAAATCCATGGATGCTCAAGTCCCATTATATATAGTGGCATAGTAAAATGGTGTCCCTTATATAAAATGGCAAAATCAAGGTTTGCTTCTTGGAATTTATTTGGGGGGGGGTCATTTTCAAGCCATAGATGGTGGAATCCGTGGATGCCACATCCATGGAAACAGAGGGCCGAATGTATATGTCTTAGTAATAAAAATACTAATAAAATTCTGCTTGCTTAAAAACTTGCTTGAGCCTAGGCTGTGGCTCTGGCCTCCAGCCCTGGCACAACAACACAACAACTTTAGTTCACATGCCACTTTTTCCAAAACTGGTACTAGCTACAGCAACTGACAACCAGGATCTGGCTATGGAAACTGGAGACAGCTCTTGTATCATTAATGGTTGTGTAAAAGAGGGAATTTCAGCAGGTATTGCTTGTCATGCAACCAGGTAACAAGCAACACCTACTGAAATTCCCTCTTCTACACAACCATTAAAGGTACAAAAGTGCTCTCCAGTTTTCTCTCTGGCAACTCTAGTTCTGATTTCCTTTTCACCAATGCCTAGAAGTAATGGTGCTATTTGTAATTCATTACTCCTTGGTAGCAAGGGCAAAACAAAATTATTTCTTTAAAAAAATATAATGATTCCTTTGGTTAATACATTTTTAGTGTGAAAAGATTTCCTCCTACAATGTTGCTTTTAACAGCTCATTTTTTGAGATTTTGGGGCATTTTTGTATGTATAAAATATATTTTAATGCAAAATAAAAAGTAAAAGCATCAGTGATGTTTTACTGATGTCACTCTTTGTGAACAATTAATAAAATAATAAGCAAAAAGGTCATTAAAAAAATAATACTCTGGGCTCTGGGTTTTGCTTATCCTTGCTCCCTATTGTACACAACCTGAACAGTGAAATTAACAGAGTGACAATGCAATCATGGCCTGGGATCAACTCTTGGTCAGATCACGATGGGAGGGTTAGCCCCTTATTCCATTACATGCTTGTCACTTGGATTTTTAAGTAAAGAGGGTCAGCAAGTACCAAAATACAGAATCCCTGCCCTTGGCACTGCCACCACAGATAAACAGATGGTTATAAAAGCTGGCAGCAGACTCCCAAAACTATCAAGCCTTTCAACAGGCCAGCTTGAAACTCATTGCAAGTTCTGCTGGAATCAAAAAGGAACCTGCTGGAATCGAAAAGGGAAAAACCCATGTCTGAACTCTGCAATTCTGAACTTGGCAGTATCGTCAAACAGATCAGGTTTTAACAGTTGGTTTCACCAGGTGAAACTAGCCAGCGAACATTCAAACTGGAGTAAGAGCATACCAATAATAATAATAATAATAATAATGGGGAAACCTTGCTTTTAGTCACTTACTTTTTACAAGTATTCTAATACAGCAGCATTCACAGTTGCCATTTCATATTAACCCCCCGTAAGTTCTAATTTCTGTAGGATGGAAGGAAATAGCAAGGAAAGCTGCGCTTGAAGGCTGCTTTGTAAAGCACTGCGGCCTCCCTTCTCCACTATCCCTGGAACAAGGCCCCAGCAGACTGTGGTGAGAGGATGCAATGGAATGGGAGGAATGAATCCAGATATGTGATGCCTTGGGGGGTAAGAAGAGGTATGTTTTTTGAAACTACAGGGGTGGGTGGGCAGTGCTCCAAACTGGGGGTGTGTTTTTCCAGTACCTCTATCACAACACAATTTCCTAAAAACAAAGAGCTCTACTACCAGTTAATCCAGGTGGATTTTCAACATAAGGAAGAAGAAAGGATAATTTCATACTGTGTAGTTCTTCCGAATAAACCATGTTTCCAGTTCTTATGGGTAAAAGTCTCCCTGCCAGGACATAAAACGTTGATATAGCAAGTCCATGCAAGAGCTCCCCCTATAACCACATTCCACTGGTAAACCGTAGGCATGCAATGTTCAAGTCCAACATATAATCTAAAGGCTCTCCATCTCCCTCCTCGCCCCTGACTCCCATGGGATGCCTGAGGTTTGCAACATGACACTCTATACTTTAGAAGGGAATTATGCACCTCTTTGTCTCGCCAGCTTGAAACCAGATGGTTTTCAATTGCTTTGGACCTTGCAATGAACTACAGTGCGGCAAAAAAGACCTCAAAATATGATGTATTTGTGGTTAGCAGATTGTCTGTGCTAAAACAATAAAAGCTGGGCACCAAGAAAAGCTGGATTCTGTGATCAGCATAAAATGTATGTACTCACAACACTTATAAACTACTTTTCAACAAATTCTCAAAGCAATTTGCTTGGATTAAAACAAGGTGGCTTATACGCATGTATAAGTGAAATACTGTAGTTTACAGCTGCAGTTAGGGTAGATTTTTTCACATTGATTACTTCTACACTAGGACAAAATGACAGACTCATCTAACACTTTATGACTACTCAGATTTTGACTTTCCATTGGCAATGGGGCAAACAACAACTCTTCCCTGGAAAGACATGTGCCTCCAGCCCAATCTAGAAGCAATAAAATTATGTGTATTCACAATAATGTGCTTATTTAGTATAACATCATATTTTGTAAGGATACTGAATCCTTGAAATTCCTCTTTAGCACATGGCTTGGAATTCAGAACTTCACCTAAGAACACCCTCATACATTAAATTCTTCCTTCATAGTCATAAGGACTAGTAAACTGCCTCTTCTTACTTCTTCAAAGCAAAAGCTGAATTTTCAGGATACTGAATGTTGCTATTTTTTCTGCCAATCTGGCTTCAATTTCTACTCTTGTGATCACTGGGTCATGCAATAGCCACAGCTCTGCTTATAATAAATGACAACATTGTATTCTGAAGTGGTTAAGAGATTAGTTATCTGATCATTATCTCTACCAGGATTATACTATCTTGTAAACAGATATTCCAGCTACAGATTGAAAAGGTGTCAATGGAAGAATGCTAAGCAATGGTGCAGCTTCAGTGGAAGAATTAATCATTTTAACCCAGAACAAGAAGAGGAAACCATGAGGAACACAAGCGGCAGACATTAAAAAAAAATCATGCAGGAATAGAGTGTCATGGCTTGTAGGGAAGGAAATAAGAGCCTAGGAAGCAAAGGAAAAAGCAAACCGTAAGAGGATGTGATGGCAGTGGAGAAGTAGGAGCTGAATATTCATATACTGAATTAGCACAGACATGTTTTCAGCTGGCTAGTATAGAGTGGAGAAAGAGAGGTCAAGAAGTGTGAACCTGTTACAATTCTCCAGATGGGATTTGAACTCTTTCAGCATCTTAAGCAGGCTACCCATTGGACTATCACTGACAGTAATTCCCAAATTTCTCTCTTCCTTGATGTTTCTGCCCAGGAAAGGCAGAAGGAACAGTCATGAGTTTACCTTTTTGAATGTGGAAGCAGGTAAAACCACATGTTAATGGAATGTTTCAAAGAGCTGCCAAGAGGTAGAGCAGCAGACAAGCAAACTTGTTATGTAATTCCACTTAGCAATTACATAGCCGCAGGGATTTCTTATTACATGTCTGCTGAACAAAAAATAAAAAAGGGGGAAAATACTCCCAGAAATCTCTGCTCCTCCATGTTCTTTTCCTTCACTTACAGAATGTATTATTAGGCAAAAATATATCCTTTCTGTCCTATACTCCATCTGCCTGATCCTTTACAACCCTGGCTATGTCTAGATAGAATCAACATGTTAAATAAATGTTAGTATGTACATATAACATTGCCTCATGGCGCTCACACTACAGTACAGTTTACTATAACTGGCAGAGGATTGCCAAAAGATCTACTCCATCCTCACTATCTGAAAGCTTTGAACTGAAGTTGCTGTCCATGCCCTCCCCATGTCAATGAATGCAAACATCTGCTAGAGAAAAGCAGAACAGTCTGCACGCTACACTCCCTGCCTTGTAGCTGAATGTCCTTGGTGAGATGCAGCAGGTACTTTACTAAACAGTATTGTACCCTCACCCTTTTGGGACCGCTACTCTCAGCTGGCCATAATAACTGGAGAGTTCTGGGAGTGGCATATTTCCAAGTGTTAACATGGAAGCCCCACCATGACTACTTTCAGTTTTAGCTAAATTGTGGCCCTATCCATGCAGCCACCTGAATTTAATTACAAAGGGGGGCGTGGCAAAAGGTAAGGTTTTCCTTGTTTTTTTTCTGGGCTGTGAGGCCGTGTTCTGGAAGAAACCAAGGAAAATCTATGGATGCTGGCCGTGAAAGCTTTTGACTTCATAAAAGGTAAGGTGGTTGTGCCTGGCTCCCTATGCCTTGATCTGTGCCCCCATAATTCAAACACTGAATATGAATGGATCCGGTTTGATGGCCTGAGTAAACAAGGCAATGAAGAGCTGGAGACAAAAGGTCACAGCTGAACATGATGGGGAGATCCAGTAGAGTAGCCAAATTATGCCCCAACACAGCAGCTAAGGGGATCATTCCTACAATTATGAGGGCCAGTGCTATAATTTTAGCACTGACTTAGTCCCCATGCAGGTGCATTCACAATTAAGGAAGGCAGCAAAATTTGTTTGGTTTATAAGAACTGCCCTAATCTGCATTCCTAAACTAATGTGCTGTAATTATCCTTCAGTTTTCACATATCTCCAATTTTTAGATTTCATCCTTCTGATTCTCTGATCAAAACAAGTCTATTAATGTGTACAATACGGGAAGCACATGATATATATTAGGGGAAGGTGCTTACAAAAAAACCCTGTGTATTAGGAGAAGCTGTACAAAAATATGTACAAACTTCATATATATTATATACTCATGCACTTTTTTGAAAAAGAAATGTGAACTGATATTGGACACAGAACAGAAAAAAAATGTTCTTGAAAAAAGATGAAAATTAGAGGAAACATAACAGATTAATCTACTCCTATTTGCAGCTAATAAAAACAACAACAAAAAAAACCACTCCCCCCCCCAAGCTGCTTGAAACTGTTAAATTGGAACACGAGGCATTCAATTCTATCTGGTAGCCCTTAGAAAAATGTATGTTTTCCTGTCCTTTGTAACCCAGCCTCAAAGGCTTACTTTTCAAGTGACCAACTGCCATCTTCTTTACAAGGAACATAGCAGAAGACAGAGGAGAGCCCAAATGCTACATATAATACAAGTATAATGGCTCTCTGAAGATGGTGAAAAATATTGACTGTTTAAAATACTACTGATGAAGATTGGTGTGACTTTTATATTTTTATTAACAAAATCAAAAATGCACACATTTGTACCAACATTATACCTGAATCTTCATTTGCGAAGAAAAGCCAGAGATACAAATCTTATATTTCTAATCTCTCTCTGGCTTTTCATCGCAAACGAAGATTCAGGAAGGACTCATCCCGCGCTTTCTGCAAGCGCGCTGATGACTAAAAAGGCCAAACCGAGATAAACAAGTCCGGTTGCAGAAAGCACAGCAGAAGGTCTCCTTGGGTGATGTTTCTGGGTTGTGATTCTTTCTGCGTTGTCATTTCTCTTCAAGACTTGTTCAGCGTGAGTTCTCAAATAAGGCTGCAGCATTGTGGATAGTGCGTCTCCATGCCTCCCGATGTGAGGCCAGGGCGGACCATTGTGGGTGATCAATTTGGCTAAGCCTGACATGTTGTTTCAAGGAGTCCTTGTATCGCCTCTTATGCTGACCCGTGGTGAGTTCACCGTAGAGTACTATTTTTGGGAGGCGATGGTCCTCCATCCTAGAAATGTGCCCTGCCCAGCACAGCTGTGTTCTCAATATCATGGCCTCAATGCTAGTGATCCCTGCTTGCTCAAGGACAGCAACATTCGTCACATAGTCAGTCCAGTGTGTATTTAGGATTGTGCGTATACAGCACTGATGAAAGCATTAGAGGAGTCATAAGTGGTGGTGATAGGTGACCTATGTTTCAGACCCTTAAAGGAGAATAGACAGTACAATGGCTCTATACACACTGATTTTTGTGCTTCGCCTCAGGTGATTATTACCCCAGACTCTTTTGTAAAGTCTTCCAAATGCACTATATGCCTTTGCTAATCTGTGACCAATCTCTTTGTCAATCTTGACATTTGAGGAGATGATGCTTCCCAGGTAGGTGAACTGCTAAACGGACTTAAGCACAAATTTGCCTACGGCAATGTGGAGATGGTGGTGTTCATCCTGTGGTGCAGGCTGGTAGAGAACTTCTGTTTTCTTCAGGTTGACTTCCAGCCCAAACAGCTCTGCAGCTGTTGCGAAGCAAGATGTTAGGTGCTGCAGAGCTGCTTCTGTGTGGGCAACAAGGGCAGCAGCAGCAGTGAAGAGCAGCTCACGAACAAGATAGTTTAGTGTCTTAATGCAAGCCCTCAGACGGCTTAAGTTAAACAAGCTACCATCAGTACGGTAACGTATATAGATGCCGTCGTCTTCTTCAAGCTCTGCCATAGCCCTTTGGAGCATCATGCTGAAGTAGATTGTAAATAAAGTTGGAGCAAGAACACAACCTTGCTTCACTCCATTAGTTATTAGAAAGGGCTCTGAAAGAGCATCGCCATATCTGACTTGACCGTGCTGGACCTCGTGTAGCAAGATAATCATTTTAAGGAATCTTGGGGGACATCCTAGTCTTTCCAGGATTTCTAATACATTTATATAATAATAATGGAACATCTTGCCTATCCATCCAACTTCCATACTTTCATATAATAACCGTAAAATCTCCTAGCCATTCCCTTAATTAATCTTTCATCTCTGACCTTTCTTCCATCTAATCTTCTCATTCAAATCCTCTCACCCTGTCTTGTACCTCACCATCCATACTAACTTCCTCTCTGCCAGTATTTGTGTGTGTGTGTGTGTGTGTGTGTATGAGTGTGTGTGTATCTTAATCCTTTAACTATCTTAATATGTTGTAATAGTGACACTCCATCAATATTTTCCTCTCATTAAAGCATGTGTGCACTTTTTAAAAATCAATTTCAAATTGACATTAAATTTCCCCTCTCTCCTTTAAATCTAATCTACAGTTGTCCCTCCATATTCACAGATTTGGTATTCATGTATTTAAGTATTCACGGCTTGAAAATATTCTTAAAAAAAATAATAATCCAAAAAGCAAACCTTGATTTTGCCATCTTATATAAGAGACACCATTGTGCTATGCCATTGCATATAATGGGACTTGAGTATTCATGGATTTGGGTATTCACGGGGGGTCCTGGAACCAAACCCCAGTGAATGTGGAGGGACAACTGTATATGGTTCTTAAGTATTCTAAACTTTCAATTTATCCATCCCTAAATCCCAGGACTGTCAAAGATCCCCATCTTTATTTTTTATATGTGTTCAAAAGCACTAAAAAAAAAAAAAAGGATGTCCAGCAACTACTAAAATATTTTGTGTAACAACAAACTCCCCAGTGACGACAAACAGTGTCCAAGCCTTGTGTATGCTAGGGAGATATCCCTTCCCCCGCCCTGAGACTCAGCAGGTATGAGACTGGTTCCTTTTGCAGCAAGAACATGCTGGTCATGCACACCCACAATCTTCATTCCACCATCCTACCTGGTCTCCCAAGCGTCTCACAGGGATGTATAGCTTCACTTGTTCTCACAAAATGACAACCTTCCAATTTCCTCTCCTTGTCTCTCAGACAGTGTGAATTCCCAAGCATTCATGACAAGAGAATTCATGTTTGTGAAGACATTTTTTGTGTAAAACTACACAATTACTATGGTTATTTTCTTGCCTTGTTGCATAGCCTTTTAAAAAGCATAAGGATCGGACTGGTTCTTTGCATCTTTTCAGTCAATTAAGCAGTCCTGTACTTTCTGTGTGTGTTCTTTGCTTCACAAAGGGAGAGAGAATAGTTTTATACAGAGACATCTTGAGCAAATTGTGGAAACTCAGATGAAAAATAATACGAAGGTGCAAAAAAAACCCCAGCACCACACCATCTGTGGGGGATGCTGATCTCAACAGAATGTCTCAGTGTGTTGAGACATCCTGTTTTGTAGCGAATGAGAAATTCTGCCAGTATGCTTCATATCCCTAGCACAAGGATAAAAGGAAAGGGAATGGCTGACCATGCCCTGGAAACAACAGCAACCATGAAAATGGCATGATCTCATGGAGCAATAAGTCCACTTCCTTGTTGCAATGGAGTGCTGAGGCCAACCATCAAGTCCCAACCTAGAAAGAAGAGACTGATCACATGTTCCCACTTGCACAATCTTTAATTCAACTTACTCCCAAAGAACAGAAATATGTTAAGAGGAGGGGGCTATGACTTGTTGCCTCAAGAATTGACAGACCTTGTACAACTGTCTTGACTCTGTTGGGTGTGGCTGCTAGCCACCGTCTCAGTTCCATTGTTACCGTACCTTGCTATGGCACCCTCCTATTATTATGAGCAGGCGCAGAATGTAGTACTGAAGCCATCCAGGACCAGACGGATTTTAAAACCTACTATGAACAATTGCCTAAGCCATCATGGCTTTTCCCTTTCAAAACTCCAGGACCCTCCCCCTTTTAAAACCCCAAAGTCCATCACACAGCTATCTGCCATGTTTCCATATGACAATCTGAGCATGTAACACCTGGTTTCATTCCTGAATCCAGAGAATGGGTCATATTTTGTAATTAATTAGCAGGGAAATAACAGGAACAGTGCAGAAACAAGGTTGGGATGGCTCATAGGCTATGTTAGGTCAAAACAGAGGGAAGAAGCTAATGTCCAAAATCTAGTCTATAGTGGGTTTTGAACAGAAATCTATGGAATGGCAGGCATTCATTTAGCCTATGTTCGAATACTCTAAAAGAAATCTCTCTCTCTCTCTGGCTTTTCTACGCAAACAAAGATTCAGGAAGGACTCATCCAGCGCTTTCTGCAAGCGCGTTGATGACTAAAAAGGCCAATCCAAGATAAACAAGTCCGGTTGCAGAAAGCACAGCAGAAGGTCTCCTTGGGTGATGTTTCCGGGTTGTGATTCTTTCTGCGTTGTCATTTCTTTTCAAGACTTGTTCGGCGTGAGTTCTTATATAAGGCTGCAGCATTGTGGATAGTGCGTCTCCATGCCTCCCGATGTGAGGCCAGGGCAGACCACTGTTGGTGATCAATTTGAAAAGAAATAACTAAGAACTAACAACCAAAGAAACCCTCTTTATGTCAGTAGGGAAGAGTGGGTCCACTGATACTTCTTACCACCTATTAAAGGTTATACAGGTTAGGTTTCCTCCTCAATCGTAGATGAAAAGTCCTATTCTTTCATTTGCCTTGCCCCTTTTCTCCTTTTGCCTTTCTTTCCACCCTCAAAGGAGCCAGGTTGGAGAACTTGATGCAGAGAGAGTAAGGAAGACTACCCCCAATACTCCAAAATCCAGCTACAGCGAAATAATATGGCAAGGTTCAGCACTGTGCAGAGATGGAATCTGCAGTCTCCTTGGAGGTGGACGAAGAGCAGAACCTTATAATAGACCCTCCATTCCCCACCAAGTAGCCATAAGAAAATGTACCAGTAATATAAGGACATATCAGACTCATGCCTCCCTGTCCTTGGATTGGAGGTCTCCATACCCACTCCAAACTGAAAACCCACAATGCAACCTTAGCATTACAGACATCTGTCTGTTGAGCAGGTGCACAGTACCAATAACTCTGAAGCGGGGTCTCCCTCCCCCCCCCCAATCCTCATGGATTTCAAGCACAGGCTGATTTCAATCCCCCAGGGGAATTAAAACTAGCATATCTCCAAGACGAATATTCTAAACTAGTCTGCAAAGGCAGATCAGGTGGAGAATGCAGTTTCATAATCCCCTCCAGCCCCTCTGCCTCTAGAGAACCTCCACAGGGGACTTGCCAAAGTTAATGACGATACAAGCTGTTTTATCCAGGGACACAAAGCCCATCAGCTCCCAACTCCTTCAGGGTCCTTCACAGTCCGACAGTGCACAAGCCTTATCTTTTGGTCACAAAGACACCCTACATTCAGATCAGGATGCTAATGAGGATACCTCGCATTCATGAGATTAATCTCTCTCAATATCGTACCAATGCCAGCCGCCCCAGGCCCCTTTATAAGCTGGGATCAACACTTTCACGTGACCAACACAAAAAAAGAGAGAGAGATGAATATTGATGTCTTCCTGGCCTCTTTTTTCTCTGGGTAATGATGATGATGGTGTATGGGCGTGCAGCGTTATGTGGGTGCATAATTTTAGCATAATAGCAACATAATTTATGCCTCAGTCTTACAAAAAGCACAGTGTAAGGGTAGAACAAGACCTATATGGAAACACAGAATGTTTCCTTAGAGTTTGCTGTTGTTGTGTGCCTTCAAGTCATTTTTTACCTATGGCAACCCTGAGGCAAAGCTATCACAGGGTTTTCTTGGCAAGATTTGTCCATGAGGGCTTTGATAATGCCTTCTTCCAAGGCTGAGAGAGTATGATTTGCCCAAGGTCACCCAGTGGGTTTCTATGGCCATGCAGAGATTTATACCCTGGTTTCCCAGAGTCCTAGTTCAACACTTGGGACAGCAATGACTGTCAGAGTAGACAATGTTTGGCTGGATGGGCATCTTTTTTTAAAAAAATTGTTATACAATACTTTGAGTATTGGATTACATTTTTTAAAAAATATCCATCCAGTCTAATGTCTATCCTGACAGGCACTGCTTTCCAGAGCCCCTGGGTAAGGTCTTTTACATGACTGTTTCCTCTCTCTCTTTTTCAGCTCAAGATACTATGGGTTGAACCAGGGGCTTTGTGCATGCAAGACATATGTTCTTCCACTAAGCTATGCAGGGCCAAATCCAGATTTCAGGTAAGGGCAAGCCCAATTCTGGTAGACCCCCTTCTGGATTGCTGGGCCTTAGCAGGCTTATTTGGCAGCAGTGGCAGGAGGAAGCGATGCTTTTAGTAGCATGTGGTTGCTGAAGGCTTCCTCTAATTTCTCACAATCCCTAGCATTGTGCTGTGCTGGAGACACTATGGGAGAGGTTAAATGGGAGCCAGAGACAGACATCAGGTGCTGCTAAATCACAGCTGGCCAATGGAAAAATGAATGGGGTTCAGGTCAGGCATCAGTAGCCAGCTGCCAAAAAATGCCAGGTACTGATGCTGGAGCTATTGTTTCTCCCCAGCATTACATGGAAGGGACACAGAATTTCTTCCACTTTTCCTCCTTCCTCTCAATAAAAATCTAGTACGGTTGGACCCCCATATCTGCAAAAGTTCTATTCCCAGACTTATTGCAGATAACAGTGAACCCTATTAAAATAAAGGACTTCCAATAAAAACATACCATAGAGTTGCCTTGGAGGACCTAGAAGATGCCTAGGGGGACCCCTCTCTAGGCATCTCCTAGCATGACTCTGTGGTATGTGGCCCTATTTTGTGTCCCGTAGATAACTGAAACCACAGATATTGATACTGTGGATCCAGGGCTCCAAATAATATACAACTTTTGCTGTGGCACTGTCATCATTGGGTACCAACTTGAATCAAGGAAGGGAAATGGATAATGCAGTGATATTCCTTACACATTACATTCTACACAACATTATGACAAAATGATGGGGAAGGGAAGGAGGACACATTGCAGCAAGAATTCCAGTTCTCTATTCAAACCTCTAAGTTCTGACCTAAGCACATCGAGTTATGCCACAAAATGCACTTGCCCAACAATCCTTTCTAAGGGTACTAAATTCTTGTAACGAGATTACAGCCAGCATCCTATTCTGACTACTGCTGCTGCTGCTGTTGTTGTTGTTGTTGTTGTTGTTACTACTACTACTAATTTCCTGCCTTTTTCACAGTCTGCAACTCAAGGTGGCTTACCAGAGTTCAAAGAAACAACCAAAGTTAAAAAACATACCAATACTAAAATTTAAAATATTATTAAACTACAGTATGAACCCCCATATCCATGGGTGATAAGTTCCCAGACTTACCATGGATACCGGAAACTGCAGATAACAAATCCTATTAAAATGAATGACTTCTGGTCCAAGCATACCTTAGAGTTGTGCTGGAGGACTTAGACGATGCCTAGAGAGAAACCCTCTCTAGGTATCTTCTGGGCCCTCCAACGTGACTCTATGGTCAGCTTCCAGCAGAAGCATACCATAGAGTTGCACTGGAAGACCTAGAAGATGCCTAGAAAGACTGTATTTTTTCCAAATGCGGATAAGGGAATCTGTGGGTGTGGATCCCATGGATACGGGTGTCTATCTGTATCCATAAAATTAAAGCCAGTTAAAACACACAGCTCTTAGAAACAACAAATAAACACACACAGGCCTACCTGGGTGTTACAGCTGCATATATGCTTCTTCTGACCTAGCAGACGGAGATATTCAGTACCTTCATCTACAAGGCCCCCATCTCAATATGCAATAATTGCTGGGCTTGACTAATTGGCAGAGGGTGGGGCAGTGGCTGCCCCTTCTTCCCGCAGTGCTCATTCAATAGTAATTGGAACAAGCCCATGAGCACCTTCACAACCACTCAAGTGGCCAGGGAGATGAAACTGCACCTGACAGTCCTCCAAAGGTTGTCAGGTGCAGTTTCATCTCCCTGGCCACTTGAGTGGTCCAAGGGAGAAGCATCTGTGCAGAGGGAACAGTTGCTTACGGTCCACCAGCGTGAGACATGACCATGGCCAAAGCAGCATGAAAGATTCAGCACTTCTTCTGCAAAACCTGCCCCAATCCCAAATACATTGAATCACCTCTTAGCTGTTCTTGGATTGCTTGGTCTCCTGGTTATTCACAGCTTTCTTAGAAGCTACATCATTTTGCTTGACACCACATTTTGTCAGCTCTATGTATTTTCTTTCCCCAGGCCTCTTTTTCTTAGCTCTTTCACTTCTCTGCCTGCCACCTTCATTAACATGTTCTCACATAAGTCCGAGTTGGACATTCCCCTACATGTGAATATGATCAAGTGATGGAGGAGATGGGGATGTTCCCTACCACTGGCTCTCCCTCTATTGCCATATCTCTTACCAGCAACACCTGTTGACAGGGAGCTTAAGATGGGAAGAGACTGTTCACATATCATAAGCTCCTCTTTACAAATAAGCTCTCTCTTCTCATCCTAAGGAGTGGCTGGCAATGAGGGGAAGCCAGTGTAGAAAGCAACGGGGCGATGGGGGTGTCCAGGAAGTGCAGGTCTGTTTCAGAGCTTGGAAAAGTCACTTTTTGGACAAGAGTTCCTAGAACTCCCCAGCCAGCATAGCTAATGGCCAAGCTGACTGGGAGATTGTGGGAGTTGTAGTCCAAAGGAGTTACTTTTCAAGGGTCTGCCCTCTTTTCTACCACCACTGGATTATGACTGAACGGATGAGAATACCCAAACAGGCTTTATGTACTCCTGAACTCCATTTCTGATTCAACTTTTAATCCTGGTGGCCTCTCCCTCATCCTCAGTCCTGTCGACAACACACAGTGTTCCTCATGTCACAAAGCACAATGTGAAAGTTTCCTCCAAAACTGGTCTCACACAGGCGTGGTTCTTACTTTTAACATTCAGTTGCTGACACATTTAGATGCATGAGTACACAGGCAAATTGACTGACTGTTTGGGGCCAATAAGGGGAGTGGCCTCTTATTGAAATTCCTCAATTCCATCTTAACTGACATCTCAGAGAAAGTATAGGTCTGTAACTCTAACATCATCACCGTTTTTTAACATCTTTGTCTGATGAAAAAGCCAGTGAAGCTTTTAAAGCTTGCATAATGGATTTTATGCTTTGGAGTTGATCCAAAAAAAGGTATTGTTGCTCATGGATTTTGTATTTTGTTGTATCTGACTGTTATATAGGTTATATATAAGATCACAGTCTGCCACACAATATGTGACTATTATCATTGACTCCCATTCCTGAACTTCTAGGCTTAGTTTTGGAGAGCAAGCAAGATGGCATGGGAGATGTCCATGATTATAGGAGCTCCCAATATTTCATCTGGAATTAGCTGTGGGGTTTAGAGCTGGACCAGAGCTACAGCTCTTAAGGAGGACAGATTTGACCTAGGAGTTATGTTTGCCCTCCAAAACATCTTTACCCTCCACGTGTTTCCAACTACAACTTCCACCATCCCTTATGATGAGCTATGCTGGATGTGGTTGGTAAGACTTACAAGCCAAAACATTTGAAGGGCAAAAAGTTACCAGACGCTAGAAATTGAACCTTCCTATCTGCTCCATTCTACAACTCATGTCCTCCCTGCAAATCTGCAATAGGTACACCAAGCAGAGAGAGCAGATTTCCATACTGCACCATACCATACATACTACCCCATTCCCACTCACCAGAACAACAGCAGCTTCAGGGAGACATACTGACTGAGGCAAGAGCATGAGGAAGATGGTTGCATCCCTCCCTCACCATGCTCATTCCACTGCCACCATCCAACCTGGGTTCCAACAAATTCGTCTAGAAATTAATTGGGAAGCTGAATGACAGTCTTCACCTGTCATATAACTTGGCCCCCACAGAAGTAGCCAACTTGTGTCTTGGCTGCATCACTTCTGAGAACAGATGAGGGGTGACTTGATGGAACATTTATCTTATACACACACACACACACACACATAAATTCCCTGCATACAGAAAGCTAGAATGTCAAAGAGACAGATCTAGATTAACTGTCTCCCATTATGTTTTAGTTTTCTATATGTAGGGATTTATTTTTGGTTTAGGAACATTCAAGTACAGTACAGCGCCCATATCTGTATATGTTCCTGGACTTACCATGGGAACACAAAATCATGGATAATAGCAAACCCTATTTAAATGAATGACTCCCAGCCCAAGCATACCATAGAGTCATCTATGGAGGATCTAAAGATTCCTAGAGAGAACACTAATCTAGAACTCTCTAGGTCCTCCAGCATGACTCTATGGTCAATTTCCAGCAAAAGCATACCATAAAATGTGCTGGAGGACCTAGAAAATGCCTAGAGAGACCATATTTTTTTCAGATGGGGATAAGTGAAATTGCAGGTACCAGTCCCATGGATATGAAATGGTAATATCTTGGCTATGTGGTATAGCTGAGATATTACCATTTCAGAGATAATGAAAGTGAATTCTGATACTGACAAGGAAGGATACTGACAAGGAAGACCATATTTTTTTCCAATGGGGTAAGTGAACTGTGGGTACCAGTCCCATGGATATGAAATGGTAATATCTTGGCAATGTGGTATAGCCAAGTTCTGAGGTGAGGCGAGTTCTGTGCACGCTGTGTTCCACCAGAAAAATCCATTGCACAGGCTTGAAGGACAAATCCAATTCCAAAAATTTAATTGTGAACTGACACATCATTGCAGGAGGGTGAACAGAAAGGCAGAAGCAGCACGTGCAACATCACTTGTGTGCTTGTGCAAAGAAGACATAACAAACACACCCATAAAAAGAACTGAAAAAGGGATCCAAGACTACACTGGACTGACTATGTGACGAATGTTGCTGTCCTTGAGTAAGCAGGGATCACCAGCATTGAGGCCATGATATTGAGAGCACAGCTGCACTGGGCAGGGCACATTTCTAGGATGGAGGGCCATCGCCTCCCAAAATAGTACTCTACGATGAACTCGCCACGGGTCAGCATAAGAGGGGCACTCCAAAAAAGTGATACAAGGACTCCCTGAACAACACCTCAGGCTCGGCCAAACTGATCACCAACAATGGTCCACCCTGGCCTCATATCGGGAGGCATGGAGGTGCACTATCCACAATGCTGCAGCCTTATTTGAGAACTCACGCCGAACAAGTCTTGAAGAGAAACGACAACGCAGAATCACAACCCGGAAACAACACCCAACGAAACCTACTGCTGTGCTTTCTGCAACCGGACTTGTCTATCTCGGATTGGCCTTTTTAGTCATCAGTGCGCTTGCAGTAAGCATGGGATGAGTCCTTCCTGAATCTTCGTTTGCGAAGAAAAGCCAGAGAGAGAGGTACAGCCAAGATACTACCATTTCAGAGTTAATGAAAGTGAATTCTGATACTGACAAGGAAGGATATTGACAAAGTGGAACATGTTCAGAAGAGGGCAACCAAAATGGTTAAAGGTCTGGAAAACCAAGCACTGTGAGGAATAGCTTAGTGAGCTGCATATGTTTAACTTGAAGAAGACTGAGAGGTGATATGATAGCTATCGTGTAGAGGATGGAGTTAGTTTGTTTTCTACTTCTCCAGAAAATAGAACACGAACCAGTGGATTTAAATTACAGGAAAAGATATTCCATGTAAACATTAGGAAGAACTTCTTAACTGTAAGAGCCATTTGACAGTGGAATAGACTTCCTTGGAGAGTGGTATACTCTTTCTTTCTTTGGAGGTCTTTAAACAGAAGTTGTTTGGTCATCTTTTAGAAGTGTGTATTCCTACACAGCAGGATAAACCTTACAGTCCCTTCCAATTCTATCATTCTGTGATTCCATGATTCTAGTAAGGATACCAGATAGTATTTAGCCACTCTTGGACTTAAGAAACTACTGTTTCCTGTCCATTCTATCATAGCTTTGTATGGATGAAAGTGTCCATGCACCATGTTCAGAAAAACACAGCTGCCTAATCCTTTGTGTTCTGGAATATTTCTTCATAATTGTTACTTCACTTAGTCTCTACACAGAGTCAAGGGCTGTACAGAACACATAAGCACTACAGATGGATGCCGGGAAAAAGAATTCAGAGACTTAACAGTATGTGTGCACAGCATGGGTAGAGAAAACAAGAGTCAGACAAGGATCAAGGGAAGTTGAAGCACTTGCCAGCTCACAGAGAGATATCATTCCAAAGTCACAACCTTTCAGGCACAGGGAGAAGAAAAGAGGGCACCAATACAGCTGCATAGGCAATTTTTCCCCTCTGACACAGTCTTCCTTCCCACAACAGCCAACAGGCAGGGTTATGGGAGGTCAGCTGCAATATGGTAAACCAGAGTGGGTAGTAGTTTTGCTGCTGCACCTCAGGCCAAAGAATCTGTGCAGCGAATAATTGATCAATGAGAGAATAGCGGGGAAGGGGGAAAAGAGAAACAGAGAAGAAATAAACAAGGGGGAAGGGATTTGGGGGAAGGAGCTGGAGGGCATGCATTTATTCACACAAAGGGATGGGGAGAAACAAACAGCACATCATCAGAAACAAGCCTTTAAGGTTAAAGATAATACATAATTTAAACTACCTTCTATACACACACACACACACACACACACACCTCTGAAATGGAGCAAACACCCAGCATTTTCTTCCCTCTTGTTCTAATGAACTATAGAAATATGTAGGGAGGATTTGTGATCCGGCATCATCTGTGACTGAAGCTCCCCACATCTCCACACAATAGACTGCCTACAGGGAAGAGGAAATGCTTTTTAGTGATAAAAGAAAATCAAGGCAAATCAGCCAGACAATGCACACATATACACACATATATGCACACACCCTGCCCCCAGACAAAGGAACATCATGTCAGACAACTCAGGATCTCCACACTCTCTGCTTTTCCATAATCCTTCCCTCTGCCTCCACTCCACCCCAAGGGAAGCCCACCACCCAAACATAAACAGCTGCTCTGGTTGTAATAACCTAGGCAAAAAACGTGAACCATTCCCATCCGGAAAACTACAGATGGTGCCTTCACAACTAACGGGCACTAGCATATACCCTCAAGGGGGCACAGGGTACATACACACTCCTACTGTTTAATAATTTATCCCTTGTCTATTTACATAATTACACTAGAAAAAAATATAGCTAGCTTTTTCAAATTATTGCTAAATAAATAAATAAACAGACAACACCAGACAGAGAAATACAACAATACCACCATCCCTCTTTGCCTTCCTTTCAAATTCCCTTTCTGCCATACACCCCTCACCAAGTCTCTCAAGCTCCTTTTCTGGCCCACAGCACCCACCCTCTCTTTTGTCTATACTTAGATATTTTCATTTTCAAACTACAACTTTCAGAAGCCTAATGGCCATACTGGCTGGGGGATTCTGGGAATTATACTCTGCAAAAATTAACTTTTTCAAGCTCTGCTTCTTTCTTCCCCAACCTGTCTTCTTTCTTTAGTTTCCTTCTTCCTCTGGCCCAGCTCCCCACAGTTGTCCATCCACCTTTCTTGGGCATCTCAGCCCACTGTTTACATTGCACTATTCTCCCATATGGACACTTCCTCTGACACAGCTTATTCCTAGCTCCTTTACACTTTGTACCCAATTACCCAGCCTCCCTGCTTTCTGCAAACCACCTTCTTTGCCCCTCCCAAAAACCCCGCACCCACCCCCCACAATCCACTTGTCCATTCTCTCCCCTGCCAGCTAGCTGAAATCAGCACTCTAAAATGAAAATAGAGAGACCATGTGGTATAGTGGGCAGCACACTGGACTCAGAAGTAGGGAAGATAAGGGCATCTTAATAAGGCATTTTATAGCAGCACCAAATTTTATGCCCATCTGTGTTGCAATGCCATCAGGTCAACAATTCTTGTGGGTTTACCAACAGTAGCCAAGGACATGGTACTGAAGGCAGACAAATGTACCACTTGATGATATCAACAGTGGGCACAGGTATTCCTACTTATATACATATATATATTTGTAGGAAGGGCTCTGAAAGAGCATCGATGATGCTGCCCTTGTTGCCCACACAGAAGCAGCTCTGCAGCGCCTAACGTCCTGCTTTGCAACAGCTGCAGAGCTGTTTGGGTTAGAAGTCAACCTGAAGAAAACAGAAGTTCTTTACCAGCCTGCACCACAGGACGAACACCACCATCCCCACATTGCCGTCGGCAAATCAGTGCTCAAGTCCGTTCAGCAGTTCACCTACCTGGGAAGCATCATCTCCTCAGATGCCAAGATTGACAAAGAGATCGATCACAGATTAGCAAAGGCATATAGTACATTTGGAAGACTTCACAAAAGAGTCTGGAGCAATAAACACCTGAGGCAAAGCACAAAAATCAGTGTGTATAGAGCCATCGTACTGTCTATCCTCCTTTATGGATCTGAAACATGGGTCACCTGTCACCACCACTTACAACTTCTCGAACGCTTTCATCAGCGCTGTATATGCACAATCCTAAATATACACTGGACTGACTATGTGACGAATGTTGCTGTCCTTGAGCAAGCAGGGATCACCAGCATTGAGGCCATGATATTGAGAACACAGCTGCGCTGGGCAGGGCACGTTGCTAGGATGGAGGACCATCGCCTCCCAAAAATACTACTCTACGGTGAACTCGCCACGGGTCAGCGTAAGAGGGGCGCTCCAAAAAAGCGATACAAAGACTCCCTGAAACAACATCTCAGGCTTGGCCAAATTGATCACCAACAGTGGTCCGCCCTGGCCTCACATCGGGAGGCATGGAGACGCACTATCCACAATGCTGCAGCCTTATTTGAGAACTCACGACGAACAAGTCTTGAAGAGAAACGACAACACAGAAAGAATCACAACCCAAAAACATCACCCAAGGAGACCTTCTGCTGTGCTTTTTGCAACCGGACTTGTTTAACTCGGATTGGCCTTTTTAGTCATCAGCGCGCTTGCAGAAAGCGCGGGATGAGTCCTTCCTGAATCTTCGTTTGCGAAGAAAAGCCAGAGAGAGATTTGTAGGAAGGACTGGACAAGAGATATTCAGTTTTCAATGCGAGCTCTGTGTCATGCAATTAAAACAAGTCCACCCTGAATTTAGGATGTGGCACTTAGGGATAGTGTTACTGTGGGGTAGAAAGGAGGGGGGGAATCCATTTTTAGATCAAGTGAAAATTCTAGCCATTACATATTTTACATCTGAATTACAGGCACAGAAAAATGTACATATAAATATTACATATATTTAAGTATCACTTGTGAAAACAGCCCCAGAGTGGGAAATACAAGCCAGCCACCTGGAGCTTTTACCCGGTCAAGAAAATAGTAACGGAGACAGTCAGTGCCTCACAGCCTGTGGAAATCATAAAAGGCCTGATGTTTATCATTCCTGGGGCCCAATTAAAAATGGAGGAAATGGCAGGTTTGGGGACCCTGGGTAATTACAACATGCTATATTTTACCACAACAGACAATTCAGTCTGCAAGCAAGCAGCCCCCAAGGCAATTGCCATTTGTGCCACATCAGCTGGTCTGCCTCAGTCTGAAGGACACCAAGAACAGTGCCAGTAAAACTAGCCTGGGATGAGGGGAAGTGAGTTAAATATCCTAAAGGCCCCAAATCCCATCTGATCTTGGAAGCTATGCAGGGTTAGCCCTGGTTAGTACTTGGATGGGAGACCACCAAGGAATATCAGGTGCTGTAGGCTATATTTCAAAGGAAGAAACTGGCAAAACCATCTTTGAATATTCCTTGTTTAAGAAAACCCTATGAAATTCATGGTGTTGCCATAAGTTGACAGATGACTTGAAGGTGCACATACATTCATGCAAGCATGCGCGCGCATACACACATGTAATCAGGATGGGGTATAATGCTATTCCCTGCCCCAAATAGCTCTGTTGGCATTCCCAACAGCATAGACTAGGAGGCAGAGAAACAGAGTTGGCATCTGAAAAAGAAAAGCACACTTCTGAGAACATCTAACATTGCCCAGGTCCAAGGAGGTATTAAAATATGGCTGCCCTGGGAGAGGGAGAGAAGATATGAAATCTTATAGCAAATTGGGATAGATGAACTAAGAGGAAAGGAAGATGAAGCAATAGGGAGTGTGAACGTGGAGCTGGGATCAACAAAGGCGTCTAATCTGCAGGAATGCTGAGTGATATGCCAAACACAGGTTCTTTTACATCTTCATAAGGAGGCACCTTTGCTAATGTAATGTTTCTAAGAACCAAATTACATGCTGGGCTAAAAAAAAAGCAACCATGTTTCAAAGTTATCAAACAACACCAAAGCAGATAGCAATTTCAATGGAAAACAGGTGGGAAGGATGCTGAAGCCTTCACCTGTCAATGGCTTTCCCCTAAAACCTCTTCCCCCAAGCAATTTTTTTGGGCTCTGCTATTTATATATGAGAACAGAAATAAGCCTGGCTATGAGAAAAACAGCTTTGGATAAATGTTTTAAATACAGAAGCAACAGGAAGCAAGGTGCTGGCTCTTTCCCTGCATATCCACTTTTTTCTAATTTAGTTTATTTCTGGTTTAAAGCCTGGCCACAGTAAGAGCTGTTTGGCAGTGGAATACACTACCTTAGAATATTGTAGAGTCTCCTTCTTTGGAGGTTTTTAAACAGAGGCTGGACAGCCATCTGTCAGGAGTGAGTTCATTGTGTGTTCCTGCGTGGCAGGGGTTTGGACTAGATGGCCCTTGTGGTCTCTTCCAACTCTATGATTCTATGCAAATGAGACGGGGAGAACAAAAGGTTGTGCACAAAAGTGAATAGGAGGGATTCAGCACCCCTCCCCCTTCTATCAACCACAGCTGCTATCACCTACCTGAACCCTTTACAGCTGTTTGATGGTGACCTACCTCCCAAATTGAGTCTGTGTGTCAATGTATGTTTGGCCACCACTTTAACCTGCCCCCCTCATTACTGTGCCCTGAGTTTTGTAGATACAGTGGAAGAGGAATCTGAATAAAGCAGAAACAACTCACCCATGGATATAAGTAAGATCAAGTTAAGGGGAAAGTGTACAAAGCAAACTCTAAGCTTTGAAAACCAAAAGTAGCAACCTCATTTGTTCTTAAAACTGGTATAAGCAGTATAATTAATTAGGCTTTGCTACTTGTAACACAACACATAGGGGTCGTCTAAATGGTGAAAATGCTCCTCGTGGAACTCGAGGAGAAGACAAAATGTCTTAATGGGATCCTGCAGAGTTACACTGTATTCGGAAGGAGGGGGCCAAAAACTGTTGAAACTCTGGAGGAAAAGCCTTCCCAGCTTTTCCCAGAGTTTTTCAAAAACAGCGTGGGGGATGCATATTCCCCCTCATTATGACAGTGATTCAATATGAATCGCTGCCAGGTAGTACAGGCAACGCAAACGTGATTGGCTAGACAAGCATGGGGGCAGGGCTTGCTAACAGTGCAAGTGCCTTGAGCCACCATTTTTTTCGCCTTAGCGAGCAATTGCTAAGGCAATAAAATGGGTGTCTCTAGTTTGTTTTGTTGCCCTGTTAAATCGAAAAACCTCTCCTATGGCTGTTGCACACCTTAGACCTTTTTTTAAAAAAAAAGTTGGGCAGCTAGTACTAACCTAAGTAAATCACTTGCAGCCACCATCTTGAAGATTATGGGGGCTTCTGCAGGCAGAAACCCCATTAAGACAAGTTGCAGCTGCTGCAAATTGCTATTACTGCAGGGCACTACATTTTTGGGGAGCTTATATAGTCGAGCCCATAATCTTCCTATCCTTAGATCCGGATTGTTTTTTCTTCCATCTAACCAGCCTTTGGGTTTTCTTTACCTTATAAATATCACTAACTGTAAATCTTCCTTGACTAACTCCTACCACTAAGCACTTGGAATGTTTGGGCATTCCATGGCATCACAGTAAGTCAACCAATTGGGGGCAGGGAATCCAACTAAAAGGAGTTATTTTACAGGGTACCATACATAAATCATCTGACAATAAGAGCAAGAGGTAAAGCAATTCCTGCCTACCTCTGACAAAGAACAAAAAGCCACCACACTAACCCATCTAGTACAAAAAGGCTACATTCAGTTTAACCTAGATTTACCTTCCTGTATTGTAAGCTCTGGTTCTTTTCTCCCAGTGTCCTCAGGGGTAAGAGAGAGTAATTGTCCTCAGTCTCCTTTCTGGCTTTTAAAGATTAGAAAGCTGCTCTTAAGTCCTCCTTCAATTTCTTTTCATTTGGCTCAACATAATACATAAATTGCTCTTTCACCCTTTTCTCATCCATCTTGGTGCTTTAAACCTCTTGCTATCTTTCTGCTGGTCCAGTGTGTTTTATTCAGAATGTCTTCCACTCCTTTTTTAAAAATGCAGCTCTTTGAACTGACTGAACTACTGCAACTCCAATATACTGATGTTGTCCACTTGTATATCTGGGGTTAGAATTTCTGCTAACAGAAATGCAGCAGGAGGCTGAAGTCTATTTCCCTGTTCCAGGTCCTCATCCTGTTTAGACATGCTGAATAACCCTACTTTGTTGTTATGCGTTCAAACAGAATCTACCTTATGGTGACCCTATCCTAGGGTTTTCTTGGGGAGATTTATTCAGAGGTTTGCCATTACCTTCCTCTAAGGTTGAGTATGGCTTATGGCTTCAAGATCACTCAATGGAGTTACAAGGCTGGGTTGGGGTTCAAATCCTGGTCTTTCAGAGTCCTGTTCCAATGCTCAAACCACTACATCAAATTGGCTCCTTATACAACAAGTCTTTCTAATAACTATCCTGGTTGTATAGAAATCCCCTTTAACCTTCTGAGAAAGAAGCTTGTGAGCTTAAGAAAAGCCTACTCGTAAAATAACACATAGGTAAATCACAAAAATTAAGTACATTGATACATATTATTGAATCAATGTAGGTTTTGTTGTTGTTAACTGCTGTCAAGTCAACTTAAGACTTATGGCATCCCTAAGAATGAGAGACCTCCAAGTCAACCCATCGTCAACAGCCCTGCTCAGGTTTTGCAGACTCAGGACTGTGGCTTCCTTCATTCAGTCTTTCCATCTGGAATGTGGTCTCCCTCTTTTCCTACGGCCTTGTACCTTACCAAACATTATTGTCTATTCTAGTCAGTCATGTCTTCTCATGATATGTTCAAAGTATGACAGTCTCTGTATAGTCATCTTTGCAGAGTTCTGACTTGATTTGCTCTAGGATGTATTTGTCTTTTTATCAGTCCATGGTATCCATAGAACTCTTCTCCAGAACCACATTTCAAATTAGTTGATTTTCTGTCTCTCAGCTTTCTTCACTATCCAGCTTTCACTCTGGCTTTTCTTCGCAAACGAAGATTCAGGAAGGACTCATCCCACACTTTCTGCAAGCGTGCTGATGACTAAAAAGGCCAATCCAAGATAAACAAGTCCATTTGCAGAAAGCACAGCAAAAGGTCTCCTTGGGTGCTGTTTCCGGGATGTGATTCTTTCTGTGTTGTTGTTTATCTTCAAGACTTATTTGGCGTGAGTTCTCAAATAAGGCTGCAGCATTGTGGATAGTGTATCTCCATGCCTCCCGATGTGAGGCCATGGCGGACCATTGTTGGTGATCAATTTGGCCAAGCCTGAGATGTTGTTTCAGGGAGTCCTTGTATCGCTTTTTATTTCACTACCATACATAGAAATGGGAAATACAATGGCATAGACTTTAGTATGGACTTCAGTATTCAGTGAGATTAGTATCCAGTTCAGGATCTTGTCTAGTTCCTTCACGGCTGCCCTTCCAAGTCCTAGTCTTCTTCTGACTGCAGTCTCCATTCTGATTAATGACTGAACCAAGGTAAGGAAAATCTTGAATTATTTCTATGTTTTCATCATCTGCTTTAAAGTTATGTAAATCATTTGTGGTCATTATTGTTGTTTTCTCAATGTTCAACTGTAAACCTGCCTTTGTACTTTCTTCCTTGACTTTCTCCAGTAATCGTTTCAAGTCTTTGCTATTTTCTGCAAGTAGTATGGTGTCACCTGCATATCTTAAATGGTTGATGTTCCTTCCTCCAATTTTCATGCCTCCTTTATCAGAATCCAATCCTATATCTATACAATCAAAGGCTCTGCTATAATCTATAAAGCACAGACTGGTTTTCTTTTGAAATTATTTGGTGCATTCCATTATTCAACGTATGTTTGCAGTATGATCCCTAGTGCCTCTTCCTTTCCTGAACCCTGTTTGGACTTTATGCATTTCTCACTTCATATATGTTAAAAATCTTTGTTGTAGAATTTTGAGCATCACTTTGCTTCCATGGGAACTTAATGCAATGGTCCTGTGGTTACTGGAGTCCCTGGTTTCCCCTTTCTTGGAGACAAACAGGCAGTGTAATCTGATTGGCTGGACAAGCATGGGGGTGGGGCTAATAAATAGGGAAAGCCCCTGCAGCCGCCATATTAAATTTTCAGCTAAGCAAGTGTCCGGTAAGTCAATAACACGGTGATCCTATTCTCTCTCTCTCTCATTCTCTCTCTTTTTGGTAAATATGAATTATCACTTGTGCACACCATGGGAAACTTTTTTAAAAAAAAAATTGGCAGTGGTAGATTAAAAACCGTGAGTAAATCACTCGTGGCCACCATCTTGGCTAGGGGGTCATGTGGAGTTTAGGGGGGCTCTTTTGACCGTGAAGACAGGTCACATCATTGCGAATGTCTGCTTTTTCAGGCATGTTCATATTCCCCCCCCCCATAGACAAGACTTCTGTCTCTGTAGACTGAAGCAGCTCTATTGGTGTGCTATCTGTTCCTGGTGATTTATTTCTCCCAAGTGCTCCAAGTGCAGTTTCCACTTCACTTTCTAAAACTAGAGGTTCGTTTAGGTTAGATTAGGGTTGAGATTGGGATCGGATGCCTCCAGTCTACACTATATACCTAACCTGATCTGCAGAGGTTCTGCTCTTACCCTAGAGGTTACTGAGAGAAATCCTCTCTATTACATCCATGCAGTGATTAAATAGAAACAGACCTGAGAAATATTTTTTTTAAATGACACCTAATTCTTGGAATCTCCCAGAATCTTCTACACAGCATGGTTACTACCTCTCCCAGAATCCCCCAGGCTGCATGTCTGCAATTCCTAGAAACTTCTAGTCAGCTTAATTAAGCTACCTAGCACCCATGCAAATTGCAAAATAGAACAATAAGGAAACCAAGGCAAGGGTGTGCAAATGTGTATGATTTACCCTGAATCACATAATGAATCATGGATAAAGCCAGAATGAGAATCTGGAAATTCCGGAACACTTCTGCCTCACACATCCTTAAGCAGCAAAGAGAACCCAAGAAATCTTATTCTATTTTTTAAAATGTTCATTATTGATAATTTCTTGATTACAATTTGCAGTCCTTATCTGAGTAATAAGACAAGGACACTCTCCAATAACATTTGTCTTTAATTCTGATACTGGACTCTTGTGAGCTACCCTACCAGCTTTTCAAACTGAAGTCCTTGTGCATGTTTTCTATCCATCTGTGTGCCTGTCTTTGTCATAGTTCAAAGACTGTGAAACCTAGATATCTGAAATTTGGCAGGGACTTCAAGGAACTTCAGGTATACTATATACAAGTAAAGAGGATGGCCTTCTTGGTTTTGGCACACCAACTGCAGAATACTCTTCCATTGAGTTGCAATTCAACACTGTACTATATTCAGCCCTAGAAAGCCTATTTACTTGTCATGCATTCTTATGTTAGTTGGTGCAAGTTGTCAATTTTATGTATTTGGTACCACTGATTTAATCTGTATTGTATTCTATTTGTGATTATATCACATTTTGATTATAGTTTTCTATGTAGCAGCCTGGTATCTTTAATGAAAGGAGATAACAAAAATATTCTTAAACAAGTAATAGTTCATCTCCTGGCCTGAATTACTCAAATTCCAAGTGAACTCAGATGATATAATCCTCCTCTATATCTCCTCCATCAACTCCTTGTCCATGCACTCAGTAAAGTACCATGTCAGGGACATTTTTTTTTTTAGTTCTCTGCCTTCTCCTTGATATGGTACTTTTCTGCTTGCAGGGTGTTTTGTGCACAAACATGTGTGTGTAGTGGACTATTTGATCATAAAAGCTCAACATTTCTAGCCTGAAAATATACAGTCCAAAAACCAGGTGATTTACTACTTCAGATGAGAACTAGACCCTAAGGCAAAGGACACAGTGTGCAATCTAAGGGGCACATGATCCTTGTCCCCTCAGATTGCTAAAACAAGATAGCTAAGACAAGATTGGGAGTCTTAGCTTTCATGCAGTACCTACTAACTAAGGAAAGAAGCAAGCCATCCAAGAAGTGCTCTCAAAATTCCCTGCAATATGATTAGGCATGCTGGAGGGCTGCTTCTGCCTTCTATGCAATTTTGTTGGTATCCCACGGTACATAAACTAGCATCATCTGAAGCTCTGCAGCACATTCTAGTCACATTTCAACATTCAGCAGGTGTGGGGTAACAAAATGTTTTACTCTCAACCTGGATGCTCACATCTGTATCTTGACAATTCATGAAAGCCATACTCCAAGCAAATGGATAGCAGACATATATATTGCAGCCAAAAGTCTTTAGCGCCTTAGGAGACAGCATGCATGTAGCAAACTATGTTTGTTCACAGAGCATTTTTATGAAGTCTATTAAACCTGAAGTCTATTAAAACAAGAGATGGACAAAAGAAGGACTAGATATCTGTGCGTGTGTAAGTGCACTTTCAAGTCACCTGTTGACTTATGATGACCACATGAATTTCATAGGGTTTTCTTAGGCAAGGAATACTCAGAGGTAATTTAGCCAGTTCCTTCCTCTGAAACATAGCCTACAGTACGTGGTAGTCTTACAGGGCCAAAAAAGAGTCCAGACACTCCAGAGACTATAGACACAACTATCCAGCCATCACAGAAGATCTGAGTTTCTCCACTTTTCTGCATAATTTGAAGGAAACTGAAGGCCAACTGGCTTTTAAACCAACGTTCTGATTGGGTGGGGAAAGAGCCCTCTATAAGTCTTCTCTGGCAAATCCTGGGTTTGCTTTTTGTTTTTAAAAAATAGATGACATCAGCTCCTGGAATTCTCTGGTAACTACAGCTCAGGTTCAAGAGGAAAAGAAATGACAGCTGGCCACAAAACAATAGAAGAAAAAGAAAGAAAACGAGCTCTCATGTTTGCAAGAGGTATCTGCTGTGGAACAAGCATACGTGGGACACACTGGACATTCCCCTAATATCACAGGAATTTCCTTTCAAGATTCTGCAGTTGTGTGGATAAGGACGTAAAGACTCAATTGTCTTTTTTTAAGCATTATTTTAATATCTCCTTGAAAACTGCTATAAGATACAGGAGGGAGTCAATACAGCAATGAAAAAAAGAAGTTAAGGTGAAGCTCAGAAGCTTAAAGGAAAATTTTGTTAATGAAGAATGGGGACATGAATGACAAGACAGGGGAGAGGTTGAGGCAGGGCAGGCAAGGGAGGTGAGGATTCAGGTTCTGGACAACATGGCAAGGGGGAATTACACTGTATCTCAAGTCCCTCAAAATGTCAGGACTAACACTGCAGAATTCAGACGTCTTCTACAGTCCCGTCCACAGTAGGCCTCCAAACCCTGCACTGCTTGTTCTTAGAAGTTTGTTTATTAGCACATCAGAATTTGCTCTCTTTTCCAAGTCCTAAGTTAATGCCAATTGACAGAGTGAAAAGAGGTGCACAGGAAGAGAACAGACCATATAGAAGAGATAGGGAAAGAAGATTGTCAGTCAGGGTTGTCAGGGAGAACGATGATGAAGAAAAAGACCTGAAAAGGTATGAAAATGACTGGTTTTGCTATTTTTAAAAATAACATTCTAAAATGCAAAAAATAAATAAAAATCCACCAGACCAAGTCAATCAGCTCAAAAATCCAAGTAAGAGAAATCTAAGTGGCCTGGGCTGCATGTATACTTTAATAATCTCTTGGTTTCTGTGAATGACACCCAGTTTTTAACCGATATATCCTGAATTGGCTCTCTGGGAAAGCAGCCTGCATGATTACCCTCTTGCTTCTAGGCTGGCAGATCCCTGGACTCAAAAACACGGACAAAATAAAATGAAATGAATCTAACCCTCCCTGAGCCTGCCTTCCAATGTTCCCTTTCCGTTCCTGGCCCCGAGGTCATTCTCCATGCGCGTTTTGTCTGCTCTGCAGTTTGCTTCCTATTGTCAACCGACCCAGCAGCCCTCGGAAAGAGACGGCGGATGCGCTGCAAGCCAAGCACACAGATTAAAACTTTTTTGCATGGACAGCCTCTTGTTCATTCATTCATATTGAATAGCAGAAGCTACAGACAACAGGAAACAAAAGATTTGCACAGGAAGTACAGATGGAGGGCAAAATGTAGAGGATTTCTGAGCCCACATAGGCTTTCTCCCTTTCACACCAGTGCAAAAACTAAACGTCATTCTATAATTAAGCTTTTAACTTCGCATCTATATCATACATAGTAACAGTAATGATCTGTTGTTATTGACTTGCTTTGCTACATCATAGTGTATTGCCAGCTCCAGAAGTTAAAGTAAGAGAAGTGTATAGATCTCTGCCCCAGTTTTAAATCTGACCAGGGGAGCAAAGGCTTTGGTCAGGCCTCACCTAGAATACCGTGTCCAGTTCTGGGTACCACAATTCAAAAAAGGATATTGACAAATTGGAGCGTGTCCAGAGGAGGGCGACTAAAATGGTGAATGGTCTGGAAACCATGCCTTATGAGGAAAAACTTAGGGAGCTGGGTAGGTTTAGCCTGGAAAAAAGATGGTTAAGGGGCAATATGATAGCCCTGTTTAAGTATTTGAAGGGGTGCCACATTGAGGATGGAGCAAGCTTGTTTTCTGCTGCTCCAGAGACTAGAACACGGAACAATGGATGTAAGCTCCAGGAACAGAGATTCCACCTCAACATTAGGAGGAACTTTCTGACAGTAAGAGCTGTTTGGCAGTGGAACACACTCCCTTGGAGGTCTTTAAACAGAGGCTGGATGGCTGTCTGTCAGGGATGCTTTGATCGTGATTTCCTGCATGGCAGGAGGTTGGACTGGATGGACCTTGTGGTCTCTTCCAACTCTACAATTCTATGATTCTATATGCCCCCCTCAAAAAAACCAAGGCTTTTACACTTGTATTTGATATAGACACATATCACAGAAAGCTCACAAAAAATAATTTGACATGTTGCAATCAATAAACATCCAGGCATTTCCCAAAGCGCTGGAGGGAGGTAAATCCAGTAAGAGGTCTTCTGAAGTATGCACCATGATGAGTGCATGCTTTTTAATCAGAGCTTGGGTTGCTTTGGTTCTCAGCTCCCAGAATCCCTCGACCATCATGGACAGTGTCCATGCTAGCTAAGGGATTCTGGCAACAATAGGGCAAAAAACAAAGCAAAAAAGGTGTTTCCAAGCTCTGCTTTTAACATACTAAATCAGCCTTGCATATAAGCACAGCCACAAGGAATTCAAGTTGAGTGAATGGGCTGGTGGAGCTGGGACAGAAAGCTCTGTCCAGAGGAGGGCTGGCCCTTGCTCCTTGCCTAGAACAAAGATCTCCTATCCTCCTCAGCCAACTTCCAGCAATGTAGTAACAATGTAGTAAGCCAACAAAAAGTGTTCCATTTATAACACAAATGATTCAGATATACAGTTGCCCCTCCACATTCGCGAACTCAGCATTCGCGGTTTTAATTATTCACGGTTTTGGGAGGGCCCCCCCGGGCCCCCCCAAAACCGCGAAAAGGGGCCTCCGGAGGCCCCTTGAAAGCCCTGGGAAGGAGCGGGGAGGGCCGGGGAGGCTTCAAGGGGCCTTTGGAGACCCTCCAGAGGCCCCTGAAGGCCTGGGGCGGGTGGGGGGAGGCCGCGGAGGCCTTCACGGAGCCTTGAAAGGCTCCGTGAAGGCCCCGGGGAGGGAGGGGGGAGGATGGGGGGAGGCCTTCACGGAGCCTTGAAAGACTCCGTGAAGGCCTGGGGAGGGTGGGGGGAGGATGGGGGGAGGCCTTCACGGAGCCTTCTAAGGCTCCGTGAAGGCCTGGGGAGGGTGGGGGGAGGCCCCGGGGAGGGAAGGGGGAGGATGGGGGGAGGCCGCGGAGGCCTTCCCGGAGCCTTGGAAGGCTCCGTGAAGGCCCCGGGGAGGGAGGGGGGAGGGTTGCAGAGGCCTTCACGGAGCCTTGGAAGGCTCCGTGAAGGCTTGGGGAGGGTGGGGGGAGGGCAATCAATATTCGCGGTTTTTTGACATTCGCGGGGGTCCGTGGAACCTAACCCCCACGAATGTCAAGGGACAACTGTATACTAAAAGCACAGTACATGAAACAGGCCAGATTTGTCACAACTCTCCACAATATGCATCCCCAGCCCAAATAAGTTCCTGGTTGTTGTTAAGGCCCTGCCTCCCAACTGCCTATAACACTATCTTGCCTGTCATTCCCAAACAATCTGCATGCCTATGGATTCCCACACATGGGGTGGGAATGGGGAGAAACATACTTACACGCATACACAAGCTCAAAGGTTTTCCTGACTGATCATCTGAAACAATTCTTTCAAGCGCATCAGAAATAAAAATAAAAAGTGACTGTTTTGCCATTGTTGTTAATACACTTTGAGTAGTCTGTTTGAGTAATGACAGTCAACTCCATTCTACCTGAAAGTGTAGCCAGCTCACTGTATACATAGCTTCAGTCACTGCTCCCCCATCACAGTGGCTATTCCCCTCACAAAGAACCTATGGTAATTTATGTTAACGACTTGGTAGCAATGTAAAATGTGGCTACGTGTGGGTAGGGGGAGTGGTGTTTAACACTGGCTGTGAATGGAGTACTGCCACTCACAAAAATCAAACAAGTTAAATCAGCATGCTATAAAAAGGAAAGAGAACAGACTCCTTATTAAAAAGAAAGACGCATACCCCTACTCCTGAAGTATTTATTCAAATCCAAATTAGAACAGGGGCTCTTTTAAGAATGCCCCATCTACCAGAGAGAAGGACAACCTTCTGTCTAAAAAGCAGTGCCAAGGAGAATTCTTGGATATCCTTCTATGGCTCATGATCCTTCCTGTGGGAGAAAAGTTGGAATTAGACTTTTTGAGAACAAGCTTGAGCACAGTGGGAGAGCATATGAACCTTGATGGTCTCAGGTTCAGTCCCTGGCATTGTCCATTAAAAAGGGGTTAGATAGCAGGTGACAGGATTCACAGTGACCTCTTTCTGCCAGACACTTGGAAGTGATACTGCCAGTCAGAGTAGACTGTGCTTGGTTAGATGAATTGACAGTCTAATTTGGCACAAGGGCACAAACTACTTCAGGTACACAGACATGTTTGCACAGACTTCCCAGTACCTCCTGAAAAAAGGACAAAGAGAACACTGGTGTTAGTTATTCCAAAGATCTTTTCCCATCATAATAAAGGATGGGATATCCTAGGCCAGCCTGGTCAATATGTAAGCATGATCCAAAACACACAGGATGGTTTTTAAAAAGTTATACAGTAGTTACCATCAACGACAAGACATCATCAAAATCTTCTCACAAGTGATTTCCTACTGCTACATGTGATCTAAGCCCCAGGTAATAGATAAATATCAACCTATTACACTACTATGGTAGACTGCAAACCTATGACCTAAAACATAATCCCCAAAGCCCTCCAAACACTCTTAATTCAGACCTCTAGAAAGAGAGAACTATTTATCTCTTAACAGACCTTTGGGAAAGAGCAGGAGAAAAAGAGAGAAGTGCTCTGGCAAGTTTAGCCTTACCAATGGCAAGATGTAAGCCTTGATAGATGATCTGTGATGGAATGGGGTACCCAAAAATAAGATGATCCTGAAGCTTTGATCTAGCATGCCATACTATTTGGAACGATAGGAATTATAGTCCAAAACATCTGGGGATTGAGGAAAACTAGCTGGCTGACTGGCTCAAACTAAAATCTATTTACCATACAATGGTTCCTGTATCACTCTTCCAAACAAAACCACATGTAGAACACTTATTCCCATTTTACCCTTGCCTCTATGGCTGTTTTCTTCATCCATTGGTATAGGGACCTGGCCTCTCATTCCTGGTAAAGGCCTGTGTACAAAGATGGTGCTACGTAACAATCCATCAACATTTATTGCCCTTAATACACAGAAGTCACATGTTCTGTAGTAGTCAATGCACACATTTTAGAAGCATGGGTAAAACAGTAATAATAATCTATTATACTAGGGCCCAGTCTTCCATGGTATGTTCAAAATGGTGAAAGGACTGGAAGCCATGTCCTATGAGGAGTGGCTTAGGGGGCTGGGTATATTTAGCCTGGAGAAGAGAAGGTGAAGAGGTGACATGATACCCATGTTTAAATATTTGATAGGATGTCATATTGAAGATGGAGCAAGCTTGTTTTCTTCTGCTCCAGAGACTAGGACACGGAGCAATGGACTCAAACTACAGGAAAAAAGATTACACCTAAACATTAGGAGGAACTTCCTGACTGTAACAGCTGTTCAGAAGTGGAATGCACTGCCTGGGAGAGTGGTGGAGTCTCCTTCTTTGGAGGTTTTTAAACAGAGGCTGGTTGGCCATCTGTTGGGAGTGCTTTGATTGTGCATTCCTGCATGGCAGAGGGTCGGACTAGATGGCCCTCATGGTATCTTCCAACCCTATGATTCTATGATAAAGGTTTAGGGGACCCTCCTGCTCACTGTGTTGCATCTGATTCTGGCACTCCTGCTTCCAAGTAATCCATCTTGATTATTCCACTCACTGTCATACTTAAAACACACAGAGAGGAATTCTTAGAAGAACCCCCATTTAAAAAAAAAACAGCAAATTAATTTCATTGGTGACCTGCAATCACCCTCCTTCTGGACTAATATTTGGTGGCCAAAGTTTAAAAAAAATCAGGAATGCTGTTTTATTTAGCCTGCTTTACAAGGTTCTCACAATCACAGGTTTGGAAATGTACTTCAACAGACTGAATATCTTCAACATAAGCAGAGAGGCAAACATACCTGGGATCAGTGTTGGTTCCAGGTTTTGAAGGGAGGGACCTTAGCTCTAGCATTCTGTCCCTGAGCAGCTGTATTTCATTGCTACCACCCATTAACCTGTCCTGTCCTCTGGGCCTGATCCACACCGCTGCCTAGAAGGACAGGACAGATGGGTGGAGATTCTTCTTCCTTGTCACCGCTAACTTGCTTAAGCAGGTCAACAAGCAGTATAGCAAAGATTAACAGTAAACTCAGAGCAATGGGGGCTGGCAATGTGCCTTCTCCTGCAGAGATGATGCTGACTCCTAAAACTTAACTCCAACAGCTACAATTCTTGAGCATTTTGGTAAAAAGGCAGTATAAAAGTATTAAGTAAACAAACACACACTATGGAAAAAACATTACTTTAAACTGAATGTCTCAACTTAATGACAAATGTCACTCTGAGCCCTTGTCGGAGCGGGAGAAAATCTTGTTTTCTAAGGTACAGTGGATACAGCATTGCAGCTGAAGAGCTAGGATTTGGGCAATACTGTATGTATGCTGTAATTACATGCAGAAAGAAGCACAGATTTCCACTTAATTTTCCTCCCCCTCTCTCCCCCACCTCCCAAAATAGAGCAACTCTCATTGCTTTGAACATAGGCTGGAAAAAAGTCTACTGGAATGTCAGAAGCCTGAGGGGTGCTAGAACAGAGACCCAGTGGTAGGGAGTGGGACTTTCATGCATTGCAGTTTTTTGCCTGTTCCAAGAATAGCAAAAGTAGAAGAAAACTATGCAAAATATTTTAAACACCCTGATAAATAATCTAAGTAAAATGGGAGGTGTTATGCACATTTTCTAAATTCAGGCATCCACAGTATATCCCATCTGCTATCATCCTGGACACCAAGGTAGATATGATCATCCAATAAGGCTAAGAAAAGGAATGCCCAGAGTTCTCCCAACAGATCACCAACTCTAACACTGTCCAAGCGAATGAGTGTCCTTGTCTTGTTCTTTTTGTAGGTATGGAAACCACTGTGTTTCTCCACTCACGCCTACCCACTGAGCTCCCCAACTGGAAGGTGCTTTCTCTCCCTTCTCTTTTCTTCTATTACCTACCCAGAAAGGAAAGCAAATATCTGGAGGACGTGAAACTAGCTGAGGAGTATGGCTTCCTGACAAAGTTAGCTATCATCTGAGAAGCATCTAGCCTTCATGATTGCTAAGATACACTTGATACTTTGTAAAACAATTTGCCTGCTAATATGGTTATTATTTTCAAAGACATACTGTCCCTGAATTTATATAAATCCTTTCTTCTTTTTAAAAAGTTGCTATTTACTATATCTTATGACAGTGAGTTCCATAAGCCAACAGTGTGTTTATATAGAGTGTGTGTGTTGCAGGTATGTGTCTTGAATCTTTAGATGCTTTATCTGTGAGTTCTTGTACTGGCAGGGAGTAGGACTATGTAGCTCTTGGGATCACTTCCAACTCTATGATCATATGATTTATTCAAGGTAGCAAAATACAGTTTGCTTCTATCTTCGGTTTTCTTCTGTCACAGAATGGGTTTCCTGTTTTCTTTTAAATCCAAAGTACTGACCTAAGTTCAAATCCCTCCTCAGCTGGGAAGCACACAAGTGACCTTGGGAGAGTGGCTCTCCCTCAGCAAAACTACCTCACAGGAAGGCTGTGAGGGTAAAATATGATAAACCTCCATATAAGCTGCTCTTGACGTCTTTGGAAGAAGGACAGGATACAGATGCCACACATAAAAAAAAATAATATAGAGACTGATATATATTTGTACACACATCACTGGCATGCATATATAAATATAAAATATTTATGGCAGGTTACAATGGTTGTAGAAGGATCTGAAACCACATTCCCCAGGTTCAGGTCTAACTTTCTAACCCTACACTGTTGAGCCTACAGGCTCACAAAGGTACTTAAGGATCTTGTACTTGACAAATATGCAATCCCTATCTAATGAAGAAACAACTTTATCTAATAAAAAAAGCAAACAAGGAAGGTAAGCTGTCATTAGTGTGTTGCTATGTGAAATATTCCCATGTTGCAAACCATGGAAACTAAGGCTGTAAGCAAGTAAGCCCAAGAGCAAGCTAGTGAACCTGTGATTAATTCCTTACATACAATGGTGCCTAGATTTCAACATTCAGTAGTCCACATAAGATGGCTGTTCATATATAGGCTATTTGCTATATATTAGCCAATTTTGCATCAACCAAGAGTTCCCACAACCTTACTCGCCCTTTTAGTGCACCCCGGAGAAATTCAGACCAATTGCACAGAAGCATAGAAGCAGCCATTCTTAATTACTAAAAGGACATGCTAGATCTCAACTGTTTCTGGAAGTTGAATAATTTGGCCTAAAAGTTCACCCCTCCAGTCCAAATTTCAGAAGTATAGAGGTTCTGTCTGTGATTCCTTGTTAGTGAGGAAAATGGTCCCCACATATGCTTAAGAAACTCTTTTGAATTACTTTTCTTTATGCTCTGGGAGAGAAAGAAAGTATACCAAATGGAATGATCAGTAATTTCTACAGAGTAAAGCATTCTGAACTATAATTATTGTTGTCAGTAATTGTCAATTTCTACAGGGTAAAGCATTTAGTCATTATCTCAACGACTGCAGCATAAGTTAGATCACAATTATTCCTAGCTTACAGTTTGAGGATATATGCATACATATGTCTATATACACACATACAAATAGAGAGCAATATGCCCCTCTCACCGTAAGATTTCTGTCCATCCTGGGTCGTGCACGGCACTTCTGTCGGGCCATCACTGCCCCAGCACGGCGCCACCGCCTCTCCCACCATTCCACATTGTCATTTCGCAAACTTGTCAACCAGATACAACGAGGTTCAGGCAAGCTGCAGTCCACCCCAACCGCTCGCTCAAAGCACCAGCCTTTCCCTGTCCGTGCCACACTCCACACAGCTTTGCCCACCACTGAGATACCATGGTGTGGCGGGGCTGGAGGGCGTGGGGATCCCTGTGGCCCGCCACCACAGGGAGCCCGATCCCCCCGGCTTGTACCTTCTTCTACCATTCCACTCTCCAGTGAGAAAATTCCTGGCCCAGAGACAGCAAAGTTTAAAGATCAGAACAAACTTTGGTTGTAGCACGAAAAAGGCTTTCAAGCTGAATCTCAGTTCCTGGTGCCAGGTTGGTTCAGTTCCATTCAGGCTCTTTGAACAGTAAAACACAGCTTCCTCCTTGACTGCACTTTAAACTTCAGCAGAAAGTCTACTTGTTTGAATTTTGTTCTTCCCCCTACTGAAAAAGTTGCTCTCCTTCAAGTCTTTCGTCTCATGTATCATTGGACAAAATGTTGATTTCCAAGTCCAGGCATGCCAGATATCTTTATGCACATACGCATCAAGAGAAACACAGCAACTAGCCTTGTAATACCACGTCCCTCTTCCTACAGCAAGTGGAAACAAAAAGGGAAAAGCCCCGACTGCACAGAGAAAACTAATTACTTGGGGAGAGAAGTGAAGGAGGACACAGGAGCGGCAACAGCAAATTCTGCCCTATGGGAATGAGATGGTTGCAAATCAGAGAGACTAGGTAGTGACTTGACAGCTAGGCAGACAGAAAGAGAATAGAGCTTCACTTGCTCACTCTGCACAGACAGCCCTGCAGCTGCTCTGAGCTATCAGGCCATCTCTGCCCCACCCCATCCCTCTGTGACCCAGCCCACTCCAGCTGACACCCATTCATGCTGGGTCTGGCAGGGGGGAAGAGAGGGAAGATGTAGCTGCATTTTGCTGGTGTGAGGGTCTTTTAAATCCGATGCATTTGTTGTAAATAACAGCATAAACACAATTTCCCCTTGCTTCCTTCATGAACTTATTTGACAGAGCTGGAGGGACCACTAACTTGTTTTTTCTTCCACTCTCTGCATCCTGAGCGTGGGCTAAACAGATTAGCCTCATTATTCAATAAGCAACCACACACCAAATTGTATCCATGCTAGTATCAAGACTTTAGCCTGTAACTTTTTTTGAAGACAATAATTGATTTCATCTGTAGGTGCATTAGAACAATGCCAATAGTAAAGAATTAAGATCTCCCACTCTCCAAAAAAACAGACTTTGACTTATAACATGACACCACAGAACTCTTGCTAATTGGGGAAAACAGAGAGAAACAGAGTTTCCAATTTATAGGCTAGAACACGTATACACCTCAATCTATTAACAGTGCCATCAGCATGCATGGCTGCAACGTCCCTGAACTGCACACCAGGCTCTGGCCCTTGGAGGTCACTATGATAAAGTAACTATTATCTAGTATCACAGCCTGTTCACTGGGTCCAGACGCAAGGGAAGCAAAGGCAAAAACCCCTCTGAACAAATCTTACCAAGAAAATCCTACAGTAGGTTCTCCTTCGGGTCGCCATAGGTTGGAAACATCTTAAAGGCACACAACAGTAACAAAACTGCTTCCATCACTATATTATTGTTATTGTTATTGTTATTTAGTTATATTTATATTCTGCTTTTCCTTTAATGAGCTCCAAGTGGCATAAATGGCCCTCTTCCTCCCCACTTTATCCTCACAACAATTCTGTGAAATAAGCCAGGATGATAAAGAGTAACTGGCCCAAGACCAGCTATGAGTTTTAACAGCTAAGCCACAGCTGACACTCTGGTCACTACCCCACACATGTTCTGACATCTAGAGAACGGGAGAGCAATAAGACGCTATCCAGAAAAAGCTTAAAAATCCAAATAAGAGTGAGAACACCAGAATCTATCCAGACCACACTGAGTATCACAGAATAAATCAACCAGAATATCTATGCCTTCAATAAAGAAAGGAAATAGTGCTTCTACCTAAGAAACTGACACAAAAAACTTTCCACCAGCTATCATGAAAAGGTAACTTTTCTGATCCCCACCATTCTTTGCTTCTGAGGTCCTTTACTACTAATCCCTCACAGAGTTTATAAAGTTACTTCTTAAAAGTAATGGAAAGCTACTTTTGGAAAGTAACTATACCCCAAAAGCTGGTAGTTAACATCATAGGTTCAATTTCTTAAAGTCACTCTTTACTATTATTCGAAAATAAGTAAAAAAGTAAAATATTCTCTTTGCAGTTACTTAAAAATATGTGTCTAAATATTACAAATCACTGGTCTATGTGATACAACACAAGAAGGCCACACACACTCTCTGTAATTGTAAAAGTACCTAAAATCAAATTACCAGGTTATACAGGTATTGCAAAAGAAGTACATTAACATAATTTAACTTAGTTATGCATTAGTTATTGCAAAAAGGAACTAATTACAAGTAACATGTTATCTGTAACTAGTTACATCTAAGCTCTGCTCTTCTAAGCATAATTCTTCATTCTTGCTCCTGTCCTTTTCAACAGATACTCATAATCTGTGATTCTCTCTCACTCTCCTACCAATTTAAAAATTGTGTTTCAACAGAATCATATAACCAAATAAAGACCAGTTCGACTCTTTTGCAGAACTAAGAAATTTCACTCTAGCCTAGTGTGTTGCTGTTAATGTACAGGGCCATCCCAAGACATTGGGGTCCTATCTACATGGGTAATTTACCCCATCTTGGAGCCCTGCAGTTCTGATGATGACACAGGACAATTGCCCATTTTGCCCTCCAGGCAGTCCTCATGACCCACCAGGGCAAAGACAGGGCTAAGATGGGAGGAAGATGGGTTTGGGGCTGATAACTTCAATATAATACCTGGTAAAATGTGTTCCAGTCTGGAAAAAAAATGGATTGGGCTCTGTGTGGCCACAGGAACCCATTCTCGCATGCCAGCCCATCATTGTAGCTGTCAGCTGCCTTCTTCTTCCAGATCCAGGAAGGGGGTCCACAGCATGTGGCCAAGGCTGGTCACATGCACGGGGCCTTGCTCATGTGCTGCAGGCCTCCTGCCTGGATCCAGAGAGAGGGACACAAGTGGTGGCAGCAACATGCCCGTCTGGACTTCCTCCCATTTTGTGGAGGTAATGGAGGAAAAATGGGGCTAATCTGAAGGCAGGATACACCAGTGGGGAGCCAGCATATCCTGGCCCATGTAGATGAGCCCTTGGTTGCACGAAACCTCCGCTCATTCTGTACAGAAAAGCAGACTGGTCTGGCTGCTGAACCTCACTTGTCAACACTGTCAGTGGGATAGGATCCTTCACTACAACTCAGATGTGTTAATACTAGTTTATGGGGTGCAGGATTGGCTGTACGGAACACAGGTTGTTCCTCCAAGAGGGAGGAGTGGCCACAGAACTCAGGAGGGACAGTTGGGGAGTTCTACTGCTTCCTAACAGTATTTTCAGATACCTTTAGCATCTGCCACCCAAGGCAGCTGACTCTTTTTTCCTAGCATATGGTAAAGAAAGGGTAATAGCATTTGGACTAATACTTTAAAGATAATATGTACATTACCCCTGAACCAGACTTTGGTAGTAATTACAAGTTAATTGCAATTAATCCCTTCTATCAATAACCAAGTTTGAGTATGACTGAAAAAGAAGTGACTATATTTCTTTTGTTGGGTATTTTGTTTGTTTCTTTTATAGCTACAGCAATCTATACCTTTATTACTTACATGTGTTTTCTACAGAGGCCAGCAAATTGTACCACTCTGATGTTTTTCAAAGTAGCTAAAAAGTTTTGAAGATATTAGGAAAGCAGTTATAGTAACTAAAACTGCAACTATTAAGAGGAGCGAAGGGGCGGTTTGAACTGTAACTAATTACAGTTGTCCCTCCAAATTCACAGATTTGGCATTCACGGTTTTAAGTATTCACGGCTTGAAAATATTCTTTAAAAAACAGTAATCCAAAAAGCAAAGCTTGATTTTCCCCTCTTATATAAGGGACACCATTTTGCTATGCCATTGCATATAATGGGACTTGAGTATTCACGGATTTGGGTATTCACGGGGGGTCCTGGAACCAAACCGCAGTGAATGTGAAGGGACAACTGTACTGCTTTAAAGCAAGTTTCCAAGTGCTGAACCTTTTGAGAAAAAAAATCAGCTATAGAAAACATGAATTCTGGATGAAGCTAGGTCTTTGGCTGAGTATATCTTGACAGATCTATGGCTTGGATTCACAACCAAACCCACCACCACCACCCTCACTCTTTTTTTAATTTAATCTAGCACAAAAAGTAATTAACACTGTTTTATGGAGGCAACTTCCTGCAAATACATAGATAAATAAGGTGAAAAACAGATACCAGGCCTGTCTATCAAATAATGGGACTGTGTTTCTATCTTTGAGACAAATCAGAGAGAACTGATTGTGAATGCTTGAGTGGTGACCCTGAATGTGTCTGAACCTGCATGACAAACATCAACACTCTCAGCTGTTCAGTTAGTTGTCAGTTGTCATTTAAAGCAACTATGTTGTCTGTTGTGTGCCAGGAAAATGCTAAGTTTAAAAACCAAGCAACATGTCAATTTGAAATTTTTAGTAAAATTGAACAAAACACCAACAGTATCTTTTCAAATGCTAACTGAGGCCTAATGGAAAGACTGCATGTCTCATGCGCATGTGTTTGAGTGGCACAAAAGATTCAGAGAAGGCCATGAGAATGTGGAAGACAATGAACGTTCTGGATGACCTTCCACTTCAAGAACTGAAGAAATTGTGGAAAAAATCAGCCAGATTGTTCAAGGAGACTGCCGACTCAGTGTCCAAATGATAACTGAAGCTGTGAACATTAACAAAGACACTGCATGGAAAATTTTGCATGAGGCTCTCAACATGAGAAAAGTTTGTGCCAAGATGGTCCCTAGGGTTCTCCCACAAAAAGAGTGTCGTAAGGAAATTTGTGCTGACATTCTGCAGCAACTTGAGGCAGACCCAAACCATTTTTCAAAAAATCATCACTTGTGATGAAACCTGGATCTTCCAGTACAATCCTGAGACAAAAGCCAATGCACTGGAAAACACCAACACCAAGAATGAAAAAAGCACATCAAAGCAAGTCCACATTTAAAGCCATGCTCATTGTTGTTTTTTTACATCATGGGTGTACTTTTGGCAGAATGTGTTCCAGCAGTTCCAGAAGGCAGAAACCATTAGAAAAGAAGACAGAACAGTGAACCAGCATTATTATAAGGAGGTTTTGACAAAGCTGAAAGAGTCGGGGGGAAAGGCCAGAACTGTGGGGAAATGGTTTCATTCTTCATCAAGACAATGCGCCTGCTCACATAGCACTTTCTGTGAAGCAGTTTTTGGCCGATAAACACATTACTACACTTGAACATCCTCCATATCTGCCAGATTTAGCACCATGCAACTTTTATTCGTTTCCCTAAAGAAATGGTCATCCAGGGCGTTCATTTCCCAGTGCTTAAAGGAACACGTTTTGAGTCAATTGATGCAGTAAAGAGGAAAATGGCAGATGTGTTGAAATAGCTGACAAAAACTGGTCTACTCCATGCCTTTGACAAGTGGAAAACAAGATTGCATTGGTGTGTGAGTGTAAACAGGGAGTATATTGAAGGGGACAAGCATTAGAATTGTAATATATATAAAGTTGCGTTATTGTATCAGTGTCATCATTTAACAGACAGATCTCATATAAGAATAGATCATACACAGCTATACATAGTCTAGAAAGATTATACTGGTGACAGACACAGGAGTACGTATAGGTTAATGCATCCTTCCCCACCATATGAACAATATTCAATATTATTAATGAGAAATGAGAAACCCATGCATAAAATATCTCCACTTCACTGGCACAATTGGTCCAGAGTGAGAAAGCCATGGATGGATTGTGCAAACCTGGACTTATTCCCATATATGCAATAAAAGATATCCATACATTAATTGAATATGCATCACCAGCACTGGAATGGGTTTGGAGTTTGGTTTTGCTTTTTCAGCAGTCACAAGGCTGCCAGTAACACTGACACAAGCATCTCCCCTACAAAGTGCCAATCCCTCCCACTACAGAAGCTCTCCATATCTCAAACCTCATTAATTTCAAGAGTACCATCATAAGGCCCTTCTATTTTGGCTGCTGTTAAGCCAGAAGAGAGCCATGAGTTTAGCTCTTGGAGCCATTTCCTTGACAATTTTCACAGGGTATTTTATGCTAGTAATACCTTCCAACCAATTTTTGAGTCAGCGCACTTCACAATGTTAGACTTTTGAATTTGTGTAATCTATCCCAGCCTCCAAAAGACAGAGCAGACTGAAAAATCAAAATAAAATTAATTTACCTGTACAACTGGTCACCATAAGTCAACATGCGACTTGAAGTCATATACACACAAACACAATTAATAAACAATTTACAATCATGTAATAACGTCATCACATAAAATATTTTTCAAAGAACAACAGTAATTATCTCCCACTCTCGAGAATAAGCATAATTTCAATAAGGAATTTAAATTGGCTAGATAAAGAAAGCAAGATGGGAGGACAAAGAAGAGAGTATTTTGATCTCCTCATTCAACATTTTAAGAGGATCAGCAGAAAAGGGGATTTCCTGTGTCCCTTTGTGCCCCTCCCAAGACACATATGGCAATGCCAAAGCTAGACAGGTGCAAAATGATGGAGGGTGGAGGGGTGGCAGGGAATGTTTCATTTTTTGGTAAAGCACTGGGCATACAAAAACATGACAGTCTTTCCCAATTTTGCCTTGCCCTATATTTTTTATCCTAGTGTATCAATATAGCAAGAAAACATTAAGTGATTACTTGGAATGCCCTCACTGCTGGAGTAGATAGGAATAAGCTACCTTGTTCATCACATTCACTGATGCCTTCCTGTGGTATCAGCACCCTTGGGTATGCAAATTTGAAGCTAAACAAAGAAATCCTAGCACTGCAGGCAAGTGCAATTCTATGGAGGCAATATTGCTTAATGAGCTGGAACTAGCCGGCTGGGTGTTTGGGGCAGGGAGGGGGCAGAAGAAAAGGAGGCAAATGGATGGTCCATATCTGACACCAGCACAGTGTGTGTGCTTTCCTTCAATCCAAGTGAGGGGAGGCTTATGGAAAGCCTAAAAAAAGGTGTAAAGCAATCTCTTCTTCACAGCAAAGGCTTTGGGCTCCCCAGAATTAAGCCCAAAGCCTGTTTCTGCTGCAAGGACGCAGTCACAGTGAACTTTAAAGGAAAAGTTTGACTTCAAGCACATATGCAGTAATGTGGAGTAAAAACTAGGAGCAAAAACAGACATAAGATTTTTAGAGCAATGAATCTGATCTGGGAGTATCCTTCTAACATTTGATCCAAACACACCTTTCTGCATAAGAATCAAGCTTCGTTTTTCAAAAGGTTTTTTTTTTTTTTACACAGAACCAAAAACCAGCTGTGCACACTACTGACTGGCTGGTGCCCATGATGACACTAAGAAAGTACTTCCATCTCAATCTCCAGAACTGCTTAAAAGTTTCCTTTAAAATAACAGTAGCAATACCAATACCAATAAGAAATGGGGTACAAATGAACAGATGTATGAATATTTAGCTAGTCCTTTTGATTTAAAAGAGGAGGAGAATAAGCCAATCTGCTGAAACACTGGGAAAGAAATGGCTGACAGATGAACTAGCATCTGATTAAATGGCTTCATTGGTAGATTACAAAGATGACTGAAGGATCCACCATAACTAATCTTTTCCTGTTACATCTTTCTTCATCCTAAGTAATCAGAACTATCCAAAAGTGCTATAGATTTCTAGCATGCAAGAGTCCTAGCACTTCTCATTTTGTTACCCAAACACCTTAAGGGCACCAGATCCCATCTGATCTTGGAAGCTACGCAGGATCAGCCCTGGTTAGTACCTGAATGGGGGACCACCAAATATCAGGTGCGATAGGCTATATTTCAGAAGAAAGAACTCGCAAAACCACCTCTGAGTATTCCTTGCCTAAGAAAACCCTATGAAATTCATGGGGTCACCAAGGTGAACAGATGACTTGAAGTCACATAGACACAGGCATGATGATGGCTTTAAGTATTTCACATACATTTCACATTTACTTAGAATGGCCTTCTAATTGATCAGTATGATCCCCAACTTACAGCTAGGATTCTGAGGTTGAGCATCAGTGTTTGTGGCAAAAGTGAGATCTGGACCAGGGACATCCCACGTCATGTCTCACATTCTTGGGCCTTACCTCACACCAACTATTGAAATGAAAAAATGGCCACTACACTTTAAACCACAGATCCTGTAGAAAAGGTAATATGAAATGTAGATGGGAAGGGATAAAAAGGGGAAGAAGAACCCAAGGCCAGTATTCACCCTATACATCTGGCACAAGCAATTGTGACATCCAGATTTTTTTGGCCCCTAAGGTCCACCAACTCTAGTCAGTGTAACTAATGGGAAAGGAGTACATACATCTGCAGAACTGCAGTTGTCCATTCACAGTATACATATCTCCCCAGGTTGCTCATAATATGCTATGTTCAAAAACACTTGGGAGCACTGAAATCCAGAACAGAATGTGTCATGCTGCAAATTTTAAGGTTTCATTTCATTTATGTTTCTGGTTGCATGGCAGCTTCAGATTGCAGGGGGAAAAGACTGTTTGGTAGCAAATAAGAGACAGTGGATGTGCGGCTTAAGTTTCCAAAACTTAAAAAAAAAAGAGCTGAAAAGGTCCCACAGATTAAGACCCTTAGAGTAGAGATATATTAGCATCTTGAAGATTTCTTTAAAATGTATTTCCCCTATGTCAGTTCTCCAGTGAAGAACAAAAGGCAAGAGATGGTCCAAACCCAACAACTGACTTAATATTTACATTGGAAACGGAGAGTCCTAATAAATGCTTCATTCTGTTTCCTACACAGACACACAGGCTGCCCCATGTCCTCCAACCACAGGGTGCTGTTAAAGGGAGGTACACAGAAGCATTCCAGCCATTCTAAGGACCTGGGAGAAGCATGCCCCCAAAAAAGAATATATGAATACACAAGAAGAAATACCAGGAATGGTTGGAATAGTGAGTCGTGTCCTTGGACAGCCGAAGACTTTTATCAGGCACCACACATTCTCTCTCAATTCCCTGCTGTGTCCTTTTCGCCTTCCAATTCTCCAATTTTACTCCACACACACACACACAAACACACACCCTTCAAATACCAAAAGAGCCTTCCTCACAAAAATCTACCTATGAAACAGTATCTCCACCACTTATTCCCCTGGTCCAAATAAAGGATGCCTATGGATTGTGCTTTTTTAACACAGTCCATATTTGCTTTAAACGAAGTCTTAGAATTTAACTACAAGCATACCTCAGTTAACAAAGCCTCTGACAAAGAAGCTCCTTTTTACAAAGTCTTTTTATGTCTCCCCAGCCCATTTTTCCTCATCCTCTGTCTAGCTGGAAGGTTTTTAGTAGCACTGGCATTGGGGACATGGTGAAGGAGGGCTGGAGAAACACAGATTTTTAGTGTCAGGTTGCAGCTGCATGTCTGCAGTAAACAATACAATGAAGCTTAAGGCAGGAAAAAGTGGGATTTTACTCTAGCCAATCCAACTCTAGCTGTGTGTGCCTGCCGACAACAGGGAAGATCAACAGCAGCTCCCTCCAGAGTCCCTTACTGCATGCAGGAAATGCAAGGTGGGGGCAGATAAGCCTGCCTTGCCAGCTCCATCCAGTGTGTTTTAAAGAGTGTAGATCTATAAGTTTGGCCATCAAAACAGAAACCATAAGGTGGAAATTGGTGAAAGAAAAAACTGTCCCTGGATGCATTTTAGAAGAAGCTTTCAAGGGATCTCTAGAAGGTTGAAAATATTTTTCTTTACTTATGCAAGGCTACCTTGGCCTGGTTGTTTCATTTCACATGTGCATATTGTTAGTTTTGGATAAAAAGTTTTGCAGAAACTTATTGAACTGTTCTCCTTTTTTGTGGTGTAGGAATCTATCCCTATTCTTTCCATGTTATTTCTGCCTCTGGTAACATAGAATCATAGAGTTGGAAGAGACCACAAGGGCACTCATCCAACCCCCTACCAAAGTTTCTGTTAAAGAAGTAATGCCCAGGAACACATCTACTTCCTTAACAGATATATACCTGTACTGTAGTCTTCATGCTGAAAGACTCTGCACATACAAATCCTGTGCAAACCTGTACACACTTCTCTAGCATATATTACTTAGAATAGTATGTTCTGAGAGACTCGGGCAGACTTCTTTCTAAGTAGACATGCCTAGGGTTGTGCCTTAAGCAAAAGTAGACTCTGGTCTGCTATCTTGCCACCTATTTGGGTTCCATTAAGGTGTTATTTGTATGACATACTAATAATCTGCCTTTCTTAAAGGTAGCAGTTAAAAAATCTAAGGTATACACCTGAAGGTTTAATGTGTGAACAGGCCTTCACTGTGTGTTGGAGGGGAGAATTCAACACAGTGCCACTTCTAGATTTTGCAGGGTTCTTGGACAAAATGTCCTCAGTGGATTCCTTCTTGGATGGGACCTGTCTTTCTCCTCATTGTGTCCACTATTCACCAGATTGCCTTCTCCCTCCCAGAGCCTTATTACACTACACAGTTATAGCACCATTATTCCACTTTAACTGCTATGGCTGCCTCCTGTGGAATCCTGGGATTTGCAGTTTGGGGAGGGGCATTTAGAATTCCCAGCCAGAGAGCACTTAGGCTTCACTAAACAACAAGAATGGATAACTTGGGGGGGGGGCAAGGTGTATGCATGGTGTCCCCCAATCCAGCTGGGAGCTGCACTGAAATTTGGCAACTGTTGTTAAGGTTTTTGCCACCACTCCAGTTGCCGCCAAGTTTTATCAGTAACTGCATCCTCCTGCAACATACAGTCCTGATGCTCTACAGGGCAGAGTTATCTTCTTCTCTTCCAGAAGGTGAGCAAAGGCTAAAGAGGCCCCCAAAACTGCAGGGCAGTTGTGTCAGTACTTCCAGTTTCAGTAGTTTCAATGGTGGCAGCAAATGGAGCCACAATGGGTATAAAAATGCCCTTCAAGAGGCTACATGTAGTCCAAATATTACTGATACTAAAGGTAGACAGTAACGACTAAAAGTCAAAGTTGAGGACTAGACTTTTATTTTCACGTATCGTATCAGCCATGAACTCATTTGCCAATTGTATGCAAGCCACTTTTCTCTAAGAGATGCACACACTCCCCCAATATGGGGGTGATAATACTACTGACCTAACTTACAAGCTTAAGTATTGATTGCCAATGAGTACTGTGAAGCGCTCTGAGCACTTCGAAGCTTTATATAAAAATTAGGTATATCTACTATCTGTGATAGTGTTTGAAAGTATCAAAAGTGGATAGTACAAGGACATTACTACAAAAGGAGACATTGAACCTGGAAAAATATACAATGCACATATTTTCTTCTTTAGAGTGGCAGCTGATCAGTAGATTCAAATCAACATAGAACACCACTGAATCTGAATTGCAAGATGGTGGCTGTGGACTAATTTTGTGAAAAGGGTAGATAAACTAGAGTATCCCAAAGTTGGAGATGCAAAACTCCTATTCCTTACTCATTCCTTACTCATTTCGGTCATATAAGCCAAAACTGGTAAGGAAGCAGCATGCTTCACAATGCTGCAGAAAAACCAAGTGTTAAACTAGCCACAGTTTCTGTGTGGTAGAGACCATATAACACCAATCTTAAGATCACTCCACTGGCTGCCCATTAGTTTCCAGGCCCAGTACAAGGTGTTGGTTATCACCTTTAAAGCCTTAAATGGCTTGGATCCAACGTATCTTCAGGACCATCTCCTTCCATATAATTCTCCTCCTGCACTCAGGTCCTCTGGGAGGAATTTGTTACAACCTTTAAAAACTAGGCTTTCTTCAACCTCCCGAAGGGCCTTTTCAGCTATTGCTCCCAGATTATGGAACGGCCTGCCAGATGAGAGCCATCATATCACCACCCTAAACAGTTTTTAAAAAGCTCTTAAGACAGATCTCTTCTGGCAGGCCTTTCCTGAATAGATACCTGGCCATCAAAAAAGGAAATCTAGCTTGTCCCGATCTCGCCATGTCCAGTGTCCATCGTTCATTTTTATTCTTTATTTTTATTTATTTTTAAAATATTTTTAAGTATGTTTTTAATTCCTAAATTATTTAATTGCATTTTAAGAGGGGTGGGACTGAGGGGTTGGATGTATATTTTAATTGTTGTAAGACGCCCCGATTGCGTTTCGTAGAGGGGCGGGATATAAATTAATTTATTATTATTATTATTATTATTATTGACAAAATACAATGCTAGGTTTCCCCAAAGGCAGCAGGTTTCTGGATGTGTCAGTGTAAGAGGGTGTCCCACTGATATATGACATTGTGTGACTCTAAGATAATATGACTTGCCTAACCCAACAATGCTTAGCTGATCCATAACTAAGGGCTGGGAACTGACCAGAATTTTCAAATCCAAGGCCAATGTTATCTGATAATCTATAATGACTCACAGGGTCCCATGTTGTTTATAAAAGAATCCCTCTTATTGTTATGAATAGGGAAAGAAGTCCTTTAAAAAAAATCAGTAAGTAGCACACTTAACTCAATGGGAACATGAAAAATGAATACAGTCACAGAATATAGTTATAGGACATCAGCATATGATATCTAGGAGAAGTAATGGTGGTTAATTAGAGCCAAAGTTCAACACCTCAGGACATGTTATGACTGGCAGACTTTAATCTCTGAACATACATAGAGTCCCTGTACTTTCACAGCTGTGAAGCTACAACCAACTGCCACATATCTGGAATTCTGAGGCTGAGCGTCCAGGCAGATTTCAGCCATAGCAACTCTCATTTTAGGAACTGCAGCCAAATAAGGAATCAGCCACTGAGTGCATTTGAATAACAATATTTAACATACCGTACATAATGAAGAAGCTAGTGGAGCTTTGAAAGTTTGCATGATGTGTTTTGTGCGTTTCAGCGGGCCAATAAAGGTATCACTCTTTTGTGAATTTTGTATTTTGTTGTATTTTGCTGAATGACCAACACAACTACCTTGAATATGTTAACATACCTATGTTTCTTTTCAAAGATCTTGAATGTTTTTCAGTCATTCTGTTCTACATAATTTCAAAAAAGGAGGAAACCAGGGGGTTGTCTAAACAACAAAAATACTCCTCATGGAATGCAAGAAGATGACCTGTCCTAATGGCAATCCATGTTGTTTTGCCGTATTGTGAAGGAGAGGGCCAAAACTCCTCAGGAAAAGCCTTTGCACCTTTCCACAGAGTTTTTAAAAAACTCTGAGGAAAATGTGCACCCCCGACCAGTAAGACAACCGCATGAAATGTTGTGTGGTCTGGAGGGGGAAGAAAAGACCTTCTGATTGGTCAGGGGTACGCAGCAGTGATCCTGCACTTTATCCCTTTTTTTGACAGGGCAAAGGGCAGCCACGGGGAGGGGGAAGAGGAAGAACCAGGCATGGAAAAACGGCTCTCTCCTCCTCTCCTCCCCCCCGCCGCGGGTGCCCTCCCTGCCGATGCCACCATTGCTGGGATCCGCTGGGATCGGGAAGGGAGGAGGGCTCCCTCCTTCTCTTTCCCCTCCCAGCGGCCACTGCTGTCGCCACAAAGCTTATGGGGCAAAAAAAAAAAAAAAAACCCGAAAACCATTATAGCAGAGCAATCCATTGGGAGGGGGCTTGCATAGATGGGCCCCAGGGCCTGAGCAATTACACTGCTCAACCACACCCATTCTGTTACTTGTGAAATCTAACTTTATTATATCCTCATTAGAATCAAAAGGGAGACTCATTACAGGTAACTGCATTACCTGTAACTCATTATTTCCAAGCTCCAGTCTAAATAACTGCAACAAAATGAAGCAAGAGGGTTCCAAAGTGGAAAAATAGCCATCAGGTTGCCAGTGTAGAATCACATTTTTTAAAATTATCCCTTCATGCTTTCTTGCTTGCTTTCTTGCTTGCAGAAATAGCAGTGCAGGAAAAGAGCTAGGCCAGTATCTCACCATAATATGCTAGATTTCTACATGCAGAAAGCCTTCACATAGAAAAGTATGCAAAACCAATGTCTCTTACTTACAGTCTATTCTGTCACGTCATTCTGTTAGATAGATAGACCTGGACTGGTAGTCATATTTCTCTTTCCACTGTTTACCTTATGTCACCCACAGAGAAGAATGACTGCTTAAGTTAATTTCCCCTAAGGGTTTGGAGACAAAGAAACAGGAAAAATCATCTGCTAAATAGAGATGAGATATAGTTATTGCTATGTGCCTTCAGGTTGTCTCCAACTTACAGCAACCCTATTCTATGGTTTTCTTGGCAAGATTTACTCCGAGGAGGTTTCCCATTGCTTTCTTCTATGTAGGTTTCCCTGGCTGAGCATGGATTCAAATGCTGGTCTCCCAGAGTCCTAGTCCAACAGGCAAAACAACACACCACACTGGCTTTTAGAGATGAGATAATCACAGGTAAAAGAGAGAAAGACATTCTGTAGCTCTATGATCTCCTCCAGCTTTACCTACCCCCAGGAAGCCACTTATTCCCTCCTGTGGCATCACTAGGAGGTGTGTGGGGTGTGTGGACTGTACCAGATGACACCAAAATGACTGCCTATAAAATTATTGTGCAGTGTTTCAGCAGAAATTTATTATTTTTTATGAAAATATATCTGGCATTATGTCCACCCAGGCAAACCTTCCTTATTGTTCCTCACCAGCATGTAGGTTTTTCAGTGACCCTCAAAGTCACATGCAGATTGTATAGATTGGTGGGAAATGTAGTTCCCAGAGCCTCCTCTTGGTGCTGAAACTAAGGATTCCATATGGTCTGGTATGGGAGGAGGTCCATGTGGGTGACACATGAGCTACCACACTGGGTGAAGCCAAGCCCTCTCTCCTCCTGCTGTTTCCAAAACTTGGCTTCCCACACTATTTTTCTACCTGAAAGGAAAAAAGTGCATGCCTCCATCCCCTACTGGCAGAAAAGCATTTGTGGGCATTCTGAGAGGAAAAACAGTGTGGAAAGGAGAGGATTATGTGGAACTTTTCTTCCTGTATTTCTCCTACTCCCAGTCACTGCCTCCCTCTGCTGCTTTTCATTTTACAAAAGTCAGGAGATTGTTGCAAATGTGTATGTCCAATTTGGCTCACCTGGGTAATACTCCTTCAAACAGATTGTGGTTCAGTCAAATGACTGAAAGTTCCTCAATATAAATAATAATAAAATAACCTCGCCACCTAGAAAAAAATACCATTACAGTCGGCCCTCCATATCCACGGATTTGGCATCCATGGATTCCACCATCCACAGTTTGAAAATATTCCAAAAAAGTAAAAATAAATTCCAAGAAACAAACCTTGATTTTGCCATTTTATATTAGAGACACAATTTTACTATACCACAATATATAATGGGACATGAGCACCCACGGAATTTTGTATCCATGGGGGGGTGGGGTCCTGGAACCAAACCCCAGCAGATACCAAGGGCCCACTGTATACCTATACAGAAGCCTAGGCGAAAACTCTCATTGCTGGAATACAGTTTTCTTTGCCCGGGTGGTTGTTTTTTTGTTTTTGTCTTTGGTAGGTTCAATCATGTGAGGCACCACCTGCCATTTCAAGCAAGACAGTTCAGATGCAGGCTTGTCACCTCAGTGACGCCTTTGCAAATGCAAGCTCTCTCACACATCCTAAAGTAACCTGCAAGGATGGCTCCACAGAACCAAGAAGAGGGCTGTCAAAGTGGCTTCCCTCACAAAGCCACACATAACCACCCAGCCGTCATGAACACACCTCATGAACATTTCTCCTTTCCCGGCAACCCCCTCCTCAAGTTTCCAGTTCACTGCTACCATCAGAACTGTAAAATTCTCAAAAACACCATTTCCACATGTGAGAGGCCTTTCCCTGCCTCAAAACCACAGCCCTGTGCCCTTCTCCAATTTGTCCCCATTCTCTTTCCTTCAGAAGTCTCAACAAGCCCAAGTTAGAGAGCTACAGAGAAAACAAGAAAGAATTTTTGCCTCTACGCAGCTGTTACCACTGACACAGGAGGGCTCAACAGGGAGGTGATGAGAGAGAAAAGCCTTTGTTTCCCCAAGTATCCAACGGGACTATTTAAAGGCGGAGTAGGAGAGCACCAGCCTCACCCAGGTACCCTTGAAACGCAAGGAATCATGTTCTAGTGTATTTGTTGGTAGCTCATACCCACTGTTATGCATTTTAGCCACTGAAATGTTGTTATTTTCTTGTGAAGCACCACATGGACACATTCACACAGCTCCTTTAGCATGAGGGAGAAAAGTGAAAACTCGGCCCATAAAACAACCATGTAGAAGTTTAGCCCATGGCCATAAACCAAAAGGAACTGTGATGATTTATATTATTAATACTTGTTTCACAGAAAAAGCATACCAACCATAATGCACCAGTAATAAAATAAAATAAAAGCTCTAATATTAAAAATAAAAACAAATAAATGCACTTGGCCTGAGTTAAGTATAAACATAGGAGTCTTATCTGCAGTTAATAGCACACGCAAACAAGATAACAGTTCAAAAACAGCAATAGCAAATTCACTGTTTTGAATTCTAGGAAATACAGGATCTCATTCCGGCTTCAGCAAAAGACCAGCCCAATGACCCATTTGGGATTATTTGTACTCACATTCTGTGAGTTTTCAAGGCTAACTCTAAGAGTGATGTTTGATTCAAACCCTCTTCCTCCCATGTATGCAAACTGAATGAAGGGGCATAGTGATCCAAATATATATGTTCTGTTTTCAAATGGTTTCCTCTCATTTTCTATATTGAGTTAACTTTAAAAGGCCCAAGTTCAAGTCCCTACCATGCCATGAAGGTCACTGGATGGCCTTGGGCTAATCTACTCAGCCTAATCTATGTCAAAAGGTTACTGTGAGGACAAAATGGGGGATGTGGATTGTATATGTCAGCTTGTGTTGTGTGTCACCTTGTGTTCCTTGGATAGATAGATAAGATAGAAATACCATATAATATATATTTCCAGAGCTTGGAAGTAACAAGTTACCAGTAACAGTACCTGTAATGAATTATTTTGTTGTTGTTGTTAGGTTTGGAGGAGGCGCTGGTAACAAGGCCTGATGAATTCACATTTTTCAAAACTATTGACTCTTAAGTCCCCCCTCAAAAAAACAGTTGCAGGGGGGAATAATGTAGTTAACATTAACAATGACTGTTTATGTAGGAATATGCCAACAAATTATCTGAGGAATACAAAGATAATTTTCTAAGTTCTGTACATTTTACAACTGATACATTAAAGAGCAAATAGACCCTCTCTGTTTCACCTGGGAGGAAAGCCATGTGTGCTTGGATAAGTTTGCTCACCCTTGGATTTCAGATAAAGCAATTTATACAAGCCATCTTAGTACTGAGAATGTGACTTGCTTAATGCTAGTGTTGCTGGACCAGCACTTAAAACATGTAACCACACCAGTTATTTATGTCCCATCCTCTTCCCAAGGCACATAGTGGAGATGTGCAATTCTCTTACATCACAGTTGAGCAGAAAGAAAGAATATGAAGTACATAGGATTTATCTTCATGACAGTCTAGACAACTGATCAGATATTCTCTCGAAATTTGCTACAGCCACACATCAGGATCTATAACGGGTTCCTAGAGCTAAGCACAGTCCGAAACGCTAGTAAAGCAACAATTGCCTACAGGAAACCACTGCATCCTGATATTCAGACTGCTGGCAGAAACTGCTAGGCAACCACAGTACCTACAGCACATCTCCAAGATATCAATGACACTTTGCCTGAGTTAAGTATAACTGTTATCATAATTATACACTGAATAAAGCCTCAGCTTCACTGCCAAATGTGCCACAACCTATTCCCTACCTATTTAACTATACCACTTTAAAAACTTGGCCATTCTTTTTTTTTAAAAAAAAAAAACTTGGTTTTCACCCTTTCTCCCACCCCTATGCAAACAGTGGCAGCATGCATTCCTCTCCAGTACTAGAGACCATATCAGAAATTAAAGAAACACAACCCCAACTAACCCCTGCAAAATAGTGAGACTAGCCCTGTTTACTTCCATTGAATGGGAACAGATTACAGTGGGCCCTCCCAATCCTTGGTTTCAACTGCCCACGGATCATCACATCCCATACCTAAAACGACAGAAATGTGTACGTGAACGTGTTGATGTGTTAAGATGCACATCACTGCCATTTAATAACATGGGGCATGACCATCCAAATTTGTTGCCATCCGGGGAGGGTCTCGGAACCGAACCTCCATGGATGCAAAAGGCCCACTGTGTCTCTATTGCTGCACACAATAGGAAGGAATTGACAAATGAGATCACCACCACCACTCACATAAAAAAAAAAAAAAAAACCACCATCCTGAACTGTGGCAATGCCAACGTCCACTGGAAAGAGACGTTAAAAGCTCACCAAAATCCTGTTCTACACTGCATACATAGTATATGCATATCTGGCTTGGTGCCACAGTACAGAAACTGAAGGTGAAAAGAGGGTGTGATGCAGGTTTAAGGCGTGGTGACTGGACTTAATTTTGAGTCAGAGAACCTGTTTTCAGTGCAAGCATGCTCAGCCCTGGACCATGCGAAGCAAGAAAAAAAATATTATCAGACCATATACAGAATCCCTTTTTCTTTATTAATAGTTAAGTACCATTAGCTCACCACAACATGTAAAATGGAGGAGGCAACTGTGGCCCTTTTGATGTTCCTTTCCTATAACTAGAATCAGCCCTAGCCAGCACAGCCACTGGCAAGGGATGATGAAAACTGCAGTCCTATTTAAAAAATAAAAAGAGTCACAGTTACCTATCCTTGATGTAAAAGAAAAAGAGGGTTCCAGGAAGGAGCAACTAACAATCAGGCAAAATTAGGAGCTAGGACCTTGCATTTTAAAAGTCAATAAGGGCATCTGTTGGCCAGTAAATGTTCTTATTGTCATATTTCATATATCAATTACTGAAGTACAGTATAAGGCATGTGAGAAGTTGACAGTTAAGCAAATAATTTTGTTACCTCTCAATTCTACAGTTTGGTGATAATCCAAATATTCTGTGCTCTTTAGTTTCACTCAGACTTGTCCTAGAAATATATGTAAAACCTTACAGTTAAAACCGTGAGCTCTTTAAAACAATCCCTCAACTGATCTGGAATGCCCCCTCACTCCTCCTCTAACTAAAGTAGCAGACAATTAAACACTGAAGGACTGCGATTCTCTACCACCTACAATATACTTCTTAACAGTTTGAAACAAGAAAAAGGTCAGGCAGTGTTCATCAGGGCAAATTCTACACATAGGAATGCCAGAGCAGCTGGATTCCTTCCAACATACTTGGGAGTTTTGCACAGGAGTGCCCTAAATAGACAGTCATGCTGAGAGAAAGCAGAAATTTCCCAGAATGCAACTCCCTGATCATCCCCCTCCCTGACACACACACACACACACACACACACACACACACTCAGACGGATTTCCCTCAGAAGCTTCCCCATGGAGTACAGAGCCCTCTGCTGATTCGAAGTGGCAAATCTTTGATTCAAGAAAAAGGGGGGGGGGAGGAAACAAGCAAATTAATTCTAATTACCTGTTTAGAGAGTAACAAAAGCACATCCATTTTTCCTTTCTCACAAGGGATGCAGGTGTTCTCTCAAAATATATAATGCTTCTTTTTGTAAACATGATTTATCATGTTTTCCCACAAAACTACAGTTTGCTATGATTATATCGCTAGTTTTGTAGGTCAGTGACTCTTTGGAATGCTCTCTGTGCATAGCTGTGAGTGTCATCATCACCTGAAAGCTATTACCCTGAGGATGAGCAATGAAATGCCTTTTCCCCATTTCCCTCACCATAATGGTCTCGTCCATACGAGCCTGAGAGGGAATGCACATTCCTCACAAAGCTTTTTTAAAACTTTGGGGAAAACTATGAAGGCTCTCCAGACATAGTTTTTGGAGTGTTTTGCTGTCCCCATTCCAAATATGACACATCAATGTGGATTCCCATTAAGACAGACTGTATTCCCAGCAAATTCTATGAGGATTATTTTGAACACTTAGACAGGACCACTGTAACTGACAATAATATAAAGAGGAAACTATCCAGGACTCAGCTGGAAACTGATGAGACTAGAAAGACTGGCCTAGTGTGTTACCAGGCTCTATATGTTTTTAGGCTTCAGAATCCTCTTTAGGCACTGATGTATACTATTAACTCCTCAGATGTGCAGGTTATATAGAACCTCTAAATTAGCCAGGCCTGGATTAAATACTAGGAACCGGTCCTTTCTTACAGCAGTATTTAGTGCACTTCGACCTCCTGCTGAAGTTTCCTACTTCAGTTTCAGCAACCAAGAGCAAAAATTCTGCACTAGAAAAACCTCCTCCAGTTTGATTCAAAAACGGCTGCCCATACCCTTTAACCTGGGCCCTCCATACAGGCAGAAGGTCTACTATTCAGAATGTTGCTTGCAGATCATGTAGTTCCAGATGACTCAATTGAGTGAGTCAAGTCATATCACAAACGAAGTCACACACACACACACACACACACACACACAGCTGCTGCCACCACATATCAAGCATGCAGGAGAATTAGTTCCTGAGTCCAATACAATACTCAGGCAGAAATTGCCAGTGAGTAAAATCCATATGGCCCTAAATACCCTATAAGGCACCAGATCCCATCTGATCCTGGAAGCTAAGTAGTGTCAGCCTGGGTAGTACATGGATGTGAGCCTGCCAACAAATACCAGGTACTGTAGGCTATATTTCAGAGAAGGAACTGGCAAAACTACTTCTAAGTATTCCTTGCCTAAGGAAACCCTATGAAATTCATGGGGTCAACATAAGTCAACATATGATTTGAAGGCACATACACATACACACATATAACATACACACACACACAATCCTTCCATCCAAAGGGAAGCTTGGTTCAGAAGTGTAATTCCACACTTCCTGTTTATATCTGGCAGCTTCTTAGCACCTCCCAATTAAACTGGGAATAGGAAGAGGGCACAGAACAAGACAAAAGTAATTAAAGCTTGGTGCTACTAGAACTTCCCTGGTTCTAGTAATTCACAAAATGGCATCAAAATATAAATTGATGTGGCTGAAGCTCTCAAAAGTTCTTAGGATATACAATTAACAGGCCACAGTGTATAGCATCCTCCAGTGTCATTACTTCAAATATCTATATATACAAAAAACAAAAGCTCTATCACACTTTGAAGTTTATTTTGCTGGTCAGAGCAAATGGGACTGTCCTAATGGATATATAGGGCTGCAAAGACAGGAGTATGTTTTACTTTCAACCCAGATTTAGCACCCACCCCACTCCAAATGTGTCCCTTTCTATCTTTTGAAGTGAATGGCTGCCATTCAATCCTATGACAGGGAAGAAATGGTCCATTTGGGGTAATTTTACAAAGTGGGAAAAACTTACTCATCATCCCTGACAGCAGATGGTCCAGAAGCTAATGATGATACTGAGCAGAAAGAAGGAATGTTATTTTATTTTCTGATGGCAGGTCCAAAGTTGTATGAAGAGGGATAGTATCTCTCTCTCTCTCTCATGAGTGAGCACATACACAGTCCACTGAAGGAGAAGTTACTACAGTAGTTTAGAACCAATATACATTTTTTTAGGACACAGTGGTTATATTCAGTGAGGGAACAGAGGCCTAGTACAGGATTTTGGAGAGTGAGCTAGCCCGGCCTGGACATAGTAGTCATTCTCTGGTGTTCTTCCCTCACCACTCCTCACCCATCAAACCTGATGGGCCTTTGGTTGGCCTACAGCTTAACAGCTGTTTCTCACAGAGAGGGATATCTGTACAATTTCTCAACACTCATTGAAATGTTGTTGTTCATCTCCATCAGAGATGGACAAACTCAGGGGGCGGGGTCCAAAGGACCATTCCACGCCCCAGACGCCCTGCAGGACACAGTACTGCCCTATACTGAAATCAGAAGTGGTCAGAAGTCAACTTCCCAGATGTTTTTAAAAAGAAACTCCTTTCTAACTCCCAAAATATATGGAGGACTGTGCCTTATTTGAAAGGAAAATCACCACTCCTAGAAAAATCACTCTTTAATTTTGAAAAAGTGTCCCTACAAACAAGGAATGGTGGCGGGGGAGCTCTAGGAGGCTGCACAAGCAGGACACACATGTTGCCCATTCCAATTTACATATAACTGAAGGGGGGAAATCCCTCAATGCTACTGATGTTTGAATGAAAGGAAAGCTTTACAACACTTCAGTTCAATAGATTTTCATCTAGCTTCACAACCCAATAGACCACCTAATTGCATATCCAACCTGCTCATACTTTAAGATCTGTGGATGAGCTCTCCCCTGCACTGCCTCCTCAATCAGGGAGGAATGAGGCAGAAGTTTACAAGAGCCTTTTGATCTGTTTGTTTATTCTAGCTACAGAATATCCTCCCCAGTGACACTCACCTGGCATGAACATTATCCTATAGGTACTACATATAAATCTTTTCATTCACTCAGACTTTTCTCTCTTTTTCTTCAAATTAATTTTTTTCAATACAAACATCAAAACAAACCCGATTCCTCCTGCACAGCATTCATTAAACTATAACCATCAAATACCAAGCAGACATTTCAAGCTGAAAACTGTACTTCAGATTCTAAAATTTTGAATTGTAATTTTTATCTCCTGCTTGACTTGGCTGTTTTATTGTAGTATCTTTTCTTGTTTTGCTTCAAGTTCTTTTCAACTTCCATAGAAATATGAAATTAAGGGTGATATATAAATATAAATATTTTAAGAAAAAATAATCCACAGTTCTAATGGTGTCCCTGCCCTAGTGTATACTGGTTATGTGATGGATGTTGCATCTATGAATGAGATGAGACTATGTGCATGGAAATCCAGAACTTGGTGTGTGATATCTGTGGGTTTGACCCTAACTTGTACCATATCTTCAGCAAATGTTGACTGATTTCAAGAAAGAAGGAAGTCTACCTACCCCCTTGCAGACTCTGTGACAACTGCCTCTTCTGACCTTCCCTTTGGTGTTTTGCTGCTAACAGGGCATTTACATTTTTTGGAAGGCAGAAAATCTCTAGATATAACTATTTATTCATTTGCTCTAGTGTGTACTACACAAGACAGAGAAACACGTGAAGCAAATCTTAGAACCACCCATAGCAATATGGACACAGTAAAACATCTTCTCTCCAGCTCAATTTGGCCTGTTAACATTATTATTACCAGATTTGCCATGAAACTTTAGGCAAGCTTTTCAGGATAACTCTTCACCCTAAGGATTTTTGTTTTAGGGTATGTTCTGTATTTTGCAAATGTTTGTTTTGTCTGGTTGCATATGTGTTTGTGTTTCATTTGTTGCTGGTTTTTTCTTTCATGTGACTATAACCTCTACTTGGGTCACCCAATAAAATGACAGGTAAAAACAGTTTTCAAACAAACAAAGACAACAAGATTCACTTTAAAAAATATTTAGCCAGATGAGGCTTGTTTTGGTGGGGGTTGTGTGTGTGTGTGTGTGTGTGTGTGTGTGTGTTTAATTTTCTAAAAACTTTGGGTATTTTCAAGAGGTCAAATATTTTGTTAAAATTATATTTAGTCAAACAGAGGCAAGATTGTGTCTTTTGCTAGTGGAACTAAGATTGTTGGCTTTTTCCCCAGAGTAAACAAAAGACAAATCCCCATCCCATGGGACCAGCTGTTGTGTCATTTACACAGCCTCAGCCGCCTCTTTCCATGGTTTCTGGGACAGACCTATGCAACTCTCCCAGCAAGCTCTTCCATGCACACATCCTGTTCTCACATCTGCAGCTGGCCCATTAGGCAACAGAATGACACACACTGACCTCCTGGCACAAAAATAAAGGGTGAGGCATTGGGGGGGGGGGTTATGTCACACTCTGAAGGCAGGGAAGAGACTGATACAGAGAGAGAGTGGTGATCCAGAAATGAATTCTAATCAGGTGACGGCTTCCATGGCACGCAGACTAGGGGCCACAGGAGGCCATGGCCACGGGTGCAGCAAATCCTAGAACTGACCCATTTTTGTTTTATTTCTCTGCAAGGCATCCAGCCTTGATTGGTCCCATGGGATGGCGATTTGTCTTTTGTTTGCTCTGGGGAAAAAGCCAGGAATGATATAAACAGTCATCTCCTTTGTTAGGCTTAGTTAAGGCACCAGATAACAGATCTGAATTGTGTCCAAACCCGCAAGCTATAGAAAGACTTCAGCAGCCATACCAGGATGATCCTACATGGCTTTACAGGTGCATTCCTGATTATGTCTGTCTTTCTGTTCATGCAGGTCATACACATTTGATGCTCTGAAGAAGTGCTTCTACTTTCCTCTGAACTGGACAAGTGCAGCAACATTCCAGCTCTCTGCCATCACGTATGTAGTAGTACTTTGCAAACTGAAAGTGTTTGATCCCTTCCACAGCCTGCTCATCCTTCACAATAGGAATACTGTAAGGCAATTTAATAAAGAAAAGGAACAGAGGCCGAAAGACAAGCATATCACACGTAAGGCTCAGGATGAGAAATCAGAACCCAAGTCTCCCAAACTCACATTCATTAAAGGACTGCATATAATGGCTGTACCTGACAACATTGTGAATCTCTTCTCCCACTCCACTGTTTCAAGGACAATTATTGTATCCACAGTTTGCCATCCCTAAATTGTGCCCCAATTCCCCATTTTCAGTGTGGTTTTCAGGGTACCTCACAAGCAGGTAATTCTTACAAGTTTCTTCCCCTTTTCTCGTGCTGCCTGTAGAAGCTGCATTAGCTAAGACTCATTTAAAGTGTCATACATTACAAAGTTCCTTCCCACATAGAGTTCCTTCTCAGCATGGTGGATGGGAAGACTGTGTGAATCCTCCAGTATCTGGACAATGTTAATTTCAAATGTGCTTTTTGGTGTTCTATGGGTGAGCTCTTTTCTCCCCCTTCCTCAGCTCTACCAAGACTGCCTCACATGCAGGAATTCCTCCCACAGGTGGGTCCAAGACATATTTTCCCCATATAAGGTCCAACATCCAGCTGATGTTACAACCCAAGCATTATCTTGTAGGAAAATCCTATTAAAACCTCATTTTTCTGACCTTAATCTTGCCTCACGCTCTGTGAAGGATTAGGTCTGGCAATCTCCCTTTCTTTTCTGTCCTTGTCTCTTTTTTTCCCCCAAAGCCACAAATCTATCATTTTAGCTTGGTCCTACCCTTCCTTCAACAGGAGCTATTTATTTAAAGTTGACTCTGTTATGCTAAATGGAAGAAGGGGAGGAATCAAGTGATAATTTAGGAAGCTGCACAGAGGTGGCCAAATAAATTCAAAGACAAAATCAGATTGCCCCCTTGTGGAAACCTTTGAATCTAAGCCTTCACTTAAAACACACATTAACATTTAAAATCAGATTTGTAGTCAATTCACTTTTAGAAAAGTTCTCCGAGGCTGAAATGGAAAACTCTACACAGATTTTATAAATGCACAACAGTACTATTCGCAACAATTGCTGCAACAAACAGGTAAATGATGTTTACTCCAAATTTGTATGTAAGAAAGTTTGGTATTGGGAGGAAAGAGTAGACTGATATAAATTTATTGTAGTGCCCCACCCATATTTTCCTGCCTATTTATGACCGTTCCATCTCAGTTCCAAAAACTCTCACTCTGGCGTACTGCTCTTGGACCACTTGTTAATACTGGTGCTCTCCCATTCTCCTCTGACAACCTGACTCCAATGAAAGTCACCCTTCCTGTTGAAATGCATCAAGCTCAAGACCATCATCACACATGAATTTGAAAGAGTTTTAATTAAACTCTTGGGAATATTTTCCTATATCAGGAACATTACATTAACAGCATTTGCAAGCTTTGCTTTTTTCAGGTTTCAAATGTAACAAAATCCTGTAACAGATAGTGTAGTAGAACAGTGCTTCTCAGACTATCTGATATAGACAATTGCAATTATTTTTCCCCCTCTGTGCAAGAAAAAAGGGTCATATTTATGCCCATTAGCTACAAATCTTACTTTCTTTCCTGAAAACTCTCCAAGGACCACCCTTTGAGTAGCACTGCTGTAAAAGACATTCCCCTGTCTGCCTACCCCAATGTTAACGAAAAGAGATTCCACCTACACATTAGGAAGAATTTCCTGACAGTAAGAGCTGTTTGGCAGTGGAATGCCTTGGAGTATGGTGTAGTCTCCTTCTTTGAAGGTTTTTAAACAGATGGCCATCTGTCGGGGGTGCTTTGATTGGATATTCTGCATGGCAGGTGGTTGGACTAGATGGCCCTTGGGGTCTCTTCCAACTCTATGATTCTGTGATTCTGTGACCCTTCATGGTCAGCTATTAGGTTTCAATGCAATCCCATAATGCAATGCATAACCTCACCTCATATTACCTGGTTCCTCATCCTTCAAGCTCTAGCAGATAAAGTAATGCCTTGCATAAAATGTAAGCATTCGTGTAGATCAGCGGCCCTTAACCTTTTCTTCACCAGGGACTCCCTTAAATATCTTTTGTTGCCATGGACCCCCAAGACTTGACTCAATATTTAAAACCCTAACAACAACAACACACCACCCATTAAACCTTCCCTCAGAGGCACTGGAGGGGGAGGGAAGACTTTTCTCCTGTTTCTTCCTGCAAGTTTGTGCTGGAGCAGATTGAATGGCAATGTGCAGGCCTAGCCAGCCAGCCAGCCAGCGCCTTGGTTCCTGTCGCATGGTGACTCCACTGCAGGGAGGAGGTGGGTTACACAGCCTTCAAACCTTCGCAAACCCCCTGTGAGCACATCGCAGACCCCTGTGGGGTCCACGAACCATAGGTTAAGAACCACTGGTGTGGATTTCATCTCTACAGTGCCTTGCACATTCCTTATACAGGTGGGTGAACACTCCTGTAGAAAAAGCTGTAGGTCCCTGTCAGGGTATAATAGGACACTCAATCCCCAGCAGAAGCCAAAAAATTATCTCAGCAGACTCAATAGCAACCCGTTCCCAAGAATACTCACACACAGAGTGTTTGACGTCCAAATAAGCAGGAGGCACTTTTACCTTCAAGTCAAACAGTTGTAATATATACAAATATTTACAATTGAAGGAGAAACTGCTTCACCAGACCTCAGCATTCACAGGAAGAGAAGAGAGGAGGAATTGAGCTCTGTTCTGAGATTTCCCATATATACATCTACAGGACATTACCCCCTAGTGGCCTGACTAGGCATGACTTGGTAGTTCATGCAGTCAGCCATTATGATTCAGCATGGTTCTGCAGTTGTTCGTCCATTTTATAATGAAGTTCACTCTCTAACTCCTGACAGTCCCAACATCTGCCATGGCTGAGAGTAAATTCTTAATTCAGTCAGCAGTCCCAACCCACAACATAACACCTGAAAGACAGCACAAGTAACTCCTGTTTTTAAAAGGGGGGGGGGTACAGGCATTACAGTTGTCCTCCCACATTCGCAGGTTTGACACCATGGGTTTGTCGCTATTCCCCTGAAGCCCACATTCACACAACAGTCTGGGAATTCAGGAGGGGAGGGAGTATCAGCGGTCGCCATGGCTGCCACCAGCCACCTCCCAAAGCAGACTACTCTGTGGGCTTCGGAAGGTGCTTTGCATGGAGATCTCTGCTGCTCTGTGTACCCCATGTACTAGCACAGCAGTGTGGGGCTTGGAGAAGGTGGAGCACCAGCGATCTCTACTGCCATTAGCCCCCCAAAGCCAGCTGCTCTGCAGGCTTTGGGAGACAAGCACTAGCACAGAAGTGTGGGGCTGCTGCGTGAATGTGCACAGCTGCCCCAGGCTTCAGGAGGCGGGTTAGTGGCTGAGGGGCCTGGTTGCCAGTCACACATTCTTCATACTCCTCCCTTCCAGGGACCCCCCCCCCATCCCAGCCACCTGCTTCACAAGCCTGAGGAGCTTTTCTGGGGAGCTCTGTCCCCACCTCCACTGTACATATTCATGGTTTTTCCACTTTCGCAGGGTCCTGCACCCCTAACCCTCAAAATGTGGAAGGCTGGCTGTATTATTTATTCATCCCAGTAGCCCAGCTATGAACCCAATGCAACCCATGGGCCACCATGCAACCCTCCCCATAGCTCACAGTACATAGTAGATCTTGAGTAAACCTGAAATATATTTAGCATCTAAGCAGACATTAATCTAATTAAATCTAAACAGGAAAGGCATGCTTAAAAGCATTTACTTTAACTTTATTGAGTGAGTGAGTGAGTGATTGCTGAGTTTGAATGTTGGCTTTGAGAACAAGTTTCAGGACTGAGGGCCAGGCTCACATTTAAGCCCTGATTAACATAGGCAAAGTGCGAAAAAGCATTTTAAATCTCTTTAGTCAAAAAGAAAAAAAATTAAAGAGCTTTGAGGATCAGCAAGGATTGGGAGTCAGCCTCTTTGAGGCACTTCTTTAAATCCATAAAGTGTTCATAATAATGTAATTTTGTACTGTGTGGCACCAACCCCAACACCAGACCCTAAGATTCCCAGTTCCTATGAACCACGTACACTGCGATGGGCGGATATGAAGAAAGACAATGACCAAGACAATGGATTTACTGTTATTTTTGTTAAAATGGCAGAAGGGAGTCAAGTAAAGAGAAAAGGAATTGCTACTGCAACAACAAAAGGATGGGATGTTGTAGGATGTACCTGTCAAAGTGTCTGGGAAATTTCAGATGTTCTTGGAGGAAACAGATTATCTGGACCCATTCCAGTCTGGTTTCGGGATGAAGTATACAGTAGGACTGAAACAACCTTAGGGGATGCTAGCCTGTTGATCTCCATGGATCTCTCAGTGGCTTTTGATCTCACTGGACCAGTTCTGTGGAATAGGAGTAGGAGGCACCTGTTACAGTTGTTCTGGTGTTATCTACAGCTCCAGGGTCAGAGAATACTGCTGGGGGATTCCTGTTCAGCCCCATGACTACTGAACTGCAGAGTGCCACAGGGTTCCATGCTATCCCCCTGCCCCACAATATTCATATTCATATTTATATTTATATATTTATATATGAAGCCACTAGATGAAATCACTAGGAGTTTCGGGTTGGGGTGCTATCAGTATGCTGATGATACTCGGCTTTACTTCTCCTTGTTGGAATCAGCTGGGCCAGTGCCTGGACGCTATAATGGACTAGAAAAGGGCCAACAGACTGAAGCTACTGTACATCCTGATAGGATGGAAGCTCTGTGCATTGGTTGTTCTTGCATCAGAACTGGGTGACTTGTCCTAGATAGTGTTGCACAACCCATGAGTTAAATGTCTTGGGATTATACCTACCTAGATCTATCTCTGTCACTGTAGGCCCAAATAGATTCTTTGGCTTGGAGTGCCTGGGGACAGTTTTGACTGGTCTGCCAGCTACAACTTCTCCTGGACAGAGATAACCTAGCCATAATAGTGCAGGCACTAATAACTTCCTGATTAGACTGCTGCAATATAGCTACTACAGGGCATTTTTTTGAACTGGATTTGTCCTTCGAGCCTGTGCAATGGATTTTTCTGGTGGAGCGCAGCTTGCACAGAACTGGCCTCACCCTTTAAACCAGAGATTCATCTGCCATGGCCTTGCAAGCATGGACGTGGCAGCGAGGTCCTCGGGCCGTAGGTTTGATTAGAGTTTCCTTCTCTTAGATGGCTGACCTTACAGGGTTGGACGAGCACCATCTGCCCGGGTTTGGGATTAGAGTTTTCCTTCTCCTAGGACGGTTGCCACAAGGCTAGAGAGCCCATCCTGCCCGGGTTTGGGATTAGAGTTTTCCTTCTCCTAGGACGGTTGCCACAAGGCTAGAGAGCCCATCCTGCCCTTTGACGCTCTTTGTCAGACCCTTTGGTTTTGACCTGTCTGGCATGGGAGACCCTACCAGTGGCTATTATGCCACCGCCAGCATAGCTCAAAACATCATTAGGGTACGCAAGCCTCTCTCCATTGACGCCCTTGCAATATAGCACAACCCCCATATCCACAAGGATACATTCCGGGACACACAGTGGATATTGGAAACCCTACTAAAATGAATGACTTCTGGTCCAAGCATACCACAGAGTTGTGCTTCTCTCTAGGCATCTTCTAGGCCCTCTGGTGCATCTCTATGGTCAGCTTCCAGTGGTAATTTTAAATGGTTTTAAACTTTAAATGGGTTTTATCTGCACCTCACCCTGAGATCCCATAATATAGGGTGGGTTATAAATATTTTCATTAATAGAATTTTAAAAACTTTGAGCAGTTCACTTCTTCAGTGCCTCAACTGTGTCACAAGGGTTATGCTAGCCAGGGTTGGAATTATTGTCAGGAGTTAGAGACTGAACTCCATTATAAAATGCCAAACAAACTGCAGAGTCATGCTGACTCATAATGGCTGACTCCATGAACTGCCTAATCTTCCTTAGCTACAGAAGGAGGGTTCTTATTAGTGTGTTAAGATCATGTGATTGAGTAAGCCAATGCCCTGTAACTGTATATAAGAGAGTTCAGAACAGAGCTCACTCTTCTTCCTGTGAATGCTGAGGCCTGGTGAAACAGTTTCTCCTTCAATTGTAAATATTTGTACATATTGCAACTGTTTGACTTTGAAGATAAAACTGCCTCCTGCTTATTCGTATGTCAAACACTCTGTGTGTGAGTCTTCTTGAGAGTGGGTTGCTACTGAGTCTGCTGAGATAATTTTTGACTCCTGCTGGGGATTGAGTGCCCTATCATCCCCTGACAATTATGACTCAAAAAGGTTGTAAATAATATTAAGCCACTACTATCAAAGTGCCATAACTGAGACTAGTACAATATGCCACCAATGAACACCAAACAACAAATGGAAATATTTCAAACATGCAGTTGCATCGACTGATTAAATTTAAAGTAATACAACATGCAAAATATAAAACATTTCTGGTGCTTATGTCAATGCCACTGCCATAGGCCAAGGGGAGAGGCAGGGAATGCTTAACTCTCAGGGGTCTAATGTTTAGCTCGGGGTAGGGGGGTCTGTTGCATCCGTGGTATTACTCATCTTCACTGAATAGACTACCAATTTCTTTCAGTCTCATTTCTGCCACACACAGCTTGCATCAGGTGAATGGGAGCCACTGCTCATAATGAGAAAAAAATATTACACCAAGAATAAACAAACATGGAACCCTCCAGGTGTTTTGGACCACAGTTCCTATACGATCCCCTCACAATGTCCAGTGGCCAGGGATTGTGGCAGCTGTCCTCCAAAATAGCCACAGTAGACAAAGTTATATTTTAAAAACAACTGATTATAATTATATTTATGGGTATTTTTAAAAGAAGTTGTTGTTGTTGTTGTTGTTGTGTGCCTGCCTTCAAGTTGTCTCTCACTTATGGCAACCCTAAAGCAAAGATATCACAGGGTTTTCTGAGGCTGAGAGTATGTGACTTGTCCAAGGTCACCAGTGGGTTTTCATGGCTGAGCAGGGATGAGACCTTGGAATGCTAACCAGGAAGGAACATCAAGCATCTTATGAATACAGTTCCAGGATGGCACACCTAGACTATGTATAGATGGAACGAAATCGAAGTTGAAGGGAGAAGGGTGTAGTCTAGATCAGGCAATCTAATTACCCCCATTACTCAGTCACCAACCCACTTTTAGACTGGAGAAGTAGAATTAAAGTTACTGGACGGTACCAAAATTAGCCTTGAAAGACTTGCAGTTTGAAGTTGTTAAAAAAAGTACTACTGATGCTAACCTGAGCTTAAAGTAATGGGAGAAACATAGCCCTAGTGAGTCTTCTTCACTGTGCCCACTTTGACATGAATTTGCTCAAAAATGTCCTTACCATCCCCAGGTACCATGAGAGGTTTTCATCAGTTTCCGTCAGTTCAGTCTTGCCTTTCCTCAGCCCTCGCTCTATTCCTTTCCCTTATTCTTCTACTTCTCCTTCCGCAGCCTTCATCCACCCTTCCCTTCCCAACCCATCCCCTTAATTCCTGCACATATTTTAACTGAATTCCTCAGCCTCTTTGACTGCTCCTTTGCCTTTGTGCCAACAATATGCATATCCTTCCATCTCAAGTCTAGGCCTTTTGTAAGTCTTGTCTCCAAGTCACTCTGATGTAAATGTTTCCCTCACGGATCCTGGAATATTCTACTATTCAGAACTTTCAACACAAAAAGTTAGAATGTTTGCAACATATTTCAGTGACATCATGGCAGCTCAACCAATGGCCAGTGGCAAGGTTTAAGCCAGCCAGTTTTACTGAAACCTCTAGCCTTGCTAAAAGGGGAAAGAAAGCATTCTTTTTGGGGTTCCAGTTGGTATAGGGAACATTGAGACAAAATTCTTTTGTGCCTCGGCCACATCCATGCTTTGAGAAGGCACTGCCAGTGTTGTGGTGAAATGATGCACAACCTCTTGACTCTATTGATGCTTACAAGCTGGCATGTTTAAAAACATTTCTGAGGAGCAGAAGCAGTGAGGTGATAGAACCACAGCTCTAGTCTCATCATGAATCACTACCTGACTTCACAAACCTAGGAGAGTCAAAGCATTGCTTGACTCATTTGTGCCCTGTGGGCAGTCATCTCTGAAAAGGGTAACTTTGGTTTCTTTCCCACCAAAATAAAAAAGCACTGAATATAAAACTCCAGTCAAGCTCCAAACAGAAGAATCACACAATAAACCAACCAAAGGAAAAGAACCAGTCAGCACAAACAACAAAGAACCTAAAAATAAACCATTACCCACCAACAGAGGGTGGGGAGGATTCCCTCCCCACTACTGAAGAAAAGGAACCTTCATGGTGAGTACCAAAGTTCCATTTTCCTGAAGTGTGGGGAGAGTATCCTTACAATGGGGCCTAACCAAGCAGTCCTTACATATCTCGAGCAGGCAAACTGTCAACAACACACCCAATGAGATACCACCTTTTGTAAAACATGACTACCAAATGCTGCATTCACAGAAGCACATTTGTCAATCTTGTAATGTTGCACAAAAAACAACAGAGATGCCCAAGGAGCTGCCTTGAAATCTCCACCACCAGGGCTGCCATGCTAAAGGCAGCAGAAATAGAAACACTACAGGTAGAATGTGTTTTTACTCCCTTCATGGACAGCCACTGAACTATGAAAATATGCCAGCTTGATACAAACCATGTTGACAACATAGAAACCCACTGCCTTTGTAGGCTTCTAAAAGGTAACAAACAGGAAATCCAACCTTCGAAGGTCAGTCGTCCTAGCTAAATAAAATTTTGGCACCCTACAAATATCTAACTTGTGCCACTCCTTTTCTGCCTTAAGATTAGAAAAAAAAATAGCACAATCTCCTGAGATCAATGAAAGGTTGACTTTAGGAATACAAGAGGGTTTGGAGGAAGAATTACTGAATCTCTGTGAAATACACACAACTCCTTACACATCAACAGAACTCTTAACTCAGACATTCTGCAGGCCAATGTAATAGTAACTAAAAAGAGAACTGTTAGTGCAAGAAACTTAAACTCTACTAATCTCAATGATTCAAAAGGCGACTTCAACAAGGCCTGTAATACAACATGTAAATCCCAAGTCAAAGAAGTAATGAAGTATCTCTGGATGAATCAAGGGAACCTTCTTCAAGAAACTTTGTACATGTGAGTAGGATAAGAGTGGCTTCCCTCACTTCCCATTCAAAACTATGCCTAAAAGCCAACACATTTCTTTTCTAAGGTGGTAGCGCTTAATCCTTTATCAAGATCTGCCTAAAGGAAGGCCAGGATAGATCCCACTGACACAGTTTGAGGACACAGCCCTTTATGTCAACACCATTTACACCAGGTGGACTCATACTGATGCTTTGTAGAAGACCTCCTAGCTGAAAGAATGTTCTGAATAAAATCATCCTGATACCTATAGATTTTCCTTGGGTTCTTTCTGGGCTGTGAGGCCGTGTTCTGGAAGAGTCTCTTTCTGATGTTTCACCTGCATCTGTGGCTGGCATCTTCAGAAAATGGTTGGATAGGGGTGGGGTGGGGGCGTTATATACTATGAACCCCTGTTGGAGAGGATATGTAGTTGTTGGCCTGGTCCAGAATTTCGGTGTTTTTAAATTTGTGTGTTTTGGACCAGGCCAACAACTACATATCCTCCCCAGCAGGGGTTCACAGTATATAAAAACCCCACACACACCTACCCAACCATTCTCTGAAGATGCCAGCCACAGATGCAGGTGAAATGTCAGAAAGAAACTCTTCCAGAACACGGACTCACAGCCTGGAAATTTGGTTTAAAGAAGGTTTAAAGTCTTTCTTTCTTCAGAAGCACGGGGAACTCCTCTGAATTATACAGATGAACAATACTCTGTTCTGGAGAGCCTTCCCCCTCCTCCAAAGAGAGTTCACGTGCTTCAATATTTGAGGGGAGATGGGAGGCTGAAGCAATAGACTCCAATGAGTGTGATATGAACATTTTTACACTTCTTTCTAGCTTAAATGGGGGCAAAGCCACAGGCAAATCCCCTTCTCTAGAATTCTCCACCCTCTTTCACTCCAAATGATGAAGATCTGGGGGGAAGTTTTATGACTCAGAGGAATGGCATCACCAAGAATGTCCTGCCTTCTTGTGGCCCTAGTGGGCCCCTGGGCACCAAACTTTTCCACATTGGGCATTTTTCAAACCCAACATGGCTTTCGTGCTCAACTGGCCTTTCTGTTGGGCAGTCACTGAAACTGCCACTGCCTCCTTCCCATCCCCCAACTCTTGAGTGGCCACCACCTGGAAGGCAATGAAGGAGATAAAGTGGCACAATTCAGGAGGCAGGATCTGACCCTGGATGAAGAGGGGTGGAAGGGAAGTGGAGGCACTGGTGTCACTCACCTGCATGGCCGATGCCATGCTTTCTGCACCACTTGCACACTTGGTTCCACTTGGTGAAGTATTGCCATGGGCCTCCACCACCTTTGCAGCTCAAACTAAGGCAGCATCTGATCCCCCAATGAAGGTAGAGCAGACCACCATGTGGATGCACTGAAGCAGGCATCCCCGGTGTTTCAGGTGCTCTGTCTTCTCATCCAAGGACAACTCAGAACTGTGGGCTCTATCCATCCTCTCTAATGCCAAAACCCATCCCCATTAGGATGAAGAAGAGCTGGGTTGAAGAGAAACCTCATTCCGAAGTCCTGCTAAAACGTCTAATGGAGAGGAACTACAGCTCTGTCCTGCTTTGTGCAAGACAGGATAGAACAGGGGAGGGGGCTAGCTCTCCCACTTAAGGTGGATTAAAATAAAGCCCTGCCTGGGAAGTGTGTGGGAGGAGCAAGACCATTGTAAGGATGCCCTCCCCACACTGCAGGAAAAACTGGTACATTTTAGAAGCAACTAAAAAAGTGGGATGACATTGGATTAACCTGGATTGTCCCTGCCAAATTGGGACAGTTGGAGGGTATGGAATATGAAATGTACAGGCACGAGGGCTAGGCATGTGAAAACTAGTCACATAGTTCTTTGGACCTTGTCCCAAGACATCAGTCTCAGAAGAGATATTTCATAGGACTACTTACTGATTTCTTTAAAAAGGAATTGATTATGTAACGTACTCCCAGGGATCGTCTAAATGGCAAAAATACTCGTCACAGGACGCAAGAATATGGGCTTTCTTAGTGGCATCCCGCATCATTTCGCTGTACTCACAAGTAGGGGGCCCAAAAACATCATAAGCTATGAATTTTATTTTATTTTTAGGCCTTTATACCCCACTCTTCAGCCACGAAGGCTCTCGGAGCAGCTTACAAATTGTTAAGCGATAGCACCTACACATCTACACCACTTTTATAGTGCACTAGGCACTCTCCAAGCAATTTCCAATGTGTCTTAGCTAAGCCTTCTCAGTTTAAAAAACTCTGAAGGAAATGTGCATACCCCCTCATTGGCTCTTTCCCATGTGGGGGGTAGGGCTTGCTAACAGGGAAAGCACCCAAAGCTGCCATGTTAGATTTCTCGCTCACTAAGGCAATACAACTGGGTGTTGTTTTTTCTATTTTTTTTTCTTTTTGTGTGTAAAGGCGAAATGTCACTTATGTGCACCATGTAAATAGTATTTTTTTAAAAAAAAATGTTCAGTGGCAGCAGATTTAAAAATGCAAGCAATTCACTTGTGGCCGCCATCTTGAATAGAGGGCATGCGAAGTTTATAGGGGCTATAAGACCATTAAGACAAGTTGCAGCTGCTGCGAATTGTCTTTACTGAAGATCACTCCGGGAGGGGGGTTGGCTCATACATATAATCCTGCATTCTGTTTTTCACGCTCTCTCCCATAATGCATAATATGTGACAAGGCCTTTAATCTGCTTCAGTTGCAATGTTTCTGCACAATGCATACACCTGCTGGTAGAAGTAGAGCCTTGAAAGCTGTGGCCCCAGAGCAACGGAATCATCTTCCCTGCATCTGAGATTCTTCTCAGTTCTCAAGCAAAACCTTTCCACTGCTGTTGGCCTGCTGGGATTTCTACCTGAAGGAAATTTCTTTATCTTTTTATCTAGCAAGGAAAGGTCTAATTTTCCTAGGTGTTTTTAAGTTGCGAAGTTTTTATCTTGTTAAGTTCTTATCTTGCTTTTATTTATGTCAAGGAGGTTGCCAGTTCCAGCTGTTCAGAGAAACAGCACGGTTCTCAACATTACCTGCCTGCATCCGCTTGTTTGTTGTGTCAATAAAGAAAATGACATGGAGATTCTGCTAGGCTTGATATAAACACCCCATTAAAACTGCGTCAAATATTGATTCAGTGACTTGCAAAGCAAACAGAACATCCTACTTGTGGTCTTGTAAGGTAGCTGGAGGCACTGCTGTGACTGATGGGAACAAAGACTGAAGACATAGCTAGAAATGTGGAAGTCTATGGGGGGGAAATCAGTTGTTTTTTCAATTTTTTTTTAACTCCTGAAGGCATTTTCCCCAGAATTTTTTAAAATGGGTTACAGAATATTTTATTTTAAACATGAACGAAATATTGAAGATAAGGTGTTCAAAGTTACTGCCTCAAAATAATTTCTAATAATTTCTAACCATGTAAGAGGAAATGTTTTTTATCTAAGGCTGCCTGCAGTATCAAGTCATTACAATTCCTGGTTTTGGATTCCATTTCTTACCTCCTTTTTATGGGATCAAATTTATCATGTTTGCTTCACACTATGGAGAACTAGTGGGGACAAATTAATTTTATCTGTTTTATTCGTGTTGGTATCTTCTATTTTTATTTGGAGGAAGGGGTTTGCCTGCTCCTCATAAACTAGCCGGCCAAAGAGGTTTCTTACCATTCAGGTGTTCCTTACAGTTCATTTGTAAAAACAACCACCAAAAATACAGTTTTAAAAAGTAAATTCAATTTCTAATTATTTTCTGAGTAAACTGTACTTTCAATATTTTTTATGACAGACCAAGTTAGATACAATGCATTTTATGTTCCTAAACTTGATCTTATTGCTACCCATTGTATATGTTTTTAATCTGTTGTTTTTCTTCAACTGTTTTCTTGTTAACTTTTCTTGTAAGCTACCTTATGAGAGCTTTCTGTAAAATATACGGTGTAGAAATACATTAAACAAATAAAACTTAAAAAAAAAAGTTAACTGTCAATCTACAAAGTTTGCTAACATTACATTTTCCAATGTTTCTGAAATGTGCTGTTTTCTGTTTTTCTGGCATTTTTTTGTTTTCCCCCAAAATTGGGAAAACTTTTTTCTAGTTTCAAAATTTTCAAAAAATTTACATCTCTATGCACAGCCAAAATGCAAACTAAGAACTCCACAGTCTTTGTCCTAAGGGAGCTAAGTAGGAACAGAAAGAAGAAAGTCTTCATTCTGTAAAAGTTACTGTCACTGCCATCCAGGAAGTCAGGATAAAGACAGCTATCACATGCTCCCAGCAAGATCCTGTAAACACTCCCTTTTCCAGACATATCCACCCATCTCCAAGCCACAGCTGTATATAAAGTAAATTTTTAAAATTGTAAAAACAGGTGCTTGCTTACCCTTCATGTATATGTCTCCTTCTTTGGAGGTTTTTAAACAGAGGCTGGATGGCCATCTGCCAGGAATTCTTCGATTGGGTATTCTGCATGGCAGGGGGTTGGACTAGATGGCCCTTGTAGTCTCTTCCAACTCTATGATTCTATGTTTGTCTAATCTTTACATGGCAAGAGGCCTCTGCCTGAAAACGATTTGCCTCAATGGCATTTGATATCAGATCAGTTTTGTCACTAATAAAAACACCAGATACTATTGTCATGACCATCCCTCAAAACAACATCAAAAGGTGCAGCAATCTGCCAGATTTGAATCTGTCAGATAGGGTTTAATTTTCAGAAATGGAAGGGAGGGCCCATAGCTCAGGGAGAAAGTGTATGCTTTGTATGAAGAAGATCTCAGATATACTTCTCACTATCTCCTGTCCAAAACATCAGGTAGCAAATAAACAGAAATATCTCTGTTCAGATCTTAAGAGAACCACTCCCAGTCAAACAGAACAGACAGTACTAGGCTAATATGGACAGGTAGGCCTTGGACATCAGGCCCTTTCACACTACAGAGCTATAGCATTATGATTCCACTATAACTGTCATGGCAATATTCTATGGAATTCTGGGGTTTTCATTTTAGGGAGGGGTATTAAGAAGTCTCAACCAGAAAGTTCAAGTGTCTCACCAAACTACGTACCCCAGGATACCATAGGATGTTGCCATGGCAGTTAAAATGGAATCATAGTGCTATAACCATGCAGTGTGAAAGAGTCTCTTGTGTAAGACAACTCTCCATGTTCCCAGAAGTGGCGTGCCATGGTTCTGCTTAGACTGGAAATTTAGATGTAAGCCCTGTTCAGTCATTATTAAAGAAACATGCAAGGAAAGGGAGAGTGCTCAACCACCCATTCCTTGCACATTTCTGAATTTCTCCTCACATGGATGGACAACACTTTTGAAGAAAAATGAACAAGCAAAATGTCCACTTACTCTCACATATGCATATGTAATATTGTAAAGCATCAAACAACATTTCAGACAAATATGGTTCCTAAAACCTATGTGCTAGAAAGGTTGGCCCACATACTCTATGTGACATCCTGTGCATGCACATTCGGTGATGTAAACTGTACTGCAGAGAATGGAGGCGATATTTTGTGTTAAAGAGTAATTTCTGACAACCATAGTGTTATGTACAGGTTTTAGGAACCATAAATGTGCATTCAATCATGTGAGCACCACTCCCCCACCCACAATCAGGAGTGATACAGCCCCAAAACAAGTTAATCAGCTGAGTAAGAAGGAGGCCTTAATTCATGAAGCTCACTGAGCCAATCCCAATTTTTTTCCACCCATACCCACAAAGGTCTTGTGAGAAATCTATCTTCTTTCATTATTTTTAAGAAGGATGGCCTTTTTTAAAAAAATGTATTTATTTTAATCATTACCAGAGCATGCTTTTGGATAAAGTGTTCACAAGTTGGTTTACACTGGAATAATAAAACTTACAACTACAAAACCAGATTCTAATAAAATAACAATAATTTAAATCAGCACTTTGTTGATTATAGCCTGCCTTTCTCTCAAAATTGATGGCTTACAATTTAAAAACAACAATGCAGATAAAGCCAGATAAAATTCAGATTAAAATGTGAACATTAAAATAGAATTAAACTAGACTGTAGTAAGTAGAGACTTTTGCCATTTGAACTTTCTAAATGCCACCACCAAATTGAGCATAGATTTCCCAGGGGCACATAATAAAAGGCAGATTCCAACATTTTTATGTATAAAGAAAACACATAGAGGCCTATGCTTTTGAAGTTTATTGGTTAAAATTTAAAAAGCAAAACTTTCCCTATATCTATTCACAGATATTTCTGCCTTACCACCAAGAATGTGTTCTAGATATTTGTCCACAAAAGCAGTACAGTTATCCCTTCATATTCGCTGGGGTTTGGTTCCAGGACCCCCCATGGATACCAACATCTGTGAATATTCAAGTCCCATTATATGCAATGGCATAGCTATTTTTAAAGAATATTTTGAAGCCATGAATACTTAAATCCATGGATACCAAATCTGTGGATACGGAGGGACAACTGTATATGCAATCCTTATGAGACTTTCTCGACTGCTTACTGTACTTGGTTCAAACATTCTAGAATAGGAGCCAACCTGACCATTATTTTAAGCACCCATTCTTGAAAGTATGCATACTCCAGCCACTTTGCCTTTCCTTTTCAGAAAATGTAGCTATGCAGGGATTTGATCCATATCAGGATCTTTCCTCCCAGACAGTTTTCCAGCCACAAATCTCTCAAACTTGGCAGCTATTTGACCTTAAGGGTACCATTTACAGGAAACTACAACTCTAAAGGAAAATATCAGCTGGGTGGGAATTATTTTAAGCAGGAAAATGGCATAGGGGAAGAAAAGGTTAAACACCAATCCACATGTGCTGGACTTGCTGGTATTTCTGGAGAAATAAAGCCAGTACTAAGCTTTTTAAACACAAGCTTAAGCTAAGTGTGCAAACTGAAAGTGCTAATTACCTTGCTAATTAGGCATGGTGCTAGGCTGCTGCTTATCACTTTCCATTCACTAAGTGTAGACTGGTTTGGGAATGAGTTCAATCCCCACCCCAAAAGACCAGCATACTGTGCATCCTTCCCCATTCTGGGCAACTGATTTAATTAAACTACATGGTACCACTTTCTGCTGCTTCTCCTTCTTCTATGAGTAACACCTGTTCTACAACCTATTACTATAATATGGGATACTTAGCAACAGCTGCAAATCCACATAATTTTTTTAGTTAGCCACAAATATTCACTGGATCTTTAATTCATTAGTATGGGAGTGCCCTATACTTGCAGGAACACATTTGATCCTTTGGGGTTACACAGAAACATTTGGAGAACAAGACCAAGGAAGCACAAATGAAGCAGAATGAATCAATGGCATGACAGCCAAATATGAAGGAAACAATCTGGATAACTGACATGCCCTTCAGGGTGTTAACACAGGAAGGAAACCAACTTTTGTCATTCTGAGCCACCATTTAAAAAAATAAAATAAAAAATTCAACAGCATTCCAATTCATGTTGCCTTCCTCAGTCAGTCAATGCCAGATTCCCATTTGGCTCTTGTCCCTTCTCATTTACATCATTACCAAACTTGTATCTTCTTTGGCAGCCTCCAATGCTCTGATTGCCAATTTAAGCAGGGTTTTGTTTTTGTCCCTTTCAAGTTCGAAAGCAAAGCATTTTGCTAGGCTCAAGGCCCAATCTTTGTACAGCAGGTCAGTGGCCGAATATCCCGAGGATCCAAACAGTTTCCTGACCTTCCAAATGTGGCTGCATTTAACCACTCCAAGGTGACCTTCACAAGCCTGGATTTCACATATATTGTAAATCACCAGCAGAACTCTTATTCGAGAGGGGTTGTGGGATAGCAGCCTTACACAAAAGAAAACCCAACTGCCAGGCTGTGCATTCCTCCTGGATTTTTGCACTAGTGTATAACTGTGTATTCTCTAGGGTTTAATTAATTTATTTCCAAGCCTCATGAAAGGTATGTTTTCTAGTGAAAAGCTCAGGACCTCAGTTTTTGTGTGAACATATTTGCCTTCAAGTCACCTCTTGACTTAGGGTGACCACATGAATTTCATAGGGTTTTCTTAGGCAAGGAATACTCAGAGGTGATTTTGAAAATTCCTTCCTCTGAAATGTAATTGTCATGAGCTGTCTTCTTTAAACTCAACAAGCAACAGATTCAAGTTTAAAACAGTAAGCTTTATTACTAGATAGCATTTCTACAGAGTTACTAGCTCAAAGTTGTTGCTTAGAATGAGGAACAAAAGGAAAGACAATGATATAAAAGTATTTACAGAGCTAGGCACGTACTCTTTACCATTACAAAGGGAGGCAAGGTAAGCCTAAATCTCAGTAGCAAATAGCAGGAAAGCTCATGTTGTGAGCTGTTCCTGACACTAACCTACAGAACCTGGTATTCGTTTATGGTCTTCCATCCAAGTATTAAACAGGGCTGACCCTGCTTAGCTTCCAAGATCAGATGGGCTCTTGTGCCATTAGTATATTTAGGACTAGTTCTTTCAGTGCCTAAAAAGAGGCTCAGTCATTCTGAACAGGTACATTGTCCCTGCTCAAAAACACTCTTTATTGCTATTTCACCCATTTGAGTAACAGAACCAGGGCACTAACCAGTTTTCAGAACTAAGCTCATGATTATCTCATACAAAGAGTTCATCCATGCCCTTTCTTTAGCTCATTGTGTCCTTTCTTCAACTCAACCTCTGCCCCTGGCAAACTTATTATTTCCCACCCTCCCTTCAAGGAATATATGAAGACCAATGCTGGAAGGCCTCTCTAGGTCAGCATTCTGTTCCCACAATGCCATCTGCAACCATGCCAAGAGGTATGTTAGGCTAAGAGATCATGCCTGGCTGAAGGTTATTCGGTGAGGCTCAATGGCTGCAGGAGATTTTGGACAGAGATCTCCTTAGTCATAGTCCAACAGTGTAACCACATCTACTGTATTCTCTACACTTCTGGAACAGTGATAGGTACGGCTGTCAGACCAGAAGCTGGAGAGAGCTCCTGTATTTATAATGGTTGTATAGAAGATGGAATTTCAACAGGTTTGCTTGTCACAGAAGCAGGTAACAAGCAAGGCCTGCAGAAATTCCCTCTTCTGTGGAACCATTAATGGTACAGGACCCTTCTGGCAACCAGACTGATATCTCATGCAAGCACCATTACCAGCCATAGTGAAAGAGAAACTCCTGCACTGCTTCACCAACTCAGCAGGAAACAGTTCTGTACCCTGAACTTTTCCCAAACGGCTTCCATTATTAAGGAAGGAAAGAGTAAGTACCATAAACCAAGCCCAATGCTTCCTACTACTGCATTCAAAGTGGCCCAAATTAGTTAGAAAACAATTTCTGAAATCCTCCTAAGTCTAGAAGGGGGAGGGCATAAAGAGCCCTTTAAAAGCTTCTGCGTTCCCTGCTAATTAATGAGGCATGGAGCTGTAGCCCATCATTTAGAGCTAATAATGGCCTTGCATATGTCATTCATCAGTTCTGAGCTCTCTTGACCCATGAATGCAACATGTAATTTACAGCACTGCTTGCTTGCTATTTCCCGGCCAGGCTCTTCTGGAAGTCGAAGGGCAAAAAGCAACTCATGGATTGGGAGGGGGGTGAGAAAGAGAGCATCCATATGCCTAGAAAAAATGGGAACCTTACGTGGCAGTAGACAGCATGCAGGATGCTGGGCCATGTGGCATGACCACCCTGTGCCATGACCAGCCTCAGTGCTTGTGGTGCACTCCACAGAGACAAGAATGTAGCTTCCCACCCACCTCAGAGCTGGAGATGGAATTAACCATCATGCTAAGTAAGTTCCAGGACAAAATTTGCTTTTGTGTTTGGTTGTTGTTGTGTTTTAAATATCTTTATTCATTTTCTGTAGTATTATAACAACTGCATCCAGATGAAAAATTTGTACGACAACAAAAAGTAACAGATAAGCAATAGTTTTATTTTTTTTTAAAGGAACATGCCACAAATTTGCAGCTCATTCCTGCACAATTGCCATGCTAATCTTTCTTTGTGTCATTCCAATTTTAGTACATGTGTCGATGAAACAAGCTCTCTTTTATGTCTGATCTAAAGCCACAGCTGTGCCAGATTTAATGGTCGCCGCTTCACCCAAGAAACTCTGGGAGCAGTTCTAGGGCAGTTCCAGGAATTATTTTGTCTTTTTCATTATTTTGGGGAATGAATGTGTTTTTACAAGGACCTGAACATTACACGACACTACACCCTAGGGCTGTCCCCTATCCTTGTTAAAAGAGAACAGCAGTAAAAAGAGCAGGTAACTAAAGGCAGTGGGGTATGGGTATTATATTAACTGGACAGGCATATTTTCAGAAGTGGTCAAGCAGCAGGCATAAGGTCCTTTCTAGGCTTACCAGAGTGAAAACTAGGGAGAGCTCCTATACCGGTGATGGCGAACCTATGACATGCGTATCAGCACTGACACACGTAGCCATTTGTGGTGACACACGGCCGTAGGCCTCCTCCCCCCTGCCCCCGCTCACAACCTCACCAACCTCCCTAAAGTGGTGATCCGGGCTTCAAAGCCTCACTTTAGGGAGGGGGCAGAGGGGTGGAGCCTCCCCCCCCACCTGGCCACCACCACCCGAGGCCTGCCATGCTTCCCTGGAGCCGCCTCGGAAAGTCCGGGTAAGGTTGCTGGTGGGCGGGACTCTGCCGGGGAAGGCGGAGGTCGAGCGGAAGGGTGGCTGCTTGGCCTCTCCCCGGCCTTCCCAAGGGGGTTCCAAAGCCTCGGAGCCGCCTCGGAAAGGCTGGGGAAGACGGCGGGCGAGTGGGAGGGTGGCCGCCCAGCCTCTCACCGGCCTTCCCGAGGGGGATCCATGGCTTTGAAGCCACAGACCCACCTTGGGGAGGCCAGGAAAGTGGCGGGCAAGTGGGAGGGTGGCCGCCCAGCCTCTCCCCAGCCTTCCTGAGGTGGCTCCGAAGCCTCGGAGCCGCCTCGGAAAGGCCAGGGAAGATGATGGGTGAGCAGGAGGGTGGCCGCCCGGCCTCTCACCGGCCTTCCCGAGGTGGCTCCGAAGCCTCGAAGCTGCCTTGGAAAGGCCAGGAAAGATGGCGGGAGAGTGGGAGGGTGGCCGCCCGGCCTCTTCCCGGCCTTCCTGAGGGGGCTTCGTGGTTTCAAAGCCTCAGAGCCGCCTTGGAAAAGCCGGGAAGGTGGCGGGCAGGTGGGAGGGACTCTGCCCGGCCCCTCCCCAGTCTTACCGAGGGGGCTCCGAGGCTTTGAAGCCCCAGAGCCCCCTTGGGAAGGCTGGGGAAGGTGGTGGGCAGGTGGGCCTCTTGTTTGAGCCCAGGGCACCACGCACAACTTCTCCAATGGAGCCCTCCTCAATAGCTCCGCACAGGGGAGCTGCCAAAAGAGGGAGGGGGGAGAATGCATGTGTGTGTGTGTGTATGTCTGTGCATGGCGTTGTGGGGAGGGGAAGTAAGTGCTGTGAAGGGAAGAAGCCGAGGGTCTGGGAGCCGAGGAGCTGCTCGCATAATCGGTCCTAGGCTAGCCGGCAGCACATACTCTGCTGCATGGCTAACTTAGGCTGCCTCCTTATCTCCAACTCTGCCTTGCTCCCACACTCGCTACCGTGCCCCCAGCCTTCCTCTACCTCCAGCAAGTAAGTCTACCTTTTATATCTTTCCATGCTTCACTTGTGGGTGAGGTATCCCCCCCCAAAATAAACCCGTGGGTCAGAGGGAGGCCGGGGGAGGTGGGGGGAAAGTAGTGAGGGGGCCTCCGAAGGCCCTGTCGCCACTTTCGAGAGGCCGGCGGGATGGGGGGAATAGTAGCAACGGGGCCTCCGAAGGCCCCATCACCACTTTTGGAAGGCTGGGGGGGCTGTTATTATTCACGGATTTTTCACATTCGCGGGGGTCTTCGGGACCTCACCCCCACGAATGTGAAGGGATGACTGTACATTTTTATTATTCAGTTGTGACAACTCATTAATTATTAATAAATAATTAATAATATTGTTGATTAAACAATATTGCAAAATAATGTTTTTTTCCTCAAAGTGACACATCACCCGAGTTATGCTCAGTTTTTTGTCGATGTTTGACACACCAAGCTCAAAAGGTTGCCCATCACTGTCCTATACCTATAATAGTTGTGTAGAGAAGAAATTTCAGCAGGTGCTGCTTGTTACCTGGCTGTAAATCCCTGTTTTACAAAACCATTAAAGATACAGGAGCCCATTCCAGTTTTAAATCTGACAACCCTCTTAAAGATAGGGGGCTTCTAATACCACCAATCAAAAGGTGTATTACACACCTCAGACTTCTCCTCCTTTTTCTGGTAAGAAAAGAGATGGAAGAAGTTGAAGAAAAACATGGGAAGGTAGAAATTTACCATCAGTGTAGAGTCAGTAATAGAGACTAAGCCTATACACACAACAACATAAATTGGCAAAATCCTGACATTCTGGCTTAGACTAGACCACTTCAGTCTATAGCAGGGCTGGGAATCATGTGACGTACCAGATGTTGTTACACTGCAACTTCCAGCATTCATCACCACTGGCTATGCTGGCTAGGGCTGCTAGGCTGTGCAGTTCAACAACATTTAGAGGGCCACCTGATTCTCTACACAGAGGACGTGGGCACCATTTTGGAATGCTCCCCCATGTAAAAAAACAAAACAAAAGGAAAAAGCCTGATCCAGGGCCAGGATACCCCAGCGGGAAGCCAGCATAGAAGCCTGTGGTAGATGAAACCTTTGTCAGGTTTCTATCAGTCAATTGGAGGTCTTTAAACAAAAGCTGGATGGCTATCTGTCAGGGATGCTTTGATCGTGATTTCCTGTGTGGCAGGGGGTGGGACTGGATGGCCCTTGTGGTCTCTTCTAACTCTACAATTCTATGATTCTAATTACACAGGACTTCCCTGTCCTAACCCAGCCTAGAAAAACTTGCAGACATATGTATTTTGTTTCTCCAGAATGTACTAAAAGGCTTGCGAATGTGTGGCTTTCTTGGGCACAGTGTGCTTTGACTCACAGTAAATATTAAAATGTGGAAAAAGGAAAATTTCAGTGAGAATCTCAACTCTACCAAAATTCTTTTCCATCCCAAGTATAAATGAGGCCTACAATTCCTAGGGTTCCAGTGATCAGTAACAAACTTACTCATGTAAGGTATTTCAAGAAAGAATGTTTTGCTTCTATATTAAACAACAACTCTCCTCACTTTCCTGAAAACAAAACAAAATCCCAAGTATGTTGAGCAAGCCAAGGACACATGATATTATCTCTCTTTCATAGAACACTCCTCTCTTTGTTAGCCACCACCAATAGATTGGGGGGAGTGCAAAATAAAAGAAAAGGGAAGAATTGTAGGAGATACCATATATTTTAGTTTATTATACGCCTTCAAGTCATTTCCAACTGATTGTAACCCTATCATGAGGTTTTCCTGGCAAAATTTGTTCAGAGGGGGTTTGTCACTGCTTTCCTCTGAGGCTGAGACAGTGCTACTTGCCCAGGGAAAGTCACCAAATGGGTTTTCATGGCTGAGCAGGGATCTGAACCCTGTCTCTCAGAATCTCAGAGTACTAGTCCCACATTCAAACCACTACACCAGAGGCTCTTAACCTTTTCTTTACCAGGGACCCCCTTTAAATGTCCTTTGTTGCCACAGACCCCAAGATTTAACTCAAAATTTAGAACTATAATAATAATAATAAAACAAGTACACCATCCATTAAATCTTTCTTCAGAATCACTGAAGGGGAAGGGAACACTTTTCTCCTGCTTCTTCCTGCACATGTGTGGCTGGAGCAAATTGAATGGCAATGTGCAGGCCCAGCCAGCCAGCCAGCCTTTGCCTTGGCTCCTGTCACATGGCCACTCTACTGCAGGCCAAAGGTGGGCTGAGCAGCCTTCAAACCTTCGCAGACCCTCTGTGATGATTCTGCACTATACCAAACAGGCTAGGCACTGTTTAATTTTTTAAAAGAAAAAAATGTACTCTCCAACACAGCACTTCTAGTGCTACCAAATAAAAGGCATGGTACAGCTATTCCATTTTTTCTTTTTGAACAAATTTATTTTTTGTGAAATAGAAAAAAAAGGATGAAAAATGTTATGGGGAAACATAGGAAAGTTACAAATAAAAAATGTTATAATCTGGACCCTTCTTAACATGTCATGAATAAGGAACTGCTACTGTTTGATACAGACTCATCTGGAAAAACTCAGACAGAGAAAGGGGGTCCTCCTCATCCCACTGTCAGCCATCCAGTTATGTGAAGTGATCAAAGGTTGATTTATAATTAATATTCCACCTTTGCTCCAATACAGAAGGTTGTCTACATAAACACAGATTTTATGTGTCATCATTATCTCACATATTCCAATGCTGATTCCTGGCACTTAAGATACTTTTTTCTGGCAATGCCAAGGTGCAAATTAACCCCTCCTAGGGTAGTTGTGGGAACTGCAAAGGAAACATAACAGAGCCTTCTAGAAACAAAGGAAACAGCCCCACCACTTGCTTACATCATTTTCTCCTTCCTCAGGCCCTCTTCAGAAAAACCCTAAACAAACAGCATTGAAATCAGAAGCATTTCCCCCAGAAAAGCAGTCCTTGACTTCCTGTTTTTTAAAACACAAAACCCTGCAAATAGTTTCTGGCTTCATGATTATTTTCCTTTTTAAAAAAAGAAAAGAAATTGAAATGCAAAGCAAAACAATGAGCTATTTCCTGCAATGGCCTGGAAGGGATACCTCATAACTCTTATTCCGGTTTATCCTAGTACTACGGTAGGGTGGGATATCCTAATGAACAAGGTCAGTGGCGAAAGAGTCCCATTCACTTTTCCCAACACATTGTCCTTCATGAAAAGCTTCTTAACTAAGGGAACAGCAAAGGGCAACCAGATATTGCTGGGCTGCAGCACTGGTTATGCTGACTAGTGTCAAAGGGAGTTGCAGTCCAACAACATCTGGAGGGCTATACTTTGACCACTCTTGCCTCAAATTCTCTTCAAAGGTTTGTTGTTATTGTTGTGCACCTACAAGTAGTTTCCGAATTATGGCAACCTTAAAGCGAACTTGTCATGGGGTTTTCTTGGCAAGATTTGGTACAATATTTAAATCAGGGAGGAGGAACCTACAGTATGTCTCTTCACGTGTTTTGGGTTACAACTCCCACAGTTCGTGCTATGTGGGTTGAAACAACTGAGAGTAGAAGTCGAAAACATCTGCACAGCCAAAAAAATTGTCACCTTGGTTTAAGCATCCAGTCATAAGTTACTCTAAGAGTCTTTGTTCTGGGAAGATTAGACATATGTTCCTACCTGAATGGTGATACTCCTATCAGAAGTCCTGCTTTGAACACTGTCAAACTATGAATGAGGTCTGACAGCTGGGCTGCTCAGGAACAGCTCTTCAGTAACAACCCCACAGTTATGGATAGAGTTGCAAAAGCAAAATCTGAAATGGCTCCTGTAGCTTTAACTGTTAAGTATAACCAGGAATTTCAGCAGTGTTGCTTGTTACCTGGTTCTATGACAAGCAACATCTGCTAAAATTCCCTGCTCTACAGAACCATTAAAGGTTCAGGATCCCTCTCCAGTTTTCACTCTAGCAACCTTACTTATGGAATACCCACCCTCCCACAGAGAAGTCCACCAAGCACTTTGTTATCCTTTCAGTGCCAAGCAAATACTATACCTGTTTACAGTAGGACCCCTGTGTCCACTGATTCATTTTCCACTGATTCAATTATCCACAGGACACAAAACAGCACACATATCATAGAGTCATCACTCACCTTAGTGAGTGATTGCTAAGGTGATAAAGCAGGAATTGTGTTATCTTTTTTCTTTCTCTCTCTTTTACTTATTTGGAAAGGTGAAATATTGCTTAATTTGTAAGCTGCTTGAGAGCCTTTGTGGCTGAAGAGCAGGGCATAAATACTCTAAATAAATAAAATAGAAATAAATAATGAAAGCTAAAACAGATATTAGAAGGAGGACTTAAGATTTCAAAGGTGAATCTACTTAAAACCAGCATAGCTGCAGAAAGAAACATGGCCTGAGAGAATACAGTAGGACCTGCGTATCCACTGGGGATTGGTTCGGGGGGGGGCATGGATACCGAAAACCGTGGATAATAGCAAACACCATTGAAAATAATGGGACTTATGGTTTAAAATACCATAGAGTTGCCTTGGAGGACCTAGAAAATGGCTAGAGGGGATACATTTTTAGTCATCAGCACGCTTGCAGAAAGCGCGGGATGAGTCCTTCCTGAATCTTCGTTTGAGAAGAAAAGCCAGAGAGATTCCCAGCAAATTCTGTGAGAGGTATTTTCACTGTGTAGACAACCCCTCTGTCTTGTGAGGCTTTCAGTCCCTATTAAAATGGTTTAGGGTATCAGCAAAGGCGCAGCAAATAATCCGCAAATAATCAAATCTGCTAAAGTTAAACCCGCAAGTGTAGAGGGCTGACTGTAAAGGAAATATAATAGATGGCATATAGAGGAAGGGTGAGGAAGCTCCGTCATCACTGATCATCTATAATTTTCCAGCTGTTGCTGTTTTTGCTGTCTGTTCCTTTTTAACTTCTATAGGATATTTCATAGAATCATAGAATTGTAGAGTTGGAAGAGACCACAAGGGCCATCCAGTCCAACCTCCTACCATGCAGGAAATCACGATCAAAGCATCCCTGAGAGATGGCCATCCAGCCTCTGTTCAAAGACCACTGGACTAGAGAATGCTGGAAAAGGAACAATGCAACCAGACCTTGAGAAGGGTGCTGGCAGGGGGATTCTGAAAGGTGTAATCCAAAAGTAACTTCCCCAGGCTCTGAATGCAGCCTAGAATCATAGAATCATAGGGCTGGAAGGGACCCCAACAGTATCGAAGACACAGAAATTATGTTAGCTACATTTTTTGCAGAACAGCTGTTTCAAACAAGCGTTTATCTTCATATGAATATGTGTCATTTAACTCAAGGTGAACTATGGAATCATCTTCATTTTACAGCCACAAGCATCTGTGTGGACATAGGACAATTTTATTCCCTTAAATACACTGGAATTCCCATGGCATCACTCAATTATTTTAAGAACTGCAACAAAAATATAGGGAAGAGCAAATAATAATAATAAAAAAAGGTTAACTCTGCTCATATTAGTTTGTGAAACTAACTACTTTGGGAAGCTAACTGATATTATTAAAATGTCCTTAATAATATTTGAAAATGAAATCCAGATTAAAATGTTGACCACATTAATTTCTCCCATCATCCATAAGTAACAACCAGTCCCTTCAATCTCAATGGAGATAACTGCACACTATTTAAAATAAATTCTGTAAGCTTACACTGAAGTTTTCCCCAAGAGTTCAGATCATTCGTTCTAGCCCAGTATTGTTTGACTTGTTGGGCTCAACAGAGCTTTTTCTAACTTGCTATCTTTTTAACTGGAGATAGCAGGCATTAACCAGGGCCTGATACATTAACAACACTGATCTGCTGCTAAGCTATGACACCTCTATCTGGCTTTTCTTCGCAAACGAAGATTCAGGAAGGACTCATCCCGCGCTTTCTGCAAGCGCGCTGATGACTAAAAAGGCCAATCCGAGATAAACAAGTCCGGTTGCAAAAAGCACAGCAGAAGGTCTCCTTGGGTGATGTTTTTGGGTTGTGATTCTTTCTGCGTTGTCGTTTCTCTTCAAGACTTGTTCGTCGTGAGTTCTCAAATAAGGCTGCAGCATTGTGGATAGTGCGTCTCCATGCCTCCCGATGTGAGGCCAGGGCGGACCACTGCTGGTGATCAATTTGGCCAAGCCTGAGATGTTGTTTCAAGGAGTCTTTGTATCGCTTTTTTGGAGCGCCCCTCTTACGCTGACCCGTGGTGAGTTCACTGTAGAGTAGTATTTTTGGGAGGCGATGGTCCTCCATCCTAGAAACGTGCCCTGCCCAGCGTAGCTGTGTTCTCAATATCATGGCCTCAATGCTGGTGATCCCTGCTTGCTCAAGGACAGCAACATTCGTCACAAAGTCAGTCCAGTGTATATTTAGGATTGTGCGTAGACAGCGCTGATCATCAACGCTAACATCCTGCTTTGCAACAGCTGCAGAGCTGTTTGGGCTAGAAGTCAACCTGAAGAAAACAGAAGTTCTTTACCAGCCTGCACCACAGGACGAACACCACCATCCCCACATTGCCATAGGCAAATCAGTGCTCAAGTCCGTTCAGCAGTTCACCTACCTGGGAAGCATCATCTCCTCAGATGCCAAGATTGACAAAGAGATCGATCACAGATTAGCAAAGGCATATAGTGCATTTGGAAGACTTCACAAAAGAGTCTGGAGCAATAAACACCTGAGGCAAAGCACAAAAATCAGTGTCTATAGAGCCATCGTACTGTCTATCCTCCTTTATGGATCTGAAACATGGGTCACCTATCGCCACCACCTACGACTCCTCGAGCGCTTTCGACACCTCTATAACCATCTACTTTATCACCAAAACGCAGGTGCAGAGGTGGTTTTGCCAGTTCCTACTTTTCCAAAAATATGCTGAAAGCAAAGTTTACAGCAAAGCACTAGGGAAGGAAATTCTTCATATGCACAGCACTTGGCAAGAAGATTCACAATCCTTTAATGCCTGAACATAGCACACACAACTAGTAGAAGAAACACTGGAGAGGATGAAGATTCTCCAGCTATTTCAAACACAAAATCTAGGATTTTCTACCTCATGATCAGTATCACACACAGGAGTCCACTATGTTTGTTTTGTTTTACTATCTAAATAATTATTTATGATCATCATCACTCTCTCCTTTAAGTCCTCTGGCACACACAAAAATACTAGGAAAAACAAGAGTTCTTTCCTTTCAACAGACTTGTAGAAACAGTCAGACTAGAATATGGAGCAATGGACTCAAACTACAGGAAAGTCTGTGTCTCCAATAAGCAACAACAACAGCTGTTCTTGGTGCACTCCAAGCACTTATAGCAAACAACTTGAAACCAAAGAAGAAAAGCCAGCAAGGGACTTTTACTGTGTGACTATACCGCTCAGAGGCACAATTCTTTTCAAGGCTAGGCCGGTGAGTATACGGGACAGGGCTTTCTCTGTAGCAGTACCCCAAATGTGAAACCCCTCGCAAGGGAAGGCAGGCTTGCTCCATCCCCTTTGAGTTTCTGGAGTGCAATTAAAATGGTGTTATTTTCCATGGTCATCAGTCCACAAAACTAAGGGCTTATCTACATGAGCCAGGATACACTGGCTCCCCATCAGTGTATCCTGCCCACGGATCAGGCCCGTTCCTCCCCCGCTACCTAGATGGAATGGGCCGGAGTCCAGACAAGTACACTGGGCTGTTGCTGCAGCCACCACTGCCTCCATCACCCTCTCTAAAGGCAGGAAGCCGGCCCGTAACATGTGAGCAAGGTCCCGTGTATGTAACCAGCCCTGGTCACACGCTGCGGGCCTGCTTCCTGCTGCAGAAGAGCAAGATGGCTGGCAGCTGAAGCAATAGGCCAGTGCACTGGAACAGGCTCTAGCAGCCATGCAGGGCCTAATCTGTTCCCCCCACCCCACCCAGCACCAGTGGATTAAAGCAGGTATTATTTTAAAATGCTGTAATGGGACCTACCCCCTTTTCCCCCCATCTTAACTCCATCCTTGCCCCAAGGGTCGTGTGGACTGCCGGGGGAAAACGAGGAAAAAGCCCTGAATCATCAGGACTGTAAGGCTCCAAGACGGTGGCAAGATGGGGTATACTGCCTGTGTAGACGAGCTCTAACAGTGAATACTGTGCCTGTTTTAACTGTCCTGTGATTTGAAAACTATTTTTAAAGAGAAGTATTAGTCTATTTTTAAATGCTTTTGTTAATGTATTTAGTGTTTTGAATGAATTTAGTTGCTGGAGGATGTTAATACTCAGTAAAGTGGAAAGGAGTGGGGGAAAAGGAAAAGCACATTACAGATAGATTGAGTCAATCAAGGAAGTCACAGCATTGAGTGTGCAAGATCTGGATAGGGCTGTTGATAACCAGGGCCACTAGAAGTTCATAGGGCTGCTATAAGCTAGAGCTGACCTGACAGCAAACAACTGCAACATACAACACCTCCAGGGCCCTGCTGAGTTGAAGGCAATAGACAAATGCCTTGAATATATATACAGATAATTCTAGACAACTAGGATAGCTGTACCCGGCATAACATATGCCATTATAGGAGACTGTAAGCGTAATAAATTAATAACTCATTTTATATATTTATTCATGTATTTCATAAATTATTTTATGTATTTTTTTCTCAGAATCCTTTCACAGGGTTCAGCTATATGCTATTATTTTATGAAAAAATACTGCACTGTTTTACATGTGGTTGGTGAGTAGCTGAGGGAGTGAGAGGAGGGAGGGGCCCTTGTGAGGCTGGGGGTATAGATGCAGATTGAGTGGCAGGGGTGGGTTGTGGGGTGTAGAGGGAATTTGCATGTGGGTGGTGATTAGCTGAGGGAGAGAGAGGAGGGAGAGAATTAGTTGGGTATGTTTCCTAAGTGGCTAATCAGTACACTGGGAAAGGAAACATACCCAAGCATTTCATTCTGGACAATACACTGTGTATCCACACTGTAGAATTACTGCAGTTTGACACCACTTTAACTGCTATGGCTCCATCCTACAGAATCCTGGGATTTGTAGTTTGGTGAGACACCAGCACTGTTTGTCAGAGAAGACTGAAGACCTTGTAAAACTACAAATCCCAGGATTCCATAGGATGCAGCTATGGCACTTGAAGTGGTGCCAAACTGCTCTTACTCTACAGTGTGGATACAGCCATTGTCTTCCACTGGTAATCCTCCCTTGCTTTTGTTTTGTTTTTATTTCTGCCAAAAGAAATCCATCAAGGAAGAAAAGATAGAATAGCTACATACTGTATTTTGATTAGCACTAGGAACCCTTTGTTTGGAAGCACCCTTAAGTACCCTTAAGGCACTATCATAGCTCCCCTTTCTTTATGACTTGTAGAGGCAGAGGTGAAGGTTATAATAACAAAGAATTGATCAAGCAGACTTTTCCTTTTATAGGTGCTGTCCTCTCCTGTCAAAGAAAGAGTGGCTGGATAAAGGGGAAGTGATTTCTAAACCTATGCAAGATTCCAAACCCAACAAGGCATTTCCTTACTTCAGGAATGAACACAGTTTAGAAATAACAGATTACACAAGTACGTAATGACGTTACCTGTAATTCATCGCTTTTTCTGATCATGAGGATGTAACAGCCTTCTTGAGAAACAATGTAACAACTAGTAATGATGCTTTTTTTTTAAGGTAGTGTAACTGGTAACAGTTACTCATTACTCCGAAAACATCATGAGGGGGTGTTTGTGGGATTGGGGGGAATGTCTATTATATTAAGATTATGACGATGACTATAAAAAGTAACATGTTGCTAATGTGCTACTCACAGAGTCACAAAGAACAATGAATAGGCCTTTGAAAAATAATGAATGATGCCTAATACATTACTGAAAAACAAGGAATGCTGCCTAACATACTATAAAAGAAACAAGGACATTTCTAGCTCTGGGAGTCAGGACAGAATTAGATCACCCATCACAGGCCCTTCCCTCTTCCAGCAGACTTCCCATCTAAAAGAAAGGCTAACAAGTGAATGGGATTGAACTCATTATAATCCAGTTTATCATACCTTCACAACCCACACCAGATGTTCCTCCTGAGATCACTAGCAGTACATTTTTTCTTCTCTTTCTCTCCCTTCCCCCATCACATCTCTGGCCCACGCACACACACACACACACACACACACACATTCCCATAATCAAAAACTTGGGAGTTTCTCTCTGAAGGCCTCCTTTTGATGACACAGGTTCTCTCACCCACCACATTGTCTCCAGAGAATGAGTCATGGGCAAGCATTTTGGTTTATATTTTCAGCCTGGACCACACCACCACATAAGTGAAATGTTTCTCTTTGTTTCTTACCAGCCAGCAGTGCTATAACCAATCAATTGTGTTGCCCTCAACCGTCAGGATCCCACACAGCACAAATTGTTTATTAGGAGATTTTACAGAATAATAAAAAAATAAAATTGAGTTCTGTCCAGAATGACTTCTGTGACAGACAAAATGTGGTGGAAGGATAGTTATGGCCCTTGAAGGCACTGCTTTTAACATTCCAAGGCCTATGGCTCGTCTTTGTCTTGGAAAGATGTGACCAGTGGGGTGCCACAGGCTTCTGTCCTGGGCCCAGTGCTATTCAACATCTTTATCAATGACTTGGATGACAGAATTAGGGGCATACTTATCGAATTTGCAGATGACACCAAATTAGGAGGAGCAGCTAATACCCTAGAGGAAAGGTTCAAAATTCAAAATGACCTGAATAGACTAGAAAGCTGGGCCAAAGCTAACAGAATGAAATTCAATACGGAATGGGAAGCTGGTGTATTCTGGTGGGAAGCTGGTGTATTCTGGCCCATGTAGATGAGCCTATAGACTGGTCTTTGTGAGAGAGCAAGAGCTTGGAAGCAACAAGCTACAGATATGTAGTTATTTGTAATGAGTTTCCCCATCTTTTTGTTATTATGAGGAGTTATTCAAAGTTACACTTTTGAATTAACATAATGGGAACAAAATTATTTGTGGAAAGAACAAACAAAGTTGTATTCTACATAATTTTAGAGGTGTATTTTAGGGCGTTTTCCCAGCCTTTTTAGTGGCATTTTGACAATATTGTTTCCATTTTTAATGCTGTTCTCTTCTCTAGCAACATCACAAATACTATTATGAGTCTATTTTCTTTAACCACTGCAACAAGTAATGACAATGCATTACTTGTTGGGCACTGTACAGTTGTCCCTCCGTATTCATGGGTTTGGTATCCATGGATTTAAGTATTCATGGCTTGAAAATAGTCTTAAAAAATAATAATCCAAAAAGCAAACCTTGATTTTGCCATCTTATATAAGGGACACCATTTTGTTATGCCATTGCATATAATGGAACTTGAGTATTCACAGATTTTGGTATCCACAGGGGGCCCTGGAACCAAACCCCAGTGAATATGAAGAGACAACTGTAATGGGTAATGGCAGTGGATTACTTCTTAAAATAAATTCAAGATTGGGGACACATACATATATACAAACAGAAACAACCTGCAAGCAGTTCGTGTCCAGTTAGTGACAGCCAGCCAGGTTCGAATGTATTTAGTTTTCGCTGCCACTGTCAGAAGCATTTTGTGGTAGAACATGCCTTACAAAGGGCCCACATTTGTAACCAACCAGTTCATCATGCATGAGTACAGCTATCTATCTATTAGAGGCTTCACACTTCTCCAGAACCTTGAGATCAACAGTTTTCCCCAGAACTGTAACCAAGTCCAACATTCAAAACTTTGTGTAGAAACTGGAATATCTGTAATAATGTAAAAGCCATACTTCCCTAACATTTCACCAAAAAATACCATATATTTTTTGAAAGAACACCTTTTTTTTTTAGGAAACATACCTAAAAAGAGTTGGAGTTGATACATCTTATTATCAACAGTTTAACTTTCTTTTGCTGAGGTATAATTGTAATAACTTCAGGTTCCCTGCATTTCTTCTCAGTTCCATTTCAAATTAAGAAAATTCTGGTTCAGTACAAATTGAACATCTCATTTCACTAAAGGATTGGTTGCAATACAACAGCCCAGATAACTATGCACACACGTATTCACACACTTGAAGAGATTAACATACACAACTTTAAAATACTGTATATATTCAGAGCAAAACATTTTGAGGGAAAATTTCTGCAGAAAAACATAACATCTGAAAAATTTCCATCCCATTTTTTTGCTCACAGAAGCTCTCTACAGTTTCAAATCAGGGTTTTTAATCAGTTCTTCCTGGAGGTGGTGTAATGGTTTGAGCATTAGATTATGACTCTGGACATCAGAGTTTGAACCCCACCCAGCCTTGGAAACCCACTGTGTGACCTTGGGCAAGTCACAACCTCTCAGCATCAGAACAAATCTTGCCAAGAAAGATAGGTTCACCTTAGGGTCACCATAAGTCACAAACAATTTGAAGGCACACAACAACAAACCTAGAGTTGTCAAGGCTTTAACCTGAGATGCTCTTCATGTAAATCTACCCCTGGCCTACAGATGACCATGTGACTTGCATCTGTTACCTTGAAAATATGCTTAAATAGGGCAAATTGAAAAGAAAAATTAATCTCAAAGCTATGAAAAATGGGTTGCTATAGTTTGATATATTATATAACTACTTTACAGCCATGTCAGGGTTGCATCTGAACCAAATCCTAATATCAGCCAATGGTCATTACACTATGGTCCACAGGCTTCTGCTATATATTTATATATATATATATATATATATATATCCCTATAAACTATGGTATTTAAAGAAATACAATCAAAGATGTAGTTGGCTCATTTAACTCTATACATGAGATACATATTGTCACCTGTCAAACAGAGGTGCCATCTTTTATTCCTGGCAGGCCCCCTGATTATTAAAGAGTGAGGTGGCAGACCATTTAAACATAATTAGAGTCATGGTAGATAAGACCAAAGGGCAACCTAGTCTAGCATTCTGTTTGTAGTTTTCCAAGCGGAAAAATGCTTGTCCTGTTCTGAGCTATGAAGAAACGAAAACAGCTCCATAATTTTTGAAAACCCAATTTCTCACCCATCCCACTGAAACCCCTTCTCTTGCTTTCCCTGCCTACTCTCCTTTAATCTTTCTACCCACCCTTCTCTAATTTAATCATTCCCAGGCAATGTAGCAAAAGTCCCAGGCTTAAATGCTTCAGAATACAGTTTCCTGGACAGGAGGAGCAGTGTTTGGTTTAAGACTCAGGGGGATCATCTGGATACAAACGTAAGCACCCAAACTCCCCATCCCATTTGTTGCTTTAATATCATTTAAAATCATAACTAAAGAGCATACCATATCATGATTTAAACAAGGGACTCAGATCTGTAATTCCCGAACTCTAACTCACTAACAAAAATCAAGGTACTATTTTTTAAAAGCTGAATTAGTTTTGGGGTAAATAATGAGTTGGGAAATATAAAATTGGTTAGCCCCTTAGCACTGTCTCTCAGTTAATTAATTATTACTTAATTCTAGAACTAATGCTAAAATTCCAACTTAAATTATAAAAATATATTTCAGTACATTTCTTTTTTAGTGAGAAAATTTCCAACTTAATTGATAACTTGGTTAGTTTTGAACTAGTTAGTTTCTGCCTCTGATGTGTCACTGCTAGAATGCCTGGTCTCACTGTTTCTTTGGACTTCCATGACCCACAGACTCTCACCAGGTAAATTGCCCTTGCTCATCCACCCCATAACTGCCATGCATACACACACACACACACCATTTCCTGTGGCTAGGCCTTTTGTGAGGCTTTTCACAAAGCCATTCCTCAAGTGTTCATTTCCCCCACTCCCCTGATCTTAGTCACCTCCTAACTTACTTCAGCTGGCCACAGCTAAGAACCTAAGGGTTATATCATATACTTCGTAAATGTCCCAATTTCATTCCATTAGATTTGCTGTATTGTTGTTGTTGTATGCCTTCAAGTTGTTTCCAACTAATGGAGACCTATCACAGAGTTTTCTCCGCAAGATTTGTTCAGTCTGCCTTTCTCTGAGGCTGAAAAAATGTGACTTGCCCGAAGTCACCACCCAATGGGTTTCCATGGCTGAGCAGGGATTCAAACTCTGTTCTCTGGAGTTGTTCAAACCACCATACTGGCTCTCTTCCATTAGATTTAAACCCTGCCTAATCAGGAGACAATCTAGCCAGTTAAAGCCAATTTCAGCTGCTGTTTTCAAGACCATTAGATATCCTTCATCAAATAAGTGTATCTGTCGGGAAAACAGTACAGTTCCTTGGTCTAATAGCTAATTTTTGAGATAGATGCTTATTCAGACCTAAAATTATGAGTTATATAATATCCACTGAAGACAAGCTACTAACTCCAATTAAAGTTCTAGCCTAGGGATTAGGGTGGGAGTGTCTTTGGTAAATTATTACAAAGAACCAAGAATGTGGGAAGGGAGAAATATAGATTGACCACCAAAAAAAAAAAAAAAAAAAAAAAAACCAAACCCACACATCACAATAGAACTAGTGTCCTCGCAAGGCATCCAACATTCCCAGTTTTCATCCCCCACACTCCTCCACAAATCCTTTCCCCCTTCAAGGAGTCCATAAAGAGTCCACTGTGAACTTCTGGCTCTCTCCAGTGCTCTGTCTTCCCCCCTCCCTCTCTGCCACTGTAAAACAGGGCATTATCAATCATGTCAAACAGCAAACTAAGCTGGGCTAGACTTGGGAAAGGCCTGCTGTCTCAGATGCCCAACAGGCTTCTTAATTTTCAGAACAGGAACTAGCAGGGTTCCCAGTTCCCAAGAAGTGACAACTCCTAATCTCCGACAGATTCTGGTTGGGATGTGTTGACTCACCAAGGACAACCTCTGGATCAACAAAGGGAACCTCTTCTATTATTTATCATCAACATCTAGCATGTTCCAGGGCTGGGCCGTGGCTTTAAAAACAGCTCCTGCAACTCAACCAAAATGAAAGCTTGGCTCTAATTTTTTTTCCTGTTCTGAACAGAGACAAAATGGATGTGTTGTATTGTTCACTTCGTGATAAATATGCTTTTGCTTTTAATTAATATTTTTAATTGGATTGATTGCTTAGTAGTTTTTAAAATGCTTGCACACACACACACTGAGTCCTCCAGAAGTGTCATTAGATACTTTGTATTGTAAACCACTTTGAGTCCATACTGGCAAGAAGGAGGGATATAAATGAAACAAACGAATAATTCTGAGGGAAGGAGACCGACATGTTTCTTTTTCTCATAGTCCCTGCTATAGTCACAGAGAACTGGAATCCAAACATATGTGGCAGGCATCGGACTGCCTATCCTTCCTTTCCTGTAGAGTTTAGCTGTATTGCTAAATTTAAAATCCAGATTGGATCCAGATTAATTGTCATGGCCTCCCTTGCCCTAAGAATGCTTATATTTGTTCATTTGTAAGGTTTTACAAAGGCCTTTACGGGGCTCTAAGAAAAATGGTTACAAAAATTAAGCAAGTTTGGAATGGGTTTGGAATTAATCAGCCTTTCTCATCCTTTCTAACCTGGAGGAACCCTTGAAATAATTTTCAGGTTTCAGGGAACCCCTGCATAAAAATTATTATATCTACAGCTCCCAAAAAAGTTTATTATTTTTGTTTCTATCATGACCTCTCATGGAACCCCTAGCAATCTCTTGAGGAACCTTAGCGTTCTAGGGAACCCTGGTAGAGAAACCTTAGTTTACACTGATAACATAACTTTTGCAGCCATACTTAGAGAAGGTTTCAATGACCCTCAGTGGTTTCAATGACTACACTGATTTGCCTTCAGATCAAACCAGTACACAAATCTATCTCCACTTCTAGAAGACTGTCCACGTCTTCATCCCCACAAATGATTTTAAATCCTCTGATCCACTCCCTGACCTTATGTTAGTTGTGTGCTATTTTCTCTTTCTTTTCTTCACCGCACATGGCACAAACCTGTGACAACACGTATGTTGTGTAGTAAAGGAACTCTTCCTGCCTGGATTTTGTCATTCTATCCACAAAAGTATCTTCCAATTTACCAGAAAGGCACCAGATCCCCTCTAATCTTGGAAGCTAAGCAGGGTCAGCCCTGGTTAGTACTTGGATGGTAGACCGCCAATGAATACGTGGTGCTGTAGGCTATATTTCAAAGGAAGGAACTGGCAAAACCACCTCTGAGTATTCCTTGCCTAAGTAAACCCTATGGAATTCATTGGGTCACCATAGGTCGACAGGCGACTTGAAGGCACACACACACACTGAGTCCTCCAGAAGTGTCATTATTATTTTTAAGTCACAAAAAAGCTTTCAGAACACACAGCTTACTGTCAGTCTTGTACATTCAAATTTAGTGTTGCCAACGCAACACAGAGCTCCCTAACCATTTTCAAAACTCACTGTTTGTATGCAGTAGGTGTGTGCCTACACATGTTTCTGGTATTTCAAGTTCATAGTTGCTGGCAGGAAGGGAGAAAGATCCCAGCTGGGAAACTCAAGCATCTGCCAAGAAGCAGCTATAAAGAAGGCACCAGCTAAAAGAGGGTGCAGTTTATAGGAAGTATACAAATCTGGGAAATATGTACATAGAGCAAAATTTACAGTTTTTAGGAACCCTTAAACACCGCTCCTTTTGAATTCTCATCCAGTGTTGTAATTTCCTACATATTTTATCAGATATTGTTCGCAGGCCCCTTTGCAGTGCTAGAACACTGCAACACTGAAGTTTAGAAATTTGTTCTTTTTAGTTTTAAGAAAGGCAAGCTATGAAGCAAAGTGATCTGAGAAGATTGTCTCAGCACATGTCAATGTAATTCATCACACCCTCCTGCAATTCCATGCTCTCTCTAGCCCATATATTTAATTAATTTTAAACCCAGGTTTGCAATGCACAGATGCACATGTCAGTGGCAAAAATATGCACCACTCAGCAGTAAATCTAATATTTATCTGTGAGGCGTGCATGCAACTGTTTGCACTCATAAGCAAATCACAGGAGGTTTGAGATATAAACGGGTAGCTTTCTCCTACAATGGAGTAAATAAAATGTTGTCCTCCAGATGAGGTTTGATTGCAACTCCCAGCTGTCTTCTCCATTGCCTATATAGGCTAGCACTCCCAAGAGCTGCAGACCCACAACATCTGCCATGCAACACTTTGCCCAGCTTTGTCCTACCATGACCACTTTACTTTGTCATAAGAGGAATTAAATGCTCAAGTGTTGTGGTGCCCCAATAACATGAAGCTGTGAATAGTTACATATCTGGACAACCATGGTATGCAAGAATTACATCCAGGGAACCAGACATGGATGCTTTGCAGAAGACAGCTCCCCTTCCCCACTTTTAGCCCAGAAATCTTATGTGGTTTTATATAGGCAGGAAGAATGCTATAACTGCTGTTACCCTATTAGCAATTCATTCTAAATATGCTTAATAAGGCAGTATGAAGCCACAGTAAAGGTGGGGGGGACATCTGAAAACCATTCCTTGCTATGCAACGTAATCAACAACAGGAATGTTAAACTACCTGCGACGTTTGCTCAGTCTTCTAACTTCTCCTGGTAGAAATTCTGCAAAGATGGCAAATCCATTGCAGTCTTCCCAGAGCCTGACACAGTAGTCAGTGGTAGCAGACAAGTAGAACTAAAAAGCTTCTACTTTCTTCTTAGCCTGAAAATCTGCTTGGCAAACTGCCCACTTCTGCAAGGATGGAGTGTCCTTTTAAACCACAAATAGCACTTTAGAAAGAAAGAAACCACACATCCACACAAATAATGGGCTAAAGATCTCTCAAGAAACCATGTGGATTGAGAGGCGTACCCTCTCATAAAGACAAAAGTTCCTACAAAGATGAACACCAGTGTTACAAAGAACACTGGAGTGTTTCTCAGCACACTCTTGTTAACTATTTCCAAAGCCTTACATGCAGTTTAATAAGCCCCAAGAGGACAGCAAATATCCAGAGATCTTTTTTTTAAACTATTTTTTGCTCTTTGACTTTTCTTTCTCCTTTGCAGACAAAAAACTCACCTGAAACACACAGCAGCTAATGTGACAGAGATTAATATGAACCTCCAAGCCAGGAGGGAAGGAGTGATGCACAAATGAACAAGACACTACTGCGTCTGCTTTTGGCCTGGGGCCTGTTTGCTTTCAGTCTTTGAAATGCTATTTCAGGCATACCGAAACCCATCTTTACACACACAGTGCTGAAAATCCCCATATGTCTTTACGCTCAAGGAAAGTATTTCCCATTTTTTTAGATGCTGGCATAAGTCATTTAAGAACCAACCCTTCTAAAGGGTAGGGGTAGGAGGAGAGAAAACCCAAATTCTCCAGCACCAAGCCAGGCCTCTTAACTGCTGCAAGGTGTTTCTCCTCGTTCCCTCATCCTTTGATTCAATCTCTCCTTCCCTTTTCTTTCCCTCCTTCACTTCATTTCTATTAGTATGATTATAAAAAAGGGAAGCAGAAGAAAGAAAACTAGAGAGGGGAGAGGAGTGCGTAGGATACGAGGAAGGGACTAGGCATATACATTAATATAAGCTGACCATATTTTCAAAAACATATTTTCTTGAAATTGACGTCTATAAAAATACACATTCATGAGCATCTAAAGCAGTGAGATCTTCTGACCATTGAACAATAGATGGAGAATGTTTATCATTCCAGCCTTGGGCTACAAGTCTTTTGGCTACAGTAAGAACATGCAGGATCAAACCATATTGACAATTAGTTAAATTTCATGTCTCACGGACATAATTTAAAAGAACATGTATGTCTATAAATATCAAAGATTTTTCAAAATCATACCTGTTATGTTGCAATACACATTCATCCCATATTTTGCAGAATTTTGTTGCATTGGTGAAGACATAGCCCTGGCATCAGCACAAGGCAGAGACCACAACATGTTATAGGGGAAGCATAAAAAGGATGAACTCTTGTCTTTCTAGAAAGTATCATGTCCCACTCTCAGTCTGCAGAAACAAGGTGTAGCAACTGGAAAAAGGAGTGGGGGACATCCTATATACACACTCTCTGCTACAGACCATCTGCCTATCCAGAGAAAAATCACAGTAGGCTACACCACTAAAGAGAAATTCATTAGTTTCATTCTCATTATGAGAAACTAATTCCTCCTGGAAGCCAAGATGACTACATTGAGGCTGTTGTACTTCAGCCACATCATGAGAAGGCATAACTCATTAGAAACGGCAATAATGCTAGGAAAGGTGGAGGGCGGTAAAAAGAGAGGCTGCATACCAGATGGATAGACTCAATCAAAAAGGCCATGGCCCTGAGCCTGCAGCACCTGAGCAAAGTGGTTGAGGACAGGGAGTCTTAGAGGTGTCTCCTTCATGCCTAACTGCTAGCTTCTGGTATCTGTTTGAGATATGAAACATGCCATCTCTCTGTATCCCCACATTTGCATACATATACTTACATACACATATACATTCCCTTTCTGGGAGTGTTCACATTTAGCAACTTACCAAGGCTTACTGCTACAACCACCACAGGTGTGTCGCTATGGCAGAGTTCACAGCTGATCAACCATAATGTATTAAAATTACATTACCGCTGAAAGATTTGGCTGTAGTTTCAAGCCTCCAGGGAAGGCATCAGTGAACAGAGAGTGCAAATGGTTCTAAGAAAAGCCTTCAGTCCTCCTGGGTAGAAGGAAGGGAGCTCTTGTCCAACATCAGTGTTCCTCCATTCACCACACACACACACACTTTCTTTCTTATTCTTTGCAGCGAGCAGGGCCAGCCCAACCATTAGACAGACTGATACAACCACCTCAGGCAGCAGATGGTGAGGGGCCACAGTGGTATCATCCTAGCCATTCCTCCAGAGCCCCCAGCCACTGTTCTCTGCTGAAGGCCTGATGTCCTAAGGTGGCCTGCTGCCCTCAAGCGTTCTAGAAGACGCTGCCCCTTCATCAGTACTGAAGCAAAATTCAACAGTCAGTCCAGCTAACCTCCATACATGGAATGGGAGAACACCATATATGCTTTGGGCAGCAAAATGTTTCAGCCAGCTGTGCCAATTAGGGGGACAACAAACAGAAAGAGGAATAGCAGAAATTTAATTCCTGCAAACATGAAGTCCCATTTACTGGAGAAGCATAAGTTGGAATCAACTACTTGTAGTTTATGGGGGCGGGGGAGGAAGGGATGCAAAAGGTGTTTTGGCCACATAATCTACCCAGAAAATACTAGTGTTAAACTTCACACTAAAAATCCATGTAAGAACAAAACAGTAGTGCTAACAACAGGTATGGGGAATCCTTGGTCCTCCAGATGTTTTAGAGTTCAACTGCTGCAATCCTTTGCCATTGGCTATGTTAGCTGGGGCATTTGGGAACTGAACTCCCAAACATCTGCAAGGCTAATGGCCCCCCACCTCTTGGCCTAGTAAAAGATGTTCACAGGGCACTAACAGGTTGCTATACTTTAGTGACTAATAAACTGGGTGACTTTCGACAAGTCACGCTTTCTCAGCCTCAGAGAAAGGCAAACTCCCTCTGAACAAATCTTGCCAAGAAAACCCTGTGATCAGGTCGCCATAAGTGGGAAATGACTTGAAGGCACACAACAACAAAAATGAAACCAGTAGACTTTATGTTCCTCCTTTACAATAGCAATACCCATTCAAAAAATCAGAATCAATGGGTCTGATATTAAAGCTTTTCTCCCTTAATCCCCAGAGTTGGCTGCATTTATACAGTAGCAAGGGAAAGCCATTCTGCATATATTATTTTGTTATACTGTATTGTTATTTTGACAATGAATTGAAACTCATATTTTCAAGTTGCCATTTCTTAGTTATTAGCTACTGCTACAATCAATTCTTGCTGCTGTTTTATTAGTTACTGACTTGTGCTGTTTATTGGTTTTATTACATGGTTTATTTGCTGTCTTTCATTGTTTCATGGTTATTTTAACACTGTTACCTGGTCTGGAATTCTTATGAAAGCCAGGATATATATATAAAAAATAAATAAATTTATGTGTAGTCATCTGTCGACCTATGAAATTCATAGGGTTTTCTTAGGTAAGGAATACTCAGAGGTGGTTTTGCCAGTTCCTCTGATACTCTCGTACTTTGGCCACATCATCAGAAGACATGACTCACTAGAAAAGACAATAATGCTTGGTAAGGTAGAAGGCAGTAGGAAAAGAGGAAGACAGCATTCCAGATGGATAGACTGAATCAAGGAAATCATGGCCCTGAGTCTGCAAGACCTGAGCAGGACTGTCGATAATAGGGTGACTTGGAGGTCTCTCATTCATGGTGTCACCATAAGTCGAATCAACTTGACAGCAGTTAGCAACAACTACTGAAATATAGCCTACAGCACCTGGTATTCACTGACGGTCTCCCATCCAAGTACTAACCAGAGCTGCTGACCCTGCATTAGCTTCCAAGATCACATGGGATCTGGTGCCTTTAGGGTATCAATAAATAGGGAGTTTTTAAAAAGTAAAACTGCCTATAACTAAAAAACACAAAGATGAAGTAGACTTAAGTCTACAAAAGCTTATGCTACCAACTTCTTTCTCTCATTTAGTCTCACAGGTGCTACAAGACCCCTTTGCTTACAGAGATGCTAAAACCAATAGTTCTTTAAAACCCAGGAAAAGAAATGCTTTTATTTACTGGTTTCATTTATATCCCACCTTTCCTCCAATAAGTTCAAGGTGGCATACTATGATTTTCCTCCTCCCTACTTTTTCTTTACAACAGCCCTGTGAAGTAGCAGGGAGAGAAAGAGAGAGAGAGAGAGAGAGAGAGAGAGAGAGAGAGACTGGCTGGCTGGCTGGCCCAAGGTCACCAGTGAGCTTCATGGCTTTCTGGGGACTAATCCCAGTTCAACACTCTCAGGCACTAGATATGTCTTGGCAGACCCCTAAATTAAAATGAGGAGAATAAGGGCTTGTCCGCACTCTGAATCCAGTCACAAAGCCCGAATCCAGCCCAATAACGCCACATGACATGTGGCCTTTTCCCCAAAGCTGATACGATAATGACACATGCTATTCACACCAGACCTGGGGACATCCCCCCTCCAATTAATCCGGGCTTTAGAAAACTCTCTCAAGTTTTTTCCAGCGTTTGCTGGAAACTCCAAAGGAAACTGGATTGGGAGCAGGGGAGGAAGGACAACCACTGTCTAAGGTGCCATCATTCCACCACCCCCACTTGGCACTACTTCTCATTCTAAAGGTAGATCCCCAGCAGTAGTCGCTTTTTATGAGGTCAAAACCCCTGGCGAGCCCATCAGGAGGCTAGCTGCCCATTCTGGCTTCAGAGAGTGTGGCTATAGCTGGGGCTTTGCTTTTCCGGAGCACAATCTCCCCTCTGGGCTCCAGGAAAAGCAAAGCACCAGCAGTAGTTGCCTTTCTGAAGCCAGACTGGGTGGCTACGATTGGCACTTTGCTTTTCCTGGAGCTCAGAGTCAAGCATAAGTAACATCTTTGAAAGGAAGCAAATGTGCAGATTTGGGCTTTGGGCCACAGTAGCCCAAATTTAATGCACTGCAGCTCCAGGCCAAAGTAGTCCAACTCTCAGCTGGATTTTTACCCCATGTGTAGTCAAGCCCTGAGAGGCTGTCCTCCATTTGTGAGGGCATTCAACTGGCAAGGAGCCACTGTCAAAAAGTCTCTCTCCCCATTCACCCATCATGCAATAGCAGTGGCACCTAGAGAAATGGATCCAGTGACTATCAATAAATGAACAAACTGATACAGGAGAAGGTCCAGCAGATATTTGGGCCCTAACTTTAAAAATCAGCACATGTCTTATTAAGTGAGAATAAGTAGGTTTGCATCTCAGCTTTTAGAAATTGAACCTGATGTAACTACAGGTTGAGTGTCCCTTATGAGGAATTCCGAAATCCAAAATATTCCGAAATCCAAAATAGTCCACATGGGTGGTTAAGATAGTGACACCTTTGTTTTCTGATGGTTCAAGGTACATATACTTTGTTTCATGCACAAAATTATTTTTTAAAACTGTTTATAAAATTACATTCAGGCTATGAGTGTAAAGTATATATGAAACATCAATAAAGTAAAGAAAGAACAAACATCAGTGAATTTCATGTGTAGACTTGGGTCCCATCTCCAAGATATCTCATTATCTATATGCAAGTATTCCAAAATCTGAAATATTCCAAAATCCAAAATACCTCTGGTCCCAACCATTTTGAATAAGGGAGACTCAACCTGTACAATCTCCAAACAAGTAAGATTAGGCTACAATCCTTACTTGGGGGTAAGTCCCAGTAAATTCAAAGGGGCTTACACTGGAGCAGGCATGTATAAGACTGCATTGTAAAAGGGTTATGTCCAGTTCCTTTTGCATTGATCCAGCCAAAGTAGCTCAGTCATGGAAGGCAATCTTCTTTTCATGGTCAAAACGGTAAAATGTAGAATGTGAGAGATTTGGTGGGGAAGGAACTAGAATTAAAATCTGCTACATTATTTTTATTTTCTTTTATTTTTGTGGGGGTGGGGAGACATCCATCTGTTGAAAACACACCAGCTGAACCGGATAGCTTGAGACAGGCAGGCAGGAACTTCTGTATGCTGGAAAGCTGATAAGCAGGGAAGCTTGGAGCCTGCGGGGGAGACCAAGCTGACAAGGAATTTCAAATAGAAGAAAAAGAGAGAAAGGCGTGAGCGGTTTTCCAGTTCGGAAGCCAAGGATGGAGAAAGCACATTCTGGATAAGAATACTTTAACTGCAGATAACTAAATCCGGAGATTAATTTCTCAAAAAAAAAAAAAAAAAAAAAAAGGCCTGTCTAGAATCCTTGCACCTTGAAGGTCCTGGCCTTCTGATGATGCAAGTCAGGGAGGGACAAAGCTCTGAAATACTTAAAAAAAAAAAACTAGCACACTATCTAGGGATTCTGGAAGTTGCAGTGCAAACAGTTACTTTTCCAAGCTCTGTGGAGGCAACCTGCAGTTCCTCACTGGTGACACAGATGTGCAGTCTGCATATGTGCAGAAGCACACTGTGACTATTCTACAAGAGAGGGGGAAAAAAGTGTTGGGACAAATCCAGATTAAGCTTTAGATTATACAGGTCGCCCCCACCCTGGGTATCCATAGGGAATACATTTCTGGACTTACCGTTTATAAATGAAACCGTGGATAAAAGCAAACCCTATTTAAAATAAAGGATTAACATAGAGTTGCATTACAGAACCTAGCAATTTCTAGAGAGGACACCTCTCTAAACATTTTCCAGTGCGTGAAAACATTTTCCAGTCCCGATTTTTTCAGCCGTGGATAACTGAAACTATGGATATTGGTTCCGTGGATATGGGGAAGGAAGCAACTTGTATTTCCCATTAAGGATAGGGCAAATTCAAGACTGTTCTTTTAAATACTGCAAAGGAAGAAATTTGTCTCATCCAAATGTTTTGGACTACAACTCCAACTCCTTAGCAGTGGCTATGCTGACTAGAGCTGTTGGAAGCTTAAGTCCAAACCATCCATAGGACCAAAGTTTCTCTACCCGGATATAGGAAACACTTGTACCAAGATTGAGGGGAGATGGGAGCAAGCAGTCATTAGCCAGTAGTATAGATGTGAGGAAAGGAGGAATTTCAGTTACATTTCCCACCCCTCTTTCTCTGGCCACAACAAGTGACAGGAAGAATTGTGGAATCAACAGCATGGTCAGTTTAAAAGTGTATTGGTGGGTGCCTTGCCTTTTATAAGAATATCTACTAAAGACTTTTCTAGCATTAACTATGAAGCAAGCACATTGTTCTGTTGCAGCCTAGGCCTAGAAGAAACCATAACAGGATATCCCAATAAGCACAACTAGACTGGAGAAAGGCAAGAAACCTTCAGGCTACATTGGAATGATTTTAAAAAGTCTTTCAGTGACAATTTGTCATGCTAGGATGCTTTTCTGATCAGAGCTTACAAAAGTAACTGTTTTGGAGTACAGATCCTAAAACCTCTTGACTATGCTGGCTGGTGGATTCTATGAGCTGTAGTCCAAAAAGAAAAGTAACTTTCTAAAGCTCTGGTTGTATCAGCCTGTGGAGGAGATGGGCAACTGCTGTGTATCTGGGATGCATTTTAGCCCGTAGGGCTCTCCAGGGGCCACATGAACAGGCAACCTCCATTTTTATTTTGATTTTTTGCTAGAAAAAGGCAACCTGGAGGTCTTGAGGTGGTCAGGAGCTGTGAAAACAGCCTTCTGAGGCTGTATGTGGCCCTATGACCACACTTCGCCCACCCCACTTAAAGCATAAAGGCCAAATCAGATTTATCATTTTAAAAACTGGGTCTGCCTCTTTAATGTATGGGAGGGCAAGGTTATGGGCAAAATGGACATGCAGATAGTGATCCAAAACTCCTCCCTTTCCTCTACCCAGAGCTTTTCTGATCAGAGCTTACAGAAATTACTATTTTGGAACACAAACTCAAAAACTACAGGCAATTACTTTAACAGGAGGCAATTAAACATTTTGCTCTTAAAATTAGTATTCTGCATGAATGGGGAAGACCCTGATTTCAAGAGACAGAGGCAGAGTTGCAATCATATCATGCCAGATACACAAAGCAGTTGTCTGGCTGAGTTGGTACATATCTCTATGCTGAATGCACAGAGAAGGAAGGAAATACACACACACACAGAGAACAAACCCAAGGGGCAAGCAAATTCTTTTCTTAGATTTCTTTCCTGTTCTGTCCCAGGATAGAATGAATTACATCAGAGAAGTGGAATGCAAGCTCCTCCAGATGTTGCCTGACTGCAACTCCCATCATTCCTTGCTACAAGCTATGCTCACTAGGACCAATGGAAACTGCAGTTCAATATCTGGAGTTGCCCATCCCTGGATTATGTGGTAAATATAATCTCATTTGAGTTTCACAGTGGTGAGTGTATATTATTCCCATACAGAATTTTTAAGACACCATTCTACTATACAGTACCTAAGACAGTTTGCAAGCTATTGTTTCCTCACCATAAATGTGCAAAATTCCAAAAATCAGCTTTATTCAAATGAATAAAAAAATCAAGTTTCTAGTCCCGAAGGTTGCAAAACAAACAGGCAATGCTATTGAATACTCAGAAGTAGAGGATAGATAGGATTTCCAAAAGACAGGGACTGGGTTTTCAGTGTCTTGCATAACTATTTGCTCTCCTCTGTAAGAAGTAAAACCAGGCCAAAATTATTCCAAACAAACAGATCTATTGATGTAATTGATATGATTCACAAAATCCAGCTTTTCTTGCTACCGATTTTCTTCCTTTTAAAATCAGAAATTATGCATTATTCCAACTATGAGGCAGTCTGGCAAATAAAGCAATTTGTGCAATTATCTGAATGGCCAAGGAAAGATTTGACTTTGGGTCTACCACATTCTTACCAAGACTTAATCCTAAAACCTACTTTTTGAAAGCAAGAACCTTGCCCTCCATCCTATGAAGCTGTAGTCAAGCACAGACATTCCCCAGCAATGTCCCTAGGTATGTCCATTGCAAAACTCCCACACCTTCCCGTATTCCAGGTAGCTTGTATGTTTCAAATCAAAACATGCAATTATTCTCATGATCTGGTCATAAAACGCCTTGTCCAAAGGCTGATGGACACATGCAGAAAAACGAGGTGGAAGAGGTGGGAATGAGATAGCAGCACCTCATAAACCAAGGAAGGGAGGGAGCATCTATTTTTAATACTTTGCGGCATTAAAAACAAGACTATACAAGTAGAAATCCAGTATGGCAGGGAGCACATTGGGCTATGTCCTCTCATCTGGCTACAGTTTTCTACTTGTAGGGATTTTATGTGTGTGCCAAATGTGTTTGTGTGCCTTCAAGTTGCCTGTTCACTTATGGCAACCCCAAGAATTTCACAGGCTCTCTTAGACAAGGAATACCCAGATGTGGTTTTGCCACTTCCATCCTCTGAAATAAAGCTTACAGCACCTGGCATTTGTTGGCAGTTTCCCATCCAAGTATTAACTAGAGATGACACTGTTTCGCTTCCAAAAGAGGGGAGCATAAAAATGCAAATCCCCCACCTGAAGCCTAAAGTAGTACAGGTCACGTAACACACAGATTTCACAGCCTCTTGCCCCAAAGTACAAAGAACGGTCCCTTGGCTGGTACATGACCCACTGGCTCTTTACTTCCACTCTGTCCAACTAGGAGCCAACTTCATGCTTCCAACACAACTATTTTCCTTCATCTGGGATCAACGGATTTTCTTTGGGCCCATCTACACAAGGGGGAAAAATACCAAATACCTAGTAGTGGCATCTCATAGCAGCAGCAACATGTCCAAATTGTTTTTCTGGTCTTGGAAGCCCCCATAAGTCTTGCATTCCTGATGGTGGCTGCCAGTGATTTACTCATGTTAGTTCTTCATCACCACCAGGTTTTGTTTTTTTAAAAAAAGTCATCTCAAGGTGCACTAGTGCAATAGAGTGATTCTCCAAAGCAAAACAGAAAATGTTGATCCTTTTTATTGCCTTAGTGAGTGAAAAGCAAAAATCCAACATGGTGGCAGCAGGCACTTGCCCTCCTAGCAAGCCCTGCCCTCTCTCTCAACCGGCCAATCAACTTTGTGCTTCCCTTCGTTCCATAGTCCAAATGAACAAAAATGTGCACCCACCTCGTAGTTTGTGAAAAAGTACAGGGAAATCTGCGAAGGCTTTTACCCCGTTGTTTTTGCTGTTTTGGGCCCCCCTCCTTCCAAATAGTGTGGATTGGTGCTGGATCCTGTTTAGCCTGGTAGGATTCCCAGCAAATGCCATGAGGGGTATTTTCACCGTTTAGATGGGCCCCTTGACACTTTGATTCTGCAGATCACATTCAGTCAACTCCAAAGTACTCTCTCCAAAACAAAAGACACAAGCCACTCCAACTATTAATGCAATCATTTGTGCCCCACCTCTCTTTCTCTGTATTTGCCATATTTACATCATACATGTAAGGTATTATTTTACTCCAAAACAAATAAGTCGGGCCTCCTTATCGACAGATTCTGGATCTAACTGCATTCAACCAACTACGAATCAAGAATTTTTTTTAAAATCTCAAAAAGCAAACCTTAATTTTTCCATTTTATATAAGGGATGCTATTTTACTACACCACTGTATATAATGGGACTTGAGCATCCATGTATGGTGGTATCCATGGAGGGTCCCGGAGCCAAACCTCAGTGGACACCAAGGGCCCACTGTAGCTATCACTTGAAATTCCATGCTTCAAGGCCAACACCAATAGATCAATAGAATACAGGTCAACCACAATATCCATGGATTCAGTATCCATGGTTTCACTTCATCACATCCAAAAAAATAAGTTATCTAGGCATTTCTAGGTGCTTAATTGTGATTCTATGGTCAACTTCTGGCATTCATCTCATTGAAAATAATCGGGTTCCCTAGTATCCATGGTTTCAGGTATCCACAGGGGGTCTTGAAACGTATCTCTCATGGATACAGGGGTTGACCTGTACCCACTTTTAGAAAGATTCACATTGCTACTTATCTTGGGTACCCTGATGAATAAGTATGACAGGCTCATTAAAAGGCATTCATGGGCAACTCACGCACACAATTAAGTGAAATCAGTTTACATTTTATTCAGAAACAGAAGTGTTGTGTTGTTTTTAAGCCCACAAAACTCAACACATCGTCACAATCATGGCTTTCACAGTTACACTCCTGGAAAACCCAACACATTCTTTTCCCCTAATTCCATTTATTTAATATTCATTGATTACTATAAAATGTTATACCCTGTCCTTTGGATGTTTACACACCCCTCAGGACAGTTAGCAGCTGTTAAACAATAAAATTAAATTAATTATCAAAAGAATTAATTTAATAAAAACAGAGACTGATGCAAAGAATATATATGACCCACTCTGTCTTCCAAGGATGCATTTTCTGCCTTTACAGCAGGCAAACCTGATGCCCTTCACACCCTACTCCACCGTTACTTGACCCTTCTCTCCCCCATACCCATCACTATTACAAACCCACCCTTGCCCAGTTGATTCAGGTGCCCATGTGGGTTTTAATCCTCCCAGTTCAACCCATACTCAGATCCCCTGCTCTGTTTCTTCTTTGACCAGCATGGCCTTCCATTTTACCCAGTATGACTTCCACACCCATTTCCCCAGTGCCATCCCACAACCTGACCAGTCCGACCCTCCCTTAACCCCTGATAGCCAGCATGGTTCGACCTCCCCTTCACCCCAGATGCCCAGCATTGTCCCCCTTTTGTTCAATGCAACCTCTGCTCCTATGCAATTGCCCCCCCCCACAATTCACCCCCAAGGCATGCCCCAATTGATCCGGTATAACCTCCCAGCATTAACCAACCTAACCTCTTTCTCCCTCTTCCTAAGTGGCAATAATTTTCCCTGAGTTGCTTATGAATGGATACCTCCCCTCATTCTCCAAAGGGGCCCTCCACAATCCGTAAGGACTCGAGGCTAGAGTCTGTAGGCTGCCCACTACGGCCATCACCCCGTCCCCTCTCCTCAGCTCAATGTATTCAGTAGTACGACCACCCCTCCCGCCACGGCCACGGCACAGATCGGCTCCGCCAGAGGCAACCCCTCTCCTCCCTGCCCCGTCCCGGGCTCACCTCGGGGCTCCGGGCCGGCGGGATCCCAACCAAGCAAAAGGCGACTCCATTCATCGGGCGCGGCGCTGGCCCCGACGGGGCGGACAAGGGTCCAAGAGGGCCGGGGAGGGAAGGGAGAGCCGACGGGGCGGCAAGCGGCAGCAGCTCGGCGAAAGAAGGGCTCGGCTCGGCTGGGCCGGGCGGCTCCGCCTCTTCCACGGCAGGAGGGAGGCGAAAGAGAAAGGAAAGGGGAAGGGCCGGCCGCCCCCTCTAAGCCGATCAAGGGACAGGCTGGCCGGAGCGGGAGGAGGAGCTGAAGGCGGCGGCGGCGGAGGAGGGCTGGACAGGCCACGCGGGGACGGAACGGGCGAGTGGGGGAGCAGGGAGACCCTCCAACCCTGTAGGACTGCTGGGACGGGGCGGGAGGCGACGCGGGGGAGAGGCAGGGACGAGAAGGCGAACCAGATCGCAGAGACGAAGGAGGCCAAGGCGCGGAAGGAGAAAGGGGCATCAACTCGGAGGGGGCAAGAGAGAGAGGATCGGGCTCGCTGGAGAAATGGCCAGCCGGCCACCCAAAAGAGCGGCCGAGGAAATGGGAGAAAGAAGCCCGGGCTTTCAAGAGGCACGCGCAAGGCAGGAGCCGTGCCAGCCGCGCAACCCCTCCGCCGCCCTTTGCATTCATTCCCCAGTGCCGCCCGCCCACGCGACCCGGGAAGATAATGGGAGTGGGGGTGATTAGCCCAGGCAGAAAAGGGCCCGGAAATTAGAAGGCGGGAGGAATGGAAAACGAAAACATAGGGCTTCTCAACTAGGGTTCCCTGGAACCCTGGGGTTCTGCCCCAGCCGTCACTAGGGCTTCCCCGAAAGATCGTGACCGAAAAAAAGAAAACGCATTTTTTGATCTGTAGATAGAATCGTTTTTATAGAAGGGGTTCCTTTGAGACCTGAAAATTAGTTCAAGAGTTCCTTCAGGGTAAAAAGATTGAGAAAGGCTGGAACAGAGGCTAAGCCTGGATAAGACAGGTGTATGTATGTATCCACACTACACCTTCCTATGGAATCCTGGGATTTGTAGTTTTGCAAGGCCTTTATACTTCTTTGCCAAAGAGTGCTGGTGCCTCAAAAAACTACAAATCCCAGAATGCCATAGGAAGGAGCCATGGCAAATAATCCAGTTTCAAATTGTAGTGTGTAGTGTGGATTAGGTCATTGACAAGGGAGCAAGGCTGCTAGGATTGTAAATTGCCACACACATACAGAAACACACAAACATACACACCACTGTCAACCTTCTCACTTTCTCTCAAATGGGATGTTTCCAGGGTGACTTTTTAAAAAGGAAATAAATAAATCAGGTGGGCTGAGGGAAGCAACACAACACCATTCCATGAAATCAGAAGCCACACAAGTCCACACAGGTCTGAATCACCTCAGTCTCTAAATGCTTGAAAAATGAACCCTCTCAGAAACAACAGTGCAAAAGTTTAGCTGTGCACATGGGCACTTTCTTCTCAAGAGAGAATTTTAAAGCATGGGGGGGGGAGGCAGCTCAAGCCAGAAGGAAAAATCAGGGAAGTCAAGGTGCTCCCACACCCCAGATTATGGGCCCCTATGCAAACTTGGGGGGGGGGTCAGGGAAGACAAACTACACCATTCTAGCACTTCAATATCACTTGAACACCATAACTGCTTCCTACAGAATTCTGGGATTTGTAGTTTCGTGAGGCAATTTCATCCTCCAGCAGAAGGCACAAAATAATTTGTGAAACTACAAATCCCTGTATTCTATAGCAGTGGTTCTTAACATGGGGTCCAGGAACCCCAAAAGGTCTGCAATGTCCTCACAGGGGGTCTGTGAAGGCTTGAAAGTTGCTTGACCCACCTTCTCCCTGCAGTGGAGTGGCCACGTGACAGGAGCCAAGGCAAAGGCTGGCTGGCTGGGCCTGTGCATTGCCATTCAAGCCACTCCAGCCACAAACTTGCGGGCAGAAGCAGGAGACAAGTCTTCCTTCCCCCTCCAGTGCCTCTGAGGGAAGGAGTAATGCATGGTGTTATTATATTATTGTTGTTTTAAATCTTAAGTTAAGTCTTGGGGGTCTGCAGCAAACAATATTTAAAGGGGGTCCCTGGTAAAGAAAAAGAGCCACTGTTCTATAGGATGGGGCTACAGCTGTGAAAGTGCTGCCAAAGTGCTATATATAATTGTGTGGTGAAGGGGTGGGCAGAAATAGCAGTGGGAGAAACACAGGAAGGTAACCCATCTGGACCCCCGCCAGCCCTATAAAATCTGTCAACAAGGCAAGGCAATTTTCTTGATAAAAATCCTCATCTGGAAGCACCCTAAATAAGAGGTAGCTCAAAGAGCAGAAGCCACAAAGAGAGTAAGAAGGAGCAGGATAAGTCACAGAAGAGCAAAACAAAAGCAACTGGTAGTCGGAGGGGGAAGGACAGCAGGCTGTCACGGCCAGGCACAGAAAGAACTGGTACTTTCAAGCCTGGCATCAGAGAGAATCCAGAAGCGGGCAGATTGCAGCCTGGTACGGACAGAGGGATGAGGCCCCACAAGCCTACACAGGCTAAGTGAGATTCATCACAAGGGTGAGGTCACGGGGACAGGGTGTAGACTGGCAGCGAAGGCTGGCACATCCCCAGGAAATGCAAAGGGGTGCAAGGAGAAGGACTGGCACACAGCAGCAAATGCAGGGAGCAGGGTGGGAGGATTATCCTGTATACCTATTAATCATTCTTTTAAAATTCTTTTCAAAAATATTTTGAAAACTCCAGTCTTCAAAGACAGAGAGACAGAGAATCTGTATTTATCAGTTACTTTTATGTCACACCTCTCCTCCAATTAGCTCAAAGGGTTTTGTGTGGCTCCTTCCTCCCCACTGTATCCTCACAACAACCATGTGAGGTAGGTCAAACTCAGAGTGAGGCGCTCAAAGACATTCAGTGAGTTTCAGGGCTCAGTGGGGATTAGAATCCGGATCTAATCTGCATCTCCCAAATCCCAGCCAAATAGCCTAACCGCTGCACCATGCTGGTTTAGCATTTGATACAGTTTATGTATACTATCTCAGCAGTCAATTCCTCAGCCCTGCACAATAAGCATGTTTTGTCAATATCCTTGTACTAGATTTTTAGAGGGTGGGGGGCAGAATGTGGAAAACTAAGGCTGAAAGAAAGATGCCCATTTAAGGCAATCAAACAAAATCTGTGGTGGAGGCAACAGCTAAAGCTGAGAATTTCCTGGCTCACAGCTCACATTCATAACTACTATATACCATCACACCCACTCTCAAAAACAAGCCCCAAGAGCAGTCACCTTTAGGTGCTGAGCCCATTAATGAACATGTTATTGTTGCGTGGCTTCAAGTAATTTCTGATTTATGGTGACCCTAAAGCGAATCTATCATGGGGTTTTCTGAGGCTGAAGGTTTTTGACTTGCTCAAGGTCACCCAGTGGGTTTTCATGTCCAAGCGGGAATCCGAACCCTGATCTCCAGAATCATAGTCCGCTTTATTTGAGAATTCACGCCGAACAAGTCTTGAAGAGAAACGACAACGCAAAAAGAATCACAACCCAGAAACATCACCCAAGGAGACCCTCCACTGTGCTTTCTGCAACTGGACTTGTTTATCTCGGATTGGCCTTTTCAGTCATCAGTGCGCTTGCAGAAAGTACGGGATGAGTCCTTCCTGAATCTTCGGTTGCGAAGAAAAGCCAGAGAGTGAGAGAGTCCAACACTCAAACCACTACGCCATGCTGGCTCCTTATTAATGAACACAAAGAACTGGAAACTTCTTTAATTAAGCAACCACAAGCCCTCCCAGGGGGATAAAGGTGGACAAATGGAATGCAGGCTTGCCTAATATCATCTAGAGCAGGAGGTGGATAAAAGGTAGCCTTCTAGATGTTGTTGGACTACAACACTCATCACCCTAGTCAGCATAACAAATGGTAATGAAGGTTGGGAGCTGCAGCACTGCAACATCTTGAGAACCAATCTCTGCCTATCCCTACTTTAGAGGAGAGATGGAGGACTTCTTAGCTATCCAGTCAGCCAACAGCTGACACTCTGAAGAGTGTTTTCAAATATGATTTAAACTGCCCATTATCCATTACTCTTAAATTTAATTGTCCCCTGACAATAGTTAAATTAACACCTGATCCAGGGGAGCTATCATATTTGCATTGCAAACCTGAAGCAAGAGCCTCCTTAACTCTCACAGGTGGCAATGCTTCAGAGCTTACAAAAATTCATTTTCTGGAACTCAGCTTCCAGTGGTCATAGTAGTTGGGGATTTCTGGAAGTCACAGCCCAAATAAATCAAATCAAATTAAAAAAAAAAAAAACCTAACACTTCCAGACTCTGCAATGTTTATAAGTTACTGCTACCTTTCACCAAACTGATACCTTCCAGAGAATCATAGAAGAGAGATATCATACTACAAACCAAAATGTTTGCCAATTTTGGGGGGACCTTGGTGTCATCAATTGCAGATTACGCCCAACTCTCTCTCTTCTTTCCATCCGTAATGGAACCTAGGACCTTTGGCATATAAGGAATGTTCTTTACCCTGAGGACCCTTCCCACTAGACTACATTGATCCCCCTCCTTCTCAAAATAACTATGAGGCAACACTGAGGCATAACCTGTGACCCAGAAACCATTCCTGTTTAGTCTGACATCTGTCAGTACCAAGCGTTGCCCTGGACTATTGTGTTCAGAGATACAGTCACCAAGATGGACTCTCTCCTGAGTTGGAAGAGAGAGGAGTTTAATTGCCATCACAGAGAAGACCAGGAATGAGGAGAGGAAACAGGGCTCACACATGACAGGAAAAGCAAGCTTGTGGCTGGGGAAAAGGTGGCCGAGTTTGACCCACAATCAGGGCCAGCCTAGGACATTTTGCTGTTGGAAACTGCCAAAAAAACAGCACCCCGAATTACAAGAAAAGAGATTCTACCTAAATATTTGGAGGAACATCTTGACTGTAAGAACTGCCTGAAGTAGAATAGACTGTCTCAGAGGGTGATGGACTTTCCATCTTTAAACAGAGGTTGGATAGCCATATTTTAGGAGTTGTATATTCCAGCATAGTGGGGGTTGGACTAGATACGCCATGTAGTCCCTCCCAACTCTATGATTCCTTCCCATTCCCCAACCTCAAGGTGCATATACTCAATGCCAATCAAATTACTTTGGCACTGAAACAGAACCCCAGAAGAACCTTCTCTCTTTTTTCTCATGACCAACAATAGGTCAAGTAATGAATTTGCTGCCCTTTTATGAAATCGATAATCTTCCTGGGGTGACTGTTTCATTCTGTCTAACAGTAGGGCCAGCTCCGTTCATACATTTTAAAATGGACTTGGGGCTCTGGTGACCCAAACATATCTAAAATTGAGATTTAGTTCTCCCAGGAAGAACACCTTCTTGCACCATCCATGCTATCACATATCAACAGCCAGGATTTTTTTTTTTAAAGGCATCCTTAATGTGACATCTTTACTGGAACTCTCCTGGAAGAAGGATTTTAAAACAGCCACAACAAAGCATTCCCCTTGCTTGTGGCAACAGCCCCAAATGTGAACATCCTGTTGGGATAAGATGGAGTTTAATTTCTAAAATGGCAACAAAAGGTACAAGTCTGTCAGGGAACTGCTAAGCCACTATGGTTTAGTGGCTACAGTGTAGGACCTGGACTTGGGAGCTGCAGCCCTGGAGCATCCAAAAACATGGGGCTCTTTTCACGCATACGCACAGGAGTGCTGGCACAGAAATTAAATCAATCATTAATTAAGACACTGCAGGCATACCTCCATTAAGAAAGCGTCTGACAAAGAAGCTCCTTTTTACAAAGTCTTTTTAAGCCTGCCAAGCCCCCTTTCTCCCTGTCTCTGTGTAGCTGAAAGTTTTTAGCAGCACTGGCACTGAGACCATGGTAAAGGATGGCTGGAGAAACATTTTCAGTGCTGGACTGCAGTACCATATTTGCAGTAAACAATGTAATAAAGCTTGAGCTGGGGGAAAATGTGATCCCACACTATCTGTTCATATGGTAGCTGTGTGTGCCTGCCTACAATAGGCAATGTAAACAATAGCTGCCGCCAGAATTCCTTACTGAGTATGCACGAACAGCAAAACAGAGAGAAAAGGGCAAAGAAAATTATCCTGCCTTACATGTTTCCATTAGCATGTTTAAAATCATAAATCTAGAAGTTTGACCACCAAAATGGAAATCGTTAAGAAAAGTAGATGTTGGTAAAAGCAAAAATAATAATCCTGCAATGCATTTTGGAAGAAGTGTTCAGATGGTCTCTAGAAGATTCAAAAAGTTCAAACAAACCAGCCCAATAAGGACTGAGCATGCTCATAAAATCATAGAGGTGGAAGAGACCACAAGGGACATCCAGTCCAACCCCCTGCTATGCAAGAATACACAATCAAAGCATTCCCAACAGATGGCCATCCAGACTCTGTTTAAAAACCTCCAAAGAAGGAGACTCCACCACACTATGAGGCAATGCATTCCACTGCTGAACAGCTCCTACCATCAGGAAGTTCTTCCTAATGTTTAGATGGAATCTCTTTTTCTGTAGTTTGAGTCTACTGCTTTGTGTCCTAGTCTCTGGAGCAGCAGAAAATAAACTTGCTCCATCCTCAGTATGATATCCCTTCAAATATTTAAACATGGCTCTCATCTCTCCTCTTAACCTTCTCTTCTCCAGACTAAACATACCCAGCTCCCTAAGCCGTTCCTCATAGGGCATGGATTCCAGACCTCCCACCATTTTGGTTGCCCTCCTCTGGACATGCCCTCCTTAGTTGACAAGGAACACTAACAGTCTGTTTTGGGAAAGAAAATATAGTAAAATGGAATTGAATAGCTGGAATCTAGAAAAGTACTCCACGGGGCAACATACTGTTGCAGGCTCCACTTGTTCTTTTTCCCCAGACCAAAACTTCATGTTCAACCTCTAGGGCAATTTTCTTTTTGCTACCAGGAATCTGTAGAAGAAACTATTATTTTGGCTTCCTGCAAGAAGCATATTTAGAATGGGGATAACATCTTATATAGCCAGTGTTTGATTTCCACAACTAAATAAGAAGAAACACCAGATCTTAGGCCTTGTCTAGACCTGCCAGAATGTACTCATATGTCAGCTTCCCGCAGGCCTATTCTGGCCCCTGGATCAGGCCTGTTTCCCTCCCACTGTTACCTACATGAAACGGGATGGAATCCACCAGCTGCTGCCTCCCTCACTGTCGCGCATCACTATATGGGTTTGCATGCATTCCTGGGCCAGCCCAATCCAGGTTCTCCTATGTAACCTGGCTTTTCCCAGAGCTTTTTAAATGACTTTTAAACAGGTTTACCCTGTATTTGCCTCTGGCTTCATCTGCCCAGGGGCAAAACAAAAGTGGGGGGGAACCCTGTGCCATTTGGACTGCAGGGCTCCAAGGTGGGGTAAACAGTCCATGCAGACAAGCCCTTGGTCTCAAGTCACAAAGGAGACTTTTTAAAATGAATCCTCTGTGTAAAATGTCTAAGCTTAACAGTTGGATAAAAACCAAATAATTGAAGACTAAAGCTTTTTGACTGCCTGAATTGTTAAATAGAAACTCTCTTGTGTTGCCTATCCACCAGGAATTGGAATGTGGACTAGTAACTTGCCTACTTTTTTGTAGGAACCAGAAGGAAACCCACTACTTCTTTCCCTTCTCAGAATACGGCAGCTAGGACACAGCCATTATGGAACCATCGTCCTCAGTTTGCCCTTCTTCATGAACTCACAAATAAGGAAATCACTCTCTTTTCCAGCCCCAGTACACACACAATATCAAAATGGTAATGCAGACATGCCTAAAAGGTCTTTGTAAAGCTCACTCTACACAGAGATAAAGAGATCTGAACAATCTAAAGATCACTCTAAATACTAAGCATCATTGTTATCTGAGCAAGAGAGAAATGGTTCTGGAGGAAGCTGAAATATGAGGGTATGGGAACAAAGAGCAACATGGGCCCTTCTCAAGCACAGAGAAAACCGTCACACTAAACAGAGCAAGTACTGTACCATGATTCCTTTCTTTAAATAAAAATTTTTAAACACCCACAGCCTTCTCAATAGCCCTGTCCTTACACAAAGAATTCCTGCCCTCCAGTTCAAGCTTTTGAAGTCTAGTTGTTGTCCTGAATGGTCCATAACTTTTGCTGCCTGATGTGGGATACAAGATGGCACCTTCTTTCTAGTCAGGAGCCAGGGGACTTGCAAATGAAACTGTTAGCCACGCACAAGAAGGCAGCTTGCTTCACTTCACCTGAAGCAGGTAACACAGACATCCAAGGTAGACCACATACATTTATAGCTCTGGATTGAGACACCTAACTTCTGTGCCCCACTCTGTCATCTGCCTTCGGAAGTCTCCTTGTCACTTTGCCTAATGGCAAAACTGATCTTTGCTGTTGTTACTGAATGATGAGCAAAAAAAGGGGGAGAACACTTTTTATATGGGGATTGTATACATGTGGGACAAAAACTCTGAATAGAGTTCTGCCCATCTGCCCCCACTTCTCTCCTCACCCAAAGCCATGAGCATTATTATCCCCTCCAGGGACATGGGGTATTATGTCTTAACTGTCCCAGCAGGGTTTTGTTTGCTGTCCACCACCACTTTGACTATAATTTGAAGTTCCAGAGGTAGTTCCCATCCAAAGGGAGAAGTTTTCTCCCTTCCTCTGGCTCAGCAGTACTACCTCCGCCCACTCTCCTGCTTGCTCGTTGCAGGAAGACAAGCTTAAAGAAAGTGACAGAAGTGCTTAAAGGAAGCAATGGATGAGCAGAAAGCATGTGGAGACAGCACCGACTCAGGGGAAGAGAGAAAACCCATCACTTTGGCCAGGAACTGCCTCTGGAGCTTTAAATTCTGGTCCAAGTGTCAGTGGCACTGGCGGTAGTGGTAGCTGCGGCAGTGGACAAAAATATGGAGAGAACCCTGAGTCCTGCATGCTCTGCATCTAGATAATATATCCTGAAATGCTGCGAATCTGGACCATGTGACATGTAGCCGGATCGCCCAGATTCAGGGGGAAAGCCATGCCACGTGTGGTCTGACTGCTGCAGATTTGCATGGGGGATTCGGGGGTTTTGATAGTGTTAAACAAGCGCATGCTCAAAGGAACTCAGAGATTTCACATATCCTAGAGCCAGCAACTGATAGTTTTATAACAGGCTTGTGGATTGAAAATTACACCTCAACTAAGACTGCAGAGCAAGACGAACATTGATGGTAGTAGCCGTTTCAACATAGTATGTTCATACAGATTTAGTCTCACAAAACATAAGCCTATCACTTTGTCCAGACTCCATAGCTGTAATACTGATTGATTAATTAATTAATTAATTAATCAATTAGCTAGAAGAAGGAAGGGAAAAAGGAGTTATAATTATATATTAAAACTACAATAAAAGGAAATGTATGCCATCTAGTGGTTCTAGCATGTAGCAACAGCTTGCAGGAAAAACAGATTCTTTGGTGTTTTGGATCCAAAGATGACAGAGCTTGGAAAGGTTACATTGTGAGACTACAAGTCCCAGATTTGGAAAAGTTACTTGTGGTTCCCTCCCCGTCAAAATTCCTTCCTAACAAGGAATGCTTGGGCAATACCTGTATTAGCTGGAGGCAACCAAAATCTCACACAATAGTGGCCAAGCTTTTATTTGTTGATATCTATTATTATTATTATTATTATTATTATTATTATCTTACCTGGCTCTCCCCAAGGCTCGAAGCAGAGTAGAACATGAATTAAAATACAATATTAACTGAAACATAAAACCATTTAAACACTAAGTTAAAACTCATAGGACTTACATTAAAATCATCCATAAACTTAAAATACCAATTTAAAATTCTTAGATTTAAATTGACTGGGTAGATCTGCGGGAAGAGATAGTTCTTTAATACTGTTTTATACTTAGACAGCATGTTTAGCTGTGTAGCCTTGTGAGTAACTATGTTTGCATTTTTCTGTGCTTATTTAACAAGTATGTAGTCTGACCATAGAAGGGAATCTATGCTGAGAATAGTTTGATAAGCACTGCACCTGGGTCTCAATCCTGGGAAAAGGAGGTTGAATTCTGGTACTGGGAGAAATGGGACTGGGGATGATGGGTAAGCAATGACTGTGTAGCCCATCAGATTTTGTAGACTGGAATGTGCTTTTACTACACTGTTAGTTAAGTTTCATTCTGAGCAACGACCCTGTAAGGTTTGCTTTCTGTATTAATGTGCCAATAGTTTTTCTGTTTTGAACTCTGAAATTATTGGTTGCTGAGTCTGGGAATGCCAGTACATGACAGTATTATCCCTGCATAGTTCCTGTTACCCAAGGCAAACATGTCTGCAGAACAGCAAAGCAATGGAGGTGGAGGCAGAGACAAAAGGTGTTTGCTAGATCCTCTGACCCAAGAACCCCTAAGGGGGGCAACTGGAGGCAGAAGCGAGTTTGGAGGTGACTGGAAGTGGAGTTCCCTGCTGGGAGCCATCCTTCGTAAAACAGCACTCCCATGGACAATGTTTGGTTTGGGAAGGGGGGCATGAGGCAGCCGAAGAGACTGTGGAACTGGAAGATGACAGGACTCTAGACCCTAAAAGACAGGGCAAGATTTGGAGGAAGAGAACCATCAGCTGGAACTCCAGTTGGAGGATATGCGACTGGATTTTCAGCAGCTGGCATTTGAAAGAACAATGGAGGCAGAACAGTGGAGGCAACCCCCACCCCAAAACAAAAATTGGCCCAAATGGTGGATGAAAATGATGTTACATCATTTCTATCGTGCCGGAAAGGTGTTGATGCAGTCCACCAGGCAACCATGGGAAGAGAAATGGCTCCCACCCCCTCTGCAGTTTCTTACCCATGATTTCGGAAGAAACAATATTTGCTAGTGATAATTATCACCCTTCTCTCTCTCCCTCTCTCTTCACACACACACACAAATAAACACAGAGCAACCAAAGTTCATTCATTTACAGCATTTATTCATTCACAACATCTCCTCTGTCAACACACCATAGCAAAAGGTTGAGGATACATGGATATGGGTTGACCGGAGGTCCATTCACACTACAGAATTATAATGCTATGATTCAACTTTAACTGCCATGGTTCCATCCCATGGAATCCAGGGACCTGCAGTTTCTTGATGGGTCTTCAGAATTCTCAATCCAATTGCTCTAACTTCTCACCAAACTACAAACCCCAAGATTCCAAAGGACAGAACCATAGCAGTTAAAGTGGAATAATAGCGCTACAGTTCTGTAGTGTGAACATCCCTCTGAACTTTTGAAGCCTCTATTCCCCCCTGCTTATGTAGGGAAAAGTTGCCTCCTTCCAACTAAGGAAGAGAAGGCTTAGGTGGAACCTGCTAAAAGTGCTACAGCCTAGTTTGCTCACTCCTGCTATAGACATTTACTTCCCATACCATGTAGAAACACTCTTCTGCCTACTAGCCTTTACATCTAAAAAACTCTGGACATGCCACCTTCTAGTCACTGATTGTACACAGTATCCCAACATGTTATGACACATATCTGCTGTAACTCAACAGTGTCCCCTAGAGTTTGTGCTACATTTGGCATCCTGCTAGGCAGCCTAATTTACATGCAGCCAGAATTTAGCATACTAATTTATACATAAAACACATTTCTAGTCTCTGGCCAAAATCTGAGCAGGATTCATGCATGTGTGTTCTCTTGATGGCTACCAAATGGGTGAATGAGTCATTATGGATGGAATTTAAAAATAAAAGAGGCTGCCCTATGCCTGGCAACATTAATTGTTCATCTAGTTCATCACAGTATGCATCCCAAACATAAGCCCTTTTAAAATAAAATAAAAACTAGCCCTTCTGGTTTCTACTAAGGAAGTTCTTTTGAAATACAATTTTGGAGTCATGTAGAACATAGGCTCAACAGCTGAGTGGTTTTCTGATTTACCCAGACCAATAACATCAGCCTTTTGAAAATTTTGGGCAAGGGACATGATTTGCATCTTTCTGGATCCTAATACATTCTATTCCACTCCCACAGCTGTATAAAATATGCTTTATAATCTGAGGCTTTAATATCACAGTGGGTTTATATCCATGAAAGCTAATGTTAAAACAAAAACTACCGTGGTTAGTCTTAAAGGTGCTGTCACATTCCCTTTTTTTCTCCCCCTCCCTTCCTCCTTTTTATTAGAAATGGAGGATATTACATCACTAAACATGATGTAAGTATTGCAGATGAATTGTCTTTTTACTGATAGGATCTGATCAGAATCCAAGATGCTCTTTCAAATCATCCTCTCTGCAATGAACTCTTCATACACATGGAAACCCAAGTTATTACTCATGTAGGCAACAGTTAAAGATCTACGGTAAATTCAATGGACTTTTAAAAAATTAATATGCAGTTTTCTGTGTGTATGACTGTTACCTTCCCTTGTTTTCTCCTCCACCCACAAAGACACTAGAAGTTGCTGGTTGTTTTAATGGACACTCGTCTGTGTTGTTTTAAAAGATTTCTCAGTAAGCCTTCCCCATTTGAAGGGCTACATCTTTAGGACTGGCACAAGGCTTCTGGAAATGTTTGTGCTTCTGTGCTTCATGCAAGAAAAATCTAATTTGTCTTTCTTCTTATTCACCCACCCAATTGAGATTTCAAGATACCAAATTTAGCCACAAAAGGGCAAACCTAACCAAGAGGGAACCAGAGGAATGGGACTTAACTCTTTGAGGTTTTCTACCTCCAATGAGGTCTTCACATGGCCAATAAGGGAAGTGGCCTCTGCTTGCATTGAAATTCCCCAGTACCACCTTAACTGGCAACATCTCAGACAGAATGTAGGCCGGTGACTCTAACATCAGCACCATTTTTCTCCCATACAGTTTTAGCATCTTTGCCTGATGAAGAAGCCAGTGAAGCTTAGAAAGTTTGTATAATGTATTTTATGCCTTGGAGCTGGCCCACAAAAGGTCCCACTGCTTGTGGATTTTGGATTTTGTGGTATTTTGCTGCACAGCCAAAACAGCTACCTGAGGTAGGGAGGTAGGCAGATAGATAGATAGATAGATAGATAGATAGATAGATAGATAGATAGACAGACAGACATATACACACACATATACTTTTTATGGTTTCCTAGAGCTGGGCTGAAGGGAGGGGTCTTTGGCCATAAGGCTTGGAAACTGCCTGTGCAGCCACATAGGATAGGATAAGTCATGATACTCCTCCTTGATGGTGGCAGCCTACCAATAATTCTGGGGTGGAGGGTGGGGGTAAACTTTGTAAAGAAAGGAGTCTAACCACTAGGAAAAGTAATCCCTTCTCCCATATCTGCAACATATGTGCACAGATAAAGCTGGCATGAAAGCCACTGATCTCACAATTACTTTCCTTATCTCTCAGTAGATATAATTGTGTACTTACAAGTTAAGCTGGCCACATCATCAAAAGTTTTGGATTATGCTCCGGAATTGTACAAAGTCTCTGTTCAGTTGCAAACCTACCTCAAAGTATACCTTAGCATCAGAATGTCAAATATATCCACTTAGCTGTCACTTATCTCATTGTCAAACTAGTCGCATTTCTCAGAATTTCCCAGAATAAGTTAGATCAATTGTGGCAGACTCTTAGGCCTTGTATAGATGGGCTAGTTACCCCATTTTGCCCCTGTTTTAGAGCCCTGCAGTCCAGACAATGCAAGCTTTTTTCTCCATTTTGCCCCCGGGCAGTTCTAACAACCCCTGGGGAAAAGACGGGAAAAATGGGGTAAAGTTTGATAAAATGTTTCAGCAAAATACCCTGGAAGAACTGCTTCTTGTCACCAGAAATGGATCAGGCCCCACAGGACCACCCAAGCCTGTATCGGCATGCTGGCCCATAGCTGCGGCTGCCATCCGCACTGCTCTCTCTGAAGCCTGGAAGCAGACCCACAGCATGTGACCCAGGTTGCTCATACATAGGGGCCCCTGATCACATGCTGCAAGCCCCCTTCCTGGCTTCAGAGAATGCAATACAGACACAGCAGCTGCGGCAGACGGGCTGGTGTGGTGGTCTGTAGTCTTTCCCATTTCATTCAGGTAACAGGGGAGGAACAGGCCAGATCCACAGCCAGAATATGCCAGCAGGCAGCCAGCATATTCTGGCCCGTGTAGATGAGCCCTTAGAGATAAACCGATTTACCAACCAGCCAGGATATTACTGGTTTAACCTTACTACACTACTATTGGCCAAGCAGCCAATACTGGAGTCAAAAATGCCAACAAATACTATACAGTTGTCCCTTCATATTCGCTGGGGTTTGGTTCCAGGACCCCCCGTGGATACCAAAATCAGTGAATACTCAAGTCCCATTATATGCAATGGCATAGCAAAATGATGTCCCTTATATAAGATGGCAAAATCAAGGTTTGCTTTTTGGATTATTATTTTTTTAAGAATATTTTCTTTTTCTTTCTTTCTTTTTTTTTAATTAGGTATTTATCTCCTGCCCTTCAGCCACAAAGGCTATCAGAGCGGCTTCCAAATTGTTTTAAGCTATAGCAATTTACACATCTACACTGCATTAAGCAGTTTCCAATGCATGTTAGCTAATAGCCCCCACAAGCTGGGTGCTCATTTTACTGACCTATGAAAGGATGGAAGGCTGAGTGAACCCTGGAGCCCTCTGGAATTAAACTTTTTTCAAGCCATGAATACTTAAATCCGTGGATACCAAATATGTGGATACGGAGGGACAACTGTACTCTGGTTCCTCCAAACTTAACTTTACACAGTGAGTAACATTTCTGAAAACATACATTGGCAATTCTAGCTAGTGAAGGTATAAAGGGCATTCCAACAGAACTACTACAAAGGGCTGTATGTGAGACTGCCCTCAAAAACAATTCAGTAACATACTTTGGCTCTCAGTGGAACAGCTAGACAATTCTGGCTCATTTTACTCATGTAAACTGTCAAGAGTGGGTATCACTGAAATATCACAAGTTACTGGGTTCCCCCTGCCCCAAAGTTCTTACTGTGAAAGCATACTTGCTTGAACTTTGAGACCAATTTCTGTAGCCTTGCTTTCTATTTTGTTGTGGGAGGAGGACATTAGATTGGCAGATACCAATAATAGGGCCTTCTTGTGGTAGCCCCACATTTACAGAAGTGCTTCTCAGGAAATATACATGGTCCTATCCATGCTGACCTTTAGGAGAGTGCTTTTTACTCTGAGTTTTTATTCTGATCTGCTCATAATTAACTACTGTGTTTTTATTAATGGTTGCTTCTCTTTTTTCAAAGAGGCACAGCGGTTTCAATTCTGTACACTTGTCTAGTTTTATAATAGGTTATTCATTTTCTGTTTACCAATTTCTCCAGAAAGCAGTTTAAATCCTTTAACAAATGAACAAATGCCTTTGCTCTAAGACATTTGAAGGAGTGCCTTATTTGCTCCTCATGGTCTTGTGTGGGTTGGCTTCAAAAACGGGCTTGCCCTGTTGTGGCACCCAGGATGAGGAAAACCTTCTCTAGGAAGACCACCTGCTGACCAGGTAGAAGTCCATTTTGTAAAAAAAAAAAAATCCATGCATTTCAGCATGCCATCTAAACAGATTCTTAATCTGATGGTTTTTAAAGTGCATACCCTCCAACTTTCCCAATATGGCAGGCACAGTCTTGATTAATCCTCTGCCATCCCATTTTGCCAGATGCTTTTAAAATGTCCCAGTTTCTCTTCCCTCCTTCCAACTTTCCTCCTTTGTCCTCTGCTTACTTCAGCTGCTACAAACTGAATTCAAAGGGCAAAAGCAGTTTGCACTTAATTAACTAAGCAGGTAGGGGGGAGAGGAAGGGGTGAAATTCTGCCCTTCCCAGTAGGTGCAAGCAAAAGCAAACTGCTGCAGCCTCTCCAAGCTTGTATGTTCTTTCTCATTAATACTTTTTGCCATTTTGACCACACTCTGATGTTGCTCAGCCACATGTGTCCCCGACCCCCTGTTTTCTGTGGAATGTTGAAGAGTATGGAAGCAGGATTGCTAGATTTCATCATTCTACTCAAGTTTTACCCATCTGTTGTCCTGTGTTCTGTGTTGTACTCAGTCTTGTTTTTATAACTTTTGTCCTGGGATTTTTGTTACTCTGAGAGGCAACATATGAATGTTTTAAAACAAGTAAAATTGTAAATAAAAGAATGGGGCATTGTAACAGTATTTTAAGCCTTTCTTTAAATTTATTTCTTCTTCTTAAGATGTTATGACTGTTGTCTGTGTTGGGAATGTTTATGAATTTTCAAAAACAGATTATGAATTCCATTTTAAAAAGTTAATTGAGTGGCATTAGTGACAAGTTCAGTTTGGTTGTTAACTGCCATCAAGTCAATTTCGACGTATGCCGGCCCTATGAATGAGAGAGCTTCAAGTTACCCTACCATCATCAGCCCTGCTCAGGTCTTGCAAACTGAGGGCTGTGGGTTCCTTGATTGAGTCTCTCCATCTGGAAGGCCATCTTCCTCTTTCCTGCTGCCTTCTACCTTACCAACCAATATCTAATGAGTCACATTGTCTCATGATGTGTCCAAAGTACGACAGTCTCAGTTTAGTCATCTTGGCTTCTAGGGAGAATTCAGGCTTTATTTGTTCTAGGAGCCATTTATTTGTCTTTTTAGCAGTCCATGGTATCTACAGAACTCTTCTCCAGCTCCGAGAGAAATGGAATATTGTTAACTAGGAATGAGATGCTCTTCCCAAAAAGAGAGAGGTGAAATATGAATACAAATAAATATATATATAAATATATATGTCCATGCATAAATATATATATATATATATACATATACATATAAATACGCACATATATATTAGAAAATAATGAGGACAGAGAAACAATTCAAACAAAATATCTTGTTATTTAAGGGCATTATGGCACAGTAGCATCGATAATGTATTAAAAGAAAAAGAAATCGAATAAATTACAGACGACTTAAGGAGGAAGAACAACAAACAAAGAGGGGGATAAGAAATGTGTTCTCAAGTTTTGAGACAAAAGTAGATAACCCCAAAATTAAAGGGGAAGAATCTTGGTTTGTTGTGAATATGTTTTATTTTAAGAAATGATGGTTGCATGATGATTTACTACACAATGAGATATAAATTTACATTGCATGTATATTGATTTCAAATGAGTTGGTTTTCTTCCTATCAGCTTTATTCACTGTCCAGCTTTCAGAACCATACATAGAAATGGGAAATACAATGACATGGACAATCCTAACTTTGGTTACACACTCAGTAAGAAGCCAAAAATAGATACTGTTGGAAGGAATGCAGCGGTATGTTGAACAAGCCACACTTCTCTGGGGTGCAGAGACAGAGACAAAGAGTATTTCAGAACAGCATACCATAGGTATCTCTGTGATACAAAATCTAACTGGTGGCATGCACTCTAGAAGCTGAGACAGTGGCTGTCAGTTAGACATTACATATGCCTGATGTCCTTTTTCCATTCTCTTTCTGACTCCCAACTGGTTCCTTATGCCTCATGCCTTCAGATAGTATATTTGCATCAAAGCTTGGAAACAGTGAAGTACAAGTAATGTGACCTGTAACAAGTTACTCCTTTTTGTTACAAACGTGTATTGAACTTACATTTCCAAATTACAAGAAAGAGGGAAAGAAGTGTCTTTCCAAAGTGCAATGAGTAATAATAATTTCTTTACATCTAGGGACAATTTTAGAAGCATTTTGAGTTTTACATACTCTTATCACTCATACACCCATAACAGTATAATGAGCAGATCCAGCATAGTGTATTGGCTTCAGTGTTGGACTAGGACTCTGGAAGACCAGGAGGTTGTCTAGACGGTGAAAATACTCCTCATAGAATTCAAGCAGAATACCTTTTGTCTCAACAAGGTCCATATGAGATCTGTGGCATTCAGAAGGAGGGGGGCCAAAAACTCCAAAAACTACATGGGAAAAGCCTTTGCAGCTTTCCCCAAATTTTAAAAAATAATGCATAGGACTGCACATTACTGCTCATTTGGACAATTGATCCAGGATGCTGCACATTCTCGGAGAGGAGTGGAAGTGGACAGTTGATTGGTTGGATGTGTGCTGGTGGTGGGCTTGCCAGCAAGGAAGCGGCTAGAAGTGCCATTTTGGATTTTCGTGTTGCCAATCATGAGCTTTTTCACTGTTCCAAGGCAACCCAATAGCTTTTTTTAAGCAGAAGGTTACACTTGCGCACCTTTGCTTTATAGTTAAAAAATACTGTGCAGTGATGACAACATGTGGAGAAAAATAACATGATAATTTACTTGGCCACCATCTTGATTCACAGGTGTATGCACTTCAAATGCAGATTGCTTGGCATACTATCAATTTTGCCAAAAGACCATGGAGACAAATGAACGCTGCTGTGCAGTTGCAATAAGGCACAGGAATCAGCATTATATCCTCTTGTCTAGACAACCTCCAGGGTTTAAATGCCCACTCAACCAAAGAAACCTGTAAGTCACACTCTCTCAGCCTCAGAGGACACCAATAGCAAACATCTTCTGAATAAATCTTGTCCTATCGCAGGGCTTGTTCAAGTTGAGAGTCAAGTTGAAGGCGCATGACAACAAATATAATGAGCTATCAAAAAAACCTGTTAACATTAATAGCAATGAGTTACGTGTGGGAAGCAGCTTTGTAATTATTTACACAACCAATTACTTGTTAAAAAAAAACTAGCTTCATCTTCGTGGTCTTGTGAATCCACACAATTGGGTAATTCCTGCACCTGTGCAGAGCAATTTGGAACCTTCTAGAAACCCTTGCATAACATTTTGTTGATAGCTCCACCCACCATCCCATGACCTAAATAAGGGCGCTTCCTGCCCAAATGCCTCAATTCCTTTTTTCCCCACTGCTATTAGCAGCACAAAGAATGTTTCTGTGAGCACTTATTGTGTGTTTTGCTTGTGTTTTGACCCCGGACTGTTGACTACTCTTCTGCTTATTCCTCAGATCTGTTATTCTACAGCTCATTTTGATCTTGGACTAAATTTGGATTGTCTCTGATTCCTCCTCTATCTTGGCTGTTCTTCGTTATTGTTCAACTGAGGCTTTTGACTTGGCTCCTTCATGGCATCCTCCAGTTTTTTCAAGGCCTGCTCAGGCTGTGGTGCCAAGATGCCAGAGACGGATGGACACTCAAAGTGTCTCCTCTGTCTTGGGGAGGAGCATGATGTCCAAAAATTCAAGTCCTGTAAGGCCTTTACTCATCAAGCCAGGACAACAGGATGGATTCTCTTCTTCCATCATGGAAAACAGATGAGAGGGATGGGCAGTGGGAGCCAAGCAGCTTGTACTCTGTGAGCATCCTTTTAGTCTATCAGTATCAAGGCCATGCTGGGCTCTGATCTATCAAGCTCTATTCTGCCTCCCAGTTTTGAACTTACATACACAACTTTTTTGTCAGGCATAGCAAGAAATGCCTTACAAGTAAAAGCATAGGTTGGCATCTTGTTCAGCAGTAACCATGTTGTCAGCTAGGCTTACAACCTTGTAACTGTTTAGTATTCACATTTAAGAACATAGCACCACTGCCACAACTGCAAATGTCCCCCAAATCAACTTTAAAATCCAGGCAGCCATACCAAAAGATGGAGCTCTGTGGCTCTGGTAAGCAGGGCACTGAAGGATGACTCAGGATGGCTCCCTCTTGTCTGTGAGCCATTTGTTGGTGGGAGGGGGCTGGATGCATCCTCCTTCAGTGACCTGCTCACCACAACCACAAAACTCCATCCCGTGGTAGGGTTACAGGCTCTCCTAACTCAGAACAAAGACTCCAGTGCATAAACAGTAGTTTTGTGTGTTCTTCCTCATTTGTGTGTTCTTCCTCATTTATAACTTTTGCCCTTGTCTTGCCTGGCTGCACCCTTTTGACCACACACTGATGCTGCCCAGCCACACGAGTCCTGGTTTTCTTCCGTAAAATTTTGGTGGATCTGTTGCAGCTGACACAGCTTTTCTGATCCCAATATGCCCAATGGCCATACTGACTGGGAAAGTCTGGAAGCTTCAGTTAAAAGAAGAAGAAAGAGAAGTAGTAGTAGTAGTAGTAGTAGTAATTTTTCAAACTCTGCCCAAAAGAGCCCACTTAGCTGTTGTTTAATCCGGCCTGGATCAGAATGGCTCCGAAAGGGTTGCTGAGGTCTAGGGCTCAGATCAGTGGCAATCTTGGATAAACAAGGGAAAGCAGACTCAGCTGACAGCAGCAGAGGGTGGGGAGGAGGGGTGGTCTCTCTTACAGGAGACAGACGGCAGGAGCAGATTAAGGCTTATGGATACCCTGTGCTGACCCATATTTTGGTGGGCTTTCCTAAGTGCACTAAAAATTACTGCTGCTTAACGCTTATAGTATTTAATGTTTTATTTACAGCCTGGTACGACACACAGAGAGAACAAAAACAAGGCAGATAGCATCGACAGAAGGACTTTTGCAAGTCACGGTGTTGCATCAGCACTGAACAGCAGCCATGCAGGAATGAACCAAAGAATGTAACTTTGCACTAGAATGCTTCAAAAGCACAGGTTTAGTTGCTTCACCATGGAAGGATTTAGGTTTTTTTTGTTTTGTTCTGTTTGTTTTTTTGCTTCATGGCTACAGAGAAGCCGCATCAATTCTACCCAAAGGATGAAACCCAGTGATGGGAACTGTGTGTGCTCCCCCCACTGAACTGCAGCTCCCAGCAGCCCTACCCAATGGTGACGAGTGGTGGAAGCTGCACTCCCAACAATCTTTGGAAGCCTTCGCAGTTCCTATCCATGGTTTACTGTGTGTCCAGACAACAATAACGATAGCAGGCAGAAGATGGTGTAACTGGTAAAGTGGACTGTAGATTTTCCTTCAGTTTTTTCCTCCTTGCCTATTTCCACCCAGAAACTAGCCATTCAAATACACAAATTTACATATCCTCCCCAACAGGGCTTCACAGTATATAAACCCCACACACACTCCTACCCAACCATTATCTGAAGATGCCAGCCACAGATGCAGGCGAAACGTTAGAAAGAAACTCTTCCAGAACACAGCCTCACAGCACAGAAAAAAAAACAAGGAAATCTATGGATGCCGACCATGAAAGCCTTCAACTTCACAAAGTGGACTGTGTCCACGAAAGCTTATGCTAGAAGTTTCTTCTTCCCACTTAGTCTCAAAGGTGCCTTTGTGTTTTTTAGGCTGGAACAGACTAAAAGATTGCTATCTTCTTGAACACCATAGTAATAATTTATGTAACTGACATGGCATTGTGGGCTAGTATTTAAATGAGATCTGAGAATACCATTCTAGCCAAGAAAACGTGTTCTCCGAATAACACCAGTGTAGCTTGGGCAGTTTAAAATATGTCAGATGACTTTCTTTGAAGCCCGGGGAGTGGGTATGTGAACAGACGACTGGCCTCAACTTTTTCCCTCCCTCATGTGTTGCACTCTTCTCTTAGGAGTATCAGGGACAGATGTTTTCCTGCTGCACATAAACAGGGAATGCTGTAGGCCCCTGGTCTGAGCTGAACAGAGCTATCAGTTTAAGTTTGAAAAGGGAATGGACAGGGCTCACACCTGCATGATAATCCTGCAGCAGAGTTCTAGTTCCTATGGTAATTCTAAATCTTGTGAACTCAGGCAGCCACTGTTCAGTCTCAAGGGAAAACCACTCTGCATTCTGCTCAGAGGTATCCTAATTTCTTCTACAATATTACCTCATATCTATATCTGTGACATGGTCATAGTGGTGCTAAACTGAGTTAGAAGGTGAGGATTCAGCTATACAGTAGGACCCCTGTATCCACGTGGGATTGGTTCTGTGCCCCACCACAAATAGTGAAATCTGCGGATAATAGCGAACACCATAATTGCCACTGGGGAGGTGAACTTGCCTCCTCCCTCCCTCTCTCCTTCCCCCACTCACCCCCCACCAGCTCGGCTGCACTGGAACCCACCTACGCCCCACGGAGAAGGGAGGCACACTTACCTCCTCCCCTCCCTCCCCTGTCCACCCTCCAGCTTGGCCATGCTGGAACCCCCCCCCCAAGTGGAGAAGGAAGGAGGGGGGGCGAGTCCGCCTCCTCACTCCCTCCCCCACCAGCTCTGCTGTGCCGCCAGAACCCTCCTAACTGAATACGTAGATGGTGAATCAGTGGATGTGGGAGTGCTACTATAGTTCTTACTTGTTTTTTTCTCCTTGTGAAGGTCGGTGGCTCCCATGCCAGTCGGACAGTAAGCCTGCTCTGGGCTTTAGTCCAAATCTGAAAGGAACTGTCCAAGGTACTGAACCTGTTTTGGAGATAGGGTTCAGCAACTTCACAGCTCCTTTAATTCAGAGTGGATTCACCATCCCACTCACATGGGAAACACTAGCTACCATTGTTTTCTACCCACACAATTAGAGTAATTATTCCCTCACAGAAATCTTAGTACTGCAATGCTAAGACTAGGAGCAGTGAAATATTGCAAAGAAGGATCAGCTCGAGCAGGGGTGCTGTACCTGCTCTGAACTATGTTAAGCCTGGTTTGACCCCAGCCTACCTTTTCGGCTATGAGCAATCAATATGTGCAAGAGAGGGGAAGGGAAGGATGGAAATGGCATGGTTTTCAGTGGCTGACTGTTGAGAAGGTTAATGAAGCACTCCAAAGCCCTTCACTCTGGAAATGCCCTTACCTTGCCAGGGGAAACTTGACTAGCCCTACCCCTGGCAATGCTCCACCAGTGGCCCACAAGATAAATCGCAAATATGTTGTGATTGGTTTTGATGTATGTTTTAGCTTTGTTTCTAACTTTCTACTATGTTGTTGTTTTATTGTATTTTATTATACAGTATTGTATCAATAGTACAGTAATGTAAAAACTGGCAACAATGTCACCTTTCCCCACATTATTTACTCATGTTTTTTGAGGGGCATTCTTGAAGGATTTCCACATGCACAGACTTTTATTTGGCCATTTTCTTACTATTTTACATAGGAGGAAAAAATAACAAAAACCAGTGAGTAATGCAACACATAACCTTGATTTTTAAAACCACTCAAGAAGCAAAAGCAAAGTAGTGAGTGGCAAATGGTAACAATTCCTTTTAAAATGTAACTTGCAAAACTCTACACTAATTGTTAGCTGCCATGAGCACCATGTGGTGGAAAGGCAGGAAACAAATGGAACAAACAAACAATGGCAACTAAATAGAACCATCACAGTTGCCTGGACTACACGTGAAAACTGCTATGAGAAGGAGATGGTTTTCCATAAATTAGTGCTTCTCAGGCTATCAAAAGTGAGAGACTGGAAAACACACACACACACACACACCATGTACCAGGGACTGGTACTAAATTTGTACCCATTGGCTACAACTGTTTGCTCAGAGACTGGCACTGGTCCAGAGACCACCATTTTGAGTAACACTGTTATAAAAAAATCCCTAGAGATGGATGATAATTTCATTCAGTTCACATTGTTGCTCATATACCTGATGTACATGTTTTTAAAAGGCCCCCCCAATGCAACATTTGGGAAATTTCATGTAAGAATGTGTACACTTGAAGAAATACATACAAACTTTAAAAACAGCTGGCAAATCAGTGCAGAGATGGGATGGCACTGAATTTAACAGTAGAAAACTGATAAACTGTTGAAAAGTAAACTAGATTTGCCCATCCCTCTTCATCTCCCATCAGAGGCAAAGGTGAGCAGAGAAGATCAGTCCTAAATCTAACCTAACTTGAACCAAGGAAGCCTGAGATCATGGGAAGTTGAACATTAAGTAGGTAGAAAGACTTGGGAGGAAGATTCTGCAGGCCTGCCAGATGGCCTCACTTCAAAAATAGGTGCTCCAACATGAGATGGTTTTATCATAGGCAACCAAATACAATGTTGATCCTAATAAGCAGGTTTATCAATTGCCCCATCCAAACTCAGGGCTCCACATCCATCCCAATCTGATCTCACTATCCAAAACAGAAAGATGGTGCACTATCAAAATGTTATCTGCTGAACAGATCTTGGGAAAGTTCTTTTTTGGCCTACAAATCCCCAAATACCAGGGGCTTGGGAACTCTAGTTGCTCTTATGCAAAAAAATACTCCCACCACCCAAGCTCTGCTATAGTCTTAGGAAGAGGGCTTATCCCCTATTTTCAGACTCTGTGTGTGTGTGTTTGAATGCAGAGTCTCTGAGATAATTTCTTACAGCTGATTCAGGGGAGGTAAAATGCTGCCCCAGAAGGGGCTGTTTTGCTGAGCAATCAACAGAAGTCAGGATCCTAGTACATGTCTATCAGGCCTTTACAATGCAAAAACTCTATGCTGCCTACCAGTTGCAAAGTCTGATGTTGCCCACTCCCCTCTGTTGTTGTTGTTGTTGTTGTTGTTGTGTGCCTTCAAGTCATTTATGACTTATGATGACACTAGATGAACCTACCTTGGCAAAGTTTGTTCAGAGGGGATTTGCCTTTGCCTTCTTCTCAAGCTGAGAGTGTGTGACTTGCCCAAGGTCACCCAGTGGGTTTCCATGCCAAACGGGGATTTGAACCCTGGTCTCAAGTCCTAGTCCAATGCTCAAACCACTATAGCACAAGAAATAGTTGTCGGGTGGGAGGAAGCAAGAAGCATCAAGTTTGCTCCTGCCAGGATCCCCCCTTTGTTGCTGTTTTTTTTGGTTCTGCAGTTTCTAACTCCAGTCCTGAAGTCTTGTAGGTGGGAAAACGTTTGCACACAACAAAAGAGGCAAAACAGTAAAAAGTACACATTGGGCAAATATAGCCAATGGCCCCCAGACATTGGCACATCTGTTCACTTTGCATCACTGCCTGAAATGACAGCAAACACATTGCAAAATAGGGCAAGTTATAATGAAGGATTGGAAGACCAGAGTGGAAAGCAAAGGGCTGGCAGATTAAAGCATGTGGGGGGGGGGAGAGGTGCCCTACATGCAGCTGTGGGAAGGGAGGGGAAGCATTGCCAGATTAGATGAAAAAGGAGATATCCATGCCTGGGAGTTTCAGGAGGGAGGAAGGAAAATGGAAATGTAGAAATTGCTTGTCTCAAAGCCAAGGGAGAAGGAGAAGCAATGGAGAGAGAGAGAAAACAGCAGACAGGCAGATTGTCTCTTCAAACTATACCTACTGCATCTCCGTGGGCATCAGATTAATCAAGCATTCAACAAAAAAGGGATTGCATTAGGTATTGTACAGTATGAAAGGATTACTGGGAGGAAAGGAAAGCCCCAGTTGACCTCCAGCTATGTATCACCTCCAATTCCATGTTCAAGGCCCAAAGCATTTGTGAAATGACAATACTAGGTGGGATCCAGATGTAGTCCTGCTTAGAGAAGACTTACTGGAATCAGAGACATTTAAGTTAATCAGGAGTAACATGAATTCCATTTATTTCAGGGTATCATCGTCAAGCATATGTAAGCCTGGATTCAACCCAATATCTGTGAGCATGATTTTCCTTTCAAGTCTGGGTATCCATTTTCAACACACCAGTGATAGAAGGCCAGGGTACAGCACTGAGAATGATGGAAGTGATCTCAAGCATCATTTCAGCAATTAAAACCTCCATTGATTAGGTTCCCATTCCCTTCATCAGCAGAGACACTCAGAATGCAAAAGTCACAAGGAATAAGTAACAAATTTGTATGTAATGTGTTATCGGGGTGTGTGTGTGTGTAACAAAGGTGTAAGAAAGCTAAATGTCAAATGTAACATAAAAACTAGAAATGTTGTTGCTTCATTGGTATAACAAATAAAGGTCTCCTGTTAGTGTTAACAGTTTCTTTTCAAAGAAGTGGCCTAACAGAATTGTTTTTCGTTTTTAACACCATTCCCTTATAAAAAAAAATCTGAAATGTAACAAGTAACACAGCAGTAACTCACTGAGCTGGTTTTTGAAAAACAGTGCAAGGAGGTACATCGACACATTACTGTTCAAATACTGTAGCAACTAATGGGAATACATTACTTTTAAAAGGCAACTTCCCAAGCTCTGGAGACAATGCACAGGTGCTAAATAGAGCTTGCAGATGTCCTGTATCAAGGAGGAGTATTTCCTTAACTGTGGGTCAGAACCCAAAATTGGGTTCAGAGATGTATCTGACCGGATGACTGCTCTTCTTCTTCTGATGGGTTGGCAGCGTATCATAAGTGTTGTATGGCCCCTTTAAGAGAAAAACTCCCTTCCTCCTTCCCTCCATATCAGGGGTATGAAGAACATGCACAGCCTTCCAGAGCTTTATTTCTCTCCACTGCCACTGAAACTCTCAAGTGTGTCAACTCCTCATGGAAAGAAAAGACTAAAAGTGGCTGAGAAATGTAGAGAGGGAGAACACAGAAGCAGAGCTAGTTTGGAGGGTGGAAAGTACTGAGCAACATTTCCAATGGTCACAGGGAGGGGATTCAGCACCATGAATAGCTCCTTCCCTTCCTCCCCCTATAAAATAAGAATAAATTATTTGAACTAAACTAGGAGGAATAACAGGATCTTAGAGATCAAAGGGACCATGAGGGCCATCTAGTCCAACCCCTGCCATGCAGGAATACATAACCAAAGCAGTCCTGCAAGATACCAATACAGCCTCTGTTTAAAGACCTCCAAAGGAGAGTCTACCTGAGGCAGTCTATTCTACTGTCAAACAGCTCTTACAGTTTAAAAAAAAAAGTTCTTCCTAACATTTAGGTAGAATCTCTTGTAATTTCAGTTCATTGATTCATGTTCTAGCCTCTGGAGCAGCAGAAAACAAGCTTGCTCCTTATCTACATGCCATCCCTTCACATATTTAAAGATAGGTATCACTGGATACAACAGGAATACATGCATTGATCACCTATTCATGCTCACTCGGTTTCTTTCAAGTAACTTGGAAGCTACTTATATGGGCTACACCTGTTAAGAATACACCAACCATCATGGCCACAAAAAAAGTTGATCTTTTTAAAAAAAAATTAATTTATTTATACCCTGCTCTTCAGCCACAAGGCTATCAGAGCGGCTTACAAACTGTTTTAAGCAATAGCAATTTACACATCTACACTGCATTAAGCAGTTTCCAGTGTGTGTTAGCTAATTGCCCCCACAAGCCGGGTACTCATTTTACCGACCTATGAAAGGATGGAAGGCTGAGTGAACCTTGGAGCCAGCTGGAATCTAACTTGCAATGTGGTGACTTGCAGGACTAGCATTTAACCACTGCACCACCAGGGCTCCCTGATGCTCAGAAACAAGTTCCACTTGGTTTAATAGGACTTTCACATAGTTAAACAGGCACAAAACCTTGTAGCCTTATTCACTCGAGTCCCAGTGCAAACTGCACAACAGAATTACCTGCCCTTTGAGGCAAGCCTGACTGGATGGAGAAGGTTTGAAGGCTGCTTGGACCACCTCTTCCTTGCAGTGGAGTGGCCACGTGACAGGAACCAAGGCAGAGGCTGGCTGGCTGGCTTGGCCTGCACATTGCCATTCAATCTACTCCAGCCACAAACTTGCAGGAAGAAGCAGGGGGGAAAGTCTTCCCTCCCCCTCCAGTGCCTCTGAGGAAAGGTTTAACGGCTGGTGTAATTGTGCTGCTGCTGCTGTTGTTGTTGTTGTTAGTTTTAAATCTTGAGTTAAGTCTCAGCAACAAAAGATATTTAAAGGGGGTCCCTGGTAAAGAAAAGATTAAGAGTCATTGCTTTAAGCAATTTATTTCTTGACTCTCTTGAGACATAAAATGTGCAACGGCATACTGCATATACCAGTTACTTAGACTAGTTCTAACTTTCCATGGACGCCTCTCTTTTCCCCTCTACCAAACGCATTTCCCAAACCACTTTTCCTATACCTACCTTATACAGTGTATCCCTCCACTGCCCTATCCTCCTGGAGTGGACAGTGCAATGATACAGTTCCATCATTAGATGGCACTGAACTTAATTGCACCTGGGTAGAGTCAAGAGTTTTCCTGTGGCTATTCTGTTCTTGTTTAAGAGAGATACTAATGTTCTTGTCTAGCTTCCTGAGGCTCCTCCCTCCCATAATATATCCATGTCACATACTAGCTCCTAGCTGTGTGACAATTCCTGCCTTCTCTTCACACACACTTGTCTTTTTTTGTAACCCATTATGCTCTTTGAGTAGAGCTGTGTTGCTGTAGAGGCTTAACTTATATGAATTAGGGCCAGGTTATTTGAAGGACCAAATTTTCTCATACAAACCTTTGTTTTGAGATCTTCAGGGAGGCCCTTCTCTCTGTCGCTCCACCTTCACAGAAATACCTGGTAGGGGAACAGTAGAGGGCCTCCCCGGAGAGGTTAGATTTGCACCCTCCTTACTATCTTTCTGCAAGCAAATGAAAACCCTTTAATTCTGGCAGGTTTTTGAGATTTTTTTCTTTTTACGGGAAAACAACCCTGTATAATGTGCTTGACTTTTATTTGTTGTTGTTGTTTTTATTTTTATCAGATAGTTTAATTGCTTTTTAACTTTTGTATGGTATGAAGTTTTAACTTTGTTTTAACGGCTGGAAGCCACCTTGAATCCCACACTGGGGAAAAGGCCAGGTCTTGATGATGATGGTGATGAATAATTAACTGGAGAGAATCATCCACACAATCTCTTTTCTGTCTCCGTGGACAAAGCTGCCACATGCAAAGTTAATGAAAGGCACCTCATAATTTTTGTATGGAAGGCAGGTTTAAAAAGTGAAATAAGCATAAGCATTGAGATGAGAGCACCACAGGAAATGTGCCAAGTGCCATTCTGTCCTTGACTGAGTAACCACAAACAGACCCCACAGGTATGTATTAAATGCCAGGGCTCAGTCCCAGACAGATAATAGGTTAAAGATCTCCTGAGCTAATGGCAGAGTCCAATTTTCCCCCTCATACCACTGACCAAGTACGCAAAGAATTCCTGCATATTAGGTGTTAGGAGTGGAATGCACAGAAATTTGATCCCTGGCTTCTTTTTTAAAATAAGAGTCCAGAGGAAGGGTTTGTGGGTAGATGCGCACACAGATCTGCAGGGATCCTCAGCAAGGAAGAAGGAAGTGTTCATTTAAATATCGGATGCTTCACCTTAGAAGAAGCTTCATGCCGCTGGGCCTCTGGCATCCGTTTCAGAAGCCAATATAAAGTTATGAACAGAAAAACATTATATGATATATAATTACACATTACATCTCGTAAAATGCATTAGCAGCTGGGATATGGAACATGCTGCTCTCTGCCAAACTGGCAGCAAGAGCAATGTCTCAACTGAGCATGTGCAAAGTGCAATGTTTTGACCAGCAAGTAACCACAAACATTCCCTCCTTACAGGGGAGGGATTAAATTCAGGCAAGCTTTTAAGGATGCCTTGGTGTGATTTTTAAGGCTGATCTAATTCGTTTTCCCAGGGTTTATGCATTTTTAATGTTTAGACAAAAAGGACTTTCTATCACTGCTCTGGGCATCATATTTTCTTAGTCATTTTTAATGGCTTCTTGGAAAATACATTTAATAAACAGGCAAACTAAGGGTAGAAGGAGGAGAGTTCCCAGACAGGCTCACATGTTTAAGTCAATCAGGACACATATGAACATATAGGATTTGGAATAATAATTGGTGGCATCAGGGATATAGATAGATGGGGTGCAAAAGGAGACCACTGCCCCCACCAATAAAATTTTCCTTCAGTCCCCAAATTTGTAATATAGGAGTAATTTTAAACTCCAGTTGAGCATTAAGAAATACAGTTTAAACACCCAAAGAGAAGGAGCTGGCAAAATTACCAAGGAAATGTGAATACAGCAAATATGTTCTAGATGTGAACAATTTTCTAGGTGTGAACATTTTCTAGGTGTGTGAATATTGTTCTAGGTGTGAACAATTTTCAATCATTAGAAATTTGGGGACTGAAGAGAAAATTTCACAGGAAGGGGGAAGAATTATTATTACAAGTGGGCAACTCCCTTATTTTGGATGCCTTTAGCTACACCTCTATGTGGCGTGGGAGAAGACCAGTTGGGAGCTCACTAGCTGGCCTTAAGTGAACCAGTGTTTTTCAGCTTCAGCATCTCATCTGGAATTGTAGGTACAGTTGTAGTGGTATCTGCAAAGTGCTCTTACTATTACAAATTATCCCAGTCCTTAAAGTTGCAAGGGACCTACACAGAGTAGCCTTGGGAGAAGGTGGCCACATGCAGAAGAGAATAGGGCTTAATTGCCCCTAATAGTACAGTAAGACCCCCTTATCCTCTGGGGATTGGTTCTGGGGGGCCTGTGGATACTGAAAACCATGGATAATAGCAAACACCATTGAAAATAATTGGACTTCTGGTTTAAAATACCATAGAGTTGCCTTGGAGGACCTAGAAAAATCACTAGAGAGGACACATTTTCTAGGAAGATTCTATGGTAGGTGTGCTATTTTATGTCCTGTGGTTAATTGAATCAGTAGATAATGAATCTGTGGATATGGGGGTCCTACTGTAGTACAGAAAAGGGAAGTAGCCTGCCAACCTATCAACCTTCTTTTAAGACCTGGACCTACACTGAGCTCCAGACAGAGTTGTCCCCAATCTATCCAGATGAGTATTGTCTATTTTAACTAGTATCAACTCTCTTTCTGTCTCTCAGTCCTGCTATCTTGTGGTCATTTTTACACAAAAGTCCCCCAAAATGTTGTTGGACTGCAATTCCCATCATCATCAGGGTGGAGGATGAATGAGGTTATAGTCCTACAAAATTTGAACACCCAAGGCTGAAAAGGGTCATGGAGCTGAAACCTGGGGCCTACTGCATGAAAAGTATGGGCTCAGCCTCTGTGGTATGGCCCCTCTCCTAAACCTGTCACAAGGGACCGAGTTCTAATTTTTTTTCAAAACCATCTTTCATCACCCTACTCTTAGCGCTGACTTTGACATTCAGGGAAAATGAGGCCACTTCTTCAGGTAGCTCGTTTTGGATGTCAAGAAAGGATAGTAACTTATTTAATGTATTACAATTATACATCTACTACCAGGGAAAGAGAGAACCAATATGGTGTATTATTCTCAGCATTGGAATAGGACTTTGGAGACCAGGGTTTGAGTCCCCATGGAACTCAAGTCCCCATGAAAACCTACTGGGTGATTGTGGGCAAGTCAGACTCTCTCAGCCTGAAAAGGAAAGCAATGGCAAACCCTCTCTGAACAAATCTGGCCAAGAAAACCCTGTGATAGGTTCATCTCATGGTCGCCATAGGTCAGACACAACTTCAAGGCACACAACAACAACAAGCCAGGGAGGAGGTGTTTGTAGGATTTTTGTCTTAGGTACCAAACTAACATGAAGGTCTTGGGTACTCTTCACCTTGGATAGATGCGAGGAAAGAAATTTGCTGCCCTTGCCTCCAACAACAAAAGGTTCACCTTTCCCCAACTCTGGTCACCAGATGTAATGCCAACCCTAGATTTGGTGAAAGGGTGAGACTGTCAAGTAAGTTGCTTCAATCTAGAGTCCCCTTTTGTTTACTGTTACCACTGAGTCACTCATCAACTTCATCTGGTGTGGAACCAGTCCTCAGCCCTGGCCCAAAAAGGAAAAGACAGACAAACTGAGCAACCAGATAGAAATCAGCCCCTTCTCTCCCATCTGTGCTTGTTGTTAATTGCCCACAAGGTGACTTCGACTCATAGCAACCCTGTGAATGAGACACCTCCAAGGCCCCTTGTCATCAACCGCTCTGCTTAGGTCCTGCAGGCTCAGGGCTGTGGCCTCCTTGGTTGAGTCTATCCATCTAGTGTATGGCATTCCTTTCTTTCTACTACCCCTCCACCTTTCCAAGAATTCTTGTCTTTTCTAGTGATTTTATGACTTATCATGATGTGGCCAAAGTATGATAGTCTCAGTTTAGATATCTTGGCTTCCAGGGAGAGCTCATACTTGATTTGTTCTAGGACCCATTTACTGGGGGTGGGGTTGGCAGTCCATGGTATCCGTAGCACTCTTCTCCAGAACCACATCTCAAATGAGTTGATTTTCTTTCTATCAGCTTTCTCCACTGTCCAGTTCTCACTTCCATACATAGTGATGGGAAATATGGCTTGGACAATCCTAAATTTAGTGTTCAGTTTTATATCTTTGCAATTTAGGTTTTTGTCTAGTTCTGTGATAGCTGCCCTTCCCAGTCCTAATCTTTGTCTGATTTCTTGACTGCAATCTCTGTTCTGATCAATGGTCGATCCAAGGTATGGGAAATCTTTATTTTAATTTCCTCATCGTCTATATTGAATTTATGAAGATCCTCTGTGGTCTTATTTTTGTGGATGCTTATTTTTGTTTTTTTAATGTTAAACAGCAAGCCTGCCTTAGCACTTTCTTCTTTGACTATCTTTAGTAATTGCTCCAAGTCTTTGCTGTTTTCTGCTAGTAGTATGCTATCATCTGCATATCTTAGATTGTTGATATTCCTTCCTCCAATCTTCACTTCTCCTTCCACTGAGTCTAAACCTGCTCTACATATGATATTTTCTGCATACAAGTTGAACAAGTAGGGTGATGGAATGCAGCTTTGTCTGACTCCCTTTCTGAAACAACAAAAGGAAAATCAGAGGGTGGTTGGCACAGAACCCTCTGTTCCCAAGGACCCACCTCTACAGTGGGAATGGTGATAGAATGGGGGAGAAAATAAGCTCAATAGATTTCAGCAAGTGGCCAGTCTCCACTACTCAGTTACACACCATGTTTCATACCACTTTCATTGTCATGGCTCCAACCCAAGGAATCCTATGATTTGTAGCTGGTTGAAGTACTTAGAAAATTCCCTGAAAAGAGAGGGACTGAGGATTTAATTCTCTAGTATCAACAGGCACTCAGAGTACCTTGGCAATTAAAATGTGGGGGGAGGGGGACTTGAGCTCTAGCAGAAAAGTCTCACTAAACTGCAGATCCCAGAATTCCTAAGTAAAGGGTTAGGGCCACTACAGTGTTGTGAAGTGATATAGCTGTGCTGTGAAGATACATCTTTTGATAGGAGCAAATGCATTTGCCAAGGGAATCTTTGAGAGTCATTTCAGCTAAATGAAGGCTACAGCTTAATCCTACATATATGAAGAGCAAATTCATTCTCTGACTGCCATTCCTTTCGTAGCTGAAACAGCATGATGTATGCACCAGAGGGAGATGTCAATAGGCTTGACAGAAATCCAAGGTTTGCAAAAAAGTTTCCTACAACACCCGCCCCACAAAAAAAGAGAAAAGGCGAAAATCATAAAGTGATTGTGGTGAGTGTCCCAATGAAGATTGAGAAGGCTCAGTTGGCATAAAATATTAGAGGTGGGGGTGAAAAGAAGGAATTACTGAAGTGTCTTTGAAAATAACAGCTGGTATTCTAAACAGGAGCACTGGACACTTTAACATTTTGTTGTGGGTCCCACTTGCTTGATTGAGGGCCTAGCCCCAGAATCACCTTCTAGTGCCATAACTCAGACCTAGAAACACACAAAGTAAAACATAGTGTCTCTGAACATACACAGAGCTCACATATTACTATCACCATCACTTATTGCAGAGAATCAGGAATGGGAATTTTGAGGAGAGAAACAGTTCAGGCAGGCATCTCATCATTTTGTTTGTTTGAAAGGCTCAGCTGAACGAAAAATGCTTACCTTTTAGACTTTCAGGCAAGGATGAGCAAAGTACAGACCATGAGCTGCATGCTGCCCTCTGAGCCATTTCTGTGGTCCCCAGGGCCCATGGAGGTGTTTTTTTTGTTTGTTTGTTTGTTTTTGCAAAATGTCCAAAAATGCCCACAAGGGGTCTAAAGGCCATTTCCATCCTAGTCTCCCCAGACCAATTTAGGCCCAAGAGAAATCTTCATTGAAAGAGCAAGTGAATGTGAAGTGAAGTGACTTATTTAAAAAAAAAAGAAAAAAAAAAAGGCCTCTCTGGGCCCTAAAATGGCCCAGAAAGGTCCAAATACATGCTGAAAAAACACTCGTGTCCCTAGAGGGTATCTGGGGACATTTGGAGGGGGGTGGTTTTTACATTTTTTTACGGGAGTGAGCCCAGTGGGGGGGGGTGCAGCTCTCCTGGGGGCCTTACACAGCCCTCTAGCCTTCCACAGTTGCCCACCCCTGCTTTAAGGGAAATAAACAGGTAGACCAACAGATATAAAGGAATCCTGTAGTACCTCTAAGACTGTGAAAAAGAAGTTTCTAATGTAAGTTTTTATGGACTCCAATCCATTTCTTCACTCCATGCATCCAAAAGAAGTGGATTGGAGTCCATGAAAGCTTATGCTAGAAACTTTCTGTTTGTCTCAAAGGTATAAAAGATTCCTTTGTATCTCTTTATGCTGCAACACACTATGTCTTTGAACTTTACTAAAACAGGTGAACTGTTTATGCATCAGCACCAAAGTAAGCAAACAGGAAAGCAGTGCAGGCAAGGGATGACAGAAGACAGATCCACAGATAGTCCTGCTGCAGAAGTTGCCAGCTGATCAACAGTTAATTGCAGTTCTTTGCAATTCTTTGGAAAAGGCACCTGTCCTGGCTACAGATCTGCTGAAATCCAGAAGCACAGAGTTGGCAAAATGACCTCTGTAAGTGATCAATCTTCCAGTTTACACATGCTTTCTTTTTCTCCCAGATTTTGCTATAGGATTTTTATTTTGCCGGATGCTTTTAAATCTTGATAATGAATTAATAATCAAAGTAGCAGGTTGCTCCAACCAATATTTTCCAATCTCTACTTCCTCACCCTTGGCACCCATGCACAAACACACACACACATGTACACACACAGCCCTACATCAGTAGTTTCCCAAGCTTCCCATCTTCAGGAAACTCTTTCTGCATTGATCCATCATCCACTGAAGAAGCCCTGAATGTTTGCAATGAAACCCCTGTGTATAACAAAATTCTGCATACAGAAGAGATATCTTTTTGGGTTGCACAGTCAGCTCATGTGGGCCACAGTTGACCATTCTGGAACACACCCAATGCTCCACAACCCATGTCTATAGGAGAGGAAGATCACTAGAAGATAGACAGTTTTTCAGGGAAACAGATCTACGTCTGCTGTTTATAGACCTTCTCATGGAAAAAAACTCTCAGTATGATCCCAAAGAGCTCCAAGGGTTCTTCTAACACAATTGAAAAGCTGCTTTTTCAATGCTTATGCAATTTACAACTGGATGGATGGAGACGTATGTGTGTGTGTGTGTGTGTTTGCTTGCAAATTGTGAGACTAAAACTTCAAATTTTATTCTACATACCACTCTGGATACTTCAGCCACAATATGTCACATGTACCCATCTCAAATAAAATAAAAACAAGTTTGCAGGCAAATCAAATTTAGGACTGGCTCAGCTCTTTAAAATGTATATCTGCATTACTGTTATCTCCCACTTTATTCTTTCGATTTGACAACTTATTATGCACATTTGCAAGCAATCATTCAAACAATAAAATCAAATAAAATTTAGTATGAGGGAACAATTGAAATCTCAGCTCTTTCCTCTCAAGGCTACTTGGAAACATATATTCTTTCCTTCCTCATTTAACCCTCACAACAATCTTGTAAGGTAGGGTTAGGCCACGAGATGGTGACAAGACCAGGTTCACCGTAGTAAGTTTCCTGGCTGAGGTTTGAACCTGGCTCTGCCCAGTTCTAGTCTGACACACTCGAACCACAACACCACACTGGCTCCACAAGTGCTCAAAGCGTTTAAAATGTCATCTATAAACGTAGGAATTATTAAGTGCTTTTCTTTTACTGCTTAAAGCACTTCCCAGTTCTTACAAGTAAACCGTAAGACTTGATTAAGCCACAGTACAGTTCAGTAACCACAAGTAATACATTCCAAGACCTCGTGTGGATGCCTGAAACTATGGATAGTACCAAACCCTTTACCAGTTAATAGTGTTGGATCACGGTTGATTTCAGGTAATGAAATCATGGAAACTGAAAGTGTGGAGGGGGGGGGACTACAGTAACAGGGTTACTCATATTATCTTCTGTGCACAATATTAATTGGAGTGTAATAAAAAGGTATACCAGCATATCTTAGTTAACAAAGCCTCATGTATGCTTTACGAGCCCCCCTCTTTTCCTCTGTCTAGATGGAATATTTTTTAGAAGCATGAGCATTAGGAGGATGGTGAAGGAGGGCTGCACAAACACAGATTTTCATTGCAGGGTTGCAGTAGCATGTCTGCAATAACCAATGCAATAAATTTTGAGCTGGGAAAGGATGAGATTTTATTTGATCACATGGTAGCTGTGTGCGCTTGCCTACAAAAGGCAAGGGAAATGGCAGCTGCCTCCAGAACCCCTTACTGAGCATGTCTGAACAGCAAAACAGAAGAGAGGAGAGTTGATTAGCCTGTTTCACCAGCTATCACCAGTATGTTTTTTAAAAGGATAGATCTACAGCATATGTTTGGCCAGCAAAATGACAATCATGAGAAAAGCAGAAGCTTGTGAAAGGAAGAAAAGGAAGAAAAAACACACCTGGATACATTTGGGAAGAAGTTCTCAAGTGGTCTCTAGAGGCTCAAAATGTGTTCTGTTTGTTTGTTTATATATGCAAGCCATACCTGATTGTTTCATTTCACATTTCACATGCACATACTGTCAATTTTGAATTTAAAAACTGGCTAAAACATGTTGAAGCACTCTTCTTTTTTCTGGTGTAGGAACCTATCCCTTTTCTTTCCATGTTATTTTTGCCTTTGGTACTAAATTTTCTGTTAAAGTAATGTCTAGGAACACAGCTACTTCTCTTAACTAAGGTATACCTGTATACAAATCTTTCCCCGCCCTTGAAGATCAGAGCACTTAAAGTGTTATTGCTAAAGTGTTATTGCCATACACAGAAATATTTGTACTGTATTGCAAAGGAACAACTTTCTCAAAGCCATTCCCCCCCTCCCATCAAATACAGTACTGTACATCTTTTTTGTTGTCCTTATAGGAACATGTTCAGCAGTCTTCCACTCTCTCAAGACGAATTCATCTCTTTGAATTCACACTCAAATCCTAATCTTCACACTGTTTCCTAGATCTTCCCCTGTACAGGATCTTGCATTTTACATAATCCAATCCTCTCTTCTCAAGCATCACTCTCCAAACCCTGCAAGGGACCACACAACTCTCTGCACCCACTACACTCCACCCAAGCCGACGCCTTAACAACACTCATCCCTGATCGCTGGGCTTGCTGCCCCTGTAAAGGAGGAGATTGAGGGAAGTCTGTTCTCCTCCAGATTTTGGGCTACACAACTCCCATCATCCCTGGCCCCATTGGCTAAAGCCCATAGGCGCTAGAGTCCAACATCTAGTGGGTGACAGGTTCCTCTGCCTTGCCTTATACAGGTATCTCCTTCTGCCCTCAGTCCAGCCCCACAGATCTTTGCTTGACACCCAACTGTGCTCCCATTATTGTCACCCCAAGCTGTACTGACAGAGTAACCGCAAAGCCCTCAATGACACCCACTGATGCAATACACCTCAGTGCTTTCTGCTCTTCCTTTGTAACCCCACCCCTGAGGTTTGGGCCACTTTCCACCCTCCTGTACAAATGTCCAGTCACCCCAGGCAGCCCTGCCTAAATTCATCGGAAAACACTCTTGCCTGCGCCCCATATTCCTCTGTTGAGGTGGACCCTGGTCCAGGAAAGCTTATGCCAGAACAGATGTGTGCTAAGAATGTTTCAGGTACCACAAGGCTCTTTGTTGTCACTGTTTCCCTCATACAGCCAGAGATAATTCCCCGCTGAAAACAGCTCCAGTCCCAAGGAACTATAACCCCTTTCAATGCCCCCCAAAGAACTATAACCCCTTTCAATGACTCCCCCAAATCCCCCTTCCTTCTTTTTCTCACAGCAGACCAAGTAGGCAGCACCCCGCCCTACCTCCCAAAGGTGGCCTCCAAAGCTGCTCCCATCAACAGTTTGGGAACCTACCCAGGTCGCCACAGCCCGGCCCTGTCATGCCAGGAATGTCCTCAGAAAAACATTCCCAACCCCGGGCATCTCCAAACCTGCCCACCGTAGGGCGCAGACCCCTCTCCCGTCGGCCTCTGACCCGGTTGGCGACCCGCACCCCCTCCCCACACCCGCAAAACACGCACCCCGGCTGCCTGGCCGCGAGCATCCCTCTCTCCCCAGCCCCACACATGCCTTCCCTCACAGCCTCGCCGCCTCGGTGCGCCCCACCCGCGGAAAAGTCACCCCACCGCTATTCCTCGCCGGCTCCTCCCCTCACAAATACAAACCCCCCTCCCCAGAGAAAAGAGAGCCCAGCCAGCACCACGCCCTGTCGCCGGCCTCACCTCCCACCCCAGCCCACCTCACCCCACTGCCCTTCCCAGGACCCAGGCTCCCTGAGCCCTCCCCACAGCAGGCGCCCCCTCCCCTTTACCTCGGCCATCCCGGACCCCTCACGCTCTCCCAGGGGCGGTGCTGCGGAGGCGAGCCATGGGGAAGGGGACGCTCCCCGGCAGGGGCTGGGTGGGAACGAGAGCAGCGGGCACAGCTGCAGAGCGCACGAGCCGCCGCGCGCGCCGCCCGCCTCGCCTCGCCCCCCCCCCGCCACCGCCTGCCTGCCTGCCTGCCTGTCTCCACCCCGCGGCCCCTCCCTGCTCATTCCCCACTCGCAGCCGTCCAAAGACACGGCCCAGAGTGGGTCATGTGAGGCGGGTGGCTCTTTTGGCACGCTGGGGGATGAGGAGGAGGGCTGGCAGAGAGAGAGAGAGAGAGAGAGAGAGAGACCCCCGCCCGTGGGCTCCACCGCCCCCTGATGCAATGCTTTCTTTCCACGACACCTTCTGCAAATCTAGAGATTGGAGTGGGGAGGAAGGATGCCTGGGCTTCGGAGGGTGCCCATCCCTCAGCCACCCACAAAGCTCTTCTCATTCCTTTCATTGAAGAGACCAGAAAACCGGGGGAGGGGCCGGTGTTACCCAAAAAGCTCTCCCCTCCAGTCTAGAACCCTGCTTGCCTGAGGCGAGACCGTCGCCCCAGTGGCAACAGAGGCTACCCCTTCCCTGCACTTTTTGCTAATCTAGGAGAGGGAGAGAAAAAATTGCATATTCCCCCCATTACCATTTCCCTGCACTTTGCAAATCTAGGAGAGGGAGGGGGGAGGGGAAAATGCATGTTCCCCCCATTATCATTTCCCTGCACTTTTTGCAAATCTAGGAGAGGGAGGGGGAAAATGCATGTCCCCCCCATTTCCGTTTCCCTGCACTTTTTGCAAATCTAGAAGAGGGAGGGAAAATTCATGTTCTCCCCATTATCATTTCCTTGCACTTTTTGCAAATCTATAAGAGGGAGGGGGGAATGCATGTCCCCCCATTGCCATTTCTCTGCACTTTTTGCAAAAATCTAGAAGAGAGAGGGAAAATGCATGTTCCCCCCATTATCATTTCCCTGCACTTTTTGCAAATCTAGGAGACGGAGGGGAAAATGCATGTTCCCCCCCCTATTACCATTTCCCTGCACTTTTTGCAAATCTAGGAGAGGGAGGGGAAAATGCATGTTCCCTCTTTACCATTTCCCTGCATTTTTTGCAAATCTAGGAGAGGGAGAAAAATACATGTCTTCTCCCATACACAAAATAACAATGGTTTAGCCTCCCGTAGCAACCCGGAACGCTGCTCTTTCTCCTCCCTGAAGCCAGCGGGGACTGAGATGCTGAAGGGCCCGCATCTCCTCCTGATACCCTGCTTGCTTCTGATAGGGACCCCTCTCCTCCCTTACAGGCCACCGCCCAATATCTGGTAGAGATGCCCTTCTTTAGCAGGCGTCTCAAGTCCATCTATTCTATCCTCTCCCCACACACACACACACAAAGGCCTTTAAAGTATTGGGAGAAAGCAAAATGCTGCACAAGCCTTTCTGGAAATGGGAAGTGGGAGGATGATATTCCATCGCGTCCCTTTCTTAGCAAAACATACAGCGTTTTATCTTGCTTCCCCCACACCCACCCAGATTTTCCCATTGGGAATGGTTGCTCTGGGTGTAGCTGGCTTTTGAAAGCCTAGGTGGATGGATATAAAGGGGAACTTTCATCCAGTCTCCTTTCAGCTAGGGGAAAATGGGGGGGGTCACCTTGATATGGCACTATGATAGCACTATAACAGTGTAGTGTGATAAAGTCCCCCACCTCTACCAGTCATCTTGACTTCACAAGCAGTTTAGGGAGAGAAAGTATGCCAAAAGGTGTGTGATGCACACACCCTGTTTCTGAACTGAAACTCCCACCATTCTTCACCAGTGGATGGTGAGGGATAATGGGAAATGCAGTCCAGTAATATCTGAGGAGCCTGTGCTCCCCACCCTTGAGATATACTCTCTGAAGCTGACTGGGAGTAAGAAGCAATTTGGTGCCTTACAGATGTTTTGGACTACAACCCTCAGACTCCCTGATTGTTGCCCACTCTAGGCAGATGGTTTTTGGAGTCTGTGTTAGCATCACACCAAATGTTAACACATGCCCAACGCCAATGGCAGGAAAGAGTTCATTTGTATTAATGACTTTGTTGGATAGTTTTTGTATTAGCTTTCCAGTTTGAGGCTAGGAAACAATATGAAGGCTGAGGATGGATGGGGTAGTGAATTTTTCTCTGTTGCTAACCTGTTTGCACAGTTCTCATAGCTATTGGGGGGGGGCATGATTCACACTGGCATCCTTTGGTTTTCTTTGTTTGCTTCTGCACTGTATGGGCCTTGAGAGTCTATCTTTCATCAACCTCAGCCTGGGGGCAGGGGATGCACCCCAACCCAAGTTCTCCACATATCCAGTAATGGAGAATGTGATTGTCAGCAGAGAGACAGTCTGGATAGAATTTGTTTGGAGGCTCACTGGCTGTGAGGAGATGCTGGACCCCATCAGCAAAAGGTTGGGAATGCTTTGCTGTGTACCTAATGCTGCATCATTTACAACCAATCAAGCTTATGCTATAGCCGTAATGTGTGTCAGTGTTAGGTACCAAAATAACTTTTTGGAAGGCCTGGAACTGCACACAGTTCTGGCACAAAACAAAGTCACAAAGTGAGAAAGAGTGAAACCAAGAAGAGAACCTCTGTTACATTCTCTTCTCACTAGCCACTGGGCGGGGGTGGGGCTTGCAGTGAGCTTTCTAGAGGTCATCATGGGCCAGAGGGGGAACCTGTGCAGTCCACATTACACCTATGGGTACATTAGACCCCCTACTCCTACCCACCTTTCTGACAGCAGATTTCAAACACTGGAATCCACCGCTATGGCCATTGACTGGCCATGGAAGGATGGGAGATACCCAGGTACCACCTGGGAGAAGAAAGCTGACATCAACCTCCTGGAAGATTCAGGATAACTCCTTGTGCAACAACCCAAAAGGACACTCTCTGGCTTTTTCTTCGCAAACGAAGATTCAGGAAGGACTCATCCCGCGCTTTCTGCAAGCGCGCTGATGACTAAAAAGGCCAATCCGAGATAAACAAGTCCGGTTGCAAAAAGCACAGCAGAAGGTCTCCTTGGGTGATGTTTTTGGGTTGTGATTCTTTCTGCGTTGTCGTTTCTCTTCAAGACTTGTTCGTCGTGAGTTCTCAAATAGGGCTGCAGCATTGTGGATAGTGCGTCTCCATGCCTCCCAATGTGAGGCCAGGGCGGACCACTGTTGGTGATCAATTTGGCCAAGCCTGAGATGTTGTTTCAAGGAGTCTTTGTATCGCTTTTTTGGAGCGCCCCTCTTACGCTGACCCGTGGTGAGTTCACCGTAGAGTAGTATTTTCAGTGGCTGCCCCCAGGCTCTGGAATTCCCTGAGCACCCTCCCTGCCTTCCTTCTGGAGCCAAATAAAAATTGCCTTGTTTAGGCAGCCATTTACCAGTCTCTGCTAATGGCTATGCTGTGTGTGTGTGTGTGTTTTAATTTTTAGCTGTTTTTAACTTTTTCATTGTTTCATTGTGTTTTAACTTTCGTATTTTCCTCATTTTAACAATGTATTTTTATTGTACACCGCTTTGAGTCCCAAATGGGGCGAAAAGCAGGATAGAAATAAAAACAACAACAACACAAACTTATGTCATGAACCGGATTCCAGCCTCTGCATTTATGCAAGGCTGGCCCTATCATAAAATACAGTGAGATGGTCAGCTCAGGCAGTGGATTTGGAGTGTCATGGATCTTCTTGCTCTGACAGACACAACTCCTGTGCTAACAGTCAAGCTTGCCAACAGATTATTGATGAGGTTGAGATTAGAGCTCAACAGCAAAGCTCCCTTGTTTGTCCCCACTTTCCAATGTTTGTGTTGTTGTTGTTGTTATATATTTACTGCTAGAGATAGGTAGGGGTGGTAGGAGGATTTCCTGGCTCTTGTGCCAAAATAATTCTGCTGGGCTTTAGATGCTCTCCACCTTCACTTGGGAGGGTAGGAGGCACCACTGGCTACTCAGGCAACAAAAATGTCTTGGCCCCGCTCTGAGTGTGTGAGAGGAAGGAATAGGAAGGAAGAAAAATTAGGAGTGTTGCCTAAGAGAAATAGCCTATGCCCAGGGATTTCCTTCCTCTCAGGTATTTTGAGGCTATTGGTCATTCTGAATCAGTAAGGGAAAATTTGTCATGTACCATCACCACCACCACTATTTATGCTTATATTCTACCTTTCTTCCAGTGTGCTCAAGGTAGCATACATGGTTCTCCTCCTCATTTTAACCTCACAACAACCTTGTAAGGTAGGTCACTCTGAGAGGTAGTAATGGGCCCAAAGTAATCCAGTCAGTTTCATTGTTCCGTGAGGTCTAGAATTCCCAAATCCTACAAGTCCCAGTCCCCCACCTTAGGCACTACACCATGAGTGGACAGATGTGACAGGTCCAGAAGTTAATTCCCTGCCCCTAGGACCTCCTGGGCCTGTACAGACTGCCAAAAATGCCGAATATTTATTTTTTTAATGGAACTCGGTAGATGTCCATGCTGGTTTTGAAAAATTACTTAGTTTTTTAAAATGTTAAGCAGCATTGGAGTAGGGGTTGTGTGTGTGTGTGTATGTGCCTTCAAGTCGCCTGTCAATTTGTAGTGACCCCATTAATTTCATAGGGTTTTCTTAGGCAAGGAATACTCAGATGTAGTTTTGACAGTTCCTTCCTCTGAAATGTAGCCTACAGCACCTGGTATTCATTGATGGTCTCCCATCCAAGTACTAACCAAAACTGACCCTGTTTGTTTATTGGATTTATATACCACCTTTCTCCCAAGATGCTTAGCATGCAAGATCAGCTGGGATCTGGTGCCTTTAGGATCATAGAATCATAGAATCATAGAATTGCAGAGTTGGAAGAGACCACAAGGGCCATCCAGTCCAACCCCCCTGCCACGCAGGAAATCACAATCAAAGCATCCCCAACAGATGGCCATCCAGCCTCTGTTTAAAGACCTCCAAGGAAGGAGACCCCACCACGCTCCGAGGGAGTGTGTTCCACTGCCGAACAGCTCTTACTGTCAAAAAGTTCCTCCTCATGTTGATATTTCTCTGTAAAACAGGATATTTAGGCCCACTGTGGAGGAGGGGCTACAACCAGTTTAAAAGATTAACTGCCCCTCCTGGGGGCTTCTAAGAGAGAAAGATCACCCTTTTCTTCTTCTTCTTTGGCCTTAAAAAGGCAATCCAAGAAGTCTCAGGGCTGCAAAAACAGCCTATGTGTGTGTGTGTTACATCTGCATATGACCCCCACTTCCAGGCCACACTTTGCTCGCTCTTGCACCTGTGTCACATTAGCTACATTAACTACTAAGGGCATTAAATTTTATCACTTGCCTTTGGCAAGGCAGGTTAGCTCTGAACAGCCTCTTGCTCAGGAGCCTAAAGAAAGGTAATGCTTCTGAGCATCTGCAAAGTGTATTTGTCACACAACTAAATAAACACAGCCAGGTTCCAGCAGAGCTTTTCCAGTCAGAGGTTGTGGCCTCCAGGCACCAACACCTAAACTCACCCCCCCCCCCCATGAGCTATGGTGGCCACCTGTAAAACAAGAAAGAATATTGACTTCCCCCAGGGAGCAGTTTAAAGGGCCATGTAGATAAAAAGGATGCAAACTACTTACATTGTGAATTAATAATCATTAATAAGCATCATATGCTTGTAAAGCATTCTGTATGCAGAATGGCAAAGGGTAATGATGATGGAAAGCAAACCTTCCTTTTCAGAACAATTAACTGGATTTTTTAAGGAAATCAATGTCTGCTGCTGGAGCAGCTATTTAAAAACTAGAAGCCTGCCCTCTAATGGCACATCTAAGGCATCCTGACCTGTCCGTAAAGGTCTTTTGCTTCTCTTTCTCTACTCCTCTGCTGTAACTGCATTGCCAGGGGGAACTAAATTATGTAAGCCATACAAATGTGCCTTTTCTTGATAGAGAATACACACGCACACACACGTACGTGCAGCTCTGTGTTGTATAGTACACACAGCTAACCCTAACTAGAGATGTTTCCCCACCTCCTGTCTCCTAGTTGCTTGCTTGCAGCATTTTAATGTTCTGCAGACTCTCCTCTCTCTTCCTGGAGTTTCCCCTTAGATAGGATGCTCTGTTTCACAGCTCTGGGTTGGATGCTCTCAGTTTCCTTTCTCACTGTGATTTCCTATGATAGCACCAATGTATGGAGGAGAAATACGTCTGAGGAGGATCAGGGCAGGTCAAGAGCAAGATATCTGTGTGTATCCTGGGGTCTTCTCAGCCATGAGAATAATTAACTTAGATTTTAAAACCCTCAGAAGCCCACGTTACAATATATTAGCTGGCATCCTGTTAGTGATTTACACAGGCCTAAGACCAAGTTACTCCTGTGTAAGTCTTTCGTGGGGGGTCTTTGCAAAGATTGGACTCCTCCCCCATTTTAGCTGCTGCACCCTCCCCAATATTGATTTACTAGTTAGTGAAGAGCAGGGAAGCAGCAGAGAGGTGTCCAGCTGCTTCTATAGTTGGCTGCACAACATTAACATCCTCTTCTAGAACCTTTGCAGGATCCCTGGAGGATGCCTTACTGTTATGCATCCAGAAATAGGAACATAGCTGGGCTCTTTTCTGCTGCCCCTTAGCTCTATGCTGACCAGTAAGTTGGTGCTGGTGTGTGTGTGCTGCAACATCTGAAAGATGGTGGGGGGCTCAACAGGGGGGCAGGGTAATTCATCATGGTGTAGTTGATTGAGTATTGGACTAGGACTCCTGGAGACCAGGGTTCAAATCGCTATTCAGCTATGGCAACCCATTAGCTGGCCTTGGGCAAGTCACGCTCTCTCATCTTCAAAGGAAGGCAATGGCAACAGTCTTGCCAAGAACACCATTTAACAGGTTCTCCTTAGAGAAGCCATAAAGTAGAACTGACTTGAAGGCACACAGCAACAAGAACTTTACAGTACATCACAGCCAGTTCATAGATATTGGACAAGCCATATGGTAGAGTCCCTTCTACCTCAGAATGCACATAAAGGATTTAATAAACAAAGCACCCTCTCATCAACCCCCACTGTATGTGATTTTGCCAGGGGAAAATCTAGAAGATCAGGGAGCTGTTGACTGTTAGTCAATCATAGGAAAAACTGTGGGGCTGGGGGCCCTAACGTGGTGCTGGCAGGCACTCACTTGACAGTCACCAGTTTCCCTGCCCATCAGAAATTTTAAATATAAGATATAAATTATGTTTAGCTAATTAAAAAATGGCAAACCAGACATCCTGCAAAATAATGTACCAGCTTCGAGCACCATCTTTATTTTGAAGAAAACTTAACCAGCAGATAGCTTCAGGATTTAATTTTTAAGTGTGCCTGAATACCTAATGAAGAAGAAAAAGGTAAGCTAGAGGGCAAGGAGAGAATCCTGAAGGGCTAGAGGACAGTATGTTCTTTGCTGCTCCAGAGACTAGGACATGGAGCAATGGGTTCAAACTACAGGAAAAGAGATTCCACCTAAACATTAGGAAGAACTTCCTGACAGTAAGAGCTGTTCGGAAGTGGAACACACTGCCTTGGAGTGTGGTGGAGTCTCTTTCTTTGGAGGTTTTTAAACAGAGGCTGGATGGCCATCTGTTGGGAGTACTTTGATTGTGTATTCCTGCATGGCAGGGGGTTGGACTGGATGGCCCTTGAGGTCTCTTCCAACTCTATGATTCTATAATCTGATTCAGAATCTTGGCCATTTTAACTTATTTTTAGATATTTATACCCTGTTCTTCAGCCACAAAGTCTCTCAGAGCAGCTTATAATTTGTTAAGCAACAGCACCTACACATCTACACCACTTTTATACTGCGCTAGGCACTCTCCAAGTGGTTTCCAATGTGTGTTAGCTAATTGCCCCCACAAGCTGGGTACTCATTTTACTGACCTAGGAAAGGATGGAAAACTAAGTGAACCTTGGAGTTCTTGGGATAGAACTTGCAACATTGTGGCTGCAGTACTGGCATTTAACCACTGCACCATCCCCTCAAATTTTGGCAAAGAATGTATTAGAGATTTTACAATATCTCTGTAATGCTATCATTATTTGTAAATTATAGTGGGAGGTAGATTTTTTTACTACAGCTCCCAGCATCCCCAATGGCCATGCTGGCTGGAAGATTTCAACAACTGTTGTCAAAAAAAAAATGGCTGTAAATCATGGTGCTTGCTTCCTATCCTGACACCTAACTGGCTCTTGAACATAGCCCAACTAGAATCTGTTACTACACATTCCTTAGTTCAGAACACCCATCTGTAGACTTTTTCAGTCTCTACTTATTGTGGATGGAAGGGGCAACCTCGGTGCACATTCCCTGGGGCTTGTGACAAAGACTTTCCTTGCTGTGATCAATAGGCCCCATCATTCATCTTCAGTTGTCCCCATCAGTTAGCATCTGCCTCCACCACCACCATTACCCTCATGCATGAAGAGAGAAGGCTATCTTCCCATTTTGTATGAGAGACATCCCCAATGATAGCCTTTTTAGGTGGTAGTCTTGTTTTCTTTCTAGATGATCAGACACAGTGCTCCGTAAACAAGCAGGCATTCAAAACATTAGGTCTGCTGATCAAACCTAACTGCTTTGTTGAGCAATGTGGATGAGCTCCCAAAACTATGCCCTCTCTGCATTCCTAGTGTTTGGGGAGGGAAAAAAATAGAAGCAAATCAGGCAAGCAGGATGTTTGGGAAAGTCCGGTCTCCCTGCCATGGGAACTGCTGTCCGGGTATGAAGATATTTCTTTGTCTTTGCCCAGGAGATGGAGATCAAGCATGAACAAAGACCATCAACACCCCCCCCCTCCACCTTTAGAGAACTTTGGGGGCAGCAGAAAGTTGGACCTGTAGAATGCACTCATTACAGCATGCATTTATTACCGTACACTTAGGAAGCTCTATGAATAAAAATCACATAACATGCTGGATCAAACCAAAGGCCTAGCTTGTTCACGAATGCTCTTTGTACTACGGCCAACAAGTTGCCTATAGGGAAGTCCACCAAAAGGCCATGAGTGCCACTGCACTCTCCACCTTGCATTATCTAGCACCTGACACACATATTGCCTCTGTTCAGTACCTTGTATTCCTAGGTAGTTTCACATTCATGTTTTGACAAGACCTGACCCCGCTTAGCTTTTGAGACCAGATGAGATTGCACACTCTCTAACTGTCCTGGTTTAATAGGGACAATCCCAGTTAATGCTCTGTCCTCCCAGTTTTCAGTTGCTTTTAAAATGTCCCACGGCTTGTCTAGATGAGAAGATATAATGCTGATTGTTGCTCATTAATGCAAGTTAGCAGCAGCGTTCATTTGTTTCCGTGTTTTTTTGGCAAAATCGCTGGTACGTTGAGCTATCTGTGTTTGATGTTCACACAGAGCCATGCCTGCAAATCAAGATGGTGGCCAGGACTGAATCACTCACATTATTCTCAGCAAGTTGCTGCTACAGCACAGTATTATTGTTTTAAACTGTAAATCTAAGGTGCACAAGTGTGACTTTCCATTTAAAAAGCTGTTTGGTTGCCTCAGCACCGTGAAAAAGCACAGATTTGCTAATGCAAAACTCCAAAATGGTGCTTCCAGCCACTTCATTAACGACAAGCCTGCCCCCTTGCACATCTGACCAATCAGGCTTCCACTTCCTCTCATATCTGGGAATGTGCTCTGATGCAATTCGGTTGTCCTAACAAGCGGGAATGTGCATTTCCCCACATAAAAAAAAAAAAAAACACCTTGGGAGAAGCCATGAAGGCTTTTCCCGCATACTTTTGGAGTTTTTGGCCCCCCTCCTTCCGAATACGGTGAATCACCACAGGATCTTGTTGGGACAAAAGGTATTCTCCTTGATTTCTATGAGTTTTTTCACCATTTAAGCAACCCCTACATTTTTCTCTCCTGCTCCCACTTTCCCCCTTTATCCTCAGCTTACTTCAATTGCTGCAAACTGAGTTTAAAGTGCAAAAGTAGTTTGTACTCAGTTAACTCACAAGAGAGGGGAGGGGAGGGGAGAATCTTGCCCTTCCCAGCAGGCTCAGGAAAAAGCAAGCTGCTGCAGCTCTCTTAGCTTGTGTATTCTTCCTCATTAATGACATTTGTCCTCTCGATCACACTCTGGTGTTCCTTGAACACATGTGTCCTGGCTTTCATCCATTAAATTTTGGAGGCTATGAGAATGTGGCTCGCCATCAAATACCAAGTGCTGTAGGCTATATTTCAGAGGAAGGACCCCATTAATTTCATAGGGCGTTCTTAGACAAGGAATACTCAGTTTTGCCAGTTCCTTCCTCTGCAATATAGCCTACATTACATAATATTTGTTGGCACTCTCCCTCAAAGTACTAACTGCAGTAGAGTGGACTCTGCTTAGCTTCCAAGATCAGCCAGGATCTGGTGCATTTACTTCCTCTTTTGTATTCAGTCATCTCTCTCTGACCTTATGTTGGTCCCTATAATCTTCACTCCAGCCATTCTGAAAGACCCTCAAACAACTCCTCTATTTCTCCCAGGCTGCCTCATAACCTTGGAACTGCCTCTTGAAACACCTGCACAATGGCCTTTTTTCTCCCTATTACTCCTCAAAAACCTGTGCATCTTATTTTCACTGCATTTCATATAATCCCATTGGCTATCAACAAAACTACAGCATCCAGATCAAGAGAAGTAATAGTACCATTATATTTTGCTTTCATCAGACCAAGCTTGGAGTCCTATGCTCAGCTTTGGGCACCACTGTTTAAATAGGACATTGACCAGTTGGATGTGTCCAAAGACAGATGACCAAGATGATAAAAGGTCTTGAAACCAAGTCCCATGGGAAATGACTTAGGGTGTTGAGTATATTTACCTGGGGGAAGAGAAGGTTGAGAGGTGATATGATAGCCACCTTTAAATATCTGAAGCACTGTCACGTAGAAGATGGAGTGAGCATGCTGCTACAGAAGATAGGACCAATTCAAGTGACAAGAAAGAAGATTCCAGCTAAATATTCGGAAGAGATTTTCCTTGGTTTTTTTCCGGGCTGTGAGGCCGTGTTCTGGAATAGTTTCTTTCTGACATTTTGCCTGCATCTGTGGCTGGCATTGCAGGCAAAACGTCAGAAAGAAACTATTCCAGAACATGGCCTCACAGCCCGGAAAAAAACCAAGAAAAATCTATGGATGCCAGCCGTGAAAGCCTTCGACTTCATATTCGGAAGAGCTTACTGACAGTAAGAACTATTCAGTAGTGGAATACTGTACATTGCCTAGGAAAGTGGTGGACCCTCCTTTACTGGAGGTTTTTAAACACAGGTTAGATGGTCACCTCTCAGGAGTGTTTTACTAGTATATTACTGCAATGGCAGGGGGTTACACTAGATGGCCCTCAGGAGCCCTTCCAACTCTACATATCCTCCAACTGTCCAAATTTGTTTCTCTCTCATCCTACTTTTAAAACTGCTTTTAAAAAGTCCTAGTTTCTCTCTCCTCCTTCCCCTTTCTCCCTTTGGCCTCAGCTTACTTCAATTGCTGCAAAACTGAGTTCAAAGTACAAAAGTAGTTTGCACTCCATTAACTCAGAAGGGGGGAGAGGGGAGAGGAGGAATCTAACACTTCTTAGTGGGCTCAGGCAAAAGCTAACTGCTGCAACCTCACCTAGCTCTTGTGTTCTTCCTCATTAATAAAATTTGCCATCTTGACAACACTGTGATGTTCCTTGGCCAGAGGTGTCCCTCTTTTCATCTGTGAAAGGCTGAGGGTGTGACTCTATGATTCTTGCACCACCCCAGTTCTGTATCTAGTTGTGAGATTTTTTTTTTCTTCCTGCATGGAAATCCATGCATATTTGTTCTAAACCTATGTATTATTCTGTTTGAGGATTTTTTTTGGGGGGGTGTTTTGTTTTTATTATTGCTTGCATTTTTGTGTAACTCTTTGCTACTGCCTCCCAGCATCTGCTGCCTGAAACAAACACTTCACTGTCCCTAATGGTGGTAGGACTGGCCCTTACTAATAAGGCAGAGTGAGGTGGCTATCTGAAGCAGCAGATTTGGGGTGACATGAAAGGGAAGCAAATTTTTAATTATTTAATTTATTATTGTATTTTTACTGCCACAGAGGGAGAGGGGCACTTGAGTTTTGTTTTTTTCCTACATTGCCAAAATAATTCATCTAGCTTTGGGAACTACAGTCGGCTCTTCGTATCCACTGATTCTGCATCCACGGATTCCTCCATCCATGGCTTGAAAATATCCCCCCCCCCATTTTTTTCTTAAAGCAAACCCTGATGTTGCCATTTTATGTAAGGGACACCATTTTACTACACCATTGTCCACGGATTTTGGTTTCCACAGAAGATCCTGGAATCAAACCCCAGGGGATATAAAGGGCCCACTGTATACACCTTGACTTGTTCGCAGAGGTTGTTACTCTGCTTCAGGCAGCAAATTGTCTTGGGTCAGCCCAGATAGACAAGAAACCTTCGGAAGCTGTGGGAATGGAAAGGAAGTGGTGTGGTGGGGGGGCTGAATTTCACATATTAATTTGAACTTATCATCCCCATCTCTAGCCCCTGCAGGTCTCTTAAGCACAGAACATTGCTTGATGGGGACTCTGTAAGGATCAGTGTCTGGCTGAAGCAATGCAACAGGGAGGCTATTATGAGGCAGGCGTGTAGATCATAAAGCAGATGGAGCCTCTTTATTTGATTGGAGCCCAAAAAGAATGCTGCTTTTTGTCTCTGAGCTTTGAACCACTCCAGGAAATGAGTGGATGTGGCAATGGTGGGGGGGAGGTGAAAAGAGAAGGGGGCTGGCAATAGAAACTTTGCTTCTTTTTTAGACATTAATGGGAAGTTAAAAGCTGAGATCTGAAGGCAAACCAGCCATGTTTTATGGGGGTGGGGGCGGGAATCAGTACTTTGGGGAACAAGGAGGGTGGGTGTGGACAAAAGAGCCTGTATTGTGCTGTTGTGTGAGTGGGGCATTGGAGTTGTGAGGGGAAAAGAATGGGAGGCCTGGAATTCAGGACTGGCTGGAAAACTACAGCAACCGAGCAACAGGAGAAATATTCCTTAAAAGGGCATAAAGTACTTGGAAGAAGGTGGGCAGGACATAAAAATGGCAGCACCTGCTGTCCTAACAGAGAAACTGTGCTTTAAACAACCGTAAGATATTTAGAAAGTTATCAGGTCTCCCCAAGCCTAGGCTCAGACCCTTTTTTTCCAGTACCAAGATAAGAGCAATAAGGGAAAGCAGCACCTATCAGTTTTCTACACATTCCATAATATTCATGTAGCTCCCATTAATGTAAATGCAGCTTCTACAACAGTCCTTGTTGGTGGATTGTGGCATATCCTTCAACTTTTCACAGACGGAAACTTGGACACATGTGGTCAAGCAACATCAGAGCATTGTCAAGATGGTAAAAGTTATTAATGGGCAAGAAAATACAAACGAAGAGAAGCTACAGCAGTTTGCTTTTGCCTGACCCTACTGGGAAGGGTTAAGATTCCACCCCTACCTCTCCTCTCCCCCCCTCCTGAGTTAACTGCTGCATTCAAACTGCTTTGGGACTTTGAATTTGGTTTTCAATAATGGAAGTAAATTGTGTGGACAAAGGAATAAAGTGAGAAGAGAAGAGGGACATTTTAAAAACAGCTGAATAAAGTGGGATGACAGAGAATTAACTGGGACTGTCCCAGCCAAATCAGAACAACTGGAGGATCCTTTCTCCCTTTAACTTCAGCTTACTTCAGTTGGTATCAGCCTTCTGTGACTAGGGGCTTCTGTACACCAGCCAAATACCCCGGCTTGCCCCTGTTCCAGAACCCTGGAGTCCAGATGATACAGGTCATTTACTCCGATCTGCTCCTGGGCAGTCCTCATGACCCTAGGGCAGGTACAGGGCTCGAAGGTCGGCAAGCCAGGATAGGGACCTTTACCGGATTTTAAGATAATACCTGGTTTAATCCAGTACTGCCAGATCAGGCCCCACATTTCCACGGGAGCCCATCCCAGAACACCGTCCCTTGCTGCTGCTGCCAGCTCCCTGGGTGTCTCGGAAGACAGGCAGGGGTCCTCCAGCTTGTGATCCAGGAATGTCACAGGTTGGGGGGGGGGCTGCAGCCACATGTTCTGGGAAGGGGTCTTCCTAGATTCTGTGTCAGTGGAGAAAATGGCGGCAGCGGCAGCAATGGGCCAGCATTCCTGTGTGAACTCCAGCCCCATTTTCTTCAGGTAACGGGAGAAGGACAGGCCAGCTCTGCAGCCAGGTTCTGCTGGCAGAGAGCCACTGTATCCTGGCTAATGTAGATGAGCCCTTAGTCTATCTAGAAGTATCCTTAAGGCAATACCTGCCAAGAGTCATGGATTTAACACAAAGTTAATAGTTCAGATTATTCAGTTGATGGGTCTGCCTGGATGCTAACTGTCAAAAGATTGTTTCTCAATTTAAAACTACTCTGGAATGTCCTGGGTGCTTTCCCTTTACAATTATAGTTTTATATTCCACTTTAACTGCCATGACAACATCCTATGGAATCCTGGGATCAGTCGTTTAAGAAAGAATATTTAAAATTCTCAGCCAGGAAGCTCTAGTGCCCCATGAAACTACATATCTCATGATTCTGTGATTCCATTGAGTGTTGACATGGCACTTAGAAGTGGGATCATAGTGCTCTAATTTTGTAGAGTCCTCAAACTGGGCAAGGGGGAGACCAAGAAGGGGGTAAACAGAAAAAAAGCAACACATAATCTGTCTTAACAAAATGTATTCTGCAACACATGAACAGCTTCAATCATTCCTAGTTAGAAACAAATAATGTTCCAGTTCTCTTGACCCCTTGCATGTTATGTTCACTTTTCCTAAGACACTTATGTTGCTACAGTTTTGGAAAAGGTGGTGGGTGTTCTGCATTGTTGTTATTTGCCATCAAGTTAACTTTGATTTACGGCAACCTTATGAATCCAAGAGCCTCAATCATCAATTGCCCTGCTCAAGTTTTGCAAACAGGACCGTGGTTTCCTTGATTAAATCAATCCACATGTAATACAGTCTCCCTCGTTTCCTACTGCCTTCCACATTATTAAGCATTATCATCTTTTCCAATGAGTCATGTTGTCTTATGATGTGCTTGAAGTATGATAGCCTCAATGTAGTCATCTTCATTTCTAATGGTAAACCTCCTCTGAGAGTTCAGGCTTGGCCCAAACCCACACTACACAAATTATCCAGTTTGAAACATGGCTCCTTCCTATGCAATCCTGGCATTTGTAGTTTGGTGAGACACCAGCACTCTTTGGCAGAGAAGGCTAAAGACCTTGTAAAACTACAAATCCCAGGATTCCATAGGAAGGAGCCATGGCAAATCATCCAGTTTCAGACTGGATTATTTGTGTAGTGTGGATTTGGCCTTGCTTTGCTCCAAAACCCATTCAATGGTCTTTTTAGCACCCCATGGTATTTATCGTTTCCACATTTAAAATGAGTTAATTTTCTTCCTGCCAACTTGCTTCACTGTTTCACCCAGTGACATCAGTAGAAGATTGCGGAGTGAGTGGACTGCACCAGTTGACACTGTCGTGTGTGTGTGTGACATCAAAATGTCTGTCTATAAAATTCTTGTGCAGTGTTTTAGCAGAAATTTCTTATATTTTTAATAAAACAATATCCCTGGTGCCATGTCCATCCAGATGAGCCTTCCTTCTTGCTGTCTCCCACATGTAGTTTTCTGGTGACCGTCAAAGTTGTACACAGATTGCATAGTTTGCTGGGGTTACTAAGGGTTCTGTATGGTTTGGTACAGGAGGAGATCCATGGGTGTGACACTATGAGTTACCACACTGAATGTCATCAACATTTGCTTAATGATACCACTGGTTTTACCTTTTATAACCATTCACAGAAATCAGAAATCATTCTGTCTAGAGTATATTAATACATCTGCTGAAGAGAAGCAGAACAGAAGTCCTGATTGTAGATCTCAGCAGTTCTGAGGAGTCAAACTTGAGCAAAGAGAAGCTGATGCTCTAACCGAGGGATGGGAATTGTCCAGCCCTCCAGGTGATTCTGAACTGCAACTCCCAGCATTCCTCATCACTGAGTAGGCTGGCTAAGGTTGCTGGGAGTTTCAGTCCAGCAATATCTGGAGAGCCACACAATTCCCATCCCTGCTCTTGTCTGTAGCAAGAGTTACAGGCCCTGAATCTGGTATCTGAATTACATTAGCAGAGCATCTATTGAACCTAACAGAGCAGTGTCAACCATGTTACTCCTCCAAACAGAAATTGATGGGGGCATGAACAGCAGAGGAGCCAAACCTTTGACTTGGTTGTGGGCTTACCAGGCCCATCTATTACTCTGGGGTAAACAAAATGTAGGCATATGCGAAATCTACTACTATTTTGTTTTTCACTAGAAGAAGCTCAAGAATCAAGGTCCATCAATGATAGACTGGTGTAAATGACATATGCTTAGAATTAAAGACTTCTGGGCCCAGAAACTTGTTTTGTGTGCAAGTACAGAACAGTACTGACAGTCCCCATAAAAATAATTAACCTACCCTACAAGTATTCATTTTAGCAGTATAATTTAGAGTGGGGTGGGGAAGCTGTATCATGGGTGCTGTTGTTAGACAATCCAATGTCAGACATCCTTTGCCAATCTACTGCAGTTTATCCAGGTATCTACCAGTATACCTAAGCTTACTTTTGCTCATATCCTGATCTAGGTGGTCACTACTGTAAACTGGACCAGAACTTGGAAAAGTTACCTTTGGGGAGGGGACTAAAACACTCACTGACCCTTAGCCAGCTCAGTCACCTTTGTTGAAGTCTAGTTTCACCATAAGGCTTAAATATCCTAAAGGTATCAGATCCCATCAGATCTTGGCAGCTAAGCAGGGTTAGCTCTGGTTAATACTTGGATGGGAGACTGCCAATGAACGGCTGGTGCTGTAGGCTACATTTAAGAGGAAGAAACTGGCAAAACCAACTCTGATTATTCCTTGCCTGAGAAGGCCCTCTGTAATACATGGGATTGCTAAAAGTTAGCAGGCAACTTGAAGGCACATGCACACAATTTCACTGTGCACCCCCTGGTTTGGAACACAGTAGGCAGCAGAGTTGTTGAGATGATATCCTCCTTTCCTTCAATGTACATTTATGATGGTGCTGCTGGTTGTATTGGGGGGGAGTGTTGGGGGGGGGGGGAAACAAAGCATTCCTTTGAAAGCTCTGCCCACCAGACTGCATTTCCCAAGCCCAGAGTGGCTTTGGCTACTGCATCTCGTGATCTACTTTATTGTGTTGAAAAGCTCAAAGAAACTGATTTTGATAACCCCTTCCCTGCCTGCTGAGTCAGTGCCTACATTTTGTGTGTGTTTGTGGCCAGACAGAGTTGGTAAGGGGCACACAAGTAGGAATGGGAAAATGTGAAAAGAAAGGAGGGAAGGAAGAAGAGTATGGAAATGATCCTGGGTCTGGCCTGATAAGTCAGAATGTTACTTTTTGGATGATAGTTCCCCAAAACCCTCACCAAAAATGCTGGATAGGGGCTTCTAGGACCTGCCATCCAAGCTCTGAGCATGACCCATTCTTGGTTGGGGGGGGGGGAGAAGTCAATAAACTGCTGCTCCCTTCTTTCTGCCTACAGTTTTCTAAGTAGTTTTCACTGTTTCTGTAATAGGTTTTTTGTGGATTCTCTCTCCCAACTTTAAACCACCACCACAAGAACAGTGAATGAGCTAAGGCATCCTGATGCCACAATGTTCAAAACAAAGGAGGATTCTCCTGTGAGTGAAGCTGAGTGGGAGACTGAATTGGATGTCTACTTAAGCTACTGAACCTTGTCATGCATAGTATGCTATTCTATATGGGTTGAAACTAATGGTTCATTTAGTCCAGGTGTACTGTATGTGAAGCCTTCCAAAATTAATTGGACTCCAACTCCTATCAGCCCCAGGCAGTATAGCCAATGGACCAGGCTGTTGGGAATTGGTGTCCAACAACATTTGGAGGGCCACCAGTTCCTTAACAGATTTAGCTCCTGTAGTCTACTGTCCCTAGGATGAACATGATCTACTGCCCCAGGATGATAATTTGCAAAGGTCACAACCCTCCATCCTACTTTAAGATGTATTGTATTTCTATTTATATTAATTGCATTTGGACTGGCATAAATGCATATAAAATTCTCCACAAAGAAAGAAAGTGTTCTCTGCAAGCACGTCTCTACTTTTTGTGGTAATACTTTCCTCTTCTCAGTGATCCACCTGTCTCCACTGTTGACATTATGAGGTCTCAGGTGGAGATACGTAGTTACTTTTGGCTCTCTGAATCCACTGATTCTTTATCCACTGATTCAACCAACCACGGTTTGAAAACATTCCCCCTCAACATTCCAAAAAGAAAACCTTGCTGTTTACCATTTTATATAAGGGACACCATTTTACTACCCCATTGTATATAACAGGACTTGAGCATCCAAAGATTTTGGTATCCACGTGGGGGTCTGGAACCAAAATTCAGTGGATACCAAGGGCCCACTGTATAGTGCTGTTACTCCACTTTAACTGCCATGAAAACATCCTATGATATCCTGAGATGTTCAGTTTAAGGAGGAGCCATTTACAACTCTCAGCCAGAGGACTCTGGTGCTTCCCCCAAACTACAAACCCCAGGATTCCATAGGATGTTACCATGGCAGTTAAAGTGAAATCATAGAACTGTACTGTAAAAGGGACCCAAGTCTTGGTATCCAGCTGGCACATGGGTGGGGAACCTGAGGCTTAAATCTGACCTCTGGGCCTCTCCATCTGGCTATGCAACCTTCCCAATAATCCCATTTTTTGACAGTTTTCCAGCTTTCATAAGACTTCTTCCCCTCCAGCTAATAAAGGTTGGAAAGCACTCCTGAGGTTTCATTACGGTCAGCACTCTGTATCCAAGGATTTGGTGTTCATGAATTGCACTATCCATGGCTTGAAAATATCCCCCCCTCCCCCCAAAAAATAAATAAATCCCAAGACACAAACCTTGATTTTGCCATTTTATATGAGGGACACCATTTTACTATGCCATTGTATATAATGGGACTTGAGCATCCACAGATTTTGGAACCCACTGGATACTAAGGACCCACTGTATTGGCAATACAAGCGTTAAACTAAAGTGTGCTACAGTAGTTTGAGTGCTGGCTTAGGACTCTGGGAGACCAGCATTTGAATCCATGCTTAGCCATGAAAACCCATCAGGTGACCTTGAGCAAGACACAGGAAAACCTTCTGATTGGGTCACCATAAGTTGGAGTTGACCTGAAGGCACATCACAACAATGCCAGCATTGGGGCTCCACTATTTTGTCTTTCCACCCACCTCTGTAATGCAGCAAGGCCTCTTCCTCAACAACTCTGAAAGTGAATTCAGTCTTCTCTTTCAGAGGAGACTTGTGCCCCCTGGAGGTGCCATTCTTCCATTACCACCCCCACCCCAAGAAAACAGCAAAAATGGAAGAAAAAAATCTTGATTTTTTTTGCAGGGATTCAGGAGCTATGAAAGCAGCCTTAGGAACTGCATCCAGCCAATGGACTGTTATTTCCAGTTGGGGGCAGACTTCTTATTTGTTAAAGAAAAATCACAACATCCATGCATAAAAGGGGAGTGTCAACAGACACAGGGTAGTCCCAAGATTGTGGGAATATGAAACATGTTAAAAAGAAGAACAACACTAAGGTGGAGTTTATTGTTGTGTGCCTTCAAGTTGTTTCCAATTTATGGCAACCCTAAGGCTATCCTATCATGGGGCTTTCTTGACAAGATATGTTCAGAGTGGGTTTGCCCTTGCCTTCCTCTGAGGCTGAGAGAATGTGATTTGCCCAAGGTTACCCAGTGGATTTCCATGGTCAATCAGGGATTCGAACCCTGGTCTCCTGAGTCATCATCCAACACTCAAATCTCTACACCACACTGGCTCTCAAGTGGTGTGAAACATCCAAACTAGCCCAATATTTACTGAATGGCATGGGATATTGATGGGGAAAATTTCTGATAAATGGGTGGAACAGCCAGTGGAATGATGGGGCTAGACAAGAAGGAGGGAAGAAAAGACACAAAACCATCTCACTGTATGGATAGATCATTTCCTGCTCCCTACTGAGAAACCGTTTTAAAATAGCCTCAGGGATAGAAATGAGCTGTAGACATCAGTGGGAAAATGAATTATTTTGATGTAAGTCGGGAACAATGTATATGCACTCTATCCATACCAAGGAAAAAATGCAAAATGGAGGAGGTGGTCTTGGACAAAACCACCTGACATAACATTTTGTTACAAGGCCCTATTTGCAGCTGCAGCAGCAGCTACAATGGATGCTGACACATTGCAGAAACCATGCAGTTTGATACTGCTTTAAGTGCCATGGCTCAATGCTATGGAATTCAGGGATTTGTAGTGTTTTGAGATATTTAGCCTTCTAATTCTATGATTCTATGATTCATAACAAACTACAAATCCCAGGATTCCATAGGATAGAGCCATGATAGTTAAAGTGTTGTCAAACTGCATTAGTTCTGCAGTGTGGCAGCAGCCAGTCACAACAGCAAGTAAGCATTGGCATAGCAATCTGAATAGTTCAAAACAATTCTCATGTGCCATCTAGTTCCAGTCCTCACAACCACCCTATGAGCCTTATAACTGCCTGTTAGGTAAACCATCATTACCATAGGAACATGATGCCCTTCAATATCCACTGGGGTTTGGTTCTAGGACCCTCCGTGGATGCTCAAGTCCCATTATATGCAACGGTGTAGTAAAATGGTGCCCCTTATATAAAATGGTGAACAGCAAGGTTTGCTTTTTGGAAAGCTTTTCTGAATATTTTTGAGCCATTGTTGGCTGAATCCCTGGATACAGAGAACCAATTGTATTTTGAATTCTCAGCCGAAGTACTCCAGTGCCTCACCAAACTACAAGCTCCAGGATTCCACAGAATGCAGCCAGTTCGAATGGAATCAGGAAACTACTATAAGAGTGAAGTGTGAAAGGGTGCAGAGACGCCTGCCTAAAGCTACTGGGTAAGCACTCTCCACCTCAAACCCTATTCAGAGAACAGTAACAGGGTTGTATCTTGGTCCAAGGAAAGATATCATTCTCAAAAGAAAAAAGAATGAGTGTGTGCAGTGGAAGAAGTATCTTAAATAATTGAACTCTTCCCCCCCTGCTGTCAGACTCCCACTCACGAGGCTCACTACATTTTTGGGTGGCTGGCAGGTGCTTGCATATGTATAGGTGGAGTCATGCAAGATCAAACCAGCTAGCCTCATTCTGTCTTTCTCTGGGTCTTTAATCTGTCAAAGCCATGGAATGAGGTTCAAAGGATGTTAATTTAGTACTGAAAGAAGAGGAGGGGAGCTAGTTGCAGCTTTCCTGTTATAGGAAAAGATTTGGTTTGCTGTAAGAAGACACAAGTCTCATTTGGATCACAAAGGTAAGGATTTCTGCTTCTTCCTACACTCTGAATCCTTTGGCTCAGAAGTTGCTTAGGCACAATTCAAAGCATTCCATTGTCAAGGGCACACTTTGCATTTCAGTATTTGCCCAAGATAGTTTTGGATAAGTTAGGAATAACGAGTTTGTAAACACAGAACAAGAACACGTAAGGAAGGCAGGAATGACTTTTGGTTTGTGTCAAGGGGATTTTCAGGTTTGCCGCAGTGGGCTCATAATAAAATGTAGATTGATGCGCAGTAATGCCAATTCGCAGCAGCTTTCATTTGTCTCCATGTTTTTTTAAAATATCACAGGCATGCAAAGCCATACACGTTTGTTGTTCAAGCAGGCATGTTTGTGAATCAAGATGGTGGGTGCGAATGAATTACTCGTGTTTTTATTTTCACCAGTTGCTGCTGCCACCATGAATTTTTTTAAAAAAAGTAAATCCAAGGTGTGGAAGTGCAATCTTCCACTTAAATAAACAGAAAAAAAGAAGAAAAAGCTGTTTTGTCACCTCAGTGCACAATCGCTATAGTGAAAATCCAACATGGTAGTTCCAGGTGCTTGCGTTGCCAGCAAGTTCCACCCCTATGCATGTCCAAGCAATCAGCTTTCTACTACCACTCTTATCAGTAATATGCAGCAAAGCTAATTGGTTGTCCCAACAAGCAGGAATGCGCATTTCCTTTAGGAGTTTTTTTTTTTTTTAGTATGGGAAAGCTACAAAGGCTTTTCCCGCAGTGTTTTGCCCCCCTCCTTCTGAATATTGTAGATTGACGCGGGATCCCATTTAGACATAACAAATTCTCCTTGAATTCTTATGAGAAGTATTTTTGCCATTCAGACAACCCCTGACTCAAAGGTGGTGAGGTGGGGTCAGATGAAGGCACTGGCCCTCATGTATTAATTCTGCCCCAACTGAAATGTTTGTGCAGTCTTCAAATTTCTAATATTGCAGAGAGACACTGGAAATAATTCATACCTAGAACATTTATATTTGCTGTGTTTGTATTTTCTTGATAAGTTTGCTTGTCCCCCTTTCCTTGAATGCCTAAACTGTATTTCCAAATGTTCAACTGAAATTTCAAGTTACTGCAATACTAGAAATTTGGGGATGGAAGGAAAATTTCATGGGGGCAGGATTCTTATTGGGAATAATGTCCTTATCTCCCCCCCCCCCAGTTATACCCCTGATGTACAGTGTAAAGGGGCCCTTCTGCTGTAAACTTCCACTTAAAATCAGTACGAATAAAATCTCTTAGTCCCACACGTAAGGGCTGCTGTGCAGGTTGAAGCCATCTCCACAAAGCAAGTTTAACTGGACTTGGAATTTGGCTTGGCTTGGAATTAAAACCCTATGTGACGGTTTTAATTCCAAGCCAAACTGACCATTCTTACATCTCTCACAAAAGTTAAATCATACACAGACAGCCTGCTCAGTTAGAGTGCTTGTGAACATCTGATGGCCTTCATACCAGCTCAAGTAAGTACTTCAGGCTATATTGTTATAAGCATAATGCAATATCATTGCAATCTTAGATCTTTTCTCATCTGATTAAGATTTAGATTGGGGAAATAGTATTGAAAGAAACTATCCATTCATCTAGATCAAAGCTGTTGTGTGTAAGGGTTTTGTGTGTTTTTTTTAAGTAAAAAATCCTGAATCAAACTGCTCTCATGTTTACATCTAGTTTGGCCATAATAAACATATTATACTAAATGGTTATTGGAGACAAATTATTACTGCACAATATTCGCAAATTCAATAGAAATCTTTGTAATATCTCTTTTTGGACAGAAGATGGCACAATGGTGCAATGGAACCTAACTTTTTACTTGAGTCAGATTTAAAGACCCTGTTGTAAAGGTAGAGGGAAAATAAGCCAGTCTCTTTCTTCATACCCCCCCCCGCAACATTTCACAGATGAAGGCCAGGACACATGTGGCCTTCTTGCTCAAGGTGACAAGAGTTATTAATGAGGAAGAACACACAACCTAGGAGAAGCTGCAGCAGTTTGCTTTTGCCTGAGCCTTGTGGAAAGGGTAGAATTCCCCCACTTCTTCTCTCTGATGAGTTAATTAAGTGCAAACTACTTTTCCACCATGAATTCAATTTGTAGCAATTGAAGTAAGCCAAGGACAAAAGGAGAAAGTGGGAAGAGAGAAATTGAGACATTTTAAAAGCAGCTGAAAAAGTTGGATATAGAGGATTAATCAGGACTGTTCCCACCATATTGGGACAATTGGAGGATTTTCCCCACACACACACACCTCGTTTACAAATGCTGATGAAGAAACCAGAGAGCTTTGAACCCTAATGTATTCTGGTACCTTCTTATTGGCCTAATAAAGGTATCTCCAATGTGTGTTCTGGATTCTTTTAATAGTCAAAATGGCTACTTTTGTTTTGTTTTAGAGTTCTCTTGAGGAAGAAAGATAACTTTGGGCCTAGAAGCAAGCATTTGACCACTGTTTTCCTGTAGCTATTTACAAATACTATCTGTGAAAGGTCCAGTGCTCATGTATTTCCATCCTGAAACTGAGGTTATCCTTTCTTGACACCTAAGAAAGGGGCAGTTAGCAGCACAGAATTTGCTTGGATCTCAGTGTAAGTTACTTTGCTGCTCCTAATGGAATTGAAATTTCATTACCTGTGTTTGAAAGCTTACATGATGTATTTTGTGCATTTTAGTTAGCCCAATAAAGGTATCACTGTTTTGTGGATTTTGTTGTATTTAGCCATTATTAAGTTATTTACATAATTCATAGCCCTCCCTTCTGTAGTGGCTAGGCAGATGGGTTTTAAAGTCCTTGTTATCATTACAGCCAAACATTGAAGATTATCAGATGCTTGAAAAAAGCCCCAAAGGAGCTCGCAAAAACATCACTGTAATGGGAACAGGTCCTGGTTCCACTTGTGTCGGCCTCCTGGTGTGCTTGCTCCCTACTCCCTTCATGCTGATGTGACAAAAAAGGTGCTGCTTTTCATTAGCGGAAATTCCTTAATGAAAAGCGGCGCCTTTTTTATTGCATCAACATGGAAGGAGGAGGGAGCAAGCATACCCGAAGGATGACGTCATGCAAAACCAGGACCCATTCCCATTTTCGCGAGCTCCTTTGAAGCTTTTTCAAGCATCTGATAATCTCTATTAACAACTGTTCAGTGGTGGTGTAAAAGAGTTAACTTGTATTAGTGGCCTTTTTTGATACTTTTTACATTAGCTTTGCAGGTTGAGGCTAGAAAAAGATATGAAGGCTGGGAACAGAGTGGTGGAGTGATTGGAGTAATTGTTCTCCATTGCTAACCTGCTTAATGGCCCCCACAAGGTGGGGGTCCAACAGGGCTCTAGCCTGGGGGCCCAGGCACCCAGGATTAGGAGTGGCCCCCAGCGTGATATTATTGTAAATTTTTATTATGTAAATCCATCTAGTTTTTTTAAAAAATAAGTATTACTTTGATTCCATCATTTAAACTGACTTGTTTTAATTTTTATCCTAAATCCTATAGAGCATCTCACTGCCCTTAATCTAGCAGTAGGTCGGGGGCCTGCCAAAGATTCTGGCCTGGGGAGACTGCTTCAGGAACCTGCTTGCATGGTTCTCATTACTGCGGAGAAAGGATGGGTCACCTTTACACACTTTGGCATTGTTTTAATGGTCAAAATAATCCTCATAGAATTCACTTGGAATGCTACCTGTCCTAATGGCATTCTGCATTGGATCACAGTATTCAGAAGAAGGAGGGCCAAATCCACTGTAAACTCCACCAGGAAAACCTTCACAACTTCTCCCATATTTTTTAAAAAGCTCCGTAGAGAATGTGCATTATCGCTAGTTTGGACAATCGGGTTTATGTTCATTCGCACTTGTGAAAGAGCAAAAGTGAAGCTGATTGACTGGATGTAGGCAGGGGGTGGAGCTTGCTAACAAGGCAAGTACCTAGAACCACCATCTTGAATTTTCACTTTAGCGATCGTGTGCTCAGGCAATGAAACAGCCTTTGTCTTTTCTTTAATTTATTTAGGCGGAATATTGCACTTTTGCACCTTACATATGCTTTTTTAAAAAAAATACTGTTTGGTGGTGGCAACTGGCAACAATAAAAATGCGAGTAATTTACTTGTGCCCGCCATCTTGATTCACAGACATGCCTGTTGGGACAGCAAAAGCAAATAGCTTTGCATGCCTGTGATTTTGCCAGAGACCCGTTAAGACAAATAGAATCTGCTTCAAATTTGCAGTAGTGCATATCAGTCCGCATTTTTTCCCCTTGCATAGACAGGCCCTTTGACTTTCTCTGTTTGCTTCTGTACTGCATAGCCTTTAGGAATCCATCTTCCATTCATAGGCTGCTATATGTGCAACTCTGCTTCAACAGAATATGTCCACTGCACTAGGGCAAATAATTTGCCCCACACATATAGTATGACTTATACTTGTATCTGTCCCTCACAGGATGCTAGCCATTGTCTGTGAATGTATTTTAAACTCTGTATTTACTCCATTTAAAAACAACAACTACGTTTCTCTTAATCCAAACAGCAGAATTTGTATGTAGCAAAGAAGTGACTACTAATGAACCATTTGAATAAGACAATGAACACCCAGTAACAATTTATTGAAAAGTGCCTTGTCTCTGTTCATAACCTAAACAGCTGGTGAATTGGCAAAAAAAAGGCACAAGTAATGAATGGAAGAAAGTCAATTGAGATGGGATGGCCTGTCTGTAGCCTTCCAGATGTCCCATCCCCACCTGTTGAAGTATGACATGTCAGTAAGTTTCAACTGTACATGGAATAGTGGAAGGAGGCCATCTTGTTTTGCTTCCAGCAGCAACATATCTTGAGCTGAATGTAGTGCAAGGGTGGGCAAAGTGTGGCCTGTGGGCTGCATGTGGCCACCAGACCCATTTTTGTGTCAGTTTTTTTTTTTTTTTTACACAAGTCCTATCCTCCCTAATGAGCACAGCCAATGGTGAGTAATCCTCAGGGCCGCAGTCAACAACATCTGGAGGACCACAAAATTCCTGCCTCTCCAATAAAACTTTGGTCCATGGTGAACAAATGCAGCATAACAGTTGAGAGCATGAGAGAGTTCAAATCCCTCCTCAGCCACAAACCTGCTTACTAGGAAGTCTGAAGCAACACCCTCGCCTCTAATATATTGGCCTAATTCACTAAATTGTATACAGAAGGACTGCTGGCAACTGTGGAAGGGTAGGCAGCCACATTAGATCCCCAGGAGACCTTGGAGGGCTTTACCCTTCCCACTGCAAAAAGCAACCCCCCCCCAATGGCCTCAAGGGGACAAGTGGAGCATTACCACCATACATTTGGGCCTTCCTGGGTCATTTTAGCTCCAGGACAGGTCTTAAAAAAAAAAATAATAACAGGAAGAGAGTGAAAGTCACTTCCTGTTTCAAAAAAGGCCTTTCTTGGGCCTAAACTGGCCAAGGGTGGGCCCAAAATGTGGTGGAAATGCCCACGCATCTGCTAGAAGGCATTTTGGGGCAAAACAATTCTTTTTAAAAATGTAAAAAAATATTTAACTGTGAGGAGGGGCTAGGAGGCCTCCAAACATGGTGGTAATGACCTCTACATACCATAGAGTTTATTTGGGGGGATTCTGGAGCAAGCACTTTTTTGTTTGCACAAAAAATAGACACAAAAATAGTTCTGAGGGCCACATGCAGCCAACCCACAACTGGGAAAAGAAGTTACAATCTGTATAATAAAATGCTTTTGTCTACTTATATACTATGTGTCACTTTTCACTAGACATCTGAAAATGGTTACAACATGTATGACCAAATTACACATAGACCAAATTACACATCTATAATACAGAACATGGTAATGTACAAATCACCCTGCAAAGATTATACTCTCATGTAGACCACAACTAATGCTAGTGTTTCACAAACAATTTCTGTACTATATATCCCAAATAAATCCTCAATTATTTGCTAATGGAAAAATAACTTCAAATATATGTTTCTATATATAGGCTAACAAATGTTTGCACACAAAAAATTGACACAAAAAATGGCTCTGGGGACTAGATGCAGCTCATGGGCCACACTTTGTCCACCCTTGTACTACATTTAGCTCAAGACATGTTTGCTGCTTTGAAGCAAAACAAGATGGCCCACATCCACTATTCCATGTACAGTTGAAACTTACTGGCATGTCATACTTCAACAGTGGGGATAGGACAGTGTCCTCTACTGCCACTGAGGGGTGCAATCTAGCTTAAGGGGAGACAAGTCAGACTATGACATACATATAGAGAGAAGTGAAAAGCCAGGAGGTTCAGGAAGAAAGGCTGGGGACTGCCATGCCTGTCCTCTACTTCCACTGCCTGAGGTGCCTGCTTAATTGCCTAATTCTAGGACCACCCCTGGTTGTAATTATGGCTGAGATAAAGCAAAGCATTTTACACACCTGAAGAGCTAAGAAGCGAAGTTTAATTAATTCAAGTCAACTTTTGCCTCTTCCAAAATAAGACAGAGAACACATACGACTGTTTAAGTATTTTATTTCAAACCCCTTTGTCCCCACCAACCCTCTCGAACAACCACCCATAGGCCAAAAGAACAAACAAAAAACAACCCACAATAGAAATGAGATACAAACAGGAGAGGGGCAAAGTTCTCTCCCATGGTTGACAAAATTTACCCAAAAAGGGAAAAGAAAAAACAAAAGAAAGAGAGAACGAAAAGCGTTCCGCCCCAACTATAGAGGCAAAAGTATTCAGTACATCCATTTTACAGACAGGACCCTGCAGCAGTTACAAATGCTTCCAAATGAGAAACCAAAGACGTGCCTATTGATACAATATATACACACAAGGCCATTCAGAACCCAGTCCATAAACAGCCTGAGCCCCTCCCCAAAAATGTCTAAGCACACCCAAAGTGCATTCATTTCATATAAAACATCTTTTCATCCCTCTCCTGCCAAGCGCAAAACTTTTAAGATTGGCCTGCAGGTCTTAATTTTGTTTTCACACATTTATAATTCTGAAAATAAGTTACAGCAGCTGTTTTAATAAATTAAATACACACGCAAACGCACATACACAAACACACAAAGCAAACTTGGAAACTGAGCAAAATCAACTTAAAAAACTGTTAACAGTGCAGTAAGGGGGGATCTTACTGAATCAATTTTCTTGCAATATGCAACCTTTCAGTTCACACAGGACACTAAAACTGTGTACCTACATTACCTTTTCAGTGTTATTACTGAGGTTTACATATTGAATTCTGTATACCCTACCCACTTTTACTGACTAAAAAAGACTGGTTGAAGGGGAGGGTTTGAACCATTCTGGACTTTTCTTCTAGAAAAGGTGCAACACAATCCCAAATGTGATCCACATTGCTGTATGATAAGACATGTGTGCTTTTAGCATTACTGTCAAAAGACCTTTCACTGACTAGTACCCAACACCAGGCCATATAATGCCCAGGGAGGGAAATCTGCCATTGTTTGAAGATGTTCATTGCCATCAAAGCTAAGATTAGGATGTGAAACAATAGGTGATTGTACAAATGGGGTCATGTAGTCTTTTAAGAGGTAAAATAGATTACACCAGATTACAGCAGCTCTGGTCAAGTTAATTTCATTACTTCACAGACCTATTATGGAGGTCTATGTCAACCCAGTACCACTTTCAGTGCAACAGACTGATCACAGCTCACCAGTCCTAAATTGTGGTCAACCAAAAAAATTGGTAAGTTTGTGAGTTCTGCTGCTTTCCTAGGTCCATGTAGACAGGGGCCTCACCAGGTAGCTGGTAGTCCACATCACATGGGCTACACACAGGTTGAAGCAACAGGTGGCAAGAGGATAGGTGAAAAGGATGAAGTGAAACAGTTTCAGTCTGCAATTTAGGGTAAAACTGCACACAGATTTGTTTCATTGTGTGAACAGCACACTTGCACCATACAGTGAGATTTGTAGGAGAGGAATCTCCTTCATTGCCCAACAGATAAAATAGCTGGAGGCAGATGTGAAATTACTGAGAATCGGCTTTCTGACAGCTGACCTCTGACATGTTTGCATCTGCCACTGGTGCAAGTTGTTCATCCTCTCTCTCAAATTCCCCTTTCTGTAACAACATTGGAACAGTAATTTATCTTACCAGAGCACTTGTTTTAAAAGAAACACAATCAAAAGCACTTGGCAGAACAGAAGCTGTGTCATAGTAGGCATACCACAAATCCCTCTGCGTAATTATTTTTGTCAAATGACATTTTGTCATAGTCATATGAATGCGAACAAGAAAAAGGTGAAACGCTCATTCAGGGCAAAAGATGGCCACAAATACTATCTCCACGTTGCATGATGTGGAGTTCTGTGAAACTCTGAACATTTAATGGATTTATTTATTTATTTATTTTAATGAAGGCGGGTCGACTTAGTTCTTATGTCGTTTTCTTAGGGTCAAAGCTACATTTATGGCAACAGCATTTATGTGGATAACTTTTATCATTTAACTTTTCAAATACAGTGGGCCCTCCATATCAGCAGGCTCCCAATCCATGGATTGGACTGTCCTGGGATCGCTATGCCCCATGTTATTCAATGGCGCCAATGTGAACACGGACACACTGAAGCATGTGTGTTTACATCATCAGCATTAAATAATATGGGGCTTAACCAGCTGTGTTTTTGGCATCCACAGGGGGTCCTGTAACCGAACCCCTGTGCTTCCAGAGGGCCCACTGCATACATTCTCTCCACAGGGGAAATTTCCTTTTTCAAGAATAAATGGAATCCTCTCATGGGCACATGAGTTTCCTACAGAGTCTAGCCATTTTAGCCTGCTCATAAAAATAATTACGTCAACACCACACACATCCATTACCATTCTTGAGAAATATATATAAAAAATGGGCTGGGGCAGAGTCATAACAGACAACATGTTTGGTGCGAGGGCAAGAATCAAAAACAGTCCCTTTAGCATTTTTTTCTTTAAAAAAAACTGTGATTTCTTAAGCTTGGCCTGCTCTTTTTAGCTTCAAGTTAGCACCTAGGTTTGTAAAAACTGTCAAAGCAATTAAGAGCAAGGTTGTTATAAGGTTGCACCTGAACCTCATCTCAGGTTTAAAAAGTGATATACAAACTCAACAACCCAAATGCATGCTGGTGTACCTCTGTGGACAACACAAGACACTTTCTGCATTTCTGAATCACAATTCAACTGCTGTTGGTCAATCAGCAAAGTTTTCTTTATCTAATTCAGTCCTGTGGCAGCAGTGAAGATTTATACCAAGTACTTATGGGTGTGCTGTTATTCTTTCATACAACCGCAGTAGCACCATTAAGGCCCAACAGCACCCCACCGTCCTCAAAATTTAATGTAATTAACAAGCATTACAGGCCAGAAGATATTTAAACCTTACTTTGTACTGTAGATATGGGGAGAGGGGAGAGCATCATTTATTGAAGTAAAAAGTTAAAGGTCTAGAACAGTGGTGAGGAAACCTTGGCCCTCCAGAAGTGGATTATGGCAGCGGTAGTCAAAGCATCAGGAAGGCCAAAGGTTCCCTACCTCTGGTTTGAAATATGTTCAGAAACTCCCAGACTCCACCTGAATACAATAAATGAAAATAAAATTTGAAAAAGTCAGATGGGGGTAGTTGATTCTAAAGAGCCACCGACTTCTTCTGAGTTAACCATCCTTTTCACCTTCCCCAGTTAATTATTATGGAGAGTAACAGATACTACAAGTACAAAATGCCAAAACAGTGCTTCAGAGGACAACCGCTCCCCGCCAAAAAAGCTACAGTGCTGGACTTAATTTTTGCTGCATAAAACTCACCCATAACCATTCACCCATTTTCAAACACAAAATCATCACACAACTCCACAAAGGAGGAATCATACACACACACACACACATTCCTTTTACAGGAAAGCCATCACAGCAGACTTAACAGGGACACAATAGTGGCCCAGGGAAGCCAACTTACTCCCTGAACATTATTTACACACAACTGGCTTTTGCTACTCAGTAGTCAGTCAATGGAGCTCTAGAGGTGGTCACAGTTCGATAAAAGGATGGGAGGCAGGTAACAGACGCCCTCCCCCCAGTGCGGTCACTGGGGCATAGTTTGTGCGTGTTTGGACCATATTTTAAGAAACATTTGTTTCCCACCACCATACAAGTGCAAGCCTTAGGTTTGATCTTAACATTTCTTATCTGAACCAAGAAGAAGGTATGTGGTGGGGGGCAGAATAGGAAAGGACTAAATAAACCCCCAAATCCACAGTGAATCAGTAAGCTTTCCTTTTTAAACGAGGTGAGGGTGGACATGCTAAAACTGGGTTTAAAAAGTACGAGAACTTCCAACACAGCCTGCCCGCAATCCAAACTATTCACCAAAAACACTGAATCCCTTGTAGGCTGTTACAGTTCAATTCCAGTGCACCTAAATCTACCTTTACAGTCACACACAAGCTTCAAGGCTTGCTAGCTAGAATGAAACAGATGGTCTTTCCAGTGTGTTGTTAACATTTCAAAATGCACACCCTGGGAATGTGGGAGTCCTCTTGGCGCATTTAAGATTCCATCCAACATGGAATCTCTTTCAGTTTCAAGTGAGCAAAGCCATTAGCATTATTTTTCTTTGATGCTGTTTTGATACCTATCTCCACTTCTAAGAAGCTACATATATCTCAGCAGAGGGTCATGTCTTTCTCCAGTGTATCAGAACAAAGAACTGAACAAGTTTCAAGAATCCTAACTTTCCCCACCACTACAATCACTGTTGGAGACACCAACACCTTCATTGGCTCACGTCTAATACAAAGGTCTCAGCTGCCAGGGGAACTGGTAGGAGATGACGGACCATCAGGGAAGGGCTCAGCTTCAGCAGCTCAATGCATTTCCAATTCATTCCTTTCACAATCTGAAAAACGTACTAAGATGAGCAACAGAAGAGAAGCTTCTTTGGGGTAGAGCAGAACATGGATAGTTGGCCATCCAAGCAGTCAATACAGAAACAGTTCAGAAGCAGGCTTTTCACAACCAAGTGAGGAGCAAAAAAAGAGTAAGCATCAGAGGGAGCTATTTGATTCCAAAATTTGATCCTAGCTTGAATACACAAGGTACTAATGGAGAGAAGAGATATCTAACTTCCTTAGAACCTACCGATTCAAGAAACAATGTGAGTCCGTTCCAATGTCATGAGGTTTTGTGTATGTTTGTTTAAGATTTAACTCTGGGGGCGGGCATCTACTAGCTATTCATTTAATTCTTCTTAAGTTCATTTCAAAGTCAATCCTTCACAATTTTGAAAGGTCAGTTTGCTCTATCCAGTATGTAGGATGAAAATCTACAGAAGTGGAGACTGTAACCAACATAAAACTGCTTGGACACAGAATACAGCAAAATCTTCACAAATATATTACTAACAATAAATAATAATAATAAAGATATTGTCTTACTAAATAAGATATCACAGCTTTTAAAAAAACACCACCAAGAAATGTAAGCCAAGTACCTTCATCTTGAGATGAAAGAGGATTTTAGGACTCAGAAAAATGGAGAGGTACCTCTTGGACATCACAATCATTGCAGTTTGGTGTATGTATGTAGAAGGGGGTCATTTTCTTTTGCTATGACAAAACTTGGTTCATGTTGTTGTGGTAGGCAAATAAGACCACACACAGTATTTCTTTGTTGACTGATTCAGCAGATTTCTCAGTAAGGTTGATTACAGATGCTCTCTTTCACATATTTTTTTTTCTTTTGCAAGTGGGAGAGAAATCATGAATGACTGCTCCCAGCAATTGTTCTTTCATTTCCACCCTCACATTGGGATGGGTCTAAGGTGCTTCAAAAATCTGCTTCCTCTCATTAAGACAGTTCAAGAGCTATTTCCTTTTATCCGTCAAGCCTCCACCCTACCTGTCCAGTAGGGCATCTTGACTTCTAGTTCTTGGGTGGCAACATAGCAAAAGCTGATCTGCAACACCAAGATCAGCTTCAGGTGCCCTGTGCATTTTACCTCTGCCTGATGGGTTTACCAATACTGTTATAACAGCCACCTTTTGGGTGGTATTCCAGTGTTTAAAAGACCAGGAGCGGGGTGGGGAGGGAGAAAAGGCCAATAAGATATCTATCCATTTACTCAACTGGCTAACATCATCTGTAGCAGAACAGGTCCACAATGCTACCTGTGTCCTATAGGCATTCAAACAAAGGCAGCATCATTTTCCCCCTTTTCAACTGGCTGAATTCCCATTGCTTCACCCTCCCCACCCTCACAAGCTTTAGTTGACCTGTAGCACAGCTCACTGTTTTCTCTGCCTCCCACCTCATCCCAACTCTGCATGTTGTATACAGGTCTATACAGCTTGAGCTTAGACTTGCCTTGCAAAAGCAGCCATCTCCAAACAGAATCACTGGGCTAGAAACCCAGTTTTGCTTACATAAATCACAGGAATCTGCTGCACATACTTACTCCCCAAACTCCCCCCACCCCGAAATACCAACAGGTAAACAAAATGTGAAATTGGCTTGCTATTTCCCATGCCACAAAAGAAAGGGGAGAGGGTGGAGGGGAAGCACCAAAAATAGAAATTTAACATGAAAAATAACATTCTCCATCCTTCCAGGAGCTTGTAGTCCAGCTTTTCAGAAGATTCCAACATCTTTATGGAACCAGATTTTTTGGGTGGGGGATCATGGCTCCCATTTTTTCAGTGCACAGCTGTGCTTCTTCTCAAGTGCCCTGGACACTCTCCAGAGACTCAGAGACAGCCAGGAAGCAAGCAAATGCCAGGAGTCCGTTCCAATGCAGCCTTTATAGCTACACATTACTGGTGGCCAAATTCCTAGTGGGCAGATTAAAAAAATCAAGGTAAGTTTATATCGCTAAACTACAGCAGATACTTCTTTTTTGCAAATTTATAGCCATAGCAATAGCATTTATATTTCTATACCACTTATCAGCACAAAGCACTCCCTAACCAAAGTGTTAGTTAATTGCCCCAACAAGCTGGGTACTCATTTCACTGACCTACGGAAGGATGGAAGGCTGAGTCAACCTTGGAGCCCTATAGGACTGAACTCACAACATTGTGGCTGCAGTACCAGCATTTTTACCACTGCGCTACCAGGGCTCCAGTTTAAGCGAGATGGAATTTAATTTGAGATAGAAGCATAGTGTCGCGTGTACGGTACTCTACATTTCTCTGATGTTCCAATGCCAAGTTTGCTTCCAAGTACAGAAATTTCTCAGTTTTCAACTGTAAAATGCAAAATGTAGATTTGTAGCCTACACAGAAACTGAAAAACATATAAACAGTATGTGGAAAAGTAACTTTTGGGGACTACAACTCCTCAGAATCCCTCCCTCACCCCACCCACAACCAGCATGAGTCAAACTGTCCGTACACCTAGGTAAGCCAGTGTGACAACACCCATTCTGGACTCTGAGAAGACGTTCCAGTGGTCAGGAGATTAGGCTTCACTCCTCTATTCTAGCTACACAGAGGGAGAAGTTTAAAAAATTGGACAGAGTACAAGCTGGGGAAGATTAGCAAATATGTACAAGCTTGTTTCATTCATCCAACTTTTACTGATGGCAGACTTTAAAACAGAATATTAAAGCCCCAGGTGTAGGTTATGAATTCAGAATAAAGTACAAAAACATATAAAATATACCTAAGATTCATCGGGCTGAAGTCTGATGAAAAGCTAAACTATAGCTTTAGCTTTATGAGAGCAAACCTAGCTTTCCCTGGGGCTTACAACACTTATTTTCCTTCTTTCCTTCCCCTCCTCCTATGTACTATGAAGAAGGGTTCAGAAGCTTTTCTTTCTGTTTTACTTTAAACTCAGTTTGCCATGTTGTTCAAAAGCCAACCAACTGTGGTTAAGTTTAATGACAGCTAACAGAAAGAAGCCAAATTCAAACCATGGTTTTAAACGATGGTTCTACTCTACTCTAACCCTGCCCATTTGCTGCCTACCAAAAATGACTCATCAAAAATCAGCTGTCCTCCCTATGCCTAATGGTAGGGCCAAGCTGAAAAGACATTTAAAGCGCTCTGGGACCAGAAGAGCTATAACAGAGGAAGCTGAAGAACTGAAGAAGCATCTTCTAACACCATGAATGGGGAACCTCTGCTCACCTCTGGACTTAAGGGGCAAGTCCAGAGTCACACTTTTATTTATAAGTCAAGATTCTAGCCCTTGTATACATTAAGATGTATGTTACCATTGGTGACAGCAGCAAAGTGGGGGTGGGGCTCCTCATTACGTTGACGCATCGACCTCTTGCTTTTGTTTGGAAACAAGCTGAGCCTCTTTCAGCGAGAGATACACCTCTTCCTGGGGGTCATAGTAGTAGAACTTACGGATGTACGAGATCAGAGGCCTGGGTGAATAGAAAGCCAAGGGAAACATCCAAAAAGATTTTAGGACAGAACTGAAGTCAATTTCAAAGCAAACAGATGAATAACAAGATTCTAAGTTCTCTCTTTACTTTTCATTTTTAAGACCAGAAGGCAAAAGTTAGAGTTATTACTGCAAATGCACATCTTCCATTGCACCCATGGAATGGATTGTACCATTACCACAATGGAAAAATAGATTGACATACAGTTGCCCCTCCACATTCACGACTTTCACACTCACAGTTTTGATTATTTGCGGTTTAGCCCTGAGCCCTTCCGGAAGGCGGGTGAGAGGTGAGGCAACCTCCTGCCTGTGCCTTCCCCAGCCTTCCAGAGGCGGCTCTGGGGCTTCAAAGCCCTGGAGTGCGCTCAGGAAGGCTGGGAAGGGGGGGCGGGCAGCCTCCCTCCCTCCCACCCACTGCCTTCCCTGGGCTTCCTGAGGGGGCTCTGGGACTTCTAAGCCCCGGAGTCTGCTCAGGAGGGCCCCGGAGAGGCAGGGCGGCCTCCCGCCCGCCAGCTGCCCTCGCCAGCCTTCCTAAGCAGGCTCCAGGGCTTCAAAACCCTAGAGGCCGCTCAGGAAGGCCAGGGAGAGGCAAGGCAGCCTCCCTCCCTCCCGCCTGCTGCTTTCCCCGGCCTTCCTGAGCAGGCTCCGGGGCTTCAAGCCCTGGAGACCACTCAGGAAGGCCAGGGAGAGGCAAGGCAGCCTCCCACCCACCCGCCTGCTGCCTTCCCTGGCCTTCCTGAGCAGGCTCCAGGGCTTCAAGCCCTGGAGACCACTCAGGAAGGCCAGGGAAAGGCAAGGCAGCCTCCCACCCGCCCGCTGCCTTCCCCGACCTTCCTAAGTTGGCTCCGGGGCTTCTAAGTCCCGGAGTCCCCTCAGGAAGGCCATGGAGAGGCCAGCCAGGCTGGCCAGACACCCTCCCGCCGCCTCCCTCTGGAGGCGGGGGTCGTGGGAACAACATTTTTTATTCATGGGTTTTCCACATTCGCGGGGGTCTCAAGACCCTAACCCCCGCGAATGTGGAGGGATGACTGTACATGGAAAGAAATTTAGAAAACAGGCTCCACTGCAGACTTGAGCTTTTAGGTGATTCTCCAGTCAGAAATCTGAAAACTGAAATACACACATAACATGGCTCCAGCACTCCTGGCCCCTGTACCTCTTCCTTCCAACATCGCACTTCCTCACTCTTTACCTAGTTCAATCTCTTTCAACTAAGTCACCGCTCTTCCTCTCCTAGAGAACTGTTTCCAGTGCAGGTGGGAAACCTTAAGGCCCTGTGGTTCAAATTCAGCCTGCCTGGAATCCCATTTGGGCCCTTCTTGGCATCACCAGGTGACCACACCCCCTTGGATGGTTCCCTTCTATGGGCTTCTTGCCTATTTGAGAGCCAATGTATTGTAGTGGTTTGAGTGCTGGACTAGAACTCAAGAAGACCAGGGTTCAAATCCCTACTCAGCCATGGTAACCTACTGGGTGATTCATTCACTTAGCCTTAGAGGAAAGCAGTGGCAAACCCTTGCTGAACAAATCTTGCCAAGAAAGCCCTATGATAGGGTCTCCATAAGTCAGAGTTAATGTGAATGCACATAACAACAACTCTTGCCAGTATAAAAGGTTGTCATTATAAAAGGACTGATTTCTAGCCATCTTGAGTCTCATTATTGAGGGCAAGGTGGGATATAAATTAACATCATCATCATAATAATGATAATAACGATAATGATGATGCCTTTCGTACAGCTTAGTTGCTGCATTAAGAACTTTAAGTGAACATATGTTTGTCCTATCCTTATGTCTTTTGCCCCACTCACCACTGGGATGCAGCCTCTGAAATTCAATTTGGACCTATTTGAAAGAGGATGCTCACCTTTATTTTACAGCTCTTACTATGCCCAAGCACTAAGCCATTTATCTTCCTCACGCCCTAACCAAATTCACTTTCTTCATTCCCCATAGTGAAGCACTGTCGACATTCAACATAACCGGTACAACCTTTTGACACAATGCAGTTGTAACCCTTCTGCTGACACAACAATAGTTCAAAGTGTCCTGGAGTGCAGGCAAAGGGACAGAGAGGCTCCTAGGCAATTTTTCTAGCCCCAGGCCTTTCCAGACAGTTTGCAGCCACAACAAAATGCACACCATTTACTCTTTTGTGGAAATCACCAGATGTTTTCCCTCAAGCTAGCAGTTTGCTTCAGGCACTCTCCCATTACTTGGAACTACAAACTGTATATGCATCAGTGCTTGGAAAAAGATTCTTTTTCCCCTGTGCCATTTGATGTGGAGCTTTTTGTCTGTAATGCAGCTATGCTAGGTCTGGTGATCACATGCCCTTGATTACTCTAAACCTGACTGTGTGTACTTTCAGTTTCTATTGAAAAGAATCATGTTTGGGAAGTGATATAAACAGTCCCATGTTTGATCTGCTCTGCCTGATCCACACAGGCAGTTTCTTCCTTGATGCTTCAGTCACTGAGCAATAGTCTGTGTGTACACCAGACCAAGTAAGATGGATGGTACAGTGGATAGTGCCATTTTTAAAAGGGACTTACAAGCCTCACAGTGCATTCAGAGTCTCTCTCAGTTCTGCGAGGCTTGCAGTCCCTATTAAAAATAGCATAGGGCAGCAGCAAAGGTAACAGCAAATAATCTGCGGATAATCAAATCTGCAAAAGTTAAACCAGTAAATATGGAGGGCCAATTGTAAATAGTTTCTGGCCCGTATTCCTAACTGAAAGCCATCTGACAGACAAAGTAGTACAGTGGCTAGAGCACTGCAGAGACTGACTTGGGTTCAAATCCCACACTTGGACATGAAGAAACCATGGGCCAACCACTCATATCTTAGTCTAACCTACTTCGCAAGGTTGTTGTGATGATAAAAATGAGGAGGACCACCATATGTGCTATCTGAAGTTCCACAGAGGGAAGATGGAATACACAAGTAAGAAACAAGTAATAAAATCCCACTATTAAAGGGAATAATGAAACAAAAGCAGAGAGATTCCTTTAGTCCAGGCTGGGAATCATACAGCCCCCCAGATGCTGTTAGATTGCAACTCCCAGCAGCCCTAGCCAGTATACACAATAGTGAGGAATGCTGGGAGTTGCAGTCTAACAATATCTGAAGAGCTGCATGACTCCTATCCCTACTTTAGCCAGAATGTTCCTTACGCGAAAGTACATGACAGAACCTACTTGGGGAGTGGTAGTTCTGGAATGTGATCAATGCGGACCAGCTGCCTTATCCGGAAGCGGCAGAGATGCTGTAGTGATTTCACATTGCTGAACCTAGAGACTGGATAGAGGAGCTGGACAGGGGTTGGAGGGAGACCTGCAAGATTTAAATAAATGATAAAAGTAGTGTAGGCAGCTTGGAGAGAGACAGAAGCAGCAACCACTGAAATATATCATTATCAGGAACACAGGACAAAGTGAGTGCAAGAACCCACTCCAGCTGACTTCTTGCACGGGCTATATCTGCATTCGGAAGACTGCTCTCTTGGCCAGCCTGCATTAGCCTCTGGTGGGAAAATAATCCCATTCACCTCCAGGTTAGAAGTATAATATGTGAAGAGATCTGTGGCTCTGTATCTGTTTCATAGTGAAGCTCTAGATATTCTGGCTATTTTGGAGTGCAGCCCAGAACGGTTTCCTGTGTGCACCCAAGCAGCTGATAAAAGAGAAAACAGCACTCTTGGCACTCTGTTAAAAAGTCCCCCACCCTTACCTATCTGGCATAAAGTCTTGACTCCCTACTTTGTAAGCACAGCTTTTTCAAAGGGGATAGCCATGCCTAATTGGAGATTGGAGTGGGGAGGCAAGCGTTCATAAAAGAGTTTGGGAAACCTCTCACCTCCTTCATAACATTAGGATTTATGGAAAGATGTTCTGCATAATGTTTAGATATCATAGTTAATGGTAAGGCTTGCTGTAAACTGTTTCTAATTAATATATTGATTGATAATTTGTTAGTTAGGTGACATTTTCTCTCTTTTTCATTGTTATTTATTGAAATTTTAATTTAAAAAATATAAAAGAGTTTGGGAAAGAATTCCTTTCAGTGAAGTCTGCTTTTTCCCCTTGTGGGAAACACATAGGCTGGCATCCTGTTGGTGACATATGCAGGCATAAGCTGTACTACATGTTGCAGCATAATTTTGTTGGACAACATGCAATGGTCATATCCAACTGATGGTGGCATATGTAGAGTTGTGCATTTGGGACCATTGCACATGGGCTAGCATATTAAAGTATATAGAATAGCATGTGAATGCACATTGCTTCTACACACTCCCTGTGTGCACTGCAATTCCACAATGGGTTGTTAACCATTCATCTCGACCACATATACTATCCACATACATGGCACTAGGGTGGTATTCAGTATAGGGAGCTGCTTCACTGGCAGATACTTTCACTATGCTGAATCAGTGCAGGATCTTGGCCATTAAGTCCCTATTGTTGAGTTGGTTTGAGGACGCAGAGCAGGAAAAAAACTTATGTCCATGAGAGCACAGAATGGGTTTAAACCAGGGTGGGGAACTTGCGGCCTTTTCAATGCTACTGAACTGATACTCCATCCCCTCTAGCATGGCCAATGATCAGAGATAGGAGGTGCATCCCAAGATTTGCAGGGCAGCAGGTTCACCACTCCTGCACTGGCCAAACCAGCACTCTAAGTCAGTATAAGATAATGTTCACTGTGTATTTTGAAAGAAGTAAGGCATATCCACTATATGCAGAAGGTTTCTGATTCACTCTCTGGCATTTTGCTACAAAGGATTGCATTCCCTCTACTCCCAGTCAAACAGACGAGTCAGTTGCACTCAAATGGCAAGATTGAAGCAAGTGGAAGAGATGGGAGCCCCATTCTTCTCAAGCACTTCAATCAGTAAGCTGGTTGAACAGAACTCTCGACAGGAAAGTGACATAGCAGCTCCAGGAAAGCCTAGATCTGGACAGCTAACTCTGGGAAAGGCCACAACCAGATCACCAGATGTCCATGAAGCGCTCTGCCCTTATCCTCATCCTCCTCCCTTTGCCTGAATTGTCTCTTACAATTGGACAGAAGCACCAAAGCTACTGCCTGGAGTAGGGTTGATAGTGCCAATGCATTTCTTGGTCTCATTATGCTGGAGGAAAATCACAATATTCTGGAACATTCTGGGAAGTGTTTATTGTCTGTTACCACTTGTGTTATTCTTACCAGCATGGATAGTCTTTTGCAACAGAACCCCAAAATAGTTAGATACCATTCTGCATGTCTGCATTATCTCAGTCCTATCACACACCTGGAACCCTGGATCGCAAGAAATACAGGAACTTCCCGTTTTTGGAGTGCATGATGGCACGCTTGATGAACTCCACCACCGACTGGCAACGGTCCTCAAACTTGGGGTGACACCAAAGACTGAAGGTTCCTGAGCCAAGAAACAAGAGAGAAAAAGTGGGTAGAAGAATATGCTTTTTTCACCAGGCTGATTACATATGTTCCTATCAAAATAATGGCAACTAGCACTGGCTAGAGGGTAGAATGCTGACACTGGGACTAATCTAGCATACAACATTTTGCTGCCTGAGGCAGAGCAACACATGGTGCCTCACTTTCAGACAAGATGCATAGTATCCATAGCCAGGCAAGTTATAGATTTGCACATATGGCAGAAAATCTTTCAAGCACCTCTCCCCCTCACTCGACTTGGGATCCATCTACCAGCACGGAGGTCTTGCCCTCCTCTATGGATCCCGTCTGTATCTCCCTTTGTTCTTTGTTCCGATGAATCCAGCGGCCACGTGGCCGCAAGAGAACAAGCAAACGTGACCACCAGGAGCGGTAGGCAGGAAACAACTGGCCAGAGGTGGGTCGCTCCTCCCAGATGACATCAGAGGAAGGGGCCTACCAAAGGTCCTTTGTTACCTGCCTACCAGGAGTGAGTGGGTGGAGCTAACCCAATGATCTACAGGATGCTCCGAGATCTCTCCACTGGGAAAGTAAGATGGTTGCAAAATAAAACTAATCACTTGCTGCCTTTTCATCCCATGCTAGATGTACTGCCTGAAGGAGCCACCTCACTCTAATAGCTGGGATTGCCCAACACTGGAAGACTGGAGTTCAAGATCTTTCCCTCTCACTTTATTCAACTCTTAGTGAGGCAACCAGGGAACTTCCTAGTTCTGTGCCTGCGCCCATGCTCACCTCTGTAGTGTTCCATTCGGGTGTGATGGGTTATACCCTGTGATCGAAAGCTGAGGCTAAGAATGTACCGGGGATCAGAGCTATCACGAACCAAAAAGGAGCCATCAGGTTTCCCTTTTAGCTTCATTTCGGCATCTTCCCAGTTCATCGGTCCCCAGTACCAACCACACTATTTTAAAACAAACAAATAAAAAAGAGAGGGAGAGGCAGGTCAGACCTCAATAAAAAGATTTTAATTAGAATCTGTAAAGCAACAACAATATTGGAATGTGTCACAACAGGATTAATTCTTTTATTAGGGAATATTAATATATAAAAATGTAACATAGAAACAAATGCAGGTTGAGTCTCCCTTATCTGAAACACTTAGGACCAGAGGTATTTTGGAATATTTCAGATTTTGGAATCCTTGCATATACATAAAGAGATATCTTGGAGATGGGAGCCAAGTCTAAACACAAAATTTATTTATATTTCATATACACCTAGCCTGAAGGTAATTTTATACACAAGATTTTTAATAATTTTGTGTATGAAACAAAGTTTACATACATTGAAAAATCAAAAAGCAATGGTACACCATCTCAGCCACTCATCGGAACAATTTTGGATGTCGGAATATTTTGGATTTCAGAATTACTGATAAGGGAGATTCAACCTATAATACATATCAAATCCAAAAAATGCAATTGCAGATAGAAAGAATGATAATATATTAATAGTAGATACAATATTAATAGTAGATACAAAGCAAATGTATCTGTGGTCATTAAGACCAGTGAGAGGGAAGTTAATAGGTGAATAAGTTGGATGAGCTCCAAAAAGTCTACCAATAAGTATCCTAATTTTATTGGTTCTGTATTATGGTTTTATGCATTAATGTACATTTTGTCTCTTGTTTGATGGGTCTATGGCTTGTATGAATAAATTGATTGATACAAAGCAAATTTCATTCCTAGGATAGATTAAATTGTTAAAACATATTTTAAAATAAAAAGAGCATACTAAAAGAGACCAAAAATATATTTTACTTTTGGATCACTAATATGTCCAAACAGCTGCATACCACAAAAAGGAAAATAAATTTGCTAACAGAATCAATGAGAAAATGTTCCAATCGACTGGATTCAATAGAAAGTTTTGTTAGGAACATGGTGTCACATTGTGGTTGTAGCACCTACTCTCTGACTTGGCACAGAGAAGACAGAACTGGCTCCAAGCTACATTGGGCAAAGGCCACTTTTAAATCATTCAAATGTAATGCAGCATTCAACGTTTCTGTCTTTGTATAATACATTCCAAGTTCACATGGAAGTGTAGGGGAAATTCCCAATTTTGGGCACTGAGTAAAGAGACTCAAGTAGTCGTTCACTCACACACCCTGTCATATTTTGGTCAATTTCACTGTAGATGGCAAAGCTACTGATGGAACGATTTACAACGTACACATATATTCAGCTTCATTTACCTTTTCCAGAAGAAACCCCTCCATACTCAGAGCAGGTTTTTCTAACTACCCAAAATCTATATATATAATTCTCTTGTGTATGCTGCCTTTCCCAGTGTGCTGATTGGCTGCTCAGGAAACACACCCAACCCACATCCAACCAATCACCACCCACATGCAAATTCCCTCTCCACCTCACAATGCACTCCTTTCGCTCAGTCTGTGGCCCAGCTTCCTGTCACTCAATCTGTGGCTCGAATTGGGATCCAGGCAGTCAACTGGCAGCGGCAGGACAATGCTGCTGCCACTGCAACAGGACCCAGGCAGTCAACTGGTGGTGGTGGTGGCAACAGCAGGGCAACAGAGCAAGTGGCCCTCAGCAATACCAGGAAAAGTGTGTAATGCTGAAAATGGGGAGGAGGAATTTAAATCCACCGGCCTACCTTACAGGGTTGTTGTGAGGTCTACTGGACATTTTTGGGAGTTTTTTAATGGCATATGGTATGCTGGGTCCAGCTAGTTTGATTAGAATGTTCTCTGCAAAAGGTTTCTTCACCCCCTTTTTAACAAATGCATTGTGAATTATCTTTTTAAGAAATAAGGTATTATTCTGGACCAAAGAAGGACCGTTCATGTGTAGCAGTTCCAAGCAATATGGTGCTGCCAATACAATGCAATAGATTAATTTCATCCTCTTCAACTTTTCCAGCTTATACAATGTCCATTAAGCATCCCCAGAAGGGAACCACAAGTGCCCCTACTAAACACTAACAACTCCAGTACTTACTTTTTCTAGCTCCCGCAAACTTGCTGCAAAACTGCTCGAATCAGGCCGATAGAGAGGGCACTGAAGGTGCTGTGCAGGTTGGCTGTGTACTGCTTCTGGTGCTCTGATTGGGATGATTCGGGGAAATGCATCTACAAGAGGAGAAGAAGGACAGTCACTGAAATGTATCATCAAGGAATAGAAATTAGGAAGTTTGGTAGCAGCTGCTTGAGGGGACATGTTCCTTTTAAAAAAAAATTAAGGTACAGGAAAAGAGGCTCAAACCATCCTCCCATCCAGGATAGACATAAATGACTAGAAGTACAGGCTCCACAGTGTGATCTACAGGAGAGCAGGCAAGACTTTAGGCTTGGGGAATCTATTTTTTATTCCACTAGAACCCTGCTGTCCACCAAATAGGCCCAGTTTCTTTTCATACTACACAATTATAAGCACTATGATTACACTTTAACTGCCTTGTTCCATCCTATGGAATCCTAGGATTTGCAATTTATGGAGGGACAGGAGAGCTCTAGTGCTGTACAAAACGACAACATCCATTGGATGCAATCATGGCAGCTAAATTGGAATCATAGTGCTATAATTGTATGGTGTGAAAGGGCCCCGGGTACAAAAAAAGTAGCTCGGAAAGGTATGTGCAAAACAAACAAGATGGCTCTGGGCACATGCTTAGCCCAGGCATGTGATTTCAGTATCAGAACTGGCACATATCCTCAAAACCTCCCTCCCTCCCTCTCTCCCACACCTCTATTACAAGCTGCTTCCATAGCTATCTTGATTCCTGCAGCCTAATTTAGGAGGAAAATTAAATTTCTGTTAGTCAATTTAACCTCCAGTCAGAAACTCTTGCTGGTCTGTTGCAAATCACCCAAACATCTGCCAAACAGACCTTTATCTACCTCCTGTCCACTTCTGGTATCTAAGTAATTCCTGAACAGAAACTGTCCAAAAGAATAATATAATTCAACTTCCTATACACAGCTCTTATGTCTATAATTTTGTTGCTTCTTCCCAATATTACAACTTTACTATTATATGCATTCTATGTTGACCTCCTCCCATGCTTTCCTTCAGGCCCTCAGAAGTAAGACTTTCAGAGGAGGGAAAAAGAAATGGTAGCACAGTGACTGTGACCATCACATTCTTTGAATAATGGAGAAGCATTATGCAAACGCTTACAACTGTCTGTATTAACTATATTAACTCATTCCTGTGGTGGTGGTGGGGAATTCTATAAAAAAAAAAAACAAAGTTTTTTTGCAGCTGGAAGTCATAATAAAATAATATCAATAATACAATGATATCAAAATGATTTTAAAAGCAACATAAATATTCTATCTGCCTCTAATATTGGGAAAGTTCATATAAACCAGTCACATCAGAAGACTACAATATTTTTTAACCTGTTGGCTAAAAGACAATGAAGATGCCTCCAAGCAGATGTCTACGGACACAGCATGTCCTTGCAGCATTCAAAGGAGGGGTGGAGAACCCCAATGTTTTGGCCTACAACTTCCACAATCCCTTACTATCGGCCACCCATGTTGGATAGGATTTCTGGTGTCCTAGGCCAAAACATCTGAAGAGTCAAAGGTTCCCCAGCCCTGTCCAAAGGCAAGACTTGCTCTGTAGCCTACTGGGAGAGTAGCTATCAAGATTTCTATCAAGATAATATCTCAAAAGGATAGTGATAGAGTGGTATTCAACAATACAGGGAAGTAAAGACGTATAGGGAAAGGGAAGTGGCAACTGGAATAAACAGAGAAAAGCGGGGAGAAGCTAGATCCCAGGCACTCCCAGTAGTAGCAGGAAGACAAAAGAAAGACACTAGACACACAGTGTTTCATTTGTCCAACAGATGGAACCAGGACTGGCCCTACCATTAGGCAGGATTAGGCAGCTCTGCCACAAGCAGTAGATTCTGAGTGCCTTGAAAGAGCATCAAGTTGAAGGCTGTTTAATTTATTATTATATTTTAATTGTAAGGGATGAGGAGAAAGCACTTGAGCTATACTGCCCTGTGCCAAAACAGTTTCTGTGGCTTTAGGTAATATGCACCTCAGCATGGGGTGAGGAGCTGTTTGTTACTCTGCCTCATGCAGCAAAATGTCTTAGATCCAACTTGGAGAGAAAAGCTATAGCCACAGGGTTATAGACTCAATTTATATTTTGATCCTGGTCATTAATTCATTAGAACAGAGCAACTACAAATGAAGCCATTGAATGATAGTTGCTTTTAAAAGTGGCAGGGAAAACAAATTGCTCAACAAGTGATTATATATTATACACTACGTTAAAAAGCAACAGTTGAAGCCATATCAGGAAGGTGATTACACCCAAGCACTGGCAAACATCAGGAGGGAAAAGAACTACACCTTGTTGTCTTCCTACATGGATCAATTCTAGCATTTATTTTTTCCAATCTGATTTCTAATATGCTGACCAAATCCACACTACATAAATAATCCAGTTTGAAACTAGATTATTTGCTATGGCTCTTTCCTATGAAATCCTGGGATTTGTAGTTTGGTGAGGTACCAGCACTCTTTGGCAGAGAAGGCTTAAGACCTCATAAAACTACAATGCCCAGGATTCCATAGGAAGAAGCCATGGCAAATAATCCTGTTTCAAACTGGATTATTTGTGCAGTGTGGATTTAGCCACTGTTTCTCCAACACTCTCAATGGATAATAACAGATTAATAAACAGACACCTCTGTCCATGCCCACATGGCATACTGATTCAATACATTTTTTTTTGTCTCTATCAATAGGTTTTGTTTGCAAGGAGCAGCAAAGCCACACATGAACTATTTTGAGGGGAAGCTCTGAATTCAAAATATACTGTGTGTGTGTGTGTGTGCGCGCGCACGCCTTCAAGTTGTCTGTTCACTTATGGTGACTCTGTGAATTTTATAGGGTTTTTTTTAGGCAAGGAATAAATACTTAAAGGTAGTTTTGCCAGTTCCTTCCTCTGAAATATAACCTACAACACCTGGCATTCACTGGTGGGATACCATCCAAGTATTAACCAGGGCTTATCCTGCTTAGCTTCCAAGACCAGACAGGATCTCACAGCCCTAAAATGTACACCACCACCATGAATATATCCATTTGATTCCAGGTTTTTCCAACACATGGGAATTTGTTCAAAATTTATTTGCCACCCATAATTTGTTACAACTTTTAGTAGCGATTTAAATGTTGTTACTTCATTACAAAGTCAATGATGTTAATGTTTTGAGTAACAATTAGTCTCTCATGGTACTACTTGTAACAATAGTTCCGCTTCAGTAAGAAAATGGTGAACTCTTTTGTGTACATACCATCCTTCCAAACATTTGCAATTTAAAAATACCTCACAAATTTGCTCCCAGCTCAATAGCCAGAACTCCATAACACCATCCCAGAGACATCTACAGAAACCACTGCTTCATATGAGAGAAGACAAGCAAAAGTTACAAAAAGGCTTGTGATAGGTAAGGTGGAAAGAGGCACAGTGGAATCCTGTGCATGTCACTCTAGGACTTCTAGTGTATACAGGCTCCCTACAGGAAGATGAGCATGACCAAGATATGGAGGCCAAATCCACACTACACAAAGAATCCAGTTTGAAACTGGGTTATTTGCCATGGCTCCTTCCTGTGGAATCCTGGAATGTATAGCTTTACAAGGTCTTTAGCCTTCTCTGCCAGTGTTGGTGCCTCACCAAACTACAAATCCCAGGATTCCATAGGAAGGAACCATGGCAAATAATCAAGTTTCAAACTGGATTATTTGTGTAGTATGGATTTGGCCAGAGGTTAAAAAAACCCAGTGTGTGCATATATTATCACAAATATACTTGGAGTGTTTTTTTTTATCTGTCCTATTTCTTGCACACCGCCTTATGTCCAAAAATCTAATAAAGCGAGAAGCTCAGCTACTTGGAAATTTTTATAAAATAAATTTTGGAAACCTTGAGGATCCAAACTAAACTGACCCGGGGCGTGCGGTGGAGGCGGCGGAGGCAGAGGGAAAGACTGGAGGGATGAAGACCCCATCGGACCCACTAAGACAGATGTAGGCAGTGTCCCACTGATATCATCTAGAAGAAGAACAAAACAAAAAAAAATTGAAAGGTCCAGGAGGTATGAAATGCAACCAGGCAAAAAAGGCACGCCATGGCTAGATTTTCTCTCCGAGTTCTGAACAGCCATCTTGGCCTTCTGTGACATTAATAAAAATGTGTGTATATATATTCCTGTTGAAAACTTATCCTCACTTACATCTTAAATGTGCAGACTACAAAACATTTGACACTTATTATCGTTAAAAGATATCTTTAAGGAAAGAAGCTGGTTTTTTTTAAAAAATGTGAACAAAACAGTCTCCTCCTTGGAAGGTCATTGCTACAAGTAAGATAGGATGCTTGTAAGCTGTTCTTGGGAGTATTCTTCATGCCTTCAGAATCTGAGTAATCACTTTGCAAAGGCACAAAGATATGGGGATACATTATAAACAAGAACACACATTTATACTGATATTGCTGAAAAAGGAGGCAGGTGTTCATAAAGCAATCTCTTCACTTTTGAGTACCAGAGCCCATGTCTCTGGAAAGCATAGATCTCAATATGATGAATTCATTTGAATGGAAAGGAGCCATGCAGAACTGAAGAGGTTTTTTTTTTAAGTTGCTATATTTAAAATACAGCAGGGGTCTTCAATATGTGACCTGTCAAGCCAAACACAGCTCACCAGACATGCACAGCAGCCAACAGGGAGCTCATTCAACTGTCCATTTTCGTTGCTTGCCTAGACAAAAGCAGAGAACCAAGGGGGAGCTGCTAATCATGTGCTAAACCAAGATACACAACTGGTTGTTTGCATCTAGCTTAACAGATGACACATCATAGAAGCCCAACATACAGTACTCCCCAACGGAAGAACTTCTGGTATGCAAGTAGGGATGGATGTTACAAGAGGTACAGAGCTACCACCACTCTGCCTCTCTTCTCTGCTACAAATTCTTGATAATGCAGGAAGAGACACATGCAATACTGTTAGTTCCACACATGCATCAGGTTAAACTGGGCAACCTATGTATGTCCTGAGGATGGCATGAGCCTCCCCATCTCCAGCCCACCTTCAAACCACACTTCTGAATTTTATCAGTAAACTGAAAAAAAGCAGTATAGCGGGTCCTCCAGAACCATGGGGGTTTGGTTCCAGGACCCCCCACAGATGCCAAAAACCCAGATGGTCAAGCCCCATATTATTCAAAGGTGATGACATGAACGTGCACACTTCCGCATTTCCGTACTCAAGTCATTCCTACTGAATAATATGGGGCATGGCAATCTATGGACAGTCCAGGAGCCCCCCGATATAGAGGACCTACTGTACAGTGGGGGGGGGTGCAGCCTGCAGAAGGTTTTGGGGGCTGAAATTGGTCCCTGGACCTGCTGAAGCTGATACTTGTGAAGTGGACTATCTTCCTGGTTCAACAAGTTTTCTGTATATTCTCTAGAATGGTGCTACTCAAAGTGTTGGTCTATAGACTACTTCTGGTTCACAAGCTATTGGCTGCTGGCCCAAGGTGAGTTTCCAGGAAAGAAAGGAACAGCTGTAGTCAATAGGCACAAGCATGGTACTGGTCCATGGCACATTGGGATAAATAACATGCTGGTCCTTATGCATCAGACAGCCTAAGAAGAATTGCTCAAAAGCAGTAGTTTTCCAACTTAGCACCCTTCAGATGTGTTGGAACACAACCCTATCATCCCCAGGGTGGAGTGATGGGAGTTGTAGTCCAGCACTTCTGGAGACTGACAGGTTGAGGTAGGTGGCTCTAAAATCTTATTTTAATGCTTGGTGCTATCTATTTCTGGTTGCCTATATACACAAGCACACATACAAGAGGACAACAAAATGAAATACAAAGATGACAAAGGGTATACAGGATAAGTATTATCCCCAAATAATAGCTAAATCTAAATGGATTTTGAATATTAAACTCTTCCATGGGAAGATGTGAAAGCTAAGACAGCTGCATATGAAGAGAACCAGTTCAAAGAGACACGGCTGCTTTGGAGGAAAATGCATTTAAACCTAAAACAAATCTTGAATTTAAGGAAAATCCATATATGAACATTTAAAACTGCTTGTAGTTGACTATTTGTTTATCTAACCCGTAATTGTTACAGCATTGTTATATCAGTTATAATGTTATATCAGTCATGGGATTGATATACCCCAGTCCTGAGAAACAGATAGTCAACCGTAGGCAACGTCAAACCTTCATAAATGAACTTGCTTCCAAGTATGAACACAAAGGATCAGGCTACAAGAATATCAGCTATTATTTTCTTTTCTAGAAAAGCAAGTTTCTAGACCAGACTGTGAACACATTTGCAAAAAAAGAGAGAGACATAGATAGTGCTAAGCAGAATCTCAGAAGCCAACAGATTTGGAGAGGAAGGAAGAGAATGATAAGAATAGGAACTCAAGTTTTAAAGGGAAAGAGGCATCACCATCCTGAATACTGTAATTCCTTATCCTTCCCCACATGTAACAGAATTGTGCAAAACATGCGTATTTCCATAATTCATGCAAGAGCTATAGAATCTGCTTCAGTTTGTGTTGTATGGTGCAGAATCTGGGGTGGGGGAGAATAAAAATTTCAGCACAGAATGCACACAGAGTTGCTCTCTTACATAATTATCTCTTTGATCAGAAGTGAGCAACTTGGGGAGAGGGGTGAGGAGCCATGTTTATCCTCAGGTTGTGTCAGGCTGTGTCTGCCTTCAAACCTTGTCAGGTTGCATCTGCCTTCAAATCTTAAAAAAAATCCAACCCAGAAGTAGCAAATCAGGGCCCCAAATGCCTGGAAGGAGAGGATTTTCCATGCAAATGTTATTTATTTTTAAGTGTTATTCTCCCACCCCACCCCCCATGGCCCCTGATCTGTTGTTAGCCTGATTTTTCTCACCTTAAAGAAGCCTAATGGGGATGAAATAACATTTACTGGCAATCACCATGTAACAGGATTTTGAGAGCTACATGAGAATTGTATGTTTCCTAGAAATTGTCCAACCCTTCTTAAATCAATAACATGGAGAAATCCAAGAGAGTCCTGTCTCTCAAAAATAAAAGATGATTGAGTGGTAGTTGAAAAAGATAGTTGGAGCTAATTCTTGGGGGAAAGTTTTGGAAGAAATTGTGAGGTCTGGCCAAAGACAGATGAGAAAGCAAACTGTACCCAAAAGGCTGAGGCTTCGCCGTGGGGGAGGTGGTGGCGTTGGAGGGTGTGGAGACGTGAGACCACGCTGAGAGATATCCACATCCACCAGCGACACTGTCTCACCTAGAAAAGGGAAGAAAAATGAAGATGATTAGAATCAGTAGCACAGGGAATTCTTTCAAGCTCCTCCATCCACCATTCTGAAGGTACTCTGAATGCAAGAAGCTCAGGCTTGTGAGCTTCTCATAATGTAGCTGCCTCTCAGCATCTGACCACAATGAGACATATGCTCTGTGTGAGGCTACCCTTGAACAGTGTCATGAACTGTCACCAGTGCAAAATGCCAACAGCCAGATGGCTTTCCTGGATATATTTTTAGGCCATATGACACTGCTCTTAATATCAACTGTACTGGTTGCTGACTTTTTTTTATTAAAAAGCCACCTGTTTGGTTAGAAGTGGTAGGTTTTCATCTGGGCAGATTCCATGTAATCTTATCTAATCCTGCATTAATGCTTTTGTCCTCTCAACCAAGTTACTGAGAAAGTGTATATTAACCCCCTGGGGAGTTGGATGGCTAGAGAATAGATGCTGGCATTGCTGGCAGTATCCCAGTTACAATACTTCTCAGGGGTTGTCTTACAAGGCAAAAAGAAGTGGATTGCTCCACAATAAAGGCAACTCACAGCAGCTGTGATTTGTCTTGGGGTGGGTGGGTAGGTAAATCGCAGGCATATGAAGCTATCCATGTTTGCTGTGCAAACTGACATTCCTGCGAATCAAGATGGAGGCCATGAGTGAATTACTTGCATTTTTATTCTCACCAGTTGCTGCCACCAAACAGTTTTTTTTTTAAAAAGAGCATATTTGTGGTGCAAAGTGCAATATTTTGCCTTACTAGCAAAGCAAAACAAAAAACAACACCAAACTCCATTGTTTTATTGCATTAGTGCTCACTGGCTAAGGTGAAAAGAAACATGTCAATTTGCCTTGTTAGCAAGCTCCACCCACCATACTCATCCAGCCAATCAGCTTTCAGGTTCTGCTCCTTTGGGAAAGCAAAGCAAATTGAATCACTTGTCCTAATGAGCAGGAATGTGCATCCCCCCCCCCACTGTTTTTTAAAAACTCCGGGAAAAGCTAGCTACTAAGGCTTTTCCTTTGGAGTTTTTGGCATTTTGGGCCTCCCTTCTTCTGAATACAGCAATACAATGCGGGATGCCATTAAGACAGGTCATATTCCCTTCACATTCCATCAGGAGTATAGTTGCTATTTAGACAACCTAACAGGTACTATTCTTCTCAGGGCTTGTCTAAACAGCAAAAATACTCCTCATAGAATTCAAGGAGAATTAATTTTGTCTAAATGGGATCCCACATCAATCTGCTGTATTCGGAAGAAGGAGGGGAAATGTGAACTACTCCACGGGTAAAACCTTTGCAACTTTTCTCATATTTATTTTTTAATTTCAAAGGAAATGCACAGTCCTGCTCATTGGGACAACCCATTCACTTTGCTATGCATTCCCGATAACAACGGAAGTGGAAAGCTGATTGGACGGACATGAGCAAGGGACAGAGCTTGCCATCAAGGCAGCACCTGGATCCACTACATTGGATTTTTGCCATAGCCATCATGCGCTAAGCAACAAAACAGCCTTTTTTCTTTCTTTCTTTTTCCCTGTTTATTTAAGCGAAAGATCACACTTCTGCACCTTGGATTTACTTTTTTGAAACAAATACTGTTCAGTGGCAGCAAACGCCATCTTGATTCACAGGCATGCCCCTTTGAACTACAAAAGCATATGGCTTTGCATGCCTGTGATCTCTTCATCCCTCCACATTTTATTGCCTCATATAGACAAGCCCTCGGGCTCTGGAACTCCCTTCCTAGGGAGGCTAAGCTGGCACCCTCCTTACTATTTCCACAAGCAATTGAAAACCTTTTTATTCTGGCAGGCCCTTGATAATTGATTTTTCAGGGGAAACAGGCCCTGTATAATGTGCTGGACTTTTATTTGTTGTTGTTTTAATTTGCTTTTAACTAATCTTATGATGATTTAATTGCCTTTTAACTTTTGTATGCATTAATTTTAATAAAATTAATTAAATTAATTTTAACTAGCAGTATGTTTGCTTTAACTGTTGTAAGTCGTAAGGGCAGGATATAAGAATGTTGTGAATGAAGGGAAAGAGATCTAACCCGGTAAGTTAGGATAGCCATTCATACTGCTGTTTTTTGTTGCTGAGTAAAACTGAACTGATCTTTCAATACCAAAGTTAAGGCTCTCCACAGTAGCCTTGATCATATTGTCTGAAGAGGATGGGCTATGTAGTCCTGAGCAACTCAGGCTGGATAATGCCATCCTAAAGCAGTGGCTTTCAATATCTGGCTCTCCCAATTTTTTGGACTTCAACTCCCAGAATCCCTAAGCAATGGCCATGCTGGCTGAAGGCTTCTGGGACCTGAAGGCCCAAATATGTGGGAGAACAAATGTTGAGAATAACTGTGCTAAAGAACTCCATGGATAATCTCTCTCTCATGCCTACAGGCAGAGAAATGTTTTGATAAATGCACACCCAAAATATCTAAATGCTTGTTTTAAGAAAGGAGGAAAGAAAAGAAAACCACTCCAAAGCCAGTTAGAGCTTTTTCTAGCCAACAGCATTACTGTATTTTATTTAAAGACTCTCGCAGGGACACATTATATATGCATTGCTTCTTTTAAATGAGGAGGGAGATAAGGCTTGCCACTTACCTGTGAAGAGGGGACCAAAAGCAACGGGAGAAAAGGCACTTTGCGTTCGCATCAATCTTGGTTTTCTATAAAAGACAGACAGATGAGCCTGTAAATAAGGCAATTCTGGGTGCCTGTTAACCTCAAGAGTCTTGGTCCTTCCCTTCGACACTCCTACAAATCTCTGCCTTAGATCTACCTCCATCTTGCTTTCAACTCCATGTTTTTTTAAACCATAAAGATCCTTTGCCTATAAAAAGAATATGCGGAGGAATTGACAGCACAAGGAAACCCATGATTTTGACACAGGACTGTTTATGCTACTTAGCTTGTAAACTACTTCAAAAATGGTAGGAAAACCAGGACGTAAGTTAAAATACCTAAGAACCAAAAAATCCAGCTCCTTCACACATACCAAATGCAGACTGAACAAGGGTAATTCTTGCACATGTCATACATACTCTAAAAATAACTACTTTGGCTGCAAGATTGAAGTGTGACATTGATTTAATTCAGAAAAAAAGCTTGCCTCAGCCATCTGAGGTTCGTGTCTTCGTTAGGCTCCCAATTCCTCAGTCTAAGGACTAAAATACAATTAAATGCCCAGTCTTCACAAAAGTGGTTATTAATCTCAGTTCAGGTCGACCCTTGTATCCATGGATTTGGTATACACAGTTTCACTTATCCACGTCTGAAAACATATGTTCTCTCTAGGCATTTCTAGGTTCTCCAATTGTGATTCTATGGTCACCTTCCGGCATTCTTCTCATTGAAAACAATAGGGTTCCCTATTATCCATGGTTTCAGGTATCCACATGTATGTCTGTGTGTGTCTGTGTCTTGGAATGTATCCCCTCATGGATACGGGGGTTGACCTGTACTAGAAAGAATATGAGGAACTGCTTATTTTCAAGGTGAAAGAGTGGCATTTTTCAAGGGCTCTGGCAACCCAATATTCTTCTCCTTCTAGGTTGAGCTCACTTTCTAACTAAAAAACGATTACTATATAGAAGGAAGTGAAAAGAGGTTTGTCCTTGTATCAAGCATGGTAATCTAAAGTTACTACAGTACTAGGCTGGAAAACTTTTTATTTTGTTGTGACCTGCCTGCCCACAACACACTAATACTATACAAGCTATCGGTGACAGTGAGCCACCCGGAAAGAGAAAGGAAAATCCTGATTTACAAGAATTTGGGAGTGTTTGAACAAATACTTAAGTTTTAATCCATGCATGTGGCTATTCTTGGAACTTGATATCCCTTCTCCCCATTGCAGGGGAGAACAACATGATAAACATGCACAAGTGCATGGACAAAGGACACATTCCTCCACACAGAAAACTAGTAGGTAAGCATTATGGAAAAGGGTTTTTTTTTAATTACTAAGGAGCATTCAGTTAATGTGAGCCTGTACTGCAATTCAAACTGAAGTGATTTGAACCTAGACACAGACTGACCACTTGGATGAGAACTCAAAGGACCCCTAGTGAACTTCATGTATGAATAGGAATACCAGTCCAGGACTCCTCAGTGTGTCACATCTCTCCACTGGCTGCCTATCAGTTTCCAGGCCCAGTATAAGGTGTTGGTTATTACCTTTAAAGCCCTAAATGGCTTGGGTCCAACTTATCTCCGGAACCGCCTCCTCCCATACAATCCTCCCCACGCACTCCGGTCCTCTGGGAGGAATTTGCTTCAGCCACAAAAATCTAGGCTGTCTGCAACCTCCCAGAGGGCCTTTTCGGTAATTGCCCCCAAAATTGTGGAATGACCTGCCGAACGAGATCCGTCAGATGACAAGCCTGAGTAGCTTTAAAAAAGCACTAAAGACGGATCTCTTTCGGCAGGCCTTTCCTAATTAGATCCCGGCCTCAGGGGATCCTGGCCTCTTTTAGTCCACTGGCTATTTATTGTATTTATTGTTTTTAAAGGTGATTTTAGACCGTTGCTTTTAATTTACATTTGTTTAATATTTTTTTATGGGGGAGGGTGGGGGTGGGGGGTGTTTAGGGATTTTTATCTGTATTGTATTTTAATTTTTGTAAGCAGGGGGTATAACAGAGGGGCGGGGTATAAATTATTATTATTATTATTATTATTATTATTATCATCACCTCGCTTGTACACCTTCAACAACAGCTTTTGACCACTGCTGGCTATCTGCTCCAGCCCAAGACATTTTGCTACCTGAGGCAGAGCCGCAAATGGTATCCCCACCCTGACCCCTGCCCACAGCAAGTCAAGGCACCTGCCACCTAAAATCTGCCAATTAATTCTGGTACCTCAGGCAGAAAAATCCCCAAAACATTTCTCTTCCTAACAGTAAAAATTCAATACAGATGATTGTGATTCACAATTTGCTACCCTTTCAGGACATCCCAAAGAAGCTACCAAAGGCGCTGCCTTATTCTCTCCCATAAGAGGGCTAACCCCACCACCAACCTGCATTTGTTACTAGATGTTTTCTTCCCTTATTTCTGGTATTCTGATCTTGGACAAGTCACATGTTCTCAGCCTCAAAGGAGGGTGATGGCAAACCTCCTCCAAACAAATCTTGCCAAGAAAACCCTGTGATAGAGTCACCATAGGGTTGCAGTAAGTCAGAATCAGGATCCCACATCTACCACTATCATATTAAACACGAAACAGGCCACCCTTACCAGCAGCCAAAGGAAAGCATAACCATGTTTCTAACACCAGACCCATAAACTACAGACTTTCAGGATCTTAATGTCATATCTTTTTCTAACCCTTCCTCCTTTCACCACCAGCTTGATTTTTAAAAAAATTATCAGGCACTCAAAAACTTGCCCACAACTATGAGGGGAAAAAAAGACTGGTCCTAAAAAATGTACTGTATTGCCTAGCACAGCTCTGAGATTTTTCCCCAAAGGAGTAACATGAATACCCAGGACCTCTGTGTAATTCCTGATCTATGCACACTAGCACATCACCAGAACTGACAGTATTTGAAAGTTGAATCACTTTATTAATGTACTATTAAGCCCAAATGTGAGTGTCTCTATGTGCCTTCAAGTCACTTGTAGACTTCTGGCAACCCTGTCTCTGCAATTCATTGTTTTTGCTTTGTCTCCCTCTTTTCCTCTTAGCCATCCATGATGAAAAGCAAGCCTCTCTATTGGGATGCAATAGGTGAATTCTATTGTTCTCCTTACTTCCAGTTTGCAGGCTAGGAGCACTGTAGCTAATTTAACCAATATGGTACCACTCCCACACATGAGAATTGTATGAGCAGGCTTGGGAGGGGAATCCTAAGATACAGGCCAAGGAAGGTTGACTCAGAAGGCACAGAATGTGGGTTGTATGTATGTGGAGTATATGAAGCCAACCTGATGTAGTCGTTTGAGTGATGGAATGGGACTCCAGGAGACTAAGGTTCAAGTCCATGCTCACCATGGAAACTTGCTGGGTGACCTTGGGCAAACAACACTCTCTCAGCCTTAGGGGAAGGCAAAAGCCATCTCCTCTCAATAAATCTTGCCAAGAAAATCCTGATAGAGTCACATACAGTAAGTTGGACTTGAAGCCTTCTAATAGCAAGGGCAGCATATCTGGGGTGGGAGGATAACAGAAAATTAGAGTGGGTGTTGGAAGAGGAAAAGGGAATAGATTAATCCTGGCAAAATGTTGCTACAGGTCCTATTTCATTCCTGACAACAGAATTCTCCAGTGGAAGTTGCCACTCTAGCCTCCCTGCAAATTAGCTTCTCTATATTGATTTCTGGATATTCAGATTTCTTCCAGAAAAGGGGTGGGGAGCCTTTGGCCCTCCAGATGTTTTGTACTTCCAACCCCCATAATTCCTGCTACTGGCAATATTGGCTGGTGCATCTGGGAACTTAAATGCAAAGCTTCTGAAGTGGACAACCTGTTTTGTCCCCCTTCTTTTTTAGAATAACTGTTTCCGCTGCACAAATGAAATGTGTTTCCAATTTTATTTTATTTTTCCCTGAAAGAAAAGTACTCCTGCTATCAAAGACTTGGCAAAACACTGTACAATTCAGCTACTCGTGTATTCCATGTTAAATTCCACGAACTCCTTCTGAATTGCTGGGGAAAAAGGGGAACTGCCATCAGATCTCCGAGATGCAGTCATCATCACCCTGTTCAAGAAAAAAGGAGCAAAATCCGATTGCTCAAACTATCAAGGCATAACACCGCTCTCTATTGCTGGAAATTCAGCTAAAGTAACAAAACAAAACAAAACAAAAATTTGCCCATTGCCACCAACTCATAGTTCAGCAATCATTGCCAACACCATGTTGTTAGATGAATAGAAAATCTACATGTTCTTGTAACTTACAAATGATATTTACGCCCTGTGCCTTCTCTTGGATTACGAAGTGCCTTATGCAGTTCACCCTATAACTAACAAGTTCGTTACAAATAATATCTCCTTGCTATTAATTTATAAAATGTCTACATGTCACCACTATTTAATAATATGGGGCACAACCATCTGTGTTTTTTGCCATCTGTGGGGCTCCCTGAACTGAACCCCCGCAGATCTAGAGGGCCCACTGTAATCATTTTACATATAATCCCCAGATAGAGTAAGGCCCGACATATTTGAATGTAACCATCTTCCACTGTTTAATCAAAATGTGAGAGTTTTAACTCTCATATCTTGACCAAAGTTTTCAAGCAATTTGCCACAGTTGTTATTGTGACACTGGAGCATGTAATGGAATGCTTGTACAAGGATATGGAGGAGGGCTATCTGCTTAATATGGCAGGATGCTAGAAGGACAGGGAGATAACAGACTTGGGGAGGCTAGAGTGAATGATGTGTGCATTGACAGTTTGAAGGACTTGGGGTGCCTGAAGTAATGTCATGCTGGGGGAAATGTACAGTTTACAACAATTGAGAGGTCAAGAGACTTCTCTCAATAAACATAACTGAGTTTTGGGACACTTTTAAGACTAACACATTTTTCCTGGATTACAACCCATTTCCTCAAATGCATCTTTGGAAGCAGACTATAATCCATGAATGCTTATGCTAAAATAAACCTGTTCATCTTCAAGGGATCATGCTATTGTTTGGAGTGTTTTGCTAGAGTAGACTAACATGTCTACTCCTTTGAAAATTATCTCAAGAAACTTTTATCCGGCCATCAAAGATTATTGGGACAAATGACATATCATTTCTGATTGGGATATTCTCTACCGGCACCAAACAGAATTTATCTTCCCATCAAAAAAGGACAAAATAACAAACAGAACAACTGGGAATATCCTCAATACATTTTGGTGAAAACAGTATATTAAGAGTGGCCTTGGATCAACTTCAAATTGGGGAACACCACCAAAACTCAGTGCATTGAAGCTCATCCCACATCTCAGGTGACTCTCTTTAGAGGCTTCTCAAAGCAGAGTAAAACATTTAAGACATCTCTGTGCATCTGTGTTTTTGTGAGTGTGGTTGTTTGTCTTTTATGTAGCTAAGGATGCTGTCCTAACATCTATCTGAAACTGCTGGAAAATGATAACCTACGGTATGTTGTTTCATTTTCCTTTATTTGCCTGTGCTTCCAATAAATGCTGCAAGAATGGTGTTTCTGCTGGAAATCTGCATTTATCGTTTCATTCACATTCTCACACACAGAGAGAATGATCCCAATCCATCCTGGAATTAAATGTGTAATATTATCTCCCATGCAAATGGCTTCCAGTTCCAACCATCTCCAATACTCTCTTAGACAGAAATTGGAGGCTCTCTGTAATTCCACAAATGCAGAGCATGTGCTTTCGGATGGGAAACTAACATTTCTGAAAAGTGCAAGGCTCCAGATAAAAAAATATATAGACTTGAGGACTAGAGAGAGGGAGAAATGTCCAGTGGACCTAAGACACCAAATGGGGAAGCCATTTAAGATTAGCAAGCACCCATCAGAAAGAGCTTTGAGTGCCCTGTATATTTATTTTATTTTTATTTGTGCAATTTATATGCCACTTTTCTCCTGACAGGGGAATCAAGGTGGCTCACAAATCAATTAAAATCACAGTTAAAAGCAATTAACATCATTTAAATATACACAAAGCAAAAAAACAGATGAAAACATATAAAACACACCCTTGCAGGTTCATAGAGGGAGATACTGTATATCTACTTTCTTCTTACTCCCCATCCAAGCCAGAAGCAGATTATTTAAAAGATGCACATTAGAACGTATTTGCATTCAGATTTAATTTATACAAGTTGCAGAATCTGTCTGGTATTTTTTGGTGCAGAATTTGGGCTGTCAAAGCGACAGAATTTAAGGGCTGGGCTGGTTTTTAAATGAACTGAACACATACAGCTTTACACCATAGAGATACCATTATTTACACCAACATATACCAAGATGCTTCCCACAACTTCAAGTATAGAACTATTTTTCACCTGAATTTCCCAGTCCTTTCTGGCTGTCTCATTCATTACTACAACCACCACACATTTTCTAACTGAAAATGCAAACCTCACATACACACATCTTTCAAACTTGAGTATCCAATTATAGAAATTCTGCCAAAGGGGGGTAGACATCTGTGCCCCTCCAGATGTTTTTGGCCTGCAGTTTCCATCAACCCTAGCCAGCACAGCCAATGGTAAGGAACTCTGTTTTTGCAGGCCCAAAACATTAGGGGGGCTACGAGCTATACTAGAGAGCATGGTGTGGTGATTTGAGTGTTTGTCTAGGACAGTGGCTCTTAACCTTTTCTTTACCAGGGACCCCTTTTAAATATGTTTTGTTGCCACAAGACCCCCAAGACTTAACTCAAGATTTAAAACCCTAATAATAATAATAATAATACAATAATACAATTACACCATCCATTAAACCTTCCCTCTGGAAGGGGAGGGAAGACTTTTCTCCTGCTTCTTCCTGCAAGTTTGTGGCTAGAGAGAATTGAATGGCAATGTGCAGACCAAACCAGCCAGCCTTTGTTCCTATTATATGGCCACTCTACTGCAGGCAGGCAAGTGGGCCGAGCAGCCTTCAAGCTTTCATGGATCCCCTGTGAGAACACTGCGGCTCCCTGAGGGCCCCTGGACCACAGGTTAATAACCACTGGACTTTAATGCACAGGTGGGGAACCTGATGTTCAGGGGTTAAATCTGGCCTTCTGGGCTTCCCCAGATGGTCATGCTACTTTCCCAGTAACACCATCATTTGGCAGTTTTCCAGCTTTCATAAGGCTGTTGGAACGCCTCTCCTGAGGTTTCATTACAGGCATTAACAGCTTCAAGCTGAAGTGCACTGTAGTGATTCTGGTGAAAGAAGAGGATTCTGAGAGACCAGGATTTAAATCCCTGATCAGCCATGGAAACCCACTGGGTGCCCTTGATCAAGTCACACCCTCTCAGCCTCAGCAGAAGGCAATGACAAACCCCTTCTGAATAAATCTCACCAAAGAAACCCTAAGATAGGGTTGCCATACGTCAGAACTGACTTGAAAGCATCTAACAAGAACAAAACAAGTTATCCACCTCCATACTAAAACCACCCACGTACTCTGAGTTCCAAACCCCAGGAACAAATTAACTTACCACCTTGTCAATTAACATTTGTCAAAGAAGCTAAGAATACACATTAATTCATTGAATGCTTGGAATTGTAAGATTAAATCCCATCTTTTTTGCTATTATTTATAATTACTGCTACTGGAAAGGCATCAAGAATCATGCTGTGTTTCCTAATCCCTATTAGGTCAGTCTCAGAGAGCATCTGTAAAAACTGTTATCACCCCTTACTTTCCAATATCCTTGTATGGATAGTGTACCAAATGGTTGGTTAGAAAAAATAATATGCTTCCTTTCTTCCATTAGTATTCCAAGCTATATGCACAAGATTTCCTTGTGTACACATAGATGTAGTCAGTACCCATCCAGGTATGGAGTAGACCACCACTTGCTTAGTTTCAGCAGGTAGTTGTATTATGAGTTTTCAGACCATTCCCAAGAGCTAGTACAGTTTCAGTACCCAAAGTCTCTAGCTAACATGGCTCTAAGATAGCCAGGGGTAAGGTGGCCCTCCTTAGGTTGCTGGACTGCAATGCTCATTCACCTTAGCCAGCACAGTTCAATATGAGTCTTTCCCAGTGTGGTGCACTCCAAAAAAATTTGCCTTACCACTGATGATGCTAGCTAGGGCTGACAGGTGTTAAAATCCAAAATATCCAGGGGGCATCACAGTTCCAAAGGTCCCTGCAAATGCCTCCTTCCCTTTTCAAGAACATACCATATATAAAACATAAAGTCACCAAGCCAGCTTCCCATTGACTCATCTCACCCTATACTTTCTATTAGAAATGGCTGGCATTCTCCAAGGTCTCAAGCAGAGGTTTCCCCTAGCCTCACAAGACAGAAAACTTACAGCATGGGTTAACAACTTTTGGTCCGCCAGATGTTTTGGACTTCAATTCCCAGAATGCCCTGCAAGCATAACCCATGATCAGAGATTCTGGGAGCCAAAGCCTAAATCATCTTGAGGATCAAAGCTTGCCCTTTTCCACACTTTTATACCACAGCAAGAACTATTGCCGGAGTGCTGATAGTGTTTTATCTATTCAGACTGTGCCATTTAATATGCCTCAAACTATTTTCCCCCAAAGAAACACGATCCTAGGGCTCAAGAGCTAGCTCTGACATTTCAGTACTGGATAATGTGCTCCTAATGCAATGGACAAGTAAATTTAACCAGGAACATATGAAATTCATTAACCGCCTCCTGAAAGGAAAATCCATGTTAAGTTCCTTCAGCTTCCATGCCTTCCAGTTACAATTGGAATCCACCATACTAGCCTGTAGTCTTGAAAAGGCAGCTAAAAATGCATTAATTTTTTTAAAAAAAACCTAAGTACTGTACTATAAATAAAAGGCCTCCTTTGCCGTAGTGTTCAATAGTAATTAATAGCAATAAAACCACTAGTCACTGTTAATCTGGTTTTCCATTATTCAATGCACAGAATCTTTACGTGAACAAGTATAGGGAGACTTCAGGCTTTCAGGACATAGTTTGGATTTTTATCAAATTCACCAATCCAAGTCAGATGCAAATAGTGGTTCAGCTGAAAGTCCTATCCCCAAAATTAATGTGGTGTTTCTGAGCAGGTGCTTATCCCAGCAATATGTGATCGCCACTGGAACCAAGATGACAAGTCTTTCAAACAAAAAACATACCTTGTTCTCTTTTATCCCCAAGGTTCCTTTAAAAAAAAAAAAGAAATCTAACTGAGGAGTGGCAATGCTTTATAGTTGTTGCCCTGGCTAGATACCTGGGAATCAGAAACCCTTGTCGATCTACTGCAAGTTGTCTGGAGATTTACCAATTGCCAATTTACCAATAAACCATCTGCAGTAAAGGCTTCTCATTGTCTTAAAGAGAGAATCTAGTGATATTCCTTTAGTCTTTCACCAGAAGTCGTTTTATGCTACACAATGACAGTCTATGATTTCAATTTAAGCACCATGGCTACACACTATGGAATCCTGGGCTTTGTAGTTTGGTGTGGCACTAGAGCTCCCTGGTTGAGAATTCTAAGTATCACTCCACATTGCAAATCCCAAGATTCCATAAAATGAAACCAAGACTGTTGAAATGTGGCCATAGTGTTATAACTGTATAATGTAAAAAGGTCTCAGAACCTACAACAAGAATGAAGAATGTGAAGCCCTCCAGATGTTGCTGGGCACCAAATTACCACCATCTCTCACCATTGGCTTTGTTGGCCAGACCTGTTGGGAACTCCAATCCAGCAAACATTTGGAAGTCCACCTGTCCCCCTCATCACAAATGAGCAACTTTGAGATCCTCAATGATAAATTTTCCTAAGCAGTTCACACCTTCTAGTTTTCCAACACCAGGGATTAAGACCTCCACTGTAAGAATATTTGATGTCAGCAGTTCCTCCTCTGGAGATGCAAAGCTTGGATGGAGGCCAAAGGCAACTACTGTAATTGGTCAGACCAAATAATCCATCTATACTAGAGCAACGGTTCATCTTGCCAAATGGTGGCTGACCAGTACCTTAGGCAGGAACTCTTTCCAATCCCCAACAAAACCAGAGATGCCAGGGACTGGACCTGAGGTCTTCCTCTACCTTCTACTGAGACTGCAGAAAGCAGAACAGCAGACTCTCCTGAATACCAACTAGATAATGGCAAGCATCAAATTTTCTTTTAGCACTTGGTCTTCGCCTCCTGCCCAAGAAAAGCCAATACCTAGCCTGCAGCAACCAGGGCCCTGCCAAATGTCTAAGATCAGTGGCTCTTAATCTTTTCATTACCAGGCACCCCCTTTAAATATCTTTTGTTGCTGTTGCCATGGTCCCCCAATACTTAACTCAAGATTTAAAATAATAATAATGATGATGATGCCACTGACAGTAATCATGATACAATTACAGCATCCATTAAACCTTCCCTCAGAGGCACTGGAGGGGGAAGGAAGACTTTTCTCCTGCTTCTTCCTGAGAGTAGACTGAATGGCAATGTGCAGGCCAAGCCAGCCAACCAGCTGGTCTTTGCTTTGGTTTCTTTCAGGTGGCCACTCCAGGGAGGAGGTAGACCAAGCAACTTTCAAGCCTTTGGGGACCCTTGAGTGAGGTCGTGGTGGACCCCTGGGAGTCCATGGACCCCAGGTTAAGAACCACTGTATGAGATCACAGCTTCCACCATCCCCAGCCAGCATGGTCAGTGGCTGGGACAATGGGGAGTTGCAGTCCAGTCCTTCTGGAAGGCATTAAGTTGTGGAAGGCTGGCCTGGACTCTGCCCTTCCATCAGCCTTCCTACTTGGGATCCTGGAGACAGACCAGAGTTTAAACCACCACCACCCCCGGTTTCCAAACGTAGCCTCAAAGAGCTCCAGGCTCAGCCTCCCACCCAGACAGTGCCTCCCCCAGACCTCCTCAGGGTCCCCTTAACCCCCAGGCCTCTCCTCTCCTTTACCTGCCAGAGTCTGGCTCCCGGCATCCCGGATGAGACACGTCGGGAAGGCTCCCCGCCGTGCCCGCGTTGCCCGGGGTGGCGGAGGCGGCGGCTCGCAGCAGCTCCTTGTCGCCACCCCGTCGCGGGCCCCCGGTGGGGGCGGCTGGGTTGCCGGAGGGTCCGCTGCAGCTCTTGGTGCGGAAAAGGCGGCTGAGGCGAACCTTGAAGGAGCCTTTCCTGGAGGGGGCGGCGGACGGGGGGCGCTGGGGTGCCGGGCCCGGCGGGGGAGAAGCCGAGGACCCCGGGGCTTGAAAGCGGCCGCCTCCCACGGTGGCGGCTGGGTGGGGGGATTCCGCCGTCGGCCCTGCCGTGGGGCCCGCCGCCGCCACCGCCGCCGCCGCCGCCTCTTCGTCGTCGTCCTCCTCGTCGGGGCCGAGGGCTTCCAAGACGAGCAGGGCGTCGCTGGTTTCCTCCCCCGGGGGCAAGAGGGGCAGGGCGGGCGGCGGGGCCAGCGGCGGCGAAGGCAAGAGGCTCAGGCAGGGACACGCGGCGGGGGGCTTGCCCGACGGCCCTCCCGGAGCCACGGCCGGCGCCTGGTGGAGCCCCAAGGCGGCCAGCTGCAACTCCAGGCCGGCCCCCGGGGGGAAAAGGAGGCCGCCGGCCGCGCCGCTCCAGCACCGGCCCCCTCCAGGCAGGCCCTTCGGGGCGTCCAGGAGAGCGCACCGGTGGCGGGCGCACAGCAGCTCCGAGGGCGCCGGAGGAGGAGCGGGAGCGGGAGCGGGAGGCGGCTGCTGTGGAGGCGGTGGAGGCACCCCCGACGGCTCCCCAGCCTCGCCGGGGCGGAAGACCAGGAGCTGCGAGCCCCTCAACCCACCGGCCCTCCCGCGATCCCCGGCGGCCGCGGCGGCGGCGACAACAGCAGCAGCGGTTTCCCCGACGGCTCTGCCAAGCGCCAAGCCGGACGAGGCGGACTCGGCCCCGCCGTAGCCCAGCAGGCGGCTCAGCACCCGGTACGAGGCCGCCGCCGCTGCAACCGCCTCGCCGCCGCCGCCTCCTCCAGGCTCTGCTGCTGCTGCTGCCGTCGCGCCTCCTCCGCCTCCTCCTCCTCCGCCGGCCCTCTGCATGGCGCTACGGGAGGCGGTGCATTGCATGGAGCCAAAGGCCAGCCGGCCTCTGCAAGGCGCCTGGACGGGGAGGCCGGCCCCGGAGCCAGCTCGGCTACCCAAGGCGGGAGGCTGGCCCTTCCACCCCGGCTGGCTGGCTGGCTGGCGGAGGGGCCCGCCCGAGCAGGGGGTGTGCACGCCCTCCCACTTCCCTTTCCGCTGATGCGGCCGATGATGCGCTTTGCAATGTGACCAGACGCCGACGCCCCCTCCGTCTCCGCCGCCTTCCTCACACTTCCGCGCCCAGCTGTGCCCTCCTGGCCAGATGTGCCCAAGCCACGCCCTCCGGCCCATTCAACCCCACCCACCCCCCTCCGCTTCGCCAGCAGCCACCCTCTCGATTCAAACAGTCCTTCTCAAACATGGAAAGTGATCGGCAGGTTATTCCCAATAGGCTGTTTCCCCCCACACAGCACACCTTGCAATCGCTTTTCTTAAAATGCCCTTTACAGCAGTGTCTCAGGCGGAAAGTACACCGGTGCAGCATGCCACTAGCTATGAGCCTCAGAAAGTAAAGAAAATGCCAGCCACTGATGCAGGCGAAACGTCAGAAATACAGTTGTCCATCAACATTCACGGATTTAAGTATTCATGGCTAGAAAATAGTCTTTAAAAAATAATAATCCAAAAAGCCAAGCTTGATTTTGCCATCTGATATAAAGGACACCATTTTGCTATGCCATTGCATCTAATACTTGAGTATTAAGTATTGAGTACTCAATACTTGAGTATTAAGTATTGAGTACTCAATACTTGAGTATTCATGGATTTGGGTATTCATGGGGGTCCTGAAACCAAACTCCAGCGAATGTGAAAGGACAACTGTACTGTGAACCCCTGTTGGGGAGGATATGTAAATTTGTGTATTTGAATGGCTAGTTTCTGGGTGGAGTACCAAACATCAACTAACCATTAGCCAAACAGACACTAATCCTCCTTGCATATCTCCACCCAGAAACTAACCATTCAAATACACAAATTTACATATCCTCCCCAACAGGGGTTCACAATATATAAACTCCACACACACCCCTACCCAACCATTCTCTGAAGATGCCAGCCACAGATGCAGGCGAAATGTCAGAAGTAAACTCTTCCAAAACACGGCCTCACAGCCCAGAAAAAAAAAACAAGGAAAATCTAATGATGTATCTGTTAATGAGCATGAAAGTCCTGAAAATGAGAGTTACCTAGGTTGAACTAAGAAATGTAACATTTCTGGACATTTTGAAGCCACGAATGGGGAGGGGATGGTTTTTCCCTAGGGTTTTTTCAGGGGGGGGAAATTGTCATTTTTGGGGAAAAAATCAACATTAGCACTTTTTACAAATTGAAGATCATTCTGTTACTTTAGGAACATAAAATATGACTATGTACAATTTGATTTGGCATAAAATGATCACAATGGGTATATGAAAAATACAGTGTATCCAAACAATTATTACAAACAGGATTTACTTTTATAGATTTTCCTTGGGTTTTTTCCAGGCTGTGAGGCCATGTTCTGGAAGAGTTTATTTCTGACATTTTGCCTGCATCTGTGGCTGGCATCTTCAGATTTTATTTTTTATTTTATTCATCATGCTAAAAATAAACCATTCCATAATCAATTTTCTTCCTTTTTTCAATTTTTTCCAATCTTTCTGGAAAAAACAAAAAAGGCTTCAGAAAAAAACGGTGGAAATGTTTTTTTTCTGAATTATTCCTGTTTTTTTCCAGGCTTTCACATCTCTAGGTTGAACACAGCTTGGATGTCATGACTTATGACCTAGGGACTATCTAAACAGTGAAAATACTCCTCATAGAACTAGCTTAGAATGCGACCTGTCTTAATGGGATCCTGCATAATCCCACCATATTCGGAACGAGGAGGGCCAAATCTGTGCAAAACTCCTTGGGGAATACAAAGTTGGGGAAAGCCCTGGTTTAAAAATATAGTTTTAAAAAAACAACATAGAGAATGCACATTGTCAATCAATAGGACAGGTGATCACATTTATTCGCATAGTCCCAGAAAAGCAGAAGTAGAAAGCTGATTGGCCAAATGGGAGTAGGGGATAAGAAGGCAAGAGCCCCAAAACCGCCATCTTGGATTTTTCCCTTAGCGATCGTGTGCTGAGGTGACGAAACACCCTTTTTCTTTTATTTTTTATGTTTATTTAGGCGGAATAGTGCACCATTGCCCTTTCGCACCTTAGATATGCCTTTTAAAAAAAAAATACCGTTCAGCAGCAGAAACTGGCAAAAATAAAAATGCGAGTTGCAGCTGCCAGTTTGAATCACAGGCAAGCCGGTTAGGACAGCAAAAGCAGATAGCCTCACATGCCTGCAATTTTGCCAAACCATCCTTAAGACAGGTCAATCCTGCTTCAAATTTGTGTGAATACACATCAATCCACATTTTCCTGCTCATATAAACAAGCCCCTGGTCTCCATTTCCTCAAATCCAGATGTTTAAGATTGTGAGTACTTATGCAGAGCTTGGAAGGGCTATGTTTTGGAAGAAAACTCCCAGAATTGCCCAGCCAGTATTGCCACTGTGGCTTCTGAAGTCTACTTTTCCACACTTGTTACTCTTTATGTAGTGGTACAGTGGGCCAAGCTTCAAAGGGTTGAAGCATCTCCAAGCAGAGGGACTTTTTGATTAGGAGGAGTCATGATCTCATGATGCACCACCACCTTTAAGATCCCCTCTTCCCTCTGCACCTAGCAGTTCTCACAGCACCTGAAGCATGTGTATGAGAGCAGGAGAGATTGGCAAAACAAACAGGAAGTCACCATAAATATATGCTGTACCTAAGCTATAAAGTGGAGCCAGTGTGGTGTAGTGGTTTGAGTGTTGCAAGCCTGACTCTGGAGACCAGGGTTTGAATTCCTGTTTGGCCATGAAAACCCACTGGGTGAGCTTGGGCAAGTCACCCACTCTCCACCTCAGAAAACCCCCCATGATAGGTTCACCTGATGGCCACCATAAGTCAGAAACAACTTGAAGGGACACAACAGCAACAAAGCTATAAAGTTGCATGCAAACTAGCAATTAGTGAGTATAGGCATGCAAAGGTTGCTAACTCTTAACAATTTACCCAGTAATACACTGTCCTGAGCTGTCCCTGGTCTAATGCAAAGTATTTGTGGGTGGACTGGTCTTGAATGAGCAATTGAGACCCATTAGCTTTACAAAAGACTCATTTCTGGTGGAGATGAATACTAGAATTGGTTTGTAGATATGAATCAATACAGCTGTCTCAGGTTGTTTGACTCTCCTTGGGGAGTTTACTTGTGGGGACTGTATTTACCACTACAGCACTGGGTTTATCTGCATTGGCTTCTATTTCATTTCTGAGTATTCAGACCACCGCCTCCCCAAAATAGTACTCTACGGTGAACTCGCCATGGGTCAGCGTAAGAGGGGTGCTCCAAAAAAGCGATACAAGGACTCCCTGAAACAACATCTCAGGCTTGGCCAAATTGATCACCAACAATGGTCCGCCCTGGCCTCACATCGGGAGGCATGGAGGCGCACGATCCACAATGCTGCAGCCTTATTTGAGAACTCATGCTGAACAAGTCTTGAAGAGAAACGACAACGCAGAAAGAATCACAACCTGGAAACATCACCCAGGAGACCTTCTGCTGTGCTTTCTGCAACCAGACTTGTTTATCTCAGATTGCCCTTTTTAGTCATCAGCACTCTTGCAGAAAGCGCAGGATGAGTCCTTCCTGAATCTTCGTTTGCGAAGAAAAGCCAGAGAGAGAGAGAGAGAGAGAGAGAGAGAGAGAGAGAGAGAGAGAGAGATTCAGTTAACACTATTCTGATAACAATTTGAACTTTTAAAGTGTTTTTAAAAATATTTTTATTGCATGAAAAGGAAAATAAATTAAAAGATTACAATTATGGTCTTTTTCTTTTCCCATTTTCTTACATTTTCTATATCACAATCAGCTCATTTTTAGTTTTAATTACCGTATCTTCTTAAATTGACTTCCTTATGTTTATCCATAAAATAAACAATAAATTATTAAACTTTAAATCACATGATCTTCTGATAAAACCCAAATGCCCCACCAGTTTGCTCCACCATTTATAATTCATTTTTTCATCAAAACTTTAATTGAGGCTGTTTCCACTATAATCTGACTCTTTAATCATGTTACCTAATATTGGTTCTAAAAACATATTTCTTGGATGTCCCAATTTTCTTTCCAGTAATTATTTACTGATGACCAATCTTTTTGTAACTGATTTGTAGAGTTTGCCCAAACCTTGTTTGTTAAATTGTTCAGCTCGATCACATCGACTAATTTCACTAGCCAATCATTTATAGTTGGAATTTCCTTAGATTCCCATTTTAATGTCAGGATCAGTCTTGCAGCTGAGACCATATAAAGCAAAAAAATTCCAATGTCGGCTTTAATCTCCCCCTCCCCCCTAGTTTGCTGATCATGTTAAGGAGATACAATTCTGGCTTCATGAGGAATTGTATTTGAAGTATAGTCGAAATCATCGTATGTATTTTGATCCATTTTTTTTAACTTGCTCACATGTCCACCACATGTGGAACAGTGTACCTCAAGTATCCTGACATTTCCAGCATCTGTTACTCTCCGAATTGGAAATCTAATTCTTGTCGGTGTATACTACCTGTTGGCTATTTTGAAATACTTCCATTTTAGATTTTGGCTGGCCATAAATTTATTTGTTTTCCTACAGGCATTTTCCCAATCCTCAAGATTAAGTGGGTGACTGATTTTTTTGGGGGGGGTCCATTTTAACACTGAGTCAATTCCTTTTCAAGATCTCTGGTAAGTAGTATTTATAAAGTTTTGAAATTTGCTTTTTTGTTCCCCCCCCCCCAAATTATTGTGTCTAATTCATTTTCTTTTTGTTCAAATCCTTCTCTTTTCAGATCCTCTTTAAATCTTTCAGTCAATTGTAAATATGTTAACCACTGAATTTTCTCCTTACTTTCTTGGAAGTGGACTCTTGATTTTAAGGAGAAGTCTTTCCTCAGTCAGTCTTTATACCTAAGCCATTTGTCCATGGATCTCCATCTGCCCATGAATGCCTCTTGTGGAAAAACCCATAGGGGTATTTTTCTATAAAAGTTATTTTTCTGAATCATCCATACTTTTAATAAAGCTCTTCTGGTGGCATCATTGTTAAAGTGTGGTTTTAAACACTAGAGGAAATGGAAGAAAGACCTAGCCCCAGAACCCTCCCTTATTTGTCCATTTTTTTATCATCCTAATTTTGCTTTTGTAGATAAAACAGGACAATACCAATGCTGGAGAAATTGTGGACTATATACCATTAGGGTATTATTTCATAGAGGAAGACCAATAACATTGGATCATATTAAAAACAAATTACAATATGTAAATTGCATGTGGTTGCATGTGCAACCAAGTGCTTTATTTTTCCAACTGTATATACAAGAAAGAAGGACCCCACCCCCAGATCCCTTACATATTTTGAAGAATTATGTATAGCAGCAGATTTACAATCTAGGGGAGTTGCCTCAGCAATCTATAAAAACCTTACAGAGTTATCTTATGGCATGCGATCAGGGCTGAGAATCTGGTAGGAACATGAATTAAATACCCAAATCTCTGAACCACAATGGGCAAAGTTGTGGAAACTACTGCCATTTAAATCCATATCGGCATCAATTAGGAAACATTTCTATAAGTTGTTACATAATTGGTATTTTACCCCGGTGAAACTCTTAAGATGATCCATTCAGTCTCCCCACAGTGTTAGAGGGGATGTCAAAGTAAAGGCACTATGGTTCACATGTAGCTACCATGTGATAAGATTAAAAAAACTGGAATAATATTTTAAAATACTTGTCAGATATGCTAAATCAAAAGGTTCACTACTGTTAAGCTCTCCTCCTTTCCATTTTCAAAGGACCTAATTCATCCCTTAAATATCAAGATTTGATTTCAATTCTTTTGGCGGCAGCACAATTAGAAATTGCTATACATTGGAAACTTGCAACTGAAATCTCTTGGATTAAAAGAGTTTGGTCCATCGCGCTGGTGGAAAAAGTCAGATGAGAGCGTCAAAGGGACTAATAGAGGAAGATCACTTAGCTTCAGTTTGGTATCCATTTATTATTTACACAACATCTGAAAACAAGTCATTTTATCCTCCAAAGCATCACTTGAACTTTTGGACTAACCCATTTTAATTATTCATAAAATGAATATACCGTATATTCTGTATATTTGGACCTGCTGATATTGAACTGGTATAGGTCTTGCAATGTTGTTGAATTTTATATCGCTGATTTACTTTAGGTTTTATTAGTGTTAAAAAGTTAAAATAATAAAAAAAAACCTCAAGATCCCCTTTTTTCATTAGTCCCGTTATCATTAATGATTTGTTAAGATATCTGATGACAGGAAAAAATAGAGTTGGAAACTTAGACTCATCATACAGAGGGCTACATAACTTTCCCCTCATGAAAATCTGGGTAAAGCAACCCCCTTCTGCGCATATGTGCAAGAGATGCTGTCATCTATAAACATTGCCACTCTAGCACCTTCATTCTCAAGCATTCCATCTGGTCCCCAGTCCCACCAACTCACCAGGTGAGCAGGGAAGAACCAAAAGGATGTCAGAGCCCAAAGCTTTAGACCTCCCAGAAGTCATTTTTGACAACAGGTCTGGATTATGCAAGGCTGGTCTTGCTGGGGACAGTGCCCTGAGGTCAGTTATCATGGCAATCATGGGCCGCTCAAAAGCTAAAGCTGCCATGCTTGGAGCTGGTCAGAAGGAATTTTATGTTGGAGAGGAAGCGCCAAGCGTGGCATCTTGTCCTTAAATTATCCCATTGTCCACAAGATTGTGACATCATGGGAGGACATGGAGAGGATATGGCAACATATCTGTGACTACAAACTTAAAGTCAAGTCAAGTGACAGGCCAGTGGTGCTGACAGAAACACCTCTGAACCCTCTGCAAAATCGGGAGAGGATGGCCGAGATCATGCTCAAGCATTTCAAGGTGCCATCAATGTATATGGCTGTCCAGGCAATGCTGGCCCTGTACGCCTCTGCGCGCACCACTGGGATAGTCATGGACAGAGGAGACAGCATCACTCACACCGTCCCTATCTATGAAGGCTACTGTTTGCCACATGCCATCTCCAGGTTGGATATGGCCGGGAGAGATATTACAGAATACTTCATGAGGCTCCTGTTGGAGAGTGGCCATTTGTTTGTCAGCACTGCCAAAAGAGAAATTGAAGGACATCAAGGAGCAGCTATGCTATGTGGCTCTAGATCCTGTCCAAGAAACCAAAGTAAAGCCGGAATACCTTCTGAGGGAGTATAAATTACCTGCTGGAAATATCATCAGGATCGTCAGTATATTGTTCCAGGTACTGGAGGCTCTTTTTGCTCTTTCCAGCATTGGTCTCGAAGCTCCCAGTGTACACAGAATTATTTTCAACAGCATTATAAAATGTGACATCGATGTCTGCCAAGATCTTTACGGGAACCTCCTCCTCTCTGGTGGATCCACTTTGTTTTTACGGGCTGGACATGCGCATCTTCAAGGCAATGCAGTTTCAAGTGCCCATTGGGGTCTCAGTAAGGGTGATTGCACCACCAGAAAGGAAGTATTGCAACTGGATTGGAGCCTCTGTTCTGACATGCTTGGCCTCATTCAGGCCAATGTGGGTCACACTTGCAGATTACAAAGATTTTGGCCCAGGTATGGAGTGTTTTTAGGAAGCACCGTTCTAATCTATAAACTTGTTGGAATACAGTGTGTTTTAAGTGGGTGATTCTCTCTCTCTCTCTCTCTCTCTCTCTCTCCATCCATCTACACACACACACACACACACACACACACACACACACAATTCAGCTGACTTTGAAGTTACTGCTGGCCAAAATTTACAAGAAAATAAATTATTTTAATTTGGGGGGGGGGATTCCGTAAGACCCAAATGACACAGAACCAGGATTTCTGAAGGTCAGCCTCCTCTCATTGTTTGTTATGTGCTTTCCAGTGAACTCTGACTTATGGCAACCCCAACATATGGTTCCCTTGGCTACATTTAATCAATAGAGGTTTACCACTTCCTTCCTCTAGGGCTGAAAGAGTGTGACTTGCCCAAGAGCACTCAGTTGGTTTCCATGGGTGAGCAAGGATTTGAACCTTGTTCTCTCAAGAGTCGTAAGAGATTATCACATGAGGCTTTATTCTGGAATGATACAAAGGTATTAGCAAATTTGCCCAGTACTTATTGCACAATGTTGTCTCTAGCCTGTTGCTGGCTTCCATTCCAGGTGTTTCTGTAGTGCATGTCTTCATTGATGGGGGAAATCCATCAGTGGCTCTCAATATCAGTGCTGTGGCAGTAGTGGTATGACAAAAGTCACGAGGCACAAAGGGGTGTGATCATACCCCTCTCCTCCTCTCTCTCCCCTCCCCCTCTCTATTCTTAAAATGATAGATTGTTTTTTCTCCATGCCAGTCTTTTTTCCTTTTTGCTGTGATTGCACAATTACGGGGATATGATAACAAAACTGGTTTCCCCACAAATATGTAAAATTGCGGGATTTTTTTTTTTTAAGACATACATGTGCTGAAAGCAGGGTTATGGAGCCGATGTGAAAGGACAGATGATTGGCAAAGCACCATAACTGCAGTGTAGTTGTTCAATTGAATACACAGTGTGATAATGAATTATTTCAACCAGGTCGCTTCCCGTTTGCTTCACTACTGCCATTGTTGTGAGAAAGAGGCTGGTGTGATAAACTCCCTAGTCCAACACTCAAACCACCACACCATGCTGGCTCTCATGTCTCCCATGCTCCAAGAAACTGGGAGGTATCCAGAAGAAGGAAACAAAGATGGTAAAGGACCTAGAGACCAGCATGCAGCTGCTTGTTCTGAAGACAGTAGGAGCAGCTGCACCCAGTGCACTCACTTGCTCTGACCTCAGAATGAGTGGCCGCAAGCAGGGCTTTGGTTTCCTGGCATCCGGAGGGCAGAATGAGTGACCGCACACTAGGAAGGCAGAGTTGGCAGTGCTGAGGGGAGGGGGGGAGAATGACAGCACCTGTCAGACAGTAATTGCCTCAAATCCAGTGTTGATTCTTTATTCACACTCCAGTTTTCTCCGGAGTTTCCAGCAAACTCTGGAGAAAACTGCAAGTTTTCTAAAACCCAGATTTAGGTGGTATATCCCAAGGACTTTATCAGACAAGGTAAACATTGCATTGTTACGGGCTGAAATAATAATGGGCTGAAATTATCAGACAATGTTATTGTCCTCCCATGGCCAGCGTGTGCGCCAGCCGTGAATAAAATGTCTTTTTTATTAATGGCTTAACACGTCAATTGATCTTCAATATCACTGTTTTAGCAGTATTGAAGGCATGCAAAACCATGTCCCGCTGTACTCCCGAGAATACAGTGTGAATGGGTGGTCCTCTTTCCCGCATCCCTGTTGCCAGGGAGAAAACATCTGGGTGGCAACGTGAAGACGATCAACAAGACACTTCTTTTAGGAACTTTCCCATTTTGCTGGCAAGTTTTTAGGTTTGTTTCAGTGCTTGGGTGTTGATTTACTTTGTTATTTAATGTGCTTTTGGAGTTTTAACCACACTCGCGTCTTCTCACGAGAACCATCAAGATCATGTGCCCCAGCTAATGCAGAAGTAAACTCCCGTTCTTAAAATCCTAGTGCTTATCGTGTGATAATTCTGTGGCGATTCCTTCTCATGATTATAGCAAGGTGAGAAAGTAAGTGTTATAATGCCACTATGTTGCACTTTCCTCTCAAAAATGCTGCTATTTGTAAAAATGCAGATAGCAGCATTTTTACATGCTAGTCTGATAAAGTCCCAAGTCTGATGTGGATAGGGTCATACCTCGTATGGCATTATTGCACCAGATTCGGGGATTAGGCCACATTTGGAGGGGTTCAGGGGTTTCACTAGTGTAGACAAGACCCAAGTCTTATGAGAAGAGGTTGAAAGCGTATGAGACAATGATTAAAAAGCCAATATAACTGTTGTCTTCTAACATTTCAAAATGCCATCACATAGATAATGGAACAAATTTGTTTGCTGTTGCACCAGAGGTTAGGACCCAGACCTATGGTTTGAAATTAAATAGAAAAACATTTAGAATAAATATATGGAAGAATTTCCTGACAGTATGAGGCTTTTAACAATGGAACAAACTTCCTCAGATGTTGGTGGGATTTCCTTTATAAGACATTTTGAAGCAGAGCCTTGGTGGCAATTTGTCTATGGATGTTATAACAGTGGATGTCCTATATCGATAGGTTGTTCGACTAAACGGGGTAGGTAAAATCCCTCTGGCTTTTGTTGTTGTTGTTCCAAGCTTGCCTGGACTACCCAAAGTCCCCTGCTTCTACTCTAGCCCATAGCCAATTGCTGTTCCTTAAGGACTGTAAAGAGGAGTGCTTTTAAAAACCACACAGTATCACAAATGCTAGGAAAAACTGAGAAACAGCAACTGAAAGTCAATTCCCTTCACAATTTTTGGCTGATTTCAGAGCAGATACCAGTCAGAGTTATCCATTACTAGCCTAAATTGTCATCAAGTTCCCTTCAAGTTCTTCAGTCCTATAATCCTGCTCACTCATTGTGCATAGCATCAAAGTCCCTTCTTTGCTTTCCTCCATTCTCAGAGGCTGAGCAGACTGTGCATCTACACTGTAGAAATAATGCAGTTTGACACCACTTTAAGTGCTGTAGCTCCATCCTACAGAATCCTGGGCTCTGTAGTTTATAAGGTCTTTAGCCTTCTCTGCCAAAGCATGCCGGTGCCTCGCAAAACTACAGATCCCAGGATTCTGTAAGATGGAGCCATGGCGGTTAAAGTGGTGTCAAACTGCATGCACCCTGGGACACAAGAAGACAGGACCTTTTTGATTGCAGGTTACAGTACCTAGATTAGAAAACTTCCTTCCCCTCTCAGGTTAGCCCCCTTTTCAGGTTTAGGTGTGCTTTTAAGCCTCCCCTGGCCAGGTCTTTAAAAATATTGTTTTCTTTCCTGTCAATTACACTGTAGTTATTTTATTCTGCTCCTGGGTTACTGTTTCTTATTATATTTAAATCAAATTAATAGTGTTTTAATGATTTTAGTGTAAGCCATGCTGGGAATATATGTAAATAAAAATAATGACTACATTCAACATTTGTGGCAGCATGAAAAGAGGAAAATGCTAAGCACATTTACAAAAGCTTTCCTGTCTGGTCCCCAGAACTCACCATAGCAACCGAGCAAGTAGTTATTTACAAGTTTGCTCTGTCTATCTTCAAGATCTCTTAAAATACAGTCATGTCTCAGAGTAATCCCCCCAACAGAACATCTACAGAGCTTAAACCATGGCAGCATTTTTCCCCTCATGTGGAAAAGACCTCCTCTACACTTCTAAGGGGTTTAGTGTGATGTAGTGGTTTGAGTGTTGGACTACCACTCTAGAAGCCAGGGTTCAAACCCCCACTCAGCCATTAAAACCCACTGGGTGACCTTGGACAAGTCTCATACTCTCAGCCTCAGAAAACCCCATGATAGGCTGGCCATATGTGGGAAATTACTTGAAGGCACACGACATCAACAAAGCTAAGCTGATCATCCAGGATCTGTTAGCCAAATTTCCAATCTAGTTTTCACAAACCCTATATATAATAATAACTAAAATTAAGACACAGCACTGTCTCAGCCCCCCCCCCCAACCTGGTCTTCATCTGCTGCAGTTTGTCTTTCTGTAGCTGCTTTTTCATTAACAAATAGCCAACGTGAGGGTGAGGCAGCTTTATTGGGACTGTAGCATATCAAAAGGGGAGGTTTTCAAACCTTGTCCCCATCATTTCCCAACCAGAACCCAGCCACCAATTCCTATTCACAAGGAGAGGAAAGTCCAATGCAGACCAATGCAGATCCAGAAAGAAATGTGCGTGAGATTAAATTATTTGATTTATTTTTCTTTTATTGTAGCTCCTCATTTAGTCAATTGTTGCTTACAATTTTCCCCTTTGCTCGTTAAGTAAGGATAAAATGAAAAGGGGCGGAAAAGGGAACAAGGAGTATAGAATGAGTGAACCCTTACTGTTTGTGCTGCACTGAAAAATTGGGGGTAGGGAATCCAATAAATGGTTAACAGCAGCAGCAAAAACAGTAAGTCAGCTACACTTTGTTGTTGTTCTATACCTTCAAGACATTTCTGACTTATGGCGACCCTAAGGCCATAACCCTATCATGGGGTTTTCGGAGACTGAGTGTGACTTGCCCAAAGGGTCACACAGTGGGCTTTCATGGCTGAGCTGGGATTCAAACCCTGATCTCCATGACAAAAATGTGAAGCTTCTCTAGCTGTGCGGCCAGGAAAAAAATTCAGCATAGCTCATGTGAGCATTGAAGGACCACCCACATACCTCGACACAGGACTAGCATGTGGCAGGATACTCCAAACTGGAATCAGAGAAGCCCGGTGCATGTGTTGGTTACGGGCCCATTGCGGATCGAAGAAAACTGTCGTGACTGCGAGGTAGGTGCAGAGTTTCCCACCCGTGTAGTCACACCCATAGTCCAACACTCAAACCACTATGCCACACTGGCTCAGCTACACTAGGGAAAAGTATATGACAAATGTCACATCCATTTTGGCCTTCAAAGTGAAGCTCCTACATCGATAAGAAGATAAGAGGAGTGAAATTAAGGAAAGAAGAATTTAAATTAAATGCATTCGCTGATGATATAGTACTAATATTAGAGAATCCTCTTGAAGATTTAGAATTAGCAATGGAAAAAATAAAGAATTATGGAAAAGTAGCTGGTCTTTAAATTAATGTAGATAAGACAAAAAAATTAGCAATGAATATGACATCTCAAGAAAAAGCAGAAATTGGTAACAAAACAGGTTTTGAAATCTCCAAAATAGTTAAATATTTGGGTATAAATTTGACGGCTAAACCTCAACAATTGTACAAAAATAATTATGTTAAAGTATGGGAAAATATTGAAAATGATTTGGTTAGATGGCAAAAATTAAACCTTTCATTATTAGAAAAAATATCCGTAATTAAAACGAATGTATTACTGAAATTCATGTATTTATTTCAAACAATACCAATTATTTATTCAGCTAGCCCTTTCAACATATGGAGGAAAAAATTGTCAAAATTTCTTTGGGGAGGCAAAAAGCCAAGAATAAGATGGAAATTGTTAACAGATGCAAAAGAAAGATGAGGTTTAGGACTCCCAGATTTAAAGCTGTATTTTGAAGCCTCATGTATATCTAATTTAAAAGAGTGGATTTTATTAGATGATAGATGATTATTGGAATTAGAAGGCCACACGTTGAAATTTGGGTGGCATGCGTACGTGTGGTATGGAAAAGTTAAAATGAGTAAAGAATTTGCAAATCATATTATGAGGCAAAATTTGTTTAAGGTGTGGAATAAGTATAAAAACAGATTTGGTTTTAAAAAACCCCAATGGCTTTCCCCGCAGGAGGCATTGTATAGAAGAGAAATGAAATATCAAACTAGGTGGATTAGATACAAAGATCTTTTAGAAAAAAAAGAGGGAGTATGGAAGATGAAGGACCAGGATCGTTTGAAGGAGGAAGGAATAGAATTACATTGGCTTTCATACATGCAGTTAAATGAAAGATTTAAAAAAGGTTATAAGAAACACAACTTTGAAGATGAAAAGACAGAATTAGAGAAAATATTCTACATGGGTAACAATCGATTAATATTTATCTATTATTTTATTGATAAAGATTTATAAATTACTGTTACAATATAACACTCACATTTGCACAGATATGAACAGGCAGCGAAATCCGATTGGCTGGACGAGCATGGGGGCGGGGCTAGTAAACAGGGAAAGTGCTTGCAGCTGCCATGTTAGATTTTCAGCTAAGCAAGGGTCCAGTTAGTTGATAACATGGTGATCTTATTTTTTTTTCTTTTTCTTTTTTTCTTTTTTGTAAATACGAACTATCACTTGTACACACCATGGGAAGCTGTTTTTTTTTTTTAATTTGGCAGCAGCAGATTTAAAATTGCAAGTAAATCACTCATGGCTGCCATCTTGATTAGGGGGTCATGCGGAGTTTAGAGGGGGTCTTTTCACCATGAAGACGGGCCGCATCATTGCGAATGCTTGCTTTCTGGGACGTGTTCATATTTCCCCCCCTTGAACAGACAAGACAATATATTCATATGGGATTTTATTTTTTTTAAATGTAACCATCATTTTGGAGGACATCCATACTCCATATGTTCACACATACTTTAATGAAGAGAGTTCAGTTTAGCTATCATGACATCCCAGATACAGGAACAAATAATAGTTGGTTAAAATCATATCAAGTAATTTACACAAATATTAAAAGGCTTTCCTTTATCTTTCCTTTATCACATGAAAGCAAGTATGGCATAGTAACTAAGAGCTGGAACTATGACTGAGGAAATCTCCTTTTCAAATCTTGCCTTTCTCAATAACAAGCCTTAAGGCAAAGCACTCTCATAGCCTCAGTTTCTCCACCCTACCATCTTCAATATTTGGAAACGGGGGAGGGAAAAAATAATAATGTGGTCAATTCACCCTGTCCTGATTATTTTGAATGGGTCTGTCGTTTCAGTTTTGCCTGAAGTGAAACTTGCTGACTTGAGGGAGAACCTTCATCCTTTACAGTTAGTACTTGTTGTATAGCTTCAATAGATTAAATTATATAGCTTTCAGGGTATTATCGTGGGTTTTGTTACTCTCACAAATGTATAGCTCAGCCTTCAAGAAACAGATGCCGTGGTTTATGAGACAACAGCTTCAGGAGGATGGTTGGCAGCCATGTTGGAAAATGGCTTATACGGACTCATGACAACCTGTTCACAGTGTTTGTGCATTTCTCCCCATTCTAAACCATGTCTTCAAACTGTACATGATCAAGAGTAATGGTTTTGTTATTAACATCACTGGATGTTTCCTGAATGGATCATTCATCCACAGGAACAGGTTAGAAACCAGGAAAAGCAGCAAGGTGTAACTACAAGAGGGAGCAAAACATGAACATTGCACCCCCCTAAGAATTCTGCACCTCACAATGAAATTTCCCTTAAGTCCCAAATTTTCTAGCATTCTAGTAAGTTAAAACTTTGGTTGGATATTTAGAAATATAGTTTAGACATCCAAAGAAAAAGAGGCAGGCAAAGTTACTAAGGGAATGTGAACACAGCAAATAGCGTCTCACTCTGTGCAATGCTAGAAATTGGGGGACTGAAAGAAAATGTAATGGTGGGGGGGCAAAATTCTTGGGTTTGGTGGCCAATTCTCTCAACAAAGGTGGGAGGGAGGAGTGATTTCAACTGAAAAATAGCCATGGTTCCAATGTGGATTTGATTCTGAGTTTTCCTCCACCATAGCAAATAAGGATGGCAGACAGTTATGTGTTTAATATCATGTCTAGTTTTGTACTGAGAAAGGGCAGAGCACAACAGAAGAGGTAGGGGGAGACAGACATGTGAATTTCTAATTCAAGTTAGCTAGAACTGGGAGGACAACCTAGAAGATGCCCTGTCTTGTAGATTTCTGGTGGATCTTTTGCTATATTCTTTTCTATTTTGTGAATAAAGCAAATGCATTAATGTCTCCAATATTTTATCATCTAACCTAAACTGAGTATTGCCAACCTTGGAATCTCTTACCACTCAAGGAAGTATGGAATGTTTTAACAATACAGGTACAAATAGTACCTTATAGCAGATACAGGTGTGTGGCTAGCCTGAGACAGTTGGCTGCCTGAGGGAAAGGACCAGCAGGGGCTTGTCTAGAGAAGACAATGTAATGTGGGTTGGTGTGCAGTGATGCCAATTCGCAGCAGTGTTCATTTGTCTCCATGGGTTTTTGGCAAGATTGCTAGTATGCAAAGCTATCTGTGTTCGATGTTCACACGGAGGCATACCTGCAAATCAAGATGGTGGCCGCAAGTGAATTACTCACGTTTATATTCTCCACAAGTTGCCACTGCCAAACAGTATTTTTTTTTTAACAGTAAATCTAAGCTGCAGAAGTACAACCTTCCGCTTAAAAAGCAGTTTTATCACCTTGGTGCAGTGAAAAAGCACATGATCATTACCGCAAAATTAAAAATGGTGGTTCCGGCCACTTTGTTACTGGCAGCATTTTACACCACACCTGAGTGTAGCAGGTAAGTTCATGGACTGCACAGCACACACACTTCTGTCTTACATGATGCCTGATGCTGCTTCTTCACTCTTTTTAATGGTAGGTCTGGCCTCACATGGGCAAACTGTAACCCTAAGCTGCATGCAGTCTTTGGTTAATATTCTGAAATTAGCCCTTGGCCTAATTTCAAAAGCTCACTACAAGCACTTTTGTTCAGACCTCTGGAAAGAGCAATTTGTTCCTTCAGTGGCAGCCCTCTGGGTGAGCAGGCAAAGAGGAAGGGAGAAAGAAAAAGGGATAACCCTGCCTATTGCTGTCTCTGGGCCATGGATGTAGCCCTTGACAAAAATACATTTCTTGGCCTACTTTGCAAGGATGTTTTATAGATCACTATGAAGGTACTTTGAACACCAATGTGGAATATCACTACCATCATCCCTCACCCCACAAAATCTAGATATATCAATATATATACTTGTTGTTGTTGTTGTTGTTGTAAACATACATACTAGTAGTTGTTTTTATTTAAAGAATATTGAGAAACTGTGTATTGCCTTCCACCATAAATAAGTGTGTTTCTTGGTTTTTGGATGCAAAGTGGCTACCATAAATCCTGGGATTAAAATAATACAGCTTTTCCCAAATGCACACACACCCCTTAGATCTAAAGAGAGAAGGGGTAGGCTTCTCTCATCCTCACTGAAAACAAATACAATCTGGGAGATTGTGTGTTTTGTAAAAAGACAATATGAACCAAAAGCCATGCAGTAAGCAGCATAATGCATAACGTAATTACAAATCTTCATATAATAGAAGTATAACTGTGGGGGAAGGGAGAATCCTGGCCCAGCCAGTGTTTTGCAGCTGGCTCAGAGTAATGGGATGGATATGCAGGCTTTGCTTTCACATCATTAAAAGCAATTTGCAATCAGGGACCAGAATGTTTGGGTAAATTGAGAGTTAAGCCTTATGAAAAGAATGGGGAGGGAAGGACCATCTTTGGCTTTTGTTCTTTTCAGAGAGCAGAAGGCTAGTTTGGAAAAGGGATAGCTGCTTGTGGTATATGCACACTCCCACAACCGTTGCCTATGGGAAATAATTATGACAGGTTTCTAGATTGTATTAGAAACCTACAAAGTTTGTTTAGCCAGAAGTGGCAATGGGTCAAAACAAAAATATATGGATTCATGATTAACCATGGAAAGTAACATCTCTCTCAGATCTTTCTTGAGTCTGCAATAACTATCTGCTTCCAACTTTAATTTCTTAACGTCAATTTGAAGCAGCTTCGATTTGTCTTAATTGTTTTTTGCAAAATCACAGTCATATGAAGCTATCCGCTTTTGCTGTCCCAATGGGCATGCCTGCGAATCAAGATGGTGGGCACGAGTGAATTACTCGCGTTTTTATTGTTGTCAGTTGCTGCTGCCAAACAGTGTGTTTTTTTAAGTGTATCTAAGGTGCAAAAGTGAGATATTCCACCAAAATAAATTTTAAAGAAAAGAAAGGGGCTGTTTTTTCACTTCAGCACACAATTGCTATGGTAAAAATCTGAGATGGTGCTTCCAGGTGCTTGCCTTGTTAGCAAGCTCTGCTTGTGCCTACATCTGACTAATCAGCTTTCTACTTCCACTTTTATGGGGAATAAGAATGAATGCGAATCAATCGTCCCAACGAATGGGAATGTACATTCCCCGCAGAGCTTTTTAAAAACTTTTCCTTCTGAGTTTTGGTGGATTCCCCCCCCCCCGTTCTGAATACTGCAGATTGATGAGAAATATTTTCACCGTATAGACAACCCCTCAATTAGTCTCAAAGGAACAACAAGATCCAACTGCATACTGATATTCCAGACTAACATGACTATGTCTTTGAATCTAAAATAGTTTGCAAAGTCCATAGTGGAATGATAACACAGAAATGATGATCTGGTGTAGAGGTGGGGAATCCTTTCTTTTACATTGGTTTGGTCCAGACTTGCTTAGAATAGATCTATTGAAATATATGGGACCATGTTAGTCAACTCGAGATAATTCACAAATGTGGAAAAACATCAATGTTATTTTATACTCTTTTCTCATTCTTCTATTAGCTCTCCTCCTCTTTATTATCCTACTTATTACCTTCTGTTTAAGTTCCCCTTCTTTCTAGCTCCTGCTTTCTCTTGGAAATGTAATTCATTCTGTCCAGTGATTCTAGTTCAACTTAACTTGATCTTACTGTAGAGCACAGAAGCCACGGTGAACAATAAAATCAGCAACCAAAGCAAATCAACACCATTCATTTTCTACTGGTGTTCCAGTACAAGCACGACAAATAGATTGTAAAAACAATATCTCTCCCCCAATTAAAAAAAGTGGCTGCAAGGGTAGGAGGATAAGATAAAATAAAGCAAAATTCCAGATAACATAAAAAGAAAAGACACTTCCAAATAATAGAATGACACACCTCAGGAATGATTAAATGGCAATGAATAATAACTCTGAATGGGCTCAAGGGTAATTTCTTTATTATAACTTCATATGAACTAGGCCTTAGCACCGAAAAGGGTGGGTGGAGGGTTTTCATGAGCTGCGTAATGGTAAATGTCTGGCTCAAGTTGTATCTGCCTTCCCTCCATCCTTCTTGCTCCCTGTCCCTTGATTTTACCTCCTATATCCATCCAAACATGGATAGTAATAAAACAGAACAACACCCTGTCTGAAATTTCTCCATCCTTCCTCCCCATCTCTCTTCCTTTCCCTTCCCTGGTGCTTGAACAGTTAATTATATTTAGCAGCATGATACAAACATCAGTAGGCAGTAGGTGACCTTATAAATGACTATCATGGTGTTAGTCAAGCTGATGAATGGAGGGGGGGGGGGAATAAAGGCAGGGAGGGAAGGGAAAGGGAGGGGTGAGGTGGGAAGACAAATTTCCCGTTGCCATGGTACTCCATGCAGGATTTGGTTGCTTGCATCACTGTCAAACCTATATCCCCTAATGGAACTAAAGTGAGACTGAGAGACGAGAGAGACAGACACCCTTCCTTTCCAATCTCTCTCTCATTCTCTCTTTCCCTCCCTCCCTCCGGCCTTACACAGGATTTCTCCATTTCAAGCATTAGCAAGTGAGGCTGTTGATAGAGCTCTGTGTGTGTGTGGATCTGCAGAGATTTAAAAGCCCAGGCATAGAATAGTAGTTGAGGAGGGGCAGTGCCAGCAGCTGCTCATATTGTGGTGACGTGTGCTCCATCATCAACCAGGGAGGGAAGAAGCAGAGAAAGAGAGAGAGAGAGGGAGGGAGAGAAAGGGAAACAGAGAGTGAGAGACAGCAAGAAAGTCCTGCAAATTCTAAAAAGGATATAGGAAACTCTTCAGCAAGTGTTCCAAATGTTCTTTGTGGATGTTTCTCTTGGAGATGGTCTGGCTCCTTCTTGGCTTCCCATGGTTTTCTTTTTCCACCTCCTGAGGATCTCAAAATCCCCAACAGATGCACCAGGACTTTTGAAGAGGGCTTCCCTGTGGCTGACATGATCCCTGCCAGATGACTCCGTTGTTTCTGCAGCCCTTTAGAGCCTTTTGGAACTATGGAGATTTGTCTGCTAGGGCTTCTGATTTGGTGCTTCCATCTTGAAACCCTTTGGGCAGCTGGGATCTTCCAGTATCAACAATCAGCTCCACCCAAGGCCAGGACTCCCAAAATGAAGGAATGGATGCCTTCCTCCTCACCTTCTTTGGCTTCAGCTTTCACTTGGGTGCCTACCCCTAACTTGGACAAAGCAGATCCTGAGGGATCAGAGGCAGCCGTGGCCTTCCTGTACTCTGGAGACATGTTGAGCCTCTCACAAGCCAACTGTACACGGAGGTTTGAGGTGAGGGATATGGGGAAGGCCTCCAGCCCTCCATTGGCCTTGCGTTCCTATTTGCGTGGTGCTACTGACACCCTGACCCATGCCACCAATTTCCTCAACATGGTCTTCCAGACCAATGACATCCGGGAGTCCAGTGTGAAAGAGGATGTTGAGTGGTACCATGCCTTGGTAAGAAGTATTATGGAAGGAGATTCCCAAGTTTACCGAGCCATGCTGACCTTCGATGCTCACCCGGTGTCTTCCAAGCCTCAGATGATGCTCCAGGCCACCAAGGAGAACAACAAGATCTTGCTCCAGGACCTCTCAGCCTCTGCAGAGAGCCTGAGGAATCTGACTTGGGAAAATGAATGGTACAACTTCTTCCGGTTTCAGAGGGCACCGCTACTGTATAAGCGAATCCTCAGCAATGACCTCAAGACCCTGGACACACCCAAATGGAGCCAGGGAGATAGCTATGTGATGGATACCAGCCACATCAAATGGTCACCTCCTTTCCTGGAATGTGAGGATGGGAAATTCTTGCCCACTTGGATGGTCACACTCTCCTCTTCTTTCTACGGCCTCAAACCTGACCTGAATCCAGAGTTCAAGTGAGTAGGGAAGGGTGCTGGGGACAAGGGGTCAAACTGTGGCCTATACAACACAGGCAGTCTGTGTTCTGATCTCCTGGCTTTCAAACAAAAACCTGTGAAAAGCAGCTGAAGGGGAATGGATTGAATATAGGAAGAAGCCCTGGGAAGGGCAAAAGACTTGCCCAGTATATTTTATCAGGGGGCTGGGTTGGAAGGCCTCTTTACCAACGAATACAGGGCTTGTTCATCTGTCTGTCTATTACTAAAATTCACAATTCACTGAGAAACTCACCAAGCTCTCATAACAGCTTGCAATAATATTACAAAAATGACTCTTCTGTCCTAAACCCTGATGTTAATAAATTAAAGGTTAATAGATGGATAACTGGAATAGGCAAGCTGTATCCCTCCAGATGTTGTTAAAGTGCAACTCACACCATAGTACATGGTGGCAGATGATGGAAACTGAAGTCTGGCAATATCTGGAGAGCCACAAGCTATACACTCTGATCTGTAAGATACCTGTAAGTCAAGTTCTTTAGGCATTGTACAGTATTAAGCGGAACAGTACAATAATAAGCAGTAGGCGTAAGAATAGTAGCAACAACTAAGTTTCTTCAAATCAAATGAAGAGTTTTCTCTTCACAATTAAGTAACCATTGCTTGCCCTTACAAATTTGGAAATATGGGTCAGGGACAAAAATAATTTTTAAAATAGAAAGGCATGTGAGCTTAAGTCTTCCAGGAACAAAGAGCTATGCAAAGCCCTCTGATCCAAGGGTTTTGAGGTGGGTGGGCTGTTTTCAAGGTCAATGAGAAAGAATTCAGTGCATGTTCAGAGGCTTTGTCACTCTTTCGCATTCATTATTTGTGATTTTCCATGTTCAAAACTCTGGAACTCAGGATCACTCTCTGGGACTGCCACCTATTGTTTGCTGGGCTCAAATCTAAGAGCAAATCTTATTTCTGCTTGATACTTATTGCCTTTTTTAAAAAGAAGAGCAATTTGTTACTTAGTAATGGTAACATTTAGAAAGAAAGTAAGGACTGATGAGGTACAAAATACATACAAATTGAGAAAGCCTGTGTGCAGATTTCTGCTGCTGCATTAGTACAACCTTTTACAAATTTCTGCCCTATGTAGCCAATGAAATGTTTAGTTTGTAAAAAAACAGGGGCTCCTGCCTGATCTGGAAGCCTCCTATTCCAAATCAAGTGGTCCAAGCTCTGGCTCAGAAGCTGCTATTATAGCTTTACCCCTACCCCACCCCCTCTCCCCAAGACAAAACTTTCAAGCCTCTTGCTACTAGCATGACAACATTGTTACTAGATACTAGTACTAATGCAGGGCGGGAGAGAAGAATCCTATGTTTGTACAACCTCCCTAACAAATGGCTTGGAAGAGATTCTTATTCACCACAGGTGACCAAGAGGGTAGCTTTTCATACAGCTGCTCTGTCATTATTTCATTACCTTTTACTAATCTGCTCTGTTCATTCTAAAGGTGGTTCCACCTGCCTGAAACCCAGGGATCCTGTCTGTGTAATCCAACACTGAGGAAAAATAACCTCTGTCAAGGGAAAAGCAATCTGTACATATCCCAAATACCTCTTTAAAATTATTTCCCACAGAAATTATAGATTTGTAGAGTTGGGAGGGACCCCAAAGGCCAACTAGTCCAACTCCCATCATAGCAGGAATCTGCAGCTTGAAGCATCCCTGACAGATGGTCATCCAACCCCTGTTTAAAAATCTCCAATTAAAGAGGATCCACCATCTTCTGAGGTGGTCCCTTCTACTGATTAGCAGCTCTTACCATCTAAAATGTTCTTAAGATTCCTTATGAGGCTGATTTTACAGGGTTCAGGGCTGAAACCTGTAGGTTAAATTACACCTGAGGGAAGGGTTATCATACACACAGTTCCCTCAAGTAGAAACATCTCCCCTTTTAACTTCAGAATATGCCTATCTGGTGTGGAATCCTGTGGAGGGGGCAGCCCCTCTGCATCTTGCAGGATTGGTAGATCAGCCTTTTTAAAAAGTGGGGCAGGTACAGACTTGCATCTGTTGTCCTCTCTGAGGCTCCTGAAAGGAGGAAGAGGGGGGAAATTTAAATATGGGAAAGATCCACTTTCTGATTAATACAAAACAAAAGGGGCATCCCATAGCTACCTTAAGGTCAAAAGAGCTAGCTGCTTCCAGGTCACAAGAGCTTCCTTGCTTATTTAGCTGGGGACAATGGATAGGTAATCAATCAAATGGCTATATTGAAGCCTAGGCATACCTTATTTTAATATTTAAAAGGTTGTCTTTTATCCCAGAATGCCAGGATCCTACACAACTACTTAATTTATTTCCACAAAGAACCCCTCCACACACACACAGAGCACTTAACTGATACAATGAGGTCCAGAAACACTACTATTCTCCAGTGCCAATTTTCCCATAATGCCCCAGTATAACCTTGCTCTGAGATTGGAAAAAATCCAAATGGTAGCTAGACCAAGCTGCCCATGCTGCTGCCTGATGCTGCCAGGGCCAACACTACCACTACCACTAGGCAGAGTGAGGCAGCTGTTTCAGACAGCAGGAGTTGCATATCATTAATAGGTAGCAAATTGTTAATTATTTGTTTTTGTTGCATTTTTATGGCCAGAGAGTTGGAAAGAAATGTTTGTGGATTTTTCTGCCTCAGATGCCAAAATAATATGGTTGGTCTTGAGTATTACCATGACTTTAAGGGGAAAGGCACCATTTGCTGCTTTGCCTCAGGTAGGAAATGACTTGGGCAGGCCCTGATGGTGCCTCCAGATATGCTCACCAAAAAGGAGACCCATGGGATGGGAATTTGCAGAGTTACCCAAACATACCTGAAGCCACCACAAACTGCTGTTTACCTCTGCCACATACAGGTCTGGGGCTCTTTGACACTACACAATTATTATGCTATGATTCCACTTTAACTGTCATGACAACATCCTATGGAAACCTTGAATCTGCAGTTTATGGAGGGGTATTTAGCATTCTCAGCCAGAGAATTCAAGTGCTCCATCAAGCTACAAACTTCAGGATTCCACAGGATGCATGCACGACAATTAAAGTGGAATGATGTGATGTGGGGGGAACTGAAGTGGGAAGGAAAGAAATCCTTCACTTCTTAACAAATGGCCCTTTCAACTACACAATTATAGCACTATCAATCCACTTTAACTGTCATGGATGCATCCTGTGGAATGCAGGTCCCCACACAACACAAATTGGGCCCTATATTCAGTGCCAGGTGTGAGGCATCAACTTCAAATCCCCCACAATCCTTGGGAATAGGCAGTGAACCAGTTTCATCTCTCCTTTTGAGCCAACCAAATTGAAAAATTGAAGTAGCTCCCCTTTCCCAGTGGTCCCAACCCTCTTTGAAGCCCAGAGAGAAAAATGGTCACTTCGCAACAGGCAATAAGGAAAGCCAGAAGCAGCAGCAAGGAAGACCCATCGTACTTCTGACTTTCTCTGAGGCCCAGTACAAACTGAAAGTCAAGACTCTACCTTGGACTCAAGTTAAGAACATGACAAGAACCCTGCTGGATCAGACCAAAGGCCTATCTAGTCCTCTACATTGTTCACACAATGACCAACCAGACACCTCTGGAAAGCCTATAACCAGGACATGAGCACAACAGTATCCATACAGTCTTTGATATTGGATGTAGCATACAGCCAGCGTGATTAGCAGCCTCTGGTAGCTTTACCCTTCCCTCATTTGTTTAATCACTTTCATCTACAGTGACAGCCATAATTACAACTTGTGGTAGCAAATTCTATAGTCTAACCATGTACTGTGCAATGAAGGTACTTTGCTTTATCTGTCATGGATCACCCACCATTTAACTTAACTAGATGACCTCTAGGTTGTAATATCATGACAAAGGAAGAAGTCTACTTCTCTATAGCATACATTAACTTCTATTATATCCCTACTTGTTTGCCTTCTTCCAAAGTTAAAAGGACTCAAATGTTATAACCTTGCCTCATAGGACTTTATCAGATGCAGCAAAAACACATCAGAAGAACGCTACAAGAACAAAAACAGGGGACATTACCAGACAACGTCATCCTTCAGTCATTCCAGGGGTGTAGCATGGGCATCAATAGCATGTCCCCTTTTATTGATGGCTTAGCCCATCAATAAAATAGGGACTCTTTATTCATGCCATGCTACGCCCCCGAAACAGCTGAAGGATGACATTGTCTGGTAATGTCGCCCGTTTTTGTTCTCGTAGCATTCTTCTAACGTGGTTTGGGATGTGGTTTTGTGCCACGTTCTCCCATGTCTGATAAAGTCCATAGTGACTGTGGGATTGTCTAGATGAAAAGAAATAATGCTCATACCTGTGCATTATAGCCAATTTGCAGCAGCATCGTTTTGTTTCCACGGTGTTTTCTCAAAAATGATAGGCTGCAGAGCTCTCCATGCTTGACATTCACACAGCTGTGACTCAAGATGGTGGCAATGTTATTTATTTTTTTGCGCAGTGGAGGGTGATCAGGGGAGACTCTAACGGCAAAGTGAAGAGAACCCAGCAGTGCCCAGAAATGAGGAGGAGGGTGGCCACTGCAAGGAAGAGGAGGGGAGACCAAGCTGCCAGCCCTTCACCCATCCCACTGGTGCTGGCAGCCTCCAAATTCAGCTGCAGTTAAAGGGAAGGGAGGACCCACCTGGTCAGCCCTGGTTGCAAAGAAGGAAGAGGAGGGTGGCTCTTCGACACTCCAGCTTCATCTCACCTTCTTGGATTAGGCTGCAGGCTTTGCAGGGCATGGGACAGGCATGAGAGAAGGAGCAGACCAGTCCAGGAAGGTGAGATTAAACTGGTGTGTCAAAGAGCCACGCTCCTCTTCTTTCTTTGCAATCAGCAGCTGGCCAGGCGGTTCCTCCCATCCCTTTAATTGCAGCTGGATTTTGATGCAGATACAACACTGGGATGGGTGAAGTGCTAGTGGCTCAGTCTCTCCTTGTGGTGGCCACCCTCGGAGTGGCCTCTTCCTCATGGTGGCCACCATCCTCATAATCTCTTGGCACTGCCAGGTTCCCTTCGCCAAATTGACAGTTTAAAAAAGCGCACAATTGCTAGCTTAAAAAGCACTTCTGGGTGCTTGATGGCAAGCTCACCCCTGCACATGTCTGACCAATCAGACGTTCAGTTCTACTCTCTCTGGACTGTGTAACAAATCGCATTGGTTGTCCCAATGAGCAGGGATGCATTCCCACAGAGTATCCAAATACATTGAATCACCATGGGATCCCATTGGGACAAAAAGTATTTTCCTCTAATTCTGTGAGGAGTATTTTCACCATTTAGACAAGCCCTGTGTGTAATAGACAAAAATTAAACAGGTTAAAATGTTCTGGTATGGAAATACAGTGGTGGGGCAAAGCTTCACTTGTTGACATTCTGTTCGTTGGACATCTTGTTTCCATATGTATCCCCTTGTGTATGGTCCCCCATGGTTCAATAATCCTTTACCTGTAAAGGCTTCTCAGCTCTACTACAGAGGTAAGAGATCACCTGACCTGGTTAGAAGCTTCCCAACTACTGTATGGTGAGATGTCTTATATTTCTATTTAAAACATAGATTTGCAGTCGGCAAATCTGTGCTTAAGTCTGCTCAGCAGTTCACCTACCTGGGAAGCATCATCTCCTCAGATGCCAAGATTGACAAAGAGATTGATCACAGATTAGCAAAGGCATATAGTGCATTTGGAAAACTTCACAAAAGAGTCTGGAGCAATAAACACCTGAGGCGAAGCACAAAAATCAATGTGTAAAGAGCCATTGTACTGTCTATTCTCCTTTACGGGCCTAAAACATGGGTCACCTGTCACCACCACTTATGACTTCTCGAACGCTTTCATCAGCGCTGTATACGCACAATCCTAAATATACACTGGACTGATTATGTGATGAATGTTGCTGTCCTTGAGCAAGCAGGGATCACCAGCATTAAGGCCATGATATTGAGAACACAGCTGCGCTGGGCAGGGCATGTTTTTAGGATGGAGGATCATCGCCTCCCAAAAATAGTACTCTAATGTGAACTCGTCACGAGTCAGCGTAAGAGGGGCACTCCAAAAAAGCAATACAAGGACTCCCTGAAACAACATCTCAGGCTCGGCCAAATTGATCACCAACAATGGTCCGCCCTGGCCTCACATCGGGAGGCATGGAGACGTACTATCCACAATGCTGCAGCCTTATTTGAGAACTCACGCCAAACAAGTCTTGAAGAGAAACGACAACGCAGAAAGAATCACAACCCGGAAACATCACCCAAGGAGACCTTCTGCTGTGCTTTCTGCAACCGGACTTATTTATCTCGGATTGTTCTTTTTAATCATCAGCGCACTTGCAGAAAGCGCGGGATGAGTCCTTCCTGAATCTTCGTTTGCGAAGAAAAGCCAGAGAGAGAGAGAGAGAGAGAGAGAGAGAGAGAGAGAGAGAGAGAATGTTTATCAATACATTCACCAATTGAAATTTTTAAGCAAACCTGGCCTTCTTTTGCAAGAGATGCAGAGGGCCCAATCTGTATGCTATGCCTTGGACTCATAAGAACCAGCCAGGATGCCTTCCTCTGAGCTCAAAATATGTCCTCTACTACAGCAGTGGGGAGGGGAGGCAAGAAGGGATTTCTAGCTCAACTAAAATGTATAGATCCTTCTTGATCCATACAAAATTATACCTAGAATCAATCATTTGCTGTTTCCTTAAATTGTTTTATTAATTTTTGTATTTATTATTGCTGGGAGCCACCTTAGTATTAAATTATTAATAGAAAGATGGGACATAAATATTCATAATAATCAAACAATACAGAGGTTTAACAGATAACTAAAGATAATTTCTCATCATCTCATGGCAATATGATCCTATATGCATTCTGCTACGTGTCAAGGTTGATTGTAGTAATCGCCTCACTCCATGCATCACCATACTCTGACAGACTTTGATAAAATATAATAGACTTGTGTTCAGTTGAGAACTGCAAATATGATAGGTAATCTGAAACAATAAATATCAGTTTAGTCTAGAGAAGTCCTACCTGCATGACAATGTGACCCCAAGAAGCTAAATATGGACACCATTGTGGTGGCCCAGGAGATTTGACAAATGTCCTTGTCTGTGATGCCTGCCTAGGCTTCACTTTCCTCAGTCACATTTAAAAAGGCAATGTGCTGTACTCATCACAAATAAACACCTTGCCCCTTTCTACTGGCTGGAGGAGGAAAATATGGATGAGTCATCTCTTTGGATCATTGCTTTATCTAGGGACACACATCATCAGCATTTCACAGGCTATCAACACTCTTGTCAGGGCAGACCATACTGCTAACTTTATGCATAGAAATCTGACAGGAAACCCACAACAGTAATGAAATCCATTGCATTTATTCATGAAAATGATCTCTCTGTAGTGCACCTATAGCCACAGAAATGTATATGGCTGCATCTGCACTGTTGCAACCGAGAACTGTTGCAAAACAGAAATGAATAGACTAGTGTAGAATACGGCAGCAAAAATCCACTTTCACTGTACATACTTCATAGTCCCCTTGACCTCACAGCTGAGGAGGACAGCTTAACCACTGTAGATAACATGTTGTAAAGGGCTAGAATCCAGTCTGAAATAACCAGCAGAGACATACATCACAACTTGATAAATGTGCCTGTTGGATAACAACCCCTAGAAACCCCAGATAGCATGGCTATCTGGAACTTATCATCCAAAAAGCACATTTCCCAAACACTGCAATAAACCTATATTACTAATATGAACAATTACAAAACTATAGCATGCTATTTATTCAAGTTCTAATATTTACACATGGTCCTTCAAATGCCAATGAGGAGAATATTACTTCAGTGATGATGACATTACAAATCACCATTTACCCTGTAAAATCTTCAGGTGACAAAAGCAATTAAAATATATAATATTCCCCTGTGTTGTTGTTTTTTGCTGTACCTCATTTTTTTATTCAAGTATAATATTTTGCCATATATAGTAGCAAGGGTTGCCATGAGACTATATCAGGATTTGACACAAGAATCTTAACAGCTGGACCATGTGTTTCCATGGGAACTTATTGTTAGACCATACCTCTTAAGTTTTCTGAATGAAGGTGAGAAACAGGCCTTCCATTCTCACAGCTAAAGATGAATTGACATGTAGGTGCATTTGTGGAAGGAGGAAACAAAAGGAGAGGCTGCAACAAGCGATCAAGAAAGGCACAGAAAAATTCATTGCCACAAAAAATGTAGTGATGGGTGCACCTTCGGAGGCCTTAAAAGAGAATTAGATTAATTCATGGAAGGTTGTGCTATCGGTGCCAGGATTCCAAGATTTCAGGGCCTGGCCCCTCTCCTCTGGTCATCAAAGTGAGGGGAGGAATCATAGACTGAAAGTGATGTCTTGAAATGTGTGTGCCTATTTCCCCCTCATTTGTTAGCCCTGGTGGGTTTTTATTTGAATGCCATACCTTATTTGAATGGCATACTGCATTTGTGAGCTGCCTTGAATCTCACTCCGGGAGAAAGGTGGCATATAAATAAATAAATATGCAACTGTGGTTGATGCTTAATGTATCATGCTTAATGACATCACCAATGTTCACCCTCTATGACGTCACAAGAGATCACCCCTCGGTCTCAAGTTTTGGCCCTGAAATCCATAGGACTAGCAACCCTAATGAAATGGCAAAAATACTACTCACAGAATCCGAGGTGAATACAATCTGTCTCAATGGGATTCCACATCATTTTGATGTATTGGGAAGGAGAGGGAATAAATCCACCAAAAACTCCACAGGAAAAGCTTTTGTGGCTTTTCCCAAGTTTTTTAAAAACAGTGGGGGGGAATGCACATTCCTGCTTGTTGGGACAAGCGATTCAATTTGATTCACTTTCCCTATATGAGCAGAAGTTGAAAGCTGATTGGCTGGACGTTTGCTGGGAGCAGAGCTTGCTAAAAAGGCAAGCACCTGGAGCTGCCATGTTGGATTTTAACCCAAACGAGTGCTAAGGCAATAAAAAGGGGGGAGTCATTTCCTTTTTTGTTAAAATGAAAAGTCACTCTTTTGCACACTTTGGATATGGTTTTTTTAAAAAATACTGTCTGGCAGTGGCAAATTGAGGTAAGTAAAAATGCGAGTAATTCACTTGTGGCTGCCATCTTGATTTGAAGGTATGCCCATTTGCACAGCAAATGCAAATAGTTTTGCATGCCTGCAATCTGCCGGGGGGGGGGCGTTAAGACAGATAGCATCTGCTGCAAATTGCCATTACTGTGGAGCAATCCACTTTTTTTTTATTTTTTATTTTTTTTGGCCTCATATAGACAACACCTATACTCTATTTATCAAGATGGCTCTGTGCTACCTCCTGCATCAGAGGCACTATGTCTCTGCATATTCATTACTGGGGAACACAAAGTAGTTTTGCAATCCTGTCCTACCTATGGGCTCTAACAGGCAGCTGACTAGTTAGTGTATGAACAGAATGTTGAACCAGATACACCAGGGGTGGGCAACTATGTTAGGTCCGGTGGCCAATTTCTGGGACCCTTGAGGGGTGGGGGCTACAAAGACTGCCAAAATGCCAACAAAATGGGGGGAAGCAAATGGGAAAGAGTGCAACCCCACCTCAAGAGAGGCAATTCACCCAAAAGAATTGTCCAGGGAGTACAGAGAGATCAAGAGCTACAAGAACAAGGGCCCTGGAGGGGCAGACGGAGACCCAGGGCTGCACTTTACCCATTCTTGCAACATAGCCTCTAACTGTCACAAATTGGCAGGGACAGTCCTGATTAATTCTCTGTGGACTTTTTCAGACTAGTCTTACTGCGCAAGAAGACTCCGGGAGAGGTACTCCAGGAGAGGTAGGCGTACCTCTCCCGGAGTCTTCTTGCGCAGTAAGACTAGTCTGAAAAAGTCCTATCTCTCTCTTGTCCTCTCATTCCCCCCCCCCCCCTTTGTCTTCAACTTACTTTAGCTGCTGCAAACTGAGTTCAAAGTGCAAAAGCAGTTTGCATTCAATAAACTCAGCAAGGGGGAGAGGAGGAAAAGAGGCAGAGTCTTGCTGTTTCCTGTCAGCTCAGACAAAAGGAAACTGCTGCTGCCTTTTCTAGCTTGTGGGTTCTCATGCAGTTATAACTTTTGTCATCTTGACCACACTCAGGGGTTATCCTAACGATCAAAATAATCCTCATAGAATTTGCTTGGAATCCTACCTGTCCTAATGGCATTCTGCATTAGGATCACAGGGGTCGGTTCCATGGCAACTTTTGTTGCGCAAAGTATTGCATTAGCGCACTTTCAATTTTGCATCGTGGAGTTCCCACGGCTAAATTTCGGATCCTGTTTAATTCCGCGATGTAGTTCCGATGTGCTTATAATGTGGATTATATTAATGTGCGAATTTCTACACATCGGAATATTTCAGTTCCCACAATGTCGATATTCCGCATATTTTGACAATAGTACCTGTCAATCAACGAAGTACATCATTCATTCTAGAGGTACTTCCTTCGGGAATTCCTGCCACCCGTACTCCCATTGGTCATCTACTTCCCCCCTCTTGGGCTTCTGATTGGGCATCTCATCATCTATTATGGTCTTTGTTCTCTTCAATAGTGGCAAGTACATTGTTGCAGCCATGGAGGTTTTAGCTACGCTCATTTCCTGCTTGTATTTGGCTAGTAGAGTGCTTTCTACAATGGTTTCATTCTCTGAGAAGTGTCGTTCTTACCAAAGAAGAATCCTAATTAGAAAAATCAAAAGACTCCGTAAAGAACAAAAAAAATTGACAGAGTACTTGGGTATGCGTTCTGTGTTTAAGAAGAATATTATCACCGCATTCAACGTCCTTCAGCAGCTGCCTGAATGTGACATAGACGTAGCTGCTCCTGTACTTTCTCTTCCCCCCAAAGATCCAGTAAATCAAGAGTTTCGGCATGACTCCAAGCTATTCCCCTGCCCCCCTTCTTCGTTCTCTGAACTGACTCCATTAGGAAAACGATAGATGTTTACAGGGAAGCTTCAAAGCTGATAGGAAAGCCAGATGTGTAGGTGGGTTTATGTGGTGTCACTATAGAAAACCTCCCACATCCCTAATTTTAAACATAGCGAATTTAAAAATGACGGACAGTTTCCAAATGCGATAATGCACAAACTTGCGGCACTTTTTTTAAAAAGGCGGAAAATCAGCGGTGTCATTAAGTGCGCCACTTACGGGTGTTTTAGACCCCCTCCTTCCGAAAAGGGCGGTGCAGATGCGGAACACGTGGGAACTATAAGAATTCTAGGCGAATTCTTTGAGGATTATTTTTACTGTGTAAATAACCCCACAGTATTTAGAAGGAGAGGGGTCAAATCCACTGTAAACTCTGCCAGGAAAGCCTTTGCAGCTTTTCCCGTGTTTTTTAAAAAGCTCCGTAGAGAATGCGCATTTCTGCTCATTTGGACAACTGGATTCACATTCATTTGCTTTTGCAATAAAAAAGTGGGACCTGATTGGTCAGATGTGGGCAGGGGACAGAGTTGGCTAACAAAGTAAGTGCCTGGAACTGCCATCTTGGATTTTTGCTTTAGTGAGCAAGTGCCCTGTTGATGAAACAGCCTTTTTCTTTTCTTTTAAAAATGCATTTAGGCAGAATATTGCACTTTTGCACTTTAAATATACATTTTTTAAAAAATACTGCATGGTGGCAGCAACTGGCAATGATAAAAACATGAGTACTTCCCACATGGCTGCCATCTTGATTTGCAGGCTTAACCATTAGGACAGGAAAATCAAATAGCTTCACATGTCTGTGATTTTGCCAGAAAACTGTTAAGACAAATAGAAGCTGCTTCAAATTTGCATTAGTATGTATCAATCCACATTTTCCCCCTCGTATAGACAGGCCCTCAGATATGTTGCTTGGCCTAATGTGTCCAGTTTTTAATCTGTGCAGTGTTGGACAGTATGCTGCAATAGGCCTTAGGTCTGGATCCACTATGCCTCCTCCGCTCTTCTCAAAAGGAGAGCTGACTTTAGGCCTTGTAAACATTTTAGGACAAATTTTCAGACAACACTGTAATAGTGTTACTATTCCACTTTATTTGCTGTGGCTGCCTCCTGTTGAATCCTGGGATTTGCAGTTTAGGGAGGGGCATTTACAACTCTCAGCCAGAGAGATCTTAGGCCTCACTAAACTACAAACCCCAGAATTCCACAGTAGAAAGCCAGAGCAGTTAAAGTGGAATAGTAACACTATAACAGTGTAGTCTGAAAATCTCCTGAGTGTCTTCTTGGAGAGATACACGGGAGGTTTGTTTCATTTTCAGTTATTTGCCTCTGCCTCTGCTAAAGCTGAACTATTTGCAAATAAACAGAAATGTTACAAAATGGTAGTTTGCTTTCAGAAGACTGGCCCCTAAAAAAACCAAACCCAGCTAATGCTGTACCCTTTAAAGATCTCATTGCTCAAAAAAACAAAAGTAGGATGAGCCTAACGGAATATAAGAGATTCCACCATCACACAGAGGCCCTCTACAGCACATAGACTGGTTCCATCAGTAGCCCTGGTTCTTGACCACAAGAGGTAGTCGTGCCCATATTCAAGCTCTAGCCCTTTAAGCTCTTGAAAAAGTAGGCTACCTAATGCCCTCTGGCCATTTCAGACAACTTTCCCATTCCCTTTTCATTGGCCAGGCTGGCTGGGGCACAGCCATAGAGAGGACATTTGTCAAGTCTCCTGGGTTACCATAATGGTGTCCATATTCAGCTTGTTGGGGTCACATAATTATGCAGGTAGGGCTTTTCTAGACTAAACTGTTATTTACAGTTTCAGATTACCTACCATACTTGCAGTTCTCATCTGAACACAGGTCTATTCTATTGATGGGATTTGCACAAAAATACATCTGGAGAGCACCTGGTTACCTGTACCTGAAAGGAGGAGAGGAGACTAATCAGGATTGCAACATTTAAAATCTTCAGTTCATTACTTCTTTGCATGAAACTGAAGTAGAGGAAGAGTTCCTTCTCCAGTTCCTTTGCTTGCCATATCTTCATAGCAAGATTAATATATCCCCCTTGTGGTTCCGTATCAGGAATCAGAAAGGGCAGGAGATGCCATAGTGGCCTAGAAAAAAATGTTCCCTGTGTACTAGTTTGTTTTATTTGCAAGATTATTTATGTTGTTGTTGTTGTTGGTAGTGGGTGGTAGGAGAGTATTAAAAAAGGCAAACCCTGTACTATAGTACCACCACTTTCACATCCCATTCTGTTGTGAATGCAACATATGTTATGACCACATAGAGGTCCTTTTAATCAGGTAGTGTTTAAGATTTTCCCAGACAAGTGACAGGCAAACGGATTAAAAGGAGGAGGGGGGAAAGAGGCAAACAGCCTAGGTTGTATATATGCACTTTTCTTTTTCATCTTGAGCAGCCCCCCAAAATATTAAGACCAGCCCCAGTTACAGTCCTAATTTGTTAATGGCCAAATTTAGATGGTCCATCAATCCATCTAACTGTCCTTTCAACCAAATATCTGTCTGTCTATCTCATCCTCTGAACAGACAGCTCTTTCTGGAACATATAAGCCCTTCTGCTTCAGGATTCCTAGGTTTCCCCCCTGAGTCACAGTGCTGAAACTGTCTCATGGTGTCCTATATCTGATAAGTCTGTCCTCCCCCTTCACTGACCGGTCGCTGCTTGCTATGACCTGCAACGCCCTCTTGGGCTGATTTAGGTCTGTCTCTTCCAGAGTTCAGGCAAGCACAGAAGCCTGATTCCACACAGAAACACACATGCTCCAGCTGGTGTGTGCTCACATGTGTTAATACATGTTAGTTGTGTCTGTTTCAGCTCCACGGAAAACACACACACACCCATGTCACCTTGGAGGATTTAGTTGAAACTGAGGCTCAACGCTAGACCTAGGACCTAAGGTCTGAGAGCTTAGCGGAGAATAAGCAATAAAATGTGAACCAACTAAACCAAGGAACACAACACCCCAAAGTAGCCCAATTATTTTGGTGTGTGAGGCATACAGTCACAAAAACACCTCCTCCTATCCATAGCAGTAAAGATGTAATAGTAAGAAAGTAAGTAGGTAACCATTTTCTGCCCTTTCATCAGTTTCATTACACTCCCAATTTTCGGCTGCCTCCCTCTGCTTGCCCAATGGAAGGGCTGGCTCTGCATATGGGCATCTTTAGTCCTGGGCAGAAATGAAGTTTCTGAAGAAAGACACACCCAAGGTGTGGGGATAAGATGGAGGAGAGGAAGATGACATAAGCCAAGCTTTATTTATTCATTTAAAGTATTTCTGTATCACCTCCCAGGCCACAAGGGCTCCTGTGGTGACAAACAAATAAAAGCCAATTAAAACAATACAGTGATTTAAAAAAAAACATTTAAAAAACACATTACAATACTCTTTTTATTAAAAAAAAAACTCCTAAAAGCAGTCTAAAAACAATCCTAGAATCCAGCTTTAAAACATTTAAAGCAGCAATTTCGAACACTGAATGCCATGCGGAACAGCACTGTTTTGGCTGCCCTTCGGAAGCTTAAAAGAGATAGGGCCAGCCTAACTTCCTTGGGCTGGCCCCATCCCATAGAGACTCACCTCCTTTCTCCCCTGCTAGGGTTCCTGTGTCTTTTAACTGCATGATGTATAGAGATTAAAAAGGAAATCACAAAAACAACTGCTGCTATGTTTGAGCTTTCACTGACAGTATGTATCATTTGGTATAATTCAGTCAATTATCATTTGGGATAATTCAGTCAATTAATTCAGGCAATTATCCTTTTTTTTTTTTTTTTTTTTGCCCTCTCTTCAGCCCTCCATGCTCATTTTTTTCTGGAGTCACCCTGGGTTGTCCCCAGAGCAGATATTACAGGGCATAGTCTGTTCACGTGGGATATTAGTTATGCATATGAACTAGCTGCAGTAGCATCTACAGCAACTACAAGATACCATGGGCCCATCTATATTGGGGGGGGGGAGAATCCCAAATACCTCATATTATTGGTATCTTGCAGCAGCAGTGACAAGACCAAACAGTTTTTCTGGCCTCAGAAGCCCCCATAAGCCTCGCATACCTGATGGCAGCCACGAGTGATTTACTCACGTTAGTTGTTCATTGCCACTGCTTTGTGTTTTTTTAAAATCATCCCTTGGTGAGCTGGTGTGACAGAGCAATTCTCCAGTGCAAAACAGAAAATGTTTTTCCTTTTTTAGTCGCCTTAGCAAGCTATTGCTAAGGCGAAAATCCAACATGGCAGCAGCTGGCGCTTGCCCTCCTAACAAGCCCCGCCCCACTCTCACCTTGTGAATCAGCTATATGCTTCCCTTCATGTTTTTTATTGTTCAATAGTCCAAAAGAGCAAAAATGCACACTCGCCTCGCAATTTGTGAAAAAGTATGGGGAAATCTGTGAAGGCTTTTCCCCCGTTGTTTTTGCCATTTGCCCCCCCCTTCCAAATAATGCGGATTGGCACTGGATCCTGTTTATACTGGTAGGATTCCCAGCAAATTCCATGAGGGGTATTTTCACCATTTAGATGGGTCCCAGGACAGAAGAGTAGATTTTAGAACTGACGCCTACTTTCTTCCACTCTCAGTCAAATACATGGTTAACCTCTTGTGTTATCTGTTCCAGAGGGGTCCTGAGGATGGATGTTAAAATCCAGAACATTGATATAAACCAGTGCGCCAGTGGACAGGGATGGTTTGCAAACACACACCAGTGTGACCTCAACAGTACCCAGGTAAGGAGGATCCTTAGAGCTGTACTCCCAACTAAGCCAAGTAATGTTGGATTGTTTGTGATGCAGACTAGGAATCTTTTATACTGGCCACCCCCTGGAAGTCTTTCCCCAGAAACACTTACCTTTTGTAGCTCTTAAGACTTCTTCCTGCTACTACTTTTATGTACCATTTATTAATTATTGTGCCTCCAGTGTTTGAGGCCCCTTTCATACTACACAGTTATAGTGCTATGATTAGAATTGAACTTTGTCGACCTCACCAAAGCCTTCAACACTGTGAGTAGAAAAAGTCTGTGGCAGATCCTGGAAAGACTAGGATGTCCCCCCACATTCCTTAAAATGATTATCTTGCTACATGAGGGCCAGCACGGTCAAGTCAGATATGGCGATGCTCTTTCAGAGCCCTTTCTAATAACTAATGGAGTGAAGCAAGGTTGTGCTCTTGCACCAACTTTATTTACAATCTTCTTCAATATGATGCTCCAAAGGGCTACGGCAGAGCTTGAAGAAGACGATGGCATCTATATACGTTACCGTACTGATGGTAGCTTGTTTAACTTAAGCCGTCTGAGGGCTCGCACTAAGACTCTAAAATACCTAATCCGTGAGCTGCTCTTCGCTGCTGCTGCTGCCCTTGTTGCCCACACAGAAGCAGCTCTGCAGCGCCTAACATCCTGCTTTGCAACAGGTGCAGAGCTGTTTGGGCTGGAAGTCAACCTGAAGGAAACAGAAGTTCGTTACCAGCCTGCACCACAGGACGAACACCACCATCCCCACATTGCCATAGGCAAATCTGTGCTTAAGTCCGTTCAGCAGTTCACCTACCTGGGAAGCATCATCTCCTCAGATGCCAAGATTGACAAAGAGATCGATCACAGATTAGCAAAGGCATATAGCACATTTGGAAGACTTCACAAAAGAGTCTGGAGTAATAAACACCTGAGGCGAAGCACAAAAATCAGTGTGTAGAGCCATTGTACTGTCTATTCTCCTTTACGGGTCTGAAAAATGGGTCACCTATCACCACCACTTACTACTCCTCGAACACTTTCATCAGCGCTGTATATGCACAATCCTAAATATACACTGGACTGACTATGTGACAAATGTTGCTGTCCTTGAGCAAGCAGGGATCACCAGCATTGAGGCCATGATATTGAGAACACAGCTGTGCTGGGCAGGGCACGTTTCTAGGATGGAGGACCATTGCCTCCACAAAATAGTACTATACGGTGAACTTGCCACAGGTCAGCGTAAGAGGGGCACTCCAAAAAAGCGATACAAGGATTCCCTGAAACAACATCTCAGGCTTGGCCAAATTGATCACCAACAATGGTCCACCCTGGCCTCACATCGGGAGGCATGGAGACGCACTATCCACAATGCTGCAGCCTTATTTGAGAACTCATGACGAACAAGTCTTGAAGAGAAACGACAACGCAGAAAGAATCACAACCCAAAAACATCACCCAAGGAGACCTTCTGCTGTGCTTTCTGCAACCGGACTTGTTTATCTCGGATTGGCCTTTTTAGTCATCAGCGCGCTTGCAGAAAACACGGGATGAGTCCTTCCTGAATCTTCGTTTGCGAAGAAAAGCCAGAGATACTTGAACTGCTATGACTGCATCCTATGGAATCCTGAGATTTTTAGTTTAGTGTGGCACTAGACCTCTCTGTTTGAGGATTCTAAATATTTCATGAAACTAAAAATCCCAGGATTCCATAGCAATTAAAGCGGCTTCAAAGTGGTATAACTGTCTAATGTGAAAGAGACCCTAGATGTAATCTGTACCTGAAGAGTTTATAATCAAACACACAAAAGGATGGATTCGGAAGAGGTCAGATGTTGAACAATGGGGCGGGGAAATCCAGGTACTGGTGGATAGAAAAAAAATAGCTAAAGACGGAACTGCAGTTGAAATTAAATGTTGCAAATTCAACATTCAGCAAATTATTAGAATTTAAACTTTTCGAATGTTACTTTTGGAATTTGATTTGGAGGGATGCTTTTGGAACATCTTATACCTTCTTGATGTAGTTGCTATCTGCAGACATGCTACCATTTGTTGGGAATTGCACCACAAACAGGCACTCCTTTTTTGTGTCTTAACCCACAGAGCCCTTTTGTCCATTTGTTGGGATAGAGGGTAGGGGCAAAAATCTGACCTCTTGAAGTATTTCACCAGGACGTCCTGCCTAAAGGCAAAACTGGGCATGACATTAATTACATGAACACAATGAATATGCAGAAGGTGGGGGCAGGGTATAAAAATAACAGCCACAAGGAAACCTGAGCAGCTTGTGTACAACGGAGTGGAGTGGGAGTTTAATTCTTTCTCCCTTTGTTACAGTTCTGGCCAAAAAAAACCAAAACAAAGCAAAACAGGTCTTGGAAATCAGTGTTTGCATTTTCCATGCAGCCTCTTCATTGATACTAAGGAACATTTCCTTTCATAGGACCTGGTATAGTTCCCCATAAAAGTACCTCCCAATTTAAAACTAGGTACCGTACTTCCTATGGGAGATTTAAATGACAATGTACAAGTACCCTTTTGTAACTTTTCACTGTATCAAAAAACTCTGCCCAAAGGGTGAAGAGTGTTTTCTCTGTAGCTTTTACTCTTCTGATTTTAGTAGTCCTGGGGACAACCTGTCTGGATTTCTCTTTTGCTCTCTCTCTCTTTCTGCTTTATGTTGCCTAGTTAGCACCGTTCACAGCCAGCATCCGTCCTCTTCCTCCCCTACTGCCTTCTTCGCCATGGCTCTCTCCAGCATCCCTCCTGTGTCTCATTTCCCCTTTCCTTCTGGCCTCCCTGTATTATCCCTCTCCCTCTCTGCCGACCCATCTGCCTCCTTCAGCTGCTCTGTACCTTCGCTGCACAGCAGGGTTTTAACATGCAAATCTGCATTTAAGCACCTTTTACAAAGTGTGTGTTTATGCATGCATCTCATTAGGAGTGCTGGGCACAGTCTGTTATGAGCAGCCCTGGACTGGTCAATCACTTTCAGCCCTAGGGGTGATTATGGGTCACTACTTCAAACCTGGTGGTATATGATAGAAAACATCTTGGAAGGTCTTCCAGACGCATAAACCAGTAGGGTGCAAGGAAAGGGGGATGATGAGATATTTCATAACTTTGAGAAACCAGGATAAATTCATATCTTCAGAAATATTTACATTTGCAGTCTACCTTTGATGGAGAAGGGAAGCATTCTTTATTTTTTTAAATCTCATTCAGGACCTGCAGAAGATAATTTGTTGCCCTCGACAAAAACAAAAAACAAAAGTCTAAGTCCAACATTAGTTCCCCCTAGAGTTTGTTGTTGTTCAAGTTGTTTCTGACTTATGGCGACCCTAAAACAAACCTATCACAGGGTTTTCTTGGCAAGGTTTGTTCAGAGTGGGTTTGCCATTGCCTTCCTCTGAGGCTGAGAGAGTGTGACCTGCCCAAGGTCACCCAGTGGGTTTCCATGGCTGAGTAGGGATTCAAACCCTGTTCTCCATAGTCCTAGTCCAACACTCAAACCACTACACCACACACATACCCCTAGAGTAGACTCGCTGAAAGCAATGGGATGAACATTATTTGTGACTAAAAAATCCCATCCATTTCAATGGGTCTGCTCTAGGTAGGACTAATGCTACTTTTAGTTGATCATCTCTGCTCCCTACCCCCACCCCTCCCATGGACCATCCAGTGAGAAGCTGTCCTGCACAAACCTCACTGAATAAATAGGAACCATGCAAAAGCACTATTGTGACACAAACAGATATTCCAATATGACATTTTCAAGTTTAAGGAAAACTGGGACTTTCTTTGTCCATGTTTATTTCATGGGAACAGATAACTTGATAACAGCTATAGTATTCATCACACTTAAATAACCTAAGTGGAATCAGGTCCTGTCTGATCTTGGAAGTTAAGCAGGGTCAGCCCTGGTTAGTACTTGGATAGGAGACTGCCAACAAATACCGGTGCTACAGGATATATTTCAGAAGAAGGAATTGGCAAAACCATTTTTGAGTATTTGTTGCCTAAGAAAACTCTATGAGATTAATGGAGTTGTCATAAATCGACAGGTGACTTGAAGGTACACACACATACAGAGTATTAATCTCAGTTTTCATTTTATGAAGCAGATTTCTAGTCCTTATGATGATAGGTATAGGCTTAGAAAGGTGCCTTATAAACTATTTGTCACTCAAGCATGTCTGTTCTGAATGGCAACTGCTTTTAAAGATCTCAAGCCACAATCTTTTACATTTTTGTTATTGTTGTTTTCAGCGGAACGAACCTGAAAATTTCTCTACACAAAGTATTTGCTCTACCACTGAGTTCTGGTCATGGCCTCCAAAGCATATGAGCAATTGCAGGGAGGGGGGAATCTCCAGAGATGGATGGTGTACTCAGAATTTCGGGTAATGAAGAACTCAGTCTTCTCTGCATAGCCTCTGACTGTACGTTGTACACTGAGCACATAATCGGCTCTGCACATTGCAGAATTTGGGCTGCATACACAGACACCCTTGTACATCTAATGGCACTCTGGACGTAGCAATGAGCCAAGTAATGTTATTATAGGATGTCTGTAAATAAAAAGCAGGGGCACATTTTAGAGTCAGTTGGGGGGGGGTTCCTACATCAAGTTTGCACCAGTTTGGTTTACGTGAGCAAAAAGCAAAATCTCAGGCTGCTGCCACACTGCAGAAATAATGCATCTTGACACTCCTTTAACTACCATGGCTCAATACTATGGGATTCTGGGATTTGTAGTTTTGTGAGATATTTAGCCTTCTCTATCAGAGAGCTCTGGTGCCACAACAAACTACAAATCCCAGGATTCCATAGGATGGAGCCATGATAGTTAATGTGGTTTCAAACTGCAGTGTGGCAGCAGACTCAAATAACTACAGCCAAAGAACGGGATTTACACAAAGTATTAGGTTTTTTGGAAGCATCAGTAACTATCAATCTATTTAAGCAAACTATTAGCAAGCATTCAAAGAGAATGCCAAACCAAGGCTACAAGCCATATCAGTATTAAAAATGATATGCAATGCATATCATAAAAGGCAGTGGAGAAATGTATGCTAAAGGAAGAGGAGATGAAGGCATCGTCTCCTCATAAGAATTCTGTCCCCCGATGAAATTTTCCTAGACTCCCCAAATTTCTGGAAATGCTTTGAGATACTAAAATCGTTCACAGCTGGAACTCTTGTATTTGCTGTGTTTACATTCCCTTGGTAAGTTTGCTGTCCCTTTTCTTTGGATGCCTAAACTGTAATTCTAAAATGCTCAACTGAAGTTGCAAGTTACTGCCGTGTTAGAAATTTAGGGACTGATGGAATATTTCAGTGGGGGATTCTTACTGGGGAGGGGCAATGCCATCATTTTGCTTCCTCCTATAGCTACACCTGTGGGCATAGGTATACAATCAGGGAAACTGGCAGGCAGGAGAGGAAGCCACTGCTAGTGTTGTGTGGGTAGCCAGACTCAACACTTGACCTGAGAGGCTCCTGAGATTCATTGCTAGCTTCTAGCATGGTTGCACTGCTCTTTCATCTGGCAGTGTATTTATCTAACGACTTTATCAGACCTTCCCCCTAAACCTCATTCTTTTGCTGGCATAACTTTGCCATTTTTATGCCGGCAAAAGAACTCCCCATGCCACACATATCTAATCCCAGCAAAAGGCTTCCCCAGCAATGATGGAGGAGTGAATGGAACTTAGTTCACTTCCTCATTCAAAATCCTGTGTATTCTCATGAGACTACATAGTATGGGAAATTTTTAAAACCCACAAAAATAACAATCAAAAATTAAAAGAAAGCACAGAAACACACTAAAAAAAACTTACAAGTAAACCAGGGAGGGTCATAAAAAGTGCATCACCTACCTGGATGTTGCGATCTCACCCAGAAGTGTTCTCACTGGACCAGCCATTGACACTGCATTCATGTGAGTACAATGGCACAAAGTTTCAAACGCCAGCAATGCAGGCACAAAAGTGCTACGGGGATCAACTGGTGGCTTAAGCCGTCAATAAAATACAACAGGTTTTGGCCAGTACATAAACGCAAAAGGGCGACATCATCTGGTATGTGTGCCTTTTCATGTTTGTGGTGTTGTTATGATACTATATTTGGTGTATCTGATAACATCTTAGGTGTCCTAGAATTTAAACAGGGTTTACCACGCTAGGGACTTCCTACTGCCAGCCAGTCATGGGGTCTGCCTATTGCCATTTATTTCAATAAGCTGTGTGTGTAGATGAACCCTGCTAGATTCAGACTGAGGTTGCATCTGCACTGCAGAAATAGTCCAGTTTGACATCACTTTAACTGCCATGGCTCAATGCTATGGAAATCTGGGGTTTATAGTTTTGTGAGATATTTAGCCTCCTCTGCCAGAGACCTGATGCCACAACAAACAACAAATCCCAGGATTCCACATCATTGAGCCATAGCAGTTAAAGCAGTGTCAACTGGATTATTTCTGCAGTGCAGATGTAGCCTGAGAGGCCATCTAATTCAGTCTGTTAGCTGCTGGCCAGATATGCTGAAGAAGCCCTTCCCTAGGCTTTGTCTTCAGCTTCTGGAGGGATATACTCACCCAATGAAGAGGTTCCATTTAGAGAGCATAGCTGTTGATGAGAAAGATCTGCAACAAAATGTTGCAGTGTGGAATGTGCATTCCATTCTATTCTCTCTCCCTCCTGATTTTTCCTCTCTGTGGTTAGTCAGCATCTTGTAGCCAACTAAATCAGTCAGCTGAGGCAAAAGACTTTGCTGGATTTTCCCAGCGGGGGTGGTTGCGGTCCTGCTGAGGGTCCCCCCAATCTTACCCCCTCCCATGTGGTGGAGAGGGGGTGGCATGGCAGCCACCATGTTGGGTCATCTTCTTCCTGGCTGGCCTTGCTGGCCAGGAGGAAGATGGAGTAGTAACCAATAAGGGCGAAGCCAGTTTCACCCTGATTGGTTGATTCAAATCACTCCCAGCTAATCAGAGGCAGCCCTCAGCCCTGCAATCTGATTGGCTGGGAGGCGAGACTATGCTGCTTTTGCAGCAAGTTTTCAGTCTGGTGGCCAGGTATAAATTCTCGACTGCCACACCAGATGAGGCAGTGGCTCTTTAGGTCATTGGTAAGGGGGTCTCCGTGAATTTCACAGTCAAGGTCAAAGTCAAGGTCACAGAGACCCCGGGAACATGCTGGGGCACGTGAGCATGGAATGCCCCTCCCCCTTTGGCTCAAGGTGGAGGGAGGGGGAGAATGATGGGAATAGCAAGCATTCAGAGGCCTGCCCAGTCTCCTCCTTCCCAAATGGCTTGTTGACAAGTGGGCCAACAGTGGTCTCATCGACCAGCAGATGGGTTGGTCGATGTCTGGATCCAAACCCATGTGTTGGAACTAACCAATTGCAGCTGTTATTAATAAAGCTGTGGCCTTTATTGCCAATACAGTATATAATTTTTCATATATTCAATATATTCTTTCAGACATATATTGTGTCTGTCTTTCTTTGGGAACGGGGGTGAAGGGGGGGTACATCCTGCCTAGGCATGCAACCAATGGCCCTTCCTTTTGGCAGATTCACTTATGTCTGCATCATAACACAGTGAGTTCTCGTTGGAATCCTTCGTCTTTTGATTAAACAAGGCTTTTTCTGATTTATGTAAAAAAGGAAACATGGTCTAACATTGTTAATTAACAGCTCACATCTATCTTTGGCCCTTATTTCCGTTCCATCCTCTTTTTTTTCATGCTGGGTAAATACCAGCAACACATGCTGATCATTATGTGTGTGTAATTAAATCATTTCTTTTGAACCATGGGAGCCCTTTAAATATCCTCTTCCCCAGGCACTTTTGACTTTGCAGTCCATGAGGGGTCTGGGTTTTATTCCATCTATGCAACCTGTCTATCCTAACTGCATCTGGTGTAGCTTCCTTCACACTCTCTCCACCCCACATAAACTCCTCTATTCCTGATCTCTTTTTGCTTCCTTCTCCCACATTTTTGTGCTACTGCTTCTGCCTGGAACAGGCTCTCATGATCTGTTATCCTTCCACCATTGCAAATTACTGCAAACATTTTGACAGAGACTGAGTGGATTGCACTCTGACCCATGAAGGTAAATAGGTTGCAAAGTCCAAAACTGATTCTGTAAACTATTTCTGTCAGGCTCAAAGAGGTCTAGTGTGAGTCTAGTGTGGTTAGTCCTCATTGTGCATGCTCTGAGGCTACCAGTGTACAAGGGAGCAATGCTGTTTTGGAGCATGTGAAGTGGAAGCCTATCTTTGCCCACCAATATCCCCTGGCTATTTTAAGTCACTTGCCCAGATGTGTGCAAACTTTCTAACGTGGCAAGTGGGTTTCTGGTAAAAAAAAAAAAAAAACCCAAAACATTATTATGTCATAGGGTTTAGAGAATTCAAGGCTGATCTTAAGGAACTCCTTAGAGAATTCAAGGAAGTCTCATCTTGTGTGTTACCTCCTGAAATGAGCCTGGAGCATGCCTGGTAGTGCAGTGGTTAAATGCCAGTACTGCAAGTCACCACATTGCAAGTTCAATTCCAGAGGGCTCCAAGGTTCACTCAGCCTTCCATCCTTTCGTAGGTCGGTAAAATGAGTACCCAGCTTGTGGGGGCAGTTAGCTAACACACATTGGAAACTGCTTAATGCAGTGTAGATGTGTAAATTGCTATTGCTTAAAACAATTTGTAAGCCGCTGTGATAGCCTTGTGGCTGAAGAGCGGGGTATAAATAAATAAATAAATAAATAAATAAAATAAAAGATGGGAGTTTCTAAAACCATTCTAGGGCTGCATCTACACTGCAGAAATAATCCAGTTTGATACGGCTTTAAATCCCATGGCTCAATGCTATAGAATCCAGGGATTTGTAGTTTGTTGTGGCAACAAATTCCATAGCATTGAGCCATGGCAGTTAAAGCGGTGTCAAACTGGATTATTTCTACAGTGCAGATGCAGCCTGGGACTACGTCCATTCTGCATAGAAGACAGGGTTCTTGCCCCATTCCTATTTTAAAGGCTTAATCAAGCTTTACCCAAGCCATTAACTCACTTCTCACCTGCACCTCCACTTGATTTGTGCCTTAAACACCTGGAGCTTATCTATACCAGCCAAGATAAGTGTCCAGAAAGCAACTAGGTACCAGCAAAGTATAAACAGCACTAGTCTGGGAAGGGAGCAAACTGTTAATTAGCTCCCAGGAATGCAAACACAGTCAAAAAGTTAGTCCAGTAACAGTTCCAAAAGATCAGGGGCTTACGGCAATCAGTCAGCATGGTCCAAAGCAGTCCATGGATCAATAGGAGCAGGTAGCAGAGTAGTCAGGGACAGTCCAAGGCAGCCTTTCAAAGTATAAAGATCCAAAGGCTACTCTTCCTGCCCAGTAGTATCAAATCTTAGAACTTTCCAGTGGCAAATGTAGACATGATTGTTTGAGCAAAAAATTAATCACATGGTTATCGTTAATTGCCATCAATTCAATGTCGACTTATGATGACTCTATGAATGAGAGACACCCAAGTCACCCTGTTACCAAAAGACCTGCTCAGATCTTGCAAGCTCAGGGCTGTGGCTTCCTTGATTGAGTCTATCCACTGCATGCAATCTTCCTCTTTTCCTGCTGCCTTCCACCTGACCAAACACTATTGTCTTCTCTAATGAGTCATGTCTTCTCATTATATATCCAAAGTACAGTAGTCTCAGTTTCGTCATTTTGGCTTCTGGGGAGAGTTCAGCTTTGATTTGATTTGCTTGTGTGCATGCATGCATGCGCACCTTCGGGTCACCTTTCAACTTATGGTAACCCCATGAATTCTATAGGGTTTTCTTAAACAAGAAAAACAAGAGATGGTTTGCCATTGTAGTCTCCTATCCAAGTATTGACCCTGCTTAGCTTCCAAGATCAGATGGGATCTGGTGGCTTTAGGGTTGCTCGCATTTATTTGTCTTTTGGGGCAGTCCACAGGATCCATAGAACTGTCCATAGAACTGTCCAGCTTTCACAACCATACATAGAAATCGGAAATATTATGGCATGGACAATCCTGACCATGGTATTCCATGATATATGTTTACACTTGAGGATCTTGTCTACTTCTTTCATAACTTGCCTCCCAAGTCCCAATCTTCTTCTGATTTCTTGACTGCAGTCTCCATTTTGGTTTATGACTGAGCCAAGGTATAGAAAATGTTTAACCATTTCAATGTCTTCATCATCTATTTACATGTTATGTAAATCATCTGCAGTCATTATGCTATTCCACCTTTGCACATTCTTCCTTGACTTTCTTCAATAGCCATTCCAAGTGTTTGGTGTTTTCTGCTAGCAGTATGGTGTCCTCTGCATAGCTTAAATTGTTGATGTTCCTTCAGTTGATATTCTTTCCACCATCAGGAACCTCAGTGTTTTTAAATAAACCTACTTAAGAAAGTTCTGCATGGGAAGGTAAATGAATAAAGAAACAAAGCTTGTAGTCCCTACTATTAAAGGTATCCTCTTTGCTAAGGGCTGGCTGTACCATTAAGACAAACTCAGGGAACCACCTCTTCAGGCAGCAGATTTTGGATGCCATGACAGAGCAATAAATTGTTAATTATTTACTTAGTTATTACTGTAATTTTACAACCAATGTGGGGGCAAGGTATTAGTGGAAGAGTTTTTTTGGCCTCGAGTGTTAAAATAACTTGGCTTGACTATACACTTTATCTTGGAGGTGGGTGCCATTTTCTGTAATGCCTCAGGCAACACAAGGTCTCATGGAGCCCAGTTGTTGCTGTCATTGAAGATACTTCTGTTACGTCCCTTCTAGCTCTTCTATTCCACACAAGCTCACCCACACATCATATTTGAGACCTCAAGTACTCTTGAACTTAATATCAATTAATCCAAAATATATGTTATCCTTTGGTGGTTCATCTCACCCTTAAAGTGCATGAAACTTTTACAGAGTAAAAACAAAGAGACAGATTCCTGGTTGACAACTCTCACAATAGCTTACCAGCCAAATGGGGCTTCAAAAGTTCCCCATCCCAGCAACACAGAGAGCAGAGAAAAAAGCCACGTTTTCAGTTCATTTGTGTATATTTGGGCTTAGTTTCAATAGCATGAGGACTGCGGGGCTATGTCAAAGGCTTAATGGAAAAGGAGGGCTATGGAGTGGTTTGTAAATGTAATTAAAATATGTAAATCAGCTTCCCCAATCTGGTGCCTTCCAGAGTGGTCAGACTACAACTCCCCATCACCTTCAGCCCACTTGAGGGTAGTTGTACACATCTGCAGGGCACCAGGCTGAGGGAAATGGATGGTAGGTGTTCTAGGTATGTGGGGCAAAATAATTTGATGCATTTTAGAATGCTACTGCAAGTATGCATTTGAAATTCTAGGAGATCCACCTAATTGTAACAAGTTGTTTAATGCATGTAAAATCTGTTAAATGATTCTGAGTGGAGCTGAAGTAAAAACATGGGAGGAAGAAGGGGAAGAAAATCTGATTTCTCATTCCCCTGATGTACATGTTTTTTCAACATTCCCTCATTATGGAAGCAGTTAGATTTAGGTGGTTTTAGAAAGACAAACAAACAAAAATATGAGCACTAGATCTGAGAAACCGAGGCTCTACATTATTGCTTTAAAAAAAAAACTGCTGAAGGACTTGAAAATAATTTAATATGTGTGTCTCACAATGTCTGAAAACAGCTTTCAATGAATATTAAAACTCCTGAGTTCGACCCACTTTGAAACATGAGTGCAATTTCACTTCACGTTATTATTACACCCTTGTTGTTGTTATCCCATCTCCGTCATCTAGCCTGCCTTCTTCCTCACGGCTTTACTGTGCATTGAAGTGTAAAACTTCATTTAGACATTAACAGCAAAAAAATACCACTATGCAAACACCAGATTTATGATTTCCACACCGAGTGCACAGATGGAGCAGCCTGCTGGTTCTCTGCATAGCACATCCTTGCACCTTCTCTCTTTTGGCCTCTCTGCCCCCACTTCTGCATCAGCATCTGCTCTCCTGGTGTGGGGTTTGGGGGTCTCTAGGTCTTTTGGCATTAAAAGCCCTAGGAGGCTCACTGATGGTTGTTCATGAGGTGGTCGCTTTAGCTCTTTTGGCACTGGTTGCTCCCGGAGGGATTAGTGCACTCTGATGCATTAGTGATCCATTTAGGTTTTACGAAAAAGGGATTTGGCCATCAAACATTTGGCTATTACGATGTTTAAACATTTAACCGCTGGTGTCCAGAAAGGATGGGGAGGAGGCTAGTGAGTGAGAAACTGCAAACATGAGGAGGCTAGTGAGTGAGAAACTGCAAAAAGTACAAAAGGAGTGCTGTGGTAAGAATCAAGACACTTGGGTCTAACTTAATCCAACAAGAGGTTAAGAAGTGGTTGGCTTGATGCTAAGGGAAGGAGAATCTGGATTGTAACCTTTTAATTCTTTTTGCAGAGAGAAGCCATAGAGGTATGAGATATTGTTATCATCCCTAGGTTTGCCCTCAGTGCTTATTTTGCATTATGCCTCTGACTCAAAATCTACAGGTCACACCCCTCCCCCGTATCCATGGCGAATACATTCCCAGACTTACCGTGTATACATGAAACTGCAGATAATAGCAAACCCTATTGAAATGCTTCCAATGGAAGCATACCATAAAATGGTGTGGGAGGACCTAGAAAATTCCTAGAGGATGCATTTTTTTGGACATTCATAAGTGAAACCGTGGATACCAGTCCCATGGATATGGGAGTCAATCTAGATTTGAAATGTCCAGAGCAAAGTAATCCTAGACAGGTCTCAGGGGTTGACATCAGACAGCTACCAAGGCCCATATTCTACTAAAAGACCCTGTACTAATATCTCACATTTCCTGGCCCTGCTTCTCTTCCTCCGCTTATCTTGTCCCCTCTTTCTCTATGACATGGACAAAGGTTGGGAAAGTTGCTTTTCTAAACTACAAATACCATAATCCCTCAGGTAGCTGAGAGATTCTGAGAATTCTAGTTTCAAAAAGTAATGTTTTCAGGCTCTGGATGCAGTGCTGATTAGGTCCAGAGAAGGAAGTAAATAAATTGTGAAGTCGAAGGCTTTCACGGCCGGCATCCATAGATTTTCCTTGGTTTTTTTCTGGGCTGTGAGGCTGTGTTCTGGAATAGTTTCTTTCTGACGTTTCACCTGCATCTGTGGCTGGCATCTTCAGAGAATGGTTGAGTAGGTGTGTGTGTGGAGTTTATATGCTGTGAACCCCTGTTGGGGGGAATATGTAAATTTGTGTACCTAATTGAATAGTTAGTTCTATACCCAGAAACTAACCATTAAACTAACCCCAAAGAAAATCTATAGTAAATAAGTTGGTAGAAGCATCAGAGGAAAGAAATGGCAAAGCCACCTCTGAGTATTCATTGCCTTTAAAAAACCTATGAAATTCATGAGGTTGCCATAAGTTGACAGGAGACTTGAACACACATATACGCACACACAACAGCAGTAAAGAAAATAGCTCAGGCAAGTGGGACATCAAAAACCATTTGCCTAGGAAATTTTCAGAACCTAGAAGCAGGCCTGCCACTATCATGGCTGTTTACACATCATACACACAGAAAGATAAAATATTGCACAAATTTCCATATACAGTAGTAGCGCATGCAAATGTCATATACATACATACAGATTGTGATCTCATGCACTTTGATGTAAAATGTATGAGCTGGTCTTAGAAGTATAGGTTGGCCCTCATATCCACGGATTCAGTATCCATGGTTTCACTTAGCTACGTCCAAAAAAAAAGTTCTCTTTAGGCATTTCCTCCATTGTGATTCTATGGTCAACTTCCAGCATTCATCTCCTTGAAAATAATAGGGTTCCCTATTATCCACAGTTCCAGGTATCCACGGGGATATCCCCCACGGATACAGGGGTTGACCTGTAATAAGGTGAAGTGGCGTGAGAGACTGGAATATTGAGACTGAATAGTGAATGGTGGAATGTCTGAAGGGATTTGAATAACCGTCAGTAAATGGCAGCTGTTGGATGACAGTTGATTTACCCTATTAAGATAGTTAAAAGAAAAGAGTGAGTGGAGTCAGGATTAGAGTTGAGAAAGTCACTCAGGTTTAAGAATTAATGTGTGGTGTTTAACAGTCTGAGTTAGCTAGGAGTGGAGTGTAAGAGAGGATGAAAGATGTGTTTTAAATATATTAAATAATCAGTCGGTTTGGTATGTTCAACTTTGGTTCATAGGATATTGTTTTTGTATTTATACACTTTTGGCCTCTTTGAACGCTATATATTATAAAGCTGGGTTTCAGATATGTTGTCTGTTGTGGCAGCAGTGAAGAAAGAGGGGTGGTGTCCAGTGGGGATATAAGTTGCATAATATCTCACACAGGTAACTTGAGGGCATCTAGGAGATCCCCACAGTTAGTGGCCATAGCATTAGGATGAGAGGAGGTCCTTACATTGGTGGCAGAGGTGGGGACAAGGGAAAGCCCTCACTGTTGGTGGCAACCATGAGATTTGTGGCAGTCTTCACATTTGATGTCAGTGGAGGTTTAGGCAGAGCCTGAAACCTGGTGGGAAAGCACCAGGTTAAGTGGTAAACCCCCAGATAGATCACTGTAAATTAAATAGAAGACAGATATTCTGTTGTCACAAACCAATGGCGAGATAATTTTCAGCACAACAGTGAAGACTCTGACCAGGTGACATGTATATGTGCCTTCCTAACTACTCAGTCTGTTGTTTAGGGGTGAACTGTTGGCAGATAATTTCAAGGCCTCTACTGCTCCCCCTTCTTATTGTTGTATGCCTTCAAGTCATTTCTGACGTATGGTGACCCTAAAGCAAACCTATCACAGGGTTTTCTTCACAAAGTTTGTTAAGAGAGGATTTGCCTTTGCCTTCCTCTGAGGCTGAGAGAGTGTTACTTGCCCAAGGTCACCCAGTTCATGGCTGAGCAGGAATTCGAAACCTGGTCTCCAGAGTGATAGCCCCAGGGACGCCACAAGGGAGCTGCGGAGTGGTGGTGCAGAATGCACCAAGTGATACCTTTAGAGGGGTGTCACTAACACACACACCCTCCATGCTTTTGTTGCTGCACATGCAGGGCGTCTAGGCAGGCACAAACCTCCACAGTGGTTCACGGCCACCTAGAGTGGGTGATAATGGCACAGTGAGTAAGCATGGAGGGGGGGGGACACCACAACAGTTCCTTTCTTTCCCTGGTTCAGGGGTCAGAAAGGAACCGCTACCATTGTTGCACACCTCCCTGCCTTGCATACTTCACTGTGCCACTGTACCCATATCGTGCAATGTCTCTTGGGACTTTCAGTCCCACAAGTCTTCAAATGAGATCTGGCAGGCAGGCGTATGAGCACCTGCCTGCCCACACCTGAAGTAAGCATGGTGGCGGCAGGGAAAGCTTTTACTGATGGCAGGTGGACCATGGTAGTGAGTATGGTTGAAAATAATTTTGTTGTAGAGAGAAGGAGGGTGTTAAAAAATAATCTGCACCAGGTGTCATACATACTAGGTCTGCTACTGCATAGCCCAATGCTTAAACAATCATGCTAGCTCTGTTCCCCCTTCTTAGGGTTCTTTATTTTCAAATTGGACTTATAGGAGATTTTCAGATTTTCAGATGGGGCCAATATTCTGGGGCAGGCATGGAACAGGGTTGAGGAAGGGGCTCCCTTTCGGACGACGTTGACCCCTTCCATCTTGCTCCTGTCCTGCTCCCGGGATATTCTATTCATGATGAAACATTGTGAATAGAACACCGTTTCTATGTCTGTCACAGAATCAGGATGTGGGAAAAGGAGCCCCATCCCTGTTCCGAGATGACAAGCATGGGGGAGGAGGTCCGGTCTGAACACTTCTGGCCACGAACGGGACATCCAGGTAAGTGGCACCCTTTCCCCCCTCCCCAGGTTACTTGTAATTTTAGTGTTTTTTTATGTGCTTTGGTTGTATTTTTGACAGCTGGGGGGGTTATGTTTAAATTTGGCGTGTGGCCATTCTCTCGCGAGAATGGCCGGGATTTCAGCCAGCCGGTTGTAAAGGCAACCTTACGACGGCTGCATTTACAGCTGGCCAGAAAGGAGTGAGGGAGCCCATTCCTGCAGCGAAATGGAGGTAAGTGCGTGAACATTTACCTCCATTCCGTTACAGGTACGTGAGAGAGGCTTTTGGGATAGAAATGGGGCTTTTGGCCCTGGTGTGAAAATCTCCATAGTGGGCAGCCTTAAAATACTGGATAATCCTGAGAGTCCTTCAAATAGAGGAGTGTTTGGCCATCCTAACTGATCCATGAACAAATTAAATAAAAAAGTGGGGGCCACTTGTAACCAAGCCTCACCTGCTCTCTGAGAGTGACCTTTTTCTTTCCAAAGTCATGACATACAGCCAGAAACATTGTTGCAAGGAAGTGATGCATTCTCTAAACTAACTAAGCCACACATGCCTTTCTGAAGAGAAGTCCAACTGTGTCCGTTACCTGCTTCATGGTTGAGCCTCTGTTTGCCAACCCTGCGTGCTTATGAGCTAGTAGGAAACAGATGCCACTGAGCATGTGCAGATCTGTTAAAAAGTAGCCATTCTGAAGCTGTTTAAAATGATGGCGACATAACGTAAGCCAAATCTGGCAAGACAATATCTTATATTACTGCTCTCTTGCTGCTCCTTCAGGAAACTCATAGAGCAGCTCGCATAGAGATCAAGGGCTTGTCTACATGGGCAAAAAACCCACGTATTCACCCCATATTCATGGCACAGCTGACACATGATGTTTTTCATGATGCACATTTCCCCCGGGGTTTCTGCAGGAAACTCCAGGTCTGTAAGATACACAATTTGCTCCACATTTGAAGGGAAAACCTAGAGTTTTGGCTGTGTGGTGGCCAGGGATTGATTTCAGAGAAAAGCTGGGACAGGACTTCTCATGGACAGGACTCTGTTCTGACATTTTTTAAAAAAATAATTTTTCAATTGTGCATGTTTGGATAAGCGTCTCTCTGCTTATCCAATAATACAGTACTCTGGGACCACATATATTTGCTTATTTGCATGGATGAGCGAACAGAAGGAAAAAAAATGGAGCCACCCCGGCATTGTGGCCAGAAATAGTATGACATATAGGACACGTGATCAGTGTAGGACCAACCTTTTACTCCAATGCAGATTACAGTGTGGTGGGATACTCTGATCTACAGTCAGAGAAGCCAGGTATCGGGCCACTGCAGATCAAAGAAATCCATTGCAGCTACAAGGGAGGTGTGGGATTTCCTGCCAGCATAGACAAGTCCCTAGACATTCACTCTCCAATCCAAGCACTATGCAGGCTGAGGCTTATATCAGTTTAATTGTTAATATCATGCTCTTAGATAGTTTTCGGTTAAATTCTGAATATAGGTTAAAGAACCTAAATGAGATCATGAGAAACTTCAGGGCACTTAAGCATTCTTAAAAGCCAATACACCTCCATTCTGACTTCAAGGTGACAGATGATAACATTTAAAGCCCTAAATAGCTTTGGACCTTGATTCTTCAAGGAGAATCTCTCTGCATTTATACCTACCTAAGCATTATACTCCAGAGGTGCCCTCCTCTGTGTTCCTAAGGAATAATGTCATAGGGTCGCCGGATCTCAGGACCTGGACCCAAGTTTCCAATTTTCATGGGTCATCTCCAGATGGGAGACAATGGTGCATATTCTCCAGTTTAGGTGGGTTCAGCTCCAGTCAAGAAGAAAGGGCTTTGAGCAAGTCGCCAGCTCAGCTAGCAGAACAGCAGTTTGCTAAAATTTGTAAGGCTTAATTGATTTGTTGCTACACCTTGCTAAGACACTCCAGGAAGAGTTACTCTATGTATTTACTTAGGACTTTAACACATCAGGCTGTTAAGATGCCACAACTGTGTTAGTGTAGGAAACGCAAGCATATCAGTTTGAGGACAGTCATTTTTCGCACAGCTCTTCAAAAGCATCATGGTGCTGCTATAGTCCTGAGCTCTGTCTTCTGCACGCCAGCCTCCTTAACCCTGCCTTCCTGCCCTATGCCCTTCCCAGCATGCCTTTCGGTCTGTCTTTCACCCCATTTTTTAAATTTTCAGCGCAACTGTACAGTTACTGCCCTGGTGGCGCAGTGGTTAAATGCCAGTACTGCAAGCCACCACGTTACAAGTTCGATTCCAGCAGGCTCCAAGGTTCACTCAGCCTTCCATCCTTTCGTAGGTCGGTAAAATGAGTACCCAGCTTGTGGGGGCAATTAGCTAACACACATTGGCAATGGTTTAATGCAGTTAGATGTGTAAATAGCTATTGCTTAAAACAATTTGTAAGCCGCTGTGATAGCCTTGTGGCTGAAGAGCAGGGTATAAATAAATAACTAAATAACTAAATAAATAAAAATTAAGTTTAATTTTTTAAAAAACACCAGCCTGCTTGGGAATAGTAAGGGGGAGAGGAGCAGAATCATGCCCACTCACATCATGTGATTGACTGCATGTCAGAACTACAGCGGGAGGAACTTAACACATGTGAATCAATGGTGGGAAAGCTGCACAATTGGGAGGCATTGATGGGCTTTGCCCATCAATGAAAAGGAGCACCCCAGGAATAGATGAAAGATGAAGCAGCTACAGGATAGACACAGCATTGTGTGAAAAGGTACGGCCACGACACTATTATCCTGCTGTAATCCCACTTTGGCAGCCTCATGTGATAAAGTCCCTTGTTACCTTTCTCCTTCCTTTCCAATCACTGTAGCACCAGGGCTAACCCTCTGCTCTGCTCTGCATCAACCTTTTGGCTAGAAGAAGGTGGGCTAGATTAAATGTTCCTTATCCCATCCCCCTAATTCCCTAATAATCCCCTCATTTCACCTTGATCTGGGAACAGCCCCTTTAGTTGAGTTAGAGGTGAACAGAAGCTCAGCAAACAGGCAACAAGCCCAACAAGTGTTTTGCGTGGGTGTGGTGGAAGAGACAGCATAAGGTGAGCCTGTGTCTGTCAGGCCTGGATAATCTTTGGGAGAATTTGTTGAGTTAAAGCTTTTGTGTCTGTTGCTGTAAGTCTGTGTAAACTTGGAGAAGGCTTGCTTGTTTGCTCATTAGCATTCTATTGTGTTTTGGTGAGCCTGTGTCTGTTAAGGCAGTGTTTCCCAAACTATGGTCCTTCAGGTGTTTTGGACTTCAGCTCTCAGCATCCCTGGTCATTGGCCAAGGTGGCTGAGGTTTCTGGGAGCTGAAGTCTGAAAAAACTGGGGGGGGGTAGAGTTTGGGAATCACTGGGTTAAGGCTAATTGTTTGTGTAAGCTGAATGAAGGCTTGCTTATATGCTTGTTAGCATTCTATGGTTCTACTGTATGTAGGGCCAAGTCTTTTGCCTGAGCACATGGTTTCAGGGGGGGTGAGGCATCTGCTGAGAGGAAGTGAGTCAGAGACTTGGCTGGGTGAGGAGCTAGCAGCCACTAGCTCTCTATATAGCTGCAGCTCCAGTCCCTGGAGCTCGGCTAACAGGCAGCAAGGCCAACAGGCATTTTGTGTGGGCATGGTGCATAAGACAGCATAAGGTGAGCTTGTGTCTGTTGGGTTAAACCTCCCCAGCCCCAGATAATCTTTTGGGAGAGTTTGTTGGGTTAAGGCTGTTGTGTCTGTTGTGGTAAGGCTGTTTGTGTGAGCTGGGAGAAGGCTTATTTGTGTGTTCATTAATGTTCTATTGTGTTTTGGTGAGCTTGTGTCTATTGAGTTAAGGCTGATTGTGTGAGCTGAGTGAAGGCTCACCTGTGTGCTTGTTAGTGTTCTATTGTGTGTAGGCCCAGGGCCTCTGCCTGAACATATGGTCTCAGAGGGGAAGGACATCTGCTGTGAGGGAGCTGCTGCAGTCACCTGCAACAGCTGTAGTATGTTTATGTTCTTGCCAGGGGGTGTGGGTAGCTACACCTGCCAGAAGTGCAAATTGGTTGCCATATTGGAAGAGAAGGTCCAGCAACCTGAGGCCCATGTATCTACTCTTCAGCATATTAGGGAGCTTGAGGTTTTCTTCCACAGAGCAGAGCAGACTGTCCTAGATGAAGAATACACAGGAGATGTCTCTGAGAGGGAGATCAGTTCCTAAACACAGGAGGTAAACATAGAAATAGAAGGAGCAGAGATCATTCTGTGAGTTTGGCATTACAGAATCAATTCAAAGCTCTCTTTCTTATCTTTCTCCTGGGAAGTGAGATGAGGAACAGCAAAAAGAGCAACAGTGTCAGTCCTCAGAGAATGTACAGGTGACCTTGGAAGATTCAGCACATGGAATGGTCCCTGCCAGTCCTCAGAGGAGACATGTGGTGGTAGGTAGGGGACTCCCTGTAGAGGAGACAGAAGCAGTGATTTGTGGGCCTAATAGGATGTCTTGAGAGTTGTGCTGTCTCCTTGAGGCAAAAATTCATGATGAAACTGAGAGGTGACAAAGCTCATCAAGCCCACTGACTGTTATCCCTCCCTTTTGGTCCACATGGGAACCAATGATACTGCAAGGCATAACCTTCAGGATATCACAAGGGATTACAAGGCTCTGGGTAGGAAGCTGAGAGGTTGTCATTTTATTTCGCCTCCCAGTTGGAGGACTCAGCATAGGAAGGATAGAAGGAAGGAAGGAATAGTGGAGATGAACAACTGGCTCTACAGATGGTGCTGTTGGGAACAATTTGGCTTCTTTGACCACACTCTGTGTTTTCATAAAGATGGACTTCCACCAAGCAATGGGTTGCACCTCACAGCAGTTGGCAGGAACGTTTTGTGGGGAAATTATTGTAATGCAATACAATCTTGTGTATCCCATATTAAGTTCAGTTTAGGAATTTCCCTGCATGCATGAGTTTTTTTCCACTCCACCTTCTTCTTACCCTAGGCAATTTCAGCCAACTGGAGCAATTAGGTCACATGACCTAATTTAAATATTATATTACACTTTGTTTAAGTTTCCTTTTAAGTTTGTCTCCATGTGGCTGTAGCCATCTTTTTGTCTCTTTTCTTACCTTCTTTGAGTCTTAGAGTCATCTTGCTTTTTTTACCCTTCACCATGTAGCACTCATCGCTTAAGGCTGGGTGAGTTTTTCCTACCCTAAATCCTCTTAGTCAGTTAGGGACCTTTAAGTTTGTTTTAATATGTAGATTAAGATTGATATACCTTCAGTAAACTTTTGATATGCATTTTTAAACTGACGTCTTTGTTGTTTAATGAGTCTAATTGACTGGGTGATCAGACCACACATTTAAATGTTAATTGAGCTGTGTTTGCATTCCGATGCCTTACTCTGCTTACTTTGAAAGAAATGTGTTTTTACATTTAAAGAAGATATTTTTATTTTTAAAAGGGCTAGATCCCTGGAATTTTTAATACATTTTTAATTTTTAGACTCATACCCCACTACACATTTTTGCTAAGAGTCTCAGAAACCTGATCAGAAGGGTTTTAAATAATCAGCTAGGGTGATTGACCCATGGTCTTAGATATCTCTGCACTAATGCACAGAGTATGGGAAATAAACAAGTGGAACTTGTATTCTTAACACAGCAACACAAACAATATAATAAGCATCACTGAAATCTGGTGAGATGAGTCTCATGATTGGAATGTAGCAATAGAGTTGTATAACCTATTACAGAGAAAGGAGGAGGAGTAGCATTATATGTCAAGGATGTCTACACCTGTGAAGAGATCCATGACTTAAATCCTGGAAGCCAGGTTAAGAGCATCTGAGTAAAAATTAAGGGGGAGAGAGAGAAACAACGATGTCATTGTGAGGGTCTACTACAGACCCCCAAGCCAGACTGAGGACTTCGATTATGCCTTCCTAGAACGGATAACTGAACATTCGGAAAGGAGAAATGTAGTAGTAATGGGATATTTCAAATATCTTGATATTTGTTGAAAGTCAAACTCTCAACAAAGAGTGTAAGGCCCAACAGATTCCTCACTTGCCTTAAAAACAATGTCATTGTCCAGAAGGTGGAAGAAGCAACAAGGGGATCAGCTATTTTAGATCTAATCCTAACCAACAGTGATGACCTGTTTAATGAGACTGAAGTGGTTGGATCGTTAGGTGGGAGTGACCATGTTATCCTGGAGTTTGTTATATAGTGGAAAGAGGAAGCCAAGCATGCATTCTAGACCTTAAGAAACCTGATTTCAGTAAACTTAGAGGAATACTGGGTATGATCCCATTGTCAGGAATACTAAAAGAGAAAGGAGTTAATTACGGATGGGAGTTTCTTAAAACTGAGATGTTGAAGGCACAACTTCAAACAGTTCCAGTGAGGAGGGGAAATGGGAGGTGTCTAAAGAACAAAGAGAGGTGGCTAAAGAAACCAGGACAGATGTCTAAAAAACTTTCAGCTGAGCTAAGATTTAAAAGGGATATACACAAGAAATGACAAAAGGAAGAAATGGCCAAAGAGGAATTCAAGTGAATAGCCAGCACATATAGGGAGAAAGTCAGAAACGCTAAAGCACAGAATGAATTCAGGCTTGCTAGAAAGGTTAAAAAAAATTAAAAGATCTTTTTTGGTTATGTCCATAGCAAAAGGAAGAACAAGGAATTGCTAGGGCCACTGCATGGAAAAGATGGTGAAGTGCTAACAGGGGACAGAGAAAAGGCAGAACTACTCAATGGCTCCTTTGCCTCAGTCTTCTCCCAAAAGGAGAACAGTGTTCAACCTGGAGGAAATGGAGCATATGATGCAGTAGGGAAAATGCAGCACAGAACAGGTAAAGAAGTAGTTCATGAATACCTGGCCAGTATAAATGAATTCAAATCTCTGGGGCCAGAAGAACTACATCCATGGGCATTAAAGAACTGGCAGACATAATCTCAGAACTACTGGCAATAATCTTTGAGAATTCCTAGAGAACAGTAGAAGTCCCAGCAGACTGGAGGAGGGCAAATGTTCCCATTTTCAAAAAGTGGGGGCGGGGAGAGAACACAAATAATTACCACCCAGTCGGCCTGACAACAATACCAGGAAAGATTCAAGAGCAGATCATTAAACAGACAGTCTATAAACATTTAGAAAGGAATGGCACGATCACTAAAAATCAATGTGGTGTTCTCAAAAACACATCATGCCAAACTAATCTTCTCTTTGTTTTTGATAGAGTTACAAGCTTGGTAGATAAAGGGAATACTGTGGATGTAAAATATCTTGATTTCATTAAGGCTTTTGACAAATTTCCCATAATATTCTTGCAAACAAGCTAGTAAAATTTGGTCTAGACAATGCCATGTTAGGTGGAATTGTAATTGGTTGACAGACTGAACACAAAGGGTGTTCATCAATGTTGTGGTGCTTCTGTAGATAAATTGTAGTATGTGGGGAAATAATCATTGTAATGTAAAAGCAATCTTGTGTACCTCATTCACATCCTAAGATAAGTCTAGGGTTTTTCCCTGCATGCCTTTTGTTCTCCTAAGTTCCCTTTCTCTTATTTCACTGGGCACTTCCAGCCAACTGGAGTGCTGGGTCATTCAACACATGACCTAATTTAAATTTTATTGCTCTGTGTAAGTTCTCTTTTAAGTTTGAGTCTCCATGAGGCTGGAACCATCTTAAGACATCTTTGACCAGCTTAAGCCATTTTAAACCATGCCATGATGCATCGCAAGCCAGCCTTTTACCGTTGTAGGTTGGGTGAGTTTTTTCCTACCCTAAATACCATTAGTTAGTTAGGAACCTCTTTTTAAAGTTTGTTCTAGTATGTAGATTGAGATTGATATACCTTCAGTAAACTTTGATTTGCATTTTAAACTGACTCCTTTGTTTTGTAATGAGTCTAATTTAACTGGGTGATCCCAGACCTCTGAACACACTTTTCTTTTAAATGTTAATTGAGCTTCAGTCTTAGCATTCTTAAGTGCACTCTGCATGAAGTTAAAAGTAAATGAATGATTTTTTAACTCTCTTTTTTAAAGGAGATAATTCTTGTTGCTTTTTAAAAGGACTAGATCCTGGAATTTTTAATACAATTTTATTTTTTAGACTCATTACTCCTACATAAATGGCCTCCTTTGGAGGTCCCACTGGTGCTGATGTTGACTCAGTTTTGGCATTAAATTAATAGTTACTCTTTATGATGGATTATGGATCATGGTCTGAATAGGCTGTTAAATGCATCAAGAAGTGGACTAAAGCCCACAAAAGCTTATGCTAGAAACCAGTTAGTCTCAAAGATAGTGTTTTATTGCTATTTTGACTAAAACAGACTAACACAGCTATCTCTTTGAATATGACTCGGCTATGAACTTCTGTCTCAGTGAACATGGTTTCAAATTTGTTTTGAATCAGTTTAAATTGTTTCTAATCTTTTAAAACTGTGATACGGTTTTACTTTGTTTAAATTGTTCTGCTTTCTGTTTCCTGCATATCAATCATAGAATCATAGAGTTGGAAAAGACCACAAGGGCCGTCCAGTCCAATCCCATGCCCTGCACTCCCAACAAATGGCCACTCAGCCTCTGCTTAAATACCTCCAAAGAAGGAGACTCCACTGCACTCCAACGCAGTGCATTCCACTGTCAAACAGCTCTTACCATCAGGAAGTTCTTCCTAATGGTTAGGCAGAATCTCTTTTCCTGCAGTTTGAGTCCATTGCTCCATGTCCTAGTCTCTGGAGCTGCAAAGAACAAACTTTGCTTTATCCTCAATATGACATCTCTTCAAATATTTAAATATGGCTATCATGTCACCTCTTAACCTTCTCTTCTCCAGGCTAAACATACCCAGTTCCGTAAGCCACTCCTCATAGGGTGTGGGTTCCAGACCTTCTTTTAATAATTGAATTGTTGTGAGGCAGGGAATTGTCCTTTAAAATATAGACTTTTTAGACTAACTTCATATAGCATATTAAATTCCCATAGCACTTGAGGATGTGAAAAAAATCTCTGGGGATTCTGGTGTCAGTCTACATGCGAACAAGGAATAACAGGTAACTGGAAAGAATATTTGATAAGCCAAACAAAAATATTTGGTAAATAGAATGGGGGTCTTAAAACTATTCCCACTGTAAACTGTAACCAAGCACATTCTGAAGAGAAAGGGGAAGATAAATTTACAAATGTGCATTTCTTCTTTTAGTGTGTCCCACAGGAAAACCAGGGCTTTGTCCTCGGAAAATATCTTTGTATCTGCAAACCAGGTTTCTATGGGGCCAGAAGAGCTGCCTCCTCCTCCTTCCCTGCATCCACCAATAAGGACCAGTTTGGTAGGTAATACAAATCCATTGCTGACTGGTAAAACTTTCACAGCCTGAGACTGAATGTATTTGTCTACTCTGAGATTGAATGTATTTGTCTACTCTTCTCCCTGCTGAGTTAATTGAGAGCAGGCTGCAGAAGAAACGAGAGGCTGCTTGAATTCATGGAAATGATGTTGTTCTTGTTCATTTTTTGCTTTTGTTTTTACAACTTAAAAATCTTAGAAATATTGCTCAGGACACAGATGAATCTGAGAAAGTAACCAGCCATGGAGATCATGGATTGAGAGCTGCTGTTTTAATATATTGCTTTTGCAAACCTAACAGGGGGACGTGCTTCCCAGTATGGAACAATGGATTCTGGGAACTTGCTGGAGTGCCGCCGCTGTCAGGAGGGATGTACCACCTGCACTGATGGCACACCATGTCTAATCCAGGAGGACTGGTCCTTGCGGGCTGCTGTGCTGGCTTTCCAGGCTTTCTGCATGCTGGCAGTTTTCTTCAGTATGTTGGTCTCCTACTACTTCAGGAAGAGCAAGGTAAGGGCAGTGCTGATCAATGGTAAAACTAGGTGGATTTCAAAAAGGACAGGGAGCAGAATGGACTTTCCCAATTTGACACCCTGAAGAGGTGTTGCCTACAACTCCATCATCCTCAACTGCCATGGCCAATGAACTCATGTTGTATATTGTAGTACAACAGGGCATGAGGGTGCCAGTTTGGAGAAAGCCAAATTAGAGTGTATGTTTCTTGGACCCAAAACATGTCAACACTATCCCATTTCCCACTTTTTTTCCTATCTGACTTGAATATCTGCACCACCTCCAAAACTACCATTCCCCAGTTGTGTTGAGTTGCACCACCATTTCACATTCATCTCTGTTTTCCTAGAGGATTCGGGCTTCAGGAGTTCTTCTTCTGGAGACGATACTCTTTGGCTCACTCCTGCTCTACTTCCCTGTGAGTATCTGGGTTGGACCCAAATGGGTTGAGTTCAAAGCAAATTTTATTTGCATCAAATCAATGTCCATTGCAATTTTAACAAATATAATACAAACATGAATAATGTAAGAACATACTATTAGTACTAAAACAATTGTATATTAAAAATATACCCCTGGTACTAAAACAGATAGAAACAATACTACCAAAGGGCTTTGACAAGCAAATAAAACCAGTGAGTTTGTTCAAGAATAAAATTATACAATTTAAAAGTCAGGATTTGATTGTAGCCCATATTTTAATACCAGCCCCCCCCCCAAATAGGTTTTTACCATGACCACAATATCAGAGTGGTGAAGAAGAAAATTCACACAGTAAATAGTGCTATTTCAGAGGACGGAAGTAGCAAAACCACCTCTGAGTATTTCTTGCCTAAGAAAACCCTATGAAATTCATAGGGTCTCCATAGGTCAGTGAGTGACTTGAAGGCACACACACAATCAGCCCTGAGTGAGACACTAATGAAGATGAAATTAACTTTTCTCAAGGGTATCTATACAAGGAACAAAATAACAAAACCTGGGCCATGGTTTCAATATTTCCATCTCCACATACACCATACCTGATTCTGAAATGAGATTCACCTGAAACAGCCTTCAAGTGCCACTGATGGGAACATGTTCAAATGTGCACTTAAAAAGGCTTTCCTATATCTTGTTTATATTAAATGCTGTAAATAAGAGGGTGTGGAATGCAGGGGGGGAATAGATTCAGCCAGAGTTCATCAAGTACTCAGGACTTTATCAGACTAACATGCAAAAACATTTCTGTCCCACCAAAAGCTAACAGTGTACTTCTCCCGGCAACATAACCCTTTCTTTCAGATCTAACTTCAATAGCATCAATAAGCACCCGCAGCATTAACAGAGCACAAATAGAGCTCCATTCGCTTCCATGCTCGTGATTTCGGCGATACTGACTCGAGTTCAGTAAAATTTTAAAATATAGCAAAACAAAGACAGAAAACGTAGACACAAGCACAGAAGCACACTTTAAAATTTAAAAGTGAACCAGGGGGGTTCATAAAAAGGGTGTCCCCTACCTAGCTTTCACATTGTCACTTGGAAGACACTGAAATCAGGAGAGGACAATGGCTCAAGGTTGCAAATGCTGGCAATACTGGCAAAAAAGCACCACAGGAGATCTATTCATGGCTTGGCCTGTCAATAAAAAAGAATGCCTTATTGACCACAAAAAATTGAGAAAGGATGACATCCTTTGGTATGCGTACCCTTTTGTGTTCATTAGGTGTCATTATGGTGCCATATTTGCCACATTTGATAAAGTCCTCAGTTTTGTCATTACAGACAAATTAATTTGTTATTCAGTATTCAGCAACCATTGTTTTCCATTTTTCTTTGGTTTTAATCATATGTAACTATAGTAGTTCTTGAGATGAGAAACCAATTAAGTTGAACTTCAAATTAACAGCTCTCAATCACTTACTGTTGTCTGAATCTGTCCAAGCTAAGGGCTTGTCTACACCAGTGAAAACCCCCAAATCCCCTCCCCTGAATCTGGCCCAATGATGCCATATGACGTGTGGCCTTTTCCCTGAATCTGATGTGAAAGTGCCACATGACGTATGTCCCTATTCACACTAGACTTGGGGAATACCCCCTTCATCTGGGTTTTAGAAAACTTGCAGTTTTGTCTGGAATTTGCTTGAAACTCCGGAGAAAACTGTTACGTGAACAATTCATCCACACATGGATGTGTTTGAATTAGGAGGGTATTTGGGAGTAGAGGAGAGGAGAGGAAGGACAAGCACTGCCTGAGCACCGCCATTTCCCCCCTCCTCAGCACCACCTCTCTTTCAAAAGGCAGCATCCCAGTGGTGATCACTCTCTGAGGTCAAAATGCCCAGCAAGCCCCGTCATCGTGAGGCTCGCTGCCTGTTCTGGCTTCAGAGAGTGGCTACCTTGGGGGCTTTGCATTTCATGGAGCTCAGGGTAAAGCATGAGTAACAGCTTTGAATGGAAGCCAAGTAAAAATCCAAATGCATATTCAGGCATTGGCAGGTGTGGCACTTAAATCCAGGCCAGAGTAGTCTGAATTTTATGTGCCGCAGCTCCAGGCCAAAGTAGATCAGATTTCATCCGGATTTTTACCCTCCTGTGTAGTCAAGGCCTAAATGTAATAAAGTCACAGGAGCTAAATGCAAGTAGGGAGCCCTGGTGGCACAGTGGTTAAATGCTAGTACTGCAAGTCACCACGTTGCAAGTTCGATTCCAGCGGTCTCCAAGGTTCACTCAGCCTTCCATCCTTTTGTAGGTCGATAAAATACCCAGCTTGTGGGGGGCAATTAGCTAACGCACATTGGAAACTGCTTAATGCAGTGTAGATGTGTAAATAGCTATTGCTTAAAACAATTTGTAAGCCGCTCTGATAGCCTTGAGGCTGAAAAGTGGGGTATAAATAAATAAATAAATAGTTGTAGCCAGTAGTTGCAGGTTCTCAGACAAGCCTGTGTATAAATGGAAGTAATGCCAGCTTCAAGCCACAGAGCAGCATTTGTAACACAGCATGGAACAGAAAGAATTTATCTAAGAAACGTAGACTGCCCAACTTCGAGTGTTTTCAAATTGGCATCAACCTACATTTGGATTCCAAAGTGTAGTTAGGCTATGGGCTTAGCTTCATTGTACCTCAGATTCAAGCACCAGAGGTGTTACTTCTTTAAAAAGCTTGGATATACAGAACACACTTTCACCATGACAGGTGAGGGGGCATGGGAAAAAGCGTACCCAAATTTTGCTCTCCCCCCCCCCACAAAAGTAACGTAAGTTCTCTCACCTGCTCCAAGGCCAGCCCTGAATGAGGCAACCCCCTTCATAGGCAGATGCTGGGGGATAGTGACTGCAGGACTCCATCCTCACCCACCCTCAAATCATTCCCTGTGGGGAGAACTGAGCTATGTATGCCATAGTGTCTCTTCTACCCAGTCTAAAGCAGCCTAGCTCAGCAGAGGAGTCTCTCCCATTCCCAGTGCTGAAGTAAAATTTAACTGCCAGGCAGGTTCATTTCTGTCTGCATAATATGTGGAGAGGGCATCTTGTTCTTTGTTCTCAGGCAACCAAATTTATTGGCCTGGTCCTGACCTGCTATAAATCAGGCAAATTTACATATTTATCTTTAGTGTGTATTATTTATACTGCTCCTGCTGGTTATATAGAGGGGCAAAGAGTAATGCAAACCTTTAAAGCCTGCCCCATGGATCAGAGGATATTCACCTTGGGCTCCTTATCCCAGCCTGAGATTTCCAAGGGTTGCCAGCATATTTCTAATCCTGCCTTTGGAGTCTTGATGGCTAGATGCTTTCAATGTTTTTTAATAATAATGAAAACAGAGCTTCCTGAAATGATGGATTCTGTGCCCTAAGCCAATTTCTGCACTTTGTGGGATATAGAACATTAGCCCCTTGATGGGTACATAAACCAGGGGAAACAGCCTTAATGTTCCAAAGATTTATTAACCCATGGAGCCAGATCCTGAGGAGTCAACAATAAGGAACAGATATTATTATAATGCTATTTGTGAAAGACTCTGAGGAATCTGAAAAGCCAACTGTTCAGAGACAGAATACATCACCAAGTCTGAATGTTTAGTTTGAGCTTCCCTCTTCCCTCAGACTGGCCTCCTATATGTGAGACTTGGGCCAATTCAGTGTATTGGTTTAGTCCCTTTAGCAGCCTCCTATTGAGTATTGTGTCAATCATTACATTATGACAGTTTTAAAAGACATTTTTTTAAAAAATTAAGTAACTCTTTCCTTTTTTTGTTGCTAAAAAAATAACTAAATCATTTAGTTACTTTTAAAAGAACACAAAGACTGCTGCAAGCAACTTGCCGAGGGTACAAAATAACCTTAAGTAGTGAAGTGATGAATGCCATGCAACTATTAAAATACTGTAACTAAAAACAGTTACAATTATAACCCAAAATATATTATCTCTTGTTATATCACTATGCCAGTGTAGTTAGTTGCGCCAAGACAGAATTAACTCAAAATATTTCCTTATTTTTAATGACTTATTTTCAAGTTGGACTGATGAAATCCTACCTCATTACCCCTGCTTAAAAAAAATAAAGAGGGGCTGCAACCATTCCTTCCTGATAGTGGCTGGACAGAAAAACTGCATTGGAAAAGCAAATGTCTTTTGAATAGCTGCATATAGAAATAATATAAATTGGGAAGAAGAAAGACTGCATCCACACCTTAGTCCCCTTTCCTGACCTTTCTCTGTGTGCAGGTGTTCATCCTCTACTTCAAGCCAAGCATCTTTCGTTGTATTGTCCTGCGCTGGGTGCGCATGCTGGGTTTTGCCATTGTTTATGGAACTATCACTCTCAAACTATACAGGTAAGAAAGTCTTGAAGGGAGAAGGGAAATATTTTAAAGAATGAATAAGAGAGGGTTCCAGTTGACAATTATTAACTCAAATCTTAGATTTAATTTCACCCAATATATTAACTCCAACTAAGAGATGCTCAGAAACAACTATTATAATCATAATATATAAGGACCTTGGCATTTTATCATTTTGATTGTCATAGGGTCAGAATCCTAGGAACAATTATTGAGGAAGAGCACACAAGCTAGGAGAGGCTTCAGCCATTTCCTTTCGCCTGACCATATTAGGAAGGGCACAGTTCTGCCCCTCCTTTCCTCTCTCCTTTGCTGAGTTAATTGAGGGCAAATTACTTTTGCCCTTTGCACTCAGTTTGCAGCAATTGAAGTAAGGTAAGGAGGGAACTGACAGGAGAAGAGAGAAACTGGGACATTTTAAAAGCAGTTGGAAAAGTGGGATGACAGAGGATTGATCAGGACTGTCCCTACCAAAATGGGACAGTTGGATGGTATGTACAGGTTACAACTCACTACAGGGCTCCCTCTCCCTGCCATGACTTCTATGACTTGAACTAGATATCCCCTGTCTTTGCAACTCAGTTTAATGAAACTCAGACCAGCAAACCACATGTTCAGCTGGTAACCTACCTTGTCCCCATGCTTCAGGTGTGCTATTTACCATTATTTTCAATTTACCTTCATTACGTTATATACCTACATTATTCAATTAAATGCAGATTCTCTTCCTCCATCTGCATAGCCTCCAAAATTTCACAGAGAAAAACTGAGACATGTGAGTCCAAGGAACAGCAGAGTGTGTTCAGGATGGCAAAAACTATTAATGAGGAAGAACATACAAGGCTCCAGAAGTTTCCTTTTGCCTGAATCTACAGGGAAGGCCAAGATTCTGCCCCTCCTCTCCCTCCTGGTGAATTAATTGAGTGCAAAGTACTTTTGCACTTCAAACTCATTTGGCGGCAATTGAAGTAAGCTGAAGAGAAAGGGGGAATGTGGAAGGAGAAAAGAGAACTGGGATATTTTAAAAACAACTGAAAAAGAGAGATGACAGAGGATTAATTGGTACTGTCTTTGCCAAATCAGGAAAGTTGGAGTGTGCATCAGGAAGCACACTGATACTCAAAAGGTACCTGAATCTCCATATGCAGGTCCTCCTTCCTTGCTTATTTTGGCTACTAAACTTTCTCTGTATAAACCTTCTACAAAAACCTGATTTGCATGGCATTTTGTGACAATTACATTGATTTCTAACAGCAGGATTGTCTGAAGCGGTGACCATTTCAGGTGACCATTGGAAATGTGCAAGGGGTGTCAGCAAAATGTTGAAAGACAGAGCTGTGTGTGTCACACAGCCTGTCTTCCATCCTCTAAGTCAGCCCCCTGCTCAAAGATACTGAATGGAAGATACTGCCCCATTACCGCTGTCAAAGGAAATTTCATCTGTTGGTCTGGCAAACTTCATGACTACATGAAATGCAAGCAGAAGCCATCTTGTTTTTCACCTCAGGCATTTCTTGGGCTGGCCCTGTCCACCATCTAATTTTGTATGGCCATCCAGGTTGTCTCAGACATCCTGGCTATGAAAGACTTTTGTCAGCACCCTTTGTCTCCTCATCCTCATCCTCTGCCTTTCTTACCCCACAGAGTCTTGAAGATCTTTCTCTCCCGCACAGCCCAGCGAGTTCCTTACATGTCCAGTGGGAGAGTTCTGAAGATGCTGGCTTTGATCCTCCTCTTGGTGCTTTGGTTCTTAGCAGCATGGACTGTTGGGATGTTGGAGAACATTGAGAAAAATATCCCACTAGTGGTCCTCTCCCAGACAACTAGGGGGCTCCAGTTTTACATCTGTGACCATGACCGTTGGGATTATATGATGGTTGTAGGTAAGAGTGTGTGCAGTGCTATCTTCCTACTGAAGGCCCAGAATTCCCCAATCTGCCCCATGTCCCCATGCAGCCACAGGTTGTTCTTCTGTAGTGTTTGGCTCAGGGAAGTCTGGGTCATCTGCCTGAAGAAGTCTCCTGTAGCAGGGTCAGGATAAGCACTGGCTTAGCACCCCACTCCCTCCACCCCTTGTTGGCTCCATTGGTAAAGCTTATTTTGAGTACTGGACAGATCCCTCTTCCTTAGCAATGGTGCTGCCAGAGTTAAGAGTACCCTACAGAAGATGCCTTCTGCTGATCTCTCTCTCTCTCTGTCTGCATGCCTTGGGCACTCTGTTATCCATTCCTTCCCTCAGCAGCCTAGCTTTCACTTGCTAGATTGACCCCCAGTTACTCATCCTCTTCCCCTCCCCATTATTAGTCAATAGAAAATAATTCATTCACCCCCTTTCTTTTTCTTTACAGAGATTGTATATTGTCATCCCTCCACCTTAAACCAGGCTCAATTACCCACACCAGTCCCCAACACCAACAATACTTAGCCAGTCTCCTAAACATCATCCCCACAATCTTTCCAGAAATTATTCCACCCCACCAGCTATTTAATGCCTTCTCTTCATCCTCTCTTGGTCCAACTACATCCTACATTACGGTGGGAGTCATGCGGCTCTCTTGATGCTGTTGGATGTTAACTCCCAGTGCTATTCAATATTAGCTAAGCTGTTACCGTAAATGCTTGGGGGATCATAAGGACCCTCCAAGTATCAATATTCATTTGGGGAACTAATATACTAAGCTTGGCTATTGGCTATGCGAGAGGGGGTAACAGATAGTGGGTTCTTTTAACTTTGTATACCAGTAATTGGGAGGAGACATTAAGCTAGATAGTACAATAATTGCTCTTTATTTGAGAAAACAATAACAATGTTCACACACACACACACAGAGGCTTCAAGCATTCACACAAGGCTAGCAAATAAAATAGAAAATATTGGGATAGAGGGATAGAGAAGGGAGTTTGTTTTCAGGTGGTACTGTACCAGTCAGAGGAGATAAGGTCATGGAAGAAACCAGCAGAATGGGGATCCTGAAGCCAGAATGGAGACACAGTCTGATGTGGAGTAGGTAGGAGGATGACCTGTGTGCACTTGAGTGGGGTTTTAGAGGGGGTTTCATAGTAAATAACTGCCTTCAGGGGATGCGATTTACAGTGAAAGACAATACTTCTCAGAGTTGCTCATGGAGAGACAATAGATACGCCGGATATGCTAATAGTTCTTAATCTACTGATATTTTGAGATTGAATAGAGGAAGCAACCTTCTTTGTTTGGGGAAGGGTAGAGACATGAGGGATCTGTTCAGCCTTGAGTATCCCAGCTTTGGCTGATAGGATTAGCCAGGCAGGATGTTGCCCTGCAAACTAACATTTATTTAGAATTTTGGCAGTCCCTCCTTAAGTACATACCTGACTGAGCAATGTTTGTCTTTGAGATTCCTGGTTGTGGAATTTCCCAGGTTTAATGGTCACATTACATGGAAGACCACATTTGACCTAATTATCAAATATTGCCAGATGACTATAGTTATGGGGCAGGGGTGTCAGGGAAGGTAACAAAGCTGGCTAAGGCTGCTGGGAGTTGCAGTCCAATAACATCAGGAGAGCCAGATAATTGACTCCCCCTGTGCTTCATGGAATGGGTAGCACGCAGCCTGAGATCATGCTCTTTCTTTTGGTCTAATAAGGTATGCACATGTGGCACTGATCCAGATCAGGACCAACGCATCCAGGTTTTGGACATTTAAACTTCCCCTTACATTTGAACTCCTATCCTCTGACAGTGATGTGGGGGGGACACACTCACTCTCTGTTGGCACCAGTGTCAGTTCTCTAATGCAGGCACAGTTCATAGTAAGGCTTCCATCACCACATGCACAATACAGTCTAAGATAGTAGCAATACATACATTCCATTGTGAGCTGTCCCTTGAGTTTTGTAAGGCATGGGAGGGGTACTAACCTGCATTTGACTTGATTCACTTTTTCTAAGAACTGGGCAGATTCCATTTTAGAAGCTGGCGGGAGGTACCTGATTCTTCCCCACCACACTTTAAATAACAGAAGTTCCCCCCACTGTTAAGCACCTCTGAGAATTCAGAGTCTCCTTGTATGTCACTACTATCAGCCTCCAACAAGAACTCAAACAAGAGCCACCGTTCAGTATGAAGGATGATGCCTCTCAGGTAGATTTTGATTACAGCCCCTCTCTCTCTTTTTAAAAATAAATTATTAGGAGGTGTGTGAAGGACTGAAGAGGCTAGGGACAAGAGCATTACGGCATAGGAATTGCTCATCTTTTACCCTTCTATCTCTTGCTGTCCAGCTGAGATGCTGTTCTTGTTCTGGGGAAGTTTTCTCTGCTATGCCACCCGGACAGTCCCTTCTGCTTTCCACGAGCCTCGCTACATGGGTATCGCCCTTCACAATGAGCTGATTACATCTGCTGCCTTTCACGTGGTCAGGTGAGAATGGACAAATGTCTCCTGCAATGGTGGGACCCAAGGCAGTTATGCTTTGAGAGTCTGAGAGCAATATGACTTGGACTCACATGGGGTCTATGAGGATATACCATGAAATCCCAGGTTCAAACCCTAACTCTGCCAAGAGATCACAAGGAGGCCTTGGGTAAACCTCTTGTACCTCAGAGTTCAGCACAGAACCTCTGCAGTTTGTGTGATGATAATGCTACCCTAACGTAAGGCATTGTGAAAGGATTGCTGGGATGATATGTGTGAAGTCAATAGCAAAAGTACTAAATATGAAATGATCACTTGGGAAATTCTGGTTCAAGTCCCTACTTAACCATGAAGCTCATTGGGTGTCCCTGGGCCAGTTACTTTCAACCTGATTTACCTCCCCAAGCTTTCTGAGCATAAAGTGGGGAAGGGAGGAGGAGAGCTATCTATGCCACCTTGATCTGACTAGAGTAAAAGTGGAATATACATTTTTAAAATAAGGGGGACTTAAGTTGGTCCCTAGTTCTATTAGAATTCAACTGTGCGCTATTAGTTTTTCTTTTAATCTAACTTGCCCTCCTTCTAACAAGACATGTTATCACTAACTTTCCTAATGAACTTGTTTCTTCACTCAATTTATTTCTGGCTTTAGGTTTTTAATGGTACCTTCCTTACATCCTGACTGGACACTGCTGATCTTTTTTATTCACACACATGTCACCACCACCATGACACTGGCACTTCTTTTCATCCCAAAGGTATGAACTGAACAGGATCCTAAAAGAAAATTAAAGCCAGATCTCTTTCCTTTTCTTTCCTCAAGTCCAAAAGTAAATCACAGAACAGGCTTTTAAAATCCTTGTCGTTGTTTGAAATTCATCACAAGTTTTATGTACTGTTTCATCTTGATGGCTTCAAAGGACATAACTATTAACTTTCTTCTGTATGCTTGTGGCACATTGCCTGAACACAATTCTCATGATGTAAGGGCTGGCTCTAGAACTTCCTGGACCCTTGGACATAAACATAGCATTCTCACTGGAACCCTTTAATTTGGTAGAGACAGGACATGCAGATCACCCAAATGCATATAAACGTACAGTCATCCCTCCACATTCGCGAGGGTTAGGGGTGCAAGACCCCCGCAAATGTGAAAAAAAAACCACAAATAAAAGTATGCCTCCCCACTGCCCGCCCGCAACCCCTTGCCCGCCTTTCCAAAGTGGCTACGGGGCTTTTGAAACCTCATAGCCACTTCTCAGCCACCACCACCCCGCCCTCCCAAAGCTGTGATGGGACTCGAAAGGCCCCATCACTGCTTTCGGAAGGGTGAGGAAGGTGGCGGGCAGGCAGCGGGGAGGCTTTTCAGCCACCCCCCTGCCCTCCCAAAGCGGCGATGGGGCTCAAAAAGCCCCATCACTGCTTGGGAAGGGCCAGGTGGAGTGGTGGGTGAGCGGTGAAGGGACTGGAAAAGCCCCTCCACCGCATGGAAGGGCCGGGGGGGGTGGCGGGTGAGCGGCAGGGAGGCTGAGTGCCCCACTTCAAGCGGCTTTTGCCGCTTTTGTTTGAGGGGCGAAAGCTGATTGAAGCAAGGTGCTCAGCCAACAAACCACTGCCAGTTTGCTGGCTGAGCACCCCACTTTACTTGGCTTTTGCCCCTTTTGTGAAAGGGGCGAAAGCTGACTAAAGCGGGGCACTCCACTAGCAAACAGCTGGCAGTTTGGTGAGGGAGTGCCTCACTTCAATCGGCTTTCACCCCTCTCACGGAAGGGGCGAAAGCCAGAGTGAGGTACTCACTCATCAAACCCCCTTCGGTTTGCTGGCTGAGAGCCCCACTTCACTCGGCTTTTGCCCCTTTCCTGAGAGGGGCGAAAGCTGACTAAAGTGGGGTGCTCTGCCAGCAAATTGGTGGTGGTTTGGTGAGGGAGTGCCTCACTTCAATCGGCTTTCACCCTGCTCACAGAAGGGGTGAAAGCTGGTTGATGTGAAGCACTCACTCATCAAACCCCCTTTGGTTTGCTGGCTGAGTGCCCCACTTCACTCGGGTTTTGCCCCTTTCCTGAGAGGAGCAAAAGCTGAGTAAAGTAGGGTGCTCAGCCAGCTTTCCTCAGGGTTGGCTCCACTCCCAAAATGCTTCCCTCTGTGGGGGGAGAAGCCAAGGTTCCGCAAACAAGTGGAACATGCTGAAGTCATGAACGTGGAGGGACAACTGTACTGTGTATTCTAGGTTAAAATGTGTATTTGGGGGAAAATGTGTGTCCTTTTTAAAAAAAATCAGATAAATATTAAATAATCGAACTGACTTATGACTGAGTATATGCAAAACAGACACAGACTAGAAAAAGACTGGTCGATCCATACCTAACTATAATTAACACAGAGAAAGACCATTATGTCTGATTACACCATCTGCACCAATGGCCATCACAACATCCTGAAGAATGACATAAGGCAAATAAGCAAATAAGAAGAAGTTCCATCTTCTGTTTAACAGGACCAAACACTGTTGGTTAATTCACTGGATAGTCCCAAGTCATGGGGTGGTGGTGTATTATTATTTACTGTCATTGTCATCATCATCATTTATATTTATTCCTATCCCATCTTTTTCCCAGATCAGGATACAAAGCAGCTTAGAACAATTTTAAAAAGACATTGTTAAAAATCTACAAGATACAAAAGTTAAAACAAAATTGAACAATAAAAAAAACCAGATTAACACATATATAAGTATTTTCTCTGTATTCTAATTTCTAAGCTTTTGAGAGGTTGGCATTTTGTTTTAGAAATGTATTTATCTAGTTTTTAAAATGTATACAGAAATCATTAACTATGCAAAACACATCTACAAACAAAAATAGGAAAAATAAATTTAAAAACTATGTTAAGGACTTTTTTGTGTGTGTGCTACAAATGACAATGTGTATTCTTTGTATGGATGGATGCTACAAAGTCAGCATAAGATGTCTTCCCATAACCCTCTCTAAAGCTGTAGAGGAAACAAATAAAAATCTATCATGGATCATATAAAAGGAAACCACATTTCATAAATTACTTATCATACAAAGCATCTTGACTATGGCTGTGACATTTATCTCAAACTTGCTAAGTGTTTCTCTGTTAATGCTAGACTCTCATAGCCTATTTTTCCATTGCAGTACAGCTATCTTTTGCTCATTTTCTGAGCTGCTGCCATTTCCTTCCAAGCTGCAGTCATTTCTGAGTAGGGTAGAAGTTTAAAATGAGCATTGCCTATAAGATACTCACAAAGGTAATTCAGCATCCTCCTTTCCATCTCACCTGCACAGTTCCTGCATGCTGGATCACCACTGAGAGAGGAGATTGCCGCTGAGGTATATGAAGATGAGCTGGACATGAGACGCTCAGGCTCCTACCTAAACAGCAGCATCACATCGGCGTGGAGCGAACACAGCCTTGATCCCGATGACATTCGGGTGGGTGGAACACTCAGGACCTTCTTTTGACGCTAGCTATGCCAGAAACTGTGCAGAGTAAGAGTTGCCTTTTGCAGTCTTTCTCCTGAAGCAAAAAACCACACCATCTGATCTCCACTACTATACATTAATTCAAATCATGAAAGTGGGTGGGGTGGAGATGGTGGTCCACACACAGTCCATTCTGTGATTGAGTCTCATTTCTTCTCTTCCTGAGTGCTGGTTGTGGGGAGCCAATGGGGTGATGTAGGAAGGGAAGTAATCAAGCCATTAACAGCACATCTCTGTGCTGATGTACCTGATAGCTTCTGCTACCCATGCAGGTCTTATGTGGTGTGGGAGGGGTAGAGACATAGCTCAGTGGCAGAGCATATATTTGGCACGGAGATGGTCACAGGTTCATTTTCTGGCATCTCCAGGTAGGGCTTGGAATTCAGAGCCCTATCAAAGATTGGAGAAAAGAAGCTTAAAATACAGGATAGATTATCACTACAGTGTTGTAGCACTATTATTCCACTTTTAACTGCTATGGCTGCCTCCTGTGGAATCCTGGGATTTGCAGTTTAGAGAGTGGCATTTACAACTCTCAGCCAGAGAGCTCTTAGGCCTCGCTGAACTACAGACCCCAGAATTCCATAGGAGGCAGCCAGAGCAGCTAAAGTAGAATAATAGCACTGTAACAGTGTAGTGTGTTAAAGATAGATCCCCACCCCACCCCCTGCATGGGCCCCAGCTCTAGCATGTTTGCATCTAAGACTCCCTTTCATTCTCTGTGGTGTGTCAAGGCCTGAGCAAGATTAGGACATGTTGAAACCCTATGATATTTCAAAGAGGCCCCATAGTTTTAGGGGAGGGGAATAATAATAATAATAATAATAATGATAACCTATTATGTGCAACTTGACATTTAGAGTGGTACTTGGTTGTATTTGTGCGCATTAGAGCTCCTTCATAATTGGGAGGACCTAAACCAGCTATAAGGAAAGTCAGCATAGCCAGTAGTAAAGCATGCACTAGATTACAGCCACATAACATTTTTGTACGCAGCTGCACTTTGCCCACCCTTAACTAAAGCTTGTAGCTTACTTAGTTTAGACATAAATCCAGCACTGGTAAAGGCAATGCCTTAGAATCCAACAGCCCACAATGCATTGTGAAGTTCCATCCCTTTCCTGAACCAGGTTTCCTTCTGCAAATGATATAAAGCACCCTATAGTCTGCAATGGCCACTGAATATTGAATTATTCCTTTTCCCCATATAATGCTGCTTCCCTAATCTATATTAATGATTCTTAAACTTTGGTCTCCAGATGTTTTGACATCGGCTCCCAGAATTCCTGGTTGTTGGCCAAGCTGGCCAGAGCTTCTGGGAGCTGCAGTCCAAAACACCTGGAAATCCAAAGTTTGGGTACTACTGATCTATATGACACTTTTCAAACCATGAAGTTGCAATAAGCTGCGAAGGAGAAATTGCCTGTACCTGTCCTCCTTACCATGAGCTAAGCTTCATCCTACCTTTATTAGAAGACACATGTTCTGTCATATAAAATACTAGACCAAAGGTGTCTTATCACCAGGTCCCAAAACCAGCAAATGTATTTCAGCGACTGGTCATACAAGCAGTGGTTGTATAAACTGGTTCTTATGTGAAAGGAGGTTCTCTCTGATCATGGGAAGTGCTCTTAATCTAGAGCTAGGTGGATATATCTCTATATAATTCTCTTGGGTATGTTGCCATTTTCAGTGTGCTGATTGGCTGCCTAGGTGTCAGGATCTGCCTCTCCTCGCAGGACTAGGCCCCTGGCTGCCACAGCCAGCACACCCTCTTTGCAGACTCAGGCCCTAGCTGTCTTGGAAGAACCAGGGCCAAGCTATCAGATGCAGCTGGCTGCAATTGTGCAGCACACCTGAAGCAGCCAGGGGAACTGCTATTTAAGAGCAGCATTCAGCCCTCAGTCTTGGGCACCATAATATGGTCTTTTGTGCTGTCTGTAGCTGTGCCTTGTGTTATCTAGTCTGTGCTGTGGCTTTGAACTGTTTTTGGACTTTGGCTTATCTTTGACCTGCCTGGTCTTTGGACTCTGTCTCTTGTGTTCCTGACCTGGCCCTGGCATCTCTGCTCCTAGACCCTGCCACCCATGCCCTGGACCCTGACAGTAGGAAACTTTCCAACCAATAAAAGCTTCCCATTGGGCAGCCAATCAGCACACTGGGGAAAGAAGCATGTGTAAAACTTCAAGTCCTTTCTAAACATGGTGGCGGAGGGGCTCTCATGTCCTTGTGCATGTGGGGTGTGTGCATGTTGCATGGTGGCTGTATGAGTGTGTGGTGTGTATGTATGTGTAGCATGGGGGGTGTAGCATGGGGTGTGTTTGTTCAACTGCATGGTGGCAGCAGCAGAGGGGCTCTCATGTCCTGGCATGTGTGGGATTTGTGTCTAGTGTGTGTAGCATGAGATGTTTGTGTGATTGCATGGCGGTGGTGGAAAGGCTCTCGTGTCTTGGCACATGTGGTGTGTGTGTAATGTGATGTGTGTGTATGTAGTGTGGTGTGTGTGTAGCATGGTGTGTGTATGTATGCATGGTTGCATGGCAGTTGGAGAGAGGCTCTCACATCCTGACATGCATGGTGTGTGTAGCATGGTGTGTGTGTGTGCAGTTCCATGGTGGCGGAGGGGCTCTCGCATCCTGGTGCACGTGGTGTTTGTCTAGTGTTGCGTGTGTGTCTACGTGTCTGTGTGTACACTTGGTTGCAAGACGGCTGAGGGGCTCTCAGCATGAAACTAGCCATTACAGTTGATCTGAAAGGTTATATATTAATGTGTAAAATGATTGTACTCTTGATATGTTTCCTAAGTGGCCAATCAGCAGAGTGGGAACAGAAACATACCAAAGCATTTTATATATGTAGATAATGGTGTATGTTACACCAGGTATAGCATATATCCACAGAACACATTGGCCCCATCAGTTTCTTTGCCTTCTTTCCAGGGCCATTCCTACCATTGGGCAGAGTGGATTGATCCCCAATGCAGAAGATCTTGGTTGTCATGAAATCATAGTAATTTGCTAGCTATTTGATTTTTTAAAATTGTATTCTTACTGCCAGGTTTGAGAAAAGATGACTGGGATTTTCTCTCATTCTTAAGTAATTTGGCTGGCCTTAGGCACCAGAAAGGCCTGGACATGGACAGGTGTGACGGTGCCATTTACTACTCTGTTTTATGCAGTAAAATGTATGGGACCAACCAGGGTAAAATGAGGGCATTGCCTCCCTAAATAAGAATTGTGCAGCCCCATGAAACATTTCTTTAGACCCCAAATTTCTAGCATTGTAGAGAGTGAGAGAACGAAAATCTTGAACTCTGATATTTGCTGTGTTCATGTGGCCTTGGTAAATTTGTATTTACAGTATTACAACAGTATTTCTAAATGCTCAACTGAAATTTTAAGGTACTGCAATGCTCAAAATTTGGGGACTGAAGCTGAATTGGGTGAGGGATCATCCTTATTTGGAAGGGCAATACCCTCATTTAGCTCTCTCCCTGTAGCTACACCAGCCCTGCATTTTTCCCATGGTACAGCTCCACCCTTCTCAACTAAAAGACTTTTAAAATTTATTTCATTCAATTTACACTCCGCCTTTCTCCCACCAAGGGACCCCAAGGCAACTTACAAAATTAAAAAAAGAGGTTTAGCTAAAAATGTACTATTACAAAATATTAGAAAAATTAAACCTCAGTTCTATTAAAAGCACATTGTTAAAAATGGTTTAAACTATAATTAAAACATGCAAAATAAAAACAGAGCACACCACTTCAAGTACCTTTCTGCCATATGATTAAAATTAGTGAAAGGCCTGCCTAAATAAAAAGGTGTACAGTAGAATGAAAGCAGGAAGGGAGCCAACTGGACTGCCTGTGGAATGAAGATGGAGTGCTGTTCCATTGCAGCAGAAGTTCAGAATGGAGGACACACGGCTTGTAATGTTTAGGTGCTCCTGGAGTAAAGGGTCATCTTAAGGAAGAAGATTCATAAGCCTAGCAGTGTTGTCATTCAGCCCACCTCATAAAACAGCCATTGTCATTAAGTTTCTGACTGAGTAAGCATTTTTCTTTTCTTCTTCCTCCCTTCTTATCTGTGCTCCCTCCCCTTCACTGCACCTGTCCCCTCCCCACCACACATAACATGTAGGATGAACTGAAAAAGCTTTACACACAACTGGAGGTTCACAAGACCAAGAAGATGACGGCCAACAACCCTCACCTTCAGAAGAAGAGAAGTTCAAAGAGGGGCCTAGGCCGCTCCCTCATGAGGCGTATCACTGAGATCCCTGACTCTGTGTCCCGGCAGTGCAGCAAAGAGGAGAAAGACGGGTCTGTGGGTGGAGGAACTGGCTCCTACAAGCGGAGGCATGTGGACACCGGCAGCTCAAGCGTGAAACTGAGAGATGACTCCTCTTCCAAACGTAAGGTGGGCTCCTCGCTGAAGAAGTCCCACAGCACCTATGATCATACGAGGGATGCCAAAGAAAACAGCCTGCCTTCCAGGCACAACAGTTGCAAAGAGGCTCCTTTGCTGGATTCGATGATGAGGAAAAAACTAGCCAAGAAAGCCTCAGAGAGATCCAACAGCGACTCTCTTGATGACTCAGCTCCCCCAGTCTACAAGTCAGCCAGCGCTCACAACCTGATGGCAGAAGGGAAACCTCTGCACCCCAAGCCTTCTCCTCTCCAGAAATCCCTCAGTGTTGCCACTAGTGCCAAAGAAAAAGCACTGCTTCTTACTAGCAGGGCATACTTAGAAGACAGCAGTAAACTAGCACAAGACAAAGAGGGGAGAACAGCTATAGAAGACCCCACAACAGAAAGTGAGGTCTCTGGGCATACTGAGGTTACTGATGTTGCCTCAGAGGTAGCAGTAGAACAGCAACAGATGGATGACACCTCAGAAGGAACTGTGAACTCCCTTCTGGAAGATGGTCATGACAGCAAAGACACTGTGTGCCCATGGGAATCTGCGACAGCCCCGTCAACACCCTCAGAAAGCAGGTCCCAGAAACATGTCACGTATGCTCCTGTCAGGAGTGTCAGCATCAACACCTCTGAGCTGACTGGGAGAAGACACCATGCCAGCAAGAAGATACCACCTGAACCACCCATCAGACAGCAAAGTTTAGTTCATAGCCTTGAAAAGAAAGATGTTGTTCACTGGGATGCTGAAGACCAAACACAACCATCTTCTCAGTCCCTCAAAAGGGACCCCAAAGACAGTCCAATTCTGGCAAACCTAAGTCCAAGAGAAACAGAGGAATTTCCTGAAAAGACTAAGATGGAAAAAACCAGGGAGGCTAGAAACAATGTGCCAATTTCTTCCCCAGCAGAACTAACCAGGCTGGCCTCCATTGCTGCAGAAGTCTGCCCCTGGGAGGTCATGGAAATGCCTCCACCAAAGAAGAAAGACTCAGACACAAGTGAGTCAGACAGCCAAAAGAGCTCTCCTGAGAAACAATCCCAAAGCCCTCAAACCTTCATCCCCAAAAGTTCAATGAAAAGCTTAGGTCTAGCCATAAAAGCATTCAACCGTTCGAGGATAAAGACAGCGATAAATGCAAAAAAGGATAGTGAGGAAAACCAAAGAAAAAATGAAAAAGACACAGATGGAAAGACTGAAAAGCTCAAACTGGCAGAAGCATCCTTGGTGCCCGCTGGAGGATCACCAGGGCAACAGGTAATATCCAGGACCCTCAAAGCAAAAATAGTTAGCAAACAAGCAACCATCTGCCCTTGGGATGAAGAAGAAGAGGAGGAGGCACATCCGAGTCCACAAAAGCACAGTCTAAGCAAAACACCTGAGGTGTGTCCTTGGGAGGAGAGCCCAGATGGCCTTGCCCAGGGCAGGGCAAGTAGTGCAGAAGCAATGGCTTCCAGAAGTGCTGGAGACATCTCCAGTATCAGGCTGGAAAGGACCAAGAGCCAGAGAGAATCTGTCTGCCCCTGGGAGACTATAGATGAAGACCAAAAGAGAGAGGATAAAACCTCAGACATTTCTCTGGAAATCTTAAAAACAGATGACAAGAAAGCAGAGGCATGTCCTTGGGAAGTAGAGGAGGTCACAGCCAGCCCTAGAAGTGACACACAGTCCTGGGGAGTAAGCAGTGCCTTGCCACCAGAGGCGGCCATAAGAGAAGGTGAAGTGAAGCCTTTTGATGGCTACAAAAGAGAGGCATCTTCAACAAAGGCTCATCGAAGTGAAGCCCAAGAGAAGGTGAGCGCCCAGCATGATTCTAAGAATATCAAGGAACCATCCCTGGGAAAACAGATTAAAAAGAGCTCAGAAATATCAAATGCAGATAAAAAGAAACTCAGTAGTATTGGGAGCAGCAAAGCTATTCCCCCAGAATCAGAGGAAGTCAGAGTTATAACACAGGTCTGCCCATGGGAGGTGGAAGAACCTCCATCAAAGGAAAAAATGCCTGAGGGGGTTAGTACAGGATCTTCCAAAGAGGAAAAAAGCGCTGCTCCCAAGAAATACCATGAAGAGTCCATTTGCCCATGGGAAACCATGGAATTACCAGGAAGCACAGACATTAACACTGTAATGGCTCAGAGAGAATCCAACAACAAAGCAAATATCAAAGCGACAATATGCCCTTGGGAAACAAGTGATACACTACCAGAGAAATTGAAAGAAGATTCAGTAGAGGACTCCAGAGGCGCTAAAGGCAGAAAGCGCAGAAGTCCATTATCAGAGGAGAGCAAAGACAGAGAGAACAGCCATCAAAGCTCTGTCTGCCCTTGGGAAAATGCAGGTGTTGAAGACTCTTCTACAGAACCTGCTGTCAAAATACCAGAACTCTCCAAAGTAACTTTGAAGCCATCAAGCAGTGGGGACAGTAAAAAGGTGGAAGTCTGTCCTTGGGAAACAGACACAGCAGAAGTGTGCCCTTGGGAAGTGGCTTCACCCACACTGGGAAAAGGGATGAAGCAAGTTGAAGGAGGACCTTCCAAGAGCACAACACCAGAACCCTCCAAAGCAGTTTTGAAGGCATCAAGCAGTGGGGACAGTAAAATTTTGGAAGTCTGTCCTTGGGCAACAGAGACAGTGGAAGTGTGCCCTTGGGAAGTGGCTTCACCCACACTGGGAAAAGGGACGAAGCAGGTTGAAGGAAGAACTTCCAAAGGCATTCCAATGAGAGCATCACATGCTTTTAAAACACCACAGGACAGCATAAAGAAGGGCTCTGTCTGTCCCTGGGAGGACAGTGAATCAGAGGACGTTTTACTAAAGCCTGGATCACAACCTTTAAACGTGAGTAACATACACACAAGGAAGCCTGATAGTTTCCAAAGCAAAAAGGCAGAAATTGCTCCTTGGGAAATGCAAAAGGAGCCAGATATTAAAGCAACCATATGTCCCTGGGAGAATGATGACACACTAACACTGAAAAGAGGATTCAAAAAGGATGCAAGTGCACTCTCCAAAGAGGAGAAGGAAGAAATCAGAGACGCAGCACCAGAGAAAGCAAACAATGGCAAAAGGGAGTCAGTCTGTCCATGGGAGAGCACAGGCAGCGAGGATTCATTTATCAAGCCTAAGCTCCAGAGCATCTATCTATCCAAAGACAGACCCAAGAAGTCAGATAGTGCGGAAAGTCAAAGGTCTACTGTTTGTCCTTGGGAAACTGAGGGCACTGAAGTCAGCACTAAAACAGCAGAAATCTGTCCATGGGAAGTGATTCCAGCTCCATCAGCTACAAGACTCACAAGACAAGAAACAGATGGAGCAACAAAAAAGACTGGAGATACTGTATCTAAAATTCCAGAGAAGGTAAGCAGTCCCCGAGAATCTGTCTGCCCTTGGGAGACCATGGACACAGATTCCCCATCATCTGGGCTCAGTGATAAGAGTCCAGGTCTGTCTAAAGTCAGCCCTAAAAAATCCTGTAGTACTGAGAGCCTCAAAGCAGAAGTGTGTCCTTGGGAAAGTCAGGAAGCTGAAACCAGCCCTAAAGCAGATGTATGCCCATGGGAGGTGTCTGAAAGCCCAGGGAGTAAGAGACCATCACTGAAGGCTGCCGGGGCTCTTGAAAGCCACAGGAAGCCCCAAGTGAAACAAACAGGCTCTTCTAAAACAATGGAGAGGATGACCAGCCCTCAGGAACCTGTGTGCCCCTGGGACAGTGTTAGTGAACTCTCTGCTAAACCTGAACAGTCTAAAATCCCTTCAAAGAAATCTGACAGTGATGAGAGCTTAAAGGCAGAGGTTTGCCCTTGGGAGGTTGAAGAAAGTTTTTTGAAAAAGGATGATGATGGCAGAAGTTCCAAAGGGGAAGACAGCAGAAGCACTTCTCCAAGGAGCATCTCTGAAGCAATAGAGAAGTTGAACAGGTCACGTGAGGACATCTGTCCATGGGAGAGCATGGAGCTTGAGGAACCTTCAGCGAGATCTGCTGGTAAAAGTCCAGCCCTCTCCAAAGCTGGGTCAAAAAAATCTGATAGTGCTGAGAGTCTAAGGGCAGAGGTTTGTCCATGGGAAACCATGGAAGAAGAGAAAGTGACCACTAAAGTAGATATATGCCCATGGACAGCAGCCATGGCCCCTTTTGAAAAAGGGAAGTTGAGGCAAAGCCCTGTTGAAGCTTCCAAAGGGAAGAAAGGCCTGAGAAGTCCAGATTCAAAGAAAGCTGAGACAGAAACATCATTTAAGAAAATAGAGAAGTCCAAAAGCCAGCAAGAACCTGTATTTGTCTGGAAGAGTATGGAGTTTGACAAACCACCTGCCAAAAGCACCCGAAGTCTAGACCTGTTGCAGGTAAGTTCCAAAAAATCTGAGAGTGTTGAGAGTCTGAAGGCAGAAGTTTGTCCATGGGAATTCCAGGAACTTGAAACAGAAGCTAAAGCTGAAATCTACCCAAGAGCAGCAGCTGAAGGACTATCAGAGTGGGAGTCCTTAAAAATGGATAGGGCAAGGGTTTCCAGCAAAGAAACCAACACCATACCAATGACAATACCTTTGAAGACAGAGGAGAAAGTGAGCAGCTCCCGAGAATCTGTTTGTCCTTGGGAGAGCATGGAATTGCCAAGTAGTCCAAGCCCAACCCTGTCCAAAGCTGGCTCAAAGAAATCAGACAGTATTGAAAGCTTGAGGGCAGAGGTATGTCCTTGGGAAATTGAGGAAGAGGAATGTCCCACAAAAGCAGCATTAGTTGATGAAAGATCATTAAAAAACAAGACTTCAAAAGACAAAATAAGTCTAGGTGTGATGAAAGTTGGAGGAGAGACCATATCTAAAAAGGTAGAGAAGACCCGTAGTCATCCAGGACTAACTCACCCTCAGAAAAGTAGTGAAGAGCTGTCAGTCAAACCCATGAGTAAAAGTTTAGATCTGTTCAGTGTTGGCTCTGTGAAATCTGACAGTGCTGAAAGTCTAAAAGCTGAAATCTGTCCATGGGAAACCCAAAAAGTTACAGTTACTGACAAGGCTGGTGTGTGTCTCTGGGAGGCAGCTGGGGCCCCATTAGGGAAAGGGAAATTGAGTAAGGAAAGGGATGACATTTCTAAAGGGGCTACAGAAGTGGGTTCAACAGACCCCGGAAAAACATTCAAAGCGCCAGAGAAAGCTAGCAGTCCTCGAGAATCTATCTGTCCACGGGAAAGCTCAGCTGCTGCTGAAGTATCAGAGACAAGCCCTTCTGCTAGTGCTTTGTCAAAGAAGTCTGACAGCACCGAAAGCAGGAGGGCAGCAGTTTGCCCTTGGGAAACAGATCACTCAGAAGCATCCCCTAAAGAAGAGATTTGCCCATGGGAAGTGGAAACAGTGATGCCTGCTAAAGATGAAAGGCACACAACACATGCTGGTAGGACCGAGATGCCAACAGTCAGCATGAAAAGATCGCAGAGCAAACAAGAGGGCCTGGCTGGACACAAGCCTTTATGTCGGAGCCTCCCAGACACCACACCACTCAAAGGCTTAAGCAAAGGGAGCAGCCCACTGGTGGGTGTTTCCCCAAAGGGCAGAGGCGAAAGTATAGTAGCTGACATCTGCCCTTGGGAAGCAGGGACAGAACCCTTAGCAACCAGAAAAGAGACTGCCAAAATCAGCAAAACCTCCTCGGAGGTATGTCCATGGGAGGCAGAAGGTACCAGCCCCACTTCTGGCTCGCCAGCTAAAAGCAAAACAGAGGAGAAGTCACAGACTGACAAAACAGAGGGTCCTAGCAAAGCCAAATCAGATATCTGTCCTTGGGACTGTGACTGAACTGGACACAAGTAAGAGCTTGCTTAAATGTTTTAAGAAAGCCTTCCTTGAAACAACTGCTCATGTGCCATGCAGGATAGTAGCCCATGGTCTGGATATAAAAACAAATGAGGTATCTGCCAGCTCTGGTGATAAGAGGAGCACACTAATATTTGGAACATGTTAAAGCATTTGTAAGAGAGGTGGACTGCAGTTATCAGAGAAAAGCTGTACTTTCCTGCCTTCATTTGCAGAAAAAAACAGACAAACTGCAAAACTTTGCACGTTCCATTCTGTGTGCATAAACATGTAGCATAGAGACCTCTGCATTGTGTCCCAACCTCACTCCCCACTTTTCACTCCTAACAACAGCATTTGGAGAACATGCTCACAGTAAAGAGCGACCCAAAAGTGGCTTTAAGCAAGGCAGAATGAAATGAAACCAAAAGAGTTCATTAACAAGGGGACTTCCATGATCACATCGCTTTTGCTGACTTTTCTTTTAAAATGGGATCTCAAATGGAAAAATTGGGCAGTACACCCCTCCAAAGTGTTACTTATTACTTCAATTTAACAGCACATCTTCTGTATTTTTTATATGGGAGTGGTGATACTATTCAGGTTAATCTAACTAGTTCATCCTTAACATCTTGCCTGCTCTTTCCCTGGTTTTCAGATTGGCTTTGGAACTACAAAATGTTAATGTTTGAATTGTCTTCTCAACTTTGAAGACATTTCTACATATTTTTCCAGGAAAGCATCAGGAGATAATATACATATATACACATACATACATACAGTTATTGCCTGACACAGTATGTGATGTTTGTCTAAATCAGTCTACATTTCAGACTTTCTAACTTCTGAGGAAATGCTCTCCATGTTAATGTGTCTATCATGAATCCTCTGTGTGTGGGTTAAGTGGGAAACTTTGAAGCCCAGATGCTTGTCAAGATAGTCCCTCATAGCCATGCCCCCAAAGAGAGACCAGAAATGCAGGTGGTTGTGTTGAACCAATTGTAGCAGTTCTCATATCTACCAGAAGCTTGTTTTTTGTCAAGCTAATAGGCCTTAGTTGCCCATTCAAGACCAATCCACCACCACCCCCAAAAAAAGTTTGAATTACATCAGGAATGGCCAGTACATCAGCCCTGTGTGGCAAAATTCACCTACCCACTGGGGACATGTGGGGCATTTTTAATTAAAGAAATTGAGGGAACAGTCAAATTGCAGGGGCCTCGGCAGCCACAGACAACTTACTCACCCCGTATCTAATCAGTAGTACAGTATTGTCTTACACCTTTGACTGGCAAAAGCTCTTCAGAGATTCAGACAGGAGTTTTTCCCAGCTCACCCTGGGAATGGGAGGGATTAAAACTAGGGCCTTCTGCATACAAAGCAGGTGCCTTATAGGAACAGAGTGTGCACATTAGAGGCACAGTTTGGAAACACATTGCTTTTGGTATTACAGCTTTCAGAAACCTACACTGGCTGAGGAATTCTGGGACTTGTATTCTCACCAATGTAACTTTTCCAAGCTCTGATTAGAACACAGTCAACACTTCCTTGCAACTGCACATCATGGGAGAACATCTTTGTATGCATACATCCAAATGCAAGCAAACTGTATTTTGAAGGATGGGTTGCTGCTACCAGGAAACCAATGGGATGTGGGTTAAACTGACCCTCATGCTACCAGTAGTGCCTGGATCTTTTGCTCCCTTTACATTATGCTCCAGGCTCTGACATATTTATTTTGTTCCATGAAAGCTAGTGGAAAACACAAAACTTTATCCTGTCCCCAGCTGTATAGTCAAACCTCACATTCCTTTTTTTTTTTTTTTTTTTGGTGAGCTGTTTTGTAGCACAGCATCTAAGACATTAAACTATAGAGCCACACCCTTCAACATTTCACAGCTAAAAACTGGAATGTGTGTGGCCAAGCAACATCAGAGTGTGGTCAAGATGGCAAGAGTTATTAATGAGCTAGAAGATGCTATGGCAGTTTGCTTTTGCTTGAGTCTACTAAGAAGGGCTAAGATTCTGCCTCCCACCCCCGCTGAGTTAACTGAGTACAGACTACTCTTGCAGTTTGAACTTGGTTTGCAGCAATTGAAATAAACTGAGAAGAAAGGGGGAAGTAGGAGGAGAGAGAATCTGGGACATTTTAAAAGCATCTGGAAATGTGGGATGACAGAGAGTTAATCAGGACTGTCACTGCCAAATGGACAACTGAAGAGTATGTAAATCAGATAATAATCTCAGATAATCAGATAATTCAATTGATAGTCTATCTGAAGCAGACCCATTGAATCAATGGTCAAATGCAGTTTTATGTAAATACCACTGATCTGATGGGTCTACCCTGGTTGGGACTACCAATAGGCTCCAAGCCTATTCAATTCATGCCTTCCCCATACTATCACTGAATTGCCTTAGAGAAGTCATTTTCTTTCAGCCTCCATTTTCCTATCAACAATATGGGAAACAATATAACATAACTTACTGAATGAGTACATAGCTTACCTTATTAGATAATGCACATCAAGCATTTTGAATGGATGAAAGAGGGCTGCAAATGTTTATTACTACTATTACATATAATTACCGTACTAGCTGTAGCACCCAAGCATGGCTCAGAAAAATCATTAATGATCTTTTGGTTTTCCCTGTTCTGGAGGATGAGTGCCTATTTCTCTGGTTGCTCAAAACATCCTGTTATGCATTAGTCTCAGGACACCTTGAAAGAGCATCTCCCTCCTGATTGGCTACAAACACACTAATCTGTATAGATGAAAAAATAATAAAGTTGCACCTGAGACTCTCCCAAGTGAACTTCATGTATACCACATAGCCTTTATATCTCAGGTAAAGCCATCCCAAACATCCCTTTCAAATCTGGTGAAAATCCAGTCATGTTCACATGATGCAGTAACAAACTGACAAACTTAAATGTTATTTATACCAATTGTGATAATGATTGGTGTAGATGAACTTTGGGAACTGGCTTTTATTTATCATGCAAATTATTGGATAAGTGGCAGCCATTACCATGTAACATTCAGCACTCTTTACCTCTCCCTTCCAACAGTCACCTTGAAATTATTTCCCTCTTGTCTTCCTTGTCCAGCTCCTCACCAGCAGCCACAGGCAATCTTTCTTATCACAGACTCCATTTCAGCCTACTCAAGCAGACTGAACTTGCGTTCTTTTCATAGCAGTTCTACTAGTATTTACCATTCCATGGCCAAAACTTTCTCCTGTGTAGAACGTTCTGTGATATCGTAGTGGTGCAGCCAATGACAGGGACAGCTTAGATGAAATAAGCAGCTGGTTCTGTTTGTAAAATAGCACACACTTCAAAAAAAAATAAATTTAACTTTACAAAACAAGGAAGTACCAGGAAGCAGTTTCTACACTGTGGTAGGGTCAAAACTAAGGAAATAGGGTTTCTCTTAGCACATGAGTATTTTGGCACATGAGTCATGTGATGGCACAATCAATTGCCCTATCCATGAGAATCACTGCTTGAAAAATTCCTGTGTATGACAACAGCTGCCACACAAAGAAACTTAAAGCAGGTTCTAGCAGATGGTATAATGGTTGCAAACATGCTTTGCATGTAAAAGGTCCTAAATTCAGCCTGAACCCCTGGAGAGCTGACACCTGTCAATATAAAGTCTATATTGTAGATGGGGGTGAAGAGATTGTGCATCTGTCCAGATATTGTTGAACTGTAACTCCCAACAGCCCTAGCCAGCATAGCCAATGATGAGGAATGCTGGGAGTTGCAATTTAGCAATATCTGAATGACTTGATATCACACAGCAACAAAACTGCATGATTACCATCCCTGACCAAGCAGGACAGTGGGGCACAAATGAGAGCACCCTTTAGCATATGCTTGGGCAGGTATATAGAGAGAAGTATCAAGGCCCAAGCTGTTAGGATTTGAATGTCATCAGAAATCAGAATGGTGTATTGGCTTTCTAGAGATTTTGGGTGCCCTGGAGTTTCTCACTTGGGTTTTTTAAACCTGTAATTAGAATTTACCTGAGAACTAAAGGCACCAGATGACTTCTGTTAAGTACATGGATTCTAGAGTTAATGTCTAGGTCCCTGTGTGAACTGTATCGTGCATTTCCTAAAGGAACAAGACAGAAGTGCTATAACATATTGTATTACCAGATCTGGCTTACCTCTTCATCAGTCCCACGCTGCTGTAAACCAAGAATGGGGGCCCAATGCTGAATTCAACTGGAGAAGTTTGTGGGCTGCATACTAATGAAGGACACTGGACATAGGGTGGAACCAAAAATACCTGCACATTTAAACTTAAACCTGGTCAGTTGTTACTGTGTGCCTTCAAGTCGTTTCCAACTTATGGCAACCCTAAAGCAAACCTATCATGGGGGTTTCTTGGCAAGATTTGTTCAGAGGTGGGTTTGCCTCAGAGGCTGAAAAAGTGTGACTTGCCCAAGGTCACCCAATGGGTTTCCATGACAGAAAAGGGATTCAAACCCTGGTTTCCAGGGCCATAGAGCAATGCTCAAACTACTATACCACACTGCCAGTAAGTAATTAAGTCTTAATAAAGGGGGAGGGGTGGGAACACAAGTTGGGAAACCACCACAGTGGTGCAGTAGTGAAGGGGCAATAGCTGAATAAACCCACTGTCCTTGGCCCCAGAGTCTGAGGTTCCCCACTTCTGTCATAGACAATACTGGTCTGACATGGTATAAGGTGGCTTCCTATGTTCTGGATGCAGCCAAAACACTGTAATACCAGTGGAAGCATACTTTTCAGGTAAGTAAATCAAACTACCACCTATGCTCAGAGAATATCCTTGGTGTTCCTGAATGATCCTCCGATCTAAAAGTATCTCTTCCTTTAAAAAAAAGGCAAATTCAAACTCCCATAGTGGAATGAAGAGATCTGTCTGGGGCCACAAGCCAGAGGGTTCAGAGACAAATAAGTGTACACATCAAAAGATGAGCCCATTCAGCACTAGCATTCTAGTCACAGTTACTTGCCCATTCCAGGAATTAGACCATTAGAATCTTTTCTCTCAGGAGATATTCCATTGAGCATCTGTAATCTCCTCTGCTCCCATACACTATACAAAGAGAAACTGAGAGCAGAAAAAAATCATCTGCTTTATGATAAAGCTTGGGTCCAAATATTTATGTTCTGAAGCCCACCGCCTCCTGTGATCTGTGTATATTGCACCTTTAGGAACTACTGCTAATGTAGTGAAGTCACCTGTCTGTCTCAGCGCTGATTATAAAACAAGGTCAGTTTACTCTGTAATAAATGTAAATACATAAATAAAAGATGTATCTATATATTAACAGCATGGGGGCAACTGATTCTTTGGATCTATAGCACAGATGAATTATTTTCTGTAATGAATGATCTGGTGCCACTTTAAGAACATTCACTAACACAAACTTCAAACCGAATTAATGCACTAGCCCAATTCTAAGTATATTTGCTTGGATGTCCAAGAGCCCATTGAGATTACAGTGTAAATATGCTTAAGATGCTCTCTGCACCTTAATTATTCAATTTCACACCAGAGAATTTCAAAGTAAACCAGAAAAAACAGCTTAGACTGCTGCTGAGTATCCCCTCTAGTCTGGCCTTTTTCTCACAGTGTAAGAAAACGAGGGTTACAATTGTTGTGTGCTTTGGTACAGGCCTGTTCTTCGTGGTCTCTGTGCCTCACACAAATGGGTTTTTGTGCCTATGCACAACCCCTATTGGAATGTTCCAGAGCTGAGTAGCATAGTATCATGTACTTGCATTCCCAGCTGCAGTGACCAGCAGTTTCAGAGTTAAACAGAAAACTTTATTGGCACAGTAATCCAGAAAGCTTATCATACAAAGTTGTTGCTCAGAATGAAGACCCAGAGGACAGACAGTATACTAAATGCAGTTTGCAATCTATGAATTCTGGCAGGCTAGAAAGCTATTGGTTACCTATCATCCCCTGATCTTTTCTTCCCAGACAAATATTCCTCCTCTTGTTCCCAGACAACTCCTGCAGCTGCCTGCCACTTTATGTCCCATTCCATAGTGACAGGATACTCCCCACTCCAAAGCACTTGTCAGCCAGTATAGAGAAATGAAAACACAATTAACAGCAAGGTTACAGAACCACACAAAAATGGGACCAATCCTGACACTTGGCGGGAATCCCCCCACCGCCCTCTATCTACTGCATGTCTTAGCCTGCCAAAGCTATGATCCCCTCAGTTTCTCTTCGTCCCCTGACAGTACCTTCTCTTGGAGTGTTGAGTAGCTTCCTCTTTTTTATTATCTTGCTGCTTCTGCTATATCTCAACTTCGTACCATCTATCTTTGTGTTGTTTCTTTTTTCTGTTTTGACTAGCACTAAAAATAAATAAATATTTCCCTTTACTTTGGGGCTCTCCCTCTCCTATCAGTCTCTTTTATGGCCTCTTCTCTTTCCAAACTCTGCTCCTCTTGGAGGCACAAAGTTTCCCTCTCAAACAATCACTCTTGAGTGTCTTTACTGGCTGGGCAAGAGACATATTGTGCAGCAGCATTTGATTTGCTGTCACTTTATGGCCCAGGTCCTTAAAAATGAGCTTCAAGGCTGAAACTATATACTGCTGGGAAAAATCTCTTCAGGTAGCTGACCAGGCTGCTACTAACAAGCAAGCCACTCTTCTCTGCCTCAACAATGGCACTGAAGCCATAAAAGCAGTCTCACCAGAAGTTGAAAACAACCTCGGTATTGACTTCTTCGGTACCAATTCATCCATCATTACTGATGTTAACTCCGGCACCATCGACATGTTTGGAACCAACAGCACCTCTACCATCAAAGGTGCTTTCGACTTTGGCTGCTCCCTCATTGCCAGTGGCTACCCCACAGACTACCACTGTCTCAGTAGCAGTGGAATTGGTACTGACAACCTCTTCCACTCATCACTTTAAGTCCTCTAAACCTGCACGTTCAACATTGGGGCATAAGCATTTAGTATTGACCAAGAAGAGTCTGAAGAAGAAAGGACAGACACCAAGCAGCACTTGATACTGACAGCAACTACACTTCTGTCCTCAGTACTGTTAAGTCTGTCTCCACACCATCTGTCATTGCTTGGTCTGACCCACCTTCAGTACTGACTGCACTGGATGCCCATCAGGAGGTGGGGTCTCTTATGAAGGTGGAGGCTGAACTGCAGAGCTAGAGCTAATGCTCGATTTGGCCAGGCTGTTCTTTCCTACAGTAACCTGACCCACCATCCATACTGTCACCCATTTGTGTGAGGCACAGAGACCACAAAGAACCAGTTGCTTACCTGTAATGGTGATTCTTTGAGTAGTCATCTGTACACTCACACAACCCACCTCCCCTCACTTTCAGGTCTGTTATTTTTATCAGTGGACTTCAAAACTGAGGGGATAGTAGCTTTGGGAGGCTAGGACATGCACAGCAGATAGAGGGGGTGGGATTCCCACCAAGCTACTCAGTTCTGTAACATCCTGATAGGGTCTCTGTGCAGGTACAAAAACCTATTTGCATGAGGGCACAGATAACCATTCAGAGAACCACAATTACAGGTAAGCAACCTGTTCTTTCATAAATTATATGGGACAAATGTAACTTTATTACGAGGTTCCTAGTTTCCTGGTTGATATACCTTCAATATTCAACATTCTCAAATACTATCAATGTTCAACCTGTTCACTGTTTGCAAATGTTCTTGTTACAGTCATAGTTTACATTTTAAGTAGTTGTACACTTAAACTGGACCACACAATTCATTCCATTTCATCTATTCAATCTATGTGACAGGCACACTAACTGTGCCTTTATGGAATAATTCAACAGTATCCATAGTGAGATTCATCCGTTGGCTATAATATTCTTTTATGAGATCTACTAGACATCACAGAAAAGTCTTCAGTTAATTACAACTGATGTGGTATGGTCCTCCAAAAGTATTACGCTGATGGTTAACACAAAGCAGTGTCGCATTTGAGACCTGTTTTGACAGTCCAGTAGGAAGTTGGTGAGTTTTACAGCTCGATGGTATCAATTTGGCTGTAATACAATATGTTAGAGAATTCAAAATGCTCTGTTTTAGTCTTGCATAGGACAGAGATAGCTGGAATCTCAATGAAAGTTGGTTTGCTGCTAACGGGTTTGAAATTTTATTGCTTGTCTTTTATTGCCCTTTCTCCCCAGTCCCCACATGGGCAAGAAGGGGAGTGGCCTCTGCCTGCATTAATATCCATCTAGACCATCTTAACAGACAACAGAAATTACATCTGAGACAAAACGTAGGCCTGTGACTCTAACATCATCACTTTTCTTCCGCTGTATGATTTTTAACATTTTTTTGCCTGATGAAGAATTCAGTGAAGCTTGCATTATATATATTTTTTTAGTTGGCCCTATAAAGGTATTACTGTTCTGTGGATATTGTTATGTTACTCTGGTAACCCTTACAATGGCCCAGCCACTGCAGTATGTAGGTATTACGTTATCTATATAACACAGACAACATGCTGAGATACAGCAGAAATAGATTGCTTAGGACCTTGTATGGTAGTGTGTTTGTAGCAGAAACATGTTTCAGAGTAGACTTCAAAGGCCTGTGGCTATCTCTTGGCCACAAGAGATTCCACAAAGTGGTAAGTACAGAACCTCAACTTTTACCAATCAAATTAGGCAAAGTTTAAGGCCTGATGGTTGCAAGAATATTATTTGAAAATATATAGCTTTAGGAAGGCAACTCCTCCCCCCACCTGCCCCAAATGCTGGTTAGTACTGAGTGGAGCTGCAGCCCAATAACATCTGAAGGAATACATACGGTATTCCCTTTCCTTTATATAGGTGATGAGCTAGAGAGGTTACCGAACCAGATTTCCAGGAGCAGCACCTGCAATATGCTACATAATTCTTTGCCCCACCACTGACTAGCAATATAAGGATGAACTGTTCTAAACACCAAAAACTGTATATAATAAATTGCAGCCTGTTCAGTTTGCATGATTTCTATGGACTCATTTTTCATCTAACACTTACATGGCTAACATTGAATACCAATATGGAAACCACCCAAAAGGAATCCCTAATCCTTCCACAATATTTGAGCTAGCACTTCAAATCTCATTGGCTTTAATGATGAGGGAGTGGGGCAGAACAGCCATTATTTAGCCGCTGCTTGCAATACATTATTGTTTGCCTGATGGAAAATTACAATACCACCTACATGGAAGGACTTCATTATAGGAAGATTGTTGGATCTCATGCAGCTATTCCACGCACTGCAATATAAATCAAACACCTGGAGAAGTCCTCTGTCTAAAACAGGCACAGGCAACTGTGATCCTTCAGATATTTATGGCCTACAGCTTCCACCAACACAGGTGATGGTGAAGGACTGTGGGAGATGCAGTCTACATAAGTTTCATTGTCACTGCCAGGTCTCAGCTGAACATGTGCAGAATCCTCATTACCACTACAGAACCCCAACCAGCAACTTCAGCCTCACTGGTATTAGGGAGCAGAGCCTTCTAGGTTATAGATGTACCTCACAGGAAGCCTTGAGGAATAATTTTTTATTCTTCTCTTTTAAGGAACTGAAAATGGTGCTTTCAAGTCTATTCCCTTATTGATTAACAAGTAAAAGGCTTTTTCAATCAGCAGTAACTGATCTTACAAGGAAAGCCTCACAAGCTTGAAAGATGCAGCACCTTTGGTGGGCTGCAGTCTGCTAAATGGCCCATACATCTTCAAGCAGCTTGGAGCTTTAAAAAAAAAGTCCTCCTGGACAGACTTGATTATGAAAAAACCTGTGTATGACTATTAAAAAGATTGGAACAGAGTCATGAAAACAGAAAGGCTTCTAAGGCTGGCAGCGAGCAATTCAACAGCAGTTCCCATACCCAGCATACCAAAAATCTGTCCCTTGTGGCCCACTCTTTTGGCATTATTTGTGCCACTGTGTCTGTGGGGTTGGTACACTTTGGGGAAGACTAATTTCTTCATATTCTTGTGATGGGTCCAGTTTCGGTCCTGGGATCATAATAGTCTGTAAAGCACAGGGGAAAACAATGAGGAAGACAAAAATTAGTCTAGCCCAGCAACTTCCAAAGATAACGCAACTCATTATGATACTAGCTAAATCCCCTCAGGTTTGATGGGAGTAGAGTACTGCATTCTTTCCCAATCTATAATCTTCCATTTTTCCTCCCAAGCCTGATTCTGCTAAGTTTTTCCTCATGCAAAATAGCCTTTGGGGCCCAAGGAAAACAAAAGGAAAGCTTTGCACTCACAATCCACAAACTTGCACTCCGGTTGATGGGGAGAAAAGCAGTGTATAAGAACTGTCTCCTCCCCAAGTCCTCTTGGATGGATCAGCAAGGACAGAGAAAAAAGCTGCAAGTGTTGAAACATACTGGCTGATATCGCAACTCATGAGCTGCCTTCAGAAGGGCTTTTTTCTTTTCCATTGAGTCCTTGTCAGTAGTGACAAGTGGCACCCCATGGAATACTGCCTCTCTACATGTAGCACCTCACCGTTCAATATTTAACAGCAGTCAGTTCATTTATAAAGGAGAAAGCAGAGATATGCAGTAGGAACCACAAGGGTGCAAGCTAATCCTGCACCTGTACAGACCAATTCCTGAAGCAAAAATATATATTTTCCCTTCTCAAATACATTCCTCTCAACACTGCAGCTCAGGGCTATGCCAGTTTCTACCTTCAAAGTACAACCCTATCATCTGCATGTCTCCACCTCGGATTTCACTCTTCAGTGTTGCTAAACTGTGATGCAAATATTGGTTCTGAAGAGCATAAGAGAGTACTGGGACCGATTAAGGGTAAATGCAACCTCTTCTTTTGGAAAGTTGTTCACAGTGATTTTGTTTATACCTTAACAATCCAAGAACCACCACTGCTGTTTAGATGGGGAAATTAAGATGAAATATTTTCACTTGCCCAAAACTTCCAAGCTCTAGCTCTCACAGGGAGATTTTGGGCAAGCCACTCCCTTTCAGCCCACGATAGAATCTACAAAGCATCTTTTAAGCAGAAAAGGTCTTACAGAAAAACAAAACTAGAAAAATGCCAACAATATTACATTGCTTGGATGCGGCAGACTGCTTGCATGCACGTACATGAGGATTCTTTTACAAATGGCAGGCAGGGTTGTGGAAGCATGCTTCAGATAAAGTACCTTGATGATGGGATCTTTGGGAGGAGCCCAAGCTGGAACAATCTTGCCATGTAGTCTCCACTGACCATATGGGTTGACCAAATGTCTCTCAAAAACAAGATATTCCAGAACATCCTTTGGTACCTGCTCCCCACCATGCATCAGTCTCCCAAACTGGTCATAGACAGCGAGAGTCTGCCAAGAGAAAGAGTAAAGCAAGTTTTATGGTGTTATACACTGGCACGAACAAATCAAATCCAGGGTGGGGTGGTTGTATACACGTACCTGACGGCTGTGCATTCGAACTGTGACTTGTCCATACAGGTTGTCTTTGCTCACCATAGTTGGGCATCGCACCTGAACCACCCGAGGGGGCTCCAGGGACTCCAAAAAACTCCACCGGATAGTCTTGTACCTGTTTCCTCGTACCATTTCCTAATAATTAAACACTCATGTTTAGCATTAAGGATGATTCAATTATTTTAGCCCTCTGATACTAATTATATACCTGTGAAATCCCTCTGCTATTGCAGACTCCCAAAGCAGAAAGTACCAGGATAGCTGGGTACAAGGTGTGAGGAACTAGAAGAAAACTGCAGAAAATGAAACCAATTTTGTGGAGGGAAATTTAAGAGCTTCAGGAATTTGATACTATCAAGAAATAATTGATGTAGGAATCAAGTTAACAAACAGCCTAGTCCAGAAGCCATGGAGAGCTGAGCCTCAGCTACCTCAACTGCTGAGATCTTCTGAGATCAGAAGAAACTTCAGATGTTAGATTAGAACTAGGGAAGGCTAATGAGTATACCTGCAGCATGTTCTGCCCTTCCTCATAATCTGGATAACAGCTGGCATTATATACTTTTCTCTTCCTTGCCCCCTTCCCTATTATATTTCATGAACTCTTGGGTTTTTAAACTCTTTCAAGAGTTTCAACTTTAAGTACTGTAAATGTAAGTAACCTAAAGAAAAGCATCTTAGGAACATGATTTCTGCAAGGCATATGGCCTCTGGACACAGGGGGAAGGTGGCTTTAAAAAAAAAAAAGGACATCCCTGCTTCCACAAATGTAATAAATCCCTGTAAGATATCAGGAAAGGTATCTTCCTAACACCACAGCTGTCTTTGAAGCCGAAAGGGGAAAGTCCACTGCCTCCCACAGTGCAAATGATACTTCAGTGGGAAAATGCAAGCCTATAGCAACCCAGCTCTCTGTTCCTCATGCCTGGGCTAGATGGACAAAGGATGTGACAAACTCTAAGACAGCTCCACAGGTTTGTGTAATGATTGAACTAGTATCTGCAGGGCATTTGGAAGAGAGGCACTGCAGCCCACCTTCTGGTGGTTCAACTTGCCATGACCTGAAATGGCACTACAGAGACACCCTGAAGAGGTTATGCTGATGCCAAGCATGTGAGGGAATGCCACGGCTCATCAATGTTTCCTTCTATGATCTGGGGGAATCGTCAAGTTCCTAGCAAAATGTTATCTGATCTCATCACAGATACTTACTGGGTAACAGCGTTCAGTCACTAAAGAGTGCAGCTTCTGTTTGTTAAAGCTGAAAAGAAGGGAGGGGGAATTAAGTTAGCAAGATAGCTATGTACACCAGCTCTGTCAAGATATTTTCTTTGTGAAAACAAATGGTATTCTACTGGTAGCAGCAAAAAACAATCCAAAAGCATATCATCAATCACACAAACAGGTGTGACCTCAACACTTTTGCCAGCCTCTACAAACACTGGCACTCTCAAGAAACTACCTTATTCCTCCCTTCCATTTTTAAGCACCATAACAATGCATATTCTGGATCACATTATTTATTCCAAGCTCCTTAATGTGAAATAATCCAAAACCTATATTTATGTGAACAAAGCTGATCATCATTGGATCTCGCAGTAGGGATTTAGCTGATTAGTCTAACTAACTTTCTGGCACAACAGGTTCACATGCAGCAGAAGGGCTAAGTCATTCCTTTTTGTTTTTTTTACACACCACAAAACAGAGGGGCAACAGGATGTTGCCTTAGCAGTCACCACTACTAATGTTGACTGAGCAGTTACCTAGCAGTTACCATCAGACTACCCTGATGTGTAGACACCACAAAATGGAGGCTCTCTAAATGTTGCCTTAGCAGTTACCAAGCTGTCTCCATGTGTTAGAGCAGGAGTGGGGAATGTATGGCCTTCCAGTTGTTGTTCGACTACAGCTCCCATCAGCCCTAGCCAGCATGGCCAGTAGTGAAAAAATGTGGAAACTGCAGTCCTACAACATCTGGAGAGATACAGATTCCCTAGTCCTGTTTGAGACATCACAGAAGAGGAAGGATCTCACCCCTTTTCAAACTATCTTCTGGTGCAGTCAGAAGCTGCACTGGTCTCCCCTGATGGTTGTATAAAATCACAACAGGAAAAGCAATTCATACTGCTCCTCTCCCTGAGCTCTCTGTGATCACCAGTATGAGGAGAAGTAACCCTCCTATACTTGTCACTGAATTCTCTGCAAGGATGGTTGCAAGGAACCCTGATCTTTCTGATCACTTTCAAACATACATGGCTTTGGCTTTGGCTGGCTTTTCTTCGCAAACGAAGATTCAGGAAGGACTCATCCCGCGCTTTCTGCAAGCGCGCTGATGACTAAAAAGGCCAATCCGAGATAAACAAGTCCGGTTGCAAAAAGCACAGCAGAGGGTCTCCTTGGGTGATGTTTTTGGGTTGTGATTCTTTCTGCGTTGTCGTTTCTCTTCAAGACTTGTTCGTCGTGAGTTCTCAAATAAGGCTACAGCATTGTGGATAGTGCATCTCCATGCCTCCCGATGTGAGGCCAGGGCGGACCACTGTTGGTGATCAATTTGGCCAAGCCTGAGATGTTGTTTCAGGGAGTCTTTGTATCGCTTTTTTGGAGCGCCCCTCTTACGCTGACCCGTGGCGAGTTCACCATAGAGTAGTATTTTTGGGAGGCGATGGTCCTCCATCCTAGAAACGTGCCCTGCCCAGCGCAGCTGTGTTCTCAATATCATGGCCTCAATGCTGGTGATCCCTGCTTGCTCAAGGACAGCAACATTCGTCACATAGTCAGTCCAGTGTATATTTAGGATTGTGCGTAGACAGCGCTGATGAAAGCGCTTGAGGAGTCGTAGGTGGTGACGATAGGTGACCCATGTTTCAGATCCATAAAGGAGGATAGACAGTACGATGGCTCTATACACACTGATTTTTGTGCTTTGCCTCAGGTGTTTATTGCTCCAGACTCTTTTGTGAAGTCTTCCAAATGCACTATATGCCTTTGCTAATCTGTGATCGATCTCTTTGTCAATCTTGGCATCTGAGGAGATGATGCTTCCCAGGTAGGTGAACTGCTGAACGGACTTGAGCACAGATTTGCCGACGGCAATGTGGGGATGGTGGTGCAAACCTGCTAAATACTGAGTAGTCTTGAGTTGGCTCCCTAAACAAGCTTAGGTATGGTGAAAAGCATTTTAAAAATTCCATGAATGGCACAAGCACGCAAACACATCAGTGCTTGGTATTTTTGCCATCAAAAAGCTAATATTTGGAAGTGCTGCAGGTTAAGTGAAGTCTCTTGTACCCAATTAAGAATTCAGTGCATTTTTTTACATTAATCAATACTACTCCAATGAAATATATCTAGCTTACTTTACACCACCAGCCCTCTGGATCTAATAAGGCTGTTTGCTGCTGCATAACTGACAAGTGAGCCAGGGGTGGGAGCAACAGTAAGAACCCACTGAAATATCCTTAAGGATCTTACTTTGTCAAGTTATTGTGTGCTTCAATAAATATATCCTGGGCTTTTTCTGGAAAAGTTTTGGTGCTGAAATCAGGATCATAATCTTTGATCTTTCGGATTCTGCCAAAGCAAGAACAAGACAAATCTGAGGGAGAGAAAACAATTATGATACAAAAGCACAAGGGAAACAGCACACAACAATACAGTGCTCTCAGTTATTTCTCCTCAGATATATGATGATTATGCATATACCAGTGCAGTGAAATTCTGCATAGTTAAGGTTTAACTTCGGCATTTAGCTCACTTTGTCCTGATGCAACAGTGGAGGGAAGAGAGGTGTCCAGAGAAGAAGCCTCCCCAATCAATTTCTTGCCTTGATTTTTATCTTTTTTTATTTATTTATTTTTTTTTTACTTAAAGTAATGCAACCATGAACTGACCCTGTCTCCTAGACATTAAGCAGGCCTGCTTCCACCAATGACTATCTGTCTACTCGAAGTGCCACAAGCCAATTCAAAACTGCTATACTATCCCAAGGAAGAACTTCAGGTACCAGATTGCAGCCCAAATGAAGAGCCACAAATTGTCCACTTCTAATTTACTCAATTTGTTGCCATAAGATGTAACAACGACTTCTAGGTTTAAAGGGCTTTTTAGAAGTTTAGATCCCTCCAAGGTGAACTGGCTTTATCAAGGACTTAACTGTAACATATACTGTAAGAACCAGATATCCATGTTCAGCAACAGTATACAACAGTTTAGCAGAAGTTGGGGAAAGCTTCATTGTTGGAAGAAATAGATCTTTCATTACGTTCTTTGTAGAAACTTTTCTCCTCTCCCACTCATAGCAAACCTGTGTTCTTCAAGCTATTTAAGTATTTGTACATTGATAAGAGCCAAGCAACACATTCAGAAAAACTATACAGGTTGAGTACCTCATACCCGGAAATCTGAAATGCTCCCCAATCCAAAATTGTCCACAGGACTGGCTGAGATAGCAACACCCTTGCTTTCTAATGGTCCAATGTACACAAACTTTGTTCATGCACAAAATTATTACAAATATTGTGTATATGTATATGTTTAGCCTATATGTATAAGGTGCATATGAAACATAAATGTCATGTTTAGGCTTGAGTCCCATCTCCAAGGTATCTCATTATGTATATGCAAATATTCCAAAATCCGAAAAAATCCAAAATCCAAAGCACTTCTTGTCCCAACCATTTGGGATAAGAGATACCCAAACTGTATTGTATTTTTACTGGTAGGGATGGGAACAGGCATCTGGGGAATTTTCTCCCTCATTTGCCAGAATAACCTGGCTGACTTTGGATGTTATATACCTTGACTTGAGTGAGTCACTGACAGCATTTGGTGCTCTACCTTAGGCAGCAAACTGTCTCTAAAAATATATTCTGTTTTGTAATATTTCTATCCTCTCCTTCCTCTAATCAGCTCACTGTACTGCTATCTGTAGTTTTCCTCCTTCACAACAACCCTGCAAGATAGATTGCGCTTGCAGAAATAAGTGTCTGGCACAGAGTCATCTAGTGAACTTCATGGCTGAGTGAAGAATCTGAGTTTTCCTACACTCTATATGGTTTTCCACACTGGCTCTCAGAGAATATTGGATGTTTCCTCTTAGCAGCAACAGCCCGTAAAAAAGTGCTATATAATTCAGAAGTTTGCTCTCTAAATTTTAAAGACAGGCGGCTCTAATCAAAGTTCTTTCTCTCTTACTTTCTGTTAAGTGTGGGAAGTTAATGTTCCATCTATAATTTCCCTCCCTATGTTGGGAAGAATTTGTTCGTGAGAACTCATTAGGAAGAAGGGGAAAGTGTTACAGCACAGAGCTCCTTGATCTAAGAATGTGTTAATTCATTCTAGCTTGACTTTCTCCCCTGTGAAGAAAAATAAAAATAAATGTAATGAATACCTTATGTAATCAAGCTTCACAGCCAGTAAGGGAAGAAAGTAAGCCATTATAGCCTGAAAGCTGAAATGCCCCTCACTCCAGCTGACATAAGTTAGCATGATCTGTACTGAATGAGTTCATATAAGCAATGCTAAAGAGTGCTCAGTACTCTTGAAGGTGGGGCCAGCCAAACCATGCCTTTTCCCCTTTGTGTTCATATTCCTTACAGGCATTCATATGAGGACAGATTCAGATCCACTGCTGCTACAATCTCAAGGGCTAGAGTTCCAGAAGAGTCATACAATGTGCCTTTCTGGAATAATATATATGGACTAGAATTGCTCTAAGCTTCTGGGGACTGAGCAGCTTTTATGACCTACATAAATGTTTAAAAATGCCATTGTCTGCTGGAGTCCTGAAACACAAACAGCAGATGCTGGAAGGAAAAACACAGTGTCATGGAATGGCCAGATGGGCATGGGCTTCACGGCTTCCACAAAGAGAATGGTGCTTACGCCAGCTGTGAAGCTGCAGTCTGCTTGACCTGCTCTGCCCTTTGCTTCAGTCCTTCCTTTGACAAAGAAGATATGCGCGCATCCCCTTCTGGAGGAACATAAGGGTCGAAGATGCCAGCTGTGTAATCAAAACAGAAAGCAATCAGATATGGCAAAAGGTTATTTTAAAACTAAAAATATCCCCAAAAAGCCCCACCAACCCTAAAGTAAGAGTAATTTCAGAAACCCTTGAACAATAATTAACAAATTATTTCTCATTTATCTACTGAGCCATGTATGCATTCTTAAGCTACTACTAAAGCATTTAAGAGTGACTGCACTGAAAAATTAACAGCCCAAATTAAATAGGTTGAGGAAGGAGACTGGGATTTCAAATGAATAGCTGAGTCAGTGGTGGTGCAGGAGAGAGTAGTTCAGGAACACTTTGCTAAAGAAAGGCATCTCAAGAAGACAACAACATGTCCAGTGAACTGGGGTGTATGAAATCCAGGTTCAAGCTGCATACTCACTGAGTGGCCCTCACAAGCAGCCTCAACTTCCTATTTCTACCCCAGGGATTTTTTTGTACTGAAGGTGTGGGATATAGAAATACAAAAACTAATTACTGTAGTCAATATTGTACAGGTCACACTCCCCACCCCCACCCCACGTATTTGCAGAACCAATATCCACAGTTTCAGTTATCCATGGGACACAAACTAAGGACACATAACATAGAGTCATCCTGGAAAATGCCTAGAGAGGCATCTTCTAGGTCCTCCAACACAACTGTATGGTATGTTTGTACAGGAAGTCCAGGCATCTTCTAGGTCCTCCAATGCAACTTTATGGTATGTTTGTACAGGAAGTCCTTTATTTTAATAGGTTTTGCTATTATAACCAAATGCACTTACACATGGTAAGTCCAGGAATGTATCCCCTATGGATACCAGGGTGGGGGGGAGATCTATATTGGTAAAATGGAGACACATACTTGCCTTGGGAGTTATATGCAGCCCACAGACTGAACTTTGTTCATACTTGGACTAGTTCCTCTTTTCATGGCAACTTAAGTTTGTTGGTGGCCATCTTTTACTTGCAAGGAGTTTTTAACATGGAAGCGCATGGAACACTCTGTCTTAACTCTGAAGGGGAACAGTCCATTTCATTACCTCACAAACCTACCATCTTGCCGTGCTGCATATACACAATCAGGGCTGCATATATAAATTACTCTACTGAAAAATACTGCATTTAACACATCATTGGGCACTAATTATAACAAATGGGACCTGTAACACAATGCACCTCCAGCATCTTCACCCCTCACCCAGAGGACTCCTTGTATTTAGGACTGCAGCCAGCTTGGACAGGAGCCTTGTACTGCCATTCAGACTTCTCCCAAAAGGATTTTTTTTAAAAAAAAGGACAGGGAAGGGACAGAAAATACTTTGTCCTCTACAGGGTTGCCTGCCTCAAGCTGGCATCTTATCTTTTCTCAAGACAATGTACAGAGTCGTTCTTCTGCTAGCTAAATGTTCCTCACTGTTCCTTATTCTTGGATGGCTGCATTTCACTGTTACACATTCAGACACCTGAGCTCTTCATTAGGGAGAATGTTGATGGCCCTAGCCTCCCACAGTTGCCCATTGATCTATAGGCACCAATGTACCTAAAGTGCCAACTTGGGTGCTGCCAAGCTTTCTGGTTTCCTTGTTGTCAGATTAATGGTAACTGTCCTCATCCCTGATTCCTTTCACTCTCTTCAACAACATCCTTATCATTCTGATTCACCAGCTGACTCAAAGGAGATAAAAGAACATAGCTCTAACTAATCTTTCTCTTTGCAAGTACAGCCATCCCTTCACATTCGTGGGGGTTAGGTTCCCCAGACCCCTGCGAATGCAAAAAATCCACGAATAACAACTGCCCTCCCCCACCAAAGCGACCATGGGGCCTCCGGAGGCCCTATAGTCGCTTTCCCCCGCTTCCCCCCTCCCTCCCCAGGCCTTCATGGGGCCTCCAGAGCATCTCCAGAGGCCCCATGACCACCTCCCTGGCCCTTCCCACTCCCTCCCCAGGCCTTCATGGGGCCTCCAGAGCGTCTCCGGAGGTCCTGTGAAGGCCTCCCCGGCCCTCCCCACTCCCTCCCCAGGCCTTCATGGGGCCTCCGGAGCGTCTCCTGAGGCCCCGTGATCGCCTCCCTGGCCCTCCCCACCCCCTCCCCAGGCCTTCATGGGGCCTCCGGAGCGTCTCCGGAGGTCCTGTGAAGGCCTCCCCAGACCTCCCCTCCCCCTCCCCAGGCCTTCATGGGGCCTCCAGAGCGTCTCCGGAGGTCCCGTGAAGGCCTCCCCGGCCCTCCCCGCTCCTGCCCAAGGCCTTAACCGGGGCCTGCAGAGGCCGCGTGTTGCGGCTTTTGGGAGGGCGGGGGGCCCTCCCAAAACCCGCAAATATTCAAAACCGCGAATGCCAAGTTCGCGAATGTGGAGGGGCAACTGTAGTACCCAATTAGAATTGTCCTCTACCTTTTCTTTGTTGATAGTGGGCACCTGAACTGCTCTCTCAGAGAACAATTCTCCATTGCCAGCAAAGAGCAGGGAAACCTATAGCCTTCTAAAATGTGTTTCTGTTTTGTAGTTGGGTCTCTTCTCTACCATTTCTTGGGCAAATAATATGTGTTTTCACCTCAATAGGTTTTTGTTTGTTTGTTTGTTTGTTGTTTTGTAAAATTGTGATTGTTCCTATCTCCTATGACAGGCATTTTGTGACTGCCCACAACACTTTCTCAAAATGCCAAATGTGCTCATCGGTCTGAAAAAGGTGGAAATTATTATAGAACAGCCAACAGTTTAAGCACCTTGCTCCCCTTGTTCCTTCATGTTTCTTTGCAGGTAGGAAGCTATATGCACATTCCAACTCTCAACAACAGACACAATCAATTAAATCACCGGTTTGCCTTTCTTCTACTGTTTTGATTTTAAACAAGCAGTCGTTGCAGGTTTTAAAAGAAACATTTTAATTATGATTTACAGTGTCTTGTTCTTCTGCTAGCCTGAGTCTCCACATTCTTATTTTTGGTTGGCCCCATTTCACTGTTAAACACTCAAACAACTGAGCTTACCATTGGGAAGAATGGTGATAGCTCAGGCATAGGCATCACCACTTACTGTTACAATCATCAAATATTGTGAAAAACAGCCTGTAAGGGCAGAGGCAAAATCCACTTAGGAGGTTTTTAAAAATAAAAATAAAAAAGCATTATAGAAATAAATTAAACAAAATGTTAAACAGTTAATGCCATGAAATAAAAAGAAGTTTCTATGCACCCTACATTGCAGATTACTAACCAACTCTCCACTCAGGGAAAAGCCATATCTTGCAGACAAAAGCTATTATTAAAGGATTCTGCTCACACTTAAAAATCCACTGAAAGAATGGCTATGCTACACCAAGGACAATTCAAACAGCATCACAGGAGCATGAAAGAATAATAAGTCAATATCTATCCACTTTGTATCTGCCTTCAAGATTCACAGGGCTCTACTCCATGCAGCCAAACTCATTCTACCCTTTTTTGCTTATGTAGTCACAACCACCTACCTGTACAGGCAATAGTTATCGGTCGTGTCATTGGTTCATAAGGTATCACCAACCCTGCAGCCCTGGCATGCTTTTTCTGGTCTTCTGGTGTGGTATACTTTGCATTGACAGAAGGGGGAATGAAATGGCGTCTTTTTGTTCTCACTGGGATCACAACAGAAGATGGTGCCAGGCGGACAGGATTCAACAAACACTCAGTGCCCTATAGAGTAATAAGAGCAGCAGTTTATTAAAACAATTAGAACTCAGTCAAACCTTAGGTGGTGAATTATTTATCTGCTTCCAAAGCAAAGACAATTTCACTGCAGCTAAATACACACAGTATGCCAGTATGCTCTACTATGAAGTATGTTTTCAAAACATGTCCATCTTCACAGAGATACACACGGGCATGGACAAAACACCTCTTTCTATTTAAAACAAGTACAGTTATGTGGCTTCTTTCTTGGTCTTCACAAGAAGGCTAGGATCTTTTTCCCCTGCAAACTTCCTTCAGTAGCCAAAATCATGGCATATTCCTGCTTTCTAAGAAAAAGGAGAAAAATGCACAAAGAAAACATTGCCTATCCAAAATAAAATCAAGAGTGTAAATGATCATACACATACATACACTCCCCTTTGCTTTCATAAGGGATATCTGTGAGAAATGCAAACCAAAATCCTTCTCCACAACTAGAAAGACACGTATGCAAGTACAGTAGGACCCCCGTATCCTCAGGGCATTGGTTCCAGGCCCCACTGTGAATAACAAAATCCATGGATAATAGCGAACGTCACTGAAAATAATGGGACTTCTGGTTTAAAATACCATAGAGTTGCCTTGGAGGACCTAGAAAATGGATAGAGGGGACACACTTTCTAAGACTCTATGGTAGCTATGCTGAAACTGAAACTGGGGATAATTGAATCAATGGATAATGAATCAGCGGATACGGGGGCCCTACTATACATAGAAGTTTTCACCAAACTACACACAAAACCCCAGCCTAAAGTAGTACTTGTGCACACACAGTAACATGATACACTACAGATGCGCACACACACATTTCATCCAACATACAGACTTCAAGGAAATAATACGTAATCCTTATATATAATTCTCTTGAGTATGTTGCCGGTTCCAGTGTGCTGATTGGCTGCTTAGGAAACTTACCAACCAATCAAAGCGCTCCCTTGGACAGCCAATTAGCACACTGGGAGAAGAATCATGTGGAAGTTTTAAGTCCTTTCTAAACATGGCGGCAGCAGAGAGGCTTTCCAGCGAGAGGTGTGCATGTGTATATAGGTAGGTGGGTGGGGGGCTGTAGTGGGGGGCTGTAGTGTGGGGTGGGTGGGTGGGTGCGCCTGTAGCATGGGGGGTGTAGTGTGAGGTGGGTGGGCATATACTGTGGGGGGCGTAGCATGGAGGGTGTAACGTAGGGGGATATGTGTTTAGAATATTGCTGTTTGGAAATGGGGGGGGGGGGATTTTAACAAGTGCAGCTTCTTAGCTGGTTGCGTGAAAAGCAACCCCTGCTGAAATTCTCACTTTTATGCAACCTTTAATGGCACAGGAGCCCGCTCCAGCTCTTAATTTGGCAACCTTATGCATCACACCAAGAAATGAGGAATGTGTAGAGCAGAGCTTAGAAATGTTATAAAATTGGAAGGGATCCCCAAAGGTCATCCAGTCCAACCCCGTTCTGCCACGCAGGAAGATACCATCAAAGAACTATATATAGATGTGGACTAACATCATGCAACCAGGTAACAAACTGAAATTCCCTCTTCTTTCCAGTTTTACAATGGGCAGCCCAGCTCTAGCTAAGAGGGAAGACCCAGGTGCAAATCTCCAGCTCAGCAAACCTCCAGGAACAATTTGCAAGAGATGAATGGGTTCATGGTGGCGTCTTTCCAAAGATTCTTTGGGCACAGTGTCTGTGCGTTTTACTTAGCTAGCTTTCTCCTTTCCCCTTCCTCGCTCCTTGTGGAGCCAGGGCACACACTCTGCTCTGCTCAGCCTCCATTTTCTGCCTAGAAGCAAGGGGGCTTAACCAGTCTCCGCAACAAAGTGAGAGGGAAGGATCTCCTCATTTCCCCCAGATCTGGGAGCAACCCCTTTAGCTACAGACTTGTCTTAATTTCCTTTAACTAGCTGTACCTGGTGTAACATACACCGTTATCTACATATATAAAACACTTCAGTATGTTTCCATTCCTACTCTTCTGATTGACTGCTTAGGAAACACGTCAAGAGTACAATCATTTGACGCATTAATATATAACCTTTCAAATCAACTGTAATGGCGTATATTACGCCAGGTACAGCTAGTAATAATCATAATAAGAATTCTTACCCATCTCTCCCCATGGATAAAGGCAGGGAACAACAGATTTACACAAAACAGCTAATATCAGTTAAAATACATGTCAGTTAAACTACATAAACCCATTAAAACATATAATATTTTTTAAAAATATCCCTGTTAATCAGTTTCATCCCAAAAGGGAAAGGAAAGCTGCTAAATTCCTTCTCTCCTCCCCCCACCATTACTGTTTATACTTTGACCAACAGTAATTATTGTATTCCTTTCAGATTAAAAAAAAAACACACCTCACAACACCCTCACACTCAAATATTTTGCCACTCGAAGAAGGCAAAGCTTATACATATGTACACATATGTTCAATCACTAACGACAACCCTTTAGAGCTCCAGTTTCCCCCCTCCTTTTTTCAATGTAGCTTCTTTTTGCTCCCTGCTTCATTCCTTTCCTCTCTATTCAAAAGTGGATGGGTGGGCACACGTGCTACAAAATGAAGGACTAGCCATTCTTTTACTCCAGTGGCTCTTAACCTTTTCTTTACCAGGGATCCCTTTAAATATCTTTTGTTGCTGTGGGCCCCCAAGACTTAACTCAAGATTTAAAACCATAATGATGATGATGATGCACACATCCATTAAACCTTCCCTGAGAGGCACTGAAGGGTGAGGGAAGACTTTTCTCCTGCTTCTTCCTGCAAGTTTGTGGCTGGAGCAGGCTGAATGGCAATGCGCAGGCCAAGCCAGCCAGCCTTTGCCTTGGTTCCTGTCTCGTGGCCACTCCACTGCAGGGAAGAGGTGGTCCAAGCAGCCTTCAAGCCTTCTCCATCCAGTCAGGCTTGCCTCGAAGAGCAGGTAATTCTGTTGTGTGGTTTCCACTGGGACTCTGGAGTGAATAAGGCTACAAGGTTCTGTGCCTATTTAACTATGAGAAAGTCCTCTATTAAACCAAGTGGAACTTCTTTCTGAGCAGAGCTTGTCAGACTGACTTTTTTTGTGGCCATGATGGTTGGTGTATATAGGTGTAGCCTATATAAGTAACTCTTCCAAGTTACTTGAAAGTAACCAAGTAAGCATGCCTAGGTGATCACTACATGTATTCCTCTTGCATCCATTGATACCTATCTTTAAATATCTGAATGTCATGTAGAAGGAGCAAGTTTGTTTTTTGCTGCTCCAGAGACGAGAACATGAACCAATGGACTGAAATTACAGTTGTCCCTCCATATCCACAGATTTGGTATCCATGGATTTAAGTATTCACGGCTTGAAAATATTCTTTTAAAAAAAATCCAAAAAGCAAACCTTGATTTTGCCATCTTATATAAGGGACACCATTTTGCTATGCCATTGCATATAATGAGACTTGAGTATTCATGGATTTTGGTATCCCCGGGGGTAGGGGGTGGTCCTGGAACCAAACCCCAGCAAATATGAAGGGACAACTGTACAAAAAAAGAGATTCCACGTAAATGTTAGGAAGAACACCATCCATTAAACCTTCCCTCAGAGCCACTGAAGGAGGGAAGACTTTTCTGGTGTTACAGGAGATTATCAGACACAGCAAATGTGGCGCGATCATGACACCAGCAGAGCACAAAAGGATGCTAATATCAGACAATGTCGTCCTTTTGCATTCCACTGGTGTTATGCTAAAATACCATTTTATTGACGGCTGATGCTTTGATTGTGCATTCCTGCATGCCAGGGGTTTGGACTGGCTGGCCCTTGTGGTCTCTTCTAACTCTATGATTCTATAATTCTATAATTCTTAGAATCATAGAATTGTAGAGTTGGAAGAGACCACAAGGGCCATCCAGTCCAACCCCCTGCCATGCAGAAATACACAATCAAAGCATCCCGGACAGATGGCCATCCAGCCTCTGTTTAAAGACCTCCAAGGAAAGACCTCCAGCGAGTTTGTGGCTGGAGCATATTGCATGGCAATACGCAGGCCAAGCCAGCTTCCACCTTGGCTTTTGTCAAGTGGCCACTCCAGAGCAAGGGAGGAGATGAACCAAGCTGCCTTGAAGCCTTCGCGGACCCCCTGTGAGGACATCATCGTGGACCCCTTGGGGAGGGGGGTGTCTGTCCCTGGACCACAATTTCAAAACCACTGCGTTATAAAACAAGAAACAGACAGAGATACTTAGTCGTCATAGCAAAGCATCCACCGCCCCTCTCCCTTATTTATTTATTTATATTTATTTATTTATTATTTATTAAATAAAATTAAAATTAAATTAAAAAAAAACTTAATCGTCATAGCAAAGCATCCACCGCCCCTCTCCCTTCCCTTGCGGGGACCACAAAGACGTGCCAATTCAGCCCCATTTCTCTGTCAGTACCTGAAAGGAAGCGCGCAGGGAGAGCTTCAAAGCCACCGGTCGCAAGGAGGCCGCCATTTTGAGCCAAGCGCTTGGCCTGATGGAAGGAGGCGGGACCGGCAGAAGGGAGCCCGGGAAGATCCTGGCTCTATAGGCATTTTTTGTGACAGGGGGGATTAGGGATTTTTTTTATTGGAATAAGACCATTCTACTGAAAAATATACCCCACCGCAAAAAGCCATAACAATAACGCCCCCAAAATAAATTTAATAAAAATTGTTTTCCTCTTTTCTTACTAATACAAAAATAAAACTGTTTTCTTCTTTTCTTACTAATACAAAAATAAAACTATCTATCCTAACACTAATACATTTAGTTAGTTAGTTATACCCCGCTCTTCAGCCACAAGGCTATCAGAGCGGCTGACAAATTGTTTTAAGCAATAGCTATTTACACATCTAACTGCATTAAACCGTTTCCAATGTGTGTTAGCTAATTTTTCCTCTTAATCTAAACACACACTATAATCACTCTTTTTTTTTCTTTTCCAATGAACATTATAATATTTACACATTACAATTATACATATTTGGAAAAGAAAAAAAATAATAAAAGATTAATAAAAATAATAATACAAAAATATAAAAGTAACAATAAAATACTGTATTCATTTAAAGATATCGGCTTAAATTATTGCTGGGGCCGTCTCGGTAAGCCATGGCCAAAACTTTTTCCAACGATGGTTTGGCATTTCTCTTTTACACTCAGAGCAAAATAATTTTAGTAATTGAAATAAGACCATTCTACTGAAAAATACACCCCACCGCAAAAGGCCACGCCAAAAAAAATAATAAAAAATGTTTTCCTCTTTTCTTACTAATACAAAAAATAAAACTATCCTAACACTCATACATTTTTCCTCTTAATCTAAACACAATATAATCACTCTTTTTTTCCTTTTCCAATGAACATTATAATATTTACACATTACAATTATACATATTTGGGGAAAAATAATAAAAGATTAATAAAAATAATAATCTAAAAATACAGAAGTAATAATAAAATATTTATTTAAAGATATTCCTTAAGTTATTGCTGGGGTTGTCTCGGTAAACCACGACCAAAACTTTTTCCAGCGATGGTTTTGCAATTTCTCTTTTTCACTCAGAGCTAAATTTTCAATTATGTTCTTAACACAATAAGCAGCGCCTTTTACATCCTGCACATTTTGACTCTTTACCTCCCTTTGTCTTTGGAAAAATGATCCTAACATCACATAGAGGTTTACCAGCCGCACTGTGGACCAGAGAGGTCTATAGGAATTTTGGTAATTGAAATAAGACCAGTCTACTAAAAAATACACCCCACTGCAAAAGGCCATAACAATAACGCCAAAAAAAAAATGTTTTCCTCTTTTCTTACTAACACAAAAATAAAACTATCTATCCTAACACTAATACATTTTTCCTCTTAATCTAAACACACCATAATCACTCTTTTTTTTCCTTTTCCAATGAACATTATAATACTTACACATTTCAATTATACATATTTGGAAAAGACAACATTAATAAAAGATTAATAAAAATAATAATACAAAAGTAATAATAAAATATTTATTTAAAGATATCCCTTTATTGCTAGGGATATAAGGGAGAGAGAACACAAACCTAGGATTAGGGTATCTTTTCAGAAACAGATTGAAGGCAGTGGTTTGGGGGAAGTTTATTTATTTATTTATTTATTTGTTGCTTATTGTAACTTTTTTTTTATTTTAGGTATTTTTTACATGGTCGGACTCTTGAGTGCATTGACAAAACAGTGGTACACTAGGACCCCCGTATCCACGGATTCATTAGCCACTGATTCGGTTATCCACGGGACCCAAAACAGCACAGCTACTACAGAGTCTTCCTAGAAAATGTGTCCTCTCTAGCCATTTTCTAGGTCCTCCAAGGTAACTCTGTGGTATTTTAAAACAAAAGTCCCATTATTTTCAATGGCGTTTTGCTATTATCCACAGTTATTGGTATCCACGGCCCCCCAGAACCAATCCCCAGCGGATACAGGGGGTCTTACTGTATATAAATGCAGTAGATGAGTAGTTCTTAACCTTTTCTTTAGTAGGGACCCCCTTTAAATATCTTTTGCTGTTGTGGGCTGTGGATGAACCCCCAAGTGTAAACTCAAGATTTAAAACAACAACAACAACAATAATGCCACCTAATAATAATAATAATAATAATAATAATAATACAATTACACCAGCTATTAACCCTTCCCTCAGAGGCACTGGAGGGGGAGGGAAGATTTTTCTCTTGCTTCTTCCTGCAAGTTTGTGTCTGGAGTGGATTGAATGGCAATGTGCAGACCAAGCCAGCCTTTGCCTTTGTTCCTGTCACGTGGCCACTTCACTGCAGGGAGGAGGTGGGCCAAACAGTCTTCAAGCTTTCCTGGATCCCCTGTGAGGACATCATGAACCCCTGGGGGTCCCTAGACCCCAGGTTAAGAACCACTGCAGTAGATAAAAACAATGCCTTTGTAGATTCTATTGAAGTACTCTGCCTAATTCCCATTGATTATAGGGATATCCTTCATTCATGCATTCATTGCGTTCAAAAAGCCGCTCTGCGATATTCATTGCATCTTACAACAATAAATTGCATAAGTTAATTGTTAAGTTTTGGAGATCATTTTCTTTAGCAAGTGTGGTGTAGTGGTTTGAGTGTTGGACTAGGACTCAGGGACACCAGGACCGGAATCCCCACTCAGCTATATAAATCCTCTGGGTGACCTTGGGTTAGTCACACTCTCTCAACCTTAAGAGGAAGGCAATGGCAAACCTCTGAATAAATCTTGGGGAGAAAACCCTAGGCTAGGGTTGTCATAAGCTGGAGTCGACTTGAAGGCACATAACAACAATTACAGTACTACTACCACTGCCAGTCAGCTTAATTGGATGGCATAGGGTTGCTAAATTGATAAGTGGAGATGGCTTCTGTACTTTTAATGGGTGTGTAGAAGAGAGAATATGTCTCTTGTCATGCAACCAGCTAACAAGCAACACCTGCTGAAATTCCGTCTACCCAACCATCAATGGTACAAGAGAACACTCCAGTTTTCACTCTGGCAACCCTACATAAGGTCCAATATTCCTGAAGAAGGAAAAGCATTCCCATGACCATTAAGTACTGGCTTCTGGGGGTGCAAATTGACTATTTTTACATTGAGGGGAAATGATGATGGTGGCAATCGGGCTTAAGGGGCACACTTTGCCCCTCCCTGCTCTTGTTGTTATGTGCCTTGAAGTTGACTCAAACCACCATGCTACACTGGCTCGCTCCCTGCTGTGTATATCATATATAACTTTAAAAACTTTGGCCCCTTAATAATTTTCCCAATGAAAAAGCCCCATGTATTTTACTCTTTCTCTTGTAGGTTTGGTGCTCAACTCCCTAATAAGTTTAGTTGCCCTTTCTTATTCTTTTTTTTTTTTTTGCACTTAATAGATATTATTTTTGAAGCAGGACAGGAGAAACAACACATTGCTATAAATGCATTCAACCAGATGTTAACTTGCTACAAACTGGTGGACAGAGTGTAACTCTTTAGATACTTTTGGACTGCAACTCCCAGCAGCCTTAGCAAGCATAATCAATGCTGAGGAATGCTGGCAGTTGCAGTCCAAAAACATCTAAAGCACCAAACACACACACACCGTGGTTCCAGATTGATTAAAAAAAGACACATGCACACCCCAAGCAATATAGGCTTTCATACAATAAAATTTGAGGACATTCCCCATAGAACCATCATAAATCCTCACAGGATAGACACTGCAGTGTCTGACCTAGAAACTCTGTGAATATGTCACCATTTTTATTTTGTTTTGTTTTGTTTTATTGCCTGTGAGGCCTGGTCTATAGTACTGATGAACTGCCTCTCATTGTATAGACTAATGGGCAAGTTAATTGATGTTGCTTCCTAATCTATCTGATGTGCGAGACTGACAATTGTTTCCCCCCCTAGTGTGCCAAGATGGTACCAGATTTGTACCCAATAGCTAAAATTGTTTCTGTCTTTCTGGAAACTCACTAGGACTGGTAGCCAGTGGCTTAGGGACCAGCACTGTCTTCAAAATGCCACACTGCTTAATTTGATCAGGAATAGGAATGGCAGTCTGCAACGATCAGAAGCAACATTCAGTCATATTGCAGATACAGAAAATTTTAAAAGCATAGCAGGGTTTGGTTTCAATTGCATCTTGTTGCAGGGGGATCAGCACAGTAGACAAATTAAAGTGTACATGACTTGTACATATGAAATGTGTTCATGCATGTTTTATAATCTTCAAAAGCTTCTCCTTGAGCACCTTACAGTACTTACGTACCATCAGCCTGTGTATTTTGGCAAAGTTATGTCTTAAGTGCTTCACTAGGGGGTGCAACCATATCAGTATATGGGGATTTTAAGCATGTCAAAGAATCTGTTTCTTGACTTCTGAAGATCAGAAGTTTAAAAAAAAATCTTGGTACAAGGAACAGGAATGAGGAAGCCTGTGGTGTTTTAGGAGCAGTGTGTAAAGCTGGAGGTTATACTAAATAGATAGCATTGTGAACTCTAGATGGAAATAAGACCCCCCATCCCTGACTAGCTCCTCTTCTCATCACTTTTGCTACCTATTAATGTTGTCTTGCTGTCCTTGGGCTTGTGTATACAAAGGAAATAATGTGAATTGATGCGTACTAACGCCAATTCATAGCAGCTTCTATTTGTCTTAACTTTTTTTGGCAAGATCACAGGCATGCAAAGCTATTCACTTTCACTGTTCCAATGGGTGTGCCTGCGAATCAAGATGGCAGGCGTGAGTTAATTACTTGTGTTTTTATTGTTACTATCTGCTGCCTCCAAACACTATTTGTTTTTTTAAAAAGCATATCTAAGATGCAAAAGTACGATATTCCACCTAAATAACTTTTAAAAAATAGGGGGGAAAGGCTGTTGCATCACCTCAGCACACGATCGCTACAGTGAAAATCCAAGATAGCAGTTCCAGGTGCTTGCTTTGTTAGCAAGCCCTGCCTCTTGCACACATCTGACCAATCAGCTTTCCACTTGTGCTCTTATCAGGAATGCACACCAATTCGAATCAGTTGTCCCAATGAATGGGAATGTGTATTCCCCATGGAGCTTTTAAAAAAATACAGGAGAAGCTGCTAAGGCTTTTCCTGCTGAGTTTTTGGTGGTTTTGGCACCTCTCCTTCCAAATGTGGCAGATTGATGCAGGATGCCATTTAGACAAATCATGTGCTCCTTGCATTGTATGAGGAGTATTTTTGCTGTTTAGACATCTGCCCTTTGAGCCCAATCCGCACCAACACCCAGAGAGAGCTTGTTGCTCCTCTTTTTTTTTCCTGTTTCCACTCGCTTGTGTACAATACCTTTTAAAAACTCTCTTCATGGTTAGTTTAATCAGAAACAAGAAACATCCAGACCCCAATATCTGGCATCCTACACATTTCTAATAGCATTTAAATAGGTGCTGGATACCCTCATGTCTTACTAGAGTTGGTTTCCAAAATACACATTCCCCTCTGATCACCTAGTCCTAGCCCCTTTCTTCTATTAATTAGATGAGAAACAGCATGTCTTGTGAACAGACTCCATGTCACGTTTCCCATGCCTCTCCTCCCAGTTCTTAATACAACCACTGAGTGTTTGCTGCTCAGCCTGATGTCCTGAATTGAAGCTCTTATACTTAATGGTTCCTGGCAGGTTTGTGGAGTCAGGGGTATAGCAAGAGAAGAAGATAACAGCACACATTCAGGTTCCTGGGACACGTAGAACCAATCTTCAGCCTTCGCAAAGCATGCTCTGTTCTGGCAGCCTGGGCACGCATTTGATCATTACGTGTGCTTGTTCACCAGCCTTGTATGAATTATAGGGCTGGCCTTACGCCTAGCAATGACTGTTTTATACCGATTCCAAAGGCACCTTCAGTAATTCTCAGTGAAGAACACTGGGATGGATTTTGTGGCTGTTTCCTGAACAATCAGCAGGTGAAGCTGGTGAAGCTGTTAATAGTTAAATGAAATAAAGTGGTGGTGAAGGACTGGGCAGATGTCTAGATATAGCTTGCCATTCAATTGCATCTGTTTATCCTTTTACCTCCTCTTGCGAAGAATGTTTGTACATTGGGAGGAAAGGTATCTGAAACCAGGGGTTGAGGCTGCACCAAGGGTGTGGTGAGACTAAGACATTTTAGTGCCTGAGGTAGAGCAAAAGATGGTTCCCCCTCTTCCTTCATAGACAGAAACTGAACAGACTAACAGTTGAAAGAGAGCCAGCATGTATAATAGGTTGAGTGCTGGGCTAGGACTCTGGGAGACCAGGGTTAAAATCCCCAGTCAGCCACAGCAATCCACTGGGTGGCCATGGGCAAGTCACAGGAAGGCAGTGGCAAACCTCCTCTGAACAAATCTTACCAAGAAAATCCTGTGATGGGGTTGTTTTATCATCTCCTTAAGTCAGAAATGACTCAAAAGCACACAACAACAGCAAAGCCTTTCTCTGCTGTTGGTTATGTGTGTGGGGATGGGGAAGCCTGAGGATAACATACATCTCAACATTTCACCGATGGAAACTGGAACAGGTGTGGACAACCAACATCAGTTTGGTCAATATGGCAAAATTATTAATGGGGAAAAAGAGACAAGCTACCAGAGGCTGCAGCAGTTTGCTTTTGCCTGAGGCTACTGGGCAGGGCAAAATTCTGCCCCTCCTCTCCTCTCTCCTGCTGTGTTAACTGATTGCAAACTACTTTTGCACTTTAAACTCAGTTTGCAGGCAACAGAAATAAGCTGAGGAGAAAGTGGGAAGAAGAAAGAGAAACTGGGACATTTTAAAATCAGCTGAAAAAGTGGGACAATATGATTAATCAGGACTGTCCCTGCCAAATCAGGACAGTTGGAGGATATGGGATTGCTTGCTACATTAGGACAAACATGGGGAATCTTCACGCTCCAGATGTTTTGGATGACAATTCCTGCAATCCTTACTTTTGCCCATGTTAAGGAATGATTTTTACATCAAAACCTCTAGAAGTGTAAACAGTTCCCCACTCTCACTAGGGGATACAGGGCAGCCTGCATGGCCCTTATTGCGCCTCCAAAATGTTGCCTCTGCTCCCGTCTTCTAGCATCTGATGCCAGAGTCATCTGTTTCACTCTGCTTGATGCTAGCAGTGGTGACTCAAGTGTTGTCTATGTAACATCCTCCAAAAGCCCATCCTGCACAATTTTTTGTTTTGTATACTGGGTAAGCACCTATCCATGTCCTGCTTTCACTGATTCCAGCAAAAGAGATCTTGTTTCTTTGGCTCCTTGCAGAGTGCCCAGTGGTTTCACACTCTCAGTCTCTCAATAGTCTCAGTCCAAACCTGGAGATGCTCCAGTTTGTGTGTGTGTGTGTGTTTTGTACTGTAGCTGTTGGAACATAAATGCTTTTCTGTTGCTACTGAGGGCAGGGTTGATTTGCTTGCTGGACTTCAAATCCCAGCTGGGGATTTATGGCATTTGCAAGTGTTGCGACAAAGAATTTCTTCACAGCTGATGAACAGCAGGGAGACAAGCCTGAGAAACAGCTTGTACTATGATTCTGCATGTCATACTCCTGACCTTGCCTTCCCTCCAGTTTAGTGTGTATTGAATATAAAATTATCCTTCAAATTTTGCATCCACGCAATTTTTTCCACATAGTTTTCATGGTGCTATTCACTTTGATCTCTAGGTCAGGGGCCAAGATAGGCCTTTTGCCTAGGCAGAAGAATGTCTAGACAAAGGCCCATCTTTGCCTATAAAATATGTTCAAGACGTAGTTAACTTTAAGTGTCTGTGTGGGTTTTAAGAATGCAAGTGGATGCAGAAATTGGATGGGAAGAGATTTATGAATTAGCAAGTAGAACTAACACAGGGTGCAAATAAAGTGATCTGTCCACCCCTTGGTAAGAGCAAGGACAAACTTCTCTACATTTCTGAACAACTGTTCTAAAGGCCAGTTCGGGCCCAGTTCCAAGTTTATTTAGAGCCTGTGCAACAGAGTGTCTGTTGAACAGCCCTCCTCATTCATTCTTACAGACATCCAACCAAAAGAAGGCAACAGACAGGGTGTGCCTTTTCAAAAGCAGTTAGCTTAATCCAATTTAGAGCTAGGAAAATTAAAATCTTGCTAGTGCAGTTGTGCTAGATCATGTCCTTGGAAAGCAGTTGTACAACTGGTTTTGCAACTGGCTTCGCAACTGGCTATGCAGTTACAGAACCAGTGCTTAAATCTCTTCTGCAACTGCTTGCACCATAATTTGTGCAACGTCTTGCACAATCATTTTGCACAGCCTCTTGTTCACCCTCTTGTGCAATAAAAACTGTATTGGATACCCTCCCTGTGCTAACTCTGAAAATGCATAACTGTTAGCTCAGATACATAATTGGATAAAGACCTAAGGGTACAGCAGCAGCATCATATCCAGATCCTTATCTTGCAAACACTTTATTCTTCTTATACCTATAGATTTTCCTTGGGTTTTTTTCCGGGCTGTGAGGCCATGTTCTAGAATAGTTTATTTCTGACATTTTGCCTGCATCTGTGCCTGGCATCTTCAGAGAATGGTTGGATAGGAGTGTATGTGGAGTTTATATGCTGTGAACCCCTGTTGCGGAGTATATGTAAATTTGTATGATGGAATGGTTAGTTTCTGGGTATAGGAATGCAAGGCTCCTTAGTGTCTGTTTGGGTAATGGTTGGTTGATGGGTCATTATCTCCTGGAACTCCCCCGTCCCTGGGTGGAATTCCTTTGTAAGTGTTGAATTTTGATTCTATGGTTCTTCAAAACTGGGAGCCAGATTTTGTTTACTTTTAAGGTTCTTCTTTCCTGTTGAAGTTGTCCAGGTGTTTGTGGATTTCAATAGCTTCTCTGTGCATTCTGACATGATAGTTGTTGGCCTGGCCCAGAATTTCTGTGTTTTTAAGTAGCATTTTGTGTCCAGGTTGGTTTATCACATGTTTGCTACTGCTGATTTTTCTGGCTGGCCCAGTCTGCAGTGTCTCTCACATTACTTGATTTGTGTTTGCACGCTGTGTTTAGTGGTCCCTATGTAAACTTGTCCACAGCTGCATGTTATGCGGTAAACTCCTGCAGCTGTGAGAGGGTCTCTTTTGTCCTTCGCTGAACGTAGCATTTCTTGGATTTTCTTGCCTGGTCTGTAGATGGTTTGGAGGTTGTGTTTCCTCATCAGTTTCCCTATTCTGTCTGTGACCTCTTTGATGTATGGTAAAAATACCTTCCCTTTGGGTGGCTGCTTTTCTTCTTCATTCCTGTGTTTTTTTATGGGTCTGGCTGCTCTTGTGATGTCTGATCTGGAGTAATCATTAGCCTGTAGGGCCTGTAGAGTATAAGATCTTCTTCTTCTTCTTCTTCTTCTTCTCTCTCTCTCTCTCTGGCTTTTCTTCGCAAACGAAGATTCAGGAAGGACTCATCCTGTGCTTTCTGCAAGTGTGCTGATGACTAAAAAGGCCAATCCGAGATAAACAAGTCCGGTTGCAGAAAACACAGCAGAAGGTCTCCTTGGGTGATGTTTCTGTCTTGTGATTCTTTCTGTGTTGTTGTTTCTCTTCAAGACTTGTTCGGCGTGAGTTCTCAAATAAGGCTACAGCATTGTGGATAGTGCGTCTCCATGCCTCCCGATGTGAGGCCAGGGCGGACCATTGTTGGTGATCAATTTGGCCGAGCCTGAGATGTTGTTTCAGGGAGTCTTTGTATCACTTTTTTGGAGCACCCCTCTTATGCTGACCCGTGGTGAGTTCACCGTAGAGTACTATTTTGGGGAGGTGATGGTCCTCCATCCTAGAAATGTGCCCTGCCCAGCGCAGCTGTGTTCTCAATATCATGGCCTCAATGCTGGTGATCCCTGCTTGCTCAAGGACAACAACATTCGTCACATAGTCAGTCCAGTGTATATTTAGGATTGTGCATAAACAGCGCTGATTGAAGCGTTCGAGGAGTCGTAAGTGGTGGCGATAGGTGACCCACGTTTCAGACACATAAAGGAGGATAGACAGTACAATGGCTCTATACACACTGATTTTTGTGTTTCGCCTCAGGTGTTTATTACTCCAGACTCTTTTGTGAAGTCTTCCAAATGCACTATATGCCTTTGCTATTCTGTGTTCAATCTCTTTGTCAATCTTGGCATCTGAGGAGATGATGCTTCCCAGGTAGGTGAACTGCTGAACGGACTTGAACACAGAGTTGCCAACAGTAATGTGGGGATGGTGGTGTTCGTCCTGTGGTGCAGGCTGGTAAAGAACGTCCATTTTCTTCAGGTTGACTTCCAGCCCAAACAGCTCTGCAGCTGTTGCGAAGTAGGATGTTAGGTGCTGCAGAGCTGCTTCTGTGTGGGCAACAAGAGCAGCAGCAGCAGCGAAGAGCAGCTCATGGACTAGATAGTTTAGAGTCTTAGTGTGAGCCCTCAGACGGCTTACGTTAAACAAGCTACCATCAGTTCAGTAACGTATATAGATGCCGTCATCTTCTTCAAGCTCTGCCGTAGCCTTTTGGAGCATCATGCTGAAGAAGATTGTAAATAAAGTTGGAGTAAGAACACAACCTTGCTTCACTCCATTAATTATTAGAAAGGGCTCTGAAAGAGCATCGCCATATCTGACTTGACCGCATTGGCCCTCATGTAGCAATATAATCATTTTAAGGAATTTGGGGGGACATCCTAGTCTTTCCAGGATCTTACACAGACCTTGTCTTCTCACAGTGTCGAAGGCTTTGGTGAGGTTGACAAATGTTACATAGAGACCCTTGTTCTGCTCCCTAAATTTTTCTTGCAGCTGTCTAAGGGCAATTACCATATCTGTAGTACTCCTATTGGCTCTGAAGCCACATTGGCTTTCAGGAAGAAGTTCTTCTGCTATAGTAGGAACTAATCTGTTCAGCAGTATCCTTGCAAGGATTTTTCCAGTAAAAGAAAGCAGTGTTATGCCTCAATAGTTTGAGCAATCAGATTTTGCTCCTTTTTTCTTGTACAGGGTGATGATGACTGCATCTCGGAGATCTGATGGCAGTTCCCTTTTTTCCCAGCAATTCACAAGGAGTTTGTGGAATTTATTGTGGAGTGCATGACCTCCGTGTTTCCAAACTTCAGGTGGGATTCCATCAATCCCAGCTGCCTTGCCATTTTTCATCTGCTGTATGGCCTTAAGGGTCTCTTCCAAAGTGGGAGCTATGTCCAATTAATTTTTCATCGGTTTTTGTATCATATGTTGGATAGCTGAGCCTTGGACTACTCGGTTGGCACTAAAGAGACTTTGAAAATGTTCAGCCATCGATTCAGGATGGAGGCTTTATCAGTAATTAATGTCTGACCATCTGTACTGTATAAGGAGCTTTGGACCTGATATGTAGGTCCAAACACTGCTTTAAGAGCTTCATAAAATCCTCTATGATTACCCAGATCTGCAGAGCATTGTGTCTTTTCTGCTATATTGATCCACCACTTCCTCTACATGTCTCTGAGTTTTTGTTGTAGTTTACTACATATGAGACAGAAAGCTGCTTTTCTTACATGACAGGTTGGCTGGGCGAGGTATGCCTGGTGAGCAGCTCTCTTCTTTGCCAACAGCTCCTGGATCTTTTGGTTGTTTTCATCAAACCAGTCTTGATTTTTCTTGTGGGAGAACCTGAGGGATTCTTCTGCAGACTGGAGAATACTGTTTTTGATATGTTGCCAAAGCACCGTAGGAGAAGGATCTGTAGTATGGTCTTCAAGTTTTGTTTGCAGATTTGCCTGGAAGTTGTCTCTCATGGTAGCTTGTTGAAGATTGTTGACTTGCAGTCTCTTCTTTAAGATGCCACCCGTCTTAGGTTAGCAAACAGGCCATCATTTCTGGAAAGATCACATTTTCAGTTCTGATCCTTCAAAAGGAAAGACTATGGGTGGCCTAAACTGGCACAGGAACAGGCACTGAAATGCAGGTCCTGTAAATGTACTTTTAAAACATCACCAGTTATAGCTTAGTACTAACCCCCCAGTTGGCAATAAAGTACTAATGTTTAAAAGAAACTATTTACTTTCTTGTTTCTCAAAAGTACAGAGTAACTCCCCATTACTCTAAAAAATATCTGAATGGAATACAGTTGCCCCTTCATATTCGCTGGGGTTAGGTTCCAGAGCCCCCCCCCCATGGATACCAAAATCCATGAATACTCAAGTCCCATTATATGCAATGGCATAGCAAAATGGTGTCCCTTATATAAGATGGCAACATTATTTTTTTAACAATATTTTCAATCTATGAATACTTAAATCCATGGATACCAAATCCGTGGATACAGTGGGACAACTGTCCAAAGCAAGGACAGCACTTCAAACAATGTCAATTTAGCAACAACATCCCCTGCTAGGTATAAAAGTACAGTAACTTGTAAAGTTAGTTGCCAAAAAAAGGAACAAAGTTATCCCTTAACTATCTTTTTGTTATTGGAAGAAGGAGCTAATTAGAAGTAACTATTTGTATGTAACCTGTTGTTTTCAGTTTCCCTGACATAAAACAGGAAGCTTCATACCCCAAATGTTAAATCTTGCTCTATAAATGATTACACGAAATGCGTATGTAAGTGGAAATTCCAGATGTTTAACAATCTTACTTTGGGGAATTAAAATTAGCACAAGTGGCCTGCGAGAGGTCATGTAATGGCAGGATTTTTCCACCTATGTATGCCAGTACTGACTGGGAGAGAATGAGCCAAGGAAACCAAATAACCTTGAAATCTTTATTGGAAATTATTTAAAACTGCATTCACACCACATTCATTCATCTAGCACATGTACAAGACTGTCAAAGAAAAGCAGGAAGGAACCCGACCGTGGGTTAGATTAAAGTTTATTGAGGTACTATACTGCTCCAAAATGAAGAACTCTTTGTGAGTAGCGCAGCAGCGGGAAATTACTCTTGAGTAGTTCACAAAGACAGGTGGTGAACAGTTAAAGATTAAAAAAAATAAAGAGATGGGGACGGAGGTTAAAAGTGGCAGGAAAAAAGCTTTTGTTCACCAAGGAGAAAACAATTAAGTGGGAGGAAAGAATTCGGAAGGGAGAGAAGGAGTACCGACTGACATGGAGATAGGAGAAAAATGGTGTCCAAGTGCACTGAGATGAGATTTTGGGGTATATTTATATGCAAAATCTTCTTTGAAGGAGCAACTTAGAGAGGGAGGTAATTGTTTATCAGAAAATTCCCATCGTTACAGCAAAGGAACTCCAGATGAGTTAGCACTGTGGGAGAAATAAAATTTTCAAAACTGATGGATGACAGACAACTCTCTTTGGGATGTAGATGAGGAGATAAGGAAAACAGGCCTCACGTGAAATTTCCAGCTAACTTTTGAAGTAATCCAGAGGATGCTTCCTCCTGGAGGTTCTCAGGAAAGACATGGCATTATTATTGTAAGCTTCAAAGGATTTCTGCTTCACCTTCACCTGAAGTGTGAACCTTACTGAGGAATCTGAGGTGGCCTGTTCTTTGGCGTGTACGTGTGGGACAAGATGCTCTAGCCCTGACTTGAAATCCCCCATCAGCCTTGCAGAGGGCCTTATATTAAATATGTATCTCAATTAAACGTGTATCAAAATGCACAAAGTGGAAGCTCTCATTACGGAATGGGCTTTTGATGTATAATTTGAAGTCACCACTGTCAAAAAGCTGAGGTGTCTATAGTATTATTATGTGATAGTAGGGACTGTGTGCCCTTGAACACCTGCATACAATCCTCTACTTTCTCTCAGTTACTGAGATTTTATTTGTTAGGATTTGAATACCCTGCCTTTCCACATTCAAGACATAAAGCACTAATGGGAATTAACCTCTTCAATAAACAAACAAACAAAAAAATAAACCTTAATATTTGATAGGAGACACAAACAAATCCACTAAAAATACCAGATAATTGTAAGTAATAAAAGTAACAATGTTAAGAACGTGACTGGAAACAAACATTTATATGAAACAAACAAATCTAAAGCATGTGTTTTTTCTAAAAGCATTTTAACTGTGCATCATTAATTTCTCTTCAAGCAGTGTACATCTTTGCAGTTATGAGGTTGATATGTAGATCTTAGATGTAGAATTCTGAAATGGACAGCTTTAAAAAATAAAGTTGCAATTGTGGATGCTCAGAATACATAGCAATGGCTTCCTAGCAGATTTGAACCTTGCTGTTATCTTGAAATATACCAAGCAGTTAACTATTATCCACAACCCAACTCTTCAATGTATGCAGTGGCTTGCCAGGGGAAGAGCAGATGGAAAGAGCGTCAAGCCAAAAACGTGCTGGGTATAAGTCAAAGAAAAGCGTAGGCTGTGGAAGAAGAAAGCACTTCACAAGCATTTATTACATGCATCACCATAGCTCACTCTAGTTCTTTGTGTGTGTGTTAGTGTGGATTGATATTGCTGCCAGCATTTTTTGCCTAGACCCGTTCTGCAGCCTTACTCAAAGGATGGTTTATTTTTTTGCTGCAAATAAATGGTTACTGACAGTCGGTCATCAGCTCCACAACTGTATTCCTGTTGCACTGGCAGTGCCTCCCAGGCTTGGGGGGGGGCGCTGGTTTGGAATATGAAGCAGGCGAAATGACCATGCACTAGTTCTGGGCTCGAAAAGAAGACTATTTTAGTAATGACAGCAGATAGAAAAGCAAACAGGCATATTCTCATTAATCAAGACATAGAAAGCAGAAAGATACAAACCGGTTCCGCAGAGCTGCACACTGCTGCAAGGCAGAGCCCTGTGTCTATGCCCTCACCTTATATGCGTTTTTCTAATTGAAGCTTTGCAAACATAGTGGGGGAAAAGGAAACTTTCTCAAGCCAATTAACAAGGGGAGATTTTCTCATGGCAATTATTGTACGAGGTGCCGGGGTGTCTCAAAACATCCTTATCTTCTTGGTTAGGGGATAATTTTCTAATTCCCTCCTGCCATCTCCAGCTGTGAAGAGAAACCTCTCCTTGACCCATTTGATTGAAGGAAAACAGGGTCTATCATGTCAAATGCAGCCTGAACCAATCCTTTGCTAGGCCCTGGTTGCAGGGCCTAACGATTCCTCAGAAGACTTCTAATCTCCTGCCACCTTAGCTGCTGCTTAAGAAACTGACAAGCAGGATGTTGAGGGCGGAGTGGGGGGACTTGTACCCACCAGTTTCCTTGGGATGATTCAGGGCACAACAACAACAACAATAATTTATTTGTACCCCGCCCCTCTGTTAAAACAATCGGGGCGGCTTACAATAATTAAAATACAATACAGATAAAAACACCACCCACCCCCACCCTGCCCCATAAAAAGATATTAAACAAATATAAGGTTTGCTTAAACTCAGTCTGACCCTGTCACTATTACACGTATCCCAAGATGCAGTGGATGTGAATTATGTGCCACCTGGACGGTATTCCAAGATGCAGCACATCAGAAATAGAGCAGTCATTATGCTCTAGCTAAGTGATGAGAATAAATGCAGAGGCTTCTGACGGAAATTAATTGGGGTAACCATAGAGCATTATGATGTTGCATGGTGACTAAAGTCCCTAGTTCAGATTTATCCTTTCCCATGAACCTTGGCAAGCCGCTGCCTCTTTCAGCGATCATTCATCAAAATGTGCAGTATACAGATAATAATACTCACTGACCTTACACAGGGTCCAAAATACATATTGCCCATACCTTTATTATGGCAACCAAAATGTGCAAAAAACCTATGCTTTTGGAATATTGTAGCAAGAGTGTTTTTTTTTAACATGAAGGCAAAAAAATGTAATTATTATGGTAACATACAAAATCACAACATGCAGACCTGCATGCTTTTCTGGCCTTAACAGTGTAATGTTTCTTTCTCCTGCATTATTTTGTTTACCTTTTTAGCCTGATGAAGAATCTGGGAAGCTTCAAAAGCTAGCATAGGTTTTGGTTTTTTTGGGGTGGGGAGAGTGCCTTCTGGTTGGCTTAATAAAGGCACCATAATGTAGATTTTGGACTTTAATTGTCAACGCAGCTATTCTGCATTTTTAAAAATCATGTAGGGTTGGTGTAGGGATTACAGCTAGTTAATGTATGTTAATTACTTAATTAACATGAAAGTACTATACAAATTGTAAGGTGGTGTTATCATTGTCATCCATATTTTCTTGCTTATCTGAGTCCTCCCTGACACTTACACTTAAAGATGCTCTGGGATTCAGGGAAAACAAGACAGGGTGATGTAAGCAAGGTATTACAACATTGAGTTTAACAGGCTGATGACACTTAAGGACTATTACACTCGAGTAAAATCTGATTGCTGGCTTTTGGACTTGGTGACCTTTGAGTTCTGTAGAAACTCAGGCAGGCATGTAAAACCACAACCAGGCAGTGCCATTCTTCACATATTTACATGGTGGTAAGTACCTCTGTGTTCACTTTAGGCTTACTCACTTGTAAGGGAGTTTAGGATTTCAAAAGCAACACGTAAGACTTTAAACATTCAAAATACACATGCTGCAATTTGACCAGATTTCTATGCTTTAGAAATTAACTATATTTAATTTCAGTCCTATTCTGGTTCTAACCTTTACATTTATGAACATATTATGCTATGTTTTAATCATAAGGACAGGCAGTTGCAAGTTGTCAGCTGAGCACTGTGGATTGTGCCAGCCATTCTCATTTCCATTGCTCATGGCTCCATTTTCCACAGCTCAGTGCAAATTCAGGTCCTTTTGCTTTTCTCAGGATATGGTATTTAAATGAACAGACATTTGAGATCTGAAAAAGCCATTTGAAACAAACATCCTTTGATTGAGACAGAACAAGAAGCCAACCTATTCCAGGAATAGATCTATTCCAAATGGACTTGCATTGGTTGTGTCAAGCCAGAGCTTACTCCCTCCAACACAGGAGGCCTATATCTTACTCCCTGACTGTGGCCAAAATCTATGCAGAAGCTATTCTTTAATGAGACATGAAAAGATGCATCTCTGAGCAAATTTGACCTGTGCAGCAACATGCAATTGGCTGTTAAGAGCTAACAGCTCTAATAAAGATCTTAAGTTACCAGTCTTTTCCAGATTTATTGTGCTGAATGCAGATGAGTATAACAAGATGTTGTAATATGTATCATCATCATCATCATCATCATCATCATCATCATCCCTGCTGTTCTTTACCCAAAGATTATACAATGCTACTATATAACACGTCTATTTTTTTTTTTTAAGGAAAATGGTGGGTGAAGAGGATAAAGTACATTTCAGGGAACAAAGTGTAGATCTTCTAAAATGGCATTTTTCCAGATCTAGAGCAAACCCTGAATCCCAAATTGCAAGATAGGTCCGTTTCAAACATTTAACAATATATGTTCATTCTTTCTCTCTCTCTCTCTCAAGTAGGGGTAGGGATGCATGGACCTCATCACTAGCTCTGCTGGTTAGGCCTCTTGGGATTTGTATTTCTTTTATTTTATTCATTTATATCCTGCCTTTCCTGCCAATAATGGGATTCAAGATCGCTTACAACACCTTAAAAACAATACCGATTAAAAGCTATACAAAAACATCAATAAAAGTATAAACATAAAAGTTATTTAAAAGACAATTACAGTTGACCCTCCCAGCAACTTTATTTCTCCCCAGCAACTCTTTTTGTCCCTTTTTGAAACTGACATAAACAACATCTTCTGTGCACATTTCAGCTAGTGAATTTCATACAGGTGGCTCACTTATGTTCATTTATAGATATCTGGAAGTAACTTGGGCTGGGATTTGACTATGCATCTAACCCTGGGCCCATCTACGTGAGGGGGAAAAAATCCCAAATACCTTGTAGTATTGGGTCCTCGCAGCAGTTTTTCTGGTCTTGGAAGCCCCCAGAAGCCTCACATTCCTGATGGCATCCACAAGTGATTTACTTGCGTTAATTCTTCACTGCTGCTGGTGTTTTGTTTTTTTTTAAAGTTGTACCAAGGTGTGCTGGTGCGATAGAGCAATTCTCAAAAGCAAAACAAAATATTGATCCTTTTTATTGCCTTACTGGGAATCCAACAATGCCCACTACCCCCGCTCTCACCTGGCCAATCAGCTTTGTGCTTCCCTTCGAGTTTTTTGTTGTTTTATAGTCCAAACGAGCAAAAATATGCACCCACCTTGCAGCTTGTGAAAAAGTATGGTATGTGGAAATCTGCGAAGGCTTTTACCCCATTGTTTTTGCTGTTTTGGGCCCCCCTCCTTCTGAATAGTGTGGATTGGCGCTGGATCCTGTTTAGACCGGTAGGATTCCCAGTGAATTCCACGAGGGGGTGTTTTAACCTTTTAGATGGCCCCCCTGTTGCTCCTTCTGATTTTTCCTTCTGTTTCCAGGTGTACATCTTGTTTGGAATCATATGGTACCTCCACTTCAGTGAGCCTTCCCCACCCCATTCCTGTTCATACAGCTACCACGGGTGCTCCCTCCGCCCCATCAATGGCTCGGTCTTTTGGCTAAGATCAAGTGTAGTCCTTTGTTGTTGTTGTGTGCCTTCAAGTAGTCTCTGACTTATGGCGACCTTACAGAAACCACATCACAGGGTTTTCTGAAGCTGATTGTGTGTGTCTTGCCCAAGGTCATCCAGTGGCCAAGCATGGACTCAGACCCTGGTCTCCAGAGCCGCAATCCAACACTCAAACCACTTAATCACTCTGGCTCCCTCCATGTTAGTAGTAAATCATAAACCTGAAATAGTGAGGAGGAAGGAGGGAACAGGGAGTAAAAGTATTTGACTGCACATGAAGATTTTAATTCCCCATTCAACCTATTATCCTCTATTATTTAGTTTTGTGTCTTGCTGTTCTTCCAATCAGCTGATGGCAGCACACAGGGCTTTGATCCTCCCTGCTTTATCCTCACAATACTGCTGGGAAAGAGATTAGGCTGTGAAAGAATGGCTAGTCTACAGTGACCTGATGAGTTTCCATGGCTCAGTGGGGACTAGAACTTGAATCTGCCAAGTATCATTCTAACATATTCTTGCACCATACTGTCTCTCTTATTAACCTTTTAGTAGTTAATCTAGAAAATCTTGACAGTTGTTTTAACCCCTACAACCTTATTCTAACTTTATTTTTTTCCACAACAGAAGGTACCTTGGATTAAAAAAAAGAAAAGATAATCCATAACTGGATCAACAAGCTTTATATTGTAAGCCGCCCCGATTGCGTTGCAGAGGGGCAGGATAGAAATAAAATTTTATTATATTATTATTATTATTATTATTATTATTATAACAACATAAAAAATTGGAGCTGACATGATCCAGGATGATTTGTGACTTCACCAGCGGGCCCCACAGTTCTCAGCTCTGGCTACTCATCACTCTCATCCGGCTCTAGGTCCCCCTCCCCCCCGGTATCCCTTTATGGATTGGGGCCTGAGTCTCCAGGTGACCCTGTTAGTGGATAAGTTTGTCTAACAGTGTGCAATATTCTGGATAGTATTCCCACCCCTTTTTCTAAGGGAAATAAATCCAATATGAGCCAGTGTAACAGTTAACAAAAGAGTTTAGTTGATTTATTATAACAATGTGTTAACAACTTCCAGGACTGTGTAACAGCAATATATCAACAATGGTTCTTTCAGTTAGTGACAGATCATACTTCCAATTAAATCATCCACTTTTCCCTAGTCTCTCATCTGACACATACCACCTTCTCTCATCACAGTTCCCTCCCCCACTACCATTCCCTTTCCTTGTGTGTTGTGTCTTTAGATTGTAAGCCTGAGGGCAGGGAATTGTGTTTCTGGTTCTTTTTAATGTAAAGTGATGGTACCGTACTATATAAAAATTGATAATACTAATAATGATAATTGGTATACTGCAGCTCCCAGCCAATTAGGAAACTGGCATGAAGGAAAAAGGCCACAGCTATTATTTTTTGTAGTTTGACATTATACTTCAGAACTTCACTCACTTGTGCTACAAAAAGGTTGTTGGTGGCCAATTAGAACTAGACTGCATACCTTCCAATTATCTGAATTAATCCTCTGTCATCCCACTTTTTCAGCTGTTTTAAAAATTCCCCATTTTTTGTTCTTCCCACTTTCCCCCTTCCTCCTCAGCTTACTTCAGTTGCTGCAAACTGAATTCATAATGCAAAAGTAGTTTGCACCCAATTTACTCAGCAGGGACAAGAAGTCTTGCCCTTCTCTGTAGACTTAGGCAAAAGCAAATTGCTACCACCTCTCCTAACTTGTCAGTTCTTCCTCATTAATAATGTTTGCCATTTTGACCATCCTCTGATATGGCTTGGCCACACATCTCTCTGTTTCAACCTGTGAAATGTTGGAGGGTGTGGGACTGTAGGCCAGCCAATCATGGCTTTCTTATTGGAATGTAGCCACCTGGAATCTCCACCCCTAAGGAATGTTGAATACTCTCCCATTAACAAGAGTACTTTGATCTCTGGTGCTTCTCCCTACAAAAGAGAAATGCTCATTAATATTTTGAGTTTATACTGTATTACTAGGCCTGTCTTTATCAGCTGTCTTTGAAATGTGCTTGGGAGGAAAAAAAACTTTGTTCTTATCTGCCTGCCCCAATTTCTCTCTGCACTGCCTCTGGGCTTGTGTTAAATTTGTCTTTGCTTTCTCTCAGGTTGCTTTCGTTCACTGTGATAGCTTATATTTTAAACAGTGTGATATCACTTTGAACGGAAACAAAACCTCCTGAAAAACACTGTTTTCGGGGACAACAGGAATTTAAGCTACCCAATGCTACCTCTCCACTTCCAGATAAGCACCCTTGCTCTACCCTAACCTAGATAAAGAAGACTATATGATATTCAAGAGAGGACTTGATAGCTGCTTTTTCTTTCTTTGACATTTGAGATTTTAATTAGATTAGTTCTTAATACCAAGAGGAAATATGCAAAATATCCCAGCTCAATTGCTGGCTTTGAGATTATTCTGTTTAGAGAACCAGTAAGCACCAAAAAGCAAGATGCAAAGAGAGGAGGCTGCTTAAGGTTTCATGAAAAGGCAAGAGAGAGGAAAATCATCTTGAGCAACCAGATTAAAATTATAGTTCCATACAGATCATTCTCAAAGCTGTCTTTTTCATTGCAAATGCAGTAAATTACCACCTGAATTTTGGGAAAATGTCACATAGAGCCTAGACTGTAGGGTGAATTATTGAATATGTTTTATCCTATTTAAATTATTCTGGTTTTATCTGGAATTGTTTTGAACTGTTTATACTGTAGTAATTATATGTCACCCTAGGATCTCACAACAGAAGGAGGAAATATGTTAGTAAATACAATAAATATGGAAAAAAAGGGGTTGACATCAACTTATTTATTTATAGAAGTATTACATAAATATTTATGTACCTAAATTATGTGTCAGTATAATTATGTAAAAGTACTGTATTATTAATTCTATATTGTTGGTTGTGTATTATAATTATTTATTTACATGATCTTATATTGTTTTAAAGTATTGATGTTTTAAAATGACAACTTATTCAATTGTGTTAACACCTTTTTATTACTAATTTTAAATGCATGTATCTTGTTTTAATTGATGTGTGGGTTGCCTTTGGTCCCATTTGGGAGAAAGGTGGCATAAAAATTAAATAAATACGTAAATCATATCCCACCTTTCCCTAAACTGAATAATCTCAAAGCCAGATATATTTTGCATTAAATGTAAATAAATCATATCCAAGGTGAGACCCTAGGCAGCTTACTTGTGTACTAATGTGTGCATGTGTTCTTTGCCTTCAAATAATTTCTGATTTGTAGTGACCCTAAAGCAAACCTGCCATGAGGTTTTCTTGGCAAGGTTTGTTCAGAGCGGATTTGCCATTGCCTTCCTCTGAGGCTGAGAGAGTGTGGCTTGCTTAAGCTCACCCAGTGGGTTTCCATGGTGGAGTGGGGATTTGAACCCTGGCCTCCTAGTCTAACATGCAAAGCACTACGCCACGTATCCCATAGAATTGACTCTCTGAAATCAATGGGATAGACATTATTTGTTACTAAAAAATCCTATCTATTATTATTATTATTATTATTATTATCCTTTTTTGCTTATGCCCTCAGAGAACACTGTAAAAACAAGAGCACACTCAAACAGAAGGCCATATAAACAAGAAACTGAATACAAAACACGTTGCAAAGCTGCCTTTAGTACGCATGCCAATTACAAACTCTACTGGAGAAAGTTTTAGACAGAAAAGTTTTCACTTCTCACCTAGGGCCCGTTCACACTACACAACTAGAGTGCTACATTCTACTTTAACTGCCATAGAAACATGCCATGGAATCTTAAGGTCTCCAGCGTAGAGAGGGGCATTTAGAATTCTCAGCCAGAGTACTCTGGTGCCTCCCCAAACTACAGATCCCAGGATTCCATGAGATGAAACCGTGGACATTAACACGGAAAAATGGTGCTACAATTTGTAGTTTTAATAGGCCCGCAAACACCTGTGTGGAAGAGGCTGAATACTTCTAATAGATCTGCAATGTTAGAGCTGCTGCCAAGAAGATCCTATCCTCTGTGCACACCAACCTAACAGATATTGATGGGGAGCATCAGGACATGCAAACAGCTGTTGACATAGGTCTAATGCATACTCTCAACTAGAGTAAATTCATTGACTTGTTGATTTGTGAATCAACACTTTTGTGAATCACCTTGATTTAATAGGTGAACTTTAACTGGCACTAACAATCAAAGTTGGGCCCTAGATCTTGGTGTATTATATACACTGTATATGAAGCATTGTGTGGGTAAAGTCCTTGAAATAAGTTGTTTTCCCCAAGCTGCTTAGGGATTTAAACTACATTAAGGCAAGCACTGCGAATTGCAACCAGAACCTTCTTGGTCAAAAAGAGGCAAGTAAGTGTGTGTGTGTGTGTGTGTGTGTAGGAAGCACCTGTGTGCACCCTCACAACTAGTCAGTGTCCAGGAGTCAGAGCTGTACCAAGGCATTGTGCAGCCAGGGCAACATCTTTGCAGAAGAAGGTACTGGATACCTACTTGCACAATGCCTGAATAGGTATTTATGCTGACATAAGGGGAGGTGTCATACCAACTTGAGTCACCAGTAGGATTCTGGCCTTTGGGAAGAGCAATCAATTATTAATTATTTAATGTACGATGACTGTAATGTTTACTGCAAGGAAGTGGGGGAAGCACTAGTGAGAGGGGTGGAGGGGGAATAAAATGTTTTTCTGCCATGGGCAAGAAAATGTCTTGGGCTGGGCCCTATGCATGCAGGATGCTTTAGTGTATCTAATACAGCTTACGTGCAGTGGACATGGCTACAATGAGTACTCAATTTTATATAGCCCAGTCTATTTATTTATTTATTTATTTATTTATTTGTATCCCGCCCCTCTACAAAACGCAATCGGGGCGGCTTACAGCATTTTAAATATACATTCAAGACCCTCCATCCCATCCACCCCTTAAAATACAATTACAGTTGTCCCTTCACATTTGCTGGGGTTTGGTTCCGTGAATACTCAAATCCATGAATACTCAAGTCCGATTATATGCAATGCTATAGCAAAATGGTGTCCCTTATATAAGATGGCAAAATCAAGGTTTGCTATTAGGATTATTATTTTTTAAAGAATATTTTCAAGCCATGAATACTCAAATCTGTGAATGTCAAATCTGTGAATGTGGAGGGACAACTGTAAAAAATTTAAAACATACTTAATAAATACTAAAAACTAACAATAAAGATGGCTGTATCTGGATTGGGCTAAAATTGATTTTTCTTTCTGATGGCCGGGTAGCTATTCAGGAAAGGCCTGCCGGAAGAGATCCATCTTAAGAGCTTTTTAAAAACTATTTAAGGTGGTAATATGACAGATCTCATCCAGCAGGCCATTCCATAATCTGGGAGCAATAGCCGAAAAGGTTCTCTGAGAGGTCGAAGACAGCCTAGTTTTTAAAGGTTGTAGCAGATTCCTCCCAGAGGACCTGAGTGCACGGGGAGGATTATATGGAAGGAGGCGGCCCCGAAGATACGTTGGACCCAAGCCATTTAGGGCTTTAAAGGTGATAACCAACACCTTGTACTGGGCCCGGAAACTAATGGGCAGCCAGTGAAGTGATCTTAAGATCGGTGTTATATGGTCTCTTCTAGATGTACCCGAGACCAGTCTGGCTGCCATATTCTGTACTAGTTGAAGTTTCCAGACCAAGCACAAGGGTAGCCCCATGTAGAGTGCATTACAGAAATCAAGATGGGAGGTTATCAGAGCATGTACCATGGTCTCAAGGTCCCTGACTTCCAGGAAAGGGTGCAGCTGGCGGATCAGACAAAGCTGATAACAAGTGCTCCTGACTGTCGCGTTTACCTGATTCATCATCTGGAGTGACGAGTCCAGGAGCACCCGCAGACTGCGAACACAGTCCCTGGAGGAGAGTGTGACCCCATCCAGGACTGGAGGTTGTATCCTAGTACCTGGGTTTGGGGCTGCTACCGTGAGAACATCCGTTTTGTCTGGATTCAGCTTCACTTTGTTTTCCCTTTCCCTCATCCAGTCTACTGTATATTTAAGGCTTGAAGATCCAACATATGAGCAATATTATAAAAAAGAAACCACTGAGAGAAACTATAGCAAAGGTGAGAGAACTTACAGCAGTTATAATTTAATGCTTGTACCCAATTCTTCCTTCCAAAAGGAAGCCCAAAGCAGCATACATTGACACACTAAAAGCACATACAATAATATTAAAAAGTACAAAGCAAATAGTAGGAACACTTTTGTTATAAAACAATAAAGATACAATTACAATTAAAGATCAACCCCATATCCATGGATTTGGTATCCACGGTTTCACTTATTCATGTTTTGAAAAAAATATGTTCTCTCTAGGCATTTCTAGGTCCTCTATTGTCATTCTATAGTCAACATCTGGTGTTTTGTCACATTGAAAATAATCCAGGGTTTCAGGTATCCATGGGGGGTCTTGGAACATATCCTCTGCGGATACGTGTGTGTGTGTGTGTTGATTTGTACTTAAAAATAATAATTAAATAAATCCAAACAGGACTTGTTCTGGATGGTGAAGAAAGCTGGCAAGAAGAAGAACAATATATTTGAAATGTGGTGCTGAAAAAGAGTTCTGAGGATACCATTGACTGCTAAAAAGACCAACGAATGGGTCTTGGAGCAAATTGAGCCTGAACTCTCACTAGAAGCAAAGATAACTAAACAAAGTCTTTGGACATATCATAAGATAACATGACTCATTGGAATAGATCATAATGTTCAGTAAAGTGAAAGGCAATAGGAAAAGAGGAAGACTACACTACTAGTGGACTGATATGCTCCAGCTGTTCCAGTCTGGCAAGGACAGTCCCAGTTAATCCAATGTCATCCCACTTTTTTATCTGTTTTTTAAATAACCCACTTTCTCTCTCTTTCCCCCACTTTCTTACTTTGTCCTCAGCTTACTTCAGTTACTGCAAACAAAGCTGAAAGTGCAAAAGTAGTTTGCACTTAATTAACTCAGCAGGGAGAGGAGGCTGTGGAATCTTGCCCTTCCCAGTACACTCAGGCAAAAGCAAACTGCTGCAGCCTCCTAGATTGTCTGTTCTTCCTCTTTAGTAACCTTTTGCCATCTTAACCATACTCTGATGTTGCTTGGGCACACATGCCCCTCTTTTCATCTGTGGAATGTTAGAGGGTATAGGAATGCACACGAGCCAGTGTGGGGCAGTGGTTTGAGCATAGGCCTACACTCTGGAGATCAGGGTCAGAATGCCTGCTTGATCATGGAAACCCACAGGATGATCTTGGGCAAGTTAGTCTCTCACCCTCAAAGGAAGGTAATAGCAAGCCCACTCTGAACAAATCTTGCCAAGAAAACCCCATGACAGGTTCACTTTGTGTGTATGTACCTTCAAGCTGCCTGTCGACTTATGGTGAGCCCATGAATTTCAGAGGGTTTTATTAGACAAGGAACACTCTAAGGTGGTTTTGCCAGTTCTTTCCTCTGAAATATAGCCTATAGCACCTGGTATTCGTCCAAGTCTTAAACAGGGATGACCTTGCTTGGCTTTCAAGATCAGATGGGATCTGCTCTCTTTAGGATATTTAGGGCCTTAGGGTCAGCACAAATCAGAAATGACTTCAGGTCACACAACAATGGGAATGTATGTCTTCCGATCAATGAGGTATCAAACAGCAGAGATGTTCTCTCCTATGGAAAGCTAGGTTTGCTTGAACCTATTGATAGAATAGCAACCAGTGGTCTTGGTCCACCAAGTATCTTGACTGCTTTTGCTGCAATAGATGAACAGAATAGTGTCTAGATCAAGCGAAGTAATAGTGAGAGCCACTCTATTCTGCTTTGGTCAGACCTTACCTGGAATACTGTTTCCAGTTCTGGGTACCACAATTCAGGAAGGATATTTAGAAGCTAGAATGTGTCCAGAAGAGGGCAACCAGAATGGTGGGGGGTCTGGAAGCCATGTCCTATGAGGAGCGGCTCAGGGAGCTGGGCATGTTTAGTCTGGAGAAGGTTAAGAGCAGACATGATAGCAATGTTTAAATATTGGAAGGGATGTCATACTGAGGATGGAGCAAGCTTGTTTTCTGCTGCTCCAGAGACCAGGAAACAGAGCAAAGGACTCAAATTAAAGGAAAAGAGATCCCACCAAAACATTAGGAAGAACTTCTTGACAGTAAGAGCTGTTTGGCAGTGGAATACAATGCCTTGGAGTGTGGTGGAGTCTCCTTTGGAGGTTTTTAAACAGGGGCTGGATGTCCATCTGTCGGGAATGATTTGATTGTGTATTCCTGCATGGCAGGGGGTTGGACTAGATGGCCCTTGTGGTCTCTAATCAACTCTATAATTCTAAAGCAACCTCCACCCCTTTCTCCAGAAATGGATAGGTTTAACGTTGGCTGGTTCATGCAGAAGGAATTCCAATCACTTAAAAAAACAAAACAAACAAACAAAAAAAAAAAACCACCAAAACCAAACACCACCCAAATGGTCAAAACCTGTAACAAGACTTGAAACAAGAGTTAAATTCCCAATAACACTTCAATAATTATCCACCATGATGTTATCAACTACATTTAAACTCAAGTTTTGTTTTCTACAGAGGAGTGTGTGCATTGTTTTACAAAAAAAAAGTTGCACCATACTCCTCCTAATTGTTATGAACTTTGGAGTACAGGAGGACCCTGGTATCCGCTAGGGATTGGTTCTTGGGGGGGGCGTGGATATCAAAAACCGTGGATAATAGTGGATGCCACTGGAAATAATGGGACTTTCAGTTTAAAATACCACAGAGTTGCCTTGGAGGACCTAGAAAATGGCTAGAGAGGACACATTTTCTAGGAAGACTCTATGGTAGATGTGCTGTTTTGTGTCCCGTGGATAACTGAACCAGTAGACAACGAATCAGTGGATACGGGGTCCTACTGTACAGTTCTTGAAATCAAAATATAAAATACAAAAATAAAATACTAATATTTTCCTATGACGGGAGGAGGAGCAGCCGCACTGAGATCTCCGGGAAGGGAGTCACTGCAACCTTTCCTCTTTTATTCCTCCTGCCTCCATCTGAACGGCCCCTCCTCTCTGCCAGGAGCCTCAGCCCGCCCTCAGTGAAGCGCTGTTATGCCAACGCGCCTGCGCGAAGCTTGTGGCTGCGTCTTCCTCACCCTTCTCCTTTTGCCAGCTGACGTATTTACTACGCGCGTTGGTTGCCTCGCGAGGCCCGCTCCGCTTTCCCCCCTCACCTCCGACTCTTGGGCAAGGGAAGAGAGAGCGAGCGAGCGAGCGAGCGAGGGTGGGGGAACCAACCCAATGGCCTATAGACCTCTCCTTGCCCGTTCTCTTGCCAGCGGCTTAACGGCGTCGACGTCTTTTAGTGCGCAGGCGCCGAGGTGCGTGCGTCATCGCCGCAGCGCCCACCACCGCTCAGCATTTTTTCTCTGTGGGGAGGAGGAGGAGGCTGTGGTAGCGCCATCGAGAGCGAGGAGAGGGAGGAGGTTTAACGCGCATGTGCAGTGGGTGCGTTTCCCTCAGTGGCTGTCTGTGGAGGGAGGGTGGCAGAAGCAGCAGCAGCGGTGGCGGCAGGTCTTCTTTCTTGCTCTCGATTGGTTGGGCCGGGCGCGGTGCGCGCGACCACCACCACCACCTCCTCCTCTTCCAGCCCCCATTTTCTATCCCCGCCTTCTGTCAGCGGGGGTTCGCCGCCTCCCCTTTAGTGCGCGTGCGCGCTGGGCCTCCCCATTCGCCTCAGTAGCAGCAGCCGCCGCCGCCGCCGCCGCCTCCTCCGCCTCTTCTTCATTCTCAACCACCGCCACCAAAAACACCGCCGCCCTCGCCACCTCCTCATCCTCTTCTTCTTTTCCTTCCTCTTCTTCTTCTTCTTCCTTCGGTCTCGCTGCCGCTGCGATGCCGGAGAAGCGGCCCTTCGAGCGTCTCCCGGCCGAGGTGCGCCCCATCAATTACGGGCTGTGTCTCAAGCCCGACCTTATCGACTTCACCTTTGAGGGGAAACTGGAGGCCGCCGTGGAGGTAAAAAAAAGGATTAGGGTTTCTGTGAGGGGGTTGCTGAGGGGGGTGGGCCTGTGTGTGTGTGTGGGATTGTGTGTGTGTGTGTGTGTGTTCAAACGACCCCACTGGATATTGGTGGAGGAGGAGGGTGTCTTGGAAAAACAGGGTGGAAAGGGAGTGGATGGTGGTGTGTCTGTGTGTGGAAAGGAAGAGTATAAATGGTAATGGTATCGAAGTACTTACTGTACAGTTGTCCCTCCGTATCCACGGATTTGGTATCCACTGATTTTAAGTATTCACGGCCCTAAAATATTCTTTAAAATAATAATAATAATAATCCAAAAAGCAAACCTTGATTTTGCCATCTCATATCGGGGGCACCATTTTGCTATACCATTGCATATAATGGGACTTGAGTATTCACGGATTTTGGTATCCACGGGGTGGTGGTGGTGGTCCTGGAACCAAACCCTAGCAAATATGAAGGGACAACTGTAGTAGGGCTGCTGACTGAGGGATGAGGAGGAGATGGCTTGGCAGGCCTGGGGAGTGGTTGCATTGCAATCACCTGCGATTAACAAGAAATCCTGTTTTGCTATGTGGTCAGCTTCCTCCTGGAATCCAGCACAGAATCTTTCTTCTTCCTCCTCTGTAGCTGGAGCTTCAACTTGGATTATGGTTATATTGACCCCCCCCCAATTTCTGTGCATTATATCCTCTGACTGCTTTCCCTGCATCTCTCCTCACTGTCAATGCAACCCCACCTCTTCTTAGATTTTCATTTCCTCAGTAAAACACTGTGTAATGATCTATCTCAACATGTCCCATTCCTGTCCGATGTAGCTCACTCACCCCAAGTGAATGGGGAGAAAGGGGGTGAATGATTGGCAGCTGCAGGTGAAGGAGAAGAAGAATGGGGGAGGTGGTGGAATGAAGGGATTGGTAGTGGGGGGCTGTTTTCAATGGAAGGAGGCGAGGGCTCAGTGATGGTTAGATCTTGAGAAAGGAATGGACGGTAGTGGTAAGGAGGTGGTTGTGTCAACAGGAGAGCAGAAGGATTTGGTCGGGAGGAAAGGAGGGAAATGAGGGCACTAGCCCTTGATGGTCTAATCTCAGGGGTGCATACTGTCACTTTCAGTCAGGTAAGTGTTGGAGGTGGGCGCAATTACTTTGAGCTCTTGCATTAAGTATGCATCTTTGGGTGTGGATTGCATTGAGTGGTGAAATATCCCGGAGAAGGAGGCCTTCTGGAATTTTAAAGGAAGGACATGTTGTTTCAGTACTGTGGTGAACCAAATATTCTAATAGAGGAGGAGAAAGAAGCTCCTCTGGGAGAATAAGTGTTCTGTAGAGAGGGGAGAGATCTTGTAAGATAGGAGGTTGTTTCTGACTTGAAACAGTAGAGAAGAGCTGGTTTTGAGGACAAGTCTAATCTGTAATCGGAGTACAGCTATTAGAGTAGAAGGGAATATTGATTGCAGGTGTTTAATCTCTTGGCAGGAGGAAGGGTCTTTTATAGCTTTAGGTAAAGTAGGGGATGTTTAGAGGTTTTCTCACTTTTTGAATTTGAGATTGTGGTTCTCTGACCTGGCATTAGAGTGTAAAGGGTAGTTGGATTCTAGACAAAGGATATTTCTTTAGAGAATGTAGCATTCAGAAGAGGAGCGTAAAATCTGTAGTTAATTGACATTAAGACTGGACAATATGATTTTGTTTTAAGATAGAATTTGTGGAAGGAGAGAAGTTAATTTCTTTTCCCTTGGGATGAGTTACTGGTGCTATATGGGAATTTGTAGTTAGTTCTTTGGAAGCCTATTTTTCTTTCTCTGATCAAGATGGTGAGCTCAGTACAAGAGAGACTCTGGTCAGTATCATAGATTATCATATGTACAGAACTGTCTCTCTTCGATTGATATGGTAAGTCCCTGTCACTTTGTGATTGCCTGGTCTTAATATTCAATGATAGTATGAGTATTAAAACTCTGTAAATTGCCTGTTTGGTGAGTTCTTCATGAAGTACTACAGCATTTTGTACTGGGAGCTTTTGTATATGAATATGTTAGTGGAATTTAGCATATGCCTTTTTTGTAGGTTGTATCTGCAATTGCATATAATCTGCAGATTAGGAACAAATCAGTAGATCTTCCTTTAGAAGAGCAATACAGAGTTATTTCCTTCTTTCTCTTTATCTAGTTTCATGCCGTGCTCCACTACCTCCATCGTGTATCCAGTTATCAAACGTCATCCACTGACTTTTGTTCACGTAGTATAAGACTCCTAATTTGACATTTTATGTAAATTGAAGTGCTTATGTATTGCAGATATTGTTTTGGATCTTTGGGTCATACAAAAATTTGCCCAGAACACTCCCCCCTCCGGTATTTTTTATAATAATCGATAGCAACCCCATCAGAGGAAAACCTAAGTAAACTTTTTATAGTTTACTTAGGTTTTCCTCAGATGGGGTTGCTATCGATTTGAAATAATTGAATAGTGGGACAATACTTGGGTAAAAATTCTACACCAAGTACAAACAATGTGGGACTGCAAGCATGTGTTGAAATCAGCTCAGTCTTCTGAAAAGTCTCTCAAGCTTTTTGGAAGTTAAAAAGAAGTTTTCCTTGCAAAATTGTTGCGGTGTGCAGTGCATTTCTTGCTAGATTTTCTGGACCATTTCCTAATCTGGGATGACTCGAATAACTATGTACAGTTACCACATACCAGGAAGAGTTCCAGTTCTTTGAAACACAGCAAAATTCCTTCTCATAAATAGTAATGATGAATCCTTCATGATTAAAGGATATAGATCCTTCACAGAATTTATATTGATCTGTTTCACTTACTGGTGTAGTTGTGGACTTGAGTTAAGATGGGATGAATGGAATTCGAAAAACTGTTTAGAATTTGTGAAAGCTTAGTAAGCAGCTGTGAATAATAAACTTGGTTTACCAAGGAAGACTTAATGGTTTGATTAAATCTAGATCTGTGTTCCATGTAGAAAATTTAAGCTCAGTTTTAGATCAGTCTTTGGATCAAGGTAGACCACCTCACCTCCAGAGGTGTTGAACTGGACCTATCAGCAGCCTGATAGTGGGGTGATGGTCAAGGATTATAATGTAGTCCAAAATATCTGGAAGCAGCATGTTACGTGTCTAAACATTAGCCTCATGTTTAGAACTGGAAAGTTTTTTTTAAAAAAGCCCCAAATAGTGTACAGTACTAGAAAAATGTACTCCCCCCTCCCCCAATGAGTGAGCAATTTCTTAGCTTTCAGCATTTAATCAAGCATGTGAATGGTCAGGAGAGTAGGATTTTTCCTGGTTGAAAGTACTAGTGAAATATTTCTTAGTACTTCAGTGTTAGCAGGCCAGAACAGTTTTGGTAGTGGGGAGCAGTTAGCTCAGATGCAACAGGAAACCATGTTTACATTGCTCTTTTTGCTGTCTCTACTTTTTTTTTAAGGTGTTGAAAACTTCCCTGTATTGGGTGTTATTAGAGAACAAGATTATATTTTTCTAAGAGCCTTAACATGGACTAGTTCCGATTTAGTCTTCTAATATCTACTGGTAGTTACTTCTGCCTTAAATTCAGCATAACTTAATATGCAAACCAGTTTACTTCTCTTGGAAGAAAGTATATTTTCAAGGCATTGTAGGCTTCAAAAGGCAGGTTAATCTGTATTCAGAACAAACCTACACTGAATAGTATCTAGGTACTTCTCACAAATCATTTGAGATAGAGAAAAAATATTGTTTTGTCCATAATTTACTTGTATGTCATAGGTGTAACTTGAAAAATTTAGAGAGAAAATTTGGCTACTTAAGTAGAGATTAGATAGAGATTAAAAAACACTTAAGAGGTGATCATTGGAGTAAATGTACCATGGAGACAACTTAGTGGGAAAAGGAATGCAAACTCCAGCAGAGAACTGCCTGTATGTTTCCAATTTAACTGACTGGTGTGTGTTTGTCTGTGTTGAAGAGAAATGTGGGAAGGAAGAGAATGAGTCTATAAACAGGAAAAACTAATAAAATTAAATAAAAACACAAGATTTTGCAAGCAGATGTGGTGTTTAGTAAGTGTGGCTGTTAAATTAGAAATGGAAAGTGTCCAAGATAGAACAAGACATATTAATGATTTCTTAAGCACCTTATTGTAAAGTTTTCTTGGCCAGATATGTTGGCAGGAACCATTATGTCAAAATGTGTTGGACTTTGTGTCTGATAACATTTTCAAAAGAAAAGGTAAAATAAGGTTAGTCTGTGATTATCCATGTTTGACTACAGACTAACATAGAAATCAGCATGTTTCTAATATGTGCACAGTGCTGGTCTGAGGGATCCTTCAATTTGTGAGCCAAATTCAGTCCATGGAAGACTAGAATCTGGCTCTCAATGTCTCCCAAGCCATCCTTATCACAAGCCTTCAATCCTTTTCCCCATTGACTAGGAAGAGCCACAAAAGAGGGGATGGATGTCTTGCTATTTCTTCCAGTCAGTGATTAAAAGTTAACAGTGGGGATTCCCTACTTCCTTTTTTTCCAATTGGAAGTAAGGGTCGTTTATGAAGTTATAATTATAGGTGGAGGCTGAGAGTGCCCCACTTCTCCACATAGGTAGTTGCAGAGTGATGTTAGGTTCCTGGCTGAAGTACTAGGTAGAGAAGCTCCACCTAGGACTTTGGTCTGATGACACTGGTGCATGTACATATGGCCACTGATGTCATCTGATTTCACAGTTGGCTGGAGCAGGAGTCCTCCACCCAAAACTAGATCCCTACCCCTTCTATAGAGGATCGTGCTGTCTGACACTAACAATTGTTTGAGCAATTTGTTCAGCGCTAAAGTAATACTTAACATGTACAGAATTACCCTCACTGTGGGAAATGCGGGTCATACTCTGAGATTATTTTGAGACATTTCTTTAGGAGTCTAGTTCTTGTCTATTTTTAAATTTAAACTAGTTTTGAAGCTATTACTGTTGTCTTATGTTAACATTTGTTTTCTAAGCCTTTTAAGCTACCTTAAATAAGAATACTGTATATAAAAAGTTTTAATATGCTGTATTCTAACTTTTATTGGTTGTATACTTTTATTGGTCAGAATATTTGCTTAGCTAGGTTTTTGCTAAGTGGTCCTGTGTCTAGTGCGACAGTATTCGTTTGGCTTGGATTCAAGTTCCAGATTAATTATGGGCTCACTGTGTAACATTGAAGTAATCATTGGGAGGAAAGGGGGCGTGACAGTCTCCTTCAGTGGGTTGTAGACTGAATGAGGAAAATGAAAGTGAAAGAATGTAATTCTGCCATCATTGATGTGTTTTATTTGTCTTGGTTTTGCATGCTTTGTCCTAAAGGTTAGATAATTCAGAATTTCTCCTAAGGGATGGGTATATCAGAACTTTCTTAAAAACTGCATGTTTTCACTGTGTGGATACAATGAAGAACACCCACTTTAATGGTCTGGTTCACATAAATGTGCAGGCAAGGTCTGTTTACCCTTATAATAGTTTGTTTTAAGCATGAACCCTTGCTAGGCAGAAATTATGATTTGTTTGTGGCAGTAAACCCCAATTTGAAACTGTGGTGTTATGTTGAAACTGTAATGTTATATATTCTGCCCTACATTAACTGGTTTGACATGTCTGAACTGAGAAGCCTCGTTTATTCTGGTTTGTTTCTTTGCCCCACCCAAGCCTTTTGTCATTCTATAAAAGTGTGAAGGAAGAGCAAATAAAAAAGGACCTCCGGATAAAATGCTCTGCTGGTTCACCCCCCCCCATCTCATTTTTCCTTATTTTCCTTTCTTTCCATGCCCAGTCTTCTCTTATCTAGAATTCCACCCATGCCAGAATGCTTATACATTTGGCACTGCTTTGTGTCAGGAGAAAATCTTCAAGGAATCTATGTGTACTTTAGTAACATCTTCCAAGGTTTGCATGTCTAAGCAGAGTACCTTTGCTGTTAGTATTCACATAGTCTCAAACAGAACAAGTGATTGATTTGAAAGATTGATTACTGACTTTTTTTTGTTGTTGGATAGAGTTTCCCAACTGTATTGCACATAGTATCAGCTAGATTGGGGTTCCCGACCTGTTTTGGACTCATGAGCACATTCCTAATTTTGAAAATCTGCTATAGGTAGCAACGTAAAATGGCTGGTAATAGGTTACTCACATAAAATGACTGCCATGGAAATGTGTGACCACTGGGAACACATATACCTACCTGTATATCAAGCACACATATTTCATCGAAAGGCAAAACAAGAAGCCACAGTTTCTTGTTCCAGCAGAATACCCATTTCACAGAAAGGCAAGCTACTGAGACTAAAAGTCAAGTAACTTGCATAGATTCAATCAAGGAAGCCACAGCCTTGACTCTGCAGGACTTGAGCAGGGGTGTTGATGATAGGGTGATTTGGAGGTCTTTCATTCATAGGGTCGCCCTAAGTTGAAGTCAGCTTGACAACAATCAAGAACAAAAACCTGCAGAGCACTCTTAAGCAAAAGTCAAAGGTATGGTTTGACATCTAAATGCCAAACCACATATTTGACCCTAGAAAGCAGAACTAAATGCCTGTTTCACATTGATGCTCAGAAGAAAGTTACAGGCAATGCACTCACTATCTTCTCCCAGAAATCCAACCACATAAGACCTCCAGACCAAAGGCCCCATAAACCACACAGGAAAAACATGCCCTCTCAGAGGAAATAATAAAGACTCAAAATCCATAAAAACAAAGGAATAATGACTACTTGCTGGTGCTGGAGCGTTTGACACTATTTCTAATGTTGAGAGGTGGAGAGAAATCAAACCAGGAATTGGCCAAACAAGCCATGATGACTTTTCACATCTGAAGACTGGCTGGCTTGTTGAACAAACAATTGTTGTCATTGAAACACGTCTTAGCTTAGTGCTAATATGGACAAGGTACAGCCTATAATGGTCCACATGACTTCCCAAGGCCCTTTTTTGTAGTCTGAGCCCTCTAAATGTCCCAGCATCAAATTGTGTATATGTGAAGTTCTGTGAAAAACTGGGTTTTGCCATTCCTGGAAATCCTCTGGAACTGTGGCTTTGGCCTGAACTCTCCAAAATCTCAAAATTGAAACCAGAAGTAGGTTTAGGGTCACTTCAAATTTCTACCTACTGTTCTATTTTTCTTTGCCAGTTTTGGTCTTGGTGAAGCATGGATGGTCACTTCCAATTTCTATTTTTTTTTCTACTAGTCTTTTGGGGTGGCATTTTTTGGTTTTGGCTCAGCCAGTGATGCATATTAGGGTTGTAAATTTGGTCCCTGGTCCTGTTAAAGTTGTCTAAAGTTGTGTGTGAATGTAGTGATAACAATGGTGAGTCTTTCAAAAATAAACAGTGGGATGCTTCTTAACCAAGAGGCCTGAAACCAGCAATAATTTTTAAAAGTTGGTATTGGTTCATAGCTGTGAAGGTCATGTTAATATGTGGGACAAAATGTTTTCTTGCTTGGTAGTTAAAGAGGGCCAGGTGTGGAGTGTTAAACAGTGTAAATAGTGATTTTGATTGGGGAACCCTTGCTCTGTTTCTGCATTTAGTAATAAAATATATTGTGTCTTTATCTGGGAGGGCTATCTATATGTTGCTCCTAGCTTCTTGCAAGACGCATGGGATGCAAAGGTTGATAATAAAATAAAGTTGCCACCTGAGTGAGTCAGAATTAAATACATTTTCAAAGAAACATTTGCAGCAGTCTTGAAAGTGTTGTTTCCTCTTTATTTCACATCAGTGAACAACTGAAACCTGCAATGTTGTTAACCAACCACTTTAGGCACGAGATTAGCAAAAGGTGAGCATTCTTATTGGTGAGAGAGACTTGTAGCAGCATTCAGCCATCGACACAGAACCTCCACTGGTGACTACTTGTGCTCTTCAGTCTTAGAGAAGAAATGCTAAATGGTCCTTGTAATCTTATTTTAGGACAGTAAATGTCCAAGCACATCAGCTTCTTAATTGATCCTTTTGAATCTATTCCAACTCTTCTATATCCATGTTAGTCCCAGACAACAGAAAACTTTGTGTTCAGCTGATAAGATACTTGATTTGTTATTGATACTGAAGCAAATCATGTGATTTTGAAGCTTCGTAAATGTGTTATGTGAAGCACTTCATTTCGATGTAGCCGTGCTTTGCTTTATGAAAAAAAATTGCATTTAGAATAATGTTTGCTCACAAGAGGGCAGAAAATCCACTATTCTCTTCCCCCCCCCCCACCAATAACCATGGGTGATATGCTTCTGGACTTACCATGGAAACATGAAACCTTGAATAATAGCAAATGTTGTTATTTTCAGTGCAAAATAATAAGAGAGGTTGGTGGGCCTTACCAGATGTGGGGGCAGTGTGGCTTCTTCATAGCCTGGCAATAGCTGGGGCAAGTAGGTAGCAAAGAGGGCCAGAGAGGACAGCCTCCACTCCCTTGCCTGGGCCCAATCTCACCTGCGTGGCTGGGGATTAGGAACTATGCCCAGAGGCTGCCTTCCCTCCCTCCCTCCCACAAGACCAGTAAGTGTGGCCGGGCATGCCCATTCTGCCAGGGCTCCTCTGCCTCACCTCCCCACTGGTGAGCCTTACTGTGTGTCTGGGCAGCACGTCTTCTGTATGGGCCAGTGGCAGCAGAGGGTGGGCAGCTGAGGCAGCAGTGGACCCAGCTACTGCTTGCTGGTGGCCTCCCAGAGGCAGAAGAGCCATGTCAAGCTGGGGCAGAGATGGGGGAAGCTGAGTCAGCCACTTATTTCCACCACTGCCAAGCTGCTCTTCCCTTCCTTCACCAGCCTCACCAGGCTGCCTTCCTGGCTACCCATCATTGGGGCTTTGCAGTGGTGAGGGTGGTGCCTCTGCTAAGCCACCTCTGTCGCCTTCTTTCTGGAGTGCCTTTAGGGGGGATGTCTCTTGCATGCATAAGGAAGGAGGTGAACTCCTCCGTCTGCCCAGAGAGGCACAGCTGGCTTGCCACATCTCTCTCGGAATGATTGTCCATCCTTCTTCAGTGGAGAGACGCACAGCCTGGCTACTGTGATCGTGGATAAATGAAACGGCAGATACTGGTCCCGTGGATATGTGGGGGGCGACCTGTATTATGTTCTGTTACTTCAAGTGTTACAAGTTTGCACGTAGAGGCCGATCCATGGATTCGGTATCCACGGTTTCACTTATCCATGTTTGGGCGGAGGAAGTTCTCTCTAGGCATTTCTAGGTCCTCCAGTGTGATTCTGTGGTGAACTTCAGCATTCATGCAACTGAAAATAATAGGGTTCCCTATTATCCACAGTGTGTGTGTGTGTCTTGGAACATACCCCCACAGATACAGGGGTCAACCTGTACGGTCATAAGTATCTTAAACACTAAGCTTATGGATAGGGAATTTTAATATACTTTTATCCAGCTGCTATACTATTGCGAGTGTTCCACAGTCTTTTTTTTTTTTGGGGGGGAAGTAACATCTGCACCCCAGTAATTATAAGTTTGATGTACTGGTTAATTTAATAGCAGCACTTATAACAGTTGATTGTCATGCCAACAAACTTCTTGGAAATTGCCCTCTATTTTAGTTATTGGACAGCTTTTCAGGAAAAGATTGTAGAAAAGCCGTTGTCTTGCCATGACGACATATGAGTTTCATATACTTGTCACCTCAGTGTCTTTCTGTAAAGCAGCATGAAAACAGTAAGCACACAGTTCTGTCTGAAAGGCTAGAGAGATTTTTACTTAATCATATTGCAGCTTCTTTGTCCTCATTCTTTAATAGGAAGTCATCTCTATTTCCTGAAATTGAAATATTTACAGGCAAATTAGTAAATGCCTTGTGGTTTCAGGAGTTTGATTAGGTAGTTAACAAAACTAAGGGAACTGTTTATTAAAGAGCACCGTTCTGAATGCTTCTGAAAAGACAGCATAAGTTAAATTTTAAAAATCCTTTAAAATAATAATCTCATGTGCAAAATGGATTGGAAATGTCACCCTTCAGACAGTTGCACAGTACCACTTCCATGTGTGTGTATGTGCCTTCAAGTCACCTGTTGACTTGTGGCGACTCCATGAATTTCATAGGGTTTTCTTACTGGGCCTGATAAAGGTTGTAATCCAAAACACTGGGAATGTACCAACTTGGGGGAAGGCTGCTATGTATGTGTAGTATGTATTATTAAGTGCAAATTACTCATTATTTGTCACTGATCTCTAGTTAAAGAAAATTATTAAGCTGTTTGCAAAAGCCTTGAAGATCTATCTCTGTGCTAACATCTTGCAAAAGTTTTCAGTTAGACATGTGCCTGTCCAACCTATTTAAATGGCTTCCAGCAGTTAAACAAAGCTGAAAGAAACATACTGTGCACATCTGCCTATGTTGTAAGTCCAGTCTCACTGATGCTGCGGAAAGAGTTGCATAGCATATACAGTACTCCCATTTTATTTTAGAAACAGGAAATAGGTGTGCTGTGTTTAGACTACTAGCTTACTGACATGAGCTTTGATAAGATAATGATAAGCCAAACTAATATATATGCTAAATACTTTTTTGAAAATGCAAGAGTAATGGCTGCCTAACTTAAAGTGTTTGTATATTAATAATAGCATGTTTCCCTTTTGTTTCAGTTTTGTTTGTATTCTTATAACCTTAGCACAATTGATAGTAGCAAATGCTCTTTCCCCATAGATAAGTACAGTACACCTATGCTTTAGGCAAACGCCTTGCTTGTGGCAAAGTTTGGAGGTAAGAAGGAAGGATGGTTTCTTCCCTTTTCATAGATTCATAGAATCATAGAGTTGGAAGAGACCACAAGGGCCATCCGATCCAACCTTCTGCCTTGAAGGAATACACAATCAAAGCACTCTATGATTCTTGACAGATGGCCATTCAGCCTCTGTTTAAAAACCTCCAAAGAAGAAGACTTCACCACACTCTGAGGCGGTGTATTCCACTGTCAGACATCTCTTACTGTCAAGAAATTCTTCATAATGCTTAGGTGGAATCTCTTTTCCTGTAGTTTGAGTCCATTGCTCCATATTCTAGTCTGACTGTTTCTACAAGTCTGTTGAAAGGAAAGAACTCTTGTTTTTCCTAGTATTTTTGTGTGTGCCAGAGAACTTAAAGGAGAGAGTGATGATGATCATAAATAATTATTTAGATAGTAAAACAAAACAAACATAGTGGACTCCTGTGTGTGATACTGGTCATGAGGTAGAAAATCCTAGATTTTGTGTTTGAAATAGCTGGAGAATCTTCATCCTCTCCAGTGTTTCTTCTACTAATTGTGTGTGCTATGTTCAGGCATTAAAGGATTGTGAATCTTCTTGCCAAGTGCTGTGCATATGAAGAATTTCCTTCCCTAGTGCTTTGCTGTAAACTTTGCTTTCAGCATATTTTTGGAAAAGTAGGAACTGGCAAAACCACCTCTGCACCTGCGTTTTGGTGATAAAGTAGATGGTTATAGAGGTGTCATAGCTTAGCAGCAGATCAGTGTTGTTAATGTATCAGGCCCTGGTTAATGCCTGCTATCTCCAGTTAAAAAGATAGCAAGTTAGAAAAAGCTCTGTTGAGCCCAACAAGTCAAACAATACTGGGCTAGAACGAATGATCTGAACTCTTGGGGAAAACTTCAGTGTAAGCTTACAGAATTTATTTTAAATAGTGTGCAGTTATCTCCATTGAGATTGAAGGGACTGGTTGTTACTTATGGATGATGGGAGAAATTAATGTGGTCAACATTTTAATCTGGATTTCATTTTCAAATATTATTAAGGACATTTTAATAATATCAGTTAGCTTCCCAAAGTAGTTAGTTTCACAAACTAATATGAGCAGAGTTAACCTTTTTTATTATTATTATTTGCTCTTCCCTATATTTTTGTTGCAGTTCTTAAAATAATTGAGTGATGCCATGGGAATTCCAGTGTATTTAAGGGAATAAAATTGTCCTATGTCCACACAGATGCTTGTGGCTGTAAAATGAAGATGATTCCATAGTTCACCTTGAGTTAAATGACACATATTCATATGAAGATAAACGCTTGTTTGAAACAGCTGTTCTGCAAAAAATGTAGCTAACATAATTTCTGTGTCTTCGATACTGTTGGGGTCCCTTCCAGCCCTATGATTCTATGATTCTAGGCTGCATTCAGAGCCTGGGGAAGTTACTTTTGGATTACACCTTTCAGAATCCCCCTGCCAGCACCCTTCTCAAGGTCTGGTTGCATTGTTCCTTTTCCAGCATTCTCTAGTCCAGTGGTCTTTGAACAGAGGCTGGATGGCCATCTCTCAGGGATGCTTTGATCGTGATTTCCTGCATGGCAGGAGGTTGGACTGGATGGCCCTTGTGGTCTCTTCCAACTCTACAATTCTATGATTCTATGATATACAGCCTCTCATTTCCAGCTGAGATATAACTTGTTCAAAGCTCCCCCAAAGTGGGTAACAGACAAAACCAGTTATTTTTATTTAACTTGAAGAAGACCTAGCCATTAATGATGGCAAGTGATTTTTTTTTTAACTCCAATAACAACATAGTTATTGGTTACCCTATCTTGAGCCAGGTCTAAAACTGCTGAAGAATTGTCTGCCATATTTTGTCTGGTGTGAAAATGTGATTCAGTTAGTGTCGTCACCACATTGTAAACCAGTTGGACTTTATGGTATACAAGGTTGCCTGCCCAGATAAAGGATATGATGTCTTAGTATTGCCACAACACAACACTACACTTTCATGGCATACTTTTGTGGTTTGCTTGGCGTATACTGCCAGAATTGTCATTCATCTCTGAACTCAACTAGTTCATCATTGAAGCTGTCCAACAAACATAGAGGCAGCCAGTTTATAAGTGACGTTATATATTTCATTTCCCTGCTGTTGAACCACAAGTACCATGTGAGTGCACAGTTTGGTAAGGCACAGCACTCTGAGACTTACCCCTGCCAGGGGTAGTAGACTAATATTTGCCTTCAGTTAAGTGATGTCAAGGGGCTCCCACACTTAGACCGTGGTAGGGTTTCTCTTGTTTCATGCCTTGAATATATTCTGCAGCTCTGTTTATGGATTGTGTGGTAAAGAATGCATTCTGTGTGGAGTAGTTCAAAGGTTTTTTGTTTTTTGTTTTACCTTTGTTTCTTTGTTTGCTTCTTTACTTCTGTCTCCTGAATGTGGTCTCTGAATGCTGTATGGTGAGCTGTCTGTGGATATCTCAACCAGGTCCTCCACTGCTGTCTCTCATGACATCAGTATCTCTGAACAGTCGTTCTGGACAGGATTGTGAGTGTGACATCAGTATCTTTGATCTGTCCTTCTTGAGATGATTATGAGTGTGCACTTTCTGTTTTACTATTGAGCAGGGAAAGGGGTTATTCCTCAACCAAGCACTCATATCAGTTCTCTGGTTTCAGGGCATTTTTTGTTCTAATGTGCTACTTTGAGTAGAGGGGGAAAATCCAATGACAGACCGCAGTAGGTTTGTTAATACAATTTTGTCCCACTTTTTTAAATTAAAAAACTGTACATGATAGGTGGCTAAAATTCTGGGACATTTATTTAAAACCCTTAAGGTGACCATATCATTAAATATCTATCTTATAAATATTTAATACCTATCTTGTATATCTAGTTCTGTGTGAATTATGCAATGAAATGTTTCAATTAAATACTGAAATATCCCATTGGTTGGGATGAAGGTTTTTATTTATTTATTTTATTTATTTATTAGTTATTTATACCCCGCTCTTCAGCCACAAGGCTATCAGAGCGGCTTACAAACTGTTTTAAGCAATAGTAATTTACACATCTACACTGCATTAAGCAGTTTCCAATGTTTGTTAGCTAATTTAAGGTTAAGGGAGAATGCATACAAAAATGAGTACAATTTTGGGGCAGACTTCTAATCAATGCAGTGATGAACTTAAGTAGAAACAGCACAGAATGAATGTGCTTCAGAAATGCCTATTTCATAGAAAATGAAAGATGAAGCCATCTTTAGTACTGCAGTGATGTAATAATGTAATTATCCTTTTATATTGGAAGTCAGCCTGTGTGGGTTTATGAGCAAGTATAAAGTAATAATATCAAGGGGCGTACAGAATGGTAGAGTGAGTCCCCCACTGGCTTGGACTGTGAGTTTTCGGTGTAATGCCTTCCAAACTACAGTGGGATAGGCTTTTACTATGTACAGTATGTAAGCTATCATGAATTGACCCATAGAATCATCTTCTGCCTAAATGGAAGGACCTTTTAAGCTGCCCTTTTGCAATGTTGCACCAGTTTTCTTATTTGGCTGAAGGACATCCTGTTGTACTTAGCAAAGTTTAACCTGTCTTTGTTGCTTTTTATAGCTTGCTTATGCAGCATCTGCCAGGTTTGTGGATCATGCTGATTAGGCGTTGATTTTGTGTTACAAGCTTTTGTGTTTAAGATGCTGAACATGTTTGACTACTCAGCATGTACACTATGATTGTTGTCTGACCAAATGATGAAGGCCAAAGATTTTGGCATAGCAGAAAGTTCTTTTTCCCTACCTAAAATGAGGTAATGTAAATTACAGGAACTAGGGCGGTGGCTGGGATCCAAATAACCACAAATCTAGTTCCATACACTGCAGGGAGCTTTGGGTGCTTTTCTTGAACTTTTGCTTGCCTCATATACCCAATAGCAAACCAATTTTGAAGCTGCAGGGACTTTCAAAAGCAGTTTGTATTATGGCATGTAGACTGCACTATTCAAAGTAAAAGTCAGTTTTACTAGGAATGCTGAAGTACTTGGGCAAGCACATACAATAGCTCTTTTAATCACGGCCAAATATTTATCATAGGTCCCAGTACTTCAGACAGGATACCTTGGAATTCTTGGTATGTGTGCCTTGCCTGCCTGTCTGTTATTTCCAGGTATCTTCAGATTTGGTCCACAGACTTCTAAATTTCTACTGTTATCAATGTTGTAATTAGCTGAACACAATCAAGTAGTTAGGCAAGTTTAAGAACAACTTTTGGTCAGGAGTTGATATTGATGGATTGTCAGTCTGTTATTTAAATGCTGAACTGCATTGTTTTCATGCAAAGAATGAACAGGAGTCTTGTGCAGAGGAAGGTATTGCTGTATATTAATTGCAGGTTTATTATTGTAATCTGCACTGGATGCAAATTAGTGAAAAATAGGCGGTTCCCTAAATAAGGTCTAAGAATGACTGTAACTGCTGACATTGGTTCATAGATGTGACCTAGAAAACACCTTTGCCTTTATGTTCTTGAGTGGGAATTGTTTTTTATTTGCATATTTTTGAAGAATAAATTGAACATTGTTTAATAAATTATATCAGCTGCTTGGTATTGGCAGTAAAGTTCTTCAGGGCAATGGTGGATCGTAAAAAAATACTTGTAGATTCTTTAAGCATCATTTTTCAGTTGAAGTACAGGTTGACCCTGTATCTGCAGGGGATATGTTCCAAGACCGTCCATGGATACTTGAAACCGTGGATAATAGGGAACCCTGTTATTTTAAATGAGATGAACACCAGTAATTGACTATAGAATTGCATTGGATGACCTAAAAATGCCTAGAGAGGACAATTTTTTTCCAGATGTGGATAAGTGAAACAGTGGATACCGAATCTGCAGATGTGCAGGGTTGACCACATTATTATTTACTATAGCTTAGACAAATACAGAGACTCAAGTTTAATTAGAAGGTAGGAACGCACAAAGTACAAAGTTCTAAATTGTTTTCATATTAATTTTCAATTCATCAAAAAATGGCATCTCTTGCATTCATATCTAGGCCCCTGCTCCTTGTTCAGATTTACTCCCATTTACAAAATTTTCTATTTATTGACTTCCTCTGTCTTTGCACTTAGAAAGAAGCAATTCCTGGGATGCAGGGGAGAGAGAGAGAGAAAACACTTAATGCACACTTTCTGCAGAATAGGACTGATGAGGTTATCTTCCATTTCCATAAACTGCTGTTAACATATTCATAGATTATAGTTAGAATTGTATAATTAGAATTCATGATAATATATTTTAGTTACTTTTTCAAAAAGTTTTGAAGGTTAATTTATAAGTTTAAATTCAAGTTTAAATTAAAAATGATACTTTATTTTTTTTGAAGTTTTGTTTATTTATTTGTTCACTTTTGTACAGATCTTCGTCTTCTAGTCAATATTACAAACTAACATACATTTTTACTTCGTAACACATATCAATAATACATTCAAAGGAAAGAGACAGATATTTTAAATATCAATCTTGAAGATTTCCCTCGCTTATCTTTTCTACATCTCCGTTAATTCCTTTCTGTCTTTTACTTCCTCTCTTTCATCTTTCTATCCCTTTTACACTCTCTTACTACCTCTCTCTGCTTCTCTCCTTCTTCTCATTCTTCTTATCTCTTCCAAACACTTTCTCATACCTTCTAATCACTTGCACTTCTCTCTCTCTTAATTCACGCCTAAACTTCCTCTTTAGTTTCATCTCTGGGTTAATCATTTATTATATGAATATTTCTCCACGTTACCTCTATTTATCTCTAAAGTCTGATTCTTCTCCAATTTCAATTACAATTTCCATAAGCTACCAATTATAACATATATACAAATTCCAATATAGATATCAATACAAGTATAAGTAGCTTTAAGTGGATTGTTTCCCGCTTTTTATTAATCAAAGACTTGTTTTGCTTTCATTCTACGATACCATTCCTTCCATACTATTAATTCTCCTTCTGTCTCCCTTATATCTAGTAAAAGCATCTCTTCCCCATCCCTCCTTAGGTTTAGTTTCTTGTTTACCAGAGTTTTTCATCTAAATTCCATGTCTTTTTCCAGAATTCTTGTACAGGTTTCCATTCCTCTATAATTTTATCATAATTTTTCTTCCTTAGGAAGCCAGTTAATTTGTCGTTTTCCCACATTTCTCTAATTTTAAGCAACCAGTCTGTTACTTGTGGGCTTTCCTTACTTCTCCATCTTCTAGCAATGACTAACCTCGCTGCAGTTACCAAATATAATATTATTCTCCAGTGTTGTTTTGTGATTGTTTTTTTAATTGGTGTTAATATATTTAGCAGGTACAATTTGGGGCTCATCTCGTATTGGGTTCCAAGTAATTCTTGCATTCTCTTATGAATTTTTGTCCAGAATTTTTTTATCTTTGGGCAAGACCACCACATGTGGTAAAGAGAGCCCACCTCTTTTTCACATCTCCAGCAGTTATTTTCTTTGATCTTATAAATTTTGCTGATTTTTACGGGAGTCATGTACCATCGGTTTACAATCTTAAAGTGATTTTCCTTCAGTGCGAGGCACGCTGTGAACGTATTTGTATTTTCCCAGACTTTCTTCCATTCATCATATGTTATTATGTTTCCTGTATCTGTTGCCCATTTAATCATAGCTTCTGACACTGCCTCTTTTTCCATTTCCCTTTCTAGAAGCAAATTGTATAGTTTTTGTATTTGTCCTCTCTCGCTTTGCCATAGTATCTTATCTAATTCATTCTCTGACATTTCAAATCCATATTTTTTGTTATCTTCTATAAATTTGTTTTGGAGTTGAAGGAACTTGAACCAATTCGTATGTAATCCCATTAAATCCAATTCTTCTCGGGTTTTCAATTTTATGCCTTTCCCATCTTTCCATTCTTTTAAATCAAGTAGGTCTTTATACCTAAGCCATGTCTTCATTGTTTCCCATCTACCTAGTAAGGCTTCATGCGGAGAAGTCCAAATAGGGATTTTATTGTAAAATTTTCCTTCCAGTTTTTTCCAAATTCTCAGCAATGCCTTTCGTATTATGTGGTTTTCAAAATCTCTGTTGACGTTTACTTTATTTTTAAAAATTATGGGTTTTTTGAATATAAATCCTGCCCTCTTTCTCATTGGCACATGCTGTTATTTTCTTAGATCTCTTTCTGAGTCAGAGTGCACAACTTGTGTCTCCCCATATCTTTTTGTTTTGAGAGTTGCTGTAGTTGTAGTTCATTAATATCTAGAGGGCCACATGTTTTCCACCTCTGGTCCCAGTAAACAAGACTTCTTTCAAACAATATAGCCCATGAGGTAGAATATGTAGAAGAACATATCATGGGTTGAAGTTGTTCAGGTCATTAAGTAGGCTTTACACGGTTTCAGTTAAGTGTCTTGATAAAACCTACCAGGAGCCTAGCCACTGTATTCTGAAGTGGTTTAGTTTGCAAACACTTAGAATCAGACCCATACAATGTTGTTGTTTGCCTTCAAAAGCTGTTTCTGACCTATGGTGACTCTAAGGGGTTTCTTAGCAAGATTTGTTCATAGGAAGTTTGCCTTTGCCTTCCTTTAAGGTGGAGAGTGTGTGACTTACCCAAAGTCATCCAGTGGGTTTCCAGTGCTCAGACCACTGCACCACACTGGCTCTGGGGGATCACAATGAGGTCATGTAGTGGAGTTAGATATGCAGGGCATTTAATATAGCTGTTTACCTGTAGAAACCTGTTCTCTCACACAGGTAGCTGCTATGCAAGAACTGTGTCAATTGAATGTGGAAGATAGTGTAATACAACACCTCTCTAATTAAAGACTGTTTAGTTACAAATACATAAAGGACATTTTAGAAATCTTGACTTTGTTTTTAAAATTAGTACTTGATAGTAGGAAATAATGCAAGTCTGTGAGATGTAAATAAGACTGTAAAAGGATTAAAATCATTATTGATAATAAAATGCAGACTTGATTCCCATTTGACCAAACTGATCAGTGCTTCTCAAAGAAATAAAAGACACAGTATAGTGTGGTTTGGGTGTTGGCTACGACTCCGTGAGAACAGGGTTCAAACCACTGCTTAGCCCTGGAAGTCATATTCTGTCAGCCTCAGAGGAGAGCAATGGTATACTCCCTCTGAAGAAATCCTGCGAAGAAAATCCTGTGATAGATTTGCTCTAGGGTCTCTGTAAGTCTAAAATGATGAAGGTACACACACAACAATAACAAGAAAAAAACAGATGTTTCTGTTCTGTGATGAGCATTTCCACTTAGGCATGGGAGTTCCATGTTGTAGGTGCACTGTTTGTCAGTGGGAGAGCTTTGGTCTCTGACATGTTGTTGGGTGTTTTTATTTGGAAAATTCAAGGTTAGACCTTACATCTCAACTTTCCTCTCAATAAAACCCACCCTAAGCTGTCCAAATATTCCCCACAGTTGTGCAAGTTACCGAAGGTTGCATCTGATGCCGTAATCTAGCAAAGCATGATAACTATTTTGAGCTATAATCATTGTTGTTCTCAAGGCAGTATGATAAGAAAGAGGGGAATAAATGTTTAACATATACTTTCGGTTACAAGTACATTATTCTCCTTTTTAAATAGTTCTGATATAAATATTAATGTATGCACAAGCTGTTTTCCAGAAAACAGATTTCCTTGCTGAGTAAGAGGCTTTCAAATATTAATCACTATTGCGTAGCTCTTGGTGTATCTGCTTTCCTACACAGTATTAAACATCTGTATTTTCATTTGGCTGGTAGTACAAAATGTCATATGTTAAATTGTGTGTTGATGCTTGCTTTACATTCCTCTCAAAACAAGGATTTAATCCTGAGCATGATGTCATGTAAGTAGAGCTTCACTGAAATCATTTGAAATCTGCTAGGGTTGCTTCGCAAGCACATATTTTGCATAATCTGGTGTGTGTGGCTCTGTATGTTTAATTCATGACTGTCTTGTTTGTGGGACTTGAAGACTAAACATTTAATTATATTTAACCATTAATATAGTCCTTCTAAATTTTTTGGTACTTTTTACTCTTTTGTAAGGTTTCCATGTGCGTTTGCAAGAATCTTAAAGCATTGTCACACTGAAGAAGCAGTCAAGTTATGTTCAGAAATTTCTGTTAATTGCACATGTTCAGCTATGGATAGTGTGTGTGTTTACATGCAAGAGTTTTTGGAGTTTTTAAGACTTACCTTTTAAGTGTAAATGTAATCATTTATTGTGGGTGGGATTTGGATGAACCCTTTTCCCCCACAGAGCTTTGACTTACATAGTTGTCATGCCTTGATAATGAAGTGGAACTAGTTTATTAAAGAAGACAAGTGTACAATGATACTTCAGTGGTGCTTGTTGAACAGGCTGTGAAAGTCTAGCTTGTCTGATGAGAATTGTTTCTGGAATGTTTCATATATTAGACCTATTCAGGTAAGCCACTTTCAGTAGATTCTGAAAGTGTAGCAACTGTGCAGACAAAATTATGTGTGTTGAGGGAATGGTAGTCTGAATACATCCTTTGTATTTTGACAGTTTTGTATAATTTTGAAGTTTGTGGCTTTTTAACTGTGGTGCATGTGTAACTGGAATAGTATTTCACTTAAATAATGGAATCAATTTTTAAGGCATGTGTTTCAGATTTTCAATATACAGTACTTAGCAAGTAGCTAAAACCATGAATTTGGTGTGGATTAGAAGGGAAAATCTAATTCTTGGAAATCAATCATTTTTTAAAAGGTACCACCATGTGGGAGCTGAAAGTTGATTTTCTGGGCAGTAGCTTCAACCTCTTCATCCCTTGAGCAACTACAGTTAAGGAATTTCTCACCTTTAACTAACCATACTGCTGTCCCCTTTTAGACCAGCATCCACATGATACGGGTGCCAAAATGTTTGAAAATATTCTGGATGACAAGCCTCACAGCAGGAGTTCTGTAAAGCAATGTAAGGGGTGCTGTGTGTCTATCACAGGCTTTGGAATCCATAAAGTAAATTAGTTGGAGTAGTTGAGTTACCAGTGTGTTCCTAAGTCAGGAGTGAGCAACAGCTGGGCTGCATGCACCCCTCAGCTATTTTTTATGGGAGGTTGTGGTCACCGTAGTAAACATCATGTAATTTTGTTGGGAAAAGTGCACATTGTGTCCCAGCAGAATTGTGCTACTAGTGGAGTGCTGAGTGCATAATTCTGCTGGGACACAAGAATGTGCACTCTCTGCACATCATGTTTCACAGAGAAATTACGGTTATTTTACCATATGGGAAACAGTGGCGAAATGGTGGAAACAGCTGTAGGAGAATGTGGCACATGTTCTGGGGAGGACATTGTGGCCCCCAACCCTGGGAAGTTGCCCACTACTGTTGTAATTGCTAGATCAATTATTCCCATAGAAGTTTAGGAAACCACAATGATGCCATTGTGTGGCTTCTTAGATCTGCTTTCTAAACTTTAGCATTTTCTGTTTTTCCCCTCTCTTGTCCATTACCCTGAACCTCCATTTACTGGTTTCATTGACATGCTGAGTCTCTACCCCTGCCACAATGTACATGGGCTTGGATATGGCAGGAAATGGATTATCCTCCTTTGAAATGCCTGGAACAGTAACAGAGGTTAGATAACTTAGTTAAGGAGATTGTTGGAACTTTGTGTCTGTTATTGAAGCTTGTCCAGGTATAAATGCTAAGTTGAACAAGTATTTCATAGGTTTATACAGTAGGACCCCTGTATCTGTTGGGGATGAGTTCTGGGGAGGCGGCCGTGGATACCAAAAAACGTGGATAATGGTGGATGCCACTGGAAATAATGGGACGTCCAGTTTAAAATACCATAGAGTTGCCTTGGAGGACCTAGAAAATGGCTAGAAAAGACATATTTTCTAGGAAGACTCTATGGTAGGTGTGCTGTGGATAATTGAATCAGTGGATACCGGCGTCTTACTGTACAGTGCAGCTTTTGTTGCCGTGCATAGCTTATATAATACGGCATTTGCTCCATATTGTGATACCATTGCATTTCACTATGTGAGTGAGGATTGATTCTGAAACTAGACCAAGAATAACTAAAACCATTCTTGTGTGCACATATCTGTTACAACAGTTTCCCTTAGTCTTTTGCCCATCTGATGTTTACTGCCTTCATTCCTGTGTGTGGCTCCTATCATTCAGCACATCATTCTAGAAGTATTGCTCCCATCATTCTTAGCCAGCATGGCGAATGATTGCTGGCATAGCATGAACATTGGACCTGGTAAACAGACATCCATAGGGAAACATTAGCTTGCCTTAAATTAGCTGTTCACACTGAAGTTGTGTTATATTTATTTTTTTCTGTTGTGTTATAAATCAGGAATGAAAAAATTTGGCCTGGGGCCTGAGTGTGACCTCTAACTTCATTGACATCCTGATGGTTTTTCAGAATGAAATAATTTATTTTTTATTTGTTTTTAGTAGAAAAAATAATTTAATTATTAAAATCATTTTCATTTACTTTGTTTATTTTAAAATCAGGGTCTGTTGATGGAAGCTCTGGTGGAGCTTATGTGTAGTCTTTGAACTTATGGTAATTGCCCACCTCATTATAAACTACTATCCTTATGCCAGTGCTAAATGGGTGAATGTCAGCCTTGAGTTTACATGTACATTGAAGCTACTGGGAAAGTTTTTACAGCATGTTGACTGTTTCTGAGATCACATCACATTCAGTGTCAAATGTAACAGAGATGCGTTTCTTGCAGGTGAAGCATGCAACCAACCAGATTGTGATGAACTGTGCTGACATAGACATTATTACAGCTTCCTATGCACCAGAGGGAGATGAAGGTAAGAGGAAATCTTGATACCTTTTTTTGTATGATCAGTCATCAGATACAAAATTTATCAGGTAATACATTGGCTTGCAGTAAATGTTTTCTGGCTGCTTTGACCTAAGGTATCTTTAGTGATATCTAAAATTTGCAGCATAGTACATAGGAAGATGTTTTGGTAGGATTAAACAACTGAAAATCTGGGATTAGAAAAAAGTTTATCCCAGTTCCTCAAGAAGAGAAAGTACTTGAATTAGGAGGTGGTGTTAATGTCAGTCAACACTATTAGCATAATATTCTGGACTGCTGAGTATCTTGTATGAAGTTAAAAATTGTGTGATCTTGATACAGTTTATAAGCCAGGCATGGCATCCCAATAGTATGGTAAATCTGTTTTTGCTATCTCTTAGGGACTTGTTTAGCAAGTCAGTGTGCATTCGTGGTTGGACATACTTGTTTTGATATGTCATAGGTCTGCAGACTTGCCTTAAAGAAAGTCTATGCGCTAGAGATTACTTTTTGCCTAGTATCTGATAGACTGACAGTTCTTGACCTAAAATTCAGTGCTGATCCATCTTTCCTCTAGACATCCCGTAGAGCATTTATTAATTTATTTTAGAGTTTTTATACCCCACCCTTCAGCCAAAAGGGCTCCCAAGGTGGCTTAAAAATCATTCATTTGTCCTTGGGTTTACAGTCAAAATAAGACAGGACACAGAAAGAAAATGGAATAGCAGTGAGGGCGGGAGATTAGGTCCTGCAGATGCTGACTAGTTTTTTCTCCCTCAGAGGCCAAAGCAGTGGCAGTTGGAATATGGAGAGCGGGCCTCTCACAGCTGCTGGGCCAGTGCATGAGGCTGCTCTTTTCTCCTTCAGATGCCAGAGCAATGGCAATTGAAACATGGAGGGATGGCCTTTCACCAGTCACTAGGGCTCAGGTATGATGGAACTGTGCCTCGACAATCCTTCAAAGGTCAGAGCAATGGTAGTTAGAACATGAAGGGAGGTATATAATAATGTCATTGCAACAGCAGGTACAACAGCAACAGCATTGCAACAGTAGATGTATAATAAGGTCATTGCAACCTTAGCAGAGACATCCATTTATACAGGTAGTACATTGGTTTATATTTAGATGTATGTCCCACTGCATTCGAGGAGTAGCTTGACTATTGCAAAAGGTGGGGCAAGGATAGCTGGCCAGGGGAAGAACCCTACCTTTACTCTGTAGTTGTATCACTTCAGAATGCGATGGGTGGTGAGAATGTACTCCAGATTACATCTGCCAGACAAGCTAGGTTTCGGTGTGGAAAGTTTTTCTTTAAGTAGTGGAACATCTCCACAGGAATGGTTAGTGTTAGGCTTCTTTGCCTTTTTTTTTTTTTAAAGATGAGGTTCCCCAAGAACTTTTTCGTAGCAGCAGCCAAGCCAAGTTGTTCTTACTGCCTGAGCAGCAGCTTTTCTCTCTCTCTCTCTTTCTCTCTCTCTCTCTCTCTCTCTCTCTCTCTCTCTCTCTATGTGTGTGTGTGTGTGTGTGTTTGTAAGGGACTGCAACCTGGGAGCATGTGGTGTTTGGAGCTAATTATAGTATGTTGTAATGACAAAGTATTCTAATGGCTTTCAGAAATGACAAGTAGGAGTTTGTTCTGAGAAACTCACTAAACCGGGAGGAACTGGGGAAGAACAAAGATAAGGGTGCTTTCCTTCTTGCTTTCATCATCTTTCTTCCTTCAATTTTTACATAGCTAATCTGGACACAGAAGTATCATTCTATGCTTATTTATTAAAGGAGACTATGTATTTAAATCAAATGTGTGTTTGATTACAGATACTGTTTATCTAGATTGCATTTTTTAGTGGAATACGTGCTTGACTATGCATCAATATGTGGCTGCACTTCTGGGTGCATTTTATTGAAAGCAATGCAGTGGAAATTGGCAGCAACTGCACTTGGATAGATATTTGAATGGCAGTATATTAATGCTCGTGGCTGTTGAATCTGCTGTGGAAATATGTGTGCAGAAAACCACTTCTGTATGCAAATCCCTGTAGTTGGATTGGTGTGTGTCCTTGTTGAAACATATACAGGGATGGGTCCCTTTGAAGCTGATTCTACAGAATTGTGTTTGCGGGCAATTGCTACACTGTCTGTTCCTTCATTGAAGCCGCAGTGCTGAGATGATTGAGTGCTCACACCTGTGCACTGCTCTCTCTGTTGCCAGTTTGGGGAATAGCATTCATATATGTGTTGTTCCTTTTGTATTCAGCCAGGCTCTGGAAACAGAGTATGATTTGCCAGTTACAAACCATAGTAAGAATACCTGTATTCTTGTAGGTGTATGAATTCTGAGTTACTTAAACCATGTATTATTATGTCTGTACCTAGAGCCGTGACTTGTCTGCAGCTTATCTCCCCATCTGGCTGCTCTGAAATGAGCTGATAAAAGAGGCAGTAGTGAAATAGCTAGAAATTTGGTTTTGTGGCTAAAGAAACAAACCGTAACTGACATAAAACATGGCTTAGCATGAATGTGGCCAATATATGTACAGTTGTCCCTTCATATTCGCTGGGGTTTGGTTCCAGGACCCCCTGTGGATACCAAGATCCATGAATACTCAAGTCCCATTATATGCGTTGGCTTAGCAAAATGGTGTCCCTTATATAAGGTGGCAAAATCAAGGTTTTATTTTTGAATTATTTTCTGGAACCAAACATCAAAGGAGTGAAAGTTGAAGACATCCCTCATAAAATTAATTTATAGGCAGATGACATATTGCTGTTCCTTTCAGATCTTGAAAAACAGTGTCATCTCACTCAGAAATATATTAGAATTTCAGGCTAAAATTTAACTAGAATAAATCCAAATTACTTTGTATAAATACACAATTGGAAGTACAAATCTTAGAACCTTGTATTGGCTTGATCTTCGTTTTTCACAATTCAGGTTCCTCAGAATGCTAATCAGTAAAAACCATCCCCAAATAATATTTTAAAACTTTAAATAATTACTAAAAGAAAATATTAAAATTTAGGCAGCAGTTAAGCTGTCTCTGTTAGGGAAACCTGTCATGGTTAAGGCATATAGCCTTTCCAGATTTCTTTTTCTCTTTCAAACTATCCCAAGGAGACCTAAAATGGAGATTGTGGAAATATGGCAAAACTCTATTGAAAAATGTATCACCTCAGGTATGTAAATGAGATTTGTATATGTAGTTGGCTATACAACACCTCCTGAAATACTGTGAATAATTATGAGGTTCATTAAAGCAAGTAACTGAGTTGCCTGTGTACATATAGAGAGACAGGCTCTATATGATTCTTTAATCTTCCTATCAAATACTTGCAAATATCATAATAACTAAACAAATATGTTTACAAGGGAACTACTAGGTTTTTGGCAGAAATACAGAACATTGCTTGTTCTACCACTATCTTCATTCTACCCCTTCTGAAACAATCCAAATTTCAAACACAAGGACAAACATACGTAGCCTGCCAGATGGAAACAAGCAGGTGAGAAATCTTACTTTAGACAGTAACTGGGAGAAAAATTTGGACCATTCCACCATACAAATCAATTTTTGCCCACTGGGGTGAATACTAATCAAGTTCAAGGGCTGTATCTAACAGTTGTTAAACAAGGCAAGTCAAGTTTATTCATACAGTCCAGAGACCCATCAAATATTCAACAAAATTGTACATTATTACATAAAACTGGCTTGGCAGCCATGTACACAAAAATTAATAAACTTAGCATACTCATTGGTAAACCTTTGGAACTCAGGCCAACCTTCTGACCCTCTCACTGGTCTTAATGACCACAGATAAGAACTTAGCAACTGACAAGGTAACATTAGGATATCTACCTTTTAATAAGAATTTGATGTAGAATGTCTCCAAATGGCCAGGTAGACGGTTTTAACAAAGGAAAAATAAGTTGTTTACGACTCTGAGAATGAAGAACGCAGGATAGTAGAATATGAGACATGGTTTCAACCTCCTGCGACCCACATGAGCAGAGCTTTGACACAAAAGGTAGCCTGGCATATATACCATACAGCAATGCTGAAGGAAAAACATTACATCTGGCCTTTGTAAATAATATGTGATAGATTGACACAGTCAAATTCTTAATATAATTAGCCAGAGAAAATGATCCTATGTATTGTATATGTATTGCACTAGGTGAATATGACAGAAAGGATCTAGCACGAAGATTGCAAAAAGCATTGTTTAGCAGTTTTTAAAGCTGTGTCATAACCCAGGTTAAGGAGGAAGGATGATGAGAGACCAATTGTGGTTGGTTTTTGGGGAATGTACTTGGACCATCTGCTTGCATAATTGTCCATTGCAAGGTGGCTAAGTAGACTCTTACCATGCTTGAAGAGTATAACTCTTAGTCAAAGGTTCATGGCTATCAACCAAGCCCTCATAGAGGGAGGGCTTTCCCCAGTTTCAGGCATTAGAACTGGATTGGAAACACATATCAGAATCCTCCTCCCTGCCCCCCACCCACCCCCCGCACATCCACCCCCCCTGCCGAAAGCCACGCTTTGGAGAGGGGGTGGCTGCGAAGCCCCCTCCGCCCATCCACCCATCCACCCTCCACCCAGCCACCCCCCTAGCCCAAAGCCGCGCTTTGGAGAGGAGGGTGGCTGCGAAGCCCCCTCCCCCCAGCCACCCATCCACCCTCCGCCCAGTCACGCCCCTTCCCCAAAGCCGCGCTTTGGAGAGGGGGGTCTCCGCGAAGCCCCCTCCGCCCATCCACCCATTCACCCTCCGCCCAGCCACCCCCCTTCCCCAAAGCCGTGCTTTGGAGAGGGGGGGTGGCTGCGAAGCCCCCTCCCCCAGCCACCCATCCACCCTACGCCCAGCCACCCCCTTCCCCAAAGCTGCGCTTTGGAGAGGGGGGGTGGCTGCGAAGCCCCCTCCCCCAGCCACCCATCCATCCTTCGCCCAGCCACCCCCCTTCCCCAAAGCTGCATTTTGGAGGGGGGGTGGCTGCGAAGCCCTCTCCGCCCATCCACCCATTCACCCTCCGCCTACCCACCCCCCTTCCCCAAAGCGGCGCTTTGGAGAGGGGGGTGGCTGCTAAGCCCCCTCCCTCCACCCCCCCAGCCAGCTGGCCATCCCGCATTCCCCAACCCACCAGGAGACTGGGCAGCTTCCTGTGGGTTGGGAAATCGCGGGAGGAGGGAGCCCAGAAGGAGGAACGGGGCTGTGGAGTTAAATCCCTAGATTCGCTCCCTCTCCCTTGATGGTGGGGAGAGGGGGCGAATCCCAGGGTTTGGCTCCATGGCCCCGTGTCCTCCCTATGGAGCCAAACAGGGCATGTTCGCCCCTTCTCCCCACCTTCCTTGAAGGTGGAGAGAGGGGGCGAATCTAGGGGTTTGCCGCGGCCGCCCCCGCTTCCCCCGCCTTGGTCCCCTTCGGAAGAGCCAAGACGGAGGGAAGGGGGCTGCTGAGGCAAACTGGGCATTTTCGCCCCTTTCCTCCACCTTCGAGTCCAGTTTGACTGGAAGGTTGAAGAGAGGGGCAAATGTTGCCCTGCCAGCTGATCCTGTTCGCTTTTCCAACTCACGAGGAGATCCTCATGAGTTGGGAAACAAAGAGGATCAGCTGGCAAGGCTCCCCCAGCCAGCCAAATTGGGTGGTGGTGGTCTTATCTGGCGAATATATGCCTAGGCCTAGATTTTTGGCTGGAAATTGGGGGGGTGGTCTTATACGCCCAGTCTTATACGCCGGAATATACAGTAGCTTAGAGTTAAACCCCTCAATTCAGACAGAGCTGCAAATAGCAATTTAGACATAATCTTAGCATTGCAAACCTTCATAGCAGCAGGGACAAATTGATTCCCTTTAGTATGAAATAATTTTAAAATGGCTTAATTGCAGCCGAGGGCTTTGCTGATTGCTGCCAATCTTTATAAGGACCATGAGATTTTTATGATGAAAAACAAACCCAAGATATTGAAAGCTTCTGGCCTGTTCCAGGGGACAGCCATTTAAACTCCATCTACTACATATTGAAAATTTTCTTTCCAAGCCAAGAATTTTGGATTTTGCAGTATTAATCCTAAATTCATTCTCAGAACAATAATCTGAAAATTTCCCTAATGGGAGTTTAAGCCCCTTTCGAGATCTTGAAAGAATTACAGTGTCATCAGCATAGAGCAGAACAGGAACTTTCTTATTACCCAATTTGGGTAGGTGGCCATTTCCGGGGGGTGTCTCCAGAGCATTCAATAACTTGGTATGGGGTTTGTCCCTCCCCACTTGCTCCTAATAGGCAGGAAAACAATAGACTTTTGAACTGTCCACCGGTGAGGTTATCTGAGAGGGATGACCCCTGGCTGGGCAGTTTGTTTCCTGCCTACACTCCTGGGAGGATGTGTTTTTTCTTTGTTCTCTCCTTCACCCTCCCTCCACGTGGCAGGGGCAATATTGGATCCCCCCTAAAAAAAACTTTTTTTGGAAATTTTCTTACACCTCTTTGGCCAACGGAGGAAGGAGGCAAGATGAGCAGTTTTGAGGAGGTGGATGTGATCATTGCTGCAGTGATCGGCAGTGATAAGGGCAGCAGACAATGCAACAGCGGCACGATTGCTGCTTCTGAAGCCTCCGCAGAGAAGAACAGCATCAGGAAGAACCCCGCTGGCAAGGGCATCGGCAAGGACAGCACATAGAAGAGCAGCAGCGGCAGGAAGAGGCCAAAGAAGGGGGAGAAGCCCCCGCCTCAGCCACCGCCAACTGTGCCCCGGTCCCGCTTTGCTCAGACTGGCATGGAGATGGATGGGAAGAGAAGACTGCCATGCGGCCTCTCCAGGAGGAGGAGGTGTGGATCGTCCCTGAGAATGGGGCTCTCTCCACCGCATCAGCGACCCTGGCCCACCCCCTTGCAACAACGGAGGATCTGGCCCTTGTCCCCAGCTGTCGCTGGCAGACCTTGTGAGTGGGCCTGATGCCCCGGGAATGGGGCGACGGGAGGAGCGCTCATGGCCGTTCTGGATTGGGTTAAGAGCCTCCTGGCCAGGGAGACCACAAGCTGGCTGGCAGCTAGTCTGTTTCAGCCAAGCCTGCTGGGGATCACTGGGCTTTCTCCAGGGGCACCAGGTGATCGGGACTCAGGCAGCGACTCCCCCCACTTCTTCCCCCGCTTCGGCCCACAGTCCAGCACAGAAGGGGCGCCTGGAGCAACGTGCAGCCCAACGGGGCAGAAAGGGCAGTGGGGCGGACAAGGGAAAGTCCAAACATCTCCCGGCCTGCACAGTGACCATGGGGGGAGGAAGGGGGATTCATGGGGTCCCAGGCCCCAGACCCCAGCCATAATGGCATGAATCGCGCAGCCCCCCCATGTGATTGTTCGGACCCCTCAGTGATGAGGATGGGCAATGGGCCTTGGGATCCAAGTCTGAGGCAGTGCACCCCCCGCTAACAAATGCCCGAGGGTCCATCAAGAGGAAGAGAACCCTCAGGACAAGGAAGATGTGATTTCTCTCTACTCTTTGGTGGGGGAGGGTGCTGAACCACATGACCAATCCAACCGGGAAGAGGGGGAGCTTTCAGAGGAAGAGGCGGACAATACATGCCTCGCACCTCTGCCTGATATTTGACCATGGATGATTTCCTGGTTCTTTCGAAGAAGGCGGTCAGGACACTGGGTCTAAAACTACCCACTACCCAGCAGTCACAGATGGATCCATATTTACCTAAGATTTCAGGTGAATTTTTTCCTGGCTCTCAACCTGCTGCGCTAGAGATGCCGGTCTCTGCCACACAAATGTGCTTGATCTGTGACGAATGGGGAGCTCCGGCTTTGGCTAAGCCACACTGAGTCTTGCTAAGAAGCTCTTCTCTCCCCCCAGAAGGTGATGGGCAAGTTGCAGGTGCCACTCATCGACACACCTGTCTCTGCTCTGGTGTCATCTGCAATTTTTTGTCACGATCGAGAGGAAACATTGAAGGTACCTGAAGATAGACACATGGACATAGCCTTAAAGCTGGCCCATGAGGCGCTTTCCTTAGCCATTTCGGCTTCCATGATTGCCATCATGATGGCTCGGGCTGTGATCCAGTGGTCCAAGGACACTTTGCCTGACATCCCAAAGTCTCAAACCAGAATCAGACAAGACCTCAACAAATTGGGAAAGGTCTCTGCTTTCTTGGCTGATAGCACCTTGGACTCAGTCCAGTTTTGTGCAAGGGCACAGGGTGCAATGGTGGCGGCCAGAAGACAGGTGTGTCTAAAGTCATGGAATGCTGACTTCAAATCAAAGCAGAACCTGGTCTTATCACACAATTCTTGGGTGAGGAATTGTTCAGTGAATCCCTGGAGCCAGTCCTTGTGGAGGATAAAGATAAGAAGAAGACGACTCTGGCTTCCTCCTGTAGACAGAAGGAGAGAAGGTTTGCGAGGTGTTACCAGCCTTTTCATTCCTCAGGGGGCCATCAAGGTACTGCTTCATCTTCAAACTCCTCCAAATCCAGAGACTTCAGATCCCCAGATTGCGTTGGGGTGACAACAGATAACTACCGTAGAAGTCAACAAGGAGCTTCCAGGAAGACTATGCAGGCTCAGTCTGCCAAGAGCAACAACAAGAGTCAGCAATGATGGCCCTCCCCCGTTGGGGGGAAGGCTACAGGCCTACGTGGAAGTATGGGAAACCTCTACCTTGGACAGGTGGGTCCTGCAATCAGTTCGGCAGGGCTACTAGATAAAGTTTTCTCGATGACCTCCATGTTGGTTCATCCCCATACTGGTCCAAAGAGATTCAGAAAAGCAGCAATTGATGGCGGAGGCCATTCAGCACCTGTTACAGATGGACGCAATAGAGGAGCTCCAGAGATCACAACGAGGCAGGGGTTGCTACTCTATCCTATTCCTAGTCCCAAAGAACAGCAATTGAAGGGCGGTGCTAAATTTGAAGGGCGTAAACTAATTCATTTGGAAGCAGAAGTTCAGGATGGAAGCCATAAGACCAGGGGATTATCTTTCCTCCCTGGATCTACAGGTTGCCTATCTCCACATTCCGATTCACCAGGATCATCCTCAATTCCTTCGTTTTTGTTACAAAGACAAGCATTTTCAGTACAAGGGTCTCTGTTTTGGCCTCTTCTCGACACCCAGGGTCTTCAGAAAGATCATGGTGGCTCTGGTGGCACGCTGGGGTGTTCAGGGCTGCATGTTTATCCTTACTTGGATGCTCTTTTAATCTGGTCCTCCTCCAAATGGGGTGGAGAGAGAAGTCTGGTTGGTCATAGAATCCCTCCAGACACATGGTTTTCAGATCAACTTTGACAAAAGCTTGCTAGTGCCAGCAGATCCAGTATCTTGGGGCAGTGGTGGACTCAGTGGGGAGTCAGGTCTCTTTACCCCAGAGAGAGTCAGCTCCATCCGACGGGCAGTGCAGAAGGTCGAAAAGGGTCCCAGAGCGGATCTCATGCACCTAGCTCACCTACAAGGACTAATGATAGTGGCAATAGACTATCTCCCATGAGCAAGGTTTCACACCAGAATGTTACAGTGGTTTCTTCTTCCATTTCAGAGGGAGATAGCCTCAAGAAGCATCGATCAGTGAGGCTGCCTCAGGAGGTCATCGTGTTGCTCCAGTGGTGGCTCTCACTAGCTCTGCACAGGGGCCGTCCTACAGTGGAGACTGGACAGGGTGCAAATCATCGTAGATGCCAGTCTTCGAGGGTGGGGGCCCACTGTGTAATGAACCTGGCCCAGGGCAGACGGACGGCGAAGGAATCAAATTACACCATCAACTGGTTGGAGCTCAGAGCAGTCAGACTAGCTCTCATAGCCTTCAGGGATCTGATCAAAGACAAGGCGGTCCTGATTCGAACAGACAACATCATGATGAAGGCACACATAAATCGCCAGGGGGGCACCAGCTTGCGTGCACTCATGGTGGAAGCGACTCTATTGTTGGATTGGACGGAGAAGCATTTGATTTTGATTGAGCGATCCCTGGAGATGTTCCACCTCTATCTCAAAGCAGACTGGCTCAGCCACTCAGACGTCAATCAGGGAGAATGGAGTCTACATCAGGAGGTGTTTGACAGCATCACGCAGACTTTGGGATGGCTGTCCATCGACCTCTTTGTGTCTCCAGTGAACATGAAGCTTCCCTGCTTCTTCTCTCATTATCTAAGAGAGGGAGCAGAGGCCATGGATGCACTGATGAGCCCCTGGCCGCGGTCCCTTCTGTATGCGTTTCCTCCTCTGCAACTGATCCCCAGGGTCCTCAATAAGATCCGTGCATAAACAGCGGACGTCATTCTAGTTGCTCCAGAATGGCCCCGGCAGGCCTGGTTTCTGGATGTCCTGGACATGATGCTAGCATCAGTCCTGCTGCCAGCTCGACCCAATCTACTAGCTCATTGTTAGGTGCATCATCCAGACCCTGCCTGGCTTCAGCTCCACGTGTGGAAATTGAGTGACAGATGCTGACAGCAAAGAGCTATTCCCAAATGGTGTTTGGAACTCTACTGGCCTCTAGACGGGAGTCCACTCAGCGAATTTATGAGTATACCTTCAGAGTGTTCCGACGATGGTGCAGATGCAAAGGAATGGACTCCAGGGAGGTCTTGGTCCCCACGCTACTGGAATTTCTTCAGGACGGCATGGAGGCTGGTCTCCGCCCAAATGCTATTAAGAGATAGGTAGCGGCCATTATGCCCTTCTTACCTCCAGAGAGGGCGTCAGTTGTTTCCACTCACCCTCAAGTTTGCCGTTTTATTAAGGGGTTGAGCAATTTAGCGCCGCCAACGGTTCATAGGTTTCCATCTTGTGATCTCTATACGGTGCTGAAGGCCTTAACAGTCCATTCATTTGAACCATTGAAAGAGATTCCACTGAAGTTTTTGACCTGGAAGGTTCTTTTTCTGGTAGCAATCACGTTGGCATGCAGAATCTCAGAACTGGCAGCTCTGTCAGTCAGACGGGACCTCTGTATCTTTAGACCAGATTCGGTGTTCCTACGGTTACGACTGGACTTCAAGTCAAAGGTCAACTCAACATTCCATAGGTCACATGTGGTTGTCCTGCCATCATTCTGTCCACAACCGGAAAGGGAACTGGAAAGAATTTGGCATACCCTGGATGTTCGCAGGGCACTCCACATTTACCTTAAAAGGACTAGTCTGTTTAGGGTTTCAGAAGCTTTATTTGTATCCCCACCATACCAAGTTTTTTGGGTGGCAGTTTTCTCCGTCTACGCTGGGATGATGGATCAGAAGTTGTATTGCAACATACTATGAATCGTTAAACCTAACAGTGCTGGAGGGAATTGTGGTGCATTCCACATGAAGTGTGGCTACTTTGGCAGCCTGGGAAAGAGCGCATCATTGGAAGAAATCTGCAAGGCTGCTACGTGGAAATCTTTCTCAACGTTTGTGTGACATTACGGACTGGATAAGATGCAGTCCGCAGGGGCAGCTTTTGGCAGAAGAGTTCTGCAACATGTGGCCCAAGCATAAAAGGACATGACTCACCAGACCCACCCTAGGTTGGGGCTTTAGCATATTCTAAGCTATCGGATGCTCTGGAGCCCTCCCCACTGGGAAAAGGAACATTGCTCTTACCTGTGATACATTCTTTTCCATTGGGGAGGCGAAGAGCATCCGGACCCACCCTCTGGCGAGAGATAAGTGGAATATGCCGGGGGTGGCTGAAGTGGGCAGCAGCTCAATCTTGAACAGTCGGGTGTCAACGAGCATGTTTGGGCCTCATATGGACTTGTATATATGTTTTTTTTCTCCTATTTCCCAACACGGGATGCTACAGCTTCACGAGGCTATGATATAGACTGGCCAGCCAGAGGTCGTCCCTCTCAGATGGCCTCAGTGGTGGACAATTCAAAAGTCTGTTGTTTTCCTGCCTACTAGGAGCAAGTGGGGAGGGACAACCCCCATACCAAATTATCAGATGCTGTTCGCCTCACCACTGGGAAAAAATGTATTGCAGCTAAGACCAACATTCCTTTCTCATCCATCATTGTATCCACTAGATCATTTAGATAAAGGTTAAATAAGGTTGGCACAAGAATACAACCCTGTCTTACACCTCTAGCCATGGGTATGATTCCAGAGAGTTGGCCTTGGGGACCACACCTTATACGAAGTTGCCTATTATTGTAAAGTGCCTTAATTGGGATACTAGAGTCTGGTATCTGTCAATATAGACTCTAACTTGGCCCAAACCTTAGATCTAGGAATAGAATCAAATGCAGCCTTCAGATTCATAAATGCTGCAAAGAGCTTATCTTGTGTAGGTCTTGAATATTTCTCTGCAAGGTGGACAAGAACCGAGCAGTGATCAGATATAGAGTAACCTATTCTAAAGGCTGTTTGAGCCTCAGAGGGAACATTGTTTTCATTTAGGAAAGAGATCAATCTGTTAGTAAGATAACGAGCATAAAGTTTACCCAGAATGGATAACAAACTTATCGCTGTTATACAGTTAATGCAATCTCACAAATGTTGGAGAAAAGTCTTCCCTCCTTCGCCAGAGGAAAGGTTTAATGGATGGTGTAATTGTATCATCATCATCATCATCATCATCTAGGTGGAGGAGGAGGAGGAAGAGGACAGTAGGACCACTGTATCCACTGATTCATTATCCACTGATTCAATTATCCATGGGGCACAAAACAGCACACCTACCATAGAATCTTCCTAGAAAAAGTGTCCTTTAGCCATTTTCTAGGTCCTCCAAGGCAACTCTATGGTATTTTAAACCAGAAGTCCCATTATTTTCAATGGTGTTACCTATTATCCATGGTTTTCGGTATCCCCCAGAACCAATACCTAGGGGATACGGGGGTCCTATTTTAGTAGTAGTCTCGTTTTTAATCTTGGGTTAAGTCTTGTGAGTCCACAGAAACAACATATTTAAAGGGGGTCCCTGGTAAAGAAAAGGTTAAGAACCATTGCCACAAGAGACTGTTTTCTTTTTACTTTTTCTTTTTGCTTTTTACTTGCTTCTAGTGACAAGAAATTGTTTTACATTATCCGAGGTTTATATGATGTCTGTTTCATTTGAACAAACTACAAGTTGCCCCCCATATCCATGGGGGATACATTCCTGGAGTTACTCTTTATAAGTGAAATCACGGATAATAGTAAACCCTATTAATATAAAGGACCTCTGGCACCAACATGCCATAGAGTTGCCTTGGAGGACCTAGCAATTCCTAGAGAAGACACCTCTCTAGGCATTTTCCAGTGCAACTCTATGGTATGTGTCCCTATTTTTTCGGCTGTGGATAACTGAAACTGTGGGTATTGGTTCTGCATATATTGCGGGGTGGCCAGAACTTAAATACAATCCTTATATCCAATACTTTACTGGTTTTAGAAAATAAGTCGGACCCCTGTATCCATGGAACCAATATCAATGGTTTCAGTTATCTGTGGGACACAAAATAGGGGGCACATACCATAGAGTCGTGCTGGAAAATGCCTAGAGAGGTGTCATCTCTAGGCATCTTCCACATCCTCCAATGCAACTGTATGGTATAATTTTACCAGAAGTCCCTTATTTTAATAGGGTTCACTCTTATCCATGTTTTCTGGTATCTGGCATCTACGGTAGTCCAGGAATTGAACCCCCATGGATATGGGGGTCTGTCTGTTCTATTCCAAAATGCTATATGTATTGGTGGAATTTATTCCCATGTTAAATCAAAAACATGAAATGCAAACAGGTACTGTGTTCCTGCAAAGTCATCTTCTGCTATTTTCCCCTTGCTAATTGAGCTTTTGTTGTCCATTTGTCAGCAAGAACAGTCCACCGAAGATTTCCAACCAGTGTCAGAAAGACTGTCCTTCTGCAATTTAAGATCTTGCTATTTTAGCCCAGCTACTCCAGTCAGAATTGCAATCAATCCTTTATGTGACAATTCTGCATTTTATCCATTCAAAATTGACAGTGTTAACAAAAATTCTGAGAAGTTAATATTTTGTCATTATAATTTGATGTAACCAGTTAATAATTCCCCCCCCCCCCAAATCCAGGACCTTAGGACAAAAGATCCATGTGTCTTCCACAGTGCTATAGTCCCACAATTTCTCCTGCTTCTTCCTGCAAGTTTGTGGTTGGAGTGGATTGAATGGCAATGTGCAGGCCAAGCCAGCCAGCCTTTGCCTTGGCTCCTGTTATATGGCCACTCTACTGCAGGCAGGAGGTGGGTTGAGCAGCGTTCAACCCTTCGCAAACCTCCTGTGAGGACCTCGTGGCCTCCTGGGGGTCTTCAGACCACAGGTTAAGAACCACTGTCTTGTGCCATATTAAGGGCACTTGCTTTTAAATCTTGAGGCTGTGGCTTGTAAAACCTGGCTGTGGCTTGTAAAACTTTTTAGTATATCCACTATGTGTGCAACTTTGGAACTGTAATTTAAAATATGCTAAGTGCATGGCTTTGTTACAGTGAAAATATGTTCCAAGAAGTTTGTTCATATACCCAGACTATTTCTTGATAGGCTTAAGAAATTTGATTCAACCTGGGAGGCTGCCAGAGCATGATGCCTTTGAAAGTGGAATAGAATGGATTTGAGAAAGGATTTGCTGGAGAAATGTTTCTGGTGCTTGCTGGGAAGAATCAGAAGAAGTCAACACCTGTATATAACTGCTGTGGAGAGAACATAAGGGTATTTTCGGATGACTGATTGCTCTGCTGATGCGAAATGGAATATTGCACTGTTAATTTGTCACTGATGGAGGCATTAGAATCAACCTGATGTAAACCAATTCCATGTGAATATGGATGAGAGAGTGCTTAAACACTATGTGGTTACTCTACTGAACAAAAATAAACCTCCTTTTTTCAGGGCAATAATTGTTAGACCACTTGCATCTTAAGGACCTAGATAGGAATATGTTACAAAACTAAAATTAAAGATCTAGAGGCCACTTAAACCCTTGAGGACTGGCTTAACTGCAGGGATGCTTAAAGACAATATAATAGAGTTTAGTGGGAAAATCTATTTAATTTAGATTTGTTGTTATTAATTTTTGGCATGGGCTTCTTAAGTCTTGGGGTGTATTACTCAGATTTTTTTAGGTATTGGGAATGAATATGGCACTTTCTACTTCAAAAGCATGTACAGTTGTCCCTCCACATTCACGGATTTGTCATTCATGGTTTTAAGTATTCACAGCTTGAAAATATTCTTAAAAAAATAATAATCCAAAAAGCAAACTTTGATTTTGCCATCTTATATAAGGGACACCATTTTTCTATGCCATTGCATATAATGGGACTTGAATATTCACGGTTTTGGGTATTCACGGCAGGTCCTGGAACCAAATCCCAACGAACGTGAAGGACAACTGTATTATAAATGAGCCTGCATCATATCCTTCTCTCCCCCCAACTCCGAAATAACTGTGATTGAAAAATATATACATTTAAAGTCTCCATAATGACTTATTTTTGCTAGGATTGTTAAATGTAATGCTGAAATGGCAACTCTTGCACCAACTCTGCCCTATGAGAGTATGCTGTCTGATCTTCTATCATAGGTACTAAACTACAAGCACAAGGATATGAAGAGATCAGTAACTATAAAACTGGAACACTGTCAAAGTATACTAGATAATGGGAATTGAGTCATTTATCCCTTTCACAGATCGGCCCTATACTGAAGTCTGTTGATGACCATTGGCTTCAGGGGTAAATTCTGTGTTTTAAACATATTTTATGTGATTTGTATCCTCCCTTTCTTCCTAAATGGGAACCAAAGTGGTCTTTCCCAAACCTCTTGAAATCTACCATTGTGAAAAAGGAAGAAGGTGGAGATGATTGTGTTATTTGGTTACATTAAGGTCTCTTTCTCTCTCTCTCTCTCTCTTTTTTTTTTTTTTTTTTTTTGCAACTGACTTAGAGCTAGGGAGAGTCAGGATCTGGGGGGATTGCAGGTTTTCTTTCCCTGCTACTGGAGGTAATTTAGATGATAGAGCTGTTCTTTCCAGTCAGGAGGGTTTATTTAGAGCTTTTAAAAATTAGTGCTGTCTTTCCAATGATTCTTAAGAGGATGCCATTTAAAAAGTATAATACAGTATTCATGCCAGCCTAGGGAGGATTCATTGTAGCAATTAGCAGAAGCTTTTAGTAGTTACGGACTTGCCCAGTCCCGTGGTAATATCTTAGAACACAGTATAAAGGTGAATACTTTTCTGCAGAAAACCATCTCCCCCTTTCCTTTAGTTATTACTCTCCCCCCTAAAAATTTTTTTTGGCAAGCTATTGTGTTATATCTCAATCACCACTTGTGGCTAGAAAATTCTTGGGAAATAAAATCTCAGTGGTAGAGAATTTGCTGCCTAAAAACTTTGAAACTTCTAGTGCTATTGGTGTGACAGTGATTGGTCAATGTAGGGCAGGGATAGGGAATCCCTCAAGGGCTACATAAACTTTCTAACCAAGGAATATTCATTGATAAATATCTCAGGACCACATGCCAGTAATGGGCAGGACCAAAGCTACATATATATCACTAACACACACGTATCAACCAGCTCCATGAAGAGGTGAGATGAGCAATACAAAAACACGAGAAGACAAAGTAGACTTCCCCTGTTAGCTCATTCCAGCACAGGGAAGGCTATGAGGGCAAGGGGAGTATTTAAAATCCTTGAAAGAAGTTACCTTCCGCATTGTTGTTGGGGAGGAGTCATTCTTTGAGTGGTGAATAAGAAACATACAGACAGAATATAGAAAAACTACAGTAAATTAGAAAAGGGGATCAACCCAAAAGCAAGAGACCACAAGTTGAACATGAGTCAACAGTGTGATACGGCAGCTAAAAAGGCCAATGCAATTTTGGCCTGCATCAATAGAAGTATAATGTCTAGATCAAGGGAAGTAATAGTGCCACTCTATTCTGCCTTGGTCAGACCTCACCTAGAATACTGTGTCCACTTCTGGGCACCACAATTCAAAAAGGATATTGACAAATTGGAGCGTGTCCAGAGGAGGGCGACTAAAATGGTGAAAGGTCTGGAAACCATGCCTTCTGAGGAAAGACTTAGGGAGCTGGGTATGTTTAGCCTGGAAAAAAGACGGTTAAGGGGCTATATGATAGCCCTGTTTAAGTATTTGAAGGGGTGTCACATTGAGGATGGAGCAAGCTTGTTTTCTGCTGCTCCAGAGACTATAACACGGAACAATGGATGCAAGCTCCAGGAACAGAGATTCCACCTCAACATTAGTAGGAACTTTCTGACAGTAAGAGCTGTTCGGCAGTGGAACACACTCCCTTCGAGTGTGGTAGGGTCTCCTTCCTTGGAGGTCTTTAAACAGAGGCTGGATGGCCATCTGTCAGGGATGCTTTGATTGTGTAATCCTGCATGGCAGGGGGTTGGACTGCATGGCCCTTGTGGTCTCTTCCAACTTTACAATTCTATGATTCTATGATCTACATACGTGGATTTTAACCTGGGGTCCAGGGACCCCAGGGGTCCACAGTGTCCTCACAGGGGGTCTGTGAAAGCTTGAAAGTTGCTTGGCCCACCTTCTCCCTGCACTGGAGTGGCCACGTGACAGGAGCCAAGGCAGTGACTGGCTGGCTTGGCCTGCGCATGGCTGCTCAATCTGCTCCAGCCACAAACTTGCAGGAAGAAGCAGGAGAAAAGTCTTCCTCCCCCTTCAGTGCCTCTGAGAGAAGGTTTCATGGATGGTGTAATTGTATTACTATTATCAGGTATTATTATCACATGTTGTTGTTTTTAAATCTTGAGTTAAGTCTTGGGGGCCCGTGGCAACAAAAGATATTTAAAGGAGGATACTGGTAAAGAAAAGGTTAAAAACCACTGATGCACATCTTTGACATGTTCCCACTTGTGGTATAGACTGTCACCTTGTTTGCAAGTTTGTAGGCACAGATGTGCTCGATAGTGTTGCAAGTATGACTGACCAAATACTGCCATGTGTATTCTTGATATGGAGACTCCCCGAATTATGACTATGACCACTCCCCATCTCTATAGTATCTTTGCTGTCAAGATTACAGATTTTTTCATTGGTATGCTGCCTTTGATCTATGTCAGTAGGTACTTACACCATCCTCTTCATTTTCATCATGGCTAGTCTGTGCAGGAGATACTGCCTGATACTGTGGCTGCTTTTTCCTGACCATGCATCTTGAGAGTCCTAATATTAGGAATACTCAGGTTTGAGTCTCAGCCAGTCACTGAAGTCACAAATGCAGTGCCTCCACCTTCATGTATATCACACCCAGTGTAGGATTCAGCAGTGGCAACTCGTGATCCTCCTACCAGCTCTCCATACCATACTGCTCAGATTCCAGCATTTTCAGATTCAGAATTTGATTCTTTTTCATTAGTTTTGCATTTCAGGAGATCTTCTCCAGTACCTTTGAGTGAAATGGACCCTGCTTCACCCACTGATGATATTAGGTCATTTATGAATCAGATGGACCACATGGCCAAAACTCTCGAGTTACTGGTTAAGCAATCTGAAACATACATAGATAACCCTGTTTTTCAGTGGGTTTAGACACAAGTACCTGTTTCAGCCTCTTATTCCGATTTTGCCTTGCCTTATGCAGGTTATATTGGCTATACCATTGATTATTCCTTCTACATCCAAGAAGACCGAGGCATTTTTCTTGTACAAAATTGTGGAAACTGGGGCAGAATGCTTGGGCCAGTGCCCTAAAACCAATTCTATTATAGTGGGTGCAGCCCAGTCCAGGGCTTCCCAGAAGATCCCCTTTCACCTGCTGATAAAAAACGGTAAAACACTGGATGCTATGGGTAGAAAATTTTATTCCTTTGCTGCTGTAATGTGCAAGATCTACAATTACACTGCCTGCATGGGAGCTTATCAGCAGTTCTTAAATGAGAAAATGACCTCGTACCTTAACAAGGTCCCAGAGAAAGATTGCTAAGGTTACTTCTGTGCTATAGCAGAGGCACATAAGTTGGTGAAGCAGCAGATCACCACCTCCAGCCATGCTTCTGACTGCAATGAGAAAGCCCTGGCTGGTGTGGTTGCACTGTGACATCACTTGTGGTTGTGTTTGTCTAATCAAGCACATTCCAGCATTGAGGACCTCACCTTTGATGGGTGTGTGTGGTCCTTTTCGATGCTGACACAGATAACCACCTTGAGTACGCTTACAAAATGTGCTCCGCTGCTAAGAAGCTTGATTTTAACCCTCAACAGTCCTCTGCCAGATCAGGATTCACCTGGAATAGATATTGTGCAACATCTAGGCATCGTTACAGTCCTCTCAGCAGACCCCAACAGAGGCCTTCTGCTTTGCCTTCTTTGTCCTCTTCTAGGAAGTCTTATGAGTTGCTGAAGTACTGTCCTCAACAGTCTGAGAAGTGCCAGTTGGAAAGTGGCATCTTTTACTTTCTTGAGAACAACATCCTTTCTGCCAGCTTGCTTCCACTGCATGTCCCACCCTTTCACAACAGGTCTAAAAATTCCATCATACCTGGGCCTCCATCACTTCGGACTCGTGGGTCCTGAATGTCATAGTCTGAGGATATGCCTTCAAATTCTGGAAGACTCCCATTAGCTGTCTTTTGTGCTATACCCTCTTTGACCAAGTTAGAACATGAGGTGGAGTCCTTATTGCAAAAAGGAGCCATAGAGCCTGTCCCTGTCTCACATCTGCATTGGGCTGTCATAACTCAACTTCCGGATGATTCAGATGAAGAGGAGAAGGCAGATTGCAAGGAATCTGCAGCTCCTGATAATGAATGTCTGAGTTTGCGGAACTAGGGGCTGAGTAGCAGGAAGTGGCAGAGGCTATAGATACTGAAGACATGCTCCTATCCTTTGCTGAGAGATGTTGATTCCCGTGGCTGTTAAATCGGAGATGCTGATTAATTGGGTATCCAGTGTTTTTGAGATAGCTGCCCATATCTCTCCCAGCAGCTCCCCAGTCTCTTTGTTTTGTGCAACTGTCTTACCCTCAAGGTAACTACCCTTTGGCATTTGTGTTTCTCCTGACCTTTGGACTTTTTACGATTGACAACTCTGTTTTGCTTCTTGTTAGCTTTGTTTATTTGGAGTACTAACTTGCTGTAATAACTTCTGGACAGGCTGATGGCCAACTTGTTCCTTCTATCATTTTGCTTAGACAACCTGTGACTGACCTGGACTGAATTAACTACTTGACAGCTCTTGCACACCAACCACCCAGTGCCTGGGCAACTTGTTGACCAGAGTATAGGACGTGGGCATTCTTCTCCCGCTACTCATCGTGTCCGAGAAAGACTGGGGATTGCAACCCATCCTGGACCTTTGATATATCAACTTTTACATCCAACCAAGGTGCTTCAGGATGGTCACTCTCAACTCCATCCTTCCCCTGATGCAGAAGTGTGATTGGTTTGCAGAATTCATACTTCCAAATTGCGATAAGGTTGTCTCACAGGCAGTTTCTCTGCTTTGCAGTGGGAAGGCATGCTTACAACTTCTGTATTCTTCCTTTTGGCCTTTGCACTGCTTCTCATGTGTTCACCATGTTCATGGCTGTTGTGGTGGCTTGGCTTTGGCATCAGGGGGCCATTTTCTTTCCTTACATAGATGATTGGTTGGTAGTGGCGCACACACGAGATTGCCTTCTTGCCGACATTTGTCTGACTTTGGATTTCCTAAAAGACCTGGACCTCATTGGCACCATGCCAGATTCTTTGGCCCAGGCTGCCTTTCTCCCATATGACTACTATAGTATGCTCGAAAAGGTCACTCCTCATTGTCTTTGCCGCCATTGTGTGACTGCAAGGGACGTGCAAGTTGTCTTAGGGTTCATGGCTTCCACTACAGCCATCACACTGTTTGCCAGGCTAAATATGAGGCCTCTCCAATCCTTGCTCCTTTCATGCTTCAACCCATTGACAGATTCTCTCTGAAAAGGACTTACCCTGTTGCAGGCCATCCATCGATCCCTACTCTGGGGAATAGTTTTGAGACACATACAGGCAGGGATGCCATTTCTCCTTCTGTAGCCTTCGGTAATTATCACCACAAATGTGTTTCTCAAAAGATGGGGAAGCACATTCTGTGGGTCCTACTGTCACAACAGAAGGGATCTTCACATCAGTGCTCTCAAACGTTTGGCCATTAAAAAGCCTTCAGGTCCTTTGAGCAGATTCTATGAGACAGTTTGGTTCAGGTAGTTACTGAAAACACCACAGTGGTCTTTTAACTGAACAAACAAACGGACACGTGATCAAGCCCCCTACACACTGCCTTGTGATGATGCTGTGGGAGTGGTGCATTCCAAGAGGCCTTCTGCCTTCTGCAGTGCACCTTCCAGGAGAAGAAAATATTCTCATAAATGCTCTTGAGTTGGGCATCTATGTCTTGTCATGAATGGAAGCTACACATGGAAACTCTCCATGACATCTTCAGGTTATGGGTGTACCAGCCGTTGACCTGTTGGTGTCATCTCTGAACAGGCAATGCAAGATCATCTGCTCAAGAGTTTGCAGGTGGATGGACTCAAATCTCTCAGTGATTCATTCCTGAATGACTGGAGAGGACTATATGCTTTTCCACCGTTCCCTCTTATCACCAGTGATTGCAAAGATAGACAGGACATGGTCAGTTGCATACTAGTAGCTTCTTGGTGGCCCAGGCAGCCGTGGTTTGTTCCTTTTTTGCGTCTCTCTGAGGGTCAGTATCAGAAGCTACTGTTACATCCAGATCTCCTTGGCATTCATGAGGGGAGGGTGAGACATCCAGACCTGCAGACCATAAAACCCATGGCTTGGAGCATCTTCCTATGATTCCCCTCTCTAATTCTATATAGCACATTATGGATGCAGCGCATAAGCTATCTACTCAGTGTTTTTATCCTTACAAATGGTCTAAGTTCCGTGACTTCCCTCCGTTTAAATGGCTTTTTCCAGATGAGGCATGAAATGCACATGGCTGGACTTTCTGGTCTTCTTGTCAGATAAAGGTTTGTCATTGTCCTCCATCAAATGTTACTTGTCAACTGTTTCTGGCAATTCCAACACCTTGGCAAACCCTCATGTTTTCAGGACCCTCTGGTTAAAACATTTCTGAAATGATATAAAAATCTACATCCACCGGTGATTAGACCCATCCCTCAGTGGAGTCTAGAACTGTCCAAGAGACCATTTGAGCCTATGGCTTCCTGATCTAAGACTACTCACCTGAAAGACAGCGTTCCTTGTCATGGTCACCTCGGCTATGAGAGCTAGTGAGTCCTGTGTTCTATGGGCTGATCAACCGTACCTCTGTTTCCACCAGGACAAAGTAGTCCTCAGGCCAGACATCTCCTTTCTTCTAAAGGTAGTGTCTGCTTTCCATCTAAATCAATACATTCTCCTTCCTGCATTCCTACAGAATCCTAGCACTGATTTGGAGCACTGTCTCCACTCTTTGGATGTCTGTTGAGCTTTGGCCTTCTGTGTCAATTGTTCAGCTTGTTTTAGAAGATTTGGAGACTTTTTCTCTGCTATTCATCTGCCACAAAAAGGACTTGTATTCTCTCCGTAGCAATTTTTCTAAATGGATTGCAGCTTATGAACTTTCAGGCAAACAGTCTCCTGCCCAAATGAGAAGTTACTCAACCAGAGCTATGGTGGGGACAACCTGCTTTACTGCTGCACCTTCTGTAGCCTGAAGCATTGCTTTAGTGGATGGAAGTTGTTCTTACCAACACACTGGACAGAACAGGCACAGTCCCTTGTTCTTTCAGTTAGGAAAAGTGAGGGGAGAATCTCTGGGAGCCAGTGGGAGTGGTGATAGACAAACAGGGTCATAAAGGGGAGAATGCAGATAAGATCTGTCTCTCCACTGCTGTTATCAGCAGGTGAATTCCCTCTTTTTTGTTGAGCATCATTGACAAAACTAGAGAGACGCTTAAAAAGGAACTTTTCAACAGAGCATATCTTTATTTATTGATATGTAATTTTTTGTGCATGCGTGCCTCATTTGTTAATGAATGTGTGTTCACTGCCATTTAGGAATTGTAATACGGAGAAGGGTAAAGAAACCTAAAAAACAAATGCTTAGTTGAGGTGGGTACCCTGTATTCCCAGTGTTTTTAACTGCTGTGGTCTCAGAGGGAGAGAAAAACAGGGAGGCACAGCTCCAACCTGCCTAAGCTGCACCAGCTGAGAAAGCCCCTCCCTCCTTCCCAACTGCCACTGCTGTGGCCTCAGATGGTAAAAAGAACACGTAGTACCTGCTGGACTTAATCCCTTCCCCACTGCCTTTCTCTTTACCTTGTGTGTTGTGTCTTTAGATTGTTAATATGATAGTTCCCTGTCCTAAGGTTTATAATCTGTAAGCCCCTCTCTGAGCTTGGCACTGAAGGAACCAGACCCCATCTGATCTTGGAAGTTAAGCAGGATCAGCTTTGGCTAGTACTTGGATAGGAGACTGCTAATAAATGCCAAGTGCTGTAAGCTATATTTCAGAGGAAGGCACTGGCAAAACCACCTCTGTGTATTCCTTGCCTAAGAAAACCCTGTGAAATTCATGGGGTCACCATAAGTCAACAGGTGACTTGAAGGCACATATACACAAGTCCCTGTTGGAGCCTTTCTGGCGGAATAATGGGGTGTTAATAAACAAATAAACAAACTATAGTTCTCATCTCATGGAATTTCTCATAGAAGTGCAGAACCAAATCTGAATTGACATGCCCCAGGAGCCTCGGCCAAGCATATTCTACCTACTACCCAAAATACATAAACAGGGCAGCACTGGATGACCCATCATCTCAAGCATCGGAACACTCACAGTTGGTGCCTCAGGATATATGGACAAGATCCTTAGAACATATGCCATCTGTGTGAAGGGTACTACTAAAATTGCAGTCCATCCACAACCTTCCAGGGAACACCATTTTAGCCACCATGGATGTGGAATTCCTATATACCAACATTCCATACAATGATGGACTACAAGCAGTCAGAAACATCATTGGTAGCAGGCCTGGCCACCAAGATCTGATACTTCGTTCTCACACACAACTACTTTACTTTTGGTAATACCATATACCTTCAAGTCAGCAATACTGCCATGGGCACACACACGGCACCACAATATGCCAACATGTTCATGGCTGACCTAGAACATTTCTTTAACTCCTGCACCCAGAAAGCTCTACTCTACCTCAAGTACATTGATTATATCTTCATAATTTGGACTCATGGAGAGGACTCACTCAAGACATTGCACCAGAATTTCAGCAGCTTCCACCCCACCATCAAGCTCAGCCTAAAACTATCTGCAGAACTAGTCCACTTTCTGGACACCACTGTACAGCCATACGATGGACACCTGAGCACCACACTATATCACAAACGCACTGACCACTACATGTACTTGCATGCCTGCAGTTTCCACCCTGAACACACTCCAAATCTATAGTTTATAGCTAAGCCCTTCAAAATAATTGCATCTGCTCAGACCCACAAGACAGGGTTGCCAAACTCATGGAATTACAACAAGCATTCCTCAAACTACAGTACCCACCATATGAAGTTAAAAAAAAATTGACAAGGCAAGACTTGTATCCAGGACTAATCTATTACAGAACAGACTGAAGACAGGAAATGACAGAACCTGAACTAGTGCTCACACTAACCTCTGAGTATTCCTTGCCTAAGAAAACCCTATGAAATTCATGAGGTCACCATAAGTCTTTTTCAGGATACTTCCTTCTGCAACATCTCTCTCAGAGAAAAAAGTCACCAAGAGGATTCCAGCTGCCAGGAAATTTTGGCTTATTACAAGACTGGTTCTTTGCACAGAAACTGGTGACTTGCAGGGAGAAGTAGATGCTTGTGGTTTTGTAAGCCATGGTTTATGAAATTGTGAATCACATCTAGAATGTTTCATGCATTGTTTCCCAAACTCTGGTCTTCCAGGTGTTTTTGACTTCAGCTCCCATATTTGCTGATTATTGGCCAGAGTGGCTGAGGCTTCTGGGAGTTGAAGTCTGAAACACGTGGAGGACGAGAGTTCGGGAATCACTGATCTAGTGTTTTAGTTCTGTTTCGCAGAAGGGAGCAGCATAATCAACTTCTTTCCCAGTATGTATAATTCTGGCTTGAATAGTTGGCTTTGTCCTTCCTTTGGAACATAACTGTGAATAACGTTTGGCCAAGGTCCAGACTGTTTTTATTGCAGGCCTATAAATTGGAGCCATTAATTAATGGATATATCCATCTGGCTACTGTGTAATTTCAGAATTGCTCTGTGGATGCACAATCATTTAATCTGTACTAGATGTTCTTGCAGCAAAATTGTTAATATATGTAGTTTTCTGTATAGTGAAGACTTGCAAGCTTTCATGGTTTGTCATAGTTCTTTTATTTGTTTGTAGCCATAGGTCATCACATGTCAAATCTCACAGCAGAACCTTAAATAAAGAGAGTGGAAGCCAACGATGACATGCATAAATGCTTAACTTATTGCAATATAGTACAGATTGAAAATGAATTTGCTGAATTTGGCTTACTACTAAATATACAGTCGTCCCTTCACATTCGCGGGGGTTACGGGAACAAGACCCCCGCAAAAGTGAAAAAAACGCAAATAAAAGCAGCCTCTGAGGGTTTAACGAGGAGCCCTTCCTAAACACACACACACAAACACACACGGGGAAGGTGAGGGTGGCATCTGAACTCCCAGCAAGCTCACGCAAGCAAAGTCCCCCCCCTTGCCACTCCCCTCTCTGTGTCTTAACAAACTGAATTGCTTCTTTAAAACTCACATTTTGAACCTTTCCTACACACATTCATACACAGGGAAGGCACGGGTAGCATCTCCCAGCAAGCAACAGACCCAGCCTCTGAGCATTTAAGGAGGAAAGCTTCTCGCTTGCTGAAAGAAAAGCACAGCCCCATACTGTGAGCACGCAAGCTTTCCTCCTTAAATGCTCAGAGGCTAGGTCTGTTGCTTGCTGCGCCTTCCCTGTGTGTGAATGTGTGTAAGAAAGGTTCAACATGCGAGTTTTAAAGAAGCAATCCAGTTTGTTGAGACACAGAGAGGGGGTGGCAAGTATGCAGCTGTGTTTTTCTTTGGGCCATGAGGAGACATGGGGCGAAATGTGAGTTTTAAAGAAGCAATTCAGTTTGTTAGGACACAGAGAGGGGAGTGGCAAGGGGAGGACTTTGCTTGCCTGCTCACAGCATGGGGCTGTGCTTTTTTCCGCCTTAGATCCTCAGAGGCTGGTGGGGGGTTGGTTGCTTGCTGGGATCTCCCCTGTGTGTGTATGTGTGCAGGAAGTTTTCCTCCTTAAGTGCTCAGAGGCTGTGTTGTGGGGAGCGGGTTAAAGGAATTTCCGGGACAGCGAAAGTCAAAGGCGCGAATGTAAAGGGACAACTGTAGAACCAAGTGCCAAGTATGATCAGAAAATAAATTATAAAATAAGATTTTATATTACATGATGGCTGAACAAATAACTGCAGTTGATTTGGTCCAGTTTGCTTCAGATTTTCAGGTTTTGTGTCCATTCTAAAAAACTGGGGAAGTTTTGCTATGGTCACTCATGAGGGTCTGAGCCCATATGTAGTGATAAATACTCTGATTTAAAAATCATCTACTCCAAAATCTACTGCTGTGGTCCTTCAGGAAATTTTAGTTACTTCCACCCGTCATTGTGTTTACATTCCTCTGTCAGTGTTTTGCAAGCAACTATCTTATTTCAATGTGAAGTCGAAGGCATTCACATCCGGCATCCATAGATTTTCCTTGGGTTTTTTTCGGGCTGTGAGGCCGTGTTCTGGAAGAGTTTACTTCTGACGTTTCACCTGCATCTGTGGCTGCATCTTTGAAGATGCCAGCCACAGATGCAGGCGAAATGTCTGAAGTAAACTCTTCCAGAACATGGCGTCACAGCCCGGAAAAAAACCCTTATTTCAAGTTGTAATGTCTTAATTCGAGAAGAAAGTACCAAGTTAAATGTTTGCCCAGGTGTCTAGAAATCTTGCCCTCATATCTGTGAATTAAAGGTTTCTTGAGTCCTAAACAAGGGCTAGTTTTTAAATATGTGGTTCTGGTTGCAAGGATTTTGATACATGTTTATAGCCCTGTTTGTTTTTTTTTAAAACCATGGTGGGGTTGCCTGTGTGATGCCAATGTTTCCAAAGGTGATGTTTACTACTACATTGATTGCTCAGCCCTGTTGACAGTGTTTGTGGGTTTGAAATAGAGAGACAGTTATCTTTAGTTGAAAGATGTTGCTGCAAAATGACATATACTGTTTTGTAATCTGAACAAAGTCAATGGGAAGCCCACAGTAGGGTCAGTGACCAATGGAATATACCTATACCTAGCTTTAGTGGCTCTTTGAAATTTACGCTATAGTCTTAACACTATTTATTAAGAAGACATTTTGAAATTTAAGGGATTTATGCCTGAGTAAATATTTTGTATCAAGCTGACAAATTACCATTTGGGGTATAAATGTATCCCCCCCCCATTCTAACACAAAGATTTGTACTATGCTTGGCAGTACTTTAACTTCCAGATGCCAAGTTGCTAATCTCTTGTTTGGTTAATGTTTCATAAAATGAAGTCTCTTTTCCCTATCCATTTACAGTTCCCCTCTCAGCTGTAAGATTAAAGTACTTAATTTAAATCCTCTTTCTTTCTTTCTTTTCTATGTTTTCTCAAGTCTTTCAAAGTATTGATAGTAGAATCTACCCAATTAGAATACAAAGTGAATGGAAATATACTGGTTGTTCCAGAATATAAGACGACTTTTTAACCCTGTAAAATCTCCTGAAAAGTCAGGGGTCGTCTTATATGCTAGGTATACGAATCTGAGATGGGGCTGTGTCAGCCCCATCTTGGACTCTAAACAATGGGAGGTGGCTGGCTTGGGGGGGGGAAGCTTGCTAGCCACCTTATCCCCTCCGCCCAGCGCAGCTGCACGGGGGGGGGGAAGCAGTGCTGGGGGGGTCTTCTCTGTGACTCAGAGTCACGGAGAAGATCCCTGGCCTGCCCAGCATAACTGCATGGGGGGGGGGGAGTTGCGCTGCTAGCCACCTCCCGTCTTTCTTAAGTCTGAGATGGGACGGGAGGTGGCTAGCAAACTTGGCCCCCCAGCCAGCCACCCTTCCACCTTTACGGAATGCCAGCCCCATCTTGGACTTGGGAACGATGGGAGGTGGCTGGCTGGGATGGGGAAGCTTGCTAGTCACTTCCCATCATTCCTGATCGTGGCATTGGGAAGGGTGGAGAGGTGGCTGGATGGATGGGGGGCAAGAGATCTGTGAGGTAGCGAAGGAGGGGTATATCCCAAGCCCTATATTTTAACTTAATAATTGGGGGGTTGTCTTATACGCCCAGTCGTCTTATGAACCTCCGTAAGTGACATGACAAGTTTAAACCAATGGAGTTAGACTGTTAAACTTTAACAGTACAATCCATATGTTATTCAGATGTACTTCCCATTGAATTTGGTTGAGCTTGCTCCTAGTCCCTGACATAGATCAGTAGCTCAGGCTAGTCACAATTTAAGTTAGTCTCTTGCAACATAAAAAGGAGGAAGGTAGGGGAGAAAAAAAAAAGATGTGGAAGCACATTTGGGAAGACCAAAAAAAACCCAACAACACACAAAAAAACCCCCTCAGTTGCAGAACATTTCAACCTTCCTGGGCATACAGTAAGGGATTTACATGTCATGGTTCTTGAACAAGGAGATTACGAAGGAAGACTAGAAAGAGAAACAGTAGAATTGAATTATATTCACAAATTGTGTAGGGTGAGATGGCAGGAAGAATCCATTATTGCTGGAACCTAGGACCGCCCCGTTGAAGTAGGAAGTTGACTTGGTCTTGTAGAAATTCAAAATCCTTTGTTCACCTCCACGAGGCCAGTTCAACTTCCTTTCTTTCTTCCTTTCTTCCTGCTAAAACAAACAAACACCCAAACAAATAAGCAAACAAACACCACACCTTATGCCTCCCTTCCCCTGCCCCGCTTTCTTCGGTCTTCCCCTTCCATCCTTCCCCGCTTACGGAGCCGGAGGATTCCCGAAGCCCACATGGGGTCGAGCAAAGGAGCCGCAGGAAGATAGAAGCAGCCAGCTCAGAACCACCAAGGCAGCAGCGGCAGATCCCCAGAGTCCCGTCCTCTGTGGCTTGGAGACAACCAACCAGGCCGAATCATCCTCCTCATCTGCCCACGTGGCCATGCCAGTGGCGCAGAGAAAGGCGGCGAAGGAGGCCGAGAGGGCCCTGGTCGGCGGCAGCTTCTGGAGCGTGACGTAGGCCAGCCTCTCCAGTGGATCAGGAGCATGAAACAACCTCGATCAAAGGAGCAGTCATCAGAGGCAGCCAGGAGCAGGACGGATGAGGCCCAGGGAGCTGCGGGGGCTGAGATCTCTTCCCTGCCCTCCTGGAACCTCCTGGACAGCACCGGAGCCCAAGAGAATGCACACCATGGGGCAGGAGCCCTTGAGAAAGTATGCTGGGACCCCATGGAGGAGGAAAACCATGCAATAATTAGGGAGTGTGCCCCCAAGCATGGTTTCTCAGCAGTTAGAGCGGCTGCTGCTAGTGAATCGCACGAGCCAGAGCGGAGGAGGTCTCCTCCAGTGAGGACGACATGATGCGGGAAGGGATTGAAGAGCGTGGGGCAGAGGCCATTGGAACAGACCAAGGGGAGGAGGAGGTAGTCTCCCTAGGCTCCGTCGTCTCGGAAGGCTCCGAGGACGAAGCGCGGGGGGAGGATGTGTTGAGCAGGAGGGAGGCCATCAGCACGGCACTCTGGGTGCTCATGGAGGCCCTCCTTCCAGACCATGAGAATGCCCACTCCCCTGCTGCAGGTCCGTCACGCACAGCCAGGGCAAAGGGGAGACAGCCTAAGGCCCATAGGTCCAAAGGGATGACAACCCCCAGGAATGGATCAGGGCCCCAGGGGGCAAGGATGGGAAGGTCACAGGGTGGCGCCAGATTGCCCAATGACATGGGGGAGGGACACTCTGTGACCCAGATCCCCTCCGGAAAACGAAAGGTACCCCCCCTCGAGACACTCCTCCAAGGAGTCGTGGGAAGCCTCTGAGGGGGAGGCCCAGGCATTGGGGAACATAGAGACAGATGACCCTTTCAGGGATCCAGAAGAAGCCCCGAGGCCCAACAAGGAGGAAGGGGAACTCTGATTCTGAGACTTCAGAACCAGAGATTTCCGATAGGATTTTTTAAGGTGACCAGTTTGCATACCTCCTGAGCAAGGCCTTATTGACCTTGGAGATCACCCCCCAACTTGCAACAAGATTCCACAGGGGACACTCAGTCCCCGAAAAGTGATAAGGTGGCGGTGCTCATGTCATCCACGAAGTGAAAGAAGCCCCTATTCCCGTTCCCAAGGGCCTTCTGGAACTTGTTGGCTTAGGAATGGGACAAGCTCGCTTCCGGCACAAGAGGCTTCTCAGCAGCCCCAGAAGTCTACAGCTTCCCCAAGGAGGTTTTGGACAAGCTCAAAGCCCCCGTTGTTGACTGGCCGGTGGTCTCCATGGTCTCTGATTCGCTGGCGCCTAAGGAAGGAGAAGGTTCCCTTAAGGACCCAGATGAGAAGTGAGCAGACGGCACCCTCAAGAAATCATACGAAGCCTCAGCACTGGGAATCAGGGCTTCGCTGGCTTCTGCGGTCATCTCCAGAGCTGCGATTATCTGGCTACAGGAGGTGATGGAAACAGAAGATCTGGACACCAGAACACTACACAAGGCTTTTCAGAGAATTCTTCTTGCTTGCCTGAATTTCACGGCGGACGCCTCCCAGGACCTACTCTTATTCGCAGCCAGGGCGTCGGGGGCTACTGCACTGGTGCAAAGGTCCCTTTGAATCAAGCACTGGGATGCAGATGCACAATCAAGGAATGCCCTAGCAACAGCAGTATTCAAGGGGACCAAGTTGTTCAGTGAAGAGGCCCTCAAAGATATATTAGTGGAGATGAAAGACAAGAAGTAGGCCATGCCTTCTGCAAGCAAAAAAAACACAACAAGAGCGGAAGACAGCCCCTTCAGTACACCAGCTCCTTTTGACACTTCAGGGGCAATGGTAGACGGGGAGACTTCCGCTCCTCCAGGCTGGCCTGGTCCAAAACCAACTACATTGTACGCCATACCCCCTTCTCCAATTCCCCTGCCAATCGCAGAGGGGGATTGTCATCATAGAGAGGATCCACATGTCAGCAGTCCTGACTCGAGAGCAACTCTGGCATGCAGAGGGCTGTCCAGGTTCCTAGACTCCTGGTCAACCTCCACCTCAGACAGATGGGTCCTGGACACCATAGTACAGGGTTATAAGGTGGAGTTTGACTCAAGACCAAGGAACTGGTACATGCCAGCCCCAATTCCATCCAACCCCCAAAAGGCATCACCTCAGGACAGTCATCAGCCACCTACTGGAAAAAGAAGCTATAGAGGAGGTGTTGTTAGACACTGTGTCCTAACAAATCATACACCATTCAATTATAGCAATTTATCACATATACTTTTTGAGGATACAGAAGATATTAACACATATAGAACATAATCAAGTATACAACATCCAATGAAATAAACAATGCAACATCCAATGAAATAAACAATAAAATTATGCTACTCTTTTAACAGTAACAAAATACTTACAAAATAAGAAGGAATTTGAACATCAAAGCAGCAGTATTCTACTTATACAATTGCAAAGATACATACACTATAATCACTTCACAAATAGAATTTTTTATTTTGTACATATATGTATCTCAAAGTTGAGTCCCAAATGTGAACCTGTGCTAAGAATTTCTGGATCAGCAGCAGAGTCTTTGGCTGAAACACTTGTATGTCAAGAGGGATCCAAACGGCTCCTCCGGAATTCCTGTTTTTACCCGTTTTGGTCAAAGACCTTTTTCAATGGATAGGAAGCTGTTTTTTTTATAAAATAAAGCATATACTATATTACATGTCTTCAAATATCATTGTTCTACTTAGAATTGATTTTAAGCACTGAATTCTTAGCCTACCTTTTTTAATTATATAGCCTGGAAAACATGGGGATCAACTTCTTTTTCTTTTTATGCTGCTATGCTGTAAAGGATTACAGTTTTAAACTTTTACTGTTATAAATAATATATAATTTAAATCCTTAAGTTATAAAGTATCAAATGGGAAAATCCATTACAAACTCATCTTAATGTGCACTTCTAAAGGTACTGCGAATGCTGACTTTTTTGCTTTGAGGTGAATTTAAGTCTACTGTTTATAGAGACCATTCATAGGGTAACTTAAATAAGTGAACTAGGAAACTCCATTCCTTAATTATCTATCAAGTGTCTACTTGTAGGTAATACCCTAACTCAGGCAGAGATATGGCTATTAATTAGAACCCTTGTTATTTGAATTACTCTATATCTGACTCAGTGAATGAGGACAACCTTTAACCTAGTTACCTATCCAGTGTTGCATGTGAGTAGGACAGAGGACTACAAGTGAGTAGGATGAAATGTTTTAAAGAAAGGATAATACCTATACCAGTATTGCACATGAGTAGAGCAGAGGACTACAGGTGAGTAGGATGAGAGGTTTTAAAGAAAAGATGATAAATCCAGTTGTTCATTTAATCCATTAGGTTTTAATGATTTTAGTTTGTAAATCCAAAAAGATTCTCTTTGTGATAATCTCATAGCTATATTATAATAATTATACTGAACTGGTTCAACTACCTCAATAATGAAGAATCTGAGAGATTCTGGTGAATGTTTTGGCCCTATAAAGTGTTCAGCTAAGGAGCTTTCTAAATTGTTATTTCTAATCCTACTCTTATGTTCAGAGATCCTCTGACGAATAGGTCTCAAACTCTGTCCTATGTTAAGTTTGTTAGATGGGCAATATATTACATAAACCACATTTTTAGTGCTGTAATTTGAAAATTGCTTTAGAGTATACCGTTCTTTAGTCTGTGGATGGATGAACACTTTTATATTGAGTGACTGGTGACAACACAAACAATGCTCATATTTGAAATGTCCTGTCAGATTTGCTTTTCTGTTTCTCCTTATTAGATCTGTATGAACAAGAATGTTTTTAATATTTTTAGTTCTTCTAAATGCTACCAGGGGAGGTTCTGAGCATCCTGGAATATTATTAATCAAATGCCAATGTCGATATATGATTTGTTTAATATTATGTGCTGTGTGGTTGAAATCTATGGGACATATAATCCTTGTTTCTCTTGATGGTGTTTTTGATGTAAAAAGAGAGGAATGATCTTTTGCATCTGCTTTATGCCTAGCATTTAATATGACTTTCTGTGGATATTGTCTGTCAATTAATGCTTGCTGGTATTGGTTTGCTGCATCATGGTATTGGGATAAATTTGTTGCATTTCTTTTGAACCTGAGAAATTGGGAGTAAGGTAAGTTATTTTTAAGTCTCCTTGGGTGGCAGCTTGTATAATGAAGTAAGGTGTTGTGATCTGTAGGTTTCCTAAAATTGCATACTTTAATAGTATGATTGTCTATGTATACTAACGCATCAAGAAATGAATTTTTTTCTGTGTGATAATGGCAAGTAAATTTTATGTGAGAACTGATTGTATTTAGCCACATAAAAAATTCTTCTACTTTATTCATGTCTGTAAACAAAATAAAAATATCATCGATATATCTGTAATATAACTCTATATCTTTATAGTATAGATTACTTGTGGGATTAATTATGTATTTGGTTTCAAAATCAGTCATATACAAATTTGCTATACTGGGGGTGGCGGCTGAGCCCATAGCTACCCCCTTTATCTGTAAATAAAATTGTGAAAGAAATCTGAAATAATTTTTCGACAAAATAACACCCAGAATATCCAAAAGGAAATGTGTAGGTGGGTTTTGATCAATTCTACTCACTAAAACATGTTCAATAACTTCCCTTGCTTCTTGATGTGGAATGGATGTGTAAAGTGCATTAACGTCAAGAGTAATTAAACACATACTGGATTTTAGTGGTAAATTCTCAACTTTTTGAATGAAATGTGCAGTATCCCTAATATATGATGCAGATTTTTGTACAAATGGAGATAAAAATTAATCTAGATATTGAGAAAGTGGTTCTGTTAAGGATCCTGACCCTGAAACAATAGGACGTCCAGGGGGATGGAAACACTCTCATCGATAAGGGAAGCTCTACAGGAAGGAGACTTCCTAGCATGCCTGGATTTGGCAGAAGCCTACCTACACATCAAGACACAGTCGTCCCTTCACATTCGTGGGGGTTAGGTTCCACAGACCCCCGCAGATGTGAAAATTCCGTGAATAATGACTGCCCTCCCCCTTCCCTGCCAATTTAGACTTAAAGGTGCTGCCACATTTCTCCCCCTCCCTTCCTCATTTTTACAGATTAAGTTAGTTATTATTAATGTGAAACCAATTTACTTAAATGGAACAAAAGCATAACTGTCAGCCTGGATTACCAGCTCAGAGTATTGAAACAGAGGCAGAACAGAAGGTTTTTTGTGTGAAGTTAAAGGGTATGTTGCCACAAGGTCCTGCTTGAATTGGGGTTTGAATTATAGCTATATTATGGCATAAGGTTTCATTTTATTAGAGTGTGAAGTGTATATGTATGTGGAAGAGGTTGATTGTCCAACAACTGGTAAATATGTGTATGCAGTACTACAGATTTTATATGAACTGTTTTGCAAACAGCTTTAAGTTTGATAAACTGTCAAATTCAATATCTTTCTGTAAAACAAATATAATATAGTTAGCTTGCTGCTGGTACATATAAAAAGCTAAATTTTCAATTTGCAGAATGCACTTTGGTCAGATACTCGCTTTGTCAGCTTAAAATGCTGTGTTTAAAATAATCTCTTCCAGATCTGAATGGTTAGAGGCAGGCTTTTTTTGTAATTAACATTCTCCATTTTGATAATACCTAAAAGATGCATTACTTTTAAAACAGTATCACCCTTTTCTGTTTGTATTAATATGGACGTAGACCTCTACCATATTTACTTGCTTGTGTCTTTTTCTATAGACACTATTAGAGAAACCAGCTTTAATAGGATAGAGAAGATTGCTGCTCATAAGAAACAATATATATTTTCTCAGAGAACAAGGTTTCAGCTTCCCATTTTTTTATACCTACAGTAGGACCCCTGTATCCATGGGGGATTGGTCCCGGGCTCCATCATAGATAACAAAATCCACAGATAATAGCAAATGACATTGACAATAATGGGGCTTTCAGTTTAAAATACCATAGAGTTGCCTTGACCTAGAATATGGCTAGAGAGGACACATGTAGAGAGGACATGAAACCACAGACAATTGAATCAATGAATAATGAATCAGCAGATACGGGGGGCCTACTGTACACTAAATATAGATTGAGAGCTACAGAAATATGAATAACTATAACACTAATTGAACCATAATATGGCATATCTGAAATTGCAGTGGAATTAAGTCTGCAAAGGCTGTCATGTTTTCTCTCTACTGTCTCTTTTCTGTGCTTTTTTCTCAGTCAGAACTGCTTTGCTGCCCATCAGCATTGAAGGCTGAGCTGGGGGTGGAGATTGTTGTTGAGTGTGTTGAGTGTATGACTGAATTATTAACAAGTGTATATTAAATGATTATGATGCCATTATATATACATATAATGTCAAGAGTTGTGGAACAACTACATTAATGTTTCACTTACTGTTGGTAACATAAGAAGCTTTCAGTTGTTTTTTCCTAGTCTTTATTTATATTTTCCAACATTCTCAACATCTTGCTGTCAGGAGGATCTAATCGTCCTTCTGGATTGTTAGTGTGTGCTTTCTAGTCAATTAAATGTACAAGGAAGATGTTAGCCCTTCCCTTCTTTTGTTTACTAAAAATGGTGACCTGCTATCTTGTTATAGCAGATTTGCTTTCCATTTGAAATCTAAAGATAGCAAGGCTCAAAATCCATTGATTTTATGCTGAGTGATGATATGAGCAAACCATTTCCAACCTTATGTTTCTGGTCTGTACCTTGGCTTTTTAGAACTCTAAAATGCTTAACTGCTGCAGCACTTCGAACATGTCTTACTGATATTCTTGGCTGCTGCTTCCCTTTAGTACATACATAATGATGTCGACTGTGAAAACACTGTAATTTTAAACTACCGATTTATAAAATTCAGATAAAACAGCAATAAAAAATAAAACTAGTCCATTCACAATAAATTTTAAAAATCTTGATTAATTCATCAAAGTAATGAGTTGACATTTAAAACCACAAAACAGTGTAATCTTCATTGCCCTTCTGAAGAATAGCAGGGACTAGGTAGCAAGTTCTATAGAAGGGTATTGAGACAGAAAAAGACTTCTCAAGTGCACACCAACCAGTAGGTGATAGTAGATATGACAGGGACCTCTGATGACAGTCTTGGATTATGGGGAAGTTCATATGAAGGAGATAATCTTTGAGAAATCCTGGCTTCAAAATCATTTAGGTCTTTTTAGATAAAAAGAACACCCTGATTTGGGCATGGAAATGAAATAGAAGTTAGTGTAGATGATCCAAGACTGGAGTTGTATGGGCTTAACGCATGCCAGACAGAAGTCTGGCCACCTCAGTTTTCACCAACTGAAGCTTCTTAATAATGTTCAAAGGCAGCCCAGTATAGAGTCTGTTACAGTAATTAAATGAAAGGTGATTTAGGTGTGGTTTAGTGTGACAAAATCTCCAGGAAGGGATGCAGCTGGTACACCAGCCGAAGCTCAACAAAGCACTCCTGGCCACTGTTACCACCTGGCCTTCTAGGAGCAATGTTGTATCTAACAGTGTGTCTGGTTGCATACCTGGTACTTCAGTGGAAGTATTCTCCAATCTAGAACATCAAGTATTTGCAGTTTGCAGGACTCTGTCTTGCCTGGATTGAGCCTCTGTTCGTCCATGCTTGGTTTTTCACTGCATCTAGGCAGTAGTTCAGAAATGGTATAGCTGCTTGACATCAGTTGAAAAGGATTGATAAAGGTGAAGGCCAGCAGGATAATGAAAATCAAACCCCATACTCCGTGTGACCTCCAATGGTTTTGTGTAGATAAAAACCACGGGGGCAAATTAGTTATGAGGAACCCTAAAGGCCATGAGTGGGAGATGTGTGACCCGTCACAACTTGATGTGTTCCCACTATATCCCAGTATAGCCAGTTGTTAGCAATGCTTGGAGTAAAAGTTAAAGATATCTCTAGAGGGCCACATGTTTAGCATTTTTGCCAAAAGTAAGGCCTGAGGAATAGTCACCTAGCATGAGCTTCTGGGAATGTTCAGAACCACTGCAAAGTAGTACCCCAAAATCCCATATTGACTGAGCAACCTAGAAGGTTATGGTGGTATTTTTGATGGTGTTTAATGCTTCTATGAGAACCAGTGTAACTAGGAGGAAAGCAGTCCCTGCTACCCAGTTCCTGGCATAGGTTGGGTACCAAGGGCTGTTTCATCTATCAGGACTATCATCTTCCCAGCTTGAACCCAGATTGGAAAGGATTCAAATAATCAAGGAAGTCTGTAGTTGTGACGCCACCACTCTCTCCAGGACCTTATTCAGAAAACAAGAGATTAGAAACTGTCTGATAATTATCTAGGTTGGTGGGGTCCAAAGAAGGGAAATTTAATAAAGGACTAGCAATGCTTTGCTTAGACTGGTGGTAGAGAATCCCCCTTCTAACTCCTTGACATTTGTTTTTAATAAAGTAATTCTGAAGCATGTTCTTTTAAGAGTTTATACGCAGATTCCTTTTTTGGAATGGGAAAGGGAGAATGAATTGACTATATGTTGTGTTTCTGCAATACCATAGAGACCAAATAATTGGTTAGCCTTATTTAAAAAAAAAAAAAAAGAGAGAGAGAGAGAGAGAGATGCTAGATCTCAAATGTACCAGGAAGTCATGCCTGCTCACTTCAGAATCCTTTTCTATATGGATCAAAAATGATAAAGGATAGTGTGAAAATTGTACTAGCAATTAATATTTCGGTTGCAGTTTGTGGTCAGGGATAAGGAAGAAAATTCTCCCTCAGGGACTCTTTTCAGTATTGATTCAGTTCTTCCAGGATTCATTCTTGTTTCAAAAATTGATTCCATAGCTAAGCATACTAAAGCTCCACTGACTTATTTGTACTAATAAGTAGTTGAATATATTTTACAGACTGTTACGAACTGTGGGATAGATAGGTGTCTGTGCAAACTGCATGCAAAAATAGCATGATTTCTCACCAGCAAATTTTGATACTGGGGTATATGGGTGGGAAGATCATTTACACTTTTACTCATTAAAATTGAATTTCTCAATGTTTTCCTATCTAAGATGGAACGAAGCTTTCCCAAAAGTCTTTCCTTGAACTCTGTAGTCTTAAAATAATATCCTAGTTTATGTCTGCCTTCTAAGAACGGATCGTGGTCTCTGGTGCTTTGATGTTCACGTACTCGCTTCTAGATAGTTATATTCATAGTGCTTTACCTTTGGCATTGATTAACCACACCTTTCCTAGGTGAATTCTTTACTTTGAATGTGTGTGTGTGTAAGGAACTGTCCGTGTTTCAAGTAGGTAGCTTTCAGAGAGGCTTGAGCTATTGCATCTGCAAATGAAATCCTGATGGGAGATTGCTGTCAGCCAAGGTTGCTTTGCTCTCTCTTGGGTCTTTTTTCTTTCTTCCGCCTTCCCTCAGCAAATTTCCGGGGAGGGGAAGGCAGTGGCACCTTCCCTAAACATTCATTCGCTCAGGACAGAGGGAAATGCTTCCCACCCCACCCTTTCTCAGCCTGGTCTTCAGTTCTGAGGAACAACTATTCCGCTGTGGCAGGGAAGCTCCAAAAGTGCTGCCAGAGAGAGAACAAAGGGGGCTGTTGCTTCTTCCAGACTCTCCTGGCACTGACTAAGCTCTCAAACACTTGCAGCTTAGTCCATGCTGAGAGATCCTGAATGAAACACCCATCCATCCTGCTCTCTTTATGGTCTGCCCAGTAATGTAAGTGAGTTCCTCAGTAAGATCAGTAACGGTGAACAATCTTTTCTGAAAAGGCTGCTTGCTAATTAATACACTTTTTTTGGCAGGGGTTTGATTTTAGATCCAATGCTAAGCCCAAGTAAGGCAACAGAAAGGTTTAAAAGACTAGATTAGTGTACCTCCATAACCTGAGAATCTGCCAGAACATGGCTCAGAATACTGTAATGTGCAGCAGTTCTTTAGCAGATGAATCTTGGTAGAAAGGGTTTCCAGGAGGTGTGTGTGTGCATGTGCGCCTTCAAGTCACCTGTCAACTTATGGTGACCTCATGGGTTTCATAGGGTTTTCTTAGGCAAGGAATACTGTACTCAGAGGTGGTTTTGCCAGTTCTTTCCTCTGAAATAGTATCCAGAAGGTACCTTATTTGAAAACTAGGTTGCTACTGCTTATTTTTACTTCAGTTTAGTGGTTGTGGAAGTTGGGGAAAAGGTTTGTGTTTCAAAATGAAAATTCACTATATACACTGCTGTCAAGGGCTAACTTTTTGAAGGGTGTTTTCCTTTATGTATTAACTTTCTACTTAAGAGTTGGCTTTCTTTCATGATGAGGATACATTTTGTTAACTCTTTGTCACTTCAGCATGTTTGTTACCTGTAATATAAGAATCAGCAGTTGAGATTAATGCTTTCATGCATTAACCTCATACCATGCCTACCTGTTGGCCAGAGAACAAAAAGGGCTGGGAGTTAACTCACCCTTCTCCTGCTTAGGACGAACTTCTTTGCTTTCATGCCCCCTCTGTTTTTAAGGGTTATATTACTCTTAGTCTTACAAGCAGGCTGAATACACCTGTTTATTGTAAGTGCTTATCAGTATGCCCTTATCTTGTAGTGGTTTGCTGGGGAAGAGGTTGGTGAACTCTATTATTAGATCTGTTCTTTTGTTGACTTTGCCTATGTTCTACAGAACTCTTTGATCAGAATGAAAAAAGATCTAATTCTTTGAAAAGGAAGCTTTGAGCAAAATAGAAATCAGCCTCAGATCAGGGTAGACTGTCAGTCTATCCTGGTATTGTCTACTTAGTAGGCTCTACTGACTAGCACAGCTCTCTGGAGTACGAGGCTAAGGTCTTTCCTGCCACTTGTTACCTTAACATTGTAAACAGAGATTTATTATTTGATATATTTGTAAGTTGCCTTTCTGCCAGCTACCATATATACTCCTGTTTAAGTTGACCAGTCAAGGGCAGGTTTTGGGGCCAAAATTATGAATTTTGACATGACCAGTGGATAAGTTGAGAGTTATTTTGCAGAGGGGCCAACCATCCCTGGCAGCAGCTGCTGTCATTTCCCCACCCAAGCATTCAGAAAGGTCTTTTGCCACTCTGCTCAAAAACAGGGATGGTTCTTTTTTTTTGTACCGTGAACTTTATCAAAAGAGGAACTGACCCCTTCTCTGAGTAGAGTGGTAAAAGGTGAGAGCTTAGTCCATCTTGGGAGAACATATAAAAGAAGCATTGACCCCCCTCTGCTCTCTCAGTGCTCCTTTAAGGGAAAATGGCAAAGAGCTACAGCCACCACTATTTTACCACTCAAAAAGGCCAGAAGTGGTGCCTCGGTGGAGAGAATAGAGGGGGTTGGAGGGTTGGTGCTGCTTTTAGGTTCTCCCGGAGCGGATTAAGTTCTCACCTTTCACCAGTCTACTCAGGAAAGGGGATAGTTCCTTAAAAAAAGAAAGAATTAAGGTACAGTACTTAAATTGACCCATGGATAAATTGACCAAGGTTTTTTGAGTTAATTTTTTGACTAAAGTTTCTAGACTTAATATATGAGCATATACAATACTTTGCCCATTTTCTAGTGAGTGCAATGTGTTATGGAACATATTTTGGAAATCCTAGAGTTGAAGGAAAGGAGTAGTTCGATATCTGTGCCTAAAAGTCTGCCAATTTGGACTCCCAGGTTTTAGTAGTGTTTTTTAATTATTATAAGCCACCTTGAATCACATCTTGGGAGAAAGGCAGTATATATATATATATATATATATATATATATATATATATATATATCTGTTCACTAATATGCCATATTTTTATTTAATGAGCTGAATTCTTTTGGCTTTTTTTTCAAATGATTCTTAGAATTACTATGGGTGTGGAGGATTCTCTGCAGGAAAGTGGGCAGTTGACATCCAGTCCAATATGTGCTAAAGCATCACAGTGGGAACCCTTCGCTTCTCCTTAACATGTGCTTACCAGCTTACTCCTAGAATAGCTGAAATCAAACTGTTCCTTAGTAGGTTTTAAAATTGGGTAAATACAACCTCAGATGACATGCTACACCGTGTCATGACTTATTCAACAAAAATAAAGCCAAAATGGAGAAGCCATGAATAAAAAACACAGTGCACCTTATGATTCAATAGTTTGTAGAACCACCTTTAGCAGCAATAACTTGTAGTATAGTAATAGTTTTCTGTATGGTTATCGGTCTCTCACATCCTTGTGGAGGAATTTTGGCCTACTCTTCTTTACAATGCTTTAGGTCATTCAGGTTTGCAGGCATTTGGTCATGCACAGTTCTTTTGTGGCCCCACCACAGCCATTTCAATCAGGTTGAGGTCTGGACTTTGACTGGGCCAGTGCAACACCTTTATTCTTTTCTTTTTCAGCCATTATGTTGTAGATTTGCCGGTGTGCTTGGGATCATTGTCCTGTTGCATGACCCAATTTTGGCCAAGCTTTAGCTGTTAGACATATGGCATCACATTTGACTCTAGAATATTTTAGTATACAGAAGAGTTCATGGTCAACTCAATGACTGCAAGGTTCCCAGGTCATGTGGCTGCAAAACAAGCCCACATTATCATACCTCCACCATTGTTCTTGACAGTTGACATGAGGTGTTTGTGCTGATATGCTGTGTTTGGTTTTTGTCAAACGTGTTGCTGTGCATTGTGGCCAAACATCTCTACTTTGGTCTCATATGTCCAAAGGACATTGTTCCAGAAGTCTTGTGGTTTGTTCAGATGCAACTTTGCAAACCTAAGCCATGTTGCCATGTTCTTTTTAGAGAGAAGAGGCTTTCTCCTGGCAACCCTTCCAAACAAACCATACTCATTCAGTCTTTTTCTAATTGTATTGTCATGAACCTTAACATTTAACGTGCTAACTTAGGCCTGTAGAGTCTGAGAAACCCTCTTGTGTTTTTTTTTTTTTTTTTTGTAGTTTCTCTGAGCATTGCACGGTCTGACCTTGGGGTGAAATTGGGGGGATGTCCACTCCTGGGAACATTGACAACTGTCTTGAATGTTTTCCACTTTTGAATAATATTTCTCACTGAAGAACTATGGACTTAAATTGTCTGGAAATGGCCTTATAACCCTTCCCAGATTGATGGGCAGCAACAATTGCTTCTCTAAGATCATTACTAATGTCTTTCCTCCTTGGCATTGTGTTAACACACACCTAAATGCTCCAGACCAGCAGACTGCTAAAACTTTGGCTTTTAAAAAGGTGCTCAAACTTGCTGATGATCATTTGATCAAGGGCATCTGATTAGAAGCACCTATCTGCTACTTAGCATCTTAATTCCTATGGAAGCAGTAAGGGTGTACATAGTTTTTCACACATGGCTTCTCCATTGTGGCTTTATTTTTGTTGAATAAATCATGACACGGTCTAATATGTCATGCATTGTTGCTTATCTGAGGTTGTACAGTAGCACCCATTTATCCACTGATTCACCACCCGCTGATTCAATTATCTGTGGTTGGTGACAGCGGGGTGGGGGTGGACAAGGGAGGGAGGGGAGGAGGAGAGTTCTCACCTCCCTTTGCCCCCTAGGATGGCTCCCAGTGGTGGCAATGACGAAACAAGGGTGAAGGGAGGGGAGGAGAGTTCTCACCCCCCCTTCGCCCTCCAGGATTGCTTCCAGTGGAAGCAATGGTGACGGGGGGGGGTGAAGGGAGAGGAGGAGAGTTCTCTACTCCCTTCTCCCCCCACAATGACTCCCATGGTGGCAATGGTGATGGGGCATTTGCTATTATCCACGGATTTCATTATCCACAGGGTGGGGGGCTGGAACCAATCCCCTGCGGATACAGGGTCCTACTGTATTTACCTAATTTTTAGACCTGCTAAGGAACAGATGATTGTTATTATGGCCTGATATGTAAACCATAGAAATCAAAGAGGGTGTACTTTCTTTTTCATATGACTGTATATCATTCCAGGTTCAGAAACTAGTGTCAAAACAAAAGAGGCTAGCAGAGTTTATTTGAGCTCTGTCCAGCTGAAATAGAACTGGGCTAGAGGTGGAAGGCTTGACAACAAAGCTGGCTGCAGTTCATAGGTGCAAACAGGCATGCCACCTGTCTTAAGAATCGGAATTTGACCTTGGAGGCTGTTTTGAGTCAGAGCAGCAGATCTCTTTTAGCTTTCTTTTTACCCTGAAAACAAATATTAAGGAGACTGAGACTTCCAGCACCAACCATTCTATAAATCAGAAGTTGACAACCTGTTGGTAGGCTCCTGGCTCATTGTTCTGACATAAGGCAGGAATCAGAAGCTAACTATAAATGCTTGCTTTAGATTTTGGCTGTTAAGGTAGTGATAAACCAAAATCAGTGTAACTAAGATGCTGCTTCCAAATTAGTTTGTGATTACATCACCTGTCTTGGTTGGCCGGAGGAGCCAAAGAGGCAGCATGCGTTAAGACATTGTATGTAAGTGATAGTCCAGGATTTTAGAGAGCTTTGGTTAATTATGTGTGAATATGACCTGTATAAAACTGCTTGGCTAGTTTTGCTTAGTGGAAAACTAGTTGGCTTTAAACTTTTGTATGATAAGAAACAAATTAGACATACAGTATAGGATTGAACTGAAACAAAATTAATCATGTTACTGGTTGAGTATCCCTTATCCAAAATGCTTTGGACAAGAAGTGTTTTGGAGTGTTTTTGTATTTTGGAATACAGTACAACCCCCGTATCCGCTGGGGATTGGTTCTGGGGGCAGGGCGTAGATACTGAAAACCGTGGATGATAGCGAACACCATTGAAAATAATGGGACTTCCAGTTTAAAATACTATAGAGTTGCCTTGGAGGACCTAGAAAATGGCCAGAGAGGACACATTTTCTAGGAAGACTATGGTAGGTGTGCTGTTTTGTGTCCCGTGGATAATTGAATCAGTGGGTACAGGGGTATTACAGTACTTTCATATACATAATGAGATATCTTGGAGATGGTACTGAAGTCTAAACATGAAATTTATTTATACAGTTGTCTCTTCATATTCGCTGGGGTTTGGTTCCAGGACCCCCCGTGGATACCAAAATCGGTGAATACTCAAGTTCCATTATATGCAATGGCATAGCAAAATGGTGTCCCTTATATAAGATTGCAAAAATCAAGGTTTGCTTTTGGGATTTTTTTAAAAGAATATTTTCAAGTCGTGAATACTTAAATCTGTGGATACCAAATCCGTGGATATGGTGGGACAACTGTAGTTCATATACACTTTATACACATAGCCTGAAGGTGATTTTATACACAACAATTTAAATAATTTTGTTCATGAAAAATATTTGTGTACTTTGACCCATCAGAAAGCAAAGGTGTCATTATCTCAGCCACCCCTGGGGGCAATTTTGGATTTTGGAATTTTGGATAAGGGATACTCAACCTGCATAGTTATAATTTCAGTGGATTAAGTACAACCTCTTGTTTTCTATTCAGCACATATGTTATAAATTATTTTTGATGTATGCACCAATCATGTAATACATACATCTTGTTATCTGTGTCTCTCAAGATGCCTTTAAGTCATGGGAAATGCACTTGGCTGTTCAAACCATTTAAGCACTCTCTCTCTATTACTTCTCAGAAATCCATGCTACGGGATTCAACTACCAGAATGAAGACGAGAAAGTAACTCTCTCTTTTCCCAGCACACTTCAAAAAGGTAAAGTTTCATTTATATATGTTAATTACAACAGATCCAGCATGGTGTATTGGTTTGAGCATTGGGAGTATGACTGGAGACTAGGGTTTGAATCCCTGCTCAGCTATGGGTGGCCTTGGGCAAATTGCACTCTCTCAGCCTCAGAGGAAGGCAAAGGCAAACCTGCTCTGAACAAATCTCGCCAAGAAAACCCCATGGTAGGTTCATCTTAGGGTCACCGTAAGTCAGAAACAACTTGAACACACACACACACACACACACCAAAAACAACAACAACAACAACAACGTTGATTCAGTAGTTGACTAACTCAGCTGGTATCCAAGAATATGTGCACTCCTTTCTGTCAAGATTGTCTCCCGCCCACCTTATTTTAATTCTTTTGGAATGTGCTTTGAACTTTTGCCACTTCCTTGCATTTCCTAATCTGCTGAACACTGAAACAATTAGAATTTTAATTTCTAATGGCACAGAAGTGGCACTGTCTGTGGACTGGAGTTTGTGGATCTATTCCAATTCTGCTGTTTCTCTTTCCAATTTTCCTTTGTAGTTTTTTTGTTCAAGGGTTGCTGTTCTGAGGTCCGAGATGGAATGCTGAGGAAGATTGAAGTGTTCTGCAACTGGTTTTTGTGTATTCCCATGCCTAATATCTGATTTAACTCCCATCTATCCTCTGGCACAGAGACTGGCCTGTTTGCCCACTGTAAAGTGCTGAAGGGCATTGTTGATAGAAGATGGCATATCTCACATTTACAGGATGACCAAGTGAAAGTACCTCTAATATTGTGGGTGATGTGATTAAGTCCTGTGGTGACATTTCCTGAGTAGATGTATGGGCAGAGTTGGCATCTGGGTTTGTGGCAAGGTCTTGTACCTGTCTCCCCATCTATGTTATATGTCCTGTAGGTAAGTAACTGTATGAGATTGGGAGGCTTTCTGTAGGCAAGTAAAGGCCTGCCACCATGAGCCTTGTCTGTGTCTTTGAATACTGAGAATTACTTTAACAGAGGACAGCTCTAACATATTTCTAATTAAACCTCAAAGCCCCTTTCGTTTCATAATGGCATACCATCATGTACTTATAAGTAGATGTCTTACACTGTTTATATCGGCCAAGCTAGACTCTGTTTACAGAAGAGAATAGATGAATGCAGACATTAAGTGAAAACGGAAATCAGTAGTGCATTATCCATTTGAGAGTAGATTACATCCATTCTGACTTTTTCTTTTTGACTAAATTTCATTGGGTTTTTATGTAGTAATGTGACGTGTGTATCTTCTGGCATTCCTGTCTAATTGCATTAATTCCATGCCAGACATATTTCTGACTGTATGTACATTACATATGCATGTGCCAACTAAAGCTAGCACATTGTGCAGCTGGTGGAGTAGAGTGAAAGCTGTGTCACAGTAGATTTTAGTCTGCAGGTACCATTAGATCCTGTTGTGTTTCCTGCTACTGGCTAATACTGCCATCCCTCTTGAAAGTTTCAAAATACTTGATTTGTTTTACAGTTTAAGGAGCTTGTCTGAACTAGGAACCTCTTCACTGAGAGGAAGCATAGTATTCAATCCATCTTTTTCTTTCCAGTTCACGCTAGAATTTATAAATAGTAATACTGAAAGTGTCTGCTTCATCTTTGCTGCAATTGACAGTGCTCACAAACAAAAATTGGTGCTGGCAGTCTCACCCCTCTGTATCTTTAATCTAAATATTGGCTAGTTCTAAAAAAAATAGAAGATAATTGGATAAGCATCCTTATATTTATTTACTTTGAATTACAGTCCGATGTTTCCCCAAAGTTGGGATACAATGCAGCTTCCAACATAAATAAAAAGGTTCCAGTTAAAACCTAATAAACTGCAAACATTAAAATAAACTTAAAATAATTATACTGTTAAACCACCAATTAAAACAATTTTTAAATGCCATACCTAATATAAGTAAGCAGTAAATATTGAGTCCACTACATTCATTTAAAAACCACGTACTGTAAAAGGCAGGAATTTCATGAAAACCTACTTGAATGGAAGGGTCCTTTCCTGCTGACAGAAGGAGAACAGCATGTTGGGGGGGGTAGTTTATAGAGTGATTTGTCCAGTTTCTTATTTCTCTCCACCAGGGGTGGGCAACTCTGCTAGGAACAGGGATCAATATTTATATGTCCCTGGCAGGCTGCACCAGTGTACCAAAATGAAACCGGAAGTGATGAAACATCATTTCTGGTGTCATTTTGGCCGCTTTTGAATTTGTCTGTTTGCTATGGGATTTTGGGGGGGGTTAGGAGGAGCAAAACTGCTCCATTTTGTGGCAGTTCTAAGTGAATAATTTATATTTTTAAGCACATTTGAGGTTGAGTGGGGTTTGGGGGATTTTGGAGGAGCTCTAAGGACTTCAAAAAGGTGGTTGAGGTGCCTCACCTCATCATGTGCACTTTCCCCCATGGGATGTACAAGGTGACCTACAGCTTCCAAATTTGAGTAAAACATTCAGCATCCAGTAAAACTCTTTAAGGTGGTGGTCTCCAAACTTTAGTCCCCAGATGTTGGACTGCAGTTCTCATAATCCTTGGCCATTGGCCGTGCCTCCTGGAGCTTCTGAAATTGAAATCCAGCATCACCATGTTTAGGAACCACTGCTTCGAAACCTGACTAACTGACTTTGTCATGGTTTTATCCATTTGAGTCAAAGCTGATGGAAAACATTGTCAGAGCAGGTAAGGGTCTTCCTTTGTAGAAATGAATTTTGGATGCTTGTTCATCTGCTGTTCTTTTAATGAATGTATTTTTGAAAACAAGGGGGTGATGAGATAAAGAGTACTTTCCTTAATGGGAAGGAATTAGGGCCCTTTCACACTAGACAATTTTAACAGTACAATTCCACTTTTAACTGCATCCTATGGAGTCCTGAGATTTGTAATGTAGTGAGAATTCTTATCCTGAGAGTACTAGTGCCCCTCAAACTACAAATCCCAGAATTCCATAGGATGTTGTCAGGGCAGTTAAAGTGGAATCATAATTCCATAATTTTGCTGTGTGAAAAGGGCACTTAATCTAGGTTAATCCCTTCCTGAGTTAGGCCACTTAATCAGCAGCCCCCACCCCCAATTAGCAAGTCACTCATGAAAGTTCAGGGAGGCAAGTTATTAGTAGTGCTGCAGGGATATGCAAAGAGATGGGGCATGCTTATGCCTCAAAATGTTAGGAAGACCTTCATGTCAGACAGAACTGTTAGACATTTCCCTTAGAATGAGGTTGTGGTAGGCTTTCTTTTGTTGGAGATTTTTAGGCAACTGCATGGTTGTCCTTCAAGAATGCTTTAGCTGTGGATTTTCTGTCTCAGCAGGGTGTTGGACTAGATGGCCCTTAAGGTCCCTTTAATCTCTGGAATCCTGTGACTCTTTGATTCTACAGTGGTCAGATTAAGCTAAAGTGAAAATTTCATCCCAGGTTTAGATATGGCAAACAGATAAATTGTGAGGGTGAGCAAAGATCATCATCATGAAAAAAAACCCAGATATTTTTATCTGGGTTTTATTTAGGTCCATTTAACACATTTCATAGACCAATTTTGGATCTGCTGCCATAGTAGGTAGTGTAGATTTGCTGCTAATCTAGCTTTATAATGAGTATATCTGCATGATACACATGCTGTATTCATAGTTCTATAAGTTTACATGTGCTCTTGAATAGTTTTGGGTCACATCTGGAAATGGATTGTATAAAGAAGTCCTAAGAGGCAAGGAATGATGTGAGAAATTTTTAGGTCTTTCCCCCTCTGCTTTTGATCTGGCTGGTGAGATGTTAGAAGAGAAACATATCCTTATCCTGCCAGTCCCTTAGCAATGTCACAATATCTTGAAGGGAGGTCAGAGATCATTAGGTGAATAACTGAGATGTTCTCCTTCAGCCAAAGGACTTGAGGGTGGGTAGGTGAGGTGATCCTCTGTAGCATGACTGAATGTTGTTTCACTAGCTCACTTTGAGCCACACTCAGCTAAATATCACATGCATCACAGAGGTGTGGTATGGTTTTATGGGGTGGTACAGTAGTTTCCTCTTCCAGCTATGGGTGAAATTGGCTGACTGTCCCACCACCAATGGAAAGCTTCCTTTAGCAGAACAGGGAGGGCACTATTTTGCCTGTGCCCCTGCCCAAATCTGCTCCAAGTGGTTGAGGATCCTTCAGTGTATTTTGAGAAGATGGAGGCAGGAAAAGAGGAAGGGAAAGGCCCATTATGGAAGTGGAAGTCTGCTCACACTATGTTGGACGTAATCCTTTGGCTCATCATACAGTACTCTCACTATAGGCAATTCAATGGAGAAGTAAGATAGTGGTCTGTAAAGTCCTTTTTTTTAAAAAAAAGTATAAATGTGCATTTTCCAAATTGTAACAAATGGCTCCCAATGAAACAAATTTAATGGAAAACAGAATGGTCTGCATGTCTTCCATTTGGTTTTAAGAATGTAATACAGTTGGACCCCTGTAACCACAGAATAAATATCCGAAGTTTCAGTTATCCACAGCTGGGGAAAAAAATAGTAACACATACCACAGAGTTACACTGGAAAATGCCTAGAGAGGCATCTTCTATAGGCGTCCTCTAGGTCTTCCAACACAACTCTGTGGTATGTTTGTTCCATAAGTCCTTTATTTTAATGGAGTTTACTATTATCCTCAGTTTCCGGTATCCATGGTTGGTCTGGGAACAAACCCCCACAGATATGGAAGTCTGACTGTACTTTTGAAAGCATGCTTTAGGGATTGTAAAACCTGTGTAACTTTAAATGTATTGCAACTCCAATCAGCCCTAGCTAGCACAGCTAATGTAAGGGATAGTGGGAGTTGCAGTCCAGCAACATGAGAAGAGCCACAAATTGTCCAAACTTACTTCATCAAAAAGTGCTCCATTTTAAAAAACAAACAAAAGTAAAAGCAAATATTCTTCTGTCAGATTCTTTAAAGCTATTAGCGCCCCACATTTTTTATAGATGCTTGTGACAATAGCCTGTCTCCTACATCTTCAGCACATGACTATGAATGTACTTAAAACTGTGCAGCGTAGAATGGAAAAAATTGTTAATTTCTATACTATGAAGGGATGATTGGCTAGCTAAGGGCATTTTGCGGCCTAGCATTGTAGTTTGATAGAAGTGCAGAGTTTTGTCTGATGTGCTGATCTTTGTGTCAAGAGCTAGATAGACTAGAAACATGGCACTCTAGATGCTAAACTTGGCTGGAGAGGAATGGTGGGTTCTCAGTCTTTAGATTCAGAATATTGGGGTGTATATCTGAGTTAGGATTCAGAAGGGCAAAGTGTGGGGGAGGAGAAGAGGAAAGACGTATGGCTTTTAGGCATAGGAGGCAGTGATGGACTTGGCTCTAGGATTCATGATCTACTCTCATGTTGTAGTATTGTACAGAGCATATGAAATAATTAGAATAGTACTGTTGTCCCTCCACATTCACGGATTTGGCATTCACGGTTTTAAGTATTCACGGCTTGAAAATATTGTTTAAAAAATAATCCATAAAGCAAACCTTGATTTTGCTATCTTATCTAAGGGACACCATTTTGCTATGCCATTGCATATAATGGGACTTGAGTATTCATGGATTTGGGTATTCACGGGGGGTCCTGGAACCAAATCCCAGCGAATGTGAAGGGACAACTGTCTGTGTTTGCTTAAACTTCAGCATGAATGTCACCTGTTTCACCTTGGTTCCAGGTACGGTATATGAGCATCTCTTTGAAAAAATCCAGGTTACAAAGATGCAAGTTTGTATCCTGTTCCCCTGCCCACTGGATGAGGAGCATGAGTTCATTACTTTGCCAGCTTGGTGCACTATTCTGGAGTAAAAAGAAATTAGGCAGCCTTGTGGATTACATTCTGGTACAGATTTGTTTCTTGCTGGGTTGTGGATAATTTTAAAAAAATCATCTGACTGTACCAACCTGTGAAAGATGCTGCAAATTTGTATGGGGAAAATTGATTATTAAGTGAGTTAGATTTCTTGGAATTCACAAGTCATGCAGTAAAACTGTATCTTAACTCTTAAATGTGTTGTGATATGTCAGGAGTGGAAAAATATTTCAATGTCATAGTTGCCAACTTCTAACTTCTTACCATCCAGTCAGCTAGATGTGTGCATGTTGCCTCTCTTTCCAGTTTTTTTCATCATTGGTGGTTTATATCCAAGGCCCTCATTAGGATTGTGTATTGTGCTGGAAGGTACTTTTTTCCTTCAAAATCTAAGATGCATTTTTTTCATATTTATATTTCATATTACCTGTACATTTTCATATTATCTTTAAAGTACATGACCAGCAGTTGCTTAATAAGGTTTATATAGAATAATGAAACACAGGTAACACTTGAGGGGCTTCCAGAGTTGGAAGTGGATTATTCCACCATTGCACATGGCTTTTCTATTGAGTTTTCTGGCTGAAAAGTAAAGCAACTTAAAGCCCAAGTCAAGCATTTTGAAAAGGGAGAAACATGCTGAAACATTCCCTGAATGCCTCTGAATTCCTTGAAAAGCACTAGTTGCTTTTCAGAGGAAGGAGTCAAGACATCCATCTCAAGAAAGACATTTTTGATTAAAAGACTGGATATGTGGAAAACTGTATACATACATACATTCCATTTTTAAAACATTTCTGACAAGGGCCTGTATCATTCAGAATCTGAAAGGATCACCTATACTTCTACATTTATTATAAGATGAAATTATCTTGAAAGTCAAGGTCTTACTTTTTTTTTGACTCTTTTCTGATGTCTTCTATTATTTATCTGAAATGTATAGGCAAGCTTTTGAAATGCTGTGTGTGGTTCAGATGCATTGGTCAATTTAAACCAGTACAGTCTACTTCCAAGAGCAACATCTCTGAGATCTGAGGAGGATATTTTTAGCCATTCTACCTCACATATTTTGAACTAACAGTGCCAGTGATTGAATTGGACATATTCTTCTTGCAGAGCCTGTTTTCTGCTGCTGAGCTACAGCTTTACCCTGGTGTATAATTCTCCATTTAGTTACAAGGAATCTCCCTTCTTGAATTTTTTTTTCTTTCCATGTTAGTGCCCTGTTAAAGCCCCATAGAGTCCTTGTATCTTTTAGTAACATAGAAGAAGTAAAGTCAAAATCAAATAAAGAAAAAAGTGTAGCAAACATAAAACTGTAACTTAAAACATAAGCATGGTTTACAGATGCAGAAATCTAAATCAAGATTCAGTAAACACATGAGAAACTGTATATAATATATAAAGGTAGTTTTAAAAAGCATAATAACAACTGTGAGCCAGATTATAGGAGTCCTGCCTTGTTCTATAGAAAGAACTACACGTATAAAATAATATGGAGATGGTATTTGACACCAGCAAGATTGCATAATATAGATAAGAATAACTCTAAATATTGTTGGAGAGGTTGTCAAGAAATAGGTACATATATGCATATGTGGTGGAATTGTAAATTTGTACAGCAGTTTTGGGAAATGGTTTTTATAGAAATAGAGAATATTCTGAATAGAAATATAGAAAGGAAGCCGAGCATAGCATTGATGTCAATTTATAATGAAGAGAATGGGAACCAAGCAGAAAAGGATTTAATAACAAATGTATTAAAGGCAGCAAGATTAATTATAGCAAGACATTGGAAAATGCAAATAAATGTACAAGTGGAGGAGTGGTATAAAGAAGTGTGGAAGATGGCAATAAATGATAAGCTAACATGTAGACTCAAAGTAAGAAGAGGAAGTTGGAAAGAAAGTGACTGATAAAAATTTGGAATGTATTTGTTAAAAAAGTATTACAGACGAAAGATGGGAGGTTACCTCCACGAGAAGAAATGAGAGTCTGGAAAGATTAGGTAAGGGATAATGGCTCCGGTGAAGGGGAGCACTGAGGTGGGGGGGGTAGGGTATTAATATTTTTAAATAGAATTATAATAAAGAATCTATGTTAACTTTTGAAACTAGTTAATAGAAAAATTGTGATTTTATAGTAATTTTATGTGTTATAATAACTAAGTATTGATTAGATAATATAATGTATGATTATAAAATTAATAAAAATATATTTAAAAAAAAGAACTACACGTTATTGGAGATCAAGGGTACAACTAGAAGTTACTTTTAGAGTGTACTTTCCCCTTCTCTCAGCTTCATGTCATTGGCACCTGCTCCTTTGAGATGGAAATAGAGAAATGCACCATGTCACATTTTTTTAAAATCAGCACTTCCAGGGTAGCCACTTATGTGGGGGTAGAGTAAATTGTAAAGTGATGCTATGATACATTTTAAGCAATATTGTATATTTAGGAGGGGAGATATGAGGAATGTTGTGGTTCTTAGTGCTAAATCATAGTTTAGCATGAAGAAGATAAGCCAGGTCTTCCCCAAGACTCAACCACAATGAGCGATATGCTAAGATGCAAATTAATCTTAAAACACAAGTGGAAGGATCTGCTTGGTATTTCTCACACCAGAAAAGATTAGGTGTGTTTGTCTTATTCTTGAAACTTTTGAACATTGTTAAATGTTATTTGACATTATATTGTAACACAGTTCCTGGATGCACCTAACCCCATGAATAAACCTAACCCCCTGAATAAATAATCTAAGTAAAAGAACTTTGTTTCATAATGGTATTATATTAGTTTGAATGTTGGAATAGGACTTTGGGAGACCAGGGTTTGAATCCCCTGCTCAACCATGGAAACCCACTGGGTGATGTTGGGCAAGTCACAGTCTCTCAGCCTAAGAGGAAGGCAATGGCAAACTTCCTCTAAATAAATCTTGCCCCCTCCCCCACCCAGATCTTAGCATAAGGTTGCCAGAAGTTTGAGTCAACCTGAAGACACATAATAAATTACAAGCAGGACCTTACTTCCAGTTTATAATATGGTTGATTATGTGAAAGGAGGTCTTTAAGCTATGTAGCTTTCCTTATAGTTAAGTTATTGTATGCATTTATTAAAGTATTTCTATCTTACTCTTTATTGTGAGATTTGCATAGCATTTCATTATTACAGCAAGCTAAGGCTTGTCAATGCCAAGATGAAGCAAGGGTTATTAGCTCTCTAAACTATCAAGAGTCTCTCTACTTTGTGCAAGGGGGGCTCCAGGGGCTTGGGGGCTGCATTTTGGGGGCTGTTGGACCACAAGAGACCCTGGAACTCCCTTCTGAGAGAGGCCAGAATGGAAGAGAGAGGCCATTGGAAGGCAAAGCCCTTTTTATTCCAATCAGCTTTTAAGATAGAAAACTTTTAAAGAACAGGCTATTGGGGTGCTGTATTATTTTAAAATAACTGTTTTTAAAAGCTTTTTATCTGCATTTTATTCTTTTAAACTTTGTTTTCATAGTGAGAATATTGTAGTTTAATTCTGTTTTAATGTTCACTTTTTGTATGTTTTATCTGTATTTTTTCTTTTTAAATTTTAAGTTGCCTTGAGTCCCAAATTTGGGAGAAAGGTAGGGTGGCACTACTTCTACTACTGCTGATAGAAAGTCTCTGGCTTTTCTTTGCAAACAAAGATTCAGGAAGGACTCATCCCTCACTTTCTGCAAGCGTGCTGATGACTAAAAAGGCCAATCTGAGATAAACAAGTCCGCTTGCAGAAAGTACAGCAGAAGGTCTCCTTGGGTGATGTTTCTGGGTTGTGATTCTTTCTGCGTTGTCATTTCTCTTCAAGAGAAGAAAGTTCTCAAATAAGGCTGCAGCATTGTGGATAGTGCATCTCCATGCCCCCCCCCCCCGATGTGAGGCCAGGGCGGACCATTGTTGGTGATCAATTTGGCCGAGCCTGAGATGTTGTTTCAGGGAGTCCTTGTATCGCTTTTTTGGAGCGCCCCTCTTATGCTGACCCGTGGCGAGTTCACCATAGAGTACTATTTTTGGGAGGCTGATAGAATAAAAAACAAACAAGTCACCAGGTTAAAACAGCAGAAAAGGTTGAAACAGTTAAAATGTACATGTACATTTTTAAAAGTTTTGTATAACTAAAAAAGTAGTAAGTATTACTTTTTGTAAAATTAAATTTCACTTTAATGATTAGTTGGTGAGTTCCACATTACAGAGTCAAGTGAAGGGTTCCCACTGCTCTGTTAGAATGACTTCTGCCTGCTCAGTTCGGCCTGCAGAATGCAATGTTCAACTGAAGGGAAACTTGCTGTGGAGAAGCTTGTCTGCTTGTCTGTCAGGGAACTGGAGACAAAGGAGTTATTATGCCAGACACATCTGTTTGCTCTACTGGTACCCAGTAACTGTTAAAACTGAACTATGTTTAGTGCTGCTTCAGGCATTTAATCCACTATTGCTTGTTAAGTTAGGTTCCTGCCATCTTTTGAATGGAAACATGACACTCTGCCTTGAAAATCACACCTGGGGTGAGGGCAAGTTCTCTGTTCTTGAGTTAAAAGATCAAAGATTGATATAAAAGTTATTTTCTTTATAGGACAATATGCAAATACGGCATTGTCTTATTTCTGCCTGCTTCCCACTACACATAATGTTGGTAAAATTGTACTTGTGATGTTTAAGAGCTACAACCAGTTATACTTTTTTGTAATGGCTTCCAAACCTTTAAAAAATCACAAATGTTATAGCTATATCTGGAAAAACAACCTGAAACCCTGGCTCTTAGTGCTGGGTTATTTTAAAGTGCCATGAGGACCACCCTTTGTCAACTGTCTCCTGACATCTAGCTCATCTACCCATGTCTATTCTCCTTTATGGATCTGAAACATGGCTCACCTATCGCCACCACCTATGACTCCTTGAACGCTTTCATCAGCGCTGTATACGCACAATCCTAAATATACACTGGACTGACTATGTGCTGAATGTTGCTGTCCTTGAGCAAGCAAGGATCACTGGCATTGAGGCCATGATATTGAGAACACAGCTGCGCTGGGCAGGGCACGTTTCTAGGATGGAGGACCATTGCCTCCCCAAAATAGTACTCTACGGTGAACTCGCCACCGGTCAGCGTTAGAGGGGTGCTCCAAAAAAAATGATACAAGGACTCCCTGAAACAACATCTCAGGCTCGGCCAAATTGATCACCAACAATGGTCCGCCCTGGCCTTACATCGGGAGGCATGGAGATGCACTATCCACAATGCTGCAGCCTTATTTGAGAACTCACGCCGAAAAAGTCTTGAAGAGAAACGACAACGCAGAAAGAATCAGAACCTAGAAACATCACCCAAGGAGACCTTCTGCTGTGCTTTCTGCAACCAAACTTGTTTATCTCGGATTGGCCTTTTTAGTCATCAGCGCGCTTGCAGAAAGCGCGGGATGAGTCCTTCCTGAATCTTCGTTTGTGAAGAAAAGCCAGAGAGAGAGAGAGAGAGAGAGAGAGAGAGAGAGAGAGACATCTACCTTCCAACACCTATTTCTTCTTTATTTTGAAGGCTGCATCCTTTTATCAAGGTGCACTTCAGCAAAAGATGGTGGTTATCGTATATTCCTGCATATAAGACTGCTTTTTAACACTTGAAAATCTCCTCAAAAGTGGGGGGTTGTCTTATATGCCCAGCAGATGTGCTCATTCAAAAATTTGGGATTTGATAGCTTCATATTAACCAACTTCATTATTAATGAAACCTTACTTTCCAAAGATTGAACACCACAGAGGTTTTTCAAAGTATCCCATGCTTTTTTAGCTGTTCTCAGTCCTTTAATTTCACAGACTATTTCATCATCTACAGCCACTGAGCTGGCTGGCTGGTGGGGGGCAAGCTTTCCAGCTAGGTGGCTGGCTGGACGGGGGAGGGGCAAAGTCTATATTTTAACTTAAAAATTGGGGGGTCGTCTTATGCGCCCAGTCGTCTTATACATGGGAATATACGGTACGCATTTCCTATTATCTGTTCTTTTACTACTAGTACCATTAGGTTCTAACTCTGTCCCTTTCCTCTATTTCCATGCCAGATCTCAATATGCTTATCTAATAGAGGATTTAGATTCCTCACAGCTGGAACTCTGAACACTGCTTGGTTCTCCTGTACAGCCCTCAGTATTCATGGATTCTGTATCCACGGAGCCGACTATCCATGGCTTGAAAATATTCCCCACCTGCCCCCAAAAATTCCCAAAAGCAAATCTTGATTTTGCCATTTTTTATAAGGGACACCATTTTACTATGCCATGTATATAATGGGACTTGAGTATCCACGGATTTTGGTATCCATGGGAGATCCTGGAACCCAAACCCCAGTGGATACCAAAGACCCACTGTATTAATATGTGGTGGTTATAAGGATATGAAGGCCAACCCTTCCCAGGTCTCAGTACCCTATTAATTCTTCTAACACTGATTTGCTACATGAAGAGTGGACAAGACATTTACACTAGCTAAATGGCACCACAAGTAGAATGTGCTTCCACAAGCCATTTCATCCTAAAGTATTTGGACAAGGGGTGATATGTGGCATGGGGAGTGTCTTTCAGAGGGACAAAAAATAGTCTAAATATCTTGGCTCAATTAATTATTCTAAATTTATCACTTCCATATAGTATGGCGTCATTATCTCTCTCTTTTTTTAACTACAGGGATGGGAACATTAAAAATAGATTTTGTTGGAGAGCTGAATGATAAAATGAAAGGCTTCTATCGAAGTAAATACACCACTCCTTCTGGAGATACTCGCTTTGCTGCTGTTACCCAGTTTGAGGTATGAGCTCATTTGTTCTATGCTTTCCATCCCTTTAATAGAAAGTAGCACCCCTTTTCATGCCCTTTAAATTAGACAAGATTGTGTACTTGCTACATTTAAGCCAAGATTCTATATGTAGCACAAAAGCCAGTGTGGTATAGTGATTTGAGTGTTGTACTTACTTGGAGATCAGCATTCAAATCCCTGCTCAGCCATGGAAACCTACTGGGTGACTTGGGGCAAATCACTCTCTCTTAGTCTAAGTGGAGGGCAATGTTCTTCCTGTGATTAGATCTCATCATGAAAGCCCTGTGAGAGGATTGCCTTCAGTCAGAATCAAACTTGGAAGTACATAGCAACAAAAATATATATTTCAATTGGATCTAACAGTGATGCAGCTGATTGCCTTGAACTCATTCATTGGCAAGAACTGACTGGATCCCCGTACACCATTTGAAAAATGAAAAGAGGGTTGTTTGTCCTTGCCAAATAATTGTCTACACTAGGGACCACATTTACTTAGTGAGAAAGTACAATCACTTGTGCAACTATATTTATGCTAGTGTAGTTCCTTAAGAGGAATGTGGCCTTAATGGTGCCTCCCTAAACATCCACTTGTTTCCATTTGTTTTTAATGAAGCAGCAGACATATAATAAAAATATGACAATACTCTGGAACATCAAGTACTTAACAATACTGTGAAAAGGGCTGTTCATGGAAAGTGTTTATTGTACTATGTGGATGTGGATATATTTTGACTGGCTAGGTCCTCCTGCCTTTTTTTTTTAAAAGGCATGCATTTATAAATAATTAATAAATAAATATGTGCATGTGCATGCATTTTGACTGGCTAGATCCTCCTGTCTTTTTTTAAAATAATAAAAAGCATAGAGGTGGGAGCTTGGGTCCCAGAGGGAGAAGAAAATTTCTAGGGATATGGAAGCTTCTCGCCCAAGCTTGTGGTTCACTTGGGATATGTATGAGTAGGAAATAGGGTATGACGTCTGCTGGAAAGCCACTGTGCCAACTCTTCCCTGGTTTCTGAGCTTCTACCAGGCAGAATGTTGGTTGGTCAACTTCAGCTGCTGCCAGTGTGGAACAGGCAGGATAGGGAACTGTTTGAACCCTTGTTTGGCCTATGAACTCATTGAGTCCTTTGGCAAATGTGTGTTTTTGTCAAATGAAGCACTAATAACCAGCCCCACTTACTGAAAGCATAAGGACTGAAATGATAGCACCTACACTGTGCTGGTGGTTGACCAAGACGATCAGCTGCCCATTACTGAGCATTTTGTTATTTGGTTTGTAGCACCTTCCTCTCAAGCAGACCTAAAACATACTTTGTATACCAAAAGGTATCAGAAATGAGTTTATTAATAGGAGCCTGCAGGAATATATGCTGAACACTAGGTGATGTCTGTGGAAAAAATAGATATTTTCAGATAGAGAGCAACCTTGCCTCAGATTTAAGGAGACCCTTATTTGGCTTTCTTTGCATTTGCTGTCTGCCCATTGAATGATTATAT